>CM060707.1:70017540-72679832 GCA_030686995.1 Artemisia argyi | reverse complement strand
TCTCCCAACTGTTATTACACCTAATGATCTGACTTTGATTATTTAAAATCGCATAATCATAACACATATCCAAACATTCTCTTATCTGTTATTCTGACGTTATGCAGCTGAAAGCTGATGCTGAGGATGCAACCAGAAGATTTGAGACAATAGTGCGGCTTATGAATGAAGAAATAGTGCGTTTTCAAGATCAGAAAACACAAGACATGGGCCTTGCTTTTCATGAATTTGCCAAGGGTCAAGCACGTCTATCAAATGGTATTGCTGATGCTTGGAGAAGCCTTCTTCCAAAACTCGAAAGTCTCTCTGCCTCTTAACAGTGCATTAAGCCCCAAACACATTTGATGTCTTGAGCTCTCTTGCCATAATTTGACCATGGCATTAAAGACCTGTCCGCTCTGTGGTTTCTGTGTTTGTAACTTAATGCCTTAACACACGTATGGAATCTTATGGTGGTGTACGTCGACCTAAACTAACAGAAGCACATTTTGTTTTCTTTACTTTTTTTGGATACTTGATAGATTTTTTTGAGAATTTTGTTGTTTGTTCTATAAATATACATCAACAAAAATATTTGAATGTACTTGTGTTGAATACTTTTTTTTTTCATCCTGAGGTTAAGGTGCCCAAAGCATATGTTGCATCTTTACATATAACACATACAGAAATAATTCAAGTAACAAATGATAACTGGGTTTTGGTTTCTGAACCTGATAAACAGACATAATCGGTCACTCGACTCACTCATTATGTATATACTCAAAACCCGTTTCATGGGTATTGTGCTGTGCCAATGACCAATTATCATGACTTCCGATGATATTCTGCATCTTTAGTTCTGTTATTAGTTATAACAATGAACATGTATGTTCCCGTCTTTAAACATGTATGTTTCCATCTTTATGTTGACACTTAACAGGATGAAGTTCAAAGCATGTGACTGACTAATCACATCCAAACTTATACTTAATAAACCAGATATGGTTCAATGGATTCTATCATATGGCTTTGACATAAAGGCAATGCTATTTCTCTAGTTGTTTTGTCAGTTTGCGATATTTAGAGCTGCATTCTCATAGCAACTGTCTTGACGATATAAAATAAAAACCATATCATGTAGATAAAAGTACTAAAATATCATTCAGTTGATAATTGAAGGACTAGTTATATAACTAAATATAGCCTTTGTGGAAGGAAGCAACACCCCATAAACCATATCCTTTTAACTAACTAACTAAATATACCCGCCAATAACAACCACTTTCCTCATCATCTCTGTTTCACCAGCCATGGCTACAGTATGTAGCAGGCAGCTCTTCTTGCAAATAAAAGGAGTTGTTAGCCCAAAGCTGCCATTTTCGTCGATTCAGGTTAATGCTCAGGTTCAGTTTTCAGAAAGCAGTAAAAATCGCGGTTCTAGAATCATTTTAGACCATGAGCTTTCTGGTTTTGCTGTTCCTCGAGCATCACCCGCGAACAACAGCATTACGCCAGCTGGAGATGATGAAGAGGGAGTTTCTTTAGGAACTATGAAGCTGCCTATGAATACTGATCTTGATAGATTTGAAACATTGCTATTTCAGGTATATCTTGTCACTTTGTTTACTGTATATGTGTATGCCATATTCTGTAGACTAGACGAGTACCCGTGCATAGCAACGGAATTCCTAGCGGCAGATAATTAACGATTGATAGGATTATAAGGTTAATTTGCAGACAATCGAGCTAGTTTTGTAGTTAGTAATGAGAACATTTAAACAAAAATGTACTATAGAAATAATGGCATCGAATTAGATGATACCCGTGCACAGCTGAGGCGAAAAAAATATAGTTAAAATAAAAATATAATGAATGAATTGCTAATTCAACTCTCCCATAATTTCATATCCGCTTAGTGAATTCGTTAGACAACACTCCGAAAGTATATGTGTTCATTGTATGTGTTTATTTGGGTTTCTCGTAACTTTCATGTGACATTATTATTCTCGCATAAGACCCTCACAATTTTTTACCCGTCAAACACTCCCCCAAAAGTTATAATTTTGATGAATCAAGTTTGTATTGATTCAAATAAAGGTTAAAGTTGTAAAAATATCAAAATAACCCGTTAAAAATGTAAAAACTAAAAACTCATAAAAATTAAAAATTGTTGTAAACAATAATTGAGGGAATGAAAATATTCTTATTAATCATAATGTCAGGGATTACAAAGGGTATATATAAGATAAACATTAGGGTAAAACCCTAATAGCTAATTGGGCCGTGGGCCTCTTATGGGCTATATGTGTACAATAAGGACATCCACTAAATAATTATCCATAACACTCCCTCTTGGATGTCCATATTGTTAATACGCTTAGGAAATGCTGCCTCATAAAAACCTTGTCAGGAAAACCCAGTAGGACAAAACCATGACTAAGGGAAAAAGAGTGCAGCGCGTATTGTCTCCCTCTGATAACTATATCACTTGAGCTCTTTGATTCGACTCATCCCAGTGTTGTGACTTAGTTTCCTAAATGTTGAGGTAGGAAGCGCCTTGGTAAATAGATCAGCCAAATTTTCGCTTGAACAAACTTGTTGAACAATAATATCACCATTCTTCTGTAAGTCATGAGTGAAAAAAAAATTTCGGTAAAATATGTTTGATCCTGTCGTCCTTGATATAACCTTCTTTAAGCTGCATGATGCATGCTGAATTATCTTCATGCAAAACTGGTGGTGCCTCCTTCTCTGAAGAAATACCACATGATCTACTTGGCTTCATTGATCGCTAGAATTTTCGCATGGTTTGATGAAGTTGCTGAGATTCTCTGCTTTACTGAACGCCATGAAATTGCAGTTCATCCACTTGTAAATACATATCTAGTTTAAGATCGACCATTATGAGGGTCAGACATATATCATGCATCTACAAAACCAACTAGACTTGTATATGATGGGTTAGTGAAATATAAATCCATATCCATTGTACCTTGAAGATATTGAAATATTTGTTTTACTCCATTTGAGGATTATGCCTCGTTAAAACCTTACTAGATAAAACCCAATGGGACAAAATTCTAGTGAAGGAAAAAGAGTACATAACTCCTTTATACACTCGGGGATGTTGCCTCATTAAAAACCTTGCTGGAAAACCCTGTGAGGACAAAACCATAGTCAAGGGAAAAAGAGTGCAACGGGTATCTTCTCTCCCCTTGATGCTAACATCGCTTAATCTTATTGAGTCACTAAAATGTACATTGAAGTGTCTTGATAGAATCACGTGAATAAATAATCTCTACATGTTGTTCACATATCCATTTTAACAATTAACGTACGTCATACATCTCATTCAAGTATATCATCGTACTTCACAAGTTATTCATTGCAAACACAATTAATCCAAATGATATATTCAATCATATATGACCATTAGCGAGAATCATAAGTTTCATACACATTTTAGTACGACACTTTAAATCGATATTGTGATCATCATCTTTATAGATCAAGAGGTCTTTCTTCATCATTTGACTTCATAAACATGAGCATCATTTATCCATATAAAGATATGTAGCATCTTTTTTAGCTTTCATGATGCATAATGATTAAATCTTTAAGATGTTCAATTCATAAACTAAGACAAGCTGTGTCTTTTGTTTCAAATTCAATTTCTATGCATTCAGTTGCCTTTATAATCATAAATCAAAATGAATGAAACTTGAACAATATTCAAATTTAGATCTCTTTATAAAGTTTCATAGGCAAACACAATTCTTTATGGCATAATACTATACACTAAGGCAAACGTATGCCAAAAACATGATTAATTCAATACAATCAAGTAGTGTTCTCGAGAACTTCTCTTATATGCTTTGAGCATTAAAAAAATCACTAGCATGCTTTATGCATTTTATATCCGATAATCAAATCTCGTATGAGCTCTATTCGTTTATCTTTTAGACGCATATCAATTATTTTACACATTGCCAGACTTATACAATATTAGAAGACATTATTCGATCCACCACATAAGAACATGCATCTACATGATCATTTACAAGTCTTATAGAAATTATACGTGTGCCATCACTTGTACCTTATGCATAACTTCATTTCATTTTCTCATAAAGACTGATGCATATTCAATAAGTTTACATATTTATATGTATGGACTTCAAGTCCCAGTAAACATGTCTCATCACAAGAGACTTCAATCACTCATTAGTTACTTGCGTCATTAAATTTTAATTTGGACATTTATCAATCCAAGATCCTCACATTCATTTTAGCGCTATATTATTTATTTACATAATCATTATCATGCACATTATCATATATAGCTATCGACGTCGATTCATTTCTTTTCGATTCCACACTTTACTAGACATTGCATTATATCATTTCTTTATTGAGATCTCATAGATTTTCACCTACCCGGGATTTTTCAAGAACATTCATGTCTAGTGTCTCTTTAGGAGACTATTATGGGGTCTTTATTACCTCGATACGACCATCTTAATTTTCTTGCTCCATTTTTTTCTATGCATTCGAGGACTTTCACTTGGAATCCACGTTGCAGACGTGCCATAGACTTATCACCAATCTTTGGTTTTACTAGAGGGACACACATTGTAATCGGAGCACTAGCAGCGTATATATGATCTAGTCATTTTCTTTAGGTCACAAAACATGTCTGGCAACAACTAGATCAGGAATATAAATTGTCCCTTGAACTTTAAGTTCATATTCATTAGTGTGAGGATCAATATTTATATCATAACTCATTCCATATTTCTCGCTGCTAATTCTCTCCCCTGAATGAATTATCCATTTCAACGTCTCATTGTTGTGCGTTGTGGTGGATTTACAAGAAACATATACCGCACATTTACAAAATTCTTATATGGGAAACATATGGTTTGTGACCAAACCATTCTAGTGGGGAGGATTCATTATAATTGTTGGCAAGATACGATTTCATATTTATAACATGCCCCATAAACTAATAGTTTTGTTCTCATAATTATTGGTTTTGCAATCAACTGAAGACGTTTAATAAACGTTTCAACAAAAGCAATTCGTGTATGAACATGAGCTACTTTTAAGTTCAACACTTATTCCAATAATTTCCCAATATTTGGAAGTATTCACCACAATTTCCTAAGATATAATTTGGATTACCATATGCTCGCATTTTATAAGCTGAGCCACTAATTACGCTAACTTTAAGTTGCGTCTTTGATAATCATTTTGACGATGCATCGATTTTAAAACTCAAAATGATCCACATGACAGATGTATAAGCCTACATACATCCTCTTTAAATTCTATCCAAATTTATAGGACAAAGTCCTTGCTTAACTTAGTGGTGATACATGAACATTGCACTTTCAATGAGAACAATAAAACTAATCAAATCACCTTTGAAGAACTCATGGTTCGCATCATTATTGATCCGGGATGGTCCAACCGGTCATACCAATAATCTTGGCTCATAAACTCTAGTTTATGACCACATATGCTTTAATTGCACCTTGTTATGTAAAAGTCAAATAATACGAAGAGATTAATACATCATCACATTCTGTAATCAAATTAGTTCTTTTATGACTTTCACACAGTTTAATATAATATTCACATTAGCTTATAGCATTATCAAATAATGAAACACAATCTATACAAGTAAAGTATGTCATTAATCAAGTAATCAAGTGTCTTACATGCAAACTAATAAAATCACATGACAAATAAGTCACACATATATATATCACAAAATGAGTCAGCTATCATAGCTTATTCATATATTTATTAGCTCTGTTACTCTTTGACAATCTTTAACAACAATATTACAAATTTCACAATAGCTTTTTAACTTATATATTTCACCTTTATTCATATATAATGATGCTCATATGTCACTTTCCTAGTGTGTCAAACAAGTCATACGTGTACTTATATAAGCAATTGCATACAACGAGATATAAATTCTATTTTTACATAACAGTAATAATCATAAAAGCAGACTTTTAACTTGTATATTTCCCATATGAGCTTTTTAACTTATATATATTATATATTTCTCATATGGTAAGGATCAAATTTGCGAGCAAAAACTTAGTAATGTCTGCACATATCTGAACTCATAAACAAATGGAAGGCAACATCTAATATTATAGTTTATAATCTTCAAAAATTTAAATTAAAGGCATAAGGCAAATTGGAGTGAGGACCAAAATAGTGTATAAAATTTTAACATATATCACTAATATTCAACCTCTTAAGCAAATAAAATGAACAATTAAAACAAACATATGTCACAAGAATATCTATCAAGTTCAAACATAAACTCCACGTCCAAATAGTTATCCATAACATTCATATATCTTCTGCACCATATAATAAAGGGTCTGTTATAATGACATATTTTATTAACACACAAGAGTTCATGCAAATCACTCACGTTATAAGAACTAGATAAAAGTTAGAGTTAACTTAAATAATAAATTAGATTTAACGAATTCTCATTATGTCACAACAGCTTTATATAAGAAATAAGAATCAGAATTATTGTGGCCAAGTACATTCAAATCTATAACCAAAATTCATAATATATACTTATGTAACATGGAAATACACAAACTCAAACACATAAAGATATATGTTACCCTTCACATAATATGATATACGTATAACTTTTATCAGTTAAAACAACGCATGACATCACAAAATTTCAAGCATACATAAAGATATCTTATAAAGAAAGGTAACGTTATAAAACACGATGTTGTCCATAATGATCAAATTTCATAATTAATTGAGTAAAATATGATCTGTTCATCACTAAACGAGCATTATAGGTGATGTATTAGGGATAGAAATCGTCTCATAGGATATAATGTTCATATTAACAATTAGTTAAAAGAGATATTTTGTTTACTTTCCTCAAGCAAATATCGATCCATAGATTGTCTCTTTAATTGCAATATATTTAATGTTCCATGGCAATAGAATCAATTTTCAAGATAACAGTTAAAGGTAAATTTATGCTAGTATAATCGCATAAAGTAAAAAAAAAAACATGTTCACAAATTAAAGAGATAATCACTTAGAAGCAGAAAACATAACGCTATATAGAAAAACAACCAATTAATATAAAGTCTTCAACAATATCCGAGTCTCAATGTGTAAAACTTTTATTCGAGTAATAAGTGGTCATTATCATTATTTTTTATTTTATTGAACCACTCTAAGCAAATATAACTTACCATATGTTATAGGTGATCAATGTTTTAGGTGGCGCAAAATTACAATAGGTAAATTAATAGTTACAACACCTTTAACAAATCGACGATAATGTAATAAACTGATACTGAGACCAACAAATAAAGATATCTATAAGTACTGACACATGTTAAAAAAAAATAACAGATCTCATGTTCAAATCTATAAGCAACCAAATAAATAAGATATCTATAAGCCATGTAAACAAATAAACCATAATAGCAGTTAAAAAAATTAAAAGTTAATTAGCAACCAATAAGCAATATTATCAGTAGCTTTTAATGTATGTTAATATATAACATGGTATATATAAAGATTGATCTCAATGTCACAAGAATAACATAATAATTGTATTGTGTTAACAATAAATAGCTGGAGTTCATGTATTATAATTGGAAGATGATTTGTGCACCATTTATTTTAGCCATCCACCACTAAATTACACCAGTGATGCACACAGTACAACACTGTTATGCATGATTTAGTGGTGGATGGATAAAAGAAATGGTGTACAAATCACCTCCCATTATAATTAATCGTACAAATATGCATGCAAAACACATACTAGAAGCAAATTAATATTCATATAAAGGATCATACCGTAACATGTGGTAATATGAAATCAATATAGTTAGTTTAAGATTTACCTCATTGCGATTCGCAAAGTCATACCGTAAAGGTGTAAACCAAACAAGTTTCTGCCTTCCCTAATCATCAACATTCTTCTTTTTATCATTTGAAGAATTCGCATTCTTTAAAAGCCGAAAAATATTTGTAGAGCGTGCTGATAACGTGTTTTTAAACAATAATTGAGGGAATGAAAATATTCTTATTAATCATAATGTCAGGGATTACAAAGGGTATATATAAGATAAACATTAGGGTAAAACCCTAATAGCTAATTGGGCCGTGGGTCTCTTATGGCTATATGTGTACAATAAGGACATCCATTAAATAATTATCCATAACAAAAATATATTAAAATGGATGTTGAATTAAAAAGCACAAAATTTTAAAAATATGATAAAATTAGATCATTAAAAAAATAAATAGGTCAAAAGATATTTCAATTTGAAAATAAAGGTGATTTTTTATTTGATAAGTGACACATGTCACTCCATAATTGGAGCTCTTATCTTAATTTTTTGTAAAACCCACAACTTAAATGCTTTATCTATCTATACTACTATATAATGTATTTGGGACTATTCTATAATTAGAAAGGCTTAAAAATTCAGACTTTTGCTTACTAATTATGGAAACAACCACCCTTAACAATCACCCCAACAATTTATAACCACCTCAACAACCACCCCTAACAATTTATAACCACCTCAACAACCACCCCAACAACCACTTTCCACCACCCCACCTCCCTCCTCTTCACCCCAATAATCCGCCCCCGCATCGCGCGGGCACATTTCTAGTATAGTACTATAGATATAGATTAGCTCCAAATGAATTGATAATAACTTTCGATATATTTTTTCCATCATCTGAAAATTGTTACTGTATTTGTTTCTTCTTTGACAGTGGGCAAACAGTATGAGCCAAGGGGCACAACTACCACTTCCTATGCCTCTAAAGGTTGGTGATTTTTTCAGCTTAAACATGATTTAAGGCGTAAACTGCTTATCTGCTTTCCGGTTCTGATAAAACAGAATGTCGTTTCCAAAGGTGTTTGATATTTAATTCTGGTTATATTTGAGGGTGAAAGAAGCTATTTTTCGTACTTGTTTGATTTTAAGAAAACATAACGAGTGTTAATAAGCATTCCGAACACCATCTAAGAGTTCTATGCAACACGATACTCCTATACAATACTTGCGTTTAAATACAAATTTGACCATTTTAGCAAATGTGGCTCATGGATATTGTGTATGATAAAACAGGTTGACAAAATAAAAGGAGGAGTAAGGCTTGGGTTCATTACAATTGGCGATGGAGTTACTGAGGTTCCTGTGTACATTGACTGTTTGGTATATCCAGCAGTCGCTGGTTCAACTCCATTTTTCCGAGCTGTAAGAGATGGACCAAAGAAAGACCAGTCTCCGCCAGGAGAACCTAGAATCATGAAAAGCCTTCTTGCTGCTCTTAAAAAGTCAGTTGAAATAGCTGCACTTTAAGACCTTAATGTTTCCTTCGTAAAGCACTATTTTGACTTAAAAGTTTACTTTTTTATATTTTTTTCTTTCTGTGCTGTGACAAAATACTGATTTGTTTGTTATGTTAGCCGTCTCATTTTTTCCACAACAACAAACCTACATATAGCACCGTCAAAAAGGAATGTCAATCTAATAGCAGGGCGGCTCAAGCTTTGTGGAGTCCTTTCAAAATTTTCCTTTTTTTTTCCCTCTTTGCTTAATATTAGCTTTTTGATTTATTGGATTTATAGAACATCCAATTATCAAGAACACAATGAGAATCTAAGATTTATTGACGATAGAGAAAAATAATATAAAAAAGAGAAAAAACCAAACTTCAGTTTATGGTAATCTATAAATAGAGCTAAAGAACCGAACCAACATGAACGAGGCTTGTTCGTGTTTGTTAGTTTGGTTACCGAACAAACGAACTAATATTAACACTTAAACAAACGGACATTGGTGTTCATGTTTGTTCGTTAAAAAATAGGTTAATCTTGTGCATTCATTATATTCGTGTGATATTTTTGAAACATTTAATTTGTTTCTAAAAGTAATGTTTCCCATCCCAGTCTACTTCTTTTGTTAGGTCACAACTTTTTCGCTATGATCTTCCCATAGTATATAAGAGCTGTAGTCGTTTCATTCCTATTCGTTGGTATGGACTTTGTAGCATTAAATGAGCTAAATTCATTAATTTTTTAGTAATAAAAAAGTTGACTTGGTCATGTTTCTTAAACTCAAATAAAGATTTAGTGATATGGATTTAAAAAATAAAAAAATAAAAAAGCAAATATCCTTAATTATTTTAGCAGTTTTAGTAGTAGGGACCTTTTATATATCGAGACCTCAAGATGATGCTCAAGTAAATATGTGACTGACTATATATTCATAAACGGCGTTAGAAAATTGGGCCTAAAGTGGCTTTAGTAACTTTACCTTTGATCCACCGTAGATAGGTGTAATCTAACAATCATATTTAGTACTTCAGCAGAATATCTAAACCATTATTGATCATTTAAGTAAAATGTGACCGGTAACATTAGATCAAATTTATGTAGCTAGTACAATAGCAAGTAGCAAGGCTGCATTATGAGACGTGGGGCATTGACCGACCCATGAAAATGTGTGGTTTCGTTGCTATTTTGAATATATGGTTTATAATTAGCTCCCCAAATATGTTTTTATTTGGATTTTCCACTGTCGACAAAGACCATAAAGTTGATGGACACAAAACCAATAATTTGCAAATTAGCTATGAAACAATACCTAAAACCGGAAACTCTAAACCGAATTAGCCTTATTCCAATAGGTTCATGATGCTCATACGCTTTGAATTTTAAGCTCAAATGGACTACTTCTGTTTTCGCGAAAACTACTTCTTTCACATAAGACTCTGGATGGATTTAGTGGAAACAAATGCATGTGATTGTACATGTTAGAATGGGCACGTAACCGGTTTAAAATTTAAATGTTAGTGTATGTCAAAATCAGTTTGGTTGACTTGAACACTGTGACTTTATAGACGTAAAGGAATGTTGATAACCAATCGGGGGTGCCGGGGTGGCCTACTGATAAATAAAAGGGAGCTGATTTGCTCACGAAACTTTTTTATTCATCCACAGATTTTTAATGTGAATTGACCATTATACTCTATTTTCCAACGCCTGTCAACTCCAAATTCATCAAACATAGGCTTGGTTCCCGCCACTTTCTTCGCGCCTACATCTCCGACCATCTCACTTTTGCGGGTCATTCTTTGCTACACAATAAGATTGGCCTGATTTGCTTCCACCATTTTTGACCCACGTTGATGCAAACTATATATATATGCATTGAAAACGTTGCAATCTCGCTCTCAATTTTTGCACATTGCTGAAGCCTGAAGGTAGTAGAAATGCAATTGCAAGGATAAAAACAAATATATCAGATCTTATATCTATGAAGTTATATATATATATATATATATATATATATATATATATATATATATATATATATATATATAGTGAGCCACTCTCTCATTACTATAATGGTCTCGTAAGTTGATTGTTAAACAAAACAGTAAACAGCAGCCCAAAACAATATAAGTAAAGATATAAACTGATGTGAGGTACGTGTTTGGGATCGCTTTATTTTTCTGCAATATGTCTAAAACTAAAGATATAAACTAATACGTAGTATAAGAGAATAACATTCCAATGTTTAAGAATTCATTTCCACCAGATTTCACTCATGTCTGTTATTTTTTTTAGAGAAATGCTATAGCCACAAAGAAATTTTTCACAAAAACATTCACAAAGAGATGTGTCAAAGGATGATTGGTTTAATCATAGAGATGAGAGAGAAACTACCATAAAATGTACCAATCATTCTTTGACACATCTCTTTGTGAATGTTTTTGTGAAAATTTCTTTGTGGCCATAATAGGGGTGAGCAAATGGACCGGACCAATCGACAAAACCGACCGGACCGGACCGAACCGGACCGATCACATTCGATCCGGTCCTCGGTCTAGGCTTTTTGGTTAATTCGGTTTTCGGTCCGGTCCGGACCGACCAAAAAACCGAAAAAACTTGCCAAATCTTGCCTACACTACAACAAATTTGTCATTTTTACACGCTTTTTTCTTCGCACTTTATAAAGTGTGAACTTTTTCTTAAAGGTATTCACACTTAAGAGTGTGAATAATTGTTTCAAAATCTTCACACTTAAAAAGTGTGAAGAATTTCAATCTCACACTTAAAAGTGTGAAGAATTATTTTAAAATCAAAAGCATCACAATTAAAAGTGTGAAGAATTATTTCAAAATCAAAATCATCACACTAAAAAGTGTGAAGAATTGTTTTAAAACCCTCACACTTAAAAGTGTGAAAATATTTATAAACCTTCACACATAAAAGTGTGACAATATTTGCTACACCCAATTGGTTCACACACATGCTAGTGTGAACTTTTTAATTCTTCACACTTTAAAGTGTGGCGCCATGCTCTAATAAGTGTGAGCATGTTACTATTTTGTTGTAGTGCTATTTGGACCGGACCGACCAACGCTCGTCCCTAAAATTATTTTAGATCCTCCACCGTGAACTTTTGCATATTTGGATGAAAAACATGTAGCTTTACGTCGATATTGTCTGAGTTTTGTGTTCTCGAAAAAGAAAACAACTACGGGACCTCGGTACGGTATAAAATTTGGTCAAATTAATTATCGTTTAAAAGAAGCGACCTTTGAAGGGTACTAGTTCTGCAGATCTTTCATAGCCACCAGCCCACCAACATGTGAGATTGATATGGAAACAAGTACACCGCTGGTGCTAATTGAATACTCCCTCTGTCCTATATTAAATGTCCATGTTTGATTTTTTAAGTATTTATTTATCAACTTTGACCTTAAATATTTTTACTTGTGTTATATAGTATTTGATAAAAATTATACGCAATAAAAGTACATTTAAAATTTAATTCATTCATATATTTTGTATCAAGTATTATATTACACAAACAAAAATATTTAAGGTCAAAGTTGGGAAAGAAAAAACTTGAAAAATCAAACAGAACATTTAATATGAGACGGATGAAGTATTTTTTAGGGTCAACAAAGACACTGATAGTAGAAGGAATCAATCTTGATAAAATAATGTTGAGGGGTATAATCATCAATTCACATTAAAAATCCTGTGGATGAATAAAAAACAATCATGAGCGTATCAGCTCCCATAAATTAAAAAAAAAAAAAAAAAAAAAAAAAAAAAAAACAAACCTTTGTCATTATCTATACTACTTTATAAAGTGTTTAGGACATTTTAAATAAAGAAGTCTAAAATTTTTTAAGACCAAAAACATTTCTAATAAAAGTAACCCGTTAAACTTGTAACCGAAATTTTAATAGTAACCGACAATTAATATTGCACTCGATACAAAATAATAATGCATCGAAAAAAACTTGCTATCGTCAAAAAATATAATTACACGGGTACCCGCCGTCGCAACGCGCGAGTACTAAGCTAGTCATCAATAAAATGTAAATGATTTCAAGTAAAACTCTCACTCGGTGCAACTAACTTATGCGGTAACGCCAACTTTCTAAAAAAGGAGAAGTAGTTTGTATCTGTGTCGTAGCACAAGCCTCACCAATTAATCAACCAAACTCGTTTAATTACAGTATTTTTTTTTTTAAAGATTAATACTGTTTAAAGAATCTGAAACTGTTTTTATTAAATTATAGGGATGCAAAGAGCCAAAGATAGCTCACACTTGCCTTCTTATTGTCTTTTCTCCTTTTATTTTTATTTTATTTTATTTATTTTCCCAAGGTAGGGCCTCTTTTTTTGTTGTTGCGTTCCTTTTTTTCCTTTTTGTTTTATTAAAAAACCCTCTTGATTTTAATTCACGTGGCCTAAACGTAGCCTAAAATTTTGTGTGTGTTAAGGCACTATTATAGTGGGTTTATAAAAAAATCTAAAAAAAATATATATATATTTATGTTTCATTTCAATCATAGTTGACACTCATTTCATGTATATGTGGTATGAAGATGTCCTAATTCTTGAACCTCTTTATAAATTCAATACATTTAACGCATTTTGTTCTATAAGACATTTTATGAAATTGTAAGGGTGTGTTTGTTTCATTTAGATGTTTTAGGTCTGAATCTGACTACCACATCTTACTAGTAAGAGGTGGCTAAAACGTCTAAATCTAAACGAAATAATGTTTTTTGTTTTTGTATAATTGTCCGAATGATTTTAAGTGCTCATTTCTGCAATTTATTTAAGTAACTTGTGTAAATATGAAACAAGACGTTTTATCATAAATATAACATAGTTAATAAACCATCAAATATATTATATTAACATGAGTCTTCAATCTCTCTTATCGAGTAAGAGGCAGTAAGACAAGTCTCTTACTTCTTACTGAGTAAGATGTTATATGTCTAACTAGGTCTGACTCAAAAGAAAAAAAACAAACAAGCAAAACGTCTGCCACCTCTAACTGGTAAGAGTAAGAGGGCTAGTAAGACATTTTTTTAAAAAACAAACACACCCTAAATGTTTATACTATAGTAAATGTAGGTTTACAATATCAAAAAGTCTAAAAATATGTGTTATTATATAAACCTTTGTAGAAGGTTTATCATAATGGATGCTCTTAGTTTCAAACCTCAATTATCAATAACATTTTCGTAAACATATGAATACAAAGTATACATTAATTCTCAATCAAACATAAGTAGAACTACTAGTGGATGTTGAGTCACCCATAACCAACCACTTTATTTATTGGTTATTTAGATTACAAGCCGCTATTATACTAGTTTTTTACATTCAATTCTCTTTATTCTATAAAAAAAGTTTACAAATTCATAAATGAAAAACTTAAACAACAAAATACAACACTATAGATTAATTTTTAAAGTGATATTTATCACTATGACTTTTTGCATTAAGCTTACCTAAAAATTTTGTCTCCGCCTGTTCAAACAAATGACCTTAGCATGTTATGTTTGCCAGGAGTTATGATATGACTCTTACCAGACAACTACTTAAAACACAATTTTGATTTGACCTAACTTGAGTTACCATGATTAAGCTATATTACTTGGTCAGTTTTTCTGGTTAAACTTGAATAATTTACGTAAATTGTTCTGATATGTTTTGATATACATACGTTGTGATGCGCAGCACATACCGGACCTCCTTATAGTGTAGAATTGTTGTTAAAGACCGATTAAGAGGTTGTAGTAGGACATTTATATCTATTTTATGTGCCTACATATACTTTTTTTTTTTTTTTTTTTTTTTTTTTTGTTACACTCATTTGATCCCAACATTTGTTTTCGATCTTAAGAAACAAGATGAAAAAAATGTTGGTGTGATGATCTTAAACATGTGTACAAACTTATCTAGTCTATTTTTTTTTTTCACAATTTCACCTGTAGTCCAGATTGTAATTTACGTGTTTCTAATTGAAATAGTCAGAGAATAACGAGTTTAGAACTGATCAACATATTGTTTTTCAAAATAATGAGTTCATACTTGAACCAAAAAAGTAATACCTACCTACGTGTAATAGGATATTTACTATTTAACTTATCATAAATTCATGAATCATGATGTTCTATTCAAAGTTTAATTGAAATACCTTTTTAAGAAGTGCAATCATTTTTTGACTTATAACCAACTCCAAATTTCCTAAGTAAGTGTCAAAATGAATTCATGTTCTTTTTATATTTGTAAAGTTAAATGATTGCCATAGAAGAGCTTGATAATGACACATATCTAACAAAATACAATATATATCAAGCCACGACTTAATTAGTTTCTCAAGATCATTGACAACGAGTCAAAACGATATTCTATATACATAGTTTAAGTATCAATGATAAATTAACCATTTAATACAAAGGGTTTAAGAGACTCAATTCATAAAAAACACACAGAGTGTATTTGGTAAAACTAGCAGTAGCAATAGCAATAGCGGGAAGAATAGTAGAAAATGCTTTCTAATGCCTTTTTGAGTAGCATTTGTAAAACTAGTATTTAAACAAAATTCAAAATACTACACGTTACCTGCCAACCACATTTTATATTTGCTAGACAATATAGTTGCTAGTTGCTTCAAAAGAGCAGTGCTCGCCCAGTTGATATACTCTTTTCATCTCATAAAAAGTGTTCATCTTATTATTTTTGTTTATGTTTATAAAAAAAATTAAAATAATAATAATAATAAAAAATATGTACAGTTTTTATTTTTAGATAGTAATTATGATTGATTTCCTACTATACTTTACCTGTAGGGAGGTGATTTGCACACCAACTTTTTTTATTCTTGCACCACACTATATGCATTACAGTGTTGTATTGTCTACTTTCTGTACATCACAGTGTTGTACAAAATGATGTGTCTATAAAAAAAAAATAGTATGCGAATCAATCCACTTACCTTTATAATCAACACATGCAACTCATTTCTAATTTATATACTCTATTAGCTATAAAGTGAAAATGACTTTTTATGAATAAAAAGTAGCATTAGTTATACATATAATAATTTATCCATTTTTTGTTTGAACATTTTTTTGGGGATAGAGGGATTACTTTTTAATTAATTTGAATACAAATATGAAATATATAACCAATTTGGATTTGTATAATAATATAACTGAGTCAGAGATGACAATTCTACATCGAGTTTAATGAACAATATACTATTGTCATACACGACTTAAAAAGGAAGGTGCTTCCATGCATATGCATGGAAATTTCTAAGTGGAATTATTTTCTTTCTTTCGTTTCACTGACCTTTGTGCATGTTTCTCTATATATACATACCTGAACACTAATGTGTCTAATCAGCCAAAAGAATCGTGATACGTTAAGTTTATTTCTTCCTTGTTTCGCTGCTTAGACAAGCAAAAGATCGGCATATTAAGATTAGCATTGATCAAAGATCGAGGAATGGAGGGCGACGACGGAGGAGTGGTGACACCAGGGTTTAGATTCTACCCGACTGAAGAAGAGCTTGTATCATTTTATTTAAAGCATAAGATGCAAAGCACGAATGACAGATTGTTGAAAGATATCGATAGAGTCATACCGCAGCTTCAAGTTTACGATTTCTATCCATCGGACCTCCCTTGTTAGTATTTCATTTATCTCTTCGTTATATTATTTCCCCAAAACCGTAGGAATTAGAGTTCTAGCTAATATTTATGCATTCATGTGTGTATGCAAATGCATGTATATAGATCATGTTCGTCAAACATGTATATATAATGTATGTGCAATGCATATATATGCTTAAACTAAACTAATTTGTTTTATAATAACTTCTGTGTGCAGTTAATTTATACTCATAGTTTTAGATATATATGATGCAATATATATGATCATATGAAAGTATTGCCTTAGTAGATAACAATACGCACAAAGATAGCTGGATATCTAAGATACTGGAACTGGAGTCATAAGTTGGTTGTATATTTAATATATTCCCATAATATATTTTGTGAAAACAGGTTATGCAGGAGCATGTTGTCAAGGAGACCCCGAGCAGTGGTTCTTTTTCATCCCACGACAAGAGAAACAAGCAAAAGGAGGTAGACCATCCCGGCTCACGAATTCTGGCTACTGGAAGGCCACTGGATCACCTAGTGTCGTTTACTCTTCGAATAATCGAGCCATTGGGATCAGGAAAACCATGGTTTTTTACAATGGTCGAGTTCCGCATGGGACAAAGACCAAATGGAAGATGAATGAATACAAAGCGTTAAAAGAAGAACCCTTCGCAAACACATCCCTTAAACCTGAGGTATCGTTTATGTTTTTTCGATCTTATTTATGTTTTGAAATACCGAAATTCAGATTGAGTTTGTTTATCATAATCTTAGCATCTATTCCACCTGCATGTGTTATTTCTATTCCTAATTGTTCTTATTTCCTTTCTTTCTTTGTAGATAAATGTATACACATGAATTCTAATTTTGCCGTATTGTATAATAAACAGACTAATAATATGCAATTGATGGAAGAACTAAGCTTATGCCGGGTGTATGTGAAATCACAATGTTTAAGAGCATTTGACAGAAGACCATCAAAAGATATGTGACAGATGAGTAAGTTTCGATTTCACAAAATCATGCAACTGCGTCAACCGATCACAAAATATTGCAGCTTCAACTAATCAGAAGACAATACTAAAGTTGATTTTTCACTCCATAATCGAGAATGAATATCATAATTTTTTGGATAGGAAAGACCATCATAACTGGTTTCAATTCTTACCTTTAGGATCATTAGGCAATGCTGTAAGATTAGTTCATTAAGTGTAAGATGGACTAATCAAGTTGTCTAATATCATTTTTCTTCTTCTTATGGATTTAGTTACTAGTAGTTTGCTTGTGGCAATTTGTGATAGAAATTCACTACAACAAAAAAGTTAACTCTACACACTTCTAGAGAGCGTGTAAAAAGATTATAATTGATTTCTTCGCATATTTTTTAAATGTGTACAAGTTTGTTACATTTATAAGCGTGTAAAATTTTAAAAAGTAATAGGATTATTTTCACAGTTATAGTTGTATAAAAAAAATATCTGCAATTATTAGTGTGTACAAAGAATAAAACTTTAGAGAATATATTTTACTTTAGACAACAGTATTAACACATGTTGATTCTACATGCATTTAAGTTACACCTACGCTAAATTAAGATGTTGACATGAAATGTAAACCAATCAATCCAGTAAAAAAAAAGTCTGCCAACAATTGCCAAAACGAATTTTATAACCTTTTTGGGAAGACTGCATACGTGCCTAACAAGTCCTAACACATAACATATGTATATTAGACTAAGGGTGAAACCGGACCGTTTAAACTGGACCGACCAAAAACCGGATTGATCGAAGGACCAACGGTCCGGTCTCGGTCCGGGATTTTTCCTTATTTCGGTCTCCGTCCGGATCGGTCCGGTCCGGCTTACAAACCGGATATTTAGCCTATTTGGACCGGACCGGACCGACCACATTCGGTCCGGTCTCGGTCTATGGTTTTTCCAAAACTCGGTCTTCGGTCCAGTCCGGTCTTGGCCGGTCTGGTCCGGTTTTTGGACCGTGATCACCCTTATATATATTAGACTATTGCTAATGGCAACACCATTTTCATAAAAGCAACCCCGCCACATCAGCGTCACCTCAGCTTTCTCTCTCCACAACTCCACCCCAACCATAACTAGCTAGTGGTGACCTCAAAAACGACCCCGAATCTTGCAAATGTTTCGATTGGCTGAGCAACCACAACTTTGAAATGGTTGTTTGGTGACGCGTCACTTTGGGGTGAGCTAATTGTTAGTTTTATGAACATAAATTAATAGTCGTGCTTACTGAACTCATGATTGAAGAATGAAAGCTCAAAGACAAAGAGAAGCGGGCTTTTCCAAAGAATTACTGCAGCTTTCGAAAGAATTGAACGAGGAGCCGTATGAGGATCGAACTCGAGATCGTGGGATTGCACACTTTACGTATGAAAGTTAAAGATTAATAATTAAATATAAATGTTATATTAATTATTAATTAAACTAAACACTTAACGATCATTAACATTTAACGAAAAAGGCTAACGACTGTTAGACGAAGAAATGGAAAGTATTATATGTAATTAATTGGAAGGTCATGAAAGTTCTAGAATTCCCTTGTGGGTTCTAAAACCAATCGACAAAGGGTTGAGGCACCTCTGAATGCCTTGAGCTCCAAGTTACATTACCTATATAAACAAACCCAAAGATTCATTGTTTGATAACCCTTGTACACATAGTTCTTGGTGTTTTTTCTTTCCTCCTCTTCTCTTGCAAAATCGATCACCCTAATCTCTTAGGGAATCAAAATTTTTGAAGCTACAAAAGTGTTTTGTTTATTTATTACTTGCATAACTTTAACTTGTTTTAGTACGTGTGTACAAGAACACGATTCAAACATACTATTGTTTGATTCTTGAATTGAATTACAAAAGAGGTAAAGGGTAATACTTATAATCCACATAAACCCTAATTAGGGTTCTTGAATTGAAGATTGCAATTGATTCTTGTTCGGGCTAGAATCACAAAGGTATGTTTACTATTTATTATTGATTAATTAATTACATGTTATATGATCTTGTTATAACGCTTCCGCACATGCTCTCTTGATGTGTTTGGTTTATTTTATATGATTGTCATGATATTATAATTCCAACAGTGGCATCTAGAGCCGTTATAATGTGTAATTAATTATCGAAACGCATAAAAATTGAATCTTGATTCGTTTAATTACATGTTTTTAGGGTTTTTTGATTCCTAACCCTAATTTTTTATGGGTCGATTTACCCTAATAGACTTTTAGGGTTTTGGTTTTAATTTTTAATAAGATTAGAAACCATAGGATTGTCATGTAATTGTTTATGTGTTTTAGTAAACGATCTTGGTGCAATATGTTAATTGTTAAGCATAATCCATGAAAAGTGCATGTTTGTATTCAGTTATAAACATTGAGGGCAATGTTCAACTTGAGTATGGGGGGGAGTCAAATAGTAAAAATATTTATTTAACAAAACCGATTATATGACTAAACCATTGCTCTCTACTAAAAACTTAAAAATTATATGTTTTCACAAGTTATTAAGGCAAATCCACTTGGATTGACACTTTATCTAGACACAATTTCATTCACCACAAATGCGAGATAATTACAAGCTTTATAAGTGTATATCTGTTACAATTTCTCCAAAATATATGAGTGAGCCGACGATTTAAATTAGCTCTAGAACTTGCATTTATACATCAATAACGAATACCGCAGTGAGATTGCATATATTTTTATGCTTTATAAAGAATTTTATATGATATTGAGGCAAACTTAGGATTTACACCAAAAAGCTATCCTATGAAATAATAATCTAGTTGACTACACTGGTCACTAGTATATCCAAGAAATTAACCCTCTAGTGCTCATTTTTAGTGCTATTGCCACTTAGAACAACATGCTAAGCCTAAGCCTTTTCCTTATTTTTAAACCAAATTACTTATGCTTGATATGAATGAAGATTGATTGATTATATCTGCGAAATGAGAAAATTATGAAAGAAAGAAAAAGTTATGAGAAATGTTGAGAAAGAAAAATAAAATAAATAAATAAGTTATGTTGGAATGGAAAAAGAGAAAGTATAAAGATCCTTGTATATTGATGATCAGCAGCTGCTTAGTATTTTATTCTTTCACAAATCCTACAAGAAACAACAAGAAAAATTATCTATACCTTGCTCATACCCTTAATCCCTAAGCCAACCCGAAAAAGTCCTCATTGATATTATTGTCTAGTGCTTACGCCTTGTCGGAGTTGTCTTTGTGTTTTGTACAAGCCTATGTTAGCTACTTAGTTGTGTATGTGCAAATATTGAGTGAACTTAACCCTATTTGAGTGAATTGTGTGAATCATTTAAAATAATCCTTCATGAGGTGTTTTTAGTTATATGTCAATGCCTTTCTAGCAAAATAATAAATTTGATAATATATCTCCATGATCACAAAACAAATTGAATTTTCTCGCTTGATTGCTTGAGGGCAAGCAATAGCTAAGTGTGGAGGTATTTGATAATGCTCTAATTATATATTCCTTGAGCATTATATTATATGTTTTATGATCATTTTATATGAACTTTTGGTACTTAATAGAATAAAATAAATGCAGGTTCACTCTCGGATGATCTGAGCATGATACATCTCAAAACATACTATTTCGCCACTTGAAGTAAATAAATAAGAAGTCTTCCATGATTAGCTTTTCATGCAAGCCAAGTGCGCCGATTTTCCATTCATGTGCGCCGCACTTACCTCTCGGTCAAAGGAAGTCAATATATAATATTTAATAAAAGTGCGCCGGTCTTACAAATAAAGTGCGCCGTACTTCCTCTGCATTTATGAAACTTTGGCGCCAAGAAAATAAGAAAGTGCGCCGCACTCACAAAGCAAGTGCGCCGTACTTCGCTTATCAGAATGCCTATAAATAGAGATCATTTGGAAGCGTTTGAACTCTCCACTCTATAACCTATTTCACTAAGTTAAAGTCTGAAGTAATACGAGATCCAGAGCCATTTGCAGGGGTGAATGAATCAGAACAAGGGGTGTTATATACTTGTTGGTGTCAAATTCTTGGTTACTTGTGACACTTGTGTAATCATTTGATCAATCCAATCTGTATGTCTCTTGTTTACTATTTGCTCACTTCTGTTGTTATGAACTCATTAGCTATGAGAGGCTAAACCTCTTGTGATTGCTTGGATATGTGAATATAATAAAGTGACTTATGATTATGTTTTGATCTCTACCAATTTCAAGTTTATATTGTGAACTATTTCATCTCTAGTCTTATTATGTTTATTTGTTGAAACTGGTTGAATATAATATGTTGGGAGAGGTCGAAAGAACCAACTTGTTAAACGCAATTCTAGGAACTTGTTTGCGTTTCTAGCCTTTGAAAGGAGAAATCCACTTAGAAGAATCAATAATAATCTAAACTTGATATGAAATACTATTTCGAGAGAAATTACTTAATGGGTAGATATGAATCTTGAATTGAACCTACGAGTCATGAAATTGCTCTTTTGACGAAAATAGCTTTCTTATTTGAATTCCTTTATCAAACTGAGATCAAACATAAGAATTGTTACTTGATTATCTAAGCTATCCAAGCAATCATTTGTTTTAATATTTGAATTCCTCATATTACCATAATCGTTACTTGTCTTGTTTTACTAATTATTTGTACTTAATCTGAACGAACTAAGTCCCTGTGGATACGACCTGGTCTTACCTTAATATAATACTACCAACGGGGGTTATACTTTACCCATGTGTTTAGTTTATTAAAATCGATGAAACTAGTACTATAAATTTAAAGCTTTCCTTACATATCAGGAACCCTGCATTATCTATCGACCGCTAATTACGAGCCATGTTGATATTGAAACAGGAGACACCGCTCCAGTCTCCGTCTACCAAATGTTGCACTTATTGAGTCTAGAGCCGCGAGATATGTCATAAGATCTCAATAGGATCACTAGATACTTTTGCAATGGTGGTCCATAGTCAAGGACACCAGTTGCACATTTGAGAGTCCTACGTAGATCTTAGCAATCTACCAGAACATTCATGAGAGAATTTACTTGTGTAATTCTCAAGTGATTGAATGGAAATTCCTGCCAAGGTCAACATCAAACAGCCCTAAAAGTAGGTCACTTCGGTAATCTCTTGTGGATTACGCTTTGTGGTCGCGGTAGTTTCAAACGGTCTACAGTCGTGGAGTGACCTCCAGCGACTCACCCAATTGTTGATCTACTTAGGTAGATCTTGTAAATCCTCTTGGGGTTTGCCAATTAGGAACGGTCTTGGTAAAGGTTAGAAGGAGTCTTCACACGATGATGTTGATGATCTCTAATTCCAAACCTGTAAGTACCGGTTGATCTATTGCTATCTGTTTGCTTGCAGGAAAATCTGACAGTTGCAGTTGATTGCTGAAAAGATGCTGATTCATCACCCATGCTCACACTTCGACATCATTATTAAAGATATCAAGATCATTGAATGGGCTTCAACTATGCTTCTACAACTCTGATGCTGAAAATCATGATCCAGAAAAGTGTGAGCATGCCGATATAAAGATATCCACGTCACATGGAGACGATACAACACAAAGATGGCTTGAAGATGAGAGAAGGATGATCATTTCAAAGAATTCTCGAAGATCATCCCAAGATTTACAACAAGTCATCAAAAGCTCACTACTTGAAGTACAAAGATCATGGACTTTGAAGAATCAAGGACTACGAGCTACGAAGTTTACTTGTTAGAATAGGATGCTAGACTTCAAGTTGTAATTTCCGGGGTGACCTCCCTTAGGGGGAGATTGTTAGGAATACAAATATTCATATGAAAGACTCGGTCACCCGAGTATCTAATAGCATTAAGTTAACTTGTAGTCATCACTATCATTAGTTAGTATTAGTTTAGCTTAAGTAACATCGTGGAGGAAGGACGGGTCTTTACCCACTGTACACCCGATCTACAGCCCGAGAGTAGGGCGTTTTGTAACAACTATAAATACCCCTCTCCCACCAAGGGAGAGGGTTGGACCTTCATTTGGAAATAAACATTTCTCTAGTTTCTCTCAAGGCTCCCGACTCTCTACACTTTCTCTCTCTAACTTCTCTCTAAAATACATATACTATTCGATCCATAATTCATAAAACTAACCTTGTTATGATATTTAGTAACCTACACTACCCATGAAGTTGTCCGAGCCAAGATTGTTGAATCGAATGCTAAGTACAAAGTTGTTGAGGATAAGCATCGTTATGTTAAGCTATTTAAAGTAGGTCACGAGGTGATGGTATTTCTTTGAAAAGAGCGATTTTTGGTTGGTACTTATAGTAAACTACAACCAAAGACGTATGGTCCATACAAGGTACTTCGAAAGATTAATGATAATGCTTATGTGGTGGACTTGCCAAACACTATGAGTATTTCGAAGGCTTTCAATGTGTCGGATATATATGAGTTTTACCCCGAGGATGTGATTGAGTATGAGATCTTCTAAATTGGGGGGGGGGGGGGGGAGGAGGATGATGAGGACATTATTGAAGAACTCACGTAGGAGTACATGGAGCACGGCAAGAGGTATAAATAGAAGAAAATGTAGAATTTGATTTTTTTTATGGTGTAAGGATAACGCCTTACCTACGCCGTAATACATACTGTTTAATTTTAGTTTTGTGTCGTGATTTATATATGATGTATAAGACTCTAGCCTTTACGTCACATTTGTTTCTGGTCTATTTTTAGTTTTTAATTTACATGGTTATATTGTATTGGATAAATGCCTTTACACCGTATACGTGTCGCAATAGGTTTCCTTATTTTAAATTTCAAGACGGTTCTAGACGAATTTTGTTAACTTTTTCCCCAAGTTTGGCTTCCCTATAAATATAGGGCTTGGGTTAATTGTTGAGGCATTCAATAATCAATAAAATTCTTGAGCTTTAGTCTTTAAATTTGTTGTGATTTGTTTAAACCTTCTTAGGGTTTATTTACATGCTTCCGTTCTGTGTCAATAATTATGTTTAATTAATACTTCTAAAGCCATACCCTCATGTCACAAGTCAGAAAACATGTAACACCCTAATTTTTCCGGTAATGATTTATAACTATTTTATATGCTTCGTAGTTGACTCTCGTCACTATTATATATTTTGTTAACCTAAGGACCTCCCATGAAATAATTTTAAACCAAATAGGAATATCCTTGCAATAGTTCTGCCATCAAGGACTAAACTTGCCAATTGGTGAAACGTAAAATAAAATATACATCAAGACTTAACACAAGTCTGGAACAATCGACGCTTCTCTCTTTCCCTCCTCCTACACCACGTCATACATAAAAAATTATTAAGAACTAGGGTTTGATTAAAACTAAATTTTAAGCAAGATACCATCAAATATAAACTCAAAAATGTGTGTTCTAGGTTTTCCATCAATCAATTCGAGGTAAAAGAAACTTATCTTGTTCTTAGATTCTTGTTTTTGAGCTACCCTATAGTGGGTAATGCTTAAAGATGTCTTTATGCTATTTATAGGGTTCTTGTAGAATTTTACATGATTATGTGAAGTTATGATTTTTTAAAAATCACGAAGAACACTTGTAATCATGTATGAGTGTTTAAATAAATTATGGATACCTTGTTAAGGTGGCCATAACACTAAGTTATGGTGTTAATTTTCAGAAAGTGTATTTGTGGGGTTATATAAGCCACGAACCAAACACCCCTTTTTCGCTTAGTTTCTTTTATGCTTGTTTATGACAAGCTAAATAATGTTCTTAATAAACTCCATGTTATGTAAATGTTCCTAGGTTATAAGGTTTAGGTGGGGACGTTTTACGGGAGCTCGTTCTAGTATTCAAGCATGTTCGAACTGAGTAACGTATATAAGAATAGAAAGGGGTCTTTAGTAACATGTTAGACGTACCACATACTTCATGGTGCTCATGTTCAAGTTTTGTAGTATGCATAGATATTGTGTTAGAATAATCGCAAATTATAAGTTCTACTTCTTTATGTGATATAAGCTTATATGTAGAGTAACCTAGATGGGTCAATATAGCCCGTAATGACCCGTGTGGTCTTAGTAGCATGTTTGTAGTTAGAATGTTATGTTATTGTTTGTTTAGTGTCCTTAGTGGTATTAGACATCCTAAATGGGCGATATGTGCTATTATGTGATCACATGTTTCAATATGGAACTCAGAAATCCTTAATAGATTAGTATAGCCTTAAATAGTGCCTTGTGTCTAAAGTGGAACTTAAACATCCTGTGTAGATGACTAGCGTATACATGTGGCTTGCTAGTTATTAAATATGAAGTTCATGATGTCCTTGGTGGACGACTAGCAAATAATGGCAAGCAAAAACTCATTCCCTACGGGAACTAGAGGTGTTAGTAAGCACCAAGATAGCTATGCGACAAATGTCCTACGAAGCAATCCTAGTGTTATGCCATGTTATTTTCAGTTTTATATAACTTTTCTCACTAAGTTATTGCTTACGTTGCTTCGTCATGTTTTCTTATAGGTGAAGCTAGAAATGTTGCATCTAGGGGTAAGAAGGTCGAGATTCAGCTTTCAGTGGAGCTCGTGGGTATCAAGTTATTTCCCTACCCTTTCTTTTACCAAGAAACATCCTAGGATGTTATGCTTTTGTGCATATTTAGGTAAACTCAGATTTGTGTGGTAAACAATTTTTTATGTTATGTTTTTAAAAGTTAAAGGGTGTTTGGCATAGTGCCATTCTAACACGAAATGACCCATTTTGGCTTTTGTACGGGTCTAAGCGATTATTATTGTACACGTTATGTGCAGTTTTTATGAAGCAATATATATATATATATATATATATATATATATATATATATATATATATATATATATATATATATATATATATATATATGCTTAATTTGGTTTTGTTCTGTATGTTGTTGCGCTAAAAGAGTATGCTTCAGATTTTCTAGTTTTCTTCAGTCTGTTGCAAATACGGCGTATCCAGGTTAATGGATATGGCGTATTGGGTTTAGCAGAGGCATATGTCGTATCTCATGTAGGAATACGTCGTATCCAAGTACTTGGGCGCATACTGAGTTTTATGTTTTGTGAATGTTGCGTATTATCCATGTCAGTTGATACGGCGTATCCCACTTAGGGGATATAGCGTATCGGGAAAATAGTTTTCAATCAATAAATAAATAGAATTTAATATATATATATATATATATATATATATATATATATATATATATATATATATATATATATATTGTAGATGGAGTTTCAAAACCCCATATTATAAAACCAAGTAAATAGATAGGAATTATAAACTATATATGATAAAGGGATAAAGTACTATAAAATAAATATTAGTATCGAGATATAATTTTCCTTACCATTCCTAATTGTTTGATAAAGCTTACCACTTTAATTTATTTTACAAAAATCTACATTTATTTTACTAGTTTCCTTCTTTATCCCTTTTTAAAGTCAACCAAGAAAATAAACATTTACATATCTATGGCTTTCTTAAGCATAAAAACAAATAAAGCAAACTCGCCCCAAATTTTGTAAATCACCAAAAAAAAAAAAAAAAAATTAGGGTTTCCTAACCAATCATATATATTGTGATTAAGCTTACCTAAATTGAAAATTCAACAATTAATAAATATCAAACAATCTATATTTAACAACATCTTTTATAATAATAAAAATTAAACATGTATTGATATAAAAATAAAACTGTTCATTAAATGTTATTTTTGCGCAAATGATAAGGCTTAACCACAACTCATATTGTAGTTAGCAAAACCTAAAAGATTATGTATATTTTTCAATTGTTAAATAGTCAAATATTGCCAACACGAGAATACGAATCCGGTTAGTTGAAATATATTTTTGATATAAACAAAACTCAAGTGATTAATCACATATAAAAAATGGTGAATGTAGGACCTTAAAGATAACAACTTTATCACAATGTAAGCACGTAAGGTATGGTGACAACAAGAGAGATGTATGTTAACTTAGAGAGAAAGTAGAGAGAAGGAAGAGAGAAATGTTATTAAGAAAACACACACTTACACCTTGAAGCACACCTCTCAAATGAGGAGGTTTGTGCCTTTTATACTTGAAACATAAAAGCCTTATGGGCTTTGGATGGGCTTTGTTTTGTTAATGGATTGGGCTTGTATTTCAACATGAATAAACATAACATAACTTATAACCTATTAGCTTAGTCCATTCCATGAGCCCATTTACAAATCTATGACATTTTCTGTAACATATTACAAAGTTACTATGACTAGAATGACCGCCACTTTTCTTTAATGCTAACAACCTCCTCCTAAGAGGTGGTTATTTGAATGATGCTCCACGTGATTAGGTCTTCAGTCTTCTTTGTCTTGAACTTTGTGTGTCATCATAGAATCGTCTTGATTCTTTGTTTCTTCATGCTTTGTGATCTTTGAAGTAATGTCTTTTTGATCTTTCTTGCCTTTGATCAACATCTTGATAAGTTTGCCGAGTCATCTTTTCCAACATACTCATACTTCTTGGTAATACTTTGAGCTTCATACTTATGTCTTCCTCACTTGATTCTTGAACTTGTTCTTGACTTTCTTGATTAGCTCTTGTCTTTGACGTAACTCATTGTATTTAACTTGATCTTTTTTCTTAGAACATTCTTGATTTGAGCTTGTTGAGGATGAACTTCATAAGTATGAGTATGTGGAGGTGAAGATGTTTGATATCTGAAATGATGGTGTACGGTCTTTCTCCAAGGGGACTTTCATCAATACTTGCATAAAAATGTTAGTTGAAATCACCAATCGATCATCGTGGACTTTTCTTAGAGAATAAACCACTATGATTATTTTACTGATGATGTCTTGATTCCATTCACCTTGGTCGGGCATATCAACCGTCCTAATCCCGTTGAGGGACAGTTATCAATACTACAGATGAAATCTAAGTAAAGAACCACATCTTAAGGACTCAATTCATGAAAAGAATCTCTTTTGCGAGATTTCCAGCACTTACAAGCTCAGACTTCGAAAGAATTAATAGCATAGTGTGAAAACCTCTCTAATCCTTACAAAGGCTGTTCCTGAATTGGATACCTTCAAGAAGGCTTACACAGATTTACAAAAGTATACCGACAATTCAGGTGAGCCGCTGAAATATACTAAAGTATCATTCCACAACTTTAGACCGTTTGAAACATAAAGTAACCATCATGATATGTATGGAAAGATCTGTAGATCTCATAAAAGACTCTTATACACCTTGTGTCCTTTTTGGCGAACGCAAGTGTATGTTATGGAAGTGTTTCTTAAGAGATCTTTTAATGAATCTTATGGCTCTAGACTCGATTACGTGCATTTTGGTTTTAGTAGTCGGAGGCATGGAGCAGAGTGCCACCTTTTCAATATCAACACGTCTCGGAGTGAGAGGCTGATAGATTATGCAAGGTTCTTCGTGAGAAATGAAATACATATCTTTTAAGAGATATCTGAGTGGCTAGGAGGTTAAGTGCAGTGCATCACTAGGTCCATGACGCCTTGTCTTCAATACCAGTGTCACCTTAGTAACAACCAGTAGCATATGAATTGAACCCGGTTTCGGCCCTACGGTTGATCATTTGGAGGGCTATTTTTTCACCATTACATTAACTTTTCTTTTTAATTCTTCAACCCCTTCTTTCTCCTTTCATTTCTTTACTCCTTTTTTCAATCATACCTAAGGACTTCTAGTACTAAACTATTGGTGTTGTCCATGGGTAGATCACTCTAGCTCTGGCGGATCATAAGACATAAACCTAACCATAATAACCTTATTACTCCATGACTATCCTAGGTTTGTTGATTCTATGCCATAAAACCTTTTGTGAAAATCTCTTAAAGTGTTTATCATTATAAAACACATTTTTGTTACTACTTTGATGGTTTGCCTTTTTAGAAATACTCCCCCTTCATATGAGCTCATAAGTTTTTAAGATAGATTTGCACATGTTGGGTAGAGTTCGCACTATTTGAATTGATTGATTTTCAGTGAACATGACCGATTCGAGACACGCTTACATCACTAGCTAGACTAGCTTGAAATTATTACCCGTACTAGTCAAGTTCAAAGAAAGTCTCTCGAGACGGTACATTCTACTTTGACAAGTCCTATTCGAGACATGCTTACATCACTAGTTAGACTAGCATGAAATTATTACCCATCCAGGATAAGTCTTTTCGATTCTTGACAATTAAGCTTCGTCAATTCATTGGTTATATCTAAGTCGACCTATTTTGAGATTCAACACTGATCTTTAAACATTTTTTATCATATTTTAATCATGTCTTCTCCCCTCAAAAAATAGCATATTGTGATATTTTTTATATCAACTGATTAAGAGAAAACTTTTGGAGAGAAAGACTGATTTGTTTTGCATGAAATCAGAAAATATTTTTTTATTGTACTCTCCTTTAGTGATAGCATATTTTAAAATCAATTAAGTGTTTGGAGGGAGTTATCTTGAGCACTAATTTGAGAGATTTTGAAAAATCTTGAAAAGGTACTCTAGAATTCTATTTGAAAAATGATTTTTTGTTTGAAATCTTTTCGTTTGTTTATACTCGAACTTTTTGAAAATGATTACCACTTTGAACGTACGAGTCCTGATCTGAAATAATCAGAAGTCATTATTTAGGTCCGGGTTTCGTACTGAAGTATACGAAAGCCATAATGAAGAAACTTTTGAGAAACGACATGTTTTAGAAAACATTTTAGTGAACTCTCGCTCAAGCATCTGCGCATATCCGTATCATTGTTGAATGACATTTCTAGAAATGTACAGAATATCGATTTATACAAGAGACATGTCATGAGAATAATATTTTTGGATTTTTTCGATTTTATATTGTTTTTGGATTTTTGAAATTTTCTTTTTTTGTATTTTGTTTTTGTTGGTTTTTCAAATTTTGTATTTTGTTTTTGTTGGTTTTTATTTTTTTTTCAAAAATATTTACAGCGAACCTTTTTGAAAGATAATTTTCAAGAAGATTCAAGAAGATGTTCTAGCTCCTCAGAAGTTACGTTTCGCATGCCAATTCGTCGAACTAAATCATCAAACCTATCTTTTGGAAGGGCTTTAGTAAATAGATCGGCGAGTTAGTAATCCTACTTCTCAAAAAATAATTCAACAGTACCCTCTTCTACATGCTTTCTGATGAAGTGATAGCGGACTCTAATGTGCTTGGTCTTCGAGTGTTGTACTGGATTGCACGAGATGGCTATGACACTTTTCGAGTCGCAATACAGAGGTATACTGTCACAACTCGTAAATTCTGGTCATTTCCCGAACTTTCAAAATTTTTACTATTCATCGATCACTATTCATCATTTTCGGAGTCAGTTTGTGATTCTGAGAAGCGTTCAAAAATTTTACTATTTATAAAACACTATTGACCCCCGAAGAAAGTTTGTCATTCATGCGTGAGTTTGCATCATTTTTGTATACATACGGTTATCTACCTAATAAACGTTATCCTATAAACTATTACTTTGAATAATTAATCCGACAATCCCAACTATGGTCCTAACACATTTTTACACTCATTATAATGATATAAAAGTTATATTATTAATTTACCCTACGTTTTGGATTTATCAATTTAACATAACGTTAAAAGCTTATAACTACGACGATTTACGTAATTATGATTTTTATGCATGAACAATATACCCGATACTACTAAATTAAAAACTACTCATCCTAAATATCTACAAATAATATCTAGATACTTATACTTGACATTGAAATTACAATCATACCCTTTTGTTGAAATTACCAAACTACCCTTGGACTATATAAGAAAATAACTAGCTAATAATTCATTTTTATCACAAAAAAATCACATATATATCTCTTTTCTCTCCTCTATCTCACGGCAAGAACATCAAGACCAAGGAGATCCATCAATTTTGCAAGATCAAGCTATAATCTAGTCCTATATACACTCCTTGTTAGGATTTTGAAATAAAAATCCCAAGGTTTATACTTAATCATCTCCAAAACACTACATATCTCAAGTAAGCTTCAAGTAAAATTTTTAATCATCTAATAATTTCATTTTCATAATAACATGATGTGTTCTCAATTTATTCTAGCATACATGCAAGTATATATGTTATAAATACCACTTTCAAGTATATTTTAATTTTACAAGTTTATAATTAATCCTATGATCATCCCTTTGATATCCTTTTGGTTTTGTGAATATTAGGAACCCATGACACCCTAAGAAGGTGTATGGTAAGATTAGACTAGCTTGTGGTGTATTGAAGTGGTTAAAACATAAACTAGAAACAAGAAAAGTGAGTTTTAAACAAATAAAATACCTACTGTCCCTATTTGTAAAACGTGGGAAATCCAGGGGGTTGGGTGTACTTTTTGACCAAAGATCTAGAAATACTTTCCAAGACGAAACTATGGCCGAAAGTTTGGATAAAAACGAGTTAATAACGAAGAAGATATGCTAAAAACAAGTTAACGATAAAAACTATATTTTCAGAAAAACATGTTGCTGTCTCACTTTTTCATGGACTGTTTTAAGGTGTAAAACTTAATCTAGCCATCCCGACTTATCAAGAATATGTTAATATGCCATCCCACGATTCCGGGGATATAAAGAACGTAGAAAACGGGCTTAAAACGAAGAAGATACAAGCGTTTGAAATCCGACGAAACATATACACTTTTGACAGCTTTTGCTATAATATAAATTACTAAGTGTTAAACACTATATTTTTCAAGTAACGACATGGAGAGCCAATTTTCTCATCGATCGAGGCGCGTACGATCAGAAGTTAAACAAGACGACATCTAGATATTGTTACAAGGTTTCAAAAACGCCGAGCTTGAACACTAACACTTAACGTGCTATATTTCACGACTAGTTTTGTGAAGCCATTTGGACACATTTTCTAAGTTGAGAACAATGTTAAACTACGCAGGAAACTTTATATTTACTCATACAACCCTAAACGATAAACGTTATTTTCAAAAACTTCAAGTGGTATTGATAACGTACGTATACGCATGTGTAGCATTGTTTCATTTCTTACATTAGAATCATATCATTCATAATAGGTTGCGGTTAAGGAATCGAGCCTATTTCTGATCAGTCACTAGCATTATTATAGCTGTTGCATCAGGTGAGTCATAGCCCCGCTTGTACTCTTTTACTACTCGTTTTAAACTATTTGGGGGAGATGCATGCAAAAATACTTGCTTGATACTTGAAATGTTTATACTTTTATACTATGCTAAGTTTTTTTAATACTTTTAGCAGAACTACTATATGTGCCTTAATGTGTAAATCTTGATTGTGTATTCTTGAGCAACGTTTATCTTTGGGAAATGGCACCCAGTAGTATCTTATCTTTGGGAAATGGCACCCAGTAGTCTCTTATCTTTGGGAAATGGCACCCAGTAGTCTTTTATCTTTGGGAAATGGCACCCAGTAGTCTAATATCTTTGGGAAGTGGCACCCAGTAGTCTTTAATCTTTGAGCATTGGCATGTACACATATTGTATACTCATATGTCTTAATCATAATATATATTAGCAGTGGGTTGTGAACACACAGGTTACAAGTCTTATATGGGCAGGATTTGCAACTGAGTGGAAAGTAGTCTTTTATCTTTGGGAAATGGCACCCAGTAGTCTAATATCTTTGGGAAGTGGCACCCAGTAGTCTTTAATCTTTGAGCATTGGCATGTATACATATCGTATACTCATATGTCTTAATCATAATATATATTAGCAGTGGGTTGTGAACACAAAGGTTACAAGTTTTGTATGGGCAGGATTTGCAACTGAGTGGATTTAATGCCTTTGCTGTGTGATCATTTTTTATAGGCTTTATTTGTTAAAAAAACTCTATGAACTCACCAACCTTTGTGTTGACACTTTTAAGCATGTTTATCTCAGGTTTGTAAGGCGATAGCAGGTGTGTGGAGCTGAGAGTCTTAGGGCATGCTTTTGGAGACGTTCGCTTTTATCGTTTACCATTCAATACACTTTAAAAACTTATGTATTATTCTACTTTGGGATCTTTGCTTTGTAAACTATGACTTTTATCTATTCGAATGGTAACTTTTCAAAACGTCTCATTTAGAGGTCGTTCTCTATATCTTGTCCTTTGTGCCCTGAAGTAGCATCCCAATGACACTATCGTTCCGCTGCGATATTTTGGGGGTGTTACAGATTGGTATCAGAGACTTGGTTATAGAGAACTAGGTTGTTTTAGAGCCTAGACTATAACTACATACATTTAGACTCTCCTCTCTATCACCTTGCACTTTTCATACACGTACGCTTGCTGATAATTTTTTTTTCTAGACCTACGCTATTAGATAATTTGTGGTACCGATGGGGAAGTCCCAAAATCTAGTCAAGTCATCAGAAATATGGAGCTCGGTAATAACTGATTATTTAACTTAATCTTGTGATAGTTCTTGTTTGATGAGACATAAGACTGAGTTAAATAAAGGTTATTATTTAGCTGTAGAGATTTGATGATTTGCCCGAGGATGGGGGTTCTCTTGAGGATACTCTTGAGAAACCGTTAAAAACTAGACTTCCCAATGACTTTAGCACTTAAGGGAGAATCCTTTGTTCCTTTGTACTGAGCGTGACATTCCCTAGATACCCATTTAAGCAACGTCTACCACTGAGATATGTGTGCCTGGTGATATGTACACCTGTGAAAGGAAACATTTATAATTGTGGTGGCAACATAATTATAAGTGCTTCACGATCCACGTGGACATATGACTATGCTTATGTAGATCGGTGTTGGCACAACTTAGGAAACAACTGGTGGTGCGGTATTATGTATGAGGATGTTAAGTATAGACTTTGGATAATCAACGGTTTTCCCTCATCTCTGACGTTCACTAAATGTCCTTCCTCTCAGGAAATCATGGCACCAAGGAGAGTGACTCGTAGCTCTGGTCGAGGAGGCGCAACACCAAGGGGTGGAAGGACCGGTGGACGTGGAGGTAGAGGAGCTGCTCATGACACTAGTAACCCTAGTAACGATGGTAGAAGAACTGGTGGACGTGGAGGTAGAGGAGATGGTCGCGGCATTGAGAACAATGATAACAACGACGGTGGAAATCCTGATTTTGAAGCCATCATCGCTCGACAACTTCAAAACTTTCTCCCCACTATTGTCACTCAAGTTGGCGATCATATGAATAACTTGGGAAACCACGAAAGCGGAATTAACAACACCAATGGTATAGGCCAGCATGGTAATGGCAACAAAAACAATAGGACTGGATGTACGTATAAGGAATTTACGCCATGCAAGCCAATTGATTTCAATGGTGTAGGAGGTGCGTTGGTGTATACTCGATGGGTCGAAAAGATGGAGTCGGTGATCGACATTAGTAACTGTGCAGCACATCAAATGGTGAAGTATTCCGCATGCTTGCTGTCAGGAAAGGCATTGACATGGTGGAATACGCAGATTCAAGCTAGGGGTAGAGAGGCAGCTGTAGGTATGACATGGGATGATTTTAAGGCATTACTGAAGCAGGAATACTGCCCGGACAACGAGATGCAGAAGCTGGAGGATGAACTTTATCATCACTCTATGATAGGGGCTGGTCATGCAGCCTACACAGATCGATTCCATGAATTAGCCAGACTAGTTCCACATATAGTTACCCCTGAGTCCAAGAGGATCTAGAGGTACATATATGGCCTTGTCCCAGAAATTCGTGGGACTATAAAAACAACCGAGCCTTCTACAATTCAGAGTGCAATATTGAGAGCAGGGACTCTGACAAATGAGATGGTTTGAAATGGAAGCTTGAGGAACAGTGATAAAAGGAAGGGAACAAGCGAGTCAAACAAGCAAATGGGCACAATAGCTGACAACAAAAGGGCAAGACCTTTGCGGCGACTAGTTCTGGTCAGAAAGAGTATGCAGGCCCGCATCCTAAGTGTACGAAATGTAAGTTTCATCACCAAAATACTGCACCCTGCCATATGTATGCAAATTGCAGACAGTCTAGTCATTTTACAAACCAGTGTAGAGAACCAGTAAATGTGGGCAATATGACGAACAACCAAAGGACATGCTATGAGTGTAACAGCCCGGATCACTTTCAGAACACCTGTCCCAAGTTGAAAAGGAATCTTAACCAAGGAGGCAATCGTCCAAACTTAGCAGCAGCAATTGAAGGGCCACAAGATGAGGCCATTGAGATTCCACCCGCACGTGGCAGAGCTTACTTCTTAGGAAATCCTATCACCCAACATGTCCGCGATAGCATAACGGGTACATTCTCTTGAACAACTTGATGAGGCGAAATATGAACCACTTTTATGGGGTCATTTAAGCCCGGAATTGAATTTATTTGATCAAATATTGCCCTAAATCGTTCCTTTTGTGATTTTAGGTACTTTGGAAGAGAAATCTGGAAAAGGAAGCAATTCGGACGTTTTTGGAGCATAAAAGTGAAGAAAACGCCAAAGTCTTAATTTTCCTTGCTGGGAACAGTAGGTGACGGCGTCAAGAGTAAATTGCATGACGGCCCAGTGCAAACATGAAGGCGTCACAAGGAAGAGCGTCAAGAGTTAACACGTGACGGCCTGGAAGAACCTAACACATGACGGCGTCAGATGTAGATCAAGGCAGTCCGAGAATTATTTTGGCGGCGAGATGACGGCGTCACCTATTTGGTCTTGACGCCGTCACCCTCAATTTCCTATATATAGTTTTCTAATTTTCATTCATTAAAGAAGGAGAAGTTTGGAGAAACCCTAAGGCCGAACCTATTACGAATTTTACAGGTTTTCAAGGGTTTTCAGCCCTTGAACCCTTTCATGTGTAATTGAGATAAGTGTTCTTCTAATTCAATCAATATGTCTATGTGTTGGTTGTCTATATCTTGTGCTTATCTGAATTCCACCATGCTAGGCTAGATTTATCTTGTGTTTGCTTAGATCTAATGAAACCTAGATGTTGATTATGTGTTGATTACTTGTTTATGGTTGTATTGGATGAATGATTTCGATATTAGGCTTAAGAAAACTGGCAGATCTCCAAATGGTAACATGCTTGAACGTCTTAGGAAACATGAACTGATGTGCACTAGGTTTTACTGGTTGTATTTAATGCATGAGTAAATTCTAATGATCCCATGTTAGGAGCTTCTTAGCCGGCTTGACATAGGAGTGAAGTAGGCACTCATAGGATTGGGGAATTAAGTGGGCCACCCCATGAATGGTATTAAGGAATACAATCCGTCATCCACGCAACTATAACAGGTAATTAACGTGTAAAAGATATCTAGGGAGTAGTGAAATCTAAGTAAATACAATTTCTCCACTTATTGCTCACAACCTTAGTTTAATTTAGTTTATTTTTATTTCAAGTATTTTATTTTGATTGCATCTTTAGTATTGGGTTAGTTGACTAGCAACTAATTCCGCCCAAATCCTTCAAACCCGAGATTTTTAATTGCTTTTTAAAAAATATAAAAATACAAAAATAATCATCCATCATCTTTAGAACTAGTATTTAGGTTTTTTAATCCTAGCGACACTATTCCTAGCTGAACGATCAATCCCCCGGTACTTGTAACTATACTATACTACAACGATCAGGTACACTGCCTGGTGGGGGTTGTAAGCTTCTCGAGATCCCTTGAGAGGTAAAGCCTGGTGCAATCCCTACGCATCAAGTTTTTGGCGCCGCAGCCCGGGGAATAGTTATTGTATAGGTTAGAATCTCTTTTTATTAGGTCTACTTGCTAGATTCCTTTCTAGTAAGATTTTATTTTTATTTTTTTTAGGTTCTCTTTAGTCTATCTTATTTTTTTGTGTGTTTGTTCGTAACTTTTCACCACCCGACATCATGGACGATGGGAACATCTTTGAACCCGTCATCCCACCACAACAAAACCCACCACTAGAACCTCCTAGGTCCCGAACCTTAGGAGAGTATTCCCGACCTAGCCACCAAGGCTACCGAAACACCATTGAGCTCACCGGAGCCAATGTGACTCCCTTGCGATCCGACACCATCCGGTTGGTGCAAAGCGGATGTGCATTCCATGGACTTCGTTCCGAAGATCCAAATCAACATCTTAAGGACTTCCTAAAAATCGTAGATTCCATAGACCTAGGTGTTGAAACTAGAGAGACAACCCGATTACGCCTATTCCAATTCTCTCTACGGGATCAAGCTAGTCAATGGCTTGAGCGTTTACCCGCGGGATCCATCACCACATGGGATGATCTCACCACTCGTTTCCTTGCTCAATTTTTCCCACCGGGGAGAACTACTAAGCTTAGAAATGACATCTTGATGTTCCAACAATGTCAAAATGAATCTCTTTACGAAGCATGGACTCGATATAAAGACCTGCTCCGAAAAGTCCCTTATCATGGCATCGAACCATGGCTCCAGATTCAAATCTTTTACGATAAAGTTAACTATCAAACAAGGAGAGCTATAGATTACACAGCCAAGGGCAGGCTAAACAGACTTAGCATTGACGAATGCTGGAAAGTTCTTGAGGGGTTGGCACAATACGAAGAAGAAGGATGGGAGGACCCAATGTTTCCAAGCAAGGGAAAACTTGACTACGCACACACCACCCAAGAGCAGTTATTAAGAAGTATCGAGAAGCAGGTAAAAGAATTAATGAGGATTGAGAACCCTGCTACTGAAACCGTGTGGGATCCTAATTTACGTAGGAATGCGGTTATCAACCATAATTTTCCTGAACGTTCACGACAAGAGGAATTCGAAGGGATAATGGTAACCTTCATGAATAATCAGGAAAAACAAATCCAGCACCTAGAAGCACGAATGGAAAGCACTCGCAATGCTTTTATGGGTTTAGCAGACCAATTCATATCAAGGATCAAAGAGAAGATCAAAGAAAATTCCGCACCTAGAAAAATCAAAAAAGTCTTTGAGGTTTCAACTCCTTTGGTGTTTAACCAAGAGGATAACGAGAAATCTTCCCCAAGTGCTTCACCGTCAATCACCCCCCACTTTTGTGAGCATCCTCAGGAAGAGAAGAATTCGCAATTTCATAACATTTTCATTGGATGCTTGCAAACCACGCTCCCAAACCCGTGCAAGAGACGTTCTTTTGGTTTTAAACCCGGTGTGAAGAGGTTGCACCTCAAAAACACCACAGAACACCTCTTTGTACACACTGGTGACCCGTGCGAAGGTTACAACTTAACTAAAACATCACCCACTCCTTTCTACCACCATACCTCTTTCCGTGACAGTAATGAAACGTTCGACCCTGGTGGACTTCACTAATGGAATGGCTACTCATGGTTTTACTTGTGTTTAGCTATTCGCACTAAGTGCAGGGACTAAATGTGGAATTACTCCATTTTACACCTCACACGGACATCTGACGGCGTCAGATACCTCGCTAATTCAGCAATATTAACCCAAATTCAATCACTTTCAACCCATACCCCACAATTCTCACCCAAAGTGCTGCTACTACTCCGAATCTCCACCCTCCAATTCGACATCTTCCGCAACTAATCTCCACTCGGTAAGTAGTTTTTCTTCACTCTTTTTTGATCAATTGTCCTTAGGATCAATCAATTTTGAAAACCCCTTTCATCCGAAACCCCATTTTTGACCCATCATTGAGAAATCGTAATGCCATCCATTTGGTGATTTGTATTCATGGGGTTACCCTTTGATGATGTTGTCCCACTCGAATCATGCGTTAATTTAGGAAAAGCCCTTCATGCCACAGATTTTTTTTGACCTCCCACCCATGTTTTCTGATTAAAGGAGCGTTTGGGTAATGGGTTAAGAGTTTGAAAATTGATTTTTCCCTCGCAATTGCCTGATTCGGATTCTGCTAGGTCTGACGGCGTCAGGACCTCCTCCTGACGGCGTCAGATGTTTCTGACAGCAAAAATCAATAAAATTCTCGTTCTAATTGTTTCCGTTCACTCTATCTTTTTCCAGGAAAATGAGCAAGCGATCTCGCCAATATCGTGGCAGCACTTCCAGGTCACAAGGAGTTAACTATGGAGAATTGGTCCATAGTTGGGGTGAATTTGACACTGTTGCCGCCACCACCAAGTATGCGGAACTTTGTAACCACCACATTGATGCTAGGGCCGTGGTTGATTGGGAGTTTCTTAGGTCCTGAGGGCTGGAAGCTGCGTTTCTGGGGAGGATCCACACTGATGGGTTTGCGGGTCCTCAATGGGAGAGGTTGTTTAGGATTAGGGAGACGGTGTATAGTGAGTTGGTGAGGGAGTTCTTTGCGACCTTCCATTTTGATCAGGCTGAGGCTAGGACGGACATGGGGGGCACCACTATCTATTTTAGGCTAGGAGGGTGATGCGTGGGAATCGCAACAGGCTTTACCTCTCGAGGGATCTCGAGAAGCTTACAACCCCCACCAGGCAGTGTACCTGATCGTTGTAGTATAGTATAGTGACAAGTACCGGGGGATTGATCGTTCAGCTTAGGAATAGTGTCGCTAGGATTAGAAAGCCTAAATACTAGTTCTAAAGGTGAGGGATGATTATTTTTGTGTTTTTATATTTTTTAGAAAGCAAATTAAAATCTCGGGTTTTGGAAGAGTGGGCGGAATTAGTTGCTATTCAACTAACCCAATACTAAAATGCAATCAAAATAAAATAATAAAAATGAAAATAAACTAATTTATACTAAAGTTGTGAGCAGTAATTGGAGAAAATGTGTTTTCTTAGATTTCACTACTCCCTAGATATCTTTTACACGTTAATTACTTGTTATAATTGCATGGATGACGGATCGTATTCCTTAATACCATTCATTGGGTGGCACACATAACTCCCCAATTCTATGAGCTCTTATCTCCTCCTACACCATGCCCAACACAACTATAGGGATTGTAAACAGTGACTCATGCATTAAATACAACCAATAAAGACCTAGTGCGCCTCGGTTCATGTTTCTTAAGACGTTCAAGCATGTTACCATTTGGAGATCTGCCAGTTTTCTTAAGCCTAACATATAAATCATTCATCCAAGACAAGAATAAACAAGTAATCAACACATAATCAATATCTAGGTTTCATTAGATCTAAGCAAACACAAAAGAGATCTAGCCTAGCATGATAGAATTAAGACAAGAACAAGCTATAGACAACCAACACATAGACATATTGATTGAATTAGAAGAACACTTATCTTGATTAATCATGCAAGGTATCAAGGGGTTAGAACCCTTGAAAAACCTGTAAAGTTACACCAAAATCGTCTTTAGGGTTTCTCCCAAAACTCCTCTCTTTAAATGTGAAAAACTAGAAAACTATATATAGGAAAATAGGGATGACGGCGTCAAGAACAAAGGTGTGACGCCGTCATCTCGCCGCCAAATACTTCCTCGGACGGCCTTGATCTACTTCTGACGCCGTCAAGGCCTAGGCCGTCACACAAATTACTCTTGACGCCCTGTGTGTGACGCCATCATCAACTACGGATTTTAATTCTTGGGGTTTGACGCCGTCAGGAAAACTCTTGACGCCTTCATGAACTCTCGGATTTTATTATTGAGGTTTGACGCCGTTAGGAAATTACTCTTGACGCCGTCACCTACTGTTCCCAGCATGGAAAATTGAGACTTTGCCGTTTTCTTCACTTTTATGCTCCAAAAACGTCCAAAATGGCTTCTTTTCCAGAATTCACTCTCCAAGTATCTAAAATCACAAAAGGAACGATTTAGGGCAATATTTGATCAAATAAGTTCGGATTCGGGCTTAAATGACCCCCTAAAAGTGGGTCCATTTTTCGCCTTATCATATACCCTTACACTTGAGATTTGCTTGTCCTCAAGCAAATGCGCTTTTATTCTAGTCAAAAGACAAGTTAGAGGTCATTTAACACTAATATAAAAGTAATTACAACGAATAATCGTTCTACTAAAGACCAATAGACAAGCTCGGAGGTCATACACTAGCACCTCACAAATAGTGTTTAGATACTCACATCTCTCGGGTGTAATAAAGTAATATAACATTATGGAAATGGAAGATATCTCTCACTACCTGTCATAGCAAAATAGATTACCATAGGCTTGGGAAAGGATCAAACCTCCACCACATGGCGTAAGTACCTAGGATAAACTATCAAAGAGGTCTTTTAAAGGGTTGCAACGTTAGGTATAGGGATATGAATTACACGGTTTTGTTGGATAAAGGAAGTTATTACTGGTGGCGAGCTAACAATCTTGGTTAATTACATGTACAATATGGCGTTGCTAAGCCAAGACTAGACTCGACTTAAGCTAATAAATGAGAAATAACAAAAACATTAAATGAACATAGAATAAAAAGGGATGGTAGTCCGTATGTTTTTTCTCTTTTTCTATTTTTATTTATTTATTTATTTATTTATTTATTTATTTATTTTTTTGCATACACTCTTACCCTACCATCCAAAATAATACATCATAGGGGATGAAAATTCCCCTTACACTTGAATTTTTACATACTTTACAATTAAACTAATCTAATGACTCGAATTAAGAAAATCAAAACACTTGGAGCACTTTTAAGATTAACGTACATATGGGGGTAATATATGATGTTCTTCCCAATTACTCCATAAAATAAGTACTTACCCATGAGTCCCAATCGTCCCAAAACAATATGTACAAGGATATGACTCGACTTAGCAACCATGTAATCAATTAGAAAGTTAACTTAGGGTTAAACAAATAACAATAATGCACTAAATATGAGCGCATACACGGAAGGCTAAGGTGATTTGGGTGTACATTTAAGTGGGGTGTAACAAATTCTTCCTTTAAGTAAGATGCTTAAAGTTAGAAATGAAAAGATAGGCTCGGAGGGGTGTACTAGGGGTTTCGTGTACTAAAAATGAGTATAACGCTAAGGTGTGGGAAAAATTAATTGACTTAACTAGACAAGTAATATGACTTAAATGGTCAAGTAATTATGATACGGGTTTAACACAAGGGTGATCCTAATGCCTCTTATCATGTAGTAAATCCTACCACACGAATGTAGTCTCACTAGCGGTCTCGGGATGCATCACTAACACAAGTTCTAGAATCTAAATGCTACCGGTACACTCATAAGCACTAATAATGAATGCTTTTCCTATCAAATCTAAAGGCGAACCTCACATATTTGGGTGGAAATTTTTTCTGAATATACGGTTATGTGCTAGTCATACAATCTCCTATCCATGAGACGCTTGCTATGGCTAAAGTTTCACTCCTAAATGTTGTAAAAAATTTTAAATTTGGCGCTAAAATTACAATAACAAGTATTTCTCATAGTTTTATTACACACCTACCATCAAACAAACAAACTCAAGTGAAAGTGTATCCTATAAGGTATCATCATTTACCCTCCCCTTACACTTAAGATGAACATAGTTTTATTACACATCTACCATTAAATAAAACAAACTCAAGCGAAAGTGCATATGTAAGGTATCATCTTTTTACCCTCCCCTTACACTTAAGATGAACATTGTCTCCAATGTTCAAGTAAAGAATGTAAAAGTGAAAAAGTAAAGAGAATGAAATCAAATACTCCCCTGATTCGCTCGGTATGGATTATAGGTTGGCCAGGTTAAATCTTCCTCCAATAAAATGAACAATCAAAGCTTCCCTTCCAGAATATAAATCATCTCCTTGTCGAACATAACCTGTAAATCCTGACAAAAATAGACAAGACAACCTCGCGTAAAATCGGCGGTATCCTATATAAGTTACTAAATCCTAGAAAACAAAGTAAGATATAATGCTTGTGGAATGAAGTTTGCAGATCTCCTGGAGATTATAAAACTTAATAATTCACAAAAACCATAAGACTCCGTTAGAAAAACAAAACCGGTAAAATTTCCAGATTTTTTTTACTCCTGACGCCGTCAAGAGTAAACTCGTGACGCCGTCAGAATGGACCTGCAGAAATTCTTATGTTAAGTTTCCGGAAAATTTCTGGAAAAACTTGGTCCTACTTCCTGGAAAATCCTGCAAAACTTCATTATGACTCAATACAAGCATTTGACTCTAACAAATACGAATATACATGCTCACTTAAAATTGTGGAGAATCATGATCGTGTGTTTCTTGAAAACATATTTGGGGTTTCCCCTTACACTTATCTTTTGCAAAAATACTTTTAGGTTGGAGTTAAGACTAGGCCAAACAACATAGTAAAGTATTTCCACTTTTTAATTGAGAAACATGATCTACCAACAATAAAAATAAAGCATGCATACGGAAGCAAATAGCAAACAAATAAAATGAAAATCACACAAAACATGGGTTGCAAAGATTAACCAACAATAAAATTAAAAGTCGAACATGCATAATAATTGTTAAAAGAAAATAAAAAGTGTCCAAAGCCAACAGAGGCTGAATCCTAAACTATTACAAGACCAAATGTTTCAAATCATACAACCGAGAATAAATTGTTCAAGAACCACAGATATCAAAACGAATCACTGAGGGGGAGGACCAAAGCGGTAATCATAGCCAGGTGGGAGGTGCCCAGTATACCCATAGGGAGGATAGTCCTGCTCGCGCCCAGGGAATGGGTCAATCTGCAGATGGGGCTCGATGTGATCACGGGTCGAAAGATGCTGCATCTGGCGGACTGTGTGCTCATACATCCAGTCAAATCTCTGGTCAGTGGTGGTTCTCCAAGCATCCACCTGACCCATCCAAGCCCCCTGATGCGCCTGCCAATCTCCTCGGCCCATGTGCCGGTAGTAGTCAGCAGTCCCCTCCTCATACCCAGCAAACTGATGCTGCTGGGGCATTCCCTCATCATCATCATCATCATCATCATCATCATCCTCACCAGCAGGCCCTGCTGCCACATACTAGGTGTAGGACCCATCCACCATCTGCATCACGATGTTCATCTGCCTGAGGGATTTAGCCTTCACCACCCTACAGCCCCCACAGTCGCTCAAATACCCCATGATTGCAGGAGTAAGAAGACCATAGGAGCAAGCCAACCGGGTCACAAACATCCCTCCATATACCCTATCTATATCCCTATCACCTACACTGGTCCTCAAATAACTGGCCACCCAAAATGGGATGTTGCAGTAAACATCCTCTGAAAAGATAGTATATAGGTAGAACAGATCAGAAGCAGTGACACGGTGAGTAGTGCCATGACGTGCAGATAGGCTGTATGTGATGCACCTGTGAGCCAACCTAACAATGGGGTCCCTGATCAATGCAGCCCCAGTAGTCGAGGTGTAAACCCCATCCCCTATGGTCGGCCAAAAAGTGACACACCTCATCTCACTCCTCTGAGTCTCCCCATGTAACAACCTCTGCATAAGAGTCCCATCAACCTCATCCCTAGTATACAATCCAATCCTCCAACCAAACTCAGTAACCGAACACGACCTCATTTCCCCTCCTAGCCTAAAATAGATAGTGGTGCCCCCCATATCCGTCCTAGCCTCAGCCTTATCAAAGCGGAAAGTCGCAAAGAATTCCCTTACCAACTCACTATAAACAATCTCCCTCATTCTAAACATCCTCTCCCATTGAGGACCAGCGAACCCATCAGTGTTGATCCTTCTCAGAAATGCAACCTCTAGACCTTGGGATCTAAGAAGTTCCCAATCAATAACAGAACCAGCGTCAATGTGGTGATTAGCAAGCTCCAAATACTTTGTGGTGGCAGCATCGTTGTCAAATAGACCCCAACTGTGGACCAATTCCCCGTAATTAACTTGTTGGGACCTGGATGAGCTACCTCTGTGTTGTCTTGATCGCTTACTCATTTTCCTGGAGAAAGTTAGAGCGAACGAAAACAATTAGCAGAAGAATTTTTATCGATTTCTGCTGTCAGATACATCTGACGCCGTCAGGATTGGTCCTGACGCCGTCAGACTTAGCAAAAATCCGACTTATGCAAATGCGAGGGAAAAATCAATTTTCAAACTCTTAACCCATTACCCAAACGCTCCTTTAATTAGGAAACAGGGGTGGGGGGTCAAAGAATCCGAGGCATGATGGGTTTTCTCTAAATTAATGCATGATTCTAGTGAGACAACATCATCAAATGGTAACCCCATGATTACAAATCACCAAATGGATGGTATTATGATTCGTTAATGAAGGGTCGAGAGTGGGGTTTCGGGCGAAAGGGGTTTTTCAAATTGATGGGTCCTAGGGACAATTGATCAAAAAAGGATGAAGAAGAATCACTTACCAAGTGAAGATTGGATGCGAAAGACGTCGAATTAGAGGTTGGAGAATCGGAGTAGCAGCAGCACTTTGGGTGAGATTTGTGGGGTATGGGTTGAAAGTGATTGGTTTTGGGTTAATATTGCAGATTCATCGAGCTGACGGCGTCAAGAGTTAAATCTGACGCCGTCAGATGCCCGTGTAAGGTGAGGTTTGGAGTAGTTCCATGTTCAGTCTCTGCTCTTTGCGTGAATAACTAAACATTAGTAAAACCCATGAGTAGCTATTCCGTTAACGAGGTCCACCAGGGTCGAATGTCTCATTACTGTCACGGAAAGAGGTAAGGTTGTAGAAGGGGTCGGGTGACGTTTTGGCTAAGTTGATCCCTATGCACGGGTCATTGGTGTGAGAAGAAAGATGTTGTTCCATAGGGGGTTTCAAATCAGTGGTGTTTTTGAGGTGCAACCTCTTTACACCGGGTTTAAAACCAAAAGAATGTTTCTTAGATAGGTTTGGGAATGTGGTTAGCAGGCATCCAACGAAAATGTTATGGAATTGCGAATTCATTTCTTTCTGAGGATGCTCACAAGAGTAGGGGGTGATTGACGGTGAGGCACTTGGGTAAAGCTTCTCGTTATCCTCTTGGTTAAACATCAAAGGAGTTGAGACCTCGAAGACCTTTTCGATTTTTTTAGGTACGGAATTTTCCTTGATCCTTTCTTTGACCCTTGACATGAATTGGTCTGCGAAGTTCATAAACGCTTTATGAGTACTCTCCATGCGTGCTTCTAGGTGCTGGATTTGTTTTTCCTGATTATCCATGAAGGTTATCATTATCCCTTCGAATTCCTCTTGTCGTGAACGTTCAGGAAAATTCTGGTTGATAACCGTATTCCTGCGTAGATTATGATTCCACACGGGTTCAGCAGCAAGTTTCTCAATACTTATTAATTCATTTACCTGCTTCTCGATGCTTCCTAACAACTGTTCTTGGGTGGCACATGCGTAGTCAAGTTTTACCTTGCTTGGGAACATCGGGTCCTCCCATCCTTCCTCTTCGTATTGTGCCAACTCCTCAAGAACTTTCCAGCACTCGTCAACGCTAAGTCTATCTAGCCTACCCTTGGCTGCGTAATCAATGGCTTTCCTTGTTTGATATTCAACCTTATCGTAAAAGATTTGGATTTGGAGCCATGGTTCGATGCCATGATGAGGGACTTTTCGGAGTAGGTCTTTATATCGAATCCATGCTTCATAAAAGGTTTCATTTTGACGTTGTTGGAACATCAAGATGTCATTTCTAAGCTTAGTAGTTCTCCCCGGTGGGAAAAATTGAGCAAGAAAACGAGTGGTGAGATCATCCCATGTGGTGATGGATCCCGCGGGTAAACGCTCAAGCCATTGACTAGCTTGATCCCGTAGAGAGAATTGGAATAGACGTAAACGGGTTGTCTCTCTAGTTGCAACATCTAGGTCTATGGAATCTACAATTTTGAGGAAGTCCTTAAGATGTTGATTTGGATCTTCGGAACGAAGTCCATGGAATGCACATCCGCTTTGCACCAACCGGATGGTGTCGGATCGCAAGGGGGTCACATTGGCTCCGGTGAGCTCAATGGTGTTTCGGTAGCCTTGGTGGCTAGGTCGGGAATACTCTCCTAAGGTTCGGGGCCTAAGGGGTTCTAGTGGTGGGTTTTGTTGTGGTGGGATGACGGGTTCAAAGATGTTACCACCTTCCATGATGTCGGATGGTAAAGAGTTACGAACAAAAGCACGAAGAAATAAGATAGACTAAAGAAGACCTAAAAAAAAATAAAAATAAAAAATAAAATCTTACTAGAAAGGAATCTAGCAAGTAGACCTAATAAAAAGAAATTCTAACCTAGACAATAACTATTCCCCAGGCTGCGGCGCCAAAAACTTGATGCGTGGGAATCGCAACAGGCTTTACCTCTCGAGGGATCTCGAGAAGCTTACAACCCCCACCAGGCAGTGTACCTGATCGTTGTAGTATAGTATAGTGACAAGTACCGGGGGATTGATCGTTCAGCTTAGGAATAGTGTCGCTAGGATTAGAAAGCCTAAATACTAGTTCTAAAGGTGAGGGATGATTATTTTTGTGTTTTTATATTTTTTAGAAAGCAAATTAAAATCTCGGGTTTTGGAAGAGTGGGCGGAATTAGTTGCTATTCAACTAACCCAATACTAAAATGCAATCAAAATAAAATAATAAAAATGAAAATAAACTAATTTATACTAAAGTTGTGAGCAGTAATTGGAGAAAATGTGTTTACTTAGATTTCACTACTCCCTAGATATCTTTTACACGTTAATTACTTGTTATAATTGCATAGATGACGGATCGTATTCCTTAATACCATTCATGGGGTGGCACACATAACTCCCCAATTCTATGAGCTCTTATCTCCTCCTACACCATGCCCAGCACAACTATAGGGATTGTAAACAGTGGCTCATGCATTAAATACAACCAATAAAGACCTAGTGCGCCTCGGTTCATGTTTCTTAAGACGTTCAAGCATGTTACCATTTGGAGATCTGCCAGTTTTCTTAAGCCTAACATATAAATCATTCATCCAAGACAAGAATAAACAAGTAATCAACACATAATCAATATCTAGATTTCATTAGATCTAAGCAAACACAAAAGAGATCTAGCCTAGCATGATAGAATTAAGACAAGAACAAGATATAGACAACCAACACATAGACATATTGATTGAATTAGAAGAACACTTATCTTGATTAATCATGCAAGGTATCAAGGGGTTAGAACCCTTGAAAAACCTGTAAAGTTACACCAAAATCGTCTTTAGGGTTTCTCCCAAAACTCCTCTCTTTAAATGTGAAAAACTAGAAAACTATATATAGGAAAATAGGGATGACGGCGTCAAGAACAAAGGTGTGACGCCGTCATCTCGCCGCCAAATACTTCTTCGGACGGCCTTGATCTACTTCTGACGCCGTCATGGCCTAGGCCGTCACACAAATTACTCTTGACGCCCTGTGTGTGACGCCGTCATCAACTACGGATTTAATTCTTGGGGTTTGATGCCGTCAGGAAAACTCTTGACGCCTTCATGAACTCTCGGATTTTATTATTGAGGTTTGACGCCGTCAGGAAATTACTCTTGACGCCGTCACCTACTGTTCCCAGCATGGAAAATTGAGACTTTGCCGTTTTCTTCACTTTTATGCTCCAAAAACGTCCAAAATGGCTTCTTTTCCAGAATTCACTCTCCAAGTACCTAAAATCACAAAAGGAACGATTTAGGGCAATATTTGATCAAATAAGTTCGGATTCGGGCTTAAATGACCCCCTAAAAGTGGTTCATTTTTCGCCTTATCAGAGGGGAAGTGCGATCATGCTCGGTTACCGAGTTTGGCTGGAGAATAGGGTTGTATACTAGGGAGGAGGCGGTTGATGGAGGTTTTATGTAGAGGTTGTTGCATGGGGAGACTTTGAGGAGTGATATGAGGTGTGTCACTTTTTGGCCGACCATTGGGTACGGGGTTTACACCTCGACTACTGGGGCAGCATCCATCAGGGACCCCATAGTTAGGTTGGTCCACAGATGCATCACATACAGCCTGTCAGGACGTCATGGCACCACTCACCGTGTCACTGCTTCAGACCTTTTCTACCTGTACACCATCTTTTCAGCGGATGTCTACTGCAACATCCCATTTTGGGTAGCTAGTTATTTGAGGACCAGTGTGGGTGAGAGGGATATCGATAAGGTGTATGGGGGGATGTTCGTGACCCGGTTGGCTCGTTCCTATGATCTTCTTACTCCTCCGATCATAGGATACTTGAGCGACTGTGGGGCTTGTAGGGTAGTGAGGTCTAAATCCCTCAGGCAGATGAACATCGTGATGCAGCTGGCAGATGGGTCCTATGGCTGGTATGTGGCAGGGGGACCTGATGATGAGGATGATGATGATGATGAGGGAATGCCCCAGCAGCATTAGTTTCAGGGTTTTGAGGAGGGGACAGCTGACTACTACCGACACATGAGTCGGGGAGACTGGCAGGCACACCAGGGGTCCTGGATGGGTCAGGTGGAAGCATGGCGGACCACCACTGACCAGCGCTTTGATTGGATGTATGATCATACCATCCGCCAGATGCAGCACCTCTCCACCCGTGATCAGCTTGAGCTTCACCTGCAGATTGACCCATTCCCCGGTCGTGAGACAGACTACCCTCCCTACGGGTAAACAGGACACCTCCCTCCTGGCTATGACTACCGTTTTGGTCCTCCTCCCCAGTGATCTCTCTTGATGTCTGTTATTTCTGAACAATTTATTGATGGTTGTGTAATTTGAAACAATTGGTACTGTAATAGTTTAGGACGCGGCCTCTGTTGGCCTTGAACAATTTTATTTTTATGTTTACGTTTATTTGAAATAGTTGAATGTGCTTATGGTGACATTCTTCACTTTGTGTGATTTTATTTTGTTTGTTTCCGTATGCATGCTTTATTTTTATTGTTGGTAGATCATGTTTCTAAACTAAATAGTGGAAATACTTTACTTTGTTGTTTTGGCCTAGTCTTAACTTCACCCAAAGGTATTTTTGCACAAGATAAGTGTAAGGGGAAACCCCAAATATGTTTTTTAAGAAACAAACCGATCATGATTCTCCACAATATTAAGTGAACATGTATATTCGTATTTGTTAGAGTCAAATACTTGTATCGAGTCATAATGTAGTTTTGCAGGATTTTCCAGGAAGTAGAACCAAGTTTTTCCCGAAATTTTCAGGAAACTTAACATAAGAATTTCTGCAGATCACTTCTGACGGCGTCACGAGTTTACTCCTGACGGCGTCACGTGTAAAAATATGGAAATTTTACTGGTTTTGTTTTTCTAACAGAGTCTTAAAGTTTTTGTTGAATTATTAAGTTTTATAATCTCCAGAAAATCTGCAAACTTCATTCCACAAACATTATATCTTATCTTGTTTTCTAGGATTTAGTAACTTATATAGATTGCCGCCGATTTTATGCGAGGTTGCTTTGTTTGTTTTCTCAGGATTTACAGGTTATGTATGACAAGAAGATGATTTATTTTTCTGGAAGGGAAGCTTTGATTGTTCATTTTCTGGAAGGAAGATTTAACCTGGCCACCTTATTATCCATACCGAGCGAATCAGGGGAGTATTTAATTTCATTCTTTCTACTTTTTCACTTTTACATTCTTTACTTGAATATTGGGGACAATGTTCATCCTAAGTGTAAGGGGAGGGTAAAATGATGATACCTTACAAATACACTTTCGCTTGAGTTTGTTTTGTTTAATGGTAGATGTGTAATAAAACTATGAGAAATACTTGTTAGTGCAATTTTAGTGCCAAATTTAATTTTTTTACAACATTTAGGAGTGAAACTTGAGCCATAGCAAACGTCTCATGGATAGGAGATTGTATGACTAGCACATAATCATATCATTCAGAAAAATTTTCCACCCAAATATGTGAGGTTCGCCTTTAGATTTGATAGGAAAAGCATTTACTATTAGTGCTTATGAGTGTACCGGTAGCATTTAGATTCTAGAACTTGCGTTAGTGATGCATTCCGAGACCGCTAGTGAGACTACATTCGTGTAGTAGGATTTACTACATGATAAGAGGCATTAGGATCACCCTTGTGTTAAACCCGTATCATAATTACTTGACCATTTAAGTCATATTACTTGGCTAGTTAAGTCAATTAATTTTTCCCACACCCTTAGCGTTGTACTCATTTTTAGTACACGATACCCCTAGTACACCCCTCCGAGCCTATCTTTTCGTTTCTAACTTTAAGCATTTTACTTAAAGGAAGAATTTGTTACACCCAAATCGCCTTAGCCTTCCGTGTATGCGCTCATTTTTAGTGCATTATTGTTATTTGTTAAACCCTAAGTTAACTATCTAATTGATTACATGGTTGCTCAATCGAGTCATATCCTTGTACATATTATTTTGGGACGATTGGGACTCATGGGTAAAATACTTATTTTATGGAGTAATGGGGAAGAACATAATATTATTACCCCCATATGTACGTTAATCTTAAAAGTACTCCAAGTGTTTTGATTTTCTTAATTTGAGTCATTAGATTAGTTTATTGTAAAGTATGTAAAAATTCAAGTGTAAGGGGAATGTTCATTCCCTATGATGTATTATTTTGGATGGTAGGGTAAGAGTGTATGCAAAAAAAAAAAAAAAAAAAAAAAAAAAAAAATAGAAAAAAGAAAAAGAAAAACATACGGACTACCATCCCGTTTCATTCTATGTTTATTTTTATGTTTTTGTTATTTTTCATTCATTAGCTTAAGTCGAGTCTAGTCTTGGCTTAGCAACGCCACATTGTACATGTAATTAACCAAGATTGTTAACTCGCCACCAATAAAAACTTCCTTTATCCAATAAAACTGTGTATTTCATATACCTACACCTAACGTTACAACCCTTTAAAAGACCTCTTTGATAGTTTATCCTAGGTGCTTACGCCATGTGGTGGAGGTTTGATCCTTTCCCAAGCCTATGGTAATCTATTTTGCTATGACAGGTAGTGAGAGATATCTTCCGTTTCCATATTGTAATTTATACTTTATTATACCCGAGAGATGTGAGTATCTAAACACTATTTGTGAGGTGCTAGTATATGACCTCCGTGCTTGTCTTTGGTCTTTAGTGGAACGATTATTTGTTGTAATTACTTTTATGTTAGTGTTAAATGACCCCTAACTTGTATTTTGAGTAGAATAAAAGCGCATTTGCTTGAGGACAAGCAAATCTCAAGTGTAAGGGTATATGATGAGGCGAAAAATGAACCACTTTTAGGAGGTCATTTAAGCCCGGAATTGAATTTATTTGATCAAATATTGCCCTAAATCGTTCCTTCTGTGATTTTAGGTACTTTGGGAGAGAAATCTGGAAAAGGAAGCAATTCAGACGTTTTTGGAGCATAAAAGTGAAGAAAACGCCAAAGTCTTAATTTTTCTTGCTGGGAACAGTAGGTGACGGCGTCAAGAGTACCATCCTGACGGCGTCAAGAGTAAATTGCATGACGGCCCAGTGCAAACATGAAGGCGTCACAAGGAAGAGCGTCAAGAGTTAACACGTGACGGCCTGGAAGAACCTAACACATGACGGCGTCAGATGTAGATCAAGGCAGTCTGAGAATTATCTTGGCGGCGAGATGACGGCGTCACCTATTTGGTCTTGACGCCGTCAGCCTCAATTTCCTATATATAGTTTTCTAATTTTCATTCATTAAAGAAGGAGAAGTTTGGAGAAACCCTAAGGCCGAACCTATTACGAATTTTACAGGTTTTTCAAGGGTTTTCAGCCCTTGAACCCTTTCATGTGTAATTGAGATAAGTGTTCTTCTAATTCAATCAATATGTCTATGTGTTGGTTGTCTATATCTTGTGCTTGTCTTAATTCCACCATGCTAGGCTAGATTTATCTTGTGTTTGCTTAGATCTAATGAAACCTAGATGTTGATTATGTGTTGATTACTTGTTTATGGTTGTATTGGATGAATGATTTCGATGTTAGGCTTAAGAAAACTGGCAGATCTCCAAATGGTAACATGCTTGAACGTCTTAGGAAACATGAAATGATGTGCACTAGGTTTTACTGGTTGTATTTAATGCATGAGTAAATTCTAATGATCCCATGTTAGGAGCTTCTTAGACGGCTCGACATAGGAGTGAAGTAGGCACTCATAGGATTGGGGAATTAAGTGCGCCACCCCATGAATGGTATTAAGGAATACAATCCGTCATCCACGCAACTATAACAAGTAATTAACGTGTAAAAGATATCTAGGGAGTAGTGAAATCTAAGTAAATACAATTTCTCCACTTATTGCTCACAACCTTAGTTTAATTTAGTTTATTTTCATTTCTAGTATTTTATTTTGATTGCATCTTTAGTATTGGGTTAGTTGACTAGCAACTAATTCCGCCCAAATCCTTCAAACCCGAGATTTTTAATTGCTTTTTAAAAAATATAAAAATACAAAAATAATCATCCATCATCTTTAGAACTAGTATTTAGGTTTTCTAATCCTAGCGACACTATTCCTAGCTGAACGATCAATCCCCCGGTACTTGTCACTATACTATACTACAACGATCAGGTCCACTGCCTGGTGGGGGTTGTAAGCTTCTCGAGATCCCTTGAGAGGTAAAGCCTGGTGCAATCCCTACGCATCACAACTATCTTATTTTCGTAGCACTTAAGTCTTAGTATAGGACTTATACACAACATCGACTAATCTGAGACCTAGCATCATCAACTTTAGTTATATTGATAGTAGTTGATATGATTGGTGTAAGCAATTCCAAAATCGAGCCAATCTTTCAAAAGACCTTTTGCATTGTCGAATCAGACCACTAGGCACATATGTGGAATGAACGAGCTGAACTTCGGGACGAAGTTCCTTTTAGGGTGAGTGACTGTCACAACTCGTAAATTTTGGTCATTTCCCGAACTTTCAAAAATTTTACTATTCATCGATCACTATTCATCATTTTACTATTCATCATTTTCGGAGTTAGTTTGTGATTCTGAGAAGCGTTCAAAAATTTTACTATTCATAAAACACTATTGACCCCCGGAGAAAGTTTGTCATTCATGCGTGAGTTTGCATCATTTTTGTATACATAAGGTTATCTACCTAATAAACGTTATCCTATAAACTATTACTTTGAATAATTAATCCGACAATCCCAACTATGGTCCTAACACATTTTTACACTCATTATAATGATATAAAAGTTATATTATTAATTTACCCGACGTTTTGGATTTATCAATTTAACATAACGTTAAAAGCTTATAACTACGACGATTTACGTAATTATGATTTTTATGCATGAACAATATACCCGATACTACTAAATTAAAAACTACTCATCCTAAATATCTACAAATAATATCTAGATACTTATACTTGACATTGAAATTACAATCATACCCTTTTGTTGAAATTACCAAACTACCCTTGGACTATATAAGGAAATAACTAGCTAATAATTCATTTTTATCACAAAAAAATCACATATATATCTCACGGCAAGAACATCAAGACCAAGGAGATCCATCAATTTTGCAAGATCAAGCTATAATCTAGTCCTATATACACTCCTTGTTAGGATTTTGAAATAAAAATCCCAAGGTTTATACTTAATCATCTCCAAAATACTACATATCTCAAGTAAGCTTCAAGTAAACTTTTTAATCATCTAATAATTTCATTTTCATAATAACATGATGTATTCTCAATTTATTCTAGCATACATGCAAGTATATATGTTATAAATACCACTTTCAAGTATATTTTAATTTTACAAGTTTATAATTAATCCTATGATCATCCCTTTGATATCCTTTTGGTTTTGTGAATATTAGGAACCCATGTGTTGGGATCAAAGTTTTACTATTTTATCAAGTCTCGGTCATTTGTAATAATAGGTTGCTTAAGTTATTATTTACTTTCATTAATGTTATGTTTACAAGTGTATTAGACTTAAGTTACATAGTCCATGGGCCTTAAGCCCATACGAATTGTAAGTAGGGAAGGAGTAGGAGTGTTGCCCTAGCTCCTTACCTATAAATACTAGTCTTAGGTCTCTTGTAAACTTGGTTGTTTATTTGATATCTTAAGGAAACTCTTGCTCTCATTTTTCTCTTAATCAAATATTCACCCAACTCCTTATATCTATCTCATTCTTGTTTGTGTGAAATCAATATGGTGACCTAACAAGTGGTATCATTCGCCATATGAAGGTATAGTAATAGTTTTCTCTTAGAAATCGATCCTAAAAAGTGTTTTTATATCGTTCTTCTATTGATATTTTTGCAATTTATTGTTTGTTACTTGTTTTATATCACATATTTTCTTACAAACTTGTGGTACAAAACACAACAAACAAAAAGTTTCAATTTTTTCAATAAAATACACGATTTTTGATTTTGTACTATTTTTCGAAAACATCTTCATTTTTGAAAAAGTTTATCAAGTTTTCAACTTTCTTCAAGAAATCATCTTTTGATACCTAAAAGTACAAGAATCTTTTAATAAAAATGCGTTTTAGGCTAGCTTTCTTTGAAAACTTTACTCGCCCAAGTTTCGAGATCGTGAGATTGTCCCTCTTTCGAGATCTACACAAATTGCCTCCAATCGCCTTACGAATTGTGGAATCAGTCTTTTCTCTCTTGTATAAGGAAGAAAAGTACTTCGACTTTTGGTAGACTTTCGAAATTGTATAATTTCGAAAAGTGTGTTGGTGATTCTGTGTTTTCGAAAACTGCTCATTTTTTCGATCACAATTTTTTCGAAAACTTTCTTAAAGTTTCGAGATCTCACTAAACATTCACTAAGTTTCGCGAATACTTTCTTAAGTTTTGAAATTTACTTATTTCGCAAACGTAAGTTTCGCAAACCTAAGTTTCGCAATCCCACGCTAACAGAAAAAGTTTCGCAATCACTGCCATTGCAAACTTTCACAATCACTTCTTTGTGCTTATTTTCGAGATTTGGTTAAAACTTATACCTTTTACAAGATCCATCTTTTCACACAAGTGTTTCAATATTTCTCAACCACCGTACTACAACTTTAACCATCCTCAACAACATCAGAATCAACAGTATCATCAGCAACAGCAACAGTATCAACAATCACTACAATATTATCAACAACCGGTTTACTCACAACAACATATTCTCATGCAACAACATCAGATGGTTCCAATACAACAATCATATCCTGTGTCACCACAACAGAGCCAACTTCCACCAAAACCTACTCACTGGTTTGACAGGATGTGTGAAGTCATTTCAACTCAACAATCCAGACACGAAGCAGGATCTTTTGACACCCCACCAATGCTAACACCGAGAAATTATATTTAGTGGGCAAGTCGATTCTTAAGGTTTATTGAACTCAAGAAACCCAATGGTAAGTACATGAAACAAGTTATCCTTGAAGGACCGTTTCCTTGGCCTGTTAACTACGTTGGCGGTGACCCATCTGCTGATCCTCCAGTAGCTCAAACTGCTGTGCGTGTTCACTGCTGAACAAAACCACCATCGTGAAGCAGATGAGTATGCTATGTCTTACATACTTCAAGGAATACCAAACATCATATTCAGAAGTGTTGATGCTCAGACAACTGCAAAAGCAATGTGGGAACATGTCCATCTACTTATGCAAGGCACACAATTGAACAAGGAAGACATGGAATCTAAAGTTTACTTGGAATACACTAATATCATGATCGAACCAGGGGAATCCCTTGAGTCTTACTTTCATCGTTTCACCAATGTCGTCAATGATTTAGAGAGACATGAAGTACCCCTTCCAAGAATCGCTGTCAATACAAAGTTTGTTAGTAGTCTGGGTCCTGAGTGGCAAAAGTATGTGACATTTGTGAGACAAGCTAAGAATCTTCATAGAGATCCATATGGTTTGTTGTACGACTATCTCAAGCACTATGAGTCTGAAGTTGAAAAAGATAAAGCCGCACGAGGAGGATATACACCACCACTTACTTCTAATCCCCTTGCACTCGCTGCTCAATCTCATGCTGCACATCCTCCGATGTCTAATCATGCTTATGATCAGGAACATAATTATTTCAGTCACCAGCAACCTCCTACTTCTCAACATGCTTCTAATCAACTTGCTCCATATGACAACCATGATAGCATGTATTACTCTAATCAGATTGAAGATGACGATGATGACGTCAATACGTTGAATCAAGGACTTGCTCTTGTTGCTCGTGCTTTTAGCAAATTCTCCAACAAAACCAACAACCGTCTTCGTTCTTCATCAAATACAAGAAATCAAGCTGTCGTTCAAGATGGTCAAGTTGAGATTCAGAACCATAATTCTGGACGTTCAGGTGGGTATACTGGAAATTCTGGGTATGGACAAAGATTCAACAACAATGGGGGATTCAGAAACAATCAAGGTGCTCCTCAGCGAAGTAATGACAATGTTGCTAATAACAATACAGTATCTGGGAATGCGATATGGTGCTACAACTGCGACGAAAAAGGTCATATTGCAACAGCATGCCCTCAACCAAGAACCCGCGGCAGTCAGTTTCACAAGCAGGCATTACTTATGGCTCTCAAAGATGAAAAAGGAAGGAACTTTCAATGCTCATGAGAATAGTTTCTTTGCTAATGCTTACAATGAAGATGATATGGAAGATCTTGAAGCCAATGTAGCTGTGATGCTTATGGCCAACATGCAGGAACATTAGTTGAATTATTCAGGCCTAGTGTTCACCATTGATGGTTTGTCTCAGGTAAATGACCTAAACACATGCTCCATAGAATTTAATGCATCACCCTCTATTTCTGAATCAGATCAGACGCAAGTTGTTCCTTCTGAACCATTTTTATCTTCTCAAGAGGATGAACAATTAGACACAGTTGTTATATTTGATGATGACACTGTCGTCTCATTTGATGATCCTATTGAGCAAGACGAAAATGACTATATTGAACAACATGAACCTTCTTCTGATCCAGCTCCTGAATGTACAGTTATGGCCAAACAACTTAACGAACAACTTCTTTCTAATCACACAATAGACGAGCAAACTAAAGTTTTGAAAGAAAATGCCGATTTGAAAAAGGACATTGAATGTTATAAAATACAACTTTCAAATTTTCAAAATGCAGTTCATCGTGAAAAGTGCTTTGAAAAGTCATTTCAGGAATCATATGTCAAAGAACAAAATCTTCAAAAGCAAATATATGACATAATTGAGTCAAACGGTAAATTGGTTTCCAAACTGGAAAATGATAAACATGATCTTCAAAAACAAGTTGTTCAACTCCAATAGGAACTTTCAAAAACACAAAAAGAGGTGATAACTTGCAAACAGGAATTTTATGAACATAAAGTGCAAAAACGAGAAAAAGAAAATTCTTTACTTGAAGATAATCTCGTTCTCGAACGTCAAATTAAAGCTTTTCAAAATATCGTTTATAAACATGGGGAATCTGTAACGACAATTCAAAAGTTTACTTTAAAACCAAGACCAGATAAAGGTTTTGCCCTCGGCGATTACAGATCCTCTTTTCTTCGCATTGCCTTCAAAACAATTCCTAAGCTGTACGGTATGGACCAATTGATGGATAATAATGTTGTGCGTGTTATTGTACATAATACTGAGGAAGAATACGAACTAGAAGAGAAGAGTCGATAAAAAATGAGTCAAGTTGAATATTGCAAACCATATGATTACTCAAAAGCCCCTAACATTTCAAAATCTTTTGTTCCGTCAAGAGAAATACCTGAGAAATCATGGTATGTAACTGAGTCTTATGTTTCGTCTTCCGATGGAGCTCCTGTCAAACCTGTGGCACACGTAAATGGTCCATTACCATCTTCTAGTCATGTGACACCATTACCTACACGCTGTAAAGTTTTAGACTATTTTCAAACATTCATGAAAGGCATCGATAATTTGGAAAACGTCATTGAACATCATTCGCAAATTAAAATTGTCACTTTTCAATCAGCTTACGAGCGGGAAAAGCGAGACATTTTTCAAAAACAAATTCTGCCTTTAGTTCAAAATTTGCGTTATTGTGCTACTCGTTGGGAACAGGAACTCCAAAAAGAAGTTAATGATATGAAAGATATTTTCGCTCTTAATGAAAATGCAATTTTGGTTCAACAACGCAAAAACCGATTTTTGAAACAGATTCTGATCGACTCTTGGAACAACTTCTTCATGCTGATATTCATACTCTTCTCATGAATGATCTCTATTATTCCAGCAATGCTGCGGTATTTGCAGATTACTGTGCTGATCTTGTTTTGTTGAAGTCACAAAATGAAACATTGAAACATCAATATGAAACGTTGTGTCAAAACAGTGATGATTTGATAAACAAACTTTCAAACGAAATTTGTCAACTCAAACAAAAGCTTGATTGGTGTCAAGCTCAAAGTATTGAAACAGAATTGCAACTACGAACCAAAAATGAGTTTCTCAAAAACAAATATGACAATGAAATTGCGGAGTTAAAAATTAAAAACGCCGAATGGCAACAAAACCGCGATGACATTCGTTATTGCAATGGTTTACTTGAGTCTGATATTCAGGACAAAAAACACATCATCATTGATTTGAAAGAGAAAATTAAGCTACTTCAAAAAGGAAAGTTTATTGACACCACTGTGATAGCACCAGGAATGTTTCAAATAGACAGAACAGATAAGGGTAAACATGCTAAGAGTTCTAATGTTAGCTCTTCCACTTCTACAGGTCTAGTTTCCCCTAAGAGCGTTAGCAGCCCAAAGCCAAAAAGCGTTAAGAAGACTAAAAAGACTAGGCTCTCGCAACATAGAAGAGGAACACTAGAAGTGCAAGAAGTAGAAGCTCACCTTAGGAACTCGAATAAAACTCATGTTGCATTTGATTTAGATTCTAATCTGGCAAATTGTAATCCAAATCTTAATGTAACGAATGCTGAACCTTCTAATGTTTTGAATATTAATGCATCTTGTGTGTTTTGTCGTCAAAGTGTGTTTTCTGGTGATCATACCAAATGTGTAGCTAATAATCTCTTACATCGTAAAAAGAAACGTAGATCCGGCTTTCCTTCTAGGTCCACTAATGCCTCTAAGTCTACCTTAGGAAAAACGCCTACTATAGTTTCAAAAGATGTTGTAGTCAACCCAAGAGCTGCGATCAACAAATCTAGGAACACGCCAAAATCTAGTGCATTCACTAAGAACAAAGCAAAAACTAGTTGGAACTGGCAACGTTGGTTACAATACAAACCAAATTTTAAATGGATTCCTAAATTGTTAAATGTTTGTGTTTCTAACCAATAGGAACCCACAATTTCCTCGGGTTCCACCCTTACTTCTGTTCCATCTCTGTCGTCTTCTTTTGATGCAGGTGGTTCAGATCGTTTTCTGGATTGTTGATAGCGGTTGCACCCGACATATGACAGGCAATCTCAAACTGTTAAACAACTTTGTCTCAAAGTTTATTGGAACTGTCAGATTCGGAAATGATCAATACGCTTTAATCATGGGTTACGGAGACTACATGAATGGGAATATTGAAATAAGCAGAGTATATTATGTTGAAGGCTTGGGTCACAACCTCTTTTCAGTCGGTCAATTTTGTAATGGAGATTTAGAAGTAGCATTTCGAGAAAAAACCTGTTTTGTTCGTGATCTACAAGGCAATGATTTGATGTCTGGCAAACGTGGCGCTAACCTTTACACAATTTCAATGTCTGACATGATTGCTTCATCTCCAATCTGTCTTCTATCCAAAGCTGAAACGACTAAATCCTGGTTATGGCACAAACTCCTTTCTCACTTGAATTTCAAAACGATTACAGATCTCGCTCGTCACAAATTAGTTGAAGGCTTTCCAAGATTCCGCTATGCCAAAGATCATCTATGTCCAGTCTGTGAACAAGGAAAAAGTACTCGTGCTCATTTTCCCTCAAAACCTGAACACAATACTAATCATGTTTTACAAATGCTTCATATGGATTTGTGTGGTCCGATGCGTGTTCAAACGATCAACGGTAAACGCTACATCTTAGTAATTGTTGATGATTACTCTCGCTGGACTTGGGTTTATTTTCTTCGAAGTAAAGATCAAGCTCCTCAAATGATCATCACCTTTCTCACCAAAATACAAGTTCAGCTACGCAACACAGTCAGAATTGTAAGAACTGACAATGGCACGGAATTTAAGAATCAGACTCTAAGGTCGTATTTTGAGAAAGTGGGAATTGAACATCAAACATCTATTCCATGCACACCCGAACAGAATGGAGTATTCAAAAGACGCAACAGAACGTTAGTGGAAGCTACTCGAACGATGTTAATCAATGCTCAATTACCAGATTACTTATGGGCAGAAGCTGTTTCAACCGCTTGTTACACTCAAAACCGTTGCATGATCACAAAACGCCATCACAAAACCCCATATCAGATTGTTAACAAAAGGAAACCGAACATCAGTCACTTTCATGTATTTGGAGCTTTATGTTACCCAGTCAATGATCGTGATGATCTAGGTAAACTCAAAGCAAAGGCTGACATTGGAATATTTATAGGATACTGTGAAAATTCAAAAGGCTATCAGATATGGAATCGTCGTACTCGGGAAATTCATGAAACTATTCATGCTAATTTCGATGAACTCACTCAAATGGCTTCTGAGCAAAACGACTTAGGACCCGCAACCAACCGTCTTAACTTTTCGGTATCTTCGGCTGAACCATTGTCACTTTCTCGTAAAGAAGTGGAAACCTTGTTTGCTCCATTGTTTGATGATACGCCTGTTAACCGTCCATCTGAGGCCACACCAAATTCCACTGCACATCTTGATCAACATTAAGTACCTGATACACCTCAACAAACAACAACTACTGTTGGAAGAGACGGTCCTCCGGTCATATCACCTACAACCACAGAACAAACCGGGTCCAACTCACGACAATCAGCTGGAGATTCCATACCTTTATCAGTTCCACAACCCACAGAGCATGACCCAGAACCATTCATTAACCCATTTTCAAATGCTCAACTTGTCCCCGACATTGCTGAGTCATCCACACGCAATTTGGGTCCTGCTCACTTGCGAGATACTTATCAACTTCATCCTTCGACACACAAATGGACTGGAGATCACCCCTGATACGTGGGAATCGCACCAGGCTTTACCTCTTAAGGGATCTTGAGAAGCTTACAACCCCCACCAGGCAGTGTACCTGATCGTTGTAGTATAGTATAGTGACAAGTACCGGGGGATTGATCGTTCAGCTAAGAATAGTGTCGCTAGGATTAGAAAACCTAAATACTAGTTCTAAAGGTGAGGGATGATTGTTTTTGTATTTTTATATTTTTTAGAAAGCAAGTAAAAATCTCGGGTTTGAAGGATTTGGGCGGAATTAGTTGCTAATCAACTAACCCAATACTAAAGATGCAATCAAAATAAAATACTAGAAATGAAAATAAACTAAATTATACTAAAGTTGTGAGCAATAAGTGGAGAAAATGTGTTTACTTAGATTTCACTACTCCCTAGACATCTTTTACACGTTAATTACTTGTTATAGTTGCGTGGATGACGGATTGTATTCCTTAATACCATTCATGGGGTGGCGCACTTAACTCCCCAATCCTATGAGCTCTTATCTCCTCCTATACCATGCCCAGCACAACCATAGGGATTATAAACAGTGGCTCATGCATTAAATACAACCAATAAAACCTAGTGCACATCAGTTCATGTTTCCTAGGACGTTCAAGCATGTTACCAATTGGAAGTCTGCCAGTTTTCTTAAGCCTAACATCGAACTCATTCATCCAATACAATTATAAACAAGTAATCAACACATAATTAACATCTAGGTTTCATTAGATCCAAGCAAACACAAGATAGATCTAGCCTAGCATGATGGAATTAAGACAAGAACAAGATATAGACAACCAACACATAGACATATTGATTGAATTAAAAGAATACTTATCTCAATTACACATGAAAGGTATCAAGGGCTTAGAACCCTTGAAAAACCTGTAAAATTCGCACCAAGTTCGTACTTAGGGTTTCTCCAAAACTTCTCTCTTTTTAATATGAAAATTAGAAAACTATATATAGGAAATAGGGTCTGACGGCGTCAAGACAAATCTTGTGACGCCGTCACCTCGCCGCCAAAATAATTCTCGGACTGCCTTGATCCACTTTTGACGCCGTCATGTGTTAGCATTTTCCAGGCCGTCATGCATTTTACTCTTGACGCCCTACTTCGTGACGCCGTCAAATCTGTACTGGGTCGTCATGGAAATTACTCTTGACGCCGTCAGAAATTCCTTCTTGATGCCGTCACCTACTGTTCCCAGCAAGGAAAATTAAGACTTTGGCGTTTTCTTCACTTTTATGCTCTAAAAACGTCCGAATTGCTTCCTTTTCCAGATTTCTCTCCCAAAGTACCTAAAATCACAAAAGGAACGATTTAGGGCAATATTTGATCAAATAAATTCAATTCCGGGCTTAAATGACCCCCTAAAAGTGGTTCATTTTTCACCTCATCATATACCCTTACACTTGAGATTTGCTTGTCCTCAAGCAAATGCGCTTTTATTCTACTCAAAATACAAGTTAGGGGTCATTTAACACTAATATAAAAGTAATTACAACAATTAGTCGTTCCACTAAAGACCAATAGACAAGCACGGAGGTCATACACAAACACCTCACAAATAGTGTTTAGATACTCACATCTCTCGGGTGTAATAAAGTATAAATTACAATATGGAAACGGAAGATATCTCTCACTACCTGTCATAGCAAAATAGATTACCATAGGCTTGGGAAAGGATCAAACCTCCACCACATGGCGTAAGCACCTAGGATAAACTATCAAAGAGGTCTTTTAAAGGGTTGTAACGTTAGGTGTAGGGATATGAAATACACGGTTTTGTTGGATAAAGGAAGTTTTTACTGGTGGCGAGTTAACAATCTTAGTTAATTACATGTACAATATGGCGTTGCTAAGCCAAGACTAGACTCGACTTAAGCTAATAAATGAAAATTAACAAAAACATAAAATAAACATAGAATGAAACGGGATGGTAGTCCATATGTTTTTTCTCTTTTCCTTTTTCTATTTTTTTCTTTTTCTTGTTATTTCGATTTTTTTTTTTTTTTTTTTTTGCATACACTCTTACCCTACCATCCAAAATAATACATCATAGGGAATGAGCATTCCCCTTACACTTGAATCTTTACATACTTTACAATAAACTAATCTAATGACTCGAATTAAGAAAATCAAAACACTTGGAGTACTTTTAAGATTAACGCACATATGGGGGTAATAAATGATGTTCTTCCCCATTACTCCATAAAATAAGTACTTTACCCATGAGTCCCAATCGTCCCAAAACAATATGTACAAAGATATGACTCGACTTAGAACCGTTTAATCAATTAGATAGTTAACTTAGGGTTTAACAAATAACAATAATGCACTAAAAATGAGCGCATACACGGAAGGCTAAGGCGATTTGGTTGTACATTTAAGTGGGGTGTATCAAATTCTTCCTTTAAGTAAAATGCTTAAAGTTAGAAACGAAAAGATAGGCTCGGAGGGGTGTTCTAGGGGTTTCGTGTACTAAAAATGAGTACAACGCTAAGGGTGTGGGAAAAATTAGTTGACTTAACTAGCCAAGTAATATGACTTAAATGGTCAAGTAATTATGATACGGGTTTAACACAAGGGTGATCCTAATGCCTCTTATCATATTTGGGTGGAAAATTTTTCTGAATATACGGTTATGTGCTAGTCATACAATCTCCTATCCATGAGACGCTTGCTATGGCTAAAGTTTCACTTCTAAATGTTGTAAAAAATTTTAAATTTGGCGCTAAAATTGCACTAACAAGTATTTCTCATAGTTTTATTACACATCTACCATTAAATAAAACAAACTCAAGCGAAAGTGCATATGTAAGGTATCATCTTTTTACCCTCCCCTTACACTTAGGATGAACATTGTCCCCAATGTTCAAGTAAAGAATGTAAAAGTGAAAAAGTAAAAAGAATGTAATCAAATACTCCCCTGATTCGCTCGGTATGGATAATAAGGTGGCCAGGTTAAATCTTCCTCCAAGAAAACGAACAATCAAAGCTTCCCTTCCAGAATATAAATCATCTTCTTGTCATACATAACCTGTAAATCCTGAGAAAATAGACAAAAACAACCTCGCGTAAAATCGGCGGCATCCTATATAGGTTACTAAATCCTAGAAAACAAGATAAGATATAATGCTTGTGGAATGAAGTTTGCTGATTTCCTGGAGATTATAAAACTTAATAATTCACAAAAACCATAAGACTCCGTTAGAAAAACAAAACTGGTAAAATTTCCAGATTTTTACACGTGACGCTGTCAGGAGTTAACTCATGACGCCGTCAGAAGTGACCTGCAGAAATTCTTATGTTAAGTTTCCGGAAAATTTCTGGAAAAACTTGGTCCTACTTCCTGGAAAATCCTGCAAAACTTTATTATTACTCAATACAAGCATTTGACTCTAACAAATACGAATATACATGTTCATTTAATATTGTGGAGAATCATGATCGGTTTGTCTCTTAAAAACATATTTGGGGTTTCCCCTTACACTTATCTTTTGCAAAAATACTTTTAGGTGGAGTTAAGACTAGGCCAAAACAACAAAGTAAAGTATTTCCACTATTTAGTTTAGAAACATGATCAACCAACAATAAAAATAAAGCATGCATACGGAAGCAAATAACAAACAAACAAAATAAAATCACACAAAATATGGGTTGCCTCCCAAGAAGCGTTTTTCTTTATTTACGAGTCTTGTAGCTAGACTCAAGGTCATGGGTTACTACGTGACCTCATCGTTGGTTCCACTCTCTAGGTCGTCTTCTAAACCAGTTTTGTATTCCGGATCTAGTTGCAAGCATTCTTTGTAGAAACCAAGCATCCTATTCTTTACATACTCTACTCCTCTACGTCTATCCTCCTCATTCCTATAATAAGCCACTTGCTTGTGTTCTTTTTCGAAATTAGAGAGAAGGCGGTATTGCTCAATCTTGTAGGGCATTTGATAGGCAACCTCATCATTCTCTTGCTTGAATCTAACTATCCCTAAAGTCGGATCATAACTCATCCTAGTGGTCTCAACAAATGGTATTCCAAATATTATTTGGCTTAGGCAAGCATCTATCACTGGACGAGTGTCTTCAACTATCATAAAATCGATCTCATAGGTGAGATTCCCTATAATCACATGCAATCCCTTCACTCTTCCTGCAAAATTACTTATCAGATTCTTATTAGGCATCATCCTAAAATTAAGTTGCTTCTTCATCACCCAATTGTAATAAGTCCTAGTCATGATGTTCACGGGGGATCTAGGGTCGATGTAAGCTTTCCATATATGCATGTGCCCGATATTGCATGGTATGTTAATGTTAGAGGGGTCTCCCATTTTGATAAGGGGGGTGCCAAGGATATATGGTCTCTCGGGACTATCGAATAAATCCTTATGGTATTCCCGTTCTTCCTTGGTGGGCAACTTATCAAAGTACTTTTCTATAGGCTCTACCTCCTCTAATTCCTCTCTCCTATTAACCTCAAATTCCCTACTCTCATCCTTAGTCTCGGCTTCTACTCTAACTTCATCCTTGTCACTCTCTTCTATCTCCTTATCTATTGGCTTAATGGTGACAACATTGACAAAGTGGACATGTTTGGATGATGAGGGGTCCTTAATTTGGATTCCGTTATTGGTGTCCCTAGTGTCCTTCCTAGGTATGACTAACGCTTGGTTGTTGAGGGTGTAACACCCCCAAAATCATCACGTCAGCGGAAGACTTAAGATGTCAGCGGAAGACTTAAAATGTCAGCGGAAGACTTTTTGGGTGTTACTTCGAGGATCTTTATCACAATCATAGAAAACGACACAAAAGTGACGCTTTAAAGTTTAATTCATTCAAAATACCAAATATTCGAGACATCAAGATGTTTCATAATTTAAACAACATGTTTATTTGAAATGTGTCAAAACGTTTATTTAAGCCCATGCCGGGTTACAAGCCCACTCCGTGCCTTCAAGTTCCTTCTTGTTTAGTTACCTGAGATAAACACATGCTAAAAGTGTCAACACAAAGGTTGGTGAGTTCATAGAGTTTATAGTTTAAATTGTTAATTTAGAAAATGAGTGATTTCCTTATCAATTCAATACAAATCAATCCGTTGGTTTGCCCTTCACCGGGTCAGCATCAAAAATAGTAATTTGTTTATAAATCCATTTAACACGAAATTCGATATTTGGGCCACGTTATTTCATCCATAACATAAACAGTTTACGGGGAACCGTATTTAAACAGTTGAAACTGTATCCAAACAGTTTGTAGAGAACCGTATTTAAACAGTTGAAACTGTATCCAAACAGGGTGTGGAGAACCGTATTTAAACAGTTGAAACCGTATTTAAACAGTTTGTTCCATAATTCCAAATATCGATAGTAAAATCGTTAGGAAAGTTTGTTACACATGCATCTCTTCCAAAGAGTTTATTAAACAGTTAAACGATAGAAAGTGTAGCTATGAACTTATAGTAATATGTAAATAGTAAACGAGTACTTATAAAAGTATAAAACAATAGTTAAGCATGTATCTCCCCCAAAAACGTTTATAAATCATTGTAAAACAAGTAAGAGTAGGGGCTATGACTCACCTGAGTAGTACGGTAGACAGAGTATAAGTAATGTCAGAAGTGAAGATGGAATTGACTTCAAGAGATAACCTGAATGATATGGAAGTCCGAGATAAGTGCGACTTATCGAGAATCGTGATTTGAATAGTGTTCGATGACAAAAATGACTTTGTGGCAGAGGTGGCTTGCGTGGTAAAATGCTTTTAAAGTTCAAGAACAAAGTTATATACCATATAACTTGTCTTTAAGTATCGTTTATTATTTATATTTCTCGTCATGAATTAAGGATATGTATCAAAAGTTGGTGAATGATAAATTTATAGTAAATGTATATTTAATTAAATGAATCGATGAGTTTTGAGAAATAATCATTTTCTGACGTGTATTCAAGTTATCGATTATAACGTTAAGTCATTACGTTCAATATATATATTTATTATAGTCTCAAAATGTAGATTTCTATATATGTTATTATGATGATGTCGTAAAACATTAATTTATCAAATTAGATTGTTGGGTTTCGAGGTGTGAAAATACATAAAATATATATTTATTAAATTCGTGATTAAATAATATATTAGGACAAATACATTATTTATAGTTTACGCCGATGTGGTCACCAAATAAAATAACTGTGGAAATATATATACAATAGATTCGTATGAGAGTTGGCTCGAATATTGTCTTAAGTATTTTTAAAAAAAGTGAATAAATACGGGTCTAATTGTATGTATATGTACAATATATATGTGTTGAAGTCATGGTTCAATAATATAATTAAATTTACTATTTATAATTTATGTCATTTTGGTTGTCAACTAAAATATGCGTTAAATATATATTCATTTAGACGAAGAGTGGTAAAAACTATATACGTTTATTAAATTTATAAAAGTTTTAGGGGAAAATGTCACGTATTAGACTTGACGTGCTGAAATGGTAACAATAATGTAAGAGTTTAACAATTGTAAATGTGTCTAGTAGTGTATAGTTGAGGGGTTGAAACTGTTAAAATGTAAAAACTGTAAGATAGCCAAAAATGAAAACGTCAGGTGCAGGGTTCGAACACCTGACCTTCCGCTCAATAGCCTAACGCCCCAACCATTGCACCAGCCTCATTGTTGTGTTTTATTACTGAACGATTTGCCTATAAAGTCTTATGATTCTGTACTATATTTTGTTATATCCTTCCCAGTTTGTTGTATGCATGCGTTTGTGTTTGTATTGTGAAATTTTTAAAGTTACCACACAAGCTTTTCTTAAACACAACAAAATTACGTAAGCTTGCATAAGAGCTCTTTCTAGTTCTCTTATTACGTGTTTTTATTCGAATGTAGCAGTAAGTCGTGTGAAAAAGAGATGAGTATCATGTCTTGTTTTCAAACTTATTAGTATGAGTAAATTACAGGAATAAAAGAGAGTGAGAGTAAGTAAGGACTTACTACACCACGTAATGGTGGGGAGAACTCACATCAGGGACCATAGATCGAAAGAGGAAAAAGCGTGGCTCGTTTAAGTTCTCAACCACAACCCGAGACCATATCCTAGTCGACTTGAATGATGCTTGGAATCGAGGGAATTCCTGGTCAACGTCTCGTATGCACCAAGGTTGGAAAGACTTAGAATTTAAAAAAATAATAACTCATGCCTTCTTGTTCTTCCTTCTTTCTTCTCGCTCAACAGGAAACAAAAGAAAGTGAAACGTTTGATGTGTTGGTGTTTTGCTTTTGGTCCGATGGAAACAGGGGAAAATGCATGGGTTTTTAAAGGGATAGAAGTCTCATTTTTCATAGTGAGTTAACTTGGCTAAGTAGTGTTGCAGGAAGAATAGGGGAGACAAGGAGGGAGGTGACAAAATAAAGTGAATTGAACTAATGAATGGGGCGTACCAGGTAAAAGAATGCATGTATCCTTTATATACTTGAACTAGAATGTGATAAGTGCTAAAATGGAACAGGAAGATAGTGTAAGATTTGCACATGGTTTCCCCCCCTAGGTTATACCTGATGTAGTAACAACGAGGGAAGGTGAAGGTGTGTGAGCTGCCATATTACATGTGACCTCCATCAATGACCAATCGAGATTCAACAGGTAGTATGGACAAGAGGTTATGGAGGGATTGTGTCTAAATATTCCTGTCATACATAGATGTTTACAAGCAATTGGAGGGCTGTGGAGGTTGTTGTAAGAGCTTGCACATGGTGTAAGTAAAGAAAGTGACATGGTTCTTGTGTTCTTGCCTCGTCGACCAGGAGAAGGAAACAAGAAAGAAGGGCTCGGTTTGGTTTTGTAGTTCTCAAAAGTTCACAACATAATTTATGTTTTCAATGTTATGTTAAGTGGGTAAGAGGGGAAAGAGACAAGAGTGTGGTACTAGTAGGGTGTCATAAAAGTTGTAAGAGTATAACATGGTTATATTGTTAGTCGAATCTGGAAGAAAGTGAGCCAAGAAAATAAGGAGTCCATTTGGTTTTGCTAGTCTGCTCGTATAACACCAACAAGGAAATAGTTTATTTTGTAGTATGCTGAAGATGTGGTACGTACGTGAGATATTAGGAGCCTATGTAATATTTTGACACTAGTGGTCATATGAAATGTGATAGCCACAGAGATGAGACTAGTAGCTTACTAAGAGCTAGGTGGTGATAGGATTTGGTTTATTTTGCAATATATCAAGTGGTAAATATGATTGATATACATGTGAGGTATGAGGGGAAGTCAAATGAGCATGGTACAAGATTACAATGAGTATGTTTACTAGTTTCATGTTATTCGCGAGTTGAGACTATGAAGGTACGTATAATGAGTGTGACACAAAGTATGTGAGAACGTGTTATGATATTTAGGTTTTTAAAGCATGAATGAATATTCTTTTCAAGGTAAATGGTGAAAATGTTGTGCTCGTCGAAAGTGTATAAGAAAAAAATTTTTTTGTCATGGGTAAAAATGGTTACTTTTATGTTATAATAATGTATTGATCGTAGGAAAATTTTACGGGATGTTATAGAGGGCCTTCAACAAGTTGTCAATCTTGTTGGTCATCTCCGTTTGTTGTTGGTTGAATTCGGTTTCAAACCTAGCTATGCGAGCTTCTTGAGATGCCATAAACTTTGACATCAATCCTTCAAGATTGTTGGTACTACCATAGTTGTTAGAAGGATTGTTGTTGAAAGTTTGGTTGGAGGGTGGACCGTTCGGTTGGTAACGATTAGGCGGATTGGAAGAATTGGGTTAATTTTGTTTCCACCTAAGGTTTGGGTGATTTTTCCAAGAGGGGTTGTATGAATCACCGTAAGGGTTCGGCTCGGGCTTGAAAGTGTACCACTTATCTCCCGCTTCGTCAGTACACGTGGATGCGTAGTCAGCAAAAGCTGTTCCGGGGAGTTCCACACAATCACGAGTGTCGTGGGGACCACTACATAATTCGCATAAAGAAGTGATTTTGTTCACTTGGCTTGAAGGTTTAGGAGCTTCATAAGATTTCATGAGAAACTTGACTTGGTCCTCAAGTTCCATGATCCTACGGTCGGGAGTGCTAGAATTGTTCGAAGGCAAAGATATTGTTTTGACCGTTTTGTTCAAATCACGGGGATCATTCCAACTTTCGTTGTCATAGAGAGCAAGATCTTCTATGAGTTCCCATGATTGTTCCGCACTTAGATCACGTAGCTTACCACTGGCCGATTGGTCAATGGCTCGCCTCGTGGAGATATCGATATGGTCATAAAAAATTTGGACTTGGAGCCAAAGATCTATGCCATGATGAGGGACTTTTTGGAGTAAGTCCTTGAAACGAGTCCATGCTTCATAAAGAGATTCATTTTGACGTTGTTGGAACATCAAGATGTCATTTCTAAGCTTAGTAGTTCTCCCTGGTGGGAAAAATTGAGCAAGGTAACGAGTGGTGAGATCATCCCATGTGGTGATGGATCCCGCGGGTAAACGCTCAAGCCATTGACTAGCTTGATCCCGTAGAGAGAATTGGAATAGGCGTAATCGGGTTGTCTCTCTAGTTTCAACACCTAGGCCTATGGAATCTACGATTTTTAGGAAGTCCTTAAGGTGTTGGTTTGGATCTTCGGAACGAAGTCCATGGAATGCACATCCGCTTTGCACCAACCGGATGGTGTCGGATAGCAAAGGGGTCACATTGGCTCCGGTGAGCTCAATGGTGTTTCGGTAGCCTTGGTGGCTAGGTCGGGAATACTCTCCTAAGGTTCAGGGACTAAGAGGTTCTAGTGGTGGGTTTTGTTGTGGTGGGATGACGGGTTCAAGGATGTTCCCATCGTCCATGATGTCGGGTGGTGAAAAGTTACGAACAAAGACATAAATAAATAAGATAGACTAAAGAAAACCTAAAAATAAAAATAAAATCTTACTAGAACGGAATCTAGCAAGTAGACCTAATAAAAAGAGATTCTAACCTAGACAATAACTATTCCCCAGGCTGCGGCGCCAAAAACTTGATACGTGGAAATCGCACCAGGCTTTACCTCTCAAGGGATCTTGAGAAGCTTACAACCCCCACCAGGCAGTGTACCTTATCGTTGTAGTATAGTATAGTGACAAGTACCGGGGGATTGATCGTTCAGCTAGGAATAGTGTCGCTAGGATTAGAAAACCTAAATACTAATTCTAAAGGTGAGGGATGATTGTTTTTGTATTTTTATATTTTTTAGAAAGCAAGTAAAAATCTCGGGTTTGAAGGATTTGGGCGGAATTAGTTGCTAGTCAACTAACCCAATACTAAAGATGCAATCAAAATAAAATACTAGAAATGAAAATAAACTAAATTATACTAAAGTTGTGAGCAATAAGTGGAGAAAATATGTTTACTTAGATTTCACTACTCCCTAGACATCTTTTACACATTAATTACTTGTTATAGTTGCGTGGATGACGGATTGTATTCCTTAATACCATTCATGGGGTGGCGTACTTAACTCCCCAATCCTATGAGCTCTTATCTCCTCCTATACCATGCCCAGCACAACCATAGGGATTATAAACAGTGGCTCATGCATTAAATACAACCAATAAAGCCTAGTGCACATCAGTTCATGTTTCCTAAGACGTTCAAGCATGTTACCAATTGGAAGTCTGCCAGTTTTCTTAAGCCTAACATCGAATTCATTCATCCAATACAATTATAAACAAGTAATCAACATATAATTAACATCTAGGTTTCATTAGATCCAAGCAAACACAAGATAGATCTAGCCTAGCATGATGGAATTAAGACAAGAACAAGATATAGACAACCAACACATAGACATATTGATTGAATTAAAAGAATACTTATCTCAATTACACATGAAAGGTATCAAGGGCTTAGAACCCTTGAAAAACATGTAAAATTCGCACCAAGTTCGTACTTAGGGTTTCTCCAAAACTTCTCTCTTTTTAATGTGAAAATTAGAAAACTATATATAGGAAATAGGGTCTGACGGCGTCAAGACAAATCTTGTGACGCCGTCACCTCGCCGCCAAAATAATTCTCGGACTGCCTTGATCTACTTTTGACGCCGTCATGTGTTAGCACTTTCCAGGCCGTCATGCATTTTACTCTTGACGCCCTACTTAGTGACGCCGTCAAATCTGTACTGGGTCGTCATGGAAATTACCCTTGACGCCGTCAGAAATTCCTTCTTGACGCCGTCACCTACTGTTCCCAGCAAGGAAAATTAAGACTTTGGCGTTTTCTTCACTTTTATGCTCCAAAAACGTCTGAATTGCTTCCTTTTTCAGATTTCTCTCCCAAAGTACCTAAAATCACAAAAGGAACGGTTTAGGGCAATATTTGATCAAATAAATTCAATTCCGGGCTTAAATGACCCCCTAAAAGTGGTTCATTTTTCGCCTCATCAACCCCTTAGTTCAAATTATTGGCCATCCAGATGCACCAATAATGACAATACAACGCCTTCACACAGACGGTGAAACTTGCATTTATGCACCCACAGTTTGTGAAACCGTACCTAAAAACGTCATGGAAGCAATGACTTATGAAAACTGGATTGAGTCTATGCAAGAAGAATTCGAAACTTTTCAAAGATTAGAAGTCTGGGAATTGGTTGAAAAACCAGAAGGCATCATTGTCATTGGTTTAAAATGGATCTGGAAAAACAAACTGGATGCAGAAGGCACTGTCATACGCAATAAATCACGCTTGGTAGCAAAAGGTTACTCTCAAGAAGAAGGAATCGATTTTGAAGAATCATTTGCTCTAGTAGCTAGACTTGAAGCTGTACGGATATTCTTAGCATTTGCTGCTCATCGGAATATGATTGTTTACCAAATGGACGTGAAAACAGCTTTTCTGAACGGTCAACTCCGAGAAGTGGTTTATGTCAGTCAACCTGAAGGATTCGTTGATCCAGACCGTCCCAATCATGTCTACAAGCTTAAGAAGTCTCTCTATGGTCTCAAGCAATCCCCCAGGGCGTGGTATGATAAGCGTTCTAAATTCCTGTTGGCTAATGATTTTACTCTAGGCTCGGTGGATCCAACACTGTTTACAAAAACATACGGGATGGACTTATTAATCGTTCAAATTTATGTCGATGACATTATTTTTGCTTCAACCAACAAAAATTACTCAATGGATTTTGCAAAATTAATGACAGATAATTTTGAAATGTCCATGATGGGTGAACTTACGTTCTTTCTAGGACTACAAGTTCATCAATCACCCCATGGAATTTTTCTAAATCAGTCCAAATATGCTCTTGAGATTTTAAAGAAACATGGAATGCAAAGTTGTGATATTATGAATACACCGATGGCCAATTCCACTAAACTAGATGCTGATATACATGGGACTCCTGTTGACCCTACCAAATACCGAAGTATTATTGGGTCCCTCATGTATCTCACATCTAGCAGACCTGATATTGTATTTGCTGTCTTCATGTGTTCTCGCTATCAGTCTAATCCAACTGAAAAACACCTCAATGAGGCAAAAAGAATCCTTCGATACATAAAGGGAACCATCCACTTGGGGATCTGGTATCCGAAGGATTCTGGTTTTGAACTAATAGCTTTTCAGACGCTGACCATGCAGGATGCTTAGACTCGCGAAAAAGTACATCAGGTGGCTTACAGTTTCTTGGAGATAAACTTGTGTCTTGGCAATCAAAGAAGCAGGACTGCACCTCACTGTCATCTACAGAATCTGAATACGTAGCTATGTCTGCTTGCTGTGCTCAAGTCATTTGGATGAGATCACAACTTAAAGACTATGGCTACCTATTCAATAAGATTCCGATCTACTGCGATTCAAAAATTGCCATTGCAATTTCCTGCAACACAGTTCATCACTGCAAATCCAAACACATTGATCTCCGATATCATTTCATCAAGGAGCATGTCGAGAAGGGTACAGTTGAATTATATTTTGTGGGTACTGAGTATCAATTGGCGGACTTACTTACAAAACCCTTAGCTCCATCGAGGTTTGCAAGTTTAGTTCACCAAATTGGTATGCGATGTTTGACACCAGTGGATCTGGCAAAGTTTCTTAAACAACATTAAAATGTCAAACATCAACACTTACACTATCTTTGTAAAATAAGTTTTTCTCTTACTTTTCTAAAAAAAAAAAAAAAGAAAAAAAATGCAAGTATATCGCTTTCTTTCAACACCTTGTTATCTTACAAGTGTTGAGGGGGAGACACGCTCACATTTTTCTTATAATTTTTCAAAATCGGTATACTTGCATATTACCTTTGATGCGTTGTTTCGGGATTTCATAATATATTTCATATCTCGTTTCCTTTTCTCAAAATGGTGTCGTAAGGTAGTATATCTTTGAGTCTTAACTTGTATCTAACTTAAGGAGTCATTTTACATTTATAGAAGTTAAGGGACTATAAGTGACAAAATGATTAAAAGGTTTTTCGAAAACATATTACACAAACAAACACCCCATATTTCTTAATAATCAAATCAAACAAACAACCCTATTTTCGAAACCCACGGCTCCAAATCAACTCTATAATCCGTGTTTTAATCATCAAATCTGTAAGTTCCTCTATGTTCTTAAGGGTATTTCTTACATAGGTTTTCGATTAATCACGATTTTAATGGTTAGATTTCTTGCAATTGAGTTTTCGTGTTCTAGGGTTTCTACTATTTCGAATTTAATCCTAACATGTTTAAAGATGCAATCTTTCATAGGGCTTTTGTCCCAAATCGTGTTCCTATCATTCCTATCACTGCCAATCGCATTATATCACATGTTTGAGATGTTTTCGATCACTAGGGTTTTAGCTCGATTTGGGTTTTATTGATTAACTGTTTGTTTGGGTGTTTTTGTTGGTGGGATATGTTGCCATGTGTGTTAGAATCATTATTGTGCCTTTTAATTTGAACAATTTCATTGTATGCATGATTCTCGATGTGTAGGGATTATTCGTTCATCATGGATATCTCGTGTTCTGAGTTTATCTAAGCTGTTAGTCGTGTAATATGATTAATATGTATGTTTGTGATATGCTAGAACCTGTCATCATCAGTAGAATCTTGATTAAGTTTTTTTTTATCGAAAACATGTTCTTGCACCTTTTCGAAATCACTGAATACGAGTGTGTACCTTGATTCTAATTGCTGTTTATCATCGTTGAAAACAGGTTTAATCACTTGGATTTCTCTACTTCACAAAGAAACGTACGTTGGAATGTTCTCGAAATTCTTGTATAAGAATTTTTTCGAGAAAACATTTTTTTCGCAATTACCAGCATTGGTGAAAATTTTTCGAAAACACAGTATTTTCGAAAAATGTCATAGTGATGTATTTTTTCGAAAATATTCACTATGTTATCTTTTCAAAAATATGTGTTTGCGAAAGTCTTTCATCTTTGATCAAATTTTCGAGATCACCATTAAGTCAATATTTTCGCAATCACACATAATGTGTATTCTCGAAAAATTATTTCACTTGGGCTGTTCTCGATAATTTTTTATCGAAAACACACTTTGAAATAGTTTCGAAAAATACCCACTTTGTATGTTTGCGAAAACATTCTTTTTTGTCTATTTCTCGAAAATTTTGGTATTTGTGACTTGTTTTCGAAAATATGTAATGTTCTCATGTGTTTGCGATAATGTTGTGCTTATGTATCTTTTAGAGTTTATTGTAATTTCGAAAATTTGTACTATGTGATTATGGATGTATCATGTGATGTTGAATGATCTTTGTACATTTGTGAAAAAATAAGTGCTTCATGACTCCATAATTATCTTAGTTCACTCATCACTTATCATGCAATTGTTATACCATACGTGCTTACATGATTCTAAATGCTTATCTATAATCAAACTTTGCAATCGTGCTAACTTGTAACAAATCTCGATGTTTGGTTTATGATAATGCTTTTCAGAATAACATGGCTGAACACAACGAGAATGTCCTGAACAAACTCTTCCACTACTCACCATGGATGACATCACTCCCGCTGACTACAATGTTAAGATTGGCAACAACAATCCTCGAGTTGATTTCGACAAACTGAGAATTCCTGAGAACTCATGCAGGATTGTCAAAGATATTCTACTTGCAAATCCATGCAAACATCTGCTCAACAGATCTACTTCAGTTCCTCTGTTTTACCTTCATCAGTTCTGGCTTACGGCTAAGGCAAATTTAGATGATGAGTCTTTCACTGTTACGCTGGATCGACAAGTCTACACTGTAGATCACGACGTCCTTCGTACAGTCCTCCTCCTACCTCAGACTGCCAATGAATTTGCTCCAATACTACCTGAACTGGATCTTCTTGATTTCTTCATTGAATTAGGATATGATGTTGATGATGACTTACCACTGATCAAACATTCCAGATTCAATGCCAAGAATATACCTCAGCCCTGGAGAACATTCTGTCTATTGGTTGTAAGATCTATATCAGGAAGAAAAAGTGGTCACGAACATCCCAGGCTTGAGCATTTACAAACATTCTGGGGAATGGTGACTTTGACACCTATTGACTTTGCAGTACCAATCATGAACGATATAGTCTACAACATCCAAACCGGACGTGAAAAGACTATGATCCCGTTCACAAGATTCACTAAGCTTCTCATTGAATATTTCTGCAAAGACACTCCAGAATTTATCGAAAGGATGGGAGACCCTAATGAGCCTAAGCACCTCTTCGAGGACGACTTCACCACCTCCTTTATCAAGACGACCACTTCCTCTACCAAGATAAAAGGAATGAGGCTTCCCGAATATCTTCTTGATGACAATATCAAGAAAAGTTTGAACTACAAATTCTATGATGATGCTTACAAAGGGGTACAGGAAGAAGCTACTATACAGACTCGCAGCAAAGGAAGTATGAAATCTGGGAGTACTACAAGCACCACTGGCTCACCTCAGACTAAGTCAAAGGCTACTCCCAAGACAAAACCATCTGATAAACCCAAAACTTCCGCAAAACCTAAACCGACACCTAAACCTAAGCCTGCAACCAAGCCAAAGAAGAAGGTAACTCCAAAGTTCGCTCTTCAAGATGAACCTACACCTCCACCTTCTGAAAGCGACTCTGAGTTCGACACAGAATCTGAAGAAGAAGAGCAAGACTTTGAACGAAGAGTTAGAGTAACAGAAGAAGCATTTCCTGCAACGGAGATCGCTATACAACAAAGTCTTGAAACTTTTGAAGCAGAGTCTAGAAAGAGAAAAGGGATCACGATTAATGAGCCAAATGATGATGAAGAAGACGAACCAATCATTGAACAGTTGGTCGACAAACGAAAATTGAAAAGTATAATTGTCGACACACGAGCTGAAGAAAAGCAACTTCTCAAAGAACAAAGGAAAGCAGCACTCTAAAGCCGACTTCACTCTCAACCTTCACCACCACCACCTGTCGATCAATCAGAACATGAAGGAGCTACAAGCAGCATGATTCCTCCCATTGTGTCCACTACTTTAGAATCAGCTTCACAACCTGATGACATAGTTAAAGACACAGATTAACAGGAGATATCACTATGACTGAGACTGCAAATGTAGAGGAGAATGTTGGCGGACAGGAGAACATTGCTACGGATCTGGAACATGAATACCTCATTACTCCAGAGTTTCTTGCACGGGAAGCAGAGGAAGCAGAGGAACGCAGAAGAAAAGAAAATGAAGAGAAGAACGCTTTCGACACCAACATATTTCTTCAATCATCTTCTCAATCTAAGCATACTTCCTCAGTGCAACCTCCACCTCCTCAAGACTCTCCACCAAAGGATCCGACTCCTCCTTCTTCTTCTTCAAGCTCTCACAACGAGTCGTCATCCGAATCATCACCCGAGCATTCATCTCCCACACCTTCTGAAACCGCATCAAAGCAACATTCAATCAATGAACCAAATAAACTAGTTGATCTTCAGGAGCAAGTCAACAAACTTACAACCATGGTTACCGGTCTTGCCAAACAAGTTGAAGATTTTCAGGAGTCAAAGCAGCTGATCGATAAGTTCTTGAACGCTGATTTCTCAAGATTCATCAAGACTGTCACACTAGATTATCTTACTGAAAATCTAGTGGAGATTGTCACTCCTGAAGTTACAAACCTCATTGAACCTATCAGGGACAACTTGGATCACATAATTAGAAGTGTAGTAAAGAAAATGTTATCGACCACACCATTCATGCTTCACATTGCAAAAGCTTCTATTGCAACCCCAACAATCCCTGAACCATCTTTTGATGAACTACTTGCTCAACTCTACAACAAAGTTGCCTACAAAACCACACAGACTACTGAAGAAAAAGCACTTGTTGATGCTATATCTGCAAACTTATCGAAAGAGTCATGCAAAGATGCTGCTGGAACCTTAAATAGGTCAAGGAACCGGTCCATCATCTTCTCAACAACCACATAAGTACTCTACTCCTCCTGGTAATCAACAACACACCTCAGCTACCGGTCAAGGTCCAACAGAAAAGGAAGAAACTTACATGCAACCAACTGATGACTACCAAGGTCAACCCGACACCGATTACCGTGCCTCACCTATTCCCGATTCTCAAGCTGGACCATCGTCACCAACAAAGGCTAAAGACAAGGATGCCACATCCAAGTCTAAGAAATCAAAGAAAAGAAGACGTCATTCATGGCTCAACAATGATGACACACTTGAGATAGACTGGCTGACAGAATTGGTACAAGCTCAACCTCCTATCGAAGATGAAGAACCCTTTCCAGGCAATACACTACAATTCACTCAAGTCATTATGAAGGATCTTCAGATTGAGAAACTTACGAAGGCGGAGTTCAGAAGAATCAATAGGGATGCACAGGAATTCCTTAAGTCCAGATCTGGAAACAAGATGGAATACGAATATCACATGCAGAATATAGCTAGTGCAATGTCTGGCAAATTTGACTGGCTAAACCCTGAAGTGAATATCGACCTCAGTTCCAAAAACCACAAAAAGCCTTACTTCACTGACTGGACTAAACCATTACCTTTGAAAGGATTTCCAGAAAAACCCAAGTTACCTTATAGCTTCTTCTTCAACAAAGATCTTCGTAACCTCCAACTCACCCAAGAGAAATCCAAGAAGAAATATGCTTCCTCACTTACAATCTCAGTACCAGCCGCTAGATATGAAGTTCCTACAATTGAAGAGTCTACTCCAGTATTCAGCAACTCCATCGTAGCTTACGACAGTGATGCTCTACACGGGATTCAACACTGGCCAGAACGTCGTCGTCTCGGTTATACTAGCAGATTAGGAGAAAAATCACTGGAAAATGTGAATCATAAATCTAAGATCATTGCTATCTTGGAAATTCAAGAGTCGAAACGGTTTAACTACATGTTCATGCGTGAGATTGTGGTTAAACGACAAGATGAAAAGAAGTACAAATTCTCCGAAGCAGACTTTCCAGACCTTTATCTCAATGACATTGAAGACATGTATCTCGAAAAGGTTCAAGGAAGAATACGTGGTTCGAAAGAGAAATTCAGTACAACTTCATGGCATCACTACTTCTATTCATCCGACGATTGATAGTTCAAGAAAGAGTGGAAGATCTTCAGCTTGGAGTGGAAAGTTACCAACAGAAGATCAATTTGACAAAGCCATAATTCACATTCGATGGGATCTATCAAACATCACAATATACTCTCATCCAAGAACCGTCATTTGGTTTCACCTACATCAATAGCAAAAATCTACAAAGCTTCATGCGGTTCGATGAGATACACAAGTTCTGTGATGTTACGCTAAAAACCGTTCGTGATGGGCTAGTCAAAAGGTTGAATGATGATCGCAGAAAGATAGCTAAATGTGAACCACCAAGATGGAAATCCAGCTCCAGAAGACAAGTTCGTAACTTTGTCCTGAAGATTGAAGAAAGGTTATTTCGACGGGAACAGATCAGACGATTGGAAAGCTATATCGGTGTCCGACCATCATTTCCTATCAGGCTCTTCCAAAGACCCGAACCTAAGTTCACTGACTTTGATGCTCCACTTACTGATGAAGATTAGACTAGTACGCATGGATATTAACTTTTCAATATTAATTGTGTCATTTGATTGAATTGTTTTCACAATGGCTTGTGCACACATAACAGTGTACAACCCGCACTTGTAATGAAAGGACCCTGAGGTACGCTTCCGTACCTCAATCCTTATATAAGGAGCGAAGGCTTCTTACTTTTGAGTAGAATTAATCAAACATTTTCTGATTTTCATAATTCTACTCAAAAGACAAGTATTTCACCTCAATAAGAATTCACTTGTTGAGGGGGAGAACTTGAAACAAAATCATCGTTCTTGAAATCAAAAGTTCTTGTTGAATTCTCCCCATAAGACTCAAAAGGCATATTTTAATCAAAATATTGTCAAAAATATCATCTTATATGCTATTTTTGAGGGGGAGAAAAAGTGAATGTGATTAAAATATGAAAGTTCAAAGTTGCTTTAAAGTCAAATCTCATGCGAGCTAGACTCAGATTCACCCAAGAATTGACGAAACATAAAAGTTAGTAATCTCGAAAAGACTTATCCTCGACGGGTAATAACATCAAGTTAGTTACTAGAGCTAGTTGTCACCTAAAAGCTGACAATGGAACTCTTTAACTAGCCATGTAAGCGTGTCTCGAAAGGATTTGTCTTAGTAGAAATGTACCATTTCGAGAAACTTTCTGTGGACTTGACCAGGACGGGTAATAACTTCAAGCTAGTCTAACTAGTGATGTAAGCGTGTCTCGAATCGGTCTTGTTCACTGAAAGTGGGTCAATTCAAAAAGTGCTTGTTCCTCCCGCATGTGCAAATTTATTTAAACACTTATGAGCACATGTAAAGGGGGAGCCCTTCTTAAGTAATCAAAAAACTCTCAAAGTGCTAAACAAAATATTTGATAATCACAAACACTTTGAGAGATTTTCAATCAAAGGTTTCTTGGCTATTGTCGGATAATCATGGAGTTATAAGGTGATTAAGATAGGAAATACAGTCCTATGATCCGCCAGAGCCGGAGGGATCTACCCAAGGACATCACCATTAGTTAGAATTAGAAGTCCTTAGGTATGATACGATAAAAAGAGAAAAGAATGAAAGGGAAAGAAGGAGTTGAAGAATTAAAAAGAAAAGTAAAGAAAATGGTGAAAAGAAATAGCCCTCCATATGTTCAACCTTAGGACAGACACCGGATTCAACTCATATGCTATTGGTTGTTACTAAGGTGACAACGGTATTGAAGACAAAGACGTCATGGACCCAGTGACGCACTGCACTAAACCTTCTTAACCACTCAAGTTGTCTTAAAAGAGCTTGTTTCATTCTCACGGGGAACCAGTGTAATCTATCGACTTATCTCTTAGAGATGGTTGATATTGAAGTAGGAGACCCCTCCCTAGTCTCCGCATAGGAAACCTAAGTGTGCACTTTTCGAGTCTAGAGCCATGAGATACATCAAAGATCTCTTAGGAACACTTAGTATTTCTACAACTGGTGTTCTACATCAATGGACTCCAGCTGTAAACTATCGAGTCCTTCGCAGATCTTAACAATCTACCTAGAACGTTTATGAGAGAATTTACATAAGTATTTCTCAATGATTGAACGGAAATCCTGCCAGGGTCAACATCAAACAGCCCTGACAGCAGGTCACTTCGGTAACTCCTTGTGGGTTACACTTAGTGTTTGCGGTGGTTTCTTAGCGGTCTACAGTCGTGGAGTGATCCCCAGCGACTCACCCAATCATTGAGCTACTTAGTAGGTCTTGTAAGCTCCCTCGGGAGTATCTGACATAGGAACGGCCTTGATAAGGGTTAAAAGGAGTCTTCAATATGCTGTTGACGATCTCTAATTCCTTATCTGTAAGCACCGGATGTTTTATTGCTAACTGTTTACATGCAGGGTTACATCATCTCCATGATGACGGATTCCACATTCTCATACATGCATCTTGAAGTCATCAAAAGCTCCCTCAAAGATCAAAGCAACACAAAGTTCAAAGAAAGATTCTACGCCAAAAGGAAGAATCTACAAAGTATAAAGATTAAAGATCAAAAGTGAAAGAAAGGGAACTACGTGCATGTATAAGTCAGAATTCAAAGATGTATGAGCATGCTGGAATGGTGGACTACCACCACAGACGCGAAAGTGACGAAAGGCAGACAACTTCATCATTTGATCACTATCACCACAACAATTAACAAGGCACAAAGAACGATGAATGATTATTATCTCATAATTATTGAAAGACGTCTAAAGCTATGAAAGTCAAAGATGAAGAAATGACAAAGACGTCAAGCAACCGTGATGACCGACCCTTAGGGGGAGATTGTTGGGATCAAAGTTTTACTATTTTATCAAGTCTCGGTCATTTGTAATAATAGGTTGCTTAAGTTATTATTTACATTCATTAATGTTATGTTTACAAGTGTACTAGACTTAAGTTACATAGTCCATGGGCCTTAAGCCCATATGAATTGTAAGTAGGGAAGGAGTAGGAGTGTTGCCCTAGCTCCTTACCTATAAATACTAGTCTTAGGTCTCTTGTAAACTTGGTTGTTTATTTGATATCTTAAGGAAACTCTTGCTCTCATTTTTCAATACACCACAAGCTAGTCTAATCTTACCATACACCTTCTTAGGGTGTCATGGTGTTAGGTCACCATATTGATTTCACACAAACAAGAATGAGAAAAATGAGAGCAAGAAAAGTGAGTTTTAAACAAATAAAATACCTACTGTCCCTATTTGTAAAACGTAGGAAATCCAGGGGGTTGGGTGTACTTTTTGGCCAAAGATCCAGAAAATACTTTCCAAGACGAAACTATGGCCGAAAGTTTGGATAAAACGAGTTAATAATGAAGAAGATATGCTAAAAACAAGTTAACGACAAAAACTATATTTTCAGAAAAACATGTTGTTGTTTCACTTTTTCATGGACTGTTTTAAGGTGTAAAACTTAATCTAACCGTCTCGACTTATTAAGAATATGTTAATATGCCATCCCACGATTCCGGGGATATAAAGAACGTAGAAAACGGGCTTAAAACGAAGAAGATACAAGCGTTTGAAATCCGACGAAACATATACACTTTTGACAGCTTTTGCTATAATATAAATTACTAAGTGTTAAACACTATATTTTTCAAGTAACGACATGGAGAGCCAATTTTCTCATCGATCGAGGCGCGTACGATCAGAAGTTAAACAAGACGACATCTAGATATTGTTACAAGGTTTTCAAAAACGCTGAGCTTGAACACTAACACTTAACATGCTATATTTCACGACTAGTTTTGTGAAGCCATTTGGACACATTTTCTAAGTTGAGAACAATGTTAAACTATGCAGGAAACTTTATATTTACTCATACAACCCTAAACGATAAACGTTATTTTCAAAAACTACAAGTGGTATTGATAACGTACGTATACGCATGTGTAGCATTGTTTCATTTCTTACATTAGAATCATATCATTCATAATAGGTTGCGGTTAAGGAATCGAGCCTATTTCTGATCAGTCACTAGCATTATTATAGCTGTTGCATCAGGTGAGTCATAGCCCCGCTTTTACTCTTTTACTACTCGTTTTAAACTATTTGGGGGAGATGCATGCAAAAATACTTGCTTGATACTTGAAATGTTTATACTTTTATACTATGCTAAGTTTTCTAATACTTTTAGCAGAACTACTATATGTGCCTTAATGTGTAAATCTTGATTGCGTATTCTTGAGCAACGTTTATCTTTGGGAAATGGCACCCAGTAGTCTCTTATCTTTGGGAAATGGCACCCAGTAGTCTTTTATCTTTGGGAAATGGCACCCAGTAGTCTCTTATCTTTGGGAAATGGCACCCAGTAGTCTTTTATCTTTGGGAAATGGCACCTAGTAGTCTTTTATCTTTGGGAAATGGTACCCAGTAGTCTAATATCTTTGGGAAGTGGCACCTAGTAGTCTTTAATCTTTGAGCATTGGCATGTACACATATTGTATACTCATATGTCTTAATCATAATATATATTAGCAGTGGGTTGTGAACACACAGGTTATAAGTCTTGTATGGGCAGGATTTGCAACTGAGTGGATTTACGATGCCTTTGCTGTGTGATCATTTTCTATAGGTTTTATTTGTTAAACAAACTCTATGAACTCACCAACCTTTGTGTTGACACTTTTAAGCATGTTTATCTCAGGTTTGTAAGGCGATAGCAGGTGTGTGGAGCTGAGAGTCTTAGGGCATGCTTTTGGAGACTTTCGCTTTTATCGTTTACCATTCGATACACTTTAAAAACTTATGTATTATTCTACTTTGGGATCTTTTCTTTGTAAACTATGACTTTTATCTATTCGAATGGTAACTTTTCAAAACGTCTCATTTAGAGGTCGTTTTCTATATCTTGTCCTTTGTGCCCTGAAGTAGCATCCCAATGACACTATCGTTCCGCTGCGATATTTTGGGGGTGTTACACATACTCGGCTTTTACGGAGTATAATGCAGTGCTGTCTTATTTCCTTGATGACCAGCCTACTAGCTTTTCACCAAAAAAATGTGCTCCACCTGACGTACTTTTTGTTGTAACTTGACCCCCTGCGTGATCCGCATCTTAAAATGCTATTAGTTTAAACTCGGAATCCTTTGGATACCAAAGTCCCATGTTAATGGTTCTTCATAGGTACCAAAAGATCCGTTTAACCTCTTGGAGGTAAAGTTCGGTAGGCTTTGCCTGAAACCGTGCTAATAAACAAACAGCAAAATGAATATCGGGTCGACTAGTAGTAAGGTAAATGAGAGAACCAATCATACTCCGATATTTCTTTGGATCGATGTGTTTCACAAATAAATCAGCACCGATTTTTGTTGAAGTGATTATTGGTGTACCAACAGAGTCACAATTTTTCATACCATGTTTTTTCAAAGTCTTGATTGTATATTTAGCTTGATTGATAAAAATACCACGAGGGGATTGATGTATTTGTAATCCAAGAAAAAATTTAAGTTACCCCATCATGGACATTTCAAATTTGCTTTTCATGAGATTTGCAAAATGTTTTGAATGATTCGAATTAGTGGACCCAAAGATAATGTCATCCACATAAATCTGAACAATCAAAATGTCATCTTTGTATTTTCTGGTAAATAAGGTAGAATCAACAGTTCCTTGGGTGAAATTGTTTTTTATCAGGAAAGATGATAGTTCATCATACCACACTCTTTGAGCTTGTTTTAAACCATAGATGGATTTCTTAAGCTTGTAGACGCAGTCTGGATGTTCCTTGTCAACAAATCCTTCTGGCTGACTCACATAAACTTCTTCTTTTAGTGTTCCATTTAAGAATGCCGTCTTGATGTTCATATGATATACTGTGATGTTCTTGTGAGTTGCATGGGCTAAGAAAATCTGGACTGCTTCAAGTCTTGTTACTGGCGCGAATGATTCTTCAAAATCTATCCCTTCTTCTTGTCAAAATCCTTTAGCCACGAGACGAGCTTTGTTGCGAATTACAGTCATTTCTTCATCCTTTTTGTTCTTCCATAACCATTTAAGATCAATGACAAGTTTTTCAAGTGGTCGTGGAACAAGTTCCCAACTATCATGTAACTGCTATTGAAAGTAAGCTCTTAACTCTTGATTCGTAAATACTGTGCCATTGTCTATTCTTACGATCCTTACTGGAGCTTGTAGAAGTACTTGAATACGTTTAAGAAAGGTTATGATGATGCCTGGTGCTTCGTCATTTGACCTCAGAAACTTAACCCATGTATATCTTGAATAGTCGTCACCAATAACAAAAATATACTTCTTTCCATTTATGCTTTCAACTCTCATTGGGCAATATAAGTCCATGTGCAATATATGTAACCGTGCTTCCGAACTGGGTACAGTTTTAGGTTTATATGATGCTCTTTTGCTTTTTCCTTGTTCGCATGATGGACATACGTATTCCTTGGTATATTTGAACTTAGGGAGTCCGTTGACGATGTTGTCTTTGGCTAATTTGTTGATGGTGTCGAAATTGAGATGGGATAATCTTCTATGCCACAGCCAAGGCTTTGTTACGGTTGCTCTTGTCATAAGACAAATTGGTGATGAAGAGGCCATTTGGTTGATGTCAATAGCATATAAGTTGGTGCTGCGATTTCTAGTTAAGAGATCATCGCCAACCAAATTTCTAACAAAAATCGTGTTTCTCCTAAACGCAACCTCTAAATCTACATCACAAAACTGCCCAACTGAAAACAAATTGTGTCCCAACCCTTCGACGTAGTAAACTTGAGTGAACAAATAATTCCCAAACTAAAGATCTCCATGACATAGAATAGCTGCTACATGATCCTTTCCAAAGCGTACAGTTCCCATGAATTTCCAGACGAAATTGATCAGTAGCTTTAAGTTCCCGGTCATGTGCTTGGAGCAACCCGAGCCGACGATCCAAAGACACATTTCGATAATCTGCGAAGAACAGAAGAGTTTGTATTTGGAAACCATTTTGAATTTGGTTCCATTAGGTTAGGGGTAGAATCCAGATCACATTCATAGAAGGTTTCTACTGGTTCAGTTTGAACAACTTTCAATTTACCATTCTAGAATAGGAACTCTTTACCTGTTGGTTTCCATACACAATACTTAAGATAGTTCCTTGGCATTTGACTACTAGTGGTAGACCTAAAACGTGCAACTAATATTTCTATAGATCTAGATCTAGCACTAGTTCCTTTCTGAAAATTCTTCTGTTCAGGTTTAACATTCACATTTTCAGAAACATAATCATCAAAAACATCATTAGATAAATGTTTCTTGCACATTAAACAAACTGAGTCATTACATGCATTAGAAACAGTACTTTTGACATTATATTCAGATGACATATGTCTCTTATTATAAAGCGATAAATTCCTAGGGTATTCTTCTACTTCTTTAACTTTATTCTTGCTACTACTCTTAGATGCAGGCGAGACTCTATTGTTCCTTGTATTGCTCCTAGACTTTAGTCTGCTGCTCCTCGAAGTGCTTTCTAATCCTGTAGAAGGTAAGGTACACGTATTAGGGTTTATATTGATGTCCTTAGAAGTTGTTTTAGCATTCCTAGACTATTTTGGATTATCTTTTATGCTCTTGTCGTTTGTCCGATATGTTTTATATGTAGAGGCAGACGCAATAGTGGGACTAAGCCTATAAAGGCCAGGTGCTATCACTTTTAGTGTTTCGACAACCACTTTTCCTTTATCAAGAATCTTTTCTTTTTCATTTTGATTGGGCAAGGGTGTCGGAGTGACTGGTTTTGTCAAATCATTTTTCACATCGACTTTTGGAACAAATTGAGAAATCGACATTTTTGGTTTAACCACCGGTTTTGAGGTATTTGGTTTGTTTGAAGGCAATAGTTTTGCAAACTTAGTATCCACACCCTTCCCTTTTTGACTTTCCAGCTGAGCCCTCAAATGATCATTTTGAGCTTTCATGTCCTTGTAGGCAGGCTCATATGACAGTTTGTCATTCCTGCATTCCTCGGTTTTATGATCAAGTTGTTTAAAATATAACACATTTTCTTTTTCAAGTTTTACAAGAGCATTTTCATATTTTGAAACCATTTCAGAGGTCTCACTCGCAGTCTTTCACCGTCTTTAACAGAATATGTTTGGAAATTAATGGACATAATATTAGCGGACAGAACTGCTTCGAAGAGAGAATCATTTAAATTTTCCAAAACATTGATTTACTCAAAGGATTCATTAGCCTTCTTTATTAGGGATTTGTGGTCCTTGACAAAGTTAGATGTTTCAGTTAAAAATGCATTTTCAAAATGAATTACTCGAGCATGAGTGTTGTTAATTTGAGGAGCAAATTCACTTTCAAGAATCTTTTTCAGCTGTAAACATACCATGGAATTCCAATTGTTCTCATTTTGTCTCATTTTAGAATCTAAAGTCATTTGAAGTTGCCCAATTCTGGTTTCAATATCATCAAGATATCCTCTGGCAGCACTTGTGTTAAAAGTTTTGTTTGAAGACATCTGTTCCATGTTTGAAAGTGATTTGGAAGAAACTCCTCGTTTGGAAACTAGTTTTGAAAATCCTCGGTTTTTGGAAAACTTCGATGGTTGTTTTTGTGGAACAAAAGTAATTCCAGAAAGTTTGTTTAGTTTGGTGTAATCAATTGGTTTCAAAATCTGGATTCTTTTGTTTCATTTTAGTTATGCTCTCTTCAACAAGTTCTATCGTTTCCTCAAAATCCTGAACAACGAGAGGATCATGTTTAGCATATATAACATTTCCATTATAAAAAACCTTCTATTCTTCCTGATCTTTCTTGAGATTACATGGAGTTTTGTTACCTAGAGCCATTTTTTGTATTGTAAATCGGATCAGTTTGATTAGTAATCATATGAATTATTTGACTCGAATGACCCATTTTAACAAGTTTTCTAGTTTTTTGATCATATGTTTTGACTCTATGATTTCATCCAAAAGTTTATCTTCTTTCTTTGCAAAGTCCTTTTTCAACTCATCTCGTTCTTTTTCAAGATTGGTATAAGCTAATTTTTGTTTAGAAAGTTGGTTTGTTAACTCAGAAATTTATTGTTTTAAAGAGTTAATGGTTTTCATTGAACTAATTTGAAGATTATCAAATTTGTTTTGGAATTCCCTATCTTTAACAAGTAACTTCTTATAACCAATTTCAAATTTTGACTCGCATTTTGTATCCATTTGAAAACTTTTTTCATTATCCTTGTATCTCTCAAGCTCAGCGGTCAATTTCTCATTCGCGGCCTTAACATCGCGATTGACCCTTTTCACTTTCTTAATTTCAATATTACAATTATTCAATAATGATTCAAATGTAGCACTTGTTTCCTCATCATTCTCAGCATGTTGTGAAATGGAGCCTCCATTTTGATTCATATCTAGAGCTGTTGAAGGAGTATTGCTACTACTTGGCGTATCCAGGTATGTATCATAAGTTGGTGCTGGAGTCTCATAATGCTGTTGCTCATGAGGAGACATATCAAATATATCATTATTGTGGCATTATTGAATAATGGTACCTCGAAGGGTGCACTGGTGTCATAAACAGGAGGTTTGTCAGAATCTGTGTCATACTTAGCCTCCTGAAGATTTGCCATAAAGATGTAGTTTGCATCGATGTCCTCTCGTTCTTCCATGTCATCCGTAGGAGCCATAAAATCATTTTCATCTGCATTCAACTGAAATCCTGCTTTTTCCTTTTGTGCCAACAACAATGCTTTCTGCAAGTATTCTGGATCTTTCTTCTTTGGCTTAGTGGGGCAGTTCCTTGCCATATGACCTATACCCTGACTGTTGAAACACTTTACCAAGTTACCCTGATTCACATTTCCATAATCCCCGACAACTGGGGTTGCAACATTTCCCATCTAATTGTCCATTGTCTGATGCCCAACATTTTGACCCCTCTGATTTCCAACAAACTGACCCATCTGATTCCCTACATACTGACCCACCTGATTCCCTGTATACTGTCCTACATTCTGCATATTTTGATTACCCATGTTAAATCCAGTAGCATATCCCTTCTAATTCCCAATAACTCCAACCATGTTTCCTCCTTGACCAATATTGAAAGTTGGCTGAGCAATCTACTTATTGGGAGTGTTCGCAATTAATGCAAGAGAATCATGCTTTTTAGCTAGTAATTCCGCCCTCACTTCATTTGCCTCAGCTTGGTTATGCTTTAAGAAGTCATACAGCTGATCATAGTTAACTTCATGCAAGTTCTTTGTCTGATAAACAATGGTGACATATCTTCCCTATTTTGGTTGTAGCTCGTTCAGAAAGATAGTGTTGTTAGCTATGTTCTTCTGTGTAAGGTTTTGTATGGATAAGTCATTCAAGATCTTACAAAAGCTGCGATAGTACGACTCAATTGATTCATCATCAATGGAAGTGAACTTGTGTAGTTCCATAAGCAATTGTGTTTCCATTTCATGTTTCCCGATGTATGTCCTGTACAGTAACCTCTTGACTCCTTCCCAGACTGCATGAGCACTTCCTTCACTATCAACAATTGCATAAGTCGTTTCAGGTAGACCAAGAACGACGAGATGAAATGCCTTGTCATCAGCTGCAATTTGTTGTCGGTCTTCCTTAGTATACTCAGCCTCAGTCTGATCTCTGTAGTATGGTTGTAATGGGGTGGGGGGTTCCATTAGGTTCTTCAGGGTTTAGTACTTGACGTGGTTTGAAGGGTCCTTCCAAAATGGAATTGATAAGAAGTTTTCTATTTGGTTTGCTCTTAAGATAGCGCATCATATGACTAGCCCACTGTGAGTATCCACCCTTTGACAGCATGGGAGGTCAGTTTTCTACACCGGCTGCGTGAATATCTTGTTGAGTTGCCATTGATGAAGTTATGTATAATAAAGTTGATCTTGGATCGATTCAATGATGTAGGATTTGTGTTTGGTGAAAGTTAAGTTCAGTTGTTGTAGTGAAATTTTGGTCTTAAAACTTTGAGACTTTCAGGAGGGGATTTGGGCCTCAAAAAATTCGTTCACAATTTTCAGGCTGTTCCGGTCGTTTTGACAAGTATTTTGCTGAAAACAGAGCTACGGTTCAAAACTTATGGCCGTTTGAAGTTTTGTCGTAAAAAGTCAAACAAAAATCAACTCTGAAGGTTCAATTGCAACAACACTGTTCAATGTGGTCCAATTTCGACAACTTTGACTGGATTGCAATTCTGATAGCTTCTAATTGCGATAATCAAATTTCGATAACCCTTGGCAATTCCGATAACCACAATTTTGACAACAATTTTGAGAGACCCTTAGCCAATATCGACAATTGCAATTTTGAAAATCCCTTGGGCAATTTCGACAAAATCAGTTTCGACAAACCCTTGGGAATTGCGATAATATCTATCTAATTTGTACAAATTAGAAGATTTTTCCGTAGTCAAAGTATTCCACAAACTTATACAAGTAAGGGAATACTGAGTAAACCGTGAATCGTGAAGAAGATCTTAAGATGAATTGCGATGAATCTGAATTCCGATAAACCTTTAAGTCAATTCCAATAAACCCTTAATTCCAATTCCGATATTAATTCCAATTCCAATTCCTATAAACCCTTGTTGTCAATTCCGATAAACCCTCAAACTAATTCCGATGGATGGACAGATTTTATATGGTTCAATATTACGACTAACAAACTTCTAAACGTTTTCTTTCAACCAAAAACCTTCAAAAACTCTTAAATAACAGAAAAGTTGAGACCTTTAACGTGTAGAATCAAATTTGAAGAAATTCGATAAGTATCCAAAACTTTCTAAAGCGAAACAAAACACGTTTTTGATGTTTTTGATATGATTTTTATGCCAAAACTCACTAATAAGTAGTAGAACAATAAGAAAGATAACAACTTCAACCTAGAAAACATAATAATCAAAGCTTTTTATATAAAAGCTAACATTTTTATACAAAAATGCAACCTTTTTTAAAGCTTTAACCAAAAAACGAAACACGAGTACTACTAAATCATTATTTGGCGATTGATACCACTTGTAGGACCTTAAAGATAAAAACTTTATCACTATGTAAGCATGTAAGGTATGGTGACAAAAAGAGAGATATATGTTAACTTAGAGAGAGAAAGTAGAGAGAAGGAAGAGAGAATTGTTATTAAGAAAACACACACTTACACCTTGATGCTTGGGAATTGCACCAGGCTTTACCTCTCGAGGGATCTCGAGAAGCTTACAACCCCCATCAGGAAGTGTACCTGATTATTGTAGTATAGTATAGTGACAAGTACCGGGGGATTGATCGTTCAACTCAGGAATAATGTCGCTAGGATTAGAAAGCCTAAAAACTAGGTCTAGAGGTGAGGGATGATTCTTTTTGTATTTTTATATTTTGATAAAAGCAAGTAAAATCTCGGGTTTTGGAAGAGTGGGCGGAATTAGTTGCTAGTCAACTAACCCAATAACTAAAGATGCAATCAAAATAAAATAATAAAAATGAAAATAAACTAAATTAAACTAAAGGTGTGAGCAATATGTGGGAAAATGGTGTTTACTTAGATTTCACTACTCCCTAGATATCTTTTACAGGTTAATTACTTGTTACAGTTGCATGGATGACGGATTGTATTCCTGAATACCATTCATGGGGTGGCGTACTTACTTCCCCAATTCTATAAGCTCCTACTTCACTCCTATGTCGAGCCGGCTAAGAAGGTCCTAACATGGGATCACTAGAATTCACTCATGCATTAAATACAATCATAAAAACCTAGTACACATCGGTTCATGTTTCTTAATACGTTCAAGCAAGTTACACAATGGAGATCTGCCAGTTTTCTTAAGCCTAACATTGAAATCATTCATCCATTACAACTATAAACAAGAAATCAACCTATAATCAACATCTAGGTTTCATTACATCTAAGCAAACACACAAAAGATCTAGCCTAGCATGTTATAATCAAGACAAGCATAAGATATATTCAAACAACACATAGACATATTGAATGAATTGAAAGAAGACTTATCTTAATTGAACATGAAAGGTTTCAAGGGGTGAAAACCCTTGAAAATACTGTTACAAACGACCTAGGGTTTATTAGGTTCGACCCTAGTATTCTCCACACAAGTTCCTCTCCTAATGAATGAAAAATAGAAAAGTATATATAGATTTTGTGAGGTGACGGCGTCAAGAGTAAATTTCTGACGCCGTCATCTCGCCGCCAATAAAGTTCTCGGACTGCCTAGATCTGGAGCTGACGCCGTCACGTGTAATCCTTCTTCAGGCCGTCACCAAAATAACTCTTGACGCCCTACTTCTGACGCCGTCACGTTTTCTCTGGGTCGTTATGCATTTTGCTCTTGACGCCGTCAAAAATTCCTTCTTGACGCCGTCACGTACTATTTCCAACATGGAAAATTAAGTCTTTGCCGTTTTCTTCACTTTTATGCTCCAAAAATGTCCAAAATGCTTCCTTTTCCAGAATTCACTCCCAAAGTACCTAAAATCACAAAAGGAACGATTTAGGGTAATATTTGATCAAATAAATTCCAATTCCGGCTTAAATGACCCCCTAAAAACGGTTCATTTTTCGCCTCATCATATACCCTTACACTTGAGATTTGCTTGTCCTCAAGCAAATGCGCTTTTATTCTAGTCAAAATACAAGTTAGGGGTCATTTAACACTAATATAAAAGTAATTACAACAAATAATCGTTCCACTAAAGACCAAAGACAAGCACGGAGGTCATACACTAGCACCTCACAAATAGTGTTTAGATACTCACATCTCTCGGGTGTAATAAAGTATATATCACAATATGGAATGGAAAACATCTCTCACTACCTGTCATAGCAAAATAGATTACCATAGGCTTGGGAAAGGATCAAACCTCCACCACATGGCGTAAGCACCTAGGATAAACTATCAAAGAGGTCTTTTAAAGGGTTGTAACGTTAGGTGTAGGGATATGAAATACACGGTTTTGTTGGATAAAGGAAGTTTTTACTGGTGGCGAGTTAACAATCTTAGTTAATTACATGTACAATATGGCGTTGCTAAGCCAAGACTAGACTCGACTTAAGCTAATAAACAAAAACATAAACATAGAATGAAACGGGATGGTAGTCCGTATTTTTTTATTTTTTTTTATTTTTTTTGCATACACTCTTACCCTACCATCCAAAATAATACATCGTAGGGAATGAACATTCCCCTTACACTTGAATTTTTACATACTTTACAATAAACTAATCTAATGACTCGAATTAAGAAAATCAAAACACTTCGAGTACTTTTAAGATTAACGTACATATGGGGGTAATAATATGATGTTCTTCCCCATTACTCCATAACATAAGTACTTTAACCATGAGTCCCAATCGTCCCAAAACAATATGTACAAGGATATGACTCGACTTAGTAACCATGTAATCAATTAGATAATTAACTAAGGGTTTAAACAAATAACAATAATGCACTAAAGATGAGTGCATACACAGAAGGCTAAGGTGATTTGGTTGTACATTTAAGTGGGGTGTAACAAATTCTTCCTTTAAGTAAGATGCTTAAAGTTAGAAACGAAAAGATAGGCTCGGAGGGGTGTACTAAGGGTTTCGTGTACTAAAAATGAGTACAACGCTAAGGGTGTGGGAAAAATTAATTGACTTAACTAGCCAAGTAATATGACTTAAATGGTCAAGTAATTATGATACGGGTTTAACACAAGGGTGATCCTAATGCCTCTTATCATGTAGTAAATCCTACTACACGAATATAGTCTCACTAGCGGTCTCGGGATGCATCACTAACGCAAGTTCTAGAATCTAAATGCTACCGGTACACTCATAAGCACTAATAATAAATGCTTTTCCTATCAAATCTAAAGGCGAACCTCACATATTTGGGTGGAAATTTTTTTTAAGTGGCGCTAAAATTACACTAACAAGTATTTCTCATAGTTTTATTACACATCTACCATCAAGCAAACAAACTCAAGCGAAAGTGTATCTATAAGGTATCATCATTTTACCCTCCCCTTACACTTAGGATGAACATTGTCCCCAATGTTCAAGTAAAGAATGCAAAAGTGAAATAAGTAAAAAGAATGAAATCAAATACTCCCCTGATTCGCTCGGTATGGATAATAAGGTAGCAAGGTTATATCTTCCTCTAAGAAAATGAACAATCAAAGCTTCCCTTCCAGAATATAAATCATCTTCTTGTCAAACATAACCTGTTAAACCTGAGAAAACAAACAAGGCAGCCTCGCGTAAAATCGGCGGCAATCTATATATGCTAACAAATCCTAGAAAGCAAAGTAAGATATAATGCTTGTGAAATGATGTTTACAGATTTCCTGGAGATTATAAAACTAAAGTATTCGACAAAAACTTTAAGATTCCGTTAGAAAAACAAAACTGGTAAAATTTCCAGAATTTTACACGTGACGCCATCAGGAATTTCTTCCTGACGCCGTCAGAAGTGACCTGCAGAAATTCTTATGTTAAGTTTTCGGAAAATTTCTGGAAAAACTTGGTCCTACTTCCTGGAAAATCCTGCAAAACATCATTATGACTCGATACAAGCATTTGACTCTAACAAATACGAATATACATGTTCATTTAATATTGTGGAGAATCATGATCGGTTTTGTTTCTTAAAAACATATTTGGGGTTTCCCCTTACACTTATCTTTTGCGAAATACCTTTGGATGAAGTTAAGACTAATCCAAACAACAAAATAAAGTATTTTCATCATTTTAGTTTGAAACATGATCTACCAACAATTCAAATAAAGTATGCATACGAAAACAAATAACAATCAAACAATTAAAAATCACACAAAACATGGGTTGCCTCCCAAGAAGCACTTTTCTTTATTTACGAGTCTTGTAGCTAGACTCAAGGTCATGAGTTACTACGTGACCTCATCGTTGGTTTCACTCTATAGGTCATCTCGTATACCAGTTTTGTATTCCGGACCTAGTTGCATGCATTCTTTATAGAAATCAAGCATCCTATTCATCACATACTCTACTCCTCTACGTCTATCCTCATCATTCCTATAGTAAGCCGCTTGTTTGTGTTCCTTTTCTATGTTTGACAGGAGGTGGTATTGCTCAATCTTATAGGGCATTTGGTAGGCAATCTCATCATTATCTTCCTTGAACCTAACTATCCCTAGAGTCGGATCATAACTCATCTTAGTGGCCTCAACGAATGGTTTTCCGAACACTACTTGACTTAGGCAAGTATCTATCACCGGACGAGTATCCTCTACTATCATAAAATCGGTTTCATAAGTGAAGTTTCCAACAATCACATGCAATCCCTTCACTCTTCCTACAAAATTACTTATCAAATTCTTATTGGGCATCATCCTATAACCAAATTGTTTCTTCATTACCCAATTATAATAAGTCATAGTCATGATGTTTATAGGAGATCTCGGATCGATATAAGCTTTCCATATATGCATATGCCCAATGTTGCATGGTATGTTGATGTTGGAGGGGTCTCCCATTTTGATAAAGGGTGAGCCAAGGATATATGGTGTCTCGGGATCATCGAATAAATCCTTATGATATTCCCGTTCTTCCTTGGTGGGCAACTTATCAAAGTACTCTTCTACAGTCTCTACTTCCTCTAACTCTTCTCCCTTATTCACCTCAACTTCCCTAATTTCTTCCCTAGTCTCTGTTTCTACTCCAACTTCATCCTTGTCACTTTCTTCTATATCCTTATCAATTAGTTTAATGGTGACAACATTGACAAAGTGGACGTGTTTGGAAGACGAGGGGTCCTTAGTTTGGATTCCGCTATTGGCGTCCCTAGTGTCCTTCCTAGGTGTAGTTAGCGCTTGGTTGTTGAGGGTTTTCAACAAGTTGTCAATCTTATTGGTCATCTCCGTTTGTTGTTGGTTGAATTCGGTTTAAAACCTAGCTATGCGAGCTTCTTGAGATGCCATAAACTTGGACATCAATCCTTCAAGATTGTTGGTACTACCATAGTTGTTAGAAGGATTGTTGTTGAAAGTACGGTTGGAGGGTGGACCGTTTGGTTGGTAACGATTAGGCGGATTGGAAGAAATGTTTTGGTTTTGTTTCCACCTAAGGTTTGGGTGATTTTTCCAAGAGGGGTTGTAGGAATCACCGTAAGGGTTTGGCTCAGGCTTGAAAGTGTACCACTTATCTCCCGCTTCGTCGGTACGCGAAGATGCGTAGTCCGCAAAAGCTGTTCCGGGGAGTTCCACACAATCACGAGTGTCATGGGGACCACTACATAATTCGCATGAAGAAGTGATTTTGTTCACTTGGCTTGTAGGTTTAGGAGCTTCGTAAGATTTCATGAGAAACTTGACTTGGTCCTTAAGTTCCATGATCCTACGTTCGGGAGTGCTAGAATTGTTCGAAGGCAAAGATATTGCCTTGACCATTTTGTTCAAATAACGGGGATCATTCCAACTTTCGTTGTCATAGAGAGCAAGATCTTCTATGAGTTCCCATGATTCTTCCGCACTAAGATCACGTAGCTTGCCACCGGCCGATTGGTCAATGGTTCGCCTTGTGGAGAGATCGATATGGTCATAAAAAATTTGGACTTGGAGCCAAAGATCTATGCCATGATGAGGGACTTTTTGGAGTAAGTCCTTGAAACGAGTCATGCTTCATATAGAGTTTCACCTTGACGTTGTTGGAACATCAAGATATCATTTCTAAGCTTGGTAGTTCTCCTCGGTGGGAAAAATTGAGCAAGGAAACGAGTGGTGAGATCATCCCATGAGGCTTGGTAGTTTCACCTTGACGTTGTTAGAACATCAAGATATCATTTCTAATCTTGCTAGTTCTCCCCGGTGGGAAAAATTGAGCAAGGAAACGAGTGGTGAGATCATCCCATGAGGTGATGGATCCCGCGGGTAAACGTTCAAGCCATTGACTAGCTTGATCACGCAGAGAGAATTGGAATAGGCGTAATCGGGTTGACTCTCTAGTTGTAACATCAAGGTCTATAGAATCTACGATTTTAAGGAAGTCCTTGAGATGTTGATTTGGATCTTCGGAACGAAGTCCATGGAATGCACATCCGCTTTGCACCAACCGGATGGTGTCGGATTGCAAGGGAGACACATTGGCTCCGGTGAGCTCAATGGTGTTTCGATAGCCTTGGCGGCTAGGTCGGGAATACTCTCCTAGGGTTCGGGGCCTAAGCGGTTGGTTAGCTAGTGGTGGGTTTTGTGGGTGGTCTTGTTGTGGTGGGTTGATGGGTTCAAAGACCATGATGTCGGATGGTAAAGATTACGAACAAAGATACGAAGAAATAAGATAGACTAAAGAAAACCTAAAAAGTAAAAATAAAATCTTACTAGAAAGGAATCTAGCAAGTAGACCTAATAAAAAGAAATCCTAACCTACACAATAACTATTCCCCGGGCTGCGGCACCAAAAACTTGATGCGTGGGAATTGCACCAGGCTTTACCTCTCGAGGGATCTCGAGAAGCTTACAACCCCCACCAGGCAGTGTACCTGATCATTGTAGTATAGTATAGTGACAAGTACCAGGGGATTGATCGTTCAACTCAGGAATAGAGTCGCTAGGATTAGAAATCCTAAAAACTAGGTCTAGAGGTGAGGGATGATTCTTTTTGTATTTTTATATTTCGATAAAAGCAAGTAAAATCTCGGGTTTTGGAAGAGTGGGCGGAATTAGTTGCTAGTCAACTAACACAATAACTAAAGATGCAATCAAAATAAAATAATAAAAATGAAAATAAACTAAATTAAACTAAAGGTGTGAGCAATATGTGGGAAAATGGTGTTTACTTAGATTTCACTACTCCCTAGATATCTTTTACAAGTTAATTACTTGTTACAGTTACGTGGATGATGGATTGTATTCCTTAATACCATTCGTGGGGTGGCGTACTTACTTCCCCAATTCTATAAGCTCCTACTTCACTCCTATGTCGAGCCGGCTAAGAAGCTCCTAACATGGGATCACTAGAATTCGCTCATGTATTAAATACAATCATAAAAACCTAGTACACATCGGTTCATGTTTCCTAAGACGTTCAAGCAAGTTACACAATGGAGATCTGCCAGTTTTCTTAAGCCTAACATTGAAATCATTCATCCATTACGACTATAAACAAGAAATCAACCTATAATCAACATCTATGTTTCATTACATCTAAGCAAACACACAAAAGATCTAGCCTAGCATGTTATAATCAAGACAAGCATAAGATATATTCAAACAACACATAGACATATTGAATGAATTGAAAGAAGACTTATCTTAATTGAACATGAAAGGTTTCAAGGGGTGAAAACCCTTGAAAATACTGTTACATATGACCTAGGGTTTATTAGGTTTGACCCTAGTATTCTCCACACAAGTTCCTCTCCTAATGAATGAAAAATAGAAAAGTATATATAGATTTTGTGAGGTGACGGCGTCAAGAGTAAATTTCTAACGCCGTCAATAAAGTTCTCGAACTGCCTAGATCTGGAGCTGACGCCGTCACGTGTAATCCTTCTTCAGGCCGTCACCAAAATAACTCTTGACGCCCTACTTCTGACGCCGTCACGTTTTCTCTGGGTCGTCATGCATTTTGCTCTTGACGCCGTCAGGTACTGTTTCCAGCATGAAAAATTAAGTCTTTGCCGTTTTCTTCACTTTTATGCTCCAAAAACGTCCAAAATGCTTCCTTTTCCAGAATTCACTCCCAAAGTACCTAAAATCACAAAAGGAACGATTTAGGGCAATATTTGATCAAATAAATTCAAATTCCGGCTTAAATGACCCCTTAAAAACGGTTCATTTTTCGCCTCATCACACCTTGAAGCACACCTTTCAAATGAGGAGGTTTGTGCCTTTATACTTGAAACATAAAAGCCTTATGGGCTTTGAATGGCCTTTGTTTGGTTAGTCATAGTGGATTGGGCTTGTATTTTAACATGAATAAATATAACATAACTTATAACCTATTAGCTTAGTCCAATCCACGAGCCCATTTACTAATCTATGACATTTTCTATAACGTATTACAAAGTTCCTATAACTAAAATGACCGCCACTTTTCTTTAATGCTAATAGTGAAGATCCCCCTCGCCATTTTTAATAATAATAATAATAATAATAATAATAATAATAATAATAATAATAATAATAATAATAATAATAATAATAATAATAATAATAATAATAATAATAATAATAACTAAAATTTTATTAAAAAAATTAAATTACATGAATTATTTATTAAATTTAGAAATTAATAGAACTTATGAAAATTAAGAAGTTTACACTTATGGTTAAAAATTTGAATTAAAGATTTATCTCTTTTTAAAACTTTGGGCTTGATTTATATTATATTAAGGAATTTGTGTATAAAGTTTTTAATCACACGGTCTTTTACTACTTGGGACTATAAGTTGATGTTAATCTCTATGACCTCATTTCTTCATAAAACAACCGATACGAATTTATATTGTTACAACATAGTGTGGTACTCTCTTTTATATGAATTAGTTTGTCATTGCTCAAAGTTATTTTAACCTGAAATTCTTGCTAAACGTTAATTTATTGTTACAAAAAACATATAATCATAAAACAATGCTCGTTTAAAGTTTTAATTAGATGGTAATTGCTGCCACAACGCGCTAGTACACTGATAGTTATTAAATAAAGAGATTTGTTAAAATATAACAAGATATTTTGAAAGTTTTTAATTTAGAATTTACATTTAACTATAATAAATTATAAGCTTAATTAATGTTTATTGAAATTGTAATAACAACACTTTAATGCATTTATTTACCTTTTACAATGTGATCAATTGGACATATATTAGCAAATCCGTTAAACATTTATAGTATATAATAAAGGTTGCTCATTGAACACTAGAAATACAACATTGATTAAATACGACATAGAAATAAAAAAACATTGTTCATTGAACAATCTTAGAAACATGGTTGTTTAAATGATCTTAAAATCAATTAGTTTCTTTACTTTTTGCCATGGTTGTTCAAACACTAGAACCTCGCAGTTTTTAATTAACTTGTCATCTTTGATTTCAATTGTCATGCGCCAGTTGATTCCACCAACAATTTGGGTTTGGCCTTTGACTACCCTTTCAAACTTCAAGGTACTATTCGTATCCTTATTGTGTTCATCGACTGAAAATTGTCCCACTTGTATCACCGCAGGATCTTCTGGGCTCACAATCTCCAACCAATTGCCAACTGTCTTTTGTCCATTTTCAGCATAACAAATACCTAAGAAGTAGAAGAAAAGAGAAAGAACAACCACAATGAAAGATTTCTAATAACAATACGCCATTACTACGACAAGAGAGTTGGGTGATTCATAAGCAGTGATGCATAAGTTGTCATGTTGCATGACGGTATTTATAACTGAAATGGGTAGTATCCAATATTTGCTCAACCAAAAATCATAAATGCAATATTAATGTGTAAGAAATAAGTCAAAGTCTACACTTTAACTAAAAATAATAAGTCAACTATATTGAATTACAGGAATCAAATATAGGTGGAAATTTGACTTTTATTTATGTCAGTAGTTAGAAATCAGAGATATACATTTACTATTTTATTTGGTATTAATTATTATCTAAAAAATAACTATTAACTTCAAACTTTTAAATATTTCGTAAAACGTTCAAAATATATAATCATTTTTATACCTATCACTGCTACAAAAATTGCAATAGAGACCTCTTAATGAAGTTCGATTTTAGTGAACAACGGACTCTAAGACAAAAATAGCAATAGAGTCCTCCTATTAAAGGCTGGTTTTAGTGAAAAACGGAATCATAAAGCCCTTCGCGTAAAATTATGGACATAGACACATAAAAAACCTTGATTTTTAATATAGGTGGAAATTTGACTTTTATTTATGTTAATAGTTAGAAATCAAAGATATACATTTACTATTTTATTTGGTACTAAACTACTAATTATCAACTAAAAAGTAACTATGAACTTCAAACTTTTAAATATTTCGTAAAACGTTTAAAATATATAATCATTTTTATACCTATCACTGATACAAAAATTGCAATAGAGTCCTCCTAATGAAGTCCGATTTTAGTGAACAACGGAATCTAAGACAAAAATAGAAATAGAGTCCTATTAAAGTCTGGTTTTAGTGAAAAACGGAATCATAAAGCCCTCCGCTTAAAATTATGGACATAGACACATAAAAAACCTTGATTTTTATCATTTGAGATTAAACCTTGGCTTTTGTCATTTCGCATTTAATATAACATAATTTTGTTTTATGGATAGTTTGGCAAACGTGGTAGAAGCAGAATCACTAAGTAGTAAAAATAAGTATAAGTTAACAGTAGCTGTTTGTTAAACAAAAGTGTTTGTTAACGTAGTTGTAGCTGTAATTATAAAGTGTAAAATGACGTAAAAAGATATATACACATTAACATAAAAATTCTTTAAATAAATAAAAGTGGCATATATATAATTTGAGAGCCAAAACGCTAGCGGCTAGAACTAAATGCTTCTTGATGAAACGTTTTGAATGAGAGCGATTACACAAGGTTCAACCGCTAGTTGCTTGTTGTCAAACAAGCATAATATTTAAACCGCTTGTCGTTAGTTGCTCCAAAATACTCATAAATGCATGGTGCCAAACATACACATATAAGTGGAATTACAGTTAGGTGTTGTTTGGTTGGATGATATTGGGTGTATTTTAATAGGATTTGACTTAAAATGCGTTATAATTGTGTTTGGTATATATAAAAGAGAAGAGTTTAAAATGTGATGTGGCTTAAAATATGAGTTTTAGTTGCAATTGGTGAGGGATGAATTTAAATTTTATTGGTCATGAATTTTAACCATTAGTCAAAAGATGAAGCCCGTAGTCAAATGATCTTATTCGAGAAAGTCAAATATACATACAGCTGAAATATCATGTGTTATATAATAAAGCCAAAAAAGATAACTACTCATGTGTTATATGATTTCATTTAAGAAAGTCAAATAATTTGTTAGGAATGCATTCTAAACTCTCATATCAAATTTTACGAAGTAAACATGGAGTTGTATTTAAAATTTCACCATTTAAAAGTCAAATTTTTAAGAATTTTGCATACCTTCATTTTAAATTTGTGAACTAAAGCCCCCTTAGTATTGTAACTGAGTCTTTCCTTTAAATTACTGAAATGTTTGCAACAACTATTGTTCCAACTTCCAACATTGTACACTTTTATTGCAGCATTGATTAATAGTTTAAAGACACTACTAAATAAACCAAAAGGGATATGTTATTGGTACTCTCACTAAAATTATTGTAATACCTCTTTAATTTTTTATTTTGTTTATTATTTTTTTTTAAGATTTAGGCAATTGGATTGTACTTTCTTTTTAATTTTAAAGGGGTTTTGTAATTTGTGAAGAGGTAGAAAGACTAAGAGAGCAAGTGAGAAAAAAAGGATAGAAAACTATGTCAGAGTGAGAGAGAAAAAGAAAAAATGTAAAAGCAAATAAAACACAATAATTGTATGATGATTTTGGTTTATCTACTTCAAAATTTGGTAGATTTAAAGTGACCAATAATTTAACACTAACATGCCTCTATTAATCGATTTAATAGCTTTAAACACTTTTAATTTTTTAAGAAAGATAATTACATTCATACGAACAAGTAAAGTATACAGCATGAATAGGCTACTGTAAAAGAAACCATATTAAAAGGTACTATTATAAATGTGATTTTAGGTATTTTTGTTGAATATTTAATCTTTTTGATAATTAATATGTTTAGGTTTCTTAACACCTTATTAGAGTATATCTGGTTATGGACTTTATCAAATTCATATCATTATCTCATCATATTTTTGTAAACTAATGAGGAATTAGGCTGCCGCATATTGAGGCGCAGACAATTTAAGGTTAAATTATTTTCGGTATAGGGGCGTTGAGGTGGAGGTAGTTGATTTAAGTTATTTGTGGTAAAATATTTTTCCTATGGTTAATGAAGCATTTATTTATTCAAAGATATCTTCAGCGCGATATCTGATTAATTTTTTCCGAGAGTTGTTGCTTCAATGTCCGATTTTAATTCGTTATGCTGTGAATATTAATGTTTGTATTTTTATTTTTATTTTTTGTGTTAAAATTTTTTGTTCCATAAATAGACATTAAAGATATCTCCTAATCTTAATACTTGTCTTTAGTAGTCATCAAATGTTCAACAAAGGCCATTGGATCCATAAGTGTGAAAAGCCCATCTTTTATATAGTTTATACTAACCTGATCATTTAATGATTTGCACTTGATTTCCTAATAAGTATGAGGTTTATGGCTACACGGAACCTTGGGAAGTCTAACAGCCATCCTTCCAAATGCGTATTTGCAATCATTAAGTGCTTGACTTCTCGATTACTTCTTGCCTGCTCAAATGTGTCGGTTTTCTACTTAATGGACTCAAAGCCAAAAAAAAAAAAAAAAAAAAAAAAGAAAAAGAAAAAAAAAGATAGAGAGAGAGAGAGAGAGAGAGAGAGAGAGAGAGAGAGAGAGAGAGAGAGAGAGAGAGAGAATTTCTAGAAAAGTAGTACAAATGGCTCATCTCCATGAACTTGTGTTTGCTGCTAGCTCGACTATGATGAGAGATCAAATGCTTGTATATTTTCAAAGAAAGACTGCTAGAGAGATTAAGTTTGCAAAGGATTTAAACATCCTTTGTCAAGTGGTTACTGGGAGGGTTAAGAAGAGGGAAGAACAGATGGTTAAACTTGAAAGGTTTTGTGGATCGGTAGTCGTTGTCAAGAGTACGGAATTCCTCAGGCGGGTTCAAAACGATGAGGTTGAAAAGGCAATGTCGATGTAGATAATGGTTACGGAATCAATCTTTGAGCGCAAGAGATGATCTCCTTTGTTGGGATGATGAGCAGTCTGTAATTGGGTTAGGATTTAGATAACGTGGAAATTGTTTCTTTTTGTTTTTTTATGTCGATCTTTTAGTTTGCTCAGGTTACGTTCTATGTTTTTAATGTGATTAATATGAAACATATTATGGTTTATGTTTCTTGTTTTTGTGTTTATAAATAGTATTCTTTTTGTTTGGTTATGTGATTTCATAAAGTATACATCAATTTGTTTGTAGTTAACATTTATTTTAAAAATCAACAATAAAAAAACATATGTGGTTCGTAAGCTCTTTAATTTTCATGAAAATCCAAAAACTACATCGAAGGAAATTACTCCTTGAAATGCATATAGTATTTTTGTTTTGGTTTCGAAAACTTTTGGCTGCAAGTAATGACAAGTAACGACATCATCAGTTTTTGTTTCTATGACTGCTTAGGCTTCATGCTTTGGTTTCTTCATGTCCGGCGACCTGTGCCTTCTGTGTGTCACTTGAAGAGTGATGTTTTTGCTTATTTCTTGTCTAAAACTAGAAAGAGATGATATCAAGTCATCCTATATACCTTGGACGATACATATGCTATAACAGGTAGGGCAATGTGATCTTGAGAGGGTATTGTCACACCCCGTCAATGGCAGAAACACGAGATGTAACGAAGAAGGCACATTGCATAACATTATAGTTCACACCATACATTAATTTCAATAATAGTTTGCATCATTACAAACATTCTTGTAAAACTTATGAAGGTAAAAGTATTCCCTTTTTGAAATCTTGAAAACATAGTAGCAAAGTATCAAATAATCTAACTCAAATAAACGTGCGCTTGAAAACCTTAATAGCGATCACCTGAAAATGGTACTAGAAAAAGTCAACATAATGTTGGTGAGCTCGTAGGTTTAAGAGTTAAACAACGAAGCTGTGAATAATATAGCGTAGGACAAAAGTGAATATGAATACCGATTACAAGCACTTTATAAAAAAACAGTAATAGTGTCACGCCAACTAAACCTACTATATTCATCTCACACATATCAACAAATTGAGGGGAGCTACCACGATAGATCTACCATATTGTGTTTCGGCTCTCATCAACGAGTTAACAATTTCTCATTCATGAACTCACAAACAAAACATTTCATAGCATAGAATCGCATCATCACACATATATGTCCAAAATCATGAAAACCGTAAGATCACAACATAAAAGCATTTTAAAAAAATTTGAGTAATATGATTTCCACTCCAAGGTAAAAATATTAAAAAGTGGAGCTATGAGAACTCACCTCAGAGTACGGTAAAGTAGGTAACACAAATGGTGTCAAGTAAGAAAGCGCAATGGTACAGGATCGGCACAACCTAATAAATATATAGTTTATCTCATAAAATACCTCGTAAAAATAGTATAATGCATATGAGTTTTCAAAAGATAAAGTGTTTTAGTTTTCGTGAAAGACTCGTATCAATATTTGTAAAAAGTTTTGTATCATCATTCGTGTGGTGGTTTGAAAGCATATACTCAAAATAACACGCGCGCCCAAGTATAATATACCCAATATATTGTATAGAGAAAATAAATAAGGGAATAAAAAAGGAAAATAAATAATGGAAAAATAGGTAAGAAAATAAGAAATGAAATAAGTCAATGGTAGAGTTTTGGCGTTTACCCAGTACCCCAAATAATTTAGTTAAGACATCTACATTTTATAAGGACACATAAGTTTTAATTTATAAATAATTAGTAAAGGCTTTTACATTTAATAAAACTTCGGGTTTTATAATAAAAGAGTCTTTAAATTAAAAGTATAAGTATAGAAATTTTATAAACTTTCGGCATGACTCTTCCATTTATACAATGTTTTCAAGTCAAATGACTTTAATATAAACCCAAATTTTTCTCAACAAAACACTTCCCGACAATTTCCAAATCAACATTATATTTCCTTGTTTACTCAAACACGTTCCGTTAATAATTCTAAACTAATAATAATCCGGTTTGATAACTTAGTTAATAATTAAATTTTAGAGTTTAAACTATATTTATTGGTTATTGGGCTTTATAGACCGATAATAGTCCAATAATCGTTAGTCCAACATTTTAAGTTCGTTAAATCCAATAAGTAAAATCCATTTACGAGTTCAATAAGTCCAATCCGTTATAAAACCATTATGTCCAATATAGCTAGTCCATTATGCGTTCGTTAAAAGTCCGGTAGTCCAAAATGTCTAGCCCATTATTATTTAGTCGTTTAGTCCAATAAGGAAATTAATTGCCAAGTTTATTAAGGTTTATATGTTTAACCCATTAGTAATTATATGATTAGTCCAATAAAATTCCATTAAGGAAACCCAAGCCTATTAAGGTTATAAATATGCATTCGGCCCATTATTATATAGGTATGTTCGATCCAAAATTCAAGCCCAAAATACATAACCGAAACTTAAAAAAGAATCAAATATGCATTCAGTCCAGTATAGCCATTAACGATCGCAACATTGAATGTTAAACAGAGGTGGCGTATCAGAAGGACAAGTTCATTTGCATTTTCATTCATCTTATTGTTAAAACATTATACATTTTTCACCACTATTTCCTTCATGCGACTTCAAATAAAGGTTATGTAGTGGTTTAATTTAATCCTTTTTCCTTTTGAAAAGGCTCAAAACTACACCATTTTGACGTAGTAAAAAATCTCCCACACATCTCTTCCCAAAACTATGTTATTTCAATCCTCTCGATAGCTGATTCCAAAAATGATGCCGTTTTTATCCTTCCACTATCTTTTTTATGCACCACTCCATCTAGATATCTCCATCGTGACTCAATCTTCCACAAATCCATGACTCTTTGTTTTTACAAATATCTCTTTATTCAAACAAAAATCAATTTGAACAAATATCATGTTATAATTTGCTCCGCCATAATGCGCAGGAATGTAATTATTTCTAAGCATTAAACGAAAAAATAATGGGTTGAATTTCTTTCTATTCGTTAATCAGAAAGGCAAAAAATAAGGTGCAACAAATATCTGACTTGAATTCACTGTGCCGCAACGCACATCAGCCAAATTACTCGAGACATAATTTAAAGAAAGTTACATCTATAGCCACGTAATAGATACGAGTACATACTTATAATAGAACACTAGATTTATATTAAAAGTAATGACGTTATATTTAATGTCACAACACTTGCATAAGCAAAACCTTTTTAATCAAGACATTTATGTTTTAATGATAATACTCCTACTTGTTATTTAAAAAGAATGATATCAAATAATTGTTTGACTATAATATAGCTATAGGGAGTAACTATAGTTAATGGCATATTAACATATAAAGAAGGGATAAGTTATAAAGACCCTTTAAAACACCATTTGTAACCCGCTTTGTTTATTCATTTATTTTTATTTTATCTCTTTTTATTTTTATAATTTTTTATTATAAAACTATATAATTGAAAGTACGGAACATAAAATATAAAATTTAACATGTCAAATAATTAAACTGGCAAAAAATATGGCACATAAACTCATAAAAATTGTATTTTACTGTTATCAAGGAAGTCAAAGGAGAAAAGAGTAAGGTTATTTGGACCCTCCTTTTTTTACAAGTGATAACCCTCATTTTTCCAATTTTTTTCTAAATTTTATTTTTAAAATTTTGCTAATATTAAAAAACTATAAAATTGATTGAAGAGAACAAAAAATATAAAGTTTAGTAAGTGAAACGTGCTAAACTAGCAAAAATATGGAACAAAAACTGATAACAGATACTATAAACAGAAGTGGGCCACGTAGGTGAAGGATGTAAATAATACCTCCAGAGGTGGGCCAGGGGTACCAATAACATAACCGATTTTGTTATTTTGAATAGAGATAGATTATAAAGAACCCCCCGCCCCCCATTTTTACAAGTCATACCCTCATGTTTTTTATATTTTTTTATTTTGTTTTATTTTATAATTTTGTTTATATCATAAAACTGTGAAACAGAAAGTGCAAAATAAAAAAATATAAAGTTTAACAAGTTAAAAATATTAAATTGACAAAAAAACGGAATAGAAACTGTTAAAAAAGTTGTGTTGTACTGTAAACATATAGTCAAAGGGGTAGAAAGTATAACATAACTCTTTTGAATTTTTTTTGGTGGGACAAGGTACCGTAGTACCCATAAAAAAGCTAAGAAAAACAATAACACTGACACACGTATTATCTTGTCAAACTTTTACGATATTACACAAATGTTCTTCTTTCTCACCATTCTAGTGTCTGACATTTTCTCCTACATTTATTTTGAATCTTTTTTTCTTTTTCCAAATACAAGGTGGTTCATTGTACATCTTTAATGAACTTGGTGTCTAAGGTGCACTACCTTTGTACTTGGGTCCGCCTCTCTGCAGAATTGTTTATAAATGTTGTCAGATACTCAATTCAAGAGGGAGGTGATTTGCACACTCTATAATTTGATTGAGCACTCCCTGTACAAGTATACAGAGCACACTGTAAATACTTTACAATTATGTTATTGATGTGTGTATTGTGTCATATGGAGTAGGGGTAATTGCCTATTTCAAGTTTTACATTTATATTTAGCCGACTTATCGTATAACACACACACTAACAGACAGTGTATCCGATCAATATGTATATAGTGGTAAGTAGAGTGTCGATCACTAAGAGAGGAACGTAAACCTTAATTTGTCTATCAACATTTTAATATCCTAAGTTAGTTTTACAATCTAATCTAACGCAAGGGGGTTTTAGTCTGAGAGACTAGCACAGTTTTGGTTTTAATAAAAAGTAAATTAAAACTAGTGAGAACAAATCAACAAATAGCAACACGTACACAGATAGATAATAGAGACTAGCTATAAGAAGACATGTCCTGATAATTAAGTAGTTTGTCACTTGTTTTATTGCTAGTTTTATATATATGAAGTGTATTGTAATCTGGTCTTTCTCGTTGGATCGCAGTATATCGGCGAGTAAACCCTTAATGATCACTTATGTCTATCCTACTTATCTAAAGACGTTAGATTAAATAGACAAGGGGTATAATAACCTAAAATATGAAATACCCGTTGAGCTTTTGAATACGAATAAAATATAAAGTCTACGTGAATAGCTCACCAATGTTAAATACTATGTATGAATTAAGCTACAAAATGTAATCCCTAACCTAAGTAATATATAAAAACGACACATGTGTATGTTAGAGAAATCATACACGCTTATTTTATTTTGTGGAGAACCAAATTTTTTGTTGTGAAATCCTATCACAAGTCTGTTGAACCTAGTCCATTTTTTTTGTTATGCACATTCGAAATAAGTAGGGACATGAGTATAAACCAAATATTTTGAAAGCTGGAAGCGAATTAGTCTCGTCTTATCTCCTTATGACTCGGCATTTCATAGGTATATCACCCCATATTCTCAACTGATTACACATTTCAAACTCTCACAGAAAAACCTAAATAACAAACAACATATCGGCAGCCTATTATTTCACTATTCTCTCAAGAAAGTACGAAGGTGGTATTTTGTTGATAATCAGTTCGTGGCAATCAAGCTGTGGCATTGGTGATCGCGGGGTTATTCGTCGTGGTTCTGCTCGTGTGGTCTTATTTGAAAAGGGCTTTGGGCTGGTTCGAATAAGCTTTTTGGTCTTGGGTTCTTGTGTCGTCTCTAAATCCGATCTAAGGTATACCCACCTCTTTGCTTCTATTCATTCGACCTGCAATTTTGTTATACCATCATGACCTGGTCTAAATGATAAGTGTTTGTCTCGTTAAATTGAAGTACGAATAACATGCATATATATGCAACATGAAATCATGAACCTATAAAATATATGTGTCGAATCCATTCTGTTTGGAACATTCGAATCTGGAGAGAATTACGTCTTTGATTTGGTCATTTGAACATTCATATGATATATATTATACCTTCAAAAGTCTGGAATTAGAACTAGAGTAAATAAAGATGGAACATGCGTATTTTTTTATGTGATTGAATGTAATACGAAGGACTAAATGCATGCAATAAACAAGAAGTAAAACATGTGAAGGGGTGTGTGATCAAGCCTAGTAATAAACCTAAAAGATAAAGATGAAACATGCATGCATGCGATTTAAGTGTAACCTGTTATCACAATAAAACGTTGCACGAAATCTAAACTAATCGGTCTATAACTCTTGTATACGACTTCTATAGCTTGTGTACTTTGTGTATCTATCAGTCAACTATCTGTTTTGAATTAATGTCATACGAGCTAAAAAATAAAAAAGGAGAAAATGCATGTTTGTTTTGAGTGGATTTAAAAATAATAAAAGGTAAAAGGTTGCGATTTGTTTTGTGAGACAAAAGGGACGTCACCCATGTTTTTGTTTTGAAAATAAATATAAAGGGTATCACTGATTGTTTTACTTTCAAAATATAAGGGTGTCGTGTGTATGTGTATATGGATGAAGTGAACCGATGTTGGGTTATAAACAAGTCTTGCATGATTTTATAAAAATCTTGGGTCATCACGGTATAAATATTAAAATAGTGGGTACGTTAATAAGTTATATAAAATCTTAATGACGGGGTCCAAAATTATTATCTTAATATTAGTTTATTAAAATAAACTTTAAAATAATTTTATTTGACGTTTTAGTATTTAATTTTGATAATTTATATTTTGATCCTAAACTTTACTAAATTGTCGTACATAATTCTAACTTACTATATTGGTCATTTTAAACCTTATATATTATTTAATTGTCAATAATAACTTTAAAGTATTAAAGTACTAATTCGAGAAAGTTATTAAATATGAGAACTTACTTAAAATGGAAAGTTACTATATATGGCAAGTTACTAAAAGTTTCTAAAAATGGATAGAAACCTAAAAGGAGTAATCTTATTTAAAATGAGCTTATAAATAATAAATATGATCATTAATTCGTGTAGATTCGCTGGAGAAGGAGCAACTTCCGATCTTTATGTCTTCTGATGTGTTTGCACTTGCGGTTAAGGTACAAATATTCTATCCTCTTTCAGTAAGGGGTTTTCTCTCTCATGACTCTTGATCTTGATCTTTGATTCGTATTAAGATTTCGTAAGCCATTGCTATGTTCCCCATTTGATATGATTAATATGATCCATTTGATATGATTCGTTGATATGATCTATTTGATATGAGCCTTGCTATGATACCTCTAATTTGATTCTGATTTGCTATCCATTTTGATTATGATTATGTGTTTGCGAGATTCTGTTTTATTATGCTCTGGGAGCATTCTGTTCTGTCATGCTCTGGGAGCATTTTGTTATGGATAGCCTTGCTTTGTTTGTTCTGATATGTTCTGTTCTGATGCCCGAGTTTTTAGTCTACTCATGGAGTTACCATGGGCGTGTCATTGAGGCACCAATGACATGACACTATCTGGGGTGGTGTGATTAGTCACCGGCGTCCCCGTCTGTTTATGATATGATATGTGATCACTTGGCCACTTTGTATATGATTAGTTTGTGGGGGCGTATGGATGCATCCTAGGTATATTTGATATGATATGATACGATACGATTTGGTTTGGTGACTGGCTGTACGTGCCTTGTACCCCTTTCACGTCTGGTACATTGGAGCTAGCTACTCTATGCACACCCTATGAATTGACGGATATGTGATTATGTGATTTGAGATCTATTCGAGTGTCTCGGGTAGGTCGGCTCGTGGCTTTCCTATGTTCTTTGTGTCTATTCGAGTGTCTCGGGTAGACAAGCCTTTGTTGATACGTGCTCTTTGATTCTGGTTACTATATGATTCATATTATCACTTGTCATTATTCATTTGACTTATGATATTTGTTCAGTTATCGTTGATTTCTTATGCATTTGACAGATGACTTCATTTCAACAGGAGCTTATGGTTTCTTTTCTTATACCTATATATGTTCTGATTATTCGTTTTGTTATATATCTGTTCACTGGGCTTTTTAAGCTCAGCCGCATTTCTTTTCCTGCGGCAGGTTTTAGGTTGGAAGCTGGGATTGAGTGAAGAGTGTATAGGAGTGCTTAGTGGACTACCCCGATGATTAGAAGCCCAATTACATCTGGATTAGACTTGGAATTGGATTCGATTAGATTATTATTTGGATATGTATTTCATCTCGTTTTGAATTAGTATTTCTTTTGTACCCTTAGAATACCTTGGTAACTTTATGTTTATAAGTCTTCCGCTTGCGTTTGTATGTTCTGATTTGGCACCATAATGTGACATTCGATTAGATTATTATTTGGATATGTATTTCGCATTCGTTGGATCAGATTTGTTATGATTTATGTTCTATGGAAAGCCTGGGGCTATCCTTGTTGTCGGATCGAGTCATGAGAAAAATTTCTGTTTGTGAATATTCTGTTGGAAGGACTTCCCCGAGCGTGAGGTTAATTGTGACATCAGTTTGTGATTTGCTACGTCTCCATCTAAGTTTTGCGACATCAATTTTCGAGGACGAAAATTTTCTTTTTAGAAGGGAAGAATTATAATAACCTGAAATATGAAATACCCGTTGAGCTTTTGAATACGAATAAAATATAAAGTCTACGTGAATAGCTCACCAATGTTAAATACTTATGTATGAATTAAGCTACAATATGTAATCCCTAACCTAAGTAATATATAAAAACGACACATGTGTATGTTAGAGAAATCATACACGCTTATTTTATTTTGTGGAGAACCAAATATTTTGTTGTGAAATCATATCACAAGTCTGTTGGACCTAGTCCATTTTTTTTTATTATGCACATTCGAAATAAGTAGGGACATGAGTATAAACCAAATATTTTGAAAGCTGGAAGCGAATTAGTCTCGTGTTATCTCCTTATGACTCGGCATTTCATAGGTATATCACCCCATATTCTCAACTGATTACACATTTCAAACTCTCACAGAAAAACCTAAATAACAAACAACATATCGGCAGCCTATTATTTCACTATTCTCTCAAGAAAGTATGAAGGTGGTATTTTGTTGATAATCAGTTCGTGGCAATCAAGCTGTGGCATTGGTGATCGCGGGGTTATTCGTCGTGGTTCTGCTCGTGTGGTCTTATTCGAAAAGGGCTTTGGGCTGGTTCGAATAAGCTTTTTGGTCTTGGGTTCTTGTGTCGTCTCTAAATCCGATCTAAGGTATACCCACCTCTTTGCTTCTATTCATTCGACCTGCAATTTTGTTATACCATCATGACCTGGTCTAAATGATAAGTGTTTGTCTCGTTAAATTGAAGTACGAATAACATGCATATATATGCAACATGAAATCATGAACCTATAAAATATATGTGTCGACTCCATTCTGTTTGGAACATTCGAATCTGGCGAGAATTACGTCTTTGATTTGGTCATTTGAACATTCATATGATATATATTATACCTTCAAAAGTCTGGAATTAGAACTAGAGTAAATAAAGATGGAACATGCGTATTTTTTTATGTGATTGAATGTAATACGAAGGACTAAATGCATGCAATAAACAAGAAGTAAAACATGTGAAGGGGTGTGTGATCAAGCCTAGTAATAAACCTAAAAGATAAAGATGAAACATGCATGCATGCATGCGATTTAAGTGTAACCTGTTATCACAATAAAACGTTGCACGAAATCTAAACTAATCGGTCTATAACTCTTGTATACGACTTCTATAGCTTGTGTACTTTGTGTATCTATCAGTCAACTATCTGTTTTGAATTAATGTCATACGAGCTAAAAAATAAAAAGGAGAAAATGCATGTTTGTTTTGAGTCGATTTAAAAATAATAAAAGGTAAAAGGTTGCGATTTGTTTTGTGTGACAAAAGGGACGTCACCCATGTTTTTGTTTTGAAAATAAATATAAAGGGTATCACTTATTGTTTTACTTTCAAAATATAAGGGTGTCGTGTGTATATGGATGAAGTGAACCGATGTCGGGTTATAAACAAGTCTTGCATGATTTTATAAAAATCTTGGGTCGTCGCGGTATAAATATTAAGATAGTGGGTACGTTAATAAGTTATATAAAATCTTAATGACGGGGTCCAAAATTATTATCTTAATATTAGTTTATTAAAATAAACTTTAAAATAATTTTATTTGACGTTTTAGTATTTAATTTTGATAATTTATATTTTGACCATAAACTTTACTAAATTGTCGTACATAACTCTAACTTACTATATTGGTCATTTTAAACCTTATATATTGTTTAATTGTCAATAATAACTTTAAAGTATTCAAGTACTAATTCGAGAAAGTTATTAAATATGAGAACTTACTTAAAATGAAAAGTTACTATATATGGCAAGTTACTAAAAATGAAAAGTTTCTAAAAATGGATAGAAACCTAAAAGGAGTAATCTTATTTAAAATGAGCTTATAAATAATAAATATGATCATTAATTCGTGTAGATTCGCTGAAGAAAGAGCAACTTCCGATCTTTATGTCTTCTGATGTGTTTGCACTTGCGGTTAAGGTATAGATATTCTATCCTTTTTCAGTAAGGGGTTTTTTCTCTCATGACTCTTGATCTTGATCTTTGATTCGTATTAAGATTCCGTAAGCCATTGTTATGTTCCCCATTTGATATGATTAATATGATCCATTTGATATGATTCGTTGATATGATCTATTTGGTATGAGCCTTGCTATGATACCTCTGATTTGATTCTAATTTGCTATCCATTTTGATTATGATTATGTGATTGCGAGATTCTGTTTTGTTTTATTATGCTCTGGGAGCATTCTGTTCTGTCATGCTCTGTGAGCATTTTATTATGGATAGCCTTGCTTTGTTTGTTCTGATATGTTTTGTTCTGATGCCCGAGTTTTTAGTCTACTCATGGAGGTACCATGGGTGTGTCATTGAGGCACCAATGGCATGACACTATCTGGGGCGGTGTGATTAGTCCCCGGCGTCCCCGTCTGTTTATGATATGATATGTGATCACTTAGCCACTTTGTATTTGATTAGTTTATGGGGGCGTATGGATGCATCCTAGGTATATTTGATATGATATGATACGATACGATTTGGTTTGGTGACTGGCTGTACGTGCCTTGTACCCCTTTCACGTCTGGTACATTGGAGCTAGCTACTCTATGTACACCCTATGAATTGACGGATATGTGATTATGTGATTTGAGATCTATTCGAGTGTCTCGGGTAGGTCGGCTCATGGCTTTCCTATGTTCTTTGTGTCTATTCGAGTGTCTCGGGTAGACAAGCCTTTGTTGATACGTGCTCTTTGATTCTGGTTACTATATGATTCATATTATCACTTGACTCTTCATACTCATTATTAATTTGACTTATGATATTTGTTCAGTTATCGTTGATCTCTTATGCATTTGACAAATGACTTCATTTCAACAGGAGCTTTTGATTTCTTTTCTTATACCTATATATGTTCTGATTATTCGTTTTGTTATATATCTGTTCACTGGGCTTTTTAAGCTCAGCCGCATTTCTTTTCCTGCGGCAGGTTTTAGGTTGGAAGCTGGGATTGAGTGAAGAGTGTATAGGAGTGCTTAGTGGACTACCCCGATGATTAGAAGCCCAATTACATCTGGATTAGACTTGGAATTGGATTCGATTAGATTATTATTTGGATATGTATTTCATCTTGTTTTGAATTAGTATTTCTTTTGTACCCTTAGAATACCTTTGTAACTTTATGTTTATAAGTCTTCCGCTTGCGTTTGTATGTTCTGATTTGGCACCATAATGTGACATTTTGACCCATGTCGGGTTGGGGTGTTACAAGGGGCAGATATGGCAGTCCATAGGCTCAGCTAGACACATAGGTTATCAAAACACTAATATAAGTCACCAAAGACATAAACATATAAACTTTAATTAATGGGAAATCAATATTAAGGGGAGTGTACGATGTTTTGTAGTCACATATCACAAGCTCATGAATCCTAATGATTTAAAGCATACTATTACAATAAAATAAAACTACTTAATGAATTAAATACATGCAGGACCTTCTTACAGCTCGAATATATTTGTTTGGAGTGTGTCTTGTGAAGCTTCTTCGACTGAATTCGTCTCCTTAGGGTTATGGTGCTCTTCAAATTCGTAACAGTCTTGGTGTATTTATACTTTATGTCTGAGGGTTCGATGCGGCGCATTGACTTAACTTCCCGTGGGGTCCAAGATTAATATATTCTAGAATATTCCTATACCGCCTTTAGATGCGGCGTAACTTGATTCTTGTATGTGGCGCATGTCCTTAGCATCTTGGATTATATCTGGTGAAGTCGTGATAGTGATACGCCATATTTCAAAAGTATGTTGCGGCGTATCTAGAGTAGAACAAGCTTGATCTTCTTCGTTGACCAAAGTTTCATATGCGGCGCATCCTAGAATTGCATGTGGCACATTCTTCAAAGTCAGGCAATGGTCTTCGAATTCATCTAAGTATAATATTGCGGCGTATCTGTTGAGAGAGATACGGTGCATCTTCTGGGTTTCGGTGGACTTTTGACATCTTGCTGGTTTTGCTCCATATTTTGTCCAAAATCGCTAAGTTTTACCAATTGCTTGTTTTTACCTGAGAAATACTAAAGTAATGATAAAGTATCGATTCTCATAAATAATATAATAAAACAAGTCAAATAAATAGGATAAATGATGACAATAAAATGCACTTATTTGAGTTCATCAAATATCCCCCCACTTGAACTTTACTTGTCCCCAAGTAAACTCTAGATTATAAATTATGAAAATGTGTCCTAAAAGGTATTAGGATTTATTTTTATCATTAAGCACGTATTCGTTTTATCATAATCACACAACCAAACACTTAACGAGTTAGAAACAAATTTTAAAATTTCAAGTTAAGATCGACCTAATCGTCTCATTGTTTAGTTGTGACGAATATTCTATCATAGGCTTGGCAATCATACACATCTCCTCCACTAAAGCTAAGGAATGACAAGTCTAAAGCGGTAAAAAGGGTTTTTGAGGCTTAAGGGTTAAACCTAGCTTCGTTCAAACATCTCCTGCATAAACTTAGTAGATCGCTGGCGCGAGTCCTCGACGCTTCAACTAACGGATGGTCACTAGTATGCTTCATGGATCGCTGGCGCGAGTCCTTGACCTTTCAAATGATGGATGGTCACTAATGTGTTCCTTGGATCATTGGCACGTTACTTTCATAATGGATGGTCACCAGGTTGCACACCAGATCGCTAGCACATCATTTAATCAATCTTAAACTCGGATGGTCACCAATTCACCCACCAGATCGCTGACGCATTAATCAATTAATCTAATACTCGGATGGTCACTACCTTATTCATACATTTAATATTCTTACTTAGCTATCATTATATTTGGATGCTCGAAAGCTAACAACGAATACAACAATACGGTTGGGTAGGGATAACATTTAGGATATAAAAATGATGTAAAATAAAAATAAACAAACAGATAGATTAAGTCCTAGTGTGGTTAATCACTTTCCCAACCATCCCATGAATAAGACTCATATCATTTAATAACTCACGCTTTTGACACTTGTAACTCACGCTTTAGGTAAACACAAGTTATACTCAATAAAATCTTAATCAAAGAATAAACCTTAGTTGGCGTTCCCATAACGGTCAACTCCCAATCAATCCTTAAATATAATACAACAACAAATAGTGGCGATATCAACCACTTAATACATAACTTTACAATAGTTGGTTAAACAAACTTCCAACTTTCTTCTTCTTTTTCTTTCCTCATTTTTTTGATTTTTTTTAAACTTTAATTAAACTAAGATGTGTAAAATTTCACCACATCACTTATAACGATAATTCTGGATAATTTTTCCATACTGTTTATAACTTCAGATATAACGGTAATAGTGAAAGTAGTAAACACATGAAAAAAATAACACGACACAAAAATTATACAATATGTAATTTCACTCCATTGCATTGTGCAATTTCCTGACCTAACCAAATATAATTTACGCACACGAACACAGGTTACTCAAGGAAACACACTTTGCCTTAAAGCAACTAACCACAGACATTAATCTACAGGGTAGGATAAGGTTTAAGGTGTAACGAAACAATTAACAAAGGGTGTATGAAACGAAAGGAATGGTTCTGAGGGTTTTTTTAGGGGTATCTTACTCTAAAAATGAGAGTAACAAAGGGTTTTACATGGGGGTTAACTAATCAGTGTAGTTAGTTAATAAACATAACACATTAAAGGCTATTTGGTGTAATCCTAGAAATTTACCGAGTTAGAAAGGTCATTCCTATTAAAATAATTACGCTTATTATGGTGGATTCAAATAGTATGCGAGCCAAGTTCTAAAGTTTACTAGTCACACGCACAAAAAATATTTTAGCAAATAAAGTTATGTGTGCGGTTATGCAACTTAGATTTAACAAAAACATGCTAATTTTTTTTCATTTTGATACATTAAGTATAGATTAAGCACATTTTTAAAATTTTAGGACAAGTAAGCATTCTAATTCTCCATCCCCCCACTTAAGTTGAACAACATCCTCGTTGTTTCTAACAAATATTAAAAACAAGAAATAAAAAGAATTAGAATGGGAAACTCCCCTGAGATTTGCTCGGTATGTTCCTCCATTATGCGTTTGTTAGCAAAATCTACTTTCTTATGGGCGAAAAGGCGTTCATGCCTCCATGAATGATGTCTCCACAGAAAGTACAGAAACGTATATATACCTTTGTTCAAATAACACACCTGTATTAAGAAAGTAACTACTTGCACGTAATTCATTAGTAGTTAGCGAAAACAAAACCTAAAAATTAAAATTTAAAAATCTGGAAATCATCAGGTCAGTCGATACGCCGCATCCATTAGATTGGATGCGCCATATGGAGCCTGGAATTAATACGAATAAGAGAATCAGATGCGTCGTATCCTTAACCAGGGATGCGCCGCATTAAATAAACTGACAGAATGTTTTAAAGTCTGAAAATAAAATAAAATGCAGAAAATAAAAGATATGATCTGATCAGTTGATACGCCGCATCTATACGATGAGATGCGCCGCATCTACTGTAGATCTGACAGAATCGACACGGAAAAACAGTAAATGATAAATCCGGGTTGTCTCCCGGTGATCACTTTTCTTTATTCCAGAGTCTTCAAGTTAGAGTCACGTTCAGCTCCTATTTTGCATCATTAACGTCCAAATGCCACTTCATAATGTACTTGCTAGCCAAATCATCGTGGATATATTCAGGTTCCAATTTCAACACTCCTTCGTAGAATCCCTTTATCTTTTGATACAGATACTTGATCCCATTCTGCTCATCTTTGTCATCTACATAAAGAATGGTGAAATTTTGTAGCAATACATGTTAGTAGCATGTTTAAAACTTGGGTGAGTGTGAGGCATCATAAAAGTGATAACGTTGCTTCCACTTAGAAAGGTGATTCTTCCTTCAAATCTTTTAGCATTAATTGTGATCTCCCAACAAAATGGTTTTCCAACGATCACATCACCCATCTCAACATCACGATAAGCATCCATGTTTTCCACCATGGTGAAATCTGTAACAATAGTTAAATTTCTGACAAAAATAGGTACATTCATGAATATTCCAACTACATTTTTCCCTTTATACTCAATTTTGTTTTTCATTATCGAATTATAGAAATCTTTTGTCATCACATTAATAGGTAAAATAGGGAAAAAGTTGGCACTAATTTGTTTAAATCCTATCATGCAAGGAAGTTGTAAATTATAAGCACAATCTACATGGATCTTTCTATCATAATCACAAAAGCTAGGATATCCTTTAAATTCATCATAATTCTTAGTGTTGATCATATTAATTCTAGGTATATCTACAATTTCTCCATCCTCAATTTCGGGTGTAAAATCCTTCATGAATTGATCATTGATTCCTATTGGTAAATTAAGATCATTTAATTCAATGTAGTCTCCACCATAGGCCTCAAATGATTCATTATTTACTAAGGTTTCTCCCATAAGCCTAGCTTCTAGATCGAGGTCCATACGTTTTCTTAATCCTAGCACATAGATGCCTCTAATTATGCTCTTAACAGGATTTTGGCGCTTATAGACTAGTTTATTATTCCTTACTTTTAATGAGATTTTTCTTTTGAAAACATCTATCTTAGCATGAGCAGTAGACAAGAAAGGTCTTTCAAGGATTAAAGGAATCTTAACATCCTCGGGCATATCTAATATAACAAAGTCTACGGGGAACACAAACTTCTCAATCTTAACTAGCACATTCTCTGCTATAGGTTGTTTTACCGTTTTATCTGCCAATTCAATCAATAGCTTAGTTGGTGTTAATTTTCCTAAGCCTAGATTTGTTAATGTCTTAAGGGGCATTACACTAACACTTGCTCCTAAGTCAGCTAAAGCATAATTGAGTGACATGTTATTAATAGAACAAGGTAAAACAAAACTTCCAGGATCTTTTTCTTTGTGGGGCAAGGCTTTGTGATCAGTTGCAGAGTACTCTTCTTTCATTGTAGCCTTGATCTCCTCTTCAATCTTTGCCTTTTCTTTAAGCAACCTTCTTAAACTGATCGAAGAGTTAAAGAAAAATTCGGGCTTTGCAGCATCATTACTATTCATCAATCTTCTAGGAAACGGCACATTGGGCATGACTCCTTTGGCTATGGTGATTGCTTTGACATGATCTCTTGGGTTTGTTTCAGTTGAACTTAGCAATCCTCCAATTCCCCTTTCTTGAAGAACCTTGCTCATCTGACCAATTTGTTGTTCCAATGCTTTGATCGAAGCTCCTTGATTTCTTGTGGTAGCATCAGTTGAGGCGCGGATTTCTTTGATCAAAGCCATGTTTTCCTCATGTCTTTTAGCAGCATCGGCCATTATTTGCTTCAATGTATCATCCAATGTTTGTCTCCGTTCTTGATTAGAGGGATTAGAGTTTTTCCTTTGGTAATAACCTGGAGCAGCTTCCCTAAATCTTCTTGAAGGTTGGAATGGTTGACCAAATTGTGTATAATATGCCTCTTCAAATGTTTCATCCTCCTTTTTAGAAGGGCAATCCTTGGTGTAGTGGAGTCCTTGTCATACTTCACATCCAACTTGGGCAGCATAAGCTCTCTCATCTCGTTTCTTCATTTCCCTACTAAGTTTATCCAATTGAGCTTGAATGGCAGCAAACCCATCAAAGTTAGTATTGCTCTTGGATTTAGTAGAGGTTCCATCGTGCCATTTTTGAGAATGATCAGCAGCTTCTTGGATGGCTTTTCTTGCATTTTCTGCGCTCATCTTTGGTACAGCTCTCTTGGCATCCAAGATTTGTCTAGTTGGCACGTCCATTCCCTGATAAAACAATATTATCTCCTGCATAGGGTTTAGATAGTGTTGAGGGCATTTTATCAATAAATCCTTAAATCGTTCTCAAGCATGATAAAGGGTTTCATCAGGCTCTTGCTTGAAGTTGTTGATAACCTCCATTTTTTTAGCAGTTTTAGCAGGTAGACAGTATCTTTTCAGGAATTTGCTCTTCAAGTCATCCCATTTTTCGATAGAATTGGCTGGTTCATTCTTTAGCCACCTATTAGCAGCACCTGTAAGAGAGATTGGAAAGACTCGGAGCATAAGTTGGTCAATATTGACTTTCTCAGTAGTACATAAATCAGCAATTTCAAGGATCTTCTCCACATGTTCATTAGCATCCTCGTGTTCCGACCCACTAAAAGCATTATCTCTAAGTTCCTTGAGAAATTGACCCTTCAATTCAAATTTCGCCCCATCATCTAGTTTAGGCCTAGCAATTCCCGACCTAAAGTCGGCTCGAGTTTTGTTCATGTACTCCTCCATTGTTGGTTCCGTCATTGTTTCTGTTATTGCTTCTTCTTCCTGTTCAGAAAAATAATCAAGCTCAGATGAACTTGAAAGATCGGAGCTTTTTGTGTAGAAAAGCTTCTTAAGCGAATGGAAAGCTCGGTCAGGATCTTCAAATGGTTTAGTTAATTTATTAGTCGAACTCCTGGTCATGCACTTCCTAAAATCACCACAGAAGCATCAGTAGGGTATATTCAACAAAGTAGAATATCAGAAAATTAACAACGAAAACGGAATACGAAAATAAAAGTTGCTGATATCTGAAGACGATGCGCTGTATCCTAATAATAGGATGCGCCGTATCTTAATCGTTAAAAATAAATCAGACTTTTATTTAGAAAATCAATAAGCCGCAATTAATAAATTAAATGCACCATATGTTTTAATAATCAATAAATCAATTATATTTAAAAAATAAGATGCGCCGTATTAGCAGAAGCTAATGAGTCGTATCTTCGTTATGTTTCAAAAATAAAAGATTTTTGATTCAGATAAATGCGCCGCATCAACAAAAATCGAGGTGTCGCTTTATTTTTAATTAATTCGAAAATTGTTTTAAATAAAAAGATTAAATACGCCGTATCTGTGAAACAGATGCATCGTATGTCGGTTAGGGTTTAAAAATTTTCTGATTAAAAACAAAATACGTCGTATCTAAGATAGATGTGTCGTATTCGAATAATTAAATGCGTTGTTTATAAAAATTAAAACGCCATATGCCGTATCTGGAAAACAGATGCCCCGTATCGTTTGTATCAGCAGAATACAACGACAATAGTTTATGCAGAAAACAAAAAACAAAAAAAACAAACAAAAACACACAAAACAAACAAACAAACAAACACACAAAAACAGAAAATATGCAAATATACATGAATGCAGACAAACAAAACAAAAACAAAGGGTTAGTAAAAATAAAATCTAAAAAACCTAAAAAATAAAAAAGTTAGAAAACCTAATTAAAATACTAATTGATAAACAAGTTTTAACAATTCACTCCCCGGCAGCGGCGCCAAAAACTTGATGTGTGTATTGTGTCATATGCAGTATAGGGGTAATTGCCTATTTCAAGTTTTACATTTATATTTAGCCGACTTATCCTATAACACACACACTAACGGACATTGTATCCGATCAATATGTATATAGTGGTAAGTAGAGTGTTGATCTCTAAGAGTGGAGCGTAAACCTTAATTTTTCTATCAGTATTTTAATATCCTAAGTTAGTTTTACAATCTAATCTAACGCAAGGGGGTTTTAGTCTGAGAGACTAGCACAGTTTTGGTTTTGATAAAAAGTAAATTAAAACTAGTGAGAACGAATCAGCAAATAGCAACACGTACACAGATAGATAATAGAGACTATAAGAAGACATGTCCTGATAATTAAGTAGCTTGTCACTTGTTTTATTGCTAGTTTTATATGAAGTGTATTGTAATCTGGTCTTTCTCATTGGATCGCAATATATCGGCGAGTAAACCCTTAATGATCACTTATGTCTATCCTACTTATCTAAATACGTTAGATTAAATAGGCGAGGGGCAGACATGGCAGTCCATGGGCTCAGCGAGACACAGAGGTTATCAAAGAACTAATATAGGTCACCAAAGACATCAACATATAAACTTTAATTAATGGGAAAACAATATTAAGGGGAGTGTACGATGTTCCGTAGTCACATATAACAAGCCTATCAATCCTGATGAATTAAAGCGTACTATTACAATGAAACAAAACTACTTAATGTACTAAATACACGCAGGACCTTCTTACAGCTCGAATATCTTTATTTGTAGTGTGTCTTGTGAAGCTTTTTCGACTGAATTCATCTCCTTAGGGTTATGGTGCTCTTCAAATTCGTAACAGTCTTGAGGTATTTATACTTTCTGTCTGAGGGTTTGATGCGGCGCATTGAGTAATGAGATGCGGCACATTGACTTAACTTCGCGTGGGGTCCAAGATTAATATATTCTGGAATATTCGTACACCGCCTTTAGATGCGGTGTAACTTGATTCTTATATGCGGCGCATGTCCTAAGCGTCTTGGATTATATCTGGTAAAGTCTTGATAGTGATACGCCGTATGTCAAAAATATGTTGCGACGTATCTGGAGTAGAACAAGCTTGATCTTCTTCTTTGACCAAAGTTTCATATGCGGCGCATGCTAGAATTGCATGCGACACATTCTTCAAAGTCAAACAATGGTCTTCGAATTAATCTAAGTATAATATTGCGGCGTATCTGTTTAGAGAGATACGACGCATCTTCTGGGTTTCAGTAGACTTTTGACTTCTTGCTGGTTTTGCTCCATATTTCGTCCAAAATCGTTAAGTTTCACCAATTGCTTGTTTTTACCTGAGAAATACTAAAGTAAATGATTAAGTATCGATTCTCATAAATAATATAATAAAACAAGTCAAATAAATAGGATAAATGATGACAATAAAATGCACTTATTTGAGTTCATCAGTTATGCATAAAATAGAGTGTCCTAATCAATATCTTGATTGTGGAAATCAGTTCCCAATTAAAGATCTATACACATCATGACATAAATGGGTTTTATATGTGTTGTTCAAAGGTTAAATGAGTGCACCTGAAACCTTTGTCATTTAACCATTCAATCAAGAATAGTCACACTCACTTTGTCATTTACATTGTTCAAAATGTACTTACCCCACATTTCTCGGATGAGTTAACAATAATACCATTGAATCATGAGTAATACACTTAACTCTCGTGCACTCTTTTACACATCATATATTTTGTTACTTGACACCACCTTACCTTTCATCACCCCAACTTTATAAACCACAACCATAACATGTATAACCTCATACCTTCCATTTCCCTAACTATTTTATTCTCACAACAAACCACCACCACACTCTTATTTACCTTCACAACAGTTGTCGAACCAACACTTGAACCACCAATACCTTTACTATCTATAAGGGAACTAAATAATGGCGCTAAACTTATAACTTTTAAATTTAAACATGTCAAGCAATATCTTAGAAGCATTTACACACTCAGGAACGAGTTCAATAATCGCTTTGGACGTGACCTTATCATCAGATTTGAGAGTCAGCTGTTAGGAATATAAATATTCATATGAAAGACTCGGTCACCCCGAGTATTTATTAGCATTAGTTAGCTCGTAGGGTTAATAGTAATAGTTTAGATTTAGTCTCATCGTGGAGTTGGGTCGGGTCTTTACCCACTGTCATCTTACTCCACAGTCCAAGTGGGGCGTCTAAGTTTGTTGTATAAATACCATCTTCCCACCAAGGGAGAGGGTTAGTTGTTTCATAATAATACACACACAACAAGTGTGTTTCTCTCACTAGAAAATCCCCTTCTCTACTCTTCCTCCTCTAACAATGGCCAACTTGTTCTTCCATAATCCCCGACCACCCGAATCCCACATAATCAATATATGAATCGATCCTACAATTGGTATCTGGTGTGAGTAAATACACACACCTTTTATAAGACCAAAACCGGACTAAAATGACCAAAAACCCGACCATAAATGCCAAATGTTTGCTTGTTTTTGTGTTTTGTGCATGTGCAGGTACCGGATATGAAAAATGGACAAAAGAAAGTCAAAACAGACAAAACGAGCATGAGATTTGGAAACAGCACGGAATTACGGGATTAATGTGAATTGTTTTTTTGAGCAACGTGGCTGCTACTACCCTTATGCATGCAACAAGGATACAAAATGAATTATATAATGAAAGGAAAAGAGTGTTGCTGCTCCTCTTGTTATCTACGCAAGTCCAAGCCCAGTAACGAAATGAATTCCCAAGCCCAAATGAGCCCAAGTGAAGCAAAGATTTAATAATCCAATCTATTAACTAATTTGAAGATTTAAAATTACAATCTTGGAGCTCTTGATCCGGTCTTGTTCAAATCCAAACTACAACTTAACAAAGCTGCTTAAAGCCCAAATGTGAAAGAGATTGAAGAATAGCCCAATTCTAAATATTAGTAAAAATTGGTTTTCGAATGGAAATGGAAGCAGCTAGCATGGCACGTGTGGCATTTTCGATTTAAAGAAAAAGATGACCAGCGATAGTAATTGTGATATGAAATGTTTACATTTTGAAGCTGCTCTAAATGATGGTGCGTCAATTCAAGCTTCAAATTAAATCACAAAAGGTGAGTTACTAGCAAAATGTGGGGCTGCGTTGAACGCATAAGTCAAATAAAGGAAAAAGAAAAAATATCTGAAGAGCACGGGATCTTGTTTACAATTGGGGCTAACGAAAAAGCTCAACAAATAAAATAGAACAACTATAAGATGGGCACGTGAAAGGCAATTTCTGAAATTTATTATCATCAAGCGCGTGACACTGGACTCACTCACTCACACCTTCTCCTTGCTTCAACAGCCAATAGTCCGCTGCCACGTTTCCTTTGTGACGTATTATCAGCCAATCAACAAGCCTCCACATGGCCATACTTTGTATTAAAAAGAGGTCTAGATTCATTGAATGTAGCTGTCATATGCAAGAGGAATGTTCTAGAGTCCCAATGATGAGCTTATAAATTGCACGAGATCCAGCGCCAAAGAGGAGCTTTAATCATTCTCTCCCCATTTTTCTTACATCACACATACTTTTTAGGAATAGCATTTAGAATATAGGAGTAGATTTTAGAGGAGAGTTTATTTCTTTTGTATTGTTCAAGCATTATTTTTTTTAATAATATTGTAATAGCTTATTTTCAATTATTTTATTTCAAGTGTTTTTCTTGTATCAACTTTTGGCCTATTAGACTAATGAAGATAAAGTTTATCATTTATTCTACCTAGCTTATCTCTTCTTCTCATCTATCTTTTATTCACTTTTTATTTACTTTTATCTAAAAATCTATTTTAGACTAATAGCTTATTGTAGCTTATAGATTAGCTTATTAAATAAGCAAACTTTTTATTTCTTCATTTCTTTTCGTAACTTCTTTATCTTTAATTAGATCTAATAATTTTTAGCTTATATTCACTTAATCTCTTTTTATTTTAAAAGCTTTTTCTTAAATAAATCAAATTAGCTTAATACTTTTCATCTCCTTAGTTTATCTCTTATTTTCTTCTAATCAATCTAGCTTTTTAGCTTTGGTTGATTCATAACTAGTATAGATCTACTAGCTTTCTAGCTATTTGGTTCTATTACTAGTTTGTTTAGATTTGATTAGCTTTTCTATAGCTTATTGAATCTAGATCTAGTTCATTCAAGAGTTTAATTGTACTAATGTTGCATAAAGTTGTGATCTTTCTTAGTTTCTCATCATTCTCTACATAAGGCGAGGAGCTTAAGGGTTTTATAAGCTTACTTATTAATAAAGCTTATAGCTTTTCTAGTTTTTATAAAGCTAATTAGTGATTAAAGTTAAAAACTTTATTTACTACTTGGTGATATTAAAACTATTAAAGAAATAAACTTTATAAATTGGCAAGTTTATAAAATCGGGTGGTTTATAATTTTCGTCGCGTTATATCGGGTTCTATATTTCTATTCCTTTTCAATTTTATATCATTAGTTTATTAATATAATCATGTTTGTTGGAATATTTGTTTTTATTAGTTTGATTGGTATGCGTAGCAAGTAGCTTATTAGTGTTTGTTAAATGATATGAATTTGTGATTTAAGTGTGGATTAATAAAAAGCGGTTGTGATTAATAATTAGTGAGATTATTTAGATTTGTAGTTTTATTATTTGAAGGGCAAAAGCCGGAGAATAATCAAATTACACATCTAGAAATCATTTTCTTTTTAAAGGATTGTTTTCAAAATAAACCAACGTTGTGAGAAAATAGTCTTGTTTAAGGAATATAATTCGTCGTCAAACCTTAGTCCACACTTAATGAACTTTTCACGTTATTTAGCAAACATATTTCTCATTTATCTCTTTTAGATCATTTTATATGCTTGATTGTTGCCTTTTAGTTTACGTTTGCTATTGTAGTATAAAAACTCCAAAAATCACTATTATCTCTCACTATTCATCTCACGATTCACGAACCGAAAATCACGACTCCATTCTACCTTCGTTGGGAAAACGACCCGGGAAATACTTTCACGAGTATTTCTTCGGAAAATAATTATACACTACAAAAAATGGCGCCGCTGCCGGGGAAGGTGGACGTGAGTTTTTGAATATTCGTGTTGAAAAATCGTGTTGTGTTAAGTTTTCCACTATCTTGTATATATTTTCTCTAAAAAAAATATAAAAATTTGAAAAATCAAAAACAAAAATAATCTTCTTATCCTCTAAAAGTTTATTCTTCTTCTTACACCTTCTCACGTTTAATTCTTATGGATCCAATTTGTTTCAATTGTGGAGAACCGTTCTTTGGAGGGTTGTGTGTGGTGTACGTGCGACGAATGTGGGAATAATATTCATGATGGCGTTTGTTTGAATTGTAATTCTCACACGTATGATCAAAATTCGTTCAACAATCCGTCAAACATTCCCGATTTCTATACACCACCACCACTTTCGTTTAATTGTTATATTTGTGGAAACCCTTCCGAAGAAGGAATGTCGTGTAGGCGATGTTTTTGTAACGAATGTGGATACATAAACTGTATGTGCTATGCCCCGAGTGCTAACACGTCTTATGCTTGTGATACGAGTTTTGATAATTTTTCTCAAAATGATTTTAATCCTCTTTATCAAAACTCTTATGAGCAAAACTCGTATTACAATGATAATTCGTTTCAAAATACATCGAGTTTTGAACATTGTGGGGGATCGTCTGAAAATTCTTATAATGAATCTAATTTTTGTTACGATTCTCATGGTTTTAACCAACCCCGACAAACTTCCGATTTTACTAATAAAATTGTTGAAATCAAAACCATGATCGGGCAATTAAAAGAAATGGTGGCTAATCGTTATACGCATACTTCCGAACCTCAAGTGAAATCGATGGAAGAACTTCTTGCCGAAGAACGAAAATCTAAATTTTGTAAGTGTTGTATGTACGACGACGATGATGATTCCACGATTACAATCATTCTTAACCCTCAAAAAGAATCTATCTCTACTTCCGTAGAACCCAAGGACTCTCTAATAATGGGGGACGAGCATCTAAACACTATTCTGGCAACGGAATCTGACGAATTCAATAAGTCAAGTGTTGAGAACCTCGTTCCAATCCAAAGTGAGTCCGGGAGAAATTCTAACGGTGATATGGAATTGGTTGATAACATTACACCCGTCGATGAAGAAGACGTATTTGATTCATCTCCGAATCCCACTCCATCCTCTGATCCTTTTATATCCGATTTTTCCATTCCTTCTCCCACCCTGGATGAGAGGAATGATGTCTTTTTAGATGAGATCGAGGCATGTCTTGCCAATAATTCCATCCTGACAATGGTTGACGATTCTAATTTTGATCCGGAGGGAGACATTCTTTTGCTTGAAAAATTATTAAACGAAGAACCGTCTCTTTCTCTCCCTCCGAAGGAAGTTGAATTCAATCCTCTTAAGGATATTGATGACCTTGTTCCAAGGGTTTCCGAAACATTTAATATGACTTTCACAAATCCGTTATTTGACTTTGAATCGAATTTTAATCTAATTTCAAATAACCCGATTTTCAATATTCCTAGTGAAGAGTCTGAAATGGAACCCGAGGTCCAGGACTCACATCATATGACTGATTCTCTTCACGAGAAGTTCTCCGATGAACTTTCTCATTTCATATTTCTACCGGAGAATGATCCTTTTTGTTTTGAGGAAGATCCTGACCCGGGGGGAGGAGCACTCTATCATAAGAGTTTGTTTATTGAAGAAACAATCCCGACCCTCCCTCCCGTGATATTTGTTGAAAAGGGCGTTGATGATAAATCTGCTTTAGACGATGAAGAATGGATTTTAATTCTTGTCAAAATCTTTCTACCATTCTTCACTTTTGATGTAATTTCTCTTATCCTTCACTCCACCGGGAGTGAGGATACCGTCTTTGATCCTGGCATCTCTATTGCCAAGTGGCCGTTTTATTTGCTTTCCCCAAGGACGAATTAATTCGGGGATCGAGTCAAGCTCATGTGACTCGGTGAACAAAAACAAGCGTGTAACACCCCCAAAATACCGCAGCGGAAGACTGTGTCATAAGGGTGCTACTTCATAATACAAAGTACAAGTTATAGAAAACGAACTCTAAATGAGACGTTTTGAAAAGTTACCAATCGATTAATGAATTCAAAGTTACAAACATGAGATTCCAAAGTATGATACATAAATGTATACAAAGTTTTGAATGGTAAATGATAAAAGCGTAAGTCTTCAGAATATGCAGCTTGACTCTAAGTTCCACTCACTAGCTATCGCCTTACTAACCTGAGATAAACATGCTAAAGTGTCAACACAATGGTTGGTGAGTTCATAGAGTTTGTCTTAAAAACAGTTGAAAAGCCTTAAAAGAATGTTCACACAGCAAAGGCATCGTGAATCCACTCAGTTACAAGTCCCGCCATAAGAGACTTGTAACCTGTGTGTTCACAACCCACTGCTACAATATATAGTATGATAAAGACATGTATAAGTTCATCAAGACAATTAAGCAATTAGTAGTGAGTCTCTACTTCATCTCCGAAGACCTCACTTTTATGATGTATCCAACATTCGCAAATGTTAGGATGTATCAAAGACAACTGGGAGTCAATTCCCAAAGATAACTGGGAGCCACTTCCCAAAGACAACTGGGAGTCAATTCCCAAAGACAACTACTAGTCAATAAATAGAATAACGCAATTAAGTATAACGTAGTCATGTATGTAAGCAATCAAGTATAACACAGTCAAGTATAGACGTTTTGAGTATTTGTACAAGTAAGCAAGTAGTTGAGCATGTATCCCCCCCAGGAGTTAAAACAAGTACGAAAAGAGTAGGGGCTATGACTCACCTTAAGCTTATGTAATGAGAAATGAAAGTGGTAGTCGAATCGCGAAAGTCTCTAAGAGCAGCCTATAATAGAACGTTGCGACTTAGGTTTGGAGTAATGTCTAAGAATACGAAGAATTGCCAATATATGTCTTGCATAATGTTCATGATGTAGTACTTAGTATAAAGTGTAAGTCGTTGAATATAAATGGTTTATGAAACATGTATAGGTTGTAAATCTCTTACTACCGTTCGGGCCGACATAATTCAGAAGTCATGGAGTAAACGTTCGAGGAGCCAGGACACTTTAACTCGTAAATCCACAACTCGTCTCGACGGCTTACTCAATGAACTCCTCACATGAGGCTCCCTACTATTGTAGTATTTGATAACATATATATAAGTTTTGATCTTTAAAAGTTATATGGTCTTTAGCCGTGGCTTTGCCGTGACCTTGGTCATTGTTACCATGGTCTTAAGACTCAACCTTGGCTTTAGCCATGGTTGTGGTCTTGGCTTTAGGTCATTAGACCTCTTGGTCTTAGTAAATCATAACTATTATATAGTGACTTTGGTCTAAAAATGGGCTGTTAAGAATTTGAGGAATTTATCACTCGAAAAGTGTTTTCAGGGCTCGAGCTTCTTTGTTCCTGAACGAAAACGTCGTTCCGGACAACTTTCGTGTTTTAACTTTTTGATGAATCGGAGCAGAAGTGGGACTTTCAAATTGGCAGAATGCAAACAGGAGGTTATGGGCAGTTTCGGCGTTTTGGTGTCGCTAACTTCTTACGGTCATAACTTTTGACTCGTATACTCGTTTTGGGTGATTCAAATTGCTATGTTTTCCTTGTTAAGTCCTCTTTAACAGTAAGTAAGTGTCAAATATCAAAGTTATACTATTTTGGTTGTGGTTCTCCATAAAAATCACTAGTTTGCTTGTTTGCTTGTCATAAGTTAACATATGTATACCAATACTCGTTTTATCCATTTTTAAACATCATGAACACAATACAAAGACCATATATAGAATGAAAGAAACATAATAAGCATGAAATGATATTGAGCAAGAAAGTGTATAAGGGTTTGCTTACAACTTTTGGCTTTCTAAAGAAAGGAAGTCAAGTATAGAACTAGGACACTAAACCTAAGCTTGTAAACCCTTCACCATAACTCTTGTAACCATTGATAGACTTGATATAGACCTTGTGAAAACCCATTAACTTCAGCCCTAGTAACCTTGTGTAGCTCCTAATTCAACCATGGAATCACCAAACAAACTTAAGAACTAGGTAGAGAATACTAAGACCTTGAACTTTGGTATGTAATTTGTAACTTGAAGATCAAAGATGATGAAGCTATGGAATTATGTTGGGAAGTTTTAAATGGTGATGAAAAGAATGAAGAGATGAGTTTCCTTTTATAGTGCAAGTGAGGAGGTTAGCTAGTACTTACTTGTGGTTAAAATTGGAACACATGAAGTATAATGAACTAATGGTTAAAAACTAAACACATCTATGCATACTTGGTTGTTCTTAGACCATATACTTTCCTAGGCTTATAATCAAGCCACCAAGGCCACCATATACACGTTCATGGACAAGGGGAAGGGACTAGGTGGATGAATCTTGGCCTTATATAAGTTACGTAGTGAGTTTTGGTCCCGTTAATCGCTAACCGTAAGTTGTTAAGTCACGAAACGTAAAACCGGGTATCCTAAAAATATGAAACTTGAAAGTATGGTCAAACATGTCAATATAGTCCATAATAAAATATAAAATGAGTGGTAGGTTCTATCGGGTGCTAAAACCCTGCTAAAAACTGGAAACACGGGTCTAAAACGCGCAATTCGCGTAAAACGCTGAACTGAAAAACGTAAAATTCCGAAACTTTTGGAATTGTCATAAAATGATAGAAAATCATATTTCTATTGTTTATAATGTTTTATGGACATATCGGGATGCTGGAAGGACGTTTAAACCTAAAAGTAAATCTCGGACACGGCTTTGTGATTTTTGCAGAAATGATCCGACGAGCGTCAAACTCTCGGATTATCGTTAAAATAGTTTAACTTACGAGAATATGAAATAAAAATTTCTGAGATGAATAGTGAAAAGTGAATAGTAAAAAGTGAATAGTAAAAAGTGAATAGTAAAAAGTGAATAGTGAAAAGTGAATAGTGAAATTTTCGGGAATAAAAGTTAACCTGAAATTGCGAATTGTTACAAAGCGCTTCGTGGGAGGCACCCCATACTTATCATTCATCTTCTTAAATTTCTTATTTCTTAATAATGTGACGTGAGGAGGGCTACCTCTTCCAAATCTTGTGTTTCGTGGTTGTTTGTGAATGTCCAGGATTTGCCCGAATAATGAAGACTCTCGTGCTCGTTGTTTTGTCTCCACTCGAGTTTCATCAATCGTTGCTTATCCATATATCCTAATCTTATCGACTAACATTTATCTTTTGGCATAATTAATAAACGGCCTTAGATTTATGTAGGAGAACCCTTACCTTTTAAACATTGAGGACAATGTTTCGTTTTAGTCTGGGGGGTGATCTTTCGATCTGATTTTTTTTGCCTTGCACTTTGCTGTGAACTCTCGCAACTCCGTTTTTCCACCAAAAATAAAAAAATTGAAAATTTGAAAATTTCAAAAATTTTGATGAAAAAAAGCAATGAAAAAGTACAAAAAGATGAGAAAAAGTTGAAAAGTTGTACAAAAATATAATAAAGTTTGAATAAGTGTTTTGACACCTTGTTGACTTTCTTGCTGGCGAGAGTAGGAATAAATATTTTGACTTGACCGGGCGTGTTGAGCCCTAGCTTGTTCCCTTAACCAATGATAATCACAAAAGCTTGTGCTAGTCTTGTATACTAGGAGCTATAAAATGCGAATTCTTTCTTAAGAATCTGCAAGTTCCCGTACTTGACTTTATACATGCGCAGCTTTAAAAGCTTTCGCTAGTCTTTTACATCAGGAGCTAGAAAACGCGAATTCTTCTTCTAGAATTTGCAAGTTTCTGTAACTGACTTTATATATGCGTGGCTGATTATCGGCTAAGTATTCGCGGGTTTCATTATTTGGAATCTTAAATTGCGAAGAGCGAGAAATGATAGAGTTTATTTAGAAGTTAGATGCTAAACGTGGAGTAGTGGTTCTCTTTAGAGCTCATGAGAGGTACTTGTGGCTTTTTACTTCCATCAGATATGTCACCAATATATAATAGATGTTCTAGGTTAATTAGTGGTATTTTAGGTTTGAATAATATTTAGTTCTTTGTTTTCTTAAGAGAATTTTTGCTTTAGAAGTTGGGTACATATCAAGGAACATAAAAAATAAGAGCAAAAAGTGAAAAATCAAAAGTCAAAAGTTGATTATCTATGTGGTTTTGGAGCTACCCGATAAGCTTCCATTGATGTTAAAAAAAAAGTCAAGAAAGAAAGAAAAAAGTGAAAAGTATCAAAAGTATAAAAAAAGTGAAAAATGAAAAAGTGAAAGTTGAAAGTTATGTACGAATAAGAGCTTATGTATTAATAAGTTGTTGGCGCGTGAGGTGCATGTGATAAGTGATTAGTAATCAGTCACATGAGGTGCACGTGATTGTACTCCGCAACTTATATCTTTGATATTGTATGTACCCCAAATTCCTTGATGTGGACCGAATTTCTATTGCAGTGGTTCTTAAGAGAAAATGGATAACTACTTATCGTTTAAACTTAGGTGTCACTATCGGACTAAAAAAATATCGAAACGAGAAAATATGAAGCAATTCATTTCTCAACAAAAATAAAATTTTGAGATACAAAACTTAGGACATGGGAGTAAGGAGTTTCCACAAGTAACTTTTATGAGTAGTGTTAGCATCTAATTTGTAGATAAGCTGTGATCTCGTTTATACGCTTAGTTTGGGGACTCGTGAAAAATCAAGGATGACGATTTTTATCCGTATGGTCACTTTTCTATGAAAAGTGTTTCTACTCATTGACCCTAATAATTATTGCAAAATAATGAAAGTTCAACAAACCGTCACAAGTATGAAGTATGAAAAGTACAAAAATAGAAGTGAAAGTGGAATAAAGGAAAAAATTTGGAAAACAGAGCGTTTGCGGGAATAAATAATTTTATAATTTCTTTTGAACCTCCTTGCTACTTTTCAAAGTTAGTAGAAAGAGTATCGAAATTATTTATCCCAAAAGCGTGAATTGATCACATTGCGTGAGGACACGACAATACTTTAGTCGGGGGGATTTTGGTGTGAGTAAATACACACACCTTTTATAAGACCAAAACCGGACTAAAATGACCAAAAACCCGACCATAAATGCTAAATATTTGCTTGTTTTTGTGTTTTGTGCATGTGCAGGTACCGGATATGAAAAATGGACAAAAGAAAGTCAAAACAGACAAAACGAGCACGAGATTTGGAAAGAGCACGAAATTACGGGATTAATGTGAATTGTTTTTTTGAGCAACGTGGCTGCTACTACCCTTATGCATGCAACAAGGATACAAAATGAATTATATAATGAAAGGAAAAGAGTGTTGCTGCTCCTCTTGTTATCTACGCAAGTCCAAGCCCAGTAACGAAATGAATTCCCAAGCCCAAATGAGCCCAAGTGAAGCAAAGATTTAATAATCCAATCTATTAACTAATTTGAAGATTTAAAATTACAATCTTGGAGCTCTTGATCCGGTCTTGTTCAAATCCAAACTACAACCTAACGAAGCTGCTTAAAGCCCAAATGTGAAAGAGATTGAAGAATAGCCCAATTTTAAATATTAGTAAAAATTGGTTTTCGAATGGAAATGGAAGCAGCTAGCATGGCACGTGTGGCATTTTCGATTTAAAGAAAAAGATGACCAACGATAGTAATTGTGATATGAAATGTTTACATTTTGAAGCTGCTCTAAATGATGGTGCGTCAATTCAAGCTTCAAATTAAATCACAAAAGGTGAGTTACTAGCAAAATGTGGGGCTGCGTTGAACGCATAAGTCAAATAAAGGAAAAAGAAAAAATATCTGAAGGGCACGTGATCTTGTTTACAATTGGGGCTAACAACAAAGCTCAACAAATAACATAGAACAGCTATAAGATGGGCACGTGAAAGGCAATTTCTGAAATTTATTATCATCAAGCGCGTGACACTGGACTCACTCACTCACACCTTCTCCTTGCTTCAACAGCCAATAGTCCGCTGCCACGTTTCCTTTGTGACGTATTATCAGCCAATCAACAAGCCTCCACGTGGCCATACTTCATATTAAAAAGAGGTCTAGATTCATTGAATGTAGCTGTCATATGCAAGAGAAATGTTCTAGAGTCCCAATGATGAGCTTGTAAATTGCACGAGATCCAGCGCCAAAGAGGAGCTTTAATCATTCTCTCCCCATTTTTCTTACATCACACATACTTTTTAGGAATAGCATTTAGAATATAGGAGTAGATTTTAGAGGAGAGTTTATTTCTTTTGTATTGTTCAAGCATTATTTTTTCTAATAATATTGTAATAGCTTATTTTCAATTATTTTATTTCAAGTGTTTTTCTTGTATCAACTTTTGGCCTATTAGACTAATGAAGATAAAGTTTATCATTTATTCTACCTAGCTTATCTCTTCTTCTCATCTATCTTTTATTCTCTTTTTATTTACTTTTATCTAAAAATCTATTTTAGACTAATAGCTTATTGTAGCTTATAGATTAGCTTATTAAATAAGCAAACTTTTTATTTCTTCATTTCTTTTCATAACTTCTTTATCTTTAATTAGATCTAATAATTTTTAGCTTATATTCACTTAATCTCTTTTTATTTTAAAAGTTTTTTCTTAAATAAATCAAATTAGCTTAATACTTTTCATCTCCTTAGTTTATCTCTTATTTTCTTCTAATCAATCTAGCTTTTTAGCTTTGGTTGATTCATAACTAGTATAGATCTACTAGCTTTCTAGCTTTTTGGTTCTATTACTAGTTTGTTTAGATTTGATTAGCTTTTCTATAGCTTATTGAATCTAGATCTATTTCATTCAAGAGTTTAATTGTACTAATGTTGCATAAAGTTGTGATCTTTCTTAGTTTCTCATCATTCTCTATATAAGGCGAGGAGCTTAAGGGTTTTATAAGCTTACTTATTAATAAAGCTTATAGCTTTTCTAGTTTTTATAAAGCTAATTAGTGATTAAAGTCAAAAACTTTATTTACTACTTGGTGATATTAAAACTATTAAAGAAATAAACTTTATAAATTGGCAAGTTTATAAAATCGGGTGGCTTATAATTTTCGTCGCGTTATATCGGGTTCTATATTTCTATTCCTTTTCAATTTTATATCATTAGTTTATTAATATAATCATGTTTGTTGGAATATTTTTTTTATTAGTTTGATTGGTATGCGTAGCAAGTAGCTTATTAGTGTTTGTTAAATGATATGAATTTGTGATTTAAGTGTGGATTAATAAAAAGGGGTTGTGATTAATAATTAGTGAGATTATTTAGATTTGTAGTTTTATTATTTGAAGGGCAAAAGCCGGAGAATAATCAAATTACACATCTAGAAATTATTTTCTTTTTAGAGGATTGTTTTCAAAATAAATGAACGTTGTGAGAAAATAGTCTTGTTTAAGGAATATAATTCGTCGTCAAACCTTAGTCCACACTTCATGAACTTTTCACGTTATTTAGCAAACATATTTCTCATTTATTTCTTTTAGATCATTTTATATGCTTGATTGTTGCCTTTTAGTTTACGTTTGCTATTGTAGTATAAAAACTCCAAAAATCACTATTATCTCTCACTATTCATCTCACGATTCACGAACCAAAAATCACGACTCCATTCTACCTTCGTTGGGAAAACGACCCGGGAAATACTTTTACGAGTATTTCTTCGGAAAATAATTATACACTAGTATCAGAGCCAAGGTATATTACTTGTTGATTTGTGTGGATTTGTACATGTTTTTATGCTGTCGGTACCAACTTTTTTCAGATCTGTGCAAAAAAAAAAATAAAAAAAATAAAAGAAGTAAAAAAAAATTATTTGTATCTGGCAATCTGTTAATAGCTACAACATATTTTGTACCAACCTTTGAAGTTTTGTGGTCAAAACAGTCAAAAAGCCTAACTGTTTAAATTTGTCCGTAGGTATTTTCTTGGTTGCGGTCTGAACACATGTTCTACATTGCGTTTTGATGAAAGATAAAACTCAGATATTGGTTTTAAAAGAAAACAGGATAGTGACTAGTCAATTGTGTTTTGACCGGTCAACTGCGATTTGATGGTTGCATTTTGACTGGTCTAGCCATTACGTTTTAATGACAATAAGACATTTTTTTAATTTTTTATGAAACGATACCATGGAAAAATTTAGTCAAGCCTTGCATTTTTTCTTGAAATGGTTTCGTTTTGTCAAATCTAATCTAATCTCCACAGTTGAACATGACTCGGAACTAAAAAATATAAACGATTAATACAAGATCTCATATTTTTCCTTCATTTGTGTTATGCAACACACTTCACGACCTTCAAAAAAGATCATACAAAACGAAAGAAATGAAATAATCATAGATCAAATTTTTGAAGACTTAGCTTCATTTCTATCTGATTCAAAAGATAAGAAAATTAACATGTAGGTTATTCTCTTTTTCTTGTCTCGATTCACAAACCAAGTATCGTACTTTAATGATAAACAAAAAATCTCAGATTAGTTATTTCGTGTTCATTACGGGATGTATCAAAACCTTTGAAGGTTCACACGAAAAAAACATTCATCACTGATTTTTTTTCTTTTGTAATATCCAAAATTAAATGACAACAAGATCTCAGTTATCTTTTTCATGCAATCAAAACCTTTAAAAGATCATACACACGAAAAGGAAATCATCGTAGACCCTTGATATTATCCGAACAAAAGAGAAAGAATTATAACATGTGTGTTACATTCTTTCTTTGGTTCATTCTCAAAACTGATCACAAATACATTATAACACAACCTACCCGTTACCTCAAACATGATCTTGAAGCTGAAATTTTGTGACTCCTTCGTGGGTTACTTCATACGAACGATAGGGAAGATATGAGCTTGCTTCATGTGTCAATTGAAGTAATACAAATCGGGACGGTTGATAGAGATGAGATTAGATGACGTTGTGATTTAATCAAGATAATGACATATTGGTATTTAGATATGCGTTTTGCTTGTATGAGTAAAATGATCGGTATAGTTTGTGTGGCTGTGTTTTTTTTCTGTGATAACCAAATTAGGGTAAAGTGTGTGATCATTTAGGGTTGTTAGTCTTTTATAATGCATATAATCAGGGTGTAAAGGGTGGTTAGGTGTTGTTGTATTAATCCATTGGTGGGTTGTGCGTTTGATTCAATGGATACAGATGTTATTGTTAACAAAGTCATTTAACTTTGATTCTAATCATATCGTACAATGGTCTTTGGTTAACGTGTATTTTATTATTAGCTTTTGGGCTACTAAAGGAAGTTGGGCAGATTTTTTACATGGTAAACATATTTTGGACTATAAATGTTATTTATGAGTGGGCTTATGTTATCAATATTTTATTATAGTATGGAAGATAAATGTTATAACAATATTTGGTTAGTCTGATGTTTTTGTTGGATAAAGTGGTGTTGGCCTTAGTACTGGATTGAGAGAGGTATTGTAACACCCCAACCTGGCATGGGTCCGAAGCGCTACAGTATAGTGACATATCAAAGCATACAAAACATACAACGTAAGCAAAAGACTTAAAACATAAAGTTACAAAGGTATTCTAAGGATACAAAAAGAAATGCTTGCTTTTTTACTAAAAGAATTACAAGTCCAAACAATCTAGCTGGATCAAAATCTAAGCCCAATGCAAATGGGCTTCTAATCATCCGGTAGTCCACTAAAGCTCCTATGCACTCTTCACCCAAGCCCAACTTCCAACCTAAAACCTGCCGCTGGAAAAGAAATGCGGCTGAGCTTAAAAAGCCCAGTGAACAGATATATAACAAAGCAAACGGATAAACAAAACGTATATAAGTATGAGAAACAGGACATCATAAGCTTACGCTGAAAGGAATATCATCTGTCAAATGCATAAGAGATCAACATACACTGAACGAATATCATAAGTCAAAGGAAAACGAAGTATCAAAGATATATCACATAAGCATAATCATAAGGAAAAGGTAATGAGCACGTATCAACAATGAAGCATCCAAACAAGGTACTTGAATGGACAAACGAATCATAGGAAAGCCGTGAGCCAACCTGCCAAGGTACTTGACAGCTCTCATACATACATACATACATACATAATCCATAATCACCTGTCAAAGGATACGGAGAGGGGAGACCTCTCGGTACCACATGTAGTAGCTAGTTCCCAAACGTGAAGGAGTATAGAGCACATACCCAGTTCACCATACATATAACCATACATATACATAAGTGCTAGGATGCATTCATACGCCCCCATACATACATACATACATACATACATACATACATACATACATACATACATACATACATACATACATACATACATACATAAACATACATGCACCCTGCTCGCAGGACAGGTATACACATATCATAAATGGCTAGGAGTACTCATAATCATAATCATATCATACAAAGTGGGGACGCCATGGATCAATCACACCTTCACAGAAAGTGTCATGCCATCTGTGCCTCGATGACACGACCATGGTACCTCCATAACTAGTTAGAAAACTTGGGCATAAGAAGCATACATACATACATACATACATACATACATACATACATACATACATACATATAACCATAGCAGCATATCTGAATCATAGCATAACATAATCATAATCAGAGGAGTATCAATGAATGTGAATCATATATCAGAAGAATCATATCAAGCATCATATCAAAATAATCATAATGAATGAATCAAAGCATAAAAGATCATAGCAATGGCTTAGGGAATCATATCAAGATAATGAGAGTCAATAATCAAGGATCAAGTCATGAGAGAGAAGGCACCTTTACTGAAAAAGGGTAGAATATATGTACCTTACACCGCCAATGAAACCATATCATAACATAAGAATAGGAAATCACTCCTCCTGCAGCGAATCTACATGAATTAATGATCAACTTGTTATTAATAACTTATTTTAAATCAGATTACTCGTTTTAGTTGGCTTTCCATTTTTAGTAACTTCCCATTTATAACAGCTTTCCAAAAATAGTAACTTTTTAAAACTAGTAAGCTTCCATTTATAGTAACTTAGTAATTTTAAATAACTTTTTATTTTTAGTAGGGTTCCCAAATTAGTAAGTTTCCATATCTAGTAAGTTTCCCGAATTAGTAACTTTCCATATTTAGTACGTTTTAACACGACTTCCCAATTTAGTTAAATTAGGTTTAGGGTTCGGGATTAACAAGTTAGGTTACACATACACACAACTAAGTCATCACAACATTAAAAGAACACACACCATATGGGAAAATGCATTAGGGTACCAAATCATCAAAATGACACATTAAACATACATTTGACACATGCATATAAACTGACTGGTTTTATAACAAAATTTGGTCAACATAATGAATTTTTGAAACGTATCAGAATTCCAAACTAAAAATTACCAAAATTCTCACAGAAGCATATATGTCTTGAGAGTCTACATGAAGTTTTACAGATTTTATTATTAAGTGGAAATCCCCTTTCAAAAATCATACTCCCAAACCTACCCAGAAAATTAACTGCAGAAAGACAATGAAAGTTTGCCTTTAACAAACCCATTTCGACACTTCAGAAAATTCCACAAACATTCCAAGAAGTCACACATAACCCAAATATTACTCCTGTAAAAGGAGAGCTCCTAACTCCATACGGTTTGAAAATGAAAAATCAAAAACACCTACTGATTTTCAAACTCGATTACTCAGCTTTGACACTTAATCACATAAAAATAAAAAACATGACCAATACGACTCCAATTCACTCCAAACCAATTGGAAAACTTAATTAAGACCTAAAACTAAGTTTTCTTGAAAGAAACTGAATTAAAACATTATATATCATGACATATCCCATTCACAAGTTTAGGTATACAAGCTGTCTTAATTTCAGCATTCATTTAAGCCTTCATACACCATTTTTAATTATACAAACGCACCCAAGACCTTCATATGACACATGAACTGTATTATAACATCATTTTAATGTATTTCCATCATCTCACATGATCACCCAACAAGACTCCATCAAAAACCCTGATCCAATTCCATTATTTCATGTGATCGGTTCTTTATTTTATGTGTTACTTATGTCGATTGGTTTTACATGTTTCAAGCCGATTCAAAGAATGAATATGAGGACCATGATACACGACATGAAGATGAATAGATTGAACAAAAAAAAACATATGATGTACCTTGGATGGATTTGACACAAACGAGCACAATAGAACCGAACTAAAAACCCCTTATACGCGTCTAGTAGTGAGCCAACTCAAAATATCACCAAAACCTTTTTCTTCTTAGCACTTAATGACGAGTTTAGAGATACCCTTAGGAACTCCTTGCACCCTTGGAACATTTTGAGGATCGAATGGATTCAGAGAAAGATGAAGTGGCCGTCACTTTGTTGTGTTTATTTTAGGTTTAGAGTCTTTGTGGAACAAAATATAGTACATATGTTTTTGTGTTGTGAGTAAAAAAATACACCAGTCTCCCTTTATCCTTGTGGGTTCAAAAATGGGCTAGGATAAGCCTAGTTTTCATGGGCTAAGTTTCTTTGGGCTTATGTTGGGTTATTGTTGGATTAAGGTTGCGTAACAAAAGAGAGACGGCCCAAAACGAATTATCGGATGTCATAAACATAATTCTCGTACTCGTTTTGAATTTACAAAAATTTATTTAGGCTCAAAATCTTATACGTAGCTCAAATTTTAAATTATATCGCATAATTTTACTTATTACGAATCATAGTTTAGTTATTAAACGGTTTTAAAAAATTTGGTCGTTATAGGTATTTTGGTTGTCACAAATTTTCACGGGGATACATTTTTGACAAGATCGGGAAAAACCATTATCATTGTTCACTTTAAAAAGGCTAGTGTTGGGCATTTGACACTAATTGTGACTACGGAGTTGATCGGGTATCACTTATTTGAGATTGAAGCTGACTTTCACAAATGTGAGATCTTATTTTATCTTGAAGTCGGGGTTGGTTGAATGCATGACTTTCAATGATAACTTGCTTGTGCTTAAGATTTAAGTTTAAGACTTGGTTTATCTAGTTACCAGCAGTCGGGGTGGATGGTCGAAGACCTGGTTAACTATCATTAAAGGAGTTACATTATAGTACTCAGTGTCACACACAGAAGACGATGTGGATAATCGCAAGAGGTGATGAAAGTCTCATACTTTGTCGGTATAGTATTGAGTACTTAGAGATTTGCATGGTGTACAAACTCTCTACATCGTTCTTCCAACAATGGTGTAAGCTTAAGTAACAAATTTGGGGAATTCTACTTCACTTTCAAGTTGGGTATATCATATTTACTTCACCAAGTGGTCACAGCAATAGCCGACATAATACGAGGTTGGTTAGTTAGCCAATGAGTATAAACGTTGAGATGAGATTAGCAATTATCATGGGATATTCGACGCTACGGCACGTTAAAGATACTTCACATTCTAAGAAAAATCTTTCAAGATCCTTCAATGTCATTCATGATTCTTCAAGATGTTTGCTTAATACAAGAACTTCTTGGGTATATGCTCTTACACGTCAATGATGCTTCCGAAAGTTCGAAACCATCATGGGGGAGAAACGTGTACTTTGATGCTATATGGTCAACTTCCAGGGGGAAATAGTTTATACTACTATACTAAGTATGGTTTGTGAAGTATTCTACAAATGGGAGAAGAATTGGTGCTAATCTCTTGCATGTTCCCCTAAACAGAATACTCACCAAAACCAAATTCGTTATGACACATTCAATTTATCATTGTCTCTGATGAGGCGAAAAATGAACCACTTTTAGGGGGTCAGTTAAGCCCGGAATTGAATTTATTTGATCAAATATTGCCCTAAATCGTTCCTTTTGTGATTTTAGGTACTTTGGGAGTGAATTCTGGAAAAGGAAGCAATTCGGACGTTTTTGGAGCATAAAAGTGAAGAAAACGGCAAAGACTTAATTTTCCATGCTGAGAACAGTACCTAACGGCGTCAAGAAGAAAAACCTGACGGCGTCAAGAGTAAAATCCGTGACGACCCAGTGAAAACCTGAAGGCGTCACAAGAAGGGCGTCAAGAGTTTATATTGTGATGGCCTACAATTGGAATACAAATGACGGCGTCAAACCCAGATCTAGGCAGTCAGAGAAATTATTTGGCGGCAAGATGACGACGTCAGGAATTTGTTCTTGACGCCGTCACCTATCAGAATCTATATATAGTTTTCTATTTTTCATTCTTAAAAGAGGAACTTGTGTGGAGAATACTAGGGCCGAACTTTGTAAACCCTAGGTCGTATTTTACAGTATTTTCAAGGGTTTTCACCCCTTGAATCCTTTCATGTTCAATTGAGATAAGTCCTCTTTCAATTCATTTAATATGTCTATGTGTTGTTTGAATATATCTTATGCTTGTCTTGATTTCAACATGCTAGGCTAGATCTTTCATGTGTTTACTTAGATGTAATGAAACCTAGACGTTAATTATATGTTGATTACTTGTTTATAGTTGTAATGGATGAATGATTTCAATGTTAGGCTTAAGAAAACTGGCAGATCTCCATTGTGTAACATGCTTGAACGTCTTAGGAAACATGAACCGATGTGTACTAGGTTTTATTGGTTGTATTTAATGCATGAACAAATTCTAGTGATCCCATGTTAGGAGCTTCTTAGCCGGCTCGACATAGGAGTGAAGTAGGCGCTTATAGGATTGGGGAAGTAAGTACGCCACCCCATGAATGGTATTAAGGAATACAACCCGTCATCCACGTAACTGTAACAAGTAATTAACATGTAAAAGATATCTAGGGAGTAGTGAAATCTAAGTAAACACAATTCTCCCATATATTGCTCACACCTCTAGTTAATTTAGTTTTATTTTCATTTTTAGTATTTTATTTTGATTGCATCTTAGTAATTGGGTTAGTTGACAAGCAACTAATTCCGCCCAACTCCTTCAAAACCGAGATTTTTAATTACTTTCATAAAAATATAAAAATACAAAAAGAATCATCCCTCATCTCTAGACCTAGTCTTTAGGTTTTCTAATCCTAGCGACACTATTCCTAGCTGAACGATTAATCCCCCGGTACTTGTCATTATACTATACTACATCGATCAGGTACACTGCCTAGTAGGGGTTGTAAGCTTCTCGAGATCTCTTGAGAGGTAAAGCCTGGTGCAATCCCTACGCATCAAGTTTTTGGCGCCGCAACCCGGGGAAATAGTTATTGTCTAGGTTAGAATCTCTTTTTATTAGGTCTACTTGCTAGATTCCTTTCTAGTAAGATTTTATTTTTATTTTTTTAGGTTCTCTTTAGTCTATCTTATTTCGTCGTGTTTTTGTTCGTAACTTGTACCATCCGCCATTATGGCAACCGACGAATTCTCTAACCTTAGGATCACTAGGAGTCGTAGTTCCGCTAGAGGCCTTGTCTTGCCTTATGCAGAACCCGATAGAAAAATGCGTAGGCTAAGATGATCTCACTCAACACCTGAACCCTCTAGCATAGCCATCGATTTTGATGCACCCCTTTCTGAAGAAAATTCGGAAAATCACCTTACAACCCCTAGCTCCCAATCCAACAACGAGATGAGTACCCCCACAACTCCCACTCCTAAGCGCCTTGAGGACTACTCCTCCCCAAACCCTCGTGGCTTCTCAAACGCCATTGTCTACCCAAACGAACACACCAATGAGGTCTTGCATGTGACCGATGTTTGGCTTGTCCAAAGTGTGTGCAAGTTTTGTGGATTAGATGATGATGACCCGATTCAACACATTAAGGACTTCTTGAAAATAGTAGACACCCTCCATATGGATGGGCTACTAGAGACACGTCCCGATTACGATTCTTCCCTTTCACCCTCTATGAAAAAGCCCAAGAGTGGTACGATAAACTTCCTTCTGAATCTATTTTCACATGGGAACAACTCATATCCAAGTTCTATGAGAAGTTCTTTCCACCTGGGAAAACTTCAGTGTTTAGAGATAGGATCCTCCGCTTCCGAAAAGGGAAGGACGAACCCTTCCATAAATCATGGATTAGATTCAAGGATTTAATAAGACAAGTTCCCCATCATGGCATCGAACTTTGGCTTTTGGTCCAAATCTTCTACAACAATGTCTCCTCAAATGATCGGAACAGAATCAACAATTCTAGAAAAAGGAGATTAGCCAATCTTAGTGCCGAGGAAGGATGGGATAGGATTGAGGAATACGCTCAAGACCAGGATGACACTTGGGATGAACCTGAGTCGACTGTCAGCGTGTCTGAAATCACTTCAACATCTTCAGATCGGTTAAAAAAAATTCACAAAAGAATGGAATACCTAGCTGGGTCGCAGTTACCTAAACAACTTTCAAATCCTTACTTAATCTGCGAGTACTGTGGGGGCCCGCATGAGGTAGAGGAATGCGGTGGAGAAACCAAGACTGAACATGCATGCTTGTCAGGAGGTGACATCTATGCTGATCCCTCCCTCTTGCCTTTTTACCAAAACGACGATTACACCCTCTGGGGAAATCTGGTAAAAAGAAAAGAAGGAGAGGAAGGTCCTGAATTCAAAATCAGGAGCACTTTTGAAGATGACCTTGGTCACTTCACTCAAGAAAAAGGCTTACAATTAAAAGGTCTTAATGAACTTGTCGATGAGCAGCAGGATGTCATTGGAGAATGGTTCAACAAGCTTAACTCCACCCTCGATAACCTTGAAATGCCGTCAGTAAGCCAAAAAGACCCCCTGCTCGCAATAACCACTCGAGCTGGATCAACAACCAAGGACCCCCTTTACCCGAGCTCGCCCCCCATCACTCCTGATCAAAACAAGCCTCGCGAAAAGGAGGATGATGTGAGCAGCAAGGCTCCCAACCAACCTCCCTTGGCGACCCCTTCCCCATAAACCCCACCTAACCAACCTGTGAGAATCCCATTCCCATCCTGATTAAAAAACCAGAAAACTGAGAATGATAATAAAAGATTCCTGTCATATCTAAAAGATTCAGTGGTCACCATACCCCTCCTTGATGCTTGTTATCACATGCCGAAGTATAGCGAATACCTTAAAAAATTACTCGCTAACCAAAAGAAACTCTAGGGTCTTGTGACCCTGGGGGAAGAATATTCGGTGGTGACCCATCGAGGGCTACCAAAAAAGATAGACGATCCAGGCAGCTTCACCTTGCCTTGCTCCATAGGATCTCTATCAATAAAGAATGCTCTTGCCGATTTGGGGGCGAGTATCAACCTCATGCCTCACTCTATGTTCCTTAAACTAGGATACTCTTGATTAAAGCTTACCCGTATGAACATCCAACTAGCCGATAGATCAGTCAAATACCCCGTAGGGATATGAAAGAATGTGCTAGTCAAGGTTGGGAAATTCAAATTCCCGGTCGACTTCGTAATCTTAGAGATGGAGGAGGATGACTTGGTACCCATCATCTTAGGGAGACCATTTCTTGCCACCGCTCGTGTAGTCATTGATGTTCATGACGGCAAGTTAACCTTACGAGTAGGAACCGATAGCTTAACCTTCGACATTAAGGACACTATGGATCTCTCTCTCGAAGCAGCTAACCGGCTCTATTTCATTGGAGAGGTCGATGAACTCACGGACGTCATTGATGACTGTGTTGATGAACAGATCGAGGAAGGTTGGTTACGGGATGAGAGTTTTCTCCCCTTATTGGAGGTGGAAAAGATGGAGGATGTTGGTGCAGTCTCCTTCTACCCTAGGCAAGAGGCCACGGAGCATTTCGAGCTCCGAAAACAAGCTTAAGCCTTCTATTATCGAACCCCCTGAGCTAGATCTTAAGGAACTTCCTAACCATTTAGAGTACGCCTTCCTTCAGGGAGAGGACCAACTGCCGGTAATCATAAACTCTTCCCTCAAACATGAACAAAAAGGTAAACTCTTAGAGGTCCTAAAGAAATATAAGGGAGTGCTTGCATGGAGTGTAGCCGACATTAAGGGGATTGACTCAACTTTTTGCACGCATAAGATTCTCATGGAAGAAGATTATAAACCTACCGTACAACCCCAGAGGCGGGTGAACCCCAACATTAAGGAAGTGGTAAAGAAGGAAGTCATCAAACTTCTGGATGCAGGATTAATCTACCCGATCTCGGATAGCCCGTGGGTTAGTCCTGTACAGGTTGTACCTAAGAAGGGTGGAATGACTGTAGTCAAGAACGACAAGGGTGAGATGGTACCCCAAAGAATGGTTACTGGATGGCGGGTATGCATCGATTATAGAAAGCTCAATGATGCCATGAGGAAAGATCACTTTCCCCTACCATTCATTGACCAAATGTTAGAGAGATTGTCTGGGCATGAGTACTATTGTTTCTTGGATGGATTCTCAGGATATTTTCAAATTCCCATAGCACCTGAGGACCAAGAAAAGACCACGTTTACTTGCCCTTATGGAACATTCGCCTACAAAAGAATGCCTTTTGGGCTGTGTAATGCCCCCGCCACTTTTCAGCGATGCATGACCGCAATCTTTCACGAACTTATGGAAGACAGCATGGAAGTTTTCATGGATGACTTTTCGGTCTTTGGGAACTCCTTCGACCGCTGTCTTGCTAATCTAGAAAAAATGCTTAAACACTGTGAGGAAACCAACTTGGTGTTAAACTGGGAAAAGTGTCATTTCATGGTGAAAGAAGGGGTTGTGTTAGGATATAAGATTTCTGGTAATGGGATAGAGGTGGACCAAGCTAAAGTTGAAGCTATATCTAAGCTACCATATCCCATGACTATTAAAGCAATACGCAGCTTCTTGGGGCATGCCGGGTTTTATCGGAGATTCATCAAAGACTTCTCCAAAATAGCTCGGCCAATGACTCAATTGCTAATGAAGGATGCTCCTTTCGATTTCTCCCAAGAATTCAAGGATGCATTCGATCTTTTATAAAAGGAGCTCACACAAGCTCCAATCATGATTACACCCAACTGGGAGTTACCATTTGAAATCATGTGTGACGTTAGCGATTTCGCTGTCGGGGCTGTATTGGGCCAACGGCGTGACAAGCTATTCCAACCTATTTACTACGCTAGCAAAACCATGAATCCCGCTCAAGAGAATTACTCTACCACCGAAAAAGAATTGTTAGCCGTAGTGTTCGCATTCGACAAATTCTGGCAATATCTTGTCCTTTCAAAGACAGTCGTTTTCACCGATCACTCAGCTCTTCGATATCTTTTTGCTAAGCAAGATGCTAAGCCACGACTAATTCGGTGGAACTTGTTGTTACAAGAATTTGATGTTGAGATTCGTGATAAGAGGGGGGTAGAAAATCTGGCCGCAGACCATCTATCTCGTCTTGAAAATCCCTTGGATGAGCACGATAGAAGTGAGATTCGGGATTCATTTCATGACGAACAACTCATGTCAATAACTGATTCGGAGCCTTGGTACGCCAATTTCGCCAACTATCTCGCAAGCAGACTCGTTCCAGAACACCTGACTAGGTACGAAAGGAAAAGGTTCTTTTCTCAGTTAAAATACTACTTCTAGGATGAACCATTTTTATTCCGAAGGTGTCCTGACCAAATAATAAGACATTGTGTTTCGGAAAGTGAGGCAGTAAAGATTATGAGGGAATGTCACTCTGGCCCCTCTGGAGGGCATCATGGGATAAGCACCACCGCCCAAAAGATTTCGACGCATGATTCTATTGGCCCACAATTTTCCATGATGTCAAGGAAATGGTACAAGCATGCGATGCATGTCAACAGGCCGGGAACATATCACATAGGGATGAAGCACCTTAGAATTTTATACAAGTATGTGAGGTCTTCGATGTCTGGGGAATTGACTTCATGGGACCCTTTCCATCTTCAGGGGGGAACGAATAAATTTTAGTTGCCATCGATTATGTTTCAAAGTGGGTAGAGGTACAAGCCCTTAGGACCAACGATGCCAGGGTGGTTATTCATTTCCTGAAAAAGCTTTTCACTAGATTCGGGATTCCTAAAGCCCTCATCAGTGATAGGGGGCCCACTTTTGCAATGCGCAAATGGAAAAGGTCATGAGGAGGTATGGGGTGTCCCATCGATTTTCCACCGCCTATCATCCACAAACCAATGGCCAGGTCAAAAAAACAAACATGGCTATTAAAAGAATACTAGAAACAATGGTTAGTCAGAATAGAAAAGACTGGTCATTTAAACTCGACGAGGCCTTATGGGCATTCCGAACCGCCTACAAAACACCTATTGGAACGACCCCGTTTCGCATGGTGTATGGTAAGGCATGTCACTTGCCAGTAGAATTAGAACATAAGGCTTATTGGGCGTTTAAAGCATGTAACTTAGATTATACAATTACCGGAACCAATAGGTTCTTGCAATTACACGAGCTTGATGAGCTTAGATTAGAAGCCTATGAGTCCTCCATTACATATAAAGAGAGGGCAAAAAGATGGCATGACAAAAGAATTAAGAAACCCAAGGAATTTTCAAAAGGGGACAAAGTCCTATTGTACAACTCTCGGTTAAGGTTATTTCCAGGAAAACTCAAGTCTAGATGGTATGGACCATTTATGGTGAAAAGTTCCTCTAAAACTGGAGCCGTTGTGTTATTAGACGATGAAGGTAGAGAATTTACTGTCAACATACTACGTGTAAAACATTATCAAGAAAATAATAATGAAATGATTTGTGAGGAGGATGTAACGTTTGATGATGAGGTCACGTAGTAACCCATGACCTTGAGTCTAGCTACAAGACTCGTAAATAAAGAAAAGCGCTTCTTGGGAGGCAACCCATGTTTTGTGTGATTTTTATTTTGTTTGTTTGTTATTTGCTTCCGTATGCATGCTTTATTTTTATTACTGGTAGATCATGTTTCAAAACTAAAATGATGAAAATACTTTACTTTGTTGTTTGGCCTAGTCTTAACTTTATCCAAAGGTATTTTTGCAAAAGATAAGTGTAAGGGGAAACCCCAAATATGTTTTTAAGAAACAAAACCGATCATGATTCTCCACAATATTAAGTGAACATGTATATTCGTATTTGTTAGAGTCAAATGCTTGTATCGAGTCATAATGATGTTTTACAGGATTTTCCAGGAAGTAGGACGAAGTTTTTCCAGAAATTTTCCGGAAACTTAACATAAGAATTTCTGCAAGTCACTTCTGACGGCGTCATGAGTTTCCTCTTGACGGCGTCACGTGTAAAATTCTGGAAATTTTACCAGTTTTGTTTTTCTAACGGAGTCTTAAAGTTTTTGTTGAATTATTAGTTTTATAATCTCCAGGAAATCTGCAAACATCATTCCACAAGCATTATATCTTATTTTGTTTTCTAGGTTTTATTAGCATATGTAGATTGCCGCTGATTTTATGCAAGGTTGCCTTGTCTGTTTTCTCAGGTTTTACAGGTTATGTATGATAAGAAGATGATTTATATTCTGGAAGGGAAGCTTTGATTGTTCATTTTCTTGGAGGAAGATCTAACCTGGCCACCTTATTATTCATACCGAGCGAATCAGGGGAGTATTTGATTTCATTTGTTTTACTTATTTCACTTTTACATTCTTTACTTGAACATTGGGGACAATGTTCATCCTAAGTGTAAGGGGAGGGTAAAATGATGATACCTTACAGATACACTTTCGCTTGAGTTTGTTTGTTTGATAGTATATGTGTAATAAAACTATGAGAAATACTTGTTAGTGTAATTTTAGCGCCAAATTTAAATTTTTTTACAACATTTAGGAGTGAAACTTTAGCCATAGTGATGAGGCGAAAAATGAACCACTTTTAGGTGGTCATTTAAGCCCGGAATCGAATTTATTTGTTCAAATATTGCCCTAAATCGTTCCTTTTGTGATTTTAGGTACTTTGGGAGTGAATTCTGGAAAAGAAGGCATTTTGGACGTTTTTGGAGCATAAAAGTGAAGAAAATGGCAAAGACTTAATTTTTCATGCTGAGAACAGTACCTGACGGCGTCAAGAAGAAAATCTTGACGGCGTCAAGAGTAAAAGTGGTGATGGCCCAGAAGAAACGTGAAGGCGTCACCCAAGGCCGTCACATGTTAACTTGTCAAAAGTTGCTCGCGGAGTAGCTGATATTGTTTTGGTCATAACTTTTGCATACGAACTCGGATTTAGGTGATTCAAAAGCCCACGCGAAGAGGATGAAGAGATCTACAATTTGGTGAAAAAATGGTCGTGACGGCGTCAAGAGAAACGAGCTGACGCCATCAAGATGGGCCGACAGAAAACATGCCTATAAATAAACATCATAACTTCACTTTTTGTAAGCCCTAAACCCTAAGGTCGATTCCTGGGTTTAGGTGGGTGTTTTTCCAGCAACTTAGAGAGTTTCAGTCACTCCATAAACATCTTGTAATGGTTTGATGATTCTATCTTAATTCATGTCTTCAATTATCTTTATTGTTGCTTGTTCTTTATTAATTATGCTTGGCTAATTCACCTTGTGTCTACTTATGATTGTGTGAAACTTGTGTATAATTGATTAGATCTCATTGATTTCTTGTTGATGTTTGTGTCTATCTCCGTCAATGAGGGCTTGTTGATGTGTGTGTCTATCTCCATCAATTAAGGCATGACAACTTCAATAGATCTAGTTGGTTTAGTTTATAATTCTTGTTTCCTATTGATTCTTGTTTTGATTGAATGTCTCATCAATGTTAGGCTTAAGAAAACTGGCAGATCTCCATTGTGTAACTTGCTTGAACGTCTTAAGAAACATGAACCGATGTGTACTAGGTTTTTATGGTTGTATTTAATGCATGAGCGAATTCTAATGATCCCATGTTAGGAGCTTCTTAGCCGGCTCGACATAGGAGTGAAGTAGGAGCTTATAGAATTGGGGAAGTAAGTACGCCACCCCATGATTGGTATAAAGGAATACACCCGTCAATTAAAACAAGATGTGACAATTCAATAAGTAGAATTGGATAGCTAGCAAGGAGTAACATATCATGGGTAGACATGCTTCACTTATCTTGTAGAACCCTAGTTTACTTTCTTGTTAATTAGTTTAATTAGTAGCTTTTGGGTTAGTTGACTAGCAACTAATTCTGCCCTTCCTTCCAATACCCGAGATTTTTACCTGCTTTTCATAAAATATAAACACATAAAAAGAATCATCCTTCAACTTTAGACCTAGTTAGATTAATTTCAATCCTAACGACACTATTCCTGAGTTGAACGATCAATCCCCCGGTACTTGTCACTATACTATACTACAACGATCAGGTACACTGCCTGGTGGGGGTTGTAAGCTTCTCGAGATCCCTCGAGAGGTAAAGCCTGGTGCAATCCCTACGCATCACATAGCAAGCGTCTCATGGATAGGAGATTGTATGACTAGCACAAAACCGTACCATTCAGAAAAATTTTCCACCCAAATATGTGAGGTTCGCCTTTAGATTTGATAGGAAAAGCATTTACTATTAGTGCTTATGAGTGTACCGGTAGCATTTAGATTCTAGAACTTGCGTTAGTGATGAATGCCGAGACCGCTAGTGAGACTACATTCGTGTAGTAGGATTTACTATATGATAAGAGGCATTAGGATCACCCTTATGTTAAACCCGTATCATAATTAATTGACTATTTATGTCATATTACTTGGCTAGTTAAGTCAATTAATTTTTCCTACACCTTTAGCGTTGTACTCATTTTTAGTACACGAAACCCCTAGTACACCCCTCCGAGCCTATCTTTTCGTTTCTAACTTTAAGCATTTTACTTAAAGGAAGAATTTGTTACACCCCACTTAAATGTACACCCAAATCGCCTTAGCCTTCCGTGAATGCACTCATCTTTAGTGCATTATTGTTATTTGTTAAACCCTAAGTTAATTATCTAATTGATTACATGGTTGCTAAGTCGAGTCATATCCTTGTACATATTGTTTTGGGACGATTGGGACTCATGGGTAAAGTACTTATTTTATGGAGTAATGGGGAAGAACATCATATTATTACCCCCGTATGTATGTTAATCTTAAAAGTACTCCAAGTGTTTTGATTTTCTTAATTGCGAGTCATTAGATTAGTTTATTGTAAGGTATGTAAAAATTCAAGTGTAAGGGGAATTTACATTCCCTATGATGTATTATTTTGGATGGTAGGGTAAGAGTGTATGCAAAAAAAAAAATAATAAAAAAAAAACAAAAAAATTAAGAAAAAGAAAAAAAAAAAAAAAAAGAGAAAAGAGAAAAAACATACGGACTACCATCCCGTTTCATTCTATGTTTATTTTATGTTTTTGTTATTTTTGATTTATTAGCTTAAATCGAGTCTAGTCTTGGCTTAGCAACGCCATATTGTACATGTAATTAACCAAGATTGTTAACTCGCCACCAGTAAAGACTACCTATATCCAACAAAACCGTGTATTCCATATCCCTACACCTAACGTTACAACCCTTTAAAAGACCTCTTTGATATTTTCTCCTAGGTGCTTACGCCATATGGTGGAGGTTTGATCCTTTCTCAAGCCTATGGTAATCTATTTTGCTATGACAGGTAGTGAGAGATGTTTTCCATTTCCATATTGTGATATTACTTTATTACACCTGAGAGATGTGAGTATCTAAACACTATTTGTGAGGTGCTAGTATATGACCTCCGTGCTTGTCTTTGGCCTTTAGTGGAACGATTATTTGTTGTAATTACTTTTATATTAGTGTTAAATGACCCCTAACTTGTATTTTGACTAGAATAAAAGCGCATTTGCTTGAGGACAAGTAAATCTCAAGTGTAAGGGTATATGATGAGGCGAAAAATGAACCACTTTTAGGGGGTCATTTAAGCCCGGAATTGAATTTATTTGATCAAATATTGCCCTAAATCGTTCCTTTTGTGATTTTAGGTACTTTGGGAGTGAATTCTGGAAAAAGAAGCAATTCGGACGTTTTTGGAGCATAAAAGTGAAGAAAACAGCAAAGACTTAATTTTCCATGCTGAGAACAGTACCTGACGGTGTCAAGAAGAAAAACCTGATGGCGTCAAGAGTAAAATCCGTGACGACCCAGTGAAAACCTGAAGGCGTCACAAGAAGGGCGTCAAAAGTTAATGTTGTGACGGCCTGCAATTGGAATACACATGACGGCGTCAAACCCAGATCTAGGCAGTCCGAGAAATTATTTGGCGGTGAGATGACGGCATTAGAAATTTGTTCTTGACGCCGTCACCTATCAGAATCTATATATAGTTTTCTATTTTTCATTCATAAAAGAGGAACTTGTATGGAGAATACTAGGGCTGAACTTTGTAAACCCTAGGTCGTATTTTACAGTATTTTCAAGGGTTTTCACCCCTTGAATCCTTTCATGTTCAATTGAGATAAGTCCTCTTTCAATTCATTCAATATGTCTATGTGTTGTTTGAATATATCTTATGCTTGTCTTGATTTCAACATGCTAGGCTAGATCTTTCATGTATTTGCTTAGATGTAATGAAACCTAGATGTTAATTATATGTTGATTACTTGTTTATAGTTGTAATGGATGAATGACTTCAATGTTAGGCTTAAGAAAACTGGCAAATCTCCATTGTGTAACATGCTTGAACGTCTTAGGAAACATGAACCGATGTGTACTAGGTTTTATTGGTTGTATTTAATGCATGAGAAAATTCTAGTGATCCCAAGTTAGGAGCTTCTTAGCCGGCTCGACATAGGAGTGAAGTAGGCGCTTATAGGATTGGGGAAGTAAGTACGCCACCCCATGAATGGTATTAAGGAATACAACCCGTCATCCACGCAACTGTAACAAGTAATTAACATGTAAAAGATATCTAGGGAGTAGTGAAATCTAAGTAAACACAATTCTCCCATATATTGCTCACACCTCTAGTTAATTTAGTTTTATTTTCATTTTTAGTATTTTATTTTGATTGCATCTTAGTAATTGGGTTAGTTGACTAGCAGCTAATTCCGCCCAACTCTTTCAAAACCGAGATTTTTAATTGCTTTCATAAAATATAAAAGTACAAAAAGAATCATCCCTCATCTCTAGACCTAGTCTTTAGGTTTTCTAATCCTAGCGACACAATTCCTAGTTGAACGATCAATCCCACGGTACTTGTCATTATACTATACTACATCAATCAGGTACACTGCCTGGTGGGGGTTGTAAGCTTCTCGAGATCCCTTGAGAGGTAAAGCCTGGTGCAATCCCTACGCATCAGTCTCTTAGTTTCTTCTTGGTTTTGTAAAATCCCACGAATGAATCTATTTCTTGGTTTAAATCATAGATTTGTAAAATCCCGTGATGATGGAACTATCCTAGAGAAAGTAAAGTGCATTTTCGGATCTTAATTGATTCTAGTGCTACGGTTTCAACTTCGAAGAAGGGGTATAGTGTGTACTTCACGTATTGGATGACTTTTTTGATATACTTCATGGTATTTTGGTTATAACAAAGTTTTACGGGGTTATGCGCTTTTGACAAAGATCGGGATAAAACCGTTATCAAAGTTCATTTAAAACATCAAAAAGGGCTAGATCTGGGCATTTAAACCACAAGATGTGACTGCGGCATTAATTCATTATTATTTATTTGAGGTTGAAGTAAAATTTCACAGGTGCGTGTACTTAGTATCTAAAGATATCGGGGTTGGTTGGATGAAGATTCTTCGATATCGTTGTTCGAGCTTTTAACCTTTACAATGATGAAGACTTGGATATCTAGTTATTTTTGGGATTCTTCCCTTCTATTACCACAAAATAACTATCACTTTAAGTAGTTACGTTGTAGTGCTCAGTGTCACACGAAGTTGTAGATATTCAAGAGGTGATGTACGTCTTATACTTGATGGTTGGTTGGTTAAAGAGTATAGAGTACCTAGGGATTCGATGTTGCACGAACTCTCTACACCACTCTTAGTTACACATTAGTACAAGCTTAAGTCACAAGTTTAGGTTATTTTACTTCAGTGTCAAGTTCATCATGTTGGGTTTTCTCCATCAGTAGTCACGACAAAGAGCTGACAGAATGATAATGGGGTTGGTAACGAGTTAGCTGAGAGAAGTAGAAAAGAGAAAAATGATGTTTGAACATATCAGTTCAAGCCTCATTCTTCAGCAAAATATGACATTTGAACACATCAGTCAAGCCTTGTTCTTCAGTGACATATAGTGTCTGCAGATAACACTTCAGGCCTCGTTCCTCAAGAAAAGAAAGGTGTACGTCTCAGTGCGCTTAAACTTCGGAAGAAGAGAAATCTTCTTGTTTATGACCATTCTCATCAATATGCTTCATGCTTTTCCCATGCACATTTAGACATCAAGTGAATCAACGTTCTGGAGTCATTATTATTTTATGGCAACCTCATATGCAATTTTTGAAGGGGGAGAAGGGTGAATATACTACATGTTGATTGTTTTCTAAAAAACTGTCATATGGCTCCTACACAAATTAGTTCAAGACCCGCATTTTATTTGGTGACTACTGATGTTTATCAACATCTTCTTACGGAATGATATAATTAGTGATAAAGTGCTTCCAGTTAATGCTTCATGTACACATCTTTATGCTGATTCCGGTTCATCGTAACCATCAGGGGAGAGAAACGTATACACCAAGGATGCACAACAAGTTCACGTGATCGGGTTTGATACTTTATGAAACAAATTAAAGATGATCAGTGTTTCAACTTGTTACTTTGATATTATCATTTCATGCGTACGTCACGGGCAGATTAATCATAACCATCAGGGGAGAGAAATGTGTACACCAAGGACGCACAACAAGTTTACGTGATCAGATTTAATGTCTTATGAAACAAATTCAAGATGATCAGTGTTTCAACTTGTTACTTTGGTATTATCATTTCATGTGTATGTCACGGGCTAATTTGTTATATGTAAAATAACTGGAATGCATTTGGTGAGAGGAAGATATTGATATTCTATTCCTCAAATGGACAATCTTGAAGAAGGTTGAGTCTAAAGTCTGTTCTACATTTTCTGTTGCGTGTTAAAAGACTAAAGACGACATGCATTTAACTATCAAAAGACTTCTTCATATTCAGCAAGTAAAGTGATGGAACAGATATCTAGGCATTACAACCATTGTTGAAGATATCTGGGCATTCATTAGAAAGGTTGTCAGTTTGGGGGAGAGCATTAATTAGGGGAGAGTGAAAAGTCAAATTTAATCCCTAATTAGATTTGCTCACATTGTTCTTCAGCAAGTTGATTCTCACATGATACATTTGAGCCAATTTGGTTCTTCTCACAAGATTTCAAGTATATGTGCGTAAAATGTGTTGCTAATTCTGAGGTATCAAAACCACCAAGGGGGAAGGAGACATACATCTGAACGTACAACGAGTACACGTGATGAACTTTATACTTCTTTTTAATTGAAGTTATTCCAGAAGACATATGTCATAACCGCAGAGAAAATCAGTGCTTTAACTCGTGGCTTTTGGTGTATTATTCCAACTACGTGGGGGAAGAGATGTAAGAAACAGTTTTTGATGATAAAAGAGGTACACAATTTTATGATGATTCCTCTAGTTAGTCTGTATCCTGTAGGAGGAAATGTGTTCATCCGGAACTTACTTGTTTTGATGTAATCATTTCGACTACATCCGGTACTTAGTTGTTTTTATGGTATTGTCTTGGTAGTATCATTTTGACTGCATACGGGATAAATTGCTTTCACTTGGGACTTAGTTGACTTTGGTGAAACAATTTAAATGTGTTCATCTGGGACTTACTTGAGTTTTACGGTACTATTTTGGTGTTATCATTTCGACGACATCTGGTACTTAGTTGCTTTTGTGGTAATGTCTTGGTGTTATAATTTAGACTACATACGGGATAAATTGCTTACACTCGGGACTTAGTTGACTTTGGTGTAGCAATTCTCATTTGCAATTTCCTGAAGGGAGAAAAGTGCATTCTCGGGTCTTAATTGATTTTTATGTTACGTTTTCGACTTCATCAATAGGATTGAGTGTGTACTTCGGGATTTTGGGCTTCAAACAATGAGACTGGTTGCGTTACTTCAACTGCTTAAGGGAAGTGGTCTCTTGATACTTTTGGTATGTATTACTCAGCCTCCAGCAGGAAGAAATACGAGAAGAATTATTCAAGTGTGAGATGATACTTTGCTGATCTATTTGATGATGCCCCGAACGGATATTCATGATGATTATTTTTAAAAGGAGCAGCAATATTTGATGTGGTTTGCTACAAATTCCGTTGTCCACTTAATTATTCTAAGCTTGTAAGAAAGCTTTGAAACTACTCAAAAATAAGATTGTCGGTTTGAGGGGAAGCTATCAAAGCTTCATGATGAGGAGGCTCAAGATAAGACGAATATTGAGAGGCCTCGAAAGCTTTGGTGGTGGATGTTTAAGAGATGTTAACTACAGACTTCTACAACGAACATAACGATATCCTCATTACGGTATTCATGTCAACATTATCTTAAATTGAGTAATATACTTTGTAAATAGATAAAACCAAAAAGAAAATAGAAAAATATAAAACCAACGAAAAACCATAAAAATCAGAAAAAATTAAAAATTCCATAAATAGGTTTTCAAGACATGTCTTCTGGTATCGCTAACATTGACGGTCCTAGAAATGTCATTCAATAATGACACGGGTCTTTAAATGAAGTTTGAGCAGAAGTTCAAATAGTTTTCAAAACATGCCTAAATGGTTTGCTATTACATCAGATAGCAACCCGGTTTTCACCCGGGCATGGATTACTTTATATCCATGTTTCCTCGATCTGATGTACGTTTCAGTGCATTATTTCTCGTATAAGAAGAGAAGTATTCTTTACATCGCAAATACTTTTCCATCTATGATTCTTCAGGAGAGTATTTGTGCTAAACTTGATGGTACCATAATTTTTGAAAATCAATCAGACTTGAAGTTTCTCATAAAATTTGTCACTCAATCAATGACTACAACTCTTTAACTAGAAAACGCGTCATCGATTGAGGGAGAGAGTGAATTTTCAAAAAATTTATATCATCAAAATGTGGTAAACTTTGTACATTATAAGTAGTGAATAAACATTTGTTGTTATGTGTCAGAGTATGAATTTTTCATGAGTTTTGCATTAAACTCCAAATCATTTATAAACTCATTAAAACTGACAATAATAGAGTCCCTCATAATTTGAGGGGGAGGGGGCATTAATATGTTCCACTTTTGGCTTGTATAAATCAGACACATTTTCTCCCAAATTTTCTAACTGATGCGTGGGAATCGCAACAGGCTTTACCTCTCGAGGGATCTCGAGAAGCTTACAACCCCCACCAGGCAGTGTACCTGATCGTTGTAGTATAGTATAGTGACAAGTACCGGGGGATTGATCGTTCAGCTTAGGAATAGTGTCGCTAGGATTAGAAAGCCTAAATACTAGTTCTAAAGGTGAGGGATGATTCTTTTTGTATTTTTATATTTTTTAGAAAGCAAGTAAATATCTCGGGTTTGAAGGATTTGGGCGGAATTAGTTGCTAATCAACTAACCCAATACTAAGATGCAATCAAAATAAAATACAAAAAATGAAAATAAACTAAATTATACTAAAGTTGTGAGCAGTAATTGGAGAAAATGTGTTTACTTAGATTTCACTACTCCCTAGACATCTTTTACACGTTAATTACTTGTTATAATTGCATGGATGACGGATCATATTCCTTAATACCATTCATGGGGTGGCACACATAACTCCCCAATTCTATGAGCTCTTATCTCCTCCTACACCATGCCCAACACAACTATAGGGATTGTAAACAGTGGCTCATGCATTAAATACAACCAATAAAGACCTAGTGCGCCTCGGTTCATGTTTCTTAAGACGTTCAAGCATGTTACCAAATGGAGATCTGCCAGTTTTCTTAAGCCTAACATATAAATCATTCATCCAAGACAAGAAAAAACAAGTAATCAGCACATAATTAACATCTAGGTTTCATTAGATCTAAGCAAACACAAGATAGATCTAGCCTAGCATGATAGAATTAAGACAAGAACATGATATAGACAACCAACACATAGAAATATTGATTGAATTAGAAGAACACTTATCTTGATTAATCATGCAAGGTATCAAGGGGTTGGAACCCTTGAAAAACCTGTAAAGTTACACCAAAATCGTACTTAGGGTTTCTCCAAAACTTCTCTCTTTTATGTGTGAAAATTAGAAAACTATATATAGAAAAATAGGTTTGACGGCGTCAAGATAAACACTGTGATGCCGTAACCTCGCAGCCAAAACTCTTCTCGGACTGCCTAGATCTACTTCTGACGCCGTCAAGACTTATACACTTCCAGGCCGTCATGAGTCTTTTACTCTTGACGCCCTTCCTACGTGACGCCGTCAAATCTGTTCTGGGTCGTCATGGAAATTCATGAAATTTGCTCTTGACGCCGTCAAGGTATTGCTCTTGACGCCGTCACCTACTATTCCCAGCATGGAAAATTAAGACTTTGGCGTTTTCTTCACTTTTATGCTCCAAAAACGTCCGAATTGCTTCCTTTTCCAGATTTCTCTCCCAAAGTACCTAAAATCACAAAAGGAACGATTTAGGGCAATATTTGATCAAATAAATTTGAATTCGGGCTTAAATGACCCCCTAAAAATGGATCATTTTTCGCCTCATCATATACCCTTACACTTGAGATTTGCTTGTCCTCAAGCAAATACGCTTTTATTCTACTCAAAAGACAAGTTAGGGGTCATTTAACACTAACATAAAAGTAATTACAACAAATAATCGTTCCACTAAAGACCAATAGACAAGCACGGAGGTCATACACTAGCACCTCACAAATAGTGTTTAGATACTCACATCTCTCGGGTGTAATAAAGTGTAAATTACAATATGGAAACATAAGATATCTCTCACTACCTGTCATAGCAAAATAGATTACCATAGGCTTGGGAAAGGATCAAACCTCCACCACATGGCGTAAGCACCTAGGATAAACTATCAAAGAGGTCTTTTAAAGGGTTGTAACGTTAGGTGTAGGGATATGAAATACACGGTTTTGTTGGATAAAGGAAGTTTTTACTGGTGGCGAGTTAACAATCTTGGTTAATTACATGAACAATATGGCGTTGCTAAGCCAAGACTAGACTCGACTTAAGCTAATGAATGAAAAATAACAAAAATATGAACATAGAATAAAAAGGGATGGTAGTCCGTATCTTTTTTTTTTCTCTTTTCTTTTATTTTTTTTATTTTTTTTTCGATTTTTTTTTTATTTTTTATTTTTTTGCATACACTCTTACCCTACCATCCAAAATAATACATCATAAGGAATGAACGTTCCCCTTACACTTGAATCTTTACATACTTTACATTAAACTAATCTAATGACTCGAATTAAGAAAATCAAAACACTTGGAGCACTTTTAAAATTAATGTACATATGGGGGTAATAAATGATGTTCTTCCCCATTACTCCATAAAATAAGTACTTACCCATGAGTCCCAATCGTCCCAAAACAATATGTACAAGGATATGACTCGACTTAGCAACCATGTAATCAATTAGAAAGTTAACTTAGGGTTTAACAAATAACAATAATGCACTAAAAATGAGCGCATACACGGAAGGCTAAGGCGATTTGGTTGTACATTTAAGTGGGGTGTAACAAATTCTTCCTTTAAGTAAAATGCTTAAAGTTAGAAACGAAAAGATAGGCTCGGAGGGGTGTACTAGGGGTTTCGTGTACTAAAAATGAGTACAACGCTAAGGGTGTGGGAAAAATTAGTTGACTTAACTAGCCAAGTAATATGACTTAATTGGTCAAGTAATTATGATACGGGTTTAACACAAGGGTAATCCTAATGCCTTTTATCATGTAGTAAATCCTACCACACGAATGTAGTCTCACTAGCGGTCTCGGGATGCATCACTAACACAAGTTCTAGAATCTAAATGCTACCGGTACACTCATAAGCACTAATAGTAAATGCTTTTCTTATCAAATCTAAAGGCGAACCTCACATATTTGGGTGGAAAATTTTTCTGAATATACGGTTATGTGCTAGTCATACAATCTCCTATCCATGAGACGCTTGCTATGGCTAAAGTTTCACTCCTAAATGTTGTAAAAAAATTTAAATTTGGCGCTAAAATTGCACTAACAAGTATTTCTCATAGTTTTATTACACATCTACCATTAAACAAAACTAACTCAAGCGAAAGTGCATATGTAAGGTATCATCTTTTTACCCTCCCCTTACACTTAAGATGAACATTGTCCCCAATGTTCAAGTAAAGAATGTAAAAGTGAAAAAGTAAAGAGAATGAAATCAAATACTCCCCTGATTCGCTCGGTATGGATAATAGGGTGGCTAGGTTAAATCTTCCTCCAAGAAAATGAACAATCAAAGCTTCCCTTCCAGAATATAAATCATCTTCTTGTCATACATAACCTGTAAAACCTGACAAAATAGACAAGACAACCTCGCGTAAAATCGGCGGCATTCTATATAAGTTACTAAATCCTAGAAAACAAGATAAGATATAATGCTTGTGGAATGAAGTTTGCAGATCTCCTGGAGATTATAAAACTTAATAATTCACAAAAACCATAAGACTCCGTTAGAAAAACAAAACCGGTAAAATTTCCAGATTTTAACTCCTGACGCCGTCAAGAGTAAACCCCTGACGGCGTCAGAATTGACCTGCAGAAATCCTTATGTTAAGTTTCCGGAAAATTTTTGGAAAAACTTGGTCCTACTTCCTGGAAAATCCTGCAAAACTTCATTATGACTCAATACAAGCATTTGACTCTAACAAATACGAATACACATGTTCATTTAATATTGTGGAGAATCATGATCGGTTTGTTTCTTAAAAACATATTTGGGGTTTCCCCTTACACTTATCTTTTGCAAAAATACTTTTAGGTGGAGTTAAGACTAGGCCAAAACAACAAAGTAAAGTATTTCCACTATTTAGTTTAGAAACATGATCAACCAACAATAAAAATTAAGCATGCATACGGAAGCAAATAACAAACAAACAAAATAAAATCACACAAAACATGGGTTGCCTCCCAAGAAGTGCTTGTTTTTGTTCGAGTCATGAGCCTGACTCTACCCTTATTTAACGGAAATTGGGGAGGTTTTTCCTACACTTTGAATTAAGTGCGGGTGAAAGTAGCGATACACACCCTTAGGGTGAAAATATGCCACGTGAGGTAAGAGTGGTAGATGAATTATATGCTCAAAGGGGTGTGCTCCTATCATCATAACCTTAACAAATTCAATTGGGTTAATGGGTGGATTAAGATTTTCTCCTAGAAAGGGATCATTTTCAATCAACTTCAAGAGATTACTAGTTGGGGATCCATCTTGACCTAATAAACCCGGTTTAAACCCATAATGTTTCTTGTGATCAATCACAAATGGGTGATGTAAGCATGTAAGGTCATTTTCCACTCCTATATTGGCTCCCTCTCTACAAGGCTTAGAGTCTACTACCTTTGTCCTAAGACTACCCGGACTATATGGTTTGATGGGTGGGTCGGTTCCTCTTTCGTCTCCTAGAAATATATCTAAGGATGGAAAGGTGTGTAAAGATTGAGGTTCCGGTTCATCAACACTAGGAAATTCCCTAGAACTAGGAGTAAGGTTATCATTACAAGTATTCAAACCTATATCCTCAAGTGGTGCCTGGTCCAAGGGTTCTACCTCAATTGGGATTCCTAAAGTCTCTTCTACTTCTTCCGGGTAAGTCATGGGTGGTGTGTATTCCTCAAGTGATGATGGGAGTTGTAGGGTACTTTGTAGGTTTGTGTTATTTACCTCATCCTTCTTTATCTCAATATCATCTATATCCTCATCATGTGTTCCTTGAGATTCCAAGTCATTGATCATAAAACCTAGGTCTTTTTGCTCAATATGATCATGCTCGGCTAAATCCTCCATAATTGTTTCTTCAAGTTGTGATGTATACAAATCCATCAATTCATTGAACTCATGGTTCACTGTTAGGAGACTTTCCTCAAAATTTTTCCAAAGGGTCTTACTAAAAGGAATTGATCCTAACAATGATTGTTTAATATAGGCCACACATGCGCATAACTCATCAAACCTATCAAACTTTACACCATCTCTTCTTGTATATATCTAAGATCACTTAAAAATTCATTGGAGCAACAGTAAACAAATCTATCTGAGTAAACTAATTGTTCTTCATTTGTTAATGATCTAAATGGAATTTCACCCGCCATGGAGACAAATGAAACTGGTTTTACAAACAAAGGCACAAAGAAAAAGATAGACTAAAGAGAAGCTAAAAAAAAAAAAAAAAAAAAATCTTACTAGAAATGAATCTAGCAAGTAGACCTAATAAAAAGAAATTCTAACCTAGACAATAACTATTCCCCAGGCTGCGGCGCCAAAAACTTGATGCGTGGGAATCGCAACAGGCTTTACCTCTCGAGGGATCTCGAGAAGCTTACAACCCCCACCAGGCAGTGTACCTGATCGTTGTAGTATAGTATAGTGACAAGTACCGGGGGATTGATCGTTCAGCTTAGGAATAGTGTCGCTAGGATTAGAAAGCCTAAATACTAGTTCTAAAGGTGAGGGATGATTCTTTTTGTATTTTTATATTTTTTAGAAAGCAAGTAAATATCTCGGGTTTGAAGGATTTGGGCGGAATTAGTTGCTAATCAACTAACCCAATACTAAGATGCAATCAAAATAAAATACAAAAAATGAAAATAAACTAAATTATACTAAAGTTGTGAGCAGTAATTGGAGAAAATGTGTTTACTTAGATTTCACTACTCCCTAGACATCTTTTACACGTTAATTACTTGTTATAATTGCATGGATGATGGATCATATTCCTTAATACCATTCATGGGGTGGCACACATAACTCCCCAATTCTATGAGCTCTTATCTCCTCCTACACCATGCCCAGCACAGCTATAGGGATTGTAAACAGTGGCTCATGCATTAAATACAACCAATAAAGACCTAGTGCGCCTCGGTTCATGTTTCTTAAGACGTTCAAGCATGTTACCAAATGGAGATCTGCCAGTTTTCTTAAGCCTAACATATAAATCATTCATCCAAGACAAGAATAAACAAGTAATCAACACATAATTAACATCTAGGTTTCATTAGATCTAAGCAAACACAAGATAGATCTAGCCTAGCATGATAGAATTAAGACAAGAACATGATATAGACAACCAACACATAGACATATTTATTGAATTAGAAGAACACTTATCTTGATTAATCGTGCAAGGTATCAAGGGGTTGGAACCCTTGAAAAACCTGTAAAGTTACACCAAAATCGTACTTAGGGTTTCTCCAAAACTTCTCACTTTTATGTGTGAAAATTAGAAAACTATATATAGAAAAATAGGTTTGACGGCGTCAAGACAAACACTGTGATGCCGTCACCTCGCCGCCAAAACTCTTCTCGGACTGCCTAGTTCTACTTCTGACGCCATCAAGACTTATACACTTCCAGGCCGTCATGACTCTTTTACTCTTGACGCCCTTCCTACGTGACGCCGTCAAATCTGTTCTGGGTCGTCATGGAAATTCATGAAATTTGCTCTTGACGCCGTCAAGGTATTGCTCTTGACGCCGTCACCTACTGTTCCCAGCATGGAAAATTAAGACTTTGGCGTTTTCTTCACTTTTATGCTCCAAAAACGTCCGAATTGCTTCCTTTTCCAGATTTCTCTCCCAAAGTACCTAAAATCACAAAAGGAATGATTTAGGGCAATATTTGATCAAATAAATTCGAATTCAGGCTTAAATGACCCCCTAAAAACGGATCATTTTTCGCCTCATCACTAACTTGTTTAAATCAATTGAGATCCCAAATCTCAAAAGGTTTGAAATTTTTGATCGGGGGAGAGAATGTGATTTAAATAATATTATAATCTGATAAAAAGTAAGCATTTAAGACTCAAGCAAGCACTCTTCCCTCCATGTGCTAAACAATTTTGATTAATCGATGCACATGTTGAGGGAGAGCATTTCTCAAAACTCAAAAACAATTCAGGTACAAATGCTTTGCTGTTGAATATCACACGTACATGATTGATTTTCAAGTGGTTTTAAGGCGAAGTGAACAGTACCAAAAGACCGACACTGCATTTACTTTATCATAGATATAAGGATGGTAAGATTAGGTACATGTTCCCACGATCCCCAGAGTCGGAGGGATCTACCCAGGGACAAACCACTAGTTAGTGTAGAAGTCCTTAGGTATGATACAAAAAAGGAATAAAGTGTGAATAAAGGGAATAGTGCCAACTGAGATGGAGTTAGTACTAGAATAAACCCAACAAGGTACTAGTAATGAAGTCTCGGTAAGCACTGAAGGGGTTGAATAATCAAAAAGAAATGTAAAGATAAAGGGTGTAAAGAAAGAAGCCCTCCTTATACATTAGGCAGAAACCAGGTCAATACATATGCTGTCAGGATCACTTGGTTGATTGCTGGCATTGAAGACAAGTATCATGGACCCAGTGATACGCTGCATAACCCTCTTTAGCCACTTAAGGTCTCTCAAAAGATTCTTGCTTCATTCCCATAGAGATTCACTCATTACTATCGGCTCTCTCACTCTGAGTTAGTTGGTATTGAAAAGGTGGCAGTCTGCTCCAGCCTCCGACTTCTAAAACCAAAAACGCACTTTTAAGTCTAGATCCATGAGATCATCAATAAATCTCATTAGGGCACTAATTAATTATTCACTTGTATTTCACAAACTGTGGAAACAAGTAAGATTTTAAGAGTCCTACACATTACCCTCGTGGTATTGCCAGAACATCCGAGTGATATGTAAGTACTCAAAATGAAGACGGAAATCCTTCTAGAGCCAACATAAAACAAGCTCTTGGTGGGTGACATGTGAGATCCATCACGGATCAAAATTGTGACAACTGGAAAATAACGATGGGGCGATTCTTATTTGAATCAAACTTGTTCTAGTAAATGGATTGACAGATGCTAGAAATGTGATTCAATTTATAAAACTCTCATCGTGTTGCATAAATTCTTTATCCAGTGACACGCGAGTGATTTTTCTAATCAATTTCTCATCAATCAGTAGGTATTTAATTCACTGATTCACTCTACCATGTTGTCTGCTTTGAGACGTTCCAGTATGAGAACATGTTGTTAATACAAATAATGTCAAAAACGTTATTCGCATTATTCGGTCTTCTCATGTTTTGACAATCACAAAATATAAAGACATGTTACGTAAAGTTACGGTTTATAAGTTTTTAATCGAGGAAACGCGTTACTTCCACGTAGCTGCTTCAACATCACTTCAAGTATAAACAAACTTTATACCGTTATTAGTTAAGTGATCAAAGAATTTTATCTTCTCCTAAACTTACAATTTTAAGTTTGACAAAACATTTTCAAAAAAGTATTTTTTTTTGTTTTTAAAGAAATGTTTTATTAAGAAAATAAATTCAAATTCAAACATTACAACAACTAGTTTTCCCTCCAACCTTCACCAGATAGTTTTCACCACGTCTGGACAAAAATGGGAGCATTTGTCGGGGAGGTCCCGTAAAGGGGTCGATGGTCCCTTAGTGATAAAGGACCGTCGCCTATTTAAAGGACCGCCTGCTCCTTTGTGTCGACTATAAATACTGGACTGTTTTCTTTCAAAATAAGATTTTTCACACACACAAAACTTTCTGGTCTTTGTTCCTTTTATTCTTTGATCACTATAACATGTCGGTATATGTTTATAAGTGATTTCCTCTTCCGTCAAGTGCAAGAGAAGAATTCTCGACAACTATGAAGATTCGAGAAGTTATAGGTGTCCACACACAAACGTAACATGTGTTACGTGATAGGATTCATATCATGTCATTGTTTTCTGACTTGTGTGTGAGTCGAGGATGGGGTATAAACTTGGATGGTGATGTAGTTCCAAGTATTGTATTTGTGTGAGCTTGGATGGTGATGTAGTTCCAGGAAGTCTTGTAACTAGATTAGTTCATGTATTTACTGTGAGGAGAGTGATGTCCTAAAGTGTAGGTTAGGATTTTTTGTGTCATTATGTAAAGACTTAGATCGGGGATGATCAAGTGTGATATGTATGTAAAGACTTGATTCGGGTGAAGAATCAAGTGAGTCGTGTGTGTGAAGGCTTGGTTTGAGTGAAGAACTAAGTATGTCTAACAAGTGAAGACTTAGATCAGGTGAAGATTCAAGATGGACAAGAGTGATTGTTCGTGTGGCCACGTGGGCATTTGGAATAGATTGGTTCTAGCTATGATTAGAACTCGACATTATGCTTAGTGTCGTTAAGCCTTGTGTAAGCATGTGTACGGATTGCTCCGCCTAAAGGAGTGTGTTGATATAGTGATTGATAACTCTCGAGTGTGGTACTTGGGGAGTGGAGTAGGACGGAGAGTGAGCTTCGTGTCGAACAACTATAAATCGCCACTTCTCTTGGTTGTGCTCTTTCATTACTTTTCACGTTACTTGTTTATTTATGTTTGCTAGTAACTAAATTGATATCACATAACTAGTAAGATTCAGCGTGTTTGTTAATGAAAAATAACTAGACCTGAAATGGCGAAAGGGTTTAGAAAATTAAAAAGAAGCGGTGAAACTATTCAACCCCCCCCCCCTTCTAGTTTCTACAATTGGTATCAGAGCTTCGTTTATCAAGACCTTTAAAGTATAATGTACTTTAAAACTTGAATCGATCTATGGAATCAAAATGATATCTAGAAGGGTGTCATTTGAATGAGCCACCATTTTTCAAAAATGAAAATCTTGTCATTTGGAAAAATGAATTTGAAAGTTATGTGAAATCAATTAGTCATGATCTTTGGCATGCCATTTCATTTGATTATTTTTAATCAATGAGAATAGATTTCTAAAACCAAAAATTTCATAAGAAACATTTGCTTGACATTGAACTTCAAATGTTGATTTATAAAAGTTCACCCAAAAAGAGTTTCGATAAAACCAGTTTTTGTAATGTGGTAAACGGCATCTTGCTAAATATCTTAGAACTTCATCAAAGGAATGCTCAAGCCAATGATGATGAAAATGTGATATTAAAAACATTTAATTTAAGTAGAATCATATATTAATAGTTTGAATGTCTCCATTGTAGGTAATGTGGCCGACAAGAATTTCTTGAGCAACCATGTTGGTATACCAATCTAATTGTTTTGATGTAATAACTATTAAGAAGACAATGTGCGGTTTTATGTGCAATATGGATAGCTAGCTAAGAAGACAATACGCGCCTTGAGCATGTAGACAACCTGATGGTCATCTTACCAAGCCGATTGAATTACTAATGTTATGGACTAATAGCGAAGTGTGTATCACCTAGTCTTGCATCACCAACAACACATGTTTTTGGTTATGTGCTAATAAGGATTGCTAAAGGCCAAGGTAAGTCTTCTACCAATATTGACTATTATGCTTTCTATTTGATTGCTTGCTATATGTTCATGTAACTACGTGATTATAGATTACTTGCTTATATGCTTGATGATGTTTGTATGCCAATATGTGCTAGATGCTTTGTGTTGATTAGACGCTTTGTCTAAATCCTTATCCTTCTTTGGATTCAAGCAAACTATTTGGAAAAACAATGGTCTTACCACAACCATTGTTTATAGCAAATTTGGCGTCAATCAATCACTAAAGACGATGCATACTTGCTTCACTCTTTGTTTGCTCTCTAGTTCTCGTCTATGACATTTCTTGAAACTTAATTGATTGACTTCTAGCTTCCTCGATTCAAACCTCATCCCTAAATTTTATTCTCTCTTTTCTTCTGTTTCGACTCAAAATCCACTCTTTAATCAAGCGTATCGAGTATTTCATTCTTCTTATGTCTCGATTCTACTCCTTACCCATTCTTTAGCCTACTCGTGCGTATTGAGTCATTTTTGTATCTTAAAACACAATGTGTTATGTTTTAAAACCATCTTAAACTAAAGATTTTTCATACTAACCAAAACATCAAAAATTGTCCAAAGACCACAAGCTTCTGGTGGCGGTCCCTTAGCTCTCAGCGGTCCCATATCGTTAAGGGACCATCCATGAATATTTGCCTATGCCGCGTTATTCCTTTTACAGAACTTCTTAACACCCCTTTAGTGCAGAAAGTGACGAAAAACTCAACCCAACACTCAAATCCTCACTAACCCATTATCAAATTAGTTCAAGGCTTTCAAAGTTAAGATCATCAACCACCTATACTCACTAATCACTCCATTGTAAGTCAATTTTCTAAATTTCATTTAATTAATTTGTAATTAAATTTCTAGGGTTTATATGAACTCAAAATTAAATTAGGGATTCTCATTTCTTTGCAAAATCAACAACAATTAAAGGTCAATCTTAACAATGTATCACCAACAACACGTAAATTAATAAGTCAACTATTTTAATTCGTGAGTTTTTGAAAATGGGTAAAAAATGAGATTATCCCTGACTAAAATTTGTGGATGATAATATTGTTCAATCACATGACAATAACGTAATTATGCATTGTTAATACATGTCAAAAACGTTTCATTATCATGCAACTTAACGAATCAAGAATTTCAAAACTAATGATACATGAAAAGTGTTTAGAATAAGCACAATATTATTATCTTGTTAACCGTTTATTTATTATACATAGGTACAATCATGCCTTACACATATGATATCGATCACATCTTAACTCAATCTTATATTCCCAAAATTTATTCTAAATCTGACACACCATCTGAATTTATTCCATGTATCAAACCATTTGAGTTAGGTCATGTTCATGAAGGACGAATGGTTGATCCCTTGTATCCTAATAAGGAACGTATCGAAAGAGGTTTTCGTTTCATAGGGTTTGATTGTCTTCTAAACATTAACGAAATACTTGAATTTTACTCTAGTGTTAATATCAAACGAGATCAAAATTACTTTATACACCTTAAGTGTAAAATTGGTCACTACAATGTCCATGTATCTCTAAAACAAATTGCTCAAATTCTTGAACTTCCTAGTAATGGGCAATGTGCTTATTCGGAAGAGTTTGATCTCAACTCCCTCCTTGAAAATCGAGAAGATGAAGGTCCATACCGAACATATGTTCCTTCTTCAGCCAAAATAATTGGGTTAATTTGTCAAACGCCTGACATTCTTCACCCAAACAAAATTCGTATTTCTGAACTTCGTCCTGGTCTTCAAACTATGGTTGTTATTCTTTGTGAAAACATTTTATGTCTTGTTAAGGATCATGAGCATGTACCAGCATGTTATGCTCACACGCTGCATTGCATAATTAGTAAACGACCTTACAACCTTGCTTGTTTCTTCCCTAAGCGAATAATGCAACTCGAGGACACTAACGACAAGTTAATGCCCTATGAGATGTGTAGGACCTTAGATATCACAACTTTATCACACAATATAAGCTCAATATGAAGTAAAGGTGGTGACTTGAAGTAATAATATGTATATCGTGTATGTGTAGAGAGAAAGAGATGAAATATGAGAGAACTTTTATAACAAAACACACACAATACACACTCAAGCACACACCTCAAATGTGCCTTTGAGGTGTTTATATAGTGTCATACATTATTCCCTAAAGGCTTTTCTATGGGCTTGGACTAATGGGCTTGGTTTACATTTTCTAATAAAGGCTTACATGATATACTTAATGAGTACCAAGTCCATAGCCCAATATCCTTAACTATTACAATAATTGTCGACTAAAAAATGATCGTCACTTTTAATGCTAACAATCTCCCCCTAAGGGACGATCATTGAGATCGCCCTTTGATTACATAAATGATCGACACTTCTAATGCTAACAAACTCCCCCTAGGGGTGATCATTGAGATCTCTCTTTTATGACCTTGATCTTTGATCTTTGAAACTTGTTCTCTTTGAACTTTGAGTCTTGTTGTGTAATAGTTTTGCAAGTTCCTTTGTTCCAATCATGCTTTGTGATCTCTGAATAATGTCGATTGGTCGTTCTTGCCTTTTATCAACATCTTTACACTGTTGTCTTTACGTCTTTTCCAACATGCTCATACTTTGTTTGACATTGAATCTTAGTGAATTTCTCTTTTCTTTGACTTTAATCTTTGTTTCTTTAGTTTGTAGATTCTTTGACTTTGACTTAGAAACGTTCTGAACTTTGCTTTGCTTTGATCTTTGAAGAAAGCTTTGCAGGGTATGAGCATGTGGATCTTTGAGTGATGGTAACAGTCTTTCTCCAAGGAACGTTCAAAAGTACCTGCATAAAACAGTTAGCAATAAAATATCCGGTACTTACAGGTTCGGAATTAGAGATCATCAACAACATAGTGTGAAGACTCCTTCTAACCCTTACCAAGGCCGTTCCCATTTCGGATACTCCCAAGAGAGCTTACGAGACCTACTAAGTAGATCAACGAATGGGTGAGTCATTGTGGATCACTCCACAACTGTAGACCGTTTACAACCACCGCGAACACTAAGCGTAACCCATAAAGAATTACCGAAGTGACCTGCTGTCAGGGCGGCTTGATGTTGACCCTGGCAGGAGTTTCCATTCAATCATTGAGAATCACTATTGTGAATTCTCTCATAAATGTTCTCCGCAGATTGCTAAGATCTGTGTAGGACTCTTAAGTTTACATCTAGTGTCCTTAATGATGAACAACCAGTGTAGAAATATCATGTGTTCCTATGAGATCTTTTGATGAATCTCGGGGCTCTAGACTCGATAAGTGCACATTTGGTGTCCTATGCAGAGATTAGGGAGAGGTCTCTTGTTTCAATATCAACCATCTCTAAGAGACAGGTCGATAGATTACACCGGTTCCCCGTGAGAATGAAACAAGCTCTTTTAAGAGAACTTGAGTGGCTAGAAGGTTAAGTGCAGTGCGTCACTGGGTCCATGACGTCTTTATCTTCAATACCAGTGTCACCTTAGCAACAAACAGTAGCATACGAATTGAACCCGGTGTCTGCCCTAAGGTTGAAAATATGGAGGGCTATTTCTTTTCACCCTTTTTCATAACTTTTTTTTTAATTCTTCAACCCCTTCTTTCTCCTTTCTCATTTTCACCTTTTTCAATCATACCTAAGGACTTCTAATTCTACTCTATTGGAATTGTCCTTGGGTAGATCCCTCCGGCTCTAGCGGATCATTGGACATAAACCTAACCATAATCACCTTATAACTCCATGGTTATCCTAGATTTATTGATCACATGCCTTAAAACTTTTTGTGAAAATCTCTCAAAGTGTTTATGATAATAAAACACATTGTTGTTACCACTTTGAGAGTTTTACAACTTTTGAAGGACTCCCCCTTCACATGTGCTCATGGATTATTAAGAAATTTGCACATGCGTAAGGAGTTTGTACTTTTGAATTGATCCACTTTCAGTGAACATGACCGATTCGAGACACGCTTACATCACTAGTTAGACTAGCTTGAAATTATTACCCGTCCTGGTCAAGTCCAAAGAAAGTCTCTCGATACGGTACATTCTACTTAGACAAGTCCTATTCAGGACACGCTTACATCACTAGTTAAACTAGCTTGAAATGAGTACTCGTCCAGGACAAGTCTTTTTTATTACGAACATTTTAAGCTTCTTCATTTCATTGGTACTTTCTGAGTCGAGCTCATTTAAGATTCAAGACGATCACATTTTAATCACATTTCTCCCCCTCAATAATAGCATATCCATGGTATTTTTTTATACCAATTGATTAAAACCTTTGTTTTTGGATAGCTTATGGAGAGAAACGGATGTTCGATAATTCCGAATTAGTTTCTTTTGAGCATGACTTTTTGGAAATCTTTGTATTACTCCCCCTCAAAAGTAGAATATTTTGAGTAAATTTAAGCTTTTAAGGATTTGAGGGAGTAATATCTTGAGCAACAACGTGAAAAGTTTTGAAAACCTTTTGAAGCATTTTTCAAAATTTTGCTCAAAAATTAAGAAGACTTTGATAAGCTTTTTGGTGAGAAGTCTTCTTATCTTTTAGGATTGTCGCACAAACATGTACAACAGGGTCCTTTCTTTGAAAATCGCGGGTTATACACTTTTATGTGTGCATAAGCCATTATGTTTTTAGGATAAGTGCTCAAAGAATATGTAAAACCTTTGTTTTGATTTAAGCACTTTCCTTTCTTTGAAGAACGAGTCCTTAGCAGAAATACAAGTGCGCTGATACCACTTGTAGGACCTTAGATATCACAACTTTATCACACAATATAAGCTCAATATGAAGTAAAGGTGGTGACTTGAAGTAATATGTATGTCTTGTATGTATAGAGAGAAAGAGATGAAATATGAGAGAACTTTTATAACAAAACACACACAATACACACTCAAGCACACACCTCAAATGTGCCTTTGAGGTGTTTATATAGTGTCATACATTATGCCCTAAAGGCTTTTCTATGGGCTTGGACTAATGGGCTTGGTTTACATTTTCTAATAAAGGCTTACATGATATACTTAATAAGTACCAAGTCCATAGCCCAATATCCTTAACTATTACAATACTTGTCGACTCAATAATGATCGTCACTTTTAATGCTAACAGGATGCTCTTAACTCATTTTTATAACTTCGTAATGCAAACATATCCACACCTCCAAAGCACCCAATACCAACTCTTTCGTCATGTTATGGATCCTATACCCAAGTCACACATTTCATCATTCCTTGAGTTTGAAAGGCTTCCGATTGATGATATTCTCGATGAGGAGTTATCCATTTATCAAGAGAGACGCTTCAAAGAAGACTGAAGTCAACAATCATATATTTTTTGTTGCTATGTTAAGACTTTGAATGATTCATAGTATTTCTATTTATTGCCACTCTTAGCATTGCTATGATTGTCGTTTGTATGAACTAATCTTATCTATATTAGACATGAATGTTTGCTAATGATGTTATTGGCTTATTTAGAGTTTGAAAAACACCTTTCATGGTTAAATTCTTGTTTATGCTGTTCTGCAACAAATAGGATTGATTTGAATATGCAGGTTGCAAAAATGAGAAACTAGACAAAATTCTGCGAACCTACTACCAGTGGTCCCTTATTGTTTCGGCGGTCCTCTATTGATAAGGGACCGCCTGAGGTTTAAAGGACCATCCTTGTGGGATCACGGATTTTTGAACTATTTTCTTCATTCCTGCAATCCTAAACATATTGCATGATTATCACCACTGGAGGTGGCAAAACAGGCGGGCCGGGCGGGCACAGGCTACGGGCCAAATGGCCTACGTGCTAAACAGGCTATGGGCCAAACGGGCACGAGCCAAACGGGCGCATGTTATACGAATCGCTTTTGAAACGATCTAAAATAACAAAAAAAAATCATCAAACGTAACACCTCATTTAAATTTAAGTTACTAGATATACTATATTCATAAGTTTTTCAATTTAATGTTTTCCAATTGAGAGAAAAACATGTGCCCATTATGCCCATTTAATTTCTAAATGGGCAATATATGCCCATTTCAAAAAAAAGAGGGGGCCCAAATGTACCCAAATCTTTTAAAATTTTGCCCATTTAGCCCATTTTTTTAATTTTGGGCACAAATTGCCACCTCTAATCACCACCTTACCATGTTTAGATAAACATTTCTAAGTGCTTAAAAACTCCTAATGCATGCTTTGCCCAAATCACAACCATGCTTGATTATTTAAGCCTCCCTCATCATCCTCAACCTCATCACAATCATCTTTCAAATCAACTTCATCACCTACAATGGCCTCATCTTCCACCTTCTTGCCAACAACAAACAAAGAACCCACAACACAACAATCAAACAAAAGGCCAAAGCTTAAAATCATTTGACCTCAAACCAATGTCATTGATCTCACACTCTATGAAACCACTCCATCTCCTAAGTCACCACCATCATCACCTCAAGCACCAAGTGCACCACTCAAAACACCATCCACTCAAAAACTTGTCACCCTTGCTCACCCAATGTAGTGCGGGTGGTTACACTCCATTCGTGAGTAATCAACCATCATGTCCCACTCATTCAATCTCATCTCCAAGAAACCAACATCCTCCTCCAACAAACTCATCTAATCATACCACTACATCACCAAATAGGCCTTTGGAGAACAATCCTCTCACTCCACCATCTTCTCCAAATCTTGGTAACCCCGTTCCCTACTATTTTGCTAACAACCACCCTGTGGGGTGTGCTTGTTGTTACCACAACTTTCATCTCATTCACTCTCTTCGAGATGAACTTCATATCATGTTTGGTCACATTGAGTATCTCATTGCTCAACAAAATGTGCAACCAACTCCCCTTGCTTCAATGCCACCATCAGCAACTCCTTCGGCTCCACCTTCATCCTCTCCATCATCCCCTCCACCTTCCGACTAGATATTATCAAAAATATAGTCACAAATAATCAAGTGGAAGTCGTGCTTTGGACCAAACATGCAATGGGTGTTAACTTGTTGTAGTAGTTTATGAATTGTGATGTTGTTTCTATGATGTGTTTGTTATGAAATTTCTTTATGGTTGTCATTGTATGTCTCCTTTGGATGAAATGAATGAATGATTATGTTTTAGATATGATAATGTGTTGTGATATTAGTCATTGTTAAATATGAAAATGGACTAAAAATATCCAACCTTGAAAATGGGAAGTTACTTAAAATACAATATACCTGGCAACTTGGAAGCCTACTGTCGGCGGTCCTTTAAATGGACTGACGGTCCCCAAATCAATAAGGGACCATCCCCCTATTTAAGGGACCGTCCCCAGTAGTGCTCAGAATTAAAATTCCATTCTATGTTTTTTTCTATCTGATTCCTGCACTACATAATTGATTTCACATCCATATCATATTCTATATATGCATGCATGTTCTTTATTCTAACTCTGTTTTGTAGCACATCACCATAGCTCGATTCCCCGGTGCCCTCATTAAGGGGGAGCACTTAGCTAGGGGGAGCTTGTATTTTGTAGATCACTCCAACAATTATCTTTCAAGGTTGCTCGTGTCTTCTCTCCTCAACAACCACGACACACCTTTTTGATTCTACAAAAACGGGGAGAAGTAACAGGAAAACTCATTAAAAACTTATCAACGCATAATTTTACTTAAAATGAGTTTATATTTTGTACTCATCGAAAAGGGGGAGATTGTTAATAAAAATAATGTCAAAAAAGTTATTCGCATTATTCGGTCTTCTCGTGTTTTGATAATCACAAAATATAAAGACATGTTTCGTAAAGTTACGGTTTATAAGTTTTTAATCGAGGAAACTTGTTACTTCCACGTAGCTGCTTCAACATCACTTCAGGTATGAACAAACTTTATACCGTTATTAGTTAAGTGATCAAAGAATTTTATCTTCTCCTAAACTTACAATTTTAAGTTTGACAAAACATTTTCACAAAAGTATTTTTGTGTTTTTAAAGAAATGTTTTATTAAGAAAATAAATTCAAATTCAAATATTACAACAGCTAGTTTTCCCTCCAACCTTCACCAGATAGTTTTTCACCACGTCTGGACAAAAATGGTTGCGTTTGTCGGGGTGGTCCCGTAAAGGGGTCGACGGTCCCTTAGTGATTGATACGTGGGAATCGCACCAGGCTTTACCTCTCTAGGGATCTCGAGAAGCTTACAACCCCCACTAGGCAGTGTACCTGATCGTTGTAGTATAGTATAGTGACAAGTACCGGGGGATTGATCGTTCAACTCAGGAATAGTCTCGCTAGGATTAGAAAGCCTAAAAACTAGGTCTAGAGGTGAGAGATGATTCTTTTTGTATTTTTATGTTTTTATACAAGCAATTAAAAATCTCAGTTTTGGAAGAATGGGCGGAATTAGTTGCTAGTCAACTAACCCAATAACTAAAGATGCAATCAAAATAAAATAACAAAAATGAAATGAAATCTAATTAAACTAGTGGTGTGAACAATGATAGGGAGAGTTGTGTTTACTTAGGTTTCATTACTCCCTAGATATCTTTTACTGGTTGATAGTTTGTTACAATTGCATGGATGACGGGTCGTATTCCTTAATACTAGTCGTAGGGCCGTGTACAATATTCCCTAACTCTATAGGATCCTACTTCACTCCTATGTCGAGCCATTTGAAGCTCCTAACATGGGATAATTAGAATTCTCCTACGCATTAATACAACCAAAAATCATAGTACACCTCTGATCATGTTTCTTAAGACGTTCAAGCATGTCACCAATGGAAGTCTGCCAGTTTTCTTAAGCCTAACATCGAAAACAATCATCCGTAACAACTATAAACAAACAATCAATCCGTAATTAACATCTAGGTTTCACTACATCTAAGAAAACACACAAGAGATCTAGCCAAGCATGTTAAATTCAAGACAAGTGTAAGATATATTCAAACAACACATAGGCATATTGAATGAATTGAAAGAGTACTTATCTCAATTGAACATGAAAGGTTTCAAAGGATAAAAACACTTGGAAAAGCTGTAATATTCGTACTAGGGTTTCTCTCCAAAGTTACACCCTACTTGTCCCCCTCTAATGAATGAAAATTGCAAAACTATATATAGATTTTACAGGGTGACGGCGTCAAGAAGGAATTTCTGACGCCGTCAACTCGCCGTCCATAATAAAATCGGATTGCCTAGATCCACTTGTGACGCCGTCATGTGCAATCTACTCTGGGCCGTCACTCTTATTTGGACCATGACGGCCTATAGTGACGCCGTCATGTCCATAGTGTAAAACTCTTCTGGATCGTCACAGATTTTATCCACTTCCACCTTTTTTATTACTCTTGACGCCGTCACTTGATAACTCTTGACGCCGTCAGGTACTGTTTTCAGCAAGGAAAATTAAGACTTTGCCGTTTTCTTCACTTTTATGCTCAAAAAACGTCCAAAATGCTTCCTTTTCCAGAATTCACTCCAAAAGCACCTAAAATGACAAAAGGAACGATTTAGGGCATTATTTGATCAAATAAATTCGAATTCGGGCTTAAATGACCCCCTAAAAACGGTTCATTTTTCGCCTCATCAAATACCCTTACACTTGAGATTTGCTTTTCCTCAAGCAAATGCGCTTTTATTCTAATCAAAATACAAGTTAGGGGTCATTTAACACTAATATAAAAGTAATTACAACAAATAATCATTCCACTAAAGACCAAAGATAAACACGGAGGTCATACACTAGCACCTCACAAATAGTGTTTAGATACTCACATCTCTCGGGTGTAATAAAGTATATATCACAATATGGAAATGGAAAACATCTCTCACTACCTGTCATAGAAAAATAGATTACCATGGGCTTGGGAAAGGATCAAACCTCCACCACTTGGCGTAAGCACCTAGGATAAACTATCAAAGAGGTCTTTTAAAGGGTTATAACGTTAGGTGTAGGGATATGGAATACACGGTTTTCTTGGATATAGGCAATCTTTACTGGTGGCGAGTTAATTATCTTGGTTAATTACATGTACAATATGGCGTTGCTAAGCCAAGACTAGACTCGACTTAAGCTAATAAATGAAAAATAACAAAAACAGAAAATAAACATAAAATGAAACGGGATGGTAGTCCGTATGTTTTTTTCTCTCTTTTCTCTTTTCTATTTTTTTTTCTTTTTCTTAATTTTTTTTTTTTCGATTATTATTATTATTTTTTTTTCCATACACTCTTACCCTACCATCCAAAATAACACATCATAGGGAATGAACATTCCCCGTACACTTGAATTTTTACATACCTTACAATAAACTAATCTAATGACTCGAATCAAGATAGTCAAAACACTTGGAGTACTTTTAAGATTAACGCACATATGGGGGTACTATAGGATGTTCTTCCCCATTACTCCATAACACAACTACTTTACCCATGAGTCCCAATCGTCCCAAAACAATATGTACAAGATATGACTCGACTTAGCAACCATGTAATCAATTAGATAATTAACTAAGGGTTTAAACATGTAACAATAATGCACTAAAGATGAGTGCATACACGGAAGGCTAAGGCGATTTGGGTGTACATTTAAGTGGGTTGTAACAAATTTTTCCTTTAAGTAAGATGCTTAAAGTTAGAAACGAAAAGATAGGCTCAGAGGGGTGTACTAGGGGTATCGTGTACTAAAAATGAGTACAACGCTAAGGTGTGGGAAATATCAATTGACTTTACTAGCCAAGTAATATGACTTAAATGGTCAAGTAATTATGATACGGGTTTAACACAAGGGTGATCCTAATGCCTCTTATCATGTAGTAAATCCTACTACACGAATGTAGTCTCACTAGCGGTATCGGGATGCATCACTAACGTAAGTTCTAGAATCTAAATGCTACCGGTACACTCATAAGCACTAATAGTAAATGCTTTTCATATCAAATCTAAATGCGAACCTCACATATTTAGGTGGTAAATTTTTCTGAATGGTACGGTTTTGTGCTAGTCATACAACTCCTATACATGAGACACTTGCTAAGGCTAAAGTTTCACTCCTAAATGTTGTAAAAAAATTTAAATTTGGCGCTAAAATTACGCTAAAAAGTATTTCTCTTAGTTTTATTACACACCTACCATCCAACAAACAAACTCAAGTGAAAGTGTATCCTATAAGGTATCATCATTTACCCTCCCCTTACACTTAGGATGAACATTGTCCCCAATGTTCAATTAAAGAATGTAAAAGTAAAACAGGTAAAAGAATGAAATCAAATACTCCCCTGATTCATTCGGTGTGGATAGTGTGATAACAAGGTTAGATCTTCCTCCAAGAGAATGAACAATCAAAGCTTCCCTTCCAGAAAAATAAATCATCTTCTTGTCATATATAACTTGTTAAACCTGAGAAAACAAACAAGGCAACCTCGCGTAAAATCGGCGGCAATCTATATATACTAACAAATCCTAGAAAACAATGTAAGATATAATGCTTGTGGAATGAATGTTTGCAGATTTCCTGGAGTTTATAAAACTAAAGAATTAACAAAAACTTTAAGACTCCGTTAGAAAAACAAAACTAGCAAAATTTCCAGAATTTTACACATGATGCCGTCAGGAGTTAACTTCTGACGCCGTCAGAAGTGACCTGCAGAAATCTTTACGTTAAGTTTCCGGAAAATTTCTGGAAACACTTATGTCCTACTTCCTATAAAATCCTTCAAAAAATCATTAAGACTCGATACAAGCATTTGACTCTAACAAATACTAATACACATGTTCATTTAATATTGTGGAGAATCATGATCAATTTCGGTTCTTAAAACATATTTGGGGTTTCCCCTTACACTTATCTTTTGCGAAATACCTTTGTATGAAGTTAAGACGAAGTTAAACAACAAAATAAAGCATTTTCACAATTTTATTTTGAAACATGATCTACCAACAATAAAAATAAAGCATGCATACGGAAGCAAATAACAATCAAACAAATAAAAATCACACAAAGCATGGGTTGCCTCCCAAGAAGCGCTTTTCTTTATTTACGAGTCTTGTAGCTAGACTTAAGGTCATGGGCAATTACGTGACCTCATCGTTGGTCTCATCCACCGATTGTAAATGTTCTTTATAGAGACCAACCACCTTATTCTTAATTGCTCCTATAATTCTATTGGCAAATTCTTTATCAACTTTATATTTTGGTCCTAGAGTCAAGCAATCCTTATAGAAAAGGCTCTTCTTCTCCCATACATAGTCCATGCCTTTTTTCTTATCCTCTTCATTGATGTCCTCAAAAGCACCAATGTTATCCATGTCAAATCGAGGCACAAAATGAAATTCCTTCATTCTATTAGGCATCCTATATGTGATCCTATCTGTGTCACTAGCAAATTGGATTGTCCCATCTATCTCATCATATTCTAACTTGGACTCTTCAACAAATGGTTTACCAAACACAACATGTGATAAGCGACAATCAATAACACTAGCTAGGTCTTCAACAACCATAAAGTCAGTGATATAAGTAAAGTTCCCAACAAAGACATGTAGACCTTTAATTCTCCTGACAAAGTTACAAACTGCACCGGGGTATTTGGGATCTCTTCTAGGTCCAAGTCTTGTTTTCACTATATCATTATAGACACTTGAGGACATAATGTTGATTGGGGATTTAAAATCAATGTAAGCATTGTCAATGTGTTTATACCTAATCATACATGGTATCTTAGCAGTCTTAGGATCGCCTCTCTTTATCTTAGGTTCAATTCTAGTGAAAGGAGGTCGAGGATTATCAATAAGATTATTATAGTACGCAATCTCCTCCTTATTGGGGTATAGATTGAAATAGTCATCTAGCTTTGGATCTATCTCCCCTTCCTCAAGTTCCTCAACAACATCCTCAAAATTGTTAGTTCCTAGGTCCTTATTTGAATACAAGGTGGTCGCTAGGTCACTAAATGCATGATTGAGCTCAATGTTAATTAACCTATTAAGGTCCCTGAGTTCCCTAATCTCATTCTTAATCTGTTCACGCAACAAAGCCACTTCTCTAGGGGAAAGGGGTGGATTCGCGTTTTCCATAATGGTCAACAGAATAGTCAATGAATTTAATTTACTAACAAAGACACGAAGAAAAAGATAGACTAAGGATAACCTAGAAATAAAAATAAAATCTTGCTAGAAAGGAATCTAGCAAGTAGACCTAATAAAAAGAAATCCTAACCTAGACAATAACTATTCCCCGGGCTGCAGCGCCAAAAACTTGATACGTGGGAATCGCACCAGGCTTTACCTCTCGAGGGATCTCGAGAAGCTTACAACCCCCACCAGGCAGTGTACCTGATCGTTGTAGTATAGTATAGTGACAAGTACCGGGGGATTGATCGTTCAACTCAAGAATAGTGTCGCTAGGATTAGAAAGCCTAAAAACTAGGTCTAGAGGTGAGAGATGATTCTTTTTGTATTTTGATGTTTTTAAAAAAGCAATTAAAAATCTCGGTTTTGGAAGAATGGGCGGAATTAGTTGCTAGTCAACTAACCCAATAACCTAAGATGCAATAAAAATAAATAAAAATAAAATAAAATGAAATCTAATTAAACTAGTGGTGTGAACAATGATAGGGAGAGTTGTGTTTACTTAGGTTTCATTACTCCCTAGATATCTTTTAAAGGTTGATAGTTTGTTACAATTGCATGGATGACGGGTCGTATTCCTTAATACTAGTCGTAGGGCCGTGTACAATATTCCCTAACTCTATAGGATCCTACTTCACTCCTATGTCGAGCCGTTAGAAGCTCCTAACATGGGATCATTAGAATTCTCCTACGCATTAAATACAACCAAAAATCATAGTACACCTCTGATCATGTTTCTTAAGACATTCAAGCATGTCACCAGTGGAAGTCTGCCAGTTTTATTAAGCCTAACATCGAATACAATCATCCGTAACAACTATAAACAAACAATCAACCCATAATTAACATCTAGGTTTCACTACATCTAAGAAAATACACAAGAGATCTAGCCAAGCATGTTAAATTCAAGACAAGTGTAAGATATATTCAAACAACACATAGACATATTGAATGAATTGAAAGAGTACTTATCTCAATTGAACATGAAAGGTTTCAAAGGGTAAAAACCCTTGAAAAAGCTCTAATATTCGTACTAGGGTTTCTCTCCAAAGTTACAGCCTACTTGTCCCCCTCTAATGAATGAAAATTGCAAAACTATATATAGATTTTACAGGGTGACGGCGTCAAGAAGGAATTTCTGACACCATCAACTCGCCGCCCATAATGAAATAGGATTGCCTAGATCCACTTGTGATGCCGTCATGTGCAATCTACTCTGGGCCGTCACTCTTATTTGGACCATGATGGCCTATGGTGACACCGTCATGTCCATAGTGTAAAACTCTTCTGGATCATCACGGATTTTATCCACTTCCACCTCTTGTTTTACTCTTGACGCCGTCACTTGATAACTCTTGATGACATCAGGTACTGTTCCCAGCAAGGAAAATTAAGACTTTGCCGTTTTCTTCACTTTTATGCTCCAAAAACGTCCAAAATGCTTCCTTTTCCAGAATTCACTCCAAAGTACCTAAAATGACAAAAGGAACGATTTAGGGCATTATTTGATCAAATAAATTCGAATTCAGGCTTAAATGACCCCCCTAAAAATGGTTCATTTTTCGCCTCATTGGTGATAAAGGATCGTCGCCTATTTAAGAGATCGTCTGCTCCTTTGTGTCGACTATAAATATTGGACTATTCTCTTTCAAAATAAGACTTTTCACACACACAAAACTTTCTGGTCTTTGTTCCTTTTATTCTTTGATCACTATAACATGTCGGTATATGTTTATAAGTAATTTCCTCTTCCGTCAAGTGCAAGAGAAGAACTCTCGAAAACTATGAAGATTCGAGAAGTTATAGGTGTCCACACACAAACGTAACATGTGTTACGTGATAGGATTTATATCATGTCATTGTTTTCCGATTTGTGTGTGAGTCGAGGATGGGGTATAAACTTGGATTGTGATGTAGTTCCAAGTATTGTATTTGTGTGAGCTTGGATGGTGATGTAATTCCAAGAAGTCTTGTGACTAGATTAGTTCATGTATTTATTGTGAGGAGAGTGATGTCCTTAAGTGTAGGTTAGGATTTGTTGTGTCATTATGTAAAGACTTGGATCGAGGATGATCAAGTGTGATATGTATGTAAAGACTTGATTCGGGTGAAGAATCAAGTGAGTCGTGTGTGTGAAGGCTTGGTTTGGGGAAGAACCAAGTATGTCTAACAGGTGAAGACTTGGATCGGGTGAAGATTCAAGATGGACAAGAGTGCTTGTTCGTGCGGCCACGTGGGCCTTTGGAATAGATTGGTTCTAGCTATGATTAGAACTCGACATTATGCTTAATGTCGTTAAGCCTTGTGTAAGCATGTGTACAGATTGCTCCGTCTGAAGGAGTGTGTTGATATAGTGATTGATAACTCTCGAGTGTGGTAGTCGGGGAGTGGAGTAGGACGGAGAGTGAGCTTCGTGCTGAACCACTATAAATCGCCGCATCTCTTGGTTGTGCTCTTTCTTTACTCTTCACTTCACTTGTTTATTTATGTTTGCTAGTAACTAAATTGATATCACATAACTAGTAAGATTCAACATGTTTGTTAATGAAAAATAACCGGACCTAAAACGGCGAAACAGTTTAGAAAATTAAAAAGAAGCGGTGAAACTATTCAACCCCCCCTTCTAGTTTCTACACATGCTTAGTATGATGATTCTGAAGTTAACTCTTTGGAAGACTCCTTACTACAAGCTGGAAAGTCCTGCCAAGGAGAATCTTCTTTAAAGGGGATTCTACCTAATCACAGGTCAGTCCTCATGGAACTGAAGGTTAATCCAACCACACCGGGCGAATGACAAAGCCATATTCGTTCTCCAACTTTATTGCTAACTATTTTATTTTAGATTTATTTAAAGATAGTGATGGTGGTACCTGATTCCACCAGACACGTGTCAATCCACACTCCATGCTCACACTTCCATTTCATTATCAAAGACATCATGATAGCTGAAAGACCTACAACGCAGCTTCTGCAACTCTGATGCTAGTTATCATGATCCAGAAAAGTGTGAGCATGCCAGTCCAAAGGTCATGAAAATCACATGGAGGCAATATTACCTCAAGTATGATTAAGAGGTTTACTATGGTTGATGATCTCAAAGAACACTTAAAGATCACACAAGCCAAAGGAACATTAAGATCACTTTTGAAGTATAGAGTTGCTGACGTTGAAGAATCAAAGACGATGAGCTAGGAACTTACTGTCAAGTAATAGAATGCTAGAATTTAAAGTATATTTACAGGGGTTGCCTCCCTAAGGGGGAGATTTTTAGGAATATAAATATTAATATGAAAGACTTGGTCACCCCAAGTATCTATTAGCATTAGTTAGCTCGTAGGCTTAATATTAATAGTTTAGATTTAGTCTCATCGTGGAGTTGGGTTGGGTCTTTACCCACTGTCAGCTCACTTCACAGCCTAAGTGGGGCATTTAAGTTTGTCGTATAAATACCCTCTTCCCACCAAGGGAGAGGGTTGGTTGTTTCATAGTAATACACACACAACAAGTGTGTTTCTCTCATTAGAAACTTCCCCTCTCTACTATTCCTCTCTCTAACAATGGCTAACTTGTTCTTCCATAATCCCCGACCTCCCGAATCCCACATAATCAACATATGAATCGATCCTACATCAGCAACTCACATTTGATGATGGTATAGAAAATGGGGCTATTTACTTGCACATTGAACGAAATAATATTTATTGCATCAGATTTAATGTGGATGAATGCAATTTGAATAATCTGTTAGTACAAATAATGTCAAAAACGTTATTTGCATTATTCGGTCTTCATATGTTTTGATAATCACAAAATATAAAAACATGTTACGTAAAGTTACGGTTAATAAGTTTTTAATGAAGGAAACTTGTTTCTTCCACGTATCTACTACAACGTCACTTCAGGTACGAACAAACTTCATACCGACATTAGTAAAGTGATCAAATATTTTATTTTCTTCAAAACTTACATTTTTATGTATGACAAAACATTTTTCACAAAATGTATTTTTTGTGTTTTTAAAGAAATATTTTATTAAGAAAATAAATTCAAATTCAAATGTTATAACAGCTATATGTCCCCCCAAAATAGATAAGTCTTCACCAGATAAACTTTCACCACGTCAGGACAAAAAGAGGAGCGTCTGTCGGCACGGTCCCTTAAATGGACTGACGGTCCCTTAGTGATAAAGGACCGCCACATGTTTAAGGGACTGTCACCCCCTCTCCTAGCGTGTATAAATACTGAACTGTTTCTTCTCAAAAAATAATCCCTCTTAGCACAAAACATTATGTTCTTTCTTTCTCCCTTCTTTGATCACTATAACATGTCGGTATATGCTTATAAGTGATTTCCACTTCCTCTATATCAAAGTGCAAGAGAAGAACTGTCGAAGTAGTGAAGAATTGAGATGCTATAAGAGTCCACACATAAACGTAACAAGTGTTACGATTTTATTCTCCTCCTATTTTCTCTTTTTAAAAGTTGTAAATCCGACTTGTATGTGAGTTGTGACTAGTTGTGTTAGGGTTGAACTTGGATAAAGGTTTAAGTCCAAGAAGTTTTGTATCTAGATTAGTTCTTGTAATAGTTGTGTGTTGTGGCGTGAAGGCTAGAACTTAGTGGAATTCTAGTGTGAAGATTCAAGTGAACGGGAGTGCTCGTTCGTATGAAGACTTGGATTGTGGGTTGATCCAAGAAGGACAAGAGTGCTTGTTTGTGTGGCCATGTAGGCCTTGGAGTAGATTGGTTCTACCTACGATTAGAACTCGGCATTCCACTTAGTGTCGGTAAACTTGGCAAAAGCTTATGTATGGATTGCTCCACCTGAAGGAGTGTGTTGATATAGTGATTGATAACTCTCGAGTGTGGTAATCGGGGATTGGAGTAGGACGAAGAGTGAGCTTCGTGCTGAACCACTATAAATCTAAGCGTCTCTTTGGTTGTACTCTTTCTTTACTCTTTACTTTACTTGCATATTAGTTTCATTACTAGTTTAGAAGATATCACATAACTAGTAAAATTCAACAAGTTTGTAAATGAAACTTAACCTGACCTAAAAGCGGCGAAATATTTTTACAAGTAATTAAAAACGGTGAAACCATTCGACCCCCCTTCTAGTTTCTACATAATCTATGGATTTTAGGTGCAATGCCCTTTCTTCGTATAAGTGAAGGTTAAAGTGGCACTATAGAAGTTGGCTTTAAGAGACTCCAAGATTCTATTAACGAAATTGTTGGCAGATTTAGGACTCAGCTTTTTTGCTAAAGGATACTACACAAAGGAGAGAGAGAGAGACAGTGGCAGATGCTCTCTATTGTAAAATTATGATGGTTTCAGAAGATGTACGTTTCAATTGGTTGTTGGATGATTTCTGCTTCTTGATAAAGAATAAGTGCCTTCTCGTAAGCTTACGGATGATGAATGGGATCTAATAAATCCTTGGGGGACAACATCAGAAAAATGTCTCAACAATTTTGATCGGGGGACTTCTGTAATCAAGGCTCCACTTACAGCAGCAATGGTTGCTTTGGCAAAGATTAATCCAAGAGTTGCTAGACATTGTATAGCAGTTCCGAATATTACAATGTTGCCTGAAGGCATGTTAGAATAAACAAAAGTGGGATTGGAAAGAATATGATTCGACCATTGGTATGGGGGGTTATCAAGCAGGGGTTGGGGAGGATCTAGAAGATGAAGAATGGTGGGAATGAATGGAGAAGGGAGAAATTTGTTTGATTTTTTTAATTTGTTTTTTCTTGTTGCTTTTTTAAGAGTATGTTAGTATTATTGTAACTTATTAATTTAAGTTTAACAATATTGATGTGTCTCACGCAAGCTTTAAATTTATAAATAAGAAATACCGGTTAACTGGGAACACATTCAGGAAAATATTACAATGCCGCCTGAATGCATGTTAGATCAAACAAAAGTGGGATTGGAAAGAATATGATTCAACCATTGGTATGGGGGATAGTCAAGCAGGGGTTGGGGAGGATCTAGAAGATGAAGAATGGTGGGAATGAATGGAGAAGGGAGAAATTTGTTTGACTTTTTTTAATTTGGTTTTTTTTTTTGCTATTTTAAGAGTATGTTAGTATTATTGTAACTTATTAATTTAAGTTTAACAATATTGATGTGTCTCACGTAAGCTTTAAATTTATAAATAAGAAATACCAGTTAACTGGGAACACTTTCAGGAAAATATTACAATGCCGCCTGAAGGCATGTTAGATCAAACAAAAGTGGGACTGGAAAGAATATGATTCGACCATTGGTATGGGGGATAGTCAAGCAGGGGTTGGGGAGGATCTAGAAGATGAAGAATGGTGGGAATGAATGGAGATGGGAGAAATTTGTTTGACTTTTTTTAATTTGTTTTTTTGTTCCTATTTTAAGAGTATGTTAGTATTATTGTAACTTATTAATTTAAGTTTAACAATTGATGTGTCACACGCAAGATTTAAATTTATAAATAAGAAATACTGGTTAACTGCGAACACATTCGAGCAATTATACCCTTATCGTGTGTTGTTTGGGAATGGTAAGTCAATGTCGTGCCAAGAGATTTGAATGTTTTTTAGATGAAGAATATAATGTAAAAAGTGTGGGCAAAAAGTATATTGGTTGTCACATTTGAAAATATTGTAAAACGTCTAAGAAAGCAAAGCATATAAGTAGAAAATAACACTGATAAGGCGAAAAGTGTACCGCTTTTAGGGGGTCATTTAAGCCCGAATTCGTGATTATTTAATCAATTATTACCCTAAATCTTTTCTTTTGTCATTTTATGTACTTTTGAGAAGAAATCTGGAAAAGGAAGCATTTTGGACGTTTTTGGAGCGATTTAGTGAAGAAAATGACAAAGTATCAAAATCCTAGCTGGAAACAATACTTGACGGCGTGAAGGCCATACAAGTGACGGCGTCAAGCTTGGCAAAAGAGGTGGATATAGAAAATACACATGACGGCCCAAAACAATTTCAAGGCAAAAATGCCTGACGGCGTCACCAAGGCCGTTAGGATCGAGTTACAAGTGACGGCCCAGAGCTTATTCTCAACATGACGGCGTCAAGATTAGATCTAGGCAATACGACCTTTGTTTTGGTGGCGAGTTGACGACGTCACAAGCTATAACGTGACGCCGTCAAGGTGTAAAATCTATATATAGTTTTCTAATTTTCATTCATTAGGAGGGTGGAACTTTTGGAGAACTTTTGTGTGCAAACGCTAGACGAATTTTCTATAACAACAAGGGTTTCAACCCTTGTTCCATCCATGTTCAATTGAAGATAAGTTTTCCAATAATCATTCAATATGTCTATGTGTTGTTTGATTTTATCTTATGCTTGTCTTCTTTTTAACATGCTAGGCTAGGTTTTTTTTGTGTTTGCTTAGATGTAATGAAACCTAGAAGTTGATTATTGGTTGATGGTTTGTTTATAATTGTTGTGGATGATTGAATTTGATGTGAGGCTTAAGAAAACTGGCAGACTTCCAATTGGTAACTTTCTTGAACGTCTTAAGAAACAAGATCGGTGGTGTACTACATTTATTGGTTGTATTTAATGCGTAGGCAACTGCTAGTGATACTACGTTAGGAGCTAGTAGTCGGCTCGACCTAGAATGAAATAGAAGCCTATATGTGACATTTCAAAATTTTCATGTTATTAATCTTAATACTATTTAAGTATTCTATTTTTAAATAATTAACTTCGTCGAAAGTTATCCATGTACGTTCAATTAATTCAACCGCGACTAGACTACGTCCATTCTACACTTTTTTATGCATCATTGTTTCTTTAGAATCCTATTTTAAAAGTCACTTTTCAATTTTTCCATTTTTACGTAAACCTTGAACCTTTACGTTTTACCCGATTTAAATTTACGTTTTAAGGTTTTGACAAAGTGAACCAACCCTAGACTATGATAATTTATATATTTTTATGGATTTTTGAACTATTTCATGTTTACAAAAGAGTTTTATACTTGTCGTGTCATTTTTATAGCTTACATCACTTTTATCAAGAACCGGTGTCACCAAACGTGTTTTCGTCTCACGGTTTCATTTTTAACGACGTTTAAACACTCCGATAAACCTGGCTCTGATACCATTCTGTGACACCTCCAAAATTACAACGCAGCGGAATACCAATTTGGGTGTCACTTCATAGTTCATAAAAACAAGTTACATAAAACGACCTCAAAAGAGACGTTTAATAAAATGTCACATTCGATTTGATAAATCAGAGTACAAAGGTCCCAACAATTTCTATTGAAAACTTAAGTTACAAGAGTTAAAACATGACACAGATCACATGGGAACCCGACGAGGACCATTGTCAAGGTTCGTTGGGATACCCGACGAGGACCAGAGTTCACATGGGAATGCGAAGACCAGATCAGAAAGAAGTATCCCCATCTTTTCACAAGTGATCCGTCTGGAGTTAAAGCGAGTTGAGCTCCGGGACGGCGCTCTTTTTAAGGGGTACGTGCTGTGACATTTCGTAAATTTCATGTCATTTATTTTACTACTTTTATTATTAAATAATTCTATCTTAAACAATTAACTTCATCGGAAATTATCCGTGTACATTCAATCCATTCAACCACGACTATTCTATGTCTACTCTACACTTTCTACGAACCATTATTTCCTTATAATCCTATTCTTAAAGTCACAATTCACTTTTCTCATTTTCTACGTCAACTTTTCACTTTTTACGTATCGCGCGGTTTAAACTCACGTTTTCACGTTCTAACCTCAAATAAATCACCCGATGAACTCACCACTCATCTAGACTATTGAAATATGTTATGATGACAAGTTTTCATACTTTTGAAAGTTTCATAATTTATTTCTACCCGGTATTGCGTTACGCGTCTTAAAACTCCACATTTTATTTACCGGGAGCAAAATAAACTACCCAATACATCTAATAACAATTTTTACTCAAACAAGACTTCACTATCTTGGCCCCCTCCTCCTATGTGGCGCCAAGTAGTGGTGTGCATTCACACTTTTGCACAGGTGTCTTGCACATGCACTAACTAATGCATGTAGTTAGTCAAATGTGCACATAGTTTCTATCACCACCAAAAGTACATGCAAAATTTTCCTTCTCTCTTCTTGGTCTCCTCCTTGCCGTGAATTAGTAAGCCACAAACACCCTTGATTTTGATTTTTCTAGCTAAAATAATTAGTACAAGATAAATCTCTCTTGGTGCTAACTTGATCCTTGTTCTTTTCTTTCTTCAAAACTCTCATTTTCAAGAGTTTTGTTGATGATCTCCTAGGATTTTCTTGGTGATCTTCCTAGAGTTTTCAAGTGCTAAAGAAGTTGTGATTATCAAGTCCTTTCAAGAATATTGGTGACAAGATTAGTGATCATGGGTTAGAGAAAAGGTGCATGCAATATCACCTTAATCTTGATCTCTATTTTCATCTTCAAAAATTTTCTTCCTCCTATATTTTATGGCTTACAATAGGTTATTGTGGCTGTAGATTGGAGTTCTCAAGATCCTCTACAAGTTCATCTTTCAAGTCATAAAAGATCCTTGCTTGGTGGTGGCTTTGGATAGCCCTTGAATTTTTGTTCTTGAAATTATCTTGTCCTTCTCTTTTTGTAAGAAACTCTTTTATAACTTTTATTGTATTTTTATTTTTCACTTCTGTAAATTTATTATATATTGATGTAAATGAGTATGGTATAAGTTATTATACTAAATTAGGCTTGGTACATAAGTTTACTTACTAGAAAACCTTAAAGGACTAGACATGCTTCTGTGATTTCTGAATCAGGAAAGATGGAATAAACTGCACTAATCAGTAAACATTGAGACTAAATTAAAAATATGGGGTTGTAGGTCTGTGTCTTGTGGTCATTTTGACGGGTATTTCATTAAATAACTCATTACGATGATGAAACTAGAAATATTTTCGTAAAACATGTCCAGTTCTGAGTAACATATTTGAAACGGGTAAAAGTCATTTTTTTTGTGAATAACCCTCTGTTACTCAAAACATAAAAGTTTTAGATAACGTCTTGATTTAAACGTGGCCGAAAACGGGGAATTAATTGGACTTGTAAAACTCTAGATATCGCATTTTTCGCGGGAATGTTGTAATTTTGAAAGCTGATGAACTGAATAGTATGGATAACTTGATAGTTTTATTAATATTATTTAACCTTTGGCTTAGTAAAACCCACAAGACTAGTTAGTACAGGTTAATACCTTTCCGGAAATATAAAGAACTTAAACTTTTGACTAACGGTTTAAGAGTAACGACTTTTCTAAATTGCGCAAATTATAAAAATGTTAACAGATTTTGACTTTAAAAGTGTAAAGGATTCAAAAACTCATATGATTATATTTTTAAAACCTTATTTTTAACACTTCATATAGATAGGGATTATGTACCAAGCGTAGATAAGATAATAACTTATATATGTAGCTGAGTTACATCAATGTTTATTTACTAAAACCTAAGACAAGCGTATGTCTATTTAGGTTCATTGTAGAGCTTCGCGACTAATTTTCATCACTTGCTTGTTTCATATCACCTCCTTTGTTCACGGTGAGTTTATAGCCTCGCCTTTACTTATTTAAATGTTTTAAAAACCTCGCGAGGGGGATACATGCTAGTTTTTGCAAATTGAATACAAGTAGCTTTTGGTATGCTAGACCCGATTGTATGCTTTATGGACATCTGACGTTGAGTATTCTTGCTTAAGTCCCCATCATGAACCGTTAATTTTGTGTGAACGCTAGTATTATAAATATGCATATTTGGCTTGACAAGCCTGTCCGGGTGAGTAGCGCTCATTTGACATCTGTGGGTCAAACGGACATAGAATATTGAGAATTTAGGGTAATAGGCAAGATTACCCTTGTGCGGGGCATCATTTAGACATAGTCAAGGTTCGGTTTCGTGAGCTCAATGCTGTAAATCTTTTTTTTTTTTTTTTTGACTTGTAAAAGGCCTTTACATGTCTATCGATGATTAATGTTTGTATTCAACTTATTACTTATTAAACTCTATGAATTCACTCAACTTTATGTTGACTTTTAGCATGTTTATCTCAGGTCCGTAAGTGACTTCGGCTTGGATGGGCGGCGCAAAGAATGGATATCTACTTGATGGCCCATGTTTAAATAAAAACTTTTCATTCGATAATGTTCAAATTTTCAAACTTATGTAACTTTGTACTATGTAAAACCTTTTGGGACCTTTGTTAACTCTGATATATTATCGAATGTGAAGTATGAACTTTTATTAAAAACGACTTTGTTTTAAAGTTGTTTACTATATTTATACAATGTTACTAGCATATAATACCCCAAGTCCCTTTCCGCTGCGATCCTAAAATGGGGGTGTTATGACACCTCCAAATTACAACACAGTGGAATACCAATTTGGGTGACACTTCATAGTTCATAAAAACAAGTTACATAAAACGACCTCAAAAGAGACGTTTAATAAAATGTCACATTCGATTTGATAAATCAGAGTACAAAGGTCCCAACAATTTCTATTGAAAACTTAAGTTACAAGAGTTAAAACATGACACAGAAGTATATTTTAAAGATTAAAAAAAATTATCGAATGTGTAGAAAACAAGTCCTTCCATATTTGATATCCACGCGACTCCGATTGCTCCCAATGCTCAGCTAACCAAATAATACCTGAGAAAATACATGCTAAAAAGCCAACAATAATGTTGAGTGAATTCATAGAGTTTAATAAGTAATAAGTTGAATACAAGCATTATTTATCAATAGACATATAACAAATACATGTCGGGAAATAAGATTTACAGCATTGAGCTCACGAAACCGAACTTTGACTATGTCTAAATGATGCCCCGCACAAGGGTAATCTTGCCAATTACCCTAAATTCTCAATATTATATGTCCGTTTGACCCACAGATGTCAAATGAGCGCTACTCACCCGGACAGGCTTGTCAAGCCAAATATGCATATTTATAATACTAGCGTTCACACAAAATTAACGGTTCATGATGGGGACTTAAGCAAGAATACTCAATGTCAGATGTCCATAAATCATACAATCGGGTCTAGCATACCAAAAGCTACTTGTATTTAGTTTGCAAAAACTAGCATGTATCCCCCTCGCGAGGTTTTTAAAACATTTAAATAAGTAAAGGCGAGGCTATGAACTCACCTTAAGAGCAACAAGATCAGAAGTAAAATGGATCTTCGGACGAGTGCGAAGTGTCTAAGCACAACCTAAAAGACGTGACGCAACTTAGAATGATAAAGAAGAGCAATACGAAAAAGTAAATCAAATAATCACGAGATATGTTTCCGAGATAAGCATGGCATTACACTAAGACTTAACCCAAGGTATTTTCACTCTAATATTGATGTTCGACCAGGTCTTATAGGTAATAAAACACCTATAATGCCATAAGTTTTCAATAGAAATTGTTGGGACCTTTGTACTCTGATTTATCAAATCGAATGTGACATTTTATTAAACGTCTCTTTTGAGGTCGTTTTATGTAACTTGTTTTTATGAACTATGAAGTGACACCCAAATTGGTATTCCGCTGCGTTGTAATTTTGGAGGTGTCACAGAATGGTATCAGAGCCAGGTTTATCGGAGTGTTTAAACGTCATTAAAAATGAAACCGTGAGACGAAAACACGTTTGGTGACACCGGTTCTTGATAAAAGTGATGTAAGCTATAAAAATGACACGACAAGTATAAAACTCTTTTGTAAACATGAAATAGTTCAAAAATCCATAAAAATATATGAATTATCATAGTCTAGGGTTGGTTCACTTTGTCAAAACCTTAAAACGTAAATTTAAATCGGGTAAAACGTAAAGGTGCAAGGTTTACGTAAAAATGGAAAAATTGAAAAGTGACTTTTAAAATAGGATTCTAAAGAAACAATGATGCATAAAAAAGTGTAGAATGGACGTAGTCTAGTCGCGGTTGAATTAATTGAACGTACATGGATAACTTCCGACGAAGTTAATTATTTAAAAATAGAATAGTTAAATAGTATTAAGATTAATGACATGAAATTTTTGAAATGTCACACTATAGAGTTAGGGAATATCGTACACGGCCCTACGACTAGTATTAAGGAATATAACCCGTCATCCATGCAATTGTAACAAGCTAATCTACCGGTAAAAGATATCTATGGAGTAGTGAAATCTAAGTAAACACATTTTCTCTTATTATTGTTTCCACCACAAATTAGTTTAAGTTCATTTTATTTTATTTTGATTGCATCTTTAGTTAATTGGGTTAGTTGAATAGCAACTAATTCCGCCCACTCCTTCAAAACCGAGATTTTTATTTGCTTTTATAAAAATACAAAAAGAATCATCCCTCACCTTTAGACCTAGTTTAGTAGACGTTTTAATCCTAGCGAACACTATTCCTGAGTTGAACGATCAATCCCCCAGTACTTGTCACTATACTATACTACAACGATCAGGTACACTGCCTGGCGGGGATTGCAAGCTTCTCAAGATCCCTTGAGAGGTAAAACCTTTTATGAGGGCGCAATCCCCCACATCAAGTTTTGGCGCCGCATCCCAGGGAATAGTTATTGTCTAGGTTAAAATTTCTTTTTATTAGGTCTACTTGCTAGATTCCTTTCTAGTAAGATTTTTATTTTTGTTTTTAGGTCTTTTTTAGTCTATCTCATTTCTTTGTTCCTTTGTTCGTAACTTTTACTATCCGCCATCATGGAAGGTGGTAATCTCTTTGACCCTATCAACCCACCACAACAAAACCATCCACAAAACCCACCACAACCAAACCAACCCCCTAGACCCCGAACTTTAGGAGAGTATTCCCGTCCTAGCCACCAAGGCTATCGAAATACCATTGAGCTCACTCAAGGAGCCAATGTGTCTCCCTTGCGATCCAACACCATCCGGTTGGTGCAAAGCGGATGTGCATTCCATGGACTTCGTTCCGAAGATCCTAATCAACATCTCAAGGATTTCCTTAAAATAGTAGACTCCATAGACCTTGATGTTGTAACTCGAGAGATGACCTGATTGCATCTCTTCCAATTCTCTCTACGTGACCAAGCTAGTCAATGGCTTGAGCGTTTACCCACGGGATCCATCACCTCTTGGGATGATCTCACCACTCGTTTCCTTGCTCAATTTTTTCCACCGGGGAGAATTACTAAGCTTAGAAATGACATCTTGATGTTCCAAAAACATCAAGGTGAACTCTCGACTCGTTTCAAGGGCTTACTCCAAAAAGTCCCTCATCATGGCACAAATCTTTGGCTCCAAGTCAAGATTTTCTATGACCATATCGACCTCTCCACAAGGCGAACCATTGACCAATCATCCGGTGGCAAGCTACGTGATCTAAGTGCGGAACAATCATGGGAACTCATAGAAGATCTTGCTCTCTATGACAACGAAAGTTGGAATGATCCCCGTGATTTGAACAAAACGGTCAAGGCAATATCTTTGCCTTTGAACAATTCAAGCACTCACGACCGTAGGATCATGGAACTTGAAGACCAAGTCAAGTTTCTCATGAAATCCTACGAAGCTCCTAAACCTTCAAGCCAAGTGAACAAAATCACTTCTTCGTGCGAATTATGTAGTGGTCCCCACGACACTCGTGGTTGCATGGAACTCCCCGAACAAGCTTTTGCGGATTACGCATCCTCGCGTACCGACGGAGCGGGAGATAAATGGTACACTTTCAAACCCGAGCCAAACCCCTACGGTGATTCATACAATCCCTCTTGGAAAAATCACCCGAGCCTTAGGTGGAAGCAAAACCAAAACATGCCCCAAAACAATTCTTCCAATCCACCTAATCGTTACCAACCAAACGGTCCAACCTCTAACCATACGTTTAACAACAATCTTCCAATAACTATGGTAGTACCAATAATCTTGAAGGATTGATGTCCAAATTTATGGCATCTCAAGAAGCTCGTATAGCTAAGTTTGAATCCGAATTCAATCAACAACAAACGGAGATGACCAATAAAATCGACAACTTGTTGAAAGCCCTCAACAACCAAGTGCTAACTACACCTAGGAAGGACACTAGGGACACATGTCCACTTTGTCAATGTTGTCACTATTAAGCCAATCGATAAAAATATTGAAGGAAGTGATAGCGATGAAGTTAGAATAGAAATTACACCTAAGGATGAAATTGAGGAAGTTGAGGTTAAAAAGGAAGAGAAATTAGAAGATGTAGGGGATTATTTCAATAGGTTACCCACCAAGGAAGAACGGAAATATCACAAGAATCTGTCTGATGACTCCGAGACCCTTACATCCTTGGTTCACCAATCATTAAAACGGGTGATCCCTCTAACATCAACATACCATGCAATATTGGGCATATGCATGTGTGGAAAGCCTACATCGATCTTAGATCTCCCATAAACATTATGACTAGGACCCATTACAATTGGGTGATGAAGAAGCGACTTGGATATAGGATGATGCCCAACACGAGTTGGATGAGTGATGAGGCGAAAAATGAACCGTTTTTAGGGGGTCATTTTAGCCTGGATTCGAATTTATTTTATCAAATAATGCCCTAAATCATTCCTTTTGTCATTTTAGGTGCTTTTGGAGTGAATTCTGGAAAAGGAAGCACTTTGGACGTTTTTTGAGCATAAAAGTGAAGAAAACGGCAAAGTCTTAATTTTCCTTGCTGGGAACAGTTCCTGACGGCGTCAAGAGTTCTCAAGTGACGGCGTCAAGAGTAATACAAGAGGTGGAAGTGTATAAAGTCCGTGACGATCCAGAAGAGTTTTACACTAAGGACATGACGGCGTCACCATAGGCCGTCATGGTCCAAATATGAGTGACGGCCCAGAGCAGAAGTACACATGACGGCGTCAAAAGTGGATCTAGGCAATCCGATTTCATTATGGGCGGCGAGTAGACGGCGTCAGAAGTTCCTTCTTGACGCCGTCACCCTGTAAAATCTATATATATTTTTGCAATTTTCATTCATTAAAGAGGAACAAGTAGGGTATAACTTTGGAGAGAAACCCTAGTCCGAATATTACAGCTATTTCAAGGGATTTTACCCTTTGAAACCTTTCATGTTCAATTGAGATAAGTACTCTTTCAATTCATTCAATATGTCTATGTGTTGTTTGAATATATCTTACACTTGTCTTGAATTTAACATGCTTGGCTAGATCTCTTGTGTGTTTGCTTAGATGTAGTGAAACCTAGATGTTAATTATGGGTTGATTGTTTGTTTATAGTTGTTACGGATGATTGTATTCGATGTTAGGCTTAAGAAAACTGGCAGACTTCCATTGGTGACATGCTTGAACGTCTTAAGAAACATTATCAGAGGTGTACTATGATTTTTGGTTGTATTTAATTCGTAGGAGAATTATAATGATCCCATGTCAGGAGCTTCTAACGGCTCGACATAGGAGTGAAGTAGGATCCTATAGAGTTAGGGAATATTGTACACGGCCCTACGACTAGTATTAAGGAATACGACCCATCATCCATGCAATTGTACCAAACTATCAATCTGTAAAAGATATCTAGGGAGTAATGAAACCTAAGTAAACACAACTCTCCCAATTATTGTTCACACCACTAGTTTAATTAGCTTCATTTTCATTTCTGTTATTTTATTTTGATTGTATCTTAGTTATTGTGTTAGTTGATTAGCAACTAATTCCGCCCACTCTTTCAAAAACCGAGATTTTACTTGCTTTATAAAAATATAAAAATACAAAAAGAATTATCTCTCACCTCTAGACCTAGTTTTTAGGCTTTCTAATCCTAGCGATACTATTCCTGAGTTGAACGATCAATCCCCCGGTACTTGTCACTATACTATACTACAACGATCAGGTACATTGCCTGGTGGGGGTTGTAAGCTTCTCGAGATTCCTCGAGAGGTAAAGCCTGGTGCGATTCCCACGTATCAAGTTTTTGGCGCCGCAGCCCGGGGAATAGTTATTGTCTAGGTTAGTATTTCTTTTTATTAGGTCTACTTGCTAGATTCCTTTCTAGTAAGATTTTATTTTTATTTTTAGGTTTTCTTTAGTCTATCTTATTTCTTTGTTTCCTTTGTTCGTAAACTATCTCGATGGATAACAATAGCATTTATCGTTTGATTCCTGTTATTCGTGTTTTTCGTCGTTGGATTTTCCAAATGCCCGCCCCAATCCCTTTAGTGGAAAATGAGAACCCACCTAACCTCTCGCCTAACCATCACTTTGACAATAATTCTGAAATGGAGGATTCTGACCATGATGATGACCATAGGGCTAGTCCTTTTTACTATGCAGACTCCGATGAGGACCTAGATGATGGTGACGTAATTAATGAGGGTAGGCTGGACGATGAAGTAGACCCTCTTTGGTATGTCGACCCTAGAACAAGGATTGAGAATGATAGCTCATTTAATATGCAATTTCCTTGTAAGATTGGATTTAGGAGCTTTGATGCCTACCTTAACTCATCTCTAACAATGAACATAATCTCGCGTAGTGAATACCATAAAATCATGGTAGATGAGTTAGAATACAAAGGAGATAATATTATTGCTAGGGCAATGTCATTGCATGTGTTTGTAGGAAGCTTTGTTTATCTTGTTGAGTTCATGGTTATGGAGAATCTAGGAGAATTTATTGATAGTAAGTTAACCCAAGTTGTATTTGGGAAACCCTTCAAAAGATTAACCAACCTTGATGAAAAACTTATGGAATGGTTAATTACATTCTCGGATGGGGATGAGGATTTTGTTTACCAAATGCCACGTGCACACCCTAGGTTCAAGGATTTTTCCATGGAGTAGTGTAGTAGGTATCCGCCCCTAGAAATGCTAAGTGAGAATGATAAAAGAAAAGGACTTAAATATACTCATGAAAAGAATAAAAGGCATTATCCTGGATGTTTAGAGTTAAGTGATGATTATAAGAAAGATGAGGCGACTATTAGATGGCTCACCCTTGGTTATGTGAGCATAAGCGACATACGATAGCCCCTGGCCTTAAGTCTAGCTACAAGACTCGTAAATAAAGAAAAGCGCTTCTTGGGAGGCAACCCATGTTTGTGTCATTTTTATTTGTTTGATTGTTATTTGCTTCCGTATGCATGCTATATTTTATTGTTGGTAGATCTTGCTTCAAAACTAAAATTGTGAAAATGTTTTATTTTGTTATTTAACTTCGTCTTAACTTCATACAAAGGTATTTCGCAAAAGATAAGTGTAAGGGGAAACCCCAAATATGTTTTTAAGAAACGAAATTGATCATGATTCTCCACAATATTAAATGAACATGTGTATTAGTATTATTTTAGAGTCAAATGCTTGTATCGAGTCATAATGATGTTTTGCAGGATTTTCCAGGAAGTAGGACATAAGTTTTTCCAGAAATTTTCCGAAAACTTACGTAAAGATTTCTGCAGGTCACTTCTGACGGCGTCAGGAATAGAGATGGCATAACAGATCCGACACGACACGACATGACACGAACCTGTTAATACACGAACCTGTTAAGGTCGGACACGAACACGACACGATAACAATTCGTGTCATTTTTTTTCAAACACGAACATGACACGAAAATTAACAGGTTACACGACACGAACCTGTTAACGGACCTGTTAACAAAAATACTAAATTTATACTAAATTTACACGACACGAACCTGTTAAGGGACCTGTTAAGGAAACTGTTAACAAAAATACTAAATTTATACAAAATAATACCTGCATTTCATTACAACTCACAAGGATCTACTTATGTCACACACTGATTAAACAACCTGAACATATGTTCATTACATCCATAGGTTCATTACACAAGAAAACAACCTGAACAACATAGGTTCATTACACAAGAAACCAACATGAAGCACCATTTTCTTCATTGCTTATAAACTATGTTAGTCCGCTGGTGCATCAAATCCCACAACTGCATCAAACAAACTATGTTATTTGATGGTCAAGTGATCAATCCCATAACTGCATCAAATCTTATTTTGTTCTAAACAAATATTATTATTCCTATCAGGAAGATGCACTGATAAAATTTGGGGTACTATATAAACCAAAGTCCAGTTTGAACCCTTGTAGGAACTATTTCTAGAATCTTTAGACAACAAGTACAACTAGACGCTAACACCACTGACAATCGTCGATTTCATTAGGATCCGTCCTAAAAGCATCTAATGCGTGACCATTCTAAAGGTATATAAAGTTGCAATGTCATAACATGTTAACCACCCTATTTTCACATTATAAACTTTCTAATGGTTCATAAAGTTGAACCTTTTTCATTCAGTATCATTATAATCCTCATTCCACTCCAGGGGCTCGATTTACAAACCATTTCAGTCCTAGAAAACCTTTTGACCTATCATAATAAATGCCTTAAACTTAAATAGAGATTTGACAAATTATACGTACAGGAAACCCATGATAATAAGAACAAATTCACTCGCCTAGTTTAGATCTTATCTCCTCTTATTCATAGTCAAAGTAACAAATTCATTCAGCAAGAAAACTGATTACATACCTGTTTGTGGATCGATTAAGAAACAAGGAATGGATGCGACAGAGAATCTGAGAAAAGAGGATTGTGGATCGATTAATGTTGAGATAATAGATTAATGGAGTTAATAATAAACTAATAATAGATTACATACCTCGTAAGTTTTACAAGATCAAGGATGTTTATTTTGAAATGGACTTTGGAGTTGGAGGTGCCAGAGAAAAGAGAAAAGAGGAAAGTGTTTTAGGTTAGGGTTGGTTTATTTTTTAACATATATATATATATATATATATATATATATATATATATATATATATATATATATATATATATATATATATATATATATATATAACCTCTTAACATGTCTTAACAGGTCCGGACCTGTTAAGACACGAAACCTATTAATTTTATTCGTGTCTTAATAGGTCCGCACCTGTTAAGACACGAAACCTGTTAAGAACAGGTCATGTCATGTCGTGTTAACAGGTTTCGTGTCAAAATTTCCAGCTCTAGTCAGGAATTAATTCCTGACGGCGTCATGTGTAAAATTCTGGAAATTTTGCTAGTTTTGTTTTTCTAACGGAGTCTTGAAGTTTTTGTTAACTCTTTAGTTTTATAAACTCCAGGAAATCTGAAAACATTCATTCCACAAGCATTATATCTTACATTGTTTTCTAGGATTTGTTAGTATATATAGATTGCCGCCGATTTTACGCGAGGTTGCCTTGTTTGTTTTCTCAGGTTTAACAGGTTATGTATGACAAGAACATGATTTATTTTTCTGGAAGGGAAGCTTTGATTGTTCATTTTCCTGGAGGAAGATCTAACCTTGTTACCACACTATCCACACCGAACGAATCAGGGGAGTATTTGATTTCATTCTTTTGCCTATTTTACTTTTACATTCTTTAATTGAACATTGGGGACAATGTTCATCCTAAGTGTAAGGGGAGGGTAAATGATGATACCTTATAGGATACTATTGCACTTGAGTTTGTTTGTTTGATGGTAGGTGTGTAATAAAACTAAGAGAAACACTTGTTAGTGTAATTTTAGTGCCAAATTTAAAATTTTTTACAACATTTATGAGTGAAAATTTAGCCTTAGCAAGCATCTCATGGATAGGAGTTATATGACTAGCACAAAACCGTACCATTCATAAAAATTTTCCACCCAAATATGTGAGGTTCGCCTTTAGATTTGATAGGAAAAGCATTCATTATTAGTGCTTATGAGTGTACCGGTAGCATTTAGATTCTAGAACTTGCGTTAGTGATGCATCCCGAGACCGCTAGTGAGACTACATTCGTGTAGTAGGATTTACTACATGATAAGAGGCATTAGGATCACCCTTGTGTTAAACCCGTATCATAATTACTTGACCATTTAAGTCATACTACTTGGCTAGTAAAGTCAATTAATTTATCCCACACCTTAGCGTTGTACTCATTTTTAGTACACGAAACCCCTAGTACACCCCTCCGAGCCTATCTTTTCATTTCTAACTTTAATCATCTTACTTAAAGGAGGAATTTGTTACAACCCACTTAAATGTACACCCAAATCGCCTTAGCCTTCCGTGTATGCACATCTTTAGTACATTATTGTTACATGTTTAAACCCTTAGTTAATTATCTAATTGATTACATGGTTGCTAAGTCGAGTCATATCCTTGTACATATTGTTTTGGGACGATTGGGACTCATGGGTAAAGTACTTGTGTTATGGAGTAATGGGGAAAAGCATCATATATTACCCCCATATGTGTGTTAATCTTAAAAAGTACTCCAAGTGTTTTGATTATCTTGATTCGAGTCATTAGATTAGTTCATTGTAAAGTATGTAAAAATTCAAGTGTAAGGGGAATGTTCATTCTCTATGATGTATTATCTTGGATGGTAGGGTAAGAGTGTATGCAAAATAATAATAATAATAATAATAATAATAATAATAATAATAATAATAATAATAATAATAATAATAATAATAATAATAATAATAATAATAATAATAATAATAATAATAATAATAAATAAGAAAAAGAAAAAAAATAGAAAAAGCAAAGAGAAAAACATACGGACTACCATCCCGTTTCATTCTATGTTTATGTTATTTTTCATTCATTAGCTTAACTCGAGTCTAGTCTTGGCTTAGCAACGCCATATTGTACATGTAATTAACCAAGATGATTAACTCGCCACCAGTAAAGATTACCTATATCCAACAAAACCGTGTATTCCATATCCCTACACATAACGTTATAACCCTTTAAAAGACCTCTTTGATAGTTTATCCTAGGTGCTTACGCCATGTGGTGGAGGTTTGATCCTTTCCTAAGCCTATGGTAATCTATTTTGCTATGACATGTAGTGAGAGATGTTTTCCATTTCCATATTGTGATATATACTTTATTACACCCGAGAGATGTGAGTATCTAAACACTATTTGTGAGGTGCTAGTATATGACTTCCGTGCTTGTCTTTGGTCTTTAGTGGAACGATTATTTGTTGTAATTACTTTTATATTAGTGTTAAATGACCCCTAACTTGTATTTTGATTAGAATAAAAGCGCATTTGCTTGAGGACAAGCAAATCTCAAGTGTAAGGGTATTTGATGAGGCGAAAAATGAACCGTTTTTAGGGGGTCATTCTAGCCCGGATTCGAATTTATTTGATCAAACAATTCCCTAAATCATTCCTTTTGTCATTTTAGGTAATTTTGGAGTGAATTCTGGAGAAGGAAGCATTTTGGACGTTTTTGGAGCATAAAAGTGAAGAAAACGGCAAAGTCTTAATTTTCCTTGTTGGGAACAGTACCTGACGGCGTCAAGAGTAATACAAGAGGTGGAAGTGGATAAAGTCCATGACGATCCAGAAGAGTTTTACACTAAGGACATGACGGCGTCACCATAGGACGTCATGGTCCAAATATGAATGACGGCCCAGAGCAGAAGTGCACATGACGGCGTCAAAAGTGGATCTAGGCAATCCGATTTCATTATGGGCGGCGAGTTGACGGCGTCAGAAGCTCCTTTTTGACGCCGTCACCCTGTTAAATCTATATATAGTTTTGCAATTTTTATTCATCAAAGAGGAACAAATAGGGTATAACTTTGGAGAGAAACCCTAGTCCGAATATTACAGCTTTTTCAAGGGTTTTTACCCTTTGAAACCTTTCATGTTCAATTGAGATAAGTACTGTTTCAATTCATTCAATATGTCTATGTGTTGTTTGAATATATCTTACACTTGTCTTGAATTTAACATGCTTGGCTAGATCTCTTGTGTGTTTGCTTAGATGTAGTGAAACCTAGATGTTAATTATGGGTTGATTGTTTGTTTATAGTTGTTACGGATGATTGTATTCGATGTTAGGCTTAAGAAAACTGGAAGACTTCCATTGGTGACATGCTTGAACGTCTTAAGAAACATGATCAGAGGTGTAGTATGATTTTTGGTTGTATTTAATGCGTAGGAGAATTCTAATGATCCCATGTTAGGAGATTCTAACGGCTCGGCATAGGAGTGAAGTAGGATCCTATAGAGTTAGGGAATATTGTACACGGCCCTACGACTAGTATTATGGAATACGGCCCGTCATCCATGCAATTGTAACAAACTATCAATCTGTAAAAGATATCTAGGGAGTAATGAAACCTAAGTAAACACAACTCTACCTATTATTGTTCACACCACTAGTTTAATTAGCTTCATTTTCATTTCTGTTATTTTAATTTGTTTACATCTTAGTTATTGGGTTAGTTGATTAGCAACTAATTCCGCCCACTCTTCTAAAAACCGAGATTTTACTTGCTTTATAAAAATATAAAAATACAAAAAGAATCATCTCTCACCTCTAGACCTAGTTTTTAGGCTTTCTAATCCTAGCGACACTAGTCTTGAGTTGAACGATCAATCCCCCGGTACTTGTCACTATAGTATAATGATCAGGTACACTGCCTGGTGGGGTTTGTAAGCTGCTCGAGATCCCTTGAGAGGTAAAGCCTGGTGCGATTCCCACGTATCAATGAGTAACTTTGTGGGAAAAGTGAAAGTATTGCACGCCTTTGTAGGAAATTTCACTTATGTTACCGATTTTAACGTAGAAGATATTCGTCCGGTAATAGATGGTTGTTTAAATCAAGTTGTGTTTAGAAAGCCATTTGTTGAGGCCTCTAAGATGAATTATGACCCGTCTCTAGGGATAGTTAGGTTCAAAGATGAGAGCGATGAGATAGCTTACCAAATGCCATATAAGATTGAACAATTTCGGCTCTTGTCAAAAATTGAAAAGGAACACAAGCAAGCGGTCTACTATAGGAATGACGAGGATAGACGTAGAGGAGTAGACTATGTTATGAGTAGAATATTTGGTTTCTATAAGGAATGCTTGCAATTAGGTCAGAGTACAAAACTAAGGTTGAGGATGACCTAGAGACCGTGACCAATGACGAGGTCACATGATAGCCCGTGACGTTGATTCTAGCTACAAGACTCGTAAATAAAGAAAATCGCTTCTTGGGAGGCAACCCAAGTTTTATTTGTTTTATTTGTTTTGTTTGTTTGATTTTATTTTTCCGTATGTGTGTTTTGTTTTTATTGTTTGTTGATCATGGTTCAAAGTAAATTGTGAAAATGCTTTATTTTGTTTTTAACTTCGTCTTGATTACATATAAAGGTATTTTGCAAAAGCTAAGTGTAAGGGAAACCCAAATTTGTTTATAAGAATGAAATTGAGCATGAACCACAAGAATATTAAATGAACATGTGTATTAGTAATTATTTGAGTCAAATGCTTGTATCGAGTCATAATGATGTTTTGCAGGATTTTCCAGAAAGTAAGGCATAAGTTTTTCCAGAAATTTTCTGGAAACTTAACATGAGATTTTTGCAGGAACATTCTGACGGCGTCAGGTACAAAAATTCTAAAAAATTTTGCGAGTTTTGTTTATACCGGAGTCTTAAAGTTTTTGTTGATTCTTTATTTTTATAAACTCCAGGAAATCTGCAAACATTCATTCCACAAGCATTATATCTTAATTTGCTTTCTAGGATTTTTTTAGTATATATAGATTGCCGCCAATTTGACGCGAGGTTTGCCTTGATTGTTTTCTCAAGTTTAACAGGTTACATTGGATAAGAGGGTGATTTATATTTCTGGAGGGAAGGTTTCAAAGTTCATTTTCTTGGAAGAAGATCTAACCTTGTTGACACACTATCCACACCGAACGAATCAGGGGAGTATTTGTTTTCATTCTTTTACATTCATTACTTTTACATCCTTTTCATTAAACATTGGGGACAATGTTCAGCCTAAGTGTAAGGGGAGGGTAAATAATGGTACCTTAGAGAATACAATTACGCTTGAGTTTGTTTATTAGATAGTAGGTGTGTAATAAAACTGAAAAAAATACTTGTTAGGGCAATTTTAGAGCCAACTTTAAATTTTTTTACAACATTTAGGAATGAAGCTTTAGCCTTAATAAGTGTCTCATGGATAGGAGTTGTATAACTAGCACAAAAACTGTACCACTCAAAAAAATTTCCACCTAAATATGTGAGGTTCGCCTTTAGATTTGTTAGGAAAAGTGTTCATTATTAGTGCTTATGAGTGTACCGGTAGTACTTAGATTCCAGAACTTGCGTTAGTGATGCATCCCGAGACCGCTAGTTAGACTACATTCGTGTAGTAAGATTTACTACATGATAAGAGGCATTAGGATCACCCTTGTGTTAAACCCGTATCATAATTAATTGACCATTTAAGTCAATTACCTTGACTAGTAAAGTCAATTAATTTTTCCCACACCTTTGCGTTGTACTCATTTTTAGTACACGATACCCCTAGTACACCCTTCCGAGCCTATCTTTTCGTTTCTAACATAAGCATTTTACTTAAAGGAAGAATTTGTTTACAACCCACCCCAAATGTACACCCAAATCGCCTTAGCCTTCCGTGTATGCACTCATCTTTAGTGCATTATTGTTACATGTTTAAACCCTTAGTTAATTTTCTAATTGTTTACATGGTTGCTAAGTTGATGAGGTGAAAAGTTTACCGCTTTTAAGGGGTCATTTAAGCCCGAATTCTTGATTATTTGATCAATTATTTCCCTAAATCGTTTCTTTTGTCATTTTAGGTACTTTTGAGGAAAAATATGGAAAAGGAAGCATTTTGGACATTTTTGAAGCATAAAAGTGAAGAAAACGGTAATGTCTCAAATTCCTTGTTGGGAACAGTCCTAACGACGTCAAGGATCAACACATGACGGTGTCAAGAGTGATAAAAGAGGTGGAAGTGGATATTATAATGTGACAGCCCAGAACATTTTCAATGTAATTGGCCTAACGGCGTCACCAAGGCCGTCAGGGTCAAAATGCAAGTGACGGCCCAAAGTATATTTCTACATAAAGGCATAAAGACTGGATCTAGGCAATACGACTCTTAACTTAGCGGCGAGTTGACGACGTCAGAGGCTAATACATGACACCGTCAGGATGCTTTGTCTATATATATTTTTCCAATTTTTCATTATAAAGTGTGGAACAAGTTGTGGAATACTAAAGCACAAAACCTAGGTCGAATTTTCTGTATATTGAAGGGGTTTCAAACCCTTCTTTCTTCCATGTTTCAAAAAAGATAAGTCTTCCAATACTCATTCAATATGTCTATGTGTTGTTTGATTCTATCTTAAGCTTATCTTTCTTTTAACATGTTAGGATAGGTTTTTATTGTGTTTGCTTAAATGTAGTGAAACCTAGATGTTGATTATTTGTTGATTGTTTGTTTATAATTGTTACGGATGATTGTATTCGATGTTAGGCTTAAGAAAACTGGCAGACTTCTATTGGTAACTTGCTTGAACGTCTTAAGAAACATGATCGGAGGTGTACTACGATTTTTGGTTGTATTTAATGCATAAGTGAATTCTAATGATCCCATGTTAGGAGCTTTTAGTTGGCTCGACATAGGAGTGAAGTAGGATCTTATAGAGTTAGGGAATATTGTACACGGCACTATGACTAGTATTAAGGAATATAACCCGTCATCCATGCAATTGTAACAAGCTAATCAACCGGTAAAAAATATCTAGGGAGTAATGAAATCTAAGTAAACACAGCTTTTCTCATTATTGTTTCCACCACATTAATTTCATTTCATTTCTTTTATTTTATTTTGATTGCATTTGTAGTTAATTGGGTTAGTTGACTAGCAAATAATTCCGCCCACTCCTTTAAAACTCGAGATTTTACTTGCTTTCATAAAATATAAAAAATACAAAAAGAATCATCCCTCACCTCTAGACCTAGTTTAGTAGGCTTTCTAATCCTAGCGACACTATTCCTGAGTTGAACGATCAATCCCCCGGTACTTGTCACTATACTATACTACAACAATCAGGTACACTGTCTGGCGGGGATTGCAAGCTTCTCAAGATCCGTTGAGAGGTAAAACCTGTTGCGAGGGGGCAATCCCCCGTATCAAGTTTTTGGCGCCGCAGCCCGGTGAATAGTTATTGTCTAGGTTAGAATTTCTTTTTATTAGGTCTACTTGCTAGATTCCTTTATAGTAAGATTTTTATTTTTATTTTTAGGTTTTCTTTAGTCTATCTTATTTCTTCGTTCCTTTGTTCGTAACCATTGCCATCCGACATCATGGAAGGTGGTAATATCTTTGATCCCATCAACCCACCACAACAAAACCACCCACAAAACCCACCACTAGCAAATCAACCTCCTAGACCCCGAACTTTATTAGAGTATTCCCGTCCTAGCCACCAAGGCTATCGATACACCATTGAGCTCACTCAAGGAGCCAATGTGTCCCCCTTGCGATCCGACACCATCCGGTTGGTGCAAAGCGGATGTTCATTCTGTAACACCCCCAAAATACCGCAGCGGAAGACTGTGTCACTGAGGGTGCTACTTCTTAATACAAAGTACAAGTTATAGAAAACGAACTCTAAATGAGACGTTTTGAAAAGTTACCATTCGATTAATGAATTCAAAGTTACAAACATGAGATTCCAAAGTATGATACATAAATGTATACAAAGTTTTGAATGGTAAATGATAAAAGCGTAAGTCTTCAGAATATGCAGCTTGACTCTAAGTTCCACGCACTAGCTATCACCTTACTAACCTGAGATAAACATGCTAAAGTGTCAACACAATGGTTGGTGAGTTCATAGAGTTTGTCTTAAAACAGTTGAAAAGCCTTAAAGAATATTCACACAGCAAAGGCATTGTGAATCCACTCAGTTGCAGGTCCCGCCATAAGAGACTTGCAACCTGTGTGTTCACAACCCACTGCTAATATATAGTTTCTCAGGATTATATTCACCCATGGTCACGTCATTTTGGACCCATAGGCGGGGAACCACCATCCCAAATAGTACATGTCACCCAACGTCTCGAATCTTGGACTTGGGTGGGGGGTGTAGGCCCATACTAGTACTATTAATACCTCTCCGTTGACAGCATAGAGTATTGTATATGCACGTAAATACAAATCTTGTATTTAAATTAAGCAAGTATAGTGTAACAAGTATGTATAAAACAATCAAGTATAGTTATCATGTATAACGCATTCAAGTATAATGCCAATCAAGTATAACACAATCAAGTATAAATGTTTTGAGTATTTGTACAAGTAAGCAAGTAGTTGTGCATGTATCCCCCCCCCCCCAAAGAGTTAAAACAAGTATGAGAAAGTAGGGGCTATGACTCACCTTAAGCTTATGTAATGAGAAATGAAAGTGGTAGTCGAATCGCGAAAGTCTCTAAGAGCAGCCTATAATAGAACGTTGCGACTTAGGTTTGGAGTAATGTCTAAGAATACAAAGAATTGCCAATATATGTCTTGCATAATGTTCATGATGTAGTACTTAGTATATAGTGTAAGTCTTTGAATATAAGTGGTTTATGAAACATGTATAGTTTGTATATCTCTTACTACCGTTCGGGCCGACATAATTCAGAAGTCATGGAGTAAACGTTCGAGGAGCCAGGACACTTTAATTCGTAAATCCACAACTCATCTCGACGGCTTACTCAATGAACTCCTCACATGAGGCTCCCTACTATTGTAGTATTTGATAACATATATATAAGTTTTGATCTTTAAAAGTTATATGGTCTTTAGCCGTGGCTTTGCCGTGACCTTGGTCATTGTTACCATGGTCTTGAGACTCAACCTTGGCTTTAGCCATGGTTGTGGTCTTGGCTTTAGGTCATTAGACCTCTTGGTCTCATCTAATTATAACCATTATATAGTTACTTTGGTCTAAAAATGGGTTGTTAAGAATTTGAAGAAAATTATAACTCAGAAAGCGTTTTCAGGGCTCGAGCTTCTTTGTCCCTGAACGAAAACGGCGTTCCGGACAACTTTCGTGTTTTAACTTTTTGATGAATCGGAATAGAAGGGTGACTTTCAAATTGGCAGAATGCAAAACAGTAGGGTATAGGCAGTTTTGCCGTTTTGGTTTTGCTAACTTCTTATGGCCATAACTTTTGACTCGTGTACTCGTTTTAAGTGATTCAAATTGCTATGTTTTCCTTTTGAAGTCCTTTATAACAGTAAGTAAGTGTCAAATATCATAGTTATACTATTTTGGTCGTGGTTCTCCATAAAAATCACTAGTTTGCTTGTTTGCTTGTCATAAGTTAACATATGTATACCAATACTTGTTTTATCCATTTTTAAACATCATGAACACAAGAACAAGAACATATATAGCATGAAAGGAACACAAAGAGCATGAAAATGATAATTAAGCAAGGAGTATGTTAGGGTTTGCTTACAACTTTTGGCTTTCTAAAGAAAGGAAGTCAAGTATAGAACTAGGACACTAAACCTAAGCTTGTAAACCCTTCACCACAACTCTTGTAACCCTTGCTAGCCTTGATCTAACCCTTGTGAAAACCATTTAACTTCAGCCCTAGTAACCTTGTGTAGCTCCTAATTCAACCATGGAATCACCAAACAAACTTAAGAACTAGGTAGAGAATACTAAGACCTTGAACTTTGTAGTGTAACTTGTATATTGAAGATCAAAGGATCATGGTGCTAGGGATTTATGTTGTGGCGTTTTTATTGATGAAGAAAGGAAGAGATTAAGCTTGTATTTATACTATGAAGAGGAGGTTAGGAAGGTGCCTAGGAAGGTTCATTGAGGAGGTTAGTTTTTAGGATATTTTTGCTAAACTTGGAGACAAAGTTGTAAATAAGTATTGATCTAATGGCTAAAGTCATGAGATCATGCCACAAGTGTGAATCCTCCCCCCCCCCCTAAGTCGGCCATATTGAGATAAGGGTGACTAGATGCAAAAACTTGGTATTATCCTACTTATGTAGCTAGTTTTGGACCCGTAAATTGCTAACCGTAAGTTGTTAAGTCACGAAACGTAAAACCGGGTATCCTAAAAATATAAAACTTGAAAGTATGGTTAAACATGTCAATATACTCCATAATAAAATATAAAATGAGTGGTAGGTTCTATTGGGTTGCTCAAACCCTGCTAAAACTGGAAACACGGGTCTAAAACGCGCAATTCGCGTAAAACGCTGAACTGGAAAACGTAAAATTCCAAAACTTTTGGAATTGTCCTAAAATGAGAGAAAATCATATTTCTATTGTTTATAGTATTTTATGGACATATCGGGATGCTAGAATGACGTTTAAACCTAAAAGTAAATCTCGGACACGGCTTTGTGATTTTTGAAGAAATGACCCGACGAGTGTCAAACTCTCGGATTATCATTAAAATAGTTTAACTTACGAGAATATGAAATAAAAATTTCGGGAGTGAATAGTAAAAAGTGAATAGTAAAAATGAAATAGTGAAATTTTCGGAAATAAAAGTTAACCTGAAATTGCGAATTGTTACAGTCTCTACCCCTTAAGGAGAACTTCGTCCCGAAGTTCAGTTAATGTTAACTACTTACGGTATGTCTAAGAGAATTCGGGATCTCTAATATAGTGGTGTTTACTCTGATTCGTCTATGGTTCTGGTTAAGGAGTTGTATCGGCTACAATTAAGCCCACTTATTTATAACACATTACTTACATAAAGAAGCGTCCAAATTTATGTAAGTAAGGTATCATAAACTTATGGTTCGGTGATTTACAATTTCTTTATTTAAATGAAGAGGCGTCCCAATCCATTTAAATAAGGAGATTCTAAAACATCCTACTTAAGAATTTCCGACACAAAATCCGCCTTCTGAGGCCGATAGTAAGATAATCAAGCCATCAAATCCCTAAAGCTAAGCAATAATATTATTTAACTCAAATCTTGTGTCTCATCAAACAAGAACTGTCACAAGATCAAGTTAACTAATTAGTTATTACTGAGCTCCATGTTTTTAATGACTCGACGAATCTCTAGGGCTCCTTATAATACTAAAGTCACATCATCTAACAGCGTGGAACTAAACCAACAACTACCAAAAAGCGTATGCGTATGAAGTGTGTGTAAGGCAAATGAAGAGGAGAGTCTTAACGTATATAGTAGTTATAGTCTAGGCACTAAATGCAACCTAGTTCTCTATAACCAAGGCTCTGGTACCAATCTGTAACACCCCCAAAATACCGCAGCAGAAGACTGTGTCACTGAGGGTGCTACTTCATGATACAAAGTACAAGTTATAGAAAACGAACTCTAAATGAGACGTTTTGAAAAGTTATCATTCGATTAATGAATTCAAAGTTACAAACATGAGATTCCAAAGTATGATACATAAATGTATACAAAGTTTTGAATGGTAAATGATAAAAGCGTAAGTCTTCAGAATATGCAGCTTGACTATAAGTTCCACGCACTAGCTATCGCCTTACTAACCTAAGATAAACATGCTAAAGTGTCAACACAATGGTTGGTGAGTTCATAGAGTTTGTCTTAAAACAGTTGAAAAGCCTTAAAGAATATTCACACAGCAAAGGCATTGTGAATCCACTCAGTTGCAGGTCCCGCCATAAGAGACTTGCAACCTGTGTGTTCACAACCCGCTGCTAATATATAGTTTCTCAGGATTATATTCACCCATGGTCACGTCATTTTGGACCCATAGGCGGGGAACCACCATCCCAAATAGTACATGTCACCCAACGTCTCGAATCTTGGACTTGGGTGGGGGGTGTAGGCCCATACTAGTACTATTAATACCTCTCCGTTGACAGCATAGAGTATTGTATGTGCACGTAAATACAAATCTTGTATTTAAATTAAGCAAGTATAGTGTAACAAGTATGTATAACACAATCAAGTATAGTTATCATGTATAACGCATTCAAGTATAATGCCAATCAAGTATAACACAATCAACTATAAATGTTTTGAGTATTTGTACAAGTAAGCAAGTAGTTGTGCATGTATCCCCCCCAAAGAGTTAAAACAAGTATGAAAAAGTAGGGGCTATGACTCACCTTAAGCTTATGTAATGAGAAATGAAAGTGGTAGTCGAATCCCGAAAGTCTCTAAGAGCAGCCTATAATAGAACGTTGCGACTTAGGTTTGGAGTAACGTCTAAGAATGCAAAGAATTGCCAATATATGTCTTGCATAATGTTCATGATGTAGTACTTAGTATATAGTGTAAGTCTTTGAATATAAGTGCACTACTACACAAAAGGCTATAAACACCCCCAAATAGAGATTGGTTATATAAAACCATATTCCTATGATAAAAAACTAGGGGGAATGGAAGGAATTGAGATTGGTTTTCTTTAAAAAACCAGTTTTCATAATAAAAAACGCATAAAAACTGGGTTTACGGGTAAAAACCAGTCTTTTTACAAAATCAAAGACACTGGTGTGTACGTAACAACATGTCTCTACGTATTTATGTTATAGACACTATTTTTGAACAAAACAACCGGTGTGAGTATTCTCTATTTTGATGCTTTTATATCCTTTCACTTTTTCTATAAATTGTTAAGTTGTTAGACTTTAGATATGTCTAAAAGTATAAGGACCATAACTGTATAATTACTTGAGATTAGTATTGGGATGTAATATATCTGCCCATACTAGGTTATATAGTCCGTATATATGTCGAACAAGAGAAAGGTTTAAAGACAAAGCGTAGTAGCACTCCAGCATAAGGCAAAAGACTTGTTGATAATTGTTTACGGTAAGCTTTTCCTTAGCCTACATTCATATTCGTTTAGTTGTGTAGGTGTCTAGAAAACTCAGCAATTGTGTTAACCATGTTCCAAACATGCTTTTTAGGTTGTCATGTTAGAAGAAACCAATAAATCAAATGAATAACTAAGTATTAAACATATCGATTAAGAAATTTATTCACATCAGAAAAGTAGCATTCTTGTTTACAATCCAAATAGAACCATTTACAGCATTCAAGATAAAATGGAGTATGTAATCTAAACATTCAAATAAGACAAAATCCAATTACCAAGGGGGACGTGGATTATTAAACTTCTTATAATCGAGTTAATGTCGTTCATCTTTTGTTGATCGAACATGCTACAAAACCTGTATAACCAGCCATAATACCATGAATAGCGGAATGTGCTAAGAGTGTACAATACAGGTTATTTGTAGCGTTGGTTGTTACGGCACGAATCATGTACGTGGGGTCTATATACTTGACCGTAAACAACCCACCTTTATGATCCCTATCTAACCAACTCTTCAATTCAGATTTCAACCATACCCCGACATCTAAAAACACTTGATTCCCATATTCGTTTCGCTCTTGCTTCTATGCATCAGTTCCTGGTATAATATCTTGTCCAACCACTTTTGTAACAGCCACAACAGCATTCCCATTTTGCTTTAAACGATCACCAAGATACTCAAGGAGACCACCTTTACCTTCAAGTTAAAACTCGTTTTCAGGAATCAAACAACAAAGGAGACCACCTTCGCCCATTTTGCTTTAACCAAAAATTCGAAGCAATGTACAACTGTTATTAAAAAATGATTTTCATAGCCAGAAACCATACCTGGCTTTCGATGTTATCCAATAGGTCACCTTGAGCCTCAATAGGGACTGCCGTATCAAGGTGTATCTGGAAAACATCAACAATCAACAAGCCTATTATACAGCAGAAATAGGACTTCCCCGTTGCCAACACGTCAGACATCATATGTCAACTATGGCTTTAACTAAATATATCACCTGATGAAGGTCAAGAAGCTTTTTTTCGATTTCCCTTACGGCATCATGTCTTTCTATGAGGTTGTTGATCGTCTGTAGCACAATAATCAATCCATGATGGTAACATCATTAAAATACATGGTGCATAAAATACATTTAGTCGGGTCAGAATTTAGAGTCGCCTCATCTGGTCGGGTTCCCGTAACTGCTCAAATTTCAAATCTAAACATCAATAATTCACAAGACAGACTTTAAAGTCAAATTTTTGAATCTGTAATGACTCTTCTTCCACGACCTCACACTATTCATCAACAATCTTTTGCCTCAATGTCTGAATATATTGAATTATACACATGCTCTTATAAAAGATAAACCTACAATGAGAAACTGGAATAACATACAAAAATTTACAATACCTGAAATTCAGTCATTGTGTCTCAGAATTTCTTGGCCAAAGCACTGCAAATTTAGGGGAAAAAAACCTGTCAATATAAAAGTCTCAAATATGAGCCTTTTTTTGTGTGTGTGTCGTGGATTCAAGTTTAACAGCTATACAATGAACTAATGCTCAGCTCACTGAGTTAAATCATAAATGATAAAATGTTTATGAAATCCCAAATAATCATAAGAGTGGATAACTGAAACTTAATTTGTCATATTTGTACAAGATCGGTCGACACTGGTTCCTGGCACACAACCCTGTTTTTGCCGGTTAGCTAAGTTATGTGGCCATTGTTTAGTTACATAATAGAAATGATTAGTCACTTGGAAAACGACAGTATAAAAATGATTAGCAAAACAAGTACGGAAGTGACAGTTTCAAACCAACTAATATAGTGGGTCAATCAATCCATGTCATGTTTATCTCAACCAATCATATGGGCCATTTCATTAAAAATTACAATAAAGGGAATGGGCCCGAAGTTGTTCTATAAGATTATTCACATAATTTATATTTGATATGTTCATTAGATAATTAGATCTATCTATATTCCTAACACACAACATCCTTGAGTTTTTGATATGTTCGTTAGATATTTCTAATGTTGGAGTCAAAAGTTGATAAGTGTAGATGAGAAAGACACACTCATATAGTCACGATAGGCAAATTTGGCATGAAAACAAGGATAACACTAGACATGGTTAACCATGGGTGACCAACCAGATTAGGAATGTTAGTATCTCAACACGCAGACACGCTGTAGGCTTTTTAGTATAAAAGTGCAATTCAATATATCATAGGAATACAGTCTAAAGCCACCACCAAATGGCATAGTGATAAGGCCCTTGGTTTCCTCACAAGAGTTCAAGGGTTCAAGCCTTAGTAGGTGACTGTACATTTGGGGGTGGGCAGGGAAGGGTCAGAAACGCTCCCGTGGTTAATGTCACAACCCACAATTTCAGGTCATTTTTCCAAACTTCGACATTCTACTATTCACAAATTACTATTCATCGATCACTATTCATTGTTTTACTATTCATCATTTTTGAGGTCAATTTGACATTCTGAGACACATTCGGAAATTTTACTATTCACTTGACACTATTCATTTCCGAGAGAAAACCACTATTCACGTGCATTACTCATGTCATCGTAAATTTAGTTTACGAGTGTTCAAATTCGCGTAACCGTATTGGTTCAGGAGCAAATTCATGCATTATTATCAGGGACATTTCATACAGACTAGAAATAGTCTGCATATCATCATTAGGGCACTTGCATACTATTCCACTCGTAGGGTATTTAAATTATATTTTTAATATAATTGACTATTTACGTATGTTTATTTTAAATAAACACTAATACGCGAACTATAAATGTGACTAACACGTCCGACACTCCCAACTATGATCCCAATATATTTTTATACACGTTTTTATAATATAAAAATTATAATATTATTTTACCCGGTATTTTGGAAATTTATTTATTTCGTATCGTACGTCTAATTTAATTTCGACGGTTTTTATAAAAATTAAACAATAATTATCTAAACACCCAATAATTTTACCCAACTTATTTTTATAATTTTTATAACTTTATTTTATCCCGGTTAACTCCGTTAAAATTTATTTTTAGTTAACCCGGTACCCTTTAAAACTACAACTAAACACATAATAATACATAATACACCAAAAGTCTTACACATTCATCCCCCCCCCTCCTTTTGCCGCCCCCCCCCCCCCCCCCCCTTGCCAATCTCTTACAAAACTCACTTACTCACTCTTTCTCATTAATAACTTATACTAACTCTTATATAATAATAATACTAATAATAATATACATATCAAATGCTAGATATTTTACCTCATAATTCACAAGTGCAAGAAAACTTTTCATCTCTTTTCTCTCTATAAGGGTGCTCGGCCTAGGGTAATCAAGAAGCAAGAAAACATTATTTTTCAAAGATCTAAGTATAATCTTGTTCTTATAGTTGTCCTTGTTAGAGTTTTGAGATAAAAACTCAAGGATTGTTAGGTTTTCACCATCCAAACTTCATTAATCTTCCAAGTAAGTTTACAAAACTCATTTCATAATTTTTACAAGTTATTACTATGTTTATATATTTTTCTTACAAGATCTCATGCATATATTGGCTTATACCACTCCATTTTGTATATATTTAACTTTTAAGCCCTAGAAAGTGATTTTGTTTAGATCCTTGTTAGATCTACTTGGTTTTGATGATTAGGAACCCATGACACCCTAAGAAGGTGTATGGTAGGATTAGACTAGTTTTGTGGTGATTGAAAGTGGTTTGATTGAAGATGGAACTAGATTAGAACCCTAGAAACGATTTTTGAAACATTTGAAATACCTACTGTCCCTATTTCTATTTCGTTGGAAAATCAGTGGCTAATGGTTAATTTTTGACCAAAAATTTAGAAAATACTTTCAAAAACGAAACTTTAGGCGAAAGAACGGATTAAAAAGAGCTTATAACGAAGGAGATATGATTTTTGCAAATTTAACGACGAAAACTATTTTATCAAAAACTGCATGCTGTTCGGCAGACTTCGACGGGTAAATGGAGGCATTAAACGTAACCTAGAAGTGCCGAGTTATCAAAAATATATTAGTACTTACTAAAACGAATCCGTGGATATAAAGAACGAGGAAAATGAGCTTAAAACGACCAAGTTATACCCGTTTTAACATCGTCAAACTATATATATATATATATATATATATATATATATATATATATATATATATATTTGGTCACAAATAAAAATAATAACTTACGCACTAAATGGTATATTTTCTAGAAATATTACTAAGGACTATATTCTTAACAAATAAATACGTATGACCCAAGAGAATATTTATACGACTTAACGACGTTATGTTAAGGTTTTCGATACGAGGAATATAACGCTAACAATTTTCATACAAGATAGTACGACAAGTTATATACTTCTATATATGGACTTATTTTTCCTAAGTATGGAAACTATTTTACTATGACGATAACTAGTACTTCCAAATTACGAGTGGTATAGGTATCATGTGCATGTGCATTCATTACATTACGGCTTGATCTAAATTAGATCACGATTATTCATTTAGGTTACGGCTAGTGTTCGCGCCTCATTGTCCCGACTACTTTGACCTCATTGCACCATCTTTGTACCATCATTTCGAGGTGAGTTCTCATAGCCCCATTTTTAGTACTTATTTGATTTTAATCCCACGGGGGAGAATACATTGCACAATTATTTTTCGTACATGCCCAAGTATTAAATTCCGTACATTGCTTAAGTTGCTAGTACTACCACTTCAAGTCCCCTTTATTATCATGGACCGTTAATTATATTGCCAAGCGAGAGTGAGTGGATAGATCTATCGAGGGTGACGCCTCCATTCGTGTTTGGGTTGCTCCATAAGGAAAACGAATGCATTTCATGTCTAATTTAGTACGAGTGTCTGGTAAACACTCATTTGGGGCATATTTTAGTACGTCTAGCTTCGGTGTCATGAGCTTAAGAGACAATGTAGCATTTTGACATTTTGTCACTTTACTTTATACTTGTGGCTTATGTACTTACGAATTACTTATAAACCTATGATTATTCACCAACTTTATGTTGACCGTTTTTGCAATGTATTTCTCAGGTAACTAAGGCATATTCTCATGGCATGCATGGAGTCACTTTGTGTATCAAGGATGACGCGTCTCTTTTGGATTTCATGCACTTATGAACTATCGTTTGATTGTACTAAATTATTTCCTTAAACCTTTTCCAACTTTTGGGACCTATGTTTTATAACTCTGAATATTTTGAATGAATCAAACGATGTATTTTTCTAAAACGACACTTTAGGTCGTTCAATATTTCCTGGTTTGTATGCTATGATCCGTTACACCCTCAGGTATTCCATTCCGCTGCCATTCAGGTATTTTGGGGGTGTGACAGATTGGTATCAGAGCTAAGGTTATAGCGAACTAGGATGCATCATGGACCCTAGACTATAACCACACCATCATAGCATATCATCATTTCATCATAAGTGCATATTTACTTATTTTTAGGTGATGCCATTGTACGAGTTATTTATTTTTATTTCACCTCGATTATCACAGAGTCATGTCTTCGAATCCAAACACTGTCATACTTTACTCTATATCAGACTCTGATGATGAGGGCTCTATGTCCTCTACTGCTGTTTCACCAATTGTTTCTCCTGCACCTGAGTTGCCACTTTTGGCATCAGATGATGACACCGAGCCTTTCGAGGAGGAGGAGACGGCTCCTACTCCTCATGTCCATCCTACTGTACCACTTGATGTCACCCGTGTACCCACTGACATACCATCTCCTACTACTACTATTCATTCAGAACCGAGACTTATGTTTCCTAGGAGTAAGACTATCCAGGTTGCTAGGAAGAGTGTTCGTTATGCTACATCTACTTTTAGGACTCTCCCTAGTCCTACTGTGCCTACACCACCACCACCAGCCATACCCACTACTACTACTACATCTACCTCACTCTTGCCGCTCAGGAAGCGTGCAAGGTTTGCCACCCCAGATTCACCTACTACCGAGACTGCTGACCTTCCACCACCACCAGTATACCACATAGGTGAGAGTTCGAGAGCAGCTGCAGCTAGGGATCCTACAGCTGCTACACTAGAGGATCAGTTAGGTGCTCAGCAGGAGCAAGTTGAGAGGTTGGGGTATAGAGTTGATGAGATTATCACTTCTCGACTTGAGGCTGTCGAGGAGCAGGTTGAGGATTTGATTCAGGGCAGGGTTGGTATTGATGTGTCGTACCATGGACTCGAGGCACGACAGTTGAGGCACCAGGAGCAGATTGATCTACTTAGGGGTGAGTTACCTGAGATTCGAGATAGAGCTCAGGCGACACAGGAGACTCAGTGGGAGCAGGTAGACCAGTTGGCATTGATTCGAGAGAGGTTAGTTGTATTGGAGCGCAGAGATGCTTCTTTTCAGTTACGAGTTCAGCATCTTGAGGAGATCGTGGTTGCGATGGATCGTGAGATTCGCCGCTTGAGGGGAGAGCCTGGACCATCTAGAGCACCTAGAGGAGCTTAGACATAGACTGGTATTATATTAGCTTTTACTATTTTCCTAGTCCCGAGGTGTGGGACATAGTTCAAGAACTTGTAGTCTTTTGGTTGTTGTACAAACAAATATATCAAGTGCGACTCTACTATGTTGGAAATGTTGTGCTATATATTATATCGGTCCATGTAGGCCAAAATTTTCATGTATATATACATGTCGTGGTTGTGTATACAGGTTGTGGTTGTATATATATACTTGTCGTGGCGGTATCTAGACAGATTGTGGTTGTATTCGTACCTGTCGTGGTTGTATTTATATAGATTGTGGTTGTACCCGTACATGTCTTGGTTGTGTTATTACTCGTTGTGGTTGTATATATATATACATGTTGTGGGTGTATACCTTTGGTACTATGACTATTTCTATTATGATTTTTCTCATGGTTATTTCCATTGTGATTTATCAGAAGTATGGCACCAAGGAAGAGTAAGACTGCACCAGAAACACCCGCTATGACTCAAGCTGCTATCCGCAAGTTGGTCAGGGATAGTATTGCAGAAGCTCTAGAGATTGAGAGAGATGAGGTTGCTGCTAGGGCTGCTGAGACTGCTTCTAATACAAGGGCAGTTGAACCAACTGCTATTAGGCGTGAATGTACATGGAAAGATTTCAAGATTAGTGATCCTATCAAGTTTAAGGGCACTGAAGGAGCGGTTGCTTTGATCCGCTGGTTTGAAAAGACTGAGAATGTATTCCTCATGTGCGGATGCCCGGACGTCAGCAAGGTAAAATTTGCTACAGGTATGCTTCTTGATGAAGCTATGTCTTGGTAGAATTCGTATGCTCAGCCGATTGGTATGGAGAATGCTTACAAGCTCACTTGGGAGGAATTCAAGAAACTGATGTCTAAGAAGTTTTGCCCTCGTACTGAGATACAGAAATTGGAAGCAGAATTCTATGGGCTTGTGACTAAAGGTGATGACATCGAGACCTACTTCAGAAGGTTTCAGGAGTTGGCTGCACTATGTCCAACTATGGTTCCTGACGATGAGAAAAAGATGGAAAACTTTGTTGGTGGATTACCTGAAAGTGTTCGAGGGGATGTGATTTCTTTTGATCCTCAATCAATGGAAGAGGCTATTCGTATAACTCAGAAACTCATGGTCCAAGTGGTAAAAGGAAAAGCTGCTGTCAACAACAATAACCGTTCAAACAACACCAACTACAATAACACTCGAAACAACAACAACTATAACAACAATCGAAACCGCAACTATCCCAATAACCGAAACAACAATCCAAACAATAACAACAACAACAAGAGAAGGTTTGACTACAACCAAGGTGGAAATGCTATTCAGCCACCACCTAAGAGGCAAGAAGTGGCAAGGGCCTATGCTGCAGGACCAACTGAAAGGAAAGGATATGAGGGTAATTTACCCAAGTGCGAAAGTTGTCAGAAACATCATAACCCAGGACGTTGCCCAAATACATGTGGTAACTGCAAGAAGATTGGTCACCACATCAAAGATTGCAAATTTCCAACCTTGGGTGACAATCAGAAGCCACCAGTAACATGTTTTGGCTGTGGAGAAATTGGACACTTTAGGGGTGAGTGCCCACAGAAGAAGAATCAAGGAACTGGAAATCAAGATGGAAGGGCTCGAGGAAGAGCTTATGTTATGGGAGGAGAAGATGTCAAAGAAGACCCGAATGTTGTTGCGGGTATGTTCCTCGTTAATAATCGTTATGCATCCATTTTATTTGATTCAGGAGCGGATAGAAGTTTTGTTTCTATTGCATTTGCACCTTTACTTAACATAGAACCAACCCCATTAGACATTTCCTATATCGTTGAATTAGCCGATGGGTCTTTAGTTAACACCAACACCATTGTTCGTGGTTGCACTATAAATTTCCTAAACCATCCATTCAATATAGACCTTATGCCAGTAGAACTTGGAAGTTTCGACGTTGTTATCGGTATGGATTGGTTATCTCGGCATCGAGCGAGAATTATTTGTGATGAGAAAGTTGTTCACCTTCCTTATAACGGTGAAACTTTGGTTGTTCGTGGAGAGCGAAGTGGAACTAGACTCAGTATTATATCGTGCATTAAAACCGAGAAGTACATAGAGAAGGGTTGTTATGCATTCTTGGCTCACATCACGGAGAAGAAGTCGGATGAGAAACGACTTGAAGATGTGCCAATTGTTAAGGAATTTCAAGAAGTTTTTCCGGAAGAATTGCCAGGACTTCCGCCTACACGCCAAGTCGAGTTTCAAATAGAATTAGTGCCAGGAGCTGCACCAATTGCGCGAGCACCGTATAGACTTGCACCTTCGGAGATGCAAGAATTGTCGAATCAACTACAAGAACTTTTGGACAAAGGATTCATTAGACCGAGTTCCTCGCCTTGGGGAGCGCCGGTTTTGTTTGTGAAAAAGAAGGATGGAACTTTCAGAATGTGCATTGACTATCGTGAGCTGAACAAGTTAACGGTTAAGAATCGTTATCCACTCCCCAGAATTGACGACTTGTTCGACCAGTTACAAGGTTCTAGTTTTTATTCCAAGATTGATTTAAGATCCGGTTATCATCAACTTAAAGTTCGGGAAGAGGATATCCCGAAGACGGCATTTAGAACACGCTATGGTCATTATGAGTTTCAAGTGACGCCTTTCGGATTAACCAACGCACCTGCGGTATTTATGGATCTCATGAATAGGGTGTGCAAACCGTATCTTGATAAGTTTGTGATCGTATTCATTGACGATATCTTGATTTATTCCAAGAGTAAGGAAGATCACGAAGAACACCTCAGAACAATCCTGGAACTACTCAAGAAGGAGCAATTGTATGCCAAGTTTTCAAAGTGTGATTTTTTGGATACGAAGAGTTCAATTTCTTGGCCATGTTATTGATAGCCAAGGTTTACAAGTCGACCCAGCAAAGATCGAGGCAGTTAAGGATTGGGCTACGCCCAAGTCTCCTACGGAAATTCGTCAATTCCTAGGACTTGTCGGATACTACAGAAGGTTTATCGAAGGGTTTTCTAAGATAGCGAAGTCGTTGACAAAGCTGACACAAAAGAATGAGAAGTACGAGTGGGGAGAGAAACAAGAGTCCGCATTTCAGTTATTGAAACAAAAGCTTTGTAGCGCACCGATTTTGTCACTACCTGAAGGTATTGAGAACTTTGTAGTATATTGCGATGCTTCGCACCAAGGACTTGGGGCTGTGCTAATGCAAAACGAGAAGGTGATAGCTTATGCATCTAGACAGCTTAAGACACACGAGAAGAATTACACTACGCACGACTTGGAGTTGGGTGCGGTAGTTTTTGCACTCAAGATTTGGAGACACTACCTTTATGGTACCAAGTGTGTAATTTTTACCGACCACAAGAGCTTACAGCATATACTCGATCAGAAGGAACTTAATATGAGACAACGTCGTTGGCTAGAATTGTTGAGTGATTACGATTGTGAAATCCGATATCACCCAGGAAAAGCAAATGTTGTAGCAGATGCACTTAGCCGAAAAGAACGACTCAAACCTTTGAGAGTTAGGTCATTGGGAATGACTATCATTTCGCCATTACCATCAAAAATTCTAGAAGCTCAGATTGAGGCTCTCAAAGAAGAAAACCGACCACATGAGAAACTTTATGGTATGCCAGAAAACGAAAATGGCTTTGTAAAGAGATCAGATGGAGTGTTATGCTTCAAGGACCGAAGTTGGATACCACTCTATGGTGGAGTGCGAGAATTGATTATGCATGAATCACACAAGTCGAAGTACTCTATTCATCCAGGTTCTGATAAGATGTATCAGGATCTCAAAAAGCTTTATTGGTGGCCGAACATGAAAGCGGAAATTGCTACTTACGTCAGCAAATGCCTTACTTGTGCTAAAGTGAAAGCCGAGTACCAGAAACCGTCAGGACTACTTCAACAACCAGAGATTCCACAATGGAAGTGGGAACGTATTACAATGGACTTTGTCACTAAACTTCCTAAGACGTCAGGAGGTTTCTATGCTATTTGGGTAATTGTTGATCGTCTTACCAAATCAGCTCATTTTATACCCATTAGAGAGACTTATTCTATGGAACAACTTACTAGACTTTATGTCAAGGAAATAGTCTCAAGACACGGTGCACCAGTTTCCATCATTTCCGACAGAGATAGTCGTTTTACTTCAAACTTTTGGAGGTCATTACAAGATTCTTTTGGATCCAAGTTAGACATGAGCACTGCTTACCATCCTCAGACCGATGGTCAGAGCGAGAGAACTATTCAGACACTTGAAGACATGCTTAGAGCATGTGTGATTGACTTTGGAAATGGTTGGGCTAACCATTTGCCGTTGATCGAGTTTTCCTATAACAACAGTTACCATTCTAGCATTAAGGCTGCACCATTCGAGGCACTTTATGGTCGTAAGTGTCGATCTCCAGTTTGTTGGGCCGAAGTCGGTGAAGTACAATGTACTGGCCCAGAAATGGTTCAAGAAACAACGGAAAAGATAATTCAAATTCGAGAGAGACTCGAAACTGCTAGAAGTCGACAGAAAAGTTACGCAGATGTTCGACGCAAACCATTGAAATTTTAGGTCGGAGACAAGGTCATGTTGAAAGTCTCGCCTTGGAAGGGCGTGATACGATTTGGAAAACGCGGGAAATTGAACCCGAGATACATTGGTCCGTTTAAGATACTGGAAAGGATTGGTCCAGTAGCTTACAAGCTTGAACTTCCATCAGAACTTAGCAACGTACACAACACGTTTCATGTTTCGAACCTCAAGAAATGTCTTTCGGACGAGTCTGCCATTATACCATTAGACGAAATACAACTCGATGACAAGCTTAACTTTGTGGAAGAACCAGTTGAAATAATGGACCGCGAGATCAAACAGTTGAAACAAAGTCGAATTCCGATCGTGAAGGTTCGCTGGAATTCTCGAAGAGGACCCGAGTTTACTTGGGAACGAGAAGACCAAATGCGACGCAAGTATCCACAACTTTTCACCAAGCCAATTTCCGAGACCAACACTAACTGAATTCAGGGACTGAATTCCTTTTTGGATGGGCGACTGTCACAACCCACAATTTCAGGTCATTTTTCCAAACTTCGACATTCTACTATTCACAAATTACTATTCATCGATCACTATTCATCGTTTTACTATTCATCGTTTTTTAGGTCAATTTGACATTCTGAGACACATTCGGAAATTTTACTATTCACTTGACACTATTCATTTCCGAGAGAAAACCACTATTCACGTGCATTACTCATGTCATCGTAAATTTAGTTTACGAGTGTTCAAATTCGCGTAACCGTATTGGTTCAGGAGCGAATTCATGCATTATTATCAGGGACATTTCATACGGACTAGAAATAGTCTGCATATCATCATTAGGGCACTTGCATACTATTCCACTCGTAGGGTATTTAAATTATATTTTTAATATAATTGACTATTTACGTATGTTTATTTTAAATAAACACTAATACGCGAACTATAAATGTGACTAACACGTCCGACACTCCCAACTATGATCCCAATATATATTTATACTCATTTTTATAATATAAAAATTATAATATTATTTTACCCGGTATTTTGGAAATTTATTTATTTCGTATCGTACGTCTAATTTAATTTCGACGGTTTTTATAAAAATTAAACAATAATTATCTAAACACCCAATAATTTTACCCAACTTATTTTTATAATTTTTATAACTTTATTTTATCCCGGTTAACTCCGTTAAAATTTATTTTTAGTTAACCCGGTACCCGGTACCCTTTAAAACTACAACTAAACACATAATAATACATAATACACCAAAAGTCTTACACATTCATCCCCCCCCCCCCCTCCTTTTGCCCCCCCCCCCTTGCCAATCTCTTACAAAACTCACTTACTCACTCTTTCTCATTAATAACTTATACTAACTCTTATATAATAATAATACTAATAATAATATACATATCAAATGCTAGATATTTTACCTCATAATTCACAAGTGCAAGAAAACTTTTCATCTCTTTTCTCTCTATAAGGGTGCTCGGCCTAGGGTAATCAAGAAGCAAGAAAACATTATTTTTCAAAGATCTAAGTATAATCTTGTTCTTATAGTTGTCCTTGTTAGAGTTTTGAGATAAAAACTCAAGGATTGTTAGGTTTTCACCATCCAAACTTCATTAATCTTCCAAGTAAGTTTACAAAACTCATTTCATAATTTTTACAAGTTATTACTATGTTTATATATTTTTCTTACAAGATCTGATGCATATATTGGCTTATACCACTCCATTTTGTATATATTTAACTTTTAAGCCCTAGAAAGTGATTTTGTTTAGATCCTTGTTAGATCTTCTTGGTTTTGATGATTAGGAACCCATGACACCCTAAGAAGGTGTATGGTAGGATTAGACTAGTTTTGTGGTGATTGAAAGTGGTTTGATTGAAGATGGAACTAGATTAGAACCCTAGAAACGATTTTTGAAACATTTGAAATACCTACTGTCCCTATTTCTATTTCGTTGGAAAATCAGTGGCTAATGGTTAATTTTTGACCAAAGATTTAGAAAATACTTTCAAAAACGAAACTTTAGGCGAAAGAACGGATTAAAAAGAGCTTATAACGAAGGAGATATGATTTTTGCAAATTTAACGACGAAAACTATTTTATCAAAAACTGCATGCTGTTCGGCAGATTTCGACGGGTAAATGGAGGCATTAAACGTAACCTAGAAGTGCCGAGTTATCAAAAATATATTAGTACTTACTAAAACAAATCCGTGGATATAAAGAACGAGGAAAATGAGCTTAAAACGACCAAGTTATACCCGTTTTAACATCGTCAAACTATATATATATATATATATATATATATATATATTTGGTCACAAATAAAAATAATAACTTACGCACTAAATGGTATATTTTCTAGAAATATTACTAAGGACTATATTCTTAACAAATAAATACGTATGACCCAAGAGAATATTTATACGACTTAACGACGTTATGTTAAGGTTTTCGATACGAGGAATATAACGCTAACAATTTTCATACAAGATAGTACGACAAGTTATATACTTCTATATATGGACTTATTTTTCCTAAGTATGGAAACTATTTTACTATGACGATAACTAGTACTTCCAAATTACGAGTGGTATAGGTATCATGTGCATGTGCATTCATTACATTACGGCTTGATCTAAATTAGATCACGATTATTCATTTAGGTTGCGGCTAGTGTTCGCGCCTCATTGTCCCGACTACTTTGACCTCATTGCACCATCTTTGTACCATCATTTCGAGGTGAGTTCTCATAGCCCCGTTTTTAGTACTTATTTGATTTTAATCCCACGGGAGAGAATACATTGCACAATTATTTTTCGTACATGCCCAAGTATTAAATTCCGTACATTGCTTAAGTTGCTAGTACTACCACTTCAAGTCCCCTTTATTATCATGGACCGTTAATTATATTGCCAAGCGAGAGTGAGTGGATAGATCTATCGAGGGTGACGCCTCCATTCGTGTTTGGGTTGCTCCATAAGGAAAACGAATGCATTTCATGTCTAATTTAGTACGAGTGTCTGGTAAACACTCATTTAGGGCATATTTTAGTACGTCTAGCTTCGGTGTCATGAGCTTAAGAGACAATGTAGCATTTTGACATTTTGTCACTTTACTTTATACTTGTGGCTTATGTACTTACGAATTACTTATAAACCTATGATTATTCACCAACTTTATGTTGACCGTTTTCGCAATGTATTTCTCAGGTAACTAAGGCATATTCTCATGGCATGCATGGAGTCACTTTGTGTATCAAGGATGACGCGTCTCTTTTGGATTTCATGCACTTATGAACTATCGTTTGATTGTACTAAATTATTTCCTTAAACCTTTTCCATCTTTTGGGACCTATGTTTTATAACTCTGAATATTTTGAATGAATCAAACGATGTATTTTTCTAAAACGACACTTTAGGTCGTTCAATATTTCCTGGTTTGTGTGCTATGATCCGTTACACCCTCAGGTATTCCATTCCGCTGCCATTCAGGTATTTTGGGGGTGTGACAGTTAACCTGATGAGGCCGCGTACTTTTGAGTCATTTCAGTGTCAACTTTGTATCTCAGAAGTACCCGGGGTTAACCCGATAACACAAAGTTGACTCATCGACAGGACCTGCACGCTTATGTTTAAGAAAAACAGCAGTACAATCTACAATCCTAAAACACAAATATAACTCACTAAAGCTTTATTTCTCAATGACTTGATACAATTTAATAACAATTACTCACTCAAGCACCATTAGAATAAAAAAAAAAAAAAAAAAAAAAAAAAAAAAAAAAAAAAAAAACTGAATCAATATTTAATCCAAAATACCAGTCCCTACACCTTTCCTATATCAAATTTCGATACTTACAGAAATTGAACCACTATCAACCTACAAGTATCATGTTTCACTTTCATAACCAGAGATGTAAGTACAAAAATATCTTCATCTCAGTTAGGTCTAAAGATTTAACAAGTTTTATCTCATAAATTCACTCATTTCAATCAGATCTAACTTTATAATAATTAATAAACAACCTAGTCACAATCGAAATAGTAGTTAATTGAGGTGATAGAATAATTAAACCTTGTGAGAGTAGTCGACGGCAGACTTGAAGTTGAGAATTGTGACGGTAGCTTTCAGCCTCAGCCATTGGACTTGGATTCTTGAATCGGTTTGTGCCATCGAGAACTTAGATAGAAGGGAATGAGTATATGTTTAGAGGGAAAAAATAGGGGAAAATGAGAGTATATCCGTATAATGATTCAAAGGTTTTTGTGATTTTTTAGAGGGAAAATTGAGATTTTTGGGGGAATCAGAAAAATGGGAATTTGACCGCCCATAGTATGAAGGTTAGATAGATGAAAACACGCAAAATGAAAAATAAATGAAAAATAAAATTGTTATTTGTTTATATTTCACTTGTTTTTTAAAGTAAATGAAAAATAAAATAAAAATAAAATTGTTATGTATTGAGATTTTAATGTGAAATTAATGATCATATCATGCACTTGCATCTTACTAAAACATGCTTCTTTTTTCTTTTTTTAGATGGATCGTGATACATGGATGTACAAGATAGGACGTTTTACCCCAGAGTACATCAAAGGGTTGTCTGAATTTATTAAATGCGCTGAGGATCATCGAGAAAAGACGGGAAAAACAAAGATTTCTTGTCCTTGTAAAGAGTGTAGAAATAACGTGTGCATTGCTGATCCTAACTTGATTAGACGCCATCTCCTAGAACAGGGGTTTGACAAAGAGTATACTTGTTGGGATTTTCATGGTGAGTCGCAAGTTGATAGTCAAACATTTGTTTCAGACACTAATCACGAGGAAAATGATAGTAATAGCGATAACCATCGTGATAATATGGATGAGATAGTACGCGACGTGGAAAGCAATGTTTCTGAAAAGAATGTTAAAAAATTACATCAATTGTTCGTCGATGCAGAAAAACCATTGTATAACGGGTGCAAGAAGTTCACTAAACTTTCTTTAGTGGTGAAACTGTTGGACATAAAAGCGAAAAGTAGTTGGAGTGATCAAAGCTTCACTGCCCTATTAAAGTTGTTACATGAAGCATTCCCTGAAGATAATGAGTTGCCCGTTTCGACATATCAAGCAAAAAAATTAACATGTCCGATGGGATTGGAAGTCCAAAGAATACATGCATGTCCAAACGACTGTATATTGTACAGAAAAGGGTATGAGAACCTACATGAATGTCCTATATGTAATGAATCAAGGTATAAGCAAAAAAATCTTACGGAACTTAATAGTGATGTGACAAAGAATGGCCCTCCTGCTAAATTGTTGTGGTATCTTCCCATCATACCTAGATTGAAAAAGTTATATGCAAACCCAAAGGATGCCAAATTGTTGCGTTGGCATGCTGAAGAGCGTAAAAAGGATGGGAAAATGAGACATGTGGCCGATTCTCCTCAATGGAAAAAGATCGATCATGATTTTGAAGAATTCGGATTTGAGATCAGAAACATACGGTTTGGACTTAGTTCAGATGGAATTAATCCATTCAGAAGCTTGAGTAGTCGTCATAGCACTTGGCCGGTTCTTCTATGCATATACAATCTTCCACCTTGGTTGTGCATGAAACGAAAATATATCATGATGTCATTATTAATTCAAGGTCCGAAACAACCAGGGAACGATATTGATGTGTGCTTAGAACCGTTAATTGATGACATGATAAAATTATGGGAATCGGGCGTTGAAATCTATGATGCATACAAGAAAGAGAGTTTCCAACTATTTGCCATGATTTATTGTACCATAAGTGATTTTCCAGCATACGGTAACTTGTCAGGGTATGGTACGAAAGGAGAGAAGGCATGTGCTGTTTGTGAAAAGGAAACCCATTCCCGATGGTTGACTAATTGTAGGAAAACAGTATATATGGGGCATCGGAGGTCGCTTGTTAGATATCACCCATACCGTAGAAAGAAGAATTTGTTTGACGGTACAATAGAGGATAGAGTGATGGTAGAACCATTGGACGCACGCACTACATTTTCCCAAGTTTCGGATTTAAACATTATTTTTGGAAAAAAGGTTAAAGCTCCTCCTAAAAACATTTGGAAAAAAAAGTCTATATTCTGGGAATTAAAGTACTGGACACATTTGCAAGTCCGACATTTCCTTGATGTTATGCATATCGAGAAAAATGTTTGTGAAAGCTTGTTAGGCTTATTATTAAACATTCCCGGAAAAACAAAAGATGGGGTTAATGCTCGAAAAGACATGGCCGAAATGGGAATTAGAGATGAGCTCGCACCACAAGTGACGAATGGTAAAAAAATGTATTTGCCGGCAGCTTGTTATACCTTGTCAAAGGCTGAGAAAACCATATTTTGTAAATTCTTGCACGATGTTAAGGTTCCATCCGGCTATTCTGCTAACATTAGGAAATTGGTTTCGATGAAAGATTTGAAGTTGCTTGGTATGAAGTCTCATGATTGTCATGTTTTAATGATACAGATGATTCCAATTGCTATTCGTGGAGTATTGCCGCCTAGAGTACGACACACGATCACAAAGCTTTGTCTCTTTTTTAACATGATTCATTCAAAAGTTATTGATCCTGAAAAGTTGGATGAATGGCAAAGTGATATTATTCTTACTATTTGCCAACTCGAGATGTACTTTCCACCTTCTTTTTTTGATGTCATGGTTCACCTCGTATCACACATTGTTGGAGAAATAAAGTCTTGTGGGCCTGTATTCCTACGGTACATGTATCCGTTCGAGAGGTATATGGGTTTCTTAAAAGGATATGTAAGGAACCGATATCGGCCAGAGGGTAGTATTGTTGAAGGGTATGCTTCCGAAGAAGTGGTTCAGTTTTGTACAAACTATATGGATGATGTCTCAGATATTGGCCTTCCGCAACCTCGACACGAGGGTAGACTCGTTGGAACGGGGACAATTGGGCGCAAAGATGTCACGCTGAACAACCACGATTTAGAACAAGCACATTTTACAGTCTTGCAAAACATGACGTGCATTGAACCATACATACATGAGCACATGTCATACTTACAACAAAATAATAGCCATCGAGGCCAGCTTTGGTTCGAAGCCGAGCATAAAAGAACATTTTCACAATGGTTGGCAGATAAAGTTAATCATATGTCTCCAGATATTGATGCAGACGTGGTACAGTTGGGGTATCGTCCACGTCGTGTACTTCAATATCAAGGATATGACATCAACGGATATACGTTTTATACCAAACAACAAGATGACAAGAGCACTGTGCAAAATAGCGGAGTGACACTAATAGCAACAACAACAGATTCTTCGCGGATGTCAGTCGCAAAAAAGTCGTATTATGGTGTCATAGAAGCAATTTGGGAATTGGATTACAATTTGTTCGTTATACCGTTATTGAAGTGTAAATGGGTCGATAACATAAGAGGTGTTAAAGTTGATACGGATGGTTTCACATGTGTCAATCTTTCAACAAACATCTATTTAAATGATCCATTCATTCTAGCAAAACAAGCCACCCAAGTATTCTTTGTTGAGGACTTAAAAGACAAGAGATGGCACATTGTCCTGCAGAGTAAACGACGTATAGTTGGTGTTGATGATGTTGTGGACGAGGAGGAATACAATCAATTTAATGAGCTACCACCTTTTTCTATCGCTATACAATCGACGGATGATGTTCTTCATGATACACTTTATTTGAGATCCGACCACCAAGAAGGACATGAGGTTTAAAAAAAACATATGCGTCATACAGGTAATAACACAATTATGAGATATTTAATATAAAAATCTCGTTTATGATACCTTATTATATAAATCAGCTAATTATCGTGCTTTTATTTTAATTTATTATTGCAGGAGATATATGGAATAATAAATAAAAACAAAAACTTATGAATCTTTGTCTACTTTATACATATTTTGCCCAAAAAAATTGTATACATATTTTCTTTTTTATATAGTTGAAATAAAAGGAAGTCAACCCTTTCTTCCCTTTCTTCCTCTTATCATAAACAGCAAGTAACAAATAATAATCCCTAATAATCCGAGCATTCATCAATCACTGAAGATACTCCCTCCTTTTTTTCATTACTCCTCCAAGATCGCTCTCAAATCCCGCCAAAAAATGATGAATAAAAGGCGACTTCTGCCTCGTATCATAATCACGAACCCTAAACATTACCACCAAACACCTCTCCTGCCAACACCAGACTTCTTCCTCGTATCAGAATCTCGAACCCTAAGCAACAAAAATGGTATATTTTTTTTTCTCTTAATCAATAGTTTATATTCGATTTGTATTTTTGTTTAGGTTCATTTTTGTTTATTAGTGTTTTTAAATTGTCAACTATGTGGTTATGTGTTTGCACACCAAGTGTTTGTTGTATTGCCTGAATAGAAAACCTAAATTAAACTTATGCTATTTAACAAGTATAGAGTATTATGTCTTATTCTGAATTGAAATGTTATGGTTTTAGTAAAAAGTATTGATAAGCCCAAAAGTAGAATCAGTCAAGTCATGCTGCGATGTTTAAAATTTTTTCCATGTAATTGATTGCTTAAGCATGTGAGGTAAAAAGGAAATGCATAAAATTGGTTGAAAGTTGTCTGTTTCTTATAGTAATGTTTAATCATGAATCGTTTTAATCAAATCATTATTATAGTTATTTATTTATTTATTACTATTATTTTTTAAATCATAACTGAAGCAACATTTTCATCATTCAAGTATTTTCAAACATGGACAACAGAATGCTTGCAAGAAAACCAACACGACACATCATGACATGTGTTAAAAGTCTTAAAGAAGGACCCTTATACGACCAAGTTCATTCTAACCCGTTATCCAGAATACAAATCTCGCCAGGAACTATTCATAATAGAGTTGACGGGCATTTTTACATGATCTGTAAAGGACTTTAATTATGAATTTGAATTGACTATTCTTGACTAACTGTTCCCTGTTATGGCGTAACGTTGAATTTTTTGTGGTCATATGTTACTATTATATGTCATTGACGTTGGTGTGACCAATTTGAGTCATCATATATCATCGCCCTTGACATAAAGCAGGTACAATATAATGATAACAATTTTGTTAATCAAGCATATTAGTTACTCACTCAGTGTCAGATAGACAAGCACGTCCTAAATGAGAAATCCTTAATCAACGACAAATGTAAAAGAAGTTCAACTTCAACGGTGATGCTGCACAAGAAACTAACTTCCATATAGCTTTACCACCTACTCTTTGATTTTAAAGTGATAAAATCTGCTCATGATAACTGCACCTTGTTTATTGAGAACTTGAGATATAAGGTTACCTAACCTCTAACAATTTATGTACCTCTGTAGGCTCTGTTACTTGTTTGATGATCAATATTGTAGTTTATAGACATATATCTTACTTTGATGATCAATATTGTAGGCTCTGTTGCTTGTTTGTTGAGAACTTGAGATATAAGGTTACCTAACCTCTAACAACTTATGTACCTCTGTAGGCTCTGTTACTTTGATCAATATTGTAGTTTATATACATATATCTTACTTGTTTCGCATATTATGACAGCTGCTACATCAATTTTCTACTGTCGTCTTAATATGACAGTTCATGTATATATAAAGAAAGTCTAAAGTAGTCTTAATATAACAGTGGCTAATTAGCTAAATGTATACTTGAATTTTAGGACCCTCACGTACCAAGAAGGAGTAGAGGAATCAATAGAATCCAAGATCTACCGGATGGTGAATCTGTTGAATTCAATCAATTTGGTCAAGCCGTAGGCAAGTGGCAAAATTTATATGGAAAATATATGGGAACTCGTACCAGGAGGTTAATTTCTATTGTGAAAAATACTTGGAAGCATGTAACAAAGGAAGAAAAAGACTTTTTGTGGTCCGATATCAAGGTATAGTATCTGCTATCATTAATTGTGGTTTCTTCTACTTTAATAAATGTGTTAACATCTAATAAGCTCTATCTATACATCAAGCAGGTACATTTTAGACTTGAAAATGACGATGTCAAAAAACAGACGCTTGTATCATGTGGTAATAAGTGGAAGGCATTCAAGACCAAACTACGGGTTAAATACATGCTTAAGGAGATATCTCCATTAGGGAAATGGACATTCATAGAGCCTCACGTATGGGAAGAATTCTGTCACAATGAAAATACACCTGAAAAAAATGTGCGATTCCCTTTAGTTTGTATTACTCTATACTGATATAATGATAAACTATTGTTTTGAAATGTTTGTAATTCATTTGTTACTCCTATGTGTAGAAACTGCGTGCACAAGCAAGTGAACAAGGAAAACATCATATAAATCGGCCCCGGTTAGGATCAAAAGGGTACCGTGGTTTTGAAAAACAGTGGCAAGAGGAAAGGAATGACCCAGAAAAGGCAACAGAACTCCACTTAATACCAGATATTCGCGGGGGTAATTATTGTTTGGCTCGGGCTCCCCGCGACAAGAATGGGATCAAGACATTGCCTCCTGAGTTAATTGATGTTTCAAAGAACTTGGTACTCTAATCATTTCCTTTTTATAATATTATGATTTTTTGTTGGTAGATTTATATGAATTAGTTTGGTTTTTTGCTTTTTTCCCCCTGATATTTAATAGATACAAGCAACCAGAAAGTTGTCTCAAGGGTCTGATGAATCTAAGGCGGGAGTAGATCCCCTTATATTGGTGTTGGGACCGGAGCACGGGGGACGCACTAGGGGGGTCGGGTGTGATGTTGGATATAAAAAAGGCATTGAAGGCTATGTTAGAAAAAGGAGGACTTATCAACAACGAGAAGATATTGAAGAGATAAAGAATCAAGTCAGGCAAGAAATGAAAGAAGAACTTAAGTCAAGTATTTGGGAGGAAATGAGGCTGGAACTGAAGGCAGAATTGAGGAAGGAAATACAAGCTGAACGTAATGAGGCAATTTCACCAAGGCATGATAACGCCCCGAGCTCGGGCCAGGGGAGGAACGATGTTAGCTCTACTGCAAATGTCATAAAGGTAGATTGCCTAAAGGAAGTGAATAATGAAATGCAAGCTGGACGTAATGAAGGGGTTTCACCAATGCAAGCTGGCGTTTCGAGCTCGGGCCAGAGGAGTTCCAATGTTAGCTTGACCACAAGCATCGTAAAGTTAGATTGCATAAAGGTAAACATATTTTTTTGGCAAAAAAATTATCAAATAGTAACCAAATTTTATATAACCGACTCACCTTTTTATTCTAACTAGAAAACCACATCAGTTTCATCTTTACTTGTTGTGTATGTTTTTTGTTCTAAATTTGTTATTTTGTTTCACTACTTGCTACGTTTTATGTAGGAGGCAACCGACTGCTGTTTGTACGTCCCTACTTCTGTTTTAACTGGGGAGAAAGTCACATGTGCTACCGCAACCGTATTTTCGATTGGAAATGGACTTATACATGGGAAGAATATACTAAAGGGCCACATGAAGGTTTCGATTACCAAAGTTGTTGAACTTTATAAACATATGGAGCTGCCCGTACCGGACGATGAAATCCCATATTTAGAATTCGCAATGAATGGCTTTATCCAATGGCCAATCAATGCCATTGCTCGTTTTAAGGTATTATATTTTTTTGGATCTGCCATTTTGTGTCATAATGTAAGCATTGCTCATGTAAATCCAATGGAATTTATAGGGATTGTCTAAAGCCCCTGTATCAAGAGTTCCAACAAAGCATGTGCCGCCTCAACATAAAAAACAACCTTCCACAAAGCAAGGAGAAGTAAAAAAGACCATAAAAGAACCCAACAAGAAGCACAAAGCACTGGAAGAAATCACCCATCACAAAAAGGCACCGGATAGGATTGCTGAAGTTGCTAACCCAAAGGAGCGAGTAAGCCTTTAACTCTTCTAGTTTTACGTTGGCAACAATGGTGGAATAGGTTAAATTGATGATAGCTCTCTATTTTATGTATTTGACTATTCATTAAAAACATATTATCTTCGTTTAAGTAGTAAACTGCCAATCTGAACCACCGATAATCTGAATTTTGTTGTTTTTAACTTTTTAGATATGTGAAAAGTATTTTATAATGAAGGAAACTGTGCATACTTTATGCACATTAGTGGTTCTTCAGTTATAGGGGTGTTTGGGACAGTGGGTTTGCATATACGTATTAAATGTTTGACTCATTAAATCGGCCTTAGGAGAATAGTCATGGTTTGGGTTCTAATGACCTATGTTAAAGGGGTGTTTGGATCCTGGTTTATCAGTTTAGTCGCTTTCTGTCTCACCTAAGTATATTCAAAACTGAATTTCAGCTTCAAATCTTATTCAAAATTAATAAAAAAATTGTTTTCCTCTAATCTCTTGTTGCTTATCTTTAGTTGTACTCAGCTTTTGCACCCTAGATCATAGATTAAATAGCTTAAACATTAGCCTCTTTTAGCCCTTTGAATCTGCTGTTGCATCAGTCAACTAACTCACATGAGCCATTTTTGATTTCAAATATTAGTAGGTTAGAATAGAATTTAGGACCTGAATTTAGTTTTACAAGACTTTACAAGTATATGGTTTATAGTTTTGTGCTTATATTGCATATTTCGAATTCTTCGTTTGCTCATTCACAGCCCTCCTAGGCCTATTATTGGCCTGCACTCTACTGCCCTAACCAGCCTTCTTAGTAGCTAGAATTAGAAGCCCATATAAGCTTATTAGGGACTGAATTTTGGTTTACGGTTAGTTCACAGTGCAAGCAACTTGTGTTTTCATTTTCAGACATTAGCTTTTAATATCTTAGCTTGTGCACTAGCTTAAACTTGCTCACTTAGGGATTCAGTAGCTTTTCTTTTAGCTTAAACTTGCTCACTAGTTCACAGTGCTGAACTCATTTGTTCATTTGTGTTCAAGTAGCTTATATTGCTGAAGGTATTAGTCAACATATATTCTTTGTATTCAGTAGCTTTTAATATCTTAGCTTGTGCACTAGCTTAAACTTGCTAATTAGTTTTTTTTAGATTATTATTACCGTTCAAATTAGGATTCAGTAGCTTTTCTTTTGAACTTTTAGTAACAAATTGTTAGTTTTAGTTTTGCATTAGCTGTTATGAAGCTTGTGTAACAGTCAAGATTTTTCTTCTTTTAGTTGTACTTATTTTGAATACCTGTTGGATAGAATTGATTGTTTCTAGTTTATTTAGGGTTTTTCTTAAATATGGTGTTTATTTTGGATAGATTTGTGTAGAATTGTAAACTGTCTAGAATCTCTATAATTCAGTTTTACACATGTCAGTCATGTTCGTTATCATATGAATGTCGTTATATGTGCAGGCTGAAAATGAGAAAGCTGAGAATAGAAAAAAATTGATGGATCTGGAACATGATATACAACTGAATAAACCCAAGTCTGTGTTAGATGGATACAATCGTTGGATGTTTCGAGGTGGAGATTGTGCTGAGCCGTACGCTATTCGTGTTGACAAGGAGGTGTTTCGACAAGTTGACGAGTCTTACTTTGCAATTAATGCAACAGACATAATTGAACTCTTGACAAATCAAGAACTTGAGTGTGGCATCCTGACCCTTTTTGAGATGTAAGTACATTTATGTTTTGAACATGTAGCTAAAGGCATTGTTATTTTTCATATAAATTTATGTTAGTGTATTTTATATGCTTAATTAGGTCACTGTATCACCTTAAGGGACGCTCGGCACTTAACAGGGTTGGTTTTTTGAACCCTGGATTGATTACAGCAGATGCATGTCTGTTTGAAAAGTGGGCTACCCTAGATTACTTAACTCGAGCATTGGAGGGTTACGATTTTTATCTCGCACCGTATCTACAAGGGTACATATTTTACCATCTTAATTATGATTGCAATATTTTTCATATGGTTATTATTCTTTTACTAAAACATGTACACAAAATGCAGCCGTCACTATGTGCTCTTTATAGTTTGCCCGAAACATGGAGTGGCATTTATTTTGAATTCTTCTAAAGATTCAAGCAAGAATGAGGAAACTTATAGGCTCGCTGGAATTGTGGAGTCGTAAGAATTATCTCAAATTCTTTTAGATTTAACATTTGTTTCTATAAATTTTAACTTATAAACTGTTTGTTATTTTCTTTTTAGTGTCGTCGGTAATCTAAGGTGGGAATTCCCTGATGTAAATCGCCAGCCGTTTAATTGGGAGTGTGGATTTTATGTCATGAAATGGATGCATGACTTTGTGCTAAAGTATCAGAACGACAATTTCCCCAACATAGTAAGTGCTTGTTAAATAATTTTGCAATTTGTTTATGTGATGAAATGGATGCATGACTTTGTAGCCGTTTGTTGTGTGTATGCTGATTTAGTGTGTTTCTGTTTGTGCGGTCAGTTACAGTTAACATATCAAATAGTACAATAGATTTTTTTTGCAAATTTGTGTGTTTGTTACTGATGTGTGAATATATCATATAGTGTTCCAGGGTGTTTAATATCACTGTGTCAATATGTCATATAGTTAGCAACTACTGGATTTCTTAGTGACAACATCATTCTTTAGCAACTTGCTATTGTCACATGATTTAAACATACAAAGATTGCTGATGAGTTTATTTCATTAATTTACCTATAGGTACCTTGGAGTGACGAGCGTCCGTTAGAGAACAAAGAGTTGAACGCCATCGTTGGTGCTTGGTTTACATTATGGCGTGATTGATTCTAGATAACTATGGCTAGTTATGTTCAATTCTAGTGTTTGTTGAATTCTAGTGTTTCACATTTTGATTTTGTCTAAGAATTATGTTTTACTTAATTGAAGGATTATCTTAATTTGCTTTGTTCATTTCAACATTTTCGGTGTATTTAAATCACTTTATATATATATATATATATATATATATATATATATATATATATATATATATATATATATATATATATATATATATATATATATATATATATATATATATATATTTGTTGCATTTATATTTCATTTTTATGGTGTGTCAAATCATAGATTATGGAATTTCAAATAATTGGAATTTCAAAATTTTGGAATTTCAATTTTTTTTTTTAATAAAATAGATTTACAAAAAGACAGGTTTTGTTATAAAAACATATCTTTTTACTCTATATAAAGATAGGTTGGAAGTTTCTATAAAGACAGGTTGTGGGAGAACCGGTACCAATGTCCAATAAAAACATGTGTGTTAACTCTAATATGGAGACCAATTCTTAAGTGAAAACCGGTGTCGATGCTTCTAACCGAGACAGGTTGTGCAACCAGTCTCTATATTTTTCGATCATGGAGATACCCCCCTTCAGAGAGTGGTCTCAAAACCACTCTTCATGGGCAATTTTGACCAGTTTCTATGAGATTTTGTGTAGTAGTGGTGGTTTATGAAACATGTTTAGTTTGTATATCTCTTACTACCGTTCGGGCCGACATAATTCAGAAGTCATGGAGTAAACGTTCGAGGAGCCAGGACACTTTAATTTGTAAATCCACAACTCATCTCGACGGCTTACTCAATGAATTCCTCACATGAGGCTCCCTACTATTGTAGTATTTGATAACATATATATAAGTTTTGATCTTTAAAAGTTATATGGTCTTTAGCCGTGGCTTTGCCGTGACCTTGGTCATTGTTACCATGGTCTTGAGACTCAACCTTGGCTTTAGCCATGGTTGTGGTCTTGGCTTTAGGTCATTAGACCTCTTGGTCTCATCTAATTATAACCATTATATAGTTACTTTGGTCTAAAAATGGGCTGTTAAGAATTTGAAGAAAATTATAACTCAGAAAGCGTTTTCAGGGCTCGAGCTTCTTTATCTCTGAACGAAAACGGCGTTCCGGACAACTTTCATGTTTTAACTTTTTGATGAATCGGAACAGAAGGGTGACTTTCAAATTGGCAGAATGCAAAACAGTAGGGTATAGGCAGTTTTGCCGTTTTGGTTTTGCTAACTTCTTATGGCCATAACTTTTGACTCGTGTACTCGTTTTAAGTGATTCAAATTGCTATGTTTTCCTTTTGAAGTCCTTTATAACAGTAAGTAAGTGTCAAATATCATATTTATAGTATTTTGGTCGTGGTTCTCCATAAAAATCACTAGTTTGCTTGTTTGCTTGTCATAAGTTAACATATGTATACCAATACTTGTTTTATCCATTTTTAAACATCATGAACACAATAACAAGAACATATATAGCATGAAAGGAACACAAATAGCATGAAAATGATAATTAAGCAAGGAGTATGTTAGGGTTTGCTTACAACTTTTGGCTTTCTAAAGAAAGGAAGTCAAGTATAGAACTAGGACACTAAACCTAAGCTTGTAAACCCTTCACCACAACTCTTGTAACCCTTGCTAGCCTTGATCTAACCCTTGTGAAAACCATTTAACTTCAGCCCTAGTAACCTTGTGTAGCTCCTAATTCAACCATGGAATCACCAAACAAACTTAAGAACTAGGTAGAGAATACTAAGACCTTGAACTTTGTAGTGTAACTTGTATATTGAAGATCAAAGGATCATGGTGCTAGGGATTTATGTTGTGGCGTTTTTATTGATGAAGAAAGGAAGAGATTAAGCTTGTATTTATACTATGAAGAGGAGGTTAGGAAGGTGCCTAGGAAGGTTCATTGAGGAGGTTAGTTTTTAGGATATTTTTGCTAAACTTGGAGACAAAGTTGTAAATAAGTATTGATCTAATGGCTAAAGTCATGAGATCATGCCACAAGTGTGAATCCTCCCCCCCCCCCCTAAGTCGGCCATATTGAGATAAGGGTGACTAGATGCAAAAACTTTGTATTATCCTACTTATGTAGCTAGTTTTGGACCCGTAAATTGCTAACCGTAAGTTGTTAAGTCACGAAACGTAAAACCGGGTATCCTAAAAATATAAAACTTGAAAGTATGGTTAAACATGTCAATATACTCCATAATAAAATATAAAATGAGTGGTAGGTTCTATTGGGTTGCTCAAACCCTGCTAAAACTGGAAACACGGGTCTAAAACGCGCAATTCGCGTAAAACGCTGAACTGGAAAACGTAAAATTCCAAAACTTTTGGAATTGTCCTAAAATGAGAGAAAATCATATTTCTATTGTTTATAGTGTTTTATGGACATATCGGGATGCTAGAATGACGTTTAAACCTAAAAGTAAATCTCGGACACGGCTTTGTGATTTTTGAAGAAATGACCCGACGAGTGTCAAACTCTCGGATTATCATTAAAATAGTTTAACTTACGAGAATATGAAATAAAAATTTCGGGAGTGAACAGTAAAAGTGAATAGTAAAAAGTGAATAGTGAAAATGAATAGTGAAATTTTCGGAAATAAAAGTTAACCTGAAATTGCGAATTGTTACACATTCCATGGACTTCGTTCCGAAGATCCTAATCAACATCTCAAGGATTTTCTAAAAATCGTAGATTCCATAGACCTTGATGTTGCAACTAGAGAGACGACCTGATTACGTCTATTCCAATTCTATCTACGTGACCAAGCTAGTCAATGGCTTGAACGTTTACCCGCGGGATCCATCACCTCTTGGGATGATCTCACTTCTCGTTTCCTTGCTCAATTTTTCCCACCAGGGAGAACTACTAAGCTTAGAAATGACATCTTGATGTTCCAACAACTTAAGGGTAAACTCTCTATGAAGCATGGACTCGTTTCAAGGAACTACTCCACAAAGTCCCCCATCATGGCCTCGATCTTTGGTTTCAAATCCAAATCTTTTATGATGGAGTTAATCACCAAAATAGAAAAGCTATAGATCATGTTGCCAATGGTAGACTAAGCAAGTTCAGTGTTGATAAGTGCTGGGAGGTCATTGAGGACTTAGCACAATACGAAGAAGAAGAAGAATGGGAGGATCCAATGTTCTTGGAAGAAGGAAGTTTAGGTTACATGAATGCAACCCAAGAACAGTTATTTGAGAACATCGAAAGGCAGGTTGAGGAATTGATGAGAGCCGAGATGCCCATGGCTAATCCCTTTGGATATGTGAATGCAGACAGTAAATATATACGTTTCCGGAATATTCACGACAAAAGGAATTCAAAGGGATAATGCTGACTTTTGTAAACAATCGAGAGAGGCAAATCCAACAATTAGAAGCCCGCATGTAAAACACCCGAAGTGTTTTCATGGACTTGGCTGATAAGTTTATATCAAGGATTCAGGAGAAAATTAGGGAAGAAGCTATACCCAAGAAGATCGAAAAGATTTTTGAACTCTCAATCCCTAATGAAACAAGCAGCGATGGGCACAATGAAACACCTCTCTCTGTGAGTTCAACCCAGAATAACATCTTTTCTCATAAGCTTCCTTTTGAGAAAGGGAACTCTCACGCCTATACGATATTATAACGTGATGGCCCAGAACATTTTCAATGTAATTGACCTGACGGCGTCACCAAGGCCGTCAGGGTCAAAATGCAAGTGACGGTCCAGAGTATATTTCTACATGAAGGCGTAAAGACTGGATCTAGGCAATACGACTCTTAACTTGGCGGCGAGTTGACGGCGTCAGAGGCTAATACATGACGCCGTCAGGATGCTTTGTCTATATATATATTTTCCAATTTTTCATTGTAAAGTGTGGAACAAGTTGTGGAATACTAAAGCACAAACCCTAGGTCGAATTTTCTGTATATTGAAGGGGTTTCAAACCCTTTTTTCTTCCATGTTTGAATAAAGATAAGTCTTCCAATAACCATTCAAAATGTCTATGTGTTCTTTGATTCTATCTTAAGCTTATCTTTCTTTTAACATGTTAGGCTAGGTTTTTATTGTGTTTGCTTAGATGTAGTGAAACCTAGATGTTGATTATTGGTTGATTGTTTGTTTATAATTGTTACGGATGATTGTATTCGATGTTAGGCTTAAGAAAACTAGCAGACTTCCATTGGTAACTTGTTTGAACGTCTTAAGAAACATGATCAGAGGTGTACTAGGATTTTTGGTTGTATTTAATGCATAAGTGAATTCTAATGATCCCATTTTAGGAGCTTTTAGTTGGCTCGACATAGGAGTGAAGTAGGATCTTATAGAGTTAGGGAATATTGTACACGGCCCTACGACTAGCATTAAGGAATATAACCCGTCATCCATGCAATTGTAACAAGCTAATCAACCGGTAAAAAATATCTAGGGAGTAATGAAATCTAAGTAAACACATCTTTTCTCATTATTGTTTCCACCACATTAGTTTAATTTCATTTCTTTTATTTTATTTTGATTGCATTTGTAGTTAATTGGGTTAGTTGACTAGCAACTAATTCCGCCCACTCCTTCAAAGCCCGAGATTTTACTTGCTTTCATAAAATATAAAAAATAAAAAAAGAATCATCACTCACCTCTAGACCTAGTTTAGTAGGCTTTCTAATCCTAGCGACACTATTCCTGAGTTGAACGATCAATCCCCCGGTACTTGTCACTATACTATACTACAACGATCAGGTACACTGCCTGGCGGGGATTGCAAGCTTCTCAAGATCCCTTGAGAGGTAAAACCTGTTGTGAGGGCGCAATCCCCCATATCATAAGTCGAGTCATATCTTGTACATATTGTTTTGGGACGATTGGGACTCATGGGTAAAGTACTAGTGTTATGGAGTAATGGGGAAGAACATCATATATTACCCCCATATGTGCGTTAAACTTAAAAAGTATACCAAGTGTTTTGATTATCTTAATTCGAGTCATTAGAATAGTTGATTGTAAAGTATGTAAAAGTTCAAGTGCAAGGGGGACGTAAATCCCCTATGATGTATTATTTTGGATGGTAGGGTAAGAGTGTATGCAAAGAAAAAAATCAAAAAAATCAAGAAAAAGAAAAAAAAAATATAGAAAAAGAAAAAGAGAAAAAACATATGGACTACCATCCCGTCTCCTTTTATGTTTGTTTTATGTTTTGTTAGTTTTTGATTAGCTTAAGTCGAGTCGAGTCTTGGCTTAGCAACGCCACATTGTACATGTAAGTGACCAAGATGATTAACTCGCCACCAGTAAATACTGCCTTTATCCAACAAAACCGTGTTTATCATATCCCTACACCTCACGTTATAACCCTTTAAAAGACCTCTTTGATAGTTTATCCTAGGTGCTTATGCCAAGTGGTGGAGGTTTGATCCTTTCCCAAGCCTATGGTAATCTATTTGCTATGACAGGTAGTGATAGATGTTTTCCATTTCCATATTGTGATATATACTTTATTACACCCGAGAGATGTGAGTATCTAAACACTATTTGTGAGGTGCTAGTGTATAACCTCCGTGCTAGTTTTTGGTTTTAAGTGGAACGATTATTTGTTGTAATTACTTTTATATTATTGTTAAATGACCCCTAGCTTGTATTTAGATTAGAATAAAAGCGCATTTGCTTGAGGACAAGCAAATCTCAAGTGTAAGGGTATTTGATAAGGCAAAAAGTGTACCGCTTTTAGGGGGTCATTTAAGCCCGAATTAGTGATTATTTGATCAATTATTACCCTAAATCGTTCCTTTTGTCATTTTAGGTACTTTTGAGAAAAAATCTGGAAAAGGAAGCATTTTGGACGTTTTTGGAGCGATTTAGTGAAGAAAACGACAAAGTCTCAAAATCCTTGCTGGGAACAGTACCTGACGGCGTCAAGGCCGTACAAGTGACGGCGTCAAGCTTAGCAAAAGAGGTGGATATGGAAAATACACATGACGGCCCAGAACAATTTCAAGGCAAAAATGCCTGACTGCGTCACCAAGGCCGTCAGGATCGAGTTACAAGTGACGGCCCAGAGCTTATTCTCAACATGACGGCGTCAAGATTGGATCTAGGCAATACAACCTTTGTTTTGGTGGCGAGTTGACGGCGTCACAAGCTATAACGTGACGCCGTCAAGGTGTAAAATCTATATATAGTTTTCTAATTTTCATTCATTAGGAGGGTGGAACTTTTGGAGAACTTTTGTGTGCAAACCCTAGACGAATTTTCTGTAACAACAAGGGTTTCAACCCTTGTTCCATCCATGTTCAATTGAAAATAATTTTTCCAATAATCATTCAATATGTCTATGTGTTGTTTGATTTTATCTTATGCTTGTCTTCTTTTTAACATGCTAGGCTAGGTTTTTCTTGTGTACGCTTAGATGTAATGAAACCTAGATGTTGATTATTGGTTGATGGTTTGTTTATAATTGTTGTGGATGATTGAATTCGATGTTAGGCTTAAGAAAACTGGCAGACTTCCAATTGGTAACTTGCTTGAACATCTTAAGAAACATGATCGGAGGTGTACTACTATTTATTGGTTGTATTTAATGCGTAGGCAACTGGTAGTGATACTATGTTAGGAGCTAGTAGTCGACTCGACCTAGAATGAAGTAGAAGCCTATAGAGTTAGGGAATATCGTACACGGCCCTACGACTAGTATTAAGGAATACAACCCGTCATCCATGCAATTGTAACAAGCTAATCAACCGGTAAAAGATATCTAGGGAGTAGTGAAATCTAAGTAACCACATTTTCTCTTATTATTATTTCCATTACAAATTAGTTTAAGTTCATTTTATTTTATTTTGATTGCATCTTTAGGTAATTCGGTTAGTTGAATAGCAACTAATTCCGCCCACTCCTTCAAAACCGAGATTTTTATTTGCTTTTATAAAAATATAAAAATACAAAAAGAATCATCCCTTACCTTTAGACCTAGTTTAGTAGACTTAATCCTAGCGAACACTATTCCTGAGTTGAACGATCAATCCCTCGGTACTTGTCACTACACTATACTACAACGATCAGGTACACTGCCTGGCGGGGATTGCAAGCTTCTCAAGATCCCTTGCGAGGTAAAACCTTTTGTGAGGGTGCAATCCCGTACATCAAACACAAGAATAATAATGATGCAAATTCAATAATATAAGAAACAACACTTTGGATTCATTTTAGGATATTCGGATTACTTAATATGAGGATAGTTTGAAAAGTTGATTACAAATATTAGAATATGATGGTGACAAATTCCAATCTATGATTTTAAAGTATCTAACCCTCGAGAAAGGTCATAAAATAATGAAATCAAGCATAAAGCATAATCAACCAATTCAAGACTTAGTTTATTTAGCAAGTTTGATTCGTGGTAGTTTCACAAATTTGTTAACAATCATACCCAAGTTTCTTTGCAAAATCAAGTTACTAATGAAATGGTCAATACATTAGATAATAATCCATAGACAAAATGATTATAACTAGTTGGTTGATAATAACCCTTTTGACCAATGAAATAACCAACAACTAATCAAACTTGATAGGCAAATGTCACAAAAAGTCAAGCACAATTGATTCTTAAACCAAGCATGAAATTGATCCAAACCATAATTTGACACAAGCAATCCTCATACATCATCCAAACGAGTGTATAAAGAAATTACTCTATATTGTTTTCAACAAAAACTAATGTTTCAACAATCATGGAACCAATAAACATCTTGAAATATAAAACCGAATTACCAAAAGTAGAATTACAAAAGGTAATGGTAAGGATTTAGAGCAATCTTTGAGCCTCCAGTCAACTACAAGCATCTAACAAAATGGTGAGTGGTGATGTTATGTTGTAAATTGTTGTCCAAAACTCTTGCAAAAGGGTTGTATATATGCTTGTAGGTGAGAGAGATGTAAACTTGGCCTCTATGTGTCATAAAAGTATAGGAAAATGAGTAATGGGGAGTATATGATTGGCCATGGGGTTAATGGTACTGAATTCCACACTTAAGTGCAACTTTGGAAGACATTTTCTACAGCAACATACGGTTGAACTTTCAACCTAGGTGGCTGAAACTTTATGTTTGGTTTCAACTTGCAGTTGGGATTCTCAACCCGCGGCTGGAATTCTTACTTCAACCTCAGGTTGGTATTTCAACCTCGGGTTGGAATATGTGTTTCAACCTCAAGCTGAAAACTGATTTAGTAGGCTGAAACTTTAGCCTAGGTTGATAATGTGTGCCACTTTGTCTGTCATTTTCCCATCTTTAAAAATCTTTGTTGTTCGATCTTGATTCCTTCTTTTCTTCAAATAACTTCTCGATCTTTCCTTTATACTCGGAAATAATTATGAAATGAGTCTTTATCTTGGATGGAAAACTTCTCTTCGTGCACATACTCTTGATTTGTCGACTTTCTTCGTCTTTACGATATTTCTCTTGATTTTGTTGTACCTGAATCTAAATACATCTTTTGTACCTTTCAAGTGTAAAATATTCATAAATACAACCAAATAATTTGTACAAACATATGAATAATGAGACTAAAATATATACAAAATGAGTGTTATCAAATATGTATGGCTAGATTTTATGATGTACTTAGTTTAAGTTTCATGTCGATGGACAGATGGGATTTGTGATGAGTTTGATAAGCGCGAATGCGTGCATTAATCTATAGTTTTAAAGCATTGCAAAAACAAATAAATTGGTTTTTTATACCTAACTTTTAGGCAGAACAAACTATTTGCTATGTTCTACATCATCAATTTTATAATACAATTGTTATTGACTAACAACAACAACGTATATATCATTGATAGTGTATCAATATTAGTGGCCCAACCCACTAAATATACGCACTAGTCAAGTCACCCATATTTTCAGCAACCTGTTAAGGAACACTGCAAGATCATTCATAACATGAATACAAAATTTTGAAAAGAAATTACCACTTGGAGTTGTGAATGTTTCATATTGCTAGGCTCCTCCATGAATAAGTCGTCCAAAACATCTTCTAAGCTTAAATTCAAGGCTTCTTGAAAGGTTAAATCATTCTTTTTGGTTAAAGGTTGCGGCTAGATCATTGGCTTAGGTAGACAATCCCGGGAAATTCTTCACCATCAAATTTGATATACTTATCATATAAGTACCACCTCTTCGCTTTTTGACTTTTAAACTTGTAACTGATAGTATTAATAGAAGTGGGCCAGGGGTAAAGGATGTAAAAAGTATCTCTATATGTGGAACAGGGGGGTACCAATAACATAACCCATTTTGTAATTTTGAATAGGGATAGCTTATAAAGACCCTCTATTTTTACAAGTTATACCCCCCATGTTTTGGATTTTTTTATTCTTTCATTTTTGTTTATATTATAAAACTATGAAACAAAAAGTACGGAATAAAATTATAAAGTTTAACAAGTCAGAAGTATTAAACGGACAAAAAATACGAAACATAAACTGAAAAAAAATTGTGTTGTACTTTAAACAGATGGTTAAAAGGGTAGAAAGTACGGAACATTTATACTATTTGTGGGCCAAGGGGTACCAATAACATAACCCTTTTGAATACTTTTTGGTGGTACAGGTTGTCGTAGTACCCTTAAAGAAGCCAAGAAAAACAGTAACACTAACACACATCTTATCTAGTCAAACTTTTACGATATTACACAAAGGTTCTTATTCTTTCTCACCATTCCGGTAACAACGTCTTACATTTTCTCCTGCATTTATTTTGAATCATTTTTTCTTTTTCCAGATACAAGGTGGTTCATCGTACATCTTTAATGAACTTGGTGTCTTAAGTGCACTACCTTTGTACTTAGGTCTGCCTCTCTGCAGAATTGTTTATAAATGTTGTCAAATGCTCAATTCAAGAGGGAGATAATTCACACACTCTATAATTTAATTAGGACACTCACTCTACAAGTATATAGAGCACACTGTAAATCTTGTACCACTATGTTATGCTTAAAATAAAATGTCCTAATCAATATCTTGAGTGTGCAAATCAATTCTCAATTACAGATTTATACACATCATGACATAAACGGGTTTTATGTGTGTTGTTCAAAGGTTAAAGGAGTGTACACGAAACCTTTGTCATATCACCATCCAATAAAGACTACTCACACGTGCTTTTTCATTTACATTGCTCAAAATGTACTCATCCCACATTTCTTGGATGACTTAAGGATTATACCATTGCATTATGAGTAATACACTTAACTCTCATGCACCCTTTTACACATCAAATATTTTGTTACTTTACACCACTTTACCATCCATCACCCTAACTTTATAAACCATAACCATAACACTTATAACACCATACCTTCCATTTCCTTAGCTATTTTATTCTCACAACAAACCTCCATCACACTCTTATTTACCTTCACAATGGATACCGAACCAACACTTGAACCACCAGTACCTTTCATACCTATAAGGGAACTGAATAATGGCGCTAAACTTATAATTTCTAAATTTAAAAGTGTCAAGCAATATGTTCGAAGCATAAACACACTCAGCAATGAGTTCAATAATCGCTATGGACGTGACTTTAAAATCAGATTTGAGAGTCAGCAACTCATATTTGACGATGGTATAGAAAACGAGGATCTATAAGTGCATATTGAACGAAATAATCTTTATTTCATGAGAATTAATGTGGATGAACACAATTTTAAGAATCCATGGCTTTTAGGTGCAACTTCCCCTCTTTGTATCAGTGAAGGTTACATTGGCACTATAAAAGTTGGCTTTAAGAGATTCTAAGATGCTATTAACGAAATTGTTGGCAGATTTAGGCCGTCAGCTTTTTTGCTAAAGGATACTACACGATGGAGAGAGAGAAAGTGGAAGAAGCTCTCTATTGTATAATTGTCATGGTTTTAGGAGAGGTGCATTTCAATTGGTCGTTGCATGATTTCTGCTTCTTGATAAAGAATAGAGTGCTTCCCGTAAGCTTACTGATGAAGAATAGGATCTAATAAATTCCTGGAGGACTGTATCATTAAAATGTCTCAAGAATTTAGATTGGGGGACTTCTGTAATCAAGGCTCCACTTACAACAGCAATGGTTGCTTTGGCAAAGACTAATCCAAGAGTTGCTAGACACTGTATAGCAGTTCTGAATATTACACTGCCGCCTGAAGGCATACCTAATCAAACAAAAGTGGGATTGGAAAGAATATGATTCGACCATGGGTATGGGGGATAATTGAGTAGGGGTTGGGCAGGATCTAGAAGACGAAGAATGGCCGGAATGAATGGAGATGGGAGAAATTTGTTTGATTTTTTATTTGTTTTTTGTTTTACTTTTTTAGGAGTACGTTAGTATTATTGTAACTTATTAATTTAAGTTTTAAGAATATGTATGGCTAGATTTTTTCTGATATACTTAGTTTGAGTTTCATGCCTATCGACAAATGGGATTTGTCATAAGCGCGAAAGCATGCATTAATCTATAGTTTTAAAAGGCTTTGCAAAAACAAATAAGTTGGCTTTTTATATTTAACTTTTAAGTAGAACAAGCTATTTCTTACGTTTTACATCATCAATCTTACAATGCAATTTTGATTGACCAACAACAATTACGTATATATCATTGATAGTGTATCAATATTAGCGGCCCAGCCCACTAAATAAACACACTAATCAAGTCATCAATATTTTCAGCAACCTGTTGAGAAACACTAGCAAGAACATTAGTAACGGGAATACAAAATTTTGAAAAGAAGTTACTACTTGGTGTTGTAAATATTTCATGTTGCTAGGTTTCTTCATATCTTCTAAGCTTAAAGTTAAGGCTTTTTCAAAGGTTAAATCATTCTTTTTGGCTAAATGTTGCGGTTGACGATACGGTTGGATCACTGGCTTAGGTAAAGCAATCCTTGGAAATTTTCCATCACTAAATATGATATACTCATCGTGTAAGTACCACCTCTTCGCTTTTTAACTTTTAACCTTATAACTGATAATGTAAACAGAAGTGGGCCAGGGGTGAAGTATGTAAAAAGTAACTATAGAGGTGGGACAGGGGATACCAATAACATAATCCATTTTGTAATTTTGAAAATTGATATGTTATAAAGACCCCCAATTTTTACAAGTTATACCAACCATGTTTTTTTAATTTTTTTATTCTCCTTTTTTATAATTTTATGTATATCATAAAACTGTGAAACAGAAAGTATAGAATAAAAAAATAAAGTTTAACGAGTCAAAAGTGTTAAACTAACAAAAACTATGCAACAGAAACTGATAAAAAATTATGCTATACTGTAAACACAAGGTCAAAGGGTAAGAAAGTACATAACATTTGTATTATTTATGAGCCAAGGAGTACCAATAACATAACCCTTTTGAATACTTTTTGGTGGGACAAGGTATCGTAGTACCCGTAAAGAAGCCAAGAAAAACAATAACACTGACACACATTTTATCTTGTCAAACTTTTACGATATTATACAAAGCTTCTTCTTTCTCTCTATTTCGGTTACAACATTTGACATTTTCTCCTGCATTTATTTTGAATCTTTTTTTCTTTTTCCAGATACTAGTTTGTTCATCGTACATCTTTAATGAAATTGGTGTCTAAGGTGCACCACCTTTGTGGTTGGGTCTGCCTCTCTATAGAATTGTTTATAAATGTTGCTAGATACTCAATTCAAGAAGGAGGTGATTTGCACAATCTATAATTTGATTGGGACACATATTGTACAAGTATATATAGCACACTATAAATACTTTACAACTATGTTATGCATAAAATATAGTGTCCTAATCAATATATTGAGTGGGCAAATCAATTCCCAATTAAGGGTCTACACACGTCATGACATAAATGGGTTTTACGTGTGTTGTTCAAAGGTTAAAGGAATGCACCCGAAACTTTGTCATATAACCATTCAATCAAGACTAGTTACACATACTTTGTCGTTTACATTGCTCAAAATGTACTTATCCCACATTTCTCGGATGACTTAAGGATAATACTATTGTATCATGAGTAATACACTTAACTCTTATGCACCCTTTTACACATCAAATATTTTGTTACTTTATACCAGCTTACCTTCCATCACCCTAAATTATAAACCACAACCATAATACGTATAACATCACACCTTCCATTTCCCTAACTATTTTATTCTCACAACAAACCACCACCACATTCTTATTTACCTTCACAATGGTTGCCGAACCAACACTTGAACCACCGGTACCTTTAGTACCTATAAGGGAACTAAAGAATGGCGCTAAACTTATAAATTTTAAATTTAAAAATGTCAAGCACTGTCTTTGAAGCATTTGCACACTCAGGAACGAGTTTAATAATCGGTTTGGATGTGACCTTATCATCAGATTTGAGAGTCAGCAACTCATATTTGACGACGGTATAGAAAACGGGGCTATTTACTTGCATATTGAGAAATTTCTTGTGTTCTTTACTTGATAGCAAAGTGGAAATTGTTGGATCACTTTGAATGATAGTCAAGTGGAATGATCAAAGAGTGTTATAATGATGCTAGAAGATGATTCTGTTGTTTGGACTTTACATAAAATTGCTTAGAAAGATTAGTTGGAAATGAAAGTTTAGATCTTTTATTTATAGTTTGCCTTCTGCCCAGAAGTTGGCATTCAACTTATCCGCGGATCCGTAAAATATGGATCCGTCCATATAAATACGGATCTGTGGAGCATATTCAGACACTCCAGTGTCTACTGAATTATACACTTTCTTGCTGCCAAAATTATTAATAAATTAAATACTTCTATAATTACTTGGGCACTAAGGAAGTAATTAAAATTAGTTTTGATTTAATTAAATACATTATTAAAATGTCTAATGAATTTAATAAAGTGAATTTTGTATAAAACGTCTAATTTAAATGTATTTAGAAATGTTTTAAGTGTGTTTGAAAATATTCATTTATTTGAACTCTTTCATAATTCGACAGGTGTTATAATCACATTATTTATACCTAAAGTGATATACATTGGAATGTAAACTTACAACTAATAACTTAGTTATGTAAACTTTTACGTCGTATAAATTTATAATTTCCATTAAAGAAACCGTAAAATATAAATAATATTTTTACGTGATATTTGTATTTGCATGATGATTTATGGTTCTTCCGTTTGCATTGATACTTGTCTTTCTTTTACGCATTCTTTGTCCGTACGGATGCCAAACATGTCTTTCAAGCATTCTTTGTTCTTGACATCTAATCCTATTTACTATTGTTATGATTCATTGATCCCTTTGCATTAATAGCATTTTGCTTCTTCGTTCATACGTAATCTTCTTTCAAGCATTCTTTGTTCTTGACATCTAATCCTATTTACTATTGTTATGATTCATTGACCTTTTCCTTTGCATTAATCGATAGCAGTGTACTTCTTCATTCTTACATATATCTAATCTTTCTTTCAAGCATTCTTTGTTCATAGCTTACTGGTACAAATGTTCTTGACATCTAATTCTATTTATTATTGTTGTAATTCATTGATTCTTTCATTTGCATTAATCAATAGCAGTTTGCTTCTTTGTTCATACGGATATCTAATCTTTCTTTCAAGCATTCTTTGTTCGTAAAATATCATACTCGACATGATCTCTTTACTATTCTTATGATTCATTAACTCTTTCATTTGTAATTGTTATCTACTTCTTGTGGCCATCATTTCTTTCGTTTCATTGACATCTACATCTTTTAGCTATTAGTACGCTTCCTTGGTTGTTCTATTTACATTGGTCATTAGTACATATCAGGGCTTTGAAGCAGCACTCCAAGTCAACAAACTGCAGACCGCACATGATCATCAGAAGAGTTACTCTGATGTGAGACGTAACCCATTAGAATTTCAGGTTGGAGCCATGTCATGCTCAAAGTCTTGCCATGAAAGGGTGTAATACATTCAAGAAACGAAGAAAGTTGAACCCGAGATACATAGGACCCTTCAAGATTTTGACAAGAGTTGGAACGGTAGCTTACCGACTTGAACTTCAAATTCCGGGATGAAATTTCATTAACGGGGGTAGACTGTGACAACTCACATTTTTCAGGTTAATACAAAAACTAGACTTAAACGTTTTACTTTGAACACATGATTTCTCGCTTTAATATATAACCGTTAGGTTAACCCGCGTACAACAAAAAACAACTACGAACATATAGCGGCACTAGACTAAATTTAGTCTATGTCTATTAAGTACCTTATCACTCTTATAAGCATATTTTATAAGTCATTTTCATTGGTTTCATAAGTTTTACTTAAACCACTTAAGACTTGCATTAAGTGTTACGCATGCATACAATAACCAACTCAACTCACCACCTTTGTATTATACACAAATATAAATATTTATAACATTCAAAAAGAAAACTTATCCCTCTTTTTTTTCTTTTAGAAAATCGTGAATGCCATGTTGAGGAGTTCCAACAAATGTTTTCCAACATTGAACTTCAAAGTTACCTTAACCATGCTATACTAAAAAGCTATCAATCATTGAAACCAACACCCCTCCCCCATGCATGATACATCGCATAAGGTGCCCTTGTGACCCTCATTTCCTCAAATGATCATGCACATTTATGTGAACCATGATATACGTTTCAAACTTACCAAAATTCCATCTATAAAAGGGCTTAGCTAGCAACCATTTTCACTCACCAAAAACATAAATCACACACACATTTCTCTCTATCATGTTCAGCAAAAAACAAAGGTCTAGCAAGGGTATTTGGTTGTTGGTAAAATATTTATAAGGGTAGGAGTTGGAAGCTAGGGTTTTGGTGCTTCAAATTAGGGTTTTCTTATAGTTTTGGGTTGTTTTGTGCACCTTTGATCATCTATTCACCATCAATATTTGTAATCATTTCATACTCTATTTAATTCATATTTAACTTACCATGTATTATTTTGTATCACCTCTATAGACTTGTTGTGTAAAAACTTGATTTGAACTTAGTTGAAACAAACCATAATTATGCCTAGATTTTTAGTCAACTTATTTGCTTATTATCATCAATTTAAAAGAGACTTATGGCCAAATTATTTGCTCCTACATGTTATACTATGTCTTAGGTAGATCTATGCCAAGATTTATAATTTTTGGAATTTTCTAAGTATTTTTAATATTTTACAAAAAATTGGTTGTTAGAAAAGTCATAAATTTGAGTTTGAATCTTGATGCACTTATTTAAGCACTTTAGGCTCCAAACCTAGAACCATGGTAGTTATAGATTTTGTAGACAAGATCCAGATCTAAACTAAGCAACTTGTATCACTCGAAGAAGTTAAGTAACGAAGGAGTTATAGCCTCGAAAAGTTGAGTGAAAAATTTGCTTGAAACTGTTACAGCAGGTCAACCCCTACTTGAGTATAAATGGACACCTAAAACCTAATTACACAAACTGAGGCCTTTATTTCCTGAAAGTAGGTATTTTTACGTATGTTCAGGGCTTTGAATGACAAAAACTGATCAAGAAACGAAGAAGTTACGCCCATTTGAAGTCGTATTTTAATTCCAAACAACAACTTTCTCAAAGGGTTTTAGGAACTAAAAACACGTTTTACTTGTTTTTCCTAAATGATTTGACTTACGAAACTTTATAAAACTTCACTACAAGTATATAAGGATGATAAAACTTTATAAAACTCATATGCATATATACATGTCGTATCTTTCCTAAGACGACTTATTTATTTAGGTCGCGGTTAGGATTTGTGTTCATTGAACTTACGTTATATTTCCCGTATTCACCACTTGATTGAGGTGAGTTTCATATACCACTTTTACTTATTTAATACTCGTTTTGAACTACTTTGGGGTGAGAATACATTCTCATTTACTTAAATACATTACTCATTTTACTTATGGATACAAGTACTTAACTTTACGGATTGACACTAAGTTACCACATTTGCCAAGAAGTCCCCACTATCATTAACCATTAATTACATAGTAAGCGCGAATGTTATTAATAGATATATTGGATTGAACTCCCCGTCCAGGTGTTGAATTACAATGTCTATAACCCCCGGTACTTTTTCTAAACTTATTACTAGCCAAAATATTTATTTTCGTACCTGAGGCACATTAAAACTTTTAATTGTGATTATTTGGGCTTGGGTAAATGTGAGATATATTGGAAATGAGAACTTTATTCCTTGATTGACTCAGCACAACCTAGAACACTCGAATTGTATTGCATTTGCCAAATTATTTGAATTATTTTGAGTTTTGGAAAAACTCTGAAGTTTATGCTTGATTTTATTGGAAAAATTATTTCGTGAACAATGGCGCAAGTTTCGTAAATTTTTGAGTCCGTTTGCTATGTCGTTCGAGCCCGGAGCGTTTATCGTAATAAGTTTGATTCGTTAGCAATATTGGCCCTTGGAGTATCACCCTACACCTTTCCTTACACTTTCACTAATTACAAAACTTACCCTATACTATTATTACCATATATATACCCCAAACCCACCCATTTTCTCATTTTATTTATTAAATCACACACACACCACACAAATACTCTTTCCCCTCTCTATCCCTCTCGTTCGCCGGTAACCCACCGCCGCCGGCAACCAGAATTTTTTCCGGCCACCATATATTTTTTACCAACTTGTAGATCGGGACTCCCCCGTCACTCCCGTACCACCCACACCCCTCGTAACACCCCGTAACCACCTCCACGCGCTACCACCACCGCGACACACCACCACCGCCACCCTCTTTTAATTTTCCGTCGGTAACACCACCCTCACACACCTTTTTTCTATTTTCTTTAATATTTTTCAAACCCTAATTTTACTTTTATTTGAAATCAGATTTTTGTTATTAAAAAACTTTTACAAAACGGTTTTGATATTAATTTAACCTCAAAAACTTGTGTGGGATCTTTCTTGGTTTTGTTGGGTTTCGGCAGCCAAGAGTCACCACCACCGCGCCTTGGGTGGTGGTGGGGGAGGGTTATTCATATTGTTTTGTTGATGTTGTTGAGTGTTGGGTTGAGTTTAGGATAGTTTGGTGTGGATTTGGTTTCGATTTGGTTGAGCCGAGGAGGTTAAGGCTAGGTTTGGTTTTGGTTTGATTTCGGGTTAATTAGTTTTGACTTGGGTTGATTTTAGAGTTAATATTGTTGTGGTGATTATTTTGAAAATTGTTTGATTAATAGTCTCGGGATACTTTTATTAGTTAAACGGAAACTAAATAAATAAAACGGATAATATATATATATATATATATATATATATATATATATATATATATATATATATATATATATATATATATATATGAAACATTAAAATAAATTGTAATAGTTTAGTGGACTTATTATCGAACATGTTTCCGTATTATGACATTGTGAGCTTGTATTGGACGTATCGGATTTATGGCCATGGTTATTTGGATGTTATGGACCTTTTGGTACACGAGACGATAGGGTACGTTAGGCCCGTAAAGATCTTAACGTACCTGGAACCCGAACAAATACAAAATAGTCGATAAAACCTAAACAACTAATGGACTACGCGAATTATATATCCAATCATATTTACTTATATATACGTTAATATTATTTAAAAATAAAGAGTCGTTGACTTGGGAAATGTTATATAAACGGGCAGGTCATGCCGAAATTTTATAAAATTCTTTATAAACTTAAATTATTTTACCAAATACTATTATTATTTCAAAACCTTTTATTTCAACATTAATTTGGGGAAAACGGGTAAAATCCGAGACTTATTGTTACGTGTTATTATTTATTTTATTTGAGTGAGTTCTTCTATTCTTATGCTTTTCTTTTCATTTCTTTTCGACGACTTTCTTCGAGGAGTTCTTTCGTCTTTTCTTTTGCCTTTGGTTGATTCGCCGACTTTTTTCTTTTCTAAACTTTCTTGTCTCCTACACAAGACTTTACGAAATCTATTATCTTTCAAATGCCATTGTTTTTACAAAACTTTTACTCAAGCATTGTTTATGGAAATATTCGAGTTTAGTTTTGAGTTATGCCATTTATATTGATTAGGTTGTGCTGAGGTCCCTTTTGCTGTGACGCATCATTCATTGATTCATAGCCCCGCTTTTTATATTTTAATTGTTTATAAACCCATGGGGTGAGACACATGCTTTAAATGTTTTCTGAGCACAAGTACTTTTGGTATGCTTTTCCTGAATGATATATATATTTCCTGACGATGTACTAAGTAGCTTGTCTTGCCGGAATGACCCTCAGATCATGAGCCATTAGTCACATGCGGGTGAGCGTGAACTTAGTTTATAGGCCTATAGGACTGACCATCCCACTCGTAGTTTTCAAGGGCTTGACATGCGGGTGTACTATTTGTCGTTTTGATGGGTATTGGCAAGTACTCAGCCTTGGGGGCACTTATTATTATGAAATTCCGCGGTTATTGTTTATGTCAGTACAGTGTACTATCGATTGGTTTGGTTAACGTCTTGCGTGTCATGAGCTTAGTATCATCAATCGTATATATGCACTGGGATGCCTCTACATATTGGGTGTTACCTTGATTTACCCGGTATTTGCATTTGTTGCTTATATCATATGATTAAAAACCTTTGTGCTCAACTTTATTATTTTAAACGTATGGATTACACTCAACCTTTGTGTTGACTTTTAAGCATGTGTTTCTCAGGTACTACTACAAATTGAGTTTTGGAGCTTTATGATCTTGGGCGTGGTGGAGTGGCTGGACGAAGGAAGTTTTCTATCAAGGCAGCTTATTTCTTTTCTACTATCTTTATTTTACATGTCGTTCGTAAAACCTTGGTGTGTCTTTAATGTTTTCCGCTGCTAAACTTATTTACTTTCCGCTGCTAAACTTTGTATTTCTACTTCTACACTTGGTTTTTCCGCTGCTAAACTTTTGTTTGTATTCCGCTGCTATTTGTTAAAGAGTCTATGTACTCTAATATGGTTTGTAAAACGAATGATGTGTTTTAAGGCACTTTTAAACGTCCCGTGTTGTGGTCGTTTGCTATAAAGATGCCTGGTTTCGATTTGCGTAGTGCCCCTAGCATGTCAGCTGCCGTTATTTGAGTTGGGGGTACTACAGAATGGTATCAGAGCATCGTTTATAGAGAACGAGCTCGCACTCGACTATAAACTTTTTCCTGAAGTCAAAATATTTTGAGACAAAAAGCCGACAGCCTTCCATGCCACTTCGCGCCCTAGTATTTCTTTTAAACTTTCCATATATATATATATGATTTATATTGAGATTGGTTTGGACTTTTTCCACTATCATGCTTGGCTTATAAATGGTTTTTCGCGAAAATTTTGCTAGTATTTTTATGTTTCTTTGTACTCTTGTAGAGTATCTTGTTTGTCCCAGTTCCCCGTGATCAGGTTCCGGTCCCACCCGTTGTTGACTCATTGCCTTTAGGAGATGATGTTGAGTTGGATGTTGATGTTGAGTTGGATGTTGATGTTAGTTTAGATGATGAGGTAGGTTTAGAGGATGATGTTGATATTGAGGATGATGGAGATGAGGAGATGGATGACGATAGTGATGAGGAGTTTATGGAGGAGGATCAGGATGTTCCCCCGCCGCTTTTGCCGGTTGTGTCGGATGTGACTTATGAGTCGGATACGTCTGAGGCATTAGGATATGCGCTTGAGGCTGAGGTTACTTCTACGCACAAGATTGGTGAGTCATCGGCAGCAGCCCGTGTTACTCCGTCAGAGCTTAGAGCTGCTATGAGTCGTCTGAGGTAGGATGTAGAGTGGTGTAGGAATAGTCATAAGAGTATCACTAGGCGTATTAGTGATAGGCAGTCTGAGGCTGCAGGATTGAGAAGAGAGGTTCAGGATGATAGGAGAGCTGCAGAAGAGATGTATATGAAGCTTCAAAGGCAGGTGGAGAGGTTGAGTTGGTTATAGCGGATGAGTGTTGCATTTCAAGAGCGTATGGATTCGCTAGATGGGAAGATGGATAAGTTGGAGAAGATGGTTGATAAGTTGACTATGAAGGAGGTGTTCTTGGACATTGTTAGTCGACACTACTGTACTAGTATCAGTGAGTTATGGAGTGAGTTGCATGAGATGCATAGACAGGCCTATGCAAAGAGGATGACCCGCCTTAGGTCTTACGACAGCATTGATGTGATGGCTATGTATGGAGATCATTCAGGAGATCAGTGATTGGATCATTTATAGTAGTTGGTATCTTAATAGTAGTTTACCTAGTATATGCTAAACTGAATTCTTCAGTTGGTAGATTTTATTCGAAACTTGTACTTGTTTTGCATATCTTGTAAGACCAATGTCAAGTATGAAATCTATGATGTATTATGGTGATGTACTATTATTGATGTTGACGCTATATTATGGTTTTATTCATGTGACGATGCTTTATCTTGTGCTATAATTCTGACACGTTAATCAAATACTTACAAGTGTTGTGCTTTGTATTGATTGATAGAATTATGCCTCCTAAGAAGATGACCCCTGCTGCTATTCAGCAGATGATTGATGAGGGTGTTGCAGCAGCGCTTGCCAGGCAAGCAGGTGTTCCTCAGAATGTTGGACCGGCTAGAGCTCAAGCGGTTCCCAACAACCATTTCTGCACTTTTAAGGAATTTATTGATTGTAAGCCCATTACCTTCAAGGGAACTGAAGGAGCTGTTGGATTGACTCAATGGTTTGAGAAAGTGGAATCGGTGTTTCATAGGAGTAATTGTACTGAGAACAATAGGGTGAAGTATGCGACAGGCACATTGTTGGAGCATGCCTTGTCTTGGTGGAATGCTTATGTTCAGGAAAAGGGAATGGAGGAAGCTTATAATACTTCGTGGGAAGATTTCAAGAAAGCTATGGTAAAGAAGTACTGTTCTTGTAGTGATTTGAGGAAGTTGGATACTGAGTTCTATTATTTGGCTGTGAAGGGTTCTGATCTTGCTACTTATGTGCGATGTTTCCAAGAGTTGAAAGTGTTTTGTGCTCACATGGTACCCGATAATGAGAAGTTTCTAGAGAAGTTTATTGGTGGATTGCCTGTGAGTATTCAAGGGAATGTGATGTCGTACAATGCTGAGACTTTGGATGATACTATTAGCATGGCTGAGCGCCTTATGGATCAGGTGACTAAGCATGGTGTTGTTCAGAAAAGTAATCACTTTGACAACAAGAGAAAATGGGAGGATAACAGGAGGAACAACAACTATAACAACCCCAGCAACCGCTAAAACAATAATCAGTATCGTAACAACAATCACCATCACCAACAGAATTGGAGACAGGAGACTGTTAAGGCATTTGTGGCTGCACAAGGAGGAGCGAATGTTGGACAGCAAACTCTTTGTAGGAAGTGCCACCAGCATCATACTGGACCATGTGCTGTGAGATGTATGAAGTGTCAAAAGGTTGGTCATGTTGCAAGGTTTTGTAAGAGTAAGGTTTTGGCGACAGGAGCAAATGCCCAGCCTGTGGTTACATGTTTTGGATGTGGAGAGCGTGGACACTATAGGGGACAATGCCCGAAGAATGCTGAACAAGGGAATGTAGGTGCTCGAGGTAGAGTGTACGTGATGGGAAATGGAGAGCCGCATCAAGATCCGAATGTTGTCACTGGAACGTTTCTTCTCAACAACCTTCATGTTAAAATTTTGTTTGATTCGGGTGCCGATATGAGTTTTGTGTCTTCTAAGATTGCGCCGTTACTTCGACTTACCCCTACCTTATTAGAGGTTAGCTATAGTATTGAACTAGCTGATGGTAATTTAGTAGATACCCTCACCGTGATCCGTGGTTGTACCCTTAATCATTTAGATCACCCGTTTAGTATTGATTTGATGCCGATCAAGCTCGGAAGCTTCGATGTGATATTTGGAATGGATTGGTTATCCAAGAATCGAGCGAGCATTGTTTGTGGAGAACGAGTTGTTCATATCCCTCTCAATGATGAGATTTTGATTGTTCGAGGTGATAGGAGTGGAACTCGCCTGAATATCATATCATGTATTAAAAACATGAAATATCTTGAGAAAGGATGTCACGCATTCCTAGCACACGTGGCTAAGAAGGAGTCGGGAGAGAAGCGACTCGAGGATGTTCCTGTAGTGCGTGAGTTTCCTGAAGATTTGCCGGGACTTCCGCCATCCCGACAAGTGGAGTTTCTCATCGACTTAGTTCCACAAGCTGCACCTGTTGCGCGTGCACCATATCGTTTAGCGCCATCGGAAATGGAGGAGTTATCTAAGCAATTGAAAGAGTTGTTGGATAAAGGATTTATTCGACCAAGTTCTTCACCCTGGGGAGCTCCAGTGTTGTTTGTGAAGAAGAAGGATGGATCGTTTAGGATGTGCATCGACTACCAAGGATTGAATAAGTTAACTGTGAAGAACCGCTACCCATTACCGAGGATTGATGATTTGTTTGATCAGTTGCAAGGATCGAGTTACTATTCTAAGATTGACTTGAGGTCTGGTTATCACCAACTTAAGGTTCGGGAAGAGGATATTCCCAAGACGGCATTTAGGAGCCGTTATGGTCATTATGAGTTTCAAGTTATGCCTTTTGGTTTGACCAATGCGCCTGCGGTGTTCATGGACCTCATGAACCGAGTATACAAGCCTTATCTAGATAAGTTCGTGATAGTCTTTATCGATGATATTTTGATCTACTCAAGGAACGAGGAAGAGCACAAACAGCATTTGGCTACGATTCTTAAGTTGCTCAAGGACGAGCAGTTGTACGCAAAGTTCTCTAAGTGTGAGTTTTGGATTCGGAAGGTTCAATTATTGGGTCATGTGATCGATAGTGAAGGATTACATGTGGATCCTGCTAAGATTGAGGCGATTAAGGAATGGGCAATGCCGGTTAACGCCACAAAAATTCGTCAATTTCTAGGATTGGCTGGGTATTATAGGAGATTCATCGAGGGATTCTCTAAGATATCTAAACCGTTAACCGTATTGACTCACAAGGATAAGAAGTATGAATGGGGAGAGGAAGAAGAGAAGGCATTTCAGACTTTGAAGCAGAAGCTTTGTAGTGCACCGATATTTGCTTTGCCAGATGGAGTAGAGGATTTTGTGGTTTATTGTAATGCCTCGTATCAAGGGTTAGGAGCAGTTTTGATGCAACGAGGGAAGGTTATGGCATATGCTTCCCGACAGCTTAAGACTCATGAAGAGAAGTATACCACTCATGATTTGGAGTTAGGAGCCGTGGTTTTTTCCCTCAAGTTGTGGAGACATTATCTTTATGGTACCAAGTGTGTTGTCTTTACCGACCACAAGAGTTTACAGTATATTTTGGATCAGAAGGAGTTGAATATGAGACAATGACGATGGTTGGAGACGTTGAGCGATTATGATTCCGAGATACGATACCACCCTGGAAAAGCTAATGTTGTGGCTGATGCTTTGAGTCGCAAGGAACGTTTGAAACCATTACGTGTTCGAGCTTTAGTTTTGACGATTAACTCGAATTTACCCGCTCAGATTCTGCAAGCACAAGAGGAAGTCGTGAAAAGAGGAGAGATTAAGGAGGAGAAAGTTGATGGGATGATTAGAAAGGAAAAACTTGAGAAACGTTCAGATGGAACTTTTTGTTACAAAGGAAGAAGTTGGGTGCCTTTGTTTGGAGGACTGAGAGACTTGATTATGCTCAAGTCTCATAAGTTAAAGTATTCCATTCACCCAGGATCTGACAAGATGTATCAGGATGTAAAGAAGTTATATTGGTGGCCCAATATGAAAGCTGAGATTGCCGATTATGTTCATAAGTGTCTTACGTGTGCCAAGGTTAAGGCTGAACATCAGAAACCGTCTGGTTTACTAGAACAACCTGAGATCCCAGAATGGAAATGGGAAAGAATAACAATGGATTTTGTCACGAAGCTACCAAGGACTTCGACAGGATTCGATGCTATTTGGGTAATAGTCGATCGATTGACTAAATCCACACACTTTTTTGCCAATCAAACAGAACTACAGCATGGATAAGTTGACCAGGCTCTACGTAAAGGAAATAGTATCTCGACATGGAGCGCCAGTGTCTATTATCTCAGATCAAGACGGCAGGTTTACTTCAAACTTTTGGAAGTCACTTCAAGATTCGTTTGGCACGAACCTTGACATGAGTACCGCTTACCATCCACAGACCGATGGTCAAAGCGAGAGAACCATCCAAACTTTGGAAGATATGTTACGTGGATGTGCGATTGATTTCGGAAATGGATGGGATGTCCATTTGCCCTTGATTGAGTTTTCTTACAACAATAGTTACCACGCGAGTATTAAGGCCGCACCGTTTGAAGCACTCTATGGTCGGAAGTGCCGATCACCTATATGTTGGGATGAAGTGGGAGAAGCACAGCTTATTGGACCAGATTTAGTTCGAGAGACGACCGAGAAGATTTCACAGATTAAAGATCGATTGAAAGTTGCTCGTGACCGACAGAAGAGTTACGCAGATGTGAGACGTAAACCCCTAGAATTTCAGATCAGAGATAGGGTTATGTTGAAATTATCGCCTTGGAAAGGTGTGATCAGGTTTGGTAAGAAGGGAAAGTTGAATCCCCGTTACATAGGACCATTTAAGATTTTGAAGAGGATTGGTCCTGTGGCATATAAGCTAGAATTGCCACCGGAGCTCAGTAGAGTTCACCCTACTTTCCACGTGTCGAATTTGAAGAAGTGTTTGACCGATGAGACCGCTGTAATTCCACTAGAGGATATTGAGATTGATGAGCAATTGCATTTTGTTGAGGAGCCCGTTGAAATCATGGATCGCGAGGTTAAACGATTGAAGAAGAGTCGTATTCCTCTTTTGAAGGTTCGTTGGAATTCCAAGAGAGGACCAGAGTATACTTGGGAACACGAGGACGAGTTTAAACGTAAGTACCCAAATCTTTTCAAAGCCAGGACTGGCAACTCAAACTAAATCCGGGACGGATTTCTAAATAAGATGTATGTGATGTAACCCCCGGTACATTTTCTAAACTTATTACTAGCCAAAATATGTATTTTCGTACCTGAGACACATTAAAACTTTTAATTATGATTATTTGGGCTTGGGAAAACGTGAGATATATTGGAAACGAGAACTTTATTCCTTGATTGACTCAGCACAACCTAGAACACTCGAATTATATTGCATTTGCCAAATTATTTGAATTATTTTGAGTTTTGTAAAAACTCTGAAGTTTATGCTTGATTTTATTGGAAAAGTTATTTCGTGAACAATGGCGCAAGTTTCGTAAATTTTTGAGTCCGTTTGCTAGGTCGTTCGAGCCCCGGAGCGTTTATCGTAAGAAGTTTGATTCATTGGCAATATTGGCCCTTGGAGTATCACCCTACACCTTTCCTTACACTTTCACTAATTACAAAACTTACCCTATACTCTTATTACCATATATATACCCCAAACCCACCCATTTTCTCATTTTTATTTATTAAATCACACACACACCACACAAATACTCTCTCCCCTCTCTCTCTCCCTCTTGCTCGCCGACAACCCACCGCCGCCGGCCACCGGAATATTTTCTGGCCACCATATATTTTTGTACCAACTTGTAGATCGGGACTCCCCCGTCACTCCCGTACCACCCACACCCCTCGTAACACCCCGTAACCACCTCCACGAGCTACCACCGCCGCGACACACCACCACCGCCACCCTCTTTTAATTTTCCGACGGTAACACCACCCTCACACACCTCTTTATCTATTTTCTTTAATATTTTTCAAACCCTAATGTTGATATAAATAAATGACTAAAAACGTTATTCATATCTTTCGATATCTCTATGTTTTGATAATCATAAAACGAAAACACATCAAACCAAAGATCATGACGTAAACAAGTATTTAGTAGTAAATAATCACTTCCAACATCTAATCACTTAAGGTATGAATAAACATAGTGTTTAATGCATTATAAGATCAAAGGGATATTATTACAAAGTTTATTTTAATATATAAACTTATTATATATTTTAAAAAACACTTTTGGTAATAAAGAAAAATGTTTTAATCATACTAAATATATGAATTCAAAATTTTAACCAAAATCAGTTAGTTTTTCACCAAATAAACTTTCCCCACTAAAAGACAAAACTTTTGGTCATTACAGCTGGGTGGCCCCCTTAATTTTAAGGGGGCCGGCCTTGATTTAAGGGGACCGGCACGCTCCAGTTGTCAGATTTTGTTGCGTATAAATACCACCTTACATCTGGAATTTTTCTCACCTTTTTGCACTAAAAACTTTCTGATTCAAACCTCCATTTCAATCTTAAAAATCCATTGATCATAGAATTCATAAGCCTTTGTTTACAAGTGATCCAAAGCCTCATTCATTCAAGTGCAAAGAGAAAAATACTTCTATTTATCAAGACTAGGAGTATTATAACTTAGTATCATCTTGCTATCTAAGTTGTTTGATCATTTCATCTTGTATATCATTCATTCTTTGGTGAATATAGTGTATACATTGGTTAGTTAGATTTAGATATATGATCTATATTTATTGAAGGTGTGAAGTAGTACTAGAAGTGAGGAAGTAGAGGTGGGTAGGATTAGTGATAGATGAAATAAGAAGTGGTAGTATATTGGAGTAGAGATAGTTGTGAAGACAAAGAAGTTGAAGCCTTGAAGTTGAGAAGACCTTGAAGCCTAGAAGATGTGAAGTAGTATATATCTTGGAGTAGTGGATAGGACTTAGTAGTGAAGGTGTGAAGAAACAAGTGCCGTGAAGAAAAAGAGTTAGGAAGTAGTAAGGTGTGAAGAAGCTAGGAGTGAAGTAGTAAGTTGTGAAGAAGCTAGGAGTGAAGTAGAAAGTTGTGAAGAAGCTAGGAGTGAAGTAGAAATGTGTGAAGAAGAATTGGTGTGAAGTAGATTGGTGTGAAGAAGTTTTGTAAAAGTTGTGATTGAGTTGTGACGAAGTTGTAGTGTGTAATTTGGTGTGTAAGATTTTCTCCGCCATAAGGGAGGTTTTTGATCTAGTGAAGAAAACTCTCGAATAGGTGACTCGGGGAGTGGAGTAGGGCAAGGAAGGTGTCCTTGTAGCCGAACCACTATAAATCCTTTGTCTCTCGGTTTGATCTTTCCATCTCTCACTTTTTGATTATTTACTTGTTAGCATTTCATACATAGTTATAATTGCTTGTGTTGTGCATATATTGATTTCACATAAAGATCAAACTAGGATTCATTCATAACATTAATTTTACAAAAACAAACCAAGTACATAAACTTATATTAAAACACTTATACATATATATATATATATATATATATATATGCTTATATATGATAAATGAAATTGTAAACTTTTTCCTAACATTATATATAAGTAGTGTTTATACAAAAACGTAAATAAACTAGTATCTATATTTTTGAATTAAAGAGTTTTGAAATTTACGTCTATTCTTTAAAAGCAAACTTTTATAAAACAATTAAAACGAAAAAGACGTAAAACTATTCAACCCCCCCCCCCCCCCTTCTAGTTTTCCACAATTGGTATCAGGCGCCAGCTCTAGCAAGATTTTTAAAATGTATTGTATTTTAAAACTTGTAACGATCTATGGAATTTGAAAAATATCTAGAAGGGGAATTTACGCAAAAACCACCTTTATTTGAAAATGATCATTTTCTTGAATGGAAAAATAAATTTGAAAATTATGTGAAATCAATAGATCTTGATCTTTGGCATATCATTTCAATTGGTGATCTTAAACCAACCAAAATAGATTTTGAAAATCAATATAATAATCTTCAAACAAAGATTGATAAAAATACTAAAGCCAAATTACTTATTTTCAAAACTCTACCAAGAGTTGAATATGAAAGATTATTTCTTTGTAAAATGGCAAATGATATTTGGAAATGTCTTTTAAAGTTTCACTAAGAGAAATGTAAAACCAAAGATGATAAACTTGATATTGCACAAGAAATAGTTACTCTAAAAAATTTAATAAATAAATATTTAGTTGAAATAAACACATGTACTACTAGTTCAAATGCGATCATTGAAGGTATCAATAACGAAGAATACATGAGCCAAATCCGAAGAAAGAGTGTCAATAAATCATGGTGCAACAAGTACGAAGAAGACGATGAAAATACGGCTTGTGAGAATATTCAAACAAATGTGAATACAAGTTTTGATGGCAAGGACTACATGCTTCTAGATCTAAGCGAAACTACAAATAAAACATGGAGCGACATGGACGATGAAATTGATCAACATATAGCATGTGAAGATTGTACAACTACAAATAAGGTACAATCCAAAACCGAACATTTTTGCTATGATCAATTTATATTAGAATTTTCAAAATTGGAAAACAACTTCAAACATCTTTGCAACATTGACTCAAAAATTATTTTTAAAATTGGTTCTTCAATTTCCGTTGAAAATAACTTTGAAAAAGAAATAATTTTAGAAGATAAAATGTCTAGACTTGAAAGTAATATTGAAATTGATCTTGAATGTAAAAAATGCCAAGATTACAAACATGAAATTAAAATGAAAAATGAAAAAGCAAAAATGTTAGCCAAATTCGAAAATAGTTCCAAATCTTTAAAACATCTACTTAACACTCAAAAGTCATTTTATGATAAAACCGGTTTAGGATTTACCGCAAATGACTCTTTAACAAATATATCAAAACAAATAAAATTTGTTAAACCTAGTGGAGAAATTTAGAACTAATAGTATTTACATCCATTATTTTTCACTCTAGTCAAGAAAGTCATTGTTTGTTAATTAAAACAAATATTTGATGAATTCTTGTACTTCTCGATGACATCCTCATCATGTGCATTTAAATGCAATGGATGTTCTCAACTAACCATTTCGGACCCATGAGAATCTGGGTACCAAGCTCTTTATTATGTTTAGGTAGTTAACGAACGAAGAGACTATTACTTTTCGGATTGCTCACCTTGCTCTCTTACTTTTGACGACTATTGGTTCCTATTACTCTGTTTCACATTCTACACATGATTTGCCTATGACGTTGTTGCGGTCATTTATTGTTTCGGCGTTTTGTTCTTCACTTTTGGAGTATTGGTTTTATGGTGTGTTCGTTACTACCTCAAGATGAAGGATTCAAGCACAACTATTTTTGATCTACACGACTTGTGATGATTGGTGTGATCGATTAAGTATTTCGGATCAAGCTTCCTTGACCTTTATTGCGTTGGAACTTTACTTTGCTACTTCGACATGCTTTGGGCAAACTCTTAAGATGTCTTCTAACACTCTCATGCCCACTCTTGAAGAAAAGCTGGACCTTAGGTAAGTTTTCTTTTCAAAAACTTATCAATATCACATTATACTAGAGTATGCTTTAACTAGTATATTAATATGATTAAATTTATAGGTTGCCATGTTTTTAGATCATTAATACTAATATATGTATACATGATACTAGGCTAGTTAACCCTCTTGTTAATAAGACTATTACCATTCTTATTATTTTTCATTTATATTGAATATCATCTATGATCTATAGTAGAATACTTACTAATTGGACTAAATGACTAATCTAGTTGCATTATTATATGAGCTATTACTAAGACTAGTTAGCTTTTAAAATTATGATGAGTTTAGTGTATATATATATATATATATATATATATATATATATATATATATATATATATATATATATATATATATACATATGTTAATCTTGTATCTATAGATGATTTACTTTATCCTCTCAATTATATTGCATTAAGATCATTAGAATCTACCATTTCTTGTCCATATCTTTAGTTGCCATTAGAGATGATTATATGTGACAATGGGCTTAATTGATTCTCTTGAGTATGATAAGTTTCTATTTCAAATCCTTCACTTGCAATTTCCTGTTATCAAAATTTAAACATCATGCTTAAAACCTCTCTCTTTGAATAATAATCCTTCAAATAGCTATATCATTTTTCTTCAAACAACATGTTTAACTATAAGCTACCATAACTTTATTTAATCAAAATCAAGATTGAATTTTTTTTCTTCTTCAACATGTTATGAAGCAAAACTCAATTTATTTTATTCTAATGCACACTTGAATTTATTTCAAAGCATTGTTGAATAAAACTAAAAACATTTTATTTAAAACATATTTGATTATCTCACAATGTGTCATACACTTCTATGGAAATGAAATTCACAATTTAATCAAATCATTTCATGAGAATCATGGTTTGCCCATATGGATCTTGTTTGTAACAAGACTTGAAGTTCATATAATCATATCTTCCTACTTGTTACTTATAAGCACTCATCAATATGCTTGTATTAGCCTACATATTATCATTTTCATATAGTTGCATATTTAACTAGTTTGCTTTATTGCTTCCATGGTTACCTATCTTAATTGATCAATTAGTAGATTACATGATTATTAGAAATTAATTGTCTACTTTACTTATTTCTATAACACTCTCTACATTCATGAATAGTATGCCCTATATTGCCTCAAAGAGTTGAACTTACTTGAATCCCAAACCAAAAGCACAACCTTTTTGAAAATTTTCTGCCAAAAACCCATTTCTTGCATTCTGGAAATCACCAGATGGGCGGCCCCCTTAATTATAAGGGGACCGGCCCCTAATTAAGGGGACCGGCCATCTGATGGTCGGGGATACTGTTTTATTTATCACTTTTTGACCCATTTCACCCTATACTTCCCAAAATTCACAAACATATTTTGTCCCATACTATTTCTCAAAATTTACCTTCCTAAACCACATTTCTCATACACTATAAATACCCTCTTCCCATCATTAATGCCATCACACCCAAACATTTCATCTCCCAACAACCAAAAACCAAAGATTTCAAGAACCGCAAGGATCTCCGTCAAACCCATTTGGAGGAGGAAACTTGCTTCTTGTCATAACTCAAGTGATGTTGTTCCAAGTCAACCAACAACTAAACCTCAAACCCACACTAATGACTCATCTCACAACCTATCATCCACTCATGCCCTCATTAATGCTTCTTCTTATGATGAGCATGCTCAATCCCAAAACAACAATCCCAATCTCTCAATCAATACTTCACATGTTGCTCATTCAACAAAAACAACACCCACTCATGAAGAACCTCTTCCACCCATTTCATGTTTTCATGACTACCCAAGCTCAACCATGTCTCCACCACCAAGAGTACCACCACCACATCCTAAAACTTCACATGTCATTCCTTTGTTGCATGTTCAAACCTTTACCCAAGACAACTATCATGTTCCACCACCATCACCTTCCTCCGAACACTTGAAGTTCGTTGAGGAGCTAAAAGAGGCTCATGAGCTTAGTGCTCTTTTAGCATTACATCTTGCTCAACGCAATTTGGATCCACCTCAATCAAGCTCACCATCATCACCACACAACATCAACCAAATTGAGAAGCATGTTAACAATTGCCCTTGTTGCATCTTTCTCCAACAACAAACCATTGCATTGAATGAGCACTTTACTTGGATTGAGTATCTTCTTACTAGATCTCAACAAACACCATCACTTGAACAACATCAAAACCCTCAATCAACAAACCCAACTTCAAATCCACCACCTCCAAGCTCCACATCTCCAAACTCACCAACATCCATGCAACCAAAAGTTTACCTCCATTAAACCACCAAGCATTTTATATGCTTATGTTTCTCATTTTCAAACAAAACACCTCAACCATTTTGGGATGCAAGAAAGTTTGGTGACACTCTTTGTTGGCACATTAGGATGTTCTACTTAGTTTAGAATTCTATCTTTATGGCCTATGTAACAATGATTTTGAGTTGACATAATCATTTTCTATTAATGAATGGTTTAATATGTGTTTCAAATTCTCTTTTTCCATGCTTATTATTAGTTGGTATTATGTTATATGTATTTGCTTGTGCCATGCTTGTGCTTCTAATATTTTTCTTACAAGAATTCCATAACTCGAACCCTTGGTGCCCTCAAATGAGGGGGAGCATACATCAAGGGGGAGCATACATCAAGGGGGAGCTTTCATTTTATTGGCTTAAACCTTTTTGATTCTACAAAAAGGGGGAGAAGTGAATATAAACTTACTAAATACTTGTCTAAAAATTAATTTTTGGATTTAATGAGTTTAGGTTTTGCAATCATCAAAAAGGGGGAGATTGTTGATATAAATAAATGACTAAAAATGTTATTCATATCTTTCGATATCTTTGTGTTTTGATAATCACAAAACGAAAACACATCAAACCAAAGATCATGACGTAAACAAGTATTTAGTAGTAAATAATCACTTCCAACATCTAATCACTTAAGGTATGAATAAATATAGTGTTTAATGCATTATAAGATCAAAGGGATATTATTACAAAGTTTATTTTAATATATAAACTTATTATATATTTTTGAAAAACACTTTTGGTAATAAAGAAAAATGTTTTAATCATACTAAATATATGAATTCAAATTTTTAACCAAAATCAGTTAGTTTTTAACCAAATAAACTTTCCCCACTAAAAGACAAAACTTTTGGCCGTTATAGCTGGGTGGCCCCCTTAATTATAAGGGGCGGTCCCCTTAATTTTAAGGGGACCGGCACGCTCCAGTTGTCAGATTTTGTTGCCTATAAATACCACCATAAATCTGGAATTTTTCTCACCTTTTTGCACTAAAAACTTTCTAATTCAAACCTCCATTTCACTTAAAAATCCTTTGATCATATAATTCATAAGCCTTTGTTTCCAAGTGATCCAAAACCTCGTTCATTCAAGTGCAAAGAGAAGAATACTTCTATTTATCAAGACTAGGAGTATTACAACTTAGTATCATCTTGCTATCTAAGTTGTTTGATCATTTCATCTTGTATATCATTCATTCTTTGGTGAATATAGTGTATACATTGGCTAGTTAGATTTAGATATAGGATCTAGATTTATTGAAGGTGTGAAGTAGTACTAGAAGTGAAGAAGTAGAGGTGGATAGGATTAGTGATAGAAGAAATAAGAAGTGGTAGTATATTGAAGTAGAGATAGTTGTGAAGACAAAGAAGTTGAAGCCTTGAAGTTGAGAAGACCTTGAAGCCTAGAAGTTGTGAAGTAGTATATATCTTGGAGTAGTGGATAGGACTTAGTAGTGAAAGTGTGAAGAAACAAGTGCCGTGAAGAAAAAGAGTTAGGAAGTAGTAAGGTGTGAAGAAGCTAGGAGTGAAGTAGTAAGTTGTGAAGAAGCTAGGAGTGAAGTAGAAAGTTGTGAAGAAGCTAGGAGTGAAGTAGAAAGGTATGAAGAAGAATTGGTGTGAAGTAGATTGGTGTGAAGAAGTTGTGTAGAAGTTGTGATTGAGTTGTGACGAAGTTGTGGTGTGTAATTTGGTGTGTAAGGTTTTCTCCACCATAAGGGAGGTTTTTGATCTAGTGAAGAAAACTCTTGAGTAGGTGACTCGGGGAGTGGAGTAGGGCAAGGAAGGTGTCCATGTAGCCGAACCTCTATAAATCCTTTGTCTCTCGGTTTGATCTTTCCATCTCTCACTCTTTGATTATTTACTTGTTAGCATTTCATACATAGTTATAATTGCTTGTGTTGTGCATATATTGATTTCACATAAAGATCAAACTAGGATTCATTCATAACATTAATTTTACAAAAACAAACCAAGTACATAAACTTATATTAAAACACTTATACATATATATATAAATGCTTATATATGATAAATGAAATTGTAAACTCTTTTCTAACATTATATATAAGTAGTGTTTATACAAAAACGTAAATAAACTAGTATCTATATTTTTGCATTAAAGAGTTTTGAAATTTACGTCTATTCTTTAAAAGCAAACTTTTATAAAACAATTAAAACGAAAAAAATGTAAAACTATTCAACCCCCCCCCCTTCTAGTTTTCCACACCTAATTTTACTTTTATTTGAAATCCGATTTTTGTTATTAAAAATCTTTTACATAACGGTTTTGATATTGATTTAACCTCAAAAACTTGTGTGGGATCTTTCTTGGTTCTCGTTTGCCCGTTTTAGCCGCTACTCAGTTGACTCACCGAGTCAACTCGCTTGACTCGGTGAGGGTTTTGATATTTGTGGGTTGTTTGATGTTTAAATGACGAAGAGGATTATGTTTTTGGGTTTGGATTTATTATTGAGGGTCCGTTTTGTTTTGTTGGGTTTCGGCAGCCAAGAGCCACCACCACCGCGCCTTGGGTGGTGGTGGGGGAGGGTTATTAATATTGTTTTGTTGATGTTGTTGAGTGTTGGGTTGAGTTTAGGATAGTTTGGTGTGAATTTGGTTTCGTTTTGGTTGAGCCGAGGAGGTTAAGGCTCGGTTTGGTTTTGGTTTGATTTCGGGTTAATTAATTTTGACTTGGGTTGATTTTAGAGTTAATATTGTTGTGGTGATTATTTTGAAAATTGTTTGATTAATAGTCTCGGGATACTTTTATTAGTTAAACGGAAACTAAATAAATAAAACGGATAATATATATATATATATATATATATATATATATATATATATATATATATATATATATATATATATATATGAAACATAAAAATAAATTGTAATAGTTTAGTGGACTTATTATCGGACATGTTTTCGTATTATGACATTGTGAGCTTGTATTGGACGTATCGGATTTACGGCTATGGTTATTTGGATGTTATGGACCCTTTGGTACACGAGACGGTAGGGTACGTTAGGCCCGTAAAGATCTTAACGTACCTGGAACCCGAACAAATACAAAATGGTCGATAAAACCTAAACAACTAATGAACTACGCGAATGATATATCCAATCATATTTACTTATATATACGTTAATATTATTTAAAAATAAAGAGTCGTTGACTCGGGAAACGTTATATAAACTGGCAGGTCATGCCGAAATTTTATAAAATTCTTTATAAACTTAAATTATTTTACCAAATACTATAATTATTTCAAAACATTTTATTTCAACATTATTTTGGGGAAAACGGGTAAAATCCGAGACTTATTGTTACGTGTTATTATTATTTTTATTTGAGTGAGTTCTTCTATTCTTATTCTTTTCTTTTCATTTCTTTTCGACGACTTTCTTCGAGGAGTTCTTTTGTCTTTTCTTTTGCCTTTGGTTGATTCGCCAACTTATTTCTTTTCTAAACTTTCTTGTCTCCCACACTAGACTTTACGAAATCTATTATCTTTCAAATGCCATTGTTTTTACAAAACTTTTACTCAAGCATTGTTTATGGAAATATTCGAGTTTAGTTCTGAGTTATGCCATTTATATTGATTAGGCAGTGCTGAGGTCCCTTTTGTTGTGACGCATCATTGATTGATTGTTATATCTCGTTTCCTGCTGCTATTGTTAAGGTGTGATTCATAGCCCCGCTTTTTATATTTTAATTGTTTATAAACCCATGGGGTGAGACACATGCTTTAAATGTTTTCTGAGCACAAGTACTTTTGGTATGCTTTTCCTGAATGATATATATATTTCCTGACGATGTACTAAGTAGCTTGTCTTGCCGGAAAGACCCTCAGATCATGAGCCATTAGTCACCTGCGAGTGAGCGCGAACTTAGTTTATAGGCCTATAGGACTGACCATCCCACTCGTAGTTGTCAAGGGCTTGACATGCGGGTGTACTATTTGTCGTTTTGCTAGGTATTGGCAAGTATTCAGCCTTGGGGTCACTTATTATTATGAAATTCCGCGGTTATTGTTTATGTCAGTACAGCGTACTGTCGATTGGTTTGGTTAACGTCTTGCGTGTCATGAGCTTAGTATCATCAATCGTATGTATGCACTGGGATGCCTCTACATATTGGGCGTTACCTTGATTTACCCGGTATTTGCATTTGTTGCTTATATCATATGATTAAAAACCTTTGTGCTCAACTTTATTATTTTAAACCTATGGATTACACTCAACCTTTGTGTTGACTTTTAAGCATGTGTTTTTCAGGTACTACTACAAATTGAGTTTTGGAGCTTTATGATCTTGGGCGTGGTGGAGTGGCTGGACGAAGGAAGTTTTCTGTCAAGGCAGCTTATTTCTTTTCTACTATCTTTATTTTACATGTCATTCGTAAAACCTTGGTGTGTCTTTAATGTTTTCTGCTGCTAAACTTATTTACTTTCCGCTGCTAAACTTTGTATTTCTACTTCTACACTTGGTTTTTCCGCTACTAAACTTTTGTGTGTATTCCGCTGCTATTTGTTAAGAGTCTATGTACTCTAAAATGGTTTGTAAAACGAATGATGTGTTTTGAGGCACTTTTAAACGTCCCGTGTTGTGGTCGTTTGCTATAAAGATGCCTGGTTTCGATTTGCGTAGTGCCCCCAGCATGTCAGCTGCCGTAATTTGAGTTGGGGGTGCTACAATGTCAACCGGCGCATTTCAGTTGAGGAACTCTTGGTGTTTGGCAAAGCACCTACTTGGGCAACATACAAACAGAACAAAGTACACTTGAGGCTTCAGTTTCAAGAGCTTAGTGCAATTGCAATACTTTTCCTGATATTCTCTTCGTTACAATAGTTACTAAATCTTTTCATGATACTGTGAGTGAAGCAGTAGTCACTAAAGTCTTGTGGTCCATACTACTTTTACTTTTACTTTTACTTAAACCTATGAACTCATCAACTTTATATTGACCATTTTAGCATGTATTTCTCAGGTCCTTGATTTCACTAGTTTGGATTGCATGGGGCATGGCATAAGTCGCATTTTGTAGTTTTATCATGACGAATGCTTATTGCATAACTTTACGTTCAATTGTGAACCAAAATGCTCTTTATATTTTGTAAACTCTTGGGGTTATATCTTTGTTAAACTTTTTTTCTTTAATCGAAAGTGTATTTTCCAAAACGACTCATCTAAAGGTCGTTCGATGTAACTTGTGACTTTGTGATATGAAGTCATGCCTTGATTATCTTCCGTTGCGATATTTTGGAGGTGTGACACAGAACGAGCAAGCGGAAATAAGAAACGAGTATACAAAATGAAATGAAAGGGAAATGGAAATGGAAATCCAGCAGTATTTTCATTTGGTGGTTGAACAGTTATTACACAAAACTTAATATTTATCAAGGGATAAATACTAAGGGGTCATTAATGATAAGAAGCAAAACAAACAACCCCTAAGGGTTGTTTGTTGAACGTTTGACTGACCAACATAAAGGGAGGGTAGTTTGTTCCTAAACAAACTCAAATATTTGTCCTACAAGTATTCTAGATCCTTCCTAGCTCCCCCATATATACAAGAGGGACTTTGAAGGATCCTCATAACTCACACACTAACCCTAAAAGTATCCCTTCTCCTCTCAATACCCACGATTGGTCAACTTAGGGATTCCTGAATCCCTAACTAATCGCAACTCATACCCAAATCGACCCGAAGTCGATTTTGAGTTTATCCTGTGTTTCGTATCTCGCCTAACTTTCTTAGGTTCGAGCCCTGATCTACTAGTGCAGTATCAGTGGATACCTGACGCAACCCGAAAGTTAGGTTTTCTCCCGAAACCCCTAACTTGGTCGATCAACAGACAAGGAAGGCAACCACGCGCATCAGATTCATTTAGGAGCTTACGTAAGAAAAATAACAAGTAAGTCTTCTATAAACACCCTTCTTATGTGTTTAGGATTAGGTTATATCCATGGTTAGGTAAAGATCATAACTTGTCAGGGATCTCTGGTAGCATGGCTATGTTATCTGTTTTACAACGTTGTGTATGTTTTATTGGTTATGCGAGTGACACCAGAATCAAACCCTACAATTATGTTCGTTTCCATTAGACCAAAATCACCATGGTCACTGTCATCAGCCACAACATCCTCATTTAACGCAAACATCTCCAAAGGTTTGTACTTTTTTTCTCAAATCCTTGAGGTTGACGACGTCTACTACTTTTTGTCACAGATAACAATTAATAAAATTTTAGTTTAAACAATCATTTTTTCGCATTACTATGCATAAACGAAACATTAAGCTATTGAAATGTTTCTATTTTCTAGAACTAAAGTAGGTCTAAAGCAACAAAACATAACCAACCAATTCAACAACACAGCACTAATTATCACCTTACATAAGCCAAAAACTATCCATGGCATGGAAACGTAAAACAAACACATCAAAATAATTAACAAAGAATATAAAGTCGTTTAACAATTTGAGTCACACATCAAAATAGAGGATACCTTTCCATACTCATTTCTCTTATTTAGTTATCCAACGTAGCACGCTAATCACAAAACAAATTAACAAAGCCATGAGCTAGGTCAATAATATAAGAAATATTATAAAGTAATCACATTTAACCAAATTTCATTATCTTTTGGCAAATTAGGAAGATCACACTTATGAATTGGAGTTGAAAGCAATTAAACAAGAAACAACTAATAAAAATGCAGACTTTTTATTAAAAATAAAAAATAATAATAAATAACTTTGAATCAAGAAAACAACCACATACATGACCAAAATTTGACACAAACAAAAAAACCACCTATTTATAAAAATACAGTCATTAGTTTCCAATCGGCCAATAATAAACAAAGGGGTAAGAGTGAAAGCCAAAGTGACAGGGTAAAGGATGATTTACTAAACTGACTATGGGTCCTAAGTTCCGTTATCAACCTAAAGCGTCTCCTCTTGAGCCCAAGAAGGTGGATGTTACAAAAAAGAAGGCCACTGAAGTGGCTATACGAGTGTGACGAAGATTGCTCCATCGATTCCTTCTGATGCCCTTAATATGAGCGAAACAGATGAATGTGATATTCCTACTGATGTTGTGGCTAAGGATGGGGCTGAGTTGGATTCTGGCAGTACAATAGAAGCTAAGGAGGTTGGTCCTACTCCTATTGTTGAGAAAATTAGGGAGCTTGAAAAGCTAATTATTGATGGGAAAGCTACTCTTGTAGATGATGATGGTCATCCTATTAAGGAGGTTGATTATCCGAGTAATAAAAAGGAAGATAAGGTGGATGGGTCTCAAAAGAATGGTAATGTATCACAAGAACCGCTTATGAGTATTGTAAAAGAGAAGGTGGAAGTCGCGGCTAGTAAGTCTAGTTATTCTGTTTCTCCGTCTACTTCTTCTACTAAGAGGGTTAACCCACTCTCTAAGATGAGAGATTGTTGATTCCGACAGTGATGTAGAGGAGGTTGTGAACACTTTTGATGAGTTAGTGAACCTATTTGGTGGTGGTCACGATCGTGAAGATGGTTATGATGATTATACGGATCAGGCCTACGATCTTCCAAGAAATTTGGATGCTTTTTATGACATGTATGGTATCAAGCTCCAAGGCCTTGGTAGGAAGTAATTTGTTTTCGTAGGAGTCTAATGTTATTTTTTGAGTAGTGGTTTATTTTATTGTTTAGAGAATAGGAAGTATCTTGTTATGTAAGCTTTTTCACCTATGTAACGGGCTGAGATATGGGATTCACCCATATCCTTTGTACTTAAATGTTTTTTGGAGTAATATATTTACTAGGTCTTTTGACCTTTTACCTAAAAAAAGTCTTTAGTTTCTTTCGTCTGTTCATAACACTCCTCACGAGCTGTTTGTATGTTATGAACGTCACTAAGTCAATAAATATCATGATTAACAATTTTAAAATCATATAATTAATTAAAATTAGACTCGCTCTTTTTCTCTCTCCATAATTCATATCCATGAACTTGTGTTTCTCTCTTCTCTATAAACTTGATGCTTCAATGAAAGTTTATGCACGTAAATTCCACCTAAGCTCCATGTCACCATGGACATGCCATATAAACCTCCATTGGAGATGCTTTTAGTGATGGCTGGTGAAGAACATAAAGGGCATTAATGTCTGTTAATGTGTGAAAAAAAGGAGATTTATTAAACATAATGACAACTGAAGTCGTTCATAATAAAGCAGAATGAGTTTTTCAAGAGTGGAGAAAGCAAAATTAGTTATTTTGGATAGTACATAGAGTATTTTTAGCTTTTACCTTTAAGTATAACTAATTTAACAAGTTTTTTCCTTTCTTTTTTAAAAGTAACTCTTAATCATTCTTAAATTTATTCATACACGTTTAAACTACTTATAAGTAAAAACAAAACCTGCTTTAAATGAGATCTGAGAAATATATAATTTTTTTCACGTAAAACATCGCGTCCCGCAAGTAGAAAACCCGAAGCTCTAACAATGATGTAACCACTTTCTATAATGTCTTAAACTTGGATAGTACATAAAGTATTTTTAACTTTTGCCAGTATTACTAAATTAACAAGTTTTTGGTTTTCTTTTTTAAAAGTAACTCTTAGGTATTTTTTTTTTTCTTTTTTTTTTTAGTCACACCCAGTTATACATACTCAGTAAGAGGTGGGGGACTTGTCTTACTGCCTCTTACTCAATAAGAGATTGAAGACTCATGATAATATAATATATTTGATAGTTTATTAACTATGTTATATTTATGATAAAAAGTCTTGTTTAATATTTACATAAGTTACTTAAATAAATTGCAGAAACGAGCACTTAAAATCATTCGGACAATTATACAAAAACAAACAACATTATTTCGTTTAAATTTAGACTTTTTAGCCACCTTTTACATAGATGGTCCCTGTGGTTTGTCAAAAATAACAACCTTCGTCTCTCGAAATTTGAAGTTGCACTAGTAGTCCCTAAGTTGGTAAACAAATAACACCACTGGTCCTTTAGTTTAACTGGTGTTAAGTAGTCCCATTATAATGTACATGTTAGCCCTGTGGTTAAATATCGTTGCATCATTTATTCTTAATAACAACGGTTGTTTATAATTTAAAGTTTTCATATGTTTTTATCCATTTTTACATGTTTTCCTCCGTTTTTATACGTTTTCTTACGTTTTTATCCGTTTTCGTCAATTTTTATACGATTTCATCTGTTTTTCTTACGTTTTATCCGTTTTCGTCCATTTTTCTTACGTCTTCATCCATTTTTATATGTACTCATACATTTTTATCCATTTTTATACGTTTTCTTGCGTTTTTATCCGTTTTCTTCCGTTTTTATACGTTTTCTTCTGGTTTTCTTACGTTTTTATACATTTACATCTGTTTTTATACGTTTTCACCCGTTTTCTTACGTTTTCATATGTTTTATCCGTTTTCATCCGTTTTTTTATACGTTTTTATCTGTTTTCGTTAGTTTTATATGTTTTTGTCCGTTTTATACGTTTTCGTCCATTTCTATACGTTGTCATCCGTTTTTATACATTTTCGTCCGTTTTTCTTACGTTTTTATCCGTTTTCTTACGTTTTTATCCGTTTTCATCCGTTTTTATACATTTTCGTCAGTGTTTATACGTTTTCATCCTATTTTATACGTATGAAGACGTATGGAGACGTATGAAGACTTATAAAAATGGATAAAAACGTAAGAGAAACGGACGAAAACATATAAAAACGGATAATAATGTATGACAACTTAAGAAATGGAAGAAAGCATACGAAAACGAATAAAACATATAAAAACGTAAGAAAAATGGACGGAAACGTATAGAAACGGTAAAAAACATATAAAAACTGACGAAAACTGATAATAACATATGACAACTTAAGAAAAAGAAACGTACGAAAACGTATAGAAATGTAAGAAAAATGGACGAAAATGTATAAAAACGATCAAAAACGTATAAAAACGGACGAAAACGGATAAAAACGTAAGAAAACGTATAAATATGGATAAAACATATTACAACTTAAGAAAAACGTACGAAAACGTATAAAAATAGATAAAAACGTATGACAACTTAAGAAAAACGGCCGAACACATATAAAAACGGATTAAAACGTATGAAAATAGACAAAACATATAAAAATGGACGAAAAAGTATAAAACGTAAGAACAACGGACGAAAACAGACAAAACGTATAAAAGTGTAAGAAAACGGGTGAAAACGTATGGAAATGTATAAAAACGGACAAAAATGTATAAAAACTGTCAAAAACGTATAAAAATGGTCGAAAACAGATAAAATCATAAGAAAATGTATAAAAACGGACGTAAACATGTAAAACGGATATAAACATATGGAAACTTTAAATTATAAACAGCCGTTATTATTAAGGATAAACGATGCAACGATATTTAACCAAAGGGGCTAACGTGTAAATTATAACGGAACTCATTTCACCAGTTAAACTAAAGGATCGGTGGTATTATATGTTTACCAACTTAGGGACTACCAGTGCAACTTCAAACTTCGAGGGATGAAGGTTGTTACTTTTGACAAACCACAAGGACCATCCATGTAATTTACTCTAAATTTATTTACACATGCTTAAACCATTTTTTTACATAAAACCCCGCGTCCCACAGCGGAACGCGGGTAGAAAACCCAAAACTATGTAACCACTTTCTATAATCTTTAGAAGGCCCCTGTCCGAAAAATCAAAGAGAGGCCCTGTAAACCACTTCGCCCAGATATTTAAAATGGTATAGTAGCTTCTTTTTTCGTAACCTACCAAAAGCATAGATATCAACCAAAACAACAACAACAACAACAACAACAACAACAACAACAACAACAACAACAAAAAGTCTTCTGTAACTTGCTGTGATCTAAAAACATAATCCTTTCATCTAGTAATAATGCTATAACATGGTATTGAGAAATATTATTGCTATAAGCATCGTGCAACAAAAAATGTAGCTTGTGGTTGTTTACCTTGTAGGACCGAAAATATCAAAGATTTATGTGGTTCGGGAGGTCGAGATTGATCAAAGAAGATGAAATCCATGTCTAGTTTTAGAGAGAGAAAGTAGAGAGAGGGTGAAGAAAATGGATAATATTAAGATGAAAGTAAAGATACACAATTTCCCACACCCCTCATGGAGAGTCATGAGGGGTATTTATAGGCTCATAACAACAATACTATGCCTAGTGTACAATAATAGTCCCTAAAGGTACTACTTGTTACTAATCTAGTCCATTTCACGTATGTGACGTTATCTTTATAAAAGAGCGAGGCTAACAATCTCCCTCCAAGATATCGTCACACGTGAATGGTTACAATGAGACCTATAAATACATAAAAATGTAAATAACAACAATAGTAAACTATGTTGACGTTGTTGAAGCGCAGAGTCTCTGTAGTCTAGATACTGAGGCAGACTTGAAGTTCTCTCTTCCGACGAACTCGGCGTATTTGATCTTTGGCACTGACGGCACAGATCTTTGTAGCTCTGAACTTCAACTGTAATGGTCTAGTTAGGTTATTACTCCCTCCTAACTAGTGAGCTTTTATTCTTTTTCCTGCTCCCTCCTGAACCGACAACTCTCTTTTCATCACGCAGCGAATAAAGTAGATTCATAAGTGTAGGCACATGGTTGTCGTTCAGGGAGCATCATGACAATATAACTCACATAACATAGCACAGAAGGTTGGTAATATGCTCCGATGTACACATCATTAGTACTTCTTCGGTTCCAGTGTAAGCACAATTCCCTCGAACAACCAACATACTAGAGATGAAACACTACTTCTTATGGCATGTTCTTCTCCCTCCTGATGGTTGCGATGTATCGAAATCATCATACTATTGTGTGTACATGCCAAAATTACCCGTATTTTACACTTCTGATGCAATATAGATAGACCGTGTAAGCATAATTTGTGAGTATATGTCGCAAAAGTATACTCTCAATACTTTTCTCTCAAATCAACCTCTAATCGAACCTCCTTTGAATTCACCGGCTAATAGTAATGACCACATTTGGAGACAGCCCGATATGACCAACTTGAAAATGAAGTAAACATATCATCTTGTGACTTAATCTTGTACGATGGTGTGACTAAGATCCTATACTGAGCACTACAACGTAACTCCTTTAAGCATAGATAGAGACATATACTCAAGACCGCAAATAGTATATGAACTCTCCGCCTCTTGAACTATCCACAACTACGTGTGACACTGAGTACTACAATGTAACTCCTTAAAGTGATAGCTATAACCCGTGAGCACTACAATGTAACTCCTTACAGCGGGTATAACTAGATAATCCAAGTCTTGATCACTATCATTTCCCGTGAATGCACAAACAAGTATCTTCGAAAGTCATGCATCCAACCACCCCTAGACTTTGAGATAAATAAGTACACTTTATGAAACACCACTTCAAAATCAAATCGATAATACCGTGCAAAAACCCCGTAGTCATTTTTGTTGAACGAAACAATTCTAGCCGTGAACAATGTATCCCCATGAAAATGATAATACCAAAATACCACTCTTATATCAAAATTTTATTTCCAAGAAATATTGATATCGGAATATATTTTTTGATACTTTAATTTGTAAGTTCATGCCATGTTATTGTTTCCAATGTATAGCCCAATCTGAAATTTAACTCCATCAGCCCATTGATTAATAAACCCAAGCCAAAGCTGTTAATAATCCGGTCCAGTCCACCATATAAACATTACAGTTTGAGCCCAATGCAAATGATATTACTAAATCCCATTTGATATCTTAAATCAAACCCTACACAAAGATGATAATTTCATCCGCCCCCTTTCACCTCCTGTTCTCTCTCTCATCAAACGCAGCTACACATTTCCAATGCTCCAACCGATTCAAGAAAGATCATAAGGCTTCAAGATCTTGAATGGTCTCAGGTAGGTTGAAGGTTTATGTAGTCACACATTTTTTTTTTTAATCGAACAAGAGATGGAGGGTAACATAATTGTTATGCTTCCACTCTTATAGATTCGAATAAAAAAGAAGCATGGTCTTCAAATAGTGGTCGATGATGAGTAAGGTTCCACTAAAAAAATCTTTGAAAGATTAAATAAAAAGTGAACCGATTCTGAGATGTATCATTTTTTTCTTTTTGATGATTGGAGATGAAGTGAACATAAGGTTATGGTATGTTATATTTGCATTTTAGTGAGATTAGGAGCAGTTAGTTGTTGTACTTGTACACTCGTATTTTTATTTTTGGTTTATAGACTTGGATTGATGATGGATGAACTGAGGTCTAAGAGTTGGTATAATTGGTTTGTGGTCGTTGGTCTTGTGTCTTCATCTTGCATCTGCATTTTCGAAACTTTGCAAATTGTATTTTCGACACTTTACTTTTTCGAAAACATTGACACTTTATCGAGAATACTTTTTATCGAGAACAGGATCAGACAAGCTTTGCGAAAAGGTAAAAATTTTCGAAAATAAGTATTCTCGAAAAAATAAATTTCGAAAACCTATTCTCGAAAACTAGTACATTTCGAAAAAGTATTCTCGAAAAATAGTACATATCGAAAATTTCTTATACAAGAAATTCCGACCAGATTCCGGCGACTTTTTGCAGATTCCGATGAATTTTCCGACCACCTTTTTGCAGATACCGAATATCACGGACCATGTTTATGCTTTTTGACCACAAAAATCTTCAACGGGATGGTACAAAAAGCTCATAAAGATGATAGTCATAAAAACTGTTATCAAGGTACATAGATGACCACAATAAACAGATAACTTTGTGAAAGAATATGACTTTTTGACCACATGGGATACATAAAAAAGCTGTTTAGAAAACTGTTACCCAAAGATAAGAAAAAAATTTCCAGGTCCCAAAAAAATGGGTAAAACCAGCCTCTAAAACGGTACGAACCACCATAAAATCAATGATATAACAACACCGTAGCTCTGATGCCAATTGTAGGACCGAAAATATCAAAGATTTATGTGGTTCGGGAGGTCGAGATTGATCAAAGAAGATGAAATCCATGTCTAGTTTTAGAGAGAGAAAGTAGAGAGAAGGTGAAGAAAATGGATAATATTAAGATGAAAGTAAAGATACACAATTTCCCACACCCCTCATGGAGAGTCATGAGGGGTATTTATAGGCTCATAACAACAATACTATGCCTAGTGTACAATAATAGTCCCTAAAGGTACTACTTGTTACTAATCTAGTCCATTTCACGTATGTGACGTTATCTTTATAAAAGAGCGAGGCTAACATACCTCATCCCGGAAAGGGCTAGCCTTTGAAAGAATTCTATTCATATAAAGCTTTCGGGTTTCGACTACATACCAATTAACTAAACCAAATCATAACCAAAATACCATCTTTTTTGTCAGAAAACACACCTTTATATACTTGTGTATGCACAAACAACCGAAGAAAAAACTACTTAGTTCATCAGATATGCAAGTCAAACAAATTAAGTCCAACATTTTTTAGCTTTACATTAATGGGAACTTGTTCTTTCTAATCTGTTCAGCTTATAAGTTCTCGACTTTCTTCACCGTGTTTGTCTATCAGAAACCTAGAATAAATTCCCCCGGATGACAAGCAAAGTTCTTTTGTAGTTTTCATTACCATTCATCTTCAAGATTAGCACGATGAAAGCACATAACCGTGCCGACAAATATGAAAAACGACATGAATTCAATTAACATAGCTCCGGTGCTGATTAGATGAGCATGCCTTAAGATAATGGGGATGGCTATGCTCCCTACTGCTGAAGCGCCTGTCAGGAATTTTGCAGCATCTATCCACCTGTTATAGAAAACCAGCAGCTTCATTAGAGATAGAGGTGGCAACATGGGTGGGTCAACAAGTCAGAATTTTGGCTCAGGACAGGTTGATGCTAAACCTACTTGTCAAAAATGTTTAGTTTTGTATAATCAAAATAGTGTGCCTAATATAGTTACAATTACAAAAGTTGTACTGTTTCAATTTGTATAAGATAATCTAGGAAGTTGTATGCATTACACTACACTCTTGGCAACTTTCAACCCATATGACGTATTTCCTATTAAGTAATTCGTTTACTTTACCTCTTTGACATGTGAGACTAAAACAGTTCCAAATGACCCATTCATAGGTATACGGGCTAGTAATTGCCTCTGCATTTTAGTAAACATCGTATTTGGCTTTTTGTGCAAATAAACAAGTGTTCTAGCGAATGCAAAATAAAATGCACACTTGGCAATAATAGGAAGTTTTGGACAAATAGAGAAAAGTATGATTGTTCTCATTTGCATCTACATTTCTACCATTTGTCTAAAACGGTTAATCTTGCAAGTTGCAATGTTGGATGCTTTTCAGCAACAACAATGGTTAGTTTGCAATAAAATGTCAAGGGGTGCAATGGGTGAAAGTTTTGCTCACTTGTACATAGAATATTACATACAAATGGCAGAGTGTGCTGGTTTTTCAAAAGGGAAGCTATGAACCAAAAAGGTTTGGCATTTGTGTTGATTTGTTTGGTTGTAAAGATGGCAACATTGACCCAATTGTAGATTAAGGGGTCGGTTTGAACTATACTTTCTCCAACGGGTAAAATGAGTTGATTTTTAGAAAATTAGCAAAAGTGGAAACAGCTTGAGCATGTAAAATCTGTTAAAAGTCACCCGTAGTGTTTTCAAAATAAATATAACACAAACTCGTCAAAACCACAAAATTAAATTTAGAAAAAGCATATTCTCTAGTTCTTTGTGTAAAATATAAGATTATATTTTTTTCATTCTGATTCACAATCGAATTAGAAAAAAACACCTCCTGCCTATGAGATGAAAATAAGTTTAATGGGATAGAATCACATTCCTTTTAGATTCGGGAATGGTCCATTTCATTCCATCGAACAGAACAAATAACTTTTTTTCATTCCAATTCAATGGACCGTTCCACACCTTCTCTAATTCCAGCATGCCAAATTCTACATAATTATTCATTACTTTTAAGAAAAGAAAATAAAAAAGTGTTCGCAGATCAGGCCAACCTGATCTGTTTTGATTCATTACCCTACCTACCCATTTTGCCACCTCTGGTTGGTTGTTAACAAACAATGGGAAGAAAAATGAGCCAAGTATAATGTACCCATGTAAGAAATAACTCAACGATTGAAAAATGCAAGGACAAGTATCAATCGATGACATATTTCATAAGGTTTGAGAAGAGAAGTACTTACCCTCCACCATCGCGGCTGAGTAAATATTCAGTGGTTCCTCCACCAAAGAACATGCATGGCATAGGGACCAGAACATACATGAGTGCTGCAAAAGAGTTATTTTAGTTCCACGTCGGTATCTCTAAATGCAAAAACCAATATGTAAAACGCTAAATTGTGGTACACTAAGCTACCTGATAACATTGGCCACCAGTTGCTGTATATTGCACAAGCCTGCAACCAGAATAAGAAGGATTAAGTGATTAACAGAGAATACATTTTGTAGTTTCTTATATCTTTTTTTTTAATGTTCTATTTGGTCCAATAGTTCATAGATATTTATCATTTTTCAATTCAAAATATTACTCCATATTTTTACATCATTCTATATACCAGGATTTGTAGGAGGAGACTAGACGAAAACATAAGGGCAAGTCCAGCAAGCCTGCGAAAAAAATGATGTGTTAGATAAATCTGTTTAGCTGAAAGAGAGTAAAAATAAGTACGTTTCTTAGCTGATTGGCTTACACTGCAGGGGTAGGTCATGATCCAAGAGAGAAGCAGTGGACATGCATTAAAAGAGAAAAAAAGTTAAAATCATACAAACAGGAAAAATGATAAAGCTTTAACCAAAGTCTGTGCTAATCTTATATGACCAAGGCTAGAGATAGTCAATATCTAAACTAAACTACTACAAATGTAACTGATAAACATATGACTAACAAGACTGAGACAATGTTTCTTTCTTTCTTCTTTCCTGAACAAACTAATGCAAAGGTTACATATTTATACTAGCAATACTAACTAACCCACTAAGCAAAAAGGAAATTAACTTGCATGGAAAGAATGTAAACGTGCATGGAGTGTACTTCCACATAGTGAGGTACTTTCTTATGACTTGCCTTTTAACAAGGAGAACATGCATGCAACAGTTACTAAGACTTCTTCAGAAACTACACTCGAAACTAAAGGAAATCTGATTTTCCACTTGTACTCAGTGGGGAAACTTGACCAATAATCCAATATTATTGGTGGGTGGGGGGTGGGGGCAAATCACTAGCGTAAACCGGAACTTTATACATATGGAAAACATTTATCTATGTAGCTCTATATAAGATAAAACAAAGCAACCACTAGTGCAAAACCAAACTTTTTTTTTAGTGAAAAACCAGTTTGGATGATTGTTACCCAGTTACACATTATGAAACTTTTTAAAAAACAACTTTCGGGCATCTTTTTTAAAAACACAAACATTCTGAAACTTGGATGTACAAAGCTTTATGTAAAATTAGTTAGTCACCAACTGAAACTAATCTTTTGAACTCTTCAATAATGTTTAAAACGTTCACTTCTGAAAGTATCATTACACAGAACACCACAAAGAAGTTACATAAGCAAAACACTGGACTAGTGAATAATATGAAGCCCATATACAGTTTCCAAGCTTTGACTATTCCAAAAACACATTTGTTAAAAGGGATTATAAATATATACACGATCTTATTATCCCTATAATCTAGGATATCTTACTAACAACAACTCAGATTTTTTTTTTTTTTTTTTTTTTTTTTTTTTTGGGGGGGGAGGGGGGGGGGGGGGGGGGGGGGGGCATGACCCCTCCCTGCCCCTTCAAAGTTCCACCATTGCTTGTACTAGTAGCCCACATATCATTATCTTGCATACAAACATATATGTTCTGTTGTATATGATATACATAACACCAGCTAATCACAATACCACATTAATGATTGTCAATTTTCATTTTCCATCTTTCATCCTAAATCCATCCAAAACTAGAGTCACAGTTATACTATTAGTAAAACCACCTGTAAAAAGCATGGTTAAACCATATTGTCATGTAACTAATGATATGTGTTAAACTAGTTACTCACACAGAATAAAAGTTTTAAGCAAAACAACTGCGGTTTTCTAGATTCTATTTTTGATTCTGCAAAAGTTCAGCGGAATAACTAAAATCAGCCAAGGGTATCATTTTGTTCTCTCAACTGCCAATAAGGCAAAACCAAAACATTTTTCGATAAGGGGACTGAGAGATTGAGAAAAAGATTGCAAATTCTACAAAAGAAAATTATCAAACAAATCAAAGTTCTCTCCTCTTGTTAATACGCGAGGCGCCAAGGCGAAAGCGCGCGCATCACGTACCCGAGGTGACGATATAACAAACGATAGTTGTAAATTATGCATAGTATGCAAAACACATTAATACCACATTTAATACCAAAAGATACCATTTATTCTCATAGTTAGTGATTCCATATTCCTAAAATACCTAAATAGTCGAAAACGAAGATCAATCATCTTGGGGTTTAGGTTGTATCTGTTACTTTTATTAGGAATTAGTCAAATTGGACCCACATATTATAAGTAAAGCCCACTAGAAGAAGCTCAATAGTCAATATACATTTAGTAAGTCCAATTTTATGGTATAAGGTCCAAACTCCAAAGTACATGATGCGCCAAAAAGCGATGATGCATGCCTCAGTTGATGCATGCGCCTCACCATGCACCCCGTGATCGCAACACATTAGGGTGCCTGATGCATGCGCCTCACCACGCATCCCGTGATCGCAACCCAACGCATCGCATCATGCCTCAGGCACGCCTGACGCGCACTTTCTTAAACACGGAATTATGTTCTGTCATATTGGGTTACCATTGTCAAACATCTTTGCCTACCTTATTTGTTGCTTTTGTCACAACATTTCTTGACCTATTTCAGGTACATACGTATACAACAAAGAACTGTATCATGATTGTGTTTTAGGCTAAAACACAATCATAACACAATTCTTTGTTGTATACGTATATACCTGAAATAGGTCAAGAAACTTTGTGACAAAAGCAACAAATAAGATAGGCAAAGATGTTTGACAACGGTAACCCAGTTTGAGAGAACATAATTTAAGAAAGACAAGTTAGTTCCTACCAATTAGATGATATAACAAGTAGGAAACACTCACAAGTTCCCACTCATTAGCAATCTATGTCAAAACATATATCTAAAGATGAGATAAACATAGTAATGCACTATGATCAACATCAAGTAAATGCATCCAACTTCTTGAGTAACAATTGGTGTTTGAATCACAATACAGTTCTTTGTTGTATACATACATACCTAATTAGTTAGTACGTATACAACAAAGAACTGTATTAGATTTTCTCAGCCTTTTGAACCTTTAAAACAGGAAGGAACAATAATCTTGACACTGCTTGTCTCTCTTCATTTTGTAAAGGTCAGTGACTCATTGTGGTTAGTTTGATCAAGTGCCCAATGACTCTTAGTTAGTGAGTTACCAAGGAGATAATTTAGGACCATCTTATACAAATGCTGCATTATATATTCATATGCATAGAAAAGTACAAACAATAAAATTAGAAAAAAAATTAGAACCATGAAATTTGGTACTTATCTATTATAAATCCGTCTCATAGCAGGAGACAATTACAAGCCACAATTATGCATGCCTTTAGTCAAGGAAAAGAATCAGGATGCTTATGATCCGTTAAACATCCCTTGATGTGATATACTGATATGTCACACTGTAAATCCCATATTAGCAAGTTCGGCAAGATAAATATCTTTGCTTCCCCGTGATGGGAGGCATCAAGTTATCTAATAAGCATTTGCAATACGTATTCCCTAAACACTGATATGATTATTTAGCCATTTTACAGCCCAATCAAGATACTGTATATCTTCGTTGTCATTTACTAGGCATCCTCACGATGATAAGCATACCAAAATTTACTCTTTCAAGGCAGGGATGTAGTCAGATAAATGATTTAAGCTAGAGAAAGGACTTCAATCCATAGGCAATATTGTCCTATAACATGAATATCAATTATAATGATATCTAAAGCACCACTAGATAAATTAAAAACAAATAGCAGATACTTATATAAGCAATCTAACTCCAGCCAAGGAATTTTTAGAATACTCATTGAAACGCAAGAACCACAATCCTATGTAGTTTATGCATATCTGAATTCCTTATGTGCCATACGCACTCGAGAAAGTAGATTGTGACATCACACATTGAGTGGTTTACTCTGTTGGAAAACCAATGAACAAATAGCAGTCATCAGCAATCCAAAATCGCTAGTAATGTGGTGGGGGGGGAATGACATGAAATGGTAGCAGTTAAACCAAAAGCCATTAGTTATTCATGTGATTAAATTTCTGCTCAAGGGTTCGACGCTATTTTGTAGTTCCTATCTTCCTTCAAAACCAAGTCCACTCACTACGATACGGTTGATTTTCTAACCTATCTTTTTGAAGTTTGATTCAACCCATTAAAGGTAGTCCGGTAAAAAACAGTAAAACAAAGAGACATATGGGATAAATTTACAAGTCTCTACACAGCTAAAAGTCACGAAATACACGTTATCTAACTACTCCTTGCAAAGCACAACACGAGCTTATGTTACATGACCAACCAGATGCAAAAAAGGAAGTTCTTATATTAGAACCTCTAATAACATAGCATCTAGCATGAAAACCGAAAGTATAGATGGCAAACACTCCAACGATCACACACGTACTTTCTCTCCTCTGAGTGAAAACTTGAATCCGATACCAAGTTTTATATATTATATTGCATTAATAATCAGCGTTGACCCGACACTACCTATGCATCCTAAAAATAATAAAGATAGAAGAGATGTCTATACCCTATGGTATCGAGTATCAGTGAGAATAAGCCCTTCCACATTAACCACCGACAGATTACAACAATTAACCTACTCAGAAAACTAGCTAATTCCTGATCCAAGTCTTTCTAGTCAGCATTACAACTTTTTTGTTCTCTCGCTGCTATTTGAAACAAATTACGAACTAAAAATAAAACATAACCATATCATATGTTAACAAAATGTGAATTTACACATGTTTCACTACCCGTCCCCGTCCCCGTCCCATCTCCTAAACATACTTTCCCATATATGGGGCAACTAGAATCTTTTTACTAATACCCTCGTTTTCCGGCTTCTACTTTACGTAAATCCTACCTAACCTTAGCAGGTGTTTGTTTAAGCTTATTTATGGGCTTACGAGCTTATCTGTTTTCGGCTAAGGTTTCATAAGCCCCATTTCTTTGGCTTATATAAGTTTATTATGTCAAAAAAGCTCACATAATCCCACAAGCTTCAAAATAAGCTGAAAACAGATAAAGCACATAAGCCCATCAATGAGCTTAAACAAACACTATAATATCTGACAATTATAATAATAAAAATGAAGGAATTATTATATAAACAAATAATACACTTTGAAAGTAGCCCTAATAATTGTTCAATTTGACCACATAGCTTTTCTCAATAAGTATAAGAAATTGTAAGATGAGTTGAATTGGGATGAAAATTACTAACCTTCAACTGTCATCGCCATCGCCGTTAATGAATTTAACAGCGTGAGTTAAGTTACTGTGTTATGAAATTGACGGAATCGAGATTGAGAACAAGGAAGGGGTTTGACAGCTCAGCTTATTTATTACTATGTGTATGTGAGTGTGTTTTTTTATATAAAGCCGTGGACTTGTGAGTTAGGCGTAAGTTTAGTAAATGCTCGTGAAGAGGTATAGTTTGAGTTCGACAAGTAACTAAATTGGTTTTAATCAATGTCACAAAAATCGCGAGGCTGTAGTCGGGCAGTCAATTACCTTGTAGCGATTAATCGGTCAAAACGGGATTAATCAGATTAGCATTTCATGTAAGTTTTGGGTATTTGTGAAGACCAAACTAAAGATACTATGCCTAGTATGTTCCCAAACCTTAATAAAACACTTCAATTATGATTATGATGTCAATTGTGCGTTATAAATGAAATAAATGATCCTCAAATTAAGTATAATGCCTAAATTAGTATTTATTTATTTATTTATTTTTTAAGTTGGCCGATTAAGATGATTTGACCGATTAGTCCGATTTTTTACCGATTAGTTTGTTTTTTGACCGATTAATGACTGAATTTGACCATGCCAATTTTTCCCCTGATTTTCAAAAATCAACAATGTAGAAGGCCAATTACCGATTAATCGCCGAGCCGATTTTTGCAACACTGGTTTTACTCGTACGAAAAATTAGTTAAAGAGTAAATTACACTGTTCGTCCTTGTTGGTTGGGTCAAATCTCTTATTTCGTCTCTAAACTCTTTTTTTTCTTGCATGATTGGATTAATGGTGTTACATAGTTTCAACATAAGGATCAATCATGCAAGAAAAAAAATTAAAGACAAAAATAGGGATTTGACCCAAACCACAGAGACGAACAACGAAGTGTGTAATTTACTGTTAATTAAATGATCGATTTTGTTAATACAAACCTTTTTTCAATACTTTACAAAAATAAACTAAACCTGTCACATCATCACAGTCGCCCTAATTCTTTATGTGATTCATTGTTTTTCCACTTTTTATCAATCTATGTGACTCACTTTTTCACTACTCTGTATAAGTTTTGTTTGCATGTTTTGGATAACTCACATTGCTTATGATACAATATTTCAAGCAACAAAATGGTAGGAAAATTACTTTGTTGGATAAAGTCAAGTAACAATTTTTTTTCCCACTTTGTTACTCATTTCACTACTCCGTATAAAAGGGTAAGGAGTAATAACACCAAATAAAACCAACACCACTGTCACGTCAGCGCCACATTATTTTAACACCAAATAACATAACACCAAAAACACTAGGAAATCATAACACCCAATAACACCACTTTTTACAATTTTACAAATTCTACCCTCAACAAATTCATTTATTAAATATTCAAACACTTCATTTATTAAATTTATTTACAAATAACAATTTTATAATAATAATAATAATAATAATACCCAGCCCAAATGTTACAAATTCTACAAATTCTACCCTGCCAAAAAAAAACCCTTGTCTTCTTCACCTGCACACACCAAACGCATACCAAACAGACACACACACTACATACACAGAAACGCAAATCCCATCCTCTAAACGGTAACATTTATAATGCAAGGGGCTTTTTTATTACCTTTCAAAACATGGCAACGCACGTTGCTATACCAACGCACGTTACAATTCTTCTCCAACGCATGCTAGTAGGAAATGGTGAAACGCAAGAAAACGGCGTTGAGGCTCTGCCACGTAGGAATAACGCAAGTTTTGCGTTATCACTCCCTCCCCTCTAAGTTTTGTTTTTGACTTTTTTTTTTTTTTTTTTTTTTTTTTTTTTTTTGGTACAACTCACAATTCTTATGGTGCAATATTTCATGCAACTAAATGGTAGGAAAAGTAATTTGTTGGATAAAGTCGAGTAATGTACTAGTTGTATCTGGTCGCTTACAATTGTTGATAAATTCTGATCGCCTAAAGTGTCGCCTACAAGGTCGCTTAAAGAGTATAGAATGTTTGGTCGCCTACAAGGTCGCTTAAAGAGTATAGAATGTTTGTTCGCCTACAAGGTCGCCTATAGGTTTATATCTTGTAACGTCGCCTACAAGGTTGCATAGGTAGCATTTGTACTTTTCAGTAGCATTTGTAATAAATTTAGTCGCCTACAAGGTCACATAGAAAAAACAAAGACATTTGTATGGTTGAAAAGTTGTTAATTTGACACTTGAAGTAAATCTAATGGATCATTTGTTAAAAGTTCATTTTAGTAAAAAAATAAATAAATAATTAATTAAATAAAAAGAAAGATGTGACGTTCATTCTTGTAAAGTATTAAGTACTAATATAAATGGGTCATTTGAAAAAATTTCTCTAACATATGTGTAAAAAGAAAGATGTGACATTCATTTTTTTAATGTCGTGCGAATTATTTAGTTGTTCTAGCATACAACCATATAAGTAGTTTTTTCATGTTGTTATTATTCAAAAAAACTTTTATTTCTTCAATTATTTTGTTACAATATCGTTTGAATATTTAAGTATAATCTTCTACTTAATTCGACCTTACAATTATGATCCTTGCATATACAAAAACGATTTACTATAGGACTCTTAACTTTTAATATCGGTTGCATACTCTATGGGTAACCAAGAAAAAATTCATAAAGAAGTAACAAACAAGATACTGAAGACAGCTTAAATAAAAGAGAAACATATATTACACTCTAAATACGTGTTGATATAATTCTACTGGAAACATAATCCGTAACCTGTAACAATTGTCATATTATATTGGGTTAATGGCATGTAATAGCAACATACTTTCCCATTTGTTTCATTATCATATACGAACCCAAAATATTACAAAAATACCCTACAAACTTATATATTTTTGTGTCGATATCATCATTTGACCTACAAAATTGGGTAATCATATTCCGGTCATCTTCTCCACTTCTTCCGGCCACTTTCTGGTAATCTTTTTCCAGTCATCTTTCTGAATTTTATAAAAAAAAATGCATTAATCATATTACTCCTTTTTCTGCCGGAATTTTAAGTACGTGGATTCAGTCAAATTCATATCAAGATTCAAATTTTATAAAAAAACGCATTAATCAAATCCTATCTTAAATGAAACCCATAAATCTTTTAACCTCATTCATCTTATTAATCCTTTTTCTGCCGGAATTTTCATTTTCCGACGACATAGCCAGAGATATGGCCGCCTTAACAAGACTCAGATCCGCCGTGCGTGCTAACACGATCCGGTGGAACGTATCATTCCCATCACCATGCAACTGGAATGGGCTAGGGTTTTTCCAAGGAAGAAGATGATGAAAAATAAATAAATAAATAAATAAATAAAAAATAATAATAAAAAATAAAAATAAAAATCTACGTATTTAATTTTAACCTGTTTAGCCGGTTGCCAATCATGCCACATAAGCAAAAGTATGTTATCGACACAAAAATATATAAGTTTGTAGGGTATTTTTGTAATATTTTGGGTTCGTATCTGATAATGGAACAAATGGGAAAGTACGTTGCTATTACATGTCATTAACCCTACTATATTCCACAAACATATGCTAATCAAAGATGAATTAGTCCCGACAACTTGCTATTCTCACCAAGAATGGGTGATATTATTTTAGAACTAGGTGTGTATGCTTTAGTCAGCTTGATTTATGGAGCAATAAGAAAGGAATCATGTGCATTTTGTTGTGATCATTATACGTTTATTGCTAACAGCAATCTTAGATCTTGGACGCTTGTTGACTGAAACTCGGGTCAATGCAAACCACCACCTGGAAACAAAAAATAAAATAAAATCCATTTAGCTATAAATACACACAAAGTTTCTAGATTGATGTGACCGAAATGCTCTTTTGTATTGTTTGCACATACCTTGCCAACGCTTTTACCAGAATGCAAATATTCAACTGCATCAACAACAGATTGAACGCCTACAAAGCTTTTGGGGTCTATTGCGACCTGATACGCGTACACAAAAGAACACCTGATAAATCTTGAGTCATGCAAAGATAGATTAAAGAAATCAATAAAATGGTTACCTTTAGCTTTCCCACGGAAAAAAGATGAACTAGATTATCAAGATGTTGTTGCCATAGATGAGCGTACTGGACAAGAAAAAATCCAACCTGCAAATGCCTCAAAACATCATAAATATAGCCAATGCAATACATTCAATTAACTTATCGACTAACTGCAGTAAAAGGTGACCATATAGCTTCAATTTCTATTCTGGGAAACCAACTTCCTTTGCACCATAAAAGTTTGAGTTTAACCTTGACAAAAAAGTCAACTGTTAAAAAGTACTGCCTGTTACAATTTTGACTTGGTAACATGTATGGATGCCATAGAACTTTAAAAGTTTAAGGCTCTTTGTCTAATCTTCTTAAGGTGCCTCTATATGAACTCGATGGAAATTAGTTACCCTTTATTCAATTAACCCTTGAATTATCTATTTGCATGTGATAGAGAAAAAGGGGAAAAAAGAAATAGTAAACTTTACATACCACAATTTGACTTTTTGTTAGAAGTTTCTCACATAATCCTGTGTAGTTTCGTGGTTTCCATCCGTTCTCTCTTTGATACTGAAACGCATATGCTATATCAGGAAAAGGTTTGACCCAAAAGTCAAAGAGTAACGCAACCTTAAAACATGGAATTGTTGAGAAAAAGAGCCGGTATATAAATACTTCTGCGCAAGGCTCAATTACCTGAGAGATCATTCCAATGACGACCATTCGTCCATAAACCGCTAACGCATTGAAGCACGTATCAAACATATCACCACCAACAGATTCGTAAACAATATCAACGCCTTTTGGAAATTCCTTCTTAAGAACCTGCTCATTTTAAAATATTTTCTTATGTTTATATGCACTTTGGTTAATTGTTTAACATATTTAAATGGAAACATGTGTGTACATATTTTATTGATTCTTCTCTGTAGTCAATGACTCGATCAACTCCCAAATCCTTTAAGAGTATAGCCTTATCTTTACTTCCACAAGTTGCAACCACTTTGTTTCCAGCTATTTTGGCAAGCTAACATTAGTAATGATAAGTCAGCAAATCATTATACTTGTACAAAAAACGATAATATTTTGAAAAAAATCTAACACAATACTAAATAAAATTTTTGGAAAGTCAAATTACCTGAACTGCAAATTGCCCAGTCCCACCTGCAGCAGCAGTTACAAGAACTGTTTTTCCAAACTCCATTTGTGCCAACTAAAAGCAGCAAGATTAAAACCAAAAACATGATGAGTAACACATTTTAGTTGAAACTAAAATATTTAGGAAACAAACCTTTTCTAGAGCGATAGATGCTGTAAGTCCAGAAGTAAGCATGGCAACAACTTCGGGGTCTGGTCTTGTGACAGGAAGAATATATTTTGCGGGTACCTAAAAGATACAGAAGCCAATACCGACAAATAGAGCTGAAAAATAGGCAGGTCGGCTAGGTTAGGTAACGGGTCCAAACGGGTCAAGTTAGGTTCTTGTCCATCTTTCTTGATCTTAATATACAATAGATATTCATTATTCATATAATTACAAAACTGGATTTTAGAAGTAGAAATAAAGTGATTTAAGAGCTTGTAAGCAATTACATACACTTTGGGGTGACTCTTTCCTCGTTCAAGTTCTTACCCAATTCCAAAGTTTTATCATGGACCCGTTATAGTTATATACCCCGGTAACTCAAATGAACCAATTTTAAGGTATATATCTACTGAGAAAATGATAAACAAATATAAAAAAATACTAATATACCAAGGAAAATTCAGCATAAGATCCAAAAGTCATGACTGCTGATGGTGTGCCAACTTTGAGATTTTTAACTCCATCACCCACTGCAGCAACTAATCCTACACCCTGTAATATTGTAGACATTCAAACGGATAAGCAACGATTCTAGAATAACCGTTGCTTACAAGTATATGTGGACCAGATTGAATCAAAGTCCATGACGTATTATAGCACGAAATCATCAATCCTGTGTCCAAACATTTATACCTCGAATCCGGCATCAAATGGAAGTCGAGAGCTGCTTTCTTCTTTGCTTCCACTGAAGTAGCTGCCAGAACTAAAATTCACCTGTCATATTAATACTCAAGTTAACAAAAGTTTCTATGGAAAAAAATAATTGACAATATAGATTGACGTCAAAGAACAAGCCCTTTGAAGGTTCTATAATCCTGAGTACACGTTTTATGGTCCCATTTATATGAGATATGAAAAAATGTACATATAATATTGGGTCCAAATTACTTGATGCATCCTCAAAACAAGGAAAGCGAAAAAAAAAAATATTTTTCACAACTTCAACAGTAAAAGTTTTAGAGAAAACTTACATCACTTGCATTAACTCCGGCATAGATAATCTTCAAAAGAACATGCCCTGGTTTAATAGGTAACTTTAGTGGTGCACGAACAATACATGTAGCACTACGAAAATTGTGCCTCAGGGTGTGAACAATTCTGCATAACAAGTATCAAATAAATCAATTCACAATTAAAACATAATGTGGTATGAAAACATCGAAAAGTACTCACACTTTCTCAATGCTTTGTGGGATTTTGACTGTAGAAGGAACCACCCATGATGAAATTCTTTTCCTCATTTTTGAAGACGGCAAAAGGTATTTGGCTTCTTCAACTGGGGTGGGCCAGTATTCAAGACCCCTGCGGTTAGTGATCCATAAACAAGAACCCGCTTTACTCTCATCTGTTATAAGCTCGAATATTCCTGTTTCATTAGCTGATTGTCAGAAACAAGTCCAAACAACTACTTCCCAATTTCATAAGGACGATATACATAAAAAGGTAACCATCTTTGGTCTGATTTCTTTTTTCAGTAACCAACTCTGGACTAGAAAAAAACCCGTCAGAGGTTTAAAAAAATCTATTTAAGGTAATTTACCACGTTAACTGCTTTTTAGCCACCGTTTCAGCAAAATGTCAACACATCATCAGTTTGACTTGTTACTGGGTTAGATTACCTTAAATTAAAGATTTGAGAATTGGTTACCTTGAATCAAAAAATAAAAAATAAAAAAAAAATACAGTACTTTGATGATTTTGTCTGGCCTAAAAAAAGTTTGTAGACTAAATCAGTTTATTTTATTCTTTTCATTAGGCGCAAAAAGCATACCTTGAATCATAGTATTCATTGATATATAACCTCCTATTATGTCGATATATCGAGACTCAATTGTTTCACCCATATCTGTTCGAACAATCTGCATACACGTTTGTGAGAACATTACACAGAAAGAAGGTTGCATTTTACAGGTTTTTGATAAGGAAAAGCATCAAGTGACATTAAAAAATGTTTTAGAGACGAGGTTATCTTGTCTTACAAAAGGACATAAATCGTATAAGCAGTTGGGTCGCTCACCTCTGGGCAAATCACATTCACACGAATACCTTTACGCTTGTAAGGAGCAAGCGCTCTAGTAAACATAACCACGCCCCCTTGTAAATTGAAGTGCAAAAGAAACATCAGTGAAAGATATACCATAAATGTGACAAGACTCGTAGTGAATCAAGATTGCATGTTTAAGGCAGGATTTGTAAAGTTTACTGAATGATACCAAACCTTTGGTGGAAGAATATATAGGGTCAGTGGTCATTGGATACAGCCCTGTTGCTGAACCCATATTTATGATCACACCAGGTTTTTTTGCTGCTTCCATTATCTTGATCTACATGAGAGGAATGGCAATCATAAACTTGTAATTCAGATAAAGTTTAACGATAGCATAGTAATCATAAAGAATGTTAGGAGTTGTCTGAAATTGCACTATTCTCTACTTATTACAAGGGATTGTCGGATTCTGAATATTCGATATCATATTATTACTTTCAACATTGTACACACAAATACCCCCTTATCAAAGTGCAGTATACATACGGTTCTGCATTCATATGTTAATCTATCTATAGTTTAGTAAAGTAAAAAACAAGTAAAGATATAGCATACCGCCTTATGGGTGCAATCAATGACTCCAACAAGATTGACATTGACAGCATGTCTCCACGAGCGTGAACCATCCGTTTGGTCCATGTGAAATGGCACAAAAGTCAAAATTCCCGCACTATTAATACAAATATCCAAACCCCCGTACACTTCAACGTGCTTTTCAAATGCAGCAGCCACTTGTTCTGTTTTATAAAACAAACATCAATAAATTTCACTTGAAGTTACATAGTGTTTGATTACTTTAACGGATATAATTCACCTTTGCTGGTGACATCACATTTTACAAAGATAGAAGATGGGTATTTTAATCCTGGATGAAACTTGAGATTTTCTTTTAGTAAAATTGATACGACCTCTTTTCCTTTATCTTCAGAAAAATCTACAACCGTTACAAATATACCCTTTTGGGCAAGAGCTATGCAAAGAGCTCTACCTGCACAGCAAAAAAGAGAAACACACACAAGCACGCTCATCAGTAGCATGAAATACTAAGAATCCTAGTAAGACTCACCAAAAACGGGCATCAATAGCATCTATGGAACTACAGAGCAATTGGATTCCACAGAACAATCAGTAAAATCGTCTCCGTCCCTAAAGAAAATGAACACATTCCAACTTTTGTTGTCCAAACCTTAAAATTCAATATTCACACTAAGAGGTTTTCTATTTATAGACTTTTTATTCAGTTTGGATTTGAATATTACTACTATTTTGATCTCAAAAGAGCAATTTATATCTTTTGTTGGAGAAGAAAATGATAAAAACAACACAATGAAGGTTGATATATACTTAGTAAAGTCTTAAGATCGACTTGAACTTAAAGTCAACGCACTTAAGCAAATTGCAATCATCAGTTCATCACTGATGCAGATTAGCACTAAATCAACTAAAGAGTTGAAAATAGTATACTCTATAAAAAACAATCAGTAAATAAATAAACATACCAATTCCAGAAGCACCACCGGTGATAAATGCTGATAAGCCTGGTTTGAGGTTCATTTTTGTATGACTGATATAAATCTTCTTAGTACAAAATTTAAATGTTACTATATATGGGCAAAAACACTGTCTTATTTATGTTTATGACTTTATGTAAATGTAATTTTGAGTCAACTGTCATGAGAAAATGTGCAGGCAGATGGTCTTTATCATTGGGGGGGTCAGTCTTAAATGTATTATGGAAGACAAACCAAAAATAAGTCTCGTTTCTGACAGATTACTCGAGCATGGGACTGGTTAAGGTTACCTGGTTACTTGGTTAGATTATGAAAAGTATTGTAAGATAAACAATGTGTCATTAGTTATCCTCTTTCCAATAAGAAATCTTTTATCAAATAAACATGCAAGATACAGTTGCAAACAAAAAGAAAAGGCATCTGCAGGATAAAAAAACAGGGAAGGGCCTACCACTCAACATAAACAAAAACAAGTATGTTACTGCATAAACTTAAACAAATGCCCACATGTTTTTGCCAAGAACCACACGATGTGCGAGGTATTTTAAAAAAACAAAAAGCAGGACTTGAAACATAACTACCTTACCTCAAAAAGTTCATCGACGGCTGGAAACATTTAAATATGATACATACTCAAGATCTACCGGGCCTAAATGGATTAGAAATTCTAGTTTTTGCTAGACCTTCGTTTTCACTTAAAACGGCTGAGTGCTTGAGTACCGGGCTATCAATTTGCATTGCTCTTACATCTCTATGGGCCTATGACAACACACATTGGCATTGTCGCATCATATCTTCCATATCCCAACTAGTTGGTTACATATCACCCAACTTGTTATAACCCATCTTAAAATATTGTGATATTTTTAATTTATCCATGAATTATGTAAGTCATGGCATGCTTTTGTTTGACTTATAGCTCAATCATGTAGCAAACTAAACACTCAAGTCTATATTCGGCTGCATACTCTATGGGTCGGATCATCTGAACCTAATAAAATTCTCAAGGAAGCAACAAACAAGACAGTGAAGACAGCTTAAATACATAGATGTATATTACACTCTAAACACGTGTTGATTTAACTCACAGAAACATAATCCGTAACCTGTAGTAATTGTTATATTATATTTCACAAACATATGTTACACAAAGATGAATTAGTCCCGACAACTTGTATTCTCATTTTCACCAAAAATGGGTGATATTATTTGAAAGTAGGTGTGTATGCTTTAGTCAGCTTGATTTATGGAGCAATAAGAAAGGAATCATGGGCATTTTGATGTGTTCAATGTACGTTTATTGCTAACAGTAGTCTTAGAGCTTGACCGTTTGTTGACTGAAACTCGGGTCAATGCAAACCACTACCTGCAAACAAAAAAATCCATTAAGCTAAAAATAAACGCGTAGAGTTTCTAAATTGATATTGAATGTGACAGCAATGCTCTTTTGTATGGTTTGAACATACCTTGCCAACGCTTTTACCAGAATGCAAATATTCAACTGCATCAGCAACAGATCGAACGCCTACAAAGCTTTTGGGGTCTATTGCAACCTGATACGCGTACACAAAAAAAATACATGATAAATCTTGAGTTTTGCACAAAAAAAATCAATAAAATGGTTACCTTTCGCTTTCCCACGGAGAAAAGATGAACCAGATTATCAAGATGTTGTAGCCATAGATGAGCATACTGGAGGAGAAAAAATCCAGCCTGCAAGTGCCTCAAAACATCATCAATAACGCCAATGCAATATGTTCAATTAACTTATTGACTAACTGCAGTAAAAGGTGACCGTATTGCTTCAATTTCTGTTCTGGGAAACCAACTTCCTTTGCAACATAAAATTTTTATTTTAACCTTGACAAAAAAAAGTCAACCTGGTCAAAAGTACTGCCTCGTTACAATTTTGACTTGGTAACATGCATGGATACCTTAGAACATTACTTGTGAAAGTTTGAGGCTCTTTATCTAATCTTCTATAAGTGTCTTTGTAAGAACTTATCAATATTAATTACCTTTTATTTGATTAATTCTTAAAAATTCTATTTGACTAATAATGTAGCACTTCACTTTAACTATGTGTCGGATTAAGCTTTTTAATGTTCATGTGATAGAACAACAGTAGACAAAATATAGTAAACTTTACATACCACATTTTGACTTTTTGTTAGAAGTTTCTCACATAATCCTGTGTAGTTTTGTGGTTTCCATCCGTCCTCTCCTTGATACTGAAGCAAATGTGCAGTATCAGGAAAAGGTTTGACCAAAAAGTAAAAGATTAACGCAACCTTAAACATGGATTTGTTAAAAGAGTTGGTATATAAATACTTATGCACAAAGCTCAATAACCTAAGAGATCATTCCAATGACGACCATTCGTCCATAAACTGCTAATGCATTGAAGCACGTATCAAACATATCACCACCAACAGATTAGCAAATAATGTCAACGCCTTTTGGAAATTCCTTCTTAAGAACCTGCTCATACTAAGATATTTTCTTATGTTTATATGTAGTTTGGTTAATTGTTTAACATATAAGAATCACCTCCGCGCTTTTTTGAAACTACAGACCCAATATAAGAGGTACTATATCTCTGGTGTGATGCTCACAAGAAATGACGAAAGATGCCGTATTGGAACTTGCATCAACTCTTGGGTTTTAAACAACACAACTCTTGTCGAAGAGTTAGTAGAGCCTATCCTTACTCCACTCTCTTGCGGGTTTGAGTTCACAAAATTTTCTGACCTGCACAAGTATGCCTAGTCAGAGTCATCACATAGTAAATTCTCTATCTATCTCTTTAGAAGTTTACGTGTTCTTCACTTACATGATTATATTATTTATATATTCTACGTCTCAAAATGCAGATGTCAAAGCTATTGTCTTGCAATGTTTTCCGAGTCAAGAAGAAGGATCAGAAACTACTTCACGAGGGGATCTGGTCATCGTGAATGAAGAGTAAGGTGATTTCATTTTTTGTACGTGTAGTCAATATTTTGCGCGTACTGTTTCAACCTTCTATTTGTAGGAAAAGACTTTTGCTACTGACATTGTGGAATCAGTTTGACGAGAAAGAAGGAAACATCCTTGCTGAGATCAGGCCAGGAGCTATGATCTTTGGCATGAGACTTAAAAGTGACTACTTATAACATTAAGGAATTTTTACTTAATTGGTCGTTTAATTTTGAGCTCGGTTTTAATTCAAAACTGGACATATTTGATAGGAAATGATGTATCAAACTTCACAATGACCAATACACTTTGACCATCAAATCATATTTTAAACGTAGCTATTTTTTAGTGTGGGTTAGTTGTTATTAAGTGAAATAAACCTTATACAATTCTCTCATTGACAACGAGAGGGAGTTCGGTTTTTATGATCAAGTCACCTGTTACTTACAAATGTAAGGATGGTAAGTGTTCAAATGTACAAATTTTTGGGTGATACTTTTTCACACGTAAACAATCATTCAGCACCTTTGGTATGTGTATGTTGGAATGTTAGTTACAATTAAAGCAAAGTGGAGCTCCAGCAACTGCTCGAAAATAAAAGTTACAAAAACAGTGACATGTTACTACCGTACCCAAATGATGCTGATGTAGTATCAGTTGCACCATTTCTTGCTTCTTGGAGAACTGTAAGTGGTTGTAATGTGGCTGATGTATCCATTTATTTTGGACTATGTGCACCCACTTATATATACTACCTTACTTTCAAAACAGTCGAAAGCATGTTGGATTAAAGGTCAGACAAGCTTTCTTAGGCAAGATAGGAGCTTATGGTACATTGCGTGCGTTAACTATCAAAAGTCTCTGGAAGCTTATCTCAGACCTCAGTTGGATCGTCAAATGCCTTCATGTCACCATGAATCTAAAGTCGAAGCAATGCGGGTGTCAATTTTGGATTCTAAACTATATTACATATACTATTAATACATTTGCATGAGTTTATTGTAGCTAATGAAGTAATGATAACTTGTGAATTTATTGACAGTTCTAGAATGACCATACTTATACATGATGGAGGTGCAAGTCTTTCTGCGACAATATGCTCATCTGATGCCGAGAAACTAATGCCATTTACTGCTATCAGCTTAAAGAAGCAGATGAATTCGTAAGTTCAAGTTTAGATGCATGCATAGGGAATTGGTTTTTGATTATCATAGTGGGACATTAACACTTACTTGCATGATATTTGAGAATTTAAGAGTCTACAAACAGTATAATGCACTTTCAGCTGAGAGGTTTACCTTTTAATGCAAAGCAGTATACATTCCTTTTAGAATTGCTAAAAGGTTACCTGGTTAAGGTTACCTGGTTACTTGGTTAGATTATGAAAAGTATTGTAAGATAAACAATGTGTCATTAGTTATCCTCTTTCCAATAAGAAATCTTTTATCAAATAAACATGCAAGATACAGTTGCAAACAAAAAGAAAAGGCATCTGCAGGATAAAAAAACAGGGAAGGGCCTACCACTCAACATAAACAAAAACAAGTATGTTACTGCATAAACTTAAACAAATGCCCACATGTTTTTGCCAAGAACCACACGATGTGCGAGGTATTTTAAAAAAACAAAAAGCAGGACTTGAAACATAACTACCTTACCTCAAAAAGTTCATCGACGGCTGGAAACATTTAAATATGATACATACTCAAGATCTACCGAGCCTAAATGGATTAGAAATTCTAGTTTTTGCTAGACCTTCGTTTTCACTTAAAACGGCTGAGTGCTTGAGTACCGGGCTATCAATTTGCATTGCTCTTACATCTCTATGGGCCTATGACAACACACATTGGCATTGTCGCATCATATCTTCCATATCCCAACTAGTTGGTTACATATCACCCAACTTGTTATAACCCATCTTAAAATATTGTGATATTTTTAATTTATCCATGAATTATGTAAGTCATGGCATGCTTTTGTTTGACTTATAGCTCAATCATGTAGCAAACTAAACACTCAAGTCTATATTCGGCTGCATACTCTATGGGTCAGATCATCTGAACCTAATAAAATTCTCAAGGAAGCAACAAACAAGACAGTGAAGACAGCTTAAATACATAGATGTATATTACACTCTAAACACGTGTTGATTTAACTCACAGAAACATAATCCGTAACCTGTAGTAATTGTTATATTATATTTCACAAACATATGTTACACAAAGATGAATTAGTCCCGACAACTTGCTATTCTCATTTTCACCAAAAATGGGTGATATTATTTGAAAGTAGGTGTGTATGCTTTAGTCAGCTTGATTTATGGAGCAATAAGAAAGGAATCATGGGCATTTTGATGTGTTCAATGTACGTTTATTGCTAACAGTAGTCTTAGAGCTTGACCGTTTGTTGACTGAAACTCGGGTCAATGCAAACCACTACCTGCAAACAAAAAAATCCATTAAGCTAAAAATAAACGCGTAGAGTTTCTAAATTGATATTGAATGTGACAGCAATGCTCTTTTGTATGGTTTGAACATACCTTGCCAACGCTTTTACCAGAATGCAAATATTCAACTGCATCAGCAACAGATCGAACGCCTACAAAGCTTTTGGGGTCTATTGCAACCTGATACGCGTACACAAAAAAAATACATGATAAATCTTGAGTTTTGCACAAAAAAAATCAATAAAATGGTTACCTTTCGCTTTCCCACGGAGAAAAGATGAACCAGATTATCAAGATGTTGTAGCCATAGATGAGCATACTGGAGGAGAAAAAATCCAGCCTGCAAGTGCCTCAAAACATCATCAATAACGCCAATGCAATATGTTCAATTAACTTATTGACTAACTGCAGTAAAAGGTGACCGTATTGCTTCAATTTCTGTTCTGGGAAACCAACTTCCTTTGCAACATAAAATTTTTATTTTAACCTTGACAAAAAAAAGTCAACCTGGTCAAAAGTACTGCCTCGTTACAATTTTGACTTGGTAACATGCATGGATACCTTAGAACATTACTTGTGAAAGTTTGAGGCTCTTTATCTAATCTTCTATAAGTGTCTTTGTAAGAACTTATCAATATTAATTACCTTTTATTTGATTAATTCTTAAAAATTCTATTTGACTAATATTGTAGCACTTCACTTTAACTATGTGTCGGATTAAGCTTTTTAATGTTCATGTGATAGAACAACAGTAGACAAAATATAGTAAACTTTACATACCACATTTTGACTTTTTGTTAGAAGTTTCTCACATAATCCTGTGTAGTTTTGTGGTTTCCATCCGTCCTCTCCTTGATACTGAAGCAAATGTGCAGTATCAGGAAAAGGTTTGACCAAAAAGTAAAAGATTAACGCAACCTTAAACATGGATTTGTTAAAAGAGTCGGTATATAAATACTTATGCACAAAGCTCAATAACCTAAGAGATCATTCCGATGACGACCATTCGTCCATAAACTGCTAATGCATTGAAGCACGTATCAAACATATCACCACCAACAGATTCGTAAATAATGTCAACGCCTTTTGGAAATTCCTTCTTAAGAACCTGCTCATACTAAGATATTTTCTTATGTTTATATGTAGTTTGGTTAATTGTTTAACATATAAGAATCACCTCCGCGCTTTTTCGAAACTACAGACCCAATATAAGAGGTACTATATCTCTGGTGTGATGCTCACAAGAAATGACGAAAGATGCCGTATTGGAACTTGCATCAACTCTTGGGTTTTAAACAACACAACTCTTGTCGAAGAGTTAGTAGAGCCTATCCTTACTCCACTCTCTTGCGGGTTTGTGACGCAGTACGTGTTGGTATAGGATAAGTAATTAGGGAAGTATTTTAATTACGTTAAGAGTCTTTATTAAATTAGGATTATATTTATCTTTTATGAGTTTAGTTTTCAGTAATTATCTTATAATTAGAGTCCTAATAGGTTTAATATTAGTTTCTTATAAATAGGGTGCATTGTTTAGGTTTTTGTATGTTATGTTTTCTTCCAGAATTTTGATATTAATGAAAAGAGTCTGAGAAAGGTTTTCTCAAGTCTTGTGTTTTATCCTCGTCAGGTAAACGATATTACCCCCTTTGTTTGATAATACGTTAATTATCGACGTCCGGCAATACGTGTATCCTGATTGCCTAAATCTGTAGCATCACGCTACATCAGTTGGTATTCAGAGACAGGTTATTCTCTTCGGGTTTCATTCTAGGAGTTGAGATCTCAATTGCTTATCGTGCAAAAAAGAAAAAAAAAAAAAAAAAAAAAAAAAAAAAAAGTTTCTGTTGATTGGTAAAAAAAAAAGTAAACATTGTCGTGATTTTCTTTTTGATTTCTGGTTCCCTTCTCATCTTCAATAGTTACTTTCTTTAGTGGTAACTTCTGTTTGGCAAACATAAAAGTGCAAATCTTGTTTGTTTGTTACAAACGTTCTGTTCTCAATTTTTGTTCACCACCTGGTTACCTAGTAAGGTTTTCTCAAGTCTTGTGTTTTATCCTCGTCAGGTAAACGATATTACCCCCTTTGTTTGATAATACGTTAATTATCGACGTCCGGCAATACGTGTATCCTGATTGCCTAAATCTGTAGCATCACGCTACATCAGTTTGAGTTCACAAAATTTTCTGACCTGCACAAGTATGCCTAGTCAGAGTCATCACATAGTAAATTCTCTATCTATCTCTTTACAAGTTTACGTGTTCTTCACTTACATGATTATATTATTTATATATTCTACGACTCAAAATGCAGATGTCAAAGCTATTGTCTTGCAATGTTTTCCGAGTCAAGAAGAAGGATCAGAAACTACTTCACGAGGGGATCTGGTCATCGTGAATGAAGAGTAAGGTGATTTCATTTTTTGTACGTGTAGTCAATATTTTGCGCGTACTGTTTCAACCTTCTATTTGTAGGAAAAGACTTTTGCTACTGACATTGTGGAATCAGTTTGACGAGAAAGAAGGAAACATCCTTGCTGAGATCAGGCCAGGAGCTATGATCTTTGGCATGAGACTTAAAAGTGACTACTTATAACATTAAGGAATTTTTACTTAATTGGTCGTTTAATTTTGAGCTCGGTTTTAATTCAAAACTGGACATATTTGATAGGAAATGATGTATCAAACTTCACAATGACCAATACACTTTGACCATCAAATCATATTTTAAACGTAGCTATTTTTTAGTGTGGGTTAGTTGTTATTAAGTGAAATAAACCTTATACAATTCTCTCATTGACAACGAGAGGGAGTTCGGTTTTTATGATCAAGTCACCTGTTACTTACAAATGTAAGGATGGTAAGTGTTCAAATGTACAAATTTTTGGGTGATACTTTTTCACACGTAAACAATCATTCAGCACCTTTGGTATGTGTATGTTGGAATGTTAGTTACAATTAAAGCAAAGTGGAGCTCCAGCAACTGCTCGAAAATAAAAGTTACAAAAACAGTGACATGTTACTACCGTACCCAAATGATGCTGATGTAGTATCAGTTGCACCATTTCTTGCTTCTTGGAGAACTGTAAGTGGTTGTAATGTGGCTGATGTATCCATTTATTTTGGACTATGTGCACCCACTTATATATACTACCTTACTTTCAAAACAGTCAAAAGCATGTTGGATTAAAGGTCAGACAAGCTTTCTTAGGCAAGATAGGAGCTTATGGTACATTGCGTGCGTTAACTATCAAAAGTCTCTGGAAGCTTATCTCAGACCTCAGTTGGATCGTCAAATGCCTTCATGTCACCATGAATCTAAAGTCGAAGCAATGCGGGTGTCAATTTTGGATTCTAAACTATATTACATATACTATTAATACATTTGCATGAGTTTATTGTAGCTAATGAAGTAATGATAACTTGTGAATTTATTGACAGTTCTAGAATGACCATACTTATACATGATGGAGGTGCAAGTCTTTCTGCGACAATATGCTCATCTGATGCCGAGAAACTAATGCCATTTACTGCTATCAGCTTAAAGAAGCAGATGAATTCGTAAGTTCAAGTTTAGATGCATGCATAGGGAATTGGTTTTTGATTATCATAGTGGGACATTAACACTTACTTGCATGATATTTGAGAATTTAAGAGTCTACAAACAGTATAATGCACTTTCAGCTGAGAGGTTTACCTTTTAATGCAAAGCAGTATACATTCCTTTTAGAATTGCTAATTTCCCTACTCGAAGCTTAACTTTGTTACACCTTTGTTCAGTCTTAAGTAGTGCTAAGCATAGTGTTGTGATTTATCAGTATCCTTAATACATCTACAGATTCTATTGAACCAAAATAGAAAACGAGTTGTTTCTTTGACCTCCAACTAAAAGGAACCCGGTACTAGATGTTTGTTTAAAAAGGTGTATCTTGATTTTTAGCTACGAGCTACATCCTGATGCTACATTTCATCAAATCAAGAGCATAAAATGGTTGGTTTTTGGAGCGCATGAGTAATTAGTGGTGTCAATAGGGTTGGTTGACCCGAATCAATAAGGCATATAGGGTTGGGTTTAATCGGGTCGAACACCTTATTGGGTTAGTTTAACTCGAACCCGATAACCCGATATTTTTATAGGGTCGGGTTAGGGTTGAGTTATTTATCTTATCGGGTTGTCGGGTTAACCCGACAAGACCCGAAAAATATTATGAAACCTAAGCTACTACCAAAAATACCTTTACCCATTAACTAAGCTTTGTTTTTTAAAGCTAAAGGCCTTTATATTATGTCACAGTAGCAAAAAAAACTTTGCTTATTGCTTTCTTATAAATCTGCTGATATATACATATTGTAAAAACAAGTACTAAGTGATGAATAATATATGCTATACCATGAAAACAAATGGTAAACTGTGTGTCATTAAGAATTGCTGCAATGTATATTTAGCCTACTGCCATTTTGTACATGAACAAATGGGTCAAACTGGTTGCTGCATTATGCTCGGCCATGCATTGAGGAGGTTTAGTACTTAAGTGCATCTAGAGATTAGAAACTAGAAAAGCTTAGCATGATGTAAGATTATGAATGATTAAAAAGGCTCATCTCTGTTTGTTATTCTTTAAAAGTTGCTTCCACTGCACTAACCTATAATTCTTGAGTGTCAATTATTTTTCAAACTTCAATTCTTGTTTCATAAGGCAGTTAATAAAATTCTTGAGCCTTCAGTACTTTGTTTTGTTTGGTGCTTATAGTGATATTGGTCTACTGTAGCATGTCTAAATGCAGTTTCAAAACTAAAAAGCATATCAGTCCTAGGATTTGTATTTCGCTATTTCTTTCTGGTTGCCATATGTAAATTCCATGACAAGGCCGCGTAAAGCAAATATTACCCGGAAGGAATTCGTGAGACAACAACTTGACCAAGTATATAATCTAGCTTTGAATTCCGTACTTTGTCTTGGTATATTAGATCTTATTATAGCTTCATGATTATTGTTTTGTCTTGGTATATTAGATCTTATTATAGCTTCATGATTATTGTTTTCGATGCTTCCATTTCCATCAGGTACCTTTCTGTAATCTCTTAAATCTTCATTATTTTCTTTTCTGGTTTGAACATGTACCAAACTTCAGTTTTAATATTCGATCAATGTTTACAGGCCACATGGCCAAGCATGAGCACATGTGCCCGACCCGAATCCCACCCAAACCCAATCCCTTATTGAATCGGGTTACGGGTTAGTTTTTTCCCAACCAAAACCCAAATCAATCCAACCCGTTAAGACCCAATAACACGACTCGATAACACCCCTATGAGTATTGTACCGAAGTTGAAATTGACCATTTTTGAAGAATTGGCTGGTTTTAGTAACATGAAATATTCAATATTCAAGCTGCAACTATTGTGATACATTAATATATTTACCAGGGTGCAAAATTACTCCCCTTTACCCAAAAAAAACTATTGTGATACATGAAATATAAGATCAGCAATATTAAGTGGAGCATGTTGATCATTAAAGCTTGAGATAATGTGTTTTTAGAAGCCTCCACTCTTGGTCACTACATGACTACAATATATATTTATTTTTTTGGTGCAAAGGTGAAATATATTAATCATCAAAAACATAGGTACATTTTAAGTATATAGGAAAGGATTTGGACAAACCCCAAAATCAATACAAGAAACAGAGACTATTCAACAAAAACATTCATACCTATATCCGACAATACTAACAAGTATGTCTTACAATACTATTCTTAGTCTGCACATCAGATCAGTAACAAAACACTTATTCCTGCACTGAATAAGTATCTTTCAGCCTCAAATTCACCTTTACTTTGCACCATAACCATCTAGTATACATTTCCATCTTACCCATTTGCTATGATCACTCAACCAACATCCACAGTAAACATAGCAAGGTGGTTAATGGCTTCACTAGGCACCCATAACCCCTCCACTGAAGTATGGACCATGAAGTGTCATCTTTCACCACTCTCAATTCCATACTACTTACACTCCCCTCCAAGACCATTTACCCTTCATAATGGGGATCCTACTGTATGGTACATCCTTACAGAATTAGACCTCCTACTTAGCCTACACATGAATATCTAATTTCCTCCCAAGGCCAAATTGAAATACCATGTGTGGTTATCATAGGTACAGTCACACCTGATAGGACTCCAAGGTACAAGGTATCACACCATTATAATGGCCTGAATGTAATAACAGAAATTGCTTTCTGTTATTCAAGAATCCAAACACCCTTTTATGAGTTATTGATGTATTTCTTTGACTGCAGCACTGAAGATCACTCATAAGCAGAGGTTTTGAATTCTTTGTCTTATAGCATAGAATAGTAAAACTAGATACTCTCTTCATTCTCCCCACATTCCATTATGCATTCTTCAAGAACCATTCCACTCTACTAAACTTGGAACTGAACATCCCATGCTTTTTCAACTTGTACCACAGCACTGGATCTTTTAGCTTTCATAGACATCAGTCTATTTCTTATGTCATCAACAATGGCTTTTAACAACGTATCAACACTTCTTCTGTTATCATTGAATAACCTTCCATTTCTTTCCATCCATAAGTGGTATACAGTTGCAGCTAGGCTAAGTTTGCCAATGATTTCCCACACACTGTTATTGTTGTTCCATCTACTCATTTCTTTGACAATATCATTCCATCTGTTAGCAATTATGTTCATTCTAGCTTTACCTTGAATCTTAACCCACACTTCATTTGCATAAACACAATTGAAGAACAAATGGTCATGTGAGTCTTTCTCTTTATTACACAAGCTGCATTCATATCTTTTGTTTGGATACCACTTGGATAGCTTATCTTGAGTACTAAGCTTGTTTAGAATAGCTATCCATAGAACAAGGGTTTTTCTAATGTGTGCCCTGGGGGCACACGTTAAGAACACCAAAAGGACAATGGGACCCACGAAAAAGTACATCCGGACCCACAAAAAAGTACACTTTTCAGATAAAAGGTGTGGGTCCGGATGTACTTTTTCGTGGGTCCCATTGTCCTTTTGGTGTTCTTAACGTGTGCCCCCAGGGCACACATTAGAAAAACCCATAGAACAAATACATGTTTTGGTATACAGTTAGTGTACCATAAAAGTTTGTCCCATTCAACTTTATCACCATCTCCTCTTATCTCCTCCCATGTCTTTTTTGTAGAATATTTACCTTCTTTACCTTTACTGTCCAACCACACTAGTTTATCCGGATTGTTATTCAGAGTAGGTACCTGGATGTTATTAAGAAACCTATATTTAGTCACCCACTGATTTGGCCATTTCCATCTATTATCTTCAATTAATTCAGCAACAGTGTCTTGATCATTAAAACCAGCATAAAATATATCCTTCTTGCTAATTAGTGAAGACAAGGACACCTCACTGTTCCATTTATCCTTCTTGCTAATTAGTGAAGACAAGGACACCTCACTGTTCCATTTATCATGCCATATGTTTGCGGTAGTCCCATCCCCAATTTTGTATCTCATATGTCTGCCCACCATATCTCTTAATTCCAGAATACTTTTCCATCCCCAACTTTCATTCTTTTATATATTTATATCTAGCATCTAAAGTTGAGATTCAGCAAGTAATCATATTAAAGCAATTTTTTCATATTAGCATCAGTACCTAAAATAGTATATTTATAAGTCTTAACAGATGTAATCTTTACATTTTACTATAGAAAACAATCGGCTAGGAAGAGTAATGCAGTGTAGTAATCTTTAGCTATATGTACACATTGACATTCATAAAGAAAGTTATCGCCGTAATAAGCAAGTACATCCACAAACTTCACGACCACGAGTACTCGTTGTAAACTTGACCTCCACAGCGGTATCTATTGCATCATTTAATAGAATGTAATACAGATGTGTCATCTGCCCTCACCTACAAAAGAAAGATGACCACACGCACCATCGGATTTTTTTGTCTCAAAAATCTGAGAGGTCTATTTCTATCTTGTGATTAAAAAGGTTTCCATATACTCTCGTCGATGTGTCACGTATACCATCCAATCTGCTCTTTCTTGTCCATATGTGCATACCTGCACATGCCATAAGATTTGTAAGCCACTGTTCATGAATATAACACTGGTAAAACGTAACACAGTTTACAATATATTTACAGGGAAAATATATCTATTTATAGCCAATTGATATACATGTTTTGATAAACTTGTCAAAATCTCTCTTCGGAAGAATAAAGGTTACTTTTCCTTTCATCACCAAATCTCATTCTCTTTCTAAATACAAAAACCATCTATTCAATACTTCTTGAGCCAATATACCATCATCCCTCTTAAACAAATGGAACTATTAAACTCATGAACTACAAGCCTATTTTATATCAAACAGATGGAAACTGTAATTTCAAATAATAATATAGATGTAAATATAGAACGATTCAATATATATCACAAAAAAAAAAAAAAAAAAAAAAAAAAAAAAAAAAAAAAAGCTAGATCAACTGAATACGTACTTTAGAACAAGTGGGCAAGATCGAAGGATGACCGATGGTCACATCAACTTCTGAATACTCAAAGAATACTCATTAAAGTACATCCGATAACTATGAAAGTAGTATAACCCACCGATACCACTTTTGTCAAGATGAAAAAAGCGGCATCCGAAAATAGTTGATGGCAAATTGTCATAGACGGTATAGTCCATAGCCTTATTTTAAAACCCCGCTTCTCTATAAAACACTGTGGGCTGGTTATAAGCACAACAATTACAAGTGTCGTGCTATTGTTACGTTTGGATTAAAGAGAACACATTTGTGGCTGCAAGTGTTTTTGTAATCTATCCGAACTAGAAGTGGGTTTGCGACTGCAAGGATGAAATGTGATTAGGGTTTTAAGTGTGCATGAGATAAATTAGGGATAGGGCTATTTATAGAAAGGTTAAAGTTATTGGGTTGGATTTGGTTGGTTATCACATGTTGGGCTGATATGGTTGGCTTGTTTGGTAACATAGTCTATGAAAACACAAAGAGTGAAACTGAAAGAGGTCGAATTTTCCTTTGGTTAAGGAAAATGCTAGGACCGATTTCTATTAAACAAAAGTGGGTTTAGCGAAAAGATATGACAACTAAAATGGAAAGATTTTTAGCGAAAAGTGGTTAATGAAAAGATTTTTATTAAACAAAAGTTGTTCTAAGTCAGTAACAAATAAACAAGGAATGAGTGACATGGTGGAAACTATGTTTAGCGAAAAGATATCCTACCCGTTACAGCGGATCACATAAATTGGTTATATTTTGTTGTTGTACATGTAAAAGTACTTGGTGTTTTTTTATTTTGTTATTAAGAAAGTCAATGATGTAATTTATAGTGGTTGCCTTAAAAAAGTAAACGAGATGAGTAAAATAGAAAACTAATAAGTTCAAAACTTCTAACTAAGTGGATAGATTTTTTGCACTAAAATAATAAGGGTAAATGCTACAAATTACCGACGTATTTTGAAATTTGTGTCGACTTGAAACATGTACTATTTTATTCAAAGACTTTAACAACGTACTTTCAAATTCTGTTCAAAGATAATCAATATGATCATGTAGTGTTGAAGTCCTTGAATAAAATATTCTAATCATATTTGTTATCTTGGAACAGAATTTCAATAATATTGGTTATCTTTGAACAGAATTTCAATCATATTCGTTATCTTGGAACAGAATTTCAATCATATTGATTATCTTGAAACAGAATTTGAAAGTCCGTTGTTAAAGTCCTTAAATAAAATAGTACGTGTTTCAAGTCGGCACAAATTTAAAATTACATTGGTAATTTGTAGCATTTACCCAAATAATAAAATAGACTATTAAAATGAGACATAATGGGTATTTATTTAAGGTCAACCAAATAACCTATGACACCGTATTTATTATTCAATCCGTTTCAAAATAATTGTCTCTCGCCGAAAAACATATGGTTTAAGAAAAATATATATAGTTATTACTGTTTTATTTTTTTATTTTTTTATTTTGCAGCAGAATGATAGTTTTAGTCCTAATTTATATATGGTAAACTCGATTAAAAATATTTATTTATTTTTGTAATAAACGAGTAAATTGAGATATCTAAAAAACGAAACTATTAATTTTGAACGGAAATAGTAGTTTATAAAACCTAAGGCCGTCATTTTAGCTCAATTACTTTAGGAAAGTGGACAAATGAATTTCCACTTGAGCTTTAGAAAATATCAGAATATTAATGTCAACTTTTATTCTTTATTCAATAACGAATTTATTGGCTTTTTGGCTCCAAGGATAGAGATATGGTACTACGTTTAAATGGAACTTCTTGGAAATAATTTAAAGTCAAACATATTGGCTATGTTTGGCATATAAGATTGTTGAAAGATTGTGTTTATTTTTTCGAAAAATAAGCTACTTAAAAAATAATTTTTGTTTGACAAACACTTTAAACGAGATTACATACTACGTGTTTTGTTTTTGTTATGGTTTAACCAAATTTCACATACTTTACATCACTACAAGAAAAAAGTCAAATAGTGACACACAAAAAGTGTCAGAAAATGTCCAAAAAAGTGTCACTAAATTTTTTTTTTTTCACCTTCACTTATAAAAAGTGTCAATAAAAGTCCAGGCGGTAAAACTATATAGTGACACAGTTTATTGACACTTAAAGAGTGTCAGGATTGGTTGTGTCTATTTTTGACACATAGTTTTGTCACTATAGGTTAGCACTAGTAAAGTAAAGCAGCAGTTATATATGCTGCTATTAGCATTCCAAATTAACTAGAAAATACAATTCAAGTCAGCAGGTCAAAATACTTAACATTCAAACCGACCCAACCCACCACTAGTAGTTTAAGGCTTATAAAAGCACATATAACACTGTTAAACTAAAGAACTACCTGATATAAGAAGACAATTTGTGTCGTATCGATTAAAGGGCTTCCAGGCTGATGCGTGGGAATTGCACCAGGCTTTACCTCTCGAGGGATCTCGAGAAGCTTACAACCCCCACCAGGCAGTGTACCTGATCGATGTAGTATAGTATAATGACAAGTACAGGGGGATTGATCGTTCAGCTAGGAATACTGTCGCTATGATTAGAAAACCTAAAGACTAGGTCTAGAGATGAGGGATGATTCTTTTTGTATTTTTTATATTTTTTAGAAAGCAAGTAAAAATCTCGGGTTTGAAGGATTTGGGCGGAATTAGTTGCTAGTCAACTAACCCAATACTAAGATGCAATCAAAATAAAATACTAGAAATGAAAATAAACTAAATTATACTAAAGTTGTGAGCAATATGTGAGAGAAATGTGTTTACTTAGATTTCACTACTCCCTAGATATCTTTTACACGTTAATTACTTGTTATAGTTGCGTGGATGACGGATTGTATTCCTTAATACCATTCATGGGGTGGCGTACTTACTTCCCCAATCCTATGAGTGCCTACTTCACTCCTATGTCGAGCCGGCTAAGAAGCTCCTAACATGAGATCATTAAAATTTACTCATGCATTAAATACAACCAATAAAACCTAGTACACATCGGTTCATGTTTCCTAAAACGTTCAAGCATGTTACACAATGGAGATCTGCCAGTTTTCTTAAGTCTAACATTGAAATCATTCATCCAATACAACCATAAACAAGTAATCAACACATAATTAACATCTAGGTTTCATTAGATCTAAGCAAACACAAGATAGATCTAGCCTAGCATGTTGAAATTAAGACAAGCACAAGATATAGACAACCAACACATAGACATATTGATTGAATTAAAGAAAAGACTTATCTCAATAGCACATGAAAGGATTCAAGGGGTGAAAACCCTTGAATTTACTGTAAAATACGAGCTAGGGTTCACAAAGTTCGGCCCTAGGGTTTCTCCACACAAGTTCCTCCTCAATGAATGAAAAATAGAAAATTATATATAGATTTTAGAAGGTGACGGCGTCAAGAACAAATGTCTAACGCCGTCATCTCGCCGCCAAATAGTTCCTCGGACTGCCTAGATCTGGATCTGACGCCTTCATGTAGTCCCCTTATGCAGGCCGTCATGATTTTAACTCTTGACGTTCTAGTTGTGACGCCGTCAGGTTTGTACTGGGTCGTCACCAAATTAACTCTTGACGCCGTCATGCTTTTCCTCTTGACACCGTCATACACTGTTCTCAGCATGGAAAATTAAGTCTTTGGTGTTTTCTTCATTTTTATGCTCCAAAAACGTCTGAATTGCTTCCTTTTCCAGATTTCACTTCCAAAGTACCTAAAATCACAAAAGGAACGATTTAGGGTAATATTTGATCAAATAAATTCAATTTCGGGCTTAAATGACCCCCTAAAATTGGTTCATTTTTCGCCTCATCATATACCCTTACACTTGAGATTTGCTTGTCCTCAAGCAAATGCGCTTTTATTCCAATCAAAATACAAGTTAGGGGTCATTTAACACTAACATAAAAGTAATTACAACAAATAATCGTTCCACTAAAGACCAAAGACAAGCACGGAGGTCATATGCTAGCACCTCACAAATAGTGTTTAGATACTCACATCTCTCGGGTGTAATAAAGTATAAATTACAATATGGAAACGGAAGATATCTCTCACTACCTGTCATAGCAAAGTAGATTACCATAGGCTTGGGAAAGGATCAAACCTCCACCACATGGCGTAAGCACCTAGGATAAACTATCAAAGAGGTCTTTTCAAAGGGTTGTAACGTTAGGTGTAGGGATATGAAATACACGGTTTTGTTGGATATAGGCAGTCTTTATTGGTGGCGAGTTAACAATCTTAGTTAATTACATGTACAATATGGCGTTGCTAAGGCAAGACTAGACTCGACTTAAGCTAATAAATGAAAAATAACCAAAACATAAAATGAACATAGAATGAAAAGGGATGGTAGTCCGTATGTTTTTTCTCTTTTTCTTTTTCTATATTTTTTTTTTCTTTTTTTTCTTGATTTTTTTGATTTTTTTTTCTTTTTTTTTTTTTTTTTTTTTTTTTTTTTTTTTTTTGCATACACTCTTACCCTACCATCTAAAATAATACATCATAAGGAATGAACATTCCCCTTACACTTGAATTTTTACATACTTTACAATAAACTAATCTAATGACTCGAATTAAGAAAATCAAAACACTTTGAGTACTTTTGAGATTAACGTACATATAGGGGTAATATATGATGTTCTTCCCCATTACTCCATAAAATAAGTACTTTACCCATGAGTCCCAATCGTCCCAAAACAATATGTACAAGGATATGACTCGACTTAGCAACCATGTAATCAATTAGATAGTTAACTTAGGGTTTAACAAATAACAATAATGCACTAAAAATGAGCGCATACACGGAAGGCTAAGGCGATTTGGGTGTACATTTAAGTGGGGTGTAACAAATTCTTCCTTTAAGTAAAATGCTTAAAGTTAGAAACGAAAAGATAGGCTCGGAGGAGTGTACTAGGGGTTTCGTGTACTAAAAATGAGTACAACGCTAAGGTGTGGGAAAAATTAATTGACTTAACTAGCCAAGTAATATGACTTAAATGGTCAAGTAATTATGATACGGGTTTAAACACAAGGGTGATCATAATGCCTCTTATCATGCAGTAAATCCTACTACACGAATGTAGTCTCACTAGCGGTCTCGGGATGCATCACTAACGCAAGTTCTAGAATCTAAATGCTACCGGTACACTCATAAGCAATAATAGTAAATGTTTTTCCTATCAAATCTAAAGGCGAACCTCACATATTTGGGTGGAAAATTTTTCTGAATATTACGGTTGTGTGCTAGTCATACAATCTCCTATCCATGAGACGCTTGCTATGGCTAAAGTTTCACTCCTAAATGTTGTAAAAAAATTTAAATTTGGCGCTAAAATTGCACTAACAAGTATTTCTCATAGTTTTATTACACATCTACTAACAAACAAACAAACTCAAGCGAAAGTGTATTTGTAAGGCATCATCATTTTACCCTCCCCTTACACTTAGGATAAACATTGTCCCCAATGTTCAAGTAAAGAATGTAAAAGTGAAATAAGTAAAAAGAATGAAATCAAATACTCCCCTGATTCGCTCGGTATAGATAATAAGGTGGCCATGTTAGATCTTCCTCCAAGAAAATGAACAATCAAAGCTTCCCTTCCAGAAAAATAAATCATCTTCTTGTCATACATAACCTGTAAAACCTGAGAAAACAGACAAGGCAACCTTGCATAAAATCGGTGGCAATCTACATATATTATTAAATCCTAGAAAACAAAATAAGATATAATGCTTGTGGAATGATGTTTGCAGATTTCCTGGAGATTATAAAACTAATAATTCAACAAAAACTTTAAGACTCCGTTAGAAAAAACAAAACTGGTAAAATTTCCAGATTTTTACACGTGACGCCGTCAAGAGTAAACTCATGACACCGTTAGAAGTGACCTGCAGAAATTCTTATGTTAAGTTTCCGGAAAATTTCTGGAAAAACTTGGTCCTACTTCCTGGAAAATCCTGCAAAACTTCATTATGACTCGATACAAGCATTTGACTCTAACAAATACGAATATACATGTTCATTTAATATTGTGGAGAATCATGATCGGTTTGTTTCTTAAAAACATATTTGGGGTTTCCCCTTACACTTATCTTTTGCAAAAATACCTTTGGGTGAAGTTAAGACTAGGCCAAACAACAAAATAAAGTATTTCCACTATTTAGTTTAGAAACATGATCTACCAACAATAAAAATAAAGCATGCATACAGAAGCAAATAACAAACAAACAAAATAAAAATCACACAAAATCATGGGTTGCCTCCCAAGAAGCGCTTTTCTTTATTTACGAATCTTGTAGCTAGACTCAAGGTCATGGGTTACTACGTGACCTCATCGTTGGTTTCACTCTCTAGGTCGTCTTCTAAACTAGTTTTGTATTCCGGACCTAGTTGCAAGCATTCTTTGTAGAAACCAAGCATCCTATTCTTCACATACTCTACTCCTCTACGTCTATCCTCATCATTCCTATAATAAGCCGCTTGCTTGTGTTCCTTTTCTATATTAGAGAGAAGGTGATATTGTTCAATCTTGTAGGGCATTTGGTAGGAAATCTCATCATTCTCTTCCTTGAACCTAACTATCCCTAAAGTTGGATCATAACTCATCTTAGTGGCCTCAACAAATGGTTTTCCGAATATTACTTGGCTTAGGCAATCATCTATCACCGGACGAGTGTCTTCTACTATCATAAAATTGATCTCATAAGTGAAATTACCTATAATCACATGCAATCCCTTCACTCTTCCTACAAAATTACTTATCAAATTCTTATTGGGCATCATCCTAAAATCAAGTTGTTTCTTCATCACCCAATTGTAATAAGTCCTAGTCATGATGTTTACAGGAGATCTAGGATCGATATAAGCTTTCCATATATGCATATGCCCGATGTTGCATGGTATGTTGATGTTAGAGGGGTCTCCCATTTTGATAAGAGGTGGGCCAAGGATATATGGTGTCTCGGGACTATCGAATAAATCCTTATGGTATTCCCGTTCTTCCTTGGTGGGCAACTTATCAAAGTGCTTTTCTATAGTCTCTACCTCCTCTAATTCCTCTCCCTTATTAACCTCAACTTCCCTACTTTCATCCCTAGTTTCGGTTTCTACTCCAACTTCATCCTTGTCACTTTCTTCTATCTCCTTATCTATTGGCTTAATGGTGACAACATTGACAAATTGGACATGTTTGGATGATGAGGGGTCCTTAATTTGGATTCCGTTATTGGCGTCCCTAATGTCCTTCCTAGGTGTAGTTAACGCTTGGTTGTTGAAGGCTTTCAACAAGTTGTCTATCTTGTTGGTCATCTCCGAGCCAAACCGAATCCAAAAACCAAAAATATGTAAAGCAGAAAACCAAACCGAGTAAGGTTGGTTCGGTTTGGGTTAGACCGGTTCGTTTCGGTTTTCAGTTGATTTAATACACTTAAAATCTAACAATCTCGTAAACAAAAACGAGCCTCGTATTTACATTTTACAAGTACAGATACAAGTTAGACTTTTCATAACATTTTTTTTTTAATAAAAACTACACTTTTGCGCACACTTTTTAAAAAGTGTGAGTAAAAGTAAGATTATTACTTACACTTTTCAAAAAGGTGTGAGTAGATCTACACTTTTTCTCACACTCTATGTAAAGTGTGTGTGTAAATTAAACTTTTGCTCACACTTTTTAAAAAGTGTGGGTAAAAGTAAGACTATTACTTATAATTTTTAATAAGTGTGTGTATAAATTAGACTTTTGCTCACACTTTTTTAAAAGTGTAGGCATACATAGACTTTTGCTTACATTTTACGTAAAGTGTGGGTAAAAGTTAAACTTTTGCTTACATTTTTTTTTAAAAGTGTAAGTAAACATGTACTTTCACTTTTTTTGTGTGTCATTAAAAATGATGTCATTAAAAGGCCTTTTTCTTGTAGTGCATCCACAATTGCTAAAACCTAAAATGGGTGAGATCGCAAAACTTTTACATAAAAGACATAAAAGAGTTCGATAAAATATATAAGGATTAACAAAGAATTATGTCGCGAAACACAACATGCGGGTGATCTAAACCTTGTTAGTAAATAATCTTCAACTTATTGGAAAGAGTATTCTTGCAAAAAGTTGATCTGTTCTTCAAAGTGTAACTCTTCAACTTATTGGAAAGAGTATTCTTGCAAAATCAATAATCTTTATTCCCATACGCGGGATGAGAGGGCAACTAGATATTTAATATTTTTCAAGACTTGAGTTGAATTCTTCTTTTTGGATTTTGTTATCAAACATGATGATTTGTAAATACTTAAAAAAAAAGGGGGATAATAACAAAAAAAATACACCCTACTTGTTCATTTTTGTTATTATGTTTAGCTTTCTTTATTTTTTGTTATTAAAACACAAATCTTGTGAATTTCGATCTTTGTGTGTATTTTGTTCATGTATAATGACAATTTTACCTTTGAAATTTGAAAAATGTAAGAGTAGAATGGTCACAAAATACACAAAAAGGTCAAAATTTAAATGGTTTGTGTTTTGATAGCAAAAAATAAAAAAGACTACATAGAATAACAAAAATAGACGAGTTAAATACAATTCTTTTCGTTATTATCCCTAAAAAAAAAAAAAAGACTTGAAATGCCTATATATACTACCATGTCATTGTTACATTTTCCTGCAAAAACCATCAAACTAACCAGGAAAAAAAAAAAAGTAAGGGATTAAATTCTGTTGGTCAACAATGAATTCTGTCGAATCGCAACCACAATCTGCTTCTTCTCAGAGTAACAGTTGGAGCGACGATTCTCTCAAGAATATCCGTCAAATCCATCCTGTTGTTCAAGCTCATCTAAAACGGGTATTTGTTTTGCTGCTAAGATGTCCCAGTTTCACCGTTTTGATCTGTTTCCATTTGTTGTTTAGTAGTTTATGTTGCTCGTACAGTCGTACTTAAGTTGATACTAGTATCTGTATATTATCTATAGTGATCAGATAAACATAATTTTAAAATAATTTTGATATAAATATACGTGAAACTAATTATCTCCTTGTTTTTTGATTGTTATTTCATGTTATCACCACTATCTTAAATACATGGGTGACACCCATGTGATTTTAGTGTGCAACTCTTTCAGTCTTTTAAATACATGCTGGGAATATTTCTTTGCTTTTGTTTTATGTTTTGTAACCAATTCTAGTAGCGTCTTTTCCTAACTATATATAGTTAGAATTGCATGTTATATTTCTCACATTGTTTAATATAATGATGACGACCGTTACATACTTTCTAAATTTTCATGGCAGGTTTTTCTGTCACTATGTTTCGCTCTTCTTTCATCTGCAGTTGGGGCTTATCTTCACATATGTTGGAATATCGGAGGTGTGCTGACAACTTTTGCAACCTTGGGAGTCATTTGTTGGTTACAAGCCATGCCTCCCCATGAAACGGTAAACTAAGTTTATGAACTTCGTCTGCTTAACTTGGGTTTTTCCTTTCTTTTTTTTTTTTTTTTTTTTTTTTTTTCAATCGCAACTTAATTGGTTTTCTTGACATGTTCAGCAAATTCGGGTTTTTCTATTGATGGTAGCCTCCCTTCTCCAAGGAGCTTCAATTGGTCCTTTGATCAAATTGGCAATCAATCTTAACCCAAGGTATATCTAACCCTCTGATTTCCGAAGTTTGGAAATTTTTATTATTCAACTTGGGTCATTATTATCTCGAACGTGGGAAATTAGTAAAGCTAAAAGGCTTGCCTAAAAGGGTAACAAATTAAATCTGGCAACGGAGTGAGAGTGTGAAATAGGGTGAAAGACATCTGAAATGTATATAAATGCACAAAACCAACCAAATTACTTTGTTCAAAGAAATAAGGTGTTATCTAGCCCAATATGCTTGCTGATGTAAAACAGTTTCGACCATCACCAGATGTTGTAATGTGCCAGGCAATCCATATTTTAACAAGTTTTTAACGGAAATGATTTAGCCTCTTAAATATGTATTCAAACTTCTTTCTAATGTCACAAGCTTGTTCTTGATTGAACTGTCAATGGATCATCTTTCGTAACAAATAAAAAAACGACATACTTTTAGAAGAATAATTAAAAATGTAGTCGGTATATTCTTTCAATCTGATTTAGAAATTACTCAACTCACATTCAGGGACGGAGTCAGGACTAAAGATGACCAGGGTGCATAAAAAAATTTGAACAGTAATACAAGAAACATATTTCGATGGACCGAGTGTATTTAAGATAACTTTAGAAAAAATCAATGTTTTTTCTAAAATTAACACTATATTAAAAAAATCCATGGGGTGCACGAGCACCCGCGGGAACCTCTTGGCTCCGTCCCTGCTCACATTGCAATTTACGTGTACTTTTATAAACAACAAATCTTGAATATTTGATTCCACTTGCTTTGGAACTGATATATTATAGATTAAAGATGCATTCACTGCCTTTCTAGAAATTATTTCAAACACAAAAAAAGGAGTTGTAGCTGGCGGACAAAACCATTCGAGGCACCTTTAGGGATAATTTCTAAACACTAAAAGATGCTTTGTAATAATATAAGTACTTTTTTTTTATCATATATAATTTCTAAACACTTTAAACTTTTTAAAATCTAAAAGAGTAGAATAGAGAAGTGTTTGTGGATCGCCCAACATGTACTAAGAAATTACCCATTTTTACGGTTTAGGCGTTTAGCCAACCACCCATAAATTTGGCACTCCTATTTTTTATTTATGTTATTGGTCGTTGGTGGTGCAGCATTCTCGTGAGCGCGTTTGTGGGGACGTCAATTGCATTTGCTTGTTTCTCGGTTGCAGCCATGTTAGCAAGGCGTAGAGAATACCTCTACCTGGGAGGCCTTCTCTCCTCTGGTCTCTCCCTCCTAATATGGGTGCATTTCGCTTCATCAATCTTTGGAGGTTCTTGGGGCTTCAAGATTTCAGTAAACTTTCTTCATAATCAAAACCTCTCATTTTTCAATTGGATACATAAATTCTAACCATGGTATATTGATAATTACTTGGCAGTTGTACTTTGGACTTCTAGTTTTTGTCGGGTACATGGTTTATGATACCCAGTATATCATTGAAATGGCTCACCTTGGAGATTTTGATTATGTCACCCATGCGCTTATCCTTTTCACCGACTTTATAGCAGTCTTTGTCCGGATTCTTATCATCATGGTTAGTTGTAATTCATTAAATAGTTGTTCAGTTGTTGTTCCATATATTCTTCATAAATGTTACAGTACATAACTAACTCAAGATTATGACAAGTGTTCTGTGAGTGTATTTTAGAATTGTCTTTAGACTAGAACGGTACCCGCACAATGCGGCGGCGGGTAACTGTGACTATATTTTGCGTTATTCGGTTACACATTTAGTTGTCTTTATGCTTTATAAGTAGAGATAGTAGAGATGGTTAAGTCAAATAATTTTAGTTTGAACAACCAATCAGCTTCCTAACAAACTTTCTAACCAACTTGCTTCCTAACCAACCTACTTCCTAACCAATTAATTTTGAAATCATTCCATAATAAGCAAGTAAAAGTCTGAATTGTAAGCTTTTCTAATTTTAGAATAGTCCCAAATACATTATATAATAGTATAGATATGTCTATATAATTGAATAGAAAATTATCTGAATGTTTGCTCACTTTGCTGAGCTCTTTCGTGAAAAAAAAATGTAAAGGTTGGCAAAATGGGCAACTTGGGTAACGGGTCAAATTGGGTAATATTTTTACAGGGGTCAAGAGATGTGTGTTGGACCACATTCAATCCAAAAAATAATAATAATAAAACTTTTTTTTTTTTTTTTTTTTTTTGATATTTGATTACAGAAAATAATTATTTCAATCATACTTTAATCTATTACTCGTAGTTGATATGGGAGATATCGAGTAACAAAAGTACCCTTTCATTTCGGAACATTTAACCCGTTTTGTTTTTTAACTACTCTTTCATTTTCGACCAATTTAACCGGTTATAGGTAATTGATTAGATAACTAATTTGATCTTTCGTGCAGATGAAAAATTCAGATGAGAGAGAAGAGCGCAGGAAAAGGAGAAGAAATTAAATTACAGTAATGCAGAAGCAAACGCGCTCCGATAATCTTATACAAACAGTCATTTTGTTTGTTTCATGTGTGATAAAGAGTTATTCGTTTCTTCTATTTATATTTTGCACAATATTTTCTTGTTTTTAACCTTGTTTGCTTTCGCATTTTGTAAGTGAAAAATAACCAAGTCTTCTTAATCAGGAGACATCTATCGTGTGAATATGTATTTTAACATCTATATCAAAAGGCGTCTACAGTTTGTAACTTTGTATTACGTACTTACTGTATTGAGTTAACTACATTTTTGGTCCTTGTGGTTTGGTGCGTATTTCATTTTTGGTCCATTTTTCAAAAAAAATTAGTTTAGGGGAATTAGTCCAACACCGATAGTTTTTTTTTTGTTTTTTTTTTTTTTTTTCTTTTCTTTTTTTTTTTTTTTTTTTTTTTTTTGTGCAAAGGTGAAATTATATTAATCACTCCAACACCGATAGTTTCATTCCACTTTCAGTCCATTTTGATAACGAAGTTAGTTCAGTTAGTTAAGTTTAATCGTAAAGCAGCAACATCAATCCTTCATACTAATAGTCGTTTGCAACGTTAGTCCTTTATATAATAGATCGTTTGCAACCTTGCCACGTTAGTCCTTTATACCAATAATCGTTTGCAACATTAGTCCTTTCTACCAACAATCGTTTGCAACGTTAGTTCTTTTATATACGTATTTATTTATGTTTATATATACATTTTTAGACATGTTTTTACACGTGTTTTGACACACGTTTTTACACGTGTTTTTTACACATGTTTTTAAACACGTTTTCCATTTTTTTTTCCAAAAACATTTCTAAAAAAATATTTTTTCCAAAAACTTTTTTTTTTCAAAAGAAAACATGTGTAAAAAAATTTCTAAAAAAATTCGAAAAGAAGTTTTCAAAAAAAAAATTGAAAAAAATTATTCAGAAAAAAAATTTGAAAAAGAAATCGGAAAAAAGTTTTTCGAAAAAAAATTCTAAAAGAAATTTCTGAAAAACATATATAAAAAATGTGTATTAAAAAAGTGTATAAAAACGTGTATAAAACGTGTGTAAAATCATGTGTGAAAACGTATGTGAAAAGGCATGTGAAAACGTGTATAAAAACATGTAGAAAAACGTGTATAAAAACGCGTGTAAAACGAGTATAAAAACGTGTAATATAAAAACATAAATAATGACGCATATAAAAGGACTAATGTTGTAAACGATCGTTGGTAAAAAGGACTAATGTTGCAAATGATTATTGGTATAAAGGACTAACGTGACAATGTTGCAAACGATCTATGGTATAATGGACTAACGTTGCAAACAACTGTTAGTATGAAGGACTGATGTTACTACTTTTAGGTTAGACTTAACTAACTGAACTAACTTCGTTATCAAAATGGACTGAAAGTGAAACAAAATTATCGGTTTTGGACTAAAACCAAAACTTTTTGAAAAAATAGACCAAAAATGAAATACGCACTAAACCACAAGGACCGTAAATGTAGTTAACTCTATTGTATTTCCATTTTACATCTATGGCGTGAATATTACAAAAGAGATTTGGAAACATGATCTTGAATTTGTAGTGTGTCCAGATTTCGATCTATGATAAATTTCTTCTTATATTTTCCCAAAAGTAATTAAAAAAAAAAGAAAAGAAAAAAGACACAACTATTTGAAAATACTAAAGAAGATGCGAGTGTTAGGCTAGCCACAATCATCGGTTACCATGGGTCAGTCGACCGATTTTTGGATCAGTCGTCTCGATTGTGGGATTTGGGTCTTGGTCGGTCGTCGGTCAAGGAATTGGAGAGAAGGGTCACTTTTGTGAGAGCATTTGGTAAGTTAACGTGGAGGTGAGTTAACTTTTAACTCAACACCAAAAATGGGGTGCGTTAACTTACCCCCACATGCGTTAAGTTAAAGGCAAAGGCAAAGGTTCACCATGACGTTAAGGGCTTAACCCACGTTAAATGGCACTAGGGACAAAAAAAAAAAAAAAAAAAAAAAAAAAAAAAAAAAAAAAAAAAATCTCACCCCCCTCTAACGGTTGAAATTGAAAATACTAATTGAGGTGGAGGTAAGTTAAGGTGAGTTAAATGTAAGTTATGTTACCGGGGTGGAAAGTCAAGAGTTAAGGTTAAAAGGTAAAAGCTGATGTGGCGCTGACGTGGCAGTGCGTTAAGTTTTAACCCGAGTGACCTTACCGTGTGCTCTGACCGATATTCACACTCACACAAATAAAAATAAAAAAAATCCTACCTTTAGCAATTAAAAAAAAATTAAACTTCCCACTTTACAACCTTATAAATACCAACCTCAAACACACTTTTCAACACACAATTTCAAACGCAATTCAAACAACTTCTCATCCATATTCATCATGTCAAACAAAAATACTCCCACATCAAAAAACCGACGATCCCGACTACCCCAAAATGCCCTGAATTTGTATTTCTCACCGGATTCAAATTTCGAATTAACCGGCATAACACCACCACAAAATCGGTGTATTCGCTTTCGTGCACCCACTTTTGAATATCCAACACGACTACCACAACCGAATCAAAATCAAAACCCGTTTTACGTTAATCTTCCATATGTCAATCCATATCGTCCTAATATGGATTTTCACCAAGAACCAAGTGGGTCGTCGTATCATTCTAACATGGATTTCTCACAGCCTTCCCAACTGTATGAAACGTATTCCCCGCTTCGGGGTGTTAATCTTGATATGGATTTCGAGGATTATATGGCAGACTATCCAACTCAACAACACTCGACTCAAAACTATCTGAGTCAAAATGCTTCGATGGTCCAAGGTTCGGGTCACGGTTCGTACCATGGTTCCATGCCTGCTGAAGACAATGACGATGACGATGACGATGTCGAAGAGACGTCACCCGTTAAGCCAAAGAAGCCTTCAAGGCGTGCTACAAAGGCGAAGGACAAAGGCAAAAAGCCCGAACCAGTCAAAAGGAACGAACCATGGACAAAGGCAGAAGAGATCGCGCTTTGTAGAGCTTGGGTTCATGTGTCGGAAAATTCTGAGAGAGGAAACGCTATCAACAGGAATGGGTTTTGAGAGAAGGTGATTGTAACACCCCAACCCGACAAGGGTAGAAGCATCACATTATGGTGACAAATCAAAGCATACAAACTGAAACATAAGTACATATCACACAGCGGAAGCCTTAACCATAAATATCAAAAGGAAACAAGTCAACAAGACTTGTTCGTTACATAAGTTCCAAGAAAATCAAATGAAAGGAAACATCATCAGGAATAAAATACAAAGGTGCAATCTAAAAGGGTAGGTCCACTCTAGCCTTAACTCTCATCCCAAAGATAGCCCCAGCTTCGCTTGAATAACCTGTCGCTAAGAAAAGAAATGCGACTGAGCTAAAGAGCCCAATGAATAGATATAACAAGTACAAACAGAAATAGTAATGTGGAGTGTGATAGATGTATATATATGGGAAGCATAAATAGGCATAATGTAGGAAATGGAAAACATATGTATAGACTAAACAGAATCAGATAAACAGAATCTATGCAGTCGCCTGCATAAACAAAATCAAAGTGAACCCTGGCTCATGTCATAATAATCTTCAGTCTTCATAATCATATAGAGGGGAGACCTCTCAATAGCCCATGTAATATGAGGGGAGTCCTCAGTAATTGGAGTAGCTAGCTCCCAGATATGTGAAAGGCGTGTATTGCACAGAACACCAGTCACCAGATACAGATACAGATCACGAACCTAGGATATATCCATACGCCCGGCAGAAAATCATAATCATAGTGGCCAAACATAACAGATAATGGGACGGTGTGAGAAATCACTCACCCACACGTGAGTCATGTCATTGATGCATCAATGACATGGTCATGGAACCCCCATGACTAGTGATACAGATACGGACATACCAAATCAGAGCCATCATAATCATCAGGGTTCATAGCAAAGATTCATGTCAAGGTTCATAATGAAAGTCTATATCAAAGGTCATAACAAAGGTTCAAATAAGAAGGTTCAAATGAGGTTCATAATATCAAAGGTTCAGATAAAGCAAAGGTTCAAATATAGCAAGGCTCAAATCAAGGTTCATAGCAAAAGAGTTCAAATCAGTATCAAAGGAAACCTTAAGAGTAAGGTCAGAATATCCATACCTTAGCAAAACAATGAGATCAAAAGAAAGAACACAGGGGGAAAGTTCACTCTTCTTCTTCAATGTATCTACATGAATTAAGTATCATTTTAATGTCAATACTTATTTTAAATCAGATTGCTCATCTTAGTCGGCTTTTCATTTTTAGATGGTTTCCTTATTTAGAAAGTTCCCATAAATAGCATGTTTCTATATTTAGAAAGTTTCCATAATTAGAAATATTCATCATTCAAGGTTATATTTATCATTTGGAATAATTTAGGGACTTAAAATGTTAATTTTATAAGATTAAGGTTTAATATGGTAGCTTTCCATAATTTAGGGTTTAATAAGTAATAATGCTAAAGTTTAAGGTCTAAAGTGTAAATATCACAATTTCATATTTTATCCAAATTAATCCTTACATTTCCAATATTAACAAATCAACCCTTCCATTTTACAAAGTTACAAAATTAACCCTTTAGTTTAAAATAATTAAATTCATACCTTTAAATATACATATTATCAAGTTTAACCCTCATAGTTTCAAAATAACAAAACCAACCATTCTATTTAATTTATACGAATAGCCCTTACCTTTTTATATAATTTACAAAACAACCCTTCAAGTTTAATTAATTCAATTCGAACCATTTACATTTTATATTTACTAATTTGACCTCTTAAATACCAAGTTACACTATACACCTTTAAACTTATTTTATATGAATTCCCCATGTACTTTTATGATTTCCAAAATTAACCTTCATGTTTAATTATTAACAAAACACCCTTTTAGATTATAAAAATCCATTCGGTCCATAAATAATTCCACAAAACCTTAGCCCTAATTTTCCCAATCGTCATATCATCATTAAACAATCATTATCATCATTTATTAAAACAATCCAATTCAATAAACCCTAACCCTAATTCATACGCTCCCTTTTATTTTTATTTTCTTTTTTCTTTATTTCAAGCGAACACAAAATAAATCCAAAACAGAATTCTAGGCTTCGAACATCATGAAACTGATTTTATTAGAGTCGTATAACATGTATAGGACTAGTATAAAATAACATTGAAAACCACAAAATTCATTCTAGCCGATTAGAGTTTTTATTGGTTTTTAGGGTTTTAATTTCTTTTTAATCCAAACGAGTTATCTAGCATGCATGGATAATTTTTACACTTATATAATGGATTATAGGAACAATAAAGATGATACAAAATTACCCTTTTGAATAATTGACATGAGAATGAGCAGAAACAAAAACAACCCCTCGGTTTGGTTATATCGAACCAAAATAAATCCAAACGATCGAACCAAACCTCACCAGCCTTAACCACTATTTTTTCCCACCTTCTATAACTCAGAACACGACCAGGAAAAATGATCAAGCGCCTCCAGAAATTATTGAGCCGCCAGTGTGAATGTTTGGGGTGTTTATGATTTATTTTTGTTGAAAAATGGAAAACAATCAAGAGATAATTATAGAGGAGGGGAGGGGAATATTTTCGGTCCATATGTGATATGGAGAATCAATTTTCCTGATTTTAGTAGTTACCATAATTTCCTGGAACTTATCTTTTGATTTAAATAATTTAAATACAAATGTACACCACATTAAAATAAAATTCGGCCCATATAAATACATTTAGGCGTGGCACATATTTTTAGGACTATTAGAATTGTTATAATGTTCATGCAAAATAGTATGGATCATATGTTGCTAATTTCAAAGTGTTTGGGATTTATTTTGTATTTATTTAAGTGTTTATTTAGATTTTTAATTGTAGGGGCATTTTTGTCATTTTGCACATTTTAGATTTTAGGGTTTTACAGTGATAGCGTACTTTGAAAAGGAAACTGGTTCACAAAGGTCGTACGACTCGATCACGACCAACTGGAAGAATAGGATTCGTAGTAGGGTTGGGCAATTTTTTGGTATTATGGATAATATCAAGGATAATCACAGAAGTGGTGAGAGTGATGCAGATGACCTCGCTAAAGCTCTTAGTGAATACTATGTGATTTATGGTCATGAGTTTACATTGAAGGAGTGTTGGGAAATTTTGAGGCAACATGATGCTTGGAAGAATTACGAGTTGCCTGCTTTCAGAACGAATAGTCGGAAGAAATCAAAGGGTTCGGAAACTACTTCGAGATCAACACAAGGTCCTTTGAATTTTTAAAACTTGGATGATTCTGATGATGAGGAAGAGACTAGAGAATCACGACCACAAGGTCATGATGCAGCCAGGAAGAAAGCATCATCCTCCTCTCGTGATCCACCATCATCATTTGTAAGTTCATTAGCCCAGTCCTTTTTCAAGTTCAAGCTATCAAAACCGGCGAATATAAACACATGGAAGAGGCATACATAAAGTTGAGGAAAAAAGAGCTAGAGATGAAAAGAGAGAAATTGGGCTCCAAAAACAGCAAATGGCATTCATGGCCCAATCAAAACGAGAGTAAGACTTGATTTTCTACAATTAAGCAATCGGCCCAAATTTGCTCCCACGAAAACTACAAGAACTTTTGGAGATTAAGGCATCAATCAAGGCACGCTACAAGTTAGATTATTAGTTTTAAAATTTTAATAAGTATTGTAATGTTTAAGTTTTATTAGTTTAAAATTTTAATTAATATTGTAATGTTTTATTTTTAATTAATTTTAAAGTTGTTATTTAAAATATTTGAATTAAAAAAAATAACTTGGTCACCGACTGTGGCAATTTGGTCGTCGTCAGGTCGTCGAAGAAAAAAAAGCTGATGTGGCAAGGTCGTGCTCGATCACGACTGTGCCCAGTCTTATGATGCAAAAATAGGGGTGGCAATTTCTGAACCGACACGAAACCCGACCTGAAACCGACACGAAAATTAACAGCTTCAGGTTGAGTAAATAGATTTCGGGTCGGGTTTAGGTCGACCCATCTAACCCGTTTATTAAATAGGTCAGGTTCAGGTTAGGAATTATTTAAGTGGGTCGACCCGCCAACCCGTTTAAGATTTTTTTGTCTTAAACTAAAAATTAATTATATTTTATTATACGGGTTAAATGGGTTAAACGGGTCGACCCGCAAACCCGGTTAACCTGTTTAACTCATGTAATGTGCCAAACTTTTGTATATAAAATAAGTTAAATGAGTCAACTCGAAACCTATTTAACCCATGTAACATATTTAACTAACCACTCCAAGTAGGGATGAGCATTTCGTACCGAATACCGGAACCGAACCGGAACTGTACCGGTACCGTACCGAAACGGTACCGATCCCGATATACGGTACGGTACCGGTACTACGAAATAAGGAGGAAAAAATTTGGTACCACTAATTCGGTACGGTACCGGTACCAAATCGGGAAATTCCCGAAAAAAAACGAGAAAATCCCGATTTCCCGGTACCAGTACCGGTACCGATACCCGAATCCCGTTCGGTACGGTACCGGTACCCTAATTTATGCTCGGGAAAAATTCGGTACCACTAATTTGGTACGGTACCGGTACCGTGCTCATCCCTAACCCCAAGTATATATACGGGTTAAATTGGTTAGGTTCGGGTTATGTGTAAACATGTTAGGGTTGACGTAACTAACCCGATGATTTAAATGAGTCAGGTTCGGGTTGAGGTTTTCTGACCCGCCAACCTGAACCCGACCCGAATTTCCACCCCTAAGCAAAATATTACTTTATTTTAAATTTCACTTAAGGTTGTTGGAATGACCATGAAGAAGATGCAGGTAAGCCGAAGGTCAAGACATTGTCATTCTATAATATTAAAATCAAGAGTAAAATACACCATTCGTCCTTAAAGTTGTATAAAAAATACTAGTTTCGTTCCAAATTCAAAATAAATACGTCCACCGTCCCTAATGTTCATTTTTTTCACGTTCCACGGTCCTTTTGACTAAAGACCGGCAGTCGATGTCTATTAACTCCCCCACTTGTGTTTCACGTGAGGGTATTTTGGTCATTTCTAGTTTTTGTATTGAAATTTTATTTTTCTTTTACATCAAAGAAATTAATAATCTACCTTCATCCCACTAAACACTCCCTCATCTTCATTCTCATTACATCTTCTTCAACCTTTTACTTTTCTCATCCTAACTCCAAATACTTTCGGCCACCTCTTCAAATTTTCAGTCACCATTTTAATAATATTCTTCACTAAATAATTCCGGACACACTTTAATAATATTGTTTCATCTTTTTATCCTTTTCTCACACAACCAACTTCCTCTTTAAGATAAAACTAACCAAAACATTCTTCTATCATTACACTTAAATCAAAATTTATATAATAAATAACCCACTAAAATTTTAGTTCTACTTCTACCAATAACCTCAAAAAGTTCGTATGTGCATACATATAATAGATTCACACACAGTCATAAGGCTACCCATAGTGGTTGGTCGACTCGTCGGGTCGTCCCTCCGCCGACCAAGTCGCCGCAACTGCAAGTAGTCGGTCGCCCAAGGTCGGTCGACACCAAAATAGGCAAACCCTTCGTCCCTATGACCGATTTTGTAATCCACAACATGCCAAAAAATTGTACTGTTTGATAATTTAATTCAAAAAAAAAAAAAAAAAAAAAAAAAACCTTTTTATACGTTTAAATTTTAACCCCTTTGAACACTATACATACCCCATTTATTTTATCATTTTATACACTTTTAGTTTCTACCAAAAATCTTAAATGGATTGTTCGCTTTCACATAACATCGATAAAATCAAATTTGTGGTTCAGAAACAAATCAAAGAGGATAAAGTTCTTAAATTAGCAATTATGAACTTAGCCGTTGAATGTGAGAATGCAAGCATAGCTAAAGATGATCTGAGGAAAACATAAGATGAATGCAGTGATATTCCACAAGAGAAACGTGATTTGATCAACACGCTTTTGAAGCAAGAATCTGATAAAGATTACGAGATGCATAATGCTTTCTTTAGAAAGGCGAGAAAAATAGAACATCAAATGCATACTAAATTTGTTTGGATGCATGTAGAAACAAATAGGACTATTGTGTTTTTTGTATTGTTTTTTAAATTTCATATTGTAATTTCTATTTTTATATAAATGAATAAAAATTTATTTATAGCGAGGACGATACAAAGTAAAATACGAAATTTTATTCATTGAAATACAAAGGAGAATACAACATTGAAATAAAGTAGTGCTCTTCAAGAAAGTGACCGCGTGAGAAGAGTAGGTTTCACCATGACCAATGGGTTACCGCAGGTAAATCGTATAGATTAGTTGACACCACTTATTGCATGAATGTAACTGATTAGACCGATAAATTGCTTCAGGGATATAGGTTCCGTTCATAGAACTAGGTAACTGAGAAATCTGACCTAGTTAACTTAGATAGAAATGTGTTATCTACGCATTTCTAATGTCACCAACACTTTGCATTAAATCATTGCACTAATAAACAAATAACTAATAATGTAGTAGGAGTAATATGACTAGCAATACCTTCCTAACCTGATCACATCCTTAGCATAATTAGTAGTTTAAGTAGTTTAATTAGTTTTGTTTCTCATTTCATTAGTTTAATCAATCAAAATACGAATCCCCTTTAAAAGTTGTAGAAATTCACTAGGTTAGCATAAAAGTCACTGATGAGGCGAAAATTTTACGCTTTTAGGGGGTCATCTAAGCCCTAAGTCGTTATTATTTGATCAAATATTGCGTTAAATCGTTTCTTTTATCATTTTAGGTACTTTGGAGAAGAAATCTGGAAAAGGAAGCGTTTTGGACTTTTTTTGAGCGAAAAGTGAAGAAAACGACAAAGTCTCCAAAATCAAGCTGGAAACAGTACCTGACAGCGTCACGCTCTAAGGGTGACGGCATCATGTGTTGGCAAAGAGGTGGATATGAAGTTTACACGAGACGCGCTAGAAAGATTTTTGGACTTAAAGAGTGACGGCGTCACCCTTTGTGATGCCTAGGCCGTCAAGAGCAATTTACAAGGTGACGGCCAAGAGAAGAATAGTAAGTGATGGCGTCAGATCTGGATCTAGGCAATCCGAGGAGAGTATTGGCGGCTAGTTGACGGCGTCACATGTATAACGTGACGCCGTCAGATTGTAATCTATATATATAGTTTTCTAACTGTCATTAAAAGGGGAGAGAACTTTTGGAGGAACTTTACCATAAACCCTAGGTCGAATTTTCACCTTCTTGTAAGGGTTTCAAACCCTTCTTTCATCCATGTTTAATTAAAGATAAGTATTCCAATAATCATTCAATATGTGTATGTGTTATTTGATTCTATCTTATGCTTGTCTTTACATTAACATGCTAGGCTAGGTTTATTTGTGTTTGCTTAGAAGTAATGAAACCTAGCTATTGATTATTGGTTGGTTGTTTGTTATTAATTGTTGTTGGATGAATGATTTCGATGTTAGGCTTAAGAAAACTGGCTAATCTCCAATTGGTAACTTGCTTGAACGTCTTAAAAAACATGAATAGGATGTGTACTACGATTTTAATGGTTGTATTTAATGCATAAGTGACTACTAAGGATGCCATGTTAGGAGCTAGTTGTCGGCTCGACATAGGAAGAGGTAGAAGCTTATAGAGTTAGGGAAGATCGTACACGGCCCCACAAATGGTATTAAGGAATATAACCCGTCATCCACGCAATTGTAACAAACTAGTCAATTAATGAAAGATAGCTAGGGAGTAGTGAAATCTAAGTAAACACGTTTCTCTCATTATAAGGTTTTTCTCAACATTTTATTTTCTTGTTATTTTATTTTTATTGCATTTGTAGTTATTTGGGTTAGTTGACTAACAACTAATTCCGACCACTCTTCCAATACCCGAGATTTTTACTTGCTTTCTATAAAATATAAAAATACAAAAAGAATCATCCCTCACCTCTAAACCTAGTTTAATTAAGTTTTGATCCTAACGAACACTATTCCCCAAGTAGAACGACCAATCCCCGGTACTTGCCACTACACTATACTACGTCGGTCAGGTACACTGCCTGGTGAGGATTGCAAGCTTCTCAAGATCCCTCGAGAGGTAAAACCTTTTGCAAGGTTGCAAAACTACGCATCAGTCACATACTCCTTGCGAACGATCTGTACTTACTAATCACTAGCTATAACTGATCGGTTATACTACCTGTTAGGGTTAGTCTAAAAGGTAGTCAGAAAATAATAAATAAAACTAGACAATTAACACGCTGTCACATATTACAGGAACAAATGTTTTTCCCTTTTACTTAGTAATCAACTATGTATTAGTTAACACTTAAGTAATATAACTACTAACAAGAGTTTATACAATTACATGTTTAACAACTAAGCACAATAATTTTTTTTCAACGTTTAACTCTTTGTTGATGTATATCAAAGAATTATACCCAAGTGTTTGCAAAATAAACACTTGAGATTGAATGACAATGTACATGTGGTGATCTCCTCACTAAACTTAAATAGTAAACCAAAGTTAAGTGTTTAAGTAAAAACTATACTATCCAATAGATATAAAATCTAGGAATTAGTTCGATTTTGGAGAAGGAGAAAAGGCTTTTGAAAGTGTTACAAAACTTTTAATACAAGAGACACCCTTTTCCTTCAATACAATAATCTTTATATAGGCAACAAGAATGTGGATACCCGTGGGGTAAAAAGTGTGTGTCAACATGTGATAAGCTAAAGTACATTTTGTACTTTAGCTTTTATTCCTAGTACCAGACATACTTTTGGTAGAACAGTGTTGACAACTGTTTGTACTTTTTACCAACTATAGTACTCCTTGACTTTTGGTAAGTGCTTTTGAACTTATCTTCCAAAGGATTTTTCCGCCCATTCATCAGTGTCTTAGTTGCTCATCAGAGCCAATTAAGTCTTCAGATTCTCTTCAGTGGACGAGGAGATCTTTCAGGGAATCAATGTGTTATTGTCATCACACACTGACTTCATCATCCTGATCTTGGTTCTTGTCTTCATGTTATGAGATCCACCTAAGGAAGTGATGAGTCTTTCTCTTCAAACTATGAAGAACTTCTGGAGGATGACTCCCTAATGTATTGCAATACATTAGGGACTTGTATTTACTGAGGTTATTTATCATCCAAATCTTTACAAAGAGACTTTGGGCTCTGAATTGGCCCAAAAACAAGTAACTAACTTTGTAAGCACCCTTATACATGTTTAGATCAGGTTATATCTTTGATTAGGAGATATGTTTTAGAGGTTTGTTTGCATGACCCTTATCTGTTTAATTCCACTGTGTATGTTTTATATTGCATGCGGATAACTACCAATACCCTACAACACGGCTTTTAGGTGAAGCAGACCATCTTCATTCAAGTGAAAATTACACTTTTATTGTAAAAGTTAGCTTTACAAGACTCCAGGAAGCTATGAATCAAATTGTTGGCAGACTTAAGCTTGAACCTTTATTGCTAAGAGATACTATCTAATGTAAAGAGACGGTGACACAAGCTCTCTATTCTATAATTGTAGTGGTTATAGAAGTGGTGCATTTTAATTGGTTGTTGCATGATTTTTGCTTCTTGATAAGAGTGCGTTTCCGAGGTTTTACTACTGAAGAAAGGATACTAATAAATTCATGGGGGACAATATCAAGAATAAGTCTCTAGAATTTTAAAGCTGAGGATTTCCGAAATCAATGCTCCATTTGAAGCATCAATGATTGATGAGGCAACGATTTATCCAAGAGTTGCTAGACATTATATACCAATACTGAATATTCGAATACCACCAGAAGAAATGCCGATTCAAACATATGCGGAATTGGAAAGATGATATGATTTTTTAAACTTTCAATAACGGGTATCAGTGGAGAAGACGAAAAAGGATGGGATGGAGAAATTTGTTTGACTTTTTTTTTTTAATTTGTTTTTGTTTGAATTTTTTAGGAGTATGTTAATAACTTATTAATATATGTTTAACAAATGGTATCACTAGATTTAGTTTGATAAATGATGAGTGATTAATCACACATCCTTTTTAGGCCTTAATTCAGACCAAAAATACCAAATACTAACCAAATATGCCAAGAGAACGTGTGTTTTTGTATTTGTGTATGTGCAGGTACGGATATGTGAAAAATGAACAAAAACAAAGCAAAACCGACAAAAACGAGCATGAGAATGGAAAAATGTCAAAAGCCGGAGCCGGGGAAGCAAAGTGATCAAAGAAAGCTTAAAATGTCATTCAAAGTCCTCAGAGATTCAGAAAGTTGCAAAAATAGTCCCTGGGCAAAGTTTGAGTAATTGGCGATTTCAGTCCCTCAGCTTTCAAGAATTTACAAAAATGGTTCTTTAAGAAATATTCAAGTAAAGTCAACATATGGTCCTCAAGTATCAAAGAATGTTAAGATAAGCCCTTGGATCTAATTTATGAAAAATGGCATAAATTACCCTTAAAGTTTACTAATCTACAAAAGTCACCCTTAACTTTTAATATTAAAAACCTTACCAAACCATTAAACCAAAATCATGCCTAGGCCCAAGAAACAAAAGCCCAATCCCTCTCTTTTCCTATACCCAGTCCACCTTACTGACCCGGTCAACCCATATTCCCACCCACCGGTCAACACCCCAAATAACAAATACCCAAAATCCCAATTCATTTATCCCGCCCCCCAATTCTATTTTTTACCCAGAAAAATGACTATTCACAAGAACCCTAAATCCCAATTTACCCCAATTACCCCGTATGGGTAATAAATAACTCAATCATTATACTTCTAGAAGCTGTCAGGGTATGTCAGAGGATGACACGTGGTCCAATAGCAGAAGAAACGGAGGATACATCATGTCACAAAATCAATCAAGGGCTGTTATATAATGAGAGTATCTGGATTTTGATCATACGGCTTAGGAGAGCTCAAAAGAAACACAAGGTCGTGGATTGGTGACCTGGCTACATCCTCAGCTCAACTATATAAGCACCCCTCCTCACTCATGTTATAGTTGTCCAATTTTTCATGTTATTAGAAGGATTTTGACCACTTTTTATTCTTGTCAATTTAATTTTTAGCACTTAATTTCATTGTAATTTCAAATTTCAGTTTTGTACTCAACCTTTTAAATTTAATATAATTCAGTTTTAGCTTATTGTCTTATTTCAAATTTAATTTGCTTATTGTTATTGATTTATTAGTTTAAATTCAGTAGTATTATCTGTATTTCATTTATATATTTCTGTTTCAATTGAAAAAAATAATAATAAATAAATAAAAAATAAAATAAAAAATAATATCCAAAGTGGTCAACTGATTGGAGCTTATTGAAATAAGCTTAGCTTATTTGTGGAGATAAGAGACAGCCATTTGGAGCTTTTGGCCTGTCTTAAAGACAGGCTGTGTGGGAAGCCTCTCTATTTGGCTGAGAGGTAGTGTAAGTTTTCAATTTAAATTTTCAAAGTTTTTAATTCCACTCTTAGTATAATCTAGTTTAGGTTTATGCTTGTTATTTACTGTTTCATTGAGTTTTAAGTGTTATAACATTGATTAAGAGTAGTAGTATTCATCATTATTAGTTAGTTACGAATCCATTGTTGCTCATCACATCTTAGATTTGATTAGTGTTACTTGTCTGAGTTTCTGTGAGGTTTCTGATTCATAATCTGAGTTACTTGGTAGTAGGAGTTATATATGCATGTTTCACTCTCACTAAATTGAACAGCCACAGTTGCTCACTAATTTCTTCATTTGTCATTTTATTGTTCTGTGGTACTGGTTATGTTTAAGTGATTGAGATCTGTGAGATTGATTCAATTTAGCATACTTGATTATTATTGATGCTTGTTTGGTAGTTTGGATTGGATAAATTTGCTTTGCTATCGTAGTTGTAGTGTTAACAGCCACTGTAAGGAGTGTTTGGATTTGGTGAGTTCTGAGTTCTCAGGTTGTTTTGTCTTTGAATTTTTTGCACACTTATGTTCACTTAGGTATTTTAGAAGCAAATCCAACATAAATTATTTAGGTTATTAGCAAGAAAGTCAAAGTTCATTTGGAAATTTAAATCTGTGTTTAATGAGTTGGATTTGTGAACCTGTGGCTCAGTGATCTTTTGGATTTAGGACTCTAATAGGTTAATCAAGTAATAAGTTATCTTAATTTTACATATATAATCAGCTTAGATCATTAGTATCTCAATTAAGTCAAACCATTGGTGCAATTAAAAAGTCAAAAGCAGTTATGAATTCTAATTTAGTATGATTTTTAAGAGCACTCATAGGATTCAATTTTAGTTCAAGGTAAGTTTGGATTGCTGTTTTTAAAAGCTTGTCAGTTAGTAAAACAAGTTCAAAAAGAAAATCAAGGTTTGGAACACTTCTGCTTATTGGAAAAGTGGGATTAAGTTGACTGTTTGAGCATAAGAGTGCCCTGCACCATCAGTTTCATTAGAGTTTCAAGGGACCATTTAGGTTAGTTATATAGCCTTAGAATAGGATTTCTTGGTGTTTCTAGTTTCTCAGTAGGTTGGAGTGTGATTTGCTCCCACAAGCTCACACTCCTCAGCTTATTAGCACTGCGTATTTGGTCTCCCTTATTGAGTGGTTTAAGCTAGTGATTGTTTTTAGTTTAAGGGCTGCAAGCTGTTTGTGTTCCAATCTGTGTATCTGTGTTCATTTTGGGTTCATCTCAGTTCCTTTGAGCTTATCGGTGTCTAAAAATCAATTGGTCAAAGGTTGGGGTCAGATTTGGTCAAAGTGCTTATAAATAAGCACTTCACAATAAGCAGTTTTCAGCTTAACAGTACTTATCTAGCTTATTTTACTTTCAATTTTTTTCTCAAGCTTGTTTTAATATTTTAGATTTTCTGTAATTTTTTCAAATTTTTCTGAGTTAATTTACTATTTTTCTTATTTTATTTTCATTTTTAATCATTTTTAAATACATTTTAATTACTAAAAATCCAAAAAAAATTTGAAAAATCCAAAAATATTTTTAAAATTTATTTTCATTTATTTTAGAGTTTTAAAAATTTATTTTGCATTTTTCCCATTTATTTTGAATTTCTAATTAGTTTAAATAGTTTTTAATTTCCAAAAATTACATAAAAAGCCAAAAAAATTAGTTTTTAGTTTTAAAATTACTTTTTAGTTATTTTATAATTTTCAAAATTTAATTTTCATTTTTCTCACCTTATTTGCATTTTCTTTTAATTTTTAATTAGTTAATTAGTTTTTAATTCATAAAAAATAAATAAAAAGTCAAAAAAAAAATATTTTTTTTTTCTCAAAATTTTCTTTTATCATTTTTTACTTTTCAAAATTATTTTGAAGTACGTAGGAGTAGTGTAGCTTAAAAGTCGCGTTTTATTTCGTACGTTAACGTTTATTTTCCGTTTTAGCTTACGGTTTTCGATTTTACGTTACGTTTTTTGTTTGTTTACTTGAATTACGTGCTTAGTTAGTTATTTGTGCTTCATTTACTATTTCCTTAGTGTAATCTCATAAAATCACTTTTTACCACTTTCACGACACATTTCACGATTCGGGAATTCGAAATTCCATTCACACCTTCGTTGGGACACGACCCGGGGAAATACTTTCCTAAGCATTTCTTCGGTAAAACAAACACTATACTACAAAAACGACAACATCAATAAACAAAATCCTGTGTAGTGTAAATAAAACTATGAGAAAATTACCAAAATAAACCATTCGCCCTACGATTTATCACTTTCAATTTTCATTAGTCCAAAATAGACCAAGGGCGACTCATTTTTTGGGTAACTCGTGTCTATGTTTGACACGTGTTTTTAAACAATCGAATAAAGGTTAATTGATAACATCAAATTGTCCTGATATTTTAGTGTTAATTTCCCCCTAATATGCTCATCATTTGTATCATTTTATTGAATATATACTCTTATTCGTTAATATTTCATTTTCAGGTTCTAATGAGCATAGGAACAAAAAGACGCAGATTTGGAAGGTTATTAATGCAAATACACAAGAGTATGCTGACCAGACAAGAGTAACGGCGTAAATCCCTATTCTACTTACGCCGTAACTAGGATTTACACTAGAACACCAAAAGTCAACGCAGTTCAAGATTACGGCGTAACTCCAACATAAGTTACGCCATATATATTTCCTGACTTAAAAGAATTTCATGGTCCAATTAGTTACGCCCGTAACCATTTGTAAGGTTACGGCGTAAACTTGTTAACAAGAGTTTTATGGTCATAACTTGTCTCTAAGTTACGTCGTAACATTATTACTATGGATAAGATTGTCTGAGATACTGAGGTTGTGGTGTAACTAACCCTACGAGTTATGCCATAACTTAGTCGAGGCTATAAATACAAGCCCTAATTTTGCATTTTAACATATCCTCTCATCACACAAAAACCAGAGAATGACTCAGGGCTTCAAGGAGGACGATATTCAGCAGCATACAAGTCATTTCTAAGGGAGAATTCATGCCATATACTACATAAGTTTTAGTATTCGTATAACATTCTTGTATTTAATTCATTGTCTTTCAATATGATCTTAAACATTGAATTTTCTGCATGTATAAATACGATTGGCTAAACACCTTTGGTGTTAGCCTAGTTATGAAACTGTTATTGCTATGAGTTAGTTTTCTCGTTTTCATATCGCTTTATACGTATGCTTTCTTTGCTTATTCTGGGACACCCTTGTTTTGGTAGTATGGATAATTGGTCATATCTAGGAAACTAGGAGAATTGATCATAGGACCCTAGTGGAATAGGTTGTGAGTGGTGTAAGAATTGACCATAGGACTACCCTTGCGTGAGAATTAATCATATGATCACCTTCCAAAAAGGAAATGTTTAAGAAGTTAGGGGGAACCTGGTTCCGAAAGTCTGGGTTTCGTTGAATAAGTCTTAGATCATAGCGGCGCTTAATGACTCTTACGTAGGGTAAACCCACGAACTCTCGTAATCATTTGGTTATGAAATATGACACTATGGAAAATAGGCTAGACAAATTTATCCAAGGAGTCTAGTGACTTTAACCCCCATGTGTTGCGATACAGAACACTAATTAGAAAATGTAATCATATCATAACAAGATTAGTAACTAGGCTAGCACATTTCTCCCTAGTGATTATCTCTTCCAATTTAATTTGCTTTCATTTTCATTTCATTTTTTAGCTTATAATTAATTAATTCAAAACCCCCTTTAAAACCAGTGACATTAGAACTTAAGTTAGATCCGCACATATAGCTCTTGGGACGACCTCGGCTTTACTGATTACTATACTACACACAACTGGGTACACTGCCTATTAGGTCATTAGGTAGACCTTAGGTAGACGAGAAATTATAAATATTAAAACCTGATCAGAAATCATGCATCATTAATCCACCTATAATACTTGGACACTTGTTGGCTTGTGGTTGCGTTTTACAAGTTGCCCAGTCGTCTATTTTGGACTTTTGAAAATTTCAACCAAGAGTTAACTACATTTTATGTCCTTGTTATTTTCCAGATGATAGTGTATCTATTATACTAAAAGATTGAGTCCCCTTATTAATGTGGAGGCTTCAAGAAGATGTATGGAATAGACAACGATTAGCATGGAACTTAATGCAAAATCATCAATCGTGTTAATATTCAGTCCAGTTAATCAATTATTAGGATTGCAAACCATTCCTCACTTAATGCAGCGACAACCAATAGGTCACTTAATGCGGTTTCTGGAATACAAATCATAGTGATAACCAATAGGTCACTTAATGTGGTTTATGGAATACAAATCATAGTAGCAGTTCTGTAATACAAATCAATCAATAGGTTACAATCTAAAATTCTTACAAATATATAAATTTGATGTGCCTACTGTTATAATCCTACAACTACTCCTTGCTCAATTACTCCAACATTAATAAGAGAAAGATACCATGTCAAAGGCAGTCATCCAGTTCAAAGCCCAGGTTTTCTTGGACCAGTTGGATCTTAGTGTAACAGGGTCCATTGTCGCCATGGTGCGCAGAAAATGAGATGTTAATGTTGCTTTCGGCCATTACCTTAGCACTGATTTCCTGATATCTGATGGGAGGGTAAGCTGAAAATTACTTCTCCTAAAAGTAAAAGAAAGTGAATTAATAAGAAATGCATTAATAAATCTAGAAATGTTGTACACTGATAGGCTGTAAAACAGGTATCAAATTAATACAAAGTACGTGAGGACTTGACTGGTCAATCCCTTGTGAAAGGGCCGACATGCAAAACCCATGAATACGATATATATATATATATATATATATATATATATATATATATATATGTGTGTGTGTGTGTGTGTGTGTGTGTGATACCGGGCAAGTGATCACCAGGGTCGTATCCCAACGAGGTGTGAATGGGCAATGTCATGTAAGGTCCGTGATTAAAATGCTTGTAAAGAAGTAAGAGATTGGATATTTGGTTTTATGAATCAGAAACGTAAAGCGACAAAGTATAAAACGTATAAGAAACTAAAGGCAAGCGTTTTAATTAAAAATAATGTAAGTGCGCGAAATAAAAAGTGAAACTTAAACACGACTAGTGCTACGAGCATAAAAATAAATTTTTTTTTTCTACGTAGGAGATTACCAAAGAAAATTTTAAGAAAAAGAAAATTAATTATTAGATTGAAAATTCTAATTACTATGATTTAGAAAACCTTAATTATTAAAACTACTCAAATAAATCTAAAACTTTTTAGACTACAATTGAATACGGATAACTAAAATCAACAGGTTCAATGTTAATGCTAGAGCGATATTAAAGAACCAGTAAATTTCACAGTAACTTTAAGCTAACACAAATGGGCACAAGCTTGAATAAACACGAACGAATATAAACAAACTCACACAAACAAGTTAACAACCACTCAAACAAACTCACTAACAAGCTGATAGCAATGAAGAAACAAGCTGAAATAACATTCAAGTTAAAATCAAACAGCTAGCATAGGATTAAACACGCTCTACTTGCATGCGGGTGCACAACCTGATTAAATAAAGACGCATTCCTAAGGGGCGACTTAAAGGGCAAACTAAGCACAGCAAATGAACATGTAAATACACATAAAAGAAAGGTCTAACAAGCTGATATTGGGTGGAGCTCAAAACAGCAAGAATCACAACAAGAACTCACACGATGAACAAGTTATGAGTTTATTCTTAAAGTGATATTAACAAAAATAGTAGTTATCACAGTAAAGTCTAACAACCTAAACGAAACATAAGCTCAGACTAAAATACTTCAGGCAAATACAAACATAAATCAACCAAATAACCATGGACCTGGACGCTTACAGGCTAGCAACGAGTAAGATCAAGACTAACATATGCTCAATAAACATTTAGCTGGCAGTAGACGTGGGTTGCTAAGGGGCCAACTTGGGGGGCAAATTTAAGCAAGCAAACGAGCAATCAAATGCAAACAAATTAAATAACTAACAAGCCAATATAGGTGGCTACTAAGAGCAACAAGACTCATTAAGAGAACTCGCAAATAGAACTAGATACGGCAGTGAGAAAAACGGGTCAGAAAATGAGTACTCTAGTACAGGGGAGAATACTGCCAAATGGGTTACTTTGAGACCTGGTTTTAATAAGTAAATGGACTTGAAAATTGATTTTCTTTGTTGATTCAGGTACACAAGCCACAAATGAACATAAAACAACTGAATTTATCCATTACCACACATGATTGAAGCCTACAAAGGACCTGGAGTTTTGCTCAATTTTTACTTGACATGAAAATTTGACTTTTTTAGCTATAGCAAAAGTTGACTAAAACGAAATTTAAATGATTCTATATTGCTAATTATGATGTATTATCCTAAAATGAGACCAAGTTCAGCAAACTTAACACATTTTAAACCTAATATGATTGTTACACTAACTGATGTCTAACAGTTTTACAACACTAAGATTGTGAGATGAAGGTTTAACTTTTCTTTAACTACTACCCTACTGACTTTGTTTATACTACACTATCTTAACCAAATGTGAGCTATATAAACTGGTTTTAGCTACTTATACTCACTAGAACATAGAGCTACAGATTAATGCAAATACTCCCATAAAACCTATTATAGCTAATTAACACGGCAGTACAGTGAATTAAACCGTGTAACTAAGAAATAAACTAGCACTAATCATAGATGTACATAAATAAGCTGAAACAAACGATAAATTACGAATACAATTAACAATGATATATTATATATGATTATACTAAAAGTTGAAAACTAGAATATGACACCTTCAACGTTGGCTGATCAAAGATGAGTAAAACTTCTATTAGTACCAAGCTTATCACTAATAAGCTGGGTTGTATCCCTTTTGCTACCCCTCAATGGCTACTTCTGGGTTCGAGAAGCTGGGTAAAACCTGAATACAATTAAGCTAAAACCAACAACAAGTAACAGCCAAAGTACTTTATGACAGAATAAACTGGGAAACAAGGTTTAAAGTTAGAAAAACTTGAAAACTTAAATTAACTTCGCGAATACAGATTACAATTAAGACTAAATTAAAACCATACATAAAAGCATAAAAATTACATAAAAACTAACTGCCTCCCAAGGCTCACATATGTCTCATATATATACTAAGAATATAACTATGGGTCTTCATAGCTTGTGCTTATTTTGTGAGGGAAAAACACTTGGTGACTGTTTTGTGCTTCTTGGGAGCAAATCCCATCCATTGAATTGTCCTTAGAGTGATCTCAGCCATTGATTGGAATTCTTGGCGCCAAAAGGGTTAGGATTGCCAACATGGCTATGAGTTGTGGGAAAAATATGGAGGCTGGAGCAGGTGTGTTGGTGTGAGGAGAGGAGACAAGGTGTTAGGGGGATGTGGGATATGCTGGATTTGTTTGGGAGGATGTGGAGGATTTGTCTGGTTCGTGATATTTTGGGAGAAGGTGAAGGAGATGGAGGTTGGGTTTTATTAAAACAGGTGTGGTGATGAACTGGGCTAAGGTTTGGATTGGGCCAGGGCTTATGATATGGGTTGGATTGGATTTGGTTAAGGGTTTATTTGGGCTTAATATCACACAACGCCTTTGATATCTCCCGGGGTTGACTTGACTCCTTGATATCACAGATGCTCAATTGCTACTGAGTCGCTAAAAAATGCATGTTTTCGCTCAGTTTTCAATCCTTCGTACCTGGAACACATAAAAATACTAACCAAGGATATCTGCAGTGTATTTGGCCATTTTTAGTATTTTTTTACATATTAAAATGGGTATTAAAAAGATGAGTATTTGCATACTCATCAATCCCCCACACTAAACTATTGCTAGTCCCTAGCAATCCGATCATAAGAAGTAATGAAAGGATACCAAAAATACCAAGGATACCCCGTTTCGACTTTATTATCTACACTACTGTTTTTGTACTTTTCTATTTATTATGTGACAGGATGTTTGACTTTCATCATTTTCAATAACGTTTAGGGTCACGGAGTAGGAAACACAGCTCAAAGATAAGTGTCCATAAGGATAGAATTCATCTTTCCTGATTTTTCACCAGTTCCCATGCTAAATGTAAAAACGAAGTCATAGCTTAATTACAAGTTAGATGCTAACACTACTCATGGAAGTTACTTGTGTAATAACTTCTGGCTCCCATTTTCCTATTTTCCTCTATTTATTTTATTATTGGTGAGAGATGAATTTCTTCATATTTTCTCGTTTCGATAATTTTTTTTATTACAATAAAGATACCATATTAAGACGCTAAGTAGTTTTTTTATCTTTTCTCGAGAATCACTGCTTTAAAAATGAGGTCCACATCAAAGAGTTGGGATTCACACAGACTCATAGACATTAGTTAAGGAGAAATACACATGCACCTCATGTGTCTGGTCTAGGGCCATGTACATGTACCTCACATGCCATCAACTTTTGTCTAATACTTAAGCACTAATCACTCTTATTCACACACACACACACACACACACACACACACACACACACACACACACACACATATATATATATATATATATATATATATATATATATATATATATATATATATATATATATATATATATATATATATATTGATGACATAACTTTTCCTACATAAGATGGGGTATTTCCACTCTAGACGTTCCTGAAATGAGGACCCAAAGGTTTTAGGTTAAGACCTCACATATTTCCGAAAAGAGGTTCAAAAGTCCCGTTTTTAGAATTGAAACTCATAGAATGACCTTGATGTGTACCCAACTTTTAAAACAAGGATTCTCTTAAGAAGATAAAGAACTAAGTTTCGTCAGAACATAATGTCTTTAATTATTATTTTTACAGATATAGGGTGAGACAATTTTGTGAGAGCAAAAAGCCACAAGTACCTACGATGAGCTCTAAAGAGAACCAACTACTCCACGTTTAGCATCTAACTTCTAAACAAACTCTATATTAGTAGCTCGCTGGCACGAATATTTCGACGCTTCAACTAACGGATGGTCACTAGTGCACTTCTTGGCTCGCTGGCGCGTTATTTGCATAACGGATGGTCACCAAGTCACACACTAGCTCGCTGGCGCGATTAGTCAATTAATCTAATAATTGGATGGTCACTACCTCAAGAAATGTGATTCGCGAACGCTTAGCCTCACAGAGTTAAGGGAACAGCTAGGGCTTAATGTGCCCGGTCAGGTCAAAATTCTATTCCTACTCTACCTAGAGGAAAGTCAAACAAAGTGTCAAAACTTATTATATTTTTGCAGAAATTTTCAAAAAATTTTCATTTTTTTTGTGTGCAAAGCACTTTTTTTTATGCAAAAATTTTAAAATTTTGCCAAAACGGGGGTACTAGGGAACTAGTAGGTACAACACATGTGACAAAATTCGATAACCCCCCCCCCCCCCACACACACACACTTAGAATTGAATATTGCCCTCAATATTCAAAGTACCGGCTATTATGCCGACACTTAGAACGTAAAAAGGTAATACTAATAGCCAAGTGTGAAACGGAAATCTACGTTTTCACAAAAAGGATCAAAACGATATCCTTAGATATTTGTTAGCAAAAGGATAAGATATTGAGCGGCTGGATTGAAAACAGGCGCATCAATCATCACGATCCAAGGGAAACCTGAAAATAAGAGCAAACAACACACAAATAAAGCACAACAGAGGAATTCCCCCACACTTAGTGTTAGAAAATAGAAAGAAGACAGAAACATGGGCGAGAACCCATGTTGTGCTAATGTTTTTGTTCACCGAGTCACTAGCTTGACTCGATCCCCAAATTCATTGGTTCTTGGGAAAGTTTGGAGATCCAGGACAACCATGGGTGGTATGTCCCCTCCAAAATAATGCTTCAACCGATTCCCATTCACTTTGAAATTTGGACCGTCATTTTGAGATAACTCTACTGTGCCATATGGATAAACTTTGGCAATAGTGAATGGTCCAGTCCAGCGGGTCTTAAGCTTCCCTGAGAATATCTTCAACCGTAAGTTGAAAAGAAGGACTCGATCACCAACGTTAAAAACGCGGTTTTTGATTTTTGAGTCATGAATCTTCTTTGTCTTCTCTTTATAGATCAAAGAATTCTCGTATGCTTGATCACGCAGCTCATTTAATTCATTCAGCTGAACTTTGCGATGATCACCAGCTGTTTGGAGGTCGAAGTTTGCATGCTTGAGGGCCTAATAGGCTTTATGCTCGAGCTCAATCGGTAGATGGCATGCTTTCCCGTACATAAGCTTGTAAGGCGTACACCCGATGGGTGTTTTGTAAGCTGTGCGAAAAGCCCAAAGTGCATCATCCAACTTGTCCGACCAAGAAGCACGATTTTCACCTACGGTCGTTTCCAAGATTCTTTTAATGCCTCGATTGGAAACTTCTACTTGTCCACTTGTTTGTGGGTGGTACGCAGTAGAAAGTCGGTGAGTTACACCATACTTTTGCATGACTTTATCAAATTTGTCATTGCAGAAATGCGTACCACGACCACTGATTATAGCACGTGGAGTTCCAAATCGAGCAAAAAGAGACTTTAAAAACTTCACAACTACTCGGGCATCATTGGTGGGTAAAGCTTTCGCTTCAACCCATTTTGACAAATAGTCAACAGCCACGAGTATGTACTTGTTTCCATGAGATGACGGAAATGGCCCCATAAGTCAAAGATTTCACAAACTTGAATTGCATTCTGTGGCATTTTATTCTTTTGTGAAAGATTCCCGTGACGTGACAAGCGTCACAAGATTTTACTAATTCTTGGGCATCCTTATATATCGTGGGCCAATAAAATCCGGAATCAAACACCTTTTTGGCGGTGTAGTTTGGATTATGGTGTCCCCCCATGGGTCTAGCATGGCAAGCCTTGAGAATATCATTGGCTTCCTAACCATAAACGCACCGCCGGATGACTTGATCCGCACAGATTTTAAATAGGTAGGGGTCGTCCCAGAAGTAATGTTTTACATCTTTAAAGAAATTATTTTTCTGTTGGGACGACATCCCTTTAACCACAAAATTACCTGCATGGTAGTTTGCAAAATCGGCAAACCATGGGGTAGTAGAATCTCCACGAAAGGAAACCGCATTGAGTGTCTCGAGAGGGAAGGTTTCATTAATTTCCTTCTTCTCGAAAACACCTTGGTGGGGGTTTTCTAGACGGGAGAGATGATCAGCAGCTAGGTTCTCAGCTCATTTTTTTATCATGTATTAAGATATCAAATTCTTGTAGGAGGAGAACCCAACGGAGTAATCTCGGCTTTGCATCTTGTTTTGCAAAGAGGTACTTCAAAGCCGAGTGATCCGTATACACTATGCATTTGGTCAATATCAAATACGGCCGAAATTTTTCAAAGGCATACACCACTGCTAATAGTTCTTTTTCCGTAGTGGTGTAATGACTTTGAGCCTCGGTCATTGTTTTGCTCGCATAGTGTATCGGCTGAAAATGTTTGGTTTTGCGTTGCCTCAGGACTGCACCTATTGCAAATTCACTTGCATCACACATAAGTTCAAAGGGCAAGTCCCAATCGGGGGCAACAAGAATCGGTGCTTCAGTTAGCTTTTTTTTTAAGTTTCAAAAGCTTCGATGCACTCGAGTGAGAAGATAAAAGGAGCATCCTTCTCGAGTAGATGGGTCATAGGACAATGCCCTCTTTAACCATAAAATGGCTTTTGTCCCAGTTGAGACACAAATTTGTGTCTTCACAACGTTTTAGCATATTTTCCAAGTGGGAGAGACAAGATTGGAATGAATCCCCAATGACCGAAAAGTCATCCATAAACACCTCCATGGTTTTCCCGATCATGTCGGAAAATATGGCCATCATACACCTTTGGAACGTTCCAGGAGCATTACATAAAACAAATGGCATACGTCTGTAGGAAAAAGTTCCATAGGGGCATGTGAAAGTAGTTTTTTCTTGATCCTGCGGATCAATGGGAATTTGGAAGTAACCCGAGAAACCGTTGAGGAAACAATAGTACTCATTCCCCGCTAATTTCTCGAGTATTTGGTCCATGAAGGGTAGAGGAAAGTGGTCTTTGCGGGTGGCGTCATTTAATTTTCTATAATCTATGCACATACGCCAACCCGTAACCAATCGAGTTGGAATCAACTCGTTTTCTTCATTCGTGACAACAGTTATGCCACCCTTGTTAGGAACACAATGAATGGGACTCACCCAAGGACTATCAGAGATAGGGTAAATTAATCCAACATCAAGAAGTTTGAGAACCTCTTGTTTGACAACTTCGTGGATTTTAGGATTTACCCTTCTTTGATGTTGAACTACGGGTTCAAAGTCATCCTCCATCAAGATTTTGTGTGTACAAAATTCCGGGTTAATTCCCTTAATATTGGAGAGTTTTCAAGCAATTTCTTGCTTGTGCGACTTTAGAACCTTTATGAGCGCAGTTTTCTCCTCATCACTTAAATCTTTTGCGATTATGACGGGTAATTTGTCATTACCCTCCAAAAATGCGTATTCGAGATGAGGAGGTAAGTCTTTGAGCTAGACCTCAGGAAAATCATCAGTTTTCTCAACATATTTGATTTCCTCTTTATGAAGTATTTGTGGTAGAACAGGAGGAGGAGAGCGATCTTCATTCAGCAACTTCACAAGGAGAAGGATATCCCTTTCAGGGTCAATCTCTTGGCTATCAATTCCATCGGGAATTGAATCACTTTTGAGAAAGGCCTCTATTTCCTCAAGGATGAAGTCACTTCCCTCAAACGGAGTGAGGGAAGGAGTAGAATTGTCGATTATAGGATGAGAAGATGGAGTGGGATTACCACTCAGATAATCATCAGAATAACCAAGAACTTCTTGAGCGTACTCCTCAGAGGCAACTTTCACACCCCCAATTTACCTGACTTGCAGCGGAATGGAATACCTGGGGGTGTCTGTCATAGCACCACAGTTACAGTTACATTGAACGACCTAAAGTGTCGTTTGGAAAATACTGCATTTGATCATTGAAATAATTCAGAGTTTACAAAATGAGGTCCCCAAAATGTGTTGCATGTTTATGAAAAACAAGTCGTACTAGATCAAATGTTTACATAAGTGCATGAAATAATGATGAGACGCGTCGACTCCGCGACTCCATGAAGGTCCAAATGCATGTCACATGAGCTACCTTAGTAACCTGAAATACATTGCTAAAACGTCAACACGAATGTTGGTGAATTCCATAGGTTTGTAAAATGTACTGATGTACGGCCACCACAAGTAAAAATGCAAGATAAAAATCTCGTGAAAATTGTACAATAGCCTTAAGCTCATGACACCGAAGCTATGACTGATGAAATTCTATGCCCCTCCCGAATGTTCTGCCGAAACATTCAAATGTAAAAGACATGACATGCATCCGCTTACTGTTGGTATCCACTACCACGGATGGAGGCGTCACCCTCGATAGATCTATCCATTCACTCTCGCTTAGTACTTGAAATTAACGGTTCATGATGTTACAGGGGACTTAACACATGGCAAGGTAACTTAAGCTATGTACATGTTTGAATACTTGGGCTCGTACTGAAATAATTGATGCAATGTATTCCCCCCGTGGGATTTGAAAACAATCAAAAATGTTGAATTGAAAACGGGGCTATGAAAACTCACCTTAACTGATGAAACTGTGATGAAATGAAATGAACACCAATGAACAATTTGCTGTCGTAACCCAATATGATGGTACCATGAACATGTACTGAGCTGAAAAACAAGGCGCGCATACTAGCCGCAACCTAATATGAATGATGTACGATATACTTTAGATCATGAAATGATGTTATGAATGTCCATGCACATGTTTACTATACCACTCTACTCTTTGGAAAAACACTTGTATTGCCAAAAATATATAATCCAAGAATTTGGAAAATATTGCTATTAGAAAATATAAATGGCTAGTTATAATATATATACTTATATATATATAACGTAAGTTTCCTTGTTAGCGTTGAAATACTCGGGTTGTAATCCTTGAAATGATGAAAACATACTCATAATAACTAATACTACGTTAGTTATAAAGCTCGGTACTTGACATTATGTTTAGCTTAAAAATGCACTTCGTAGTTTTTGCGCCAAATTATATTAAAAGCTGTCAATTATAAAAGGGTTTTAGCCGATATTCAAACGAGTATATCTTTGTCGTTACTTGTCCGTTTTACTTGTTCTTTATATCCACGGTTTCGTCTTAGTATGTAGTAATATATTTTGGAAAGCTCGGCTCCTCCGGGTTACGTCTAAAGTCTCTTTTTGTCCAATAAAAAACGTCCAACAGCAAACATTTTCTGAAAAATACTTTTCGTCTACAATCTTGCAAAAATCATAACTCCTTCGTTATAGACTCTTTTTAATCCGTTCTTTCGCCTACGGATTCGTTTTTGAAAGTATTTTCTAAAAATTTTGCCAAAGTTTCCTTGGTGTTTACTGATTTTCCAGATTTTTACAAAACGGGACAGCATGTCTAAAATAGGTTCCAAATCAAGTTTCCAAGGTTAAAAACCAATTTCTACCATCACCAAACCTCTTGTAATCACCACATGACTAATCTAATCTTACCATACACCTTCTTAGGGTGCCATGGACTCCTAACCAAGTTATTAGAGCTAGGGGATTCATAACAAATAAGTTAGGGTTTGTATGTTTCTTTTTAGCCAAAATAAAGTGTAGTATAGCTACTTATACATGGTTTTTAGCATGATACTTATGTAATACATGTAAAAATAGGATGATCCATGAAAAAATAAAGATGAAAACTTACTTGACCAAATGAGATGATTATTGGATGATTATGCTTGATGTTCTTGTGTTTTTGTTGCTTGATTCTTGATTAGACATGTAAAATGAACAACTTTTGTGTTTTACTTTATGGAAAATGATCACTTGATCATGGTGATGATTATGGGTCGTGGGTTATGATGGGGGAATGGGGAAGATGAGAAGAATTTTGTTCTTAGCTCAAAATGTGATTTATGATTTTGTAATTTTTGGTAAAGTATGGTTTTATGTGTTTATTAGTTAAAAATGGGAAAGTTAATGCCAAGAGTTAAAATGGGTGATCATGGTCCGGTTTTTCAAGGGTAGAAGGGGGGTTAGGGTACTTGGTATTTAATTAGAAAACTTGTATGAATTTTGCACTAGTTTGTGTTTTTAGTTACGATCGGGTACCGGTTTTATTAGAAATAAATGTTCACGAAGTTTACCGGGATGAAATAAAGTTATAATAATGTTAAAAACATATTAAAAATATGTTGGGTACATTTACTGAGTGATCGGGTGATTAATGTTTAGTTTTAACGAAAACCGTCGTTATATTCATACGCGTACGTTATAAATAAAATAAATTTCCAAAATACTGGGTAACTGAATGTTATAACTTTTATGATGTTAAAATGGATATAAAAATATGTCGGGACCATTGTGGGAATATTTAGATATATTCGTCGTGTATAAACCGTGTATTAACGTTTATTTGGAAATCATAATACGTAAAACGTTAATTATACTGAATATAGAAATTTGAAAATCCTGAGAGTGGTATAACATGTAAATGACCTACTGATGATATGCAGACTATCCCCAGTCCGTATGAAATGTTATTACTGATAATGCATGAATTCGCACCTGAACCAATACGGTTACGCGAATTTGAATACCCGTAAACTAAATTTACGATGAAATGTGTAATGCTCGTGAATGATGAAATCTTTTCCCGCAATGAATAGTGTTCCGTGAATAGTAAATTTCCCAAAAGTTTCTCAGAATATCAAATTGACCTCGAAAACGATGAATAGTAAACTGATGAATAGTGTTTTGATGAATAGTGTTTTTCCAAAGTTCGGGAAATGACCTGAAATGACCTGAAATGGTGAGTTGTGACAGTCTTCCCCCCTAAAAGGAACTTCGTCCCGAAGTTCAGTTTATGTTGGTCTCTGAGAATGTATTGGTGAAAAGGTGATGATATTCGAGAATTCCAGCGAACTCTAACGATAGGAATTCGACTCTGTTTCAACTGTTTGACCACACGGTCCATGATTTCTGTTGGTTCTCTTACAAGGTCTGAGATTGTCATTTGGGATGGATCCCTTCCAATGGAATCATGAGTGACTCATCTGAAAGTCATTTCTGGGGATCTGAAAATGTGAAATATGTTCGTGTAATCCTGTTGTTCTCTGACAATGTTCAAGTCTGACGGCCACTAGGCCTACCCTGTCTGAAATATAAATGGTCCAGTGTATATTGGTGTAGCTTTCCAAGTTTTCTGAATGATAACATGCCTTTCCTAGGCAGAACTTTCTGCATAACTTTGCAGAACTTGAAGTTTTAATGGTTTATGACTTATTGAACTTGTAACTGATTCTTGACTTGTAGGAAATTTCTGGTTATCTCATGAATGCCTACTGAACTAGTGAGTTGAGCTTTTTCTGAGTTTGGCCCATCAATCAATGGTTTGCGCTTCTTACTGTTTTAAATGTGACACTGGTAATATATACTGCTAAATTCTGCCAGAACTCAAGTTTGTATGCTAGTTGGTCGATTCTAAAATGAATCTTAAATAGTCCAATATGCTAAAGGTTCAACCTTTCTTGTTATCCAATTTGTATCGTGCCAATCCAAGGCAATGCTTTTAACTTAGTTTGTTCTCCTACCTGAATCTGGATGGTTTGTTGTTCAGGATATCCAATCCAAATGATGTGTGTTATGTACCAATCTAACTCCTGCCAGTTTCCCGTTGTTGGTGTGATAACTATTGTTGTAGATGAATTTGATTTATGTTGAGTGATTAGTCCAACCATTTCTAGGGTCAATCACTCATGCTCTGAGCTTACCTTTCTATGTTTAAATTGTTCTCTCGCTTTGACCATCGTTCTGAGGATGATAGTGATGTTTACATCTAAATGGGTTTCTGAAGGAAATCCTGAAATGATTACCTGAGGTCCAAGTTGAAACGGTTTCCTTAACAAGAACAACTGAAATGGGTACAATAAACCTTTGTGACTAATTCCACAACGTTCGGTCCTTCGAACTTGGCGTTATCTGAAAGCGATAGAATATAGGTAACAATTTGGTTCCTTGTGTTTTGTTCCAACGGATGATAAGACATATGTCCTTCCTTGTCTAGTGGGTTTGGTCTTCACTACTGAAGTTCGTGATTAATTTGTGATGTTCCTCCTAATTCCTTCATCACATATTCCAAATATTCTTTATTGTCAAGTCACAAATCCTAAATGCATAAGCGATGTTGTAGGGAAATTCATTCTGGAAATTTGTCTCGTGATTATGAGTTTTAGTTGAAATCCTTTTCTGAATAAACGAATTTAGAAAATGGAGCAAATGATTTACTAAGTAATATTTTTCCTGAGGATTCAAAATTTCAGTAGTTATGAAGTAGAAAAAATGTTTTCAAACATGTTGTGATTAAGACTGCTTACCAAAGTTTGATGTTTATGTATATTTCTCATTGTACAATGGTGTTGCTAAAGTTTGACCAAAAAGATCGCACTTGTTCAAAATAGGAATTTCAGAAATCATTTTTCCACAAGGTATGTGATTTATGTAAACACATCAACTTTATTTAAAAGTGAAAACACTGAAAAGGATAAAATGGTAGAATAGGAAATGTTCGCTTAAATGCATAGATGTCTAACACTTAGTTCCTGGGGTTGGATAATGTCTATTGATGGTTATCTGGCATAACTACAAGCATAGGTATTTAGACTAACTTAAGTCCTGAAATTGTTTATCATTGTAATAGACAAGACGAAGGTATCACTTGATGTTGTGTCGATGAATATCTATTCTGTTTTCCCATGTAGATGAGGAGATATGTTCTGGTTTGATTCCTTGTTTGGTATGAAGGTGAGGTTATCTGAAATTTCTAGTGACATAAGGCCTTAGAGGAAATTACATCGATATTCTTGATTCAAACAATTGTCCTTTGAGAAAACTTACTGCAGGAAAATTTATGTATGGATGAGGCCATGTTTAAATGAAATGCTCTACAGTCTCAATTAGAAGCTTGGTTTATTTCTATTGTGTTGTCCTGCAGACATCTATATTGAGTTCAATCCTGTAGCTCAGTCTAGCTAGTACCCTTAAACGATAGAATTTGACAACTAAGTCAGAGATGATGATTCAGATAGTCTCGCAGTATCTTAGGATTGTTGTTGAGTTATGAATTCTCTCACTATATGCTTCTAGTCCTGGTTAGTAGTTCTGTAATCCTTTCATTGCTTTTATTGTATAAAGGAATCCTGCATGTAATTGATATGGAAAGTCTCTTCTAGGGAAGTCAATGGGAAAATATCCAACTTAATGGCTAAGTGAGTGACAGGTAGGGTAAGTATCCAGGGATAGTTCGGCAAAAGGGATGTTTATGAAAGAGTTCCTTCGTTTACAAAACTTTTGGATGAAGATTGTTATTAACAATCCTTTGAAAAGGTAATTATTTCCTTCATGGCATAATCCTTCCTGAATTTTACATAGGTGATCAGGCTATGTATAATTGAGGACTAATGATGCGATGTTGGATTTTGTCAAAATATCATAACTTTCCTCAAAAGTTTTAGATGGTGTTCAACGCATTGTTATTAAAATGGTATCCTGATGTTTCCTTTCAAATAACATGAAAATTGCCTCACGTAATAATAGTAAATACTTGGTGTAATGACAGAAAAATCAATTTATAGGATGGAAATAAAATAGCTTACTTCAGAAATTTTTCTGTAAAACAATTTCCCCATATGATAGTAAAATAGCTTGAATGGTGTATTGGATACGTGGGTGAATCTTGTCGAATGGTAATAGTCTACTAATTCGTCAAAAACGAAATCAACCTAATTCCTGAAGAATCTGCGGATGTTTCTGTTGAGTCCGTGTTATTGGTATTATCTACTAGATGTCATCTAGTTCATGGCAAGTGGGAATGGAAAAGGAAATTGACAATGATGGTACTAGTGTATGGAATACTACCCTCTTTCGCGCTACCTCGCGACATCCAAACGGTAAAACTAAAGTACACACTGTGGGAAGGCCAATAGTGTAATAAGTAACTGATGGTGGTGATAGTACCTGAGTAGTAAGTGCCCTACTAGTGATGGAAAGAAAACACACTATCTTCCTTGCAATAAGCATCCTAATAAGTCCATTAAGATAAATTCTGAATACACTACCAAAAGGCATTCTATGTACGGGCTGAATGATAGGAAAACCCTGTTCCTATGGCAAATCAATAGTACTAATGGTGGTGTAAATGCAACTGGTGGTATAATGGTAGTGGAAGATGACAAGGCATCTTCAATGTCGGTATCCGATAAAAGGATGTCAGGGTGAGTATCTGAAGACATGTCACTCGTGAACCAGGTCAATAAAATGATATACATATACGGATATGAGTATAAATAACTCGCACAGGGTATGTATAAAACAACATGTATCATGATTATGCACTTATGATGAATTGATGAGATGCTATGATGATGCGGTTATAGTCTAGGGTCCAAGATACATCCTAGTTCGCTATAACCTTAGCTCTGATGCCAATCTGTCACACCCCCAATTTACCTGACTTGCAGCGGAATGGAATACCTGGGGGTGTCTGTCATAGCACCACAGTTACAGTTACATTGAACGACCTAAAGTGTCGTTTGGAAAATACTGCATTTGATCATTGAAATAATTCAGAGTTTACAAAATGAGGTCCCCAAAATGTGTTGCATGTTTATGAAAAACAAGTCGTACTAGATCAAATGTTTACATAAGTGCATGAAATAATGATGAGACGCGTCGACTCCGCGACTCCATGAAGGTCCAAATGCATGTCACATGAGCTACCTTAGTAACCTGAAATACATTGCTAAAACGTCAACACGAATGTTGGTGAATTCCATAGGTTTGTAAAATGTACTGATGTACGGCCACCACAAGTAAAAATGCAAGATAAAAATCTCGTGAAAATTGTACAATAGCCTTAAGCTCATGACACCGAAGCTATGACTGATGAAATTCTATGCCCCTCCCGAATGTTCTGCCGAAACATTCAAATGTAAAAGACATGACATGCATCCGCTTACTGTTGGTATCCACTACCACGGATGGAGGCGTCACCCTCGATAGATCTATCCATTCACTCTCGCTTAGTACTTGAAATTAACGGTTCATGATGTTACAGGGGACTTAACACATGGCAAGGTAACTTAAGCTATGTACATGTTTGAATACTTGGGCTCGTACTGAAATAATTGATGCAATGTATTCCCCCCGTGGGATTTGAAAACAATCAAAAATGTTGAATTGAAAACGGGGCTATGAAAACTCACCTTAACTGATGAAACTGTGATGAAATGAAATGAACACCAATGAACAATTTGCTGTCGTAACCCAATATGATGGTACCATGAACATGTACTGAGCTGAAAAACAAGGCGCGCATACTAGCCGCAACCTAATATGAATGATGTACGATATACTTTAGATCATGAAATGATGTTATGAATGTCCATGCACATGTTTACTATACCACTCTACTCTTTGGAAAAACACTTGTATTGCCAAAAATATATAATCCAAGAATTTGGAAAATATTGCTATTAGAAAATATAAATGGCTAGTTATAATATATATACTTATATATATATAACGTAAGTTTCCTTGTTAGCGTTGAAATACTCGGGTTGTAATCCTTGAAATGATGAAAACATACTCATAATAACTAATACTACGTTAGTTATAAAGCTCGGTACTTGACATTATGTTTAGCTTAAAAATGCACTTCGTAGTTTTTGCGCCAAATTATATTAAAAGCTGTCAATTATAAAAGGGTTTTAGCCGATATTCAAACGAGTATATCTTTGTCGTTACTTGTCCGTTTTACTTGTTCTTTATATCCACGGTTTCGTCTTAGTATGTAGTAATATATTTTGGAAAGCTCGGCTCCTCCGGGTTACGTCTAAAGTCTCTTTTTGTCCAATAAAAAACGTCCAACAGCAAACATTTTCTGAAAAATACTTTTCGTCTACAATCTTGCAAAAATCATAACTCCTTCGTTATAGACTCTTTTTAATCCGTTCTTTCGCCTACGGATTCGTTTTTGAAAGTATTTTCTAAAAATTTTGCCAAAGTTTCCTTGGTGTTTACTGATTTTCCAGATTTTTACAAAACGGGACAGCATGTCTAAAATAGGTTCCAAATCAAGTTTCCAAGGTTAAAAACCAATTTCTACCATCACCAAACCTCTTGTAATCACCACATGACTAATCTAATCTTACCATACACCTTCTTAGGGTGCCATGGACTCCTAACCAAGTTATTAGAGCTAGGGGATTCATAACAAATAAGTTAGGGTTTGTATGTTTCTTTTTAGCCAAAATAAAGTGTAGTATAGCTACTTATACATGGTTTTTAGCATGATACTTATGTAATACATGTAAAAATAGGATGATCCATGAAAAAATAAAGATGAAAACTTACTTGACCAAATGAGATGATTATTGGATGATTATGCTTGATGTTCTTGTGTTTTTGTTGCTTGATTCTTGATTAGACATGTAAAATGAACAACTTTTGTGTTTTACTTTATGGAAAATGATCACTTGATCATGGTGATGATTATGGGTCGTGGGTTATGATGGGGGAATGGGGAAGATGAGAAGAATTTTGTTCTTAGCTCAAAATGTGATTTATGATTTTGTAATTTTTGGTAAAGTATGGTTTTATGTGTTTATTAGTTAAAAATGGGAAAGTTAATGCCAAGAGTTAAAATGGGTGATCATGGTCCGGTTTTTCAAGGGTAGAAGGGGGGGTTAGGGTACTTGGTATTTAATTAGAAAACTTGTATGAATTTTGCACTAGTTTGTGTTTTTAGTTACGATCGGGTACCGGTTTTATTAGAAATAAATGTTCACGAAGTTTACCGGGATGAAATAAAGTTATAATAATGTTAAAAACATATTAAAAATATGTTGGGTACATTTACTGAGTGATCGGGTGATTAATGTTTAGTTTTAACGAAAACCGTCGTTATATTCATACGCGTACGTTATAAATAAAATAAATTTCCAAAATACTGGGTAACTGAATGTTATAACTTTTATGATGTTAAAATGGATATAAAAATATGTCGGGACCATTGTGGGAATATTTAGATATATTCGTCGTGTATAAACCGTGTATTAACGTTTATTTGGAAATCATAATACGTAAAACGTTAATTATACTGAATATAGAAATTTGAAAATCCTGAGAGTGGTATAACATGTAAATGACCTACTGATGATATGCAGACTATCCCCAGTCCGTATGAAATGTTATTACTGATAATGCATGAATTCGCACCTGAACCAATACGGTTACGCGAATTTGAATACCCGTAAACTAAATTTACGATGAAATGTGTAATGCTCGTGAATGATGAAATCTTTTCCCGCAATGAATAGTGTTCCGTGAATAGTAAATTTCCCAAAAGTTTCTCAGAATATCAAATTGACCTCGAAAACGATGAATAGTAAACTGATGAATAGTGTTTTGATGAATAGTGTTTGATGAATAGTGTTTTTCCAAAGTTCGGGAAATGACCTGAAATGACCTGAAATGGTGAGTTGTGACAGCAACATCAATGACATCTATTCGGTTATCCGATTCAGAGTCATAATTTGAGGAGTACCTCGAAGTTTGATCGAGGTTAAAAGTGATTGCTTCAGTGCCCACACGTAGTGTGACCTCTTGCTCAAAAACATTGATGAGAGCATGGCCAATTCTAAGGAATCCTCTTCCAAGAATTAGAGGAACCCTCGAATCGGAATCAAAGTCAACAATCACAAAATCAGCGGGAAAATGGAACTTTCCTACTTTCACGAATACGTCCTCAGCAATGCCAAGTGGACGAGAGATTGAACGATCAGCAAGCTCAAGAGTCATGCACGTAGGAGTAAGTTCGGGAAGAGAAAGTTTCTTCCACACAGAATATGGCATCAGGTTAATGATATCACCAAGATCGGCCAAGGCGAAGCATTCAACCATTCTCGGAAAAACACATGGAATTAGAAATTTTCCGAGATCTCCAAGCTTCTCGAAAAGCTTTTTCAAGAGAACTGCTCATTCAGTGGAGTTCTAGCTATTTCAAACAGCTTTTCCTTGTTACTCAACAGATTTTTGATTGTTGATGCAAATTTGGGCATCAAGTTGATAGCATCCGCGAAGCTTATGTCAAAATGCAAATCTTGAAAGATTTGAAAGAATTTATCCATTTGGTGACTAGTTTTTTCGCGGAGCTTTTGTTCATTTAAGCGTGATGGGTAAGGAATGGAAGTTTTGGATTTAGGGTTTTCAACTGGAGTTTCTGGTGGATCAAAGACAACGCCAGGTTTGCATCTGGTTTCTGGAACAACTTGAGGATGGACTTGTGCGGTACTTTGTGGGATAGGAGATTGCACCTTGTCCTTTGTCACCTTAGGTTCACGTTCCACTACCGTTGGAGGAGAGGAAGAAGAGGTAGTAGGAATCTCGGGTTCACTATATGAAGCACCACTTCTAGTTGTGATGGCTTTTGCATCGCCCCTCAGATTAGCGATCGTGTTGCTAGGTAAAGTACCCGAGCCCGAGGGTCGATCATTTAAAGACTTCTTGATCTCAGAAATCTAGCTGACCAACAACTTGTTCATTTCTTCTTGGGATTTCATGAATTGCTTTAACAACTCGTCAAATGAAGGCCCAGTTGGAACAATGGCTTGAGTTTGGTTAGGAACATTTTGAGCACGGTTGTTTTGGTTGGGACCTTGGTTTTGGAAATTTCCTTGATTTTGGTTGTTGTTTCCATGAAAGTACCCTTGGTTGAAATTACCCTGACCTTGGTTTCGGTTAAAGTTTCCTTGATATTGGAAACCTTGATTTTGATTTTGGAAACCGTGACCTTGATTGAAATTCCCTTGGTTTTGATAACATTGGTTCATTAGATTTTGATTTTGGTTACGGTTTTGGACATTTTGGTTTTGATTAAAACCAGGTGGTCCAGGGTAGTGGTTAGGACGATAGCTCGGGTCCATTTGAGACGGTATTGGTCACCTCCTTGATTGGAAGTCCCGGCTATAGCATTGGCTTCATACGGAGAACCATCAGTAGTTGTGCAATTGTAGTAGGCATGCGGCCCACCACAAATAACACAGACTTCCACTTTCTTAACCTCAGCATGTTGAGAGGTTTGTGGAAAATAAACTTTCTTCTGTTGTGAGAGAACCAAAGCCTGAATAGCTTCAGTGAGTTTGTCAATCTTAGCATCGGTGCTAGATTGACTCATGGAAGATGAAGTGGAAGAACCAGCACTTACTTGGGAAATAACCGGTTTGCTTCGTGTAGAGCGGACCTTAGACTTGTTCTCGATCATAGCTAAAGCTTCTTTCGTGGTTCTACTAAGAAAATTACCTCCCACAGAGGCATTGAGAGAATCCTGATCAGCTTGGCTCACACCATTGTAGAAAGTATCGAGTTGCATCAACTCGGAGAAACCATGATGGGGACATTTGCGAAGTAATTCTTTGAAACGATCTCACGCTTCACCAAAGGATTCATCATATTTTTTAGTGAATTTGGTGATTTCGTTTTTAAGACTCGTGGTCTTTGAAGGTGGAAAGAATTCATTCACAAACTTTTTTACCAAATCTTCCCATGTCTCAATTGAGCGAGGGGGTTGTTTTTCAAGCTAAATCCTAGCTTGTCCCTCGAAAGAGAATGAGAAGAGAAGAAGCTTGATTGCTTCCGAAGGGACATTCTTGTATTTGATGGTTGACGTGATTTTGTTAAACCATCGAATGTGAGCATGAAGGTCGTCCCTATCAAAACCATAGAATTGACTTGAGGTTACAAGATTAAGTAACCCGGTTTTGAGCTCAAAATTATCAGCCATGATGGCTAGAACAATAATAGCATCTCTGTAACCCTCAATGGGTGCTTGGAGAAGCTCATTCATGGGGCGGTCTTCCGCCATGGTAACAGCAGATATGGAAACAGTACGAATCTCGGGTTCGACTATTTCGGATAATCTTCGGGTACGTCTTCGAGGAATTTTGACGAGTTCAAGTAAAGGGCTTTGAGGTAGACGAACGAGAACAACTCAATTAAAACAAACCAACTCAAAAAGACAAGTTGAACTTAAACCAATAATCACAAATGAATGGCTTCTTTGAAAAAGGTACACCACTCACAAGGATACAATGGCAAGTTTTAATCTTTGGTTTGGGAACTTATTAATGTTCATACCCCCAGTAAAGGGCTTTGACATAGACGAACGAGAACAACTCAATTAAAACAAACCAAACGGTCCACCCGCTAACCGTACTTTCAACAACAATCCTTCCAATAACTATGGTAGTACCAATAATCTTGAAGGATTGATGTCCAAGTTTATGGCATCTCAAGAAGCTCGCATAGCTAAGTTTGAAACCGAATTCAATCAACAACAAACGGAGATGACCAATAAAATTGACAACTTGTTGAAAGCCCTCAACAACCAAGTGCTAACTACACCTAGGAAGGACACTAGGGACACTAGTAGCGGAATCCAAATTAAGGACCCCTAATCATCCAAACACGTCCACTTTGTCAATGTTGTCACCATTAAGCCAATAGATAAGAATATAGAAGAAAGTGACAAGGATGAAGTTGGAATAGAAACTGGACATAAGGATGAGATTAAGGAAGTTGAGGATATTAAGGAAGAAAAGTTAGAGGAAGTAGAAAATGTAGAGGAATACTTTGATAAGTTACCCACCAAGGAAGAACGGGAATACCATAAGGATCTATTCGATGACCCCGAGACATCATACGTCCTTGGTTCACCACTCATCAAAGCGGGTGATCCCTCAAACATCAACATACCATGCAACATTGGGCATATGCATGTGTGAAGCTTACATCGATCTTAGGTCTCCCATAAACATTATGACTAGGACCTATTATAATTGGGTAATGAAGAAGCAACTTGGATATAGGATGATGCCCAACACGAATTGGATGAGCAACTTTGTAGGAAGAGTGAAAGGATTACATGTCTTTGTAGGAAACTTCACTTATGTTACTGACTTTGTGATTGTAGAGGATATTCGTCCGGTAATAGATGGTTGCCTAAGTCAAGTAGTGTTCGGAAAACCGTTTGTTGAGGCCTCTAAGATGAGTTATGACCCGTTCCTAGGGATAGTTAGATTCAAGGATGAGAATGATGAAATAGCTTACCAAATGCCCTATAAGATTGAACAATTCCGTCTTCTATAAAATCTTGAAAAGAAACACAAGCAAGCGGTTTACTATAGGAATGATGAGGGTAGACGTAGAGGAGTAGACTATGTCATGAGTAGAATATTTGGTTTCTACAAAGAATGTTTGCAACTAGGTCCGGAATACAAAACTAAGATTGAGGATGACCTAGAAATGTGACCAATGACGAGGTCACGTAATTGCCCGTGACCTTGAGTCTAGCTACAAGACTCGTAAATAAAGAAAAACGCTTCTTGGGAGGCAACCCATGTTTGCGTGTTTTTATTTGTTTGATTTTATTTATTTCCGTATGCATGTTTTATTTTTATTGTTGGTAAATCATGTTTCAAACTAAATTGTGAAAATGCTTTATTTTGTTTTTAACTTCGTCTTAATTACATATAAAGGTATTTTGCAAACGCTAAGTGTAAGGGAAATCCAAATTTGTTTATAAGAACGAAAATGAGAATGATTCACTACAATAGTAAATGAGCATGTATATTAGTATTTGTTAGAGTCAAATGCTTGCATCGAGTCATAATGATGTTTTGCAGAATTTTCCAGGAAATAAGGCATAAGTTTTTCCGGAAACTTAACATAAGATTTTTCCAGGAACATTCTGACGGCGTCAGGAGTTACAACCTGACGGCGTCAGGTACCAAAATTCTGAAAAATTTTGCGAGTTTTGTTAATACCGAAGTCTTAAAGTTTTTGTTGATTCTTTAGTTTTATAAACTCCAGTAAATCTGCAAACATTCATTCCACAAGCATTATATCTTAAATTTTTTTCTAGGATTCGTTAGTATATATAGATTGCCGCCGATTTTACGCGAGGTTTGCCTTGATTGTATTCTCAGGTTTAACAGGTTATATATGACAAGAAGATGATTTATATTTCTGGAGGGAAGCTTTCAATGTTCATTTTCTTGGAGGAAGATCTAACCTTGTTGACACACTATCCACACCGAACGAATCAGGGGAGTATTTGTTTTCATTCTTTTACCTGTTTTACTTTTACATTCTTTAATTGAACATTGGGGACAATGTTCATCCTAAGTGTGGGGGATGGTAAATGATGATACCTTATAGGATACAATTGCACTTGAGTTTGTTTGTTTGATAGTAGGTGTGTAATAAAACTAAGAGAAATACTTGTTAGTGTAATTTTAGCGCCAAATTTAAATTTTTTTACAACATTTAGGAGTGAAACTTTAGCCTTAACAAGCGTCTCATGGATAGGAGTTGTATGACTAGCACAAAACCGTACCACTTAAAAAATTTTCCACCCAAATATCTGAGGTTCGCCTTTAGATTTGATAGGAAAGCATTCATTATTAGTGCTTATGAGTGTACCGATAGCATTTATATTCTAGAACTTGCGTTAGTGATGCATCCCGAGACCGCTAGTGAGACTACATTCGTGTAGTAGGATTTACTACATGATAAGAGGCATTAGGATCACCCTTGTGTTTAAAACCGTATCATAATTACTTGACCATTTAAGTCATATTACTTGACTATTAAAGTCAATTAATTTTCCCACACCTTAGCATTGTACTCATTTTTAGTAGACGAAACCCCTAGTACACCCCTCCGAGCCTATCTTTTCGTTTCTAACTTTAAGCATTTTACTTAAAGAAAGAATTTGTTACAACCCACCCAAATGTGCAACCAAATCGCCTTAGCCTTCCGTGTATGCACTCATCTTTAGTGCATTATTGTTATTTGTTTAAACCCTTAGTTAATTATCTAATTGATTACATGGTTGCTAAGTCGAGTCATATCTTGTACATATTATTTTGGAACGATTGGGACTCATGGGTAAAGTACTAGTGTTATGGAGTAATGGGGAAGAACATAATATATTACCCCCATATGTGCGTTAATCTTAAAAAGTACTCCAAGTATTTTGATTATCTTGATTCGAGTCATTAGAGTAGTTATTTGTAAAGTATGTAAAAGTTCAAGTGTAAGGGGAATGCAAATTCCCTATGATGTATTATTTTGGATGGTAGGGTAAGAGTGTATGCAAAAATAAATAAATAAATAAATAAATAAATAAAAAATCAAGAAAAAGAAAAAAAAATAGAAAAAGAAAAAGAGAAAAATATACGGACTACCATCCCGTTTCATTCTATATTTGTTTTATGTTTTTGTTATTTTTTATTTATTAGCTTAAGTCGAGTCGAGTCTTGGCTTAGCAACGCCATATTGTACATGTAATTAACCAAGATGATTAACTCGCCACCAGTAAATATTGCCTTTATCCAACAAAACCGTGTTTTCCATATCCCTACACCTAACGTTATAACCCTTTAAAAGACCTCTTTGATAGTTTATCCTATGTGCTTACGCCAAGTGGTGGAGGTTTGATCATTTCCCAAGCCTATGGTAATCTATTTGCTATGACAGGTAGTGAGAGATGTTTTCCATTTCCATAATGTGATATATACTTTATTACACCCGAGGGATGTGAGTATCTAAACACTATTTGTGAGGTGCTAGTGTATAACCTCCGTGCTTGTTTTTAGTTTTTAGTGGAACGATTATTTGTTGTAATTACTTTTATATTAGTGTTAAATGACCCCTAACTTGTATTTTGATTAGAATAAAAGCGCATTTGCTTGAGGACAAGCAAATCTCAAGTGTAAGGGTATTTGATGAGGCGAAAAGTGTACCGCTTTTAAGGGGTCATTTAAGCCTGAATTCGTAATTATTTGATCAATTATAGCTCTAAATCGTTCCTTTTGTCATATTAGGTACTTCTGAGGAGAAATCTGGAAAAGGAAGCGTTTTGGACGTTTTTGGAGCATAAAAGTGAAGAAAACGGCAAAGTCTCTAATTCCATGTTGGGAACAGTACCTGACGACGTCAAGGATTAACACATGACGGCTTCAAGAGTGACAAAAGAGGTGGAAGTGGATATTATAACGTGACGGCCCAGAGTATTTTCAGTGTTAATGACCTGACGGCGTCACCAAGGCCGTCAGGGTCAAAATGCATTTGACGGCCCAGAGTATATTTCTACATGAAGGCATCAAGACTGGATCTAGGCAATACGAATTTTAACTTGGCGGCGAGTTAACGGCGTCAGAAGCCAATACATGACGCCGTCAGGATGTTCTGTCTATATATATTTTTCCAATTTTTCATTGTACAGAGTGGAACAAGTTGTGGAATACTAAAACACAAACCCTAGGTCGAATTTCCTGCTTATTGAGGGGGTTTCAAACCCTTCTTTCTTCCATTTTTGAATAAAGATAAGTCTTCCAATAATCATTCAATATGTCTATGTGTTGTTTGATTCTATCTTATGCTTGTCTTTCTTTTAACATGTTAGGCTAGGTTTTTATTGTGTTTGCTTAGATGTAGTGAAACCTAGATGTTGATTATTTGTTGATTGTTTGTTTATAATTATTACAGATGATTGTATTCGATGTTATGCTTAAGAAAACTGGCAGACTTCCATTGGTAACTTGCTTGAACGTCTTAATAAACATGATCGGAGGTGTACTACGATTTTTGGTTGTATTTAATCCATAAGTGAATTCTAATGATCCCATGTTAGGAGCTTTTAGTCGGCTCGACAGAGGAGTGAAGTAGGGTCTTATAGAGTTAGGGAATATTGTACACGGCCCTACGACTAGTATTAAGGAATATAACCCGTCATCCATTCAATTGTAACAAGCTAATCAACCGGTAAAAGATATCTAGGGAGTAATGAAATCTAAGTAAACAAAACTTTTCTCATTATTGTTTCCACCACATTAGTTAAATTTTATTTCTTTTATTTTATTTTGATTGCATTTGTAGTTAATTGGGTTAGTTGGCTAGCAACTAATTCCGCCCACTCTTTCAAAACCCGAGATTTTACTTGCTTTCATAAAATATAAAAAAATACAAAAAGAATCATCCCTCACCTCTAGACCTAGTTTAGTAGGCTTTCTAATCCTAGCAACACTATTCCTGAGTTGAACGATCAATCCCCCGGTACTTGTCACTATACTATACTACAACGATCAGGTACACTACCTAGCGGGGATTGCAAGCTTCTCAAGATCCCTTAAGAGGTAAAACTTGTTGCGAGGGCACAATCCCGCGTATCAAGTTTTTGGCGCCGCAGCCCGGGGAATAGTTATTGTCTAGGTTAGAATTTATTTTTATTAGGTCTACTTGCTAGATTCCTTTCTAGCAAGATTTTTATTTTTATTTTTAGGTTTTCTTTAGTATATCTTATTTCTTCGTTTCTTTGTTCGTAACTTTTGCCATCCGACATCATGGAAGGTGGTAATATCTTTGATCCCATCAACCCACCACAACAAAACCACCCATAAAACCCACCACTAGCAAATCAACCTCCTAGACCCCGAACTTTAGGAGAGTATTCCCGTCCTAGCCACCAAGGCTATCGAAACACCATTGAGCTCACTCAAGGAGCCAATGTGTCCCCCTTGCGATCCGAAACCATCCGGTTGGTGCAAAGCGGATGTGCATTCCATGGACTTCGTTCCGAAGATCCTAATCAACATCTCAAGAATTTCCTAAAAATCGTATATTCCATAGACCTTGATGTTGCAACTAGAGAGACGACCCGATTACGTCTATTCCAATTCTCTCTACGTGACCAAGCTAGTCAATGGCTTGAACGTTTACCCGCGGGATCCATCACCTCTTGGGATGATCTCACTTCTCGTTTCCTTGCTCAAATTTTCCCACCGGGGAGAACTACTAAGCTTAGAAATGATATCTTGATGTTCCAACAACATCAAGGTGAAACTCTCTATGAAGCATGAACTCGTTTCAAGGACTTACTCCAAAAAGTCCCTCATCATGGCATAGATCTTTGGCTCCAAGTCCAAATCTTCTATGACCATATCGATCTCTCCACAAGGCGAACCATTGACCAATCGGCCGGTGGCAAGCTACGTGATCTAAGTGCGGAAGAATCATGGGAACTCATAGAAGATCTTGCTCTCTATGACAACGAAAGTTGGAATGATCCCCGTGATTTGAACAAAACGGTCAAGGCAATATCTTTGCCTTCGAACAATTCTAGCACTCCTGACCGTAGGATCATGGAACTTGAGGACCAAGTCAAGTTTCTCATGAAATCCTACGAAGCTCCTAAGCCTTCAAGCCAAGTGAACAAAATCACTTCTTCATGCGAATTATGTAGTGGTCCCCATGACACTCGTGATTGCGTGGAACTCCCCGGACAAGCTTTTGTGGATTACGCATCCTCGCGTACCGACGAAGCGGGAGACAAGTGGTATACTTTCAAACCCGAGCCAAACCCTTACGGTGATTCCTACAATCCTTCTTGGAAAAATCACCCAAACCTTAGGTGGAAACAAAACCAAAACATGCCCCAAAACAATTCTTCCAATCCACCTAATCGTTATCAACCAAACGGTCCACCCTCTAACCGTACTTTCAACAACAATCCTTCCAATAACTATGGTAGTACCAATAATCTTGAAGGATTGATGTCCAAGTTTATGGCATCTCAAGAAGCTCGCATAGCTAAGTTTGAAACCGAATTCAATCAACAACAAACGGAGATGCCAATAAAATTGACAACTTGTTGAAAGCCCTCAACAACCAAGTGCTAACTATACCTAGGAAGGACACTAGGGACACTAGTAGCGAAATCCAAATTAAGGACCCCTAATCATCAAAACACGTCCACTTTGTCAATGTTGTCACCATTAAGCCAATAGATAAGAATATAGAAGAAAGTGACAAGGATGAAGTTGGAATAGAAACTGGACATAAGGATGAGATTAGGGAAGTTGAGGATATTAAGGAAGAAAAGTTAGAGGAAGTAGAAAATGTAGAGGAATACTTTGATAAGTTACCCACCAAGGAAGAACGAGAATACCATAAGGATCTATTCGATGACCCCGAGACACCATACGTCCTTGGTTCACCACTCATCAAAGCAGGTGATCCCTCTAACATCAACATACCATGCAACATTGGGCATATGCATGTGTGAAAAGCTTACATCGATCTTAGGTCTCCCATAAACATTATGACTAGGACCTATTATAATTGGGTAATGAAGAAGCAACTTGGATATAGGATGATGCCCAACACGAATTGGATGAGCAACTTTGTAGGAAGAGTGAAAGGATTACATGTCTTTGTAGGAAACTTCACTTATGTTACCGACTTTGTGATTGTAGAGGATATTTGTCCGGTAATAAATGGTTGCCTAAGTCAAGTAGTGTTCAGAAAACCGTTTGTTGAGGCTTCTAAGATGAGTTATGACCCGTCCCTAGGGATAGTTAGATTCAAGGATGAGAACGATGAAATAGCTTACCAAATGCCCTATAAGATTGAACAATTCCGTCTTCTATAAAACCTTGAAAAGGAACACAAGCAAGCAGTTTAATTTAGGCTTGCAAGAGTGTGAGCAAAACACTCTTTGGACCAATGGCTTACCAGCAAAAAAGGAACTCCCAGTAATGCTTTTAAAAAACGTAAATCCAACCCAGGGATTATGCAACGGAACTCGTCTCATCATTACTGATCTAGGCCAGTTTGTTATTCGCACAAAAATCCTAACTAGATCGAACATAGGAGACATTGTTCTCATACCTAGAATCACACTGACATCCACACAATCAAACTGGCCATTCATAATGAGGCGGAGGTAGTTCCCTATCAAACCATGCTATGCAATGACTATTAACAAAAATAAAGGGAAGTCACTTAATCATGTAGGTATATATTTGCCAAATACCGTGTTCAGTCACGACCAACTTTCTGTAGCCCTATCTAGGGTCACAAGCCCTGATGGCCTAAAAATCCTTATGCTGGAAGATGAAGACATGGAGCTAAAGGACCGTACCCGAAATATTGTTTTTAGGGAGACTTTTACCAACCTATATTAACAACCATAGATGCTCTTCTCATAATGAAACACCACTACTAAATTTATATTTCCATCTAAAATAATTGATACCTTTCCCGTCTTACATATTATTTTAGCTCATCTTACACATGACATGACAGGTGTTCCAACTTCCTATCTTGACATACCAAGGTACCCTCCCAATAAATCTAATTCCATTCTAAATAATTAACATATTTCTCACACACCCATTATTGCAGGCTGCTTTGCAGGATGCACACATGCCTCACCGTACCCCAGTTTCTAGACTTTATAACAAGACATGTGGGGCATAAGATGGAATTGAGTTATTTACGCTTATTGTTTGGTTACTTTAAAAAAAATTGCAAATGCTTTTTTCGCCTACAGTTGAATGTTCTGATGTACCTATATGTGCTATGCTTATTGTCAACACAAACCATAAACTAAGAAACGATACAACTTTTCTAAGCAATCAAAAAGAATTTTTGGCCATTATATAAAAGGCCAAACCTGCTGAAGCGATCTTCAGATGTTGTCTTCAATTGTGGTTGCCAGCCAGCAAACTATCATTTCTTTGGTCAACACTTCTCCAAATTTAACCTGCCGCGAGAAGAAGGTAAAAGTGAGATATAATTTGTTGAAAAATATAAAACCACCTATTTATTTTAAGGAACTGTTAACAAACACTAACTGTACAACTAAATACAAGAATAATCAGGCTGCCCTACTAAATGAGAAACTAAACACGAAATCGACCAACGATGACAAAAATGAGAATATGAGTAAAATATATAAGTGTGCAGTCCATGCGTTAGCCAACATTTTGAAGAACTACCTACTTCCAAACACACACAAATTACGACATTTAAGCCAGACACACACAAAAGCATCTGACCTCTTACCAAACAATCATAAAATACCATCTCGAAACAAATTCCACAACAAACAAAACTAAAGATTAAAGAACCTTCTCATACAATGACACAAGTCGAGGTATCAACATAACATGATATTATGCAACAAATGAGTGGTTAGCTTTCACTATTTCTTTCATCATTATAGATAAGCTATATATTTAGCGAAACCCATGAACATCACTGTTTGGCCAACACTAACACCCATTTTTTTACATTTTAATTCAGATTTCCTACATTTCTATTCTATATTAGCCAACTAAAATAGAAATTTTAAACGGCTCAATGACATCACAAACTACTTAAAGACAAACAGGATCAAAAAAATTCATCATAACAAATAGAAACTAAAAAAGCAATATAATGTTAACTTGTGGATAGGATCTTCATTTGGTTTACACAGACCAACAATCGTCAACCATAAACGGAATTCATGATCATTTCATGAAGATAGAACCCTAATTAATGATCATTTCATGAAAATAAAATACCACAAACCCTAATTCGATTTCCTATACATTTTTGATTTGATTAATATGCATGATACCTAAAGCCTTATTTTCTAGTACATAATCTTTTGGAGCATATCCCATTTTGCTGTGTGTTTTATTCATTGATGTGAGAGAAAAAGTCAATATACCCTTAAAAAAACCCACATACACAACATGTTGATATAAATAATGCATAAAAAAACCCCCATTTTGCTACGTTTTGACGATCATAAAATGTAAAATCATTACGTAAACAAGTACTTAGTTACAAATATCATTCCATCCAACTAAATCACTTAAGGTATGAATAAACAAATGTCTACTACATTTTATGATCAAATGAATTTTTATTTAGACACTACAAATTTTATAAAATGTTATAAACATTTTATATATTTTAGAAAAACACTTTTGATAATTAAAGGAAAATGTTTAATTCATAATAAATATATGAATTCAAATTTTTAACCAAAATCAGTTAGATTTTCACCAAATACACTTTCACAAGAAAAGGACAAAGAAACTGGCCGTTACAGGAGGGCGGCCCCCTTAATTATAAGGGCGCCCCCTTAATTTTAAGGGGGACGACCACCATTTAAGGGGGCCGACACGCTCCTGTGGCCAGTATCTTTTGCCTATAAATACTGGTTCATTTCTGCAATTTTTCCTCACCTTTTACACTAAAATTTTTAGTCCAAATCCTTGCCAAACATCCTTCTAAATCCTTTGATCATAAGTTTGTTAGTCTTTATTTCAAGTGATTCAATCCCTCACCATTCAAAGTGCAAGAGAAGAATACTCCTTCTATATCAAATCAAGAAGTATTGTAGATTAGTTTTGTAGTTTGTGTAGATCACTTGTAAAGTTGTGTTGTGCTTGTAATAAGTATATTTAGGTGGGTTTTTTATTAAGTAAAGTAGAAGTAGTGTTGTGAAGAAGAAGTAGTGAAGTAGTGTGAAGGCGTGGAGTGGTAGTGGTGTGTACAAGTCGTGAAGAGTCGTGAGATTGGTTCTAGCTATCATTAGAACTCGACATTTAGCTTAGTGTCGTTAATTGGTGTAAGCAAAAGTTGTGTAAGGTTTCTCCGCCACAAGGGAGTTTATTGACATAGTGAAGAAAACTCTCGAGTAAGAGACTTGGGGAATGGAGTAGAGCGAAGATGAGCTTCGTAGCCGAACCACTATAAATCCTTGTGTTGTGGTTTGATCTTTCTAACTCTATTTTTTCATTACTTTCATATTTACATTATATTTGGTTAGTTAGTTAGATAAATTGTTCATATAGTGCAAGTGTTGAAATTCACATAAACTAGAATCGAAGTTTTTGCAAACAAAGTTTTCATAAAATTTAAAAGGACGTAAAACTATTCAACCTCCCTTCTAGTTTTCCACACAACATACACCAACGACATATAAACATCAAATGCAAATATTAAAAGTTATATTTCATTCATTGATTTAAAGGTTCAACCATAGTTGATTGATGATATCATCTTTAAAATATACACCATATAAGCATAAGAGACTAAAACACCAAAAGAAACTAATAATCATTATCAATGACAATCTAATATAAATCCATCACAGTCACATGCATCTCCTTCTCATCAATACCAGCCCTAGCTTCAATCAAGACTTCTGTCAACACCTCCAGCCTCTTGGTTTCCCTAGCCTGAGTTTCTTTCAAACACTCAATGCATCACCAGCAGTCTCTTCATCATCCAAACTAGCTTCAGTCGCAGCAATCAAAAGACTCCTCTTACTGATTTTCCTCCTGAGATCATCACACTTTTCACCAACAGACATTATAAAACCTTCGTCTTCAGTCATTTCTTGACTAAACAAGAATTTTATACACTTATTCAAGTCGGGAGAACCACTGACATCTTTCAGTGTCAAAACATCACAAATCACCATTGTTTTAGTTTTTAGGTGAGTTTTAGTTGGAAGAATAAGTGAGATGTAACTATGAGTTAGAGCAATAAGTGAGATGTAACTGTGAGTGTTAAGTAGCATAAATAAGAAGTACAAAATAGAAGATGAGAAGCCATCATTGGTTGGAGAAACTGAAACCATCATTACCTACAGTAACTGAAATGCCATTGATCGATTAATACATGCAGAACACGTCCAATCAATAATTTAACAAAATAGTAACACAAAAAACACCAAAAACATCATACTTTACCTTTTACCATAAAAGGCCCTTAAAAACCATCAAAATATTAGACAAAAATATCAATATGAAAATACAACCTATCAATCATAGCCCTTAGAATATAACTTTTACCATAAAAAGTCCCTAAAGTCCACAATGCATTATACCAACATCACGCAACAAAAAACTAAGGTCGAATGCTTAAATAAGTTTTTTCATTTCAGCATTACAAATTTTATTTTATTCGACTTTAACTAAATATAAAGCCTAATGTTCATCCATTTTCTTCACATAACCTTCCTATTCACGAATACCATCCTTTGTTTCAAGAAACATTTGTGCCAACCCGAAAAGCATGTCCGAAACCCTAGACATAGTTTTTCTCAAGGAATCCAAACAATCAGTAGCCATCCCAAGATCTTCCAAAGCCTTCATGTCGTAAATCAACAAGCGACGCTTGCTAAGGACCCTCCTGAGATGATCACGACAATCGTGAAGCAATAAAGCAAACGCCTCTCCTTCATCAGCCTCTTGCTGAAAACACACACACATACAATCATGTAAGTGAAGAGAACCAGCTACCTCTTTAAGCTCATCCAATATCTGAAATCGTGCCATTTAGATGTAGATACTTTAGACGTATATATAACTAAATATGAGAATGCACCAAATAAATAGGCAAACTTTTAGAAGATGAAAAGGCATCATTGAAAATATAAGATGAAAAACCCCATTCAATTTAACAATCCATAAGATTACCATAAGAAAACCTAGAAAAACATCGCAACAAGTTTACATCAACATTACGCAACAAGCACTACATCGAATGAAAAACAAGACCTAACATTATGCAATGAACAATTAGAAGCAGCCCGTGTGCATCAAATGGGTCTGAATGACTCATAAGGATTAATGGCCAAGTCATCACATATACACCAAACACAAGCTCATTATTAGCCCGACCTTAGACTCAACCCAGTAACACACCGTCAGGTGTTGTTAGGCACACACTTATGAATGTTTTACACTATCTAACGATTCACATTTTGATAAACTTAAAATTAAACTAAAATATAAAAGTTTAATACGGAGTATGATTCAACATTAAATCACATATGGTGAAAAAAAAAAAAAAAAAAAACTTTAAATCACATACTATCCTAGATGCCAATAATGTGATTCAAACATTAAATCATTCAACCTTTAAATTTTATTATTAGATCACAATATCCATTACTAATTCATAGGTCAATCAAAAATCATTTCAATCCACTATACATATACATCCACAAAACCACAACACAACAATCATTTAACAAAAAAACAACACAACATAGCACATAACATACGGTACATCGAAACTCAAACGAGATAGACCCAAAAAAACAAAAGTACATCGTCTTTGTTGTCCTGTAAAACCCTAAACCAAACAACCCCCAAAATCAAATCTTGATTTATTTCATCTCAAATCAATCAATTAAACCCTATTTCCAAACACCCTTTATCCCCAATTTCTTATTTTTCGTAAAAAGCCCCAACCTTTATCAATCTTTTGGTCTCAATTTTGAAAATCTTGATGATTCAAAAGAGGGTTTTTGTTTTTGGCTTTTGATTGGTGAAATATCAAAAGGGTTTTTGATTTTTGGTTCAGAATTTGAAAATCTTGAAAATTACTAAAAGGGTTTTTGATTTTTGATATAAATGTGTAAAATTTTGATGAAATACAAAGAGGGTGTTGAAGAGATGTAATGGTGGATCAGTTTTGTATCCGCCACGTCGAATTCGTTGTTATTGTTAATAAAGTTATTGATTTAAGGTTTGATAAGATTGGAAATTGTGATTGTGAATAATAAATAAAGAATGCTGAGTGTGCTGAGAGTGCATCTTCCGTCCGATATTCCGATTGTGGGTTGTGAACTTTCGCCGTATGTGCTTTTACGTCGTCCGGATCAGTCTGTGTTTACGGATGATGTGCCTGAGACGTCGCCTATTGAGGGACATTTTTTGAGATATAAGTGGTTAGTTGTTATTGGTCTTTTTTGTAGTTAAAGGATGTTGGTTTTTGGTTATACAATGTGTTACTTTGCCTATTGAATACGGTAGAAGTGAAGTATTGAAGTTTGTTTTTTGATGTAGTTGCTTGGTTTGTCGTTTAGCTATCATGTCTTTAGATAGAATCTAGTTTTATGACGTAGAATGTTGATTTATTGGTTCCGTGTTTTTGGAGAAAATCTAGCTTGTAGTTGATTTATCAGTTCCGTGTTTTGTGATGTAGTTGCTTGATTTGTCGTTTAGCTATCATGTCTTTAGATAGAATCTAGCTTTATGACGTAGAATGTTGATTTATCGGTTCTGTGTTTTTGGAAAAATCTAGCTTGTAGTGGAATGAAAGGCATACTTGTGATCTAAATGTGAATAGGAAATCGAAGGTGTGAAGTCAAATAGTCTCTTTCACAATCTTTGTCTTTAACGAAGAAACTAGGTTAGTTTGGTAACTGTACTGATATTTCAGTCATTCGTATTTCTATAAGAATTTCTACAAACCTGAATATTTTGACCTTATTATGAAAGGCATGATCCTCACACTTGTGATAATGCTTTAAATGCACATGTAAAGGTGTAGGGATGCGATGGAGTTTTATGTTTTGTTACGGCACTATTGACAATAGTTCTAGATTGTTATGTTAAATAGGATTTTAGTAAATATGACAACTATGACTCATGACAACTATGACTCATGACAACTATGACTCATGACAACTATGACTCTAGACATCGAAGAGTGCAGGCCTAGAGCACTGTGAGATTCGCAAATCAGACTGAGAGTTAACGTACTAGTTTTACTAGCCAAATTCAACAATAGTCACGTTAACTTTGTAGAACATCTATAAAACAGAATAATAGTTAGATCTATCATTAGTGCGTTGTCCTGCCCAATGAGTCATTTGTCATGATAATAATATATTATTAAAGAGTTTACTATTCATGTGGCTACCAGTATGCCTGGATTTTGAACGATTTGCCTTTAAATGAGCGAATGACCCTCTTATGGCAATTGAATCATCGTACAGTTTTTTGTATAATTGTCCCTAGATTTCTTACTTTAATTGTACCTGCTTTTTATATTCACTGTTTAGGGATTATTGATTCATAGCCATTCACTAAAAAAACTAGTTTGGATAGATTTTGCAATAATGTCATCTTTGTTAAGTTCATTTATAAGCTCTATACTTCATTAAATAATCAGTATATCAAACACCCATATAAATGATTATCTGACTATCACAATTTATTATCTCCTACAGTTTGTTTTATTGCAGCTGATTATCTTTGTTTCCTATTTATAAACAGTTTTGAAATGCACATCCAAATTTTAGTTTTGAAATGCTCATCCGAATTTTAGTCTCACATTTGTCTTATTACATTTATTTTGACCTAAAATTAATGCTTTGTGATATCTTGCTTTATATGCAGGTACCGTATACAAAGTGATAAGAAAGTTGCTATTTGTAGTATACATCCATCCGAACAAGCTACGTTACAGTGTTTAGGATGTGTAAAAGCCAAAATACCTCTTGCTAAAAGCTACCATTGCTCTCCGAAATGCTTTTCTGATGCATGGCAACACCATCGTGTTCTTCATGAACGTGCTGCTAGTGCTGTTAACGAAAATGGAAATGAAGAAGAAGAGATATTCGGAAGATTTAATAATAATAATAACAGTAATAATAATAATCAAAGCTTATCAAGCTCACAGTCTCTTCCAAGCCTTGCAAATGGTGCAACACCCTTATATCCTGCAGCTGTGACACAGAGGAACGGTGGTGAAACATGGTTTGAAGTTGGTCGGTCTAAAACCTATACACCAACAGCTGATGACATCGGTCATGTTCTCAAGTTTGAATGTGTGGTGGTTGATGTAGAGACGAAATCACCCGTTGGACACACGAACACCATATTGACATCACGTGTGATTCCGGCTCCATCACCTAGTCCACGAAAATTGATCTCGGTTAGCAATTCTGATGTCATGGGGCATCTGGATTTAGATGGACGTCTTTCATCTAATGGGACCTTTACTGTGCTCTCGTATAATATTTTAGCAGATACATATGCTACGAGTGATTTATATGGTTATTGTCCGTCATGGGCCCTTTCTTGGCCTTACCGTAGACAGAATTTGTTACGGGAAATAGTTGGCTACCGAGCTGACATTGTTTGTCTTCAAGAGGTATATCTGCTGTGCGCATAGTCAAATGTTGAATGTTATTATGACAATGTTACCGGGCATTCTAATTGTTTAATTACTTTGGGGTCAAATAGTCATAGTAGTTGCAAAAAGACTGAATATTGAAGGATTAATAAATAATACTATTTGTTAACACCTTTTTGACCTAATTTGGGAGACTTCTATGATCCTCACAACTGTTTCTGCCTTTTTATTATTTACAAAGTATGTCATTTTTGGTCGTTTTACCAGAACTTGTATCAATAAACAACTGATGATCTGATAATTACAATTTCAAGAAACGGAAGCACAACTGAATCCTATCTATTGCACCTATTTTATGACAGCTGATCATTTAATTCTGAGAATTTAAATCTCATCATAACTTTTAAGATGCTCATTATAACACTCCCTAAGCTGATTTTTATTGCCTAAAAAGTTATGCTAACATCTACTTCTTCTCAGGTTCAAAGCGATCATTTTGATGAGTTTTTTGCTCCTGAGCTGGACAAACATGGCTATCAGGCTCTATATAAGAAGAAAACAGCAGAGGTATGTCCACACCCCTTAATCTGTCTCATATCCTATTATGATCCTTCGTTATTGATTCTATCGATGGCCGTTTGCAGGTTTTTAATGGAAGTATAATGACTATTGATGGATGTGCCACATTCTTTCGCAGAGATAGATTTTCTCATGTCAAAAAATATGAGGTAGACATATGTTTTTAATATACAGAGGGTTTTAGTTACATCATTTTTCTAACAGAACATTATGCTGAGCATGCAGGTTGAGTTTAATAAAGCTGCGCAATCTTTAACCGATGCTTTGGTTCCTAGTGCTCAGAAGAAAACCGCTTTAAATCGGTTGGTCAAGGTATCTTGCATAGTCTTCTGCCTCATAACTGCTGATCAAATGTTATGGTTTTGATGAAAAATTCATTGCATGTAACAGGATAATGTTGCTCTAATTGTTGTTCTAGAAGCGAAGTTCAGTAATCATGGTGTTGATAATCCAGGAAAGAGACAGCTTGTTTGCGTGGTAAGATATAGCAATTTGTGTAGATGTATACATTGAGAGGTTGTATGCAATATATAATTAAAAACAGTAATAACTTTGATAATAATGTAAATCTATGAAAAAAAAACAGTTTTTGGAAAATATAATATTTGTGATTTTTTACCTTGGTTGACTTATTAGGCCTGTTTTTCTGTTAGCTAAATCTTATAATTTATTGGACCCATTTCAGATAAAACAAAACCCAAGTTGATCCATTGATAAGTAAAAAATTCGAAACTGTTACCCCTACATGTTAGCATGGAATCTTGTATCAGTTGTTAAAATTCATATTCATCTTGGATTTCCGCACTCTTGATGTAAGTATTGCTTCTTTTGTGTGTAGGCAAATACGCATGTGAATGTTCAACAAGATTTAAAGGATGTCAAACTATGGCAGGTTATATTCTCAGAAGCTCTTATCTCTTACCCTATGACTGTGACTAATTAGAAAAAGAAATAGGCATTATGCTTTTTTTTTAAAGTTTTTTGCTTGTTTGTGCGACAATCCAGGTTCATACTTTGTTGAAAGGTTTGGAAAAGATAGCTGCGAGTGCGGATATACCAATGTTAGTCTGTGGGGATTTTAATTCAGTTCCTGGAAGGTATGTGGTCTATTTCTATACTCATCAAGAATTATATTGGTATAATCACCTGAATTATAAAAAAATCCATCTATTTTTATGGAAAGTAGATCATTTATTGTTGAAATATGATTACAGTGCTCCTCATGCACTTTTAGCAATCGGGAAAGTTGATCCAATGCATCCGGATTTAGCCGTAGATCCTCTTGGAATTCTGAGACCGGCCACTAAATTGACTCACACCCTGCCTTTGGTAACGCACCTTTATATATTCAGTTGTTTATTAGTTTTCTTACACATTCCTGATAGTTCTATTGTGGAGTTTGAATCTGATGATCATGGCTCTGTGTTTTACAGGTTAGTGCATACTCATCTTTTGCAAGAATTGGAGCCAATCTTGGTTATGAGCAACAAAAGAGGAGAGTGGATCCTGCTACAAATGAACCTCTATTTACAAATTGCACAAGGGACTTCATTGGTACACTAGATTATATATTTTACTCAGGTATGTCTCCAAATTTAAACTACTAGCCGCCTTTTGTGCTTTATAAATCGGCCCACCTGAAACATATATAAACGTTTATTATGTTTTTTCTGTCTAATTCTTCGAACTGAAAATTTATGAATTTACATGTATGGTGGTTACAGCGGACACCTTGACAGTGGAATCATTGTTGGAATTACTGGAGGAGGATAGTTTGAGGAAAGATACAGCACTTCCTTCTCCTGAATGGTCATCTGATCACATTGCACTCTTGGCTGAGTTTCGGTGCAAGCCTCGAACTAGACGTTGATCATTTTAGGCAAGTACTCCATCTCTTCAACTAGAGTTGCCAAAATTGTTGGAACGGGCGGGTTGAGTAAAGGGTCAAGATGGGTCTGGGTCAAAATGTGTAAGCTTTAATACCAGGCAAAACAAGCTGAGTTGGATCCACCAGCAAACTCCTCATAATTCATTTAGCCTATTTTATGGTTAAATAGTTTGTTAAATATGATTGATACCATAAAAGTATTAAAAATTTTAGTAAAGCGATTTAGTAGGTTTTTTTAGATGATATCTGACCTTTTTTGTGTTTAGTGTAGTCTTTTAGCTTAACTTGTTGGCGATGTATAAGTACATAAGCGGATTGACTTGCTTTTAGGTAGCCGCGTTGGAAATTGTGACCTTTTAACGTTTATAACTGACTTTTGATGACTCCCCATCTTCCCCTGATTGGGCACTCCTGGTAATTCGTCTTATGCTACTCCAATGTGGCATGATAAATCTAAGAATTGATACAGGTGGTGGGTTGATTGACGGGTCTTAAGAGGTTTTTAGTACGCAAAAAATGGGGTGGGAGCAAAAACTTTATTATTCGCTTAGTAGTTCCGTAAAAAATCAGAGTCAATACTCAATATGAATGCAGACATATGTTATTATACATATATAATCCAAGTTTTATCTAATAAAAATTGGATGATATATGTTCTGTTTGATCCATGTCCTTTTTGGTCCACATTAAGCCCCAGTCATTTGTGGACTTTTGCATAGCCTGATAGAGCTGGGTGGGGAGGCGATACTAGCTTCCATGTCAAATAGAGGCTTTACTCCGGGCAAATACCTGTATAAAAGTGACTTAATAAGCTATGAATTGACCCATTTTTAGGCGAATGGGTCGAAATAGCTACCTTTGGGAAGAAATATATGTTGGCCATATAAGTTTGATTGCAAATGTGCTTTGATTTCGGAATTACACATCATCTTAGTGTTCTTTTTTAATCTGCAGGTTTGGTGGAAAACTGAAGATAGAAGTAAAGAGAAAGCAATGATGGATAAAAGCTAAAAAACTGTAACAGTAGATCGATAGAGCGTCATCTGTTGGGATGACCCACTCTGTGTATCATGCTACTACCCTTTGTCCCATACACATCTTATTTATTTAGTTTCTCCCTTCTTTTTCATAGAAAGATCATTTAAACGATATCCGAGGTTTTCAATATAATAGCCACCAGTATATTTTCTTTATTTGATCGCCTCTAGTCATTGCATTTCTGCAATATAAAGATTAATACTTGACCCGACAGGTTTCTAAAGCTAATCACTGAAAGCTTCTATAATATGTTTGAATGCATTGTTACAAGTAGCGGCCAAAAAAAAAAAAAAAAAAAAAAAAAAAAAACTCATATTTGATCTTATAGGTCAGATTCCATTACTTTTGGGCCTGAACAGCTTCATTTCAATATAGCCCATAATAACAAGATCACTGAAACTTGGTAATACAATAAGATTATGGCTAAAAGCCTAAAACATCCTTCCAAGAAAGACTATTGTTACATTCTAATCTTGTAAGGTGAACTATGAAGATTTTGCTTTCAGCAACCAACAATCACAAATGGGGACTCTATAAACAAATTGACAGACATGATCACTTGCTAAGCCTTCTCAAAACTTGCAAATAATGGTACTCTTCTTCGATATCTTTTATTGGAGAATGTCAAGAATTTTAACTTGAGAGATTGTATTTAATACTCCCTCTGTCCTAAAATAATTATCTCCCGACAAAAAACACAGTTTAAAAAAAACATAATAATTACTCCTCTATTTCTTACTTTTTACAAAATAACAGTTTTATCCTTAACTAACTAAAACTTGTTTCTTTAAAATTTGTAATAATAATATCAAGTAAGGGTAACACGGTAATCTACATCAAATTCTTTTATCTATTTTTAGTGGTGGATAATCAATTTGAGACATCTCAAAAAGGTATCGTGGACAACGATATTAGGATGGAGGGAGTATCAATTTAGATGTGCATTGTGAGAAAATGTTCATACTAGCAAAGGGTATTATCGAAGAAGCCAAAAGATCTGTGTAGAACTAATTTTTACCAGCAATCTTAACCACTAATTTTTTTTATCCAAATAAAAAAAGTAAACTTTCACCTTTTTTTTTAAATTAAATATCTCGCAGTTATGCGAAAAAAAAAATCGCAACGAGTCTTTCTATAGACATGCATTGTTATATACTTTCGGTGAACTTTTTTTTCGACGATTTTTTTTTTCAAAATTTCCGCTTAGAAAAATCATATATGATTTGTAAAAATCATATGTGATACGTTAAAATCAAATCATATGTGATTTTTATGAATCATATATGATTTTTACAAATCAAATATAATTCGTAAGAATCATATGTGATTTGTAAAAATCAAATCATATGTGATTTTTACGAATCATATATGATTTTTCTGGGCGAGGAAAAAAAAAAAAAAAAATCGTCGAAAGTATATACTATAACAATGCATATCTATAGAAAGATGATTTAATTCTCGTCGCGATGGTATTTTTTTGTAGCTTGAAGATTTACCGTTTGCAAAATATGTTGTTTTAAAAAAAATGTGAAAAATATAAATGAGTGCCTATGATTGGTTGATAGATTATATGACATGTATGGTTTTTCATGGATCTCAACTCTATCCAAGAATAGCCTCAGTTTTTCTCAGAATTTGATAATGTCGCACTTAACACTCTGAAATAACTGTTGCAGATGGTCCTTAAAGAATTACTGTTACAAATGCTTACAAACCAATCAATGTGATGTCTAAACGCATACAAAACTTTGAAATTTAAACAAATGGGGGCTCTATTTTACAACATCTACTTCTGGGATCTTGATATCAACAATAAGCTTTCATAATTGGTTCTAGCATAATTCAAACTAGGTTTTCTAGATAAAGCTCAAACGTGACTTCTGGAAATTTGCTTACGGAGCTTGAGACTCGGAGCCTGCTGGTCTTGAATTGTAAAGTGGCTGCAAAGCCTTGACAACAATTGTCATATTTGGCCTGAAATCGGCCTCGTATTGAACACATAATGCTGCAACTGCTGCCATCTGAGTATGGAGAAAAACCATAAACAATTAGGACATGTAATGAAGGTGGCGATTTTGACTCGTGTAAATTTTAAAGCGTTGGTTAAGGTTATGTTTTATTTTTAACATGCTAAACAGACAAAACAAACAGCTAGCGTAAAATAGAGGGTCAAATACTCCGAACCGGTCAAAAGTTCCTTTTAGTCTCCTTCACAAAAAATTAGACCGTTTATTGAAATAATATAACTGGTGTTATCATATTCGGAATATCAGTAATTTCTAAAGAAAATCTTACAGCCTTGGGACAGAAAGTGTTTCGTGTCAGCATAACCCAACCTGATCTATTTTGACCAGTACAACAGTTACCCATTTGACCTGTTGCCCAGCTGCCCATTACACATCTAGTAGTCATTAAATGTACCTTAGCAACTGCCTTTGGAGGGTAGTCATTATTTAACTTCGGATCAACACATTGCTTTACTTTGTCCTCACTTAATCTTGGAGTTGCCTGTATAGCAGATCATAAGCACAGCATGAGCACACATACAACGTGTCCGAAATGAGGAATACATAGAAATGAATACTTTATCTGTCACAATAAAATTGCCGCAATGTCTATTTTGATATATTTTTAGTTTTATTTTTAAAAAAGTAGCATTGAATGACTAAAAGTTTAGAACTTCTCCAGATGTACATTAAATGGACGGAGGATGTAAAAAAGATTATCACTAGCAAGACGTACCCAAGTAACGAGACTCTGTTGTCCTTTGGGCATTGTGTGGTCAACAGGTTTTCTTCCTGTCAGAAGTTCTAAAAGAACAACTCCAAAACTATAAACATCACTCTTCTGAGTTATCTGTCCGGTCATTGCATACCTGAATCAAAACATGTCAATGAAAGTGCAGAAAAACATGTGACTTCGTGCATTTATAGTGATTTAAAAATGTAACTAACGGTAGGAAAGGTTGTATAGCCAAAACTCATATACCACAACAAGTAGAGATGGAACTTTCGACCATTTCATTTATAAATTGGGTGATTCTGGATATGTTTTTTTGTTAATGGGTCAAAATGGTAAAATGAAAATAAGTGTAGCTGAAAAGGAAGAGGCCAAACCTATAGCAACTCGCCGAATGTGTATTTTATGCATAAAACCTCTTATACCATTTTTTTTTAAAGAATTAGATTATCAGGGAAAAAAAAAACATTTGTAATTATATTTAACACACTGCTTATAATAAGTGCCTTGGGTCAATCCAGTACGACCCTACCCGTTTTGGCCTGCCTAAGTTTTCCTACTTTATGTGAAGAGATGTTTTATATGACCCTTTATATTAGTTGGGCCAAAGATGATAGACACCATGATGTAGTTAACTACTAGAAATATATAAATCATATATACCTGCAAGCAGTTTAAGAGAATACAATGTATGTTTGTCATAAATAACCTTGTAGCAAGAATCAGCAAGTTAAGGTGCCAATTTGTACCATTTTACTCATGAATGGTCTGATTACAAAATTAGCTAAATAGGGAGTGGGACAAACGGGGTGAAAGTTAACCAACATGTTTTTGTAATGCATACAACATCTTATATACTTTATTTACAGATTTGGCTTAGTATTGTAATAACTAATAATATTATGCAATCACATTTGATGCATTGTAATCATATTTGTGGGTCAAGCCAAGCCAGTGCAACCCATATTATAGAACTTCATTTTGCTCACTAGTAGATTAAAAGATGAGAAATACTTACTCTGGAGCATGGTAGCCAAAAGTTCCTAACACTCTAGTCGAATGCAATCGAGCTGCAGTATCAGAAGACTGATTGCTCAAATTGAAATCAGCTATCTTGGTTTGAAAGTCAGCAAACAATAAGACATTGCTAGACCGAACATCGCGATGGACAATTGAAGGCTGAACCTTTTCATGAAGAAACTCAAGACCTTTTGCTGCGCCATACGCAATTCTAACTCTCTCAGTCCAGCTGAGAACTGGACCAGGTGCCGCCCCTTGCACACCCTTTCTTCCTATAAATACAGAAAAAAAAAAAAAAAAAAAAAAAAAAAAAAAAAAAAAAAAAAAAAGGACACCAAATGCATCAAAAAACTTGAGACCAGAAGTACAAAATGGAAGGAAAATGGTGAAGGGGTTTTCTTATGTACCATGTAATACATCATGCAAAGAACCCATGGTTGCATATTGATATAGCAATATGCGATTGTTTCCCTCCAAGCAATAACCAAGCAACTCAACAAAATGCTCATTTTTAAGCCTCGAAACAACGGATAACTGCACATGTTAACAAATGGTGGAGCATGCATATTAGTACTGGTTGATGAGGGTCACACTTGTTAAGAACTTTGAACCACATAATTACAACTGTTCTTAGGGGGTTTGGATTGTTAAGTCGTTAAGTGATCTTGGTAATTTGTTGCCTCAAGTCAACTTCATGTATTTCTGACTACACTACCATTATATTTACACAATGCAATCATACAATCCAGGACTCATAATCGACTCATTCATTTTCCAATAGCATATGCTTAAATTATGAAGATTCACACCTGGGTTCCAAAATCGTGATCGGGCTCATTTGAAGAGCCAGTATCCAGCTTCTTTACTGCTGCTTCTTCTCCAGTACTTAACTTCCCGTAAAAAACACGACCATAAGAACCTTCACCAACTAAAGCCTTCGTACCAAAATTACCCGTCATCCTATTTAACTCATTCAACGTAAACGCTGGTTTATCAACCTGCAAGGGCTTTTGAGGACCTCCATTTCTTGCAGCTCCTGAACTCCTTGGCTCTCCTCTATTACTCCCTAAATTAAACACATAACTTTACAAAGTCAAACGCCACATAATTCGGTCATGTCATCAAAAATCCTTACAAAAACTTCATTATTTGGTCTACAAATGATAAAGTATGGAGCTTCTTATTACCTCCATAAGGCGGTCCACGAGGTGGCGCTGTAGCAATATTATTCGAAGGTGTACCACCATAAGCGTCCTCTTCGCCACCTCCACAACAAGACATCCTCTAAATAAGACTTACACAACCGGGCAATATGTTATCTTATCAACAAACCATACACCACTTTTCTCTACAATTTCACCTAAACAAAAAATTCCTGCATCACCCAAAATTTAACAAAAAAAAGGACAACTCAATAACATAAAAAAATAAATAGTATATTTGCATGCAACTTATCAAATTAATCTAATCGCACACCAAATATCTTTTGACCAATAATATATCGATATAATGGAAGATTTTCGACAATCGTAAACCCTTTGAAGCGTTTAAAAAGAAAAACACATTTAATGTAGAGGATAATACCTGAAAATTCAAAATTTAACCGCCAAGAATCAATAATTTCGACGGGAGGAGAGGATCAAAACAAATTTGTTTAGAAATTTTTGGTTTTGTTATTTGGGATTTTTTTGTGTGATTAATTTCTCTCTCCTCACAGTGGCAAGATTGAGGAAAGAAAGAAAATGAAAAACACAAAGATTTTTTTGTTAGGGGGTTGGCGGGAAAAGCGGTTAATGTTTTCTTAAGTGTGTTGACAAAACAAACATTTATATATGTGTGTGTCAAAGGGCTTCATGGTTTGCACGTTGATAAGAATAATGATTATGGGTTAGTTGTCGGATCCCATCATTCTAAACTATATTCTTCAATTCTTGACATAGTCTCTTGCATGCATAATTAAGCTGTTTATATTCGATTCTGTTAGGATTTTTTTATTTTACAGGGGTTAATGTTGTAAGACAAATTAACAACGTAACTAGGTGCATGTATTCAGGGGGTGTTTTTCTGGCCTTTTATAATAAGTAGTTTGCGGTTTATAGTCCGTAAGCTCAAAAGCTTTTCTTAACTATTTGAATTAATAGGGCCGTCTCGTGAATTTAATTTGAGAGAGCTATACCATTTTGGTAATATATGCATCTTGAGCAACGCTTAAAGTTTAGAGGGCACTGCATTTATCAAAACAAGTGTGTAAAATGTTTATATTTATCACATTAATATTATTGGAACACGTATAAAATTTGTTTATAGAAAACGTATTAAAATAATAATAATAATAATAAAATAAAAAAATAATAAAAATAAAATCTATTTAAAAAACAAATTGGACTAGTCTTAACAGCTTTTTCAAACACGAAATGAAAATGTAACTTTTGTAAATTCATTTGTAGTTATTTAGATAGAAAGGAAACCAAAAAAATAAAGATAAAAGTATAAAATCCCTAAATCTTAGGTTGCAAAATAAAAAATACATTAGTTATCATCGTTTTCAACATCTATACTACATATTTGGCATCTATATTTAAAAGTCTTAAAATGTTTAAAACCAAAAACATTTTTTTAATAAGAAATATGCATATAAATATAATTAAAAGCCTAAAAATTTAAGTGTTTTTAAAAAGTCTGAGTTATTACAAGTATGACTTTCAATGCTTCTAATTTTTTAAGACTTACAAAAAATGAATTATAGTATACACCACTTTAATGCACATAATTTTCAGACTTACAAGACAAGAAACATAGTTTACACCACTTAAATGCACATAAAAAAATAAAATAATAATAAAAAATAAAATAACATTAATGCTATTTAATGTACTCAATTAATTAACTGGTCAATAAATACAATTAATACAGTTATTAAAGCACCCTTACATAAGAAATAAAAATTATCAAGTATATTGTACAACAAATTAAACACAATTCTTGCATTGAATGTCACTAATACAAATAATAAAACACATTACACAAATATTCAAGCCTGAATGGGTGCGGGCCAAACGGGCTCAAGCCCGAAAGGGCACGGGCTAAACGAAATTCTTGATACCGTAAATTTATTGTAAAAAATAATATAATAAACTAAAATACATGATTAACCGAAAAATTTAATTTCAAAATACCCGCCGCTGCAACGAGCGAGTGCCCTGCTAGCATTAACCATATGACTATATTCTTTTGTGTTTCCTTTCGGTCACCTGAAACTATGTACGATACACTTAAAACGTCAAAAACTTATGTTTTTAGTGCATTTTCATCAATTTTAACTTAAACCTTGAATTAAACCAGCTTGTGTTATGCATTCTGCACACCCTAAATCCGGCCCAAGACCTTCCTAAATTTACCCCATAATTAAATACTACTTGATACAAAACACTCGATTGGCTGTGGGAGTGGGTTATGCTAACTACAACTCCTTGCCATGATTTTTAGAATGATGATAACTTATAACTGATTATTTTCATTAACATGGTAATCTTAACACTTTTAATCAAAGACGATTAAATTTAATAGTCGTGTATCCACACTGCAGCCTGTAGTATTGAATAACTTTTTAAGAAAACATGGTTATATTCGTCCAAACCTCAAAGTTTTGAGGCCGATTGCGTCGTTTGACCTGGAATTCTAAAGTCAACGCCCATTTTTAGTTATATCATCAAGGGTATAATAGACCAAACACATTTTCAACCATATCTAAGTTAAATCTAACCCAAACTCCTTTAATATCATCATTTTGTGCCTTAGTTGTTGTTTCCCTGAAGTTACTAAGCATGGATCTTGATGGAAATTGACTATATTAGTGTGTTCTTTCCTCAAATGGTGTATTGTTAACATCTCGTTAAGTAACAAGTTACTAAATTATATCATGACTAAAATACACCGTTAGTCCCTACGTTTTGAGATAGCAAGCGGTTCACCTAAAGTTCTTGTATCTGCTGTCTCAACATTTACAAGGGAGAAGGTTAAGATCTCGTTAAGTAAGAAGGTAAAGATGTCGTTAAGTACGAAGGTTACTAAATTTAAATCATGACTAAAATACACCGTTGGTCCCTAAATGCTTGTTAATGTGTTCATATTTCCAACAAAGAATGGGGAACCGAAGAGTCCAAAAAAAGCCTGTAAAATTAAATACAGACTCTTCGTTTTCCCCATTATTTGTGTATATATTGGTTACTTCCACATGTTGCTGCATACCAATCTTATATCATCAACCTCAAACACATCAATCACATTCACTTGAAATCATGTTGTTCGGAAACAAAATACCAAGAGATGTGGATGCTATCGAAGACAAGGAATTGAGCAAAAGACCAACTATTGAAGCAAATGTGGCAGCAGAAAACCCTGTATCTAACCAACAACAGTCGCCCAAAGTTGAAGGTGATGAAAGCTGGTACTATCAACTAGAAGCTGCGTTGGAACAGGAGGAAGATGAAAAAGAGAAGGAATAAGCAAAGGAGTAGGAAGAAGGAAATGAGGAGGCGGAAGGAAGGCATGCTGAAGTTAAACAAGGAAGGCGTTTTGCAACACCATAGGAGCATTGGAAAGAGAAGCTTGTACTTAGAAAATTAGAAAAAAAATGGATCAAAAAAAAATGATGAAAGTGAAGAAGACGAATGTTTAGAAACATTCAGTTATGATGATGTACATTTGGCATACGCTTCAGATTATTGTCATTATGTAACGAAACAAATTTTAAATGATAATTTTAAACTTGATTTTTCGAGTTTTTGCTTTCAATTGCATGTTTGCATCTGCATCTGTAGTTTAGTGGGTGTTTGGATTTAACCAGTTTCACTTTCACAAGTCAACATATACTAAAAAATTGAATGACTGTGTAACCAACTGTGTATTTTTGTCATGATATAATTTAGTAACTTGTTACTTAACGAGATGTTAACAATACACCATTTGAGGAAAGAACACACTAATATAGTCAATTTCCATCAAGATCCATGCTTAGTAACTTCAGGAAAACAACAACTAAGGCACAAAATGATGATGTTAAAGGAGTTCGGGTTAGATTTAGTTTAGATATGGTAGAAAATGTGTTTGGTCTATTATACCTTTGATGATATAACTAAAAATGGGCGTTGACCTTAGAATTCCAGGTCAAAGGACACAACCCTCAAAACCTTGAGGTTTGGACGCACCACGACGATTTTCAAAACTTAGAGTGCATAGCGATATTTTATGGAAAGTTTAGGGACCAACGGTGTATTTTTGTCTTAATAGCAGGAGTTAAAGTTGTAACCGGAATACATCAAAAGGGTAATCATTGTTTGTTATAAAGCTTGCAATAGAAAATTTATTAATTATTTAATATGTTTCAATGTGAGGTTTTAAGATTTGCATGCCTAGAATAATTGTAATGTTTGCTTCAAAGATAGTACCTCTTAAAATTTCAAGACATAAAACATATATGCATTATATGGGACTAGCACGGTACTTGCGCGTTATAGCGACAGGTACCCTGTAACTAAATTTTTTGGAAACTGTGTTTTTTGTGACGAAAGTAGGAGTGTTGTTGGTGAGAGAAAGAGGTTTAGGTTAGTGTGTGTTTTTGAAGATGATTGAGAGCAAAGAGTGATGTGAGTATGTTTTGTTTACTTTTTTTTTAAAGAAAAAAACGATTTTATGAGAGTTAATGTTTAGGAGAACAACATCAAGATTTATAGATATGAGTAAATATGCCATTGATTAAATATTGATCTTTGCTCTTAATAATTATATTATTTGTTACACTTTTTTTTGGGAGGTTATATATTTTTCTCATTAAATTACATTAAGAAGGTTACACGGGGATTATTATTATTATTATTATTATTATTATTATCACTTTATTAAAAACAAATAGGATTTTACAACAAATAGGTTATACATTTTTTTTATAACATCACATTATTATTATTATTATTATTATTATTATTATTATTATTATTATTATTATTATTATTATTATCTTTTTTTTTATATAATTAAATTTACGAGGGTCACATTTTTTTCATTAAAGGGTAAATTACACCTATTCTCCCTAAACTATCCCTCGTTCTCACATTTCATCCTTCGTTTCGTTTTGCTCTCGTACGGGGTCCAGGTTTTGGCAAATGGTTACCTGTTTGGTCCCTATTGCTCCGTTATGCATAACCATGGTTGGAAAGGGTGGTTTGATGACGTGTAAGCCACGATTTTTTAGTCATTTCACCCTTTTGTTCCCGTTTTGCTTCATCCATTTTACTATAGCATGTTACACTTTTGACCACAAGATTACGGCGACTCGTTCCCCTAGTGATCCTCGAACTCTTTATTATAAAGGTTATTATAATACACAAGTAGCATCAAGTGTCTTTCCCACCAAGACTTAAAAAACAAAGTGTATAGTTAGCTAACACACCTTAAGTTGCAACAATGGTGGTATGTACATGTGGTCGAGAAGCTGTGGTGAAGACTTCCTGGACAGAGACAAATCCGAGGCATCTATTCTATGGTTGTCCATCAATGGTAAGTTTGGTTTTTTGGTGAAATGTATATCATGTTTACACCATGTATTGTTTATTTGCAATGTGTTGTTTCAGGGCTCAATCTGTCCCTTTCTGGGATGGTTTGATCCTCCGATGTGCCCAAGGTCAGTAGAGATTATTCCTACTTTATAGAGGAGGATTATTGCTCTTGAAGAAGTTGCTGATTTCTTTGAAGAGCAGTTGTCCAAGTACAGGAATATCTCATCATCAGCTTGGTTTTTTTAGGTTGTATTTTTACTTTGCTGCTTGACATCTCTTGATCCATCCACCATCAAGTCTATTTTGGGTAGTTGTTGTTAGTTTGTGATGGTGGTGGATGAATGTTTTTAGTTTTTTGGAGTAGATGATACTGTTTGGGTTGTGAAGCTATCGTTTGTTATGGTTATCAATCTGAGATAATGATCAATGAAAATATTGATTTGTAATAATGGCTAAATCGTAATGGTTTGTGATCAAATGAATTGTGTGTGTTAGTTATACTATTGTGCGTTTTCAAAATTTGCTAGTTTGTTTGTATTAGTTCAAACGGGACATTTTCAAAATAATAATAATAATAATATTGAGTCATTTTTTGGGCTAGACTTATAAAACTATAAATAGATAAGCGAATAATCATGCTAATTTATCATAAAAACAAACCTTGTATACTAAACGCAAACTAAATGATCAGAGTGTGTTTAAAGTCATGTAAGGGATCATACCCTTATTATCCTATACACACTCACAAATATCTCGTGATCTTTGGCCTTTAATTCTCTTAATCACAATTTCTAACATGCTATTTTCATCATTCAAGTACTTTTTTATGTGGTCGGAGTTTCTTGATTAATCAAAAGATTCAAGTACAATTTCTAACATAGTCACAAATATCTCATGATCTTTGGCTCCTGTAGCTCGTCATGCAACTCATGCAAATGTCATCCTTCATTATTAACTTTGTTCTTTGTTGCAATTCAAAATTGTAAGATAGATGTGATCTTCTTACCGATGAAATAAAACCACGCTAAATTTCGATTTTTGTTGCATAATACTCCAACAACTTCGTATCAGTACCACATGTTAAGAGTTAGTGTATCCAATATATAAAGATGTTATACACGGTCAAAGTATTCACCTTTGCAAAAAACAACAAATTTTGACCTCATATATCCCCATACGTATTTTATATGGCTTACTTGTAGCACATCTCGTGTGTATATATGAATGAGATTATGGTTTGTTGAAAGTCGGCTCATGAAGCTCCTTCATGCAACTCATGCAAATATCATATTATCCTTTATGATTAACTAATCATCTTTGTGGCTTGTTGCACTTCAAAATTGTACTCGAGATTACAGTACAATGCTCCAACATTGTCCTATCAATACTACATGTTAAGAGTTAGTATAAATATAGGCAAAGTGTTTACCTTAGCGGAAAAAAATATTTTCGACCCATGTATCCCTTGCATATTTTAGGTGTCTTGCTTGTGGCAATCATCGTGTGTGTGAATGAGATTATCGTTAACTTTTGTGTAGTACCTTTTATAAAGGCGCAAGAGAACTTTTTAAATCATAACTTAATGACAATGAATGGATGGAACTGCAAAGGTTTTAACTGAACCAGTTCATCATTTCATTTTTACTTACGTTTTTATGTTTGCATGCTAATATTGGTTTTTTAGGTGATCGAAGTCTATAATGTCAAGCTTTATGACTACCACTTTAATAGAGATCTAATCATAAATACTCAATTTATGGCAAGGAACTCAACTTTTGCCAAGCTTTATGACTACCACTTTAATTAAAGATCAAACCATAAATACTCAAATTTATGGCAAGGAACTCAACTTTTAGATATAATAGATGAAACTTTAAAAGCTTTAAAATGAAACTTTAGATACACGAATGATAAGCTTGACTAATTGAGTTTTATAGCTTATTCCCACTTATAATGCCACATTATTACATGAAACTCTACTTTTATATAGATATAGAAAGATATATATCGATAGATATAGATTTGATAAATAAGGATCATGAATATTACTGATGTATTTCCAATTGTATAACATAACATTAGTTATTCAAAACAATGAAAGTTTTATTGTACGTGTTGCCCCTCAACCAACAAAGTGTAGATTTGGTATTATGATTAAGTACCATCACTAAATGAGAATCAACTATTTATCGTAGGAACTCTTAATTTACAGGCTATATATGAATACTGAACTGGATTTGTTTGCATTCTCAAGGTAAGAACATGCAACTAAACTACATGGGTTTAACAAACTTGATTCGATGGCATACACAAATTTAGTATAAGTGGGAGGGGTTTTACCCGGGTTCGAGTCTCGCAAGTGACAAAGAAAATCCGGATTTTCCTCTTAGTGCAAAGCCGTGAGTTCTATGGGTTTCCCTTCGCGGGTCTCTCCTAGTGGTTCGGGTCTTAGGGCCTGCCCGTTTGGATGATTCTCGGAGGTCGGATTTCATTGGTGCCGTTCTAAAAATTAAAAAAAAAATGTGGGTTTTCTCATGCAGCAAGTTCTGGATGGCAACTTTCAAAAAGGTTTATCGGACGGAATCCGGAACCGTGGGTGATTTAACACAGAGAGACCCGGCATGCGAAAAGATGTGTTAATAGTTTCATCTACGTCCTAATTGTTTATTTTAAAGTTCTGATTAAATGTAATTGTATAAACAAGGTAAGTTGTTGTCTCTAGCCTTCGAACTAGTTTACCACGTACGTCTTATAGGTTTCCTACCTTCCGACAAATTGATCACTATTTTTTGGTCTCTAAATCACTAAGCTTATGACCACTGCTTTTTGTTCATTAACCTCTCCAACTTGCTAAGCTTTGAATGTAAGAGAACTACTTAGCGACAACTGTACCCTTCCAACTCAGTGAGAACCCCCTTCCTCATCCGGTCCATATATAAACCTCTGATTAACACACAAACTTACACTAATCGATATCTTTTACAATGTCTATGTCGAAACACCATTATTTATACAACTTGAAAATCTAAACTCTACTTATTCTGAGCGTCTCCCGTAGGCTAATGAAGGGATCAATGCATGTGCATTTAAATATGGCCGACTTGGAGCTAGGTTGGCGGCAAAAGGTTTTGCCTTGGATTCGCAGCTAAAATAAAATACCACCTAATAAATGATTGTTGCATCAAACAAAAACAATCTTAACAAACGTCAGATTTATAACATCAACTATGTTTTATTTTAATCTTATTTTTATGTTAAGCAAATCTAATAATCAAATGTTATTTGTATTATGTCATGTCATGTTGTATTTTCAATAGGCTTTTTCTCATTTGTGACATAGTGGCACACAATTGAAACATTCAATGAACATAAGGTACAATGTTTAAATGTCATTGTGGGCCTTGTGGCACATATTAGAAAATCCCAACAATAAAAATTGATATAATTGATTGTATTCTTCCTATAAAATGTTGGCTGCCATGCTTACTCCTTGCAAGAACAGAGCTAACAAAAACAAAACAATGAATTACACCGACATGAAAACTGTCATCAAACCACCTCCTATCATTTCTTCAGCAACCACTTTCCTTCGCCGGTTTTGTCACAGCACCACTATGCTTTCTTCTCCACCTCGTAACCCATTCTTTCATTTCTTTATTAGCATCAAATTCTTCTGAACTTATGTTTTTTTATCATTTTTTTTAATTATTATTATTGTTATTATTATTATTTTCTATTCAAAGATTCTGCTTAATCTAAGTTTTCTTAATTTCGGGTACTTTGGCAAATAAATAAAAAAAATCTTTATTCTTGTTTGTAGGTGGTATAAAAGGTGTCAATGTACACTGCAAAGCTTTCGACAAGCCTAACAACAAAGGTTATAAATAACTACGAGTAACATACAATTCACAAGTAGGATTCCTCTATATAGATATTTGTAAACAGGCATAAGTGACATTTTTTTTTTATAAATTTATGAGAGAACCTACAGGTTGATATGATACTGGTTATATCCATAGAAACATTTGATGCAGCCCACAAATTTGATGCAATGTATGCTTACAAATCGATGAAAAAAGTCAGAAACCTATAAGGCTGTAACTGCAGGTTGATATGATACTGGTTGTTTCCCTTTGAGGTCTCGGGTTCGGGGCTTGCCAATGAGGTTTTCCTCCTAGGCGAAGCGGAAAAAAGGATTGGGGTTTATTCCCCGCACGAAGGTTCGAGGAAGGCATACTGCCCGCTTGGATGATCACTGCCACTAACTACTAACTAGCCATTCCAAAAAATAAAATAATAATAATAATAATAATAATAATAATAATAATAATAATAATAATAATAATCCTATGAGTTTCTAATAAAGTGACGTTTTATAATAATAATAATAATAATAATAATAATAATAATTTTTTTTTTGATAATATATAAGTGACCAGGCCGGTTCCAAATATATATGTCTTTATCTTTTTAACTTGGTTAAATAAATTTAACTTTCTTCAAAACTTTAAACAATTTTATTACATATTACTACAAAAGTAATTATATTTACCATATATTTATTCAATTCAAAATACAAATTTTACATTGGACGAACATTACAGTTTTTATATCAAAATCAACAGCTAATTTTCATAAATAATTATCATAGCGTCTACGTTGATGTCTAATAAGTTATCGTCTCCATGGATTGTGTTGTGCAGATGAGCTGCAACAAATTGATTTGTCACATATGGATGAACAACATTCAGTTAAGAAGTATGTTGAATCGATTAAATCAATATTTACTTTGATGAATGATGGAGTGATAAGTCCATCGGCCTATGACACGGCTTGGGTTGCACTTATAGAAGATGTCAATGAACCAAATGGTGGTCCTCAGTTCCCATCATGTCTACAATGGATAATTGACCATCAGCTCCCTGATGGCTCGTGGGGTGAACCCTTGATGTTTTCGGCTTTTGACAGGCTCCTCAACACATTGGCTTGTGTGATCGCACTAACTTCCTGGAACATTCATTCCGATAAGTGCAAAAAAGGTATAACCACTAATCTCTCTTCTAGGAACACGGATTGGTTACACGAGTCACATATAGCTTGTATTTTGGTGGTGTAATGTGTGTTTGATCATGTATCCATGCACAGTACATTTTCAGCTTCCTGCTAGTCGTTTTTGGAAAGTTCAATTAATCTTTGTTGTTCCATGTCATTTTCCACCACCCTGTACATTATTATTTTTATTTCAGGAATGAAATTTGTATACAAAAACATGAATAAGCTAGGAGACGAGAAGGAAGAACACATGACACCTGGTTTTGAATTAGTGTTCCCTTCGCTTATTGAACTCGCTCAAAAACTAGAAATCGATGTTCCAAACAATTCTCCAATATTGAATAAGATCTATGCAAAACGAGAGATAAAGCTTGCAAAGTTAGTCCCATCGCCTTCTTCTTTTTCTACCTATAATGCGATACCTCTAATATATATATATATTTTTTTCCTTTTTGTCTAATTGATATTAAAAGGATACCGAAGAACATACTTCACAAGACCCCAACAATCATGCTTTATAGCTTGGAAGGGTTGAAAGATTTAGATTGGGAACAGATTCTGAAACTTCAATCAAAAGGTGGATCGTTCCTCTTTTCTCCAGCTGCGACTGCTTTTGCATTTATGCAGACAAAAGATCAAAATTGTCTAGAATATTTGACAAATCTTGTCGCCAAGTTCAATGGAGGAGGTAATATCATTTTTGTATCTAAGTAGCAAAAACATGCGAATCAAGAAAGTTGGACAACTTCCCAAATGGGTTAGGGTCAAAACTAGATAAATAAGTTTTCTACTTGTTTAAAAGTATAACCAAAATTGTGTTAACCTGATGTGCATAGCTTGTGATTTCCCCCTTTAGTTATTTTGGTAGTAAATAAGCAAAACACATTTGATGCAGTCCCACATGCTTACCCTGTTGACATGTATGAACGAACTTGGATTGTTGATCGCCTGCAACGCCTTGGAGTCGCACGCTATTTCCATTCTGAGATCAAGGATTGTGTTGATTATATTTACAGGTATATAAAACATAATTTGAACTCAAAACAGTGGCTAAGAATGGTTGAGTTGAGAGTTACTTACCCATAAGTTCAGGATTTAGACTTTGCACCTGCCCCTACTAGTTGATTATTATTCTTTCTTTTGGTGAAAAGAAGATATCATCTTATTAGCAAGCCTGTTCATCTGTATTTGACGATATGGCAGCTTTTTCTTCAATCCATTAAGCTAGCATTCTAAGATATTCAGTTGGATAGATAAATTACTAAATATGTCCTTAAATGCTTAAAGGTATTGGGATGAACAAGGAGTCGGGTTTGCTAGAAATTGCAATGTACCTGATCTTGATGTCACTGCAATGGCTTTTCGGGTTTTAAGAACTAATGGTTATCAAATTTCTCCTGGTTAGTTTCATTAACAATAGTAAACATTATTCAATGGATGTTAGGTATTGCTTCTGTAATTAGGAAGATTAATCTTTTTTGTAAATTGTGATAGATGTGTTTCAACACTTTAAGAAAGAAGGACAATTTGTGTGTTTTCCGGGACAGTCAACAGAAACTGTAACGGTGATGTTTAGCCTATATCGAGCTTCTCAGGTGCTTTTTCCAGGAGAGAAAATCCTCAATGAAGCCAAGAACTTCTCGCATAAATTCTTGACCGAAAAACGATCAGCAAACATGATTTTGGATAGATGGATCATCACCAAAGGCTTGTCTAGCGAGGTACGTACGTAACATGATCGCCCAATCTTTATCAAATGCTGAACTTGTTACCTTCTAGCTATTTGTATTCTTAAATTCCTGCCTCTCAAGAAAAGTGGGCTTTAAATGTCAAGTCCCTTCAAACAACTTCTAAATTTGGTGGACAGATTACATATTTGCTCGATGTACCATGGTATGCTAGCTTACCTCGACTTGAGGCAAGATATTACTTGGATCAATATGGAGGTGAAGATGACGTATGGATTGCAAAAACCCTTTATAGGTATGGTTATATATATACAGAAGGTTTTAACATTATCTGTTTTAGTTGATATTTGATGATAAAAAGTCATCGCTTAATGGATATGCAGAATGGGAAACATTTCCAATAGCAAATATCTAGAGATGGCCAAACTGGACTACAATCACTGCCAAGCAATTCATCAGTTGGAATGGAGCCAAATCCAAAAGTAAGTGATCTTTTATTGACATTTTGAACTATCGTATTTTATTTGAATTACATGTAGCTTCCTAACGTAATTATATAAAAGGTATATAACAGCCACAGTTTTCGTATTCTGCATTTGCAGTGAAGTGATTTTTTAATTTTTAACAGATGGTATGCACATCTGAAGGTTGAAGAGAGGTTTCACACGAGACTTCTGTGGTCATATTATCTGGCAGCCGCGAGCATATTTGAGCCAGAAAGATGCATCGAGCGAGTCGCTTGGGCCAAAACAGCCGTGATATGTGACATCATTACCTCCTTCTATACCAGCCCTGGATTCACGAATGATGACATATTGACATGCAAGCATTTGCAGATGAATTTGCAAACCCTCAACACCATAAAAAAGATGGAAAACCTTGGCATGTTGTATTGGAGGCACTGCATGACACTCTCAAACAGATCTCCTCCGAAGCACATGTAGCTCTTGGAATAGACATCCACCCACACCTATACCGTGCTGTAAGTTTTCTATCACTCTCTTCCACAAATGGTACACCAAAGTATCATCATCTTGTTCATGGTTGTTCTCCCATTTGTGTTTTATTTGTACAAAAATAAGTGGACATCATGGTTGCTGAGGTGGCAAGAACAAGGGAACCATATTGGAGAAGCCGAACTTATCGTTCAAGTTATAAATATTAGCAGCGGTCGGTGGTTAGCCGAGGATCCATTATCTCATCCTCAATACCAACTATTTGTTGATTTTTCAAAGGTTCCATACTTCATACTTCCAGGATCGTCTATAATAAAACAAGCATCATGAATGCATCATCATCAAGAACAAGAAACACGTTTGAACCCTTTAAGTAATCTGATATATAATAAATGGGGTTAATTTTTACAAACGATCCTAAGCCTATATATACTACATGAAGCGTTGCTTCCTAAACGACACACCGGTTCATCCAAAAGTTGTGATGGTTTGTGATGTAACCGTTCCTTATATCTACCCTAACTGCTGCGAATTGGGCCCTGATTGGGTTAACAAATATGACCCATAAGCAGACTTCTAACTTGACCCATGCACTAATACATACGAATTACATCTACTAACTAAAGTCTTAATCATAAACAATAACATTTGTACTAACAACATTAAAAGGCTAACACTATTATCCTCCATCACAAATGACCTTTGTAACCAAATCTCTCGTAAGGTACACCAAAAAAAAATAATAAGTGCCACGTAACCTCTTAATTAATTTATAATTGTATTAAGGTTAGTTTTACACGTGTAGGAAAAGAGTATGGTATGCTCCCAGTTCGAGTCCAAAATGCAGGAACTTGTACAACTCGTGCTCTGTGACTCATCACACGATCTTGATACTGATCTGAAGGGGACATTTTTAACTGTTGCTAAAACGTTCTACTACAAAGCATACTTTGATCCTGAATCTATAAACTGCCACATTGGCAGAGTATTATTTGAAAATGTGATCTGACAGTTTCATGAGACAAACTATTACATGCTGTGCTGATGACAAAGAAGCAGACTAAATCGAGGAATCTAAAATGGTGCTGAACTAGTGTCAATCTACCATTAAAACAATGCTGTTTAAAGTTCTATTTCTCATGTTCTAGATTTACAACCTATCTGTGGAAGTTGGTACATAACAAAAAATTTCACCTTAATATACAGATTCGGAATTTATGGTTTAAATAGTTACTTTTGACTCTTTTACTTTAAGAAATAAATCAACTCATTAAATTATTAACAAAAGTAAAATTAGGAATACGGCTACTGAACTTCATTGGACGGCATGTTGAGGTTCCTCGATGCATACCACTGATCTTCCATGAAACCCATGTAGCCCCGTTCCTCGGGAATTATTAGGCTATTATTGTGATTAACCATTAGGGGGTGGCCCTATCAAGACATGGTTGATGTTGTTGAACATATAAATATGAGTTTTGTGGGACATTTTGTATCCTTTTGGTTTCTGATTGATACTTTACAGCCTATATCAGGGCCACCTACCTCATATTTCCTATTATTAAGAAATACTGAAGCATTTGAGCAATCCATTGACCAACATATAATAGAATATAGACCAGCAACAGAAAAATAATCATCTATTGCTCTTTCTGAGCGTACGACTAGTGACCCTTGAGGCCTGAGCTCCGCGACTCATCTGGGTCCACCCCAGGTCGGTGGGGCAGATCTAGGAGTTTTCATAATGAAGGTCTATATGGAGCGGGTGGATGCATTGAGGATGGAAAGTAGCAGCACTTATAGCAAGAGAAAGAGAGAGATGTCATGCAAAGGTTTAAGAAGGTGTCTTCGAGACCGAAAGGCTAAACTTTACATTATGGGAAGATGTATTGTTATGTTTTTTTGTTAGCAAGATTCTTGAATAAAAGAGAGAGAAGGGTTTTACTTTGTAATGCATTAGGAAGCAAATTGGGTCCGAATGTGACGCAATGGAACATTTAGGAGATTTTGGTTATCCGTTTGTTTTGGAACTGTACCATAAGCTATCCATGTTGCGTATATTGCCTTTTTTTAGAACGGCAACCGTTTGTTTTGGAACTGTACCATAAGCTATCCATGTTGCGTATATTGCCTTTTTTTAGAACAGCAACCGTTTATTTTGGAACTGTACCATAAGCTATCCATGTTGGATATATTGGCTTTTTTTAGAACGGCAACTAATATCTCAGAATATACAACCACAAACTATCTCATATGTCTTAAGTAGAACTTGAACCCACAACCATATTTTATTGAGAAACTTCTCACACAACATTTGATACAATTGGGACACAAGCCCTTTGGTAGTGAAGGTTGCTTTAATTCTTGCTAGTGATAGAAAACAGTTGGTGCGTACTTATCAAATCTAAGCCTTGCGCTAGTTTAGATTGAAGCTCTCGTTCTATCAGTACACAAACACTCTTTCGCCATTTAATAAAGAGTGCCCTAAAATATGAATAACAGATGACTTAATACTCTTGATATAGTGGCCCAGAGAGATCGTTGCTTGTCATCGGACCATCTTCTAGTCTAGAGCAAATTATTTCACCTATGCATTGTACTCGCGCATTACATCGGCAGGTACTCTGAAATAAAAATTTTCGATGAATAATGTATTTTAGTTTATTAAGTTCTTTTTAAAAATAAATTTACGGATATCAAGAATTTTGTATAGCCCGTGCCCGTTCGAGCTCAAACCCGTTGGCCGTGCCTGTTTGGGCTCGAGCCCGTTTGGTCCGCGCCCGTTCGGGCTCAAGCCCATTTGGCCCGTTGCCCGTTTGGGCTTGAATATTTGTATAATGTGCTTTATTATTTGTAGTGAAATTTAATGCAGTAATTATGTTTAATTTGGTTGTATAATATGATTGATAATTTGTATTTCTTATGTGAGGGGTATCTTAATAACTGTATTAATTGTATTTATTGATCAATTAAATAACTGACTACATTAAATAGCATTAATATGGTATTTTGTTGTACACTATGCTTCTTATCTTGTACGTCTGAAAATTATGTGCATTAAAGTGTTGTACATTATGTTTCTTTTCTTGAAAGTAGTAGTCATATACTTATTAATAACATTAACCAGTTTAATAGCATTAATTACATCATGCTTATTTTTACACTATGCTTATTTTGTTGTAAATCTGAAAATTGTTTGCAGCTATTATACATTGTGCTTAAATTGTTGTAGGATAGAACTGCAAAATACATCCCTGTGATTTACAGGTTTTGCCATCTTACATCCCTGTCAGAAACTTTTAGCAAGATACATCCCCCGTTAGGCAAACGTTTGCCATTATACATCCCTCGTTTACAATGAGGACTAATGGTGGAATTTTTTTCTCCGTTATCTCTTAACGAGACAGAAAATATTACACCGTTAGCCTTCGTTAGCCAAACGTTTGCACCGTTAGTCCTCATTTTGAGTTTTTTTTTTTTTTTTTTTTTTTCCGTTTTATCCGTTTTTTGTCAATTTTTTTTCCGTTTTTTATACGTTTTATCAGTTTTTTTTACGTTTTTATCTGTTTTTTATACGTTTTATCCATTTTTTGTACGCTTTATAAGTTTTTTTTACATTTTTATCCGTTTTTTGTACATTTAATACGTTTTTTTGTCAGTTTTTTATACGTTTTATCAGTTTTTTTACATTCTTATCCGTTTTTTGTCAGTTCTTTTTCCTTTTTTGTACGTTTTATCAGTTTTTTTTCCTTTTTTGTACGTTTTACCAGTTTTTTTTTTACGTTTTTATCCCTTTTTTGTGCGTTTTATCCGTTTTTTGTCAATTTTTCCCCCTTTTTGGAAGTTTTATCAGTTTTTTTACGTTTTTATCTGTTTTTCTTACATTTAATCCGTTTTTTTGTTAGTTTTTTTCCGTTTTTTATACATTTTATCAGTTTTTTTACGTTTTGATCCGTTTTTTGTACGTTTTATCCGTTTCTGTTAGTTTTTTTTTAATTTTTTGTCCGTTTTTTGTACGTTTTTATCCTTTTTTGCACATTTTATCCATTTTTGCCCTTTTTTTAAAGTTTTATCTATTTTTTGTACGTTTTATTCGTTTTTTGTACGTTTTATCCATTTTTTATAAGTTTTATCTGTTTTTTTTGTATGTTTTACCCATTTTTTGTCGGTTTTTCAACTTCTTTTTACTATGTTTTATCGGTTTTTTACGTTTAATTCATTTTTTGTAAAAAAAAACTGATAAAACGTACAAAAAAGGGGAAAAACTGACAAAAAATGGATAAAACGTACAAAAAAACGGATAAAACGTACAAAAAACGGATAAAAACGTAAAAAAAAACTAATAAAACGTATAAAAAACGAAAAAAATTGAAAAAAACGGATTAAGTGTACAAAAAACGAATATAAATGTAAAAAACAGATAAAACTTACAAAAAGGGAAAAAAACTGACAAAAAACGGATAAAACGTACAAAAACGGATAAAACGTACAAAAACGGAAAAAAAAACCGATAAAACGTATAAAAAATGGAAAAAAAAAACTGACATAAAATGGATAATTAGCTTTCATTTCATTTTTGTTATTTAATTTTGATTGCATTAGTAGTTATTGGGTTAGTTGACTAGCAACTAATTCCGCCCACTCTTCCAAAACCCGAGATTTTATTTGCTTTTATAACATATAAAAATAAAAAAAGAAGCATCCCTCATCTCTAGACTTAATTTAGGAGATTTTCTAATCCTAGCGACACTATTCCTGAGTTGAACGGTCAATCCCCTGGTACTTGTCACTATACCATACTACAACAATCAGGTACACTGCCTGGTGGGGGTTGTAAGCTTTTCGAGATCCCTCGAGAGGTAAAACCTGGTGCGATTCCCACGTATCAAGTTTTTGGCGCCGCAGCCTGGGAAATAGGTATTGTCTAGGTTAGGATTTCTTTTTATTAGGTCTACTTGCTAGATTCCTTTCTAGTAAGATTTTATTTTATTTTTAGGTTTTCTTTAGTCTATCTTATTTCTTTGTTTCCTTTGTTCGTAAACTATCTCGATGGATAACAATAGCATTGATTCCTGTTATTCGTGTTTTTCGTCGTAGGATTTCCAAATGCCCGCCCTAATTCCTTTAGTGGAAAATGAGAACCCACCTAATCTCTCACCTAACCATCACTTTGACAATAACTCTGAGATGGAGGAGTCCGACCATGATAATGACCATAGGGCTAGTCCTTTTTACTATTCGGACTCCGATGAGGACCTAGATGATGGTGACGTAATTAATGAGAATAGGATGGATGATGAAGTGGACCCTCTTAGGTATATCAACCCTAGAACAAGGATTGAGAATGATAACCCATTTAATATGCAATTTCCTTGTAAAATTGGATTTAGGAGCTTTGATGCGTACCTTAACTCATCTCAACCAATAAACATAATCTCGCGTAGTGAATACAATAAAATCATGGTAGATAAGTTAGAATACAAAGGAGATAATATTGTTGCTAGGGCAATGACATTGCATGTGTTTGTAGGAAGCTTTGTTTATCTTATTGAGTTCATGGTTATGGAGAATCTAGGAGAATTTATCGATAGTAAGTTGACTCAAGTTGTGTTTGGAAAACCCTTCGAAAGGTTAACCAACCTTGATGAAAAACTTATGTAAGGGTTAATTACATTCTCGAATGGGGATGAAGATTTTGTTTACCAAATGCCCCGTGCACACCCTAGGTTCAAGGATTTTTCTATGGAGAAATGTAGTAGGTATCCACCCCTAAAAATGCTAAGTGAGAATGAGAAAAAAAAAGGGCTTAAATATCCTCGTGAAAAGAATAAAAGGTATTATCGCGGATGTTTAGAGCTAAGTGGTGACTATAAGAAAGATAAGGCGACTATTAGATGGCTCACCCTTGGATATGTGAGCATAAGCGACACACGGTAGCCCATGACCTTGAGTCTAGCTAAAAGACTCGTAAAATAAAGAAAAGCGCTTCTTGGGAGGCAACCCATGTTTTGTGTGATTTTTAATTGTTTGATTGTTATTTGCTTCCGTATGCGTGCTTTATTTTTATTGTTGGTAGATCATGTTTCAAACTAAAATTGTGAAAATGCTTTAGTTTGTTGTTTAACTTCGTCTTAACTTCATATAAAGGTATTTTGCAAAAGCTAAGTGTAAGGGGAAACCCAAATTTGTTTTTAAGAACGAAATTGATCTTGATTTGGGCCATGAGCCCAAATGATAAACATTACTAAGGCCCAAACCCACCACGCGTGGGCTATCATAACAATGATTTGGGCCGCACCACCAATGGGTTGGGCTCACATAGGCCCAAGCCCAACTAAACATGCCTCTGGAACAACCAGCGGACTCCGCAATTGGAAAAAACACGTGGTGACCCCCAGAGGAAGAACCCTCAAGACTCGACCTCTAAACATGCCTCTAGAACAACCAGTGCACCTGGTCACCAAGAAGCGGGATCAACCCAACCTCTCCCGGCGGTAGAATTGCCTATAAGAACTACTCAAACCACCACGGTGGTCCCAAGCATTGAAGAACTTCAGCACACCCTCTTCAATACTCCCCACCAAACGGCACCTATAGTGGACAACACTGTGCCACCTGGTGCACCCAACCTAGATAGGGCACCCAATGTTGAGGCAGAGATTCTTGCAGCGGATGAGGACGCACCTGACCTAACGTTAAGTAATTTTGTATCCCAAAATTACGAAACCCTAACCGCCCTCATGCAAGAAGAAGCAAGGAGAAGGTCAAGTATGAGCCTGCAAGCCCGGCTCAACTTTGGTCCTGAACGCGAAGTATCGCCACCGCGCTACCAAAGAGGAGGACACGAAAACAACGAAAGACGTACCAATATCCATGATAGACTTGGTACGGTATCTGACTCACAATACTCCGAGGAATATGAAGATGGCGAGAGGCGCACCAATGTTCATTCCAGACTTGGTAGTCGAAGGATACAAGACAGACTTGGACGTCAACACTCACCAAGCGAAGGCTCCTCCAGGTCTGGGAGCAAAATAATTCACGACAGATTAGGGAGGAGAACTTCCCCAAGTGAAAGCCCCTCAAGATCTTCCTCTGAAGGAATCCGGTGCAAGCGTCACAAAAGAGATTATTCATCCTCCAGTAATTCCTCGGACAATGAGGATAAAGAGACAGGACACTGGAAGTCTAGAGGGAGACGTCGCGAGGAAGAAGACGATGACATATCTCTTCCGTGGCGTCGCCAGAAAGTTGATGCATTTACACGACGCATCAGCGATTACTCCGAACATAAGAAAAGGCGCATGCCCACTAATGTTAAAACATATGATGGAACGGGTGATCCTGATGACCACCTAAAAATTTTCGAATCCGCTGCTACTATCGAAAACTGGCCACAACCTGTGTGGTGTCATATGTTCAACTCCACATTAGTAGGGAATGCGCGCACTTAGTTTAGCAAGCTTCCACGAAGGAGCATAGGCGGGTTTGAAGAATTGCGGAAAGCATTCCGCTTAAACTTCACCCAAAGAAAGAAGTGCGCTAAAAACCCTGTTGAACTAGCCAGAGTAAAACAGCGTCAAGGGGAATCAACCAGCGCTTATATGGAACGCTTTAAAGATGAATGTATACATGTCAAGGTGTGTCCAAAAGTCCTAAAAATTTCAGGGTTCATGAATGGGATCAATAACCCATAACTCATTAGGAAGTTAAACAACAAGGTTCCCCAAACCTTCGATGAACTAATGAAGCGCACAAGTTCATTCATCCAAGGAGAAGCAGCCGTTGCGGAAAGTAAAAAAGGCTACTCAAATTATAGGCAGCAAGAACAGCCTAGGAGACAATCCAATGATCAGAGCAGCAACCGCAGCAAGAATTATCGCAGTCAGGGAAGTGGACGAGATAATGACAAGTATACCCCCCTCACAAAGACTCCGAGGGAAATATTTGTAACAGAAAGTGCAAACTTCCCAAAACCTCCACCAATGCGCACCCCAGAGGACAAGCGTATAGGGAATGGATACTGCGAATACCATGGCCAAAAGGGCCATACAACCAACGAGTGTGTCCAGCTACGACAACTAATTGAAAAATTAGTAAAGGAGGGTAGAATGGATCACCTCGTAAAGAACATTAAAGAAGGGAAAGACAAGCAAAGGAATGGAGGCAAGAAAGAGCCTCCCAAAGATAAAGCGGACATCATCTACATGATACAATCATGGAAACGCAAGACAAGGCAAAAAGTCAGTCAAAAGTTCTCTTCAGAAAATGAGATATCCTTCCCCACTCTAGCTGCGGACAACGCGGTAATAGAGCCACTGACCATTGAGATACATACTGGGGGACATGACATCTGCCGTATGTATATCGATGGACGAGCATCCGCAGATATTATGTATGAACATTGCTTTAAAAGGCTACGACCTGAGATACAAAGTAAGCTGATACCGGCCACGACGTCGCTGACTGGCTTCACAGGAGAAAAGATATGGCCTATGGGGCAATACGCTTACTCGTAGTTGTGGGTGATGCACAACACTCTACAGCAACGTGGATAAACTTCATGATAATCAAGTCTCCTTCACCGTACAACGGCATCATTGGGAGACCTGGAATATCATCCATGCGCACTGTACCATCCACAGCACATGGGATGCTCAAATTTCCAGTAGAAGGAGGGATTGTCACCCTCTACAATACCACAGTGCCGCCTAAAGAATGCAACGCGGTAACCAGTGAGGTGGAGCATATTCCAAAACAGCGCGCTGCAAAAATACCAAAATTAAAGGTCGCCATTCATCCTGATTACCCAGATCAACAAATATCGATTGGAGGATCTTTATCTGACAAAGGTAAAGCAGCGGTGTACGCACTCTTGCAAAAGAACCTGAGTATCTTTGCGTGGGAACCAAAGCACATGACCGGAGTGCCAAGCTCTATTACGGAGCACAAGCTCCAAATCCGACAAGGATATCCCCCAATACGACAGAAGAAGCGCGGCCAGGCTCCAGATCGCGCAAAAGACATCCTGGAAGAAGTACACAAACTTGTAGACGCATGTATAATGCGTGAAGTCTACTATCACGACTGACTCTCTAATCCAGTGATGGTAAAGAAGAGTGATGGCAGTTGGAGGATGTGTGTGGACTTCACGGACCTCAATAAAGCATGTCCACAGGACTGCTACAAACTGCCAAAGATAAACTGGAAGGTAGAATCCCTGTGCGGATATCCCTTTAAATGCTTCCGAGATGCATACAAAGGGTACCATCAAATTCAGATGGTAGAGGAGGATGAAGAAAAACAGCATTCCACACAAGTCAAGGGGTCTATTGCTACACAAAAATGCCTTTTGGTCTAAAGAACGCGGGCGCAACATGCCAGGGATTGGTGGATATGGCTTTTGAAAAACAAGTAGGTCGCAACTTGGAAGTTTACGTTGATGACCTTGTCATCAAGAGTCACACAGAGGAAGAATTGGTGCGTGACATCGAGGAAACGTTCAAAACATTGGGAAAAATAAACATGAAGTTAAATCCCAAGAAGTGCACCTTTGGCGCGGCAGAAGGCATGTTCCTTGGGTATCTAATAGAACATGACGGCATCAAGCCTTGCCCAAAAAAAACAAAAGCTGTCATCGATCTCCCCTCACCGCGCACACTGAAAGAAGTCCAGTCATTAAACGGAAAGCTAGCTGGGCTAAACCGGTTTTTATCCAAGTCAGCAGACAAATCACTCCCTCTCTTCAAAACACTCACGAAGTGCACAAAAAAGGGAGACTTTCGTTGGACTGAGGAAGCAGAGGAAGCCTTCCAACAACTAAAACAGCATCTGGCATCACTTCACAAACTTGTCGCACCGCGACCAAGGGAAGAGTTGATTATGTACTTATCTGCAACCTATGGAGCAGTTAGCGCAGTACTATTGACAGATAGAAACTCCGTCCAAACACCCATATACTTTGTAAGCAAGGCACTGAAGAAAACAGAGACTAACTACAACGCCATGGAAAAGCTGGTCTTAGCTATAGTATTCGCAGCTAAAATACTGCGCAGATACTTTCAGGCGCACCCAATAGCTGTGATCACGGACCAGGCCATCAAACAAGTTATCTCTAAACCTGACGCATCAGGACGGCTACAAAAGTGGAGTGTGTTGTTGAGTGAGTACAACATCTCGTATAGGCCACGCACTGCAATCAAGGGGCAGATATTAGCCGAATTTATTGTTGAAAAGCCAGACACCGATACCCCACCTTCAACAGGCAAGATAGAGTTACAAGAACCATGGGTTCTATTTACATATAGATCCTCATGCGTGGATGGATCAGGCGCAGGCCTTATCCTTACTAATCCAGAGGGAATGGAGTTCACCTACGCACTGCGCTTCGAATTCACAGCCACAAACAATGAGGCATAATACGAAGCCCTACTCGCTGGACTGCGTATTGCAATTCAAATGAGTGTACGCAACCTAGAAGCAAACGTGGATTCCAGGCTAGTAGCTAACCATGTGTTAGGTGAATATGAAGCCAAGGATGAACATATGATCCAATACCTTGAAAAAACTAAGTCTTTAATTAAGAACTTTGATAGGTTCACTATCAAACAAGTACCTAGAGGAGACAACAGGAAAGCTGACGCGCTTAGTAAGATCGCATCTACAAGCTTTGCGCACCTATCAAAACAGGTATTGGTAAAAACTCTAAAAAATAAATCAATTTTGGAGATGGAAGTATCCACGGTGATAGAAGAACAGGATCCCACGTGGATGACACCTATCATCGAATTTTAAGCAAAGGAATCTTACCACAAGATTAGAACGACGCTCGAAGGGTGCAGCGCACAGCGCAGAGATTTGAACTACGAGATGGCATCCTATATCGAGGTTCATTCCTACAACCTTGGCTCTGATGTGTTGGACCTCTTCAAGCAGATTATGTACTCCGTGAAATTCACGCTGGATCATGCAGCATGCACTCGGGACCACGGTCCGTTGTGGCGCGCGCCCTGCGATTAGGATATTATTGGCCTACTATGCACCGCGACGCGCGAGATGATAAAAAAATGCAGTAATTGCCAAGTCCACAGGCCAATTCCGCGCCAACCGCAACAAGAGTTAACCCCCATTACCTCACCATGGCCGTTCTATAAATGGGGCATTGACATCGCAGGCCCTTTCCCAGTTGCAACGGGAGGGCTAAAATTCCTCATTGTAGCCATGACTACTTTACAAAGTGGATTGAGGCAAAAGCAGTGGTGAGCATCACTGGCAACCAGGTAAAACACTTCGTGTAGGACAATATTGTGTGTCGCTTTGGGCTACCTAGGGAAATTATCTCAGATAATGGAAAACAATTCTGCGATAACCCATTCAAAGATTGGTGCGCGCAATTGAACATCACACAACACTTTGCTTCAGTGAAACACCCACAAACCAATGGCTTGGTTGAACGCGCGAATCGCAGTTTAGGCGAAAGGATAAAAGCGCACCTTGACAGACACAAAAGAAAATGGGTGGACGAATTGCCACATGTTTTATGGGCGCACCGCACCACAATCAAAACCAGTACCGGAGACACACCATTTTATCTTGTCTATGGAACAGAAGCTGTCATACTAGCCAAAATTGGAATGCCAACTATACGTACAGCGGAAATAAACGTCGCAACAAATGACGATGAGCGGCGTATAGACTTGGACATGCTGGAAGAAAGGCGTAAACGCGCAGCTATACGCGAAGCGAAGGCTAAAGCAAAGATGAAGAAGTATTATGACGCAAAGGTTAAACACACTTCTTTCAGGCCAGGAGACTTTGTATACCGCGCTAATGACGCAAGCCACGCAGAAGACACAGGCAAGCTTGGACCCAAATGGGAAGGAACCTATGAGTTCACCGATGCACTAGGTAACGGTGCATACAGGTTGCGCGATATGGAAGGTCACGAGCTGGCGCGCACTTGGAATATCTGTAATCTAAAAAGATGATATATTTAGGAAAGGCTACGGCCCACAAACAGACAACTTTGCACTTTAGTACGTGCCCAATAAATGTTTGTCTTTGAATTCTCTTTTATTTCTTAGGAATTGTCTTTCAAAAACTTGCAAGTATTAATAAAACGTTGTGATTTCTAGCAAACTCCATGACATACTTCACTTTATTGCGTACATTTCTATTATTGTTATTTTACATTTTGCCTACATGGCGTGCATGCACTTATTAAGACCCACGATGGCAGAAAGGATGAGTAAACCTACTAACTAACTCGTTGAGTAAGAGGGTTGCAAACCCATCAACATTGGATCATGTATCCTTGCTAAGCGCCTTACCTTCAAGACGTTGAAGTAAGTTTTCCATGCCCATTCCACGAAGGATGCGCAATATCACGTACACCGTACATGCTTAGCAAATTATGAGCCGAGACTCTTGGTCATTTAATAAAAGTCTTTGCAAAATAATGCAAGTCTATTTCATACTTATGATTTGTTTTAAGTCACACACTTAATGTGAGTACATCACACTATCAATCTGAATCTTAGGTGACCTTTTACATAAAGGATAACAATCCAAGTACAAATAACATAGCACGCGCGCAAAAGATATAAGTTATTATTTATACATAAACCATACATTTACAAGGTACAAAAACCTATATCTACACACTATGACGGTGCTCAGGACTATGCTCTTGGTCAGCGGAGCTCCCAGCCTCTTGGAGCTTCCTCAAAAGTAACGCATCCTTAGGCGACACGGTCGTCACGCTAACCGCAACTCCATCTGATCTTGGGATATGCACAGCGCCTACACCACACAGGATGGCTTTCCCCTTAACACCCTTCTTCTTGGCTGCCCTCTCCACATGAAGTTCCAAGACTTCTTTCAGGGGAACCTCCTTCTCAAGGACGAAGGGGTTCAAAATATCACGCGGCTGCACAAAGACTGGAACCTGCAACTGCGACTCGTCAGGCTTTAGGAAAAAGTCTGGTTGAGCCTCTGCATCCTCCAAGATATGCCTCCCCAGGGTCAACCCCTCCATAATTAACTTTATGGGGTAATCCTGGTCACGCTCCAGCCGCGCAATATGCGGAAGCTCAAAAAGCTTCATCCCCTCCATAGCCTTCACAAGCTCGTCATAAGCGTCCGCCTTATAACTGGGCACCTCAGCAAGTGCCATGGTCAACATCTTCGCCTCATGGAGCTCCTCCACAGCCTGCACCCTGCCACGCTCCATGGCGCACTCTACAACCTTCCCAAAGGCCTCCAACACCTCAGGGGACTCCAACGTGCCCATCGCAGCCAGGCGTAAACCATGGCTGATCAACCACCTACACAAAGCAAACAAAGGATGTATTAGAAACAAAGAGGAACATTAATACATATCGTAAGGAAAATTGCAGAATATACAAAACATACCTGCGCTCAGCGATCATAGACATAAGATGAGGATATAACTCCTCATCGTATTCTATACTCAGCCTGCGCAGCTTATCCTCCTGCACCATCAGAGCATCCCCAACTTGCTTACGAAGGGCTTCAATATGGCCGAAGTGCTCAGCCTTTATCTACTCCAGATACCTTATCCCCCAAGTTCAGTTCAACCTAAACTGATGCAGCTCTCCGCGCGCATGTTGCAGCTCAGCCATCACGGTCAACTTCTCATCAGTGACCTTCTCAGCATGCGCCTTGATAGACCCTACCTCCGCTCGCGCATCAACTAACTGCGCCCTGAGCATGGCAATCTCCTCGTCTTTCTGCGCAAGCATACTACCCTCACCAACATGACGCGTCTTCAACTGAGTCACCAACTCAGTCTGACACTCATCCACAGTGGCTAGCTCATCAATCAATTGCTGCACAGACATCCCCTCAGGTACCTTCGCCGTCTCCCCTACGTTCCCATCCTGGGGAGGGACCACACTTTCCACAAATGCTGCATCACCCTCTGCAGCATGGTCCCTACAAAGGCAAAAAGAAGAAGATTAGAGCATATTACGACAAGTAATAACAAAAAAAAATTAAAAAAAAAATAATAAAAAAACAAAAAAAAAACATGAATATAACCATCACTTACAAAAAGGGAGAAGACTTTGCAATCTCCTTATCCGCGCCAGTAGCGGACATCTCGTCTGCTACGGATGACTCTTCATCCGTAATCAGATAGCGCCTCCTCTTGGAAGTACCAACGCCATCAGACCCTCCCTTGCGCTTCGTGCCCTGCGCACTTCCCTTAGGCTCCAGCACCTCCACACTGTCGGAGGACTCAGCACGCAATTCCTCTACCACGGGGGACTGCAGCCCAGTCGGAGGAACGCTCTGCATAGGAGTCACGAGCGCAGCAGTAGGAGGAGAATCCTCAGGACCATCATACGCCAACACCGTCATGTGCCCCGCAGTAGCTTCCAAAATCGGCTCCTCATTATCCCTAAGAGGGCGCACACCAACCGTCACTTGCTTTGGCTTCTCAAGCTTCACCACGGCAAACAAATCCATCTCTGCGCGACACATGAACAAACAATAAAACCAATTTAGTTATTGAAATTACAAGGAGTACTTACATTATTGAAGCGAAGGTAAAAAAGGAAGAGCACCCACCCCGGCCGTTCTCATCAAGGAATGTTGGAACCTCGTCAGAACCATGGAAATAGTTGCGACTCAACCCCATGTGAACCAAAAACTCCTTAGGGTAGGAGTTAATGGGGATGCGGTTGGCATCAATCGTATTCGCATCCTCCGCGCATACGAACCGGGTAAAGGGCACTCATCCCTTGGCAGCGTCCCTTGAGTATAAAACTCAAACGCCGACGGAAACACTATATCATCTACCCAAAAAAGAATTTCCCTCCAATCCCTAAGAGAATCCACCTTCTCTGTATAACACTGAAGGCGCCCACCCCGCTTCGCAAAAGACACCCATCCATGCGACCACGTTGTGCGGTAAAACGCACGAAAATTTTTAATGGTAGGGTTGACCGCCAGTAAGCGGCAGTTTATCTCAAAATTTGAAATTTTCGCCGCACCTATACAGTGCAACTGGGAAATGTGAAGGCGGTAGAAGTTAAGAAAATTGCTCCAGAATAAGGATATAGGTACGCGCTGGTTCGCATACTCGAAGAAACGCGTATATAACCTTATTTTTCCCTCAGGGAAATCCGCGATACACGCGTTGGCCTCCGGTACTTCCGGATGCACATCTAGGGGAATGAAATAATCAGAGGAGAACTGACGCAGTTCATCCTCGTCCATTTCAGACGGAAACTCGTGCAGTTGACGAACCATTTCTAGAGAATAATAATACTCGCCAAAGCATGTATTCGCGGTTACCTAATCAAACAGTTGCGCTCTTAAAAAAGCTTTGAAGAAATTTGTTGGTCCCTTTTACTTGGTTAACTATAACTACAAGGCTAAAGTAACCAAGTTATATGACTTTAAACAAAGATGTATAAAATGATTAACAATAAAGTAACGTAGATATAAGAGACAATATTTTTCAATGTTTAATTCTTTATTAGAAGTTAATAAAAAAGAATCGTACCCAAGTGTTTGCGGAATAACACTTGGGATTGAAAACGACAAGTATGGTATTGACTCCTCACTAAACTTAATCTAAGTTGAGTGACAAATTTCAAGACCCACTGAGCTATCTCAGAGGTTATGTTGTTCTTTGGAGGAGTAAAAGTGGTTTGTGAATGCTTTGCATTAATTGCACAAACTTGTAAACTTTTACTCCTCTCTTATGCTACCTATTTATACACAAATGTGAACAACCCTATTATACAATGGACCAAAGTATTCCTCAATAAAATCTTGATAGATTTTATTCTCTGGCAAGGGAAACTTCTTTGGGTTAAGTCCAAAAGGCACTTTCTGATGACAGCTTGGTTTTAACCATTTGAGGAAAGTTTGACCTTAAAGTGATAAAGCACTTTAGTGGAACAGATCAAACTTTCCCGCCCAGTCCCACCAAAACTTCAGTCTTCTAGTCATCAGTCTTCAGTACCATGAAGTTGTTGAGGAGTCTTGGGGTTCAGTGAGTTATTGTCATCCTCACTGAACTCATCACCTTCTTCTTGGCTTAGATCAAACTTCACTGAGTTCCGCCTCACTGAATGGAGAACCTTTCTTCTTAGGCTCGGTCTAAGCATCCTGAAGATGACTCACTGAGTTACTATTCACTTAGTGACTTGTTTATACTTAGGTTATTTTACGTTCAAATCCTTGTTAGAAGAAGATTGGGGAATTCAGTGACCCAACAATCTCCCCCTATTTGAACATACAAATAGCCTAAGTGTTTCTTGATTCAGTGTGAGTTGGCAGGGGTCTTCATCTCTTACTAAATGTTGTTGTAATTATAAGTAGGACACATAATTTAAACAAAAACATCAAAGTTTATTCATAGTTATTACAAGTCCTACAAATTACAAAAATAAAAAAATACTTGTTGCAGATCAGATGTTCAGGTGGTATCCAAGGTTTTCAAGCTTTGCTTTCTTTGATCTGAGTAGGTGTCTTTCAGGATGTTCATTGATCATTGCTTCCAAGTCCTAGCAGAATCTTTTGTTCTCATCACTCTTGATGGGGGATGCCAACATGAGATACATGAGCATAGCTTTGATTCCTGCCTTATCCATATTAGACCACCTTTGGAATGCCAGGCTTCCATACTCATCAGTGAAGCATAAGCCTCTTTCAGGAGCTTCAAGGACCGCATTGTTCACGAACGTGATCCCTTTAGGAAGCGACCTGTCACACTCTAACCCTGGTACTTTGATCTCAGGCTCCATCTCAATTTGCTTCCTTTTCCTCTTGGAAGCCTTTGATGGAGCAGTCTCTTTTGTTGAGTCAGGAAAAAGAGAGGGAATGTTAAGAGCTTCAGGCATTGCTCTCAGTCTGTCGTACCTTTCCTTCAGTGATTCAAGAAGTTTAGGAACCACAACATTGTTCTTTTTGGCAATGATAGAACGAAGCTCATCAAGCTCAGTGATGCCAAAGTCAGCAAACTTGAAAGGCTTATGGATGTCAAGTATTCTTTTATCACGTCCCCTGAAGATGGTGACCACTTCAGGATCGGTGTTCCTGTGGATTTGAATGTCAGTGATCGTTTCAGGTCTTAACCTCTCTTTCATCACCCAAGTATACTTTTCGACCCTGTGTTTTCTGATTTTAGTATCCTTCCTGAGCTTGTTGTCCCTTTCCCTTTTGAGAGCGTTTAGCTCTTCTTCCTGAGCCTTTTTAAAGGCTGCACCAGCTTGTTCAGTTGCTAGTGCCTCAGTATTCAACCCAATCTTTTCAGCTTCCTCATGAACAGCCTAAATGAGAACAGGCTTGCTCATTCTCTCTTCTTCAGCCACCTTTAGTAGTGTCTCAGTCCTTTCCATGTGAGCTTGAATTTCGTCATGAGTGAGATGATGTACTACTCCATTGATTTCAAACGGGACCTTGATAGGTGCATCAGGGTCAAATCTTTTGCCTCTGTCCTGTCCGAGAGAAGAAGAAACTGGTTCCTCCTGTGGTGGAACTTCAGTGATTGGTGTTGCTTCAGTGACATGCTCCCCCTCAGTGTGAGAAGGCTGTCCAGCTTCTTGTTCAACAGTATTAGGGGCTTCAGTAGCATTCTCCCCCGCAACATTTGGCTGAGTGTCAGTGATGGCAAGTGTTGGCTGTACTGAAGAAGAAGCAGATGCTCCCTTGAAGGCTTGAAAATTTTCAGTCATCATAGACTTGATCTCCTGAGTATCCTGCTGAATGATGGACACCCTGGAGTCAAGTGCAGCCTGTGCATGTTCAAGAGATGTCACTGATTCTTCCATTTTGATGAAGGAAGATTTGAGAGACTCCACAGTAGTAGTGAGACCTTGAAGATTAGAACCCTTCAACAAGTCAAGTAACTCAGTGAGGGCCACTGAGTTTACCTGATACGTCTCAGATGCCTGAAGTAGCTTCCTGGTGAGTTCAGGATCATCCTTTACTGAGTCTTGAACCGACTGAACCCCTACATTCAGCTGGTTGAGGGTTATCAAAAACTGATTCAGGCGAGTGATCATCTGTGTCAGGGAGTGGTTGACTGAGGCATGTTGTTCCCTGACATCTTCATCGAAGTCTTCGACAGCATCTTTGAGATTATGATAGTGAACCGCCTGTTCAGTGTGCATGTCAAAGACCTCATAAGTGATCCCCCTGTACAAAATGTTAGTAATCTTTTTGATGAATTTGGTGAAGGTCTTCACAAGGTGAGAGGAGCCTGATCATCTCCTGAGGACTCTGGCTCGGAATGTGTGTCAGCATCGTCATGGTTAAAAGATTAAGGAGACTGGGGAGTTGGTTCAGGGACTGTCTCCTCAAGCTCCATAATATCTCCGGCCTTGAAGACTTCCTCATCACTGTTGAATTCATCATCAGAGTACAAAACTGCCTGAGCTTCAGCTAGGGACTGAATCTGCAAAGTAAGGTTATCCGGCTCCTCTTCATAAGAAGATTTTCCTTCGTTATAGCCAGGTCCTGACCCCTCAAATCCGGTAGATTGGGTTTTATCTACCTGGTCCTCAGGGTTAGTTCCCGAGTTATGCGCACCTTCGGGGGTGGTTGTGAGTTCCATATCAGCGGGTGGTATGTGTCCCTCTGAATCTTTGTCCCTTCTTGACCCCTTCAGGCACTGATGGGTGTTTCTCAGTACCATCACTAGGAGCCGTGAATGTTGTGTCCCTATCAGCGGGTTGTATGTTTCCCTCTGAGTCTTTGGGATGAGTTTTTGTGCCCTCAGATAAAAGCTTTGATTGGTGAATGTCCTCATCAGGCACCTGAGTAGTTATGCCCCCTTTTCCAACAGGCTTGTGCTGGCCTGTCAAAGATTTAGGGGCGAGAACTCCCTGTTGCTTGGGTTATGATTTACCAAATCCTTTGGCAGGATGTGAATGTTTGTGGGTCCCCTTCTCAGTGGGGCAGTGCTGCCCCACCAAGGGTATAGGACCCCTTATTCCCTGATACTCTGGTTGTGATTTACCAGAGTCTTTAGCAGGATGTGAAGGTTTAGTTGGTTCCGACCCCACTGACTTGTTTATGCCAGCAGGGCCTTTGGGAACGGGTTCGCCCGAGGACACTGAGTGTGATTTCTCAGTGCCCTCCGTTGGCCTTTGTTTTGTGGCCAAAGATTAGCTAATGATCCTGATGGTGTCGGCAGTCAAGGTAAGTTGTTGTTGCCCCTATTGTCAGGCTTAGGGGCAGAGGTCTCAGTGGTGAGTGGCTTGGGTTGAGCCACCTTCCTAGACCCCTGTCCCTTCTTCCACTTCACCTTTTTGGTGGGAGAGGGAATTGGTGAAACAATGTTGTCACCCTGGATAGCAGTCAACATGTATGTGGTCAGGGCGACAGGTGTTACCTCATTAGGGTCATGTGAGTAGTTTGCCTTATGTAAGACATCAGGTTCAAAGCCGACACTGTCAGGCTTGATATACTCAGACCCTAGTAGGTCATTCAGGGCACAGGAAATGAATCTAGGGTAAGACATGTGTTTTTGCCTAGACTTCCCACCCAATTTGCCTATGAGGTCCCTGAAGATAATTTCTCCAAGGTCAATCATTTTACCCTCTATGAGACATTACACTATCATTGATTGAGTAGTGTTTAGTTGCTCAGTTGAGGACTTATTCCCCCCAAGGACCTGAATTACAAATGTCATCAGGATCCCCCAAGGGGTAGGGAACCATGTTTTGATGATGGGGGCTTTGTTCAGTAGGGCCCCTGGAGTAACATCAGGATGATGTTTGTCATAGGGCCCTAGTTCTAAGAGGAGTTGTTTAACTTCCTCTTAAGTGGGTGGGGCTACAAAAGTCTCAGTGTAGTCAAGGCCAGTGGCTTTGACAAAGGTTTTGTAGTCAAGAATAAGGGACTTAGCCCCATTCTTCACTGAGAACTTGATTTTGGCCTCCTTTGGCGCATCAGGGTTTTCAACCACCGCTGAGCACCAAAATTCCCTCAAGTAGTCATAATAGATGACTGAGGGGGTCTTTGTGAATGTGGTGGTGAGAAAACAGTTTTGTAGGAACTTCACCACATCCCTGTATTCAGGGAACCCTTCAGGGTAGGCAAAGTTCCCCACCACATTGTTTTTGGTAAGCTCTGTTGATATAAATAATGCCTAAAAACATTATTAACATATATCGATATCTCTATGTTTTGATAATCAAAAAACGTAAACTCATTGAACTACAAATTATGACGTAAACAAGTATTTAGTCGTAAATATTTGCTTTAGCATCCATATCACTTAAGGTATGAATAAACAAAGTGTCTAATGCATTTTATGATCAAAGGAATTTTTATTTTTACAAACCTTACATTTTATTAAAGTGGGACAAACATTTTTAAACTTATACAAAACATTTTTGTATTTATAAGAAATGTTTTATTCAAAATAAATATTTTGATTTCAAATTTCAACCCAAAAACGGCTACATTCTTCAGGAAAAACCTCTCCCACAAAAAGACAAAAAATCTTAAAAAAATATTTTTTTTCTTAGGCGGCCCCCTTAATTATACTAGGCGGTCCCCTTAATTATTAAGGGGACCGGCACCCAATTAAGGGGACCGGCCACGCTCCCAAACAGTATTTTTCTCCCTATAAATACTGGTTCATCCCACAGAATTTTCTCACCTTTTGCACGAAAATTTTCAGTCCCAATCCCTTCAAAACATCCTTCTAAATCCTTTGATCATAAGATTATAAGTCTTTGTTTCAAGTGATCCAATCCTTTACCACTCAAAGTGCTAGAGAAGAATCCTCCCTATCATAAAGCCAAAGATGTATTAGGATCTAGTTAGTGTTTATGTAATGTTGTGAGTTATGTATATGTAATAAGTAGATCAAGATGATCTTACTTAATAGTGAGTTCATGAGTGAGTAAGAAGTAGTGGGAAGAAGTAGTCGTGTAGAGAAATCATGAAGTTGTGAAGAAGTAGATGTGTGAACATGTAGTGAAGTATAGAAGAAGTTGTGAAGTAGTGAAGAAGTTGTGAACTCGTGAAGCCATGAAGAAGTCGTGAAGTCATGAAGCCATGAAGAAGTCGTGAAGTCGTGTAGAAGTTGTGTAGTGATCGAAGTAGTGTTGTAAGATTGGTTCTAGCTACTATTAGAACTCGACATTTAGCTTAGTGTCGTTAAATGGTGTAAGCAAAAGTTGTGTACGGTTTTCTCCGCCAAAAGGGAGCTTGTTTAGTTGTGAAGAAAACTCTCGAGTAGGTGACTCGGGGAGTGGAGTAGGGCAAGGAAGGTGTCCTTGTAGCCGAACCACTATAAATCACTGTGTCCGGTTTGCATTTCCTTTCTCTTATCTCTTTTCATTTATTCTTGCATTTATCGCTTTACATCTATGCTTGCCTATATGTCTTAGTTGTTGCTTATATAGTTGTGATGATTGATTGTGTTGTACATAGAAGTTAATATTGTGATTGTGTGTATAATTATATGATATGGTCAAATAGATTATTTTTCACACTTCTCATATTAAGTTTAACTTGATAGATAATTTGATACAAAACGTTTTAAGATTTTAAAAGGAAAACATATTCACACAAAGACCGACCAAAGCTCCATTCATAAAACTAAGTTTTTCCAAAAGCTTACGTATATAATTGATCACATAGATTATATGGTGTTTTCATACTAAACTCTAATTAAAGGTTTTTCAAACAAACAATTGAATAAATTCGAATCAACATTTTGAAACAAAGATTTTATAAAATGAAAAAAAGGGGAAAACTATTCAACTCCCCCCCCCCTTCTAGTTTTCCACAATTGGTACCAGAGCCATGTCGCTCAAATTTTCAAAACAAATGGTTTTAAAAATTGAGTACGATCCATGTATCAAATTACCCATTAAGGAGGATTAAATATGAAAAGTGTTTTGTTGATTAACTTGTATTAGTTTTGATGATATATACACTAATTATACTAGCTCAAAATAATATTATGCTTAAAATAAGTGTTATATGTTCGGTATCAAAATCAGAAAGTTACACACCTTTCCGAAAAGTCAGAAAATAATTTTTTTACAAAAAATGAAATTTTGAGTACCAGATGGGCGGCCCCCTTAATTGTCTGGGCGGCCCCCTTAAGTACTGGGCGGTCCCCTTAATTATTTAAGGGGTCCGCCTGTCTGTTCAATAGTTTTTCGAAAACTTTGAAAAATTATATAAAATTAACCGTAACTCCGTAGAAGTTGTGCCACCCAGCGTTTTAAAGGTAATTGAGTCTACTTTCATTTAAAAATACTTACAAGTAACTATTACAAACTTAAATAAGTAAGAAAGTCAAAATATTATACGGTGGTCAAAAATTTGTGTTTCGTCTTAACGTAAAACTTTTGTTTTACCTTTTCCTTCAAGTCAGGCATTCCTAGTTGATATACTTTTGAAAAATTAAGTATTTATGTTTTCAAAATATTGATCTTAATTAAATTATAGAATGGAGAGGAAACTAGTAAACATTGGTGTATATAATACACAAAACGACGACAAGTGTTTTATGTGTTATGTGAACTTCTTTGTGATTTTATTTTCTTAATTGAATATATTAAATGATTGTTGCTATTTGAAATTTAGCTATGTGTATATCTATGCATATGTGCCCTATTAGTTTATAGCTAGTTTGCCGATTTATACTTAACTAGATCTTATGCTAGATTTCTTGCGTTAGGATTGTTATAATATGCTTGCATTGCATATAGGTGTAGATGGCTTAATGTTACTCAAACATCTTGTAAATGAGTTCAATCTAGTCACCTAAACATCTCAAACAATTTAATCTATTCTTTACAACACACTTAAATATTTTCTACAAATTAGCTTGTTTTACCTTAAGATGTTTTAATAAGAGAACTTGAATCATTATAAAACATTAATAGTTATATAAAAGAAAAAGTATTTTCAAAATCTAAGTGTGTTCATAATAAGTAAAAATGAAGAGTCTTTCACAAAAACAAAACATATAACAATCATGAAATAATAAGTCAACTTTTAATCATTCACTAATAAATAATCTTAGGATTAATGAAACACACTATCAAAATGTTTATTTATTTCAAATGAGTGTCCGTGAGGGTTAAGAAAGATCTTGATATTATATCAATTCATTATTCAAATTATGGTTGATATATTCATCAAATCTAATTGACGTGTTTTTGAGTGTGGACAAGAAATTGGATTGCTATTTGTTTAGCTTCAAGATTATATCAAATTATAACAAAAGATATAGTCTTGAATCTACATACTCAATCACACTAGATTGATATGTAAATAGTTACATCCTTTGTAGATGAAAAGAGTATGCATTGGATCATAACTCACACTTGTGTTGATAATGTCATATTGAATCTACTTGTCCAATAATTGTGTTCCAAATATTAGAATAACATTTTAAACACATTCATAAAATATACAATGAAGTAGGATTGACGACTTGGATGTTTCGTCCGAAATATTCAAGAAATTTACATTGCAATGCAATGGATAAATGTGTCATATCCGAAAAACCAAACATGAGCAAACTAACAACATATGTAAACTTTGCTCACACTACTTAAAATTATCACCTCAAGATAAAATACATATTTAAGAATACTACACACTATATATTCTATGTATTTCATTTTCTTTGTAGCATGAATGGTTGTGTTACAAGATAATGCACTACATTTTTTTAATAATACAAGTTATTATAATTGAAAAATAACTTGTCACAATCCATAAACAAGTGAAATTTATTTTTTCAAATACTTGTTAAAGTATGATATATAACATTGGCAAAAATCATAGAAAATAATATTTGTTTAAAAATATATTAATGTCTTGTTTTGATATCATTTGAGAATCACAAACTCATTTAAGATAAATAATCTTAATGAGATTCATTTCACAAGAGATGCTAAGGTGCACTCTTAAGTCTAGCACAGTTATTAAATTAAATAATATGTCATCAAAACCAAACAACCGATAAATCATGAAGAAAGGATTAAAAAAAAATTGTTTACTCTTATCTTAACATTCAACACATCTCTATTAGGATCGTGAATAAAATATATCATCTAGATTTACCTTCATAAAAACATGATGTTTGAGTCACATTAAGCCAAGTATTAGTGAATCAAGCAAACTTCATATTTGGTAATCTTCGATAGGTAAATTTAGGAACTCGATTTCTTCTAAAAAGTGAATGACTACTGGAGAATCTATTGACTAGAAATTCAATTTAACCTAACGGTTGAATTGCTTCTATGTGAGAAGTTGGGTGTGTGTAACCCGTAAAAATGGTCGTGTTTAGCCTGAATTGAGCACCACTAGTAATAGTCTCATACTCATTCTCCAACTTGATTAAATTGTTCTTCCTATATATACCTAACGCTGGTTTACTTTTAGGAACTTTGCTTCTCATTAGATTCTTTCATTCCTAGATTTATGGCATTAAGTTAGATAAGCGTGCGAAAACAAAGGAACTATAGATGTTAGGTTATACCCCATTCAACACTCTCGCATCTAACATATAAATTATCGTCTTCATTTCCTTTAGGATCATAGGATATGTAGAAACGATAGCATGAGATAATAATAGGCTTAACCAACCCTCTTGAGCATGAGATCTTTAATAAAAAAAATTTAAAATATTTGATTCATGATATTTGTTGTCAAAAATCTAATATTTCTAAAAATATGCAAAAACCTCACATTTTGGAAAATAGTTTTTCAAATAACTATCCCACTTTTAAATAACATGTTTTCACTATCAATATCCACAATTTTGTTTTGATCAAAACTAAAGATTGGGAAAATATTCTTTACCATTTATTCACACATTTTGAAGTAAAAACCCAATCTATTTTATTCAAATAACTCTCACATCTAAGTGAAAACTTACTTTCAAACATTGTTGAATAATGCTAAAAACGTCTCTTTTAAAATCATGCATGGTGATCTCATATTTATCATCTATATTTATATAAATGACACTTATAAGTGAACTAAATCAAATCAAGAGGACCATGGTTTGTTCATTAAGACTTTGTTTGTAACAAGTCTAGAAATCCATGCTATCATAACTACCCACTTATTACACATTGATACACATTAGGATTAATCCTCCTAGTTATGTAGTTATGAAATACTTGATGTTGCTTGTTGTTTCCTAGCACATATATTTTACTTGCTTGATGAGTATGTTTGCATGCTACATGAAATTGCTTGTTTACTTAATCTCTTTGATTAACATGCTTTGGCTACATAATTGCCTACATAATTAGTATATGCTTAATTGACTCAAAGAGTTGGGCTTGTTTGAAACCAAAAACACAACCTTTCTGCAATTCACTACCAAAAACCCTTTTCTGGCAATCTAGGAATCACCAGATGGGCACCCCCCTTAATTATTAAGGGGACCAACCATCTGATGGTCGAAGGTGTTGTTTCCTTTTTCTACTTTTTAGCCCATTTTATCCTATACTTCCCAAAATTCATAAACCTATTTTATCCTAAACCCTCTATCAAAATTTATACATCCTTAATCCCACCAATCCTACATTATAAACACTCTCATTCCTCTCAATCTATACTTATCTCTTCATGACCTCTCCCATTACATATCAAAAACCTTTACTCACCCATATCCTTCTACATTACACTCAAACCTCATAATCTTTTCACAACTCAAGCGATGCTGTTCATAATCAACCAACACATAAACCTCACTCTCACACAAATGATCCATTCAAATCATCCATTCGTGCTTCCACTAATGCTCCTTCTTATGATGAGCATGCACAATCCCAAAACAATAATCCCAACCTCATTACCAACACTTTACATGTTGCTCATTCAACAAAAACACCATCCACTCATGAAGCATCTCTTCCACCCATATCATGTTTTCATGATTACCCAAGCTCAAACATGTCTACACCACCAAGAGTATCACCACCACATCCTACAACTTCACATGCCATTCCTATGTTGCATGTTCAAACCCTCACCCAAGACAACTATCATGCTCCACCACCATCACCTTCCTCCGAACACTTAATGTTCGTTGAGGCGCTAAAAGACTCCCATGAGCTTAGTGCTCTTTTAGCCTTACATCTTGCTCAACGCAATTTGGATCCACCTTCATCTAGATCACCCTCATCACCACACAACATAAATCAACTTGAGAAGCATGTCAACAATTGACCTTGTTGCATCTTTCTCCTAAAAGCCATTGCATTCAATGAACACTTCACTTGGATTGAATATCTTCTCACTAGATCACATCCTTGAACAACATCCAAAACCTTAATCAACCTCTTCCGCTACAAACTCTCCACAACCAAACTCTCCAACATTCATGACCCAAACATATACCTCCATTAATCCAACAACCTCACCCTAACTAAACCATTTTCATTCCAAACACTCCATCATCAACCATCTAAGCATACTATATGCTTATGATTTTCACTTCTAAATACGAATCAACCAACCTTTTGTTACAAGCAAGTCCGATGGCTCTCTTTGGCAAATTAGGATCTTTAACATAATCTCTTTGAATTAATTGTTATGTATCCTTAATATTTGTTTGCTATGCTTGTTATTTGTATATTGCATATTCTTCTATATATGCTTGTGCTTCTAATATTTTTTTTGCGAGCATTCCATATCTCGATCCCTTGGTGCCATCGAACGAGGGGGAGCACACATCAAGGGGAGCTTTCATCCCGTCTAACTTCATTTATGAAGCTAGTTGGCATAACCTTTTTGATTCAACAAAAAGGGGGAGAAGTGAATATAAACTCACTAAATACATGTCTAAAAATTAATTTTTAGACTTGATGAGTTTAGGTTTTGTAATCATAAAAAAGGAGGAGATTGTTGATATAAATAATGCCTAAAAACATTATTAACATATATCGATATCTCTATGTTTTGATAATCACAAAACGTAAACTCATTGAACTACAAATTATGACGTAAATAAGTATTTAGTCGTAAATATTTGCTTTAGCATCCATATCACTTAAGGTATGAATAAACAAAGTGTCTAATGCATTTTATGATCAAAGAAATTTTTAGTTTTACAAAACTTACATTTTATTAAAGTGGGACAAATATATTTAAACTTATACAAAACATTTTTGTGTTTCTAAGAAATGTTTTATTCAAAATAAATATTTTGAATTCAAATTTCAACCCAAAAAATGGCTACATTCTTCAGGAAAAACCTCCCTCACAAAAAGACAAAAAATCTTAAAAAAATATTTTTTTTCTTAGGCGGCCCCCTTAATTATACTAGGCGGTCCCCTTAATTATTAAGGGGGCCGGCACCCAATTAAGGGGACCGGCCACGCTCCCAAACAGTATTTTTCTCCCTATAAATACTGTTTCATCCCACAGAATTTTCTCACCTTTTGCACGAAAATTTTCAGTCCGAATCCCTTCAAAACATCCTTCTAAATCCTTTGATCATAAGATTATAAGTCTTTGTTTCAAGTGATCCAATCCTTTACCACTCAAAGTGCAAGAGAAGAATCCTCCCTATCATAAAGCCAAAGATGTATTAGGATCTAGTTAGTGTTTATGTAATGTTGTGAGTTATGTATACGTAATAAGTAGATCAAGATGATCTTACTTAATAGTGAGTTCATGAGTGAGTAAGAAGTAGTGGGAAGAAGTAGTAGTGTGGAGAAGTCATGAAGTTGTGAAGAAGTAGATGTGTGAACATGTAGTGGAGTATAGAAGAAGTTGTGAAGTAGTGAAGAAGTCGTGAACTCGTGAAGCCATGAAGAAGTCGTGAAGTCGTGAAGCCATGAAGAAGTCGTGAAGTCGTATAGAAGTTGTGTAGTGTTGTGAGATTGGTTCTAGCTACTATTAGAACTAGACATTTAGCTTAGTGTCGTTAAATGGTGTAAGCAAAAGTTGTGTACGGTTTTTTCCGCCAAAAGGGAGCTTGTTTAGTTGTGAAGAAAACTCTCGAGTAGGTGACTCGGGGAGTGGAGTAGGGCAAGGAAGGTGTCCTTGTAGCCGAACCACTATAAATCATCGTGTCCTGTTTGCATTTCCTTTCTCTTATCTCTTTTCATTTATTCTTGTATTTATCGCTTTACATCTATGCTTGCCTATATGTCTTAGTTGTTGCTTATATAGTTATGATGATTGATTGTGTTGTACATAGAAGTTAATATTGTGATTGTGTGTATAATTATATGATATGGTCAAATAGATTATTTTTCACACTTCTCATATTAAGTTTAACTTGATAGATAATTTGATACAAAACATTTTAAGATTTTAAAAGGAAAACGTATTCACACAAAGACCGACCAAAGCTCCATTCATAAAACTAAGGTTTTCCAAAAGCTTACGTATATAATTGATCACATTGATTATATGGTGTTTTCATACTAAACTCTAATTAAAGGTTTTCCAAACAAACAATTGAATAAATTCGAATCAACATTTTGAAACAAAGATTTTATAAAATGAAAAAGAGGGAAAAACTATTCAAACCCCCCCCCCCCTGCCTTCTAGTTTTCCACAAGGTCTACGCTTTCCATTTGGAATTTCTCATTGGGTGCGTATTTTATGACCTTTGAAGATGCCATTTTAGTTTAAAAATGTCTGGTTTTGAATAAAGAAGAAGCACACACAGATTTTGAAAGCAAAAGAGTTCTTGAAATAATTTTGCAAGAGTTTTGTTAAGATTTTAAAGCGTGTGTGTGTTCTTCTTTGTGGGGGTATTTATAGGGTGGGAATTAGGGTAGTGATGTTGCGGATACCAAAGGTTTAAATTATACAACCAAAACGGCATAATAATATTGGTTTGATATCCGCATTAAATATCACGATTCCCATTACCCCTATTTTCTCTCACATCATGGGTGAACAGTTGTGCGGCTCTGCAAATAATGCACTTTTGCAGAGAGAAAATCATCACATATTTTGTGTGTGAGAGAGCATTTAATGCTCGGTGGTGTTTGGTGAGAGAGATGTGGGGGCCCAAGGAGTGGATGCCAGTTGTGTAAGTAACATATATTCCTATATTTAATAGGAATCAGTTACCTACCTGGGACGTTTACTAACTAAGTACTTAGAGCATTTAGTTAGCGTATTCAATTCCATTTTTCATCCTGAGCCCCCTGAATGAATTTTTATTCCAAAAAAAAAGAGTTTTCAGGAAGGGTGTGATCAGGGACGTAGAGAATTTACATCAGGTTGGAACACTTTTGATCAGTTTCCTGATTCTATGTCCAACATGCCCAATTCAGCTTTCAATCTTGTGAAAGTGGGTTCATCCAAAGGTTTTGTGAAGATATCAGCTAGCTGATATTCAGTGGGGATGAAATGTAGTTCAATTTCTCCATTAGTGATGTGGTCCCTGATGAAGTGGTATCTAATGTCAATGTGTTTGGTTCTTTGATGAAGTACTGGATTATTTGAGATAGCTCTGGCACTTGTATTATCACAAAAGATAGGTACCATCTTATACTGAATGCCATAGTCACTCAGTTGGCTCTTCATTCATAGTACATTTGCACAACATCCTGCAGCAACCATATATTCAGCTTCAGCTGAGGCCATGGCCACTGACTGTTGTTTCTTTGTACTCCAACACACCAGTTTACCACCAAGAAATTGGCAGGATCCTGAAGTACTTTTCCTATCCATATTAAAACCTGCATAGTCAGAGTCAGTGTACCCTTTGAGATCAAATCCTGAACATTTTGGGTAATACAAACCAAGGTTTGGAGTACCCTTCAGGTACCTGATGATTCTCTTGACAGCAGTGAGATGTGATTCTTTAGGATCAGCCTGGTATCTTGCACACAGGCAGACTGAGAATTGGATATCAGGCCTTGAGGCAAGTAAGTACATCAAGGAGCCAATCATTCCTCTGTATTGGGTTTGATTCACTGATTTTCCAGTAAGATCAGGGCCAAGGTTGTTTGGAGGAACCATAGGAGTCTTTACTGAGGAGCAGTCAGGGAGCTCATACTTCTTTAGTAGGTTCCTGAGGTATTTTTCTTGCCAAATGGATATTCCTTTTTCAGTTTGTTTAATTTGGAGTCCAAGAAAGTATGTGAGTTCACCCATCATGCTCACTTCAAACTTTGTGGTCATTAGTTTCTCAAACTGTTTGCAAAGTTTGTAACTTGTTGAGCCAAAGATGATGTCATCAACATATACTTGGACAAGAATGACATCACTCTTTGTTCTGTAGATGAACAGTGTGTTATCAATCTTTCTTCTGACAAACTTGTTTTGGATCAGGAAGGCTGAAAGAGTTTCATACCATGCCCTGGGTGCTTGTTTCAGTCCATAAAGGGCTTTGTTAATCTTGTAGACATGGTTGGGGTATTCACTACTTTCGAAACCAGGAGGCTGTTGCACATAAACATCTTCTTTGATGTTACCATTCAGGAATGCACTTTTAACATCCATTTGGTAAACTTTAAAGTTCATGTAAGTTGCATAGGCAAGGAAGATCTTGATGGCTTCCATTCTAGCAACAGGTGCAAAGGTTTCCTCATAGTCTATACCTTCCTGTTGATTATATCCTTTGGCAACAAGTCTTGCTTTGTTTTTGATTACTGTGCCATTCTCATCGGTCTTATTTTTAAAGACCCATTTCATACCAATGATTAAAACACCCTGGGGGCATTCAACAAGGGTCATGACATCATTTATGTCAAACTGTTCCAATTCATCTCTCATGGCCTGAACCCAACTTTCATAAGTCAAGGCTTCTTTGACATTTTTAGGCTCAATCTCTGAGAGATAGTCAGCATAAAGACATATATTGGCAGTGGCGGCCTTGAGTTTAGCAGCCTTGCTTCTTGTGAGCATGCCTTCAGTGGGTTCACCAATGATGTTCACAAGCTCAATGATTTTGGATCTAGTCCAGCTATCCTGAGGTTTGGGATAGGAATTTGAGCTTGAAGGAGCCTGATTAGGTTCAGATTTAGGAACATGAGGTGACTCATCACTATGTGCTTCAGTGACATTTGTAGGAACAATTTGCTCTGAGGGTTCCTGAAAAATTTGTTCAGTGGTTTCAGTCTCATTAGAGACATGCTAAGTTTCAATGAACTCACTGATAGGTGGTTGGGGTAGGTTGTGAGGGATGATGTAATAGGAGACGTCAGCATCAGCTTGGTATTGAGTTGAGGGATTGTTCTTAGGATGATACTCATCAGGAGGATACCTTGATGAGTCATCAATACCAATTTCTTCTACTGAGGAATTTGAGAACCTGATGGATTCAGTGCTCTCATCAACAGTAATGTGATAAGTTTCCTCAGTTTGTTGTCTCCTTGTGTTGAACACCCTGAAGGCTTTAGAAACCAGGGAATATCCCAGGAAGTATCCATCATCAGCTTTGGCATCAAATTTACCCAAGTGATCCTTGTGATTATGTATAAACACAGGACACCCAAATACATGAAAGTAACTGATGTCAGGAATCCTTCCTTTGACAATGATTGACCTATTTTGAGTGTAGCAGGCTGTTTTAACTGCCTTAGTCCAAAAGTGTTTTGAGAGGACTGAGCCATTTAACATTGTTCTTGCTGCCTCAATGAGTGTTCTATTTCTCCTTTCAGCTACTCCATTTTGTTCAGGAGTATAGGGAGAAGTGAAATTTTGAGAAATTCCTTTCTCATCACAAAAACACTCAAGGTCTTGGTTTTTGAATTCAGTGCCATTGTTAGTCCTGATCTGTTTAACTTTGACATCATTTTGATTTTCAATGTTCCTGACAAATGACATGATGGTTTCAGCTGCCTGACTCTTTCTGGTCAGGAAGTAGACCCAAGTATATCTTGAGTATTCATCCACTATGACCAGAGTATACTTCTCATGGTGAATGGTCATTGGACTGACAGGTCCAAAAAGGTCCATATGAAGAAGATGTAGGCAACTTTTGATGGAAAAGGTTTGTTTGGTTTTGAATGATGCCCTGTGGTGTTTTTGTTTTTCACAAGCAGAACAAGGCTTGTCTTTGGTATACACCAAGGATGGTAGGCCCAGAACTTTGTTCTGTTTGGCCAGGTTGTTGATGCTCTTGAAGTTGAGATGAGAGAGTCTCCTATGCCATAGCTAGTTGATTGTCTCACTTGCCTTTGAGAATAGGCAAGTCCCATTCTGAGTCAGGGATGACATGTCAAGGACATATACATCATCCATCCTAGGGGCAATCAACACAACTTCCTTATTGGCATTAAAGATGGTCCCTCTCTTGTCATCAAACTGAACTATGTATTTGGCATCACATAGTTGGGAAACACTTATCAGGTTGTACTTGTGACCATTAACATAAGCTATTCTTGTAAAAACTATACCATTGCAGTTTACTAAACCATAACCTTCAGTGGGAGCTGATGAATTATCGCCAAATACTACTTTGGGTCCTGGTTCTTCTACATATTTGTGTAGAAAACTTTTCACACCAGTCATACTTCTGGAGCATCCACTGTCTAGATGCCAAGTAGGATCCTTGATGTGTTTCTGCACAAACAGTAAACTGGGTTAGTTTTTCTTGTTGACCCACTTTCTAGTGGGCTTAGTCCTCAGGGACTTTTTGAACTCAGTTAATGAATCATGGTCTGAAGTTGTGTGTCCTGAGCTTCCACATGTTTTACATTTTGTGGAGGTTGATGCCTCAGGTGACTGAGAAGTGTTGGTCTGGTTTTTCCTTCTGGACTGAATAACTTTGTCATGTCCCCTGGTTTCATGGGAGGGATCTCCACAGATGTCAAAGCAATTTTTCATCACACAATCATTAGGAAGATGATCATTGAAACCACAGTGAGGACATGGTGAGAAAGGCTTAGCCTTCAGTCTTTGTTTGGAAGGAGTGGCATAGTGATAGCCTTGGTTTTTGTATAGACCTCTTGCTTTTAAAGAAGCAGTGTGGGGGATGTGATCACAGGTTCTGTGGTCCTCTTGTTTGCATATCATGCAAAACAGGACTCTGTAGCATTTATCAGTGCTGTGATTTGGATAATTGCACAGCTCACATCTCCCAGAAGGTCTGGGTGTGGTTTTTGGTTTGGAAGAACTTGAGGATACTGAGGGCTTAGTAGAATTTGAGTCAGATTTTTTCTCAATTTTCTCACTCAGCATCCTGACAAGTTCAGTAAGCTGATCAACCTTTGAATCGGTGCTTTCATGCTTCACTTCAGTGGGTACTGAAGGTTTTTGGTGTTCAGTGGGTGCAGGAGTAGGTCTTTTCAGAATAGTCCTTCATAACCCTGATTTCTCTTTTGGAGAATGTGGTTGATAGACTAATGGTGTAAGGTCAGAATTGGGTTCCGCTCCCTGAAGTTGTTTCAGTGGTGGGAGTGGTGAATCAGACTTAGACTCAGTGATAGACTCAGTAGGACTAAGTTCATCAGTGACTCCTAGCTGCTCCTTGATAGCCTGACTTTCAGGCTCCAGGATTCTTCCAGTATTAAAATTTGGCATTTTACTATCAGGATTGTTTCTTTCAATCCAATCAGTGGGTTTAGGAGCAAGTTCTTTGTTAGAGAGTATGTTAGTTGACAGAAAAGTTGTTGAATGGCTGTTTTCCCCAGAAACTTCAGTAAGTTGATCATCACCCAAACTAGTCTTTTTGGAGCTGGGTGAGAGACTCAGTGTTTCATAAAGTTTGGGGTTTTTCTGAGTCCATTTCCAAATAGTTTCCTTTTCTTTCTTAAGTTCTTCCTGAAGAGCTTGATTTTGTTTTACTAGTTCAGAGTTTTGAATTTGAAGTGTAACACTTTCAAGCTTGGCTTGTTTTAAAGCAAGTAGTTCATCTCTACTATGATTTAATTCAAAACTCAGTTTGTTAAATTTTGAAAACAAGTTAAGTCTTTGCTCTTCAACATACTTAAGATCAACATTAATATAATCTAAGTAAGATTTCCAATCATCATCATCATCCATAGAAAGTAAAAGATTTACCTTCCTCATAGTGATGTTGACCCATTCACCATTTCTTGCATGACTCTTCCCCACAGCAAGCTTTTTCTCATCTGATAGGGCCATCAGGGCATTGATGTGAACTTCATCATCATCAGAGGACACTTCAACCTCATCCTAGTCATATGTTTCAGCAACAAGCCCTTTGTTCTTGGCTTGAGAAGGCTTTGGAGCCTGAGGAGGCTGAGAGACTGTTGAGGGTGATTCAAGAAGGGCAAGTTTTGCTTTTGCCTTTCTATACTTAGCTTCAAAGTCAATTTGAGGGACTTTTTCAAATCTTTGACTAGACTGAAGCATCTTTGGTTGAAATTTGCTGAGGCCTGAAAAAGAGTTATTTCCTGAAAATTTGAAGGATGGTTCTGAGGTTGTTTTTGAAAAACAATCTATAGCAAAATGGCCCATTTTGCCACATTTGAAGCATTCAGTGTTATCATTTGCTTTTGAAGGGAATTTGTTTTTCTTAAAAAACCTTTTTGAATTAGCAAGGAGTGCTCTTTCATGAAATTCAATTTGAAGATCATTTAGGTACTCCTCACTGGTTCTTTGGTCAACCTCATCATCAGAACCATCCTGAAAATCCTGCACAACACCTTTTGAATAGAAAGCAGTTGATATGGGTGAAATTGTCAAGGCCTTTTTGGTCTCCTGAGCCTTACCAGGGTATCTCCTGGTGATAAGATTGTCTTCATAGACAAACTTCCCATAGATGGCAGGGAGCTCAAGCTTCTGATTGTGGTTTGCATTTCTCAATCCTTGAGAGAAGTTTAACCACTTCTCAGGGAGACTATTGACAAAACCAACATTTATCTCATGTTTTGACAATATAACACCATCATTGGTCAGCTCATTCAGGAGGGTCTTATACCGAGTATAAGTCTCAGAGAGACTTTCAGAATCCTTGGCCCTGAAGGTATTAAATTCAAGCTTCAGGTCCATGATTCTATTCTGTTTGGTATCAAAAGGCCCTTCATAGCTGTGAACCAGGTTAGTCCATGTCTGCTGGGCAGTGGGACAGTTGATCACTGATTCCATTATATCATCAGGAAGGCATGATATAATGATGCTTTTCAGGCGCTGGTCTTGATTGACCACCCTCCTTTCATCTGGGGTCCACTAAGCTTCAGGTTTAATTAAACCTTGGGCAGTTGTTGGGACATATGGATCATCATTAATCAACTTAATGTAATATGGTTCCATCCCAGTTAAGTAGCAAAGCATTCGCTTTTTCCACTTATTAAATTTGCCAACTTCTAGTCGAGGGGCAGTTGCTGAATAACTTCCACCCTTTTTGTCGACAAGTTGGGGAACATCTATGTCAGTCATAGTGGGATCTTGATTTTAAAAACTTGAGCACTCTTAAGTTTTGAAAACAGGTTTAAGTTTTACAAATCAGAGGCTCTGATACCACTTGTTGGTCCCTTTTACTTGGTTAACTATAACTACAAGGCTAAAGTAACCAAGTTATATGACTTTAAACAAAGATGTATAAAATGATTAACAATAAAGTAACGTAGATGTAAGAGACAATATTTTTCAACGTTTAATTCTTTATTAGAAGTTAATCAAAAAGAATCGTACCCAAGTGTTTGCGGAATAACACTTGGGATTGAAAACGACAAGTATGGTATTGACTCCTCACTAAACTCAATCTATGTTGAGTGACAACTTTCAGGACCCACTGAGCTATCTCAGGGGTTATGTTGTTCTTTGGAGGAGTAAAAGTGATTTGTGAATGCTTTGCATTAATTGCACAAACTTGTCAACTTTTACTCCTCTCTTATGCTACCTATTTATACACAAATGTGAACAACCCTATTATACAATGGACCAAAGTATTCCTCAATAAATCTTGATAGATTTTATTCTCTGGCAAGGGGAACTTCTTTGGGTTAAGTCCAAAAGGCACTTTCTGATGACAGCTTGGTTTTAACCATTTGAGGAAAGTTTGACCTTAAAGTGATAAAGCACTTTAGTGGAACAGATCAAACTTTCCCGTCCAGTCCCACCAAAACTTCAGTCTTCTAGTCATCAGTCTTCAGTACCATGAAGTTGTTGAGGAGTCTTGGGGTTTAGTGAGTTATTGTCATCCTCACTGAACTCATCACCTTCTTTTTGGCTTAGATCACACTTCACTGAGTTCCGCCTCACTGAATGGAGAACCTTTCTTCTTAGGCTCGGTCTAAGCATCCTGAAGATGACTCACTGAGTTACTGTTCACTCAGTGACTTGTTTATACTTAGGTTATTTTACGTTCAAATCCTTGTTAGAAGAAGATTGGGGAATTCAGTGACCCAACAAAATTTGAAAATGGCGGAAGTATGTTTTTTACTGTGAGTTCTTCAGTAAAATGGGAGGCGATGTTTATATAGGGTTACAAAAACCCTAGAAAATTAGCCACGTGGAATCCACTCACATGAACGTGTGGCTAGAAAACGAGAGGGTACATGCACTTTTTCCCACTTCCCGATATACATGTGGACACACTCCCCGTTTCCCTAGGCATTTTTTAGGATATTTTGGACTAGATACTGATGCGTGGGGTTTGCACCAGGCTTTACCTGTCGAGGGATCTCGAGAAGCTTACAACCCCCACCAGGCAGTGTACCTGATCGATGTAGTATAGTATAATGACAAGTACCGGGGGATTGATCGTTCAGCTAGGAATAGTGTCGCTAGGATTAGAAAACCTAAAGACTAGGTCTAGAGATGAGGGATGATTCCTTTTGTATTTTTTTATATTTTTTAGAAAGCAAATAAAAATCTCGGGTTTTGAAGGATATGGGCGGAATTAGTTGCTGTTCAACTAACCCAATACTAAGATGCAATCAAAATAAAATACTATAAATGAAATTAAACTAAATTAAACTAAAGTTGTGAGCAATAAGTGGGAGAAATGTGTTTACTTAGATTTCACTACTCCCTAGACATCTTTTACACGTTAATTACTTGTTATAGTTGCGTGGATGACGGATTGTATTCCTTAATACCATTCATGGGGTGGCGTACTTACTTCCCCAATCCTATGAGTGCCTACTTCACTCCTATGTCGAGCCGGCTAAGAAGCTCCTAACATGGGATCATTAGAATTTACTCATGCATTAAATACAACCAATAAAACCTAGTACACATCGGTTCATGTTTCCTAAGACGTTCAAGCATGTTACACAATGGAGATCTGCCAGTTTTCTTAAGCCTAACATTGAAATCATTCATCCAATACAACCATAAACAAGTAATCAACACATAATTAACATCTAGGTTTCATTAGATCTAAGCAAACACAAGATAAATCTATCCTAGCATGTTGAAATCAAGACAAGCACAAGATATAGACAACCAACACATAGACATATTGATTGAATTAAAGAGAAGACTTATCTTAATAGCACATGAAAGGATTCAAGGGGTAAAAACCCTTGAATTTACTGTAAAATACGAGCTAGGGTTCACAAAGTTCGGCCCTAGGGTTTCTCCACACAAGTTCCTCAATGAATGAAAAATAGAAAACTATATATAGATTTTGGAAGGTGACGGCATCAAGAACAAATATCTGACGCCGTCATCTCGCCGCCAAAAAGTTCCTCGGACTGCCTAGATCTGGATCTGACGCCGTCATGTAGTCCCCTTATGCAGGCCGTCATGATTTTAACTCTTGACGCTCTAGTTGTGACGCCTTCAGGTTTCTTCTGGGTCGTCATGGATTTTACTCTTGACGCCATCAGGAATTTCCTCTTGACGCCGTCATACACTGTTTCCGGCATGGAAAATTAAGTCTTTGGCGTTTTCTTCACTTTTATGCTCCAAAAACATCCGAATTGCTTCCTTTTCCAGATTTCACTCCCAAAGTACCTAAAATCACAAAAGGAACGATTTAGGGCAATATTTGATCAAATAAATTCAATTCCGGGCTTAAATGACCCCCTAAAAGTGGTTCATTTTTCGCCTCATCATATACATAGTCCCTAATATTGGGCGGTTACTTTTCTCGCCACACTTACCGTTGTTTTTACTAGTCTAGCATCCGCGGCTACGAGCCGCGCACACTAGACTGGGGTACATGATGACGTATAGTCTATATTTGGGCCATGAGCCCAAATGATAAACATTACTAAGGCCCAAACCCACCACGCGTGGGCTATCATAACAATGATTTGGGCCGCACCACCAATGGGTTAGGCTCACATAGGCCCAAGCCCAACCAAACTATTTATGGTCTAGATAAGGTTCTTCTATTTACGTATAAAGATCCTTGGACCGGATAAGCACCATGCGTGCGAAACGTAAGGAGCACGAAACCTACAAGGATTGTGCGCCTATATAAAGAATGACATAATTCTCATTAAAGGTACGATCTACAAAACCCTAACTCTTAAATATAACCTAAAACCGATTACTTACTCTCACGCCGGAGGATAATCGTGGGAGACAATCCCACGATAAGCCTAACGGTGTTTGTTTACTTTCTTAGTGCGCAGGTCTCAAGCATTAAGAGCTAATTGGTACGAGAGCAGGAGCCCAAACTAGGAACGCCCAACTTTTGTATCAACAAAGAACGAAATTGATCTTGATTCGCCACAATATTAAATGGACATGTGTATTAGTACTTGTTAGAGTCAAATGCTTGTATCGAGTCATAATGATGTTTTGCAGGATTTTCCAGAAAGTAGGACATAAGTTTTTCTAGAAATTTTTCGGAAACTTAACGTAAAGATTTCTGCAGGTCACATCTGACGGCGCCATGAATTAATTCCTGACGGCGTCATATGTAAAATTCTGGAAATTTTGCGAGTTTTGTTTTTCTAACGGAGTCTTAAAGTTTTTGTTAATTATTTAGTTTTATAAACTCCAGTAAATCTGCAAACATTCATTCCACAAGCATTATATCTTACATTATTTTCTAGGACTTGTTAGTATATATAGATTGCCGCCGATTTTACGCGAGGTTGCCTTATTTGTTTTCTCAGGTTTAACAGGTTATGTATGACAAGAAGATGATTTATTTTTCTGGAAGGGAAGCTTTGAATGTTCATTTTCTTGGAGGAAGATCTAACCTTGTTACCACACTATCCACACCGAACAAATCAGGAGAGCATTTGCTTTTATTCTTTTACCTATTTCACTTTTACATTCTTTAATTGAACATTGGGGACAATGTTCATCCTAAGTGTAAGGGGAGGGTAAATGATGATACCTTATAGGATACAATTGCACTTGAGTTAGTTTGTTTGATGGTAAATGTGTAATAAAACTAAGAGAAATACTTTTTAGTGTAATTTTAGCGCCAAATTTGAAATTTTTTACAACATTTAGGAGTGAAACTTTAGCCTTAGCAAGCGTCTCATGGATAGGAGTTGTATGACTAGTACAAAACCGTACCATTCAGAAAAAATTTCCACCCAAATATGTGAGGTTCGCCTTTAGATTTGATAGGAAAAGCATTTATTATTAGTGATTATGAGTGTACCGGTAGCATTCAGATTCTAGAACTTGCGTTAGTGATGCATCCCGAGACGGCTAGTGAGACTACATTCGTGTAGTAGGATTTACTACATGATAAGAGGCATTAGGATCGCCCTTGTGTTAAACCCGTATCATAATTACTTGACCATTTAAGTCATATTACTTGGCTAGTAAAGTCAACTAATTTTTCCCACACCTTAGCGTTGTACTCATTTTTAGTACACGAAACCCCTAGTACACCCCTCCGAGCCTATCTTTTCGTTTCTAACTTTAAGCATCTTACTTAAAGGAAGAATTTGTTACAACCCACTTAAATGTACAACCAAATCACCTTAGCCTTCCGTGTATGCACTCATCTTTAGTGCATTATTGTTACATGTTTAAACCCTTAGTTAATTATCTAATTGATTACATGGTTTCTAAGTCGAGTCATATCTTGTACATATTGTTTTGTGATGATTGGGACTCATGGGTAAAGTACTTGTGTTTTGGAGTAATGGGGAAGAACATCATTTATTACCCCCATATGTGCGTTAATCTTAAAAGTACTCCAAGTGTTTTGATTATCTTGATTCGAGACATTAGATTAGTTTATTGTGAAGTATGTAAAAATTCAAGTGTAAGGGGAATGTACATTCCCTATGATGTATTATTTTGGATGGTAGGGTAAGAGTGTATGAAAAAAAAAAATAAGAAAAAAAAATAAGAAAAAGAAAAAAAATAGAAAAAAGAAAAGAGAAAAAAACATACGGACTACCATCCCGTTTCGTTTATTTTATGTTTTTGTTATTTTTCATTTATTAGCTTAAGTCAAGTCTAGTCTTGGCTTAGCAACGCCACATTGTACATGTAATTAACCAAGATGCTTAACTCGCCACCAGTAAATATTGCCTTTATCCAACAAAACCGTGTATTCCATATCCTTACACCTAACGTTATAACCCTTTGAAAGACCTCTTTGATATTTTATCCTAGGTGCTTACGCCGAGTGGTGGAGGTTTGATCTTTTCCCAAGCCTATGGTAATATATTTTGTTATGACAGGTAGTGAGAGATTTTTTTCATTTCCTTATTGTGATATATACTTTATTACACCCGAGAGATATGAGTATCTAAACACGATTTGTGAGGTGCTAGTGTATGACCTCCGTGCTTGTCTTTGGTCTTTAGTGGAACGATTATTTGTTGTAATTACTTTTATATTAGTGTTAAATGACCCCTAACTTGTATTTTAATTAGAATAAAAGTGCATTTGCTTAAGGACAAGCAAATCTCAAGTGTAAGGGTATTTGATGAGGTGAAAAATGAACCATTTTTAGGAGGTCATTTAAGCCCGGATTCGAGATTATTTGATCAAATATTGCCCTAAATCGTTCCTTTTGTCATTTTGGAAAAGGAAGCATTTTGGACGTTTTTGGAGCATAAAAGTGAAGAAAACGGCAAAGTCTTAATTTTCCTTGCTGGGAACAATACCTGACGGCGTCAAGAGTTTCAAAGTGACGGCGTCAAGAGTAATACAAGAGGTGGAAGTGGATGATACACGTGACGGTCCAGAGTGTTTTGTACATAGAAGATGACGGCGTCACCCAAGGCCGTCATGGTCCAAATATTTGTGACGGCCCAGAAAAATTTTACACATGACGGTATCAAAAGTGGATCTAGGCAATCCGATTTCATTATGGGCGGCGAGTTGACGGCGTCACAGATTTCTTCTTGACGCCGTCACCCTGTAAAATCTATATATAGTTTTCCAATTTTCATTCATTAGTGTGTAACTTTTAGGGTGCAACTTTGGAGAAAAACCCTAGTCCGATTTTCACAGCTTTTTCAAGGATTTTTACCCTTTGAAACCTTTCATGTTCAATTGAGATAAGTACTCTTTCAATTCAATCAATATGTCTATGTGTTGCTTGAATATATCTTACACTTGTCTTCAATTTAACATGCTTGGCTAGATCTCTCTTGTGTTTGCTTAGATGTAGTGAAACCTAGATGTTAATTATGGGTTGATTGTTTGTTTATAGTTGTTATGGATGATTGTATTCGATGTTAGGCTTAAGAAAACTGGCAGACGTCCAGTGGTAACATGCTTGAACGTCTTAAGAAACAATATCAGAGGTGTACTACGATATTTGGTTGTATTTAATACGTAGGAGAATTCTAATGATCCCATGTTAGGAGCTTCTAACGGCTCGACATAGGAGTGAAGTACGATCCTATAAAGTTAGAGAATATTGTACACGGCCCTACGACTAGTATTAAGGAATATGACCCATCATCCATGCAATTGTAACAAGCTATCAACCTGTAAAAGATATCTAGGGAGTAATGAAACCTAAGTAAACACAACTTTCCCCATTATTGTTACACCACATTAGTATAATTAGCTTTCATTTCACTTTTGTTATTTAATTTTGATTGCATTAGTAGTTATTGGGTTAGTTGGCTAGCAACTAATTCCACCCACTCTTCCAAAACCCGAGATTTTATTTGCTTTTATAAAATATAAAAATACAAAAAGAATCATCCCTCATCTCTAGACTTAATTTAGGAGATTTTCTAATCCTAGCGACACTATACCTGAGTTGAACGATCAATCCCCCGGTACTTGTCACTATACTATACTACAACGATCAGGTACACTGCCTGGTGGGGGTTGTAAGCTTCGCGAGATTCCTCGAGAGGTAAAGCTTGGTGCGATTCCCACGTATCAGTAATATTTTCACTAACACACCCCCTAAGTTCACCTTTTTCAAAGTCATTAGCTTATTGAAGTACATAAGCTCAAAATAATAAGCTAAACAGATTTGAAATTATCCACCTCTACACGTTTCAATAAGCCAAAAAGCCCCAAAAAAATAAGCTAATCCAAACAACCCATTAAAAAGCCCAAAATTTGCGAATGAAAGTTCCATTTTTTAACTTCCCAGAAATCTTAGCAAAGGGGATGTTTCTTTTAGCCTATGTGATTTCGGCTTATTTTTAATAAGCTCAAACCCATAGGTTTCATAATAAGTCACATAAATCAAGCTTATTAAAAGAAAACAAACTCACATAAGCTCGTAAGGACACAAACAAACCCCTAAAACAAATTTATGTTCATTTATATACTAATAATTGTATTTAAAAAAGAACACTAAAGTGGGAATCACATAATATAAGTTATGGGTATATTACTACTAATGATAATATTAATAGAAAACATATTAAAAATGAGAATATGATGATGATGAATACTTACATTTCAAGAAAATATGTTCTGCTCAGGATGATGATGCCGCAACTCCTGCTGTTATGCTTTTTAGTATTATCAGTAAATATGCTTTAGGGTTCACCAAGTTGGGTTTGATGCACAAATGAACAATCCAGTACATGAACCATTTTTGGCCTTCTTGATTAAAAGAATAAAACACAATGAATTAATAATAATAATAATAATAATAATAATAATAATAATAACACGACAATAAGATAAAACCAACAAAATCAGCAACCTTTACATTACTGATTCTTACCTATTCGCTCTAATCACAGCACAACTTGAAAGTGTCCCGATGTGATAAGGAAAGTGACGGTGGCAGATTTGGAAGAAGCTGGAATGTTATGGAGAGGACTGGAGGTTTATCCGTATAAAAAAAATCATACAATGGATCGGGCCACAGGTAGCATGCCAAAAAAAGTGCGGGAGCCCATACACATGACACGGCGTCGTTTCAAATGGCATGTAATATATATATTAATGGTTGTTGGTTTGTTGCTTAGGCTTTATTGGGCTTTAAGCTCTTGGGCTTTAATTGAATTTCTAGAGTTAATCCTTTTAGCAATTCTTTGTAGGTTTTTATTGTGACACTTCACCAAATGAGACAACATTCTTTTTATCGGTTACACACATAACTGTATTGTTAAAAAGTTACAATGGTTGCTGGAAACCTTTCATACCCAGATACCCTATATATAAAACAATCAAATTCCATGCATTCCAAAAGATCCGTGTAGATCTCACTTTTACCATAGAACCAATCAAGCAATCTTCGCCACTCATTTTTTTATTAAAATAAAAAAAATAAACTTTCACCCTTTTTCAAAAAATTAAATATCTTGCAAACTGTAAATCGTTACGCGAAAAAAAATACCATCACGACGAGAATTAAATTATCTTTCTATAGACATGCATTGTTATATACTTTCGACGAACTTTTTTTTTCAACGAATTTTTTTTCTTCAAAATTTCCGCCTAGAAAAATCATATATGATTTGTAAAAATCAAATCATATATGATTTTTACGAATCATATATGATTTTTTTGGGAGGAAATTTAAAAAAAAAAATAAGTTCGTCGAAAAAAAAAGTTCGTCGAAAGTATATAATAAATATCTATAGATAGAGGATTTAATTCTCGTCGTGATGATATTTTTTTTGAACGGCAAGTTATTAGTTGGTGATTCGAGCTCACAGTGATATTCAATTTGGCAGTATGCAACCTGAGACCTCTCTAAAAATACCTCCCCAAATTACCTTTAGATGTCAACTGAGCTAGCCCAGTTGATTAACACGAGTATTTGATATGATTATTCAATTCAACCAGGTTCTATGTTGCACTAGAATAACCATACACATTCTTATATTCAGTAACCACATTGTATCTTATTTTGCTTGTATAAAATTTTTGGTGGGTAACATTTAATTCAAAGGTAAAGTAAGATAAGATTTAACAATTTTTTGTTTATGGTAAAGAGGTTCACTCTAAAGTTTGAGGTAATCAACTTATAATTATTTCTTTTATAAGTAGGATACTCGTAGATATTGGCAAATGGCAACGGGACACCCGCATTTGATTCACATAAGTTATAAAGCGTTCGAGTTCAGAGGTCGGGGATTCATGGTAGCCCCATCCCAGTTTCGCAAGTCATATTTTCCATGGCCATCCCCCGTCAAGGGGTTCTTGATTTTATCACACCGCAACGAAAGGATTTAAAACTGTAGTTTTTAGTTGTCATTTTATATTTTAGGGGTTCCTGTTCAGTCATGTCCAATATGAACACAGCTAATTAGAATCTTGCAGTTGATTATATAATAAGATAATCATTGATACCAGAATGCTAAAGTAATGAGATCACATGATTCGTGTTTCGAACTACCAATGTAATACAAACGTAAATAATAAATACATTGAGCGCACCAACAACAACAAATTTCCTTGGCTTCCAACTTAAACTACCATTCGGGTTTTCTTATAAACCAATTAACAAAACCTCGAGCACGACCATGAGTTTGATCCAGAAGACAAGTAGTCTCAAGCTATACATTTCCAGCACATCTTTCTCATAATTGGCTCACTGCTCTTTCCATATACGGCCGCTAACTCTTAACTTAAGTTCCTGCCTGTCTCCACCGGAGAAAAAGAGTGCCATGTTTCTTGGAATGACTAATCCGTCTTGACTATCACGGACTTTCCGATGATTGTCACGTATACTCCTTGGAACCCCTTGCCATGTGAATTTACGCCCGTACCCTCCAACTTCTAATGAGTAGCTGAACTTCTTGGCTTCACTATCCTCACCCATGAACCGTAGGAATGATATGTAAACTGGAGCCATTCCAAGCTGAAACACCTCGAAGTGCAAACAAAACTGCCTTCCATAGCAATTGAATACCTACATGTAAAATAACCTAAATTTACACTCGCAGTAGAAGTAACAGATGTAAGAAAAATAATACTCTATAGCAACTAAGGATTGATTTTAGTACGAGACAGTTTGATCCACTAATGTTGATTTTAGTACGAGACAGTTTGATCCACTAATGTTTTAATGTCTGTAGAGATTCTTACGGCCCATCATCTCACTAAGTCCAACACATAAGTCCAACTGAGGTTCCATTCTAAAACCAATTGGTATCTCACTAAGTCCAACATATAAGTCCAACTGAGGTTTCATTCTAAAACCAATTGGTGATAGAAGGAGTAGCCTACCAAGCTTATATGTTAACATTGAGATTATAGTTCTACCGATGTGGGATTGGGTTTGTACACCCAACAATCCTCCCCTCAAACCCAAACCACCATGGGCCTCCCCTTCGACTGTAGTCACGATCCCACCTTTTTCATACCGCCGACCTTTACCATCGGAACACATCGCCTTTTACCGGCTTCCTTTCGGTACAAGGTTTATCGGGATCCACTAATACCGTCTAACCGGGGTCAAATCGAGGGAACACCATCCACATCATCACTGGGCCAACCTGTCTCTGATACCACTTATAGAGATTCCTACGGCCCAGCATCTCACTAAGTCCAACATATAAGCCCAACTGAGGTTCCACTCTAAAACCAATTGGTGATAGAAGGAGGATGTGGGACTGGGTTTGTACACCCAACAATGTCTACTAAAACTAAGTTTTATAGTAACAACTATTCTGTTGAATATGCTTACAAGATTTTTTTATGACTTATGAATATATGACTCACGATAATAATCCAAACTTTCAAATAAAACTTGAATGCACTAAACATACATTTTGTGCCACTTTTGACTCATTTCATTTTTATAGTTGATCCGTTTGTGTAAATAAATAAATAAAGACCGAAAAGGGTGACCCTGGGTGCACACCAACATATCACCAAGCAGAAAAGGGTGACCCTGGTTGCACACCAAGGTTCCTAGTTTTGCAATGCTGTTCGACCCCTAACCTTAAAGAACACCATTCTAATATGTAAGTGACCAGCCGGGAAGTCCTCACATGGGGATCACAAGCTCTAATGATATCAACCATCTACCTTAGAAGCCTGGGCCCAATCATATGATGTCTTGATCCAACTAAAGGACGCGAGTTCAATTCCGTTCCGCAAGCATGGTTGGGTATTGGGTGGAGGTATTTCACAGGCATCAAACCTTTGATGGGTAGGGTTGATGGGTACCATTATGGTACACAGGGTTGAGGTGTCCCTGCCAATCTACACTTTTTTGATCCAATATGTAAGTGTAGAACTACATATAGGCTTGAGTGCACCGACTTTATTCTCCAGAAACATTCTTTTCTAACCATAAATTGTTACTAATAACATCTCTAATTCTCTATGCTTAAGCATTACATGATATCCACAGAGGTGGCAAGACGAGCAGATTGGATAATGGATCAAAACAGGTTTGTGCTATAAACAGTTCAGAATAGTTGACATCTAAAGATCTTTCTTGCCATTTTCTATTAAAACTTTATGCATTAAATATGATTAAAATCTAAATCTTAAGAAAAATAATACTCTGTAGCAACTAAGGATTGATTTTAGTACGAGACAGTTTGATCCACTAATGTTTTAATGTCTACTACAACTAAGTTTTATAGTAACAACTATTGTGTTGAATATGCTTACAAGATTTTTTTATGACTTATGAGTATATGACTGACGATAATAATCCAAACTTTCAAATAAAACTTGAATGCACTAAAAATACATTTTGTGCCACTTTTGACTCATTTCATTTTTATAGTTGATCTGTTTGTGTAAATAAATAAATAAAGACCGAAAAGGATGACCCTGGGTGCACACCAACATATCACCAAGCAGAAAAGGGTGACCCTGGTTGCACACCAAGGTTCCTAGTTTTGCAATGTTGTTCGACCCCCAACCTTAAAGAACACCATTCTAATATGTAAGTGACCAGTCGGGAAGTCCTCACATGGGGACCACAAGCTCTGATGATATCAACCATCTACCTTAGAAGCCTGGGACCAATCATGTGATGTCTTGATCCAACTAAAGGACGCGAGTTCGATTCCGTTCCGCAAGCATGGTTGGGTATTGGGTGGAGGTATTTCACAGGCATCAAACCTTTGATGGGTAGGGTTGATGGGTACCATTATGGTACACAAAGTTGAGGCGTCCCTGCCAATCTACACTTTTTTGATCCAATATGTAAGTTTAGAACTACATATAGGCTTGAGTGCACCGAATTTATTTTCCAGAAACATTCTTTTCTAACCATAAATTGTTACTAATAACATCTCTAATTCTCTATGCTTAAGCATTACATGATATCCACAGAGGTGGCAAGATGAGCAAATTAGATAATGGATCAAAACAGGTTTGTGCTATAACAGTGTTTCTTTTTTTTTTTTTTTTGTACGGGTAAATGCAGATCAGACTAGTTGACATCTAAAGATCTTTCTTGCCATTTTCTATTAAAACTTTATGCATTAAATATGATTAAAATCTAAATCTTAAACATGGAGGATGTTGTATGCATCAGAATAGACTTTGGCTGACATTTGACCGACCATTTGGCTCTTTTAGCTAAAGTCTATCAATTGGTCCAACTATAATAATAATCTAAATCTTTACAGAGGATGTTTGTAACAACTTACAGTTAGCATCCATGTCACATTTTCAACTTCATGTGGATTAGATTTGACATATCAATGGTTAAAAGTGCATCCATCATGCATGTCCACATTGTGGTCATCCTTCAAATGTGAAACAAGATATAGAATATCACCAGTGATGGAGCACTCAGATCCAGCATAAGGACAATTGTATGGGCGAAACCGGCAGTTTTGCTCATGCTTGAGCTTGCTATAGTAAGGAAAGATATCATAGCATCCAAGATCTTGGTGTCGGCAGGAAAGTTCTAATGATTCGGCTACTTTCTCTAATGCCAAACACCTTATATTACCCATCTCAAGACGGCAGGTTGGGCAACAATTGTGAACTCGAAGTTTACAGTTTGAGCACAAAGTGTGGCCATTTGGACACTGCAAAAAAACAAATTAAGAGATTAAATGGTTAACCATTTTGGTACAAATGTCAACTACAATCACTTGTTTTTGAAACAGAAATGGACCAAAAATGCAAAATACGTAACTCTAAGCAAACTGACTACATAATAGTGAATAATCAAAATCTTGATAAAAACTGCAACAAAAAGGGACTATACAAACCAATGGTTGGAAATTCAGTTGCTTTTTGAAGTTGTAAATTGCAATAATTAGATAATGAATCAAGTGCTTGGCAAATTCTGGTTTTATCAATATAAATGATAGATAACTGACCGAAATGTACATTTAAAAAAAACACTACTACAAAATAGTAATATACTCACACTTATTATAGCATGTAGCTACACTTTAAAGTGTGAAGAATCAAAAAGTTTCCACTAGTATATGTGTGAACCAATTGGATGTAGCAAATATTTTCACACTTTTGCCTGTGAAGTGTATGAAGATTTTTCACACTTTTAAATGTGAGGGTTTTAAAATAATTCTTCACACTTTTAAGTGTAATGATTTGATTTTGAAATAAGAGTAAATTACACCATTCGTCCCTGTGGTTTACTCCAAATCACTACCGTAGTCCCTGATCTATTTTTTTTGCTTTTTTGATCCTTATGGTTTACATATTGCACGCTGTCACTCCCTATCGCTAACTGTCGTTATATTCTCCGTTAGGAGACAATCATCAAGTGGCAACGTTAGTCCATTAACCAAACGATCGTTTGCAATGTTAGTCCTTTACACTAACGACCGTTACTAATTAACTCAAATTTTGGTTTTCTTAAAAAAATTCTTTTCTACGCGGTTTTTATCGTTTTCGCCCGTTTTCATGCATTTTCTTAGTTTTCGTCCGTTTTTATACGTTTTCGTCCGTTTTTATACGTTTTCATCTATTTTTCTTACGTTTTCATTCGTTTTTATACGTTTTCTTACGTAGTCACTGTTTTATCCGTCTTTATACGTTTTTGTCTGTTTTTTCCCCGTTTCAAGCGTTTTCTTACGTTTTTGTTCGTTTTTGTCCATTTTTATACTTTTTTGTCTGTCTTTATACGTTTTCATTTGTTTTTCTTACGTTTTCATACGTTTTTAAACGTTTCCGTCCCTCTTTATACGTTTTCGTCTGTTTTTCTTACGTTTTCATACGGTTTTATCCGTTTTTATACCTTTTCTTATGTTTTCATACGGTTTTATCCGTTTTTATCTGTTTCTATACGTGTTCCTCCTATTTTTACACTTTTTTCTGTTTTTCTTACTTTTTCATTTGTTTTCATCCTTTTATATACGTTTTCATTTGTTTTATAATTTTTCTTGCGTTTTATTCGTTTTATCTGTTTTCATATGTTTTTATACATTTTCATCCATTTTTATACGTTTTCATATGTTTTTATACATATACAAACGGACAAAAATGTATAAAAATGGACAAAAACGTAAGAAAACGTATAGAAACATAAGAAAACGGGTGAAAACGTATGAAAACGAGCGAAAACGTATAAAAATGGATGAAACCTTATAAAAACGGATGAAAACATATTAAAACGTAAGAAATACGGAGAAAAACATAAAAAATGGAGGAAAACGTATAAATAAAAAAAACGTAGAAACACGGATAAAACCATATGACAACATAAGAAAACGTATAAAAACGGATAAAAACGCATGAAAACGTAAGAAAAACAGATGAAAACTTATAAAGACAGACAAAAAGGTATAAAAATGGACAAAAACGTATAAAAACGAACGAAAATGTAAGAAAACGCATGAAACGGGGAAAAACAGACAAAAACGTATAAAGACGGATAAAATAGTATGACAACATAAGAAAACGTATAAAAACGAATGAAAACGTAAAAAAAATAGATGATAACGTATAAAGACAGACGAAAACGTATAAAAACGGACGAAAACTAAGAAAATGCATGAAAACGGGCGAAAACGATAAAAACCACGTAGAAAAGAATTTTTTTAAGAAAACCAAAATTTGAGTTAATTAGTTACAGTTGTTAGTATAAAGGACTAACGTTGCAAAAGATCGTTTGGTTAATGGACTAACGTTGCCACTTGACGATTGTCTCCTAACGGAGAATATAACGACTGTTAGCGATAAGGACTGACAGCGTGCAATATGTAAACCATAAGGATCAAAAAAGCAAAAAAAATAGATCAGGGACTACGGTAGTGATTTGGAGCAAACCACAGGGACGAACGGTGTAATTTACTCTTGAAATAATTGTTCACACTTTTTTGCGTGAGATTGAAAATTTTCACACTTTTTAAGTGTCAGGATTTTGAAACAATTATTCACACTCTTAAATGTGAATATCTTTAGTAAAAAACTCACACTTAATAATGTGTGAAGAAAAAAGTGTGTAGAAGTGACAAATTTGTTGTACTGAAAGATAAAGACTAAAGATATTGAAATAGGAATAAAGCCTCTCAAATTAGGTCAAAAGAAGGGACAAATAAATTTATCAGTTTTATTGCAGCAAGTATAAGACTGATTATCCAACACCTAAGGGGGTGGCAACGTTTAAGGCATGGGGTTCGGCATGCACGGTAAGACTCGGTATCCCCATTGCCAGGGGTTCGGCATGGCAAATTCGGCATGAGCTGCGGGATTGTTTACCTATTCGGTATGTTGGAAGGCAATTATTTTTTTAACCGTTGGACATTAATTGTTGGAAGGCAATTACTTTTTTTCCCCTTTATACTTGTTGGATTCGCGGCATCAACGTTGCCACTAAAAAATGATGTTGAGGTATGTTGTGGCATGAAATGTGTTGGCATCATTTTATTGGCTAATTAAATTTTACATTGAGGCAATGCTTAGGCAACATTGCCACCCCCTAAGCAATCAAATAATCAGTTTTAATGCAAAATTAAACAACCCCTTACAGTTAACCAGGAAGTAAAAGTATAATCACATGAAAATATGAAATCATGAAGTCAAAAGGTTTCACCTAACTAAAAGAACTAGTACAAAGTATAAGTAAACTGATTATCCAGCACCTAAGAAATCAAATAATCGGTTTTAATGCTTTTTGAAGTTATGATCATCATTCTAAAAAACATGGCAAGGAGTTATGGGCCATAATTCGGTGAGGACGTGCTACTTATCTAATAATTTTAGGTATTGGTGACTGCCAGAGACACAAAATTTATCATATTGAGATGTAATAAAGCTAATCAATTAATGTCTTACCTATAATTATATTTTGTTTGTCCTATACCTTTTGTATCTCTCTCACACACACACACACACACACACACACAAAAGTTAAAAATTTTAGCATGAAAGCATCAATAAAAATATGCTGAGGTTTCTTATGGGTACAGAATTCGATGAGGACGTGCTACTGATCTTTAACACTATCATGCAAGAGCTTCCTTCTTTTGTTTTGGTTGTTAACTACAGATTTCTATGTGATGATTCTCCAACTTCACCGTTTTCAATAAAAAAAACTGATGCATTTTTTTCCAACGTGGATAACTGATTTAGTTAAAGATTACCATTGTTGGTTCCTTTCTCCAATTTTCTTGTTGGAGTTTGTACTTAGCTTGTATTATATATAAAAGTACCTCCTCATTGATGTAAAATTATCGTCGTTTATTTGGTTCACTAATAGGCATAGAAATCCTCATTATCATCTCTTGTACAACTTTCTTGCCTAAGGTCTTATTAGGCTTCTAATATATCATTTGCTATTAATAAAATGTATATAGACCATGGATAGAGCTCATCGAATTCTATGTCTACAACCCGAACCAAATACAATGTTCTGAAAGTGTCTCAACTAAACAGGTTGGTCAGGTTTATGAAGAGCTAACAAAACCTGCCAAATTTTATCACTTTGTTATCAGAAGTATTAATGTGGCAGTAAAACATCATATCATGGATACAAAAGATAGTATAATTCAGGATATTGCTTCGAAGTGTTCAGCAGAAAAAATATCATATCATGGATCCAAAAGAAATTAAAATGATTCAATAGATTGCTTCGAAGTGTTCAGCAAAAAACAAAATATCCTAACATGAATTAATTCTTATCTAGAGATTCAATATGAAAATCAAGGATTAAGCAGATAAGGCTAAGTTAAACTGTTTTCAATAGGATTGAGCACCACACCAATGAAGAAAATAGCTCGAGAAGTATCTTCTCTAATCATGAACATGAATGGATGGTCCGCCACAAAACTTGCCGGTGGAGGGGGAGGCGGTGAACGGCAGGAACCTATCTCCATAGACATTATACTTACGGCAGCAGCCTCTGTTCCTTTTTCATCAACTTCAATAAAAGATTTTTGAAGAACTTTGGAGACATAAATCCACTCACCGACTATCTCAGTGATTTCCTTATTATTAGGATCGAAAGGCAATGTCAATCCCATTTCTTCCATAACATGATGAGCTTCAAATTTGTAAGTTATCTTGAACTTTGGTATCCACACCTCATCCAATTACCGCTTTTCAAGGTTAAAATCTCCATAGAATAAAGCATTGTCTGTATGAAACACCTGTAGCAAATCCTGCAAGCCATCTTTCCTATCTGGGAGGAAAATATACATTGAGAATTTGTTCGATTGGCCTTTACTTTCATATGGAATTTTTAGCATCGAGTAGCCACTGAATGAACCATAATGAAACTTCTTATAATTGGTCATAAAGGGGGCTAAAACCGTCTCCCCATTGATGAGTTCGAATTTTTTCTTCTTTGTCATATTTGCTTTAAATGGGTTAGACCATATTCCTTTAAAATACAAGGCATTTGCAAAGACAAGATCCTCTTTTCCAGTCAAATCATTTTCAGTAAGTACAGTGGGGATCAAACCTTTAGTTTTCTTTTCAGCCCATGAATTTATTTCTTGAACGGCTTTTGGCTACACCCATAAGAGGAATCAAATTAATGACACTAGATTAAGTACGCTATAAAAGGTAAAGGTTAAACTCTAACTTGTTCGTATTTGTTTCCCTTGGCAACGCAATTCTTGAGTATTGCAATACAAATGATTTTATAAAAGTAAAAGGTACTTATTAACTTTAACTAAAGAAAACAAAAAACTTAAACATTTACCTTGTTTTCAAAGTCGACAAACTGGGCATCTGTATTGTAAACAGTATTGAGAACCTCCTTGTATGAAGATAGTAAACAGACATGATTCAGTTTCTTGGCTACCCAAACTCTATTCGCCAAATTGATATCAAGACTTCCTTCACCACCATTCACATTTCCTAAAATCTGTGCAAAAAGTTTTGAAGTAGGAGACTTGGAACGAAGTTGGTCCATAGTTCCATGTCCAAGAAACTCCAACAGTTGCCCCAAAGTTTTACCTTTGGCTCCAAAAGCAAGCATTCCCAATACGATCTCAAGTGAAAAAAGTGAGCAAACGAAATTTCCATTCGTGAATCCATTAAGTGCATCATCCAAAAGAACTTTAGTAGCAACCTACATGTTTTTATGAAGTTCATGATCATCATTCATTGTAAGCCTGTCAGGGGCGGCTTTGCCTTCTACGCAGGCCCAAAGTGGAAGCCTAAGGCGTAGTTTCAAAATGCGCCTTATATATTAAAGTTATTTGTGCGAAAAATCGTTTGTGTAAAATTTACCTTTTCAACTTTTTCGGTGTAAAATCCTTGATTAAGTTTGAAAACTTAATGTGGCATAATATCTCATATTCAATCAAAAAATCAGCCAATCCATCTGTTTATTTATTTATTTTTGTGATATCTTGGATCTTAGTTGTTTTTTGGGTTAATTACAAGAAAATGTATTTAACTTGTCACTTTTTGTAGTTATGTGTAGCCAACTTTTTTTTTTTTTTTTTTTTGGTAGTTACATGTAGCATACTTTTGAATTCGTGTAGTTGTGTTTACACTTTGACCTGCCCATCAAGTAAACAGTTACATGTTACTTTTCTTTTTCTTTAGTTTACTCCATCGTGGAAACACATAAGGAATAACACACGCTTTACACATTTTCACACAATATACCATACACCTACTTCTTCCACTAACTAAAATAAAATTATTAATCTACATGGAAAAAAGGGGCTCCATATAGGCATCAGCCAGTTTGCATGTCACCGAATACACAACACTGCACGAATTCAAAAGTATGATACATGGAACTAAAAAAAAATAAAAAATAATAAAATAATTAAAAAAAAAAAAGTTAATTACATAGATGGTCACTGTGGATTGGCGGATTTTTTCCTTTTAGTCTCTGAAGTTTTTTTTTTTTTTTTTTTTTTTTTTTTTTTTTTTTTTTGACTGGTTCAGTCACTGTAGTTTGCATATGTTACCAGTCCAGTCCATATTCGAATTGAAATGACCAAAAAGCCCTTGTCATCTTCTTTTGACAATTAAGTAACTGGTGTTAGTCTTTTATACTAACGGTCGTTAGTCCTTTACATGTATTCGTCCAGTCTTTACCCGTTTTCGTCCGTTTTTACACCTTCTCGTCCGTATTTACATGTTTTCATCTGTATTTACACGCTTTCATCTGTATTTACACGTTTTTGTCTGTTTTTACACGTTTTCGTCCGTTTTTACACGTTTTCATCCGTTTTACATGTTTTCATCCGTATTTACACGTTTTCATCTATTTTTACACGCTTTCGTTTGTATTTGCACGTTTTCGTCCGTATTTACACATTTTCATCCGTTTTTACACGTTTTCGTACGTTTATACACGTTTTCATCCGAATTTACACGTTTTCGTCAGTATTTTCAGATTTTCGTCAGTATTTACACGTTTTCGTCCGTTTTTACACGTTTTCATATGAATTTACACGTTTTCGTCCGTATTTACACATTTTTGTCTGTATTTACATGTTTTTGTTCATTTTTACGCGTTTTTGTTCGTTTTTACGCGTTTTTGTTCGTTTTTACACGTTTTCATCCGTATTTACACGTTTTGTCCGTTTTTACACATTTTCATCTGAATTTACACGTTTTCATCTGTATTTACACATTTTCGTCCGTTTTTACATGTTTTCGTCCGTATTTACATGTTTTCGTACGTATTTATATGTTTTTCATTCGTATTTACACCTTTTCGTCCATTTTTTACACCTTCTCGTCCGTTTTTACACGTTTTCGCCCATTATTACACATTTTCATTTGTATTTACATGCTTTCGTCCGTATTTACACATTTAAAAGATGTAAAAACAAACGAAAGCGTGTAAGGAAGGTCGAAAACATGTAAAAACGGACGAAAAAATGTACAAATGTACGAAAACGTGTAAAATCGTACAAAAACATATAAACATGTAAATACAGATGAAAACATGTAAAAACGGACAAAAACGTGTAAAAACCAACGAAAATGTGTAAATATGGATGAAATCGTGTAAAAACGGACGAAAACGTGTAAAAACAGACGAAAACGTGTAAACACAGATGAAAATGTGTAAATACAGATGAAAACGTGTAAAAACAGACGAAAACGTGTAAAAACGGACGAAAACGTGTAAAAACAAATTAAAACGTGTAAAACGGACGAAAACGTGTAAATACAGACGAAAATATGTAAATACAGACGAAACGTGTAAATTCAGATGAAAACATGTTAAAACGGACAAAAACGTGTAAATACTAACGAAAATCTGTAAAGACGGACGAAAACGTGTAAATTCGGATGAAAACGTGTAAAAACAGACGAAAACATGTAAATACATATGAAAACGTGTAAATACGGATGAAAACGGACGAAAATGTGTAAATACGGACGAAAACGTGTAAATCGGATGAAAATGTGTAAACACGGACGAAAGCGTGTAAATACGGACGAAAGTGTGTAAATACGGATGAAAACATGTAAATACGGACGAGAAGGTGTAAAACGGACGAAAACGTATAAAGACCGGACGAAATCATGTAAAGGACTAACGACCATTAGTATAAAGGACTAACAGCTGTTACTTAATTGTCAAAAAAAGATGACAAGGGCTTTTTGGTCATTTCAATTCGGATATGGACCGGACCGGTAACATATGCAAACCACAGTGACTGAACCAGTCAAAAAAAAATCAGTGACTGAAAGTGAAAAATCCGTCAAACCACAGTGACCATCTATGTAATTAACTAACTAAAAAAAAATAGTTGGCTAGATAGAACTATAAAAAGTGATAAGTTAGATACATTTTCATGTAATTAGCGCTAGTTTTTTTTTTTTTTTTTACTAACTTTATGTTTAAAAGTCCTCTCTACTGAAGCAAACGTCAATGGAACACTTAATTATTCTCATACTTCAATGTAGTTAAATTGAGTGATTCATGAAGAAGACAACCTTAAAAAAAACGCGAGAGATAAAAAATGACAACGATATAAATTAAGGAAACGACTTTGGTTTATGGAGCATCTTATTTCTATCATGCGAAAACATAAGCTAATATTTACATAAAATATTAGCCTTACTACATTATATAAACTGTTGGTCTAGGATGTAAAAAATAAATAATGATCAAACTTCTAAATTATTGTATCACTAGGGTTTAAGGTTTAGGGTTTAGGGTTCTAACAAGTTTGTGCCTTTCAAAATCTCGGGATCCAAAGATGCTGGGATTTTTATTTTTATTTACTTTCAACATTGGTCTTGGATTTTTACAAATTTTAAGCCTGGAACAGAAAAAACTATAGGGCAAATGATTAAAAAAAAGGAAAAATAATTTGTATGTCTAAAACTTAGACCTAAAGATATGAATTTGAAAAATTAATTGGTGGGTAGCGAACAAAATTTTTTGCTGATTACTTTCTTTCAAATTCGTACTATGCGACATTTTTACCCTTCGGGGAAAAAAAAATTTCTATTAGTTAAGAGGGCAAAATTTATCCAAAAATTTCGTAAAATACCCTAAAAAGGGTGTATTTTAACACAAAAACAAAAAAAAATTGTTCACTTCCCATACATTTTTTAATCATTTACCCTACTAAATATTCTAAATTATTTATCAGTTTGGCCTTATGAAATCATGGCACTTGACATGATGGCCGAAAAACTGCTGTAAATTGAGAGCCTAAAACTCTAGCTTTCGTAGCAATCTCTAAGCCTTATTGAAAGTTATATAAAATAATAGCTTTAATATAAATAGAAGATTACACTGGTGAATTTCGGAGCAGGCGTTTTCTGCTTCTTTACTAAAGAACCGCACGAATTGCGCAGGATGTTCTGCTTTGACATTTTACTAAGTCGACTTGCCTCAGCCATTTTTGAGATTTTCAGCAAATAAGGGTTAATGTGCACGATTGTAAATATATGAGATGAGGATGGATTTTTGTGGTTATACATATATTGTGGTTTTGCCCGATTCTTTCTCGAAACAAATCATGGACTTTTTATTTGTGACGTTTAATTTAGAATGTAATCTTACAAAAATATTAAAAGATTGCTTTGGATCCTGTATACCAAGTTACACTCCTTCTAGATAAATATAGCTCAGCCCATTTTTTTTTTTTTTTTTTGAGTAAATTGCAAAAATCGTCCCTAAAGTTTGACCAATTTGCATGTTTCGTCCCACATATTTCGAAACTGCAAGGATTGTCCTTAAAGTTAACCTTTGGGGCATATATCGTCCTTTTTGGGGCATATATCGTCCCAAATTTGTCAAACTTTAGGGACGATACATGCACACGGGGCCAAAACTTTAGGGACGATACATGCACACGGGCCAAAATTTAGGGACGATCCTTGCAGTTTCGAAATATGTGGGACGAAACATGCAAATTGGTCAAACTTTAGGGACGATTTTTGCAATTTACTCTTTTTTTTTTTTTTTTTTCACACATAAGTTATAAAGCATTCGTGTTCAGAGGTCGGGGATTCATGGTAGCCCCATCCCCAGTTTTGCAGGTCAGATTTTCCGTTCCCATCCCGCGTCAAGTTGGTATGTGTGAAAAGAAACGTTTTACCAGCTTCTGGCATTCATTTAGTGCCCAATACTACTCGGCTATGAAAAGTTATATCATTTTAGCTAACTCGTTCCATATTCCTTCCTTACCAGGTACCAGTTTCTTTAACATCCCTTGGCAAGTGAACTTTTTACATTGCAAGGGGTTAGGGCTGAGCATCGGGCGAAAACCGGACCGGACCGACCAAGACCGGACCGGACCGAGGACCGAGAACCGGAAAAACCATAGACCGAGACCGGACCGAATGTGGTCGGTCCGGTCTCGGTCCGGTCGGTCTTCGGTCGGTCCGGTCCAATTAGGCAAGTTTTTTCGGGTTTTTGGTCGGTCCGGACCGGACCGGACCGGACCGGACCGATCGGACCGAGGACCGAATTTGCCAAAAAGGTTAGACCGAGGACCGGACCGAATGTGGTCGGTCCGGTCCGGTCGGTCTCGGTCCGGTCGGTTTTGTCGGTCGGTCCGGTCCATCCGATCCGTTTGCTCAGCCCTACAAGGGGTTCATGATTTTGTCACACCGCAATGAAAGGATTTAAAACTGTTTTTTAGTTGTCATTTTGTATTTTACGGGTTCCTGTTCAGTCATGTCCAATATGAACACACCTAGTTAGAATCTTGCAGCTGATTATATAATAAGATAATCATTGATACCAGGATACTAAAGTAATAAGATCACATGATTCGTGTTTCAAACTACCAATGTAATACAAACGTACATAATAAATACATGTCAATACATTGAGCGCACCAACAACAAATTTCCTTGGCTTCCAACTTAAACTACCATTCGGGTTTTCTTATAAACCAATTAACAGAACCTCGAGCACGACCATGAGTTTGATCCAGAAGACAAGTAGTCTCAAGCTATACATTTCCAGCACATCTTTCTCATAATTGGCTCACTGCTCTTTCCATATACGGCCGCTAACTCTTAACTTAAGTTCCTGCCTGTCTCCACCGGAGAAAAAGAGTGCCATGTTTCTTGGAATGACTAATCCGTCTTGACTATCACGGACTTTCCGATGACTGTCACGTATACTCCTTGGAACCCCTTGCCATGTGAATTTACGCCCGTACCCTCCAACTTCTAATGAGTAGCTGAACTTCTTGGCTTCACTATCCTCACCCATGAACCGTAGGAATGATATGTAAACTGGAGCCATCCCAAGCTGAAACGCCTCAAAGTGCAAACAAAACTGCCTTCCATAGCAATTGAATACCTACATGTAAAATAACCCAAATTTACACTCGCAGTAGAAGTAACAGATGTAAGAAAAATAATACTCTGTAGCAACTAAGGATTGATTTTAGTACGAGACAGTTTGATCCACTAATGTTTTAATGTCTACTACAACTAAGTTTTATAGTAACAACTATTGTGTTGAATATGCTTACAAGATTTTTTTATGACTTATGAATATATGACTGACGATAATAATCCAAACTTTCAAATAAAACGTGAATGCACTAAAAATACATTTTGTGCCACTTTTGACTCATTTCATTTTTATAGTTGATCCGTTTGTGTAAATAAATAAATAAAGACCGAAAAGGGTGACCCTGGGTGCACACCAACGTATCAACTAGCAGAAAAGGGTGACCCTGGGTGCACACCAAGGTTCCTAGTTTTGCAATGCTGTTCGACCCCTAACCTTAAAGAACACCATTCTAATATGTAAGTGTAGAATTACATACAGGCTTGAGTGCACCGACTTTATTTTCCAGAAACATTCTTTTCTAACCATAAATTGTTACTAATAACATCTCTAATTCTCTATGCTTAAGCATTACATGATATCCACAGAGGTGGCAAGATGAGCAGATTGGATAATGGATCAAAACAGGTTTGTGCTATAAACAGTTCAGACTAGTTGACATCTAAAGATCTTTCTTGCCATTTTCTATTAAAACTTTATGCATTAAATATGATTAAAATCTAAATCTTAAACATTGAGGATGTTGTATGCATCAGAATAGACTTTGGCTGACATTTGACCGACCATTTGGCTCTTTTAGCTAAAGTCTATCAATTGACCAATTATAATAATAATCTAAATCTTTACAGAGGATGTTTGTAACAACTTACAGTTAGCATCCATGTCGCATTTTCAACTTCATGTGGATTAGATTTGACATATCGATGGTTAAAAGTGCATCCATCATGCATGTCCACATTGTGGTCATCCTTCAAATGTGAAACAAGATATGGAATATCACCAGTGATGGAGCACTCAGATCCAGCATAAGGACAATTGTATGGGCGAAACCGGCAGTTTTGCTCATGCTTGAGCTTGCTATAGTAAGGAAAGATATCATGGCATCCAAGATCTTGGTGTCGGCAGGAAAGTTCTAATGATTCGGCTACTTTCTCTAAAGCCAAACACCTTATATTACCCATCTCAAGACGGCAGGTTGGGCAACAATTGTGAATTCGAAGTTTACAGCTTGAGCACAAAGTGTGGCCATTTGGACACTGCGAAAAAACAAATTAAGAGATTAAACGGTTAACCATTTTGGTACAAATGTCAACTACAATCACTTATTTTTGAAACAGAAATGGACCAAAAATGCAAAATACGTAACTCTAAGCAAACTGACTACGTAACAGTGAATAATCAAAATCTTGATAAAAACTGTAACAAAAAGGGACCATACAAACCAGTGGTTGGAAATTCAGATGCTTTTTGAAGTTGTAAATTGCAATAATTAGATAATGAATCAGGTGTTTGGCAAATTCTGGTTTTATCAATATAAATGATAGATAACTGACCGAAATGTACATTTAAAAAAAAAAAGATAAAGACTAAAGATATTGAAATAGGAATAAAGCCTCTCAAATTAGTTCAAAAGAAGGGACAAATAAAATTTATCAGTTTTATTGCAGCAAGTATAAGACTGATTACCCAGCACCTAAGCAATCAAATACAGTAATCAGTTTTAATGCAAAATTAAACAACCCCTTACAGTTAATCAGGAAGTAAAAGTATAATCACATGAAAATATGAAATCACAAAGTCAAAAGGTTTCACCTAACTAAGAACTAGTACAAAGTATAAGTAAACTTCTTATGAACCTTTTTTGTTTACGTAATAAAAGATACCATTTCAACTAACTTGATTGTATACTTCATAGTAACACTGAGTACAAGACTATGGCAAACATTTACTGTACATTTCAGAAGAACACAGTTCTTTGTTACATGTTCTTTTGCACTGTTTCCTGGCATAATCTTTTAAAGTGCTCCTTAATAGCAGCTGTACCGTAAAGACATAACGCATCATGTATGCTATATGATGGGATTAAAGAGCTACAAACTCGCTTTTAGCCTAGCGGTATCAAGGTGGCCCATCAACCAAGACGTTGCTGGAACAAGTCATAATATGAACAAAAGGTGTACTGCAGTTAATAAAAAGCAGATTAAAGAGCAATCTTTCTTACTAAACTTATATCATACTCATAGGCCCTTAAATGTTGATTCAAAATGTATGTTCCCTAGAGTTGAAACTGGTTAGAAGTAGGTTCCTTTTACGAGTAATTAACACTAGTTAATCAAACACATTTCAAACCGACAACCTCCAAGAGTTAAATGTGGTATTCTATATCAGCCTGCGTCTGATTTCCTATATAAACGTATGGCCAAACAATGTGCTTGGAAGTATCAAGCTGTCACTTATATACATCTATATTCTAGTTTTCTTGATCTACTGAATTTTTATCTAATATACTTCTAGACATTTTGTATATGTACTTGGATATTATGAAGCGCAAGCAAGTCACCGATTAGATGATACACTGTGTAAAAACAAACCTGATGAATCGGAGGATACATCAGCGTGGAGCACACGGGGCATTCAAGAAGCTCATGAACACCATTTGTTGATTGCATTCCATGTTTTCCACTTACTCCAGTAGCTATCCTTGTAACACTTTTATCCGTTTTTGTTGTAGCCACATCATACTTTAAAGTCTTAGGGTGAGACTCAATAACATCTTTACAAACACCGCCTCCTGGAGCCATTGGAATCCTAAGCGTATTTGCTGATTCAGTTGTAGTGTCTTAACATGTGATCAGAGCTCAAGTATTGTTAATCTTGAAAGGCGTAAGCAACGCTGTAAACACAATGTGTAAACCGAAATACGAAAACATCTTAGAAATTATAGAAATGGGATGGCTGCTGAAGCATCTGAATTTTGACCAACTGTTTATAATATAATTGTCAAAAGAATAGACAAAATGAAGCCGGCAAGTCAAAGAAGTAAAGATCAATAGCTTTTATTTAATCACAGGCCTAATATTTTAAAATTTTAAGCAAGCAAACAATTAAATGACCTTTGATATTCCTTTACTACCCCTGTCATCCCAAGTAATTGCAACGAGATATCATATCGGAAAGGGCTAGAAAGAGTAAAGCTTTATTGACACTTGGCAGACCTTAGGCGTTTTAGCAAAAGATAAGTTAACATCTAGTCGATCCCACAAAAGTGGAAACATCTAAATTAACATGTACTGTCAGTGTGTTTATATATGTTATGTAAAGGTGATTTTTGCCACTAAAAGGACTAAAATCATATGAATTACAATCACTTTAGCAAACACTCGAACTAACTTCAAATGTAAAATCTCGTCCAAACTTCCCAACCTGTTATATCCATAGCCAAATGTCTTAAATACCCTCCATTAACAAAAAGACATACAAGTCTTTTGACATAAAAGCAGCATCAAGATTTACGCGTAATGATGACCATGAACAACCCAAATATATGAACTGTTGCAATTATAATGGGACAAAATGAATACGTTTCTTATAAATAGCCGGTAGGTGAAACTCTAAACCAATATTTAGTACAATTTAGATTCTCACACCAACCATCTTCAATTATAGCATGAACAAAATTGACATAAATTATCACGAGTTAGCTAATCTCCAATTAGATACACATAAATTAGAACTACTTCTAACCATATACTAATCAATATAAACATATTCAATCATTGCATCAAAAAATCATTACTAAAGATAAACTAAATAGATCTAGCCACAACAACCAATTGATCATTAATTTCGGACATCGCTTTCATAAGAAATTACTTTCAAATTAGTTAGCTTTTTAATACAATGGAAACTAATATAATAAAACACAACAAGACAGTCATAAAATATGATTGTCTAACAAGATTAATATTCAAATATGAAACACATTGCATCATTCAACCTAATCTTCAAAATTTATCAAGAAAGTAGGTGAAACTGACATTATAAAATTATTAAAAAAAAATAAAGATCTGAAAATAAAAAAGTATAAATTCACCCAAATTCACAAAATTAATCAAATAATATCCTAAAGTAACAATTTTGAACACAAACCTACTTCAATTGGGTGCATAAATTACCATTTTTTATAGAATTAAATATCAAATGAACCCAAAAAACAAATATACAACACAAAAAGAACCCTGAAACTAAAATGTAAACAAAATTCAAAGAAAATTTAAAAAAGAAGGTTTTATTAAAATAAAATAAAAATCAAATCTTTGATGTTTATTTATCAAGACAAAAAAATAATAATAAAATCATAAAACATTTGAACAAAAACAATCCAAGTTCAAATTCATCAAAACCTCATTTGGGTAATCAAGAAATTATATAAATATAACAAAACAGTTAAATAAAAACAAACCCACTTCAAATATAAACAAATAAACTAAAAAGCAAATCAATTTCTTACTCAAAACATAAAAAGAATAAGATTAGAAAGATACCCAGATGAGATAATGGAGCACATTGTTCAAATCTTGAATCAAATTGTGATAAAAATGTGGACTTTATTAATCAAAAGAGAGTAATAATGGAATGAAGTGAAAGAAGCACAAATTTCAAAGAGTAAAAGTCACCAATGTCTTTGAAATTAAAGAAAGAAATTTGGGTGGTGATATTTTGAAATTTCTTTTTTATTTTATATTTCTTTCTTGGGGTTTGTTGAAATTAATTTTTGGAAAAAGAAATTTCAAATTTTATGTGGAATTTAAATATTGGTTGACAACGGTAAAATGTTGCAAGGAAAGTTATTCTTTTTTTACTGTAAAAGTGTAGTTTTGTTGTAATTTGGGTAGTTTTGGACTTTTGGAAATGGAAATCATATATTGATAGTTATACATATCAAAACATAATTCTTCATATAAAAATATAGATATTATTAGTTTTAGAACAAAAAATGATTAATGCGTCTTAATTGTTTGATAGACCCAAAATTAAAATTTCTCGGGGTAAATTTACGCATACATCGTAACATCTGATCAGCATCTTAAGATCCTGTCAATTTGGTATGTTTGTTAATGAAAATATTTTTTTTATATTTTCACAAAAGTAGGTTTGGTAGTAAGCGTATAAGAGTGTTTTGAAGCAATTTGCAACTAGCGATTGGCGTTTTGCAGGAAAATTCTTGTTTGAAAACAAGAAACTAGCATTTTTGTTTTTTCTAAACGCTCCGAATCAATATGATACGTCTAGTAGCATTTACGAGCAACTATTGTTTAAACTTACTAATTATGACAAGAGTTAGGATAAAATAGGAAGAAGAATTGAAATGAGAATGATAAGAAGTAACAACAATCACACATTTTAGATACACCTACAAAAGTTTATACATCTTCTTTCAAATTTTTCCTTCTAATTTAAAATGCGTTGCTAGAATTATTTCTTAACATTCTTATTTTAATTATTCTTCTCACTTGATCCCTTCTCATTATGACTATACATCTATGTTACTAAGCATTTTATCAAAACAAACATCTACCTCTTTATGTTATTGCTTTCTGCTATTACTTATTACTACTGTTATGTTCACCAAACATACCCAAAATATCTAAAGTCGAACTCAAAACATCATAATAATTGGAACATGGTCAAGTTTCAATAATTACTTTGAAATTTAGCATATAAGAAAATACAACCTGAGACATAAATGTCGAAGAAAATGTTAGTAGTTATAATGTCAAGAGCCCAAAAGTAAACCATCATTTACATTATCGAACGGTGCATTGCCACAATTTATCTCATCCAAATTAAGATCCAATTCTTCAAAATATTCGTCAAAAACATTAGCTACATGATTACTCCGTATTTTCTTTGGGATTAAATCAGAACAATAGGTCATAACCCTTTCATATCATTTAACTGAAAAGTTACAAGTAGACTTAGGCTTTTTGTAAGATCGATTTGTTGGTCGATTTACGATCTTACACGCAATCTCACGATCATAGGTATGATTATATGCTCCAAGCGATCCTACACCGATCCTTACAAGTTTTTTGCTTGTATAAGATCATAAGATCTTACGATGTAACTCATGATTTTAATAGCCATGCATGAAACTTCATTGTATTAGTAAGAAAGTACGAGCCCTTGACCATTAATAACCTTGTAGGAATGAACATTTAACTTTACCAAGATTAGCTAGAAGATGAGGTTTTGAGCAAATATTTTCATAAACTGCATAAAGTGTCATTTGATTTTAGAAAATTATAAATGTAAAGTTTTTTGTTTTTATTTATTTATTTATTTATTTTTAATCAGTTTTGTTAGAAACATGCTTTAAAGTACTCGCGGTGTAAAAGACTTGTCGGTTGATCAACCAGATTTAAGCCATGCAAATAGACTTACATAATGAAGCATTAAATTTGTACACAAAAGATTCATATATTTTTAATTGAAATCGATTTAGCTAAGTTTGTTCAAAAAATTGTTTTGGGACCATATGTGTGTTATACTAAAACGATATAAAAACATACGGAGTAAACTAAAAGGTGGAACTTTCTTTAACCGAATTAAGCTTTTCAATTGAAGCAAAGTGACCCGAGATTTCCCGCACATAACTTTTGAATTGTGGATCTAATGATTTTTTAAGAAACTGTAAACAGAAAGATAATAATAATATGGATTTGCTAACAACAACCCACTAGGTGTTGATTAAGCATTTCATGTTTAAAATATTATCATTTAATGATTTCTAAAGATTCTATATTTAATATCATATATCATGTTTAAAATAATTAAAAGTGTATAATTATGGAATATATGAGTTCATTAAATGTGTTTTTTATAAATAAGAAATGCTTAAACAACATCCAGTGGGTTGTTGTTAACAAATCTTAAATAATATATATATTTTGATGTAATAAACAATAATAGTAAGGGTGGTGATTTGCACGCTCAACTTTGTGATTGGGACACTCAATGTACAAATAATTAAAGCACACTGTGAACTTTGTACAAGCATCAAATGCATACAATAGAGTGTCTTAATCAAAAATTTGAGTGTGCAAATCAATTCCCTAATAGTAAGTGAGTAAATAGATTGCTAAAGATAGTTAAATATATACTTTTCCAATTTAGGCATTCTTGGTTATAAAGTGTTGTCCACTGTATCGAATGGGACCTTGCATTTACCAGCATTGAACTACCTTTTCTTGGTATGCCGACATTTTAGTACTATCACTTTATAGGTATTTAATTTCGGTCATGTTAACTCATGGTTATATCGTTCAAAGTTAAAAGGGTTTGGGGAGGGAACTAGGACAAAACGATCAGGTGCACTCATAATAAATTAAACAATATTATAAATACAATTTTTAGGGACTAAATGCATTTAAGAAAAATCAAAGTTTTTTAACGAAATTAAAAATATGTCACAAAAATTCATGAGTGTCCCGGGACTCCCCAGAACACCCCTGGTTCCGTCACTGAAAAGGTGCTACTATAAAGAGCCCCAGCTTATTTTTACGATCAATACCTTTTGGATCTTTTTGTTTATAGTATAACACATTTTTTTATCAATATTTATTCTATATTTTTTTGTCGGTTTAATGCATTTAATTTATAAAACTTTATATTTTCAGTTCCATACTTTCAGTTTTTAGTTTATTAATATATTAAAAAAACCAAAAAAAATAAAAATAAAAAATAAATAAATAAATAAAATAAAAAAACTATCACTTGTATTTTTTGAGAGAGTCTAAATAACTTATCTCTTGTTCAAATTCAAAATAATTTATAAGACTTAAAATTTTAATCAACGCACTTATTAATAATAAAAACTGAAGTTACACCTCAAAAATTAAGTGTCTTAAATTTGTAGATTTGTAACATTTTTTTAATTACAATAAAAAATATATGTTATTATACATATAGTACAAAGTACAAACTAGTAAAACACACAAAGCTTCATACACTTTATATGAAAACAAGTTAATAGTGCATATGATTTTAAAAAGCAGAACTTGAGTCATCATCAGTTTTCGGCTAACTAATAAAAGTTGTCCGAAAACAAGTCTGAGTGGTCTGTCGAAACCGGTAAAAACGGGTGAATCAGTCCAAATCAAGATCATTTCCTCCTTGCTTTATCAAGTTAATCAGCTCATCATTGTTATTTGTTGGTATTTGAATTTTAATCACAGAATACTCGCTGACGCAAGACATGAGTACGCTACTAAAGTATCAATATACCTACATGATGCACAAGTTAACAATGAGTAATATTTATGAATATGACCATCTCATACGGCAACGACTTGACCTTACAGAAAACCTTAGACCGTGTTAATAAATTCTGAATATACAACATTGTCACGGAGTATATGCTCTTTAAATTATTTTCATGGATTATAAAATCAAAAATAATATCTTGAATATAAAGAAATATTCACGTCTTTTGGTCCTTGTCTCTCATTTGGATTTTGTCATTTGTTTCTTGTAATTTCTAACGATACATACAAAGATGATCCAAAAGAGTTATTGTCTTAAATATTAGAAATGAATGAGTGTTACCGTTTTTATGTTATGGCCATACGACATACGAGTAACGTTCTATAACAATACGAAAGATCTTGTACAAATACTAAGGAGCAACGGCTATAAAGCTAGCGATAGAAGAGTGTGATCGTGATAAACTAAAGTCGAAAGAAAACATACATTTTAAACAGAATCATTTACGTTTGCACCTTTCTAGTGTAACAGAAAGAGAGGTTCGTTCATGGCAGGAAGGGCCTAAACGTCTTTCTAACGAGTTGAGCATAATCACAAAAAACTTGAAACATACAATACAAATTTCGCTCAACGCAACTTGTTTTTATAGCAGAAAAAATAAAAAATATTGTAAAAAAGAAAAATATTGATAACGACATTAAGTTATCGTTCCAACAATCAAACGAGGAGACGAAAAATCACAAAATACGTAGGGTGTGTTTAGTTGGGGAAAAACACCCTTATTTTTCATAAAATGTTTTGTGAAAAATAAAGAAAACAGAGATCGCGTTCAACGTTTTCCAACAAAATGTTTTGCTAAACACAAAATCCCATATTTCTTAATTTAATAAAAAAAATTACAAAACAAATTTTAGTTGTTTTCCTTTGTAACCCACAAACTTCATCCCCTTCTTCAAAATAGAAAATACTAACACCAACCAAACGTATTTTCTATATTTTCAAGTGTTTTGTGGAGATAAATTTTCTTTTCAAATTTTTACAAAACAAGAGATAAAAAACAAAATAATTTTTTCTCCAACTAAACGCACCCGTAATATTTGTTGCGTTTATCTGTATATGATACTTTCTTTTACCATGGTTTCCGAAGTTTTGGCTTAAAGATTTTGGTCATTTGGTCAAGTTGAACGATCGTCATCAAACATCATATTATAACAACCAAGATAGACCGTTGGCGAACATGTAATTTCAATTTTTAATCGAAAAGCATGAGTAATTTCCTTCAAGTTGCACATTCCTTTATTTTCCAATTTTGAATAGATTAGTCGAGTGAATGTCATGAACAATGTTATAAATAGAGTGAGGCGTGACGTGGCGCACAGTCACGCCTCAAGTCTTACAAGCATTTGCGAAACCTTAACGTTTTTTAAAGCGTGCTTAAAACGGTAAAAGAAAATATTTATAGATTTATGTATTTATGATTTTATAGCATTTTTTTAAGAGCAATTTCAAATTCTAAAGCTCAAATCCCAAATAACCAAGCTCAAATACGGGCTAAAGTATGAATTAAGTTTTGAAATTACAAAGCCCAAAAAGTAAATAGCCCAAATACTAGAAATTGAAGCCCAAATCCGTGAATCCTCTAAATACTTTTAAAAATGGCGCCACGCCTTACCAAAAGGTGTGCCTTTTCACGTATTTTCTTACCTTATTTCACGCTACGCCTAGAGCCATCACCAATGTCCATTTCGTGGCGGCGAGGCTATGCCTCGCGTCTTGGCGCGCCTTTTAGAACACTGGTCATGAACCACTCACATTTATGATTTATACTTTATTTTACTACTAGGCGAGTATCCGTGTATAGCACCAGGACTTTATAGCGCCAAATAATTATAGTTGTGATATTGTTGTTAAGTGTTTTATGTAACGTCTATGACTTTGTGCATACATCGTAAAATAATTAAATTAAAATTTAAAAAGTTTGTAACATATGATAATTCAACTCAAATAATTTTTTAAATGTATCAAAGAATGAACAAAATATTTAGTGAAACTGAAAATGAAACATTACGACTAACTTGAAATAGCTAACAATGCACGTTATTCATCACGTAAAAGTTCTTAGTAGACGATATTTGAGGTGTAAACTCCTTGATTGAACTCTTGGGAATGTTTCACTAATACTTTTGTGGTTAAACATGATATCCTACTAGACAACGCAACATGCTGACCATGCAAGAAAACAGAGTCCAACAAATAAACACTCACATTTGGAATTGTTGGCCCTGAGCTTTGTTGATAGTCATTACAAAGCTCAGTCGCACAAGAGTTTCTATTTAGTTTGAAATGGAACATGTCTTTTTCAGATGGAGCAATAGGTATTCACAACAAAAGCAATCTAATTCTTGTGTGCTGCCCCAACAATGATCTTAGCATAAAAACGTTTACATATCAACGTCATGCCATTACGTAATCCATTTGCCGGATCAAGATCCCTTAAAATGATAATCGAGCATCCAATTTTTCAATCTCAAATGGTGAAGGAGCAATCCGCTAACATTTAGCGAGTTTAAGCATTTCATAGTATATAAGTTGTTTGTGTCATCCTACGCTTCATCAAAATTATAGTAAACTTTCTCATTGCTAGGAAATCTATCACTCAACTAATCATTAATGCTGACAACATTTTCATTTATACTACCTCGTCCCTAAATAAATGTTTCGTTTGACTTTTCAGAGTCAAACTGATTCAATTTTGACCTTAACTATTTTTGTGGGTGATATATAATATTTGATGCAAAATATATAAATGGATTGAGTTTTAAGTTTATTTTTCAATGGTATAATTTTTTTATCATATATTATATAACACAAAAATTTAAGATAAAAGTTGAACCAATTTGACTCTGAAAAGTCAAACTGGACATTTATTTTAGGACGAAGGGAGTAGTCGATAAGATTTCTCCTGAAATTATATCACTAGATGAATTTTTACTAACACAATCATCAACTCATTTTTATTAATCAACCAACACAATCAACTCATTAACTCTCATAAATTGTGTCTTATATAGTGGTAGTGTGTGGATGTATTTTTTAAAAATTTGTTGTCATTAAATATAACAGTCTTTTTCTTTTTTCTTTTTTCTTTTTTTTTTTTTTTTTTAATTTTAAAGAAACAATCATCATAAAAAGTTGTTATGCATTGCAATTCAAAATTTTGTTAAATACTTAATAGCACAAAATTAACTTTTATAATTTTTAAACCGCAAAATATAACACATTAAATGAGATTGTGCGCAAGTTTTAACTTTAAAGTTGACTTTAAAATATGCAATAAATGAATTATATTGACATCATCCGCATAAATGAGCAATAAAATTGAGCATGTGATACTTATTTGATAAAATCATTGTTTGTCATAACCCGTCTTCACAAATTGATGGTGGTTGTCGCTCATGACACAAAATACAAAAGAGATATGTTTGGATTTTTACATGAGGCTGCTGATGTGAACAAGTGAACAATCTTGTAGTGTCATAACACGTAGCAAGATTCGATTGGCTCTCGTGATATAATTTTGTAGTATCGTTAACTTTTAATAACTGAGTCGACATTTACTTTGTGTCTAATAATCCATGTTAGGCGAATACGCGCTAGCCGCTAGGCCAGTCGACGCCTTTCCAATCTATAAATTCCGCTCATATGACCAATTTCTCAAAAGGTGAAGATCGGTGGGATCACCCTGGTCCCATGCATCCTAAGGATGCCAACCGGACCCTCCCCCAAGGACCCGGCCCCAGGCAATGAGCACCTGTCCCAGTGACTGTACTTATCAGGAGGTGGGCTATGAACCCTGGCTATTTTCTCAAAAGACCCCTCGCTGACCAGTCAATCTGAGCATTTGCGGTGGGGGGATGGTATCAACAGAGGTGGGCTCATATGACCAATTTGATTTTTTTTTTTTTTTTTTTTTTTTTGAACGGTGGGTTAGTTGTTAGATGTTAGTTGTTAGTTGTTGGCTTGAGTTGGTGTCGCATCCTCGGGCAGAGATATCAACCGCGAACCTCTCCTTAAGGGATAACCCCACTCTTATTCTTGATTCGCCTGATATCATTAGAGTTTGTGGTTCTTAAGTGAGGACTTCCCGGTCGGTCACCCAAACCGGTACTATTCTCACTTAAGCTCGCTTAACTAATTAAGCCTTTACCACTAGACCACAAATATATGACCAATTTGATTTAATTAAGAAAAATGATCTAGAATACAATTAAATGAGATATATGAGATTTTGCAAAACATATCAATACATACCACTAATTGAGATTAAAGGTATATTAGTAACTATACTTTTATTATTTTGAGAGTTTTAAATATATAAATTAGTACATTCTTTACACCTTGTAGAGAGAAGAGTTTTTAACTAAAAAGTCAAATACTTAATCAATTTTGGAGTTTATGGAAAATATAAAGTATTGTAACAAAACGTCAAAACCTTAAAATATGGTAAACATAAACAAATGTCCAAACGTTAACCCAACAGGCCAACAAACACTTAATTGGACTGGAATAAACTTAATGATCGCATCTTACTAATTTGCCTTAACTTTTTATAAGTTAACAAAAACATATGTCATTATGTTGGACCAGCATTTAGAAAAGAACAAGGATGGCTGCGACCGCCGCGTTGCGGCGGGGCAGGTGATTTTGCCTTTGTTTTGGACAAATTCAGTAGAAAGTAGCATTGATCTTGAGAAAGTAGACTGGATGATTGTTCATTATATTGTCACAACAACTGTAGACAAAGTGAATAACATAATACATAGATTAACTGATAACACCATTGCTAGTTTACAACATTAGTAGCTACCTGGATCCTAATACATTACGAAAACTAAGGCTAATAGTACACAACATTTTACCTGTTGATGAAGTAATATGAAAGAAAAGTGTCGGTTGCCTGGTTCCTCTAGTGGATGTAACAGTCCAGTTGTGATACACTCGTACACATATTCATATCTGCAGTAGTTGTGCAACAGGTCTTTTTCTAGCAGATTTTGCTATCACAGTTAATGCAGCATTATCCGACATTTTCCTGCAAATCAATGAAGATATCATATCCGTTAACATGCATAGATAGATTAATTTAACAAACGACCAGGTTGTGCAAAAAAAAAGGTATAATAACGTTGTTTATATAATGAATTCATGCATGCTATTTGCCTGTACCGGGAGCTAGCCTAGTGCACGTTTACCTGGATGCGAGAAACATATTGCTACGACATGGGAATAGATACATGGATTGCCAATATATGTTGTGGCATAGCCATTGTCGAAGTCTCTTAATGTACACGTAAGCATATAGCAAGGAGAATGGTATATACAGTACATGTATATTGGCTGCTAGCATATTCCTATAATCAAGAAAACATATGGAAAAAGTGTTTTTGATAATATGTATTAATAAAACAGGATAGGTAAATCAGTGGACATTTTTTGCACACTCATATCTATAGAAGCCTTAAATGAGAGTATGACTAAAATAGTCTAGAAATTGCAGCCGACGCCTGGGTGTCAAGATGCTATCTGTAGTGCCTGTCACAGGTGGTTATTTGCATATCGGTGAGAGCCTCAAGAATCTGTAAAAACAGACTTCACAAATACTAATGCTAGTACATGTAATATTTATCATACTCAAAATTTTAGATAGTAGATATTCAATACATATAAGAAGCTTGCAAACCAATTGTACAGAATACAATGGTTATAAAAGAAGACATAAATAGCTTTGCAGTCGCAATGACTTCTTCTGTACATGACTTATAAATAACAAATCTACTTGGTGTTAATCACATTTATTAAAGTTTTATGCTTAAATATGGCTCACCTCAACCGTTGGTTGTGTTTTTGAAATATCGTTTCCTACTACTGCTTCATGTGGAGTAGCCGCTGCTGCATGACTACCTTATAACCAAATCATACGGTATGCATTCAATTGATCCCAAGAAAACAATAACACACCAAGCCTCCTACAACAATCAAAAATATATTAAAAAAAAAAAAAAAAAAAAAAAAAAAAAAAAAAAAAAGCGGTTAAGTTACTTACATTTTTTGTTCTTTCAATGGCTACTTCGGCTATAAAACATATCCCTTCCTCATAACGGATCTCCAAAACGACCATCACTACCACCCCCATGCGTTCCGGTTCTGCGACAGCGTATCAACAACCGAAATCCTACGAATAAAAAAAACCACAATTTTTTATATAAAAACTAAACTAAATACCCGTTAATCCTTATTCCACAGTAACATGTCATCTAAAAAAACCCGTTGATTAACCCGTTTTAATTAAAAAATCCAAACATAACCTAAAGCCTTAAAACACAACAAAAGCAAATTCATGAAACCAATAACATCATATGAAACCAAAAAAGCATACCAGCCCCAGCTTCTCCTTTATCCAATAATCACAGCAGCCTATGAAAAATCATCCTCAAAGCGTCACCCAAATTCCTATAGCCACAAACAAAATTATTAATATGATTTTTGATCATCAGAAATGATGAAAAAAAAAATCAATAACAACATATTTGAGAAGAAAAAAAAACGTACCTTAAAACATGAAATTAATCATTTGCATTTAGTCATCGGTTTAAACACCTACAACCCGAGTCACCCTGATTCTATCACACCGCAACGTGGAATTAGATGTTTAGCATAGAGAGGCAGTGAGGAGTGTGTGGTGGATTACCGGCTTATCTAAACCAAGCGTTCTCCGAGAAATATTCCCGCAAGGCCGCACCAAGAAAACACTAAAATTCAAACCTTAACTGATCAAATAACGCTGTCAGCCTGTTTTTTTTAGAGAATCGGTGAAGACGGTTTTCTTGATAACAATGAAAAAGAGAGAGGCGGAGTGGTTTTTTGATAAGTGAAAAAGAGAGGCGGTGAGGTATTGAGGTGTACACAGAAACTGTGAGGCTAAGATACACATATCCAAAAACAGCAAAATTTAAAGATGGGCCGGGCTAGTACAAAAAGGGCTCCGAAATTGGGTTAGAAGGCAGCCAATCATATTGCAAGGAATCGAAACGACATATGTAGCGTCGTTTCATGACGCTACATTATATATATAGTAATTTAGGCCCAAGTGGTAGGAATTGGCCCAACTCGTTTCACGTCTCCCATTTTAATACATGATCAATTGATCATTATTTGTTGAAAGTAAGGGCTCATTTGGTTTGTAGATAGGTTTAGATTAGGATTTAGATTTAAATGTAAAGTTGTGGATTAGGATTTTGATTTTGATTTGATTTATAAGAGAGAAAATAATATTTATTTTATTTTTTAAAATTTGTATTAATAATTTCATTGTTAGAAAATAATAAAATATAACAAAAAAAAGTAAAAAATTGTCATGGGCCCACAAAAAAGATAGGAATTGTTGTAAAGGTAGCATGTGTGACGGGATTTGTAAAATCCTTTATATCCGGCTTTCTGACAACTTTTAAACACATGCATTTCAACCAAACAATGGATTTAAGGCATCTTTCAGCCCAATCCTTGTAAAACCCCTATACCAAACGGAACGTAAGTTTTTTTTACCCACGCATTGCCACGGAGGACCAGTGAGCTGTATAATTGTTGCTGTCACGTGACCATTTGTTGTAACTATCTAAATGTGGCATTAATGTATGTTGTAGTACGAATCCTGGAGTTATAATTTTTAAGTGAGAGAATTGCAAAAATCGTCTTTAAAGTTTGGTCAAATTGCATGTTTCGTCTCGGATGTTTAGAAAGAGTAAGGATCGTTCCTGTGGAAAACATTTGGGGCAAAATTCGTTCCTAGCCTACATCAAATGACTAAAATACCCTTGTCTCTAAAATACTTTTCAGTTTCTTACACAAATGGTCCCTGTGTTTCGCCAGGTTTTGCAGATTTAATCCTAACTTTTTTTTTAATTTATTTATTTAACTATTAATATTAGTATTGTCTTTTTGTACGTTTTTGTCCATTTTTTACGTTTTTGTCCGTTTTCTTACGTTTTTGTCCGTTTTTCTCACGTTTTTTTCGTTTTCATACGTTTTTTTCCATTTTTCTTACGTTTTTGTCCATTCTTCTTATGTTTTTTTTTTTTTCATTTTCATACATTTTTGTCTGTTTTTCTTACATTTTTGTCCATTTTTCTTACATTTTTTCCGTTTTTCTTACCTTTTTGCTCGTTTTTCTCATGTTTTTTTCGTTTTCATAAGTTTTTGTCCGTTTTTATTACGTTTTTGTCTATTCTTCTTACGTTTTTTCCGTTTTCATACGTTTTTGTCCATTTTTTTTACGTTTTTGTCCATTTTTCTTATGTGTTTTTTCCGTTTTTGTTTGTTTTTCTTACGTTTTTATCCATTTTTCCTACGTTTTTGTCCATTTTTTTCACGTTTTTGTCCATTCTTCTTACGTTTTTTCCGTTTTCATACTTTTTTGTCCGTTTTTCTTAAGTTTTTGCCCTATTTTCTTACGTTTTTTTACTGTTTTACTTACGTTTTTTCCGTTTTCATAAGTTTTTGTCCGTTTTTATTACGTTTTTGTCCGTTCTTCTTACGTTTTTCCCTTTTCATACATTTTTGTCTGTTTTTTCTTATGTTTTTATCTATCTTTCTTACGTTTCTTTCCCTTTTTCATACATTTTTATCTGTTTTCTTACATTTTTGTCTATTTTTCTTATGAAGATGAAAAAAATGTAAGAAAAAGGGACAAAAATGGGGAAAAATGTATGAAAATGAAACAAACGTAAGAAAACGGATGAAAACGAATGAAAATGAAAAAAGGTAAGAAAACAGGCAAAAACCTATAAAACCAAACAAAAACATATGGAAACGAAAAAAACGTAAGAAAAACAGACGAAAAACGCATAAAAACGGGCGAAAGTATATAAAAATGGACAAAAGCGGACAAAGACGTATGAAAATGGAAAAACATGAGAAAAACAACCAAAAACGTAAGAAAAACGGACAAAAGCGTAAGAAAAATGGACATAAACGTATGAAAACGGATAAACGTAAGAAAAATGGACAAAAACATATGAAAACGGAAAAAACGTAAGAAAAACGTACAAAAACGTAAGAAAACCGGAGAAAAACGTATGAAAACAAAAAAACGTGAGAAAAATGGACAAAAACGTATGAACACGGAAAAACATGACGAAAATGGACAAAAACGTAAGAAAAACGGACAACAATGTAAGAAAAATGGAAAAAAACGTAAGAAAAATGGACAAAAACGTAAGAAAAACGGATAAAAACGTATGAAAACGGAAAAAACGTAAGAAAATAGGACAAAAACGTAAGAAAAACGGACAAAAACGGATGAAAACGAAAAAATGTGAGAAAAACGGACAAAAACGTAAGAAAAATGGACAAAAATATAAGAAAAGGACAAAAACGGAAAAAACATAAGAAAAATGGATAAAAACGAACAAAAGGAAAACTGACATGGATGGCTATGTACACACCTATAAAGCTCGTTTGGTGGCTAAAGGGTATACCCAAACTTATGGTGTTGACTATGAGGAGACCTTTTCTCCGGTAGCTGACATTAGGGCTATTAGGATTCTCATAGCTATAGCCGCATACTATAACTATGAGATTTGGCAGATGGATGTCAAAACCGCCTTCTTAAATGGTCGCCTAGATGAAGACATCTATATGGCGCAGTCAGAGGAGTTTGTGAATCCAGAATTCCCAAATCGTGTATGAAAACTTCAAAGATCCATTTATGGATTGAAGCAAGCATCACGACAATGGAATAAAAGATTTGATAGTGAGATTAAAAAGTATGGATTCACTCAAAATCTTGATGAGCCATGTGTATATTATAAAGCTAGTGGGAGTAATGTAATTTTCCTTATTTTATATGTTGATGACATATTGATCATGGGAAAAGACATTCCAAGTTTGCAAAAGGTTAAGGCATATCTTGGAAAGTGTTTACCTGGCATTAAACTTTACAAGCTTGCTGAAGGCATACGACTTCGTTTAGCTGATAGTTTCATGCCCATTTGTGATTAGTATTTGGATAAAGGATGTAATGTGCAATTATTATTTTAATAGAATAAAATATTGTTTATGTTTATTTATCATTGTCTTAATTATATATCTTGTATTTGCATGTTTAAATCCATGAATAAATTATTATTCTAAATTGTCCGTTGTCGGTTAGTGATATGGGAATATCATTAAACTAAGACAAATTTGAGTATTGGTTAGAATATACTTGAAAGTATATTGATGCGTAGACATACCAATTTCACATGATATTCAATGAATTGAATAGGACTTATCCCAACTATATGATCTTACATTTATGTGAATCATGTTTAAAAGTTATCCTCAGACTTGATATACCAGATAAGTGTCATGGATGTAGTGCATTTTTGTGAAGCAATTTACCGCTATCCGTAACTGGTAGTCATAAGGATTGTTTTCAGAAGTGTTGCAAAGTTCATGGATTATTCTTGTAGTCAAGAGAGAATTTGTTCCTTTAAATTTGTTTTGAAGTTTAATACTGCTGGGCCCCTCGTAGGGTTGACAAAATGTTTGCATGGCCACGCCTAAAGTCTATCTAGAATACGTTCAGATGTTTTGATAATTTTGTTCAATCATTAAGAAACAAGAAACGGAAAGTTAATAAAGAATGATTAATCTCATATCTTTATTAATGTAGTATTAGTAACAAAAGGATAATTATAATGATGAATCATTAAAGGTTTTTCAGGAAACCTAGATCGAGTCATACTAGGGGCATTGGAGTGGGAGCTGTTAAAGTATATGTATAAATATTAATGAGTGTATGACTAGTATCAAACCCGAGACCTCAGGATTGCACACATTACAAACGAGAATTAAAGTATAATAATTATATATATTAAATATTACGTATATATGTAATTATTTAAACACTAAACGGACTTAACGGTCGTTAGTTGTTAACCGTATGGACTAACTAACGTTAATAACGAAAGAAAAGGACTAGAAAGCAAATAGGAGCCAAGAAGGATCCGGAATTCCCCGTGGACTCCTATGGCCGGTCGACAAGGTCTAGGGGAAACCCAAACCCATTACAACTTGTACTCCAAGTTACATCAAGTATAAATACAAGGCCTAGGGACATTCATTCACATATTTTGTGCACACAAATTATCCCTGAGTTTTTCCTCTTCTTTCCCCTCTTGTAAAACCGGTCGATCACCCCTAAACCCTTAGGGTTATCGAATTTTGTTTTTCCAAAACAAGTGTTTACATAGATCTTGCAATCTCTTTAATTCGGTAGTAATAACTCACTATAGTTATTGTCAAGAGATCGATAAACAAAACGGTAAGGGGTTTATCATTGATCTATTATAACACATATTCAAGGTTTATTGAAGTGATTCTTGTTTAGCTAGAATCCAAACGGTACGTTCCTATTTATGTTTTCGTTAATAATTATATGTTATACTTGATCTATAGCTTCCGCATACGTGTATACTTTGATTATGATTTATTTATATGATTGTCAAGTTATTTAAATTTTAACAATGGCATCACGAGCCATGTATAACATGTAATTGATTACTAAAACATAATAAAAATCGTATCGTTAATAGTTTTAGATATAGGTTTTTGATCTAGGGTTTTATTTAATTTTTTTTCGAAACCCTAACCCTAATTTGGGGGGGTCGATTTTTCCATGAACCCTAATTAGGGTTTGTGGTTTAATTAATTTAATTGTAATTAATTAGAAACCCTAGGTCATTAACTAGTTAATTAAACGTACTTGTGACCTAATTGGTAATTGTTATGCTTTGATCCGTGACGAAACATGCATGTTAGTCATGGATTGTTAATTGTTTTAATTGTTTTGTTTTTGTCACATGTTTAAATAGATCTAAAATTGGGGACGATCTCAATAATTAATAAAATCAATTTATGTGCTATGTGGTATGTGATTGACTTTGGTCTACGCAATTGACTTGTCAATGTATGTGGCTCAGTTTCTTCAAGAAGGGAATGCCTTAGTTGATTATATGCATATCGAAACCTAGAATTGTTTTATTAGGATATTTTCTAATCAAGATTGCATGTGGCTACTTGTTTCACCTTATAATTGTTATGTTTATTAGTTGTTTGATTTGTCTTTGATTACCTGTTTTATTTGTTGGACATGATTGTAAGCAATAAAATGGTAATTTTTTATATAGAAAATAAATTGGACTAATAATGGTGAAAATTTAAGTGATAAAGATTGATTCTTGCGGTGTCTTATGTGCCGACAGTGGTTCGCTTCGCTCGGTAATTGGCTCCCTGGCGAGACTAGCAAGATTCATACTTTATTACATGTTTTAAGATTTAATTCATAAACTTTTGTTTGATTGATGTTTTTGTACACATCGTTTTAAAAGTAAGTCCTATAAGACAAATTTATAGTGATGGTAAGAAGACTTGGAAATAGCCTTAGAGTCTGCCTTGGTTATCACACTTATGAATGTGTCTTAGACGACTTTCTTTTATCTTCATTCTTGTACAATATCATCTTAAGGGTGATTTACCTCAATTCCACTTTTGTGGGCGATAATTGTAGGTTCTTCTTTAATTGGTGAACCCGATACCTCAAGTAAAACTTTTTGTATTAATCTTAAGAATTGGTAATAAAAAAGTTTTGAAAATTTATGTTATAAAGATGATTGCATGCATCTTTATACATGTTTTGATTGTCACATCAAACTAAACACCCTAAAATTTAAGTTACATGCCATCCATATATAAGAAACACTTGAAGTTATAATTTAGTAAACGTGAGACCTCGCCTAAATTTTAATAACAAGGTAAAATTATGTTAATGCGTGAGACCATAGATAGTAATTTTACATGTTTCTAAGGTAGACGACTTAATTAAGTTGTGCGTGAGACCTAGAACCTCAGGCATGAGATGGGATGAAACATGCTTACATTGCATATTGATGAATCAATTTGATGTAAATCCCATAATGATATAGGAATTGGAAATCTTGTTTGCCAATTATTGTTTGACAGATTACCATCTTTTATACTTTCACCACTAGCAGATCAACTGACGTGGTGGAATCTATTGAAGTTGGATCCTAGATTTCCAAAAAAATTAGTTGGTTATATGAATATAGCCTTGGGTATTATATTTTCTTGGAAACATTTATTATCGAAAATACTAATATTTGAACTTTTATCTGTAGATATGGCTCAACCGGATCACCCAACTGTGATTTCTGCTTTCAAGAGCCATCTTGAGAGGGAAAAATTGACTGGAAAAAATTTCAATGATTGGTTCAGATCGCTTAGAATTGTCTTGACGACGACTGGTAAACTCAATTATTTGAATACTCCTTGCCCTGAGGAGCCTGCTGAAACTGAACCAGAACAGGTTAAGGCAGCTTGGAAGCTTGAGCATGCTAAGTACAATGAAATTGCATGCTTAATGCTTACTAGTATGGATTCTAAGTTACTGATGCGTGGGAATTGCACCAGACTTTACCTCTCAAGGGATCTCGAGAAGCTTACAACCCCCACCAGGCAGTGTACCTGATCGTTGTAGTATAGTATAATGACAAGTACCGGGGGATTGATCGTTCAACTTAGGAATAGTGTCGCTAGGATTAGAAAGCCTAAAAACTAGGTCTAGAGGTGAGGGATGATTCTTTTTATAATATTTTTATAAAAGCAAGTAAAATCTCGGTTTTTAGAGGAGTGGGCGGAATTTGTTGCTAGTAAACTAACCCAATAACTAAGATGCAATCAAAATAAAATAACAAAAATGTAAATAAACTAAATTAAACTAGTGGTGTGAGCAATATATGGGAGAATTGTGTTTACTTAGATTTCACTACTCCCTAGATATCTTTTACAGGTTAATTATTTGTTACAGTTGCGTGGATGACGGGTTATATTCCTTAATACGATTCATGGGGTGGCGTACTTACTTCCCCATTTCTATAAGCTCCTACTTCACTCCTATGTCGAGCCAGCTAAGAAGCTCCTAACATTGGATCACTAGAATTCGCTCATGCATTAAATATAACCATAAAAACCTAGTACACATCGGTTCATGTTTCTTAAGACGTTCAAGCAAGTTACACAATGGAGATCTGCCAGTTTTCTTAAGCCTAACATTGAAATCATTCATCCATTACAACTATAAACAAGCAATCAACCTATAATCAACATCTAGGTTTCATTACATCTAAGCAAACACACAAAAGATCTAGCCTAGCATGTTAAAATCAAGACAAGCGTAAGATATATTCAAACGACACATAGACATATTGAATGAATTGAAAGAAAACTTATCTCAATTGAACATGAAGGGTTTCAAGGGGTGAAAACCCTTGAAAATACTGTTACAAACGACCTAGGGTTTATTAGGTTCGGCCCTAGAATTCTCCACACCAGGTCCTCTTTAATGAATGAAAAATAGAAAAGTATATATAGATTTTGTGAGGTGACGGCGTCAAGAGTAAAATTTTGACGCCGTCATCTCGCCCCCAATAAAGTTCTCGGACTGCCTAGATCTGGATCTGACGCCGTCATGTGTAATCTTATTCCAGGCCATCACCAAAATTACTCTTGACGCCCTACTTCTGACGCCGTCACATTTTCTTTGGGCCGTCATCCATTTTGCTCCTGACGCCGTCATAAAATCCTTCTTGACGCCGTCATCTATTGTTCCCAGCAATGAAAATTAAGACTTTACCGTTTTCTTCACTTTTATGCTCCAAAAACGTCCAAAATGGTTTCTTTTCCAGAATTCACTCCCAAAGTACCTAAAATCACAAAATGAATGATTTAGGGCAATATTTGATCAAATAAATTCCAATTCCGGCTTAAATGACCCCCTAAAAACGGTTCATTTTTCGCTTAATCATATACCCTTACACTTGAGATTTGCTTGTCCTCAAGCAAATGCGCTTTTATTCTAATCAAAATACAAGTTAGGGGTCATTTAATGACTAATATAAAAGTAATTACAACAAATAATCGTTCCACTAAAGATCAAAGACAAGCACGGAGGTCATACACTAGCACCTCACAAATAGTGTTTAGATACTCACATCTCTCGGGTGTAATAAAGTATATATCACAATATGGAAATGGAAAACATCTCTCACTACCTGTCATAGCAAAATAGATTACCATAGGCTTGGGAAAGGATCAAACCTCCACCACATGGCGTAAGCACCTAGGATAATCTATCAAAGAGGTCTTTTAAAGGGTTGTAATGTTAGGTTTAGGGATATGGAATACACGGTTTTGTTGGATATAGGCAATCTTTACTGGTGGCGAGTTAATAATCTTGGTTAATTACATGTACAATGTAGCGTTTCTAAGCCAAGACTAGACTCGACTTAAGCTAATAAATGAAAAATAACAAAAACATAAAATAACATAGAATGAAACGGGATGGTAGTCCGTATGTTTTTTCTCTTTTTTTTTTTCTATATTTTTTTTCTTTCTTTTTCTTAATTTTTCGATTTTCTTTTTCTTTTTTTTTGCATACACTTTTACCCTACCATCCAAAATAATACATTATAGGGAATGTACATTCCCCTTACACTTGAATTTTTACATACTTTACAATAAACTAATCTAATGACTCAAATTAAGATAATCAAAACACTTGGAGTACTTTTAAGATTAACGTACATATGGGGGTAATAAAATGATGTTCTTCCCCATTACTTCAGAACATAAGTACTTTACCCATGAGTCCCAATCGTCCCAAAACAATATGTACAAGGATATGACTCGACTTAGCAACCATGTAATCAATTAGATAATTAACTAAGGGTTTAAACAAATAACAATAATGCACTAAAGATGAGTGCATACACGGAAGGCTAAGGCGATTTGGGTGTACATTTAAGTGGGTTGTAACAAATTCCTCCTTTAAGTAAGATGCTTAAAGTTAGAAACGAAAAGATAGGCTCGGAGGGGTGTACTAGGGGTTTCGTGTACTAAAAATGAGTACAACGCTATGGGTGTGGGAAAAATTAGTTGACTTAACTAGCCAAGTAATATGACTTAAATGGTCAAGTAATTATGATACGGGTTTAACACAAGGGTGATCCTAATGCCTCTTATCATGTAGTAAATCCTACTACACGAATGTAGTCTCACTAGTGATCTCGGGATGCATCACTAACGCAAGTTCTAGAATCTAAATGCTACCGGTACACTCATAAGTACTAATAGTAAATGCTTTTCCTATCAAATCTAAAGGCGAACCTCACATATTTTGGTGGAAAATTTTTCTGAATGGTACGGTTTTGTGCTAGTCATACGATCTCCTATCCATGAGATGCTTGCTAAGGCTAAAGTTTCACTCCTAAATGTTGTAAAAAAATTTAAATTTGGCGTTAAAATTACACTAACAAGTATTTTTCTTTGTTTTATTACACAACTACCATCAAACAAACAAACTCAAGCGAAAGTGTATCCTATGAGGTATCATCATTTACCCTCCCCTTACACTTAGGATGAACATTGTCCCCAATGTTCAAGTAAAAAATGTAAAAGTAAAACAGGTAAAAGAATGAAATCAAATACTCCCCTGATTCGCTCGGTATGGATAGTATGGTAACCAGGTTAGATCTTCCTCCAAGAAAATGAATAATCAAAGCTTCCTTTCCAGAATATAAATCATCTTCTTGTCAAACATAACCTGTTAAACCTGAGAAAACAAACAAGGCAACCTCGCGTAAAATCGGCGGCAATCTATATATGATAATAAAGCCTAGAAAACAATGTAAGATATAATGCTTGTGGAATGATGTTTGCAGATTTTCTGGAGATTATAAAACTAAAGATTCGACAAAAACTTTAAGACTTCGTTAGAAAAACAAAACTGGCAAAATCTCCAGAATTTTACACGTGACGCCGTCAGGAGTTTCTTCCTGACGCTGTCAGAAGTGACCTGCAGAAATCCTTATGTTAAGTTTCCGGAAAATTTCTGGAAAAACTTTGTCCCACTTCCTGGAAAATCCTGCAAAACATCATTATGACTCGATACAAGCATTTGACTCTAACAAATACGAATATACATGTCCATTTAATATTGTGGACAATCATGATCGGTTTCGTTTCTTTAAAACATATTTGGGGTTTCCCCTTACACTTATCCTTTGCGAAATACCTTTGGATGAAGTTAAGACTAAGCCAAACAACAAAATAAAGTATTTTCACCATTTTAGTTCGAAACATGATCTACCAACAATAAAAATAAAGCATGCATACGGAAACAAATAACAATCAAACAAAATAAAAATCACGCAAATCATGGGTTGCCTCCCAAGAAGCGCTTTTCTTTAGTTACGAGTCTTGTAGCTAGACTCAAGGTCATGGGTTACTACGTGAGCTCATCCCTTGAGATGATGTACCCCATGTAGTTGCGATCATTACTATCGTGGTGGTGTCTCAATCTATCGATACTTGCAATCACCTCTCCTCCTCCTTTACTACTTAAGTTAGCCATCCCATCTTGGCTTATGCCCTTAATTGTGAATGGCCCATACCACCAGGGACTCGGTTTATCAGGAGGTATCATTATCTCCAAGTGTCTTAAGAGTACTAGGTCCCCTTTTTTGAATGGTATATGGTTCCCCTTTGGTTGACTATATTCGAACTCGACATGAATTTCAATGCTTTTGCTTTTGCTTCTTTCATGTTTAGCCTCTTTGTAGCTTTTGATTCTTGCCTCCCATGCAAGTATTTTCTCCTGAACATGAATAGGCGATGTGTCAATATCGTTTTTGAGCCTTCTCCTCATCAAACTTTCTTGCGCACACCGTGGGGTCATGGGAAAGCTAATCTTTCTTTTTCCTGATTTAAGCTCGATTTTCCTATTTTCATACCTAATGACAGCTTTTGCAGTGGTAAGGAATGGTACTCCAAGGATTATTGGCATGCATCCGCCTCCTTTGTCATCGATGATCATGAAATCAACGGGATACATGAATCCTGCGACATTGACCAACACATCTTCAGCGATTCTGAGAGGGTACACGTACGAGTGTCCAACGAAGGATAGTCTAACACGAGTGGTGGCTGGCATTTTTGACGTTAGTTGGGTGTAGATAGTTAGGGGCATAAGATTTACTTCCGATCCTTGGTCGGGGAAAGTGTTTAGATATTTCAAATTCCCGATGTTGGCCGGTATCTCAAAGTTCCCACACGCCATCTGCTTAGTAGCCACTTTTTGTACCAATAGTTTCTTGAATATCGGTCCCCCAGGTAATATATCATACTCATCTTTTCCCTCTTCCTCCTTCTCTGAACCATGTTTGGAGGATTGGTTACGCCCGTCACCCTTTATCCAATTTGTTATAGTGCTTTCATTTATATCATGTTTCAGGTAGTAACTTAAGGATTGGGATTTTGGCGGTTCTTCTGTGGTTTGTTCACTAGGGATTTCTACTTTCTCATTATCCGTGTGGACAATTGTGATGGAATTAACAAACCGGGTAGTGGGGATGACGCTTTCTTTCCTCAGTAACATCCTTTCAGGGGTTTTCTGGTTGGCATACTCCTCCATTAGGCTCATCATCTCATTCATTTTCTCTTGCATCTCCTCTTTTTGTTTATAAACTGCTTCTTCGAATCTAGCAAGCCGCTCAGAATGGGTCGCCATATATTCCCTCATTCTGGCTTCAAATTCCGGGCTAAGTTTCTCAGGAGGAGAATAAGGTGGGGCATAGTTTTGAAAAGTCTCAACATTCTCTCTAGAGGGTGACTCTGATAATGGCGTTGAAGTCATTTTCGAGACAGAATTGACAGTAGCCCGTCTAGGACTTAAGGGTCTCTTTTTCCTTTCCCCAAAATAGTCAACTTTTTTCTCAAGTTTGCAAAGGAGTTCATCAGAGATTTGATTAGTCCCTCCAGGTGTCGAGATTGCGTTGATGGCCGCTTTTATAGTGTGATTAAACTCCCATAACTCTTGATTATCGGCGGCAATCTCGTCAATAATTGCCCAAGACTCCTCGACATTCTTATCACGCAATCTACCCCCTGCGGCTCTATCGATGGTACGTTTAGTGTGATAGTCGACATGGTTATAGAAGATCTGAACTAATAACCAAAGATTTATACCATGATGAGGGACTTTGTGGAGTAGATCCTTGAAACGAGCCCACGCTTCGTAAAAAGTTTCACCCTGATGTTGTTCAAACATCAAGATGTCATTTCTAAGCATCGCAGTCTTCCCTGGTGGGAAGAATTGGGCAAGGAAACAAGTTGTGAGATCATCCCATGAGGTGATGGATCCCGCGGGGAAACGTTCAAGCCATTGACTAGCTTGATCACGTAGAGAGAATTGGAATAGGCGTAATCGGGTTGACTCTCTAGTTGTAACATCAAGGTCTATAGAATCTATGATTTTAAGGAAGTCCTTGAGATGTTGATTTGGATCTTCGGATCGAAGTCCATGGAATGCACATCCGCTTTGCACCAACCGGTTGGTGTCGGATCGCAAGAGAGACACATTGGCTCCTTGGGTGAGCTCAATGGTGTTTCGATAGCGTTGGTGGCTAGGTTGGGAATACTCTCCTAGGGTTTGGGGCCTAAGAGGTTGGTTTGATAGTGGTGGGTTTTGTGGGTGGTCTTGTTGTGGTGGGTTGATGGGTTCAAAGATGTTACCACCTTCCATGATGTCGGATGGTAAAGAGTTACGAACAAAAACACGAAGAAATAAGATAGACTAAAGAAAACCTAAAAATAAAAATAAAATCTTACTAGAAAGGAATCTAGCAAGTAGACCTAATAAAAAGAAATCCTAACCTAGACAATAACTATTCCCCGGGCTGCGGCGCCAAAAACTTGATGCGTGGGAATTGCACCAGGCTTTACCTCTCAAGGGATCTCGAGAAGCTAACAACCCCCACCAGGCAGTGTACCTGATCGTTGTAGTATAGTATAGTGACAAGTACCGGGGGATTGATCGTTCAACTCAGGAATAGTGTCGCTAGGATTAGAAAGCCTAAAAACTAGGTCTAGAGGTGAGGGATGATTCTTTTTGTATTTTTATATTTTTATAAAAGCAAGTAAAATCTCAGTTTTTAGAGGAGTGGGCGGAATTTGTTGCTAGTCAACTAACCCAATAACTAAGATGCAATCAAAATAAAATAACAAAAATGTAAATAAACTAAATTAAACTAGTGGTGTGAGCAATATATGGGAGAATTGTGTTTACTTAGATTTCACTACTCCCTAGATATCTTTTACAGGTTAATTACTTGTTACAGTTGCGTGGATGACGGGTTATATTCCTTAATACGATTCATGGGGTGGCGTACTTACTTCCCCAATTCTATAAGCTGCTACTTCACTCCTATGTCGAGCCGGCTAAGAAGCTCCTAACATGGGATCACTAGAATTCGTTCATGCATTAAATATAACCATAAAAACCTAGTACACATCGGTTCATGTTTCTTAAGACGTTCAAGCAAGTTACACAATGGAGATCTGCCAGTTTTCTTAAGCCTAACATTGAAATCATTCATCCATTACAACTATAAACAAGCAATCAACCTATAATCAACATCTAGGTTCCATTACATCTAAGCAAACACACAAAAGATCTAGCCTAGCATGTTAAAATCAAGACAAGCGTAAGATATATTCAAACAACACATAGACATATTGAATGAATTGAAAGAAAACTTATCTCAATTGAACATGAAGGGTTTCAAGGGGTGAAAACCCTTGAAAATACTGTTACAAACGACCTAGGGTTTATTAGGTTCGGCCCTAGAATTCTCCACACCAGTTCCTCTTTAATGAATGAAAAATAGAAAAGTATATATAGATTTTGTGAGGTGACGGCGTCAAGAGTAAAATTCTGACGCCGTTATCTCGCCGCCAATAAAGTTCTCGGACTGCCTAGATCTGGATCTGACGTCGTCATGTGTAATCTTATTCCTGGCCGTCACCAAAATTACTCTTGACGCCCTACGTATGATGCCGCCACGTTTTCTCTGGGCCGTCATCCATTTTGCTCCTGACGCCGTCATAAAATCCTTCTTGACGCCGTCATCTACTGTTCCCAGCAAGGAAAATTAAGACTTTTTCGTTTTCTTCACTTTTATGCTCCAAAAAGTCCAAAATGCTTCCTTTTCCAGAATTCACTCCCAAAGTACCTAAAATCACAAAAGGAATGATTTAGGGCAATATTTGATCAAATAAATTCAAATTCCGGCTTAAATGACCCCCTAAAAACGGTTCATTTTTCGCCTCATCAGTTACAAAAGAAGTTTGAGTACTATTTTCCATACGATATGCTCCAAGAACTTCAGAAGTCTTATGAAAAGACTCCTGCAGTTGAATTGTATGAGTCTCTTGACAAACTACACAGCTACAGACATGGTGATGATAAACCAGTTGAAGATTATGTGAATGAGATGAAAGACTACTTTGATCAACTTCACAGAATCGGATTTGGTTACCCTGAGAATGTGCAAGTGAACTTGATCAACAGGTCCTTTAACAAGGACTTTACTGGTTTTGTTTAGAACTTCAACATGCATTGCTCGGGGAAGACAGTCTCAGAATTACTCACATTGCTTGTTGATTATGAGAAAGGTCTACCATCCAAGGGCAAGGCTCCTACCCCGCAAGTGTTGGCGATTAAAGGGGAGAATCCAAAAGAAATCGCATATGAACAAAGGCAAAGGGAAAGGTGATAAAGGCAAGCAGGTCATGGCCTATCAACCACAACCCAAGGTGAATCAACATCAGCCTAAGTAGAACAAGGTTAATCCTCCAGACAAGAAGGATCAGGCTTGTCATCACTGTCATGAAAAAGGTCATTGGAAGAGGAACTGTCCATTTTACATTCATGATTTGCGACAGAAGAAATCAAAGAATGAGTTTGATGCTCCCAGTTCTTCAGGTGAGATCTTCATGATTGAAGTATTTACTTTAACTCATAAAAATTCATGGATATATGATACGGGATGTGGTATTCATATTTGCAATACTATGCAGGGGTTTAGAGCTGAGAGGAAGCTGGCCTATGGACAACAATATCTGCACGTTGGTAATGGAGCAAATGCAGCTGTTGAAGCTATAGGAGTTTTTGAATTAGTCTTGCCTTCGGGCTTAGTATCGTTTTTAAATAACTGTCATTATGCACCTTCAATTGTTAGGGGTGTAGTTTCCTTTTCATGTTTGTTGGATCTTGGTTTTAAACATTTTATTAATGGCAATGAAATTTCTTATTTTATAATGATGTTTTTTATTTTAATGTTATTGCTGTGAATGGTATATTTGAAATTGACTTGAATGAGAATGTATCCCATAATCTTAATAATAATTCAATGTATAACATCAATAATAAGAGAATCAAGAAAGGTCTGGATTCGTCTTATCTTTGGCATTGTCGACTTGCTCACATAGGCAAGGCTCGCATGGAAAAGCTGCAACATGATGGGCTTTTAGAAAAGATCAATGATGAATTATTTGATAAGTGCAAATCTTGTATTGCTGGAAAGATGACTAAGAAACCTTTTAAGAATCGTATTGAAAGGGCTTCTGATCTACTTGGTCTTATACACACAGATGTGTGTGGACCAGTTAGACATGTGTCAAGGAGGGGTGCTAGCTACTTATTAACATTTACGGATGATTTCAGCCGTTATGGTTATGTTTATTTACTTAAACATAAGCATGAGGTATTTGAAACATTCAAAGTGTTTAAAGCATAAGTAGAGTTGCAACTAGGAAAGAAGATTAAAGCTCTTCGATTCGATAGAGGTGGTGAATACCTGTGTCAAGAGTTCGTAGATTACTTAGCTGAGGAAGGAATTGTCCAACATCTCACTTCTCCATATACTCCACAACAAAATGGTGTATGTGAGAGAAGGAATCATACATTGCAAGACATGATACGATCTATGTTTAATCTAACAACTCTTCCTTTTTCGTTTTGGTATTATGCCTTAGAATCTGCAGTTCGCATTCTTAATATGGTTCCAACAAAGAAGGTGGATAAGACACCATATGAGTTATGGACTGGAAAAGCTCCTAACTTGTCTTATCTAAAGGTATGGGGTTGCGAGGCGTATGTTAAACGTGACTCAGCAAATAAACTCCAACAAAAATCTGTAAAGTGCATCTTCGTAGGATACCCAAAGGAAACAATGGGTTACTACTTTTATTACCCACCTAAAAACAAAGTTTTTGTTGCAAGGTATGGAGACTTCTTAGAGAAGGAACTCATATCTCAAGAATTCAGTGGGAGAGTATATGATCTGGAAGACGATCATGAAGATGTATTACCTTCTGAAAACACTAGCCAACTTCCTGTGGAACCTGAAAGTTTAGGTCCTCCACCAGAAGTTGAAGTGGTTCCCATTCGCATATCTGTAAGAACTGTGAAAGCTCCTGAACGTCTATGTTTTAACGTAGAATGTGAGGAAACTATACTAGAGGATCTTGATGAACCTTCTAGTTATAGGGCTGCCATTAATGGTCCTGAAAAGGAAAAATGGCAGGTTGCTATGAATGGGGAAATGCAATCCATGAAAGATAATGAAGTCTAGATTGAAGTTGACCTTCCTCCCAATGCCAAGGTAGTTGGGAGTAAGTGGCTCTTCAAAAAGAAAATTGACATGGATGGCTATGTACACACCTATAAAGCTCGTTTGGTGGCTAAAGGGTATACCCAAACTTATGGTGTTGACTATGAGGAGACCTTTTCTCCTGTAGCTGACATTAGGGCTATTAGGATTCTCATAGCCATAGCTGCATACTATGACTATGAGATTTGGCAGATGGATGTTAAAACCGCCTTCTTAAATGGTTGCCTAGATGAAGACATCTATATGGCGCAGCTAGAGGAGTTTGTGAATCCAGAATTCCCAAATCGTGTATGAAAACTTCAAAGATCCATTTATGGATTAAAGCAAGCATCACGACAATGGAATAAAAGATTTGATAGTGAGATTAAAAAGTATGGATTCACTCAAAATCTTGATGAGCCATGTGTATATTACAAAGCTAGTGGGAGTAATGTAATTTTCCTTATTTTATATGTTGATGACATATTGATCATAGGAAAAGACATTCCAAGTTTGCAAAAGGTTAAGGCATATCTTGGAAAGTGTTTTTCTATGAAAGATTTAGGGGAAACTGCATTCATTCTGGGAATCAAGATATATAGAGATAGATCTCAGTGATTAATTGGATTAAGCCAAAGTACTTACATTGATAAAATATTGAAGAGATTCAATATGCAAAATTCCAAGAAGGGATATTTTCCAATGCAAGAACAACATGGCTTGAGTAGCAAAGTTTGTGCTTCAACACCAGGAGAGGTGGAACGCATGAAGAGAGTCCCTTATGCTTCGACTGTGGGATCTATTATGTATGCGGTGAAAAGCACAAGGCCTGATGTGTCATTTGCTCAGAATTTAACCAGTCGATATCAACAGAATCCAGGTGAAGCTCACTGGACTGCTGTTAAGAATATTCTTAAGTACTTACTAAAGAGATGTTCTTAGTTTATGGGGGTAATCCAACTGCAGAACTTGATATTACAGGTTACTGCGATGCATACTAGAAGTATGATAAAGATGATACGAAGTCTCATACGAGTTATGTCTTTGTCATTAACGGAGGAGTTGTGGATTGGAGGAGCAAGAAGTAGAGTACACTGGCGATGTCTGCAATAGAAAGTGAGTACATAGCTGCTTCAGAAGCTTCAATGGAAGCCGTTTGGATTAGGAAGTTTGTTTCGTGGCTTGGGGTTATGCAATCGATTCAAAGACCTATAAAAATGTATTGTAACAACTTAGCTGCAATTACATTTGCCAATGAACCTGGAATCATGAAAGGCACCAGACATTTCCCGATTAAATATCACTATGTTCGAGAACAAATCGAGATAGGTGAAATCGAGATAGGTGAAATCGAGTTACTCAAAGTTCATGAAGATGATAACTTAGCAGATCCTTTTACGAAGCCTTTACCTGGCATTAAGCTTTACAAGTTTGCTGAAGGCATACGACTTCGTTTAGCTGATAGTTTCATGCCCATTTGTGATTAGTATTTGGATAAAGGATGTAATGTGCAATTATTATTTTAATAGAATAAAATATTGTTTATGTTTATTTAGCATTGTCTTAATTATATATCTTATACTTGCATGTTTAAATCCATGAATAAATTATTATTCTAAATTGTCCGTTGTCGGTTAGTGATATGGGAATATCATTAAACTAAGACAAATTTGAGTATTGGTTAGAATATACTTGAAAGTATATTGATGCATAGACATACCAATTTCACATGATATTCAATGAATTGAATAGGACTTATCCCAACTATATGATCTTACATTTATGTGAATTATGTTTAAAAGTTATCCTCAGACTTGAGATACCAGATAAGTGTCATGGATGTAGTGCATTTTTGTGAAGCAATTTACCGCTATCCGTAACTGGTAGTCATAAGGATTGTTTTCAGAAGTGTTGCAAAGTTCATGGGTTATTCTTGTAGTTGATTGATGCTAAACCACCTAACTTATATTGACCAAATAATGGTCAACAAAGTCAAATAGCCTAGGTCAATGCTCCGGGTAATATAAGGCGTCACCGGGTCGTTAAATCCCGTTGAGGTGTGAAATGTAACTTTAGCGTGCTTTGTGATCGGGTGTTTATTCACAGAAAGGGTTTATGATCAGAATTATTTGGAAATTATAAACAAATATAGCTTAGGAAAGCTACGTGAGTGATTACGGGAATTTAGATTACAAGGATTTGAGCTAGAACCTAAAAACGTACGTTTTAATTAAAAAACGTATTCAGACGAACAAAACAAAAAGTACAACTGATGGACGGGAAGGGTTAAAAGTGTAAAATTAATATTTTTACAATCCTAATAATTAAAGAAAATTTTAAGAAAAATAAAAACTATTTTTACACTATTTAATTATTTATGATTAATTAATTACTAATTATCTATTTAATACTAATTAAACTAATTAGAATTATTAAAAATACTAAAAAGACTTAGAAAATTAAGAAAAATTTTACAAATCTAATTAACCATTACAGGAATCCTAGAAAATTATAAAAAGTTAATTTTATGTATTTTTAAGTTAATTAACTAATTATTAATCTAATTACTTATTAATTTCTAATTAAACTAATTATATTATAAAAAATAGAAAGTGAACAGTAAAAATTCTAGAAAAATTTATAAAAATGTTTTAACTAAAATAAAAGCTAGAAAAATTATAAAAACTAGGTTATACTATATAAAATCTAATTATGCTATTTAATTGATTAATATTAATTAAAACTAAATTAAACTAAAATTAATTAGAAAAACCACTAAAAGACAAAATAAAAATCTGGAAAAATTTATAAAATTATTTTAACCTGAAATAGAATTTCTAAAAATATAAAAGTGATATATTACTTAGAAATAAATTAAAAAGAAAAATAAATTGATAAATCCTATTAAATAGAAGCTATCACTATTTTTAAAGTTGGTTTTTTGGATTTTTTTTCTTTTTCTAAACTAATTATAAACTAAAAACAACTACTTTTAATAAAGACACTTTTATTTTAACCCAAGGAATAAGCAATTGAAGTGCTTATTACACCCACAGTTGACTTTTGTTGACTGTGGAGTATTTTTAGCTCAAATGGTGAGGTGTGGGGTCCACAATGATTGATTTTGGTTTCTCTGAGTTTATTGAACATAAATAAGTAGATATCCAACAATAATGTGGCCTGAATAAGCCAAAAAGCTCAAAAATAAGCACTTGCTTATTGGTTTCTGAGGCAGTTGTGGGACAAAGTTTAGGGGCCAAATTAGGTGGGGTCCACAGGCTTAGGGGTCAAACAAATGGTTCAAAATCACTCCCTGGTAGGAGGGGGGTTGAGGGGAACCAAAAACAATGGCCTTGGACCACTGTAGTGGCCACAAACCACCACAAAAGGTAGTGGTGTGCAGCTGAGCTGCTGAGACAGAACAGAAGTGATGCCCTGCAGCCTACTTCAAGGGGCTGTGGGGCCCTCAAATAAAATCACAAAAATCTAGGAAAAATCTCAAAAATCAACAAAGTGGTAGAGAGTAATCTTGTAAAAGCTTAAGTCCTAAAACCTTATATCAAACAATCTAAAGATCCCCAAAGTTTGATCAAAAACACTGAGACAGCTTTTGACTTTTAAAGAAAACTATGCAAAGTTGACTAAAATGAATTTGTGATGTACCTAGTCTACTGATAATGTTATTCTAACCCATAAGGAGACTAAATCAAACCAGCTTAACAAATCTCAGACCTAAAATGATGGCAATGCAAAGCTAATACTACACAGTTACACAGTTGAGGGGTTTTAAGAACCAATTTTGACTTTTATCTTCAATACTACTGCTTTTAAGGTATTGTTATCCTAATGACACCTAATGTGAGTTAAGTGAAACAATTGCAACAAAAGAAACAGCCAAGAACACAAGTTAGCATACAAATCCAAACACCCCTTTTTCAAATCTGTTAAGCTTTTTTCAAAGAAATTCCATGATTTTCAAAGTTCCAATGAGCAAGTGAGTGTAAGCTAGATCCAATAGCATCTAGTGAACAGATTTTAAGTGCTAAAAGGGTGTTCCACTGAGCAAATCACATACACCAATTTTGAATTACTTAGACAGTTTACACTAATTCTCAAATAACTAATTCACAAACCACAAACTGAGCAATCATAACAAACCTAATTAATCATCAACTAACATTAACTGAGTTTATTACCCTAATCTACAACCAATGCTACAGTAATTATCAAAATATTCAAGTAAATAAAAAAATTGAAGCTTACAAGGTATCCTTAGCAAGAACAAAGGATTTTCCAATGTAGCCTATCTTTAGATAGGCTTAGTATCCTCCCAACTTCTCCTGCATTGATTCTGAATATCATGTATCAGCCTCAAAGTCACCACAGTCAACCTATGTTTACCACACTCATATTCTTGATTTTCTATGATAATTCTGCTTTTAATTGTCTCTACAAGCTTAAATAAGCCCCTGGAACCTATGTGATCCTAAGGAAGTCCAGGAAAAGAAGCATAACAACAATTAACTATTTTTGATTTAAGATGAGATTTAAAAAACTGAAGATAATTTAAAACTTGAATTCTGGAAAATAACAACTTATATTAATGAAAAGAACAATACATTACAACTGAGTTTTGATTGAAATTGATATTACAAGACTTGAAAATAAAATTAAAACTATTAAAAAACTGCTTCCTAGTCCACTGCTTCATCTTTTTCTTTTATAGCTCCAATTTAGGGTTTAGTGGCTTCCTTTGTCTCTTTCCCAGCTCTAAAACTAGCCATTGGATAATGGAAATTTGATCTTGACCATTCAAGGCTTTTGGCGCCAAACTTTCCTTTGGAGTTTAGCTCTTGAAACCGTGTGCTAGTGGGGTGGTATTTGGAGTGGAGTATATTGGAGGGTTTGCAGTGTTTAAGGGTAATGATGGAAAGGAGGGGGGTGGCTACTTGCAGAGTGATGATGGTGAAGCAGGGAGAGTCACGGGGTGTTTTTATTTGGGGAGGTGGAGAGGTCAACGGTCAAAGATGGGGATTATTTAAAACGGTTCGTGGGTTTTGGGCGGGCTAAAGGTTTAAGTGGGCTGAGGGAGGTGAGGATGGGCTTGGTTTGTTTGGTGGGTTTAGGTTTTGGATAATAAAAAACCAAGGGTCCGTTTGGTTAATAACACATAAGGACCAATATTGTAACAAGCCAAAAGTTTGAGGGCTGATGTTGTCACGTTCCAAAAGTACTCACAAGGACCAATTATGCAAAGAACAAAATGAGCCAAGAACCAAATTTCTATTTTTCAAATTTTCAAAATTTCCCGAGGACTAAAAATGACATTTTTCAAAGTTAAGGGATCATTCTTGCCATTTTGTGAAAAACTTTTATCCAAGGATTCATTTTGAATATTTTTAAACTTCCAAGGATAAAAATTGGTTTTCCATCCAAAAATATCTCACCAGGGATCAATTCTGCCAAAATCTGAAACTCCAGGGACCATTTATGTCAATTTTGGATTTTGAGGGGTAAAAGTGTAATTTTCTCAAACTTTTTCACCCAAGGACTTATTTTGATAATTTTTGACTTTTCTTTGCCTTGGGTTGACTTTTCTTTCATTTTAAACTTCCAAGGACTAGTTTTGCCAAATTTTGAAACTTGAGGGACTGAAACTGCCAATTGTGCAAACTTTGTTCGTTTTTCATTTGTTTTTAAACATTTTGCATCTAAAACATATAAAACACACTTTTGGGATAATTTGTGTATTTTGATGTGTTTTTGGGTGTTTTTGGATGTTTTGGCAGTCCAGATACGATAAAAATGATGAGTGTTTGAGCACTCATCAGTAGTCAAGAGAGAATTTGTTCCTTTAAATTTGTTTTGAAGTTTAATACTGATGGGCCCCTCGTAGGGTTGACAAAATGTTTGCGTGGCCACGCCTAAAGTCTATATAGAATACGTTCAGATGTTTTGGTAATTTTGTTCAATCATTAAGAAACAAGAAACGGAAAGTTAATAAAGAATGATTAATCTCATATCTTTATTAATGTAGTATTAGTAACAAAAAGATAATTATAATGATGAATCATTAAAGGTTTTCCAGGAAACCTAGCTCGAGTCATACTAGGCGCATTGGAGTGTTGCAAGACACCAACCAATGTCATTACACCATTAATAGATATACAAGTGGGAGCTGTTAAAGTATATGTATAAATATTAATGAGTGTATGACTAGTATCGAACCCGAGACCTCGGGGTTGCACACATTACAAACGAGAATTAAAGTATAATAATTATATATATTAAATGTTATGTATATATGTAATTATTTAAACACTAAAGGGACTTAATGGTCGTTAGTTGTTAACCGTATGGACTAACTAACGTTAATAACGAAAGAGAAGGACTAGAATGTAAATAGGAGCCGAGAAGGATCCGGAATTCCCCTTGGACTCCTATGGCCGGTCGACAAGGGCTAGGGGAAACCCAAACCCATTACAACTTGTCCTCCAAGTTACATCAAGTATAAATACAAGGCCTAGGGACATTCATTCACATCTTTTGTGCACACAAATTATCCCTAAGTTTTTCCTCTTCTTTCCCCTCTTGTAAAACCGGTCGATCACCCCTAAACCCTTAGGGTTATCGACTTTTGTTTTTCCAAAACAAGTGTTTACATAGATCTTGCAATATCTTTAATTCGGTAGTAGTTTGCGTGTACAAGAACGAGGTAATAACTCAGTATAGTTATTATCAAGAGATCGATAAACAAAACGGTAAGGGGTTTATCATTGATCTATTATAACACATATTCAAGGTTTATTGAAGTGATTCTTGTTTAGCTAGAATCCAAACGGTACGTTCCTATTTATGTTTTCATTAATAATTATATGTTATACTTGATCTATAGCTTCCGCATACGTGTATACTTTGATTATGATTTATTTATATGATTGTCAAGTTATTTAAATTCTAACATGTCTGCAGGTCACGTGGGCTCACGTGACTTCACAAGCTTGGAACCCATTTTGGCCCAGAAATCCGAAATCTGCACCCCCTCGCGTGCACGTTGGTGTTGGAGTAAAACTAACAAAAGACAATTTGATGGTTGATACTAGTATTTCTATATAAACACCTTTTCATTTTATTCCTTGAGCGATGTGTGATACTCTTCCAATTACCAGTTTTTGTGTTTCAAGTGCCTTACTTTGAGACACGATATCTCATTCATATTATCTCCATTTTGGATACACTTTAGCTCGTTGCGAAGTTCTCTTCAAGAAGAACGCAAACCTACTAACCAATATAAATATATATAATATATACATATACTAAAAAGTTTCCAAAGTTTACAAATAATCATTTTGTAAAACATTTTCCAACAACCATTACAATTAGCCCCGTAACATCAATGGCCAAAGGGTCGAATTCTAATCCAACCTTTTCACTGAGATTCAGAAGAATATTCTGCAATGTGCTTACATATTGACCACAATGCTTAGCAAGCTCTGAAGTTGTCATGCTGATAACGCTCAAATTGAGTATGCTTTTAGTTGCGTTATCGATACTTTTGTACTTTATATTTGGTTATATTCATAGACTTTTGTTACTTAATCGTATACAAGTGTGTATGCAAGTTATATGTAGACAAGTACATGAAAAGAAGAAGAAATGACAAAGAAGTGAAGAACTTATGCACATACGAAGATTCCTGCATCGAAAGCAACGTTGGAAACCTTACAAGAACAAGAAGATTCAATACACAAATGTTTCCAAACCTCAAGATCAAGAAAACATCAATTTTCGTTGAACGATGAAGAGCCACGATCAAGGACCAAGCAAGCGACAAGCTAAAACAAAAAAAGAAAGAAAAGTACTTGTTGAAGGGCCACCAGTCGATCGGCTAGAGCCCGCAGCCGATTCAGCTAGATATTGTGATCAAGAGCAGCTGATCGCACTAGTACAAACACCACTTTTCCCGGAGACTTTTTCGTCACCTTGCCGACGTCATGACGTCGGCATAATACGCTCCCGTCGACATGACGTCGGCCCCAGTTTGTCGAGAAAGCCTCGTCGGCAAACGCTATCCCGTCGACAATGCCCGTCGATAAAGTGGGTCCGATAATCATTTGTGGTTGGACCTTAGTGCCGATCGGCTGTATTCATTTTCAGTTACCAAAAGTTCATTAAATGTTGGATTTAAGCCCCATAATCATTTGTGGCCGATCATTTCAAGTTATTAACTCATTGAGGACGTTTTCACTTGGCCAATAAGTGTTTCTAAGGTTATGTAATGATACATATCAGAGTGTGACAAACCATTGATTAATATCCTTACAACCTAAGGCTATTATGCTTAAATTTCTTTATCCCAAAAGGCTAAAACTTCCTGTCAATAGTAAGGGATTGGTATGAATTTCAAGTAGTTCGGGTTCGATTTTGAGTTGCTTTGGGTATATTGGTTGATTGGAGGTGCGTGGTTTCTCTAGTTCCACACTTTTGTTTCTTGTAATCGAAAGCTAGGTATAATCTTGTATTTCAATTATGAAGAACTTTTGTTTTTATGATTATGATAGTGGTTTTATTTGTTACTTGTGTTTTGAAATGATATTTGATATGGAGTAGTTGTTACCACTGGGGCATTGGTCTAGTGGATGGGGTTTCATTCTTGAGTCAATAGACTCGGGTTCGAATCGTATCCCTGGCACTTTGCTCCCAAATAGGTACCCACCTTCGCAAAACCTATGGGATCACTAGAGAGACTTTATAGATAAGAGCTCAAGAGTCCGAAAGTCTCGGATCACTCCAGTTGATGCCCCATTAGGCCAGGAGAGTTGCCCGGAGCTATTTCTTGTAGGGTGGATAATGGCTGGTGCTAAAAGACACCCGGGGTCAGGGTGTCCTCGTAAATCTACACCTTTTGTGGATATGGAGTAGTTGTTGGAATACTTGTATGGAATGATGTAAACATTTGTATGAGTATTTAATCTCTTTTATCGTATGAAAACTCAATTTATCTTATGATTTTGTTGAAATAAGAATGAGTGGTTGGCAAACACATAAATGGATCTAAAGGTCGAAAGGATTTCCATTGTGTTTTGTTCCAAAACGTTAGTGCACGCATTAGTATGGAATATGATACTTGACACCTATCATCTTTACTTATTAAAAAGGACTAATAACGATTTCAACACAAGTATAGGTCGAAAGGGCTTGTAGGAACAAATTAGATAAACGATGTTTTCACACAAATGAGCCTTAACAAATTTGGGATATTGGTGTTCATAGGCCGAAAGGGTTCACCATGTGATTGAATTCCAAATTGATTTTCATGATATACACCATTGATTATATGTTCTAACCAAAATAAGTCTGAATACTCTATATATGATGAGTATAATTTCCACACAAGTATTGTTTAAAAATTAATTGAATTTACTTGTTATAGAATTTTGTGGTAATTTGGATTGACTCCCTTTACGTGTTTGCTACTAAACTTACTTAAATTACAAATCCCTTGGAACGATCTTGCCTTGCCCACCTTTACTATAATCTGACGAGTATATTTGTTCGTATGTGTTAATAGATAAATCGGTAAATCATGTTTTATAAATTTAAAACTTGCGCAACAATCGACACATCACATGCCCTCAAATATTTCAACCGTTTTATCCGAATAAGACTTAGCAGTTTTATCCAGAGGCACATATGGTGCCTGAAACAGTGGCTTAACATTTTCGGGTTTCTTCTTAACTTCCCTTTCTTATGTTTCCTTAGATCACCTTCATTAAGGATGACATCTCTTCTGTTGAGTAGTTCCGAAGATGAGTGGAACAGCCTGCAAAATTTCGAAACTAAAATTATTACTGTTTTATCAAAGAATATATAGAAACTTAGCCTGTTGTTTTCATATCGAAAGGAACACAGTTACATATAACAAAACATTAATATTATAGCATGTTGGCCATATTTCAGACCACAACGAATGCAAGTAGTTACTGTTATTGTATAAAACTCTTTATGGAAGGATTTGCTCTCGCCCTCTCGTACTTACAAAGATTATTGCCTTATTCTGGATCTTACAATCAAGTTATTAAATGTTACCTTTAAAGAACAGGCACATATCTACACCCCATCCCCTCTAGATGGATTCTGAAGATTCGGACATATTTGCCGTGCTTCTTTTTTGTTTAAAACTTGTTGGAGCTAAAGTGAGCTCAATTTCGCACTCGTCTTCCTCAGTTTCTTGATTATCTAATGTTTGTTTGGCATGATCATACTCCTTGGTTGGTGCAGGCTGCTCCAAATCAAACTTGCTCTTTTGTTGTTGATAATTGTTGTAGCATATATTTTCTTGCATTTTGATATAATCTATGAAGTTGATACTTTATATACCTTGAACATAAACAACAAAAACTAGTACCCTTTTTTCATAATTGTTTATAAACACAAAATCTACTAAATAATGTAAATTTGTACAATTCATCAAAGCCTTCTCGACTCACTATAACCGAGTTACGTTTACCTTATAAGCCACAATAGCTGGAAATTCAATTTATGCCATGTTTGACATTTTGTTGCTAAACACAAATTCAAAAAAATGACAAAATCAATATTAGAATCGATATATCAATAAGTAATGTGATACAATAGAGTGGGATAACCATGAACAAATACATAATTAAAAAAAAAAATCATTTTAGTGGAAGTTCAAAAAGAGGAATAAAAACTGAGTTAAACATAATGGTGATTGCAATGAGAACCGGAGATGTATAATTTTTAAGATGAAAATATGTTGAAGTTTGAAAAATGTATAACAAAGTCATCAATTTACAGAAAAGAAATATAGTCGCTTTAACGTCGTTAGTTGTTACAACAGCTATATAGCCATTGTGATTAAATATTTCAAATAATATTTTATTTATTTATTATTATATAAAATAAATAAGTTAGAAAAATATTTAAGACAAAGTTAAAAGAAAAATAAATAAATAACAATTGGTTTAGTATAAATATAAAAGAGTGTAAAAAGTTTACATTCAGAAAAGTCTTATAATATACTTTATGGTAGTGATCATTCAAATGTATATTATATGTTTAACAAGTGATTGTATACTTTTACTAATTACCTTGAATATAGTACTTATTTATTGTGCTTCTTTTAATCTCTTCAACTAGAGCTTCGTGGTGACAATATGTTATAATATAACTATACTAGCATGGTATCCGCATAATGCGGCGGCGGGTACCTTGTGACTATATTTTATGGCGTGCAATTATTTTGTTGGTTAATATAGTTTCAGCGTATGAAGGTGCAGTTGTGAGATTGTTGTGTGGGGTTCGAATGTGTGTTTTTGTGTTGAGTATGTTTGGGAGAGATATAAAATTGAAATGGTCTTTTGTGTGTGTTTATTTGGGGGGGGGGGGGGGGGGTTATGCCTGTTTTGTATTAATAAATTGAAGGGCCTTTACAATACATTTAATGGATCATTACAAGTTAATGGACTGTTACAATACATTTAATTTCTAAAATATTACAAGTCTGAATTTTTAATAGCAAAATTAATACATTTAATGTTGGCCTGAAACATTTTTATATGTAATTTTCTTTTTGTGAAAATATTTTTGGTTTTATTTTTTCAAGACTTCACATTATAAAGTAGTAAAGATATATTCTTGCACTTGATGCATATTTAAAGAGAAGAAGACTTTATTAATTGTATAAGAACAAGAAGTAATCTTTGAGAGATAAAATGAGATGAATAACATTAGAGTTGTGTGTATTTAAATGGTGCAAGTGTCTTCATTACACTTGAGGAGTATTTTTACTACTAGTACTCCTACATATTCTACATACATTATAAGTTTATATTAAAACAAGGGCAAACGGCGCCGTTTTGTTGCATGGTTTCCCGCCAATTTTTTGGCCCGGTCTTTAGCCCATGTATTTGGCCTGGCCCATCTGTATGCCCGTGTGCTTTGGCCCTTTGTGGATGGGCTGTGATTTACTGGTGCAAAAAATATATATATATATATATATATATATATATATATATATATATATATATATATATATATATATACATATAATATGCGATCTCTTATATATACATGTATAATAACGTGTCAATGATCTACACGGTTCCCTTTGCATTGGGATACTGATTTCACCTAACCACTAGAATTGCACGGTTGAGATTGTTCTTTGGCTAAAGTTACCTCGTGTGGTGGCCTTGAAAATGTGAGGGAAGGTTCTATGCCATTGTCACTTCTAGCAAAAAACCCTCCTAGCCTCCATTGTTTTCATTCCATACGCAGGAACTGTCAGAAGCATCACGATACTCAGACCACTACATACTCAAAAACTGCAGGTAAACAATCCCTTTCTTTCTTTTTCGCTATTAAGCCATGTACGTTGTTTTAGTTCCTTTAAGATGTTTTCTATATTTTTGCATGCGGCCACTGCCAAAAATCATATGTATGTGCATGTATATATATGAAGCCATTAAATATGCCCAGATGTCTGCCTAGCGTGTGAGCTTTGCCTTTTTTCCCTGGTCTATACGTTTACATGATCCATTAGAACTAATTTGCACGGTATGAAGACTAAACAAAAAGCTAGACGTAGGGTTTCTTCTTTTGATTCGTTAGAATCTGCCACTGAAGGCAGCCAATCTAATAAGATAGATGTAGAGGGCCAGAGCTTAGTCAATGATGTCCGTAATGTGAGTAAGAAGGCCTGCACTTCCAGATATGATGCAGCTAGCATTTACAGTGACATTGGTTCTGTTAACCATGAAAGCAGCCAACTGTATACTATAGATGCAAAGAAGCAAATATCAGCCAATGATGCTTATAATGTGGCTAAGAGACCTTGCATTTATGCACTTGATCCAACTAACACTTCCGGTGGCATTGGTTCCGTTAGCCATGAAAACTTACCAGTCCATCAAGTATCTAGCGAGTTTGATGTACTCCATCGGTTGGCCCATAGAGCTGCCGTCTTATCTTCTCCGGCTTTTGAACATGCAACATCTGCTATCAATGAAGGAGGGTGTGTCCCAGGTATGACAGCCAGTGCATGTGACAGCGACAATGTTTTCATTCCTGCAAGTCAACACTTGACAGGTGCGTATTGTCTTTTATCACATTTAGTTATATATCTTTTAAGCAAGGGCTATTTTATTTTGCTTATGATCTATCAACTGTTGTCCTTTCTTGATTTCAGATGGATGTACAATCAACAATTTAAAAAGCAGCTCTTCCGGTCAACAGCAGCCTTCCTTAGTAGCGCAGCTTTTTCCATCATTCGAGCAGATTAGCGAAGCTCCAAATTTGCTATGTAATTTGCCATGACTTTCTCCTCATTTACTGTTATCTATATTGTACTGGATATTGCTTCCTGAATTTTTGCCCACCATTACAGGCACAAAAGATTTTACTGTCATAAGTGAAACCCATGAATCGCCGCCTGTTTTTCACCGTCCTATACAGAATGACCATCATTTACTTCCGCCTTCTCCTTTGAATGCAACCACCTCTTCATCGAGTCAACCATGTGACGGTACAAATCCAAGTTCACAACCAAGTACCCAGCGACGACGCTCTCAAGGTTTGTCTGCTTTGCTTTGGAAAGTACCATGTCTCATGCTTTTCAGTGCTCTATCGTTATTTAAACCAATTTTGTTTTTCCTTTTTTTCCGTTTTTGCTTCGGTCCAGTTACAATGCATTCATCAGCAACCAGAACACGGCGCCAGCCTAACCCGCATAATAGGTTTAGAAGATCTAGGGAAGGTATGTCAGGGCATTTGTTTTGCGTGCTTTTTCGTATGAATTTCAAGCACTGTATTTTCTTGAACCTGCCATTTCTTTTAATACTTTCTCCATGTTAGTGCTTCTGATTTATTCTTCAAATTCAGGGCCTCCAGACACGTACAAATATATGGGCAAATGTGACCAGCTGTGTCATCATTGCAGTGCACGTTTTGTTGGAGTATGCTCGTGTCATAATAAATAATTATATGGCTAGTCATATGTGAGCCTATGGGGTCACACACATATACACTTAGGTACCTCTTTATGTTGTATTTATTGTACTTACGACATGTAAATAACCTTACGTAACTAGGAAACTCTATCGGGCTTCTAATAATTAAGTAATGGACTTAATATTTTGGACTTGGAAAGTTTATGGGAAGCCCATAGGGGGCCGGCCATGGGGAGGTTTTTTAGGGGAGATTTGTTTTGAATTTTGGTCAAATATATGGGAGATATCTCCTCATTATGTGATAACCAATTTCCAATTTTCTCTCCTCCTCTCTCCCTCTCCATCTCACGGCAAACAAACACCCTCACCTAGGGTTTTGTTTTTTCATAATCAAATCCTTGATTCTTGTTTAATCAAAGGCCATTTGAAGGTTACGGGTATAAGGACTAGCATCCAAGGGGTATACGGTGAGGTGTAGTGTGTTTCACACATAGAGGAGATCAACCTTATTGATCTCTTGGGTTTCTATTAACATTTGTGGTGGTGACCTTGTTGGTGATTCCCGGTGCACGCTACAAAGGTATAAAACATATATGTTTAATTTGTTTTTCATTTGATTGATCATATGGCCGTATGGATCCGTGTGGGTGATGTTGTTCCGCTGCGTTTTTTTGATATTTATATATTTCATATTCATACATCACCTATAGTGGTATCACGAGCCATCATATGATGTCATATGATCATCTTGTATGCGTAAAAATGGCTAAAAACGTGTTTTTTTAATGGATTTAAAAGTATAATCTTAAAACAGCCCCTAGGGCTTATATATTATGAATATGTTGACCTTTAAGAGGTCTTAAGATCTGGACTTTTTAATCCTATGGCCATTTGTTATGCATACATCAATTGGTTTCTTGATCGGGTACGTGAAAATGGCCTAAAACGCATGTTTTTGATCGATTTATGAAACGATTTCAAATCAGGCCCTATGGCTTAATTTTCTGTGGTAAAAAGATAATTAAAAGGTCCTAACATCAGTGGGTTTTGAACCTAAGGCCATTTGACACGGGTACCTAACGGGGTTTTAATTCTTGTCAATTAATTTCTTCGTTTTCGTTGGCTAACAATTTAATTCTTGTTATTATTTTTTTTCCATGGCAAATATATGCATGTTTGTCCATGGAGTTAGCCAACACCATGTTTCATTCATAATATTATGGTATTATTATGTTTATATGCAAAGCCGATGAAAACCTAGACCACTTGTGCATTGAATGGTTGTTTATGTTGCTTAATTTCGTGTTTTGGGGTTTTGCCATTGTTTCGGCATTTATGTAATTATATTATTTTGGTTGTAGCCATTGTTTGGGCACTTTTACAGTAGATTAAAAGTAGATTAATTGTATTTTACTTTCAATATAATGTAATCGTGGCTTGGTGGTGAAAGGCGAAAGAGTTAAAGACGTTTTTGCCGAAAAATGACTGCTGGAACACCAGTTGGTAAAACGGAGTTTCCCGGTGATTGGTAAGGTATTTTTGGCTGAAATTTTTTTTGCAGGTACCCAAGACATGGGCCTACAACTTTCTAGTTTTGAGCTAAGCCCGGGGAAGCCTCCATCATGGACTTTTGGGCCCTCTAACACAGAAATTCTGGAAGGACAGAAACTGCTTTTCATGTACATCATGGGCTTCCTACTTGCTCTTGATTGTCTTGGAGCAAGTGGGAGTCCTCCGTGTGGTTGTGTGGTTGTCCCTAGTTGACTCTTGGTTCTTGTGATGGCTCACGAGACCAAGCATAGGTTTCTTCATCGGTTGAGGCTTTGCATATTGTGGTTGTGTGTTTGTGTTGCTTTTTATATATCTTGTTTCATATGTAAAATTGCAAATAGTTTTTGATAAAACTTAAAACGAAACACAAACCATTTTAAAACTAAGTCTTATGATTTAGTTTCACTAAGTTTTTTTAAACTTAAAATCATTGTTTTATAATAACACCTTAACTTGTTATGTATGTTATTTTATTTATGTATTGTCCAAACTTTATTATCCATGTAGGATTATTATTAGTCATGAAAATGGACAACTTGACACACATAAATTAAAACAATGATTAGACTTAAGTTAAGAAATGTTTTTAACTTGTGCTACGAAAGATGAATGCATGCTCTTTTCGTACACCTTTTGATCCACATCAAAACTTTTACCCGTAAAAATTTAAGTCACGCCGTCCAATTTTGAGAATACTTGCAATTACCTTTTGCCTATGCGTGGGACCTAGGTTGAATTGTAACCCAAGGTGACTATTCTCTATGCGTGGGACCTAGATATATTCTCGCACGTTCTAAAAATTGGATGACTTAATCGAGTTAAGCGGTGAGACCTTGACCCGAGGCAAAGATGGGACTAAACATGCCAGCTTGACACTAGTTGCTTGTTCACTAGTGCCATGGGTCCCATAAAGATCTAAGAGTTGCACTTGTAATGCAATTGGTCGACGTTACCTACCTATTGAATCCTCCATTGCTAGCAGATCAACTGATGTGGTGGTGGAACCTCAATGAGGATCTTAGCCTTTTCGTAAAATTAATTGTTTTAACATTGTAAACTTGGGTAGTTAATTTTAAAAAGGATTCATTATTGATAAATTACTAAAATTGAACTTTGTTTATTTTGTAGATGACAACTCCAAATTCAACCATGAACAACTCGTCAATCAGATCAATTCTCGAGAAAGAGAAATTGAATGGTAACAACTTTTTGGACTGGTACCGCAACTTGAGGATTGTCCTCAAGGCTGAACAAAAGTTTTACCATCTGGAAGAACCTTTACCTGAAGCACCTGCTGCTAATGCTACTGCTGCTGTTCGTAACGCCCACCAACGTAGGAGTAACGAACAGCAGGAGGTGGCTTGTCTTATGTTGGCTAGCATGATCCCTGAGTTGCAAAAGAACTTAGAGAACTTTTCAGCATTTGACATGCTGCGAGAACTGAAAGTTATGTTCGAGCAGCAAGCAGAGCAAGAATTGTTTGACACGGTCAAATCTTTTCATGCCTGCAAGCAGGAGGAAGGGCAATCGGTCAGTAGCTATGTCATGAAAATGAAAAGCTATCTGGATCAGATGGAGCGACTGGGATACCCCATGCCTCAAATCCTTGGAGTGAGCATGATACTTACCTCACTGTCGAAGGATTATGACCAATTTGTGCAGAACTACAACATGCACAGCATGGGAAAAACCATTGCCGAACTGCATAACATGTTGAAACTTGCAGAGAAAGGCATGCCCAAGAAGGCTCCACTTGTCCTAGCTATCAACCAAGGTAGAATTCAGAAAAAGAACAAGGGAAAACCGCAGGCACCTGGCAAGGGACAAGGGAAAGGCAAGGCTAAGCTTGCTTATGCCCCCAAACCCAAAATCCCCCCACCTGCCAAGAAGGAGCACCCAGCCAAGGACACCGTCTGCCACCATTGTGGAGTGGTAGGACACTGGAGGCGCAACTGTCACGCCTACCTAGAAGGGCTGAAGAAGAACAAAGCTAGCGTTGCTAGCACATCAGGTATCTTCACTATAGAACTTTATACTTTTCCTAACAAAACCTGGGTATATGATACTGGTTGTGGTACTCACATTTGTAATAATGTGCAGGGGCTTAGGGGAAGTCGAAAGCTGAAGCACGGAGCTTTACATCTGTACGTTGGTAATGGCGATCGTGCAGCTGTGGAAGCAATTGGGAGCTTTGATCTTATCCTCCCAAATGGACTAGTTATTGTTTTAAATAATTGCCATTTTGCACCTACTATCACTAGAGGTGTTGTTTCACTTTCGCGTTTGAAAGATGATGGTTTCATTCATACTTTTACGGATTTTGGCATTTCTGTTTCTAAGGATAATGTGTTTTATTTTAATGCTATTCCACGTGATGGCATTTTTGAAATTGATATGCGTGATCCTATTTCAAACAATAGTTCTATATATACTGTTAGCAATAAGAAATCCAAACGTAATTTGGATTCCACTTTTTTATGGCATTGTCGTCTTTGTCACATAAACAAGAAACGCATTACGAAGCTACAACATGATGGGCTTTTAGAGTCAATCGACAATGTGTCGTTTGATAAATGTATTTCTTGCATATCTGGTAAGATGGCACGAAAGCCTTTTTCCCATGTTGGAGAAAGAGCTACAGATCTACTTGGACTCATTCATACTGATGTATGTGGCCCATTTAGAACAATGTCTAGAGAAGGAGCTAATTACTTCATCACTTTTACTGATGATTTCAGTAGATATGGTTATGTTTACCTGATTAAACATAAACATGAAGCCTTTGAAACGTTTAAAGTCTTCCAAAGTGAAGTAGAGAATCAGCTTGGCAAGACCATTAAGGCTCTTCGATCCGATCGAGGAGGTGAATATATGAGTCAAGAGTTTTTAGATCATCTAAAAAGGTGTGGGATAGTCTCACAATTCACTCCTCCATATACACCACAACACAATGGTGTGTCTGAAAGGAGAAATCGAACCTTGCAAGACATGGTCCGATCTATGATGAGTCTAACAACATTGCCAATGTCCTTTTGGGGTTATGCTCTAGAGTCTGCTGCACGCATACTCAATATGGTTCCAACTAAGAAGGTTGATAAGACTCCATACGAAATATGGCATGGGAAGGTCCCTAATCTGTCTTACTTGAAAGTCTGGGGTTGTGAGGCTCTCGTTAAACAAGATACGCCAAACAAACTTGAGCCTAGAGCTATCAAGTGTATCTTTGTAGGATACCCAAAGGAAACGATGGGTTACTATTTCTACTACCCAACCGAGAACAAAATATTTGTTGCTCGATATGCTGAGTTTTTTGAGAACAGTCTCATCTCACAAGAAGCAAGTGGGAGCAAAGTAGACTTTGATGAACTTCAAAGCGAAGATGCACAACCTTCTAGTAACACTAGTGAACATCAAAATGAGACTGAGCATGAAAATGTTGAGCCTCTTCGAGATGTTGCTCCCATTCGTAGATCCAAAAGGATACCTCAAGCACCTGAACGATATGGTTTTTATATCGATGCTGAGGAACATGAGTTAGGGGATCATTGTGAACCCGCTAACTATCGGGAAGCTATATCGTGTCCTCAACGCGAAAAGTGGAACGATGCTATGAATGTGGAAATGAAATCCATGGAAGACAATGATGTCTGGGTCGAAGTAGAACTACCTCCCAATGCTAAAACCGTTGGGAGCAAATGGCTCTACAAGATAAAGACCGATGTGGATGGAAATGAACACACCTATAATGCTCGTCTTGTAGCAAAAGGTTTCACTCAAATCTACGGAATTGACTATGATGAAACCTTCTCGCCTGTTGCAGACATTAAAGCAATTAGGATTCTTATAGCCATAGCAGCGTATTATGACTATGAGATTTGGCAAATGGATGTCAAGACTACCTTCTTGAACGGCCACCTAAACGAGGACGTTTATATGGTGCAACCCGAGGGCTTCGTGAATCCAAAGTATCCTAGCAGAGTATGCAAGCTTAAAAAATCCATTTATGGATTGAAGCAAGCATCTAGAAGCTGGAACAAGAGATTTGATGAGGAAATCAAGAAGATTGGTTTCGCTCAAAATCCCGATGAGCCATGTGTATACATAAACACTAGTGGAAGTATAGTCGCATTCCTAATCTTATATGTCGATGACATATTACTCATAGGAAACAACATTCCAATGCTACAAGATGTAAAATCCTGGCTTGGAAAGTGTTTTGAAATGAAAGATTTAGGAGAAGCATCGTACATACTTGGAGTCAAGATCTATCGAGATAGATCAAAGCGGTTAATCGGCTTGTGTCAAAGTGCATACATTGAAAAAATCCTGAAGAGATTTAGAATGCAAGATTCCAAACGTGGAAGTCTTCCAATGCAACCAAATACGGAATTGAGCAAGGCTCAAGGACCCTCTACACCCGCCGAGGTGAAAAGGATGAAGGGAATCCCTTATGCTTCGGCTGTGGGATCCATCATGTATGCGGTTAGGTGCACTAGACCTGATGTAGCGTTCTCTCAGAACCTAACGAGTAGATTTCAACAGAATCCAGGAGAATGTCACTGGACTGCTGTTAAGAACATATTGAAGTATCTGCGGAATACTAAAGATATGTTTCTTGTTTATGGTGGTGATGTCGAACGTGAGCTCAGTGTTACTTGTTATACTGATGCGAGCTGGGAGACAGATCGTGATGACATAAAATCCCAAACAGGATATGTTTTCGTCATGAATGGAGGTGCTGTTGACTGGAAGAGTGCCAAACAAAGCACACTTGCGATGTCCTCTACAGAAGCTGAATATATAGCTGCTTCAGAAGCTGCAATGGAGGCAGTTTGGATACGGAAATTCATTTCTGGGCTTGGCGTTGTTCCCAGCAATGAACGACCTATGGATATGTACTGCGATAATTCCGGTGCCATAATCATAGCTAATGAACCAGGTGTTCTAAAGGGTGCCAAACACTTTCGTCGGAAAGTTCACTATATTCGAGAGGTTATCGAAAGTGGTGATATTCGTCTCCTCAAAGTTCACACAGATGACAATTTAGCTGATCCTTTTACTAAACCAATGTCTTGTACCAAACATGTGGAGCATGCTAGGAACATTGGGCTGCGACCTGCTAATAGTCTCATGTAAATCTGTTTTTAGTATTTTAAATAATTGGAATGTTGAACAGTTTATATCTTTAATGAATTGATGTAATGGTTATAGTCGTTTTCATACATATCAACTGTATTCCATTTTTGCATGTTTAATCCATGAATGATTTAATTATTCAAAATTGTCCATTGTCAGTTGATGATATGGGAATATCATTGAATTAAGGCAAATGTGAGCGTGTTGGTGATTTATTTGCCAAACTCATATGTTGTTCATTGTGATGAACATTGGACTGACCCAACCTTCGAGATTTCACTGCATGGATCGGCGTCAATAGTGAATCTCGCAAATGGTTATGTCTCTTATCCTTAGACTTGAGATGCAAGTAGGTCTTGCATGTGCGGAATTTTATTCTTTGATATGGTTAAACGCTGTCCTGAATAAGGTAGTTATAAAAACCATTTTCAGGAGTGATTTGAAACACATGAATGACACGTGCAGTCAAAACAGGATTTGTTCCTCCACATGTCATGGAGTTAGATGCTATTGGGCCCCTCGATGAATTGAACAGATGTTTGTATGGCCGTACCCAAATGAGATTAAGATGAATCTTAATTCACTTGGTAATCTTGTTCAATATCTAGATCGAGAAACAGAATAGTTGAACAAATAGAATGACTTTGATCCATGTCTAGTGTTCAACATAGTGTCTGTAACAAAAGGTAAGATGACATTAAAACCATTTAATTGAGAAGTTTAAGAAACTACCCTCACATATTTCTAGGGGCATTGGCGTGTTGCTAGACGCTAACCTTTGCTTGTATAATTACTTGATTATTATGACGTCGCAAGTGGGAGCTGTTGGAGTATGCTCGTGTCATAATAAATAATTATATGGCTAGTCATATGTGAGCCTATGGGGTCACACACATATACACTTAGGTACCTCTTTATGTTGTATTTATTGTACTTACGACATGTAAATAACCTTACGTAACTAGGAAACTCTATCGGGCTTCTAATAATTAAGTAATGGACTTAATATTTTGGACTTGGAAAGTTTATGGGAAGCCCATAAAAAGCCCATAGGGGGCCGGCCATGGGGAGGTTTTTTAGGGGAGATTTGTTTTGAATTTTGGTCAAATATATGGGAGATATCTCCTCATTATGTGATAACCAATTTCCAATTTTCTCTCCTCCTCTCTCCCTCTCCATCTCACGGTAAACAAACACCCTCACCTAGGGTTTTGTTTTTTCATAATCAAATCCTTGATTCTTGTTTAATCAAAGGCCATTTGAAGGTTACGGGTATAAGGACTAGCATCCAAGGGGTATACGGTGAGGTGTAGTGTGTTTCACACATAGAGGAGATCAACCTTATTGATCTCTTGGGTTTCTATTAACATTTGTGGTGGTGACCTTGTTGGTGATTCCCGGTGCACGCTACAAAGGTATAAAACATATATGTTTAATTTGTTTTTCATTTGATTGATCATATGGCCGTATGGATCCGTGTGGGTGATGTTGTTCCGCTGCGTTTTTTTGATATTTATATATTTCATATTCATACATCACCTATACGTTTCTGGTATGATGAGAGAGTTGTTCGTGCGCGCAGCGGTCCTCCAGAGTATCATAAATGTTGCAATGCCGGGAAGGTTAGGCTGGATGATCGTGGCGAGTATCCAGCTTACATATATGAGCTTTTCAGTAACCGACACTTTATGGAAAATATACGTCCGTACAATCAGATGTTTGCAATGACATCTTTAGGTGCAGAAGTGGACAGGTCTATAAACATGGGCAACGGTCCTTACGTGTTTAAAATTGTTGGCCAACTTTACCATCGGATAGGGAGTATGTGCCCAGAAGAAAACAGGCGGCCAAAATTTGTGCAGTTATATATCTATGACACAGAGAATGAAGTTGCAAATCGCTTACAAAATTTCCAAAATTCTGGCCATAGGTTGCGGCAGGATATCGTAGAGAATTTGATTCGCCTTTTAGATGAGCAGAACGAGCTGGTCCAGTTGTTTAGAACAGCGCGGGATAAAATGGCAGAAGCTAACGTGCTAGAATTCAAGGTACGTTTGTACGGTGTTGTTGGTTCAAGGCAGCATGAACTGCCTACGGGTGATTCAATTAGTGCAATTGTTTTTGAAGGTGGCCCAGACGTCGAGACTGATTTTGATGTTATTATTGAAAAACATACCCGGGAGTTGCAGCGAGTTACCAAACTAAATGCATCATATATGTCACTGCAGTTTCCTCTCCTTTTTATCTTTGGGCAGGATGGTTACCATGTTGACCGTTTATTGTTAGCTCCACCTTCATCAGATGCCCCACCTAAAAAAATGTCAATGAAAATGTATTACTCATACGAACTCCATGACCGGCCGAATCAGCATACCCTCCTAACAAGAGGCGGTAGGCTGTTTCAACAATATGTCGTAACGGCTTACTGTAGCATAGAGCAGTCGCGCATTGACTTTGTACGGGAGCATCAAGACGATATTCGGAATAATTACATGGCTGGGTTACACGACGCTATTTCACGCGGTGATCGAGATGGTTCAGACATTGGCTCAAGGACAATACTCCCATCATCTTTTACAGGTGGCCCACGCTACATGTACAGCCATTATTTGGATGCTTTGGCTATTTGCCGTGTTCATGGGAATCCATCGTTCTTTATCACATTCACTTGCAATGTCAACTGGCCTGAAATACAAGAATACATGGAAGAGTTCCCACATGTTGCCGTTGCCGACAGACTTGATATTGTGGACCGTGTGTTTGAAAGGAAGATAACTGATTTGGTCAAATTCTTACGAGGATCAAGCCCTTTCGGCCATGTTGAAGCAGGTATCGTTTAATTTATATGTCACTGTAAAAAAAACTATAGCACTTAAGTATTTAACCAAAACACTTTTTCGTATGCAGTTTCGTATACAATTGAGTTCCAGAAAAGAGGCCTACCGCATTGTAACTTGCTGTTGTGGATTAAACAGTCCCAACGCATTCAAGCACACGAAGATATCGACATATATATCTCAGCCGAGCTACCAGATCCATTGGTTGATCCAGACCTCTACAGAGTGGTTACAGAGTTTATGATGCATGGCCCATGCGGGCCTGTCTATAAATCAGCACCATGTATGCGGAACAGTGATGAGTGCACAAAAAACTTTCCAAAGCTGTTTTGCACTGCAACGTTTATAGATGCAAAAGGTTATGTGCACTATCGCAGAAGAGATTCAGGCATAGAGACATTGAAACAGAATATCAGCCTCGATAATGGCTATGTTGTTCCGTATAACCGGTCTCTAAGCATGCAGTTTTATGCCCATATCAATGTTGAATACTGTGAATGGTTTATGCTTATCAAATACCTCTTCAAATATATTTCTAAAGGCACTAACAGAATAGTTAGTCATATTACAAGATCGATAGGAGATCTAGGCCCAAGTACAAGCCAACATCCATTGCACATTGATGAGATAAGAAATTTCCAAGATGCAAGGTACGTAGGCCCACACGAAGCATGCTGGAGAATCCTTGGATTTTCCATACACGTTAGAGATCCACCGGTTCAGATTCTTGCAGTCCACCTTGAAAATATGCAGCGCATAAGTTTCAGGAGGCGTCAGCAGCTCAGGCAAATTGTTGACAGTGATCATAACAAGAGGACAACACTGACTAAATGGTTCGAATATAACCGTTGCAACACAGACGGTCGACATCTAACATATTTGGACTTTCTAAAGGAGTTTACATGGCACAAAGATGGGAAATTTTGGCAGCGCAGGCGGCGTACCAGTTCGTTAGCGATTGACCGTTTGACATATGTACATCCAAGTTCTGGAGACGTTTTCTACTTACGCATATTGCTTTGTCATCAAAAAGGAACGCAGTCATTTTCCCATTTACAAACAGTCGACGAGACACTCTATCCCACGTATAGAGACGCATGTGAAGCAATGGGGCTTTTAGGTGGTGATCAAGAATGGAACATTGCATTGCAAGAGGCGTCTTTCTCTGCTACACCAGGACAGATGAGAAGCCTGTTTTGCCAGATCCTCATTTTCTCAAACGTCTCCCGCCCAATTTCATTGCTGCAGTCTCATGCAGATTCCATGTCAGAAGACATTCCCTTAATGCTCTCAGAACTGTTGCATATTCCAGATCTCCAGGTTAGTGCAGAGGATTTACAAGGTGGTCTTATGTACGAGATACAAGCAATTCTTAATGTCTATGGGAAATCAGTCACTGATTTTGGGTTTGATCTGCCTCCACCGCATTTGCTAGAAATTTTAAAAAACAGGGCAATAATGCAAGAAAGGTCATACAACCGTGAACTGTTGAGAACTGAAAGCCAAAGATTAATAACTCAGTTGAACGCTGAACAACGAATAATCTTTGAACAGGTAACGTGCGCGGTTAACAATGACCAGCAAAAACTTATATTTGTTTATGGCCACGGAGGAACAGGTAAGACTTTTATTTGGAAGACCATAATTTCAACGCTAAGATCAGCTGGAAAAATTGTTTTGGCGGTCGCTTCTTCAGGTATCGCAGCCCTATTGCTACCGTCAGGTCAGACCGCTCACTCAAGATTCAAGATACCCCTAGATTCAACAGATGAATCGGTATGCAGCATAAAAAAAAACACAGGTGGCAGAGTTACTAAAGCTAGCTGATCTTATCATATGGGACGAGGCGCCAATGAATGATCGAAGATGCTTTGAAGCATTAGATCGTACATTACGAGACATAATGGATAAACCAAACGGTTTATTTGGAGGAAAACCGGTTATTTTGGGTGGTGATTTCAGGCAAACACTTACGGTCAAAAAACGTGCTACTAAGCAAGAAATTGTGGCCTATTCTATAACATTATCATACTTATGGCCACATTTCAAAATCATTCGCCTTAAACAGAACATGCGTCTACAATGGTCAGGCCTATCAGTTGAACAGTATGAGGCCGCAGCCACATTTTCTAGATGGTTGCTTGAAGTAGGGAACGGTGCGATTGGTGAGCCAGACGAAAATGATCCGGCAGATTCCACTTGGATAAAGATACCAGATCAATATTGTATTCCCGAAAGCAATACAAATATTCAAGACCTCATGGACTTTATATATGATAGGCAAACTTTGGAAGCACCAGACGCTGCATTGTTGCAAGAAAAAGCCATAGTATGTCCGAAAAACAAAACTGCCGATCATATAAACACTATTATTCTGGATATGCTAGAAGGGCAAAGCTACACTTTCACAAGTGTGGATGAAGCTATACCAAAGCAGAATGATGGTGGAGCAACAGAGCTACTATATCCTCAAGAGTACTTAAACACCCTTTCCTTTTCAGGAATGCCACCCCACGAACTTATACTTAAAATCGGTGCGCCTATAATGCTTCTAAGAAATTTAAAATTAGGCGGTGGGCTGTGTAACGGCACGCGCATGATTGTGACTCAGATATACACACGGCTTATTCAAGCGAAGATCATTACCGGCACAAGGATGTCTGAAAAGGTTTATTTGCCGTGTATTGTGCTCATTGATAAAAACGAAAAGTTACCCTTTGAGTTTAAAAGAAAACAATTCCCAGTGAAGCTCTGCTATGCAATGACGATCAATAAAAGCCAGGGACAATCGTTAAACAAAATAGGCGTCTACCTACCCGAACCTGTCTTTGGCCATGGCCAATTATATGTTGTGTTGTCAAGATCAACATCTCCTCAAGGGTTAAAAATGCTGATAAAACAGCAACCAGGGAAAGAGAAAAACGTCACTAAGAATGTTGTCTACAAATATTTTTTAGACATCGTTACTGTAGGACCTTAGATATATCAACTTTTACACAAATATAAAAGATTAGAAGAAGAAAGATGGTGACTTGGTGACTTATATGGATCGTATATGTGTTAACTAGAGAGATGGAAAATGAGAGAATATTATTAAGAAAACACACACAATACACACACAAGCACACACCTCAAATGAGCTTTGAGGTGTTTATATAGTACAAGAGTTAGGATGCCCTAAAGGCTTTCCATGGGCTTGGTCTTGGGCTTGGCTTTCTTTTATCTATAAAGGCTTATGAAACATAACTAATAGCATATTAGCTTACCAAGACCAAGGCCCAATGACTAAACTATTACTAATCTTAACCAACGACTCAAAGTTACAATATGAGAATGACCATCACTTCTATATATAAATATTTTAATGCTAACAATCTCCCCCTAAGGGGTGGTCATTCGAGTGATGCTCCACGTGAGTGGGTCTTCCGTGTTTTTGTCTTTAACTTTGTGTGTCGTTGTAGAATAGTCTTTAGTCTTTGTTCCTTCATGCTTTGTGATCTTTGATAACTGATTTTTCATCGTTCTTTGTTCCTTTGTGATGTGGAGTTATCTGCCTTTCGTCACTTCTGCGTCTGTGGTGGTTGTTTGCCATTCCAACATGCTCATACATCTTCAGTCTTTGTGATACATGCATTTGTAGTTCCCGTTCTTTCACATAGATCTTTGTCACTTTACTTCTGTAGATTCTTTCACATTTCGTAGAATCTCTCTTTGAACCTTTCTTTGCGTTGATCTTTGTGAGAACTTTCCTTTGACTTCGAGATGCATGTATGAGCATGAGGAATCTGTCGCCATGGAGATGAAGTGTCCCTGCATATAAACAGTTAGCAATAAAACATCCGGTACTTACAGATAAGAATTAGAGATTGTCAACAGCATAGTGTGAAGACTCCTTCTAACCCTTACCAAGGCCGTTCCCATGTCAGATACTCTCGAGAGAGCTTACAAGACCTACTTAGTAGCTCAATGACTGGGTGAGTCGCTGGGGATCACTCCACGACTGTAGACCATTTGAAACCACCGCGAACACTAAGCGTAACCCATAAAGAATTACCGAAGTGACCTGCTGTCAGGGCTGTTTGATGTTGACCCTGGCAGGAATTTCCATTCAATCATTGAGAATCACAAATGTGAATTCTCTCATAAATGTTCTGGCAGATTGCTAAGATCTACGTAGGACTCTAAAGTTTACATCTGGTGTCCTTAATGTTGAACAACCAGTGTAGAAATATCATGTGTTCCTATGAGATCTTTTGATGAATCTCGGGGCTCTAGACTCGATAAGTGCACATTTGGTTTCCTATGCGGAGATTAGGGAGAGGTCTCCTGCTTCAATATCAACCATCTCTAAGAGACGGGTCGATAGATTATGTCGGTTCCCCGTGAGAATGAAACAAGCTCTTTTAAGAGAACTTGAGTGGTTAAGAAGGTTTAGTGCAGTGCGTCACTGGGTCCATGACGTCTTTGTCTTCAATACCGGTGTCACCTTAGTAACAACCAGTAGCATATGAGTTGAACCCGGTGTCTGCCCTAAGGTTGAACATATGGAGGGCTATTTCTTTTCACCCTTTTTCATAACTTTTCTTTTTAATTCTTCAACCCCTTCTTTCTCCTTTCTCATTTTCTCCTTTTTTCAATCATACCTAAGGACTTCTAATTCTAATCTATTGGATTTGTCCTTGGGTAGATCCCTCCGGCTCTGGCGGATCATAGGACGGTTTTTCCCTAACCTTAGTCACCTTATAACTCCATGACTATCCTATTGTTGCCATAAAACCATTCATTTGAAAATCTCTCAAAGTGTTTCTGATAGTAAAACACATTGTTGTTACCACTTTGAGAGTTTTGCATTTCTTTTGAAGGACTCCCCCTTTACATGTGCTCATGAATTTTTTAGAAATTTGCACATGCGGGAGGAGTTTGTACTTATTGAATTGATCCACTTTCAGCGAACATGGCCGATTCGAGACACGCTTACATCACTAGTTAGACTAGCTTGAAATTATTACCCGTCCTGGTCAAGTCCAAAGAAAGTCTCTCGATACGGTACACTCTACTCAGACAAGTCCTATTCGAGACACGCTTACATCACTAGTTAGACTAGCTTGAAATTATTACCCATCCAGGACAAGTCTTTTCGATTACTGACATTTTAAGCTTCGTCAATTCATTGGTACTTACTGAGTCGAGCTCTTCTGAGATTCAGCCACAATCTTTAAACATCTTTGATCACATTTTAATCATGTCTTCTCCCCCTCAAAAATAGCATATCGTGATATTTTTGATATCAACAGATTAAGAAAAAGCTTTTGGAGAGAAAGACAGATTCTGCATGAATTTGGAACATTTTTGTTTTTGAACTCCCCCTTAATGATAGCATATTTAAAATTACTTAAGGGTTTTGAGGGAGTTATCTTGAGCACTAATTTTGAGAGATTTTGAGAAATCTTTTGAACAATCTTGAAAAGTGCTCAAGAATTTTGTTTTGAAAACGAGTTTATGCTTGAAATCTTTTTCGTTTGTTTAGACTCGAACTTTTTGAAAAAGAGTTCGTCATTGAACGTACGAGTCCTTGATTTGAAATATAATCAGAAGTCATCATTTAACGTACGGGTTTCGTACTGATGTATACGAAAGCCATCGTGAAGAAACTTTTGAGAAACGACATGTTTTAGAAAAACATTTTAAAGAACTCCCGCTCAAGCATCTGTACATGTCCGTATCATTGTTGAATGACATTTCTAGAAACGTACAGAATATTGATTTATACGAGAGACATGTCGTGAGAAGAATATTTTTGGATTTTTTTTGATTTTATATTGTTTTTGTATTTTTTGAAAATTTTATATTTTTGTATTTTGTTTTTGTTGGTTTTTCAAATTTTGTATTTTGTTTTTTCAAAAATATTTACAGCGAAGCGATTTTGAAAACATTTTTCAAGAAGATTCGAGAAGACGTTCTAGCTCCTCAGGAGTTAGGCTTCGCATGCCAATTCGTCGAACTAAATAGTCAAACCTTTCTTTTGGAAGGGCTTTAGTAAATAGATCGGCGAGTTGATAATCAGTCTTAACGAAAAATAATTCAACAGTACCCTCTTCCACGTGTTCTTTGATGAAATGGTAGCGGACTTTGATATGCTTCGTCTTAGAGTGGTGTACAGGATTGCACGAGATGGCTATGGCACTTTTTGAGGCACAATACATAGGTATTCTGTCAAAAGTAAAGCCATAATCTGTGAGCTGTGTCCGCATCCAAAGAACTTGGGCACAACACGCAGATAGAGACACATACTCGGCTTCGGCGGTTGATAACGCAGTACAATCCTGTTTCTTTGACGACCAGCTTACTAGCTTTTCACCCAAAAATTGTGCTCCACCTGATGTACTTTTTGCTGTAACTTGATCACCAGCATGGTCTGCATCTGAAAATGCTGTTAGATTAAACTCCGAATCCTTCGGATACCAAAGTCCCATGTTAATGGTGCTTCGTAGGTACCGAAAGATCCGTTTAACCTCTTTGAGGTGAAGTTCGGTAGGCTTTGCCTGAAACCGTGCTAACAAACAAACAGCAAATTGAATATCGGGTCGGCTAGCAGTTAGGTACATGAGAGAACCGATCATGCTCCGATATTTCTTCGGATCAATGGGTTTTCCAAACAAATCAGCACCTATTTTTGGTGAAGAGACCATTGGTGTACCAACAGAGTCACAATTTTCCATTCCATGTTTTTTCAAAATCTCTATCGTATATTTAGCTTGATTGATAAAAATACCACGAGGGGATTGATGGATTTGTAAACCAAGAAAGAATTTTAGTTCCCCCATTATGGACATTTCAAATTTACTTTTCATGAGATTTTCAAAATGTTTTGAATGGTTAGGATTGGTTGATCCAAAAATTATGTCATCCACGTAAATTTGGACGATCAAAATGTCATCTTTGAATTTTTTGATAAACAAGGTGTCATCAACCGTTCCTTTTGTGAAATTGTTTTTAAGCAAGAAAGATGATAGTTCGTCATACCACGCTCTTGGAGCTTGTTTTAAACCATAAATTGCTTTCTTAAGCTTGTAGACGTAGTCTGGATGATCTCTGTCGATGAATCCCTCTGGCTGACTCACATACACTTCTTCTTTCAGAGTTCCATTCAAGAAAGCTGTCTTAATATCCATCTGATAGACTGTGATGTTTTTGTGAGCTGCATAGGCTAAGAAAATCCGGACTGCTTCAAGTCTAGCTACAGGCGCGAATGATTCTTCGAAATCTATCCCTTCTTCTTGTGGATAACCTTTTGCCACGAGACGAGCTTTGTTGCGAATAACAGTCATTTCCTCATCCAGTTTGTTCTTCCACAACCACTTGAGATCAAGAACACGTTTATCAAGTGGTCGTTCAACAAGTTCCCAACTATCATGTAACAGGTATTGAAGAAATTCCTCCTGCATCGCTTCAATCCAAGGGTTTTCTGCCATTGCTTCCCGAATGTTCTTAGGTACTTTGGTGCTTATTGAGCAAATGTAAATGCACAATTCGAGATCGGTGGCAAGTTGTCTCCTCGTCTGAACTGGCATTGAAGGATCACCAATAACATGTACTAACGGATGGTCTTTTGTCCATTGAAACGTAGAAGGGTACCTTTGGTTGAACGAATGTGTGTTAGATGGTTCTTGTAACCTCGAAGAAGATTCAGCAGAGTCTGATGCAAACGGGTTTTCAAATACTTCTTCTTCTTCTTCTAACGCAACATCGTTTGAATTATTTGTAGGTTCTTCTTGAAAATTTGTGTTTTGGTTTTGCTCATCAACGTTTGGTAGAACAGTTTCAAGTACTGGAGTTGCTTGAGTAGATGTAGATGATGTTGATGTAGTTGGTGCTTCAACTTCGATTGTTGTAGATGCATCCTGTGATGGTGGTGGTGGTTGATGGTTGTGAGCGGGTGCAGCGGAATGTTGTTGAGATGCATTTGTCGAAGTTCCACCATAATATTCATTAAACATTAACTCGAAGAAGTTTTCCAGTTCTTGTTCTGAAGGTTTATCCGTGTTTGTTGACTGAGCTCCTTGAGGTACGAGTCCTGAACTGATGTGTCCAGAAGTCTTCTGGTTTGGTTCGGGTCCTAATCCGTTTTGATTAGAAGCCATCAGATTAAGCGCGGGTTCTAGAGCGTATCTCTCAGAAGCCATCTGTGAAATTTCGTCAAATTTCACATTCATCGTCTCCATTATCCTTTTGAGACGTCTATTATACACCCTGAATGCCCTCGAGTTTTCTGAATATCCAATGAAGATTCCAATATCACCCTTAGCTTTTAACTTCCCTAGATCTTCTCTGTCATTCGTCGGATAGCATAAAGCGCCAAACACGTGAAGGTAAGAGATGTCAGGTTTACGGTTGTTCACTAGCTCATATGGGGTTTTATTGAATCTCAGATGGACTAGGGATCGGTTTTGAGTAAAACAAGCAGTGGCTACAGCATCTGCCCATAAGAATAGAGGTGCACAAGAGAAGATCAGCATTGTGCGAGCAGCCTCCACAAGAGTTCGATTTCTTCTTTCAACTACCCCATTCTGCTGTGGAGTTCTAACAACTGACGTTTGATGTGTGATTCCAACATCTTCAATGTAAGTTCTTAACTCCTGATTAGTGAATTCTGTGCCATTATCTGTTCTTACAATCCTTACTGGAGCTTGAAGTAGAACTTGGATACGCTTCAGAAAGGTGATGATGATGCCTGGTGCTTCGTCTTTTGATCTCAAAAACTTTACCCAAGTATATCTTGAATAATCATCAACAATAACAAGAATATACTTCTTCCCATTAATGCTTTCAACTCTCATTGGGCCACATAAGTCCATGTGCAACATATGTAACCTTGCTTCCGAACTAGGTACGGTTTTGGGTTTATATGATGCTCTTTTGCTTTTTCCTTGTTCACATGATGGACATAGGTGTCCTTTGGTGTATTTGAACTTAGGAAGTCTGGTGACGATGTTGTCTTTGGCTAACTTGTTGATCGTGTCGAAATTGAGATGGGATAATCTTCTATGCCACAGCCAGGACTTAGTTTTGGTTGCCCTTGTCATAAGACAAATTGGTGATGTAGAAGCCATTTGGTTGATGTCGATAGCATACAAGTTTGTACCACGTTTACCAGTTAAAAGATCATCACCAACCAAATTTCTTATAAAAACCGTGTTTCGCCTGAATGCAACTTCTAAATCTGCATCACAAAACTGCCCGACTGAAAACAAGTTGTGTCCCAACCCTTTGACGTAGTAAACTCGAGTGATTAAAAAATTCCCAAACTGAAGATCTCCATAACCCTGAATAGCTGCTACATGATCATTTCCAAAGCGTACAGTTCCCATGAATTTCCATATGAAATTGATCAGCAGCTTTAAATTCCCGGTCATGTGCTTGGAGCAACCCGAGTCGACGATCCAAAGACATATTTCGATAACCTGCCAAGAACAGAAGAGTTTGTATTTGGAAACCGTGTTGAATTTGGTTCCATGGGGTTAGGAGTAAAAGCAGAATCACACTCATAGACAGTTGCTACTTGTTTAGCTTGAGTTATTTCTAATTTACCATCCTTAAGAGTGAACTCTCTACCCGTCGGAATCCACATACAAAACTTAAGATAGTTCCTAGGCATTCGACTAATAGTGGTAGTCCTAAATCGTGCAACTAGTCGTTCTATAGATCTGGATCTAGCACTAGGTCTTTTTGGAACATGCTTCTGTTCAGGCGTAACATTCACATTCTTAGAAACACATTCATCATGAACATCATTAATTAAACATTTCTTGCATATTAAACAAACAGAGTCATTACATGCATTAGAAACAGTACTTGTGACATTACATTCAGATGAAACATGTCTCTTATTACAAAGCGATAAATTCCTAGGGTGTTCTTCTACTTCTTCAACTTTATTCTTGCTACTACTCGTAGAAACAGGCGAGACTCTATTATTCCTTGTATTGCTCCTAGGCTTTAGTCTGCTGCTCCTAGAGGTGCATTCTAATCCTGTAGAAGTTGAGGCACACGCATTAGGATTTATATTGTTGTCCTTTTTATCATTACTAGACTCTTTAGAATTATCCTTTTTGCACGCATTTGTCTTAGAAGTGGAGGCAGACGCATTAGTGGGACTAATTCTAAAAAGGCCAGGTGCTATCACTTTTGGTGTTTCGACAACCGCTTTTCCTTTATCAACAATCTTACCATTTTCACTTTTCTTAGGCAAGGGTGTTGGAGTGACTGGTTTTGTCAAATCCTTATTCTCATCGACTTTTGGAGCAAACCGTGAAATGGACATTTTTGGTTTTTGAACCGTGTTTGAAAAGTTTGATTTCTCCGAAGTCAATGGTTTTGCAAACTTAGTTTCCTCACCCTTTCCTTTTTGATTTTCAAGCTGAGCCCTCAAAAGATCATTTTGCTCTTTCATGTTCTTTAAGGCACGCTCATACGACAATTTGTCATACTTGCATTCTTCCTTTTTTCGATCAAGTTGTTTAAAATATGACACATTTTCTTTTTCAAGCTTTATATGAGCATTTTCATATTTTGAAACAATTGCGGAGGTCTCAGCTCTTAGTCGTTCATCGTCTTGAACAGAGTATGTTTGTAAAATGATGGACATAATGTCAGTGGTCATAACAGCTTCGAAGAGAGAATCATTTAGGTTTTCCAAAACATTCATGTTTTCACGAGATTCATTAGCTTCGTTTACCAGGGATTTGTGGTCCTTGACAAAGTCTGCCGTTTCTTTTAAGAAAGCTTTTTCAAAATGTATTACCCTCGCACTGATGTTATTCAGTGGGATAGTAATTTCGTTTTCAAAAACTTTTTTCTGCTCAATATGAAAACTGGAATGCCAGTTGTTAATATCGATTGTAGTTTTAGAAGCAACAATATTTTGAAGTTCTTGAATTCTCTTTTTAACGTCATCCAAAATTTCTCTAGCCTCACTTGAATTAAAAGTGTTGTTAGAAGAAATTTGTTCCATTTTTGAAAGAGATTTGGAAACAATTACTTTCTTAGAAAACATTTTTGAGAATGGTCGTTTTATGGAAAACACAGATGGTTCTTTTTGTGGAACAAAAGTAATTCCCGAAAGTTTGTTCAATTTGTTGTAATCAATGGGTTTCAAATCCTTTTGTTTCATTTTAGTAATGCTCTCTTCGACATGTTCTATCGTTTGCACAGAATCCCGAACGACGGGAGGATCATGTTTAGTGTAAATCACATTACCATTGTACAAAACATTCTGTTCTTGCTGAGCTTTCTTGAGATTACTGGGGGTGTTGTTACCAAGAGCCACTTTATGTTTCGTATGGTAAACCGGATTAGTTTGATTTGAAATCATTTTCATTGTTTGACTTGACTGACCCGATTTAACCACCAATTCTTCTAAATGAGCAATCATGTGTTCTGACTCTACGATTTCGGCCAAAAGTTTGTCTTCTTTCTTTGCAAAGTCCTTTTTCAACTCATCCCTTTCTTTTTCAAGATTGGTATAAGCTGTTTTTTGTTTAGAAAGTTGGTTTTGTAAATCAGAAATTTCCGCGTTTAAAGATTTTATCTTTTTGAAAGAATTAACATCAAGTGTATCAAACTTGAGTTGCAATTGTTTTTCCCTTGAAACGGAATTTTGATAACCAGTTTCTAATTCAGACAATCTTTTGTTATGAAATTCAAAAGCTTTAACGTTTTCTTTGTAACTCTCAAGCTCAGCGGTCAATTTAACATTTGCGGCCTTAACATCGCGATTGACCTTTTTCACATTCTCAATTTCAATACGACAATTATTCAATAATGATTCAAACAAAGCACGTGTTTCCTCATCATTCTCAGCATGCTGTGAAACGAAGCCTCCATTATGATTCACATCTGGAGTCGCTGAAGGAGTATTGCTACTACTTGGCGTGTCCAGGAATGTATCATAAGTGGATGCTTGCTTCTCAAAATGCTGTTCCTCATGAGGAGACATATCAAATATATCATTATTGTGACATGTGTTGAAGTTTGATACCTCAGATGGTGCACTGGTGTCATAAACAGGAAGTGTATCAGAATCCGTGTCATACTTAGCTTCCTGAAGATTCGCCATGAATATGCAGTTCGCATCGATATCCTCTCTATCTTCCATGTCATCCATAAGAGCCATAAAATCATTCTCCTCTGCGTTTAACTGAAACCCTGCCTCATTCTTTTGTGCCAACAGTAATGCTTTCTGCAAGTACGCTGTGTCTTTCTTGTTCGGCTTAGTAGGACAGTTCCTTGCCATATGACCTACACCCTGACAGTTGAAACACTTAACCGGATTACCCTGATTCACATTTCCCAAATTCCCAACTACTGGAGCTGCAACATTTATATTCTGATTACCCATCGCCTGATTACCAACATTCTGACCCCTCTGATTTCCAACAAACTGACCCAACTGATTCCCTGCATACTGACCATGCTGATTCCCTGCATACTGACCATGCTGATTTCCTGCATTCTGATTTCCCATGTTGATTCCAGTGGCATATCCTTGCTGATTCCCATAAATTCCAACCATTTGGCCTCCATTGCCCATATTGAAACTCGGCTGAGCAATCTGCTTGTTGCGAGTGTTCGATGAAATCCTTTGGTTGTTGTTAGTTGGTGTAGAATAGCGTCCTTGGAATGCCTTTAACAGAAAAGCAAACGCTTGGGTCAATGCTGCAGTAGCTTCATCATTTTCAGTGAATTCTGGTTCTTGGAATTGTTGGTATTGCTGTTGTGGAATAATGTTTTGTTGTTGCTGTGGGTAGAACTGTTGTTGGTAGACCGGTGTTGGTTGTTGAATGTATGATGGTTGCATGTAGTTGTGAGTGGAAGATGATGATTGTTGTTGTGTGTTCACTGGTAGCGGTGTTGGTGTAGTAGCAATTAATGCGAGAGGATCATGATTCTTTGCCAATCTTTCTTTCCTTACTTCATTAGCCTCAGCTTGGTTTTGCTTCAAAAAGTCATAGAGTTGATCATAATTCACCTTATGTAAATCCTTTGTTTGATTGACAATTGTAACATAACGACCCCATTCTTCTGGAAGGTTGTTGATGAATTTGATGTTTGTTGCAATTGTTCGAGGTGTCAACTTGTTTCTGATTAACTCATTCATCAAAGTGCAAAACCTTGTGTAGTAAGATTCAATCTGTTCACCTTTAGTGGATGTGTAATTCTCCCATTCAGTAAGAAGTTTGTTCTCAACGTCTTGTTGTCCAATCTCTGTTCCATGACAAATCCTTCTAACACGTTCCCACATAGCATAAGCAGTTTCACAGCTGTCGACCGCGGCAAAGATCTCCCGTGGTAATCCAAGTTGGATTAAATGCATTGCCATATCATCAGCGGCGATCTGCTTCTTGTCTTCCTCTGTGTAATCTGCTTCTGTTTGTTCACGCACAAATGGTTGAGTAGGAGGTGTTGCATTTGGATTACCTTCAATTTGAACTTGTCGTGGCTTGAATGGACCATTTGTAATGGAGTTGATCATTAATTTACCATCAGGCTTTGTTTTGATGTAACGAAGCATGCGGCTTGTCCATGGGAGATATCCACCTTTTTCAAGCATTGGAGGTCGGTTTTCCGCACCGGCTGCATGAATGTCTTGCTGAGTTGCCATTGATGAAGTCTAGATTGATAAAGTTGATTCTCGGATCGTTTCAACGAAGTAGGAGTTGTGTTTAGTGTAAGTTGATGCAAGTTTTTATGGTGAAAAATTTGATCTGAAACCTTAAAACCTCAATAACTTCCGTTCAGAGTGGATTTGGGCCTCGAAGCTGGGCTTGAATGATCTTTAGATAATTCAACGTGTCCTTCTTCTCGGTCTCGCGGTCGTTTTGACAGCTGATTCGTCGAAAACGGAGTTACGGTTCAAAAGTTATGGCCGTTTGAAGTTTGGTTGTCAAAAATCCAAAACTTACGCGTAAACCTTGAATCTTACGCGTAAACTTTGAATAATCTTACGCGTAAGATGTTATGCGTAACCTTTAAGTTATGCGTAAGATCTAAGTTATGCGTAAACAATATTGTTTATGCGTAGACTTTGATTTTACGCGTAAACTTAGAGTTTATGCGTAAGAATGTTACGCGTAAGGTTTTTTCAACCAATTTGATCTCTCAAACTTATCCAAGCTTGAAAGATATCCCGCGTCGAAGTATTCCACAAACTTATCCAAGTCAGGGAAGTACTGAGTCACCGTAGCACGAAGAGAAGACCTTTGATGAAGTTATGCGTAGAATTCTGAAACTTACGTGTAAGATTAAATCTTATGCGTAAGATCTGACTTATGCGTAGAAATGGAACTTACGCGTAGGAAATAGACTTACGTGTAGGATTTAACGCGTAGACTTTCAAGTTAAGCGTAGGAACAGGGTTTTGACCAATGTTACGCGTAAGAAAAGGGTTTTGACCTTAGTTACGCGTAAGAAAAGGGTTTTAGGCCAAAATTTATGCGTAAAAAGGACAGAAAGTACTGTTCACAGCTGTAGATTCGTACTATTCACCCAAGTAACGCGTAAGATGACCAAAAAACATGAAAAATGCGATTTTTTCACCCAAAAACTCCTTTTTCACTTGTTTCTAATGATCAAATCTTTCCCAAAACACTTAGAATCACTAAAGCTTCAATAAAAACAACAACTTTACCACTAAAACGTTTAAAAATCAAAACTTTTTAAATAAAAAGTACACGTATAAATGAAAAATACGAAACTTTTTAGCAAAAACTTGATAGAAAACACTCCTAAATCATTGTGAGGCGATTGATACCACTTGTAGGACCTTAGATATATCAACTTTTATACAAATATAAAAGATTAGAAGAAGAAAGATGGTGACTTGGTGACTTATATGGATCGTATATGTGTTAACTAGAGAGATGGAAAATGAGAGAATATTATTAAGAAAACACACACAATACACACACAAGCACACACCTCAAATGAGCTTTGAGGTGTTTATATAGTACAAGAGTTAGGATGCCCTAAAGGCTTTCCATGGGCTTGGTCTTGGGCTTGGCTTTCTTTTATCTATAAAGGCTTATGAAACATAACTAATAGCATATTAGCTTACCAAGACCAAGGCCCAATGACTAAACTATTACTAATCTTAACCAACGACTCAAAGTTACAATATGAGAATGACCATCACTTCTATATATAAATATTTTAATGCTAACAGTTACCATTCCACAGGTTCCTCATGCTTGCATTCACCTTAGATACGTTGACTAAATCACATACTAACCACATGTGCCAATACCTCTTATCCAGTTACCACTAATGTTTACGTATTATTATTAACTTATATAACCACGTACCATATTTACTCTTTGCTTCCAAAATTTCCTAATTTCCTTTCTGCATATATAAATTGCCCCTATCATATTTACTCTTCACTTGCTAAATTTGGTGCTTTCCTTTTTGCATATATAAATTGAACCTTTTCTCTACTCTAATTTCACTGTTTCTTTCTAAATGCACAGACAAATGGAACAGAGTTCTAGCACTCTACCACCATCAGGCTCTAAAGGGAAAGAGATTGCCGCAGAATCACAAGAAATCACCCTTGCAGATATCACACAGTCCGACTCTGGTAAAGCTATACACGTCAGAGTATACTGGAAATGGATGCCAACAAACAGGCAGGCAGGCAAGGCCAGTACTATTCTGTTGTATATTGATTGATCGACAGGTAACAAAAACTATTCTATAACCTACTTGCATCATCAGAACCTCTCCTATTTTCTATAAAAAACAAAGCATAACTTAGTAAATCTACGGATGACTTATCTGTTTACAGGGCAATGCTATACAAGCAAATATCAATTTACGTGAGAAAAACAAGTTTGATGGTTTGCTTCAGATAAATAAAACTTACAAGATAATCGGCTTCGGCTTTCAGCCTACAAAAACGTATATGCAAGTTGTCCCACATTCACTTTCATTGGTTTTTGGGACACATACAATCATCGAAAAAATCCCAGATACAGGTTTCCCGGCACACTACTTCAACTTCAGTACTCATCGGGACCTGTATACAAAAATCGATGTAAAGGAATGCTTGCTAACAGGTACACAATACGTCCATACATAAAATAAATATAAACAATGCATCTTTAACAACGAAGCAACGCTTGCAGATTATATTGGGTCAGTCCAATATGTCAGTGGCATACACAGGATTCGCCCGTTTGGAGAGACATTGGGTGTGCAAAATTTAGAGTACGTATGCAACGTCCGTTCAGCAAAAGTAATTGCCTATATTTCTTCTAACGTATACTTTATAATTTTAACAGCGGGCATACAGTGCGTTTTACTCTGTGGAATCAAGATGCACACGATTTCAGGCAAGAAGAATATGAAAAAGCACAAAAACCAACAATCATTGCCGTCAGCTCATGCTTGGTCAAAGAATATGGAGGTGTGCTTTTTGCTCTATACTTATCTCTCTGCCTATTGGTTTAAAATAACTACACTTCTACAAACTATGTCTGCCTAAATTGATGCAGGGCTGCAACTCTCAGCTACAAACGCAACGTCATACTATTTCAACCCAGACATACCACAATACCATGAATTTTGCAATGTGTAAGTTCATAGATCACTAAACTGAGAATACAGTCCACATATCATGATACAGTAAACTTACACAGATTCACAATACAGCTATGCTGAATTCATTGACCCCCCCACAACACTCAACATAGAGCACCAAAGATACGCAGATCCGCACGAAGAAATGCAGAGAAACCGTGTGACCCTAGCAGAACTGGCAAAAGAAAATCCGCAAAATCACCAGGTAATTACCAGCTTCAATAAAGCAGTGATTAAATCATAACCTATTAAACATGTATAATTTCCATATGACAGAATGTCCGTTTTACCGTTGACGCTACAATTGACAAGATAGATACCAAAAGGCCATGGTTTTTCCAGAAATGCTCAGACTGTAAATTAAAAATCTCCGAGAAATGGCCACATACCCAGTGCAGACAACCAACATCAGATGACGAGCTAATTTACAGGTAACCTAAACCATATACTAATTACTCCACCAATAACAATAATCAGTTTTTTATAAGATACCGCATATTATTGCTAAAAAATAACTTATCTATTTTTTTCACAGCTATTCTTTCAGGGTCCAGTTATCTGACGGTACCGCAGATGCAACAATGACATGCTTCAGTAATGAAGCAAACTCAATGGTCACAAATTGTAAAGAGTTGCTTAAAACAATACCTAACCAAAGCTCTTACGAGTACCCAGCAGAGATACTTTCTCTTCAGGGAAAAAGAAAAATCTTCCAGTTACACTTTGATCCAGACAGTACAAAAGAAAAACAAATTTTCATCCTTGATACCTGTTGGGATGCTATGCCTTTACTCACATCAGCTGATGCTACCATTGTCGAACCAAACATAGAATTTCCACACACTGCAGGACTGACAACAAATGAAACAGCTCCTACAACACCAGCCAACACAACACCAAACATGACCATTCCACACACCGAAACAACTGCAGCAGTAACACCCGATGAAACTCACATAACACCACCGCCGAAAGAATCTTCCCCATCTGAGCAATCACAGTCTAGAAAACAAGCACCAAGAAAAAGTACCAGGAGAGCTCTTTTTGCAGAAGACGAAGACCAACCCGCAACATCAGGTGGAAAAAAAACCAAGAAACAGGACTAATCAAAAGTGACAACAGATGCCGAGTGCAAAGTAGAATCACCAGTTGCCTATGTATAATAGCCTATCTTAAAAATAACTGTCTATGTAAATATTCTAAGATGCTGCCTGCAAGTGATCATGTAAGCAAACGTCCATTGTAAAATAGTTGTGGTGACGTGCATTTTGTGGCTGCCGCTACAGCCATTATTTTCAAGCAAATTAACAACTGCCTTTCTTACTTTGTCCGCTTATTTTTTCTTGCATCATTCAAAAAATTACCCGTGCAATGTTTAAATAGGCTGCCTAAAAACAACCCATGCACTGACTTCTGGCACAACACATAACAACATACCCCAAAACAGAAAGCTAAATAAACTCTTACCAAGACATACCACACACATGCACTCGCATTTCTCATAAACGCAAGATCAAATGAAACCGCAAATGTTATATGCAAGGAACTACATCATAGTCTCTAACCATTTACATGTTCCATTATTGATACAAGGTTAAATAATTTTACAATCCTTTATAGCAATCCATCACCGCAAGTCATAAAATGCACTAATAATAAACATACTATCACAAACACTAACAAAGCGATACTCTATTGTTAGATAATCGTATCTGAATAGCATTCCATAAACACTAACCAACATTCTATAAACACTAATACATATCACAAAAAAATTATAATCATTTTGCAACATAAAACAACATTTTAATAAACATAACCTTAATATTATATTGCCAACCATTAAACTTCTTACATTGTACTTATCATTCCAAAAAAACCCAGCATCCATACATAAACTGCCATAAAACAAAACATAACAAGCATATACCACAAACAGTGGCCAAAATCACTCGAACCAGAAAAGATTAATCTTCTTCTCCTCTCTTCCTTTGCGCGCCAAATCCATAGCCTTGATTAAACCAGCCAACACCTTCCTCTCCCTCTTCAAAGTATTCTCCAAACGCTCAAGACCAATCTCACCATCTTCATGAAACGGTAAGAAACCCTTACCTTCTTCTACCAGATCCTCTAGCCATTTAACCTTTGCATTTAATTCATCGCGCTTCTCACCCAACACCCTTAGCAACTGATCGTTCTCAGTATCATCTTGCTTAAACGCCACATGCAAACAATCATCCACTTCATTAGAACCAGCGGCAACCTTTAACCTTTGAAAATTAGGGGTGCGATGGACAGCGTACGCCGATATTCTAGGTGGTGTGGCCATTATAAACCCAAGCAATTAGGAAAATCTAAGTTAATTAGGGTTATACTTTTAGTGAAAAGGGAAAACGTGCCTATTTATAAATACCAAATGTGTACACAAAACACCACATCTATTAAACATTGCACAAACAAACCCCATAGATTCATAGAAAAAAAAATTATAATAAATGCAAAAACTTAAAACACACTACAAATACATTTTACAATAAAAAAATTCCGCAAAAAAAACAGGCCCGCCCGCAACGCGGCGGATTAACGCCATACTAGTGTCATTATATAACATGGAAATGGATAAAAATAAGAAGAATGATAAATGTTTTCAGACACATATTTCAAATGTAGAAAGAGAATTTCATGAGAGATGCATATTTTTTTGTAAATGCATCTTAAAATTAAGCTTGAAACTCGACTCGATCTTGATTATTACCACATTTAAAGCTCGAAATGGGTGAAAAATTGGCATATCAAGCTCGAATCGACTCAGTTATATAACTTTTATGTAACTACATGTATATAAAAAGATAAAAGTATAACATCATTGAAGCTCAACAAGAGCTCGCGAGCCTCACGAGCCAAGTATTTTCGAGATCGAACCCGACTCAAAATAGTAACTCAGGAACACCTTACCGGCTTACCTCATTACTCACACTACCAAAAACCAGTCGGACTGGACCAAAATCAAAAGCATTTCCGCGCCCACATTTCACTTCACTCACCAAAATCAAATCAAACACCACCCTTCACTTCACTTCACTCACTCACATCGCCGCCGTAAACCACCATGTCCTCCTCCTCCGACCACCGCGTCGGAGATCTAATAACCGAACTAATCCACCGTCTCACACCAAACCCTAACCCTAACACAATCAAATACGCCACACGTATCTTAACCAGCCGTATGTCCCCTTCAATAACCCCAGATGAATCCTCAATTGCTTTATCTATCAAATCCCTTTTAGTCAAACAAGGTAAATTATCCGATGCTTTGTCTTTTGCAGATCTCTATTCTAAGTTTAGTAACAAATTAGGACCTGGTTCTGTTAAAAACAAGTGGGCCCTACTTTATTTGCTTAAAACCATCTCCCAGGATGGTAAGACAGTGTCCGATGGCCTCCCGGTTTTATTCCACCCCGAAATTAGCCGAAAAAGTGAAAAGGATGGGAGTTTTGGGAATGTGGGTAATGGGGGAGTGGGAGGGGGAGGAGTGTTGCTTGTGGCGAAGGATAGTGAGAATTTACGAGATTTGGCGTATAGGGAGTATGGGGTGATTGTGAAGGAGGAGAATAATGTGACGGAGGAGGTTTTAGTGAGGGATGTGTTGTATGCGTGTCAAGGGATTGACGGGAGGTATGTGTTGTTTGACGAGAGTGTGGATGGGTATATATTGCCGGATTCGATTAAGGTAGGGAAGAGTGTGCGGCTGATGGTGAGGAAGTTGTGTGAGTTAGGTTGGTTGTTTAGGAAGGTGAAAGGGTATGTTGACGAGAGTGTTGAGAGGTTTTGTGATGAGGATGTTGGGACGGTTGGGCAAGCATTTTGTGCAGCGTTGCAAGATGAGTTGGGGGAGTATTATAAGTTGTTAGCGGTTTTGCAAGCGCAGGCGATGAATGCGATTCCGTTGGTGTCGGAGGGAGGGAGTGGTGGGAATTATTTGTCGTTGAGGAGGTTGATGGTTTGGTTTGCTGAGCCGATGGTGAAGATGAGATTGATGGCGGTTTTGGTTGATAGTTGTAAGAGTTTGAAAGGTGGTGCGATGGCTGGGGCGATTCATATGCATGCTCAACATGGGGATCCGCTTTTGCATGATTTTATGAAACGGTTGCTTCGTAGGGTGTGTTCGCCTCTTTTTGAGATGGTGAGGAGTTGGGTTTTGGAAGGGGAGTTAGAAGACATCTTTTCGGAGTTTTTTGTTTTGGGGCAGTCGGTTAAAGCCGAGTCCTTGTGGAGGGAAGGTTATAGGCTGCATTCTGCAATGCTTCCGTCTTTTATATCTCCGTCACTTGCTAGACGTATACTAAGAACAGGTAAGTCCATTAATTTTCTTAGAGTATGCTGTGAGGATCGTAGTTGGGCTGATGCAGCAACAGAAGCTGCAGCTGCGACTGGGACCACAACTAGGAGAGGGGGTCTTGGATATGGTGAAACTGATGCGCTAGAGTCATTAGTCACCGAAGCTGCTAGGAGAATAGATAAGCATTTAATGGATGTTGTTTACAATCGGTATAGGTTTAAGGAACATTGTCTTGCTATAAAGCGATATCTTCTGTTAGGACAAGGTGATTTTGTTCAGTATCTAATGGATATTGTCGGGCCAGAGCTTTCAGAGCCTGCTAATACTATCAGCTCGTTTAAACTTGCTGGGCTATTAGAGAGTGCAATCCGGTCATCTAATGCACAATATGATGACCCTGACATTTTAGATAGATTGAGGGTCAAAATGATGCCGCATAATACTGGAGACAGAGGGTGGGATGTGTTTTCGTTGGATTATGATGCAAGAATTCCGTTAAATACGGTGTTTACGGAATCTATTATGGCTAAGTATCTGAAAATATTTAATTTCTTGTGGAAGCTTAGGAGGGTAGAGCATGCACTTATCAGTGCGTGGAAGACAATGAAACCAAACTTGATTACTTCTCGTTTTTACAGTAAACTCCCGAAAGCTGTTAAGTTCTGGCTAATTTTGACATCACGGAGATGCCAAGTTCTTTGGAATGAAATGAATCATTTTCTTACTAACTTGCAATCTTATATCATGTTTGAAGTGTTGGAGGTGTCATGGGCTAATTTTTCTGATGAAATGGAAGCTTCTAAAGATCTTGATGACCTACTTGCAGCCCATGATAAGTACCTTCACTCAATTGTCGAGAAGTCTCTTCTTGGAGAGCGTTCTCAAGCTCTGTATAGAACCTTGTTCATGCTGTTTGATCTCATATTACGGTTCTGTAGTCATGCTGATCGGCTTTATGAAGGAATTTATGAATTTCAAGCAAGGTATTCATATTTCTTTGCCTTCATATTAGAGGTAACAAAGTGGGTGGGTTAGTTGGGTTGACCCTTTTATTTATTATAAGTAAGTCTGACCAATATGATTTCGGTGATCATCTAATTGTTTTAAATTAAGTTATTTAGACAGTTTTTTTGGGTTAAAAGTACACATTGGCTACTTACTACCTATCATTTCTAAAGCAATTTATCTACTTGTTCGACATGTTAGAGATAAAAGTATAAAGCATAACTGGGAGGTGAATCGCAACCTCTATTCCATAGGTTCTCCTACATAAAAACCTTGCAAGTTGATGAAGCAGATTGTCTTATACTCTCATTAACCAAATTATGCAGAACAATGGAAGGCGAGACCGGACAATCAAGGAGTTCTAAAACGAAAAGCTCGGATTCTGATTCATGGCTCAGTGAAAGCAGGAAAGCCATAGCACAACGTGCCGATGAATTTCTTCGAAACACGGGACAAGATATCGATGCAGTGTCAAAGGAATATTCATCTCTCTTCAAGGGATTTATTTCTCAGTTGCCTGTGCAACAACATATTGATTTGAAGTTCCTCATGTTCCGGCTCGACTTTACTGAATTCTATGGATCTGCAACTTAACTTTGGAAAAAATGCTGTTGAAACATCTTCCACACACATTCAACTTAACATGTTAGTCATGTAGGAAGCAGAGTCCCATCATTTAATTAGCCAGATCGGACATTCGGTGGCTATCAAACTCTTGTTGATGTAGCATTTTGTAAATCATTTCTTGTTCTTTAGGTATAAATCCCGTATCTTTAATTTAATTTAATTTACATTAATTTGATATGAAGATCGTATCTAGCTCACTGAACCTTGTTTAGATGCTTATGTGTTCCACTTTTTTTTGTTTTTTTTTTCAGATTCAATTTAGCTCACGGGATAATGATCTGTGCAAATGCAGTCCAAACGAAGGTATGCTGCTGCTGCTTTGTAACCATTTTGTCAATACCCAAGTCCATTTGTCTTTTGGTAGTATGGTTCAAAGCCAGCAATTTCAGGCTTGTAGATGTGTACTATAGATTTGTAGTGGCTTGACTAAGAGTGATGAGTGCTGTTTGTGTGCTTTGAGTTCTATACCAATTTTTGTATTCGAACTTTCTGTCAATAGTTTGGTATGTGTTTACCAGTTGAAATGCAGTTTTTACATTATGATTGGATTGCAAAGTGTTATCTCATTTTTCCTGCTCTATGTGCGTTATATATGAATCGTACTCGTTCACACCCTTTCTTCCTTCTTACATTCCTGTTCAACTTGAACCTGATGCGATTTTTTAGCTATAGGAACTTGTTTGGTTTTCAAAGTCTGTATAACAATGGAGCCTAAGTTTCTGTGGTTTAGACATGATCTTCATGCGTAGTAAAATCTATTGTATGTTCGGGTGGCTGGTTGCAATGTGTGCTTAGGCTTCCTTGTGCACTTTGATGAGTGTGATTAGCTTAAACCTCACAAGGGTAAGGAAGACCATATCGGGCTCATGTTATGTAGTTCTGCTATAAATCAATATGTCAGTGTTCTCCTTCACTAAGTTCTTTTGGTCTGCATTAAGCTTTGTTGCTAACACTGTATTTTGTTTCCCTGGAGAGACATTAAAATTGTGGTCTCAACTTTCAAGTTTTCTTTCGGATATAAGAATTGATTTGGAGTGAAAAATTTAGGGGATTTTATCTCCCGTAGGTTTCAGGAAAAAAGTATTAAAGATTATTTTACCGGGGGTACCCCCCCCCCCCCCCCCCCCCCCCCCCTTGTCCCCAACCAAAAAAAAAAAAAAAGAAAAGAAAAAGTATTAAAGATTTTATAAGCTGTTTTAATGACCAAAAGGTACTCGACTCGACCTACTTTATATACACCCCATAACCTGCATCCATTCTTCTACCATTAACTATTGTAACTAGCAGAACTGAGCAGCGTATCATTCTTCTTCGTTTTGCACAAGTAAGTTTCATTTTCATCTTGCTATACATTCATTCATTTGTGAAAAACTGAAAACAACTTGCTTTGTTGGTTTTTTATTGTTTTGTTATTATATCTTATGATTTATGAATGTATTATTATATGGTCTTTTGGAATTTTCAAAATCTTTGATTTGATTGAGTAGTTGGAATGTTTTGTTTTAAATACATACAAAATAGCGTGATTAAACTACATAGATACAAGCATCATGCAGTCATGATCTCTGGCCGGCGGTTATTCGTTTTCTCTTTTATCGACTCCAAGAACTAAGGCTAAATAATGCTTAGAACCACGTTTTAACTTTATGTCGGTTCAACCTTGTAACTTGTTTAGTTGTTTTCATAGTTGTTCTGCCTCTAGACTTTTTCCATGTTAGATTTCACAACATTCATCATTTCATCGCGCAAGTTCCTTGACTTTTTTTGTATCTTTAAACCTTTCATTGTCATGACAGATAGTTTAAAGTTTGTTGACTTTTATTATTAACCATAGAATTAATGCATGGGCAAGATTTGCTGAATCATATTTTCAGTTTTTCACAATTACTGCTGCATGCACATGGACCAAAACAGACAATGCAGTCTCTGTGCTTTGAATTCTATACCAATTTTTGTATTCGAACTTTCTGCCAATAGTTTACCAGTAGAAATGCAATTTTTAGATTATGATTGGATTGCAAACTGTTATCTCGTATTGCCTGCTCTATGTGTGTTATGTATGAATCATTCTCATTCACACCCACCCTTTCTTCCTACATTTCTGTTCAACTTGAACTTGGTGCAACATTTTTAGCTATAGGAATTTGTTTGGTTCTCTAAGTCTCTAACAATGGAGCCTAAGTTTTCGTGGTTCAGACAATGGAGCCTAAGTTTTGTATGTTTGGGTGGTTGTTGCAATGCGTGCTTAGGCTTCCTTGTGCACTTTTGATGAGTCATTTTGGCTTAATCCTCAAAAGGAAACATATAGACGAACACAGCACCCTAAGTCAGGTTTTTGCTCGCATGGCTGGTGGTGGTGGTGGTGCTGCTGTTATAGCCTAGGCGCGGGTGAGGAAAGTGCACTTCTAAATGCTTTTGATGTGAAAAGCTTTTACTGAGTGAGTATTTTTAATATAAGTAAATATTTATATATCATTCAAGTGATTTATCATCCTAATATATGTAAATATGTACGACTTTATTTCATTGGGGACATTTAAGTATGAGTTCTCGATGATATATTTAACAAGTTAAAATACATGGGCAAGGGCATTCGGTAAATTTAGTTACAAAGCTAACCATGAATGACAAAGGCACATGTATAATCTCCTAAAAAGCTTCTGTTAGTTTTATTACACCATTATCATTTGTTACTATTTCATGGTTCAAGAACCAAGCACAAAAACGCCATATACAAACACAAACAATACATCTTTGGCTTAATTTTGCTATTTGAAGCAAGAGGATAGCCGGAGCAATTCAAGAAAGAGTGTCAATTCGATCTGATGTTATAGATTGAGGTGGCCTGAGTGTGTTTTTAGGAGCACTTATCCATGGGCTACCTGCAATTGCAAACCTCCATAATGCACTAACATGTTCCGGCAAAGCATAATCTATACCCACACGTGGTCCCACTAACATATCCTTCACTTCTGGGCCATCCAAGAGTTCCAGACCACCTAAAAGGACAACCACAACTGATTATTAGTCACATTTCAAAAAGAAGTATAATAGACAAAAATAGAAAACATATGATCAGTCGTTTACCAGGGCTGAAGAGAGCATGGTTTGTCCAGTCTCTTGAGATTCCTAGTGCTTGCCCGATCTAAGTGATATTGTCCCATCCAATTGTTAGATTTGAGAACACAATATGATACGGAAACAAGAAAGGGTTATGGAGACTGACCTTGCCTGGCCCTGTAAGAAGAACTGGCTTCTCGGTATCCAAACCTCGACGTTGTTTGATAGTTTCCAACCCTGTTGATTCATATTATATAGTAGTTTTGTAGAGATTCATATTAGACAATATCCAACCCCGACATTGTGTTTTATCTCAAACGGGTCAATTAAGTTCTTTTAAGGAAAAATGAAAGTTGTTTTTCAAATCAAAATTAATGAGCTTCAACCTCAAAAATCATTTTATGAGCATAGTTATATAAGAAGCTTAAAAAAAAAGGCATGAGAGGGATGGCCCCAACCTGACCTGTTTAAACCAGCTACCCAACTTTTGCCACCCACCCATCTTGCCACCTCAAGTAGGTGGCAAACATCACAACAAACAAGCAAAGAAGGTAGACTTGCTGAGGCCAAAATTATTGGTATCAATTTTAGACTCGTTACAAGTTCAGTCAAAAAAATTAATTAATATTTTTATGTATGTAAAGTGAGTAAAGTAACAACGTTCTCACAATTCTCATTGCTGTCCGATTCAGAACTTATAGATTAGTTTGTTTGACCAAAAGGCCAAAGTCTACACTTTTTCTTTGCAGATATGGCTAGATTTTGTGTGTACTTTGGGTCCAAGCACAATTGAAACATTTCACTTGAATGTTGTTTTGTAAAATCATTGACTAGCACCTTCAAGTATGACATACACCGGAACCTTGTGGAACAAGATTATAATAGCTACAATAATTTCTAAAGATAACAATAAGCAAATGCATCAATAAAACTTGAAATTATGGCTATTTCACGTTATAGAGAACATATTATAGAAATTTACCGGCGACAGGAGCACAAGCACGAATCAAGACAGCCGATCCAATTCCTTCTTTGTCAGCCACAACATTGAGCATGGTATGGAGACCATAGCAAAGATAGACATAAGCATGCCCTCCTGGTCCAAACTATGCAATATCCCAAATCAAAAGATAAGCATACAAATTATTTAAAAAACTGAATCTATCTAAAACACCTCATAAAATATACTAATAAACACATACTTTCAAACCTAGTTTAAACAGACATTACATAAGTACATCAATGTTACAGTATAATATGAACTCTGAATTCTTTTATCAAGTTCTTAAATGATAATGAATCAGAGATGCAATACAGAGCATGTGAACATGTGGAGTTACTATGGGCAAGTGAAAGTCACAAGATATACGACAATGCATGGATCATAAATTTTATGGGTTATCGCCAATTAAACTATACATACTTTCACCGAAAATGAGATTCCTTATTTCTCTGTTCAATTGGTACTCCAAGTTGAAAAATGCGTAGGGCTAACTTTCAGTTTACGCTCGACTTAGACCTAACATAATCTGACGACAGCAATCATTAACCCATAATGATACTAGACAATATAATGTAAGGTCACATTTGGTTTGCAATTAGAAATCACTAATTTATTATACTCGAACCCCCAATCCAAACACCCCCTAAATTAAGGTAAATGTAAACCATATTCATTCATGTGGAAGAACTCCCAAGTGAAAAAATTTATCCACGTATTACAAACTTTTTAAGGTGGTGTTACTAGCAAGGTACTTATTTAGAAGCTTGAAATTTACTACTCGCCCTTACGGCCTTACCTTAAGAGTAACTCAGTCAGACCATAAAGATGATACATTTTATCTTCAATAAGTAAACTGTAGCCCAAATTTATGCAGTGAAAAATAATTTATGTTACTCTGTTCACCAACATTTGACGAAGAACTCCCTAAATAACGATGTATTATGAACAAATACAACTAAATACAAATATACATGCTACTTCACCCATAAATCGAGTAAGAGATATCTGTTGACTTTCAAAGTTGATTTGGAAGATGGTTCAGACATTCGATTAGGTTATAGCACGGAATAATAACTGTATAAATGAATAGTGGCTTACATAAAAAGCGACATATTTGATAAGACTATGAATAAAATGAATACAGGACCGCCAAATTTTCCATGTTAATACTTTCTTTGTAAGGTTTTCTTAATATGATATGAATTTGCTCATCATACATGCAACACTATCGAGGGTTTAACTTCCCATCATCTAATCACCAACCAAAAGACACATATTTCTATGAACAAGCAAAACTAAAGGGGAAAAGAGAGTATAATGTGATCTTACAAGAGGAGCAGTTCTTGAAGTAACGCCAACTCGACCATGACAAGCTGAATCATTAGATCTATATGCTTCTACCTGCCATTTAACCAGTCACACACTACTGTAATTAATACCAATCGATATTGTAACAAACACACATGCAAATAAACACATCAAAAGTTCAACAAAAGCAAGCTTACATGCTTACCACTAAGCTAATTTGCTTAAGCTCACTTATATGAAAACGAAGATAACTAATAATAAGGTTAAACTAGATATATAGCTCTTTAATTACTCTACACATTTACATGCCCTGGATCACAAAACTTATAACGACGAGTTAAATAGGTGTTCGGTACATGTTTAGTGACATTATGCCACTACTGAATAATAAAGTGACCAATTTAACAGGTTGCCCTATGTTTGAAGACCATAATTGCATATAAAGTATCCAATATATAATACAAAAAAGTAAAAAACAATAGAGATCTGTATCAGTCAATCAATTAAAGGGTCTATTTTTTATTTCCTTTTTTTTGGGCAAAAAACAAGAATTATAAAAAAAGTGCCCCTTCATCGTAGTGTTAGAAAAACTCTTAAAGAAACGTACATGAAACTACATGATTCGCACACTAATACGGTTCAGATGCTATCGACTGTTGTACAAACTGACATTAACATTATAAAGCTACGAAGACCATCCTAGTGAAACTAAGAAAATAAAAATGATGAACCAAGCATCATTGATTGAGACCCATGGTAAGTGGTTTTTGATACAACATTACAAGCCTGTAAGAATACCTTCAATTATGCTTCAAATAAAGGCAGCCAACACAAATTTCCTCAATGAAAACTGCGTTGTTCCTTGAATTCCAGATTTCCTGAATTGCAAATCGACCCAAAAGCCGCCAAAACTTACCAGTTACCACCCTTGCTGCCCTTCTCTAAACTACTTCAACTTGGTAATTATATTCTTTCTCATTATATCTAAGACTTCTTAATGTTGTTTTACGAGTGTGTCTAACTAAAGCCCCTAAAACCAAAGTCGCTAACATCACCATTGAAGACCTCTAGAAAATTACTTAACATATAGTAATTGCAAAACACTAAAAGCGCCTTTTCTAAGCATAAGGCATTATTATCATACACAATAAAAGTACAAAGCAACACATTATAATTATTAAAAAAAAAGAAACAAATAATTTTATCTAGTACCTCAGTAATCTGTAGAACAACATCATCTTTTTTAAGGTACTTGCCAAGCAATCTTGGTGCAAGATCAAGCGCATCTACTTGGTAAAATTCAGGACCCAATATTTGGCTATTTTCCAACACAAATGTTGGTTTTGATTCTTGTAAATTTATATCGAATTTGATTTTAGATTTGGTTTTTGATTTCTGGGTCTTTAAATTTGGTTTGACTTTTAGTATTTGAGATTTGGGATCACTTGTGGAGCAATTTATGGGGTTTTTAAAGGGTTTAATTACTCGATTGAATCGTTTTGTGATCTTCATTTTGCAATTGAAACAATGGTGGTCAAAGAGGGTTTTGTTTGGCGGGTGTTTGAAGAGTTGAACAAATATGGGATGTTTGGATATGGACATTATTTCATGAGTTAACTACATTTTTGGTCCTCGTGGTTTTTTGGGTATTTCATTTTCAGTCCAACTTTTGAAAAAGTGTTGGGCTTGGTCCAAAGTGAAACAGCCGTTTCAGGTTTGGTACATTTTTTTAACTTCGTTAGTTTGACTGTTAAATATCAAGGCATTATTGTCTTTTCAAATATTTATTAAAGGAAAAAAAAGTGGGGACCACACCCCACCACCTACAACGCTCAAATCATTTTTCATAATTCATAACCACCGACCACCATCACAATCCGGCAAAGATCCGAAATCAACAACTTCCCATTCCACTATACTGTAAGGAATTATTGAAGATACTGCTGACTGATACTGCTGACAGGTTCCTGCGGAAGCTTAGAGTGTTTCTGCTGATGACTGGTTCCTGCTGACGTATAGAGACCCTACGGATAGAGTTAAACCGTGGATAGAACTTATGTAATTTAGGACAAGATATGTAGAATATCTTTTATTAGTTTATTATTATTCGTTTCTTGTAAGAAAGATTAGGGTTTCCATTAGTATATAAGGAACCCTAGGTCATTGTTTTATGTACGAGTTTTCATAACATTATTAGTAGAAGTATATTGATCTATAGAGGATCAAGTTTAGTATATAAGTTTGTTTTTATATTCCGCAATAATTACAAGCTCACAGAGATTATCTAACTTAGTCTTACTGGTGATTACATTAGTAGGCTAACGATTTATTGGTTCGAGATCTATCAAGATATAGATCCTAACAAGTGGTATCAGAGCCACGAGATACTCTCTGTAACCTCAACACAATCACATAACTTTTCACCCAGTACCAATGGGAGACAAACCAGGCAGTGATGTTACTCTCTCAGAAGCAGGCTCTCTCACTCAATAACTACAACAGGTGGCCTTCTCTAACAGCAATGCCAAGCTTCCTTTTCTCAGGAAGGATGAGTATGAGATCTAGGCCATGAAGATGCAAAACTGGATTGCAAGTGTTGACTATAACCTCTGGAATGTTATACTCAATGGTTGTCGTCCTAAAAAGCAAACTGTAGATGCTGATGGCAAAATTAAGATTTTGGAACCTGTTTCCGCTGAAGAAATTCTTGCTATACAAAGGGAGAACAAAGCAAGAACTATATTGCTGCAAGCAATCCCTGATGACCACATGGGAGATTTTCATTCAATGACTGATCCAAGAGAAATCTGGTGGGCTATAAAAGCTAGATTTGGGGGGAATGATGAATCAAAAAGGATGAGAAAGAGTATGTTGAAACAAGAATTCCAAGAATTCAGAATAACTGAAGAAGAAGGTCTCCACAAAGGCTATGACAGGTTTCAGAAGATACTGAGTCACTTGAATCAACTTCTAGCCAGACCTGACAATGAGGAGGTGAATTCCAGGTTTCTAAGAGCCTTGCCTCCCTCATGGTCTCAGGTGAGTATATCATTGAAAACCAAAGGTGGCCTGGACTACCTCAGTTTTGATGACTTGTACAACAAACTCAGAGCTTTGGAAGGCGACATAAAGGGATTCTCTCCATATGCAGCAATGATAATGCGTTTTTTGAGTGCGTATAAAAAATATACAAGGTAGACGTGAGTGGAGTTCACTGATCAACCTTTAGGAAAAGGAAGACTTGCGAAAACTTGTGAATACAGTATATATATGTGATACCGGGTAAGTGATTACCCGGGTCGTGTCCCAACGAGGTGTGAATGGGCAATATCGTGTGAGATTCGTGAGTAAAATGCTTGTATGAATGATGAGAGATTATTTGGTATTGTGGAATTACGAGAAATTGCAAATAACGTATGAACAATTTAATAAACGTAACTAAAACATGAATACAAACAAGGAATGAAAACTAAAACTTTAAAAACTACTAAAAATCCTACGGGAATGATAATTGGAAACTAGGGAACCCTAAAACATAATCTAATTTAAAAACGTACAAGTAACTTTGAATAAAACGTGAACGCGCAACATAAAACATGAAAATGAAGCTACACTAATCCTACGGGTGTAAAAATTATTTTTTTTACGATTCTAATAATAAAAGAAAATTTTTAGAAAAAGAAAAATATTTTTTAGACTTTTATATTTTTTATAATGATTTAAAAATAATTAAAACTAAACTAAATCATAAAAAAATACTAAAATTGATGGGAAAAATCTGAAAATTTTATAGAAATTAAATAACCCTAATTCTAACCTAGGAAAAATAAAAAGATGAAATAAGCAGTTAAGAATAAGCAAAAAATAAGAAGATAGAAAACTGAAATGGAAATAAGCAAAATCATTAACACTACAAATACTAAAGTAAATGTAATATTACAAGAAAACAATAGTAGAACAAATGGTAAGGGAAGTTTGCTTGTGTGTTTGATGGGGTCCTGAGGACCCAGGTTCGAGCCTGGCAACACCCAATTTGTTTTACAACATCTTTTTTTTTTTTTTTTTTTTTTTTTTTTTTTTTTTTTTTTTTAAGTTATTAAAAAGCAGAAAATATTAAACTTTAATAAAGACAAACATTTTGAAAATACAATATAAGAAGGGAAATAAGCTGAAACTAAAACAATTTTAACTAAAACTATGAAAAGGAAAATTATGAAAGCTTAAAAACCACTTGGAAAGCTAAAGCCTAAGTAAACTGTAGGAGACTTAATAAAATATGAATAAGCTAACAAAACTTAAAGAGCTGACCCACAAGAACCAATGAGTCCAGAGATAAGCAAAAGATGAGATTAAACTAAGCTAATCCCAACAGATCCTAAGGGTGGTTCGGAGCTGCTTTGCAACTGAGCAGCAGGTTTGAGGGCAAAAATAAGTTGGATGAGAAGCAAGATAGACCAATCAAACGACTCATGCAACAAATCAGTACTGTGAGGTATCCAAATCGTCTAAAATCAAGGCCTAAGCTCAAGTTTGGAGCAAGTTATGGTCATTGCAAAACAGGTCAGCAGGCCAAAAACTTTTGTGCAAGGGGGATATTTTAGACTAGGAAAGAGCTGCTGAAAAAAAATTATAAAAATAGAACCTTATAAACAAGCTGATAAAGAAACTCTATGCCAATTTTAAGGGTAATAGGTTAAGGAATAAACAAATAACAAGTTACCTATTGAGGGCAGTTACTAACTGATGCAAAAACCAGGTGGGTACAAAATGGTGGATTGCAGGCACCGGATTTGCAAAGCGACTGAGCTTCTAAATAAAAAATCAAGTTTGGATTAGTGAAAATAATGCTACTAACTAATTGTCTACCTAATTGCAAACTCTAATTCTCACTAAATCTAAACTAAATCTTAGATCAAAAGGGCCTGTGTGGAACAATTTGCCAACTGATGCAACAGGTAAAGAAGTGGGTTAAAATGGGCAAACATAGGTGAGCTTTGACCTTGGAATCCTAGATACTGGATGACACAAACTTGAAACTAAACTACCTTGTACTAAATTCACGCAAGAATTACAACTAAAGGGGCTTAAGCTAAGAACCTACTTAATTACCTACATAAGACAGTTAAGATAAAAAAATTGTAAAGACAGGGTTGAAACTTGAAAGGTTATATGTTTAAACAGCTAAATGGAATTATAACAAGCAGATGTGAATAATTGAAAAGCACTGGAAACAAGCAGTTTGGCTTAAGTAGATGCTAACGTAGTAATGGAAAACAACTTTTGATTAACTAAAAATTAACTTACAAATTCTGAGAACGTTAAACTGAAAACATTTAAACTAACGTAAAACTACTCTTACTACTAAACTAATTCTAAAAAATAAATCCTAATTGCCTCATAACATTGGCTACAAGCTACTATATATACAACTGAGGTCTAGGGAAGCTTTTGCTTTGTCTTCTTCTCTTGTGTTTCTTTTGTGAGAAGTGAGAAGCCTTGGACCATTTGTGCTTTCTCTTATGCAATCTTGGCCATTGGATGGTCTTGAAGCCAAAGCCTTTGACTTTAAGCCGTGGGATCAAATAGGGGCACATTGGATTGGTGACATGGACAAGGGAGGTGTGGTATCATGTGATGGGGGAGCTTTTGAGGAGGATGGAATGGTGGCGTGTAGCAGTGGTGGTGAAGGGTGTGGGTGGTTGATATGCTGGGTAAAACGGGGGTTGGGGATGAAGGTGTGTTTGACCAGGTTTGGGTAAACGTTTCATTATAACGTGAAAAGGGGGCGTATTTTATTAGGGATAGGTTTTGCTTGGGCTTGGGGAGGAACTGGGCCAAGGGTGTTGGTATGTGTTGGGTTGGTTTTGTTTGTAGACAATAAACACTTAGGCCCGTTTGGTTTTTATCCAAAGTAAACACAAGGATCAATTTTGTGCAAAACTGAAAATTTGAGGGCTGGACTTGTAACTTTTCCAAACTATCACCAAGGGTCATATTTGCCGTCTTAAAATTTCCAAAGGACGTTTGATGTACTTTTCCAATTTACAACACCCAGGGGTCATTTTTGCCAAAAATCAAAGTTAAGGGACCAAAATCGTAATTTCCTCAAACTTATTACCCAAGGACCATAATTGATAACTTTTGAATTTTAAAGGACTCGGGTTGACTTTTCTTTCAAAATTATTTTACCAAGGACCAATTTTGTCAATTTGTTAACGTTCAAGGACTGATTTTGACAACTCTTCATATTTTGCTCGTTTTTCGTCTGTTTTCAATCCTTTATACCTGAAATACTCAAAAACACACTCCAAAGATATTTGTGATGTTATTTGACCATTTTGAAGTGTTTTTGATTGTTTTGACTCGAAAATTGGACGAAAAGATATGTGCAAAAAGACACATATCAAGCAACTCCTTCACAATCTGCATTTGTCAGCTCTAACTCAAACTACATACCACATACCTATACAAGTCCATCCCCAGTACCACAGGTTTACTCAAGTCCATCCACTCCAAGTCAAAGTCTTCCCATTACTACATTGTCTTTTTCAAATGCTAATCCACTCACTCATCCAAAAATTAGTAATGTGATGGAAGATGTACTTCATTCATTTGTTGCTGAAGTTGATAAACAGCAACAAATAGCTTATGAAGATTTTGAGCAGATTGATGAACTTGCTTTAGAAGAGTTGGACTTAAAGTGGCAAATGGCTATGCTCTCTCTCAAGGTCAGAAGATTTGAGCAAAAGGTTGGTAAAAAGCTCAATGTTGATGGTAGAGATGCAGCTCGGTTTGACAGGAGGAAAGTGAAGTGCTATGCTTGTGGAGAAATTGGCCATTTTGCAAGAGAGTGCAAAACCAAAAAGGGTGAAGCTAATACCAGATACTCAGCATACAAGAAGAAAGAGGTGGAGGCTGGTGAATGAAAAGCCTTGGTAACTGCTATAGATGCTGGTGTTGACTGGAATGAGCATGAAGATGCAACAAGCAGCCCTCCTCAAATCTCCTGCATGGCTAGTTGTGATGATGACTTCGGCCTCATGGGCTTCTCTCCTCAGGTATCTACTTGTGTTTGTGATTGTGATTCTAAATATACAACTCTAAAAGAAGCTTATGATGAGTTGAAACCAAAATATAATGAGTGTTTTATTGAAGCTGCAACTTACAAAGAAGCTTTTAAAACCTTAGAACAACAGAAGATGTGGTTTCAGCAAAATCAATTAGCTTATGAGGAAAATATTAGAGTTTTAAGTAGAGATTTAGAGAATACTAGCAATGAATTAAAGTTTTCTGAAAAAGGAAAAGCTGGAATTGAGTCTGAGAAAGGTGTTTTGCAAGAGAAATTGGATAAAGAAGTAGCTAGGCATAAAGAGTGGCTAGTTTCAGGTGATAAATTATCTAGGTTACTCTACAGTAGTAAGTCTGTAACATCTGAGATAGGTCTAGGGTTTAAGAAATATGTTGGTCCAGAAGCAAATCACTATTTAGATAAGAAAAATCATAATTATTTTGTCCCTATGAACTATCTAAAGGAAGGTGAGATGCATGCTGTACCAGGACATATCAGATGTGTATTTATGCCTACCACCAAAACCTGTGACTTTGATGGTTCACACCATCTGTTTGGAAAAAAAGTCTAAGGACTTGCCAAACAAGTCTGAAGACTCTCCAACCACTAAGCCTATATCCCATAAGTTGGACTTACCAGAATCAAAGGAAAACACTGGCATTAGGATCAATGACTCCCCTGACTCTAGAAGTATATCTAGTAATGATTCTAACACTTATGTCTCTTGTTCTTCCAGGGACAAGGCATCAGAGACCTCTAGTTATGCCAGCTGTGATTCCAAGACCAAGTCAGCCTCACCCAAGTCCTCAATAAAGCTTTCTGACAAGTCATCTTACAAGTCTGTGGACTCTGAAGTTGCTGCTGATGAAGTTACTTCTAAGACAACCTCTTCTGAAGACTTGTTATTTACTTCTTTTGAAAACAATTCCTTTCAGTATTTGCAAAACAATTCTATTTCCGGTGTTTCTTTGAATAATTCTGTGTTTAATAAGACATCTTTTGGATTTAATAAATCTTCTAAGAAGAAGAAGTGTTTTGTTTGTGGTAGCAAATTGCATTTGATTAAGGATTGTGATTTTCATGATAAGAGGATGGGTGTTTCTGTTGTTAATAATAGACCTAGACAAAAGTGGATTAACACTTGTACCAAACCCTCATTAGTTCCACAAGCAAATTATAAGGAATTATTGAAGATACTAATAACCAACGCCCTGCCTCTCTTTATATAATAGAGAGGCTAGGGTTTACATAAAAACCTAGCTTACTATGAAAGCTAACTAAATATTTCATCTTAGGTCCTCATTGTTTCTTCTTTCTTCATTCTTCTCGTGGGTTTTGTAATCTTCAAATCTTTAATTCCCAACAATCTTCCCCTATTTGATATTACAAAACAATCTGTATGAAGAAACAATGCTAAACATGTCATCACAAATAATAAGCTGCACATCATAACTATTCTTCCCCTTTTTGTAATCATTTAATAGGGTCTTGTGCAACTCCGTAAACGCTTCCACTAGTATATAAGGAACCCTAGGTCATTGTAATAGAAACAAGTTTTAGTACGAAGTTTTATTAATATTATCGATCCATAGAGGATCAAGTTTAGTATACGTTTGTTTTTATATTCCGCATAATAACAAGCTCACAGAGATTATCTAATTTAGTCTAGCTAGTGATTACATTAGTTGGCTAACGATCTATTGGCTCGTGATCTATCAAGGAATAGATCCCTACAAAAGTGAAGGTCTTGGTAGAGCCATCTTGTCTATGAAGGACATTCACGTGTCCTTGACCAAACAGAGAATCAACAAGTTTCCATTTCGCAATTTTCTCCCAAACAACTGGATCTTGGCCATCATCAGAATCATAGTCAATAAAAGTACTATCCTCTAATGGAGCATCCTTAGAAGCCTTCCTCTTTATAGCTTTAGTTTTTCGCCGAGTGCCAGTAGTAGCAGGAAGTGAAGGACCATCAGCAGGTTCTTCTTTAGGAACTGGTTTTGAAGCATCAGGAGTAACTTGTGCTGAAACATCAGCAGGAACATCTGCTGAATCATCATCAGGGACTTCTATTGGAGCATCTGCTGAAGCATCATGTGAATCATCAGGTTGAGCTTCAGTAGTAGCAGGTTGAGCTTTAGTAGCATCAGGATGAGAAACTCCAGCAGAATGAAAAGCTTCAGTAGAAACAGGGTCTGGAATAACAGTTGAAGGATGAGCATCAGGAGTATCATCCAGCTGAGTTAACACTGAGGGAGAATGCACTTTCTCCTGACCAACAAAAGATGAATCAGTGGATTCAGTAGGCTGATCAGCAGAATCATTAAGCCTAGTTCTCTTAACAACAGGCCCATCCAAAAGTCTGCCCCTCTTCTCTAAGACATCTTCAACATTGATACCAGAAGAATGAAGATTGGAAATGATTTTGTCATAATAAAGTGAGCTGTTGATCTAAAAATCCCCAAACCTTCTTTTGAGTCCATCCTGACCCAAACATAGAACATCCTTGATTCTTGACAAACTGCCTCATATATTTCTTGATTTCTGCCTTTGTCCAAGGTCTTTCCCTGAGATGTTTAGCTTTTCTCTCTTCCTCATGTCTTCTCTGCAACTTACCTCTTTCAACCATCATCTGGACAAAGTCAGGGTTATTAACTCCAAGCACAAATTCACCCAAATTAGGCTTAGTAGCAGCCTGTTCAGCCAAATTTTCCCATTGCTCTGCAGAAAGAGTCTTAGCTATTTCATCTAGTTCCTTTTGTCTTTCAGCAGGCAGAGTACTAGTAAATGGAGTTCCCATCTTATCCAAATCAGCTTTTATTTTCCTAGCAAGTGCTTCTGAGGCTTTCATATCCAACTGAACCTTTGTAGCTGCAGCATCCTCTTTAGCTTGCAAATGTGCAGCAGCAAGCTCACTAAGTTTTTCATTAGCAAGTTCCACCTTTGTCTTTACTCTTGAAGGAATGTCCTGGTCAACCAAGATGGACTTTCCTTTGTCTTCCTTAATTGAAGTAGTCTCAGGGGGAACAGAAGGCTTTTCAACTTGTATATCTGCTGATGTATCATGAGTAACCACTTCTGGCATAGGATCTGGAAAAACATCCTTTCTTGAAGCATCAGCAGAAGTCTTATCAGCAGAGTGCTTTCTCCTGACATAAGTTACTCTTGAATCCTTTGGAACACTTGTATCAGCAGAATGAACAGCATCAGTAGCTGGTGCAGGCCTATCATCAGTAGAATGAGTAGATGGTGCAGGCCTAGCATCAGCAGCATTCTTCTGAACACTATCCAATGTGGTAGTAGCAAGAACTTCAAGGCCTTCCAAGTCAATAGTGTCAGATGCTTTAGTAGATTCCCCATCTGATTCATACACAACACCTTGTCTCTTCCTTTTCTTGAGCTTAGCCTCCAACTTCTTGACTCTGCCAACAAGAGTCAGAACTGCTTTACTAAGATTCTTTTTTGTGAAATTCAGATCATTCTCCAACTTGTCCACCCTAGTTACATACCTGTTCAACAAAGCAGATACAAAAGTAAGAGTAATAGGACCTTCAGTTCCACCAACAGGGATATCTATGGCATTGGAAGCATCATTGGTCCTGTGAGTAGAATAATCTAAATCTACATGATCCTCAAAATGAGGTCTCAATGTACTAGGTGTGGGAAGTCTTGTAAATTGTGGTGAGTGTACAGGTTGGTCAGGGCCTAAGTTCTCATTGAGCACATGCTCAGGAGAAGTAATATCCATTGGTGAATGTACAGGTGTGGGTGACCTAGGAGAGGGTGGTGGCTGAACATCTGGAGCAACTGATGCACTTGCATCAGGAGCAACTTCAGTCCTGTCAGGAGAATCCTCTAATGCTTGAGCATCAGGAGGATCTTGACCACCAGCAGCTGCATCAGCAGCTACTCCATCAGGGGGATTGCCCACAGGGGCATCAGCAGCTACTCCATCAGGAGCATTGCCAGTAGGCAACATAGCAGGGAGTAAGGGTCTGTGTTCTCCTGTAAATTTGATTTTCATTTGAGAAAACAACTTTTTAGATAAACCCTTAACAGGCAAATGGGTAGGGTCTGTGGTCTGAATGCCTAAAATGATTTGAAGGAACCTAGGATACATTAAATATTTAAGTTTGGTATCCTTAACATTACCAAGCATTTCATTGAATATATACTTAGAAAAGTTAAAGGTTCTTCCCTGAGAGAGACACACAATGGCAAGAGCAATGTCTGTAGAAAATTGATCCCATCCACTAGACTTAGAACTCATACACTGAAGCAAAGTGTGTGTCAAAAACCTCCATTTAGGGTAAAACAAATTCTTGTACCACACTTTCCCATCACCACTATAACCAGTAGCCCTAAGACCTGCAAGTATTGCTTCCTTAGCCAATTCACTCTCCCCACCTTCATCATCCAATTGTAGTTGAGTTCTGACCAAAGACTCAATAACAACACATTCTTCCCCATCCACCATAGCAACAATCTCTTTTGGTCCATCTTCAACAGTCCTGGTCCTTGCCGTTTCCCAAAATTGTACAACCAGAGATTCATGAATAACATTTGGATAATGGATCAAAGCATAATGAATCTTGGATCTTTGGAGAAATTCTATCATACCCACATAATCTTCATCACCCTTACCACGACCAAGAAAGGCATGTTTGTTATGATCACCTTTGAAAAGTAGTTCAGCCATTGATTGAGAATGAGAAATTAGGGTTGGGAGTGCTGAAGAATGGTGAAATGGTTTTAAAATTTTATAGCAAGAGGGAATCAGTTAATTGTGAGTGGGATATGCACGTCGTGGCTAATTATGGAAGTTGCCAAACGTGGAATGAAACTGATATGAATTATTGGAAAGTAATCTTTGACCAATAATCAATTTTGAAACATCCCAATTAAACTGGCTCGTCAGCTGAAACCAAGTCAAACGGCAGAAACCAAATGGTCAATCCGTAGAAAGAAGTCAATCGTTGACTACGGTCAACCATGTGTGAATCATCACTATCCGCAGAATCAATCAGCAGAATCACACCTTCAATGGTAACCAAATATCTTTGAAAAATCTCTTTATTCAAATTTCGAATTACCCTTAATTATCGCCAAACTACCTCGCATTAATGGTAATAAAGACACGCGGTTTGGGTGATCTTTATCAATAAAGGGTAATTATCCCCAAATATCTCCACACAAATCAAATCCCTAATTACAATTCCTCCAATCAATTAAGAACCATGGCATCCAATCCAAGCATCATCAACCTTTCTTCTGACTCATCTGATTCATCTGAATCACTAACATCAACATCACCACTCAGAATGCCAACTCTTCCCTGGGGACTCACAAAAGAGCAAGCCAAAAAGAAGAAACATGATGTACCTGCTCCAAGTTCATCATCATCAGAAGATCTTCCACCATACCCTTCTGAAATTGATGATCCCGAATACCAGAGAGAGATGGAGAGAAAATGGAATGCATTGGAGAGGGCAAACAGAGTTCCCAATCCTAATGAGTCTCCCTTCATCTTCACTTCTTCTGATGAAGAGGATGATGAGAATGATGCACTCTACAACCCCACAACCCCTGAGAAGCCCCAGTCCTCTTGTCCAAGGAGACCATCAAGAGGAAGAAAATTAAATCCCCCATTGCCAAAGAAAAGAAAGATTGTGATGGGGTTGCCCTGTCCTCAGTGGCAAGGAATCTTCAACAATAACAACAAAGGCAAGGAGAAGGCAGTTGAAGGCAAGGGCAAGGGCAAAGTAGAATAGGAATTCTAGGATGGATAGGCTTGTATTACTTGTTTTAAACTTTCAATCTTTTTGTCCTGTTTTGTACTCTTGAAGAATCAATAAAAAGCTTGCCCTGTTTATCTTTATTTGAGTTTAATTCTTCTGACATATTTGCATTCCCCTGAATTAAGTAATCTTTAATAAACCATCAGCAGGAACACACTTAAGAACAAAATAGATATTATCAGCAGCATGTGGTCAAAACATTGACTTTCATCCGAAGAATCCACTTAAGTGGACAACTTGCACAATTAGTAATTGCTACTGACTCAACTACCTCCCATTAACTTGCATTTACTCATATTAAACCCAAATCAAGTCTTTATAAAGAAGTCTTGAAAGCATAAGCTTCTCACAACCCATTAGTACACTAATATCATCACACCAAAGCCTTTCTCAACACCCTAAGCATGAAACCAAACCCCAAAGTCATTGATATTTCCTCTGATTCATCATCAGACTCCACCTTTGACATTCCTCAAATCCAAAGAGCATACTACTACCTTGGTGAAGGACCTTCTGAGTTTTGTCCATCTCCAACCTCATCAGAAGAAACCAATGAAGTAGAGGAAGCTCCAACTCCTCTAGCTATGGTTGTCCCTGATTTTACTCCTGTTACAGCATTCCTGACAAGTGAAATAGAGAGGGTTTGTGCTGAGATGAGGAAGATCTCTGTCCCTGAAGAGCCACAGTCCTCAAAGAGGAACAAGGGTCCATTGAAGGTTGTCCTTGGACTTGCTGCTCCCAAGCTCTGGAACAAAGACATGCAATCCAGAGGAGTTCACAAGAAGATGCCTGACCCTAAGGACATGGGCAAAGGGAAAAGGAAGATGGAGTAGAAGGTTGTGCTGTTAGAGGTGGTGGTGTGTTGGTTATCTGAGGGTTGTTAGATGTTGTCTTTTGTAATCTTAATGTTGAATGGTGTTGTTGGTGATGTACTTTCTATTCCATGAATAATGAAAGATCTTTTTAATTAGTCTTTTACATCTTTTCCACTGATAAAAGTTATGTAGATCTTTGTTCATCAGCAGGAACATAACCTGCAACCAAACTTTCAAACACAACACAAAAGACAGCCATAACAATATACAAAATTAGTAAGAAACCTGCAAACATAATTTACAACATGTACAATCCTCCCCTGAGGCATATGCCTCCCCTCAAACATAGCATTCAAGGGTTAACCATCCCAATGGTGACAACTAGGTGATTAAACCTAGGTCCATCAAAAGCTTTTGTTAATAAATCAGCCACATTATCATCAGCACGAATTTTAAGCACTTGAATTAGATGCTTCTCATTTGCATCTCTTATAAAATGGTGCCTAATTTCTATATGTTTAGTTCTCTGCTGAAAAACAGGATTTTTAACAATAGAAATAGTACTTTGATTATCAATGTAGATTTTAGTTTTCATAAAGTTAAACCCATAATCCAACATTTGATTCTGAATCCAAAGTACCTGACCACAACAATTGGCAGCAGCAACATATTCTGCTTCAGTAGTAGAAGTAGCCACTATGGTTTGTTTCTTGCACTGCCAAGAGATGAGTCTTCTACCAAGAAATTGACAACCTCCTGTTGTGGATTTCCTGTCCAAATTAGCTCCTGCATAGTCACTATCATTGTAAGCCTCCAACACAAATGGTGATTCCCTTGGGTACCAGAGGCCTAGCTTGGGTTGGCCTTTGATGTACTTGAAAATCTTCTTCACTGCATTTAGGTGTGAAGTCAGTGGAGTGACTTGATGTCTTGAGCAAGCACTGACAGCAAAGGTAATGGCAGGCCTAGAAGCTGTGAGATACATGAGTGATCCAATCATGGATCTATAGAGATGAACATTCACAGCCTTATCTTGTTCACTTGGATTTTTAAGCTTGGGTGGTTCATATGGAGTAGTAGCAGTCCTCAAGAGTTCAAAGTCAAACTTTTTCAAAATGTCTTTAACATACTTCTCCTGATGGATAAAAATCCCTTCAGGTTGTTGTTTGACTTGTAGCCCTAAGAAAAAGGTTAACTCCCCCATTGCACTCATCTGAAATTCACATTTCATTAATTCTTCAAATTCCCTGCACCATGCTTCCTTTGTGGATCCAAAAATAATGTTATCCACATATACTTGTACTAGAATGATGTCCCTAGAGTTTTTCTTAATAAAGAGGGTCTTGTCAATAGCCCCTTTTCTGTAGCCATGCTCCAAAAGAAATGTAGACAATCTAGCATACCATGCTCTTGGTGCTTGGTGAAGTCCATAAAGTGCCTTGACAACTTTGTACACCTTCTTAGGATGATGGGGGTATTCAAAGCCCTGTAGTTGAGTAACATATACCTCCTCTTCAAGTTTTCCATAGAGGAAGGCACTCTTGACATCCATTTGATAGACCTTAAACCCCATATATGAGGCAAAGACTAAAAATAATCTAATTGCCTCAACCCTAGCAACTGGTGCAAAGACCTCAGTATAGTCAATCCCTTCTTCTTGTCTGAAACCTTGAGCCACCAATCTTGCTTTATTTCTCACCACTATACCTCTAGCATCCCTCTTGCATTTTAATATCCACTTGGTCCCAGTTGCAATTTTCCCTGCAGGAAGATCAACAAGGACCCAAACATCTTGATTCTTGAATTGTTGCATCTCTTCCTGCATAGCTTCAACCCAACTAGGTTCACTCAAAGCCTGTTTAATGCTTGTTGGTTCAACTTGGGAAAAAAAACAAGCAAACAAACAATGCTTCTGATCTGTGTGATTATCTCTCTTCTGAGTGGATACATAAGTTAGAAATGCACATTGCCCAAACTTGGTATTCTTAATGGCACTCCTGGTGAGAACCATAGCATTTGGATCACCAAGTATATTATCTTGTGGATGAATGGTGTTGATCCTTTTAGTTTCAACAGGATTAACATCAATGGAGGTATCAAGATTGGTTAGTGTAGGAGCAAAGTCTTCATCATAAGAAGCTGATTGAAAAATGCCATCACCTTGCTCAACATTAGCAAGATCTGAGGGAATTGGAAACCTGCCATAAGGTTCATCCAAGCTTGTGGATGTATCAGTGGAAACAGGAACTGCAGCAGAAATTCCTTCAGCAAAATCTCCATCAGCAGAATCAGCAGCTGCATCAGCAGATGTATCAGCAGAACTAGATTTTCTGCTCTCTTCAACAGCAGCTCGTTTTAAGAGTGCTTCAGTGTCTTGAGCAAATTCAAGACCAAGTCTTTTAGCTTCCTCAGCAGCTGCATGTTCTTGCTTTTTGAGTCTAGCAAGATCTTCTGCATAGGTTGAGTTGTCCACATCATCAGCAGATTTGGCATCAGAGGCTTCTTTGTTAGGAGGATCTGCTATTTGAATTGGTAGAGTAGTTACAACAATAGTGGGTTCATCACATTCTGAATCACTGTCTGAATCATCTTGTAGGGTACATGCACTGTTAGAAGATGACACTTGTATACCTGCAGAGGGGTTAGTTTTGTGTCTAGCATACCCTAAATAATCTGTTAAGTAATCAAGGTCAAAATACCATTCATGACCTTTTCCTTGAACATTTTCATTCTCCTCCAAAAATTTCAGGTTAAGAGTCTCTTCTATCTTCTTTGCAGCCAAGTTATATACCCTGTAAGCCTTGCTATGAGCTGAGTAACCAACAATATACCCTTCAGCAGCTTTTGCTTCAAATTTGCCTAAGTGATCACTTGTGTTAAGAATGGTCACCTGACAACCAAAAGGTTTCAAGTGTTTAATGGTAGGTTTCTTCCCTGTCAGTAGCTCATAGGGTGTCTTATTATGAGGTCTAGTAATCAACACCCTATTCAATACATAACAAGCAGTGCCAACTGCTTCAGTCCAAAACATGGTGGGAAGTTTAGAGTCAGCAAGCATAGATCTTACAGCCTCTATAGGGGTTCTATTCTTCCTTTCTGCAACCCCATTCTGTTGTGGAGTCCTAGGAGTGCTATAGTCTCTTTTAATACCCTTTAAACCACAAAGTTCAATGAGATTAGCATTTTTGAACTCTGTCCCATTGTCACACCTAATACCCTTTATCTTCTTGTTAAGTTGATTTTCAATGAGAGCCATAAATTCTTTAAGTGCTTGAAAGGTTTGATCTTTAGTCACCAAAAAGAATGTCTAACTGAATCTACTGAAAGCATCAGTGATTACCAAACAGAAGTACTTATGATCAATACTCCTGATGGATGTTGGACCAAAAAATCCATATGAAGTAGCTGCAATGGTTCTGAGATTGTGCTCATAGCAGTAATGGCCTTATAGGAAGCTTTCTGTTGCTTACCCTTGTTACAGGCAACACAATTATGCTCATTGGTGAAGATCTTGGAAGGAAGTCCATTAACAAGTCCATCTTTAGCAAGTTTGTTGATAACTTTGAAATTAACATGTGCCATCCTTCTATGCCATTTTGTAGATTCATCCAAGGATGCTTTAGCCACCAAACATGTTAGATCACCTTCTGGCTTGACATCATTCAAGTCAAATGTATAAAGATTATGATTTCTTGGAGCCTTTAGCAATACATGATTGTCATCAGGTATTTTGAACTCATGTGAAAGAATGAGACAACCCTCTTCAGTGAAAAGTACAGGAAGCTTTTTGTCACAAATTTGTGAAACTGAGAACAAATTGAATCCTTGAAGCTCCTTTACATAGTAGACTTTCTCAAAATCCACCTTTGGAGTTCTAATGGTTCATTTGCCAGTGATCCTTCCTACTCCACTTTCAAACCTCACTATACCTCCATTAATAGGCACAAAGTCATGTAGCTTCTCCTGATTCCTAGACATGTTTCTTGAACAGCCACTATCAACAATACCTAAGTCTTTATTAAGAAGAGGATGTTCCTACAACAAAGAAAGTTAATATACAACAACATTAATATGTTAAGAGACTTAAGTCATGAAAGACTTGAGCCTGCCCTGTGGATCATTATGATGTACCCAAGAAGATGAGTTAGATCCACAATTGTTCCTCGAATCCCTATAGTTATATGGCCTTTTATATGTCCAATAACAATCTGCTGAGGACTTTTCAGCAGAATCCCAATTAGCCCTTCCCAAAAACATTGGGTCATTATATCCATACCAATGATTAAATCCATAAAATGGTCTTGACCCATATCTATTTCTATTGGTATTCATATATCTATCAGCAGAGCCAGACCTATCAGCAGGAATAGACCAACCAGCAGGAACATTGTTCATTCTGCTGATGGGGCAATTTGTGTAAGGAATTATTGAAGATACTACTGACAGGTTCCTGCGGAAGGCTTAGTGACTTTCTGCTGATGATTGGTTCCTGCAGATGACCATAGATCCTACGGATAGAGTTTAACCGTGGATATAACTTAAGTATTTTAGGACAAGATATGTAGAATATCTTTTATTAGTTTTTCATTATTCGTTTCTTGTAAGAAAGGTTAGGGTTTCCACTAGTATATAAGGAACCCTAGGTCATTGTAATAGAAACAAGTTTTAGTACGAAGTTTTATTAATATTATCGATCCATAGAGGATCAAGTTTAGTATACGTTTGTTTTTATATTCCGCATAATAACAAGCTCACAGAGATTATCTAATTTAGTCTAGCTAGTGATTACATTAGTTGGCTAACGATCTATTGGCTCGTGATCTATCAAGGAATAGATCTCTACAAGTGGTATCAGAGCCACTAGATACTCTCTGTAACCTCTACACAATCACGTTACTACTCAATCATTACCTATGTCGGACAAGCCAGGAGGTGATGTTGCTCTCTCTGAAGCAGGCTCTCTCACTCAACAACTACAACAAGTGGCCTTCTCCAACAGCAATGCAAAACTTCCTTTTCTTAGGAAGGATGAGTATGAAATCTGGGCCATGAAGATGCGGAATTGGATTGCAAGTGTTGATTATAACCTCTGGAATGTTATACTCAATGGTTGTCGTCCTAAAAAGAAAAGTGTTGATGCTAATGGGAAAGTTACAATATTAGAACCTGTTTCTGATGAAGAAATTCTTGCTATTTAAAGGGAAAACAAGGCAAGAACCATATTGCTGCAGGCAATCCCTGATGACCACATGGGAGATTTTCATTCCATGACTGATCCAAGAGAAATCTGGTGGGCCATAAAAGCTAGATTTGGTGGGAATGAAGAATCAAAGAGGATGAGAAAAAGTATGCTGAAGATGGAGTTCCAAGAATTCAAGATTACTGAAGAGGAAGGTCATCACAAAGGTTATGACAGGTTTCAGAAGATTCTGAGTCACTTGAATCAGTTGTTGGCCAGACCTGACAATGAGGAGGTGAACTCTAGGTTTCTAAGAGCCTTGCCTCCCTCATGGTCTCAGGTGAGTATATCATTAAAAACCAAAGGTGGCTTGGACTACCTCAGCTTTGATGACTTGTACAACAAACTCAGAGCTTTGGAAGGTGACATAAAGGGATTCTCTCCATATGCAGCTACTCCTTCACAATCTGCATTTGTCAGTTCTAACTCAAATTACATGCCACATACCTATGCAAGCCCATCCCCAACACCACAGGTTTACTCAAGTCCATCCACTCCAAGCCAAAGTCTTCCAATGACCACATTGTCTTTTTCAAGTGCTAATCCAATAACTCATCCAAAGATTAGCAATGTGATGGAAGATGTACTTCATTCATTTGTTGCTGAAGTTGATAAACAACAACAAATTGCTTATGAAGACTTTGAGCAAATTGATGAACTTGCTTTAGAAGAATTGGACTTAAAGTGGCAAATGGCTATGCTATCTCTCAAGGTGAGGCGATTTGAGCAAAAGGTTGGTAAAAAGCTCAATGTTGAAGGAAAAGATGCAGCTAGGTTTGATAGAAGGAAGGTGAAGTGTTATGCTTGTGGAGAAATTGGTCACTTTGCAAGAGAATGCACAACCAAGAAAGGTGAAGCCAGTACCAGGTATTTAGCATACAAGAAGAAAGAATTGGGAGCTGGAGAATCAAAGGCCTTGATCACTGCTATTGATACTAGTGTGGACTGGAATGAGCATGATGATGATACAGGCAACTCTCCTCAAATCTCCTGCATGGCTAGTTGTGATGATAGCTTTGGTCTCATGGGAATCTCTCCTCAGGTATATACTTGTGCTTGTGATTGTGATTCTAAATATACAACTCTAAAAGAAGCTTATGATGATATGAAACCAAAATATAATGCTTGTTTTATTGAAGCTGCAACTTACAAAGAAGCTTTTAAAACTTTAGAACAACAAAAGGTGTGGTTTCAACAAAATCAATTGGCTTATGAGGAAAAGATTAGAGTTTTAAGTAGAGATTTAGAATGTGCTAGCAATGAATTGAAGTTTTCTGAAAAAGAAAAAGCAAGAATTGAGTCTGAGAAAAGTGTTTTGCAAGAGAAACTGGATAAAGAAATAGCTGGTCGTAAGAAGTGGCAAGAAGGGTCTTCACATTTAGAAAAACTGATTGATAGTAGTCAATCTGTTAGGTCTAGAAGAGCTTTAGGGTATGATAAATATATTGATCCAGAGGAGTTAACTTACCCTGATATATCCAGTGTTTTTGACCCTAAACCTATCCTAGAATTTCAAAAGCCCGTAAAATATGTTAAGGAAGGGGAATGAATGCTGTACCAGGACCTATCAGAGGTGTATTTATGCCTACCACCAAAACTTCTGACTTTGATGGTTCACACCATCTCTTTGGTAAAAAGTCTAAAGACTTGCCAAATAAGTCTGAAGCCTGTCCATCCATAGGAACCCCTAAACCCACATCCCATAAGTCTGACTCTCCAGAATCAAAGGAAACCACTGACATTAGGATCAATGACTCCCCTGACACTAGAAGTATATCTAGTAATGATTCTAACACTTATGTATCTTGTTCTTCCAGGGACAAGACCTCAAAGACCTCTAGTTATGCCAGCTGTGATTCCAAGACCAAGTCAGACTCACCCAAGTCCTCAACAAAGATTTCTGACAAGTCAACCTACAAGTCTGTGGACTCTGAAGTTGCTGCTGATGAAGTTCTTTATCAACCAGCCTCTTCTGAAGACTTGTTATTTACTTCTTATGAAAACAATTCCTTTCAGTGTTTACAAAACAATTCTGTTTCTGATGTTTGTTTGAATAATTCTATGTTTAATAAGACATCTTTTGGATTTAATAAATCTTATAAGAAAAAGAAGTGTTTTGTTTGTGGTAGCAAGTTGCATTTAATTAAGGATTGTAATTTTCATGAAAAGAGGATGGGTGTTTATGTTGTGAACAATAGACCTAGAAATAAGTGGACTAATACCAAACCCTCATTAGCTCCACAGGCCAATTATCATGTCAGCAGAATGTATTCCACTCCAGCTGATTGGCTTGTTTATTCCAATAGGTCTGCTTTTAACAATAGATGTATGAATACCAATAGAAATAAATATGGATTTCAACCATTTACTGGTGCTAATCATTGGTATGAATATACTGACCCAATGAGTATGGGAAGGGGTAATTGGGATTCTGCTGAAAAGTCCTCAGCAGATTGTTCTTGGACATATAAAAGACCATTTAACTACAGGGAATCCAGGAACAATTGTGGATCTAACTCATCATCTTGGGTTCATCAGAATGATTCACAGGGCAGGCTCAAGTCTTTCATGACTTAAGTCTCATATTATTTGTTGTTGTATATTAACTTTCTTTGTTGTAGGAACATCCTCTTCTTAATAAAGACTTAGGTATTGTTGATAGTGGCTGTTCAAGAAACATGTCTGGTAATGAAGAGAAGCTGGATGACTTTGTACCTATTAATGGAGGCATTGTGAGGTTTGGAAGTGGAGTAGGAAGGATTACTGGCAAAGGAACCATTAGAACTCCAAAGGTGGATTTTGAGAATGTCTACTATGTGAAGGAGCTTCAAGGATTCAATTTGTTCTCAGTCTCACAAATTTGTGACAAAAAGCTTCCTGTGCTTTTCACTGAAGATGGTTGTTTCATTCTTTCACCTGAATTCCAAATGCCTGATGATAATCTTGTGTTACTTAAGGCTCCAAGAAACCATAACATTTATACCTTTGACTTGAATGATGTCAAGCCAGAAGGTGATCTTACTTGCTTGGTGGCTAAAGCATCCTTGGTTGAATCTACAAAATGGCATAGGAGGATGGCACATGTTAATTTTAAAGTCATCAACAAACTTGCTAAAGATGGACTTGTTCATGGACTTCCTTCCAAGATCTTCACCAATGAGCATAATTGTGTGGCTTGCAACAAGGGAAAGCAACACAAAGCTTCTTATAAAGCCATTACCACTGTGAGCATAATCTCAGAACCATTGCAGCTGCTTCACATGGATCTTTTTGGTCCTACATCCATCAGAAGTATTGATCATAAGTACTTCTGTTTGGTGATCACTGATGCTTTCAGTAGATTCAGTTCGACATTTTTCTTAGTGACTAAAGATCAAACCTTTCAGGCACTCAAAGAATTTATGGCTCTAGCTGAAAATCAACTTAACAAGAAGATTAAAGGTATTAGGTGTGACAATGGGACAGAGTTCAAAAATGACAAACTCATTGAACTTTGTGGTTTAAAGGGTATTAAAAGAGATTATAGCACTCCTAGGACTCCACAACAGAATGGAGTTGCTGAAAGGAAGAATAGAACCCTTATAGAGGCTGCAAGATCTATGCTTGCTGACTCTAAGCTTCCCACCATGTTTTGGACTGAGGCAGTTGGTACTGCCTGTTATGTATTGAATAGGGTGTTGATCACTAGACCTCATAATAAGACACCCTATGAACTGTTGACTGGGAAGAAGCCTACCATTGAACACTTGAAACCTTTTGGTTGTCAGGTGACCATTCTTAATACAAGTGATCATCTAGGCAAATTTAAAGCAAAAGCTGCTGAAGGTTATATTGTTGGTTATTCAGCACATAGCAAGGCTTATTGGGTCTATAATTTGGCTACAAAGAAGATTGAAGAGACACTTAACCTGAAATTTTTGGAGGATAATGTTAATGTATAGGGCAAGGGTCATGAATGGTATTTTGACCTTGATTACCTTACTGATTATTTGGGGTATGCTAGACACACAGCTAACCCATCTGCAGGTATACAAGTGTCATCTTCTAACAATGCAGGTACACTAAAGGATGATTCAGACAGTGATGAACCCACTATTGTTGTAACAACTCTACCAACCCAGATAGCAGATCCTCCTACCAAAGAAGCCTCTGATGCCAAATCTGCTGATGATGTGGAAAATTCAACCTATGCAGAAGATCTTGCTAGACTCAAAAAGCAAGAACATGCAGCTGCTGAGGAAGCTAAGAGACTTGGTCTTGAATTTGCTCACGACACTGCAGCCCTCTTAAAACAAGCTGCTGTTGAAGAAAGTAAAAAATCTAATTCTGCTGATACATCAGCTGATGCATCTGTTGATTCTGCTGCTGGAGATTCTGCTGCAGCCCCTGTTTCCACTGAAGCTTCCACAAGTTTAGATGAACCTTATGGCAGGTTTCCAACTCCCTCAGATCTAGCTAATGTTGAGCAAAGTGATGGCATTTTTCAATCAGCTTCCTATGATCAAGACTTTGCTCCCACTTTAACCAATCTTGATACCTCAATTGATGTTAATCCTGTTACAATTAAAAGGATCAACACCATACATCCACAAGATAATGTACTTGGTGATCCAAATGCAATGGTACTCACTAGGAGTGCCATTAAGAATACCAAGTTTGGGCAATGTGCATTTTGACTTATGTATCCACTCAGAAGAGAGACAATCACACAGATCAGAAGCATTGTTTGTTTGCTTGTTTCTTGTCTCAAGTTGAACCCACAAGCATTAAACAGGCTTTAAGTGAGCCTAGTTGGGTTGAAGCTATGCAGGAAGAGATGCAACAATTCAAGAATCAAGATGTTTGGGTACTTGTTGATCTGCCTGCAGGGAAGATTGCAATTGGGACCAAGTGGATCTTAAAATGCAAGAGGGATGCCAGAGGTATTGTGGTAAGAAATAAAGCAAGATTGGTGGCTCAAGGTTTCAGACAAGAAGAAGGGATTGACTACACTGAGGTCTTTGCCCCAGTAGCTAGGGTTGAAGCCATTAGACTATTTTTAGCCTTTGCCTCATATATGGGGTTTAAGGTCTATCAGATGGATGTCAAAAGTGCCTTCCTTTATGGCAAAATTGAAGAGGAAGTGTATGTTACTCAACCACAGGGCTTTGAAGACCCCCATCATCCGAAAAAGGTGTACAAAGTTGTCAAAGCACTTTATGGACTTCACCAAGCACCAAGAGCATGGTATGCTAGATTGTCTACATTTCTATTGGAGCATGGATACAGAAGAGGAGCTATTGGTAAGACCCTCTTTATTAAGAAGAACTCCAGGGATATCATTCTAGTACAGATATATGTGGATGACATCATTTTTGGATCCACAAAGGAAGCATGGTGCAGGGAATTTGAAGATTTGATGAAAGGTGAATTTCAAATGAGTGCAATGGGGGAGTTAACCTTTTTCCTAGGGCTACAAGTCAAACAACACCCTGAAGGGATCTTTATTCATCAAGAGAAATATGTTAAAGATATCTTAAAAAAGTTTGACTTTGAACTTTTGAGGACTGCTACCACTCCATATGAACCACCCAAGCTTAAGAATCCAAATGAGCAAGATGAGGCTGTTAATGTTCATCTTTATAGATCCATGATTGGCTCACTCATGTATCTCACAGCCTCTAGGCCTGACATTACTTTTGCTGTCAGTGCTTGCTCAAGGCATCAAGTCACTCCCTTGACTTCTCATCTAAATGCAGTGAAGAAAATTTTCAAGTACATCAAGGGCCAACCCAAACTAGGCCTTTGGTACCCAAGGGATTCACCATTTGTGTTGGAAGCTTACAGTGATAGTGACTATGCTGGAGCTAATTTGGATAGGAAATCCACAACAGGAGGTTGTCAATTTCTTGAAAGAAGACTCATTTCTTGGCAGTGCAAGAAACAAACCATTGTGGCCACTTCTACCACTGAAGCAGAATATGTGGCAGCTGCCAATTGCTGTGGTCAGGTACTTTGGATTCAAAATCAGATGTTGGATTATGGGTTTAACTTTATGAACACTAAAATCTACATTGACAATAAAAGTACTATTTCCATTGTTAAAAATCCTGTTTTTCATCAGAGAACTAAACACATAGAAATTAGGCACCATTTTATAAGAGATGCAAATGAGAAGCATCTAATTCAAGTGCTTAAGATTCACACTGATGATAATGTGGCTGATTTGTTAACAAAGCTTTTGATGGACCTAGGTTTAATCACCTGGTTGTCAATATTGGGATGGTTAACCCTTGAATGCAATGTTTGAGGGGAGGCATAAACCTCAGGGGAGGCATATGCCTCAGGGGAGGATTATACATGTTGTATTTATTATGTATGTAGATTATTAGGTTTACTAACTTTCTTTTGCAGGTTTTTACTAATCTTGTACAATATTATGGTTGTTCTTTTGTGTTTTTGTGTAAATGTATGGTCTCAGGTCATGTTCCTGTTGATGTTCAATTGTCTACAGTCAGTGGAATAAGATGTAAAGACATAAAAGTGAATTTTATTCATTTGTGGCAAGCTTGGTACATCAAGATCAGTCATCAGAAGAAACACAGAATACATAAAACATCAACAAAATAAACAACCACCATCCTACCACCACATCCCTAAATTGCAATCAACCACCAACATACCAACACCCCCCCAAGAAACAGCCTAATCCATCTTTCTTGTCCCTTTACCCAAGTCCTTTGGGTCTGGCATATTCTTGTAGATTCCTCTGGATTGCATGTCCTTGTTCCAGAGTTTGGGAGCTGCAAGACCAAGCACCACCTTCAATGGACCCTTCTTTCTGACTGAGGACTGTGGCTCTTTAGGGACAGAGATTCTTCTCATGTCTGCACAAACTCTTTCCATTTCACTTGTTAAGAATGCAGTGACAGGGGTGAAGTCAGGGACAACCATAGCTAGAGGAGCTGGTGCTTCCTCAGTTTCAGTGGTTTCCTCTGATGAGGTTGGAGATGGACATAACTCTGGAGGACCTTCATTTAAGTAGTAGTATGATCTTTGGATTTGAGGTATGTCAAAAGTAGAGTCTGATGAATCAGAAGAAATTTCAATGACATTGGGGGGTGGCTTCGTGACTCAAGTGTAAAAATGACTTTGGGATTTGTTTTTGTGGAATGGTGAGTTGATTATGACTTGAAGACTTATTTTATAGACTTGAATTAAGTTTACTAGGAGTTAATGAAAGTTAATGGGAGGTAGTTGAGTCAGTAGCAATTACTAAGTGTGCAAGTTGTCCACTTAATTGGATTCTTCGGATGAAGGTCAATGGTTTGACCAACATGCTGCTGATACTAGTTATCTTGTTATTAAAGTGTGTTCCTGCTGATGGCCTATTCAAGTTTAATCTGTTCAGGGGAATGCTAATCATAAGAATTTAAACAATCAATATTTAAGAAAGCAAATTTTATTGATTCTTCAGAGGTACAATACAAGATAATGAAAGTGAAAGACAAACAACAAAGTCCCTATTCTACTTTGCCCTTGCCCTTGCCCTTGCCATCCACAGCCTTCTTCTTGCCCTTGTTATTGATATTGAAGAGTTCTTGCCACTGAGGACAGGGCAGACCTAGTACAATCTTTCTGGTCTTTGGCAATGGAAGATTCACTTTTCTTTTCCTTGGACAAGAGGACTGAGGCTTATCAGAGGTTGTAGGAGTGTAAAGTTCATCATTCTCATCATCTTCTTCATCAGAAGATGTAAAGAAGATGAGAGACTCATCAGGACTGGGAACATGATTTGCACTCTCCAATTCATTCCACTTTCTCTCCAACTCTCTCTGATACTCAGGATTATCAATCTCAGAGGGATATGGTGGCAGATCTTCAGATGATGATGAACATGGTGCAGGCACATCATGTTTCTTCTTCTTAGCTTGTTCCTTTGTGAGACCACGAGGACGTGTTGGCATATTCCATGGTGGTGGAGATGTTAGTGAGTCAGAAGTATCTGATGAGTCAGAAGCAAGGTTGATGATGGGTTGATTGGAAGCCATGAATGTATTTTTAGTTGGAGATATGAAAATTAGGGATTTGATTTGAAGGTTGAGAGATTTGGGGTAGTCTTTATTTATAAGATCCCCCAACCGCGTGTCTTTATTACCATTAATGCGAGACAGTTTGGAGATAATTAAGGGATCCTTGAATTTTGAATTTAACAGATCTTTGTTAAAGATATTTGGTTTCCACTGAAGGGTAGATTCTGCTGAGTGATGCTGCGGATGGATCTGTTGACCATAGTCAACGTTTGACTATTTTCTGCGGATTGACCATTTGTTTTCAGCCGTTTGATTTGGTTTCTACGGATGAGTCAGTTAATTGGGATTTGCTTAGATTAATTATTGGTCAAAGATTTCTTTCCAATTATTCATATCAGTTTCATTCCACGTTTGGTAACTTCCATATTTACCAAAGACGTGCATATCCCACTCCCAAATTAACTGATTCCCTCTCACTATATAATTTTCAAACCGTTTCAACATCTTTCAGAACTTCTAACCCTAATTTCTAATTCTCAATCAATGGCTGAACTATATTTCAAAGCAGATCATAACAAACATGCCTTTCTTGGTCGTGGAAAGGGTGATGAAGATTATTTGGGCATGATGGAATTTCTTCAAAGGTCCAAGATTCGATATGCTATGCTCCAATACCCGGATGTTATTCATGAGTCTCTTGTTGTACATTTTTGGGAAAGGGCACAAACTAGGACTATTGAAGATGGACCACCAGAGATTGTTGCTGTCATAGATGGGGAAGAATATGTGGTTACTGAGTCTTTGGTCAGGACCAAACTACAGTTGGATGATGAAGGAGGGGTGACTGATTTGCCTTAGAGTGACATACTTAGAGGGCTTCAGGCTGCTGGGTATAGTGGTGATGGGAAAACATGGTACAATAATCTATTTTGTCCAAAATGGAGGTTCTTAACACACACATTGCTTCAGTGCATGGGTTCTAAGTCTGGTGGATGGGATCAGCTTTCTACAGACATTGCTCTTGCTATTGTGTGTCTCTCTCAAGGAAGAACATTTAACTTTTCTAGGTATATCTTTAATGCTATGCTTGAAAATGTTAAGGATACAAAACTTAAATATCTGATGTATCCTAGGTTTCTTCAAATCATTTTAGACATTGAGACCAATGGCCCCACTCACTTGCCTATTAAGGGTTTGTCTAAAAAGTTGTTTTCCCAAATGAAAATTAAATTTACTGGTGAACAAAGACCCTTACTTCCAGCTATGTTGCCTGGTGGTAATGCTCCTGATGGAGCAGCTGCTGATGCCCCGGTGGGCAATCCCCCTGATGGAGATACAGCTGATGTAGCTGCTGGTGATCAGGATTCCCCTGATGATCAAGCACCAGAGGATTCTCCTGATAGAACTGAAGATGCTCCTGATGCAAATGCTTCAGTTGCTTCTGATGTTCAGCCTCCACTCTCTCCCAGGCTACCCACACCTGTACATTCACCAATGGATATCAATTCTCCTGAGCATGAGCTCAATGAGAATTTAGGCTTTGACCAACCTGTAAACTCACCACAATTTACAAGACTTCCTTCACTCAGTCCTTTGAGACCTCAATTTGAGGATCATGTACATGTAGATGTAGATGTAAATTTAGATAATTCCTCTCACAGGACCAATGATGCTCCCAATACCACAGATATCCCTGTTGGTGGAGCTGAAGGTCTTGTTACTCTCACTTCTGTATCAGCTTTGTTGAACAGGTATGTATTAAAGGTGGACAAATTGGAGAATGATCTAAACTTCACCAAAAAGAATCTTAGTAGTGCTGTTCTGACTCTAATTGGAAGAGTTAAGAAGTTGGAGGGTAAGCTGAAGCAAAGAAAGAGACAAGGTGTAGTGTATGATTCAGATGAGGATTCTACTAAAGCATCTGACAACATTGATTTAGAAGGCCTTGAACTTCTTGTTGCTACTACTTTGGAGAGTGTTCAGAAGAGTGCTGACATCAGACCTGAACCATCTGTTGCTCCAACTGCTGATGTTGCTCGAACTGCTGATGTTGTTCATGCTACTGATGCAAGTGTTTCCAAGGAATTCAGAGAACAGAAGTCTGCTGGTGTTGCTCATTATGTCAGAAGGAAGCATTCTGTTGATAAGAAGTCTGCTGATGTTCCTAGTCAGAAGAATTCTGCTAATGTTTCAAGAAAGGAATCTTTTTCTAATCCCTTGCCAGAAGTGGGCACTCCTGGTCCATCAGTAGATATTCCAGCTGATCTTCCTCATGATTCTTCTGCTAAGAGTTTTGTCCCTTCTCAGAAGGAAGATAAAGGAAAGTCTATTTTAATTGATCAAGACATTCCTTCTAGAGTCAAATCCAAGGAGGAACTTGCTTATGAAAAACTTAGTGAGAATGTTGCTGCACATATGCAAGCTAAAGAGGATGCTGTAGCTACTAAAGTTCAATTGGATTTTCAAGCCTCAGAAGCATTGGCTAGGAAAATTCAAGATGACTTGGACAAGATGGGACCTCAGTATACTACTACCTTGCCTGCTGAAAGAAAGAAGGAGCTTGATGAGATAGCTAAGAATCTTACTTGCTGAACAATGGGTGAATTTGGCTGAACAGGTTGCTTCCAAGCCTAATCTGGGTGAATCTGAGCTTGGAGTTGATAATCCTGATTTTGTTCAGATGATGGTTGAAAGAGGAAGATTACTGAGACAACAAGCGGCATAAATTAAAGCTAAGTATCAAAAGGAAAGACCTTGGACAAAGAATGAAATCAGGAAATATATGAGGAACTTTGTGAAGAACCAGGGATGTTCTATGTTTGGGTTAGGTTGGACTCAAAAGAAGGTTTGGGGATTTTCTGATAAGCAGCTCACCTTCTACTATGACAAGATCATTTCAAATCTTCATTCCTCTGGTATAACTGTTCAAGATGTGTTGGAGTTTAGAGGAAGATTATTGGATGAGCCCCAAGTTAAGAAAGCTAGGATTCATGATACTGCTGCTCAACCAGCTGAATCTATTGGGTCTTTTCATGGTGGTCAGGAGAATGTGCAACTTCCTTCAGTTTTGCCTCAGAAGAATGATACTTCTGATGCTCAGAATGATGACACTCCTGATGTTCAGATGGATGATATTCCTTCTGGTTCTCATCCTGATACTGCTGAATCTCATCATGATACCACTGAAGCTCCACATGATGTTACCAATGATGCTTCAGAAGATACTCCAATTGAGGTACCTGATGATGATGATTCTACAGATATCTGTCAGTAGTATCTTCAATAATTCCTTACAACTTTTCTGAGTCAGATATTGCACATGGTGGATAAGCAAGATCTTCTCTCACTTTATGATTGGGTTACCAATTATTATCAAACTCATTCCCCTGAAGGAATTGGAATGTATTTGATGGGAGATTTACAGATTATGTGTGATTCTCATCGAGGTGATTCTGGTGCGAAGTTTCAAGTATGGAAAGGTCAGAAGACATGGGTGGTTTATTATTGGAAGTTCTTTCCTCTTCCTAATGTTCATATGATTGTTACAACCACTGGTAAGACCTTATACTGCTGGGATGATGTTCTTTACCCAATTACAATGGAAGTGATGAATCTCATGCTGGAGGCAAAACTCTCTGTTCCTCTGGATATTACTGAGAATGATCTTCATCTTGCTGAACAATTGATAAGGTTCATCAGAAGAAGTATCTTGACTAAGCAGAAACTGGCAACTAAGTATGGTATTCAAATGGAATCATATCTGCAATGAGCTGGTATTGGTATGGTTCTTTGTTGTATATTTTATTTCTTTTCTTTTATTTTAGTAAAAAAATTAAAAAAAATAAAAAAAATAACTAACATTTTTGTATAGTTTTGTGTATGTTGTATGCAAGTTTGGTGTTGATTCTTATCACACTTTCTATGGTAATCAACTTACCTGATGTTGACTATTCCATCAAAAAGTTGGCTAGTCCAAAGGGTACAGCTTTGGTAAAGACTCATCAAATCTATTGATAGCTGTAATGGTTTGTTTAAAACCATAGGGTTCTCAACTCACCCATGCTTTATTGCTGAGAGTTGAAATGGTTGTCAATTGACCATAGATTTTTCCTTTCTGGATTCCAAATAATTGGCTAGCCCACAAGAGTATGGCTTGTGGTAAAGGCAGTGGAAAACCATATTTGGTATTCAATTGACCAAGATGATTTTTCATATAGTCCTGAGCAAACGGCTACAGGTAAAGACTTCTCAAATCCGTTTACAGCTGATGATTTTCTAAAAATCATATTCTTTGGGTCATCAGTATACCATAGTTTATTAATTGAGAACACTTGGCTACTCCAGTAGTGATGGCTATTGGTAAAGAGACATCAAATCCATTATTTTCAGTGATTCACCTCTCACAGGAGTTAACACACCTGGATGTGATGAGAATAGTATGAAACTAATCTGTTTTGATGTACATTTGGTCTTGTGTTGCTGCAAAGAATGGTGTTTTTCAAATACTTGCTGATCATAGAGATTCTACTTATGAAGATTCTTTGCTGCTGATGTTCATCCATAATCCTCTTGTTTGTGTTATTGGCGATCTATCAAGAAATCTTGAACTTAACTGTGTCAAATTCAAGATTTGGGGAGGATTGTAAGGAATTATTAAAGATACTGCTGACTGATACTGCTGACAGGTTCCTGCGGAAGCTTAGAGTGTTTATGCTGATGACTGGTTCCTGCTGACGTATAGAGATCCTACGGATAGAGTTAAACCGTGGATAGAACTTATGTAATTTAGGAGAAGTTATGTAGAATATCTTTTATTAGTTTATTATTATTCGTTTCTTGTAAGAAAGGTTAGGGTTTCCATTAGTATATAAGGAACCCTAGGTCATTGTTTTATGTACGAGTTTTCATAACATTATTAGTAGAAGTATATTGATCTATAGAGGATCAAGTTTAGTATATAAGTTTGTTTTTATATTCCGAAATAATTACAAGCTCACAGAGATTATCTAACTTAGTCTTACTGGTGATTACATTAGTAGGCTAACGATCTATTGGCTCGAGATCTATTAAGATATAGATCCTAACATATACCATCAGAACAAGACATATGTAGTTAAATCTTTTTTTTTTTTTTTTTTTTTTTTTTTTTTTTTTTTTAATAAGTAAATTGCAAAAAAATGTTCATGAGAAACCCAATTCGCATGTTATGCCACTAAAAAGAATTTTTTACAAGTTATGCCATCACTGTTCACTTTACCTGCAAATTGTGTCCCTTGACCTAACATACGTTATTTTCTTTCTTTAGTTCGAGGACCATGTCAGGGTATTTTAGTCATTTCATTTTTCCTGCTACCCCACCCACCTCGCCTTGGTTACATTCCCAAAAAAAAACCCTTTATCTAAAACAGAACTACACACTGTACGATTGCAATTTACATCATTATGGGTTCTAATCAAAGTTCTAAACCAATTAAATCCAATATGAATCTGCCTCCTTCTTGGAAAATACAAGCTTACACTAAACCCGTTGATGATATTGGGGTTTTACGGTAAGATTTAAAACCCGTTGGTTTTTATTATATTTTTTCTTCGATTTGGTTGTACTTTGCTTGTTAATTATTTTTGTAAAGCTGATGTCGTTGATTTTAATTATATTTTTTCTTTAATTTGGTTGTATTATGGTTGTTTTTTTTATTTTGGGTATTTTCCCAGTTACCTATACAAATCTCTTCACTCTGAAAATCCACCACTCAGTTGAGTTTTCTAATCCCCCATATAGAGTATACAAGTTTGCTTAGGTAGATTATGTTGATCTAATTGATTATGAGGAGTTCTTCGTTCATGAGTTGGATAAAGTGTTAGGTGAACTCGGTTTAGATGATGATGGTAAGTCTTGTTTACCCATTTTAGGATCCCTGGTAACTCTTTAGATGATGGCTTGGTGCCTTTAATGTCGGATCAAGATGGGCCAAATGTTGTTGGAAAGGAGGCTAATCTAGAAGTGTCAACTCAAGCTTCAACCATTAATGGTAATGATGATACTGTAGGAATCCTACAAGGTGAAAATGAGGTACTACCATCCTCATCCAAACCATTCAGTTCTTAAATTTATTGGAACATAATGATGATGAGCATATGGGTGGTTTTATGCCTGATTCAAGCATTGATGGTAAACAAGCTGAGACATATATTGAGGACGATCTCCAACAAGATAATCTTATGTATTGGCCTTACCATGAATTGTAAATCACAAGACATTTTTGAGATGTTGTTTCCCGAGTTAAATCCAGGAAATCAGAAAATGGTTTTTCATAGTTATGACAACAGCTTGATGAAGAAGTTGTAGAAAGGGAAGAACTTGTGAGTGATGAAGATGTGGTAGAAACTGAATATGTAGATGTGGGTGAAGGTGAAGGTGAAGGTGAAGGTGATGAGAGTGATTTTGAGCCTGATGAAAATATGATACCAGAAACAAAGCAAGAAGTGGACATGGGTGGCTTCCACTTTGAGGTGGAAGCAAACCTTGAACAGAATAGGAAAAAAGTTGATAAAATTGACCTTGACTCTGGTATTCCAGTAAATGACCTTAATGAATTTGAGAGTGAGGGTAATGATGTTGATGATGAGCAACCTTTACGTAAAAGAAACAAAAGGCTGAGGGAAAAGAAGAGCATTCAAGGGTATGGATAAAATCACAGATGGAGACTTTTTTTTGTTGGAGAAGATTTTATTACTAGAAACGAAGTGACTGAAGGTCAAGGTGCTTGAAGTGGAGTCAAGGAGAGCTATTAAGGTTCTCAAATGTAATCGTGAGAGGGTGAGAGTCAAGTGTTATGGTACTATCTTTGGTTATGTGACAACCAATAAAGGTCCAAAGCAATTCATTTCCTCACCTACTAAAGAAAGGGATTTGCCTTCCACCTCAAAAACTAAGGGCCAGTTTGGGTTAAAAAAAACACCAATTTTAAGGATAAGAAATGCAATGAAGTTAAGAGTAAAAGTTACAAAGTGAAGAATCATAAACCTCCTTACCCCTTGACCCTACATGTCTTATAGGTTGGGGATGAGAAAAGTTGGTCGGTTAAAACATTGCCTGATGTTCATAAATGTATTCAAACAATAGATTTACCAAATGCAACAACTAGGTTTTTGTCAAAAGAGGTGTCCAAAACCGTTTCTACTTTCTACCAATCATGGAATCCCAAATAAGGTTCACCATTTGGGGCGTTAATTTACCTACTAAAATATCAACTATTTCCACCCAAGATCCCATCATTACAATTCCATTTTTGTCTAAAATTCAAAGTAAATGGACTTCTAAATGTGGTATTTCATTAGTGACCCTTTCGGAGCCTTGGTTAATCTGAATTTCATATTTACGTATAAATATCTTCGTATACTAAGTGCTTACTAATGAGTACCGCATCTTCAAACTTGTAACCTTCCCATGGCATATAAGCTACTAATACGTTTTTCCCTAAAGCAAGTTCACCAAGCATTACAACATGAATTGTAAAGGAAGTTCCAAATAAACATCTCAGATATGAAAACTTATAGGGCAAAGAAATGGCTTTGAATAAGATGAAAGGTGATTTTCAACAACAATGCACCTTCTTAAAGATTATGCTATGGAGCTCAAAGATAAAAACAAAGACACAATAGTCAAGATCCAGGTGAAAACCAACATAGATCTAACTCTAAGTTCAAGGGTTTTCAAAAGAATTATGTGTCTCTTGGTGCACTAAAGGATGGATACATAGCTACAAAAAGAGAGATATTGGGGTTGGATGGTGCTTTCATAAAAGAACCATTTACAGGGAAACTTTTGACGGCTATTGGTATTGATAGTAACAATGTTATCTACCCTCTTGCATATGCTATTGTTGAGGCTGAGTGTAAGAGTTCTTGGTTGTGGTTCCTTTCAAATCTTAGTGATGACCTTGATCTACAACCAAACTATAACTACACTTTCATTTCAGCATACAGAAGGTAAAATCAATTCCATTAAAAAAGTTTTATCAAATTCATTACATTTAAGCATTATTGTAATCAACTATGTGTTACTTGTAGCAGGGTATTATACCAGCTATATCACAACTTTTTCCTGCTACTAAACACAGATTTTGTGCTAGACACATCTATGACTACATAAAGCAGATTTACAAGGATCTTTTGTGGAAGTGTGCAACAGCAACCACTGTTGCTCAATTTCAACAAGGAATGGAGGGTTGAATGGAGGAACTGAAAGCCTTCGACCCTAAAGCTCATGATTTGTTACAAAAGATACCACTAGAATCTTGGTCAAGGTCTCATTTTCCAGGTATAAGTTTTTCATAATTACTTTTTAAGTGTATATTTAGTGCACATAAACGTATCCTGCATCATTAATCAATAAAACAAGCAGAGCTCATTGTGAGTTGGTGGATGGCAGATCAACCAATATTAGGGTGTTTGGAATACATTAGGGAGTATTTGATGAAGAGAATAGTGAATGTATAACATGCCATATACAAGTGAGAAGGTCCTTTAACCCTAACTATAATAAACATTTTTAAGGTTATTATGCGATAAGCTAATGACTATTCTGTTATTTGGAATGGGGCTGATGAATACCAGTGTTAGGGACCATGGATGGACCAATATGTAGTCAATATAAGGTTAAGAAAATGTACATGTAGGAGATGAGAGCTAACTGGTATTCCATGTAAACATGATGTGGCAGCAATATATAACATGGCAAGAAATGGTAAAGATGTAGGTATATGATGTGCGTTAAACAGTTTCGATTTATATTTATATTTTCCGACTACCTTCTAGACTTTCACCATGGGTAGCGTGCCCGATCAGTTATAGCTAGTGATTTGTAAGTACAGGTCGTTTACAAGGAGTAGGTGACTTTTATACTAACCTAGTGAATTTCTAAAGCTTTAAAGGAGGTTTGTATTTTTATTGATTAAACTATTAAAACAAGAAATTAAACTAATTAAACTACTTAAACTATTAATTATGCTAAGGTTCTGATCAAGTTGGGATGTAAATACTAGCCATATTACTCCTACTATGTTACTAGTTATTCGTTTATTAATTGAATAATTTAAAGTAAAGTGTTGGTGACATCAGAAATGCGTAGGCAACAAATTTTTAAGTTAACTAGGCCAAATTTCTCAGTTACCTAGTTCTATGAATGCAACCTATATTCTTGAAACAATTTATCAGTTTAATCAGTTACATTCATGCAATAAGTGGTGTGAACTAATCTATGTGATTTACCTGCGGTAACCCATTGGTCCTAGTGAAACCTACTATTCTCGCGCGGTCACTTTATTAAAGAGCACTATACTAATGTTTTGGCATTATCTATCTAACCTCGGGTTCCTACTACTCAAGTGCTAAGGAAGGGCACTAATGAAGCCAGGTCAAGAGTACCGAACATAGTGATACAGATCACCTACATAGCTAAAGAACTACATTATGATGATCTAGACAATAAACATCAAATGCTAAACAAATAAAAGAGTATACTATTTGAACGATAAATAAATAAATTATTCAAAACAATGCATCGAACCTTTTTAAACGAAATAACATGAACATAACAGTCATAATATGGCTAACACCCAAGGGTGTTAGCCCATAATGTAAGTAGCAAATACAAACAAAATTACAAATGATTCAAATATGAAATACATAATGTAATTAACGTGCAAACCGATTGAATACACTTCGTATGATGATACGGGACCTTTTCCTCTTGACCTTCTCACTTTTGGGACTGAAATCTTGGTGGAGCAATGCTTGGAATTCAGATGTGGTGGTGAAACTTGTATATAAAACCCATATTAGGGTGTGGTATTTATAGTGTTTTGTCTGATGCACCAATACGGCGTATTCCACATATTTTTAGTGGGGAATAAGAAAGAATATTCCAGCATATACAAGCGTATCTTTAAATACGACGTATTATTGGATAGTTATATGCCGTATTCCTTTTGAATTTTGATATCTTGGATAAGATCTTCAATACGACGTATGACTAGAGTTTCATATGTTGTATTCCTTTAACGGTTGACTTGGGCTTTGACTGCAGAGCTTCAAATACGACATATGGCCAAAGTTTAATACACCGTATGACTTCAATTTCACCAATACTTAGTGAATTCTTCCTTGTGTGGATACAACATATCTCTAGAAGTGGATACGCCGTGTGCCCTTTGCAGGTTGCAAACAAATTCTTCATTTATGCTCTAAATCCCATTGTTTTCTGTGTCTTTTTTGAAATTTCTCCATAAATACTGAAAATGAAAAAAGTAAATAATTAAGTATCAATTCAGATATAAACACATAATAAATGAGCAATATTTGTGAGATAAATGATAAGTAATTGTAGTACTTATTTGATGTTATCAGTATACCTGAGGATTGGGTCCATGAAGCATATTGGGTAAGTACATGGAAGGAGACATATAAGTATAAGATTAAAGGTCTTAGTTGTAGTACATTTTGGCCCAAATGTTGCATCCCTAGTTTCTTATTGCCCCCAGCTCAACATGTTCCAACTGGCAGACCAAGGAAGAAGAGGAGAGTGAACAAAGATGAGAAGAGTAAAAATGCAATCAATATAATGGTTAAGAATGAGAAGCTTTCAAGAAAGGGAAAGACTGTCGCTTGTACTATATGTGGTACAAAGGGTCACAACAGAAGATCATGTACAGGTCCAAGAGAGAAGCAGCCAAATGGGAAATGTAACAAGGAAAGAACTCAGGGTGTTTCAGATATTGAAACAACCGAAGTTGTTGTTGGACCAAGTCAGACAAGGGAGTCACAATCAACCAAAGAGGTTTCTAGTTGAAGGAGAAAGGCTTCTAGTTAATTCTTCATGTGCATAGTTTTATGCTGAAGAAGTGAAAGTTTATGTCTAATTTTTGAAGAGGTAAGGAGTGAAAAGAAGCACTTATGTCTACAAAAAACAAAAACCTCTGCGTGCCCGCAGACAAAAGAAGTGAAAGAGGGAAAAAATGCTTCTTTAAAAAAAACAAATGACACCTTAAGTGAGGAGAGTCTCAAGCTATCTCCATGGTTCAAGTTAGTTTTCGGTAATTTCTTGTTCAAGTGGCTGGTGAGATCATGTGAAACAGGGAAGTCATCTCCTTGAAGATGCTGATATGAAGAGCATCGATAAATTGTAGGTTTCCCATGCCCATCAATTCCTAAAAACAACTTAGTTTAAGTATGTATTATTTTCTTAAGGATTTTCTGTTAGGATTAAAAGTGACGATCATTATTGAGTCCAATAGTTAGTTAAATATATTCATGTAATAGTTAGTAAATGCTAGTTTATTAAGTTTATGTGTATTATTCATGCTTGTATAAAGTCTAAGGGCTAGTTATGTAATATGGTCAAAGATATGTGAAGCCCTAGACTACAAGTATAAATACACTTGTAAGGCCTCATTTTGAGGTTGGTTCTCTTAGTCATTAACAAGGTTATTATTTTCACACACTAGAGTTCCCATCCACTCTCTCTCTCTACTTACTTTCTCTCTCTAGATCTAGGCTTGAATCATATGTGAAATAGGTTGTTCTACGGTCCTACAAGTGGTATCAAGAGCCTAGGGATAATTTTGGGTTGTCTTAGATTGTTTTTGGGTGAAAAAATCGTGTTTTTTGGTGAAAAATCGGATCTCGTTACTGTTCATCAAAATTTTTTCGAGTTTGAGAAAATTTTTTTTCGAGTTTGAAACATTTTATCGAGTTTGGAAAAAGTTTTATCGAGTTTGAAACATGGTTATCGAGTTTGACAAATTGTTATCGAGTTAGATAATCTGTTTATCGAGTTTGGATTTGTTGCTTATCGAGTTAGGTGTCACAACTGCTTATCGAGTTACGTGTCACAAGTGCTTATCGAGTTAGGTGTCTCAAGTGCTTATCGAGTTACGTGTCACAAGTGCTTATCGAGTTAGGTGTTTCAAGTGCTTATCGAGTTAGGTGTCACAACTGCTTATCTAGTTAGGTGTCACAAGTGCTTATCGAGTTAGGACTTTTGCCGAGTTAGGCTGTTTCACCTAATCGTTTATCGAGTTAGGTCTATCGTTTATCGAGTTAGGGGAAACTCTGCCCAAATTTCATGAACTTATCGAGTTAGAAGCACCAAGTTATCGAGTTAGGCACCAAAAAAAAAAAAAAAAAAAAAAAAAAAAAGAAGAAGAAGAGTTTTTTGGCGGGAAAAGTTGAGTAAAATTTGTTTTTCACACGAGACTTAACGTTCAATTTTTACGCGAGATTTAAATTTTGGTATAACGTTGAAAATTTTGGCCCGAAATTCAAATTTTTAGGCCAAAATTCAAAAAATTTCGGTAAAATTTGGCGAAAAAATTTTCTAAACTCAAATTTTTCTGATAACCTTAGAATTGTATTTCTTTGTGTTTTTCAAATTTTGAGAAATAAAATTTTCGTATTCATTTTTTGGAGGGAAAATTTGAAATCACAAAAATTCAACCGAGAACGTTTTTCAAAATTCGCCAAAAACATCTAATCTTCAACAACAACCTTTGTTATCTAAAAAGATCTTAAGATCAACTTTATCACATATCGTTAAACAATGGAAATGAAAGAGCAAAATGAAAGAGAGACGCAAGTAAGGACAAAGCTCTCAATGCACTCCAAAGAAAATTGTTTAAAACATTTTGATTCAGTTAAGCTTCAATGTGTGACCATCTCAAAAGCACGTCAACCATTATTTGGTTTATCATTTCTTAGAACTTTTGAGACACTCTTCGGATCTGAAATGGACTTTGTTACCTTCAAAATGAATCTTCAAAACAACATAGTTCAACTCGAAATGCAAATTGAACAGGGAAGTGATTGCATGGTAGGATTTAGAGAACTCAAGACACAGTTAAAATGATTCATGAGCATGGATATGAGAGCATTTAAGAATTCTTGGGATTATGAATCAGCAAGCAGTTTATGGAAAAAATACTTCACTAGCATAGAAGTTGAAGTTTTTAGAAATCAATTGCTTAATCATATGTACATACTGGAAACAGTGCTTAATGCAAGATCACTTCATCTGAGGGAGATGCAGAAAAAGAAGAGGGATTCAAACGAAAAAGAAAGAAGCACTTCAGGGAATGAGATTGAGAAGCTGAAACGGGAAAGAGAGCTAATTGAAAGAGAGATGCAGTTAAACGAAACAGAGGTGATTGAAAAAGAGACAGAGAAAGATTTTCAAGCAAAAAAGGAAACGGTCAATGAGGGTGATGCATCAGATGATAGTTTGATTTTCACAGTAACTGATTCTTCTTCAGAACAACCGGTTGAAAGCAGCAGTCCTAGCTATGATTCAGATGCTGATGGTACACAAAGGAATGAAGCTGTTTGGGATACCGAAGATGATCATATCAGACCTTCATCATACACAGAGATATTGGCTACGGTAAAACATTCACATGCTCATGATAATGGTAATATCTTTGATAATGTGTTTGCTCATGATCAGACACATCCTGAGCATTCTGAGTCTATTGGTGACACATATGTGGAGGAACAAAATGATAGCAATATCACTTTTGACACTCCAGATATGGATCCTAATAGAGGTGAGCCTGCCCAGGATGGATCTTCTTATGAACAAGATCGTGCCTTATCTGCATCATTGATCAATAATTTCAAACATGAACTTGAAAAGTGCAAAGAGGACAATCGCAAAGCTAAGCAAACGAATGTCTTATTGACACAAGAGCTTGAGAGATTTAAAGAAATGGAAAAAGGTTTTCAAAATGTAACAAAAAGAAAAACTGAACTCGAATTTGAAAACTCAAACCTTAAATCTCAAGCTCAAAAGTTTGAAATGTACGGAGAGTCTGTTAAACCACTTTTAAAAAGAAATGAAGAACTTGAAGTTGGTTATAGAGAAGCTGTTCTTCGTGAAAAACGTTCCATTCAAAATTTGGATACTCAAATGGTTGTTAACAACAGAAAGGTTCAAGCGCTTTTAAAAGATAACAATGAGTTAAAAAGTGAAAATTCAAAGCTTCAGAAAACCACATCAAATTTTGAGATTGTAAACACAAAACTTGAGAATGAAAACCAAGAGTTTTTGAAACGAACAAACGATCTTGAAAACAAACTTCGAAAATTGGGACAGACTTCTCAGACATTCAACATGCTGCCTACTAAAGATGAGGAGGTTGAGAAACAAACATCTGGAATTGGTTTTGAAAATAGTGCTCAGTTGGAAAATGGAAAACCATGTGTTTTAAACAAAGTGAAAAAGCTGACACCTATTTTGTACAATGCTGATGATATGGGAAAAGAATTGTCAGATGATCTTTTGTTTGAGTCTCAAGATATTTTAAAATCTGAAGAGGAAAAACGTTTGAAAGTAAAACAAACAAAAAACCCACTCTCGTATCACGGCTTTGTGTATGGTGGTCTACAATTGACAGATTTTCCAAAAGCACCTTTCAAAAGAAAAGACACAAATGTGAGAAGATTTTTCAAAGAAGCTCAACTTGCTACTTATGATGCTACGTTATGGCAAAATAAAGCAAGGAAACAATTTTGTAATCTTAAAAATCACATTGAGCATACGTTAAAAGCCATTTGGTTTAAGCAAGTAAACATCAATAACAGCGTTTGGTCTAATCCTCTTTCGTCAGATGTACGCCTTAAGATTGAAGTCCAAAAGATTTTGAAAGATGAGATTGAACCTCATGTGAAAAATCTCAACTTAAGTTTTGAGTACTTTGAAAAACATCTTGTCACTGAAATGAGAGAAGATTTAAAGTATGTTCATTCTCTTGAAGACGAATTTGATGAAAAATGCTTAATACTTGACATTCAAAAGGAATTTTTCACAAATCAAATAGAGTCTTTCAAATCAAAATCTGTTTGCCATGAGAAAGTGAATGAGAATTTTGAACAAACATCTTCTTTGAAATCTGAAAATCTTTGTCTCAAAAAGAAAATCACCGAGCTTTCACAAGAAGCAACTGATGCCAAAGCAGAATTGTCAAAAAGAAATGCTCACTTTGAGAAACATCTTGCAATACTCGAAGCACAAAGTATCTCTTTCCAACTTAAACTGCAAGAGAATAATGAGAAAATGTCTTCTGAAAACTCTTTGACATCAGTGCTTAAAGAAAAAGAAAAGATTCTTGAAGAAAAATGTGATGATACCAAAATCAAGTTTGATTTTGACGAATTTGATACAAAAAATCTTGAATTGGAACATGCTGTGGCATCATTACAAAAAGAAAATGAGCATTTGAAACAGACTTACAAAAACTTGTTTGATTCAATCAAGCGGTCAAGAGGTCAGAATCAAACTTCAAACAAATCTGACTCTCAGATCGTCCCAAATCCTCTTTTTGAAAAAGAAAAATCTGTGCTTCAAAAGAAAATCGTTGAATTGGAAAAAACGGTTGAACAACAAACCAAGGATTTTGGTGATGCCAAAAATGATTTTTCAATCGAAACAGACAAATATGAAAAATATTTTGCACATCTTGAAAATCAAAATGCTTCTTTGCAAGAAAAACTGGCATCATCAGATCATCTTTCTCTTCAAAAAGAATACAATGATTTGAGAACGTCATACAATGCCTTAAAAGCAAAGTTTGATGTTCTTAACCGATCAAAAGGAAAATATCAAGTTTCAAACGAGTCTAAACCACAAGTAAGTGTTTCAGAAAAGGTTTACACGGGTGAATCTTCAAAACCATTTTCAAAAAAGGTTTCTCAGTTTACAACCTATTCTTTGCAAAACGGAAGGAAGTTTTCAAAGAGACCTAATTTTTCAGAAACATTTACTCCTCAAAAGGTTTCAAATGCAAGTGCTCATAAAGAAAAGAATCAAGGTTTTCAAACTCCATACTCTCGTTTTACTCCGGTAAAGCCAGTGTGGAAACCAAAGCAAAGCCGTTCAAAACATTTGAATTATTCATACTCTGAAATGCTTCCGCTACAACAAAGGAATGGCTATGCTTCGAAAAATCCCAATTCTAGAAGGTTTCCATTCATCTCAAAAACGAATTTTCGAAATGAAACACCGAGTTTCAACAATGGATGGAAAACTTCTTCTTCAAGTTTTAAAACTCCAAGAGAGACATCGGGTTTCTCAAACAAGTTTCAAAAGCAAAAGAGTTTTAAATCACCGTTGATTCCACGAGCTTTATTTCAAAATGAAACACCGGTTTTCAGTCCTCGTTGGAATTCAACTTCTTTGTCACGGATTGACACAACTTTCAAATGGATTTCAAAATATGGTAACCCAGTTAGCGCCGTGCTTAAATGGGTTCCAAAAGTTGTTGTCTAATCCAAAATCATAATGGCTTTCGTATACTTCAGTACAAAACCCGGACTTCAAATAATGACTTCTTAGTATTTCAGCTAAGGACTCGTTCTTCAAAGAAAGGAAAGTGCTTAATCATTCAAAGGTTTTAAATATATTTTGAGCTCTTATCCTAAAAACATTATGGCTTATGCACACATAACAGTGTATAACCCGCGATTTTCAAAGAAAGGACCCTGTTGTACATTTATGTGCGACAATCCTAAATGATAAGAAGACTTCTCTCCAAAAAACTTATCAAAGTCTTCTTAATTTTTTTTGAGCAAAAATTTGAAAAATGTTTCTAAAGGTTTTCAAAACTTTTCAAGATATTACTCCCTCAAATCCTTCAAAGCAGATATTTACTCAAAATGTTCTAATTTTGAGGGGGAGTAATATAAAGTTGTTCCAAAAAGATCATGCTTAAAGGAAACAAATACGGAATTAACAAACATCCGTTTCTCCCATAAGCTATCCAAAAGGAAAAAGGTTTTAATCAATTGGTATCAAAAATACCATGGATATGCTATTTTTGAGGGGGAGAAGACGTGATTAAAATGTGATCGTCTTGAATCTCAAAAGAGCTCGACTCAGAAATGACCCAAGAATTGACGAAACAACAAAAATTAGTAATCGAAAAGACTTATCCTCGACGGGTAATAACATCAAGTTAGTTACTAGAGCTAGTTGTCACCTTAAAGCTGACAATGGAACTCTTTAACTAGCCACGTAAGCGTGTCTCGAAAAGGATTTGTTTGAGTAGAAAGGTACCATTTCGAGAAACTTTCTGTGGACTTGACCAGGCCGGGTAATAACTTCAAGCTAGTCTAACTAGTGATGTAAGCGTGTCTCGAATCGGTTGTGTTCATTGAAGTGAATCAATTCAAAAGTGCAAACTCCTCACGCATGTGCAAATTTCTTAAAAATCCATGAGCACATGTGAAGGGGGAGTCCTTCAAATGAAATGCAAAACTCTCGAAGTGTTAACAAAGTATGTTTTTTATCATAAACACTTTGAGAGATTTTCACAAATGGTTGGATGGCAACAATAGGATAGTCATGAAGTTATAAGGTGACTAAGGTTAGGTAAAACCGTCCTATGATCCGCCAGTGCCGGAGGGATCTACCCAAGGACAATTCCAATAGATTAGAATTAGAAGTCCTTAGGTATGATTTGAAAAAAGGAGAAAAGAATGAAAGGAGAAAGAAGGGGTTGAAGAATTAAAAAGAAAAGCAAATGAAAGGGTGAAAAGAAATAGCCCTCCATATATTCAACCTTAGGGCAGACACCGGGTTCAACTCATATGCTATTGGTTGTTACTAAGGTGACACCGGTATTGAAGACAAGACGTCATGGACCCAGTGACGCACTGCACTTAACCTTCAAGCCACTCAAGTTCTCTCAAAAGAGCTTGTTTCATTCTCACGGGGAACCGATGTAATCTATCGACTTATCTCTTAGAGATGGTTGATATTGAAGCAGGAGACCCCTCCCTAGTCTCCGCATAGGAAACCAAATTATGCACTTATCGAGTCTAGAGCCATGAGATTCATTAAAAATCTCTTAGGATACACTTCCTATGAATACACTTGTGTTCGCCAAAAAGGACACAAGTTGTAAGAGTCTTTATGAGATCTATGGATCTTGCCTTATCTTTCATGATGGTTACTATGTTTCAAACGGTCTACAGTCGTGGAGTGATCCCCAGCGACTCACCCAGTTATTGAGCTACTTAGTAGGTCTCGTAAGCTCTTTCGGGAGTATCTGATATGGGAACGGCCTTGGTAAGGGTTAGAAGGAGTCTTCACACTATGCTGTTGACGATCTCTAATTCCGAACCTGTAAGTACCGGTTGATTTATTGCTAACTATTTTATGCAGGTACTCATAAATGTTCCTTGGAGAAAGACCGTTACCATCACTCAAAGATCCACATGCTCATACCCTGCAAAGCTCTCTTCATAGATCTAAGCAAAGCAAAGTTCAGAATGTTTCTAAGTCAAAGTCAAAGAATCTTCAATCTTAAGAAACAAAGATTAAAGTCAAAGAGAAGAGACCTTCACAAAGATTCAAAGTCAAACAAAGTATGAGCATGTTGGAAAAGACGTAAAGACAACAGATTAAAGATGTTGATCAAAGGCAAGAAAGATCACAAAGCATGATTGGAACAAAGAAACTAGCAAAACTATTACTCAACAAGACTCAAAGTTCAAGAGAACAAGCTTCAAAGATCAAAGATCAAAGTCACAAAAGAGAGATCTCAATGATCACCCTTAGGGGGAGATTGTTAGAATTAGAAGTGTTGATCATTTATGAAATCAAAGTGAGATCTCAATGATCGTCCCTTAGGGGGAGATTGTTAGGATTAAAAGTGACGATCATTATTGAGTGCAATAGTTAGTTAAATATATTCATGTAATAGTTAGTAAATGCTAGTTTATTAAGTTTATGTGTATTATTCATGCTTGTATAAAGTCTAAGGGCTAGTTATGTAATATGGTCAAAGATATGTGAAGCCCTAGACTACAAGTATAAATACACTTGTAAGGCCTCATTTTGAGGTTGGTTCTCTTAGTCATTAACAAGGTTATTATTTTCACACACTAGAGTTCCCATCCACTCTCTCTCTCTACTTACTTTCTCTCTCTAGATCTAGGCTTGAATCATATGTGAAATAGGTTGTTCTACGGTCCTACATTTTCATAAGTAAACGTATGTCGTAGTACTAATAATAAAGAGCTGAGAGAGTCTGAGATAGTCATGCATTAGAACAAGTAGACAGTTTTGTGGATTTCAGTGGCCTTAAAAACACACACACACAATATACATATATATTAGTAGTGCTATGAACTAATTAAACTCGAGCCTCATATTATGTGTATATATAATAAAAGTGCATGAAATTTTGTGACCCCTCATCAAGCGATGAACTTATGCAATCGCATGGCCTACACTCCCCAAAGATGACCCTAAACGATATGCTTGACACCAAGATACATTTGGCTTATGAGTATCCAAAGTGTATGAAAGGTGTCCCATTATTGATTTGGATTGTACACCTCCTATGCTTATTCTTTTACGATGTAATGGCCGGTGGCGATGGTGGTGAAGTTTGACAATGCTGATGTATATATGAAGGTGATAGTGAAATATAACTGAAGTATAATATATAAAATTTGATCTGGTTACAATTTATATCTAAACCATAGTGTGTTAAAGTTCAAATTGCTAAATTAATACCCGATTAAGCTATAAATTTTAGTTAGTATTGTTTCAATACATAACTAACTACACGTTCGGAGTGTTACACAATTTAGAGTTGAGATGGGTTTTAACTTTTAAGGTCGTCCAACCTTGTAATCCATTGACTTGTTTGTTTGTTGTTCATGATTATGAGATGTGCTTCTTTCAATCGATCACATAAGTTCCAAACCCAAAATGCATCAATTCAAAGTATTACTATAACATATAGGATTCGGAGTTTCCATGAGCAATATTGTTTTCACTTGAGCTCAAGAAACCTATCACAGTTGTGGCAAACGAGTATTGCGCAAACTCGCACGTTGTGGCAAGAGTTTTAATTGACATAGTTTACACGAGTTATATCCGCAAAAGGGATAAAGCTAAACACACGCAACATGGTTATTCAAAAGACACGATGTACGCAACATACTTTTAAAATTACCATTGTACGCAATTTACTTTCAAATTTGGTGCAATGTACGTAATATGACCTGAAACCAGCAGGTTACCAGGTTTCAAAATTTGAAAATTGACCGGAATGGTCCCTGTGGCTTGCATTGACTTTCACCGATCATCCATTGACTTTTTTATCACTTAGAAAAGTTACATTAATGGTCCTTATGGTCCCTGTGGCTTTCATTTTCGTCCGTTTTTTACCTTTTTCTTTTTTTTTCTTTTTTTTTTTTTTTAAAAAAAAATTTCTTAAGTTTTTGTCTGTTTTTATACGTTTTCGTTCGTTTTTATACATCATCATTCGTTTTTTAACGTTTTCGTCCGTTTTTATATGTTTTCGTTTGTTTTTATACATCTTCATCCGCTTTTTAACGTTTTCGTCCAATTTTTACGTTTTTGTCCGTTTTTATATCTTTTCGTTTATTTTTATACATTTTCATCCGTTTTCGTCCAATTTTATACGTTTCTGTCCGTTTTTTTACATTTTCGTCCATTTTTATACGTTTTTGTTTGTTTTATACATCTTCATCCGCTTTTTAACGTTTTCGTCCGTTTTTATACATTTTCGTTTATTTTTATACATTTTCGTTTATTTTTATACATTTTCATCCGTTTTTATCCATTTTCGTCCATTTTTATACGTTTCCATCCGTTTTTTACGTTTTCCTCCATTTTTATACATTTTCATTTATTTTCATACATTTTCGTCCATTTTTATCCGTTTTTGTCAATTTTTATACGTTTTCGTCCGTTTTTTTTATGTTTTCGTTCGTTTTTGTACGTTTTCGTTTATTTTTATACATTTTTATCCGTTTTCGTCCGTAATTACACGTTTTTGTCCGTTTTATACGTTTCCGTCCATTTTTTATGTTTTCGTTCATTTTTATACATTTTAGTTCGTTTTTATACGTTTTCATCCGTAATTACACGTTTTCATCCGTTTTTATACGTTTTTATGTTTTCGTTCTACGTTTTAGTTCGTTTTTATACATTTTTATCCTTTTTCGTCTGTAATTACATGTTTTAGTCCCGTTTTATACGTTTCCGTCCGTTTTTTTATGTTTTCGTTCATTTTTATATGTTTTTGTTCATTTTTATACATTTTAACCGTTTTCATTCGTAATTACACGTTTCGTCCGTTTTTAAACGTTTTCGTTCGTGTTTTTAACGTTTTCGTCCGTTTTTATACATTTTCATTCGTTTTTATACATTTTATCCGTTTTCGTCGGTAATTACACGTTTTCGTCCGTATTTACACATTTTCGTATGTTTTTTATGTTTTCGTCCGTTTTTTATGATTTTATCTATTTTTTTGAATGAAAATGTATAAAAAATGAACGAAAACGTATAAAAATGGATGAAAATATTCAAAAACGGATGAAGATGTATAAAAACGAACGAAAACATATAAAAACAGAAGAAAACGTAAAAAACAGATGAAAGAGTAAAAAAGACAAAAATGTATAAAAACGAACGAAAATGTTTAAAAACGGGAGGAAATATAAAAAAAACGGATGAAAACGTAAAAAAACAGACAAAAATGTTAAAAAACGCTAAAAACGGATGAAGATGTATAAAAACGAACGAAAACTGATAAATGCGAACGAAAACGTAAAAAAACGGACGAAAATGAAAAATACAGATGAAGGCGTGTAACTACCAACGAAAACGGATAAAAATGTATAAAAACAAATGAAAACGTATAAAAACAGACGAAAACGTTAAAAACACGGACGAAAACGGATAAAAACGGATGAACATGTATAAAAATGAACGAAAATATGTAAAAACGGACGAAAACGTAAAAAAACAGATGAAAACAAAATGGATAAAGATGTATAAAAACGAACGAAAACATATAAAAACGGACGAAAACGTAAAAAAATGAATGAAAACGTTAAAAAAACGGATGATAATGTATAAAAATGAACGAAAACGTATAAAAACAGCGAAAAACTTAAAAAAATAGAAGAAAACGTAAAAAATGAACGAAAATGGAAGCCATAGGGGCTATAAGGACCATTACTGTAACCTTTCTAAGTGATAAAAAGTTAAGGGATGATCGATGAAGGTCAACGCAAGCCACAAGGAACATTTCTGTCAATTTTCAAAGTTTGAAACCTAGTAACCTGCTGGTTTCAGGTCATATTATGTACATTGCACCAAATTTGAAAGTAAATTGCGTACAATTGTAATTTTAAAAGAGTGTTGCGTAAATTGTGGCTTTTGAATAAATATGTTTCGTGTATTTTTCGCAAAAAGATGGTAATTATTATATATTTTATGATATGTAAAGGAATGTTTAATGACGACGATAGAAAAAAACAAAGTTTAATTACTAAACTAAACAAAGTTGAAAAGTTTGTCGCTATTTTTTTCACATTAACCCCGTATTTATAATACTATAAGATTCAGTCCCTAAATTTAATGTGGAGTTATGATGATAGAGTTTTTAGAGTTAGAAACAAGTTGGAGTCGTTTAGTAGTTGCATAGAGTACAAGATAGCTAATGCTCGGAATTCAATGCAGCCTCATAATAACTATACAATCATGAAAGGAGATGAAGTGCAAGGGTTGCCCGAATTGATCACATGGCATTTAGTATAGAATTAAAAGTCGGTTATATGAAGTGCAAAAGGTTGCAAGAATAATTAATGATTTAACCTAATTCATGCCTATATAAACCGGCCAAAATCACATTTAGTGAGTACATTTGAAGATGATTCACACATCTTTTATATATTTGATTGTTGGTATCGGTTTGTAAATTCTCTTTTGCAACATTTTGGAGATGATTCACACATCTTTTAGATCTTTGTAATTAACTTGGTCTTCTTTTTTTCTTAATTTAGTTATCATACGCAGGTACCATAAAAATCACACAAGATCATGCATGCTCAGATAAATGGAATCAAAGATTGGGATACCAACTATTTTTTTTGTTTCTTACATATTTAGGTGATTGTTATAGATAAGCATATATATAGATATATGTATTATGTTAATGCATTTTTATATACAAGTAATTTATGTGCGTTTTCTATTGATGTAGCTCACATGTGCGAATTGATTCAAGAAAATATGCACGAGCATGTATGTAAAGCAACATTTAAATGGTTAAATGATACTTTTTAGCGTGATTAGTTTATGTGTTGCTTTCGAATGCTCTTTAAGAAATATTAGAATGAACTTATCGTGTGCAATTGAATTATTATTGAAAAAAAGAAGGTCCGCGCATCGCAAAGTGTTTTCTTTTTCTATATGTAGAATCATTTGTGAGAAACCAATATTTACGCCAATTAAATGAGTTTGCCATACTAGCAAAATACGACATATTAAAAATATCACATTGAGTAATGAATAGAAAGGAAAAAAAATACATAATTTTGACTTATAAATCCGTTTGTAAATTATAATATCAAATAAAAAAGTTGAGTTTTAAATATAAGCAAAAGTTCAAACTTTTATCGAAAAACAAAACCGGTGCATTTAATGTGAAGTATATACAACATCGAGATGGAAGTGCAAGGCTTGCCGGAATTTATCACATGATATTTAGTAATTAGTATACAATTAAAAGTCAGTTATGGATTGAGATGAAGTTGAAAAGGTTGCAAGAATAATTGATGATTTAACCTAATTCAATATATATAGATATATGTATTATGTTAATTCATTTTCATATACAAGTAATTTATGTGTGTTTTCTATTGATGTAGCTCACATGTGCGAATTGATTAAAGAAAATGTGCACGAGCATGTATGTAAAACAACATTTAAATGGTTAAATGATACTTTTTAGCATAATTAGTTTATGTAAACATGCAACTTGAATAATGAATATAAAAGAAAAAGTATATAATTTTTGCCCAAACCCATTTGTAAATTAAAAAAATTAAGTTTAAGACATAACAATGGAGTCAAAAGGTTTTAGGAATTATTAATAGTATGTTAATTAATATTCATTTAGTTAGCTATTTAGAATTGAGTTTATTGATAAAATTTATTAATATTAGTTAGACTTCAATGTTAATTTTCAATGAAATTAGTTGTACAATAAAATGAGATGAAGCTAAAAAAGTTTGTAACGATTTTTATACAGTTTATGTGGCATTATTGTATATACATTATTACACAAACTTTAACTTACAAACTTAATAAAGAAAATATTTAACGCACATTAAACTATGACCAATTAGATAGACCCCGTGTGCTTCATATTACTATGCAAAAACTATCTAATAGACAAGTATTGTAGGGCTAAGTAATAGACCAAAAGAAACAAAGTTTTTTTTTTTTTTTTTTTTTTTTTTTTTTTATCATGCAAATAAGTAGTACGCCAAAAGAAACATCACAACTTAATAAACAAAAGCCCATATATAGAATACAACACCACAAAACCAAAACAACATCAAACACTTTTAAATTTTTATACATGAAAGTTAAAACATTTCATACAACATACTAAACAATAATTAAATATACACTCGCCAATATACAGAAAAAATACATGATTAACAATTAGATTTTTAGCTCGTGCGTAGCACGGGTTCTGCATGTCTCGTTTATTTATAAACTCCCAAACAAACAATATATTATACAATCATTTATTTATTTCTTACTTTGGTTTCAAACAACTAAAACCAAATCTTATTCTAGACTTGCTTACAAACCAAACACGTATTTACACATAGTACTATAGTAGTATCCACATATATGATCTTATTTTCGAAATTGAAAAGTAACCCACGTCATCGTAATAAAATGCCCTAGAACACCAACAAAGAACTCTTGATATCATAACCCAGCTTTTCGAGATTAGGGTTGATGGCAAACTTAATCATGGGTGGTGGGCCACAAGCCAAAGCCAAAGTATCTTCAGAAAATTCTGGGATATGTTCTCTCATGATGGCCTCATTAATGTGCCCTTGACTGTATTTCCACCCTTCGCGTTTCGATTTTGAAATAACATACCATACTGTCACCCTATCTTGATACTTCTCAGCCCATGCATCTAATTCACCTCTCAATAATATATCGTCTTCTGTACGATTAGCATAAACCAAATACATCTTTGTCTTGTCGTTTGGATCCTTCAAGATCGCCTGCATCACTTGATATATGGGTGTAATACCTGTCCCACCTGCGAACATAGCTAGTTTTGTGGCAAACTTTTGTTTACCTTGTACAGAAAACGTTCCCTTTCCCATGTACTCGATATGACCGAATGGACCTTTGATGTCAAGTGAAGAACCTATAGTCATTGACTCGAGATACTGCGACATAAGTCCTCCATTTGGGAACTTCGGTTCAACACCTTTGAAGTAAATTTTAACAAGCAACTCAAAGTATCCAACTTCATCAATGGCACTTATTGGTGTGTATGCTCTCGTGCATAGCTTGTCGTCAATTCTAGCGCATAAGAAGATGTGTTTACCAACTGGTAACCCGAGAACTTGATCTGGTGATGGGAGGGCAAAACGGAATAGTCTCGCATCATGAGAAACAAATGTTTTAGAGATGAGTTTACATGGGATTTTTTCTCGAGAGATTAAGGTTATGTTTCTTGTAGGTGCACCATGGGCCGAGTTATTTGGTGATGAGGCAGCCGAGTTGGAATTATAACCCGTGGTTATGAGTTCACCAATTCGGCATTTTTCTAAGAGCTTCTTGGACTCGTCAGATTTATGATGATCATCAAAATCTGTAGTGCTGTCAGTTCCAGCATTGCTAAGTATGATCTCAGCGCCACCGGGATGGTCATTGAGGAAGGACGTGCAGTCGTAGACGTGACCATGGACAACAATCCAAGCAGAGTCCTCAGAGTTGTGTTTCTCGACATCAGACATTGAGAAGGTTTTTGAAGTTGTGTTCATGGAAGGGGATGAAACACTCTTCTTGAGGGTTGGCTGAGCAATTTCAAGTTGTTTCTCGCGAGCCATCCATCCACCTGACTGATTACCTGGTTGAGTAGGGTGTTCAAATACGATACCGATTTCTCCCTTCTGTGGTTTGCACATGTTGGTCTTCACTCGGAACCAACAATTGTTGATCATACCCTGTATATATCATATGTATATGATCAGTTTTACATAAACATATAGTCAGCATAACATTGCGTTTTATCTGTCAATGATTCATTTGATTACTCATGAGCAAAAGTAGCAAGTATAATAAGCTGATTAGTGTAAATTCATGATTGACTTATTAATTAGATGGCAAGTGTTATTGTCAATACTAAAATGACAAAAAACAATTTTATATGCACCACAAATAGACTGCTGCGGTGATGTCAACCAGCAAATTAATGTCACAATTTGTTTAACCAGTAAATTTCATTGTAGCTATGTTAAGAACTAGGAGACCTTCTTTTTTTTTTTTTTTTTTTTTTTTTTTTTTTTTTTTTTTTTTTTTTTTTAATACTAATTACTAGTATTAAATGCAAAAAAAGATCTCAGAATAGTATTCAACTTGTGTGTCTGAGTTTTTGCTGTTGATCTGTTGATGTATTAAAAAAAGTACGTTTTCATTGATATCAATATCTATTGCTTCGTCACATGATATATGGCTACTATAAATATAAGCCAGTTTTAAATGATGAAAAATCAAGTAATTACCAATAGATTCCAATTCATTTTTTCGGGTTGTGTGTTTAGGGTCTCATCCCATGCACGGACTGCAATCTCTTTGGCATTAAGCAAGTCCAAAACCTCAACCTCGAGTGACCAAAAACACCAGCACCAATATTTCCCGTACTTGTTTGGTTTCTCCTTATGGTCCAAGCTGCATACACTCCATTTTACACCTCCATCCATTGTTACCTCCACACGAGTCACTTTTTTACCACCCCCTGCAACCACTTGATGTTAAATGTTAGTTTAATTAATAAGAATATGATTAAAACACTATTTGTTTGAAAACTCAAACACTCAAACCCTGGAGACTAATTAAAATATCAAACTAAATAATTAGTTTCGAAGCATGACATTTAATCATAACTTTGACATTTAAAGAAATGATATTAAGTTGAGATAGATTCTCGTTTGTTTATATTAAAGTGAGCTAAATCTTAATGTTCTACACATCGGCTGACTAATAATTACCAGAATAAGCAAAGCCCCTTATGGTGTAAGGCTCCTCAATGGTCCGTGCATTAATAGGCAGTATCTCTTTATGGCATGGTGTTGTAATCACAGAATTTATGTTCAGCTGGTAGATGACGCTTTCTGGTTTATACCACCAACCTGCACATTAACCATATACTATACAATGTTATGACAATCTTTCATCTTCCTATATCTACTGATTCAAGTCGTTTTATGTTACCTGTTCTTACTTGTTGAGCCAAAAATAAAAAATAAAAAATAATCTAATGTCATAAATATGGCTCATATTCTATTTAGAAAAGAACATGCAGTATATTTATTACTCCGTACTAACTAGTGTAATTTTTATGTACATACCAAGAGACACACCGTAAATGTGTTAGTATTCTTTTGTTTTTAAAAGGATTATATGTTCTAGTATTTGTTGTTCAAAATAATATTTCAAGAAATTACCTTCTGAATTGGCTAGCTCTTTATCGACGTATGATGGAAACACACGGTTGTCTTTATAGTGGTAAAAATTTTCAGACTCTTGCGTCGTTACTACGATACGTTTTAGCCACTTGACCATTCGACCGCCAGTGAATCCAGGAAGAATCATTCTCACGGGGAATCCGTGATCAGGAGGCAACTTTTCACCATTTTGCATATAGGCCAATATGATATCTCTTGCTGGATCCATTGCCATCTCGATTCTTATGCTAGTTTCGTATTTTGAACCGCCTCCAGGGACTTCTGCTCCCTCGAAGCACACATATAGTGCACCTTTTTTCCGGCTGTAAATCCCACATCTTTTTAAGATTTGGAACAATGGAACCCCTTTCCAAACTGAGGTTGATATAGCACCTGCGCCCCAGTTATACCCTAAGGTCTGCTTTGTCATATTCTGTTCCTTCCTACGATTTGCAGAGCAAACCAATGTCACTGGGAGTTCCCTAGAAGGAAAGTCTTTGACAAGCTCGGTCATGGTAAAACTAGCAGGTCGTTTCACCAAACCGCATATTTCCACGGTCCAGTCCTCCCATGTGGCATTAGGGACTGCACCGTGGTTTCGGACATAATGGATAGGGGCAGGGGTAATAAACCCATGTTGCATAAGTTTATTCATTGGTGGCTCAGAGTTGAATGGGTGCTTTCCCGTGAGTCGTATCATTGATGGATTGCGCTTGATCCAGTGATCTGCTGTGCCCACGTCTTGTGAGTCAGAAATGGAACTTTCCATCTCGGAGTTGGCCTTTTTTATGAAATCACTATAGTCAACCTCGTCTTCCTCATCATCACTCGAATCGCTCTTATAGTTGACAATCTTCTTATAACCGGACTCTAGCGTTGTTACTATGATACGTTTTAGCCACTTGACCATTCTACCGCCAGTGAATCCTGGAACAATCATTCTCACGGGGAATCCTTGATCAGGGGCCAAATATTTACCATTTTGCATATATGCCAATATGATATCTCTTGCTGGATCCATTGCCATCTCGATTCTTATATTAGTTCCGTATTTTGAACCGCCGCCTCCAGAGAGATCTTCTGCTCCCTCGAAGCACACATATAGTGCACCTTTTTCCTGGCTGTTAATCCCGCATCTTTTTAAGATTTGGAACAATGGAACCCCTTTCCAAACTGAGGTTGACATAGCACCCACGCCCCGGTTAAACCCTAAGTTCTGCTTTGTCATATTCTGTTCCTTCCTACGATTTGCTGAGCAAACCAATGTCAGTTGGAGTTCCCTAGAAGGAAAGTCTTTGACAAGCTGGGTCATGGTGAAACTAGCAGGTCGTTTCACTAAACCGCATACTTCCACGGTCCAGTCCTCCCATGTGGCATTAGGTACTGGACCGTGGTTTCGGACATTATGATTATAGCTAGGAGAAACTAAGGAAAGAACACCAGCATGTTCATGGTGAAATTGTTGGTATTCGACAGGGGGCGCCATATATAGGTTTATATGATGGTTTGGAAATAAAAACGTTGGAAATATATTGTTTCTCAGTTTCCTTGTTTGGTTTGATTAGCTATGCTAGGAAATTAATGAGAGACTACTTTGATTAATGCACCCATGCACTTGGATATATTTATACTCGCTTCGTAACAACTGTGCCAATTACAAGAAAGGCATAAGAGATTGTGTTTGCTTGTGATCATCGTTTCTATGAAAGCTTGATTCTTTGGAGAAAGTTTGCATTCCCAGCATGATTAGATAAAGTATATATCTTTGTATATTGCTTTTTGAACATTGTTTACTTGATTCTTAGGTAACTTTTAGGATTTCCTCCCCAATTGGATTTCATCTTTAGAAAAAATTTGTCTTTAGGACCCGCGCTCCGTGCGGGGTACGGGTTTTGCGTTAAAAGGGTTTAATATGTCATTTACAGTAAAAATTAATAATTGATAAATTAATAACCTCGATAAAATTAATAATTTGTTTAGTTGGGACCAGTACAAATTTGGACCTCAATTGATAAAATAATAAGATAATATTTTTTTTTTTGAGACCACAGTGTATATATATTAGTCACAACGAACGGGGTGCTTGGTAAGGGGGTTAAGGGGGGTGGGGAATGGGTAAGGAATTCAAAAAGGTCCACCTCATTCAAATTAGGTGCTTTGTTAGGGGTGTGCAAAGGTATTGATTACACTATACCCATAGTGAGTAATCAACATTATAGAGTAAATTGAGGGGTAAGGTATTGATAACCCACTTCACTCAATCCTTTACATTCTTTTTCCATTTCCCTTTACCTTTACATTTCCCCACTTTGAACCAAGCGGACCCTAAATTAATAATACTAAAAATTCTATATATATATATCACTACTACACAAAGTATTTTTTGGTACGCTACTTAGATACGGTTATACTGAAAACCGTATCAAAAAATCCATTTGGTGCGGTTTCTATTAAAACCGTACTAAGGAGGATGTTTTTGGCAAATTTCTTTGTAATTTGGTACGGTTATTTTTAAAACTGCACCAAACAATGATTATCTGGTGCGGTTTGTATAAAACCGCACCAAATAATTTTTTTTGAAACGGTTTTGTAGAAACCGCACCAAATAAAAAATTCAATTCACTTTGTCTCCCCAACGGAAACCTGCTGCATATCACCCAACAACACACTCTCTCATTCAATAACACACATTTACTCATCCTCAACTCAAATCTTTCAAAACTATTACATTAAACACTCCATCAACAACCACAATAAATTTTACTTAAAACTCACATAACTACAAAAAGGTAATAGTTGTATTTTTATTTACTTTTACTCATTATAATTTTTTTGATCTTTTTATGCTTAACTAATACTATATTTTTGATATTTGTATAGGTATAAACTTCTTAATCATGTATCCAAATTAGAGCTTTCAACTCATTTTAGAAAAGTTTGGATCACAAGGTGAGTTTATAAACTTTTTTGTTATTTGTAACATTATTTATCTTTATGTTGTTAGATCTAAAACTTATATATATGTATGTAGTTAATATGTTTATTTGTGTATGTATAACATGTGTGCATCTAGATGTTATAAATAAATCCTTATATGAAATTAGTTATGCCCGTCCGAAACTAATCTAATAGAGATTAATTTCGGGCAGTCCCCGTTTGGGACTGCCTTTTGAATATTTTGTCTCATTTAGGATGCGTATACGTTATAGCGGGTTGACTATTTAAGAAAAAAATCGGTATACATTTCTCTTTACTCCTTCGAGTTTGCGTTTTATACGCCTACTTGGGGAGTTGAGGGGAAATGCTGCCGATTTTTTTCCTAAATAGTCAACCCGCTATAACGTATACGCATATGAGATAAAATATTCAAAAGGTGGGTTAGGATGTGCCACATGTGACCATGTATGTTTCATTCGTACATGCATATGATTTATTATGTTGTTTTAAATTTTCAGATGGATCGAAAATGGATGTACGGCATGAACGTTAATGACCCAGAATTTGTAAATGGAGTGCAAAGTTTTCTTATCGCTGCTGAGTCTAACCGAGTGGCTAAGGGAGATATTGAGATTTATTGTCCTTGTTCGCAATGTAAAAATTTTGTACCACATAACGATATCAAAGCGATTGAATACCATTTGCTCAAATTTGGTTTTGTCCGTAAATATACTTGTTGGTCAGAACATGGGGAATCGCTCGTTGATAATAGCACATCGAGTCATGTATCAAATGCTAATGAGAAGAATGATTCTTACATTAATGACAAACATGAAAATTTAAATGAGATGTTGCATGATTTAGAGGCTAGTGGTGATATTGATCAAGAAGATTTACAAAAATTGTTTGATGAAGCAGAGAAACCGGTGTATGATGGTTGTAAGAATTTTTCAATACTTTCGGCTGTTCTGGAGTTGTTAAAATTAAAAGCAAGTAGTGGTTGGAGTGATAGTAGCTTCACGAAGCTATTAGATTTTTTACATAGACTACTTCCCGAAAATAATGAGTTACCCATTTCTACATACCAAGCTAAAAAAATAATGTGTCCAATGGGTCTAGAAATTGAAAGAATACACGCATGCCCGAATGATTGTATGTTGTATAGGGGTGATAAGTATGAAAACTTGCATGCATGTGCTACTTGCGGAACATCAAGGTATAAAAAAGAACCGAATGAAATTGTTGATGATGTGACAAAAAATGGACCTCCGGCTAAGCTATTGTGGTATTTTCCAATCATACCGAGACTAAAACGGTTATTTGAAAACAAAAAAGAGGCCAAATTGTTGCGTTGGCATTTCGATCAACGTAAAGACGACGGGAAATTAAGGCATGTGGCAGACTCCCCTCAATGGAGAAAAATTAATAACAAGTTTCCAGAATTCAGTAAAGAGATTAGAAATATTCGATTTGGACTAAGTTCTGACGGAATCAACCCATTCGGAAACATGAGCAGTCGTTATAGTACTTGGCCGGTTCTTTTATGTATGTACAATCTTCCACCGTGGTTATGCATGAAACGTAAATACATTTTGATGTCATTATTAATTTCCGGTCCAAAACAACCTGGTAATGACATTGACGTGTATTTGTCTCCTCTGATTGACGATATGAAAAAATTATGGAAACCGGGTGAAGAAATGTATGATGCATATAAGAAAGAGAAATTTATGCTGCAAGCCATGATTTTTTGCACCATAAATGATTTTCCGGCATATGGAAATTTGTCAGGATACAGCACAAAGGGTAAACAGGCATGCCCGGTTTGTGAAGATGAGACATCCTCAAGGTGGTTAGACAATTGCAAAAAAACCGTGTTCATGGGCCATCGAAGATCGCTTCCAACTAATCACGAGTATCGTTATATGAGTTCGGAGTTTGACGGACATACAGAGTTTGGACGAGTCAGGACACGATTTAGTGGAGATACTGCACTTTCTCGAGTTTCTAATCTAAACACTGTGTTTGGAAAAGGAAAAGGACGTCAAATTGAAAAAGGAACGTGGAAAAAAAAGTCAATTTTTTGGGAGTTAGAATATTGGAAGGATTTGGAAGTACGACATTGTATCGACGTTATGCACATTGAAAAGAACGTATGTGACAGCTTGATGGGGTTACTGTTGAATATTCCCGGAAAAACTAAAGATGGTGTTAATGCTCGAAAAGATATGGTTTCATGGGGAATCCGGTTAGAGCTCGCCCCTGTTGAGAATGACAAAAAATGCACGTACCTGCCACCAGCTTGTTATACCATGTCGAAAGCAGAAAAGACCCAATTTTGTAAATGCTTACATGATATTAAGGTTCCATCTAGCTATTCAGCGAACATTAGGAGCTTGGTATCCATGAAAGACAGTAAGTTGCAAGGAATGAAGTCACATGATTGTCATGTTTTAATGGCACATATGATTCCCATCGCAATTCGTGGTTTGTTACCAAAGCATGTCCGACATACAATCACAAAACTTTGTTTGTTTTTTAACATGATTCACTCGAAAGTGATTGACCCTGAAATTTTGGATTCATGGCAAAGAGATATTATCATTACTTTATGTCAATTAGAGATGTACTTCCCGCCATCCTTTTTCGATGTCATGGTTCACCTGGTATCTCATATCGTCAGTGAAATTAAAGCTTGTGGTCCGGTATTTTTACGTTACATGTATCCTTTTGAGAGATATATGGGTGTCGTGAAGGGGTATGTAAGGAACCGGTCTCGACCCGAGGGTAGTATTGTTGAAGGATATGCTTCCGAGGAGGTGATAGACTATTATACAAACTATTTGGAAGGTGTCAAAGGTAATGGCGTTCCTCAAAGTCGTCATGCGGGTAGACTTCATGGGGTCGGTACAGTTGGACCGAAACAGGTTAGCCCAGATCAAGAGCTTTTCGAGACTGCACATTTTGTAGTCCTTGAACATATGACATGTGTTGCTCCTTTCATTCAGGAGCATATGGCAATGTTGCGTGCAAAAAACATTGGTAGAACCGAGACATGGTATACGAAGAGGCATAACGAGCAGTTTGCTACTTGGCTAAAAGACAAAGTGGCAGCAAACATAGGTCAACCAAACGTCGATAAAATTGTGGAAAAGCTTGGAGAGGGCCCGAGATTGCTAGTAACAACATATCAAGCATATGAAATTAACGGGTATATATTTTACACAAAGATGCGAGATGAAAATAGTACGGTGCAAAATAGCGGGGTTACAGTGATAGCCTCCACAGGGATTACCAAAAAGTCGTATTACGGGGTGATACAAGAAATTTGGGAGTTGGATTATTATTCTTTCAAAATACCATTGTTCAAGTGTAAGTGGGTAAATAATAGCTCGGGTGTTAAAGTTGACGACTATGGTTTCACACTTGTCGACCTTGGAACTGACGGTTATGTGTCTGAACCCTTCATTCTCGCAAAGCAAGCCACACAAGTATTTTTCGTTCAAGACCCTAGCAATCCAAGATGGCACGTCGTTATGCCTGGTAAACGACATATACTTGGTGTTGATAATGTTGTTGACGAAGAAGAATACGACCAGTTTGACGAGCTACCACCATTTTCAGCGGGTATTCCACCGATAGATGGTAACACCACATACTTACGATCCGACCATGATGAAGGATTATGGGTTGATACACCCGGCGCCAAACGAAGGTATGCATATATTATATAATTCATAGTGTTAACTAAAAAGTAAATTAATAAATATGTTCAGTTTGTTAATTATACTTTTGCTTGCAGGAAAAAGTGAACGACCAAGAAAAGAGTTTCAAGAAATCTAAGAAGACGTTTATCTGTTTTATTTATTTGTTTCAAAAAATTTGTAAACCTTTAACTAATTCAAATATTTAGTTTACATATTATTTTTAACTTAATTTTATGTTGTTTGTGAAAAAAATTTAGTTCCCTCCCAATATTTTAGTTGGACCGCCAAAAACAATTATTTTGGCTTAACCCTAGCCACCACAACCCCACTTCACACTTTTCACTTAACACACTCGCCCCCAATTTCCCCCCATTTTGCTACTGGTGTCGAACAAGAACAACACCAAAAATCCTCCAAATCAATCTATTTACCCATTAAATCTTTCAATTTTCACCACCATTTTGACAGCCAAACTTCCATAAACCTCTTAAATCACAAAATCATCCACAGAAACACCAAACTTCAGATCTATTAGGGCAAAAAAGGGTTTGCAGTTTGAAGGTTTATTTAGTTTCTTAGTTTACTGAAAATTTCTAATTGCTTATTATTTGTACTTATTGTTTTCCTTTTTATGAAATCTTGCTATATGTTTATTAAAAACGTTTTTGGTAATCGATTCGTGTGGTTTAAACTTGTATAAAGGGTGTTTGTTTGCGTTTGATTTGCTCTTCGACCATATCATGATGCAAGCTGCTACTTTTATTTTTATATATTCTCATGACCGCCAAGTGTTTGATAAAATTCCTCAACATGAAAATGCTACTGCTATTTCTCCAATCCAGTAAAATGATGCTGCTATAACATATTGTGTGCTATTTGTTTATCTCGGTTTACACCACAGCCCACTGTGGTGTTTGGTTTTGTCCAATCCCAGACCACACCATAAGGCGTTGGATTTGGTTTTGTTGTTTGACCTATACCGCAGCCCTCATGGGTGTGTTTGGTCTGAGCCGCGGCTGCCCCAAAGGGGGTTGTCGTTGTATTGTTGTCTGCTGATGCGGCTCACACCACAGCCAGGGGCGGAGGGATATACAAACTATAAGGATAGTCTTTCAAATTAGAATGTCACAGTTTTGTCTCGAATTATTTTGGCCCCCCAGTCAAGGAGATCAAGCTCCGCCACTGTTAGGGTGTGTTTGTTATCTGCTCGTTCAATGTAAATTGTGCTTTGTTGTTGTTTATTATCTGCTCGTTCACAGCCACCCCGTAGGGTGTGTTTGCTAGTCTTGAATCTATTTCATTAGCTTGATGCTATGGACTTTCTGTAACACATATTTGTTTATTTAGGTAAGTACCAAGTTATATTCATACAATGTCGAGGCGTGGTAAGCGAGGTGTATCAAAGGGATCAAGGCATTTTGAAGGAGCGGTGTATAAAATTGAGTTTAGGAATAAATTACCATGTGGTGAAAACAAAAGCCGCTTCATGAGTGATTTTAATCGATTGTGTGAAAAACATCTTAGTTACTGGGAGGATTGGAAAATAGTAAAGGGTGAACCATATGACCGCGTATGGTTAACAATCAAGGTATTATATTTTGTACCAATTCATATCTTATATGTAATCAGTATATATATTCAAATTATTTCATCGTATACCTCTTTTGTATATAGTAGGAACTATGGAATATTCCAGATGAAGATGATGATGCGAAGAAGGTAATGCGTAAGAAAGCTAACGAGACACACAGGAGATTCAAATCCAAGCTCACTAAGCAGTTTGTCGATAAGAAAAATAACGACCCTAAAGCAATATACAGTATCGTGGACATGAGACGTTGGGACGAGTTCGTTGTTAGCCGGGAGTCCGAAGAATTTAAGGTGAATATATAATTTTATGTATGATCATAGTAATTTTTTTTGGTGAAAATTGGTGAAACTTATATATAATGTTTCAAAACATTACAAGCAAATTGGACAGGACTTTACCAACATATCAGTAGCTTGTTTTCACCATGCCACACCATGAGTCGCTCATCTCCCGGTCCAACTATGCCATGCCAAACCCCGATTAGTGATTTAAGTTCGAGTTCATGTTATCGCCCTCAAATGGTAGTCACTCAATCATTCTACTTAATATATATGTCTATACAGTAAGTAATTCCAAACATACATATGCTGATATAATAGTTGTGATAATGCAGGAAGAAGACCAGGAAGAAGACCTAATGACATTTCAAAACCAAATGCCATCGGGGGGTTATATGAATTTGGTAGTCCTTTAATTATTAAACTTGATAATTATATATGCGTGTGTTCATGTGTGTGTGTATAACGAGTTGATATATCCATTTTTTTAAATTTAGTTGAAAAGTCAAGTGGAATTGCATCCTCAAAGTGGTTATCCCCCAACGAGTTGGCCTCAAATGGTAGTCATTTAATTATTTAACGAACTTCATATATATATATATATATATATATATATATATATATATATATATATATATATATATATATATATATATATATATATATATATATATATATACTTGCCGAGTTGCTAAAATTTAATAATTTGTTAAATGTAGGTTGAACAAACAATGCTATCTCATTCTGCAACTGAATGTGTTAAGCCTAGGGAAACTGAAGAGGAAAGAATTCAGAAGCGGATTGTTAAATTGGAAGATCGGCCGAAAGCTTTTAAAGATTCATTGAGACGATTCTTGAAATGCAAGAATCGAAATATTCCAATTGTTGCACCTAAAGAGATGTATGCCAAACCTTGGAATGAGTGGATTGAGTACGAGGCAATTGTAGACTTGCACGTCGAAGGGAAGGTTGATATTAGTTTTATACATTGGTGGGCGATGTAAGTTAAACCTCTTTCAAATTGCCAAATTCTTGTTTCAATTTCTTATTTCCTAGCTTTACTTGATCTATTTCCTACTTTTAGTCCATAGTTTTAACTCTTTTTTAGCTTAATTTTTGGTATAAAAAACTGCTCATTAGTCTTTTTCAGGTCTGCACAACCATTAATCTGAAATTTGGTTCAAATTGCTATTTGGTTGCTTATCTACTTATTTTAAAACCGTACCAAATGAGATTTTAAAACCGTTCAAATTGCTATTTGGCATAAAAGCTTGAATTGTTTGCAGCTTTTGTTGGATTTGCTTGTGGTTTAGTTACTTATTTTTAGGCTTGAACTAGCTCATTCTGTCTGATTCAAGATTTTAGTGCATTAGCTTGTTTAGTGATTTTAGCTTTTGTGCCTTATTAGAGGTCTAATAAGGTACTGATGTTGTGTTAGAGGTCTAACAGTATATAAGCAACTAACTTGTATTTCATTTTCTTGATAACAGGCATTTACATTCAGTTGTAAATGGTCTTCGTGAAAACAAATTCACTTTCCTCAACCCACATCTCATCTCATCGGGTGAATGTTTAAGAAATGGTAAACAAGTCGTGAATCACATTCTTGAAACTAGGCGACTAAACCCGGGAAAAGAAATATACGTGGCACCTTATTTGAAAGGGTATTGTCTTTGCTTGTTATACGGATAATATTACTTGTGCTTTATATCTATAATAAATGATTAAAACTTTTGTGTAGGCGTCATTGGCTTCTTTTTGTGGTTTGCCCAAACTTGCGAGCGGGTTATATTGTGGATTCCGCTAAAGATGATAATGAGAGAAATTATTATTTCCCAGAGATAGTAGAGAGGTAAATTTTTTAATATTGACTTTAAGTTGACATGTAATTTTTAAGAAAATAGTTGAAGTTAACGAAATGCCATACTTTTCAATATAGGGCTTTCGAGATCAAGTTTAATTGGACGATGGCTAAGGTAAATAATCTAAAATTGTTGTGTATATATAATTGATTTGGTTGTTGCATTTGTGTAACTATGTTTGTTTATTTAATTTTAGTGTTTCCAACAAAAGGGTGATTGGGAATGTGGCTATTATTTGATGAAGATCATGCATGACCTTGTTGTAAAAAGACAACCCGACTTTCCAAAAACTGTAAGTATTTCATTTTATGCTCGAGATTATATTGGGTGGGCTGCTGTTGCAGCGGGTTGGCTGCTAATGCAGCGGGTAGGCTGCTGTTGCAGCGGGTCATATTGAGATAATTTATAAAGCTGTTGCAGCGGGTCATGAAATTAAATACAAAAATCATTTTATTCTTTTTACAATTTCAGCAATATTCTAATGCAATTGACTGTAAGTTTTTCATATTGAGATAGTTTATAAAGTTTTTTTCAATTGACTGTAAGCTTCACTGCGGTAGTTGTGATAAATGTGAGTATTTGACTCGACCCGACTCACATATAGACGAGTTGATAGGTTGACCGGTTAAATCCTTTTTACCTTGAGTAATCAAGGAACCACCTTGGTTTTTGGTCTAGGTCCGCCACTGCTGTTATGAATAAGGTTGGTATGATTAATGAGGAAGAGTAAAGGTGTGTCATTTGGTCGAATTTGTATGTAGTCATATATTAAGTCAACAAAAAAAGAAACAACATTTGTTCATTGATTTCTTATTATAGAGATGTTAGTATGTTTATGTATCTGATATGCTAGTAATAAGTTGTGTCAAATGGGTTGTTTGCTGTTTCCTCTTAGTCCTAGTGGTGATATCTTCTCGGAGGATTGGAATATAAGAACTTTACAAGATTTTGCAAGTAAGATCAGTGAAGTTTGGAATATATATTAATGTGTCATTCTATAAAGTGCCATGAAAAGAAAGATATGAGTTTGAGTCAGGTAGTATCAACAAAGTGAGTGTGTGTGGTTCTTTTTATTTAGTTTCAGTACACCATGTGACATTTAGTGTTAGTTTTCGTTTCGTTCTGGACATTGTTGGTCCTGTGTATTTTGCAGTTTGAACTCTTGGGTCCCTCCGCCTTTTAATTTGCTTGCAGAACAGGCTACTGTTGAGATAATGGGTTGCTGGAATTGCAGCAGGTCGGCTGCTATTGCAGCCACGGGTGTCAAATGGGTTGAACTAACATGTTATATGCAATATGGGTTACTTGAACTAACATGTTATATGCAATTTGGACTGAACTTTGTTGGTTTTATTGCGAAAAAATATGACTAATTATATCTATATTTGTTTTTGTAGCTTTGGAATGATACACGCCGTTTACAACCGCGGGAGATCGACCAAGTGGCTAATCTAATACTGAACGAGTTTTATAGTGATGTTGTACGTCCTTTAGATACAACGGCTCCCCAGTAGTCCAGGTTTTATATTTTGGTGATGATGACGTATAACGATTGTAATGGATAATACTTTTATATTTTGGTGATGATGACGTTTAAACGATAATAACACTTTTGTGTAACTCAGATGGTTGTGTTGGTTGATATTAATATTAAATGTTAAGTTTGTTAAGTATTGTTTGTGCTTGTTGTAATGTTGGGTCTGCTGCGGAAACGATTATGGTACAGGTTTATGGTAGTGTTTGGATACAGGTTTATGGTAGTGTTTGGATACAGGTTTTGGAAAATAATATTTTTTTTGAAAAAACAGTTTTTAGGTGCGGTTTATTAAGAAACCGTACCAGAAAAGAAAATATTTGGGGGTTTTATATTGAAGGCATTTGGTACGGTTATTAAAAAAACCGCACCAAATAATCATTTTCTGCTACGGTTTCAAAACCGCACCAAAGCCCATTTTGTTTTTTGGTACGCTAGTATTTGGTACGGTTTTAAAACCGCACCAAAAGGCTTTTAAAACCGTACCAAATGAGATTTTTGTGTAGTAGTGTATGTATATATGTGTGTGTGTGAGAGATACACTTCAAAATGCTAAGATTGTTTAGTAAAAAATGAATTCATTCTCGCTTGTTATTATTTATTTTTTTTGAACTTCAAATCTATATTGAGTTTCTTTCAAAATCTTCTTATTACACTAAAGTGTTAATTTTGTTTTCATAAAATGCGAATATGAATTCATAAAATTTTAATTAGAACTTATTTTTTAAATTTATTTTTCATCTCTAACAAGTATACATTATAACTAGTATATTACACTTGAAAATTTAAAGGACATATGTAAAACCTCTTTAAATTAATAAATTATTAATTTATCGATATAATAATATCTTGTTAAATTAATAAAATATTCCGATCCCAACACTATTAATTTATAGAGGTTTTACTGTAAGTTGATTTTAGTTTTTAGCTAAAAATTACATAACAAATAAATTTTAAGTAATAACCTGTTAATATTAAATTGTTTAGCTATTTATAAAATGATTAGATTATCTCTATTATTTTGTAAAATATGTGGTTGCCTGGTCAATCTTGAACCTTTTTACCCTTTTGCTTAAATTTTATAATAATAAGCATTTTACATTAGTTGTTGCTGCTAAACATGAAATGGAATTAAACTTTTTGCTGAGAACCAACTGTTTAGAAAAATAACTTAAATTTTAAAGGTTGTTTGGTAAATTGTATGACTTGTCTTATAAATTTGTTTAGAATTAGGAAATTATTCTATGAGTGTTTGGTTAATCTATAAATAGGGATCATTAGCATTAGAATTATTTGTATCATTTGAACTAAAATTTGGTACATTTTGAATTAGAATTTTTGATACCTTTAGTTTTATATTTGGTTTGGTTATTTGAATAAAAATTTTGCTTCGTTTGTCGAATTTGTTATTTGTTTTGTACTTTGATTACCAACAAGTAATATTCGAGCTAGGTTCGTTAGCTACAAAGAAAAAGAAAAGAAAAAAGTTTGGTTCGTTTGGTTTGAAGAATTGTTTTTCGATTGATCGTTGTTTGCTGACTCCGGGATTACAAATTATGGAGTGAATTTATTTGGGTTTTTTGGTTAGCGGTGGGCCACGAGTATTTGTTTGGTAACTATTTGGCCATTTGATTTGGATGATCGATTGTTTATTCTTATATAGACAGCTTTTGGATTTTTATTCTTTTTGAAGCTACTTTGCAATATATTGGTGCCAAATTGTAGGGCTGTAAATGAACCGGACGAATACGAACGAGCCTTGTTCATGTTCGTTTATTTAATTTTAACCGGACAAATAAACAAACACGAACACTTAAACGGGCGAATTTTCTTGTTCATGTTCGTTTATTAAGAAAATGACTTTGTTCATGTTCGTTTATGTTCGTTCATTAAGACACTAAACGAGCGCTAAACGGACATAAACGATCGAACATAAATGAACATAGAAAAATAAACATAAACTTTATTAACTTATGCATAATATTTTGTTTTATAAGTGTTGTTCTGTTTGAATAAACTAATTTTAAAATTATACAATTAAAAGATATGATATACGAACATAAATAAATAAATGAACATAAACGACCGCATAATCGGACGTTCACGAACATAAATAAACGGACGTGACTTTTGTTCATGTTCGTTCATTTAACTAAACAATCGTAAAATATTGGTAATGTTCGTTCATTTAATAAATATACGAACTTTTTGCCGAACGGTTAATAAAATGTTCACTGAACGTTCAGTTCGTTTACAGCCCTACCAAATTGGTTTGGAATAAACCTAATAGTGTGGTCTAGTGGCAAAAGGCTTTTTGATTATCATTCTAAAATGTGTGAGGTCTCAAGTTTAATTCATGTTAGATGCAAACAATTTTAAGTGACCAAACCAACCTCCTGAAAAGGGAATGCTTTACCTGGTTTGAGTCTGTGTGACGGTGGGTTCAAACCCCGTGAATTAGTCGGCCAAGAGATCGAAAATTATGGTTAAAAAAAATGGTTTGGAATAGATTGTATTTGAGACTTGTTTGAATTATTAAGGCTCGTTTGGATTTTTGATGGATTCGTTAGGATTTTGTTTTAGATTTTGATTTGATCGTTTGTTTGAAGACTAACTTACGATTAGATTAATTGGATTCGTCTATTTGGAATTTGGACCGTAATCCTTATCATATAAGTGAGTCATTGAAATTATTATCCGTACCCTATTTGGGGTGTTTGAATTATAAGAGTCCGTTTGTCAAGTTATTTATCAACTTGAATTTGTATGTACTTAGATGATAAGTGTGAAGTTGCACTGTAACAAGTGGGTCATTAGAATTTGAATTTGGTATTTGAAATATGAAGATCTATTTGGAGTTTGAAGACTTAATTATTATTATTATGTCATTTGGAATTTGTTCAATCATTGAAAATTTGTTAATTTGGAAAATTTTTGGATCTTCATTTGTCAAGCTTTTGAATTTATTTGCTTGAATTTGATTGTTTTTGTTGAAGATCGGCTGAGCTGATTTGTTTATTCGGTTAACTGTTTTGAATTTGTTGATTAACGTTTGATTGTTTGTTTTGAAGTTATCGGCGTTTGTTTTGGATTGCTTTTGGGAATCGATCGTTTAATTTGAAGTATCATTAGCGTTTGGAACTTTGAATTTGATTTGAAGCATGTGGAAGAGTTAAAGTCACGGTGGAGATTGCTAAAAAAGTTACTTAAACTTTAAGGGTTGTTTAGTAAATTTGGTAAACTGTTTGACTTGTCCTGCAAGTTTGTTTAGAATTAGGAAAGTATTTTATAACGGTTTGGTTAGTCTATAAACAAGGATCATTAGCATTAGGATTATTTGTACCCATCCATCCAAACATATTTTTTTAACACTTTGGTACTCATGGGAATTACCGAAAGTTCCCATACAGGAACCAAACCAAAAAATTTGAGACGGTTCTTGGTTCCATTTTTTTCTTATTTTCGTTTCGCGGTTGTTTCGGGACGTTTCGGTTCGGGACAATTCCGGTACCATGGACACCCCTAACTCCATCCATCCTAAATTAATAGTCCCTCTTTCCATTATGAGTTTATCCCATTATTATTGTCTCTTTGTAAATATAGTTGTGAATAATGTAGCAACTTTACCGTATTGCACCTAATGATACTAAGCATTACAAACTTCAATCAAATTCTAGATAATTGCATAAGTGAAAAACAGTTATTCTGTAAAAAGTAAGAGAAAGAAGCAATAATAACTAGGTTTTTCTTAAACTGTATATTTTTTGTTTGAAGACAATTGTTTTGAGACAAAGGGCCACAGTCACATTTAGCAAGATATATAAACTATAACTATTAATTGTAGAGCTACTCATTACAATATGCTCAAATAAGTATCAAAACAGTACGTGTATTAGGTAATGCTTATTCTAATTGATATTAAAATTAAATAAAATGAAACAGCTTATGCATTACAGGGGTTTTAAACTAGTTATTTTATACAAGAAAGACATCAAAGATGGTTTTTGCTTGTTGTTATGGTTCATATGAAAGCTTCATTCTTTGGAGAAAGTTTGCATTCCGAGCATGATTGGATAAATTATCTTTGTATACTAGTTATAATATCTGTGCACGCACAGGGTTTTTAAAATTACGTTTTGATTATGTATTATTATCGATTAAGAAATGAACCATTTAACATGTTTTAAATAGTTTTAGTTAGTAGACTAAAAATAAAAAATCATATGTATATATGTTATAATCTACCTATTATTTTAGGATAATGATTTTCGATTAAAAATAATATTTTATTATTCAAGCAAAATCACATGATGATACTTGACTTGAATGAGATGTTAGTGATATATGCTTTTAGTTTTGCAAACCCGTGCTATCAATTTACGATGTGTTGTGTAATTCTGATATTTCTTTTACTTATATTTTCGTTAATATATGTAGCATATTTAGATAGCTTTGAAGAATGATTCATTTATTTGGTATGATTTACTAATGTACTTTTTTGTTTGAAAATTTGTATTTTCATAAGTTTGTGCTATTTACTTCTCATGTTTGATCATAAAATTACCAAATTAACATAGATGCTTACACTATAGTTTCTTTATTACTTAAAGAGAAATAAAAAAAATGTAATTGGTAGAACTCAAATTCAATCTTACGATTATTTATAATGTATAAGAATAATTTTTCTCTAAACCCGAACTATATAAGGAAATTATTATTACTTGTATAAGTAAATTATTATTACTTGTATAAGTAAATTATAAATGCATAAAAAATGACAGAGTACATCCGCAAGTTTTTTAGGATTGTTTGAATCCTTACCGACCTTTTACTTTAATGCAACTTTCTTCACAATTGGCCTAAATCATTAAGGTAAAACATACTCATATTTTAGATCATTGGTTGACACCCATAGTGTTATCAATGACGACAAACACCTGCTAAGTTTTATTAATTCATTCAAAGACAAATTACACTCCGAAAAGAATTCCTACCATAAAATTCCTCATATAAGCACTAAAACACATCTTTGGTACATTAACCTTCCATGACAATCATGTGTTGATACTTAATCCTCCTCTAAAAAGCGCACATAATAAATTGCATTACACTTTAATGTGTGCGATAAGATCATAAAACTGCAAAAACCACTAACATGTTGCATTATAGTAAGGATAACAACAAAGTTAGTAATAACATCAAATCAGAAATCTTCAGATTATAACTAATGGGATATTTGGTTATGCTTATTAAAGGTGCTTATTGGCTTATTCAATTACCATAACACAATAAGTTTATGATAAAACTATAAGCTTTTTTTAGAAGCTTAGTAAAAAACCCCTGAACTCCCAACTAATTCTATTATAGCTTAGTGTATTTATAGTAAAAACACAAATATTAAGTTTAGAAATTTTCAATAAAACATAAAAAAAAAAAAAAAAAAAAAAAAAAAAAAAAAAAAAAAAATTATTAAAAGTTGGTATGTATAACAAAAAAGTTAAACCATAAAAAAAATTTCTAAAAACTATCAGCCAGACAAGGCATAAGCCAAAGTGCTGTTGAAGTCTCTTTCGGATTCTATTCAGAAGCAAAAAGGGGTTTACACATCAATCATAAGTATAGAATAATGATTGTATCTCACATCCGTGATTACCAAGTTAATAACATTATCGCAATATAGTAACGTAATAACCTAATTAAAAACTATATATTCTTGCTGAATAATTCTCATGTACATACTTTTAATTTCTTTACAACAACCAACTATTATTATTTATTTATTTTATTTATTTATTTTTATTATTATTTTTTTGAAACATCAAGTCAATGAATAAAGTTAGGTTATCACCTACGTAGTTTTTCTTTTTTTGATTTAGGAGGTGATTCTTATTAAATAAGGATTGTGATGCGTGCATTTTTTTTTATAATTTAAGGAAAACACCTTCTATATTAAAGAATGACTATCTAGCCGATTTTTTTTTTTTTTTTTTTTTTTTCTTTTAATAATTAGCTTTGTATAACGTTTTTAACTGACATAGATGTTGAGTTTGAGGTTAATGTTGTTGTTTAACTTTAACTATTGATATCATGTTGTACAAAATGTGCGAGTTTAGTGGTACATAATGAGCGTTGATAAAGTTAAAATATGTTCCGTAAAGTTTTAAAATATTTTTATGGGTATCCATATATAAATTTTAAATAACAATTTCATGAGTCGTTGTTATAAGTAGAATCACGTATATTTGTTTTACATCACAATAACTCATGCTTACCATTTGATATTTATATTCCCGTTACTAATAATTTAACCGTATTTCAAACCCGTGTACGTATAAATTAAACTTTTAAATAGTAACGTGAGTCCTTATTTTAAAAAAATATTCTAATGGAAGAAATTTTAAAACTAACGTTAGTTTAAAAAATATTTAACGTATATTAAAACTAATTCACATATTTACCAAATTTATTTTAATAGATGAAAGTCAAAAAAACTAATACTATTACTCATGTAATTTTAAACAACGTTAACATTATAAAGTATAAGGGGTATGAAGTGTAAGGGCTTATTTGTTTATTATCTAAAGTTATTAAAAAACATGGAGACTTATAATTTTACACTTAACCACTAAGGTTTTATTAATTACCTCCTTTTTTCTTACGTTTTTATTTTCACAAATTTGACACCTATATTTTTATGTGTTTTCTTTTATCAATCAAATTCTCCACCAAATTTATTAAATTTTGATCAAAATCAATTCAATTTTGACTTTTTATTGGCCAATCATATTGCTTGATTTTGCTTATGTGTCAAAATCGAGCTCTTCTATTGGTCCAATTGTTTTTTCAATGAGAAGGGTTTTGCAAAAACACTCCAAAATAATGTAATTCTTGTATTATATAAAAGATTGCTATTGTTGAACGAGTTTACTTGATTCTTAGGTAACTTTGAGGAGCTCCACCCCCAATTGAATTTCATCTTAGAAAAACTTCCTCTTTGATATTAGCGAATATTTTTTTAACCGCACTTCGCTGCGGGCACGGGGTTTTGCATAAAAAGAGTTTAGACTGTTTTAATATCTCATTTAAATCGATTTTAGTTTTTACCTAGAAAATGTTTTAAACACATACAAATAAATTTTAAGTAATAATCTATTAATATTAAATTGTTTGGCAAATACACCAAAAGAGACTCTAAGAAAAAAAGCAAAAATTGCAAACCTAGTTATACTTAGAAGTTAAAAGTGATTAACTACTAATTACAACAAGTTAAAAGCATTTATGTAAAACTTAAATATTGAAAAACAATGCTACAATCATGCTCGGAATGCAAACTTTCTCCAAAGTTAAAAAGCATTTATGTAAAAACAATGCTAAGAAGTTAAAAGCATTTATGAAAAAAGCAAAAATTGCGAACCTAGTTATACGTAGAAGTTAAAACTGATTAAGTACTTACGGACTTATGAAATTCGTGAGTCCATGAATACCTTTTTTTAGGTCCATGTCTTCTGGTACAAGTTAGAGAAATCCTTGTATATAACTTAAAAGCTAACTTTTTGACCACAAGAAAAGTGTCTTTTTTTAGTGACACAATTTTTAGTGACACTTATAAAAACGTTGTTGGAAAAATGAGTTTTTGTAGGACAATATATATATATATATATATAAAAGGGGTCATTCATGTGAAAATCTAATTTTTGTGAGAACGCGATAACTAATCATAGCCACTCATTTTATCCTCCTTAAACTGTGACGAATTTTTTTTTTCACATGTGACAGAATTTTTTTTTCACATGTGACGAATTTTTTTTTTCACATGTGACCAAAAAAAATTCGTGAAAATTTTCAAAATTTTTTTCACATGTGAGGAAAAAAAATTTGAGAAAAAAAAAATTCGGAAAAAATTTGTTTGGAAAAAAAATTCGCAAAATTTTTTTTCGAAAATAAAAATTTTAAATTTTTCGAAAAAAAATTTTCAAAAAAAAATTTCGAAAATTTTTTTTAGAAAAAAAAAATTCAAAAAAAAAAAAAAATTTTGAAAAATTTTTCAAAATTTTTTTTGAAATTTTCAAAAAGTTGATTAACTAATATTAGCTATTAGATTAAAGTTAAAGGAGGATAAAATGAGTTGCTAAGATTGCTTATCGCGTTCTCACAAAATTTAGGCTTATATATATATATATATATATATATATATATATATATATATATATATATATATATATATATATATATATATACTAGCTTTCAAGGTCCGCCCGATGGGCGGGCATGACTTATAGTTATCGTTGGATGTTTTAGTTAACGGAAAATAATATATAAGGAAGGCGGACATGACTTATAATTATCGTTGGATAGTTGCAAAGCCCGCCCGATGGGCGGCATGGCTTATGACTTATAAATATCATTGAAAAAATTAAGTTAACAAAAAATAAGCTATAAACATACCAAATTTTTACTTAATGCATTAACAACGATAAGAAATAAACGGTTATCATTTTATCTTAAACGTGTGCAAAGGGTATGCGTTGTTCACGAAACACGGTTGACGAATCTAGTTTATAATCAACAAATCAAATATAAGCACACCTAAAAAAAATTAGGCAACACTAAACTACCTATAAGGCTACTCACAGTAAGCAATCTCGATCGAGTATGGCGATCGATTTCAATCGATCGTCCTTTCTGTGGTGATTCGGTCGCGGGAAAATAATATAGATGTCGATTTCACCAATTTATAAAATTACTTGGCTTCTGAAAAAAATAATATAGATGTCGATTTTTTTTTCTTGTAAAACAATGATCGTAAATTTTTTTATTTTATTTTATTTTTTTACTATTTTATTGTGTACGTCCAAATTTATGTTTTTGGAACATAGGCAAGACTCTTGTTACATGACTTGGCTAATCTTGTTGCATTCTATCATTCATCATAAAGTTGATAAGTTTTAGTTTTTTAGAGGTATTTATTAACTTTTGGATACTTTTTGAGTTATTTCCATAAACTTTTAGACCATAACAGATGAGCATCTAAATTGAGAGTTTGTGACATCAATGAGAGTTTATATAGATTTTATGATATCATGTTAACAATGCAGGAGGTTAGAACTATGCAAATTACCTTATGGTAGAATTGGGGAGAGTTCTAGATGAAGTGAAAGATAATATTTAAACTAACAAGGCTTATATTTATCCATTTGTTGTGCAAAAATTTTTCTCTACATGAAAAGAAAAGACAATATATGCACATTTCAAGTAACTAAAATTGCAATTTTAGTTTGATTCGATGCATATTTGCTACAACAGATGTATCCTAACTGGACGCGAACCTATAATCTTCTGGTATGTAACTTTGACGCTCCGTGATCACAATGTTTCAAGATCTCCCAGTAACTTCTCCTATTGGTGTTCCTTGATTTGCGATTTCTTTGAAGAATATGTCTTCACACATGCTAACCCCACAACATTTGACCCTGCTAACACCATTATAACATCTGCCTGAAATTGGATATTTAATTGTGAATCCATATGACAGATTTGCTAGATATTGAACTATGTATAATGCTTACGAAAGTGGTGAAGAAGATCCTGGCTCGATGTTGTTGATCAAAGACTTCAGTTTGCTGCTACTTGGTTAAGCCATCGAGCTCCAATTATGCAGCAGCATGATTCATCAAACTTTTTATTATCATATTTGTTCTAAAAAGACAAGCCAAAATAATTAAGATGATTACTGTAGTTGCACAGGTGGATTTTATTTTGAAATCATGACCCATAAGAGATTTAATCTAAAAGAGCTCAACATTTTCTGAAGAAGAAAAAACACACGATCTATTGCCTTACAGTTTAATATCGGTTGCACAATCCACACACACCAATTCATGAAAAAACATCTCCGACATACATATGGGATATACATACGGGTTTTGAGATGTTCAAGACCTCTTCGTTAAGGGTGTCACTATTCAACTTTGTGAATTGGTTTGGTTTAGTTACTTTTGACATTTGCATTCCAACAATTAGTCCACATATGACCGAAACACATGGTGCAAAAAATCTAGCTTTACTTGGTGCTATTGGTCATAAATCTAACAATACACTAATAGCAACCATATAAAGTTCGGTATCAAGTAATTGACACCGATATCATTCACAAAAAATATGCCCAACAACCCTCGCAGTGCCAAGAGAGAAACTAATCAACTTAAAAAAAGCACGACACAAGCTGCATATTTACTTTAAAATAAACAGATAAGCAGTTGCATCTAAACATTAAAAACTGCTTATAGTAATAATAAAATAACCACATAATCACTCAAATAAGCAATCCAAATACCCTTATTTATCCGTGTCCTATCAACTGCAAAAACAGATACTCTCATTTTAAGTTTGAAAGGATACATGGTAGAATGCAATCAGTAAGTGGGTGTTTGGGACACAAAGAAGATGTTGCTAACTATAAAGAGGTGTTTGGGTCACAAAGAAGAAGATGTTTCTAGTAATAAGGCCATAAGGGCGTGTTTGGGGAACAAAGAAGAATCATATATGTGGCTTATTAAAGCAACTTTTTCACTCTAACGGTAAACATGTAACTTGAATCCACCATGAATAATCTCTTTGAAATAAACATTCTTAAACTTTAACTAAAACAACTATCTTCATCATATAATAAGCCAGTAACCATAATCATCTTATTTCACACATTAAGTTTCTAGCATTGGAGTTTTTTGAGAATCTAATTCTAATTATGTTACTTAAAAAGAAACATGTTGGTAAATATAACCATTATACAGTAGAGATAACATTACCATCCTCTTAACCAAATTAAGAGACTTCTATTCTAATATCACAAGAGGTGTCCACAAACATCGTAGTGGACAGTAGGAACTAATGCCTCTCGGTCAAAATATAAGGTTAAGATATAGACCGCCAAATCACTACCAACATTCTATGTACCAAAAATAATGATTCCTAAAAACTTATTGTGCCAAAAATAGGATTTCATAATTCATGAGTTTTGCGGAATTTATGGCTATTTAGGTATAAGCACAACTTTTTCGACTATTTGTTAGTAGACCATGTGTGACATATCATATGTGTAAGAGAGAACCTGGAACTGGGAGATATATAAGTCATCTCCAAATGATTTGAAGAATTGAGTAGGCTTCATCTCTGGGTTCCTAGGAAAGAATGGAACACATATAGCAACCATTCCTTTGACTCTATCAGGCCTAAAAAGACTAAGATGCCAAGCTGCTGTTGCGCCCCAATCATGTCCCACCACAAAAACCTAAAACATAGCCCCATATCAAAACACATTCACACAAATGGTGTATGGGAACCGCACATGGTCTCAAATTTTCTAAGGCCTAACAAGAAATTTAATTAGAAGGCATTTATAGTTACTTTTCTCAGATCAAGTGACATGAAAGTGAAGCTCAGTAGGTTAATGTTACCTTTCTCAGATTAAGTGCTAAAGTTTTCCAATTTTTTAAAAGTCTAATGGTGTGATAAATCTTATTATAGAAATTACTAAGATATTCTAGTGTCTCGAATACAATGATCTGCGAGGTCTTACGTAAGGAATACATTATGGGTGAGTGAACCTAACACTTGAAGCAATAGGAAGTTTGTATCCTTGAGTCACAAAAGCTGAAACAAAATATAGATAGAAAATAAAACTTTTGGGACAAAGAAGATCATTGTTGGTTGTATATTGATCTCCCTCTCATTCCTCACATAAACTGACCAATTATTGAGTTATACACGCAATCCAGATCCTTCTTTTTATTCTCTAACACCTCGATTTCCGCTAGCTTATTTGTTTCAAGCCATTCCCTAGATATCAGTAACTAATCAACCAAAGAAGAAAATATATAAAAGAGCGAAACATGATACACAATTGAAATATTGAAGCTATATACTCTCAAGATGTTGATACATAAAAGAGATCAGTAGCCACTCACCAAGTCCAAGGGCCTAGAACTTGTAATTTTGAGAGATGTTTCGGTGAGTTAACTGAGTAAGGGCAAAGTAAAGCCCATCAACATCAATAAAACCAACCAACGCTTTCAACAATTCCTAATCAAAAAGAAGAAGAGAAGAAAGAGAGATAACATTAGATAAGTTGCGTTTAATCATTAGGCATAACTTCTGTAATGTAAATTAACTGCAAAAGAACAATAGCATGAGAAGAACCAACTGATGCAATGTAGCTTTAGAGTCCGGAAACATGTAAAGATTATATGAACATAACTGTACAGAAGCAATTACCCCTTTTCAACCTCAATTAAATTTAAAACAATAACTGAACAAAAATATGAAAACTCTTAAAGTAACACTATTATGCCGAATTAGCAATACCTCATTACTTTCCGAATTGACAACCACATGAATTCCTTGTAAAAGAACAAACTCCGTTTTTTCATGGGCTGTGATTCCAATGCGATTATACTTGACCAATGAAAATACCAGCACAAGCTGTACCAAATTCATGTCCTCTTGTGGATCATGCAATGTGTATATATATATATATATATATATATATATATATATATATATATATATATATATATATATATATATATATATAACGCACATACCTTTTTACATAAATATACCCTTGTTATAAAAACATAGAACAATCAGTAGTTTTCCGGAATAAGAATGGAAGAAAAACATACCTGGTGAGTGGTGATCGATATGTATTCTCAATGCATTCAAAACAAAAACTTACTTGTTAATAAAAAACACAAAAAGCTAAAGTATGTCATGTGAAAACCGATTTAATGTAAAACGAGTGTCAATACAAATATCGCCTAAAAACGTTATTTATATTTTACTATCTTTGCTAAGTTTTGTTAACGACAAAGTGTAAACTTTAGTTTTTAGTAAAACATAATTTTAGTTTAAAGACTTGCATAACTAGATATTTTTTACATTTACATTTCATATAAAACACAACATTTTTATATTTCTTAAAATAGAAAAACATTACATTTACATATTTATTAATATAGTAAATGTTAACATCACATCATGCATTTATGGTAAGTTTGTGTGTTTGACTTACTATAAGCTTTCTTACACAAGTAAGTGTTTGACTAGAAATAAGTTGATGTGACTTTGGTTGGTTTGGAATGATTTATTGCAAAACCTTCTGTCAGACCTGGCGGAACCTTGGAGGTACACGGGCGGAACCCATCTGAGGGTTCCGCCGTATCCGCCAGAGCTGCTGAAGGTCTTGCTATAAATACCAAGCCATTTGTTAGAATTTTGCTTTATCACTTCTCATTACATTTTACACATACACATTCATATCATTCATCTAACCCTTTTAACATTTCATTTCATGTGAAGTTTCTTTTGTAGCAAAGAAGTTCACAAGTTCATATAAAGTTACAAGTATTCAACACAACTTTGCAAGACTTGTTAGCTTAGCATCGTGTAGACTTTGTGTAGTTTACACTTCATTTGATTGTGTGTTTTCAGTTGTGATCGGTTAGTATTTTAGGCCTTAAAATACATAGTGTGATGGGAGTTGTTGTACCCTTGTAAAAGAACTAACGAGAGTGGTTGTACCCTTGTAAAAGAACTCGACATCTAGCTTAGTGTCGGTAATCGTATAAGCGACGTGTAAGGTTTTCTCCGCCGGTGAAAGGAGCTTGTTGACTAGTGAAATAAACTCTCGAGTTGGATACTCGGGGCGTGGACGTAGGGCAAGGAAAAAGAGTCCTTGTAGCCGAACCACGATAAATACTTGTGTTGTGGTTTGATCGTTTCTTTCTTTATACTTGCTTGTTATATATTGTCTTTGTGTTTATATCTTTGATTAAACGGAAAGTTTCAAAAGATAATTAAACGAAAAACCGGTAAAACTATTCAACCCCCTTCTAGTTTTCCACAATTAGCATCAAGAGCTACGTTACTCAAGCTTTTAAAATATATTGTGTTATAAAACTTGAAACGATCAATGGATTTTGAAAATTACAAAGAAGGGCAATTTATGCAAAGACCACCACTTTTTGAAGCAAATGGTTTTATATATTGGAAAAACCGATTTTAAACTTACGTAAAATCTAAAGATATAGATTTATGGTATATAATCATTGATGGTGATAATATAGCTATGAATAGTAGAGATGAAGATCAAAAGAAATTGATTGCTAAAAATAATGAAGCTAAAATGATGCTTTACAATGCTTTTCCTAAGAAAGAATATGAAATAGTCTTTATGTGTAAAACCGCCAAAGAAATTTGGCAATCTTTAATAGTCACTCATCAAGGAAACTCACAAGTTAAGGATAACAAAATTGATCTTCTTGTTCAACAATATGAACAATTTGTTATTCCCGAAGATGAGATTATTGATAGTGCATTTGCTAGGTTTAACACTATTATTACTTCACTTAAAGCACTTGAGGAATCTTTTTGTAGCAAGAATTTTGTAAGGAAATTCCTTAGAGCACTCCATCCGAAGTGGAGAGCAAAAGTGATGGCAATTGAAGAATCCAAGGATCTTTCAAGCATGTCACTTGACGAGCTAATTGGAAACCTCAAAGTTCATGAAATGGTAATGGAAAAAGATTCGGAAATAGTTAAAGGCAAGAAAGAAAAGGTTAAGTCCCTTGCCTTGAAAGCTAGAGTCCAATCAAGTGATGATGAAGAATCTAGTTCGGATAGTAATGATGAAGAATATGCCATGTCCGTTAGAGACTTCAAGAAGTTCTTTCCTAGACGAGAGAAGTTTGTAAGGCAACCTAAAGATGACAAGAAAACCTTCCGAAAAGATCGTGATGATAAGAAAGGAAAGGTTGAAAGGAAATGCTTTAGGTGTAGAGACACAAGTCATCTCATATGAGAATGTCCAAAACCACCCAAAAGCAAGTCTCAACAAGCTTTTGTTAGTGGTGCTTGGAGTGACTATGAAGAAGATGATGATGAGCCAAAGAATGATGAAATTGCTCTCATGGCTCACGACTCAAATGAGGTACTCTCCGACTCATCTTACTCTTCTATTGATGATGACACCTTACAAAAAGAATATAACAAACTTTGTGAATTAAGCTTAAAAATCATAAACAAAAATAAATTTTTGAAAACTAAAAAGAAGTTTTTAGAAAATGAAATTTATGAGTTAAAAGAAAAAGCTAATAGATTAGAAAAGAGTAAAGGTATTGACACATCGTGCAAATCATGTGAAGAGCTTAAACTCGAAATTGAGAAACTTAGAATTACTCAAGATGATCTAATAAAACAAACCACAAAGTATAAGAAGTTCGATAAAAGTATTTCTTGTGCGGATGAAATTATGAAACTTCAAAAGTCACCATTTGATAAAACAGGACTAGGTTTCATGAAACTAGAAACTTCGAAGAGTCAAACGAAACAAGAAAAGAAAGCACAAGAAACTTACAAAATTGCTACAGCAGCCCGCGGAACAGACGGAACCAAAAATAGGGTTCCGCCCGTTGAACCCAAAGGTTTCGCCGGGTCTGCAGCAGCAGTGACATCCTCCACGTCGGATTGTTCAAAATTTGTTAAAGTCACATATAAAAATGAAACAAAACCTGCTATTAAAACTGGAGTAGGACTTAGTAAAAACGAATTTAGAACTAGAACTACTCAACCGAGACCTAAGACTCCTATTCCCAAAGCCCCCTTTCCAAAGAGTAACTACAACACACGACCAAACTACCAACATGTTTGGAACCAAAACACTCCTGGACATTACCAAACTCCAAATTACATGTCATGGAACCCTTATGTTCTATTTTCATACTTGGACCAAGTTAATGGTATGTTTAACCAAAATGGACCCATGAGAAATTAGGGACCAAATGTTTGAGTGTTTTTCATAAAAAAGGTGTGCCTCAAAGTATGTTTGGAACCGGATGAATGGATTAAAGATAGCGGTTGTTCAAGGCACAGGACGGGTAACAAAAGCCTCTTCTCTACTTATCAGAAATGTGATGGAGGTAATGTTACTTTTGGTAGTAAAGCTAAGAGCAAAATCATCGGAAAAGGTACAATCTCTCATGACTCTCTTTTTATAGATGATGTAGCTCATGTTGATAAATTAGGTTTTAATCTCCTTAGTATTAGTCAACTTTGCCGTAATAAGTATAACGTCCTTTATAGTGAAGAATTATGCAACGATTTCTCAAAAATCATGCATGACGAGTTTGAAATGAGTATGATGGGAGAACTCAACTTTTTCCTAGGACTCCAAATTAACAACTAGAAGATGGTATATTCTTTAACCAATCTAAATATATTAAGGACATGCTTAAGAAATTTGGTATAGAAGATTCAAAACCAATCAAAACGCCTATGTCCACGGAAATAAAACTCACCAAGGATGAGGAAAGTAAATCCGTAGATAGCACTAAATATAGAGGTATGATTGGAAGTCTACTTTACCTAACGGCTAGTAGACCCAACATTATGTTTAGTGTTTGTCTATGTGCTCGTTTTCAAGAAGATCCTAAGACAACTCATCTTGAAGCCGTTAAAAGGATTTTTAGATATATTAAGGGCACTACACATTTAGGTTTATGGTATCCCAAAGGAACGGGAATAGATACCATAATGTATGTCGACTCGGATCACGCCGGTGACTATGTTGATAGAAAAAGCACAAGTGGTACTTGTACTTTTGTTGGACATTGTATCACCTCATGGTTCTCTAAGAAGCAAACGGCTCTCGCTATCTCAACAACGAAAGCCGAATACATTTCAGCCGGAAAGGCATGTCAATAAGCTCTTTGGATGAAGCAAGCTCTTGTCGACTACGGAATTCAACTTAATGACATCACCATTCTTTGTGACAACAAAGGAGCCATTGATCTAAGCAAAAATCCAGTTCAACATGCTCCAACTCTAGGCTCCCACCTTTAGAATACTTTTCCCAGCTTCCGGATATTCCAAATGAGTCGGCGGAGTTCAAGCAAACAAAGGGGATGTTCAAAAATCTCGGGAGATTCCTTGGAAAGCTCAAGAAGAAGATAGACCGTCAATGAGAGCGGGTGTGTAGGAGTGTTTGGCATAAGGTGCTATTTGAACAATTTGGTCATTTAAACAATATATGTTATGTATTTGTGTGTTGGTAGGATATGTGGTACCATTTGGAACTTGTATGAACTAACAATGATGCAGGAAGACAACATTTGGCATGTTGTCAAATTTTCAAGTTTATGAAAATTTCACTAAGTATAGTGAAATTCGCTAGCCCCCGGTCGAAGTCCAATGGTATGCGTGTTTACATGTCCAATTTTTGCATTTCCTAACCAGATATGAATTATATTTTTGTTTTTAGGAGTTTTCGAAAAATTTGAAAATCGTCTCGCGGGTCAAAACGTGGAACTGCCTTGTTTTTCAGGCCTGTCGGAACTGGCGGCACCCTCAAACGGGTTCCGCCAGTGTAATTTTCTGGGCAACCAAGAATTGGCCCAACGGACCGGACGGAACCCAAAATAGGGTTCCGCCTGTGTTTCGCGAGGGTTCCGCCTGTAAACCTGCAGATTTTTTTTTTTAGTTTTCGACATTTCAACTTCCACTCAACAACAAATCATCCTTTTTAGATAGAAACCCATTTCCTACTATTTTTTAAGCACATTAGGGTCTTTCTCAGCCTCTAAATTCCTTTAGAAACCATTTCCCGCCAAAAATCAAAATTAGCTATAACCACCTCAAGGAACCTTCACCCATAAGGGAAGGAACCCTTCCAAAGGTTCCTTGCAATCCGCGGAACATATACCTCAAACAAATTTGACATCACCACTAAGCATTTAGTGCAAATCTTTATCTTCTTCCTCCACTATTTTTATTGGATTGACTTCCAATGATTTGACAACCTTCATTAATCTTCCAAATCATTAGCAACCTACATTTTTGTATGGTTAAAAATCAAATCCAAACACTCCTTCCCATACTTCTTCACCTCTATAAATTTAACCATCTTAAAACACCCTCAAATCACACCATCACCATCACAATCTCTGATCCTAAACCTCTAATCAACCATTTTAACAATGACAAAGTCAACAATCACCTCTCAACCATCTCGACCCATTCGGAGAACCGCCTGCATAAGTGTCAAACCACATTGGTCAAACCACACAATCAACTTAAGTTCTTCATCCTCAGATGAATTCTCCTCACCCATAAAAAATGAACATTTTCTAAACCTTGCATCTCCATCTCCATCACCCAAAGGACCTAATGAGCTCACTACTCCACCACTAACAAAATCACCCATTGACTCAACTCCACTAAGTGCACCATCCAAACATCCAAAACTCCATCACCATCAACATTACCTAAACTTGAACCAATGGACTTATTTGGGTCTCCTCCAACATCACCACATCCTTTTGTACAAGATCTCAATGATTTTCCACAAGATCAACAAATCCACCACCTTTGACAAATCAAAACCCAAGGCCATTGCTTGACCAAAATGAGCCTTTTGTCCACAACAAGAGTACCACCACCCAAAACCATTGTTCTTTCACCCTATCTTCAAAGACATCCACGGTCCTCTATATGGAGAACCTAACTTTGAACAACATGATCACCCAACACCACCACATTCCCAATCCCAATTCTTTGAGTATTTCTTTCCTTCTTGTGAGAAAATTCAAAGTATGGTCGAAAATCACCTCCATCACGCAATGGAATTTCAAACGACCTTGCTTGACTCCATACCAAACCCATCCTCCACTCAAGAAACCAACAACAACCCACCACCACCACCATCATCAAACGACCCATTTTCACCCACTCATCACCATGTTTGCTAACAATGTGAGCAAATGCTCAAAATAGGTGAAAGCATCAAGATGTTGCTTCACCAATTTTAAGATGAAACCCGCTTTGCTATACATGTTCAACATCAAACGTTTGGATGCTCTTTCCCACCCAAACCAATCCTAGACCATGTGATGAGGTGAAAAATGAACCATTTTTAAGGGGTCATTTAAGCCCGAAGTCGATATTATTTGATCAAATATTGCCCTAAATCGTTCCTTTTGTCATTTTAGGTACTTTTGGAGTGAAATCTGGAAAAGGAAGCATTTTGGACATTTTTGGAGCATAAAAGTGAAGAAAACGGCAAAGTCTTAATTTTCTTTGCTGGGAACAATACCTGACGGCGTCAAGAGTTTCCAGGTGACGGTGTCAAGAGCAACAAAAGATGTGGAAGTGGAAGATACACGTGATGGTCCAGAGTGTTTTGTGCATTGGAGATGACGACGTCACCTAGGCCGTCAAGGTCCATTTGCTAGTGACGGCCCAGAAGAAATTCCTACATGACGACGTCAAAATCAGATCTAGGAAATACGATTTCACTATTGGCGGTGAGTTGACGGCATCACAGATTCCTTCTTGACGCCGTCACCCTGTAAAATCTATATATAGTTTTCCAAATTTCATTCATTAGTGTGCAACTTTGAGGGAAAAACCCTAGGTCAAATTTTTCCAGCTTTTTCAAGGGTTTCAACCCTTTGAATCTTTCATGTCAATTTAAGATAAGTACTCTTTCAATTCAATCAATATGTCTATGTGTTGCTTGAATATATCTTACACTTGTCTTCAATTTAACATGCTCGGCTAGATTACTTTTGTGTTTGCTTAGATGTGGTGAAACCTAGATGTTAATTATGGGTTGATTGCTTGTTTATAGTTGTTATGGATGATTGTATTCAATGTTAGGCTTAAGAAAACTAGCAGACTTCCATTGGTAACTTGCTTGAACGTCTTAAGAAACATGATCGAAGGTGTACTATGATATTTGGTTGTATTTAATGCGTAGGAGAATTCTAATGATCCCATGTTAGGAGCTTCTAACGGCTCGACATAGGAGTGAAGTAGGATCCTATAGAGTTAGGGAATATTGTACACGGCCCTACGACTAGTATTAAGGAATATGACCCGTCATCCATGCAATTGTAACAAGCTATCAACCTGTAAAAGATATCTAGGGAGTAATGAAACCTAAGTAAACACAACTTTCCCCATCATTGTTTACACCACTAGTTTAATTAGTTTCATTTCATTTTTGTTATTTCATTTTGATTGCATTAGTAGTTATTTGGGTTAGTTGACTAGCAACTAATTCCGCCCACTCTTCCAAAACCCGAGATTTTACTTGCTTTTATAAAATATAAAAATACAAAAAGAATCATCCCTCACCTTTATACTTAGTTTAGGAGACTTTCTAATCCTAGCGAAACTATTTCTGAGTTGAACGATCAATCCCCCGGTACTTGTCACTATACTATACTACAACGATCAGGTACACTGCCTGGTGGGGGTTATAAGCTTCTCGAGATCCCTCGAAAGGTAAAGCCTGGTGCGATTGATTGGTTCTAAACGGTCAACTAAGTTTCCCAGGTAATGGTCAACCTAGTCAAACGTTTAAACCAACTAACCAAGGAGTACAGTGTATTCCTGGGTCGTTATGTCCCAGCGAGGTAAGCAATTGTATTCAAAAACGTTTAAAGTGATCGGGTGATTTAACAGGAGGATCAGAAATTTGCTTTGAGTGATTATACTATGAGATTATGATTGAAAATAACTTATAAACACTATTGAAACAATTACTGATGATCAGATTGTCTAGAAACGCAAGTTAACCTAAAAACGCGCGTTTGAATTAAAAATAACGCGAACGCGCAAAAATAAAAGTGAAACGTAAGCAAATAAAGTCCTACGAACGTGAAAATTATGTTTTTATGATCCTAATGACTTAAGAAAATTTTAGAAAAGGAAAAATAATTTTTACACTATTTAATTAATTACTATTAATTAATTACTAATTTCTAGTTACTTTTTAATTAACTAAATTACACTAATTATTAATTAATTATGAGAATTACCTAGAAAAATGAAAATTAAATTTAGAAAAATCTAAAATATTATAAAACTATTTTTAAAACAGAAAACCTAATTTTTCTACCTTTTAACTATTTAATATTAATTAAAACTAATTATTTAATTAATTTAAACTAAAATTAATTATTAAAAATACCAAATGAACTAGGAAAAATCTGGAAAAATTACTAAAATTATTTTAACTAAAAAGAAGCCTAAGAAAAATTTAAAAATGAAAATTGCTTATAAATAAGCAGAAAATAAGCCAAAAGGGCTTAAATAGAAGCTATCACTTTCTAAATATTTGACTTTTTCTTGTTTTTCTTTTACCTAACTGATTTACAACTAAAATGAAGAACTTTTTATGAAGGGACTTTGATTGGAACTTGGTAATAAGCTGAATGCTTATCAAAAAGCCAAACAGTTGACTTTTTTTTGGTCAAATAAGCTTATGAAAGCTTAGCAGAAGCTACTAGGCTAGAACCAAGAGTGAACTAAGATGTGTACAAGTGAAGTACACTGAGAATAAACTGGGACAACCACAAAACCTTCAGAATAAGCTAAAAACTTCCAATAAGCAATTCCAAATCCTAGTTTAGCCAAACAGACCCCAAGGACTTACTTGCAGCCCCTTGTGGGGTCCACAAGAGTGACTTAAGGTCCAAACCAAATGGAAATATGGAAAGGGGACCTATGGGGCTCTCCAAAGAATCCACAAGCTCAGGATAAGCCCAAATTGTGAGCAAGTCAGAGGCAAGTGAAGTTGGGCTTGTGAGATGCTTAGTCAGTGTTGATTCAGAGAATGCACAAGCTAAAAGTTAATCCCACAAACTCACAACTCAGAGATAATAATGAAAATAACTTATAAGAACACAAAACAACTCAAGGGAACTGAAATAAGCAATTTCACAAGCTTATTTAAGCTTATGTATCTAACAGTGGTGAGATTGAGTCCAAAGTGATGATGTATGAGAATAAGCAGTTGCATCAATTAAGCATCTAAACACAATACTGAAAGCAAATATGAACAAACACAAAACAGCTGATAACAACTAGAAAACAACTACTAGATTTAAATTAAAAACAAGAAATCAACAAGCTTGGTATCCTACTGATGCTTCAGCAGAAACAAGAGTCAAAGGGCAACTAAGAGATGAAATTTAAGCTATGAGTTAAGCACAAAATAGCAGACCAGGTATGGATCACACAAGTTAGGCTGCTAGGCTACACAAATCACCAATTTTCAAGCAAAATACTCAAATAAAGAACAAGATATGGAATCTGGAAAAGTGGTTGCAAATTGAAGCAGGTAAGACCCTTTCCCTGCACCTCTCTTTGAGACCTAGTGGGACCCACAATAAAAATCACAAAATTCAAGTGATCATGGATTCTTAAAGTAGAGCTGGGGGGTTTTTAGATAGAACAAGTTTCAAAGTCTAAGCTTAAACACAAAATTCAAATTAATTCCCTCAAATTTTGAGTTTTCTGCACAAAACAATTTTGACTTTCTATCTTACTACAATACAGTTGACTAATTTGAGCTTTAATCACTTCTATTTAACTGAGAACATGTTTTTAAGTGACTAAATGATGGAAATAAGTTTACACTAACAATTTTGAAGCTAAAATGAGTGATGGATGGTTAACTAGATGTAACAGTGAACTGTAATAACCAATTTAGGGGTGTTTTGACTTTTTATGAATGAACTAGAGGTTTATTGGTTCCTCAGTCCTAGTTTAACCTAAGGTAAGCTATCACAACTACATTTAGTACAAACAACAAGCTGGAACTCAGTAAACAACCATGAACCAAACACTCCTACTTTTAAATCTGTTATGAGATTTTCAAACTATTCCAAGGTTTCAAAGCTAGAAACTGAAGGATAAGCTTATACTACCATGTAATAAACTAGATTGAACAGCATTTGTACTGAAACAAGCAATGATACAAAGATAAACTGAAAATCAAAGTAATTAAGAAAATTAAGCTCATAGTGTGCTTCCAGCCAATTTACCATGAACCAAGGAACCATGAACCACCTATTCGACTCCCATGAGTCTCTAGTATCCCCATTCCAAGCTCTGCATCTCCTTCTTCTCTTTTCTTTATTTGTTTATTTGTTATTAAATTTTCACTAATATATATTTTTTTTTTATATTTTCTGCTAATTGAATTGAGATTGAAATTGAAAGTGAATTAATAACTGAGAATTTATATTAATAAAAAGGACTTGAATTACAACTTGAAGTCTCAAACTGAGATTACATTCATTTGAAAATTTGCTAAGTTACACTAAAAATTCTAACACACATACTCCACTGCTTTTTCTTCTTCTTATAGCTCCACATTAGGGTTTTGTGGGACCCTTTGAGCTTTTCCAGCTTGAATCACCAGCCCTAGGATCAAAAACAAGCAATCTCACCCGTTTAAATTCTTTGGCGCCCAAAGTTTCTTGTCTACTTTTTGAGATAATTGAGGCCAGAGGGTGGGTTTTGGAAGGTTGTGTTTGGAATGGGATGCAAGGGGGAGGGTTGAGTGTATCAGAGGGGGAAGGTTGGGTTTGTGATGATTGTGTTGGGGGGGGAGTTGCAGGCTAGGAGGTAGGGGTGAGGTGGATATTTGACCGAAGTCAAAGGTGGAGTAGTATTATACGGGGTTGTGTTTGTTGTGGAGTGGTCTGAGTGGATTGGTAGGCTGAATGTTGGAGTGGGCTGAGTGTTGGAGTTTGTTTTGGTTTTGGGATAGTAGTAGCAAAAGGGGTCCGTTTGGTATTTAGAAATTTCACAAGGACTATTTTTGAATTTACACCAAACACAGGGACTGAAATTGTCATCCTGCCAAAGTATCATAAAGGACCATTCATGCAAAGTTCAAATATCCAATAACTATTTTTGCAATTTTTGTACTTTAGAAAATTCCCGGGGACTAAAGTTGTAAATTCTCAAACTTGAAGGACTATTTTTGTAAATTTTCAAAAATATTTCCCAGGGATCAAAATGATACTTTGTAAACTCCAAGGACCCAAAATGCTTTTTCTTTCAAAATTATCCCACCAGGGACCAAGTCTGTCATTTTCTGAAACTCCAGGGACCTTTTATGCCAATTTTGGATTTTGAGGGACCAAATGTGTAATTTTCTCAAACTTTTCACCCAAGGATCGTTTTTCATAATTTTTGACTTTTCCATACCTTGGGTTGACTTTTCTTTCGTTTTAAACTTCCAGGGACTAGTTTTGTCAATTTTTGAAACTTGAGGGACTGAAACTGCCAATTGTGCAAACTTTGTTCGTTTTTCATTTGTTTTTAAACATTTTGCATCTAAAACATATAAAACATACTTTTGGGATAAATTGTGTATTTTGATACGTTTTTGAGTGTTTTTGGATGTTTTGGCAGTTCAGATACGATAAAAATGATGAGTATTTACACACTCATCAATCCCCCACACTAAATTATTGCTAGTCCCTAGCAATCTTTTGAGAAAAACTTGATGGATTTTAAACTCTTTACCAAAAGCCATCACTTCTGGAGTAGCCAGGTGTAAGAAGTGTGGCACACCTGATAACCGTGTGATTTTGAGCAAACCACCAGCTGTCAACGGATTTGATTAGTCTTTACCAAAAGCCGTTTGCTTCTAGACTAGCCAGCTCTTGATGGAATAGTCAACATCTTGGTGAGCTGATTACCAATTATGGTTTTTCCACGGCCTTTGTTGATATAAATAATGTCTAAAAACATTATTAACATATATCGATATCTCTATGTTTTGATAATCACAAAACGTAAACTCATTGAACTACAAATTATGACGTAAACAAGTATTCAGTCGTAAATATTTGCTTTAGCATCCATATCACTTAAGGTTTGAATAACAAAGTGTCTAATGCATTTTATGATCAAAGGAATTTTTATTTTTACAAACCTTACATTTTATTAAAATGGGACAAACATTTCTAAACTTATACAAAACATTTTTGTATTTATAAGAAATGTTTTATTCAAAATAAACATTTTGAATTCAAATTTCTACCCAAAAAACGGCCACATTCTTCAGGAAAAACCTCTCCCACAAAAAGACAAAAAATCTGAAGAAAAAATATTTTTTTCTTAGGCGGCCCCCTTAATTATACAAGGCGGTCCCCTTAATAATTAAGGGGACCGACACACAATTAAGGGGACCGGCCACGCTCCCTGTCAGATTTTGTCAGAAATTTTTCCCTATAAATACCACCTCAAACCTGGAATTTTTCTCACCTCTTTGCACAAATATTTTCAGATCCAATTCTCTCTAAACATCCTTCTAAAACCCTTTGATCATAAGATTATTAATCTTTGTTTCAAGTGATCCAATCTCTCATATCTCAAAGTGCAAGAGAAGAATCCTCCCCATCATAAAGCCAAAGATGTAGTTAGTGCTTATGTAAAGTTGTGAGCTTTGTATATGTAATAAGTAGATCAAGATGATCTTACTTAGTAGTGAGTTTATGAGTGAGTAAGAAGTAGTGTGAAGAAGTAGTAGTGTGGAGAACTTATGTAGGTGTGAAGTAATAGATGTGTGAGTATGTAGTGGAGTATAGAAGAAGTTGTGAAGTAGTGAAGAAGTCGTGAAGTTGTGAAGCCATGAAGAAGTCGTGAAGCCGTGAAGAAATAGGTGTGTTGTGAAGGTGTGATAAGTTGTGTAGTAGTAGTGTTGTGAAGAAGGTGTGTTGTGGTGTGAGATTGGTTCTAGCTACTATTAGAACTCGACATTTAGCTTAGTGTCGTTAAATGGTGTAAGCAAAAGTTGTGTAAGGTTTTCTCCGCCAAAAGGGAGCTTGTTGTGTAGTGAAGAAAACTCTCGAGTGTGGTACTCGGGGAGTGGAGTAGGGCAAGGAAGGTGTCCTTGTAGCCGAACCACTATAAATCATCGTGTCCGGTTTGCATCTTCTTTATCTTATCTCTTTACATTTACTCTTGCATTTATCGCTTTATATCTATGCTTGCATATATGTGTTAGGTGTTGCTTATATTGTCATGATGATTGATTGTGTTATAGTTGCAAGTTAATATTGTGAAGATGTGCATAATTATATAATATGATCGACTACATTATTATTCACACTCCTCATATTGAGTTTAACTTAATAGATGATTTGATACAAAACGTTTTAAGATTTCATAAGGAAAACATATTAACTTAAAGATCAACCAATGCTTTATTCATAAAACTAAGTTTTGAAAACAAACTCAAAAGTACACATATATAATTAATCATATTGATTATATATTGTTTTCATAATAAACTCTAATTGAAGATTTTTCGTAAAACGAAAAAGAGGGGAAAACCATTCAACCCCCCCTTCTAGTTTTCCACAGCCTTTACCACAAGCCATAATCTTGCGGGCTAGCCAACTCATTTGTTTTTGGGGAGCTGAGGAACCATACAATTTTGGGCAAATTGCAAGCCATGAACGGATTTGAGATATCTTTACCAAGAGCCGTTTGCTCCTGGATTAGCCAATCCCTTTTGTCGTTTAGACACGGCGGACTGATTACCACAAAAAAATTTGAAATAAAGTGAAAAATTTTTGAAAAATTTGGGCCAAAATGGGGGTACTTGAAAGTATTTTGCGATAAAATTCGCTAGAATTTCCCCCGCACACTTAGAAATGAATATTGTCCTCAATATTCAAAGTCCCGGCTATTATGCCGAACCTATGAACGTAAAAAGATAATATTCTAAGCTAACAGTGGAAATATTGTTTTGTATTTTTCACTTTATTTATCTGTACATACAATCACACTTTTTTTTTTTTTTTTGAGCTTATATACATATATACATTTTCAAATTAGCGGGGGGTTGGCCATTCCCCCACACTAGGGTGGTAGAAAGTAGAAAGAAATCAGAGATACGGGTGAAAACCCGTATATGTTGCTAATTTTTGTTCATCGAGTCGCTAGCTTGACTCGATCCCCGAATTCAATTGTCCTTGGGGAAAGTTTGGAGATCCGGGACAACCATGGATGGTATGTCCTCTCCAAAGTAGTGCTTTAAACGATGTCCATTCACTTTGAAATTAGGACCGTCATTTTGAGATAACTCGACGGTGCCATAAGGATAAACCTTAACGATAGTGAATGGACCAGTCCATCGGGTTTTGAACTTTCCCGAGAAGATTTTGAGTCTAGAGTTGAAAAGAAGGACTCGATCACCAACGTTGAAAACGAGGTTTTTGATTTTTGAGTCATGTATCTTATTTGTCTTTTCCTTGTAGATCAAAGAGTTCTCGTAAGCTTGATCACGGAGTTCATTTAATTCATTGAGTTGAACTTTTCGATGATCACCCGCAGTTTTGAGGTCAAAATTTGCATGCTTGAGAGCCCAATAGGCTTTATGCTCAAGCTCGACCGGAAGATGGCACGCTTTCCCGTACACAAGTTTGTAAGGCGTACACCCAATGGGTGTTTTGTAAGCCGTACGGAAAGCCCAAAGTGCATCATCTAATTTATCCGACCAAGATGCACGATTTTCACCAACGGTTCTTTCCAATATTCTCTTTATGCCTCGATTGGAAACTTCTACTTTTCCACTTGTTTGAGGGTGGTACGCAGTAGAAAGACGGTGAGTTACACCATACTTTTGCATGACTTTATCAAATTTGTCATTGCAAAAATGCGTACCACGATCACTAATTATAGCTCGTGGAGTTCCAAATCGAGCAAAGAGAGCTTTCAAAAATTTCACGACTACTCGGGCATCATTTGTGGGTAAAGCTTTCGCTTCAACCCATTTTGACAAATAGGCAACAGCCACGAGTATGTATTTGTTTCCATGAGATGACGAAAATGGCCCCATAAAGTCAATGCCCCAAACGTCAAATATTTCACAAACTTGTATTGCATTTTGCGGCATTTCATTCTTTTGTGAAATATTCCCGTGACGTTGACACGCGTCACAGGATTTGACTAATTCTTGGGCATCCTTGTAAATCGAGGGCCAAAAGAAACCGGAATCAAACACCTTTTTGGCGGTGTAATTTGGATTGTGGTGGCCCCCCGTGGGACCAGCATGGCAAGCCTTAAGAATTTCAGTGGCTTCTTGACCATATACACACCGCCGGATGACTTGATCCGCACATATTTTGAACAAGTAGGGGTCGTCCAAGAAATATGTGCGGATGACTTGATCCGCACATATTTTGAACATATTTCAGTGGCTTCTTGACCATATACACACCGCCGGATGACTTGATCCGCACATATTTTGAACAAGTAGGGGTCGTCCAAGAAATATGTGCGGATGACTTGATCCGCACATATTTTGATCCGCACATATTTTGAACTTGTTCTTTTTTTGGGACGACATCCCTTTCACAATGAATTTACCCGCAAGGTAGTTTGCAAAATCGGCAAACCATGGGGTAACAGAATCTCAACGAAAGGCAACCGCATTGAGTGTCTCGAGAGGGAAGGTTTCATTAATTTCCCTTTTTTTGGAGACATCTTGATGGGGGTTTTCCAAACAGGAGAGATGATCAGCAGCTAGGTTCTCAGCTCCTTTTTTATCCCGAATAATGATATCAAATTCTTGCAGGAGGAGAACCCAACGAAGTAGTCTCGGCTTTGCATCTTGTTTTGCAAAAAGGTACTTCAAAGCCGAGTGATCCGTATACACTATGCTTTTGGTCAAGATCAAATATGACCGAAATTTCTCAAAGGCATACACCACAGCTAATAATTCTTTTTTAGTGGTGGTGTAATGACTTTGAGCCTCAGTCATCGTTTTGCTTGCATAGTGTATAGGCTGAAAGTGTTTAGACCTGCGTTGCCCCAAGACTGCCCCTATAGCATAATCACTAGCATCACACATAAGTTCAAAGGGCAAGTCCCAATCGGGGCAACAAGAATAGGTGCCTCAGTAAGCTTTTTCTTTAGAGTTTCAAAAGCTTCTACGCACTCAGGTGAGAAGATAAAAGGAGCATCCTTTTCGAGGAGATGGGTCATAGGCCGGGCGATCTTAGAAAAATCTTGAATAAACCTACGGTAAAAACCGGCATGACCCAAAAAGCTCCTAATACCTTTGACGGTAGTGGGATGAGGTAATTTAGCAACGACATAAATTTTGGCTTTGTCAACCTCAATCCCATTCTTTGAAATCTTATGGCCGAGGACAATGCCCTCTTTGACCATAAAGTGACTCTTCTCCCAATTTAGACATAACTTTGTGTCTTCACAACGTTTGAGCATGTTGTCTAAATGGGAGAGACATGATTGAAACGAATCCCCAATGACCGAAAAATCGTCCATGAAGACCTCCATAGTTTTCCCGATCATGTCGGAAAATATGGACATCATACATCGTTGAAACGTGCCCGGAGCATTACATAAGCCAAATGGCATACGTTTATAAGCAAAAGTTCCATAGGGGCACGTGAAAGTGGTCTTTTCCTGATCTTGCGGATCAATGGGAATCTGAAAGTAACCCGAGAAACCATCGAGGAAGCAATAGTACTCATTCCCCGCTAACCTCTCGAGCATCTGATCCATAAAGGGCAGAGGAAAATGATCTTTGCGGGTGGCGTCATTTAACTTGCGATAGTCAATACAGACACGCCAACCCGTAACCAAACGAGTTGGAATCAACTCATTTTCCTCGTTTGTGACAACAGGAATGCCACCCTTTTTTGGAACACAATGTATTGGGCTTACCCAAGGACTGTCCGATATAGGGTAAATCAATCCGGCATCAAGAAGTTTTAAAACTTCTTGTTTAATGACTTCATGAATTTTTGGATTCACCCTTCTTTGGTGTTGGACTGCTGGTTTAAAGTCATCCTCCATTAAAATCTTGTGAGTACAAAATTCAGGGTCAATGCCCTTGATGTCGGAGAGTCTCCAAGAAATTGCTTGTTTATGCGACTTCAAAACCTTTATGAGAGCAGCCTTTTCCTCAACACTTAAATTTTTAGCAATTATGACGGGTAATTTATCATCACCCTCCAGAAATGCATACTCAAGGTGAGGCGGCAAGTCCTTAAGTTCAACCACAGGCAAGTCATCAGTTATTTCAACATTTTTGACTTCCTCTTTATGAAGTATTTTTGGAGGAAGAGGGGGAGATGGATCTTTGTTTAACAATTTTTCTAGCAAAAGAATATCCCTCTCAGGATCAAGATAGTTCTCATCAAATTCACCCGAAATTGAACTATCTTGGGCGAGAAAAGCCTCGACCTCTTCCAAAAGGAAGTCACTTCCCTCAAAAGGAGTGAGAGAAGGGGAAGAGTCGGATATGATAGGCTCAGTAGATGGAGTGGGACTGCCACTCGGTAAGTAACCAAGAAGTTCTTGAGAGTACTCCTCAGACGCAACATCAATGACATCAATTCGGTTAACCGTTTCGGCGTCATAATTAGAGGAGTACCTCGAAGTTTGATCGAGGTTAAACGTTACTGCTTCACTACCAACACGAAGAGTTATTTCCTCTTCGTGCACATCGATTAACGCACGACCCGTCCTTAAGAATCCTCTCCCAAGAATGAGAGGAACTCGCAGGTCAGCATCGAAATCGACAACCACAAAATCTGCCGGAAAGTGGAAGTTCCCCACCTTTACAAATACATCCTCGGCAATGCCGAGGGGACGAGATGTTGAGCGGTCTGCAAGCTCGAGAGTCATGCAGGTGGTGGTGAGTTCCGAAAGAGAAAGCTTTTTCCATATGGAATAAGGCATCAAGTTGATGCTTGCACCTAGATCGGCCAAGGCAAAGCACTCAACCATTCCGGGGAAAACACATGGAATGAGGAATTTTCCTGGATCTCCTAGCTTCTCGGGAAGCTGTTTCAAAAGAACCGCATAGCAGTTCTCATTGAGTGGAGTTCGTGCCATTTCAAATAGCTTCTCTTTATTGTTCAACAGATTTTTGATTGTCGATGCGAATTTAGGCATCAAAAGGAGAGCATCCGCGAAGCTGATATCAAAATGAATATCTCGGAAAATTTGAAAGAACTTTTCCATTTGATGATTTGCTTTTTCGCGGAGCTTTTGGTCTTGTAACCGAGATGGATATGGTAGTGAAGGTTTGGATTTAGGGTTCTCTTCAGGAGTTGTTGGTGGTTCAAACACAACTCCTGGTTCTGGTACGGTTTCTGGTACAACCTGAGGATGGACGTGTGTGGTACTTCGTGTACTAGTAAATTGCACCTTGTCCTTTGTCACCTCAGGCTCATTCTCTACTACCTTGGGAAGAGAAGAAGAGGTAGTAGGAGCTTTGGGTCCATCATAGGAAACACCACTTCTCGTTGTGATCGCTTTAACATCGCCCCTCGGATTAGCGATCGTATTGCTAGGTAAAGTATTACCTGAGCCCGAGGGTCGATCATTTAAAGACTTCTTAACAAGGTCAGCGATCTGAGTCATCATCACCCTATTCATTTCCTCCTGAGATTTCATTAATTGTCTCAACAACTCCTCATGTGAAGGACCCGTTGGAACAATTGCTTGAGTATTGTTAGGAGGAGCTTGGTTAGGGTAATTCTGAGTAGTTGTAGTGATGGCTTGATTTTGATTGGGAAAATTTTGAGCCCGGTTATTATGATTAGAACAGTGGTTTTTAAAATTTCCCTGATGTTGGTTGCCATGTCCATGAGAATTGTTTCCCTGATAGTTTTTTTGACCTTGGTTTCGAATGTAGTTTCCATGATTTTGGAAACCTTGGTTTTGGTTTGGATTGACATTTCCTTGGTTTTGGTAACCTTGGTTTGTTCGATTCTGACTTTGGTTCTGGTTACGGTTTGGGACATTAGGGTTTTGATTGAATCCGGGAGGTCCAAGGAAATTGTTAGAACGATAGCTTAAAAGATTGCGGTCCCCTTGTGGTTGGTAGTTATTACCTCCCGAGTTATAGGAACCTTGAGAAGCATATACGTCCTCATGAGGGTAGCCACTAGTGGCTGGACACTCGGAATAAGCATGTGGACCTCCACAAGTTTCACAACTTTGACTAACGGCTTTGGCTTGTTGAGTTTGGACTTGTTGATTTTGGATACTTTGGTTCATCCTCAACATAGCCGTAGCGAAATCATCCATCTTTTTAGTGAGGATCGCTATTTCAGAAGATGCTGGAGTGACAGACTTACATGACTCTTCCCTCTCAGCTGAGGAATCCCAGAAGTTATGATGGGCAGTCATATTCTCAATAAGATCATAGCACTCTTCGGGGCGTCTTTTCATAAAGGTCCCACCAGCAGCAGCATTGAGAATATCACGGTGTCTCAAGGTCAACCCATTATAGAAAGTATCTATTTGGGTAACGAGTAACATGTTATGGTTAGGACACCGATCAATTGAGAGCTTATAGCGTTCCCATGCCTCAAATAGAGACTCTTCGGGATGCTGACGAAAGTTACTAATGTCATTTCGTAACTTAGAAACCATGGATGGTGGAAAGATTTGGCTAAAAATTTTGTCACCATTTCTTTGAAAGTGTGAATCGAGTTCTTAGGAAGTCGATCAAACCATGCAGTGGCATGATGGGTAAGATAATAGGGGAAAAGAGATAGACGAAGGGCATCATCGGAGACACCATTCTGCTTCATGCTTTGGGTGATGGTAAGAAATTTATCAAGATGCTTGTTTACATCATCACCAGGTAAGCCATGAAATTGACACGAATTCTGGACTTGTTGAATCATGTGATGTTTAAGTCCAAAATCAGTGGAAGCAATGTTAAGAGGGGCAATGGGGCCCCCTCTTCCGAGCATTGTGGGTTGACACAACTCCTCCATCGTTCGGAGATCAGGAGCTGCATCATCTATGATGGGTGGGTCATTGGGATTACCGTCCATTCTCGGAACTGGATCCTCAACAATAGGACATAACTCAGTTACGTTTTTAAGTTGACGATTTCGTTTCGATTGTGAACGAGTGCGCATGCACTAACACAAAATTTCAACAAAACAAGATCAAGGCAAATCAACAGTGAACTTAAACCAATAATCGCAAGTGAATGGCTTCTTTAAGAAAGGTACACCACTCACAAGGATACAAAGGCAAGTTTTAAATCTTTGGTTTGGGAACTTATTATGTCCACACCCCCAGTTGGTAGGTGTTCTGCCTTGGTTTGCGACGGTTTGTTTTTATGTAGTTTATTATTCACAAGAAAAGACGAATGTTTTTGGGTTTTTGTGTATGGGTTAAAAACTTTTGGACAATATTTTTGGTATCGATTCGTTTACCAAAATCGTATCTCTTTAAGAATCACCTTAAAGAAACGCGAGATAGAAAACGTAACGATATGTTTTGTTTGTTTTTGATTTTTTTTGGTGTTGTTAACACTTTAGGAAAAGTGTTAATGACGTTTTTGTTTATGATTTGAATTCATAAAAAGGTGGTGGGTTTATATAGTGACGAATGAAAAATCACTAATCTCAAAGAAACGTTTTAAACATGCAGCTACCTTCCCGGCAGCGGCGCCAAATTTTGATTGGTTCTAAACGGTCAACTAAGTTTCCCAGGTAATGGTCAACCTAGTCAAACGTCTAAAACCAACTAACCAAGGAGTACAGTGTATTCCCGGGTCGTTATGTCTGTCACAACTCGTAAATTCTGGTCTTTTCCCGAACTTTCACATTTACTATTCATCGGTTACTATTCATCGATCACTATTCATCTTTTTCGGAGTCAGTTTGATATCCTGAGAAGCGTTTTAAAATTTTACTATTCATAAAACACTATTCACCTCCGGAGAAAAATTTGTCGTTTATGCGTGAGTTGCGTCATTTCTGTATACGTACGGTTATTTACCTAATAAACGTTATCTTATGAGCTATTATTTTGAATAATTGATCCGACAATCCCAACTATGGTCCTAACACATTTTTATACTCATAATAATAATATAAAAAATTTATTATTAAATTGCCCGGTGTTTTCAAATCAACTGTTACGTTTTCCGGTCGAAGCTTATAACTCCGTCGGTTTGCGATATTTCAACCCGATCATTATTTTAACTTCCGATCCTCATCAGGAATATTATTTTACAATTTTTACAACTTCATTATATTTTATTTTATCTCGTTACAATTTATTTTTAGTTAACTCGGTACCCGGTATCCCCTAAACACTAAATATACAACTAATATCTTACAAAATCTACCATTTTTCTTCACCCCCCATTCTTTTCTTACACACATTGAAAAATCTTACTTACCCATTTATTGTATGTACTAGTTGTCTTTGAAAAATAATGCAACTAATAGATATATTTTTCATTTACACTTTCATAATTCCAAAACAACTAACAACAATTTTCTCTCATCCTCTCTCTACCATTTTCGATCCACCATCAAGAACAAGAAAAAACCATAAACTTTCAAGAATCAAGTGTTTAATCAAGTCCTAATCATGATCTAGTTAGGGTTTTGTGATAAAACTCTAGTTTTCTTTACATCATCATCTTCAAAACTCATCCAATCATCAAGTAAGCTTCAAGATCACTTGTTGATCTTTCCATACTTTCACTTTTCTAGTTTCATGTTGTTTATTCAAGATCTATATGCATATGTTAGTTTATACCACTCTATTTATACTTTTTATAACTTATGAACCCTAGATACTTAATATAAGTAGATCCATAAGTTTTATTAACATCCTCATGAGATCCACCAAGGTTGGTGATGTTTAGGAACCCATGACACCCTAAGAAGGTGTATGGTAGGATTTGGGTTGATTTGAAGTTGTTTGGTTGGTTTTTAGACAAGTTAGTAACTAGGAAAACCAAGTTTTGACACTTATAGAAAGTTGCTGTCCATTTTTGCAAAATGTGGAAAGATCAGGGGCTTCTGGGTAAATTTGGACCAAATATTTAGAAAATACTTTCCAATACGGAACTATGGCCGAAAACGGGGATAAAAACGAGTTTATAACGAAGGAGATACGCTAAAAACGAGTTTAACGACGAAAACTATATTTTCTGAAAATCCTTTGCTGATGAACAGTTGTCACGGGCTGTTTTGGGCATAAAACTTGATCTAGCCATCCCGAATTATCAAAAATATGTTAGTATGTTGTCCCACGATTCCGTGAATGTAAAGAACATAGAAAACGAGCTTATAACGACTAAGATATACACGTTTGAAACTAGACGAACTATATATATTTTTGACAGCTTTTCTAATAGAGAATATTTTGCGCACTAAACAATATACTTACACCAAACGAACATTGGAGAACCGTCCTTCCTAGCCGTTGAGGCACGTACCATCAAAAGTTTATTAACCCATCAATGAGATGACATCTCAAGGTTTTCAAAACGCCAAGACCAAACACTAACACTTTATATATTATTACACGACTAGTCTTTACGAAGCTAATTGGGCTTATTTTCACCAAGTATCGGAAAACATTGAATTTCAACGATAACTATTATTTTCAAAGTACGAGTGGTATAGACTTCATGTGCATGTGCATTCACTTCATCACTTTATAATCTAAAGTAGATCACTATCATTCATATTAGGTTGCGGTTAGAGATCGAACCTCATTTCTGTGTATCCACTTTTGACATCGTAGCTATTCGCACCAGGTGAGTCATAGCCCCTATTCTTTTAAATTGTTTTGTTAACGTTTTGGGGGAGAATACATGCTCGTTTTTACATAAATTACTACTTGACTCTTTGAACTCATTTGACCTTATAACTTGTTTTGAACTCTTGAACTTTTGAACTTAATGTACCGTATGTACTATGACCTAAAGTCTCACCTTATTGGTGGAGCGTGCTAAGTCTCCTTTGTTCGGAGCAACACTATAAAGTCTCTCCTGTTCAGAGCATCCTTAATAATTCTCGCCATGGTGGAGTGACTAATAATTCTTCGCCAAGTCGGCGGAGTGACAAATAATTCTTTGCCTAGGTGGCGGAGTGACTTCAAGTCTCCCTTGTTCGGAGCGGCCTTGACTTATATTATATATGTGGTGCTTATATTGTGACTTATTATTGACCTCATGTGCTTGACTACCAGACATAAACTATTTTAGCAGTGGGTTGTAAACACACAGGTTACAAAGCTCTTATGGCGGGACTTGTAACTGAGTGGATTTACGATGCCTTTGATGTGTGATCATTTTTCTATAGACTTTATTTGTTAAACAAACTCTATGAACTCACCAACCTCGTGTTGACACTTTAGCATGTATTTTCAGGTTTTAACCAATGGCACGCTACAGGAGGTTTTGGCAGGGCATGGCATGGTCGTAGAAGACTCTGATTATTCATTTGGGGACCGTTTTTAAACTATTTTAAGGGCCTACTTCCGCACTACTTTTAACGATGTAAATTCAACATTTTTGATTGAACGATTTTATTCTAAACGTTTAAAGTGAAAACCATTTTTGTACTTGTGTTGTAATACCGATTGAGTTACACCCCAGCTACACGTATGCTTCCGCTGGACCCGATTTTGGGGGTGTGACAGATTGGTATCAGAGCTTTGGCTATAGCGAACTAAGTGTTTTTAAAACCTAGACTATAGCCATTTTTACGAAAAACTTAACCCTATGACCGTCACGTGCCTGCCTGCCAAGCTGAAGCCTCACTTGTGGTTTGTTGCTGACTTAGGTGATGAGATTTGTGTCTCATTATCTGGTATATTATACTCACTTATTCTAGTTGATTTCTATCATTGTCTTTCATATAAGCATGTTCACGTATCATGTATGTCATCGTGTTATGTTTTTCCTTGCATAGTTTCATCATTTGATCTCGAGTTTGGTCACCTGCCTTAGTCTTTCTGAACGTCTTGGTATTTGTGAAGGACATAGTATTAGTATAACTGAGCTAAGTATTTCAAAATTCATGGAACCTCGGTGGAATATAGACTAGTCACCTATATTCAACCCGGGATAGTGGGACATAGGCTGACTACCTATATCCGACTCAGAAATGAATTTTGCAACACTGACAATGGTTATAATAAAATTCTGTTTGGATTGAATCCTCAACTCAATTTCCAAATGCTTCATTTATGTGTGTGTATACCCTCGTTGTCAGAACGCTTATACTTTTCATCACCTCGTGAACCGCCGCCTGAAAGCACATCAACTGGTCATTTCATCTCATGAATCTTCACCTTTATAACACTTCGGAGACCAACGTTAACTGAACTTCGGGACGAAGTTCCCTTAAGGGGTAGAGACTGTCACAACTCGTAAATTCTGGTCTTTTCCCGAACTTTCACATTTACTATTCATTGGTTACTATTCATCGATCACTATTCATCATTTTACTATTCATCTTTTTCGGAGTCAGTTTGATATCCTGAGAAGCGTTTTAAAATTTTACTATTCATAAAACACTATTCACCTCCGGAGAAAAATTTGTCGTTTATGCGTGAGTTGCGTCATTTCTGTATACGTACGGTTATTTACCTAATAAACGTTATCTTATGAGCTATTATTTTGAATAATTGATCCGACAGTCCAAACTATGGTCCTAACACATTTTTATACTCATAATAATAATATAAAAATTTTATTATTAAATTGCCCGGTGTTTTCAAATCAACTGTTACGTTTTCCGGTCGAAGCTTATAACTCCGTCGGTTTGCGATATTTCAACCCGATCATTATTTTAACTTCCGATCCTCATCAGGAATATTATTTTACAATTTTTACAACTTCATTATATTTTATTTTATCTCGTTACAATTTATTTTTAGTTAACTCGGTACCCGGTATCCCCTAAACACTAAATATACAACTAATATCTTACAAAATCTACCATTTTTCTTCACCCCCCATTCTTTTCTTACACACATTGAAAAATCTTACTTACCCATTTATTGTATGTACTAGTTGTCTTTGAAAAATAATGCAACTAATAGATATATTTTTCATTTACACTTTCATAATTCCAAAACAACTAACAACAATTTTCTCTCATCCTCTCTCTACCATTTTCGATCCACCATCAAGAACAAGAAGAAACCATAAACTTTCAAGAATCAAGTGTTTAATCAAGTCCTAATCATGATCTAGTTAGGGTTTTGTGATAAAACTCTAGTTTTCTTTACATCATCATCTTCAAAACTCATCCAATCATCAAGTAAGCTTCAAGATCACTTGTTGATCTTTCCATACTTTCACTTTTCTAGTTTCATGTTGTTTATTCAAGATCTATATGCATATGTTAGTTTATACCACTCTATTTATACTTTTTATAACTTATGAACCCTAGATACTTAATATAAGTAGATCCATAAGTTTTATTAACATCCTCATGAGATCCACCAAGGTTGGTGATGTTTAGGAACCCATGACACCCTAAGAAGGTGTATGGTAGGATTTGGGTTGATTTGAAGTTGTTTGGTTGGTTTTTAGACAAGTTAGTAACTAGGAAAACCAAGTTTTGACACTTATAGAAAGTTGCTGTCCATTTTTGCAAAACGTGGAAAGATCAGGGGCTTCTGGGTAAATTTGGACCAAATATTTAGAAAATACTTTCCAATACGGAACTATGGCCGAAAACGGGGATAAAAACGAGTTTATAACGAAGGAGATACGCTAAAAACGAGTTTAACGACGAAAACTATATTTTCTGAAAATCCTTTGCTGATGAACAGTTGTCACGGGCTGTTTTGGGCATAAAACTTGATCTAGCCATCCCGACTTATCAAAAATATGTTAGTATGTTGTCCCACGATTCCGTGAATGTAAAGAACATAGAAAACGAGCTTATAACGACTAAGATATACACGTTTGAAACTAGACGAACTATATATATTTTTGACAGCTTTTCTAATAGAGAATATTTTGCGCACTAAACAATATACTTACACCAAACGAACAATGGAGAACCGTCCTTCCTAGCCGTTGAGGCACGTACCATCAAAAGTTTATTAACCCATCAATGAGATGACATCTCAAGGTTTTCAAAACGCCAAGACCAAACACTAACACTTTATATATTATTACACGACTAGTCTTTACGAAGCTAATTGGGCTTATTTTCACCAAGTATCGGAAAACATTGAATTTCAACGATAACTATTATTTTCAAAGTACGAGTGGTATAGACTTCATGTGCATGTGCATTCACTTCATCACTTTATAATCTAAAGTAGATCACTATCATTCATATTAGGTTGCGGTTAGAGATCGAACCTCATTTCTGTGTATCCACTTTTGACATCGTAGCTATTCGCACCAGGTGAGTCATAGCCCCTATTCTTTTAAATTGTTTTGTTAACGTTTTGGGGGAGAATACATGCTCGTTTTTACATAAATTACTACTTGACTCTTTGAACTCATTTGACCTTATAACTTGTTTTGAACTCTTGAACTTTTGAACTTAATGTACCGTATGTACTATGACCTAAAGTCTCACCTTATTGGTGGAGCGTGCTAAGTCTCCTTTGTTCGGAGCAACACTATAAAGTCTCTCCTGTTCAGAGCATCCTTAATAATTCTCGCCATGGTGGAGTGACTAATAATTCTTCGCCAAGTCGGCGGAGTGACAAATAATTCTTTGCCTAGGTGGCGGAGTGACTTCAAGTCTCCCTTGTTCGGAGCGGCCTTGACTTATATTATATATGTGGTGCTTATATTGTGACTTATTATTGACCTCATGTGCTTGACTACCAGACATAAACTATTTTAGCAGTGGGTTGTAAACACACAGGTTACAAAGCTCTTATGGCGGGACTTGTAACTGAGTGGATTTACGATGCCTTTGATGTGTGATCATTTTTCTATAGACTTTATTTGTTAAACAAACTCTATGAACTCACCAACCTCGTGTTGACACTTTAGCGTGTATTTTCAGGTTTTAACCAATGGCACGCTACAGGAGGTTTTGGCAGGGCATGGCATGGTCGTAGAAGACTCTGATTATTCATTTGGGGACCGTTTTTAAACTATTTTAAGGGCCTACTTCCGCACTACTTTTAACGATGTAAATTCAACATTTTTGATTGAACGATTTTATTCTAAACGTTTAAAGTGAAAACCATTTTTGTACTTGTGTTGTAATACCGATTGAGTTACACCCCAGCTACACGTATGCTTCCGCTGGACCCGATTTTGGGGGTGTGACAGATTGGTATCAGAGCTTTGGCTATAGCGAACTAAGTGTTTTTAAAACCTAGACTATAGCCACTTTTACGAAAAACTTAACCCTATGACCGTCACGTGCCTGCCTGCCAAGCTGAAGCCTCACTTGTGGTTTGTTGCTGACTTAGGTGATGAGATTTGTGTCTCATTATCTGGTATATTATACTCACTTATTCTAGTTGATTTCTATCATTGTCTTTCATATAAGCATGTTCACGTATCATGTATGTCATCGTGTTATGTTTTTCCTTGCATAGTTTCATCATTTGATCTCGAGTTTGGTCACCTGCCTTAGTCTTTCTGAACGTCTTGGTATTTGTGAAGGACATAGTATTAGTATAACTGAGCTAAGTATTTCAAAATTCATAGAACCTATATCCGACTCAGAAATGAATTTTGCAACACTGACAATGGTTATAATAAAATTCTGTTTGGATTGAATCCTCAACTCAATTTCCAAATGCTTCATTTATGTGTGTGTATACCCTCGTTGTCAGAACGCTTATACTTTTCATCACCTCGTGAACCGCCGCCTGAAAGCACATCAACTGGTCATTTCATCTCATGAATCTTCACCTTTATAACACTTCGGAGACCAACGTTAACTGAACTTCGGGACGAAGTTCCCTTAAGGGGTAGAGACTGTCACAACTCGTAAATTCTGGTCTTTTCCCGAACTTTCACATTTACTATTCATCGGTGACAATGTCCCAGCGAGGTAAGCAATTGTATTCAAAAACGTTTAAAGTGATCGGGTGATTTAACAGGAGGATCAGAAATTTGCTTTGAGTGATTATACTTCAAGATTATGATTGAAAATAACTTATAAACACTATTGAAACAATTACTGATGATCAGATTGTCTAGAAATGCAAATTAACCTAAAAACGCGCGTTTGAATTAAAAATAACGCGAACGCGCAAAAATAAAAGTGAAACGTAAGCAAATAAAGTCCTACGAACGTGAAAATTATGTTCTTATGATCCTAATGACTTAAGAAAATTTTAGAAAAGGAAAAATAATTTTTACACTATTTAATTAATTACTATTAATTAATTACTAATTTCTAATTACTTTTTAATTAACTAAATTACACTAATTATTAATTAATTATGAGAATTACCTAGAAAAATAAAAATTAAATTTAGAAAAATCTAAAATATTATAAAACTATTTTTAAAACAGAAAACCTAATTTTTCTACCTTTTAATTATTTAATATTAATTAAAACTAATTATTTAATTAATTTAAACTAAAATTAATTATTAAAAATACCAAATGAACTAGGAAAAATCTGGAAAAATTACTAAAATTATTTTAACTAAAAAGAAGCCTAAGAAAAATTTAAAAATGAAAATTGCTTATAAATAAGCAGAAAATAAGCCAAAAGGGCTTAAATAGAAGCCATCACTTTCTAAATATTTGAGTTTTTCTTGTTTTTCTTTTACCTAACTGATTTACAACTAAAATGAAGAACTTTTTATGAAGGGACTTTGATTGAAACTTGGTAATAAGCTGAATGCTTATCAAAAAGCCAAACAGTTGACTTTTTTTTGGTCAAATAAGCTTATGAAAGCTTAGCAGAAGCTACTAGGCTAGAACCAAGAGTGAACTAAGATGTGTACAAGTGAAGTACACTGAGAATAAACTGGGACAACCACAAAACCTTCAGAATAAGCTAAAAACTTCCAATAAGCAATTCCAAATCCTAGTTTAGCCAAACAGACCCCAAGGGCTCACTTGCAGCCCCCTGTGGGGTCCACAAGAGTGACTTAAGGTCCAAACCAAATGGAAATATGGAAAGGGGACCTATGGGGCTCTCCAAAGAATCCACAAGCTTAGGATAAGCTCAAATTGTGAGCAAGTCAGAGGCAAGTGAAGTTGGGCTTGTGAGATGCTTAGTCAGTGTTGATTCAGTGAATGCACAAGCCAAAAGTTAATCCCACAAACTCACAACTCAGAGATAATAATGAAAATAACTTATAAGAACACAAAACAACTCAAGGGAACTTAAATAAGCAATTTCAAAAGCTTATTTAAGCTTATGTATCTAACAGTGGTGAGATTGAGTCCAAAGTGATGATGTATGGGAATAAGCAGTTGCATCAATTAAGCATCTAAACACAATACTGAAAGCAAATATGAACAAACACAAAACAACTGATAACAACTAGAAAACAACTACTAGATTTAAATTAAAAACAAGAAATCAACAAGCTTGGTATCCTACTGATGCTTCAGCAGAAACAAGAGTCAAAGGGCAACTAAGAGATGAAATTTAAGCTGTGAATTAAGCACAAAATAGCAGACCAGGTATGGATCACACAAGTTAGGTTGCTAGGCTACACAAATCACCAATTTTAAAGCAAAATACTCAAATAAAGAACAAGATATGGAATCTGGAAAAGTGGTTGCAAATTGAAGCAGGTAAGACCCTTTCCCTGCACCTCTCTTTGAGACCTAGTGGGACCCACAATAAAAATCACAAAATTCAAGTGATCATGGATTCTTAAAGTAGAGCTGGGGGGGGGGGGGGGGGTTTTAGATAGAACAAGTTTCAAAGTCTAAGCTTAAACACAAAATTCAAATTAATTCCCTCAAATTTTGAGTTTTCTGCACAAAACAATTTTGACTTTCTATCTTACTACAATACAGTTGACTAATTTGAGCTTTAATCACTTCTATTTAACTGAGAACATGTTTTTAAGTGACTAAATGATGGAAATAAGTTTACACTAACAATTTTGAAGCTAAAATGAGTGATGGATGGTTAACTAGATGTAACAGTGAACTGTAATAACCAATTTAGGGGTGTTTTGACTTTTTATGAATGAACTAGAGGTTTATTGGTTCCTCAGTCCTAGTTTAACCTAAGGTAAGCTATCACAACAACATTTAGTACAAACAACAAGCTGGAACTCAGTAAACAACCATGAACCAAACACTCCTACTTTCAAATCTGTTATGAGATTTTCAAACTATTCCAAGGTTTCAAAGCTAGAAACTGAAGGATAAGCTTATACTACCATGTAATAAACTAGATTGAACAGCATTTGTACTAAAAACAAGCAATGATACAAAGATAAACTGAAAATCAAAGTAATTAAGAAAATTAAGCTCACAGTGTGCTTCCAGCCAATTTACCATGAACCAAGGTACCATGAACCACCTATTCGACTCCCATGAGTCTCTAGTATCCCCATTCCAAGCTCTGCATCTCCTTCTTCTCTTTTCTTTATTTGTTTATTTGTTATTAAATTTTCACTAATATATTTTTTTTTATATTTTCTGCTAATTGAATTGAGATTGAAATTGAAATTGAAAGTGAATTAATAACTGAGAATTTATATTAATAAAAAGGACTTGAATTACAACTTGAAGTCTCAAACTGAGATTACATTCATTTGAAAATTAGCTAAGTTACACTAAAAATTCTAACACACAAACTCCACTGCTTTTTCTTCTTCTTATAGCTCCACATTAGGGTTTTGTGGGACCCTTTGAGCTTTTCCAGCTTGAATCACCAGCCCTAGGATCAAAAATAAGCAATCTCACCCGTTTAAATTCTTTGGTGCCCAAAGTTTCTTGTCTGCTACTTGAAATAATTGAGGCCAGAGGGTGGGTTTTGGAAGGTTGTGTTTGGAATGGGATGCAAGGGGGAGGATTGAGTGTATCAGATGGGGAAGGTTGGGTTTGTGATGATTGTGTTGGGGGGGGGGGAGTTGCAGGCTAAGAGGTAGGGGGTGAGGTGGATATTTGACCGAAGTCAAAGGTGGAGTAGTATTATACGGGGTTGTGTTTGTTGTGGAGTGGGCTGAGGGGATTGGTGGGCTAAGTGGATTGGTGGGCTGAATGTTGGAGTGGGCTGAGTGTTGGAGTTTGTTTTGGTTTTGGGATAGTAGTAGCAAAAGGGGTCCGTTTGGTATTTAGAAATTTCACAAGGACTATTTTTGAATTTACACCAAACATAGGGACTGAAATTGTCATCCTGCCAAAGTATCATAAAGGACCATTCATACAAAGTTCAAATATCCAATAACTATTTTTGCAATTTTTGTACTTTAGAAAATTCCCGGGGACTAAAGTTGTAAATTCTCAAACTTGAAGGACTATTTTTGTAAATTTTCAAAAATATTTCCCAGGGATCATAAATGATACTTTGTAAACTCCAAGGACCCAAAATGCTTTTTCTTTCAAAATTATCCCACCAGGGACCAAGTCTGTCATTTTCTGAAACTCCAGGGACCTTTTATGCCAATTTTGGATTTTGAGGGACCAAATGTGTAATTTTCTCAAACTTTTCACCCAAGGATCATTTTTCATAATTTTTGACTTTTCCATACCTTGGGTTGACTTTTCTTTCATTTTAAACTTCCAGGGACTAGTTTTGTCAATTTTTTAAACTTGAGGGACTGAAACTGCCAATTGTGCAAACTTTGTTCGTTTTTCATTTGTTTTTAAACATTTTGCATCTAAAACATATAAAACACACTTTTGGGATAAATTGTGTATTTTTATGCGTTTTTGAGTGTTTTTGGATGTTTTGGCAGTTCAGATACGATAAAAATGATGAGTATTTAAACACTCATCAGCGATTCCCACGTATCACCATGTTTGGAGGCTTTTTGCCCCATTTAGGAAATATGTTGAATGACTTCTACTTATAGAAGTAGGATTTTATTTATCTTTTATTTCTTGGTTATTTTTTATCTTTTATTTTTATTTTTAGAAGTAGGAGGATATTTTTCATTTCTTGTCTTTGACTTTTCTAAAGTCAAATTTTACTTGAAATGACATCTTTTACTACTATCTTATTTGCATTGTTGGTTGATCATATATGAGTTGTGATTGTGGTTTGGAATGATTTATTGCAAAACCTTCTGTCAGACCTGGCGAAACCTTGGAGGTACACGAGCAGAACCCATCTGAGGGTTCCGCCGTATCCGCCAGAGCTGCTGAAGGTCTTGCTATAAATACCAAGCCATTTGTTAGAATTTTGCTTTATCACTTCTCATTACATTTTACACATACACATTCATATCATTCATCTAACCCTTTTAACATTTCATTTCATGTGAAGTTTCTTTTGTAGGAAAGAAGTTCACAAGTTCATATAAAGTTACAAGTATTCAACACAACGTTGCAAGACTTGTTAGCTTAGCATCGTGTAGACTTTGTGTAATTTACACTTCATTTGATTGTGTATTTTCAGTTGTGATCGGTTAGTAATTTAGGCCTTAAAATACATAGTGTGACGGGAGTTGTTGTACCCTTGTAAAAGAACTAATGGGAGTGGTTGTACCCTTGTAAAAGAACTCGACATCTAGCTTAGTGTCGGTAATCGTGTAAGCGACGTGTAAGGTTTTCTCCGCCGGTGAAAGGAGCTTGTTGACTAGTGAAAGAAACTCTCGAGTTGGATACTCGGGGCGTGGACGTAGGGCAAGGAAAAAGAGTCCTTGTAGCCGAACCACGATAAATACTTGTATTGTGGTTTGATCGTTTCTTTCTTTATACTTGCTTGTTATATATTGTCTTTGTGTTTATATCTTTGATTAAACGGAAAGTTTCAAAAGATAATTAAACGAAAAACCGGTAAAACTATTCAACCCTCCCTTCTAGTTTTCCACAATTGGCATCAAGAGCTACGTTACTCAAGCTTTTAAAATATATTGTGTTTTAAAACTTGAAACGATCCATAGATTTTGAAAATTACAAAGAAGGGTAATTTATGCAAAGACCACCACTTTTTGAAGCAAATGGTTTTATATATTGGAAAAACCGATTTGAAACTTACGTGAAATCTAAAGATATAGATTTATGGTATATAATCATTAATGGTGATAATATAGCTACGAATAGTAAAGATGAAGATCAAAAGAAATTGATTGCTCAAAATAATGAAGCTAAAATGATGCTTTACAATACTTTTCCTAAGAAAGAATATGAAAGAGACTTTATGTGTAAAACCACCAAAGAAATTTGGCAATCTTTAATAGTCACTCATCAAGGAAACTCACAAGTTAAGGATAACAAAATTGATCTTCTTGTTCAACAATATGAACAATTTGTTATTCCCGAAGATGAGATTATTGATAGTGCATTTGCTAAGTTTAACACTATTATTACTTCACTTAAAGCACTTGATGAATCTTTTTGTAGCAAGAATTTTCTCAGGAAATTTCTTAGAGCACTCCATCCGAAGTGGAGAGCAAAAGTGACGGCAACTGAAGAATCCATGGATCTTTCAAGTTTTAAAATGAGGTGGTATATTCTTCAAACGTCTCTTGTTATATATAATGTAGAGATATATATTTCTTGGTAGCTTTATATTCTCCTTGACGAGAGCTTTGCAAGGAGCTAAAATGTGTCAAATATGGAGTAAATATGAATGTGATATCGTGTCTCAAAGTGAGGCACTTGAAACACAAAAAATGGGAAAAGGGAGAATATCCCACATCGCCTAAAACATGAAGTGGAAGCTTGTTTATAAAGAAATCTTTGTATTGGCTATCAAAATCTTTTAGTTGGTTTTACTCCAACACCTACGCGCGCACACAGGGGGTGTGGATTTCTAGGGCAAAATGGGTCTCGAAGCTTTTGACTCATGCGCAACCTGCAGACACGAATGCAGCTTCGAAACCTCGCCTACGTGCGTAACTTTTTGCTCCAGATTCGGGTCTTAGTTTCCACTTTCTGTAAATCTATTTTAAGAATAGATATTAACTTATGCATAGGTTTACAGAAAAAACGTTTTTATGTATTAAAGATATGCTAATAAGTTATTGTAATAACATATTTGCATGTCGGTTTAATTTTGGAGTAAATATTCTGCCTTGTTGACCAAGACATGTAAAGGCTATAAATTAAACCCGAATTCATTCAGTTTTGATCATCCAAAAACACAGCTCCTCTGCTATTGATTTACAGCATTCCTTTTGATCAGAAACACGCATCGATTCCGTGATCTTTCAGGAAAGTTTGTCACATCCGGCTGTACATCAGCTTTGGCCGTTGTACCCGGGGAAATACATGATAAATCTGTTTTAAGGGAATCGTGTTTAACACGAGCCTCGTGCCTTGACCGACCTTTACTGCTTTCTTTTATTTGTCGTTCTTAGAGTCTGTCGTCTGCTTCTACCCTTTTTGTCTTTTATTTTCTGTTAATTTAATTATTGTTATTATAATCCGATTTTATTATTAAAGTATCACAGTTTCCCTACATTCTTAAAACAGATTTTGTGTAATAGAATTAAAACACTTTTAATTAAAATCGGATTAATTCAATTAACAGATTTATGTTCAAACTATTCTCTATCGAAACCAGGATTGAGTTTCTTTGGAAAACCTATTTTTAAGAAACAAAATTTTAAAATGTAATTCTGCCAAGGGAAATATAGTTAAGCATGCTTCATCATCTTCAAAGTCTAATGTCAAGGGAAAAGGCAAAGGCAAAGGAAAGAATGACAAGAAGATCAAAGGGAAGTCTGAGTACCTTACTCCTAAAGCTGGGATTGTGAAACAGAAGTTCCAAGGGGTGTGCTACAACTGTGACCAGCCAGGTCACCGTGTTGCTAACTATAAGATGCAGAAGCGGGTGACTCCACGCCAAGAAAATATTGTGAATGACAATGTGGACATTATTGCTATAGTGTCTAACGTCATTGTCATGATCTCTGAAGTTAACCTGGTAGGTTCCAACAACCAGGAATGGTAGGTTAATACTGGGGCTACCTGCCATGTGTGTGCTTATAAGAGTACGTTTCACTCTTTCAGAGCGATTAACGATGGAGAGAAGCTGTACATGGTCAACTTTGCAACTGTTGATATCAAGGGTGAAGGAGATGTAATCTTGAAGATGACATCCGAGAAAGAGCTCAAGTTGACCAATATCTTGTATGTTCCAGAGATTCACTAGAATCTTATGTCTGGTTAGCTGTTGAACAAGTTTGGTTTTCATCTTATTTTTGAGTAGTTTGTTCTTTCTAAGAATCAAATGTATGTTGGTAGGGGATATGCCCTGAATGATATATTTAATCTCAATGTAATGGTTGTTAAGAATAATATCAATAAATTAATTCTTCTGCTTACGTGATTGAGTCTTCTAATACGTGGCATGACCGTCTTGGACATGTAAATTTTAATTCAATGTGGCGTTTGATTAAATTTAATTGTATACCTAATTTCCTTATTGACTCAAAATATAAATGTGAAAATTTTGTTGAATTAGACACGAATTCACTGCTCCTTATTCACCTCAGCAAAACGGTACTGCCGAAAGGAAGAACCATACCTTGAAGGAAATGGTTAATGCCATGTTGATAAGTTCTGGTTTTAGCTAGGACATGTGGGGGGAAGCCATTCTAATGGCTACTTATCATTTAAATAAGATACCTAGTAACGAAAAAGAAGAGACCCCTTATGAACTATGGATGGGAAAAAACCATCATATCAGTACTTATGAGTGTGGGGGTGTCTAGCGAATCTAGCTATACCGACACCCAAGGCCCAAAAGATTGGACCTAAATATGTGGATTGTATATTCATTGGATATGCTAAGAATAGCAGTGCTTATCATTTCATTGTACATGGTTCAAAAATTCTGGATATACAAAAGGGTATAGTAATGGAATCAAGGAATGCTTCCTTTTTTGAAAATATATTTCCTTGTTTAACGAAGGAAACTGGAAGTTCATCTAGAATAGATGACGAAGTTGTCCAAGATAAGAGACAAAGAGATGATAATGATCTCCAAGATGAGGGACAAGATCAAATCAAGGAGTAAGAGGTTGAACCTAGAAGAACCAAAAGGGCAAGAACCAAGAAATCGTTTGGACCCGATTTTTTTTCTTTTATGGTAGAAAATGAACCCACTTCTTATCGAGAAGCGGTAACTTCCTCGGAAGGGACAGAATGGAAAGAAGCCATTAAAAGTGAAATAGATTCTATTTTACAGAATCATACTTGGGAGCTCGTGTACCTCTTGGTTGTAAACCACTAGGCTATAAATGGATCTTCAAGAAGAAGATGAAAGCCGACGGCACCATCGACAAGTACAAAGCAAGATTGGTAATCAAAGGATTTAGACAACGAGAAGGTCTAGATTACTTTGATACATATTCGCTTGTTACGTAAATAACCTCGATTAGGATGATAATTACTATTGTCACTTTAAGACATTTAGAAGTTCACCAAATGGGTGTGAAAACAGCATTTCTAAACGGAGATTTAGAAGAAGAAATTTACATGAACCAACCTGAGGGTTTCATGGCTCCTGGACAAGAAAACAAAGTTTGTAAGCTTGTTAAGTCATTATATGGCTTAAAGTAAGCTCCCAAAAAATATCATCAAAAATTTGACTACGCCATGCTAGAGAGTGGATTCAAAATTAATGAATGCGACAAGTGTGTATATGAAAAAGACATAAATAGTGGATATGTAATATTATGTTTATATGTTGATGATATGCTTATCATTGGCAGTAACGACAAGATGTTCAAATATACTAAAGACATGTTGAAATCAAAGTTTGACATGAAGGATATGGGTTTGGCTGATGTGATCCTTGGAATAAAGATTATTCGAACTCACCATGGACTTGTGTTGAGTCAAGCACATTATGTGGACAAAATTCTTAATACTCACAATGCGGGGGATTCCAACATAGCTAGAACTCCAATTGACACCAGTAAGCATCTATCTAAAAATAAAGGCATAGTTGTTGCCCAATTAGAGTATTCAAGAATTATTGGCATGTTAATGTACTTAATGACAAGTACTCGACCTGACTTAGCATATGTTGTTAGCAGGCTAAGTAGGTATACTAGTAATCTAAGTTATGCACATTGGGGAACTATGACTAGGGTACTTCATTATTTGAGATACAGTCGCGATTATGGACTGCATTATGATAGATATCCAACTGTTATAGAAGGATACAGTGATGCAAATTGGATATCTGACATAAAGGATTCTAGATCGACTAGTGGATATGTGCTTACACTAGGAGGGGCGGCTATATCTTGGAAATCTTCCAAGCAAACTGTTATAGCTAAGTCCACGATGGAATTAGAATTTATCACATTAGATAAATGCGGACAAGAGGCTGAATGGCTACTTCAATTCGTAGAGGACATACTAAGGTGGCCTAAACCGGTAACGGCCATTAGTATACATTGTGATAGTCAACTGGAAATTGGAAAGCTCATATCATAATATATAATGGAAAGTCCAGACATATCCGTCGTCGATATAATTCGATACAACAACTACTCTCAACAGGAGTTATCTCAATTAACTATGTGAAGTCAAAGGATAACATCGCATATCCGCTTACGAAAGGCTTAATACTTAGTAAGTCGTCTAAAGGAATGGGACTAAAGCCTTTGAAGGAATGAGTTTCTATAAAGGAAAACCTAACTCAGTTGACTGGAGATCCCAAGATCTGGGTTTAATAGGACAACCTAATCATAGAAATGTGGGGGAAGTCACGTCAATGTGGGGGAGTTACTAAATATTTTAACTTCCTAGTCCATTCTATAACAAATGTGACATGTTGAAAGGTTAAACATATGTTTTTAATGATTCAAGACGAAATCACTATGTGAGAGAGAAGTGTGGTCACTTTGAAAGGAATTATGGGGGGCGCAATTCCTAAGAGCTCTTGCAGAACCAGGCTAATGTTCATGACCTTAACGAATACGACTATGAGGACTTGACAATGTTAGGGAGAGTCTTGTGTGAAGTGTAATGTCGTCTACATAAATAGAGTCTGAGTTCAAGGACACAACGTCTTCTCAAATCTAGGAGACTAAGCGCATCTCGGGGAAGGTTCAAAGGGTTACACCTACCTATCCTATATAGGACTTAATCGTTGAAATTTCGCCAAAACTTTCATGTGTTTTTTACCGATCTCCATTAATGTGGGGGATTGTTGGAAAAATGAGTTTACGAAATGAGTTTTTGTAAATTTTGGACACTATTTAATATATATATATATATATATATATATATATATATATATATATATATATTTCTTGGTAGCTTTGCGTTCTCCTTGATGAGAGCTTCGCAACGAGCTAAAATGTGTCAAATATGGAGTTGATATGAATGAGATATCGTGTCTCAAAGTGATGCACTTGAAACACAAAAAATGGGAAAAGGGAGAGTATCCCACATTGCCCAAAACATGAAGTGGAAGCTTGTTTATAAGGAAATCTTGGTATTGACTATTAAAATCTTTTAGTTGGGTTTACTCCAACATCTACGTGCGAGCGTGAGGGGGGGGGGGGGGGGGGGATGCAGATTTTTAGGATTTTTAGGATTTCTGGGCTAAAATGGGTTCTAAGCTTTTGAACTCATGCAAGTCCGCGCGACCTGCAGACAGAGTGCAGCTTCGAAACCTCGCCTATTGCAGATTCGGGTCTTAGTTTCCATTTTATGTAAATCTATTTTAAGAATAGATATTAACTTATTGCTTAAATACATAAAAAAAACGTTTTTGTGTATTAAAGATATGCAAATAAGTTATTGTAATAACATATTTGCATGTCGGTTTAATTTTGGAGCAAATATTCTGTCTTGTTGACTAAGACATGTAAAGGCTATAAATTAAGCCCGAATTCATTAAGTTTTGATCATCCAAAAACACAGCTCCGTTGCTAATGATTTCCAGCATTCATTTTGATCAGAAACACGCATCGATTCCGTGATCTTTCAAGCAAGTTTGTGACGTCCGGTTGTACATCAGCTTTGGCCGTTGTATCCTAGAAAACAGACGTTTAATCTGTTTTAAGAGAATCGTGTTTACCACGAGCCTTGTGCCTTGACCGACCTTTACTGATTTCTTTTATTTATCATTCTTAGAGTCTGTCTTCTGCTTCTACAATTTCTGTCTATTATTTAATTTTCTATCTTTTATTTTCTGTTAATTTAATTATTGTTATTATAATATGATTTTATTATTAAAGTGTCACAATTTCCCTACAAAGGTTAAGTACAAATACATATTTACTTACACTTTTTAAAAAACGTGATTATATTATACTATTCTCTCACATTTTAAAAATATGTAAGAAAAATTGTCTGACTTTCACTCACACTCATTGAAATATGTAAATAAAAGCCTAAGTTTTACCCACACTTAAATAGATTTGTTATCAAAAGTCTAGTTCTACCGCACTCTTTTTTAACAAATGTTAGTAAAAAAGTTTAATTTTACTCACTTTTTTTAAATGAGATAAAACTTGTTTATTTATACATGCACTTATTTATACTACTATATAATGCATTTGAAACTATTTTATAATTAGAAAAGCTTAAAATTTAGCCTTTTACTTGCTTATTATGGAAGGATTTCAAAATTAATTGGTTAGAAAGCAGGTTGGTTAGGAAGCATGTTGGTTGTTCAAACTAAAATTATATGGCTTAACCATCTCTACTTATAAAGAATAAAGACAACTAAATGTGTAACCGAATAACGCAAAATATAGTCACAAATACTGCCGCCGAATTGCACGAATACAGTTCTAGTGAAAATGTATAAGCAAAACTATATTTTTTACGAACACTAAAATGTGTTTAACATAGGGGTGTTAACGAGTCGAGCTTTTAACGAGCTACTCGAGTTCGAGCTCGTTTAGCTCGACCTCGAGCTTAAAATTTATCAAGCTCGAGTCAAGCTCGAACAAATAATAATGCTCGATTAGTTAATCGAGCCGAGCTTTAAAAGCTATTATTTGGCTCGACTCGTTCGAAAGCTCGTTTAACTTATCGAGTCGAACGAGCCAAACGAGCTTATCAAGTTAAACGAGCTACACAAGCTAATCGAGCCTAACATTTACATTTTACATATATTATGTTCTATATATTTTAATAAATTTAATAAAACAATTTGGACTAAAAAGCATAATTAGGAGCATGTCAAACTTTGTTAGCATCAAAATCAAATCAAATTGTATGCTAAAGTTAAGTGTCGCTTATACACTTGAGCTTTTGATTTTATAGGTTCTTCATTTCTTTCTTTTTGCTCCATGTTCCGATGTGGGATGTAATGTAAGTTTTATTTTTGAATACCCACTTAACACATATAAGGATTATGTGAGATCTATGAAATTATGCAGCCAATAACATATTATAAATATTCTAGAGTAGATAATATTTTTAATTAAGTATTACGTGCATAACAATTTGTTAATATTAGTTTATATAAATTATATGTATCAAAAGTAAAATGTTTCCAACTTCTCATAACACTCATAACATAATATAAAGCCCGAATACCAAGAGTTCATGAGTCAGCCATGACAAGAGCTATGTAAACCCATGCCGAACTAGGCCTAGTAACGCTTCTCAGGCCGCATAGTACAGACACAAGAGACAACTGTCACAAAACGGTTAAAACGTATGAGTTTGACACTCATAGCGGAGAACACACGACCAACAAAATAGGAGACAAAACACTCCCATGATCATCCAACAAAGGTTTATCTCTAAACCCTACTCGTCTCTTTATAAATAGAAGGCAACATACACAAAACTTCACAAGTTTACACACTTGGACATATACTGCTTCATAGCAGTAAAGTATGGTCTTTGTTTAAGTGTTATCCGAGCTTCTTGATCCTTATCATTCTCATCGGGTCCTTACCATTCTACACGAGAAACCAAACGACAAAACCATTCCTATCTCATTCTCATCGCCTAGCGTTTTCTGCAACCATGCAAATGTGCATTAATTTTTCATCCTACTTAACAATCTCACAAGCCAACACCATTTGGTCTCTGCGTGTTGCACACAAACATACAAAAAAACTTAGCATGGCAATCTAAGAACACATAAAATGTTAATCACAACAAACCGTGATAAACATACTTGAATCATGAATACTTATCTTTAATAATATTCTTAATTTAAATTTGTAACGTTTTAATTTTTTTCTCTATCATTGCGTAGGTTTATATATATATATATATATATATATATATATATATATATATATATATATATATATATATATATATATATATATAATAAGTAAAGATTATAAATCAAGGATAATTAAAACAAATTACTCAATGTAATCATGAGCATCTAAATGTATATGAATTGAAGTTATTGAAGTTATTGTAATTTTGTTAGTCGTAAAACTAGAAATACATAAACGTAAAATGATTTTATTATTATTATTATTATTAATTTTTATTGAACCGAAAATGTGTAAGAAAAATGGTTAAAAAAAAGATGAAAACAAACAAAAAATATTAAAGCAAAGATAAGGATAATACTTTCATTTTCATTTGTCTCACATTGCTTGTGAAGTAGAACCACCAAGAGAATACCACTCTATAAACTCATAGCCTCAATCTTTCTTTATATAAGTAGCTGCACGTAAAGCTATATAGGAGGAAAATTCAAATGCATATTCTTATTTTGGTGCATACCAATGAACAAATCCTCATCATCCATATAGTCTGATCTAATGATGGGGATTAACCTAAACTTTAAATGGAGAAACATAAGTCCATGTTTTTTTCCCCTTTTTCTTTGTCTTCTTTTCTTTTTTTATTATTCTTTTTTTTTTTCTTTCTTTATTTCATTTTTTTTCTTTTTTTTTTTGTGCCTTTTTTTTCACGCTACATAGTTTTTGTTTTAGTTTTTTTTTTCTTTTTTTTTTTGTTTCTTTTTGTGTCTTTTTTTACACGCCTCTTTTTTTCTTTTTTTTACACGCTTTATTTTTTCTCGTTTTAATTCACGTTTTTTTTTCCTAATAAATGTTTTTTTTTCGTTTTCATACATTTTCGTCAGTTTTCATACGTTTTTGTTTGTTTTCGTACGTTTTCGCCCGTTTTCTTACGTTTTCGTCCGTTTTCATATGTTATTGTCCGTTTTCATACGTTTTCGTCCGCTTTCTTACGTTTTCGCCCGTTAACGTCTTTTTTCATACGTTTTCATATGTTTTCTTACATTTTCGTTCGTTTTCATACGTTTTCGTTCGTCTTAATACATTTCGTCCGTTTTCTTTCGTTTTCGTCCATTTTTCATACGTCTTTGTCCGTTTTCAGACGTGTTTTTACGCTTTCATACGTTTTTGTTCGTTTTCATACAGATTAGTACGTTTTCTTACGTTTTTGTTAGTTTTCATACGTTTTCATTCGTTTTCTTTGGTTTATGTTCATTTTTCAAACGTTTTTGTCCTTTTCATACATGTTTTTACTCTTTCATACGTTTTCTTCTGTTTTTATACATTTTCATTTGTTTCTTATGTTTTTGTCCGTTTTTTCATTTGTTTTCGACGTTTTTAAATATTTTTGGCAATTTTCAGACGTTTATATGTTTCTAAATATCACAAGTGATATTCTGTGATATTCTACATATCACAAGTTATATTATGAATATCACAAGTGATATTCTGTGATATTCAGAATATCACAAGTGATATTATGTGATATTCAGAATATCCTAAGTGATATTTTGAATATCACAAGTGATATTCTGAATATCACAAGTGATATTCTGAATATCACAAGTGATTTTATGTGACATGGAGAATGTCACAAGTGATACTATAAGTACCACAAATGATATTCTGGATATTATAAGTAATAATATGTGATATTCAAAGTATCAAGTGATATTCTGAATATTATAAGTGATTTTCTGAATTTGACAAATGATTTTCAATAAATGTTTTTTAACATGAAAATCAGAAGTGATATTAAGAAAATCACAAGTGATAGATATTCGGAAAATCACAAGTGATATATAGAATATCACCATTGATATTCAGAAAAACACAAGTGATATTCTGAATATCATTTGTGATATTCTGAATATCATTTGTGATATTCGAAAACGTATAAAAACAGACAAAAATATAAGAAAACACAGAAAATCACTTTGTGAATATCACAAAGTGATATTCTGTGATATTATAAATATCACAAGTTATATTCTGAATTTCACAAGTGATATTCTGAATATCACAAGTGATATTCTGAATATTACAAGTGATTTTCTGTGATATGAAGAATATCACAACTGATACTATGAGAACCACAAATGATATTCTGGATATTATAAGTAATATTCTGTGATATACAAAGTATCACAAGTGATATTCTTAATATCATAAGTAATTTTCTGAATTTGACAAGTGATTTTCAACAAATGTTTTGTAACATGAAAATCACAAGTGATATTCAGAAAATCACAAGTGATAGATATTCAGAAAATCACAAGTGATATTTAGAATATCACCATTGATATTCATAAAAATACAAGTGATATTCTGAATATCATTTGTGATATTCGGAAATGTATAAAAACGGACGAAAACGTAAAAAAAATGGACTAATACCTATGCAAATGGACGAAGTATGAAAACAGACGAAAACATAAGAAAATCACAAGTTCTATTCATAATATCACAAGTGATATTCAGAAAATCACAAGTGATATTATAGAACCACTGAATATCACTTGTGATATTCAGAAATGTAAGAAAATGGACGAATACCTATGAAAACAGACAAAAACGTATAAAAGCGTAAAAACACGTATGAAAACGGACAAAAACGTATGAAAAATGGACGAAAACGAAAGATTACGGATGAAAACGGACGAAAACGTTTCTGAATATCACAACTGATATTCAGATTTCACTTGTGTTTTTATGAATATCAATGGTGATATTCTAAATATCAATTGTGATTTTCTGAATATCTATCATTTGTGGTTTTCTGAATATCACATGTGATTTTCATGTTACAAAATATTTGTTGAATATCACTTGTCAAATTCAGAAAATCAATTATGATATTCAGAATATCACTTGTGATACTCTGAATATCACAAAATATTACTTATGATATCCAGAATATCATTGTGGTACTCATAATATCACTTGTGAATATTCTTCATATCACAGAAAATCGCTTGTGATATTTTGAATATCACAGAATATCAATTGTGGTATTCTGAATATCACAGAATATCATTTGTGATATTCAGAATATAATTTGTGATATTCAGAATATCACTTGTGATATTTAGGAACATATGAAAACGTATGAAAATTGCCAAAAATATTTAAAGACGGACGAAAACGAATGAAAAAATGAACGAAAACGTAAGAAAACGAACGAAAATGTATGAAAATGGAAGAAAACATATGAAAGTGTAAAAACATGTATGAAAAGGACAAAAGCGTTTGAAAAATGGACGAAAACGAAAGAAAATGGATGAAAACAGACAAAAACATATGAAAATGAAAGAAAACATAATAAAATGGGTGAATACGTATGAAAATGGACGAAAACGTATGAAAGCACAAAAACACGTCCGAAAACAGACGAAGACGTATTAGAAATGGACGAAAACGAAAGAAAATGGTCGAAAATGTATTAAAACGAACGAAAACGTATGAAAACGGACGAAAACGTATGAAAACGAACAAAAATGTAAGAAAACATATGAAAACAGATGTTAACGGGTGAAAACGTAAGAAAGCGGATAAAAGTGGATGAAAACGGACGAAAACGTAAGAAAACGGCCGAAAATATATGAAAACGGGCGAGAATAGACAAAAACGTATTAAAACAGACGAAAATGTATGAAAGCGAAAAAAAACGTTTATTAGGAAAAAAACGTGAATTATTAAAAAAAGAAAAAAGAAATGAAAAAAAAGAAGCGTGTAAAAGAAAAAAGAAACAAACAAAAGAACAAAAAAAAAAAAGAAACGAAAAAGGGAAAAAAGAAAGAAACAAATAAACTATAAAAGCGTGAAAAACAAACGCAAAAAAAAAAAAAAAAAAAAAAAAAAAAAGAAAAAAAAAAGGAAAAAAATGAATAATAAAAAAGACAAAGAAAAAAAAAACATGGACTTATGTTTTCTATTTAATCTTAGGTTAATACCCACAATTAGATCAAACTTGATGGATAGTGTGGATTTGTCCATTGGTATGCACCAAAATTAGAGTATGCAAAATAAAGTGCCTCAAGCTATATATATGTAATGTATAAATATATATAACTCTATTTAATCATTTTAATGGCTTAGTCAAGTTTTTATTTTTTATTTATTTATTATTTTTTTTTCCTAAACCAGGTTGCTAGACGAGCTAAGGTAAAATTGAAAAACTCGAGCTTATATAGTTCTAGATTTTATTTATTTATTTATTTATTTTTTTGATACAGCTAAACGAGCCTCGAGCTCGAGTTCGAGCAGGATTTTTAAAAACTATTCGAGCTCGAGTTGAGTTCGAGCCGAGTAATAGTTAATCGAGCTACGCTCGAATATCCTGAAACTCAACTCGACTCGGATCGTTAACAATCAAGTTTTTGTTGCATACCGAGGGACAAATCCTCACCATTCATCTAATTTGATCTAATAGTTGACATTAACCTAAGAGCATCCACTATGATAAACCTTTACAAAAGTTTATAATTATGCCACATCACAAACACAAAAACCTTTTAGATTTATAAACCCATTTTCACCATAGATAAACTTTTTAAAGCTTTATAAATATATAACATAACTCAATGCATTAAATTGTGAAAAGGTCTAAGATATTAGACGTCTTCATATCATGTAAGCATGAAATTGATGTTCACTATGGTTAACAATATTATGGACATCTTCATCTTTTTATAAACAACCATAGTGGATGCACTAAAATTAAATATGAAAACCTAAATCCATGTTTTTTTCCTTTTTTATTTGTTTTTTTTATTATTCACTTTCTTTATTTTTTTTTTCTTTTTCTTTTTTGCCTTTTTTCCAATTAACGCTTTTTTCCTTTTTTTTTGTTTTTTGTTTTTTGTTTTTTTTTTTTGTTGTTTTTTCCTTTTTTTCTAATTCTTTTTTTTTTTCTTTTTTTTAAATCAAGCTTTTTTTTTTTTTTTTTTTTTTTTTTTTTTTTTTTATATATATATAAATAAATTCACGATTTTTTTCACTTTACTACATTTTCGTCCGTTTTTGTCTGTTTCCACATGTTTATATACGTTTTTGTCCATTTTTATATGTTTTTGTCTGTTTTCAGACGTTTTCGTCTGTTTTTTTACGTTTTCGTCTGTTTTAGACGTTTTCGTCCGTTTTTATACGTTTTCGTCCGTTTTTATACGTTCTCGTATATTTTTATACGATTTTGACCGTTTATATACGTTTCTGTCCGTTTTTATACGTTTTCGTCCGTTTTCATACATTTTCGTATGTTTTTTTTAAGTTTTCGTCTGTTTTTCAGGCGTTTTTGTCCGTTTTCAAACGTTTTCGTCCATTTTTTTTACGTTTTCGTCTATTTTCAAACGCTTTTTATACGTTTTCGTCCGTTTTCAGACGTTTTCATCCGTTTTTATACGTTTTCCTTCGTTTTTTGTCCGTTTTCATACGTTTATATACGTTTTCGTCTGTTTTAAGACGTTTTCGTCAATTTTTATACATCTTTATCCGTTTTAAAATGTTTTCGTACATATTCATCCATTTTCTTACGTTTTCGTCCATTTTAAAATATTTTTGGCCATTTTCAGACATTTTCTTCATACGCTTCTGAATATCAAAAGTATTATTCTTTGATACTCAGAATATCACAAGTGATATTCTGAATATCACAGGTGATTGTCAACTAATTTTTTGTAAAATGAAAATCACTTGTGATATTAAGAATGTCACAAGTGATATTCAGAAAATCACAAGTGATATTCTAAATATCACAAGTGATACTCCGAATATGACAAGTGATTTTCAACTAATGTTTTGTAACATGAGAATCACAAGTGATATTCTAAATATCACAAGTGATTTTCTACTAATGTTTTGTAACATGAAAATCACAACTGATATTCTGAATATCGATATTTAGAAAATTACAAGTGATATTTAGAATATCATAAGTGATTTTCACATTTTTTTAATTCATGTTTTATCACTTTCTTACGTTTTCGTCTGTTTTTGTTCGTTTTCATACATTTTCGTTCATTTTCATATGTTTCTGAATATCACAATTGATATTTTTAATATCACAAGTGATATTTTGAATATCAAAGAAAATCACTTGTGATATTAAGAATATCAATTGTGATATTCAGAAACGTATGAAAACGGACGAAAACAAAAAAAAAACGAACGAGTACGTAGGAAGGCGAAAAACACACCTGGAAAGGAACGAAAACGTATGAAAATTGATGAAAATTGACAAAAACGTATAAAAACTGTTGAAAAATATGAAAACAGAGGAAAACGTCTGAAAACGGACAAAAATACATAAAAATGGACGGAAATGTTTATAAACGTGAGAAAATGGACAAAAATGGATGAAAACATATAAAAACGGACGAAAACAGATGAAAACGTATGAAAATGGACAAGTATGTCTGAAAACGTATAAAAACTGCCGAAAAAGGATAAAAATGTCTCAAAACAGACGAAAACGTAAAAACGGACGAAAACATAAAAAACCGGATGAAAACGTATGAAAACGGACAAAAACGTCTGAAAACGTATATAAACATGTGAAAACAGACAAAAACGGACGAAAACTTAATAAAATGAAAAAAAAATCATTAATTTATTTAAAAAGAAAAGCTTGATTTAAAAAAATGCAAAAAAAAAAAAAAAAAAAAACAAAAAAAAAAACCGAAACGTGAATTAGAAAAAAAAAAGAAAAAATAACAAAAAAAGAAGAAAAAAAATAACGTTAATTGAAAAAAAAAAGCAAAAAAAGAGAAAGAAATAAATAAATAAAGAAAGTGAATAATAAAAAAGACAAAGAAAAAGTAAAAAAAAAAAAAAAAAAAAAAAAAAAACAACAACATCAGACTTAGGTTTATATATTTAATTTTAGGTTAATCTTCACAATTAGATGGTTGGGATTTGTCTTTCAATATGTAACAAAAACTTAGTATCACTTTTCTCAGCAAAATGATTGTTTTTATGATTTTATCTACTAAGCTAACATCTTTTTATGAGAACATGACATACTTATTTGTAACCGATAAAGTAGCACATAATAATAAATGGTATTTCTAACTTGTACCCTAGAGGCTTTAGGGGCACAAATTAAAGATACCAAAAATACATAATGGCTCAAAAAAAATACACAATAACTTACATAAAAGTTCAGGTTGTTATAAATATTTATTATAGTGATTGTACACATTCATCATCACATTCATATCTCCTTACTAGTAACCTCCATATTTATGATTACTTTGTAACTTCCAATATTGTACTTAATATCATTTATGTTGAGGCCCCTATAAATAGAGGCATCTAATGTGATATGACATACACCAATAACAAGTTCTATATTTCCCTCTCATACTCTTTTATGTTCTTTGTTATTGTTCTTATTGTGCTCTTAGGCCGTTGTTTCACAACACGTTATCAGCACGATCGATCTAAGTTTTATTTCCTTGCAAGTAAGTTTACTTTAAATTTCAATTTTCAAAACTCCGAAGATATGACATACATGCTGTGTTTATGTGTATTGCATGATAAGATTATATGTTGAATTGTAAGACATAAATTTCCTCTTGATTTTATAATATAGTCAAATTTATTGTTAGCTAAATTATTATTATTATTATTATTATTATTATTATTATTATTATTATTATTATTATTATTATTATTATTATTATTACTTATTTGTATTTGTTTATCTCTCTGTTTTTCATATAAAGAAAAAAAAGGTGCTTGTCCAACATTTTATAATTATTTACGATATTGACTATAGTATATATATTTTAGCTCATTGCAATACATGGGCTCTTGCTAGTATAATTTGTACATGGTTAACATTAAAATGCGTTTATATGTGACATTGTTATGATGCAAATATTTTATTTTTATGTCGTATCATTTATATTGCATGTGCACTATAAATTATTAATAAATTTATATGAACGGTATGTATACCATAATACCAATTATTAATTATTGGTTAATTGTCATTCATGATATTTTTATATGTTACATGTATGTTATATATAAATGTTTAATCTGATTCATTGATTAAACTCGTTAAATTTGCATGCCTCAATCACGAATTCGTTTTTGCAAATCGTAACGCTCAAGCTACCGTTTTATTTCTTTTAATAGTATTATTAAAATATTATTGTTTTTTAATGTTGGTAACCGTTACTCATAAAATAAATATATTATCCTTCAATAGCCTTTTTAACATACATTCAAATTTAATACTCCGTAATTGTATTTCTCTTTTTCTATGTTCAAACTTATTTGAAATGAGCAATATTATTAATTATCACCATGAGTATTTCATTTAAATGTCACTAACATATAATAAATTGCTTAACTACTCTATACGTGTACTATATAGTATGCTCTAGTATCTTATTTGCATTTCATTAGTGGATTACAATTTGTATAAACTAATAGATATAACATTGTTGTCTTGATTCTGATAAAATGTTTGCTTGCTTGAATGTTCCAAAATGACAATGTGCTAATGTTTCTGCTAATTTATGAAACCCTTTTGTTATATGAATTCTTGCGTAGCTATGATATATATAATGGTATCCATTTTAACTCATGTGTAGAGTTAGCATATATGTTGTTGGTTATTTAATGAATCTAAATGTATAATATACTTTAGATAGTTTATCTCTTTAGTATGTGTTGCAAACAATCTGCTAAGGCTACATCAATTTTTGTTATGCACTTTCTACCACAAACAATGATATGCCATAATACTCGAAGTTTCTCTCATTTTGGATTGTACCATCTTAAAACAAGAAACATATGATATTTGTTTGAAATTATAAGATTACATAAATTACTAATAGGATTAAAGGTTTACGTATCTTTCTGACTATGTAAAGGGTTATTGTTTCACATAATGTAAATAATCTTGATTGCTTTTACATGTTATGTGAACTAAATAATTTGAAATTATTTGCTATGTTAAGTTGTTCGATCTTGACTATAATGTAGATGTTTTTATTGTGATTTATAAAAGATGCATGGAAAGATCATCATTAACTACCAAGGTTCTTAATTAAAATTTTGAACAGTAGGAATATAATCACATAAGTACATATGGCCTTATTGCTAGTTTGAGAGAAAACAATGGAAAAATAGACTTATTACTTATTGACATTAACGTACAGTAGTGGGACGTACGTGGAAATCTATCTGAATATACAAATATATATAGGCTATTATTGATTTTACGAAACATCTCTCTTTTTACTAATCACCGTTAGTGCTCATTAAGTATTGAACATAATCTATGAAAACTAGATAGGTCATCTTTTACTCAATTAATTATGAAATTTGATCATTATGATTGTTGCGCTTATGACATTACCGTTCTTTAAAAGACAAATTTTGAAATTTCGTGATTACATGCATTGTTTTAAGTGATCGAAGTCATACGTATATCATATTATATGATGGGTAACATATATCTTTATGTGTGCTTGGGCATTTGCATGTTACATAAATATAGATTATGAATTTTGGTTATAAATTTGGATATACTTTGCCATATTATTGTATAATTAGAACGAGTGTGGCTACGGTCCGCCGCGTTGCGGCGGAGCAGTGTAGTTGGCTAAAAATTTACCTATGATTTTAGAACGGAATATTGACGTAGAAAAGTTTCGTTAGTTATTTTGCGTTTTTGAATTTGAATTGTTATTTTCTTATGTGTGTTTTGGTTATTTATTTATGTACTTTGTCCAAATTAAGAATGTTGTGAAAATGAAAAGAAAAAAAAAGTAGAAGAAAAAAAAAGGCAAATTTAGAATGTAAATATGTTTACATAAGAATGTTGTCCAAATTTACATAAGGTTAATTTAGAATGTAAATATTACAGTAGTTAACATAATATTGTTTAAGTATATATACTTAGGTTTAAGGTTCCTGGGCTATGTTACTTACATTGTTGGGCCACGTCGTTTGGGATGGCTTTTAATTTAAACCAGAAAACATGAACTGGGCCGAGGAAGCAGGCCAAGAAAAACGGGCCAACAAAAAGACCACGGTTACTGTAGCAAAAGCGGGCCAAAAAAAAGGCGACGGCTACTGTAGCATGAACGGCGTCGTTTTACATCACTTTTACTATATATAGTAATTCGTTTATAGCAGATCAACTGATATCTAATTTATTATTAAAGTTGACTATGACTGTTATCTAGTGTTTATAAAAAGAATCAGTTAAGTATATGCAAAAGACAACTACTAGCATGTCCTCGACAACATAAGTGATTTGCATGAACTCTTGTGTGTTACTAGAATTTGTCATAAGTATAGGAGATCTTATATTATATGGTGCAAAAGATCTATGAATGTTAAGGATAACTATTTTGATGTGGTGTTCATGTTTGAACTTGATAGGTATTCTTGTTACCTGTATATGGTTTAATTATTAATTGTGTTTGATTAAGAGGTTGAATACTAGCGATATACCTCAAAATTTAATACACTATTTTGGCCCTCACTTCAAATTTGCCTTATGCCTTTAATTTAAAGGTTTAAAGATTATAAACTATAACATTTGATGTTGCTGGCCATCTATTTGTTTATGAGTTTAGATATGTGCGAACGTTACAATGTTTTTGCTTGCTAATTTGATCCTTACAATATGAGATATATATAGTTTGCATGATTTGACTTCTTGGTTAAAAAAAAATAAAAATAAAAATAAAAATAAAAATAAAATTATGAGCCAAGATTATTGTAATAATTGGCATGACTGGTTGAACCATCCCGGTCAATGATGATGCGAATGTATAGAAGAACCACAAGTTTCTTCAATGATAAATTTGATTGTTCTCAATGGAATGGAAGCTAATTATTCATATATCACCACCATATCTAACGGGGATGTATGTAGGCCTATACATCCGCTATGTGGATCATTTTGAGTTTTAAAATCGATGCATCGTCAAAATGATCATAAAAAACGCAACTTAAAGTTAGCGTGTTTAGTGGCTGGACTTATCATATACGAGCATGGTTTTCAAAAGTATATTTTTGTGAATGGTGATAAATACTTTCATATGTTGGGCGATTATTGGAATAAGTGTTGAACTTCATGTAGCCCAAGTTCATACCCGAATTGCTTTTGTTGAAACGTTCATAAAACGTCTTCACTTGATTGCAAAGCCAATAATTATGAGAACGAAACTTTTAGATTATGGGGCATGTTAAATCCGCATCTTGCCAACAATTTATAATGACTCCTCCTCATTAGAATGATTTTGATCACGAATCATATGTTTACCATATAAGAATTTTGTGAATGTGCGGTATATGTTTCTTGTAAATCCACCACAACGCACAATAATAGGATGTTGAAATGGATAATTCATTCGGGAGGAGAGAATGAGCAGCGAGGGATATGGAATGAATTATTATATAAATGTTGATCCTTACACTAATGGATATGAACTTTAAGTTAAAGGGACAATTTATATTCCATATCTAGTAATTGCCAGCACGTTTTGTGACCTAAAATAAGTGACTAGATAATATAAACGCTGCTAATGCTCCAATTAAATGTGTGTCCCAAAAGTACAACAAATGAATGGTAGTAAGTCTATGCACGGCTGCAGCGTGATAGACAAATCGATTCCAAATAAAAGTCCTCGAACGATTAGATAAAATGGAGCAAGAAAATGAAGATGGTCAAATCGAGGTAATAAGACCCCATAATTGTCAAGAGAAACTATACATGAAGGTTATTGAAAACCCCGGGTACGTGAAAATTTTTGAGATCTCAACAAATGATAGAATATAATGTCTAGTAAAGTGTGGAATCGAAAAGAAAAGAAATGAATCAACGTCGATAGTACTATTGTATATGATAAATAGGAATGATTATGAGAATATATAAGATAACGCTATAATAATGGTGAGGATCATGGAAGCATACCTGCAGGAAGTGCATATGTATAAATGAGTGGCCAAAAAGGATGTAAAGATGCAAAGAAGTAATGAAAGTCTTGTGACCAGACATGGTTACTGAGACTTGAAGTCCGTAAATATGAATGTATAAATTATTGGATATGCGTTGGTCTTTATGAGGAAGCGGAATTAAAGTATTGAAACTTTTGTATTTAAGGCATGACTAATAGTACACAATATATTCATAAAGACATGAAAAATGATCATAAGAAGGCATGTTCTCATGTGGTGGATCCAATAATGTATTTAAGTCTGGCAATATAATAGTAATTGATATGCGTCTAAAAGTTAATGAATAACTCATGTGATTTTGAGATTTATTATAGCATATAAAATGCATAGAGCATGCTAGTGATTTTTATGTTCAAACATCTAAGAAAAGTTCTCGAGAATAGTATTTGATTGTATTGAACTAATCATGTTTTCGGCATATGTATAATAATCACCTTAACGTATAGTGCTGTGCCATGGTTGTGTATGAAACTTTATTAAGAGATCTTGGATATGGTTTAAGTTTCATACAATATGTTTTTTGATTGTAAAGGTGATTGAATGCATTGAAATTGAATTTGAAGTTTATCTTAATTTACGAATTGTACATCTTAAGGATAAACTTTGTGCATCATGAAAATTAAAGAAAGATGTTAACTATCCTTATACGGATAAATGAGACTCATGTTTATGAGGTCACATGATGTGTAAAAGACCCCATTGATTTATAAGATGATGATCACAATATCGATTTAAAGTGTCATACTAAAATGTGTATGAAACATTTATGATTCTCGCTAATGGTCATACATGATATAATATATAATTTGAATTAATTGGGTTTCCAATAAATAACTTGTGAGGTACGATGATATACTTGAATGAGATGTATGACGTACGTTAATCCTAAAAATGGATATGAAAATAACATGTAGAGAATATTTATTCACGTGATTCTATCAAGAAACTTCAATGTGCATTTAACTGACTCAATGAGATTAAGTGATGTGATCATCAGGGGGAGAGAAGATACGCATTGCACTCTTTTCCCTTGACCATGTTTTTGTCCCCACAGGGTTTTCTGGCAAGATTTTTAATAAGTCAACATCCCCGAGCATATGAAGGAGTTATGTACTCTTTTTCCTTCACTAGAATTATGTCCCACTGGGTTTTATCTAGTAAGGTTTTAACGAGGCATAATCCTCAAATGGAGTAAAACAAATATTTCGGTATCTGCAAGGGATAAAGGATATGGGTTTATGTTTCACTAACCCATCAAATAAAAGTCTAGTTGGTTTTGCAGATGCAAGATATATGTCTGACCCTCGTAATGGTCGATCTCAAACTGGATATGTATTTACAAGTGGAGGAACCGCAATTTCATGGCGTTCAGTTAAGCAAACGATCTTAGCGACTTCATCCAACCATGCAGAAATTCTAGCGATACATGAAGCAAGTCGAGAATGTGTGACTAAGAAGTGTGATAAATCATGTGGTAATTCTTCAGAGAATGAGGCATCAACAGTTTTGCATGAAGATAACGCACCTTGTATTGCTCAACTAAAGGAAGGATTTATTAAATATTTATTTACCAAGACACTCCCTACCTCAACATTTAAGAAATTGGTATATGGCATCGGAATGCGGCAATTCAATGAGCTCAAGTAAAGAGATCATGAGGGGGAATAATACGCACTGCACTCTTTTTCCCTTACCTATGATTTTTTCCCACTGGGTTTTTTCTAGCAAGGTTTTTAATGAGGCAGTATCCAAATGCGTATTTTGAAGGATGTACAATCAAGGGGGAATGTTATAAATATTTATTATAGTGATTGTACACATTCATCATCACATTCATATCTCCTTACTAGTAACCTCCATATTTATGATTACTTTGTAACTTCCAATATTGTACTTAATATTATTTATGTTGAGGCCCCTATAAATAGAGGCATCTAATGTGATATGAAATACACCAATAACAAGTTCTATATTTCCCTCTCATACTCTTTTATGTTCTTTGTTATTGTTCTTATTGTGCTCTTAGGCCGTTGTTTCACAACACAGGTGCACTTTTATATGTACTTTTCGTATAGTTAACTTGCGTGCCTTTCGCAAAAACCCATAATAAATGCTACTCCAGTATATATAACTGCTGTTGCACAGCAATTTGGTAAAGAATAATTTTGTATATTTTGCCTTCAAATTAACATCTTCTATCCCCTTTTCTGAATCAAAACTTGAAATTAACCAAAATTCCTCTCCCCTTTTTAAAATCAAAACTCGACACTAATAAAAACTTCAAAATTGATATCTCTTTCAAAAATCCACATGAATCACTTTCACATATACGAATTGTTAATACTAGGGTTTGTAGCGGTACAATCCGAAGTTAGTTAATCTGTCGTTGGGGTTTCGAATTGATAGTTAGATTTTTGAATCGATGTTAGTTAATCAAAACTTCAAATTACGGTTTCGAATCGGCAGTTAGGGTTTCGAATATGAGTTAGTTGATCGGTAGCTCGGTTTCGAATCGGAGTTAGTTAATCGGTAGTTCAGTGATCAAAATCAGTACGAATCTAAGTAAGTCTTCAATAAGCCAATTTTGATTCCTTTTTTTCAATGATTATTTGATTAACTTTTGATGTTCGTTAGCTAAAAATCTGTTTGATTGATTATGTATATCATATTACTGATAATTTACTATTTGATATGGTTTTGTGGCCTAATTTTCCTGCGTTTAGTTGCTAGTGTAATAAATTGTTTGTCTTTCTTGTTATTTTGTGCTTCATTTGGATTATAACTGGTGTATATTAATTTGTATGTGTATTTCATATTGTATTGTTGTTTTTAATTTGCTCAAATGACTTCCATAAATATGTATTATAGGCAACATTTATAGGTATAGATTGTGCGTAGAACTATAAATGAGTCGGTTGCTTGACTATAATATGTGGTTACTTGTACGATAGCTACTGCGGTATTTGTTAAACTATTCTAAACAAATATCAGTAACAGGAGTACGTTTGTTAGTAATGAGAATGAGTCTATATATGTAGAACTTACTTACTATTAAAGATGTTAGGCTGTTTGTTAGTTGAATTCGGCGTTTTAAGTTTCTGGAAACAGGAGTACGTTTGGACGTTTCAATGCTTAATGTAGGCACTTTTTGCTAAAAACTTTGCTTGTCACATTTTAATAGTCAATGGATGATAGTCTTTTCTTGGTCCGTAAATTGACTGCTATAGTCATTTAGACATGTTTGTTGGTATAATGCTGTGTAGTTTCGAATGATAATGTTGAGTCATTACTCATTACCACTGAAGCATCCTTGTAACGGGATAACCTTTTTTTCCCCTGCTAAACTGCTTAAATTTTGAAGTGTTTGAATGATGAATATTTCAAACTGCTTCTATTTCTGCTTATCTGCTTATTTTGGGGAAATAAGTAGTGTTCGATAAGCAGGTTGGGACATGCTTATTTCAAAGTGCATATTTAAGAAGACACTAACATTATTCTGAAAAGCTCTAAATTCATTTTACCATCATATCTAACCTAAATGGATTATCTTGAAGATTTGTGAAAATATGTTATTTTGTGGTCTTATTCAATATTTTTACAAATAAGCAAATCAAGACACTTTTCCTGAAGTGCTTAGTTTTAAGCACACACATGAGCAAAAAAAGTAAGCAATCTCAGTCCTCAGACACCTTCCAAGAATAGTGTTCTCCCTTTTTGTAGTTAACTTGTATTTTTATCAGTTTATATGTTGAGCTTTTAAACAGGGCTGTTACTTTAAATGATATTTACTTATAAATGCTACCTGTTGGCCATTGCAAATATGTGAGAAGATATATATGTTCATGCTGGGTGAAATGACATATGTTGTAAGGACGTTGTTTTCTCGTTGTATAGTTAACTTGTTTTTGAATGAGTATGTGTTCCAAATGAGGCTGTTAAGTTAGATGAAAGATATCTAGATGACCAGTAAATAAAAAGCGTTTGGCATAATTTGTTATAATTAGTCAGTTGGCAGACTAATATATGTGAATCAGTTATGGATTACGTATGGCGGAATGGCAAAACACATATACGTACTCCTTGTATTAATAATGTATGTCAGTTGGATGTAACATATGGCACAAAATATTATTTATAAGATTTAAGGTTTTCTATAAAAGGATTGTCAAGTATGTCAAAATGACATGTTTTATTGATATCTTATGTGGCATAATATCCACGGAATCAGTAAGCTTAGGAGCTTATACATTCACAGTTTAAATACTTATAGTCCCATTGTCCCATCTCTTAAAGATAGTTTTTAATAAGATTGTGTTTTTAACATTCGTTTCTTGATTTAGGTGACGATACACAATGTCCGCAATTGTAAGAACTGTACCTGATGATGAATCTAAAGAGGAATCTGGTGACTCTTCTTCATTCGCTCATTTACCAGATGAAATGGTTTTGCAAATTTTAAGAGAACTATTAGATTTGAAAATACTATGCGTTTGCAAGCTAGTTTGTAAACGTTTCTCTCGTATTGTCCATCAAGTTCGCACCATCTCCTTCACTGCTCCATCTAATTTCAACTGGCAAACCAATGATGGCCGTGCTTCTGTATGGTCTGTGATTGAGTCACTGAACAGTTTTAAAATGGTGAAATCTTTATCTATAGAGGTTCCGTCTTCTTGTCATGAAGGTGTTAATAAGCATTGTTATTTGTTCAAGTGGAAGATTATTAAGTTTGGAAACAAACTCGACTCATTTGTATTTCTTTCACCAAATTCAGTTTACCATAACAAGGAATCATATGACAATGAAAATGGTCACGAACAGCTAGTGGAAGAAGAAGATGTGAGGTTAAAAAATGAGAAATTTGATATTGCATTTAAATGTGTGTCGGATGCGATGAGCAGCCATTGTATGTTGTTGAATTGCATTGAAAATATTCCGTCGCTAGAAAAGGTTTCAATGACTGATTCAGATAAAAGGTGGAGGATTTCTGTTGGTGGAGGAAAAATTGCTAAGATGAGGAATGACCTATCTTCACCCGCTGCTACAACTGATCAGATTTTAAGATTTACCGGTAAGGTGAGTAACTGTTACGTCCCGTTGTTGGAATTGCCAGTTTCAGGGTATGTGATGAAAGGGGCAACTCTTGTCTTATGTGAGAGGGACGATCCGCCAGAAGGAAATGATGGTTCTATGACGATTAATGATATAAATGATGATTTGGAAGATAAAGATGAAGCTGCATATAGTGAAGCCGTGATGGAGATTTTCAAGAACCATAGTGGACGAATGAAGGGTCGGGCAGGGCCGCCGTTCCTGTGGATTACGCTGTTGCGTAGCTTTTCAACGCGTTTTGTGAGACGAGAAAAAAATGCCGCTACTAAATAAATAACTGAGTATGTTTTATGAACTTTTTTTTTTTTTTTTTTTTATTTAAGAAACCTAGTAGTTTCTCTATATTGATAACTGAAAATTCTATCCAAATTAGTTGAAATTTATTTTATCTAAATAAGTTGAAAGGTTGTTCCTTAGTCAGTTTAATACAATGGTGTGCAATAGTGTCCAATAACTACTTAAATAAATTGAAAGTTTAAAACAACTTCTTTTCTTAATAAAAATTAAGAATACTTCAATAATAATACAACATACTAGCATACAGGATGACTTGTTTTGTTTCTCATTCGTAGTTTTCTTAAACACACAAGAGAAAGTTGACATATTTCCCGAGGATATAAGATCTCCCGATATAAAAAATCAAACTTTTTTTAGGGACTAATCTCCACCATCCATATTCTCTCCATCTTTATTTGATCTGATGGATGAGATTAATCTAAACAATTAAAAAAAACTCACTTTCACATTTTTTTTTTTTTTTTTTTCAAATATTAATATATTTTAAACCGTTAATCGCTAAACGAAAAAAATATACCGTTACGACGAGCATTTAATTATCTTTCTATAGATAGCACTTTGATATATTTTCGACAAAATTTTTTTTTCTTCTTTTTTTCACGTATTTTTTCATGGCTGAAAAAATCATATATGATATTACATAACATATATGATATTATGATATGTAATATCATATATGATTTTTTCGGCCACGAAAAAAAAGTGAAAAAAATGATTTTTTTTTTTTGTCGAAAGTATATCAAAGTGCCCGTCTATAGAAAGATAATTAAATGTTCGTCGTGATGGTGTAATTATTTTCGCTTAACGATTAACGGTTTAAGAGATATTTAAATTATAAAAAATGGATGAAATATTAAAATGATTTTAATCTCAACCATTGATTTCTTTTTAGATAAATGGTGAGGATGAGTCCCTTTGTATGTAAGAAAAGTTTGGTATTTAATATAACTCTCCTCTTTCCCGAGCATCAAACCTTCTAGGCAAAACATGAAATTAGCAATATTGACACTGATATATTAAATGAAACATATATATGTGAACTAAAAATAGACAAATGATCCTTTCATAATTGATGTATAAGAATTCATATTTTGCTGTTTATTATAAGAAACATTGTAACCTCCCGTAATTTTCCCTCCTAAATAGTAAATGCAAACTCATGATTTACGAATCATTACGATAAATAAAAACGTTTTTACCGATAACAAAATTTTTGTTTGTTAGCCGAGTTACATTTTTATAATCACAACGACGTTTGTGATCACCGTTTACTTTGGAACGCGCTTACACACAAACCTAGATAGTCTAAGTATCGCGAAATAATTTTGATAATTAACGTTTATTAAGTAACGTAATATATATATATATATATATATATATATATATATATATATATATATATATATATATATATATATATATATATATATATATATATATATATATATTCCGATAACTAACCAAATACGTACTAATAAATTCCCGAGCTCATGAAAATTCCCACGAACGCTCAGTAACTACTCCTAACTTCGACACGATTTTCTAGACAAGCCATTTGGGCCTTTAAACCCCATTGGGCCTCGACCCAACTCTGTAACAAACCAAACACAGCCAAACGGACCCTTGATTCTTATTTCTTTCCCATTGGGCCTAGTCCACCCGTAAGCCCAAAACCAAACTCAAGCCCAGAATCCATTTAATAAATTTCGAACCAAGCTCCTAGACTCGTTTGCTTTGCCTCGTTTTCTCACAAATTTCTCAAACGACACCTACATATTTTTGCACTTCTTCTTAAACCTCCCAGTCTAGAATCATATGTGACAAATAATTTTCCCTATCGTGCACATTTACTCACTAAAAATCAACCCAAGCTCAGCCACATTTTGACGTATCCACAAAAACCAAAAATCCGTTTTTGAGTTCACAAACCCTCGTACCCTTCTAAACTTGGTGCCAAAGTCTCACAAACTTTTCTAAACACGTTTTTATTAAGTCTTGACCTTTTACAAACCCACAACCAAGACACAACAGACCACAATGATGAAACCTTCTTGTTTTTCATTCGTATACTATACACAAGGACCATACGTGTAACCCTCTCCCAATCCTACTCGTTTTAACTCATGAGGCATCCATGAGAAATCATACAAGAATCAAGAGTAGTTTAAAAGGAATTGACCTTCCTTTAAACTATTACTCTCCAATCCTTTCATTGTTTTCTTTTGTTTCTTCTCGGCACAACCTCCACAAGGACGAAAGCTTGCACCAACTACACTATTCTCATGAAAGTCATCACCACTCCTTGTTGACCAAGTATTTCCAAGTCCAAATGCATACATAAACTCCCTTTGGCTTCTTTTCCTTGCTCGTATAGTCACAAGGACGATTCATGAACTATACACAATCATACCAATATTATTGAGTTACCATACCTCGTACCCTACTCCCTTGGTCCCCAAGTCCATGTTTACCACGTTTCCTAAGTCCCTCATGTATAAATACATACTTGCATGCATGTGTACGAGCTATGCACCCTTTCAAATCACACCTCCACTCACAAACTAACTTCTAAGTTACTTGGTGGATGTTGTAATTTTGGTGAGCCTTGGGAAGGCTCGTATCAAGTAGTTATACACATTGGGAGACTTATGTGTACGTGGGAGACAAGTTCGAGCCTTCTTTGTTCATTTCAAACCTCCACAAATCGTTTCTACTCCACCAAATCTTGGTGAGGTGAGCCAAACTCGTCCCCCTTTCTAATAATTCTTCACGTTTTATGTTATTTACTTTACTTAATTTCTCGTCAATATTAAGTTATAACATATACGTATTATTAGCTAAACTAAAAAGATTAACACGTTATGAACTAAGTTTAGTAAGGCACTTTTAGTTTATAACCATTTATAAGCACGATATATGACACATTCGTCCCCTTGACCTATACGTATAAACTTAAAACACTTAGAAATATCTTGAAACATAAAAATTACTCTACACTTGATTAATGTCGATACACTTTGGTCTCGTATCTTTTAAACCATACACACGACATAGTGTTTTTAAGAATTAACCTATTAGTTTACATGTTAAACTAACGAGACACATGAATAACTCACTCTCACAAACCCTTTTTATCCCTCGTATAACCCCAAAGCTAGTCGTGATTTTCGTAAACCTTAAGACCTACGTTGGGCCTTTAAGCCCAATAAGCTTATGAGATAAGTTGGGTCTATAAGCAGTCTTTCAAAGTTTTTAGTGTCCAAATTCAAGCCGAATGCAAAGCCCAAAAGTTTCCTAAGCCCAATGATACTAAAAACCTTAACGGGCCTTGAGTTAAGCTCGTTAAAGGCCCATTAAGTGTAAAATAAGCTCTTTTCGGGAAAAAAGCTGTTTTAGAACTTAAATAAGCTGTTTTAAACTTATTTTGAAAATAAAAATGTTAAGTTTTGAAGTTGGTAAGTTTTGGACTAAATTTGCAAAAGTTTTGTAGTCGAGGGACTAAAACTGTCAAAATGGAAATTTAAGGTGAAAACTGTCATTTTGACATCTTGTGATGAAAACTGTAAATCTAGAAAGTTTTGGGTATAAAATGTAGATATAAAATAGTTTTGGATTAAAAATGAAATTAAATAACGTTTTGAACTAACGGTGTAAAGTTATGCCGTTAGAGGGTTAAAGTGTAAACTTTTCAAAGCTTAAAGGTTTTAGTAAAATATAAATATTATAATTTATATTTTATATATATGAGTATTTTAAATAAACCGATTCGATCAAGCAATTTTCGTAAAAAATATATAGTATATATATATATATAACGTAATAACGAAAATAATAAATATATAACTTTTAACAATTAACACATTCTCTCAAACCTATTCCACTCTTCGACACCTATCTACCGTTGAATCACCGATCTCGTTCTCTTTCGTAAAATCTCTACACTACGTCAACAAGAACATGCTCACGAGTTATATTTTTAAATATAACTTTTGTTCTTGAACTTCAGACATTTAAACACGCACATTTAAATCGCTACGAGTCAACTAACAAAACAATACACTATAATAAACAACTTTCGCGATAAACTGAACTTAGACTATCAAACTCTGAAAACTTGCCATATATTTTACTTAGGTTGTGTATTAAAGCCGTTTCCACCTATCGTTTGAATAACGATACTAGTACTACCGAGCTATCCAGGTGTGTGTTCATAGCCCACTCTTTAAACTTTTAAACTCTTTTGTGGGGAGATACATGCTTCAAACCCGAACACAAGCTTTTTAGTATGCTATGCCTGATTTTTTATTGCTTAAGTAGCTATTGCCAAAAGCCCCTCGATCATGAACCTTAATCACTTGCGAGTGAATGTGAATATCTGGGAATAGATCTATTTGGGACTGACAATCCCCGTTTAGTTTAGCTAGGATGAGCGACTAGGCGCACAGTATTTAACAACTCATAGGTTACTGGCAAAGACCTATCCTGAGGGCACCCCTATTATATTAGTTTACATCACACATTGATGCCTGTCTAATCGTTACGTGTCATGAGCTTAATGCAATAACAAACTTGATTTTTAAACTTGTTAATTGTTTATCGATGTAATTAACACCCCTAATTGTGTTCAAACTTTAAACTTAAACCTATGGACATCACTCAACTTTTGTTGACTTTTAGCATGTTATCTCAAGTAATTAAGGCATGGATTATCAAGGCACGGAGAAGGGCATCAACCCGGGCACGGGTTTTCTAAAATAAACATTTTCTTATCATTCAACTAAATAAAACATATCTGCAAAGATATGACTTGTCTTTCTAAAACTATTTATGTACTCAGATATTTTAAATGAATGATAAAATGTGTTTTCAAAACGTTTACTATGATTGTGACAAAGATCCACTACGTAATACCCCGTTAAGTCTTCCGCTGTCGTTAATCGGTTTTAGGGGGTGTTACAAACATAAAGGTTGTATATTATAAATAGATAAGAATACACCATTGGTCCATAAACTTGCCAAAAATCATCGCCGGGGCCCGAAAGTTGAGAAAATCGTCGCCGTGAGTCCAAACCTTAGGTCTTTGAGGCCAAATGCATCCCTTGACCCGTAATGCTTAGGTCAATGCCCGTTTTGAGTTATATATTCAAGGGTATAATAGACCAAGCACTTTTATGACTTAAATCTAACCCAAGCGAACCCAATAGTGAACCTTAGGGACTAAGTGTGAAATAAGCATAAAGCTATGACTATGCAACTTGACTGTATATTCCCTTATACGCTTTTTATTTTTGCGTGCTAACCAATAAACCTACCTAACAACCTCATATCCACACCATAATAACACAAACCTTAATCCAAACAATCACCTCAAAATCAAAAAACCAAATCCAAACCCTCATTTCGAGAACTCAAAAAACCAACTCAAATTCCAACAACACCATGTCATTTGGAGCTAATGTTATCATTAATATGCCAGATTATATTAGCAACATGCCAGATAATGTGATCACTAATATTTTGAATCATTTGCCAATAAAAGATGTGGACCGATAGTTTAGCGAGAAGTTGGAGGTTTAAGTGGACTTTCCTCACCGATGTCATAGTTGACGAGGATTTTTTTATTATTTAACAAACAAGTTTGATATGAGGCATGTAACTAGACTGTTACTTCAGCTTAAAGGTCCCATAAGAAGGTTTGTCTTCTCCATAGAGCCCAAAACGTTGTATGGACAAGATGGCTTAAATTATGAAGAGATTCATGATTGGCTTTTGTTTTTGTCTTGGGAATGAATTTAGGAGCTCACAATTCGAAACTGGTATGGTGAGCCACTTACGTTGCCAACCCAACTTTACTCTCGCATGGAGTTGAAACATCTGGAACTTCATTGTTATACTTTTCCTATTTTTGAATGTTTTTGTATTTTTCCAAATCTATTAAGCTAAGAATTGTGTTCTGTCAATTTTCAAAGTGGTACATTTTGGGAGTTTATTGCTCGTTGTCCCTTACTTGAGTTTCTGAAAATTAAGCTTGATACTACAAATGGGATGAGACTCTTGGAAATTGCAAAACTTATAAATATGAAGAAGTTATATTTGTCATTCGGAGTTTGGAACCATGCAATGACTCACAACTTCCAATATCTTTCACATGACAAGTCTTCCAAAACTTGAGATGCTTACCTTGGATTTTCAGGACTGCACAGTAAGACCAATTTGAGTTTTTATACTTCAAAGAACAGAATGTTAAAGTAATCACTAACACTTATGAAATGTATTTTCTAAAACTTACAAAAGTCGACTTTTGTAGTTGTTGGCAGAAGCTAATTACATGATGAATGTACCCGTCGACTTTGTATCCCTCAAGAATCTTAAGCTATCCGGAGTGGATTTTGGGAATAATGTTATGGTATCATTCATCATTTAAATGATTCGTGGATCTCCAAATTTACAAATGCTAGAAACCAGAGTAAGTGAATGCATATGTACCAAATAAATCATCTTAAATTGCCATGGTTGTGCATCTCAATACTATGTCATTTTGCAGGCTTCATACACTCTTAGTGTTCTACCTTTGGAAATTTCTTCATTAGATTTAGACAGCAACACAATGAGGTCGGGGCAGCTTCAGAGTGTGGTGTTTCAATCTTTTCCTAAATCAGAGAATGAATTAACTATACTAAAGTTTATACTTGCGTGTTCCCTGTTTCTAAAGAAAATTTATATCCGAGTCAGTCATTTGAGTGATGAAGAATCTGAAAATATCAAGATGAATTGGGAGTTGGCTAGGAAGCTGTTGAAACTCCACTGATCTTTCCTCACAGCCGGAGTAGACTTCTTTTAGTGGTTGTAGTTTATGTATGGGTTGAATACCTATGACAATTAATCTTGTATAAAGTATTTTGCTATTTTTGTATATGCTTTGATTAAATTTAGCTTATGCATATGTTGTTGGTTGTGCATATGTTGGTGCTGCAAATATCTAATTTAGGTTCTACACATGTTGGTTGCCAAATTGTGATAAATGGGAGTTTTGAATGCATTGGAAAAAGGCTTTGTTTGACTCATGGATTTGCAAGTTTGACTTTTTAAAGTCAAACTTTCAAATCCATGAGTAAAAATCCCATTTAGCATTTGCAGTTCGAATTTGTAAACTCAAACTTGCAAATTTAGGAGTCTAAACTCCATTTAGCATTTGCAGTTTGAATTTGTAAACTCAAACTTGCAAATCCATGAGTCTAAACTCCCATTTAGCATTTGCAAGCTTGAATTTAGAAAGTCAAACTGCAAATGCTCAATGACATTTACCAATTTCTAGTTTGACTTTCTAAAGTCAAACTTGCAAATGCTAAATGGGAGTCAAATGTGGTCCAAAAAAATTATACATAAAAATGACACAAGACTCAACTAGAAAGGAATTACACAATATTTATGAGGGGTGTTTGGATATGATTTGCAAGACTCAACCAAACTGCTACAGAAATCAAGATCAAAAGTTTGCAAAAGACAATATAACCAACCAAACTGCTACTATTCAAAGTTTGAAACTACATCCATTTAAACTACAGTACCCTCAAATGTTTCATCATTCCAAGAGATTACCAATTATAGTACCATCATTAATTACAATCATCAAAAGTTAAGACCTAATACTACCATAAAAGCTGTTATTGGAGATCCTGCACCATCTTCCTCTTGCCTTTTCCTTGGCTGCATACAGGTGCTCCAAAACCTTTAGGTTTTTTAGTCCCAAATATCCTGTCACCAATGGCAGTCCAAGTTTTCTTAGCTGCCAGTCCTAACACTATATCCTGGTTAAATTTGAGTTTTTGCGGCTTATGAACTGGGACAGGAAGAGCTATGATAGGATTCTGAGCTAGGAGAGGCTCTGGAGGTTCAATGGCTTGGATATGATCAACTTGCTCAACAACAGATAGAAACGGTTTATGAAATATTTTTAGTTTAGATATCTCGTACTACCGTTTGGGCTATCATAATCCAAATGTCATGTAGTAAACGTTCGAGGAGCTAGGACACTTTAAATCGTCAATCCAGTAACTCGTCGATCCGTTTACCCAAATGAAACCCCTCACATGAAGCTCCCTAGTTTTGTAGTACTCAATATGGAAAATATATGTTTTGCTTGGTTGATTCTGAGATATATATAAGTGTCAAAATGATCATATGTTTTGCAAACACAAGTTATAAGATTGTTTGGTTATGATTAGGAAATCATAATGGTTATTACAAGTATAGTTTCAAAGGTGAAAACTTATAAGTTAGGGTTTATTATTTCACTTGTGAAAAACTTATAAATTAGGATTATTGTTTCACACGTGAAAAACTTGTTTTCACATGTGAACACACTATCCCGAAGGTCGATAAAACTTAGGAAAGTTAATTTGAATGAAGATTGTTATTTTAGTAAGTAACTAGTCTCGAAAACAACATGGTTTCTAATTACCTAACTTGTGAAAAATCAAACTTTGATATCAAAAACTGTTTTACAATTTATGGCAGAAAACTGCCTTTGTTTTGCATTCGCTAGTGGACGTAAAACATCATTCTGGACAACTTTCGTGTTTTAACTTTTTGATGAATCGGACCAGAAGGGCCTTGAAATTTTTTGAAAATTGGTCAGTAAGCAATTTGGCCAGATTCAGTTTTCAGTTTTGAAAATTTCTTTTGATCAAAACTTTTCACTCGTGTGTCAGTTTTGGGTGATTCAAATTGCTACGTTTTTCTTATAAGATTCTCTATAACAGTAGGTAATTTATCCAAACTCATGGCTATTCTAGTTTGGTCATTTTTCATAGCAGAAAACCACATAAGTTAACATATAAGTGTAAGTTTCATTTCTAAAGATTTGTACATCATGTGATCAATATAACTAGACATATATAGCATAGATTAAACATTTAAGTGGTATTGATCAAGAAGGTGAGCTAGGTTTTCTTACAACTTTTGGCTTTCAAAAGAAAGGAATAACAAATAAGGGCTAGAACTAGGACTTTGAGCAATCTCCCACACCTTAGCAACTGATTCGTTGTGTTTTGGTGTGCAAAAACAATTTATCAATATATCAACAAACGTGAGGTATAAGTTATCGTGAGACAAATAGACGTAGAGAAATACGAGTAAACCTTTTAGGAAAAAGATTACCTCGCAAAACTCGTGAAAGTGATATTAAAATTGTGAGACCGGGAAGTGATTTCCCGGGTCGTACCCCAACGAGGTGTGAATGGAAAGTTTCGTAAAAAGATCGAGATTAAAACCTTGTATGTTTGGTTGTGAAAGATTGTTTGGTTTTGTGATACGTTAAATTAACTAAAATTTAGAATTAACGAACGAAAGTGAGATAAACGTAACTTAAATGGGAAATTAAACTATGCTAAGGACTATTAAAAATTACCTAGAAAACTACGGGAAACATGTTAGAGAAAACGGGGAATCCTAAAACGTAATCTAAATTAAAATCGTGACGTTTATTAAAAATAAACGTCAACGCGTAAAATAAAATGTGAAAGTTAAGCTACAAAATTCCTACGGGTTTACAAATAATTTTCTAACGTACTAAAAGACAAAAGAAAATTTTAGAAAAAAGAAAATTAATTTTTAAATAAAATTTCTATTTAATATGAATTAAAAACTAATTAATACTAATTAAATTCTAATAAATAAATTACAAAGCCTAAAAATCTGAAACTTTTTTTATAAATTCTATAGTGAATGCTAACCTTGGAAAAATATAAAAAGGAGGGTCACAATACAATAATCAGCCAGAAATAAGCTAAATAAGTTGATAAGTATAAAAGGCTAAATCAAACAACAAGGGGTCTTATATTAAATGTTGCAAAGGTATACACGAAAAAGACCCAAGGTGCAGGAGGTCCAGGGTTCGAATCCCACCTCGTGCACTTTTTGCAACTTATTTTTATTTTTGGTTTTCTTTTTACAAACATATTAAACACTGAATAATAAACAATTTTTATAAAACAAACTTTTTAAAACTTACAAATAAGCTCAGCTGAGAGCTTAATGTTCAACAGATAAGCTATTAAGCTAACAAATGAGATTTTGAATTGAAAAAGCTAATGCAAAGATACCACTACTGAACCAAAGGCAAAATAAGCTACAAACAAGTTATTTATACCTAGAATAAGCTGGAACAAGTAGAAAAGCACAAGGAATAAGTTCAAAAGCATAAAAAAAAACAAAAAAAAAAAACAAATCCAAACGCAACTGGCAACCAAACAGGTTACAAAGAAAAGTGCAGGCCTATGAGGCTACTAGCAGACCATATTGAGCTGATCTAATAAGCTCAAAAGCCTGAAACAAGCCTCGAACCAACTAGACAGAACCAAGGGCTTCCCAAATAACCCACAAGCTCAGGTAAAGCTCAAGAGATAAGCTCTCAAGGAGCTTGTGAAAAACGGGCAAAAGCCACTGGGTGCAGGGAAAATACATGCTCAACAGCCCACATTGAAGCCATGAAATAAGCTCTAAAAAAAATCTAAAAATTACAATAAAAATAGTCCATGCAAGACAAGCTACCAAATATTCAAAATCTTGAGTTACAGCTACTATGGATTAAGCACGAGCAAATGAAAATTCATCCCAAAAGTGGGTTTGTAAACTGTATGCACTATTTGACTTTTCATGATTTCCCAACAGTTGACTAAAGTGATGTTTGAAGGATCCTAGATGATTGAATTAGTTGTACTTAGCTATCCTAAGGCTAAATTGAGCAAACTAAACAGCTTATAAACTTATATTGATGGATAAGCAACCTACATTCTTAACAGATATGTGAAATTCAGAATTATAGATTACCTTGACTTTTACTGTAGAACCATACCTTTTCATGCTTCGATACACCAATACACCCTAATGTAAGATGCCTAGGTTATAATGAGCTACCAATAATCAAAAGAACACTAATAGCAAGCTAAACCAAACACCCCTTAAACTGCAAGTCTTGGGGGTATTAGTCACTGAGGGGGCTGTTAGGCTATTCTAATGGACAAATGCAACAGTAACTGTGTTTGGGTCAAAATGGATATTTTGACAAACAACAGTCCAATACTAGATATTCTACGGGTGCAGGCACCTATTGTGAACTATGATAAAGCAAAACTACAACTGTTGGAAGCTTAAACCACATTCTACCTAAACTAATTTAAGATGGCAGTTAAAAATAAAAGGAATATGGAAAACTGACTAGGGCTCACAATACCCTTGTTAGAGGTGTCTGCAATTTTATCTACTAAATGCAAAAGAGAAATTTAAGCTAAGACTTTGAAGTAAAATGGTAAATAGCTAAATTTTAGAGTAACTAGCAGATACAAATTCCATATAAGCAATTTGAAAAAGACACAGTAAAGAAAAGAACAAGATAATTAAAAGTTTAAGTTGAAAATTTCATTGATTTAAAAACAAAAGGTACAGAAACTTCAAAACTCAAGGAAATACTAAAAATTAAACTAAACCTTAATTTCCTTATCAATGGCATACAAGTGATCTCTTTATACTCTGATGCCTAGGGTTCTTCTCTTCTCTGTTTCTTGAAACCTCAACCCTTGTTGTGCTTTCTTGTAACCAATCTCAACCATTGAATTAAAGTAAAACAATCTCATCCTTCAATCAATTTTTGGCGCCCAAACTTGTACACGGATTTCCAGTGTGGAGGGGATAGGTATGGTATCATGTGACTTTTTTATTGGAGAAGGTGAAATGGGGAGTTTTTGAGGTCTTAGGTGGGGGAAGCGTGTTGCAGTGGTGATGGAGGGTGGTTTATCTTCTGGGTAAAACAGGTGAGGAAGAAAGGGTGTTGTGGTGTTTGACTGAGTGGGGGTCAAAGGATGAGGTATACGTTTTTATTATAAAACATTTTTAGGGATTTTGGGTGTGGGCTTAGGAAAATGGGCCAAGGGTAGTGTGGATCATGGTGGGTTGGATTGGAGTTAGAAGGAGTGGGGTGGATGTGGTGATGGGTTTTAATAATTTACAAGGGTCCGTTTAGTTTATCAAATAAATAGCACAAGGACCAGATTTGTAATTTACTGAAACTGAAGGGTCTGAAACTGTCACATCTCCAAAGTATCACCAAGGGTCATACTTGACAAGCTGTAATTCCACAAGGACCTTTGGTGATATATTTCCAAAATAAAGTATCCGAGGACCATTCTTGACAACTTTGCAAATTTGAGGGACCAAAACTGTAAACTTTTGAAACTCTTTACCCAAAGATCATTTTTGATGATATTTAACTTTTAAAGAACTTGGGTTGACTTAACTTTCAAAATAAACGCTAATTTTGACAAGTTTTGAATGTTGGGGGGCTGAAACTGCTAATTATGCAAACTTTGTTTGTTTTTCGTTTGTTTTCAATCATTTTGCATCTGAAACATATAAAACACGATCTTTGGGATATTTCCTGTATTTTGATGCGTTTTTGGGTGTTTTTAAATGTTTTGCAGTTCATATTTGACCAAAAGCGATGAGTATTTACACACTCATCAATCCCCCACACTAAACTATTGCTAGTCCCTAGCAATCTTTTGTGAAAACTTAATGGATTTGAAGTCTCTTTACCAAAATCCATTACTTCTGGAGTAGCCAAATGTTTCAGTTCAAGTAAGAACTATGGTACATTGATAACCATATGATTTTGAGCAAACCATCAGCTGTCAACGGATTTGATTTGTCTTTACCAAAAGCCGTTTGCTTTTGGACTAGCCAACTCTTGATGGAATACAGTCATCATCTTGGTGAGTTGATTACCAATTATGGTTTTACACTGCCTTTACCAAAAGCCATTACCTTTCGGGCTAGCTAACTCTTTACTTTTTAAGATATGGAGAGTTGAATACCATACAATTTTGGGCAAATTGTCAGCCATAAACGGATTTGATATATCTTTACCAAGAGCCGTTTGCTCCTGGATTAGCCAGTCCTTATGTCGGTTAGACATGGTGGACTGATAACCATAAAATTTTGAAACTTAATTGATTTTTTTTTTTAATTTTTGGCCAAAAACGGGGGTACTAGAAGTTATAATTTGATAAAATTCGCTAGAATTTCCCCCCCCCCCACACTTAGAATTGAATATTGTCCTCAATATTCAAAGTCCCAGCTATATACCGACTCTTTGAACGTAAAAAGGCAACATTACAAGCTAAATGTAGAAACACCATTTTTCACTTTATTTATATATATACATACTTTTTTTTTGAAACTTATATACATGGTGACAACAGCATGGGTAACTCCCCCACACTTAGGGTGAAAACCCCATATGCATGTTACTGTTTTTGTTTATCGAGTCGCTAGCTTGACTCGACCCCGAATTCATTGGTTCTTGGGGAAGCAACATGTGGAAGAGACAATCTCCATCGGACTTTTATTCAAGATGTTTAGATAAACATTGAAGTACGTGAAAGTTCCACACCGATGAGATATACGCCAGGCTTTACCTAGAATGGTAAATGGAAATGTCGGGGTCAAAGATAGTGTCTTCATTCCCAAAGGAGTGAAGAAGAAAGGAAGTCACCAGGTAGGTGAAGAAAAGAAAGAAAATCATGATAACAATCATGACTAGATCTTCTTCCTCAAGATCAGGTTCAGTTTCCTGATTTTGGATTTTATCGGTTTAGCTCTTTGGTTTGGATAACATATCGGGAGGGAGGGTGGAAAAATTTGTCATAGGAATACAAACTCTCATGATTGAGACTCTTTCCCCCCGATCATGGTTTTTCTTGTCATCCAAGTAATCATACTCCGGAGGAGTCATGATATGAGTAAGTTCATCGGAGAACTCCTCGTGAGAGTCAATCACATGATGTGAATCTGTGAACTCATGTTCCACTGTGGACTCATCACAATCCTCATTCTGAATATCAAATAGTGGATTATCAGAAATCAAAGTGAATTCGGATTCGAATTCAAATAGAGGATTGATGATAGTAGTTTTAAATGTTTCGGGAACAAAGTGATTAACATTCTCTTGTGGACTATTGGGATAAGAAGTGAGTGACGGATCATGATATAAGAGATTTTCAATTTCTCCCAGATCGGCTTCAAAATCAAAGAGACCATCATCACTTCCCAATGGAAGTGGATTGATGTGAATGAGTTCATCGGCGAACTCCTCAAGAAGAGGATCAAAATCAGAATGTGGAAGTGATGCCTCAACATATTCAATGTCTCCATAAGATGTACAATCATCGCTAAAATAGGAGAAAGTCTCGAAATGATCTTTTGAACACTCAAGAGGGGAAGTAAGATCACACTTATGCTTAAGAGTTCCCTGTGACTCTCTTGGGATTGGGACAAGGTTCTCAGCACTAGACTTTATGGATTCGTCAGATTCCTTTTCAGGAACAGTGCTAAGATGCTCGTCCCCCATGATCAGAGAGTGAGTTGGAACTTCGGGTGTGATAACAACAGACTGAGGGAGTTGAGAAGGACTAGCATTCATGGATTGTACAAGTTCCATTTGATCTTCTGCTAGTGATTCCTTAGTATTCTTTTCTCCCTGCGATTTTTGGATTGGTGGGATTTCAAGTGATGTACTCGATGAATCTTTTTGAATAACAACGTTATCTTCATCATCATCACTGTCATCATCGTCATCAAATAGAGCAGCATTGCGAAGATTGGCACGTATTTTAGCTGCTCGTTGCTCAGCCAATAATTCTTCCATGCTTTTTCCAGAATCTCGTTCTTCAGCAAGTAATTCTGCCATAGTTTTCTCACGAGAATTTGGAATGAGTGGAAATTGTGGGGATGTGGATGTGTCAAAACCGGAAGGTTGACATTGAAAATCATCATGAGGACCCCCATAATATGCACAAGAAGAACTTGGTGCATTATGAAACGGTATATTAGCCAACTCCTCATTCATTTCTTTTAATGAATCTAGAGTCTTTAGAAAAAAATCTTGTTCAGTTTGTTGAGGAGTTGCTTGAAACATTTGGTACTGTGGAGGTTGGTCTTGACACGAATAGTCATTACTGTTACAAGGAATTGGATTCCTTGTTTGACAGTCGGAACTGAAGTGTGGGCCCCACAATACTCACAAGAAAAGTTTGGTGTAATTTGATACGAAGCATCATTGAGATTTGGATAATATGATTCTTGCTCGTATGAATGTGATGGGTAGTTGGAAAAATTTGAAGAGTCGTTGAATGAGTTCTGATTAAGATCATAAGCAAATGAATTCCTCGAACCACAAAACAAACAACTTCCGTTCCGAATATCATTACCACATTGTTCACATGTACACCAACAACATGGCAAACCAAAAAGCGGCTCACCACAACCGTCACAAGGAATAAAAGCCAGAGGTGGGACAAATGGTGTGCTCTGAGAGCTAGGAATTTCCACCACTTCCGTTATGGTCTCTGGTTTTTGTTCTTGATAAACGTGAAGATTAGGCTAGTCGTTCTTTTTAGTAACTGCTCTAAGCTCTGTACGTTTGCTTGACAAACTTTTAACCGTAAATCGTAAAAGGTTAGGATCAATTCTTGATGGTTTGTCATTAATAGCACGTATCTCGGGCTGTGAAGGGTAGTTGGAAGAATTTGGTGAATCATTGAGAGAATTTGGATTTATGAACAAATTGCACGTAGTACAAAATCTGTCACTACAATTATTTCCACACTTCTCACAAATACACCGGAAACAACGATAGCCATTCTCAATCGGGCTTTTACAGTGAAAACACGTGTAGCCGAGATACGCCATAAGAATTATTCATGAGAGAGGTATAAGAAGGCGAGAATTAAACGTATAGGAGACGAAGATTATTTTTGGGTTTTTCGAAAAACACAACAATTAAAACAAGACCAACTCATAAAGACAGGGGAACTTAAACCAATAATCACAAACGCAAGGTTAACCTTTAAGGACAAACGTACAAGGAGTGGGAGAAAAGAATGGATTTCTCACTAGGGCGAAGTTCGTTAGATCGCCCTATACCGTTTCGACTCCTTTTAACGTACGCTTATCGATTAAAAGTTTTCCAAAACGCAAGTGATACAATTGCAAGTTTTGATCTTTTGTTTGGGAACTTATTATGGTCACACCCCTAGTTGGTAGGTGTTCTGCCTTGGTTTGCGGTGGTAAGATTTTAATGTTGTTATTATTAAACAAAGAAACGGGAAAATCTTTTTGTTTTTTTCTTATCTTATATAGATATAATACATATATAGAAACAAAAGAAAAATATTTTTGGTTTTTTATAAGTTTTATGAAAGCGTAACTTCTTGCGAAGGTTCTACAAGACTAATCGTCTAAACCTTATCGAGACTTTCGACACACAGCCTCCCCGGCAGCGGCGCCATTTGATTCGTTGTGTATTGGTGTGCAAAAACAATTTATCAATATATCAACAAACGTGAGGTCTAAGTTATCGTGAGACAACTAGACGTAGAGAAATACGAGTAAACCTTTTAGGAAAAAGATTACCTCGCAAAACTCGTGAAAGTGATATTAAAATTGTGAGACAGGGAAGTGATTTCCCGGGTCGTACCCCAACGAGGTGTGAATGGAAAGTTTCGTAAAAAGATCGAGATTAAAACCTTGTATGTTTGGTTGTGAAAGATTGTTTAGTTTTGTGATACGTAAAATTAACGAAAATTTAGAATTAACGAACGAAAGTGAGATAAACGTAACTTAAATGGGAAATTAAACTAGGGAATGCTAAGGACTATTAAAAATTACCTAGAAAACTACCGGAAACATGTTAGGGAAAACGGGGAATCCTAAAACGTAATCTAAATTAAAAACGTGACGTTTATTAAAAATAAACGTCAACGCGTAAAATAAAATGTGAAAGTTAAGCTACAAAATTCCTACGGGTTTACAAATAATTTTCTAACGTACTAAAAGACAAAAGAAAATTTTAGAAAAAAGAAAATTAATTTTAAATAAAAATTCTATTTAATATGAATTAAAAACTAATTAATACTAATTAAATTCTAATAAATAAATTACAAAGCCTAAAAATCTGAAACTTTTTTTATAAATTCTATAAGTGAATGCTAACCTAGGAAAAATATAAAAAGGAGGAGCACAGTACAATAATAAGCCAGAAATAAGCAAAATAAGTTGATAAGTATAAAAGACTAAATCAAACAACAAGGGGTCTTATATTAAATGTTGCAAAGGTATACACGAAAAAGACCCAAGGGCAGTTGGTTGTGGCATTGTGCTGTGAGGCTTATGGTGCAGGAGGTCCAGGGTTCGAATCCCACCTCGTGCACTTTTTGCAACTTATTTTTATTTTTGGTTTTCTTTTTACAAACATATTAAACACTGAATAATAAACAACTTACAAATAAGCTCAGCTGAGAGCTTAATGTTCAACAGATAAGCTATTAAGCTAATAAATGAGATTTTGAATTGAAAAAGCTAATGCAAAGATACCACTACTGAACCAAAGGCAAAATAAGCTACAAATAAGTTATTTATACCAAGAATAAGCTAGAACAAGAAGAAAAGCACAAGGAATAAGTTCAAAAGCAAAAAAAAAAACAAATCCAAACCCAACTGGCAACCATACAGGTTACAAAGAAAAGTGCAGGCCTATGAGGCTACTAGCAGACCATATTAAGCTGATCTAATAAGCTCAAAAGCCTGAAACAAGCCTCGAACCAACTAGACAAAACCAAGGGCTTCCCAAATAACCCACAAGCTCAGGTAAAGCTCAAGAGATAAGCTCTCAAGGAGCTTGTGAAAAATGGGCAAAAGCCACTGGCTGGGTGCAGGGCAAATACATGCTCAACAGCCCACATTGAAGCCATGAAATAAGCTCTAAAAAAATCTAAAAATTACAATAAAAATAGTCCATGCAAGACAAGCTACCAAATATTCAAAATCCTGAGTTACAGCTACTATGGATTAAGCATGAGTAAATGAAAATTCATCCCAAAACTGGGTTTGTAAACTGTATGCACTATTTGACTTTTCATGATTTCCTAACAGTTGACTAAAGTGATGTTTGAAGGATCCTAGATGATTGAATTAGTTGTACTAAGCTATCCTAAGGCTAAATTGAGCAAACTAAACAGCTTATAAACTTATATTGATGGATAAGCAACCTAGGTTCTTAACAGATATGTGAAATTCAGAATTATAGATTACCTTGATTTTTACTATAGAACCATACTGTTTTCGTGCTTCGACTACACCAATACACCCTAATGTAAAATGCCTAGGTTATAATGAGCTAGAAACAATCAAAAGAACACTAATAGCAAGCTAAACCAAACACCCCTTAAAATGCAAGTCTTGGGGGTATTAGTCACTGAGGGGGCTGTTAGGCTATTCTAATGGACAGATGCAACAGTAACTGTGTTTGGGTCAAAATGGATATTTTGACAAACAACAGTCCAATACTAGATATTCTACGGGTGCAGGCACCTATTGTGAACTATGATAAAGCAAAACTACAACTGTTGGAAGCTTAAACCACATTCTACCTAAACTGATTTAAGATGGCAGTTAAAAATAAAAGGAATATGGAAAACTGACTAGGGCTCACAATACCCTTGTTAGAGGTGTCTGCAATTTTATCTACTAAATGCAAAAGAGAAATTTAAGCTAAGACTTTGAAGTAAAATGGTAAATAGCTAAATTTTAGAGTAACTAGCAGATACAAATTCCATATAAGCAATTTGAAAAAGACACAGTAAAGAAAAGAACAAGATAATTAAAAGTTTAATTTGAAAATTTCATTGATTTAAAAACAAAAGGTACAGAAACTTCAAAACTTAAGGAAATACTAAAAATTAAACTAAACCCTAATTGCCTTATCAATGGCATACACGTGATCTCTTTATACTCTGATGCCTAGGGTTCTTCTCTTCTCTGTTTCTTGAAACCTCAACCCTTGTTGTGCTTTCTTGTAACCAATCTCAACCATTGAATTAAAGTAAAACAATCTCATCCTTCAATCAAGTTTTGGCGCCCAAACTTGTACACGGATTTCCAGTGTGGAGGGGATAGGTATGGTATCATGTGACTCTTTTATTGGAGAAGGTGAGATGGGGAGTTTTTGAGGTCTTGGGAGGGGGAAGCGTGTTGCAATGGTGATGGAGGGTGGTTTATCTTCTGGGTAAAACAGGTGAGGAAGAAAGGGTGTTGTGGTGTTTGACTGAGTGGGGGTCAAAGGATGAGGTATACGTTTTTATTATAAAACGTTTTTAGGGATTTTGGGTGTGGGCTTAGGAAAATGGGCCAAGGGTAGTGTGGATCATGGTGGGTTGGATTGGAGTTTTAAGGAGTGGGGTGGATGTGGTGATGGGTTTTAATAATTTACAAGGGTCCGTTTAGTTTATCAAATAAATAGCACAAGGACCAGATTTGTAATTTACTGAAACTGAAGGGTCTGAAACTGTCACATCTCCAAAGTATCACCAAGGGTCATACTTGACAAGCTGTAATTCCACAAGGACCACTGGTGATATATTTCCAAAATAAAGTATCCGAGGACCGTTCTTGACAACTTTGAAAATTTGACGGACCAAACTGTAAACTTTTGAAACTCTTTACCCAAAGATCATTTTTGATGATATTTAACTTTTAAAGAACTTGGGTTGACTTAACTTTCAAAATAAACGCTCAGGGACTAATTTTGACAAGTTTTGAAAGTTGGGGGCTGAAACTTCCAATTATGCAAACTTTGTTTGTTTTTCGTTTGTTTTCAATCATTTTGCATCTGAAACAAATAAAACTTGATCTTTGGGATATTTCCTGTATTTTGATGCGTTTTTGGGTGTTTTTAAATGTTTTGCAGTTCATATTTGACCAAAAATGTTGAGTATTTACACACTCATCAGCAACTTTCTACACTTCTTTGTATTCTTGAAGGGCTTGTGATGAGACCTTAGGTGACTTGAGTAGATTTAAACTCAAGAGGATCACCTAAACTTGCAAAGGATTTGATGTAGTTTTATTTAGCCTTCAATTTTCTTGAAATACTTGAAGTAAGTTATCAAATGAAGAGTGTGTTGTGTTTGTTTTGTGTTGGATGACAACAAATGGGTAGGGGGTTTATAGAAGGCTTTGAGGAGGTTAAGTTTAGCATGAGTCATCAAACTTGCTAGCTAAGTATGCTAGGTGTGATGATCTTGTGCTATATCGATTTTAGTGAGGACATTTGGCCTTAGGTAGCAAATTGGTTACTTCCTCTTATGAAGAGGTGTAAGAGAACATTTATTAGTGAACTTGGGGACTAAGGGTGGTTTAAGATTAGAACATCTGTTATGATGGACAAGTGTATAGTCAATATATCACCAAGACATTATGTCTTGGTGGTTATCCATTTTATACGCCCAACATAGGAGGAGGGGGAGGGAAATGAGGTGGTAACAAGAAAACTAAAATGTTTTCTTGTATAGTGCTTTAAATCTTTGATTTGTTGTGTTAGAATTAGATCCTGGTAGTCGATATTGTTAACGTTTAGTAGATAAATTACAAAACTTAAAATCGGACGAGGTAAAAATGTAAGACGCATGAAATGTCATAAATTAATTAGTACACTAAATCTTAGTATATTAATTGGATGATTAATTTCACCGAATGTGTGATTGTTTAACAGTCATAAAAATATTACTCGTAAAATATTTACGAAATGAATTTAATTACTTGAAACAAAATATATAAATGACGTAATAATTCGAATTGTGATGTCATAATTTGAGAAAGCTTACATGACGCTTACAAGACCAAGAAAGTAAGTTTTTTCCAAGAAACACACAATAATCCAAAGTAGACCGACGAGTAATCGGACAACCAGCCCAATCCGCATCTGAATAAGTAACCAAGGATGTAGTGGAAGATGAATACAACTTGATGGGGGCAACATTGATTAGGTCTCCTTTATGTTTTAATAATGACAAATAAACCTTCACAACATATAAAATTACAAACGTTAGCTAACAACCAAAACGAACCTATAACTGGGTATGGCGCGCTGCCAGCGCGTGGCAAGCGTGCCAGCCTCGGGGTTTTGGTTGTCTCGGTTTTTGAAAGTCAGCTTTCCCCTTACCTGATAAATGTGGATCTTTCATTAAAGGTATGTATATGACAATAGAGTCATTAGGAACACTTGAAACGAGTTTTAGACTTAGAGGGAATCAAAATCATGACCTCATGTTTTTGATAAAATGCTAACTCAAGTATTTTATTAAACGCCTCTGGCCAAGGCTTTTCTAAACTTAAGAGACTCATACATTTCACATAACATCAAGTGAAAGTATTCGTAAGACCATAATCCATGTTTATGTCTTCTCTAATCACGTAACGGGTTTACTCCCTTATTGGTCAAACAAAGTCAAAGGTCTCTTTGCGTAAATGCATCATTTCCCGTTATGGGATATGCTTTACTTGTGATGCAAAGCACTTAGCTTGTTTACATCAAGATAATTATTAATTACGACAAGTGTTGGTTAATCACAAATTACGATATTTGAAGTACTTGACATTGAGTTATTTGGATTTATGCTTATCCTTTGATAGTGGTTATACACGGTTGATAAGTCCTAAATTTTTGAATATTTATCACATGTTTATTTCTCATATTATGCATGTTTATATCTGAATTGATACTTAATTGCCTAAGTTTTCCCATTTCAGTGATTATGGAGCAATATTACAAAAGATACGGAAAAGACGTGATTTGGAGTCGTTTTTGATGATTTTGTATGCAAGCTGTAAAAGACAATACGGCGTATGTAACTCCGGCTATACGTCGTATTTATATCTTGAAGAATTCACTAAGTATTGGTGAATATTAAAGCATACGACGTATTTAACTATGGCAATACACCGTATTAGGAAGCTCTACAGTCAAAGCCCAAGTCAGCCATTGAAGGCATATAGCCTATGAAACTCTGGCCATACGCCATATTGAAAATCTTATCCCCAATCCAAGTATACCGAAGATTTGAAGGTATACGGCGTATTTAACTCTGGCACTACGCCGTATTTAAAATATACGCATAATATGCTTTCTTCGTCAGCAATTAAGAAATCCATAATATGTCGTATTCCCTATGGAATACGTCGTACTCCCTATGGAATACGCTGTATTCCAGCCCTGACAGAAGACTATATATACAAACCCTATACGGGAGCTTTTGAGATCATTCACTCACCACTTTCAACCACAGCCGAATTTCAACATTCCAAAGCCCCAAGAGCTAGGAAATCAAGAAGAGAAGGTCTCGTATCATCACATTTGGCTTAATCGTTCAATTTGCATACCGATTTCATCATGATTTCTATTTGTTCTTCGTTTGAATTATCTTCTTATGGTTTTACATGCATTATGGGCTAACACCCTTGGGTGTTAGCCACGTTTATGAATATATTTTATGATTGTTATTTCCATTTGTTAAGATTTAATGTTTAGTATTGTTTAGTTTATGTGTTTATCGTTCAATATGTGCTTGTTTATATGTTTGGGTCTTTTAAGTCTAACTAACGCATGGACCAAGTGGAGAGGAGTAGGTATCGCATGGATCAAGTGGGTACCATAGATAAATCACATAGATCAGTTGACACGACTTAATGGATGCTATAGTCAGATAGGTGCATAGACCAAATAGCCCAGGAGATTACATGTGTAGAGGCTAGATGCATGGACCAAGTGGTCTAGTCTAGGTTAGATAGGAGTATGGGGGTATTGTCTGGACCAAGGAGATACTCCCCATACATCGTGATGTTACCAATACTTTACAATTAGATCATTGCACTAATAGTCAAATAATTAAAATGTAACAGGATTAAAATGGCTATCACTACTTTCTCTTATTGATAAAAAAAAACATAATTTAATTAGTTTAATTTACTTTTTTGTTAGTAGTTATAAATATAAATCAAATCAATCAAAACCTACCCTTTAAAATCATGTAAAACTCACTAGGTTAAGTCTAAGCTACTATTCCTGAGATCAAACTCTCTCAAATACGACGGTTTTTATCAATTTCCCACTTCCAACTTTCTTCCGAGATTGAAATGGCACCTAAACAAGTAAGATTCAACACTCATTTCATAGCTTAATTGCTTTATTTGATTCTAGGTTTATAGAACTTGAATTTAGGGGTTTTTGATACAATTAAAATTGGAAGATGATAATTTAGGGGTTGCTAAAATCAGTAAATGTAGGAAGATTGCAAAAACAATTTCATGATTTGGTTAGATAGATTCTGAGTTCTAAGTGATTGAAGTTTAAAAGTTGTACTTGAAAGATGATGAAAATTTCTGGAAGTCATATTTTCTTGGGATATATGTTTAAAGTTTAGGAGGTGAGTTATTTTGAGGACAAAGAAAAACAAAGAAATTGGTTTTTTTCGCTTTTTTTATTTATTATTATTACTTTTTTTTTATTTTTTATTTTTATTTTTTTTCGCTTTCATACGTTTTCGTCTGTTTTCATATGTTTTCACCCGTTTTCATACGTTTTCTACCTTTTTCAGACATTTCTATATGTTTTCGGCTGTTTTCAGGCATTTTCATATGTTTTTTTACGCTTTCATATGTTTTCGTCCGTTTTCGGCGTATTCTTACGTTTTTGTCTGTTTTCGCCCGTTTTTATACGTTTTCAGCCAGTTTTAGACGTTTTCGTTTGTTTTCATATGTTTTCGGCCGTTTTCAGACATTTTGTATGTTCTTTTACGCTTTCATAAGTTTTCTTCCGTTTTCGGTCGTATTCTTATGTTTTTGTCCGTTTTCATACGTTTTCGCCCATTTTTATACATTTTCGGCCAGTTTTAGATGTTTTCATTTGTTTTCATATGTTTTTTTACGTTGTCGTTCGTTTTCATATGTTTTCTTCCGTTTTGGTCCGTTTTTATACGTTTTTGGCCCTTTTTAGACGAAAACGTATGAAAATGGACGAAAATGTATGTAAACGTATGAAAACGTATGTAAACATATGAAAGGGTCGAAAACGTATGAAAACTGACGAAGCCGTAAGAAAACGGAGAACAATGTATAAAACGGACGAAGACGTATGAAACGTATGAGAACAACAGAAACGTACAAAAACGGACGAAAATGTACGAAAATATAGGAAGATGTATGAAAACGGCCGAAAACGTATGAAAACGGGCAAAAATGTATGTAAACGTATAAAAACATCTGAAAATGGTCATAAACGTATGATGGTAAAAAACGTATGAAAACGAACGAAAATGTAAGAAAACGGACAAAAACATATGAATGCTGACGAAAACGTCTGAAAATGGCCAAAAACGTATGAAAACGTACAAAAATGTATAAAAACAAAAAGAAATCTTTAGTATATGTGAATAAAAAAGAAAGACAAAAACAAGAGTAAATAAGAAAGACAAGAAAATAAGAAAAGACAAGAAAAATAATGAAGAAAAAAACACAAGAAATAGTTTGAACAAATTAAATCTTAGATTAATCTTCATCATTAAATTATAGATAGGTGGAGATTAGTCCCTCAGTATGCAACGAAAATTTAGTCCTTAAATGAACTTTTCTCTAAGGTTTGATGTTGAACTTGAAATATGATGAAAATTTCTCAACTCTTGAAATCATGTTTTCTTGTGATATATGTTTAGTTTGTTGTATGTTTAAGTTATCTGATTGAATGTATGGATCATTTCTTGCTAATTCAATGAGTTTTTGTCATTAAAGCAGTAGGTGCAATTCGTTATTTCTCCTCACAACTCCTACGTGGAAGCTCACCGTTCTCGCCATTGCACCGCCCCTCCCCCCTCCCCTTCAAAGCTCGCCGTTCCCCACCTCCTAGTCTGCATGACGAGGCAAAATTTCTGACATTGTCATTTTTTTTTTAATATATTTGGTAAATGTTTATGAATTGTGTGTGTTTGTGTGTTTTATAAAATGTGTGTTTTGGGGTGTGTGTGGGGTTGCAGCGAGATGTAGAAGAAGAAGAAGAAGAAGAAGAAGAAACAAGTTTGGTGTTTTACAGTTTGGGTCCTTGTGGGTTTTATTTTTTATTTTTTTATTTTATTTATTTATTTATTTTTTAATATATGTTTTGGTTTTCTTTATTTACAGTTTGGGTCTTTGTGGTTTTCTTATACAATATTTACTTTTATTTATTTATTTATTTAATTTATGTAACTACTGTAACATTTTTATTTTAGTTATTATTTGTTTTGAATGAAATAAATTTTGTTGGCATGAATATTACGATATTTAATCTAAACATCCTCTTCATGTTTTGATGATGACAAAAATGTAAGTTACAACATATAACGTAAAGTGCTTAAGTTACTTGTGATCACAATTCATCTATGCATTCTTACGTCAACAAGCCTCGACATCTCAACGTCTCAAGTATGCTTCAACAATCACTTAAGGTATGGATAAACAAGTGTTTAATACATTTCATGATCAAAGGGGTATTTAATTAACTAATACAAAGTTTATTTAATTATATAAACTTATTATATATTTTTGAAAAACACTTTTGGTAATAAAGAAAAATGTTTTAATCATACTAAATATATGATTTCAAACTTTAAACCAAAATTAGTTAGTTTTTCACCAAATAAACTTTCCCCACTAAAAGACAGAAAATCTGGCCGTTTCAGTAGGGCGGCCCCCTTAATTTTAAGGGGACCGGCACACAATTAAGGGGATCGGCCACGCTCCCCTGTCAGATTTTGTCAGAAATTTTTCCCTATAAATACCACCTCAAACCTGGAATTTTTCCAACCTTTTGCACAAATATTTTCAGATCCAATTCTCTCTAAACATCCTTCTAAAACCCTTTGATCATAAGATTATTAATCTTTGTTTCAAGTGATCCAATCTTTCATCACTTAAAGTGCAAGAGAAGTATCCTCCCTATCATAAACCCAAAGATGTATTAGGATCTAGTTAGTGCTTATGTGAAGTTGTAAAGACATTAGTGGCTTGAAGGTGTCAAGACATTAATGCATTGAAGTTGTGAAGACATTAGTGTCTTGAAGGTGTCAAGACATTATTGCATTGAAGTTGTGAAGACATTAGTGGCTTGAAGGTGTCAAGACATTAATGCATTGAAGTTGTGAAGACATTAGTGTCTTGAAGGTGTCAAGACATTAGTGCATTGAAGTTGTGAAGACATTAGTGGCTTGAAGGTGTCAAGACATTAATGCATTGAAGTTGTGAAGACATTAGTGCCTTGAAGGTGTCAAGACATTAGTGCATTGAAGTTGTGAAGACATTAGTGGCTTGAAGGTGTCAAGACATTAGTGCCTTGAAGGTGTGAATATACTTTTGGTGTGAAGTAGATAAGTTAGGAACTAGATTGGTGTGAAGAAGATAGGTGTGGAGTAGTTAGTTGTGAAGTAGATAGATTTGAAGAAGTTGATTGGTGTGTAGATTGGTGTGTAGATTGGTGTGTAGATTGGTGTGAAGATTGGTGTGTAAATTGGTGTGTATATTGGTGTGTACGGTTTTCTCCGCCATAAGGGAGCTTGTTGAGTAGTGAAGAAAACTCTCGAGTAGGTGACTCGGGGAGTGGAGTAGGAACAAGGAAGGTGTCCTTGTAGCCGAACCACTATAAATCATCGTGTTCGATTTGCATGTTCTTTCTCTCATCTCTTTTCATTCATTCTTGCATTTATCGCTTTATATCTATGCTTGCCTATATGTCTTAATTGTTGCTTATATTGTTGTGATGATTGAATGTGTTTTACATAGAAGTTAATAGTGTGATAGGACATATAATTGTATGTTATGGTCAAATGGACTAATATATATATATTTAACACTTCTCATGTTGAGCTTAACTTAATCGATAATTTGATACAAAACGTTTTAAGATTTTAAAAAGAAAACTTATACACATAAAGTTTGATCTATGCTTCATTCATAAAACTAGGTTTTGAAAACTAATCTAAAAGTTCACATATATAATTGATCATATTGATTATATGTTGCTTTTATACTAAAATCTAATTGAAGGTTTTTCAAACAAACAATTGAATAAATTCTAATCAACATTTTGAAACAAAGTTTTTATAAAACGAAAAAGAAGGGAAAACTATTCAACCCCCCCTTCTAGTTTTCCACAATTGGTACCAGAGCCACGTCGCTCAAATTTTCAAAACAAATGGTTTTAAAAATTGAGTACGATCCATGTATCAAATTACCCATTAAGGAGGATTTAATATGAAAAGTGTTTTGTTGATTAACTTGTATTAGTTTTGATATTATATACACTAATTATACTAGCTCGAGATAAGATTATACATAAAACAAGTGTTATATGTTCGTTTTTAAAATCAGAAAGTTACACACCTTTCCACAAAGTCAGAAAACAATTTTTAACAAAAATTGCATTTTTGAGTATCAGATGGGCGGCCCCTTTAATTGTCTGGGCGGCCCCCTTAAATACTGGGCGGCCCCCTTAAATTTAAGGGGTCCGCCTGTCTGTTCGACAGTTTTTCAAAAACTTTGAAATATCATATAAAATTAACCGTAACTCCGTAGAAGTCGTGCCACCCGGCGTTTCAAAGGTAATTGAGTCTACTTTCATTTAAAAATACTTACAAGTAACCATTACAAACTTAAATAAGTCAGAAAGTTAAAATACTACACGAAGGTCAAAAATTTGAGTCTTGTTTTAACATAAAACTTGTATTTCAACTTTTCCTTCGAGTCGGCCATTCCTAGTCGATATATCTTTGAAAAATTAAGTATTTATGTTTTCAAAATATTGATCTTTATTAAATTTTAAAATGGATAGGAAACTTTTTTATTTTCAAATAAAATCGAGCTAAGTAAACATTGGTATATATAAAACACAAAACGACGACAAGTGTTTTATGTGCTATGTGAACTCATTTGTGATTTTACTTTGCTAATCGTTGCTATTTGTAATTTAGCTATTTGAATATCTTAGCATATGTGCCTTGTACTCTATTAGTTTATAGTTAGTTATCCAGCTTATACTTAACTTGATCTTATGCTAGATTTCTTGCGTTAGGATTGCATAATTATGCTTGCATTGCATATAGGAATAGATGGCTTAATGTTACTCAAACATCTTGTAAATGAGTTAAATCTAATCACCTAAATATTTCAATCAATTTAATCTATTCTTAACAACACACTTAAACATTTTCAACAAATTACCTTGTTTTACCTTAAGTTGTTTAATATGACAAATTGAATCTTTGTAAAACATTAGTAGTAATATAAAAGAAAAAGTATTTTCAAAATCTAAGTGTGTTCATTATAAGTAACTATGAAGAGTCTTTCACATAAACAAAACTTATAACAATCATGAAGTAATAAGTTAAATTTCAATCATTCACCAACCTCACTCATAAATAATCTTAGGATTAATGGAACACACTATCAAAATGCCTATTTATTTTAAATGAGTGTTTGTGAGGGTCAAGAAAGATCTTGATATTATATCAATTCATTATTCAAATTATGGTTGATATATTCATCAAATCTAATTGACATGTTTTTGAGTATGGACAAGAAATTGGATTGTTATTTGTTTAAGTTTCAAGATTACATCAAATGATATAGTCTTGAATCTACATACTCAATCACACTAGATTGATATGAAAATATTTACATCCTTTGTAGATGAAAAGAGTATGCATTGGATCATAACTCACACTTGTGTTGATAATATCATATTGAATCTACTTGTCCAATAATTGTGTTCCAAATATTAGAATAATATTTTAAACACATTTATAAAATATACAATGAAGTAGGATTGACGACTTGGATGTTTCGTCCGAAATATTCAAGCAATTTACATTGCAATGCAATGGATAAATGTGTCATATCCGAAAAACCAAACATGAGCAAACTAACAACATATGTAAACTTTGCTCACACTACTTAAAATTATCACCACAAGATAAAATACATATTTAAGAACAATACACACTATATATTATATGTATTTCATTTTCTTTGTAGCATGAATGGTTGTGTTACAAGATAATGCACTACACTTTTCTTTTTGAAATAATTTAAGTTATTAGAATTGAAAAACAACTTGTCACAATGCATAAACAAGTAAACTTCATTTTGTTTCAAATACTAGTTAAATTATGATATATAACATTGGCAAAAATCATAGAAAATAATATTTGCTTTAGAATATATAAATGTCTAGTTTTGATATCATTTGTGAATCACAATCTCGTTTAAGATAAATAATCTTAATGAGATTCATTTTTCAAGATATGCTAAGGAGCATTCATAAATCAAAGCACATTTATTAAATCAAGTAATATGTCATCAAAACCAAATAACCGGTTAATCATGAACAAAAGATTAAAACTTTGCATTTACTTTTATCTTAACATTTAACACATCTCTATTGGGATAGTGAGTAAAATATATCATGTAGACTTACCTTCATAAAAACATGGTGTTTGAGTCACATTATGCCAAGTACTAGTGAATCAAGCAAACTTCATATTTGGTACTCTTCGATAGGTGAATTTAGGAACTCAATTTCTTCTAAAAAGAGAATGACTACTGGAGAATCTATTGACTAGAAACTCAATTTAACCTAACGGTTGGATTGCTTCTATGTGAGAAGTTGGGTGTGTGTAACCCGTAAAAATGGTCGTGTTTAGCCTGAATTGAGCACCACTAGTAATAGTCTCATACTCATTCTCCAACTTGATTAAATCGCTCTTCCTAAATGTACCTAACGCTAAGCTTACTTTTATGAACTTTGCTTCTCATTAGATGATTTCATTCCTAGATTTATGGCATATCGCATATATGTTATTTCTAGATGTTTATTTGCTCCTATGTGATTTGATTGTATGCCTTTACATGATTTACTCTATATGTATCATTCATCTAGGTATATTTTTATTTCTTTTAGATCCTACACCCTTATTTCATATGAACCTTAGTGTCATTTTCCGATAGGTCATATTAGTCTCATAATATATCCGGATGAGCATGAATTTAATGGGAAGGGAAATGACACTCACTCACATATATCCTTCTACCTCACACCACCTAGAGTACCACCACTTCCTACAACCTCACATGCCACTCCCATGTTGCATGTGCAAACCTTCACCCAAGACAATTATCATGCTCCACCACCATCACCTTCCTCCGAACACTTGAAGTTCGTTGAGGAGCTAAAAGAGACTCATGAGCTTAGTGCTCTTTTAGCATTACATCTTGCTCAACGCAATTTGGATCCACCTCAATCAAGCTCACCATCATCACCACATAACATTAACCAAATTGAGAAGCATGTTAACAATTGCCCTTGTTGCATCTTCCTTCAACAACATACCATTGCTTTGAATGAGCACTTTACCTGAATTGAGTATCTTCTTACTAGATCTCAACAAACCCCATCACTTGAATAACATCAAAACCCTCAACCAACAAACCCCACTTCAAATCCACCACTCCATCCATCAAAGAATATATCAACTCACAATTATCTCCACCACCAAAAGTTATCACCACCTCATCCAAGTGAATTTCATTACGAAATGCGTCATTTCCACTTACTAGCAAGTGAAGAACACAATGAAGAAATCCAAGCTTCAAGTGTTGTCGACTCATGATCAAGTGTTGTCGACTCATCACCACCTCATTTCACATATCCACCTTCGGTCGTCAACCAACAAAACACCTAAAAATCCCATGATTCCCTATCATCCACCCTTGTCGAACGATATATTAATCCAAACCATAATTGTCAACCCTTTGTCATCACCTTCCCTTTACATTCACGCTCATCCCTCCTCATTCCCCTACATTTTCCTAGGTTCTAATCTTTGCATTAGATTCTAAATTTTCTTTTGGATTTAGGTTTTGTTTTAAAAACAATAATTGCATGTGTCATACTTTTAGTGCATATACCTAATATGTCCATATATTGTTCCCCTATTAGTTTCATGCATATATCTATTATCTTCATTATATACATGTGCACTTGTCTACTAACTTTGTTTTGAAGGATTACTTCACCGCTCGATTCTTTGGTAGCCAAAACAAGTTTTGAGCATACACCAAGGGGGAGCATTGAGGTTGATAGGATCAAGGCTTCACTTACGATGATGCAAGCTCGCCTTTTACATTCTATCTCAAGAGTTCAAGCATTGTAGAAGTGTCATTTAGAGTCCACCTTTTTGCTTCGACAAAAGGGGGAGAAGAAGTGTAAACAAGTAACTTATATATTTTACTATAAGTTATAGTTTACATAGTTTGTCATCATCAAAAAGGGGGAGATTGTTGGCATGAATATTACGATATTTAATCTAAACATCCTCTTCATGTTTTGATGATGACAAAAATGTAAGTTACAACATATAACGTAAAGTGCTTAAGTTACTTGTGATCACAATTCATCTATGCATTCTTACGTCAACAAGCCTCGACATCTCAACGTCTCAAGTATGCTTCAACAATCACTTAAGGTATGGATAAACATTTCATGATCAAAGGGGTATTTAATTAACTAATACAAAGTTTATTTAATTATATAAACTTATTATATATTTTTGAAAAACACTTTTGGTAATAAAGAAAAATGTTTTAATCATACTAAATATATGATTTCAAACTTTTAACCAAAATTAGTTAGTTTTTCACCAAATAAACTTTCCCCACTAAAAGACAGAAAATCTGGCCGTTTCAGTAGGGCGGCCCCCTTAATTTTAAGGGGACCGGCACACAATTAAGGGGACCGGCCACGCTCCCCTGTCAGATTTTGTCAGAAATTTTTTCCTATAAATACCACCTCAAACCTGGAATTTTTCCAACCTTTTGCACAAATATTTTCAGATCCAATTCTCTCTAAACATCCTTCTAAAACCCTTTGATCATAAGATTATTAATCTTTGTTTCAAGTGATCCAATCTTTCATCACTTAAAGTGCAAGAGAAGTATCCTCCCTATCATAAACCCAAAGATGTATTAGGATCTAGTTAGTGCTTATGTGAAGTTGTAAAGACATTAGTGGCTTGAAGGTGTCAAGACATTAATGCATTGAAGTTGTGAAGACATTAGTGTCTTGAAGGTGTCAAGACATTAGTGCATTGAAGTTGTGAAGACATTAGTGGCTTGAAGGTGTCAAGACATTAATACATTGAAGTTGTGAAGACATTAGTGTCTTGAAGGTGTCAAGACATTAGTGCATTGAAGTTGTGAAGACATTAGTGGCTTGAAGGTGTCAAGACATTAATGCATTGAAGTTGTGAAGACATTAGTGCCTTGAAGGTGTCAAGACATTAGTGCATTGAAGTTGTGAAGACATTAGTGGCTTAAAGGTGTCAAGACATTAGTGCCTTGAAGGTGTGAATATACTTTTGGTGTGAAGTAGATAAGTTAGGAACTAGATTGGTGTGAAGAAGATAGGTGTGGAGTAGTTAGTTGTGAAGTAGATAGATTTGAAGAAGTTGATTGGTGTGTAGATTGGTGTGTAGATTGGTGTGAAGATTGGTGTGTAAATTGGTGTGTATATTGGTGTGTACGGTTTTCTCCGCCATAAGGGAGCTTGTTGAGTAGTGAAGAAAACTCTCGAGTAGGTGACTCGGGGAGTGGAGTAGGAACAAGGAAGGTGTCCTTGTAGCCGAACCACTATAAATCATCGTGTTCGGTTTGCATGTTCTTTCTCTCATCTCTTTTCATTCATTCTTGCATTTATCGCTTTATATCTATGCTTGCCTATATGTCTTAATTGTTGCTTATATTGTTGTGATGATTGAATGTGTTTTACATAGAAGTTAATAGTGTGATAGGACATATAATTGTATGTTATGGTCAAATGGACTAATATATATATTTAACACTTCTCATGTTGAGCTTAACTTAATCGATAATTTGATACAAAACGTTTTAAGATTTTAAAAGGAAAACTTATACACATAAAGTTTGATCTATGCTTCATTCATAAAACTAAGTTTTGAAAACTAATCTAAAAGTTCACATATATAATTGATCATATTGATTATATGTTGCTTTTATACTAAAATCTAATTGAAGGTTTTTCAAACAAACAATTGAATAAATTCTAATCAACATTTTGAAACAAAGTTTTTATAAAACGAAAAAGAAGGGAAAACTATTCAACCCCCCCTTCTAGTTTTCCACAAATTTAATTTAATTGAAAAGTGAATAAAAAAATAAAGTTGTAAGTAGTGGGCTACAAATGAATAAGTTAATGTTAGTTTTTAATGATGGGGAGTTGTGAATAATATTTAAGGTGATGTGATACCCCGTGGGCCTCATATGAGGAGCTTTGATTGCTCATTGCACCTAGTGCTCTTAGAATGCTTCAAAATCTTTTACTCTATTCGTTCCATATTAACTGTCCACAATAGAATCTTTGGATGTCCCAAATTTAAGTGTCCATATTCTATTTCAACCAATGAGATGAGACTTTAGTGGGTAAAAATGATATTTGATTAGTGGAGAGTATATTTAGTGAAATTTTCTAAAACTTTGTACATAATGTAAGCAGACACTTAATATGAGACGGAGGAACTAATAATTTTTGGTTAAGTTTAGATTAAAGTTGTAAGAGTAAAAGTGGTTTGAAATATGGTCTAATGGCTGGGAAAAATGCTGAAACAAGATTTGGACTATTCAAAAATTCAAGAAATTATTTTGGATGAACGTATCAAAACCGCCACACAGATATCCGGCAGATTTGGAAAACAATCCGGCGGATATGAGAAAATCCGGCGGAAATTACTAATGGTGATGCAAATAGTTCATATTCACCCACCAGTAAAAATGTATAGCAGGTACTGTCATGAGCTGCTTCTAATAAAACCGACTTGCAAGAAAAAGACGAACAAACTACCCTTCAACATCTCATAATTTGAAGATAACAAAATTAACTTTGCAAGGTTCAAACAAGAATGTCGATAGAAACAATAGAGTTTAGACAGACACATGGTACCCAGCAATAGTTAGGGTCCATCAACCAATTCTGACAATAATCAAACTTATTAGTCCTCACTTTCATACTTTTACATTTCAGCAAATAGAATCCGACACTTTTCAAACGCCAAACCCAAAAACTGCCCTTATCTTGTGAAAGATTAGATCCCGCCATCCTCTCTCGGTGTTCTCCACCACAGTTGAGTTCCCATACCTACAATTACACAGATGTTAGATTAATCATTAAACAATGGAAAGATGAATGTTTTTAATCCATTTACTCTAGAATAGGTTGATACGGGCTGTGTCTTATCTCAAGACTGATTCAATAGAAAAATAGCAAACAGTGAAATAGGTCAAACATGTTGAAAGTCTCATATTCTATATTTTTATTTATTGCATATTGTTTCCTAAAATATATTGTAACAAACCTAATTCCTAACCATGTAGCCATAAATAATGGTTTTAATTAATTTTAAATTTCTTTTTAGTATGAATATAAAAGTATTTGCGGGTCAACCCAGCCCATTTCAGTACATAACAAAATTGATCTGTTTCAACCCACGCTCATGTTGACTGGTCACCCATTCATCCAACCCACTTACTGAGCCACCTTAGACCCAAAGAAGCAAAGATAAGTCAGAATAAATAAACTTTAAGAAAATTGAAAACAAACCTGTCTTCCTCTGGAACATCAGTCTGCGTCAAATTCACAACTGTGACTCCAGGTTCAGGCTCCTCTAAAACCAACCTCACCTGAACAGTTACTCAGGTAAGTTATAACGATAACCATAAAACAAGAAAATATGACAAGTCAAACAATATTATTAATGGAAAATTGGTGAAAAGGATGGAGTTGGTTTAATCAAGCCATAAGATGTTCTAAAAATAGAACACCACCTTCTCTTTAAAGCAAAACGCAGGGCTAACTGATCTCTACAAAATACCATCTTATGATGCACGTATAGCAACACAAGACTGTACACAAAAAATATATGTGAGCAAAAGTTCCACGCTAAGTTTAACTTTTCCTATTTTTAGGGTTCTCCGTTAGTGTGTGCAAGACTTGTGGACTGCCATTTAACTTAGAGAGATAGCGAGCAAATAACCATAGCATCACCTTCCATGATGACAGCATAACTCATGAGATAAAATAGACAGAATGCATGTCTATTAGAAATCGGGACAGAGTGACACGAAACTAGTAAACAACAATAAGGACGATAAATTTTTTACTGGAAAATGAAAATAGCTTTTCACTTATAAACTAAATCCATTCAGCCTTTCTACTAGATTGCAAATTCAGACAGATGCCACTACTTTCCTTGTATTAGTGATATAATTGATTTGCCAGATAAAAACCTCAGCTATACTCACAAACATCTCTTTGAAGATCAAATTTCCTTTAACAAACATCATTTTTTACAAAACATCAATCAGTGCAACAATGTATGACTAAAATGCATGAAACTTATGGACCACTCCAGTTCAGGCTAAAAAAAAAAAATCTTAATAAATAAACAGCACTACAATTCACACAGCTAAACCCAATCCAGCTAGTATGTATTCACATGCATGTGTATCGTCTGGCTGAAAACAAATCTGAGACTAATATCATGTTACGAAAATCAAACCCCTATAATGTGCTGGGGTCATTTGCGGCAGGAAATCTTTTCATCCCATAGTCCATGACCATTACATTAAGTTTAGAAAAGCATTAAAGTATTTTTGTGAGTTTTACAATGGTCAATCATCCACGATTGAGGGTGCTTGGATGTGAAGAAAACTGAAGGAGAAGAAAATTATAAAGGGAAGGGGCTAGAAAAGAGTCATGTTCAAGGAGAAAAATGGAGGGAAGACTCCATGGGTTGTCCTTCAGGTTCCAATTTTTTGGAATATAAGACAATAAGAAATTAAAAACTCTTCAGTGACAGAAATTAAAAACTCTTCCAGTGACAAAGAGCTGCTTGATTTTCCTGCACCTAGAGAATTTCTTTCACTCTTTATCACTTTTCTTCAAACAGAAAAGAAGGGTGTAAGCGTAATTAAAAGTTTCTGAGTGTTACTTTTCTACTTGAAGTAAAAATATGGGCTGATTGTCAAGTCTGTATGCCTTGAATCAAGATAACCAACTATTGACATAAGTGATTCCTTAACGAATGCTTATCATTCTTCCAAACTTCCTCTTTCCAGATTTATAGTAGAGAAAAAGTAACAGGTTCTAAATGCCTAGGCGTTACAAGACTATGTTTTTTCTTATATAGTCTAAAGACTGCAAAATCCTATGTCACGTGAACAAGGGAACAAATCACACCCTAAATCGATTTATACAAACACCTACACAAGTATATACACTTAAAAGAGCATAACAAAGATGAACTTGCAAAGGGAACACGAAATAGTACAAGGTGGGAATATATCCATGGGCTTCCCTTTCATTTTCTTTTGGGAAGATGGGCAGGGGAGAAGTTGAAAACTTTTCTAGTGATAAAAATCTGCCTAAATATTTATCCCTTCCTTTCCAACTCGAGAATTTCGTTCACTCCTTATCACTTTTCCTCTCTTCAAACAGATTAGAGCACTGTAAATCTGACTATTAGTTTTCAGGTGTTTAAAAACTCAACTTTTTATACCTAGGGTGCAGATAACGCCCAATTGGCTTGAATCTATTTAACCTACTATTAGTTTTACACTCTACATAGCTTGAAGTACAGCAAATTATTGACATAGATTTAGAATTTCATGACTAAAGTCTAAACCTAACTTTAATCTGCTTGTGGGCTTCCAAATGTCGACAATCACTTTTAAACACACATCAAAACATCTAGAATCTTCAAACACAACTACATATCAAACTTGACTACCCTAATATGAAGGTTAAGCAATTCTCACAGGATTACGGTTTTTAATGTGACAAAGTAGTTTGTGGGCTTCCAAATGTCGGTTTTTAATGCCTAAGCGCATGTGCAAACTACAGAATTACGATTCCTTACTTATGACTAAAGACACCTGTAAACTGCTTTGTCACATTAACAAGTGTAGAATCAATCCCTAAAATCTGCTGTATACATATAATTATAACCATATTAGCATATCTACTTGCATTAACAATATTAGACGCAATCGAAACCAGCATGTATATAAAACCACAAACAAAAGCATGGCAACATACCGTAGAATACAAACCATCCGGCCAGTTCCCAAACCTCCACTTCTGCACAATCAACTTCCCTTCTTGCAACTCCAAATTCGTCCCCGTAACCGACCCATCAAAAATACTAATCTCACCACCAACTTCCTTACTTATCTTAGCATTACTCTGCGTAAACCCCTTCCATCTATTCTCATCCATCAATATCTCATACATATTACTCGCCCTACAACTAAACTTCTCACTCATCTTAATACTCTTAAACCCTTCCTTCCTCTTCTCCTTCTTCACCTCCACCTTCTTAACCGGCACCTCAACCGCTTTCGTCCCCGTTGCCGTCCCCGCCCCAGCCGCAGCTTTCGTACTCACTTTCTTAACCTCTAGCTCCTCTTTCGCAGGGCCGCCTTTCGCCATAGCATCAACATAAACCCGAACCTTCTCCAACACAAACGCCTTCCCTTTCGCCAAAAAAGCATCCTTAAACCTCTTCCCAAACTCCCCTTCATCTTTTACGACAACTCGTAAATCAGGATCCTCGTCAGCATTCTCGTCACTAATATACGGAACCTCCACAACTCCAGTGACGTCAGCAAGCTTGTCACCACTTTCACCCTTGGCTTCACCTGTCCAGTTAATTACTAAACTTAACTCATACCCAGGGATTATTTTTCCTTTGCGGACATTAACGTAGGCTTCGCCTTCGATTTTTTCGATGTTTTTGGTTTTTATAAATAAGCCGCCTTCACCGTTAAGGATTGTGTGGTTGGTGAGGAGGGAGGTTAATAAGGTTTTGGACCATTCGAAACAGTCGGTTTCGGACCAGTGCCAGTTGTGGACGTTGGCTCCGTCTGGTCTGTCTTCTACGATCCATCGTTTGTCTCCTTCGCCGTATTTTGCCATGTTTTTTATGGGTTTTTTTTGGAGTGGATTTAGGGGGGCGAGTGGAGGGGATATAAAGGGGAGGAAAAGTGTGTGTTTGTGTGTGTGGAAGGTTCCAGAGAGTGAAAGTGTGAAACCCTAATCACGTAGATCTGTTTTTTTTTTTTTTTATTAAGAAAGAGGATGTGTGAAGCTGGTGGATAGCTAAAAATAGAACAATCTAGAAGAGTGGTTGTGGGTTGTTCGTGGCTCGAGCAACTTGGTCAAGTAGTAATTTGAGTATCACACTTTTAGGGCCCATTTGGTTTGAAGATGGGTTCGGGGTTCTCGGGTTCAGTTCGGGTATTTCGGTTCTATCTTATTTGAACCACAATTTTTTGAAAACCTTATACCCGTGTAATGAAACTCAACCATTTCTAGTTTTAGCGACACTATCTACTTTAATGACATTTTTTAACTTTTACTGAGAGATTACGGTTTCTTATATGTCAACAAGTATTCTTGTAGTTTGATTAAACTTTTTTGATATATATAAGCAGTGAAAACACTAGATATATATAAATAAGGGATAGATACGCGGTTCTAGTTTCAAATACAAGCATGAGATGCAACTCGAGTTAATCAACAAGAATATTGCAAATTAACAATACAGTACTATGGTACGTTACATAACATTTGAGCCTCAAGATTCATAAATTAATTTGTCATAGAAATTGACGATCGAATGAGCCACCTCCAATTATAATACTTTTCAAACATCAAACTTATATATTTTTAATGTTAATTCTCATGAACTTATGTGAAAAAGGACACATGAACCACTATCAATATAAAAAGTAGTAAATCATCCAATATTCCATTAAACAACACTACATTTGAAATAGTGCGATTCTTAGGTTCCCGAACCGATACCCGTGGTTCCGGATCGAACCGAACCAAGAACTGAAAGTTGCAATATCTAAGAACCGAGAACCAGACCGTCGTTCTAAAATGCGGTACGTGTTGGGTCGGTTCCGCTTCGGTTCTCGGTCCATTTGCTCACCCCTAGTCCAGGATTTAGATTTGGAGAAAGAAAATATATTAAAAAGGTGTTTGTTTTGAGGGTATGAGAATGAGACAATCACTTCCATTCCCATTATAAATGTTTGGTTTTGTAGGTTTGGTTATGAAATTAAGAATCAAACTCATAAATATAGGTATTGTCTAAACCCAAGTAAGTTGGGTTTTTAAACTCATTCTCATTCCAATACCCATAATCATACCCTAATGTAAACCAAACATCTCCTAAAATGTTGATAAAATATTGTGTTAAATTAAGAGACAGATTATGTTTAAGACATAAATAAATAAATAAATAAATAAGAGAGAGACATGGAGAACAAAAAGGGCCCACAATCAAAACCACAAAAAACCCACTAATATTGTATGGATTTATAACACTAGGGTTGATCGCCATTTTTAAATCTCTAGTGCAAACAAAGCAAAGGTTTTAACTTTTGAACCCAAACCCTCCAACCAAAGTGCATCTTAACACTCATGAATAATTGAATATGTCCTAATCAAGGATGACGCTAATATGTGATATCTTTCATTGGACACTCCATGAATCTGTCCTAGTCAAGGATGACACACCGCATGTCAATCTTGTCCCCTCCTATGGATCACCACATGGATTATCGACCCTTAGATCGCATTCATGGATTGAACGAAACCCTAAATGCATCTCTATAAATATCAGACCATTTCCTTGAAATGGGACTAAGTCATTCTCGACACAAAAGTGCACACACCACTCACATCGTGAGTGTTACCCCAACTCTTGGTTCCGACCAAATTCTGAGGTCCTTACCGAACGTGAGAAACCAAACGATTAACTAACCTCATCTTATACGTACCTTAGGTAAACATAAGCAAATTATATAGATTAAAGAAAAAAAAAATCCCTTATAAATGTTTGTCAAAATATGTTCCATTATATGAATCAAGTGTAGTTTGACATAAGGGTCCGATTAAAATGAAAGTTATGGTCGTAAAAGTCATGGATAACCTAAAATGTAAATGTTTGCGTTTAGAGGGTTTCAGTTAATATGTTAGCTTCTCATGTTAATCTTGACTCGTGATGCGTGAATCTTCCATTTTTATTATATACTTACTATGATTTCGGATGATGAAACTTTAAATCATTGTCTCATAAGTTGCTCTCAAATAAATCTATTATGGGAAAAAGGTGTGGAGTTGGTGGTCTATGTCTTTGTCATCTATGTCCATCGTGGATATTGATGTAGGTAGTATTGTAGACCTTGGAAATGAAATCATCAAACATATCCTCCAAGTTGTTTTTTAGTGTGCTCTTTTGGCCATTTGGAAGTGGAGAAACAAGCTCGTAAACTCTTCGCTTGATTTTGTTGTTACGATTCGTTTAGAAGATACCCTCAATTAAGAGGCTAGCTGATTTGTTATAAATTATAGTTTCCAAAGAAATAAAAAGGAAGTATGTATTTCCTGGGTCGTTTCGTCCAAGTAAAGTGTGAATGGAACTTGTGATTCGGTTCGTGATCGGGTGTTTTGAATAGAAAAACGAGATATTTGGATTTTTAGACTAAAAAAATAAAGCATAAACTAAAATAAAACAATTAATAAAAAGCTCAGATATCCTAAAACGTAAATAAAACCTAAAATGTGAACTTACGGGAAATTAACGCACCTAAAAACCTAAAACTTGGAAAAATGCTTCTAAAACTCAAGTTTATTTTTAAAAAGTCCTAAACACATAAAAAGAATTTTAGAAAAAGGATTTGTATTTTTCTGATTTTTATTTTATTTTTTATGAATTAAAAACCTTTTTAAAGAAAATAAATAATTAAAAATAGCAAACTAAAAGGGAAAAATCTCAAAATTTGCAAAAAAAAACTATTTTAAAAGATCATAAACAAAATAAGCTAAGCAAATTTAGGCAAAAGTGACATCTAAACTAAAAACGCACACCAACAGGATAATCCCAAGCCTAAAAAGCAAAACCCTAGAAATGAAATTCTAATTTTTCTAAGTCCTATTTGATAAAAGAAAATTTTAGAAGAAAAAAAATATTTTTTTGAATTTTCTTCTAATTATTATGATTTAAAAACTATTTAAAAGAAATTAAATTATTAAAAATAGTAAATGAAATGGAAATATTATGAAACTTGGCAGGAAATTACTTTATATTATTCTAAACCTAGGAAAAATTTTTAAAAAAAAAATTAAAAAGCTTTTTGGAATAAGCTGTTTAAAAGCTAATAAGTTATTTAAGCTTAAAGGAAAAAGATATGTTAAAAGAATTGTTAATGAGTCACTTGGCAGAAAAGACCCAATGGCACTTATGGTTACAGGTTTGTTGTGTTGAGGTGTTGGTGTGGGTGAGATCACAGGTTCGACCCCTAGACCTAACTTTTTGCTAAAATGTGTTATTATTATTTTTTTACTTTAAAAACTTGATAATAAGCTAAAATTAGAAACTTTTTATAACAACAAACTTTTTTGAAAACTGAGATTAAGCCAGAAATACGCTGTAATTTGAAATAGTTTTAAAGGAAAAAGTTCAAAACAAGAAAAGCTAGGACTTATTTGGCTACATATAAGCTAAAATTTTAAACTAAGTACTAAATAAGCTACTGAGATCAAAACCTAACCTAAATAAGCACACTAAACCTAATAAGCAGACATGAATTAAGCTAAATAGCACAGAATCTCAAAATAAGCAAAAGCCAAATCCTAAAACTAAACAGCCCTTAGGGGGCATATTCAAGCTAGTGCATAAGTTACCATGCTAAAAGCTAAGGACTATGAACATGAAAACAACATAAGCATGTAAACCAATATTCAGACCTAAAGAGCTTATATTGAGCTTATTAAGACTGCTGATCTGTAGACTATTTGGACACTATGAAATTGCAGGCTACCAAACAGTGTGAGGAAGCAATTTTAAGCTAATAAATAAGCAACAAAATGATTAAGCTAGTGCATAAAAGTTGAAAATAGATCAAGTAAGGCAAGAAAAGAGCACAAGAAAGCAATTTTTAGGAATTTTGGACAAGTTAATAAGCTATAATAAGACCTGATAGGTAAGCAGTTTAGACATCTTTTTGGTTTTTTGGACTATTTAGACACAGATAGAAAAAAAGACCAATGACACTGAAAACTTTAAGTAACTTACTTGAGACTTGAAAACATTAAGTTGTGACCTGTTTTAGACCAACAAAAGACAGCTTAAAAAAGTTTTCTATAGATTACTACAAATGAGTTAACAACACAGATCTGAACCTTAAGATTTTGGAATTAGAACTAAAACCTTAAAAATTGATTTATAATGCTCAAATTAACTTCAAAAACATTATTAAAACTTAATTAAACCTTATTGAGTTTGATTAAATGACAAAACACCTTAAATGGCTTATGCCAAACACCCTCTTATTTTGACTGTTTTGGAATTTATAAAGGAAAAGACTAATTTAAGCTTAAATTTGGAAAGACAAGTATTCAACTAGCTTAAGTAAAGTGTAAAAGGCAATTTTAGATCGATTATAAGCACTCTAAATAAGCAAACAAATCTACGCTAATTATTTTGTATTTTATAGATTTTTAGTCAAAACTGAATGTAAATGATTTCTAAGCTACAAACATGTAATCAAAAGCAATAAAAACAAACAATAACCAGAATTTAAGCTAGATCTCAAGCAAATAAGCACATGATTAAGCAAATTAGGTAGTTTACACTAGAATGAGAATTTAAAAGAGAACTTACTTAATCCCTTGCTCTAAACAGGGATACAATATTAGTCAACAAGCTCTAGCTTGTCAAAGACAAGCTAGTAACAGTAATAAGCCCTTCCATGATTGGCTTATCATCAAAATGCTTATTTTGACTTATTATTTTCTTTTAAAAATTTTTGCAATTAAAACAGGAATAAAACAATAATAAGCTAACAAAAGCTATGATTAAGCTTAAATGAGCTTATTGGAACAGTAAACAAGAGCTTAAACAATAATATAAACTATTTTGAGAATTTAAAAGCATAAAAATTAAATAAAGACAAGAATTTAAAGGAAACTTAAATTGTATTAATTGAAATCTGGATTACAGAACAGGAAATAGAAATACAACTTAAAAGTAAATACAATAAGTAAATAAGTAAATAAGACAATGGACTCAATTTATTAAAAATTGGACAGGTTCATTGTGTGGAGAGGAGCATCTATTTATAGCTGAGGAAGAGAGCTAGGGTTTCCAAGAGATGCTTCTGGATCAATTCATATCAGCATTTGATTATCCCATCATCATATGTTCTGTTAATACAAATATCGCCTAAAAACGTTATTTATATTTTACGATATTTCTTAGTTTTGTTAACTACAAAAGATAAAGTTTATTTTTGGCAAATCATAAATATAGTTTAAAAGTCTTTTACTTAACTTCACTCAAACTACATTTACATGTTTTCACAAAGTAATTTCTAAGTGAGTATACTTTAGTTTAAGTACATGTGTTGAAAATGTCTCTTATGTATATTTAGCAAGTTTACTAAATAGGATGTCATATTAGGATATAAGTAAGCAAACTTTTTTTAGTAAAACATTCACTTGCTAAACATTTCAAACAAACATGTTTTGATTCTATACATAAACTATTTTTACAAGTATACTTTCTTTTTTAGGAATATCTAAAATTAGAAATAAAATGTTAAGTTACATCATCCCTTGCATCACACATGTCCCTTCAAGAAAACATGTGTGTAAGAAACATGTTTTATTATGTATAGATTCATACTCAAGATCTCAAAGTTGACTTTGTGAGATCTTGAGAATATTGTGTTAGATTGTGAAATATTTTGTGAAGGATTCTGTCAGACATGCTGGAGGAACCCTCGGATATAACGGACAGAACCAAATGATGGGTTCCGCCGTATCCGTGGGTTCGGCTGATTGTTGGCCTATAAATAGAAACTCACTTCTTGAGTTTTTCTAATCACTCTCTATCATAATACACTGCATATACTTCATTTCTAACTCAGTAAACTTTCATATTTGTGAGTCTTTCTTTGTAGCAAGAAGATCACGAGCGTACAAGCTTCAACACAACGTTGCAAGACTTGTCTAGCATAGCATTAGTGTAAACTAGTAAAGTTTATACTTCATTGTATTGTATCCATTTGTAGTGATCGGTTAGTATTTTAGTCCTCAAAATACTTAGAGTATCGGGAGTTGTTGTACCCTTGTAAAAGAACTATCGGGAGTGGTTGTACCCTTGTGAAAGAACTCGACATCTAGCTTAGTGTCGGAAATAGTGTGTAAGCGACGTGTAAGGTTTTCTCCGCCGGATAAAGGAGCTTGTTGACTAGTGCAAGAAAACTCTCGAGTTAGATACTCGAGGCGTGGAGTAGGGCAAGGAAAAAGAGTCCTTGTAGCCGAACCACGATAAACAATCGTGCTATGGTTTGATCGTTTCTTACTTTTATTCTTGCATATAATTTATTGTTTGATACATCTTAATTGATTATTACACGTAAAAGTATTAGTAGAAAATCAAGTTTAAAACCGGTAAACTATTCAACCCCCTTTTAGTTTTCCGCAATTGGCATCAAGAGCTACGTTACACAAGATTTTAAAATATATTGTATCTTAAAACTTGAAACGATCCATGGATTTTGAAAACTTCAAAGAAGGGCAATCTATGCAAAGACCACCACTATTTGAACCAAATGGTTTTATTTATTGAAAAAACCGTTTTGAAACTTACGTAAAATCAAAGGACATAGATCTATGGTATATTATTATTGAAGGTGATCATAAGGCTACCGGAAGTGGTCGGGATGAGGATAGTTCACTTACTAATCATAGTGATGATCAAAAGAAACTAATTGCCAAAAATAATGAAGCAAAAATGATGCTTTATAATGCCTTACCTAAGAAAGAGTATGAGAGAGTTTTTATGTGCAAAACCGCTAAAGAAATTTGGCAATCTTTAATCACTACTCATCAAGGAAATTCAAAAGTTAAGGATAAAAAAATTGATCTTCTTGTCCAACAATATGAACAATTTTCTATTCCCGAAGATGAAACTATTGATTGTGCATTTGCTAGATTTAACACTATTATTACTTCACTTAAAGCTCTTGATGAATCTTTTTGTAGCAAGAATTTTGTCAGGAAATTCCTTAGAGCACTCCATCCGAAATGGTAATGGAAAAAGATTCGGAGATAGTTAGAGGCAATAAGGAAAAAGTAAAATCTATTGCCTTAAAAGCTAGAATAGAATCAAGTGACGATGAGGAATCAAGTTCGAATAGTGATGACGAAGAAAATGCCATGGTGGTTATAGACTTCAAGAAGTTCTTTAGAAGACAAGGAAAGTTTGTAAGGCAACCTAAAGATGAAAAGAAGTCTCTATGTAAAGATCGGGATATTAAGAAAGTAAAGAATGAAAGAAAGTGTTTTAGATGCGGAGATACAAGTCACCTAATAGGAGAATGTCCAAAACCACCCAAAAGCAAAACTCAAAGTGCTTTTGTGAGTGGTGCTTGGAGTGATAGTGAGAATGATGATGAAGAGCCAACAAATGACGAAATTATGGCTCAAAGCTCAAATGAGGTACATTCTGATTCATCTTATTCTTCTATTGATGATAACACATTAGAACAACAATACAACAAACTTTGTGAGTTAAGCTTAAAAATCATAAACAAAAACAAATTTTTGAAGACTAAAAATGAATTTTTAGAAAACGAAGTTTATGAATTAAAATAAAAAGCTAAACATTTGGAAAAGAGTAAAAATATTGACACAACGTGCAAATTATGTCAAGAATTCAAACTTGAAATTGAGAAGCTTAAAATCACACAAGATAGTCTTATTAAACAAAACTCAAAGTTTAAGAAGTTTAATAAAAGTATTTGTTGTGCGGATGAAATAATGAAACTCCAAAAGTCACACTTTGATAGAACAGGGTTAGGATTCATGAAAATAGGATCAATAAGTAGTTTAAAGAAACAAGGCGAAAAAGGACAAGAAAATGACAAAACTGCAGCAATGACCCACGGAACTGACGGAACCAAATATTTGGTTCCGCCTGTTGAACCCATTGGTTCCGTGGAGACTGCTGCAGAACAGAACAGTTTAATAACTAACCGTAATGAATTTGTTAAAGTTACAAAGAAGTCAAACACTAGTTCTACTGAAACCAAACTTAAACCTGCCATTAAAATAGGAGTAGGACTTGCTAAAAATGAATTTAGAACTAGAATTACTCAACCAAGACCTAAACCGTCTATATCCAAACGCCCTTTTCCAAAGAGCAACTACAACACACAACCCTACTTTCAACATAGCTGGGGTTAAAACTTACCTAGACATCATCAAGCTCCAAACTATATGTCTTGGAACCCATATCCACCATTTCCTTACATAAATCAAGGTAATGGCATGATTAACCAAAATGGACCCATGATATATTGGGGACCAAATGTTTGAATACTTGTTATAAAATAGGTGTGCTTAAAAGTGTGTTTGGAACCGGATGAATGGATCAAAGATAGCGGTTGTTCAAGACACATGACGGGGGACAAAAGTCTTTTCTCTACCTATCAAGTCTTTGACGGAGGTAACGTTACTTTTGGTAGCAAGCTTAAAAGTAAAATCATCGGAAAAGGTACTATCTCTCATGACTCTCTATCTATTGATGATGTTGCTCATGTTGATAACTTAGGATTTAATCTTCTTAGTATTAGCCAACTTTGCCATAAAAAGTATAAAGTCCTCTTTAGTGAAAACGAAAGTAAAATACTTAAAGATGGTATAACTATAGCTAAAGGAGTTCTTAAAAACAACATATACGTCATGAAAATTGATAAAACATCTAGAGATAAACTTTGCTTTACCTCATTAGATGAGTCCTCGACTCTTTGGCATAGACGCTTAGGTCACGCTAATATGATACTTATTCAATCACTATCCTTTAAGGAATTAGTTAGAAACCTACCCAAGTTGAAATACGACCAACACTTTTGTAATGCTTGCAAAATTGGTAAACAAGTTCATAGTAGCCATAAGGCTAAAAATATGGTATCCACAACTAGATGTTTAGAACTTTTGCATATGGATTTGTTCGGTCCATCCGCTATTCAAAGTTATGGAGGGAACTTCTATACTTTGGTCATAGTGGATGATTTTTCACGATATACATGGACAAGATTTTTGAAAAGTAAAAATGAAGCTTTCGAACAATTTGAAATTCTTGGAAAGAAAATTCAAAATCAAGTAGGAAATTGCATTGTGTCTATTAGAACGGATCATGGTCAGGAATTTGATAACGAAATACAATTAGGTGAATTTTGTGACAAAAAATGGTATAACACATAATTTCTCGGCTCCTCGCACTCCTCAATCTAATGGTGTAGTAGAACGTAAAAACCGGACACTTCAAGAGATGAGTAGAACAATGCTTAACGAGCAGAATATTCCACAAAAGTTTTGGTGTAATGCCATCGACACATCAACTTATATCTTAAACCGAGTCCTAATTAGACCATTTTTAGATAAAACTCCATATGAAATATATAGAGGTAAAAAGCCAACATTAGGATACTTTTAAGTATTTGGGAGTAATGCTTTATACTAAATACAAATGATTATCTTACTAAATTTGACCCAAAGTCTTATGAAGGTGTGTTCCTTGGATATTCACAAAATAGCAAAGCTTATATTGTTCTAAACAAGGAAACTTTAAGAGTCGAAGAATCGTTGAATGTAACATTCAACGAAAGTCCACCTCCCTGTAAGACATCACCTTTGGTAGATGATGACTTAGTTGAAAGTCAAGTTGTTAATCAAATTGATTTAGAAAACGACAAGGAAGATGAACTATTAAATAGAGAAATAATCAATGTCAAAGAATCTAAAAGTCATCCATTAGATAGTGTCATAGGTAAACTTAATGAAAGAACCTTAAGATCAAAAGCTCAAAATGAAAGTAACTATTTTTGTTTTATATCAACCATTGAACCTAAAAATATAAAAGAAGCTATAAGTGATGAATCTTGGATAATAGCTATGCAAGAAAAATTAAACTAATTTATTAGAAATGATGTTTGGACACCAGTTCCTCAACTAAAGAATCAAACTATAATTGGAACAAAACGGGTCTTTCGAAATAAAATGGATGAAAACGGAGTTGTGTCTAGAAACAAAGCTAGGCTAGTAGCACAAGGTTATAATCAACAAGAAGGCATTGACTATGATGAAACTTTTGCTCCGGTTGCTAGGCTCGAGTCAATTAGAATCTTACTTGTATATGCACGCGCACACGACTTTAAACTTTTTCAAATGGACGTCAAAAGTGCATTCTTAAATGGTTTTATTAATGAAGAAGTTTATGTTGCTCAACCTCCGGGCTTTACCGATTTTGAAAAACCTAATCATGTTTACAAACTTAAAAAAGCTTTATACGGACTTAAGCAAGCTCCAAAAGCATGGTATGATTGACTTAAAACCTTCCTAGTTGACCATAAGTATACCATGGGCCTAGTTGACAACACTCTCTTCACTAAGAAGAATGAATCACACATTATCATAGTTCAAATTTATGTTGATGACATAATATTCGGATCAACTTGTCAAGAGCTTTGCAATGATTTCTCTAAAATCATGCATGACAAGTTTGAGATGAGTATGATGGGAGAACTCAACTTTTTCTTAGGACTTCAAATTAAACAATTAGAAGATGGGATATTCTTTAATCAATCCAAATACATAAAAGACATGCTTAAGAAATTTGGTCTAGAAGATTCAAAACCTATCAAAACGCCTATGTCCTTGGAAACCAAACTCACAAAGGATGAGGAAAGTGAATCCGTAGATAACACTATATATAGGGGTATGATTGGTAGTCTACTTTATCTCACGGCTAGTAGACCCGACATTATGTTTAGCGTTTGTCTATGTGCTCGTTTTCAAGAAGATCCCAAAACAATCCATCTTGAAGCCGTAAAAAGGATTTTTTTTTTTTTACGTACATCAAAGGCACTACACATCTAGGATTATGGTATCCCAATGGAACGGGTGTAGAAACCATAGTGTATGCCGACTCAGATCATGCCGGTGACTATGTTGACAGAAAAAGTACAAGTGGTATTTGTACTTTTTTTGGGCATTGTCTCACCTCATGGTTCTCAAAGAAGCAAACGACACTCGCAATCTCAACAACGGAAGCCGAATACATGTTGGCCGGAAAAGCATGTCAACAAGCTCTTTGGATGAAGCAAGCGCTTGTGGAATACGGAATTGTGACTAAAGACATATCTATCCTTTGCGAAAACAAAGGAGCCATCGACCTAAGTAAAAATCCTGTCCAACATGCTCGTACTAAACATATAGAAATTCGCCATCATTTCCTTCGTGACAATGTTCAAAAAGGAAACATCTCCATCGAGAAAGTATCCTCCGAAGACAACATCGCCGACATTCTTACAAAACCTCTTAAACGTGAACCATTTAATCTTCTTAGACTAGGACTAGGACTTATGGAACCTACTTCAGAATTCAAACGTTAAATAAAATCGTAGAAATTAAAAACAAAAATTCCATTAACCTGCAGGACTGGCGGAACCAAGAAAAACAAAGGGCGGATCCCTCTGTTTGGTTCCGCCCAGTCCATCAAAAGCCTGTACAGGTTATCTTTTTATATATATTAAACCATATAAGTCCCATACTCTATACCACTCACCAAAAATAGTTACTATTCACTTCTATATCCATTTTCACATGAAAATTAGGGTTCTTGCTCAGCCACTCTTCATTCCTACCATCATTGTAAGTATTCTAAACACAATTACTCTCCTGGTCTGTGTCTAGGAAACTCTATTTATGCACAAAAACTAAAAACTTGGGGTTATGTATAAACTTAGGAATTCATGAAGAAGATTTGTCATAAACAAAACAATTTATGTTTTTCATTAGTTAGGAACTGCATCTTGTAAGACATTATCACATTATACCAAACACCCCATGTCAAAATTTTGAAAAATCTTCTCACATTTAGGAAAAATAGCTTCTCATTGATAATACAAAATAAAAGCGTTATGTTTAAAACATCACTTGCATTATGTCTCTTGAATGCTAAAGGGGATACATTACTAATATGTATTTTCGGGTACATTCAACCGTAGCTACATTGAACTAGGGGCATTTGGATTATCTCAAAATTTACACAAAAGTTGCATAAGTAAAACCATTTTAACATTAAAATGAGTCGAGATAATCACAACTCCATATTGTTTTCATATAGGCACACACTAAAATTTTTGATACTTAAACCACTACTTAATAAGCTAAAATTTTGATAATTATGTTTCTAGGTTCATCATGCCTCCCGTAACTTTCTATGACAACAAAGACACCACCAAATACCTACCCAAACACCACATGACCAAAGGGCTAACCTCGGCCCAAGTAGAAATCTTTAAGAACCTTGAGAGGCGTTATGTTCATGAAGGTAGAACCATTGATCCTACTTTCCTTACCGGAACCAACATTAGGGAACAACTCTCTTTTATCGACTTTGATTGTCTTTTAGGCATAGATGAGCCAATTTGTCCTCGTTTTATCCTAGAATTCTATGCTTCTGTGACCCTTAGCACGGATGATGAGGGTCTCATGTCACTAAACTTTTCTATCAACCAACATGACTTTGAAATCACTTTAGATCAACTTGCTCAAGTGCTTCGTGTTCCTAATCGGGGCACATGTCTTTACACCGACAAATGGCCACTTTCAACACTTGACTCAATCCATGACCGCATTCATCCTTATGATACCCCTTTAGTGAGCAAAGAAGAAATCCGTGACCATCTTTTTGTTAGGACTTCTCACACTAGGAGAACCCGAGGAGGAGAGGAAGTAGCCAAAGACCCATTTGGAATGGAGCTCAATGAGTTAAGACCACAATTCTTAAAATGGGAGGAGATCATTAGGGCCAATGTCATTAGCACTTTAGGAAATAGGGACCATATCAACACTTGTCTTTCCTACATGCTCTATAGTGTATCCACCCGCCAAACCTTCAACTTAGCCTACTACATTGCCAAAAGGATGGCAAACATCTCGGTTTAATGTACCACCGCTCTTCCATACGGGATGCTTCTTAGCCGTCTCTTTAGGTTTTGTGAACCCATCCCTCCAATTCCTAGAGGTCTTCGCCTAGATTATCCTCTTATTCCTCATACCTTTGTGCCTTTGAGTGATGAACGAGTCTACAAAGCCAAAGGTAAACGTCCTCACCCTCCAACCTCATCATCATCATCCTCCATGAGTGAAGACGACAATCTACCAAACTCTAGGCTCCCTCCTCTTGAGTACCTCTTACAACTTCCAGCAATACCGAATGAGTCAGAGGAGTTCAAACAAACCAAAGGCGTGTGGAAATGCTTTGGGAGATACCTTGGGAAGATCTACAAGAAGGTGAACAAGAAATGAGCGAGATAAGAGGGTGTTTGGCACAAGAGTGCATTTAAACAATTTGGTCATCAAAACAATGTTATTTTATGGTTTCATGATGTCTTAGGATGATATTATGTTTATGGATTATGTGTGAACTAACAAAATTTTCAGGGGATAAGAATTTGGTATTATGCTATTTTCACTTTTCGGCCAAAATTTTGAGTGCTAGAATCGCTCTCTTAAACTATATAGGTAAGCATGTTTTTACCTGCAATTTTTGTTTCTTCCATCAACAAAAAATTGATTGCTTAAGTTTTAGGAAAAATTTCGGAATTCGGAAAACTCACGTAGTCGTGAAATACGCTCTGTCTCAAATCTGAGGCTCCACGGATACGGCGGAACCCAATTTTTGGTTTCGTCTGTTATCCAACTTGGTTCCTCCAAGTTTTCTACTAAAGGAAACGACGGAACCCAAATTTGGGTTCCGGCCGTGTTGTCGATTGGTTCCTACAGACTTCAGCAAAATTTGATTCTTGAATTTTCTGAATTTTTCTAGCAATCCTTAGGATCCAAACTTGCTTCCTACATGCTAGTTAGTATTTATCAGTAATTCTAGAGCTATCCAATCATACATTAACCAATAACACCATCATTCACGCCAAAATTTCAAATTTGCCTAAACTAACCCAAGGAACCTTTCTGATACAAGGAAGGAACCATTCATTTGGTTCCTCCAAATCCGTGGAACAACCTGACAACATGTATCCACCATGATCACATAGCATTTACTTCCCCACTTAGTCTTTCACTCCATCCAACTCCATTGGATTGACTTCCAATGATTTGACAACTTCTTGGAACTCTTCCATATGATTAGAAACCTCCAACATTGTATGGATCAACATCAAATCCAAACACCAAATTCCATATCATGCTCTTCCTATAAATTGATCAATAATACACACATCCAATTCACACCACCACCTTCACTTCTCTTAATCTCATACCTATAATCCTACCAAAGTCTTGCAATGAAAAAATCCACCACCTCATCCGAATCATCAAGACCAATTAGGAGAACCGCTAGAATAAGCATCAAACCTTGTTGTTTCAACAAAACCATCCAAGTTAGCTCATCATCTTCAAGTGATTCATCCCTCAATATTTCATCACCCATCAATGATAGCAACTTCCTAAACCTTGCTACTCCAACACCATCTCCAAAACCTTACATTACTAACAAAATCACCACTCCTCCACCAACCATAACTCCAAGTGATCCAACACCACCTTCGGCACCAAGTCAACCTTCAAAAACTCCATCACCTCAATCACCAAAAATGACACCTGTGGAACTCTTCAAGACACCACCAACATCACCACATCCATTTATGGAAACTTTGGATGACCTTCCACCAAGATCATCAAATCCACCACCATTTCCACTTTTTGATACTATGGAACAAATGGAAACTCAACAACAACCTCGGTCTCAACCAAGTAACCCATTGGATGAAAAACCTCATCAACCATCGCTAATAGAGCATTTGGCTTACAAGCATGCTAGACCTTCCATCTTTCCACAAGATCAAGATCATCCTCATCAACAACCAATGTTGTTCCATCCCATTTACAATGACATCCACGGTCCTCTTTATGGAGAACCAAGCTTTCATCATCATGATCAACAACAACAACCACCTCATGATCAACAACAACTTGGTAGCGTAGGGATTGCACCAGGCTTTACCTCTCAAGGGATCTTGAGAAGCTTACAACCCCCACCAGGAAGTGTACCTGATCGTTGTAGTATAGTATAGTGACAAGTACCGGGGGATTGATCGTTCAGCTAGGAATAGTGTCGCTAGGATTAGAAAACCTAAATACTAGTTCTAGAGATGAGGGATAATTCTTTTTGTATTTTTATATTTTTTTAGAAAGCAAGTAAATATCTCGGGTTTGAAGGATTTGGGCGGAATTAGTTGCTAGTCAACTAACCCAAAACTAAGATGCAATCAAAATAAAATACTAAAATGAAAACAAACTAATTTAAACTAAGGTTGTGAGCAATAAGTGGAGAAATGTGTTTACTTAGATTTCACTACTCCCTAGATATCTTTTACACGTTAATTACTTGTTATAGTTGCGTGGATGACGGATTGTATTCCTTAATACCATTCATGGGGTGGCGTACTTAACTCCCCAATCCTATGAGTGCCTACTTCACTCCTATGTCGAGCCGGCTAAGAAGCTCCTAACATGGGATCATTAGAATTTACTCATGCATTAAATACAACCAATAAAACCTAGTGCACATCGGTTCATGTTTCCTAAGACGTTCAAGCATGTTACCATTTGGAGATCTGCCAGTTTTCTTAAGCCTAACATTGAAATCATTCATCCAATACAACCATAAACAAGTAATCAACACATAATCAACATCTAGGTTTCATTAGATCTAAGCAAACACAAGATAAATCTAGCCTAGCATGGTGGAATCAAGACAAGCACAAGATATAGACAACCAACACATAGACATATTGATTGAATTAAAAGAATACCTATCTCAATAGCACATGTAAGCATTCAAGGGCTGAAAACCCTTGAAAAAGCTGTAAAATACGTATATGGTTCGGCCTTAGGGTTTCTCCAAACTTGTTCCTCTTTAATGAATGAAAATTAGAAAATTATATATAGATAATAGAGGCTGACGGCGTCAAGAACAACCTTGTGACGCCGTCATCTCGCAGCCAAAAGAATTCTCGAACTGCCTTGATCTATATATGACGCCGTCATGTATTCCATTTTTCCAAGCCGTCACACTTTTAACTCTTGACGGTCTACTTTGTGACGCCTTCATTTCTGCACTGGGTCGTCATGATCTTTACTCTTGATGCCGTCAGGAAAGTACTCTTGACGCCGTCAAACACTGTTCCCAGCTTGGAAAATTAAGTCTTTGGCGTTTTCTTCACTTTTATGCTCCAAAAACGTCCGAATTGCTTCCTTTTCCAGATTTCACTCCCAAAGTACCTAAAATCACAAAAGGAACGATTTAGGGCAATATTTGATCAAATAAATTCAATTCCGGGCTTAAAAGACCCCCTAAAAGTGGTTCATTTTTCGCCTCATCATATACCCTTACACTTGGGATTTGCTTGTCTTCAAGCAAATGCGCTTTTATTCTAGTCAAAATACAAGTTAGGGGTCATTTAACACTAATATAAAAGTAATTACAACAAATAATCGGTCCACTAAAGACCAAAGACAAGCACGGAGGTCATACACAAGCACCTCACAAATAGTGTTTAGATACTCACATCTCTCGGGTGTAATAAAGTATAAATTACAATATCGAAACGGAAGATATCTCTTACTACCTGTCATAGCAAAATAGATTACCATAGGCTTGGGAAAGGATCAAACCTCCACTACATGGCGTAAGCACCTAGGATAAACTATCAAAGAGGTCTTTTAAAGGGTTGTAACGTTAGGTGTAGGGATATGAAATACACGGTTTTGTTGGATATAGGCAGTCTTTACTGGTGGCGAGTTAACAATCTTGGTTAATTACATGTACAATATGGCGTTGCTAAGCCAAGACTAGACTCGACTTAAGCTAATAAATGGAAAATAACAAAAATATAAAATGAACATAGAATAAAAAGGGATGGTAGTCCGTATGTTTTTTCTCTTTTCTTTTTCTATTTTTATTTCTTTTCTTTTTCTTTTTATTGTTTTTTTTTCTATTTTTTTTTTCATACACTCTTACCCTACCATCCAAAATAATACATCATAAGGAATGAACATTCCCCTTACACTTGAATCTTTACATACTTTACAATAAACTAATCTAATGACTTGAATTAAGATAATCAAAACACTTGGAGCACTTTTAAGATTAACGTACATATGGGGGTAATAATATGATGTTCTTCCCCATTACTCCATAAAATAAGTACTTACCCATGAGTCCCAATCGTCCCAAAACAATCGTCCCAAAACAATATGTTCTTCCCCATTACTCCATGACTCGACTTAGCAACCATGTAATCAATTAGATAGTTAACTTAGGGTTTAACAAATAACAATAATGCACTAAAAATGAGCGCATACACGGAAGGCTAAGGCGATTTGGGTGTACATTTAAGTGGGGTGTAACATGTTGACATAAATAATGCCTAAAAACATTATTAACATGTTATAAATATCTCTATGTTTTAATTATCACAAAATATAAACTCATAGAACTAAAACTTGTGACATAAACAAGTATTTAGTGATTAATATTTCTCTTTACATCCAAATCACTTAAGGTATGAATAAACAAAGTGTTTAGTGCAATGTATGATCAAAGGGGTATTTAATTAACTAATGCAAAGTTTATTTAATTATATAAACATATTATATATTTTTGAAAAATACTTTTGGTAATAAAGAAAAATGTTTTATTCATACTAAATATATGAATTCAAATTTTTAACCAAAATCAGTTAGTTTTTCTCCAAATAAACTTTCCCCACTAAAAGACAAAGATTCTGACCGTTTCAGCTGGGCGGCCCCCTTAATTATAAGGGGCGGTCCCCTTAAAATTAAGGGGACCGGCCTTGATTTAAGGGGACCGGCCACGCTCCTCTGTCAGAATCTTTTGCCTATAAATACCACCTTAAACCTGGATTTTTTCCTCACCTTTTGCACTTCTAAACTTTCTGATCTAGATCCAAATCTTCATTCTTTTATCCTTTGATCATAAGTGTATAATTCTTTGTTTCAAAGTGATCCAACCTTCACCCTCTCAAGTGCAAGAGAAGAATACTTCTATCCCTCAAGACAAGAAGTATTACAACTTGTTGTGATCTCCACATCCAAGTTGTTGGTGCATCATCAAAGATCATTTACATTATTCTTTGTGAAGATTGTTGTGAATATTTGATTGTAGATAGTTGTGTTAGATATAGATTGTGTGATTAGTTAGTAGCTTGGTGTGAAGAAGAAAAGCTAGGTACTAGATTGGTGTGAAGAAGATAGGTGTGGAGTAGTTAGTTGTGAAGTAGATTGATTTGAAGAAGTTGTGTAGAAGTTGTGACTTAGGTGTGACGAAGTTGTGGTGTGAAAAGTGGTGTGTAAATTAGCGTGTAAATTGGTGTGTACGGTTTTCTCCGCCATAAGGGAGCTTGTTGATATAGTGAAGAAAACTCTCGAGTTAGGCGCTCGGGGAGTGGAGTAGGGCAAGGAAGGTGTCCTTGTAGCCGAACCACTATAAATCTCTTGTCTCGCGGTTCGATCTTTCCATCTCTTACTTATTTCATTACTTATCATTATAATATATTGTGTAGTATTAATTGTTTATATTGTACAAGACTTGAGATCACATATTATCGAATCTAAGTTTTTAAAAGCTAAGCAAAACTCTAAAACTAATTTTATAACGAAGTAAAAAAGACGTAAAACTATTCAACCCCCCTTCTAGTTTTCCACAATTGGTATCAAGAGCCACGTCTAGCAAGATTTTTAAAATATATTGTATTTTAAAACTTGTAACGATCTATGGAATCTGAAAAATATTTAGAAGGGCAATCTATGCAAAGACCACCACTATTTGAAAGTGATTGATTTTTATATTGAAAAAATAGATTCGAAACGTCTCTGAAATCAAAAGATCTTGATCTTTGGCATATTATTACCTTTGGTGATTTTCCTCCTATTCAATATAATGTTGAAACTAAAATTAATGAAATTGTATCTTTTGAAGAACAAAATGATGATTTGAAAAAGAAATTAGCAAAAAATAATGAGGCTAAAATGGTAATTTATAATGCGTTACCACGCAAAGAATATGAAAGAATTTTTATGTGTAAAACCGCCAAAGAAATTTGGGATTCTTTACTAATTACTCACCAAGGTAATAGCCAAGTCAAAGATAATAAAATAGATCTTCTTGTACAACAATATGAACAATTTACGATTCCGGAAGAGGAATCAATTGATAATGCTTTTGCTAAGTTTAACACTAGCATCACAAGTTTAAAAGCACTTGATGAGACATTTTCTAGTAAAAATTGTGTTAGGAAATTTCTTAGGGCATTGCATCCAAAATGACGAGCTAAGGTCACGGCAATCAAAGAATCAAAGAACTTGATGACGTTATCACTAGATGAACTAATTGGCAACTTGAAGGTTCATGAAGAAATCATAAGAAGAGATTCGGAAACGGTCAAAGTCAAGAAAGAACAAACCAAATCCATTGCTCTAAAAGCCAAAAAGGAACCTAGTGATGATGATGATTCAAGTGACGAAAGTGAAGACGAAGAATATGCAATGGCCGTAAGAGAATTCAAGAAGTTCTTCAAGAGACGAGGAAGATTCACTAGATCATCATGAGACGAAAGAAAAGCATTCCAAAGGAATAGAAGTGACAACTACGGGAAAAGAAAGTGCTTTAGATGTGGAAGTCCAAATCATCTCATTGGCGAATGTCTAAAGCCACCGGGTTATGAAAGTCAAGGTGCTTTTGTTAGTGGAACATGGAGTGATAGTGACAAAGAAGAAGTTGAAAAGCCAAGAGACGAAAAGTGTTTTATGGCAAAAGAAACCGACGAAATATGTTTAGGAATTGACTTGGAACCTGACGAATGGATCAAAGATAGCGGATGTTCGAGGCACATGACGGGGAATCACAATCTATTCTCTACATACAAGGCATACAATGGAGGTAACGTTATTTTCGGTAGTGACTTACGTGGAAAAATCATTGGCAAAGGTACGATCTCTCAAGACTCACTTACTATTGAAAATGTAGAGCATGTAGATAAATTAACATATAACTTGCTTAGTGTAGGACAAATATGTGATAATAAATGTAAAGTCACATTTACCGAAGATGATAGCGAAATAGTTAAGAATGGAAAAATTATAGGTAGAGGAATTAGAAAAGGTGGCATATATGTTATGAAATTAGGAAACAAACCTGAGGATAGGATATGCCTAACGACCCTAGATGAAAACTCTACACTATGGCATAGGAGATTAGGACATGCTAACATGCAACAAATACAATCTTTGGCCTCTAAGGAATTAGTTGGAAATTTGCCTAATCTAAAATATGACAAGCATTTTTGTGATGCATGTAAAATTGGAAAACAAGCTCATGCTAGTCACAAAGCCAAGAATTTAGTATCCACTATTAGATGCCTAGAATTATTACATATGGATCTTTTTGGTCCATCCGCTGTGCGGAGCTATGGAGGAAACAAATATACCTTAGTGATAGTAGATGACTACTCACGATACACGTGGACTAGTTTTTTAAGTGACAAAACCCAAGCCTTTGAAAAAACTGAAATATTTAGTAAAATAATTCAAAATAAATTAGGATGCTCAATAGTTGCCATTAGGACGGACCATGGTAGGGAATTTGATAACGAAGTACAATTCGGAAAATATTGCGAGTTAAATGGAATATCTCACAATTTCTCCGCTCCTCGTACTCCTCAATCAAATGGCGTAGTAGAAAGAAAAAATAGGTCACTACAAGAAATGAGTAGAATTATGTTAAATGAACAATCCATCCCACAAAAATTTTGGTGTCACGCCGTAGATACATCAACTTATATTTTAAATAGGGTATCAATTAGAAGAATTCTAGGAAAAACTCCTTATGAGTTATTAAGAGGTAGAAAACCAAACTTAAGCTACTTTAAGGTATTTGGAAGTAAATGCTATATTTTAAACACTAAGGTCTATCTCACTAAGTTTGATCCAAAATCATACGAAAGAATATTTTTAGGATACTCACAAAATAGCAAAGCATATATAATACTTAACAAACACTCCATGAAAGTAGAGGAATCACTAAATGTAACATTTGATGAAACACCACCACCTCCTAAAACATTACCTTTAGAAGATGATGATTTAGTTGAAGATGAAGCTATTGAGGTTAGTAAAACAAAACCCATAGAAAATGATAATGAAGACATTTACTTAGAAAATAACGAAACTGTTAATATTAAAGAATCTAGATCTCATCCATTAGATAATATAATAGGACATCTTAACCAAAGAACCCTTAGGTCACAAGCCCAAGATAAAAACAATTTCTTTTGTTTCCTCTCAGCAATAGAACCTAAGAATATTAGCGAGGCTTTAAAGGATGAAAGTTGGGTTATAGCTATGCAAGAAGAATTAAATCAATTTAAGGCGAATGATGTTTGGGAATTAGTCCCAAATCCAAAGGATATGACCATCATAGGAACCAAATGGGTATATAGGAATAAGTTAGACGAGAATGGAATAGTTACTAGGAATAAAGCTAGGTTAGTTGCCCAAGGTTATAATCAACAAGAAAGAATTGATTATGACGAAACTTATGCCCCTGTAGCTAGACTAGAATCGATTAGGATATTACTTGCCTATGCTTGCGCCCTAGATTTTAAGTTATTCCAAATGGATGTGAAAAGTGCATTCCTTAACGGTTTTATCAATGAGGAGGTATATGTGGCACAACCTCCAGGATTCATTGACTTCGCAAAACCTGATTATGTTTATAAGTTAAAGAAAGCTTTGTATGGACTCAAACAAGCTCCCAATGCTTGGTATGATCGATTAAAAGCTTTTCTTATTAAACATGATTATTCCATGGGAATGGTAGATAACACTCTTTTCACTAAAAGGAAAGACCCAAATCTTATCATTGTCCAAATATATGTTGATGACATTATATTTGGATCGACTTGTCAAGACATGTGTGATGAATTTGCCAAAATCATGCATGATGAGTTTAAGATGAGTATGATGGGTGAACTTAACTTCTTCCTAGGATTACAAATAAAACAATTAGAAGATGGAATATTTTTTAACCAATCTAAGTACATTAAGGAAATGCTTAAGAAGTTTGGCCTAGAAGACTCAAAACCCATGAAAACTCCCATGTCTACGGAGGTAAAGCTCACAAAGGATGATGAAGGTGAGTCCGTAGATAACACCAAGTATAGAGGAATGATAGGTAGTTTACTATACTTGACGGCAAGTAGACCCGACATCATGTTTAGTATCTGCCTTTGTGCCCGTTTTCAAGAGGATCCCAAAACCTCTCACCTAGAAGCGGTTAAGCGTATCTTCCGATACGTTAAAGGCACTATACACTTAGGATTATGGTATCCTAAGGAATCCGGCATAGAAACCATTGTCTATGCGGATTCGGATCATGCGGGAGACTATGTAGATAGAAAGAGCACTAGCGGTATTTGCACGTTTATGGGATGTTGTCTAACGTCTTGGTTTTCGAAGAAGCAAACCGCTCTTGCTATTTCTACCACCGAAGCAGAATATGTAAGCGCCGGAAAGGCATGTCAACAAGCACTATGGATGAAACAAGCTCTCGTAGACTATGGCATTAGGTTAGAAAATGTCCCCATTATGTGCGATAACAAAGGTGCGATAGATTTAAGTAAAAATCCGGTGCAACACTCTAGGACTAAACACATAGAAATACGTCACCATTTTCTTAGGGATAATGTACAAAAAGGAAATATATCTATAGAAAAGGTTGCATCGGAAGACAACATTGCGGATAGATTCTCAAAACCCCTTAAGCGTGAATTATTCAACCACTTGCGTTTAGGATTAGGAATGATGGAACAAGTTGACTAAATTATATTGAATTATTTCAAATTTATACTTGCATGAAATTCATTTTTCTTCCATTTCACCTTTTCTGAGTCTAGGAATCTATTTCGCACAAACTTAAAGATTGAGAAAATTTATTTTCTTTGCATAAACCTTTTTGTAAAACTCAATCAATTTTCTCTAAAAATTATTCTCACAATCTAGGAACCCCATGAAGATCATTTTCCTTGCATTGTTGACTAATTCTAAAAACATTGTATTTCAAAATCATGCATAAATTCTCACATAAATTGTCAAGGTATATAATCTAATATATGTCTTTGACATTCATGATCGAGCAAAAATTGAATCAAGGAGATTATTTGGATTGTTTCTTAGGATCGTTATTTCTTTTTGCTTCTAGGAGTCGAAACAATCACAACTCCACATTTGTTGCATATAGACACTCACTAGGACAAATTCACTAATAATGGTGTCATCTTGATCCATCATTAGTTGTTCACTCACTAATTATCCTTGCCTTTAATCTAAGATAGATGCCTTAGGAAGCTTAATTGTGTTTGCCTTTATTTGCCTCCTCTTGCTTATTATATGTTGATTATTTGCTCTTGTGTTTATGTGTTTTTGCATGCATGCAATATCTTGATTAGATTAGACTCTATATTGCCTAAGAGAATTGAACTTGCTTGAATTCTAATCCAAACACATAACCTTTCTGCAAATTTTCTGCCAAAAACCCAATTCTGGCAACCTGGAAATCACCAGATGGGCGGCCCCCTTAATTTTGTAAGGCGGCCCCCTTAATCATTAAGGGGACCGCCCCCTAATTAAGGGGACCGGCCATCTGATGGTCGGGTTTACAGAATCTTTTCTGCTTTTTAGCCCATTTCAACCTACATTTCCTATTTTTCACCAACACATTTTGTCCTAATCCCCCAAACAAACCTTATCCATCCTTAAACACACAAATCTTACACTATAAATATCCCCAATCCTCAAAATTCTCCATTCATCCCATCATGAACTCTCCAAACAAACCAAAATCAAAAGCCTCAAGGCTAGCAAGGATGACGGAAAAACCCGTTTGGCGAAGAAAAAGCCCTCGAAACAAATCCATCATCATAAATGAAGTTGGAAGTCATTCCACACCCCTAACTTCTTACTTCCCAAACTTTGCATCAAACCAACAAGGTCATTCATTTGATCCTCTTTACAAACTATACAACATTGGCCAAACATCTTCCTTCAAGCCAAACTACACCTCTCAACCTCCAACCACTTATAATGATCCATACAAGTTTGATCAACCATCAAACTACAATTCCAACTACACAAACCAAACTCATCCATACCAAACCTATGATCCCCTCCACATTGCCATGGAAAAACAAAAGTTCCGTGATGAAATAAACCAAATCCATGATCTTAGTGATCTCCTTGCTATGCATCTTGCACAACGCAACAAAGGGCAACCTCCATCATCACCCTATGCAAATTGCCTTCCCCACTCTCTCAACTTGGATCAAGTTACAAACCACACTCACTTTTGCCCTTGTTGCATATTCCTTCAAAAACAAATCCTCTACTTGAGTGAAGATATTTCTTGGATTGAATATCTTTTCACTCGTAATCATCCAATACCACCCTTAACACGATACAACATCGTGAGATCCACTTCTTCCGCTCCACACTCCACTCCATATCCCTCTCAATCAAACATCTAAGCTTTATGCTTATGTTTCTCTTCAAGCAAATAAAACGATCAACCATGGGTTGCAAGCAAGTCCAAGTGCTCTCTTAGGCAATATAGGACTATGTCTTTTCTTTTGTGTTACTTTTATCAATATGCTTCAAGCATATTGAATGTTGTAATGCTTATCATTTCTATAATGCTTGAATGAATCTATGTTTAGTTGCATAATTGTTGCCTTGCATATATGTGTATCTTGCTCTCTTCAAATATTGTTGTAGCAATGATCTCCATAGCTCGTTCCCTTGGTGCTCTCAAATGAGGGGGAGCATTCTACCCGTTTAAACTTCCCTCGCGAAGCTTACTCGGCTTAACCTTTTTTATTTTACAAAAAGGGGGAGAAGAGAAATGTAAACTCTATAATACTTGTCTAAAACAAGTTTTAGATATATTGAGTTTAAGGTTTTGTAATAATAAAAAAGGGGGAGATTTTTGACATAAATAATGCCTAAAAACATTATTAACATGTTATAAATATTTCTATGTTCTTCCCCATTACTAATGCCCAATCGTCCCAAAACAATCGTCCCAAAACAATATGTTCTTCCCCATTACTCCATGACTCGACTTAGCAACCATGTAATCAATTAGATAGTTAACTTAGGGTTTAACAAATAACAATAATGTACTAAAAATGAGCGCATACACGGAAGGCTAAGGCGATTTGGGTGTACATTTAAGTGGGGTGTAACATGTTGACATAAATAATGCCTAAAAACATTATTAACATGTTATAAGTATCTCTATGTCTTAATTATCACAAAATATAAACTCATAGAACTAAAACTTGTTACATAAACAAGTATTTAGTGATTAATATTTCTCTTTACATCCAAATCACTTAAGGTATGAATAAACAAAGTGTTTAGTGCAATTTATGATCAAAGGGGTATTTAATTAACTAATGCAAAGTTTATTTAATTATATAAACATATTATATATTTTTGAAAAACACTTTTGGTAATAAAGAAAAATGTTTTATTCACACTAAATATATGAATTCAAATTTTTAACCAAAATCAGTTAGTTTTTCTCCAAATAAACTTTCCCCACTAAAAGACAAAGATTCTGGCCGTTTCAGCTGGGCGGCCCCCTTAATTATAAGGGGCGGTCCCCTTAAAATTAAGGGGACCGGCCTTGATTTAAGGGGACCGGCCACGCTCCTCTGTCAGAATCTTTTGCCTATAAATACCACCTTAAACCTGGATTTTTTCCTCACCTTTTGCACTTCTAAACTTTCTGATCTAGATCCAAATCTTCATTCTTTTATCCTTTAATCATAAGTGTATAATTCTTTGTTTCAAAGTGATCCAACCTTCATCCTCTCAAGTGCAAGAGAAGAATACTTCTATCCCTCAAGACAAGAAGTATTACAACTTGTTGTGATCTCCACATCCAAGTTGTTGGTGCATCATCAAAGATCATTTACATTATTCTTTGTGAAGATTGTTGTGAATATTTGATTGTAGATAGTTGTGTTAAATATAGATTGTGTGATTAGTTAGTAGCTTGGTGTGAAGAAGAAAAGCTAGGTACTAGATTGGTGTGAAGAAGATAGGTGTGGAGTAGTTAGTTGTGAAGTAGATTGATTTGAAGAAGTTGTGTAGAAGTTGTTACTTAGGTGTGATGAAGTTGTGGTGTGTAAATTGGTGTGTACGGTTTTCTCCGCCATAAGGGAGCTTGTTGATATAGTGAAGAAAACTCTCGAGTTAGGTGCTCGGGGAGTGGAGTAGGGCAAGGAAGGTGTCCTTGTAGCCGAACCACTATAAATCTCTTGTCTCGCGGTTCGATCTTTCCATCTCTTACTTATTTCATTACTTATCATTGTAATATATTGTGTAGTATTAATTGTTTATATTGTACAAGACTTGAGATCACATATTATCGAATCTAAGTTTTTAAAAGCTAAGCAAAACTCTAAAACTAATTTTATAACGAAGTAAAAATACGTAAAACTATTCAACCCCCCTTCTAGTTTTCCACATAACAAATTCTTCCTTTAAGTAAGATGCTTAAAGTTAGAAACGAAAAGATAGGCTCGGAGGGGTGTACTAGGGATTTCGTGTACTAAAAATGAGTACAACGCTAAGGTGTAGGAAAAATTAGTTGACTTTACTAGCCAAATAATATGACTTAAATGGTCAAGTAATTATGATACGGGTTTAACACAAGGGTGATCCTAATGCCTCTTATCATGTAGTAAATCCTACCACACGAATGTAGTCTCACTAGCGGTCTCGGGATGCATCACTAACGCAAGTTCTAGAATCTAAATGCTACCGGTACACTCATAGGTACTAATAGTAAATGCTTTCCCTATCAAATCTAAATGCGAACCTCACATATTTGGGTGGAAAATTTTTCTGAATGATACGGTTATGTGCTAGTCATACAATCTCCTATCCATGAGACGCTTGCTATGGCTAAAGTTTCACTCCTAAATGTTGTAAAAAAATTTTAATTTGGCGCTAAAATTGCACTAACAAGTATTTCTCATAGTTTTATTACACATCTACTATCAAACAAGCAAACTCAAGCGAAAGTGTATTTGTAAGGTATCATCATTTTACCCTCCCCTTACACTTAGGATGAACATTGTCCCCAATGTTCAAGTAAAGAGTGCAAAAGTGAAATAAGTAAAACAAATGAAATCAAATACTCCCTTGATTCGCTCGGTATAGATAATAAGGTGGCTAAGTTAAATCTTCCTCCAAGAAAATGAACAATCAAAGCTTCCCTTCCAGAATAATAAATCATCTTCTTGTCATACATAACCTGTAAATCCTGAGAAAACAAATAAAGCAACCTCGCATAAAATCGGTGGCAATCTACATAAGTTACTAAATCCTAGAAAACAAAATAAGATATAATGCTTGTGGAATGAAGTTTGCAGATTTCCTGGAGATTATAAAACTTAATAATTCAACAAAAACTTTAAAACTCCGTTAGAAAAACAAAACTGGTAAAATTTCCAGATATTTACACGTGACGCCGTCAAGAGCAAGCTCATGACGCCGTCAGAAGTGACCTGCAAAAATTCTTATGTTAAGTTCCCGGAAAATTTATGGAAAAACTTGGTCCTACTTCCTGGAAAATCCTGCAAAACTTCATTATGACTCGATATTGTGGAGAATCATGATCGGTTTGTTTCTTTAAAACATATTTGGGGTTTCCCCTTACACTTATCTTTTGCAAAAATACTTTTAGGTGGAGTTAAGACTAGGCTAAACAACAAAGTAAAGTATTTCCACTTTTTAGTTTAGAAACATGATCTCCCATCAATAAAAATAAAGCATGCATACGGAAGCAAATAACAAACAAACAAAATAAAAATCACACAGAGCATGGGTTGCCTCCCAAGAAGCGCTTTTCTTTATTTACGAGTCTTGTAGCTAGACTCAAGGTCATGGATTACTACATGACCTTATCGTTGGTTTCACTCTCTGATTGTAAATGTTCTTTGTAAAAACCAATCACCTTTTTCTCAACCGCTCCTATAATCCTATGGGCAAATTCCTTATCGACTTTATACTTTGGTCCTAAAGCCAAGCAATCTTTGTAGAAAAGACTCCTCTTTTCCCAAACATAATCCATGCCCTTTTTCTTATCCTCTTCATTGATGTCCTCAAAAGCACCAACGTTATCCTTTTCAAATCGGGATATAAAGCGAAATTCTTTCATTCTATTAGGCATCCTATAAGTGATCCTATCGGTACTACTTGCAAATCGGATTGTCCCTTCTATCTCATCGTATTCTAACTTGGACTCTTCAACAAACGGTTTACCAAACACAACGTTGGACAATCGACAATCAATAACATTAGCAAGATCTTCCACAATCATAAAGTCGGTGACAAAAGTGAAATTCCCAACAAAGACATGTAGACCTTTAACTCTCCTGACAAAGTTACAAACTCCACCGGGGTATTTGGGATCTCTTCTAAGTTCAAGTCTTGTTTTCACTATATCATTTGAGGACATAATGTTGATTGGGGATTTGAAGTCAATGTAAGCATTGTCAACGTGTCTATACCCAATCATACATGGTATCTTAGCATTCTTAGGATCACCTCTCTTTATCTTAGGTTCGATTATAGTAAAAGGAGATCGCGGGTTATCAATAAGATTATTATAATATGCAATATCCTCCTTAGTGGGGTATAGATTAAAATAATCATTTAGCTTCGGATCTATTTCCCCCTCTTCAAGTTCCTCAACAACATTCACAAAATCATTAGGCCCTAGGTCCTCATTTGAATACAAGGCGGTCGCTAGGTCACTAAATGCATGGTCGAGCTCAACCTTAATCAACCTATTAAGCTCCCTAAGTTCTCTAATCTCACTCTCAATTTGTTCACGTAACACAACCACTTCTCTAGGGGAACGGGGTGGATTCGCGTTTTCCATAATGGTCAACGGAATAGTCAATGAATTTAATTTACTAACAAAAGCACGAAGAAAAAGATAGACTAAAGAGAACCTAAAAATAAAAATAAAATCTTACTAGAACGGAATCTAGCAAGTAGACCTAATAAAAAGAGATTCTAACCTAGACAATAATTATTCCCCGGGCTGCGGCGCCAAAAACTTGGTAGCGTAGGGATTGCACTAGGCTTTACCTCTCAAGGGATCTTGAGAAGCTTACAACGCCCACCAGGCAGTGTACCTGATCGTTGTAGTATAGTATAGTGATAAGTACCGGGGGATTGATCATTCAGCTAGGAATAGTGTCGCTAGGATTAGAAAACCTAAATACTAGTTCTAGAGATGAGGGATAATTCTTTTTGTATTTTTATATTTTTTTAGAAAGCAAGTAAATATCTCGGGTTTGAAGGATTTGGGCGGAATTAATTGCTAGTCAACTAACCCAATACTAAGATGCAATCAAAATAAAATACTAAAATGAAAACAAACTAATTTAAACTAAGGTTGTGAGCAATAAGTGGAGAAATGTGTTTACTTAGATTTCACTACTCCCTAGATATCTTTTACACGTTAATTACTTGTTATAGTTGCGTGGATGACGGATTGTATTCCTAAATACCATTCATGGGGTGGCGTACTTAACTCCCCGATCCTATGAGTGCCTACTTCACTCCTATGTCGAGCCGGCTAAGAAGCTCCTAACATGGGATCATTAGAATTTACTCATGCATTAAATACAACCAATAAAACCTAGTACACATTGGTTCATGTTTCCTAAGACATTCAAGCATGTTACCATTTGGAGATCTGCCAGTTTTCTTAAGCCTAACATTGAAATCATTCATCCAATACAACCATAAACAAGTAATCAACACATAATCAACATCTAGGTTTCATTAGATCTAAGCAAACACAAGATAAATCTAGCCTAGCATGGTGGAATCAAGACAAGCACAAGATATAGACAACCAACACATAGACATATTGATTGAATTAAAAGAATACTTATCTCAATAGCACATGTAAGCATTCAAGAGCTGAAAACCCTTGAAAAAGCTGTAAAATACGTATATGGTTCGGCCTTAGGGTTTCTCCAAACTTGTTCCTCTTTAATGAATGAAAATTAGAAAACTATATATAGATAATAGAGGCTGACGGCGTCAAGAACAACCTTGTGACGCCGTCATCTCGCCGCCAAAAGAATTCTCGGACTGCCTTGATCTACATCTGACGCCGTCATGTATTCCATTTTTCCAGGCCGTCACACTTTTAACTCTTGATGCTCTACTTTGTGACGCCTTCATTTCTGCAATGGGTCGTCATGATCTTTACTCTTGACACCGTCAGGAAAGTACTCTTGACGCCATCAAACACTGTTCCCAGCTTGGAAAATTAAGTCTTTGGCGTTTTCTTCACTTTTATGCTCCAAAAACGTCCGAATTGCTTCTTTTTCCAGATTTCACTCCCAAAGTACCTAAAATCACAAAAGGAACGATTTAGGGCAATATTTGATCAAATTAATTCAATTCCGGGCTTAAATGACCCCCTAAAAGTGGTTCATTTTTCGCCTCATTAGTAACATCTTGGTACATCAACTTCAAGATGAAATGAGGTTTATCCTTAACCACATCTTGGGGCGTATTAACGCCATCTCTCACTTGCCTCAAGCCTAGAGCTTTTTTAGGATCAAATAATGGTAGAATTTCACTTAGGACCCTTTTCATTTATAGGTGTAGTTGTCATTTCACCTTGTTTGTTTTTTGTTCAATAGTAGACTTTTTTCAAGTCTTTAGGTTTGACTATTTATAGTCAAAGTTTAAATTTTACTTGAAATTAAATGGTTCTACTTATATATAGTGTTGGTCATTATTTTTTGGTTATTTGTTACTAAATAGTTGTTGTCATGTGATGAATGCTTATTCTCTTATACTTGGTATTATGCTCTCATCCTTATCTCTACAACAAACTAACCTTTTCTTGTAGGACCAAAATCCATGTATCCTCTCTTGGCACTTCATTTAGGGGGAGTATTGTCCAAGGGGGAGCATTTGGCTTGACACATTTCCGCTTCGCTACTCTTCTTTTTGTTTCGACAAAAAGGGGGAGATAGGATATATTTTACCAAATCAACTTTAAATACATCATTTAAAATGACATACTCAAAAGTTGAAATAATCATATGAAATGTAAATTTTCAGAAGGCTCAAAATCTATAATTATCCATTTGCGTAAAAACAAAATCTATGTTTTGTCGTCAACAAAAAGAGGGAGATTGTTAATACAAATATCGCCTAAAAACGTTATTTATATTTTATGATCTTTCTTAGTTTTGTTAACTACAAAAGATAAAGTTTATTTTTGTCAAATCATAAATATAGTTTAAAAGTCTTTTACTTAACTTCTCTCAAACTACATTTACATGTTTTCACAAAGTAATTTCTAAGTAAGTATACTTTAGTTTAAGTACATGTGTTGAAAATGTCTCTTATGTATATTTAGCAAGTTTAATAAATAGGATGTCATATTAGGATATAAGTAAGCAAACTCTTTTTAGTAAAACATTCACTTGCTAAACATCTCAAACAAACATGTTTTAATTCTATACATAAACTATTTTTACAATTATACTTTCTTTTTTAGGAATATCTAAAATTAGAAATAAAATGTTAAGTTACATCATCCCTTGCATCACACATGTCCCTTCAAGGAAACATGTGTGTAAGAAACATGTTTTATTATGTATAGATTCATACTCAAGATCTCAAAGTTGACTTTGTGAGATCTTGAGAATATTGTGTTAGATTGTGAAATATTTTGTGAAGGATTCTGTCAGACATGCTGGCGGAACCCTCGGATATAACGGACAGAACCAAACGATGGGTTCCGCCGTATCCGTGGGTTCGGCTGATTGTTGGCCTATAAATAGCAACTCACTTCTTGAGTTTTTCTAATCACTCTCTATCATAATACACTGCATATACTTCATTTCTAACTCAGTAAACTTTCATATTTGTGAGTCTTTCTTTGTAGCAAGAAGATCACGAGTGTACAAGCTTCAACACAACGTTGCAAGACTTGTCTAGCATAGCATTAGTGTAAACTAGTAAAGTTTATACTTCATTGTATTGTATCCATTTGTAGTGATCGGTTAGTATTTTAGTCCTCAAAATACTTAGAGTATCGGGAGTTGTTGTACCCTTGTAAAAGAACTATCGGGAGTGGTTGTACCCTTGTAAAAGAACTCGACATCTAGCTTAGTGTCGAAAATAGTGTGTAAGCGACGTGTAAGGTTTTCTCCGCCGGATAAAGGAGCTTGTTGACTAGTGCAAGAAAACTCTCGATTTGGATACTCGGGGCGTGGAGTAGGGCAAGGAAAAAGAGTCCTTGTAGCCGAACCACGATAAACAATCGTGTTATGGTTTGATCGTTTCTTACTTTTATTCTTGCATATAATTTATTGTTTGATACGTCTTAATTGGTAATTACACGTAAAAGTATTAGAAGAAAATCAAGTTTAAAACCGGTAAACTATTCAACCCCCTTCTAGTTTTCCACATGTTCCTAATCACAGCCATTAGATCAATCAGTGATGTGTGGCAGCCAATCAAGGAGCTCCATTTGTTCACTTTGTCATTCCATAGCATCACACTCTCTGCCATGTCAGAGTGTTTCTAGAATGTGGGGTTAAAAGGGGTGATGCAGGGTAAATGGGGGAAGAAGAGGTAACAGTGAAAGGGTGGGAAAAAGGCGCGTGTAATTTTTTTATTACTTGTTTATGATTTTGACTTTTTGTTGACCGGGTTTAATAAGGGGAATACGGGTAAAGGGTTTGATTTGGACCCGAGTTATGATTAGTGATGTGTTGGGCTTGGATTCTAATAAAAAGGGTGTGGGCTTGGTTATGTGTTTTGGTCTGGATTGGTTGGGTTTTATTTGTTTATTGATCCATTTAAAATATGTAATAGGTAACAAGGTTAGTATAGTTAGGCTTTTAAGGACCATCTTGCATATAAAGGATTTGTATTGCAAAGTTTGGACTCAAATTGCAAAAAATCTCTTCAAGGACTATTTGTGACATGTAATCATTCTTGAGGACTGATTTTGATATCTTGAATATACATATGATCCAAGCTTGTAAATTCATCCCCAATGGCCCAACCTCAGCTTTTAATCCCATTTACGTGCCCGTTTTTGTCGTTTTTTCATGATTTTTGTCCATTTCTTTCATATCCATTTCTGCACATACATAAACACAAAAACAACATATATTTGACATTTTGAAATGCTTTTGGTCTTTTTGGTCTGTTTTATTAGGTAAAAAGTATGTGTAATTTAACACATACCACTAGCCAAGCTTTGGATTTCTTCTAGATGCTCGCTACAGGCAGCCAATTGGAGCCGCTAGATTTCGAATCATAGTGAGTTTTTTTTTTTTTCTTCTTAGAATAATCACCTGAAAATGTATATAACTTAACACTTTTTTTAGTGTTGTTTAGTCTTTTTTTTTTGTAGCATATACCTAACCTTTTGAATTTCGGGCTTTGTACGTATTTAGTTCATGTATAATGACCGTTTAACCATTCGCTGTTAATAGGGTGGTTATTTAGGAAAAAATTTATAACAAAATACATACAAATGTCAAAATTCAATAGTTGAAGTGTATAATAGCAAAAAAGAAAATAAAAATGTTATACACAATAACCGAAAAAACATTGTCCAATATTTGTTTGCTCATTCTTGGAGCAGTTTTTCTAGAAAGATATTTTCTACACTTTCAGGAAGAAAAAAAAAATGGCTCTAGTTATATATGAAATTGAACTCAATGGCTATGTTTGGCGACACGTAGCAGTAGCAGTAGCAACAAGCAGTAGCAGTAAGCAGTAAGTAGTAGCAGTAAAAGCGTGTTTGATAACGTAGTTGTAACTGTAATTATAAAGTGTTAAACAAGTAAATGTTTACCGCTTGTCGCTTGCTGCTTCTCCAGGAAGCATTTAAGATTGGAGCGGTTAATCATGTTTCAGACACTTGTTGAGGTGTTGCCAAACAAGTAAGATAATGCTTACCGCTTGTCGCTTATATCTCTTAAACGCTTCAAAAAAGTTGTTGCCAAACATAACCAATATCGTATTGGGATAAAGAATATATAAAAACCAAAACTTTAAAATGAAAGTAAAATAAATAAATAAATAAAAAGTTGCGACGCCTGAGAGATTCGAACTCTCGCGGGGAAACCCCATGTACTTAGCAGGCACACGCCTTAACCACTCGGCCAAAGCGTCTGTTTGTTTGATTTTTATTATTTCACTATATATAATACGAAAAGATTTTTTATTAATTTACAACCTTACCAGTTACCAGTGCTATTTAGCCTTCAAAAGGATACAATTTTATTTTTTTATTATTATTTTTTTTTAGAAAGGCTCAAACGGTTACAATTTGTCTAAGCGTAGATTAATTCTTTCCCAGAAGATCATTCGGAGTCACCAAAAGAATTCGAGCTCAAAATGATTTTCGCTCTCACTTGATATCAACCTTTCGACATTTATCGATTATGGTCTATGTGTCAATGTAAATAATGTTGCATTGTTGCAAAATCGACCTTTGCAGTTGGTTTCATGTACCTTAAACAGTATGACTTGCACATTCTTCAAAATAGGCTATTCTTGCTCTCACTTGATATTGACCTTCTCAACCTTTTATTTATAAAGTTTGCCATTTTCTCGTTCTGCATATACTTATTGAAACTTGAATTATGTGTTTAATCGTTTATTTAGAAAGTTTGGCATTTTCTCGTTCTCTGTGCGCGTATACTAATTTCAAGTTACAAGACTTCTACTCGACTTTTTAGTTTCCTGCACCATTCTTGAAACCTTCTGGAGTAGTTATCAATGCCAAACTATATGTCGTTACACATGAATTGCAAAAAGTATAAAAGTAGTAGAAATGCTAAAATGGGCAGGGCGAACTTGCTGAGTAACGACTAAAAGAAAATGTAAAAATTAATTATGGTGGATCAACACTTCGTTAAGTGAACAAATAAATAATATAGTGAAAAAATTACGGAGTATATCGTTAATCAGAACTTTTTTTTTATAGAACGGCAACTTTTACTCCTACCCCACCTATCTCACAAATAATACCTCACAATGTCTCCAATAAGCCACTCACATACATAACACTAGACCAAAGGCTTTGGGTTAATCATAACTTGGTTTACAAGTTTCTCATGCATTTGTATACTTTCTAACCCATTTGGTACGTTTCTTATTTAGTTAACTGTTTTAGTACTAGTCGCTTTATGCAATAACGATAGAACATAACCGTATGTAGTAGAGCATGTAGCTAGGCTGAGCTGGTCTCAAGATCGGTTCACAATGTGTCATATGTATATGGAGTACTTCCTTAAGGACCAAATCATTAGTCGAAATGTGTAAAGCTAGTTTACTGACACCAGTTATTGAACGATTTATTTGGACCATGTAAGTTAGCATCATAATTAGTGATATCACATCTACTAAAATGATCCTGCTCTGACGTGTACACTAATCACTTATACCATATGGACTAATCGACAAGGAAACTATGGAATTATGAAAATGTACAGAGTCTTCTTTCTTGATACAAAACTGTACATTAATATTGGTATTATGTGATTTGGTTTTAAAATATATACCAACAAGAATTAGAATGAAAAGGAGAGAAAATCATACAAAATTTTGAATCATTTCCCTAACTTCTTCAATCACAAGCCACGCTTTATGTCCTCCGATCACTTCTGCTTTCATCTCTCCGTCCTTCCACAACTACATATATGCAACATTAACCCTAGATTAATTACATAACTAAGACATTAAGTACATTAAAACACCTTATAGACGACAGTTCACAATTAAACGCACCTGAATTGTTGGCATTTTCTGCATCAACAAAACAATACCAACAAACATAAGATCAGCTGATTTATTTGTGACATCAAAATCAACTACATCTATGGAATTCAAATATGGGAAATGTTACGTACAGAGATATTTCCACGTTTCACAAGTGCTTGTGGTACCTTGTTGACATCCACGTAATAAAATTTGAGCCTAATCAATAATTCATGAGCAGATAAAGAAATGTCAAACAACCACCAAAAATAAATCTTAAACATAATATACACAAGGTATAGATCAAACCGAAAACTGTTTATATCAACATATATTAAGAATGTACTTGGTGTCGAATTCTGCAGCCAATTTCTCCAATTTAGGCTTCAAGTATATGCATTTTCTGCACCAAGAAGCCATCCTACACAAAACACAGATAATTCGATATACTTTCTTATGTGTTTCTATGCAATCGTTAAAGAAAATATTGTAAAAAAGTTACATGCTTGTGTACTTACCTTACTTGTAGAACTTATCATGCTGATTTAGACATTATTTTAACTTTTAAGTAACATTTTTCTTGGTTTTGATTTATTTTTCAAATGATTAATGTGAAACAATTGTGAAACTACGTTTATTATGACAACAAATATGGCAATAGTGAAACATATTTACCAAGTTTAATGACCAAAATGTGCGCGGTAAAAAATGGGGTAGGGGGGGTCCTAAACACAACCCGGAACTTATTTGTGCGTCTTTAATGCACGATAAATGATCACTTGAGCATATTCAAATATCAAATGATCAAGAGTTCATGCAGCAAAAACATCATAAGCCTGAACAAACATTCGGGTATTCAATAAAACGCATTACAGAACATAAAAAATAAGCCAAAAACAAACACATACCAATCAATAATAATAGGCTGAGAACATTGTTTAGCTTGCTCCAAAATAATTTCCAAATGATCAGCATCAGTAATAGGCTCCATTTCCACGAAAGAAGGTCTTGATAAGTCCCAAAAAGCTTCAGCTTTACAATCTCTTTTCACAACTCTTTTCCATTGATCATTTTTCCTTCCATCAAAACCAAGCGCATTAGTTTTTACTGAATTTGAGCAACACCCATTACCCCAATATTGCAGTTGTAGTGGCTGATGATGATATTGGTCTCTGTGATGGACTTCTTTGTAAAGAATATGTGAATTTGGTGCCAGGATCGACATTTTTTTTAAAAAAAATTTGGTTTCTTGCTTGGGGACTTTTGAAAAAGATAAGATATTTTTAGAGTGATAGGATTTAGTGGAAAATGAATATTTTAAGATTTTAATCGAATTGGACTAGAAAGTGTAGAAAAAAATGAGATATATATTAGACTTATCCGAAAGGTGGGTTGGAGAATGGATCCCCTATAAATTGTAGGCCCGAGCTATACAAAAATTCATTACAAGAAAAGGGTTACACAATTTTCTAAAAGAAATGAAGTTTATACGTTTTTTTCTTTATTTAAATTGTAGGCCTGAGCTATACAAAAATCTTTTAATAATAAAAGAATTACATCATTTCTGAGTATTTTTATAAATCCCTTATAATTGAAAAAAAAATTACACCAATAGCAGAGCTCGATTTTTTCACGTAGGCGAAATCGAGTAACGTGATTGGCCAATAGAAAGTCAAAATTAAATTGATTTTGGTCAAACTTAATAAATTTGGTGGAGAAATTTGGTTAAGAAAAAAAATGCATAAAAATATAGGTGTTAAATTTATGAAAACAAAAACTTAAAAAAAGAAGAAGTAATTAATAAACTTTAGTGATTGAATTTTAAATAATCTATACTACATATAATAGACAAATGACTCTCTCTCCAAAAAATTCAAATGTACAAAAAATTATGCAATATTTACAACACTTTAAAGCAAGGATTTTTCAAAATTACAACAAGCAAAGCATTGTGTACAATGAAAATAAGCATAACTTGAAATTCAGACCAAAATCTTACAATTATACATTAAATAGCATTCAAAACACCCCTAGACCTATTATTACAATTACTAAAACATAATGTACAACCCTCCATAATCAACTTTACTTTTCATCTTCATATAACAAATTATGTAATCAAAAGAAATTCACAATAAATCCTTCAAATTTTCCCAAACCTTCCAGTAAATCGTAACTACAAACCACAAGCCTAACAAAGACAAAAACATACTACCCTCACCATCACCATTCACCAACTTAATCCGACTCCACCACCATCGAAGTATTCATAACCACAGGTCATAGTCATATATATAAGAAAAAAAAGCAAAAAGTCAATCGAAGTCAAAAAGTATTCATAACCACATGCCTACTACATCTTAACCCATGTAAAACAAAAACAAGAACAAGAAAAGAAAAGGCAAAGAAGAAGAACAGCCCATCTCAGTGTTTATCTTTCGTATTTCATAACAGATTGTAAGACCTCTGAAGATCTTAACGCCTCGAAAGCAAACTCATCATCGATCTATAAACGAAAAACAACAACACCTACCCGAGACCTTGTTAAAAGATCTTGAAGCCGAGACTTTGTTGGAAATGTTGGAAATGTTTGATGGTCCGATTTTTTACTTTTTAATTTTTTTTTCAAATTGTGTAACGTTAAAAGATCTTGAACCCGAGTGTATTCTTGATTGTTCGACTGAAATTAGAGAAGACAAAAAGGTGTTTGTCGTTAGATTTAAGATAAGAAGTACAAGGGTGAATTTGTGTTTATGACTGCTGCATATTTTGTTTGAAAGATAAGCTTGGCTGAGATGTGGTAGGCGTGAAATTAGTGTAGAACAAGTGAGAAGCTTTAGGGTATAATGATTTATCTATGCTAATTTTTAACTTGGGCCTCTATCCGAATTTTTAGGCTCTTACCAATGACATTTGGATGATTAATTTGGGTTGTGAATTTCTTTTGATAACTTGGGCCTCTATCTAAAATTTTGTGTTGTGAAAGGGTATAAGAATTTGATTGGAAAGTGGACTACGATCGAAACGAGAGGTCACGAAGTTTAACTCGCTTGTCAAACAAACTGCGAGGCTTAGCGGCGAAAATGATGAAGATTTAATGACCCGGGTTCACATTTTGTATAAAGATGTACTTTTTTTTATTGTATTTTTCACAAATATGTTTCATGAAATAAATTGAACAAAATTGTTAAATTCTTATAACAAATACATATATAAAGTTGTATAAGTGTAACAAGAGGCACATATAATCAAAATAAGAAACAATGGTCGAGTATAATACTATCCGCATTTGTCACGAAAAACATGTAATCAACAAATATTAGTCGCCGCAAATTTTAAAATATATTATTCATCGAAAAATTTTATTTCAGGGTACCCGCAGCTGCAACGCGCGGGTACCCTGCTAGTTTATATAGAGTAAAGTGTAAAATTACAAGTTTTCATGTTTTTTAATACGGAGTAACTTTATAAAAAACACAAATAACCCCTTACACTTTATACCCCTTATACTTTATAATATTAACTTTGTTTAAAATTACATGAGTATTAATATTAGTTTTTAGACTTTCAACAATTAAAATTACAAAATTTGATAAAAATGTGAATTAGTTTTAGTATACGTTAAATATTTTTTTAAACTAATGTTAGTTTTAAACTTTCATCCATTAGATTTTTTTTTTAAATAATGACTCATGTTACTATTTAAAAGTTTAATGTATGCGTACACGGGTTTGAAATATGGGTAAATTATTAGTAACGGGAATATAAATATCAAATGATTAGCACGATACTGTGCTATGAAAATAAGTATACGCGATTCTACTTATAACAATGACTTATGAAATTGTTGTTTAAAATTTGTATATAGATATCCATAAAAACATTTTAAAAACTTTACGGAGCATATTTTAACTTTATCAACGCTCATTATGTGCTACTAAATTCACATATTTTGTACAAAATGATATCAATAGTTAAGGTTAAACAACAAAATCAACCTAAACCTCAACATGTCTGTCAGTTAAAAACGTTATACAAATGTAATTAAAAAAATGGTTAGATAGTCGATGTTTAATATAGAAGGTGTTTTTCTTAAATTATATAAAAAAATGCACGCATCACAATCCTTATTTGATAACAATCACCTCAAAAAAATAAAATAAAAAAACTACGTAGGTGATAACCTAACTTTATTCATTAACGTGATGTTTAAAAAAAAAATTGTAATAGTTGGTTGTTGTAAACGAATTATATGCAAGAATATTCAAAAAATTAAAACACATAAACCACAATTACAAAAAATTTACAAAATTTATAGTGAACTTTTTACATCATAAAACACATGAGAATTATTCAACAAGAATATATATAAGTAAAAGAAATACCACAATTACAAAACATATCGTAAATTAATAGCACGAGTTTGCAAAACTAAAAACATATATCACTAACATCTCATGCAAGTCAAGTATCATCATGTAATTTTGCTTGAATAATAAAATATAATTTTTAATTAAAAAGCACTCTCCTAAAATAATAGGTAGGTTATAACATATACATATGATTTTTTATTTTTAGTCCACCAAGTAAAACCATTTGAAACATGTAAAGTGGTAATAATACATAATTAAAACGAAATTTTAAAAATTCTGTGTGTGCACAGGTATTATATTTAATTCATTACAAGAAAACGGTTACACAATTTTCTAATAGAAATGAAGTTTATATGTTTTTTCTTCTTTATTTTTCTTTTTAGAAATTCGTTTTTATTTTTATTTATTTATTTGAGGGGTGCGCCAGGCCAAGGCAATAGTGCAACGCCAAAGTGACACATGAAGAACCCCAGCAGCAAGCTACTGTGGTGGGTTCTTCTCTTATAAAAAATAAGATTAATATCGAGTGAGTCGATGGCTCACATATCACATATGCACTTTTTATTAGAAAAACACATTGTTAAAGGTTAGAGCGACTCGTATCATGACTCATTGTTACAGGAAAATACATTGTTACAGGTTAGAGCGATGCATGACTCAAGCCATTGTGTCATAGCATTGCTATTTATTTATTTATTATTTTTTTTGTCACATTCACACACCAAATTACCTCCTCCCCTGTATTCAAGTCAAAACACCTTTTTTGAGACTCATCATTTTATTTCATTTTTTAATTTTTCATTCATTCAAAGAAAAACACTTACAATACGGAAATAAAACATACGAAAAAATAATAAACAATTCAAAAATATAAACAATGCTCTATAAGATTTTGTTGAAAAGTTTTGTATGTTTGTTTATCACGTAAGTCTTTGGCTTTCCTCCGTTGTACGACGCACCTCTCGATCCAAGTACGTTGTATATTTGGTTGCGGACTATTATAAAATTTGTTGAATTCACTTATCACAAACTTTTGGTCTTTTAAAATCATGTTATTGTATGTAATATTATGCACGTGTGCATGATTCTTTATAGCTTGCTGATAGTTCAAGCACGTGCCGGCTGTTATATAATTCCCGAACGTCTTTGGAAGACTCCAAAAGCTCATTCAATATCCTTTTATGCATATTCTTGTCGCCTTTTAAAGTGTCCATGTTTCTGATCTCGTGCCACCGTAAATGATTTGAAAAAAGTTTTCCGCTATAGGTAAACTTCTTTGAGCTTGGTTATACCATTTTTTCATATGTAACTCCATTTTATTTTAAATGGAGCCACAGGGACGATCTCAACAATAAGGTCATCAAATAACGAAGAATTACTTAAAACCTTAAGATCGTTATTCGCACGGGTACCCAAAAAAATTCATGTCAAATCCACAAATTATACGACGCTACAATTACAAGCATTATAGCTGGATATTTTTTTATCGATTCTTTCAAATTGCCCCATGCCATGCTTTCGGAAAGTTAGTCCATTCCCAATGCATACAATCACTACTTTCAAGCATTCCCAGAAACCCATGAACCCTCTTATGCGTTGCATATAAATTTTGAATGTCAATAAAGTTATGTTTCTTTAAAAACTCGAGCATATACATATCAATAATGCATATAGTAAAAAAGAATTAGGCAATCGCGCACATAAGGTTCACCCATTTGTAAATATTCGTGAAATGCATAAGGTGTTGTGCCATATGCCAATTGGCGTATGGCGAAAGTGTATTTCATAATAACACTAAAACTCATTTGACCCGTAGCATCGGGTGAGACCTTAAAGAATTCAAAATGCTCGGGAAGAGAATCATAAGTATAAGTAGATATACATATGACTATTTCTAAAAATAGTTTCCCACTCATACAGTATCAACGTCTAAAATAGTACTCCGGGTATTTTGGATTATCAATAAAATAGTCGGCCAACAAATGTGCTTCAGCAACATTATGCTCACGGTATATCGAATTATGCGTACGTGAACTTTGAGCTTGTTGTTGTTGCGATGATTGGTGATACTGATAAGCTTGTGTCAGTAAGAAAATGTCACTTTCATCATTGGCATCAGAATGGTTAAAATCATCATCATTTGGATTCGTTTTGGTTGAGAGAATTTGTTTTTTTGGTAGAGATAATTAAAAAGTTGTGTGAAAAGTTGTTAAATAGGTGTACTATATATAAAGGTAGGATAAAAAAAATTCTACCGTTGGTTTGATTCCAACGGCTATTTTTTTAAAAAATAATAAAAAATAAGCAAATACACTTTCATGTGGTGCCATTGTAATGGCTTAGGAAATGGCGCATGGGGAGGGGCGTCGGTGTCGTAACGTCTAAACGGTGGCGTCGTTTAGCCTTCCATGTTGGAATGGCGCCTAAGCCACACCACCATACCCATAACTGTCACAACCAATAAGTAGCCAACAAAATAAATCTTTTACTTGACACGAGCAATTATACGGTTGGCAGTTGAACCCTTTGCTAGAACAAGTTAATCGTGGGAAAGTGTGGTAATAATACACATGGCCTATATAGGCCTCAGGACCCACGAAACTCTTTGCTAGAACAAGTTAATCGTGGGAAAGTGTACTAATAATACACATGGCCTATATCAGGACCCATGAAACTGTGTTTGACTTGTTTTAATCTAAGAGTCATTGTCACTTTTAGTGATGACCCTAGACGAACATAGTTATGGTAGAATCATTATGTCATGTTTGCAGAGAAAAAACAACCTTGTCTCACTAAGTTCAATTGTTGATCCAACACCTGCAAACTACAGCTATATGGGCACTATTAGAAGGCTAAAAGGTGCAATCACATTAATTAATTTCAATATCAACATAAAGTGTTGTTAGTTTATGAACGTGTTTCGATCACGTATGTCCGCAATGTTTTAGGGCCTACGGGATCGCACACGTTACATATGATATTCAATTATATAATTTATATATCATAGTTATATATTAACTATTATTTCACAATATTAACAAACTAACGGTTGTTAAATTAATATAGTTACTTAACGGTAGTTAGTTAACGGTCGTTAAATGTTAAATAAAGGGACTATAGAGTAACTAAACAAGGAGAAGGTTCTAGAACTCCCTCCTTGTGGTTTGGCCGATCGATTAGGGTATCCCAAAGGGGATTCCAACTCAAACTTGGACTCTAAGATATCCCACTATATAAACAAACCCCTTAGTTGGTACTCTTGGAAAACCCTAACTAGCCAAACTTCTCTTCTCTCTTCCTCATTTGTCCTAATTGCATGAATTACTGATTGGCTCAGAACAGTCAACTTAATTGACCAAGTATATGGTCAACAAAGTCAAACTACCTAGACCAATGCTTCCTGGTAATAAAGGGTATCACCAGGTCGTTATGTCCTAACGAGGTGTGGATTGTGCTTTAGCGTACTTGTGATCGGGTGATTATTCACAGAAAAGGGTTGTGATAAGAATTATTTGAGAATTATGAAATGAAATAGCTTAGGAAAGCTATGGGATTGATTACTGATATTGAGATTAAGGGGAATCGATTTAAAACCTAAAAACGTACGTTTTAATTAAAAACGTACGCTGACAAACGAAACAGAAAGTACAACTGATGAACTGAAAAGGCTACAAGTGTAAAATTATTATTTTTACAATCCTAACAAATAAAGAAAATTTTAAGAAAAAGAAAAATTATTTTTACGCTATTTAATTATTTATTATTAATTAATTACTAATTATTTATTAATTAACTAATTAGAATTATTAAAAATACTAAAAAGGCTTAGAAAATTAAGAAAAATTTTACAAATCTAATTAACCATCATAGGAATCCTAAAAAATTATGAAAAGTTGATTTTATGTATTTTTAAACTAATTTACTAATTATTAATCTAATTATTAATTAATTACCAATTAAACTATTTATATTATAAAAAATAGAAAATGAAAAGTATAAATTCTAGAAAAATTTGTAAAAATGTTTTAACTTATATAAAAGCTATAAAAATTATAAAAACTAGGTATTACTTAATAAACTATAATTATGCTATTTAATTACTTAATATTAATTAATAATTAATTAAACTAAAATTAATTCTAAAATCCACTAAAAGACAAAATAAAAATCTGGAAATTTTTTTAAAATTACTTTAACCTAAAATAGAATTAATAAAAATATAAAAATGCTAAAGTGCTTATAAATAAGCCAAAAAGAAAATAAAAATGATAATTTCTATTAAATAGAAGCTATCTCTAAAATTAAAGTTGGTTTTTTGTGTTTTTTCTTTTTCCAAACTAATTTTACACTAAAAACTAATAACTTTTGTGAAAACACTTTTTATGTTGCATAGAAATAAGCACTTTGAGTGCTTATTTTTCCAACAGTTGACTTTGGTTGACTATACAACGAATTTAGATCAAATGGGAGTGTGTGGGGTCCACAATGATAAAATTTGGTTCCTCTGAGTTATATGAACTATATTGAGCAAGATTCACACCAATAAGCCAAGTAAATAAGCCACAAGACAACAATAAGCACTTGCTTATTGTTGATTCTGAGACAGAAGTGAGACAACTTAATGAGGCAAAATCAAGTGGGGTCCACTGGTCCCTAGGTCAAACAATTGGTCAAAACTAAAAGCCTGGTAGGAGGGGGGTTGGGAAAAGCCAAATGTGGACTGTGGGACCCACTGGGGTGGCCACAAATAACCACCAAAGGTGGTGGGGTTGAGGGTCTGCTGAATGCACAAGGCAAAGCCCTTTCCCTGCAGGTGTGTTCCAGGGGTAGAATGGTCCACAAATAAAATTCACAAAAATGTAAAAAATTATGGAAATATCAAGTTCTACTGGTATATAATACACACAAGAAGTTTCAAACCTCAAAACCAAACACAAAAATCATAGAAATTCATGCCATATTGGGTAATTTCTAAACATGCACTTTTTTGACTTTTATGAGAAACTTGGAATTTTGAATTTCATGAAACTTGGATGATCATTACTGGTTAAGATACATATAATAAGCAATAATACAACTGTATTAGGCTAAAGTTACTAATTATAAACCAACTTGAAAAGTTTGTGACTCACAATGCCCTCACAGTTAACTGTGAGGGTGAAATGAGTATGATTTTTGACTTTTGGTTAAAAAGTAACCAAACTTATGGACAATTTGACATCTTATGAACCTAAGTAACTTATTTAAATCAAATGTTACACTAGTAATCCACTAGAACATAGCAAGAAGCAATGATCCAAACACCCCTTTACTAGACAGTTATGAACATTTTTCAAGGCAAATGAAAGATTTCAACCAACTACTAATACAGAAACATGATTTATGATTATTCAAACTTATATAAGCACAATTATGTCAAAAATTACAACAATAACTTAGAATTCTACAAAATGCTAAAATGGACTGAAAATTGAAATACTAAGCAACTCTTGATTTTAATGAACAACTATGCTACTTTTGTTTATATTTTCACTAAATTACTTCAAACAAACATAAATAACACAGAAATAAGCAAAGACAGCTATGATTATATAAAATAAACTTGAAATGAATATGAGGCTTACAAGGTAGGCTTGTGAGCACCAAAAACCAAGAACCAAGAGAACCAATTGATTCCTAACTCCTCCCTGAGGATCTAAACCATTTTCCACAGCTACTTTTGCTTCCAAATCACCTCTGGATCACCAAATACCATTTCCAAGTACCACAGTTGACTTTTGTTGACTAATTTTTGTATTTGTGAATTTTTGGCTATACTGAAGTTTAAGTTAACTAGAAGCTTATGAGAGCTTCCTAGGAGCTTATATGACCTTATTATGTCCACAATAACAACCAAACCAACATTTAAACTATGATTGAGATTTTAAATAAAAATTTTACAAAGTGGAATATAAACTAAAATACTTGAATTTATAGCTTAGAAAGGTTCAACATACACTGATTTGACTTACAAATACACTTGATAGCTTAAAAATACAATAAAAATACTAAGAAAATCACATACGACCTAAATTATGCTAAATTATATTATATCTCTCTCACCAATGCTTCTCCTCTCTTTATATGGCTGCTTTTGACTTCTTTGCACTTTTCTGAGTGAATCCCACCCATTGGATTGGGTGGGAATGATCTCAGCCTTTGAAACCACTTTTTGGCGCCATTTTTCTTTTTGTCAGGATTGTGGAGTGTGAGAGATATATGATCAATTAAAGAAATTTGGATGTTTGTGGGAGTTAGGGAAGGCAGGGAGTGGGTTGCTGATGTGGAGGAGGGGGGTTGAGTATGGTTTTGGTTTTACAGGCTGGGAGGGGAGGAGATAGGTCAACGTTTGACCTTGGGAGGTATTCTTTAAAACGTGGAGGGAGTATTATTGAGTGGAGGTGGGCTGGTGATGGTGATTGGGCCAAGATAGGGAGTGGACTGGGTGGATTGGAGTGATAAGGTGGTTGGGCTTGGTTGTGTTGTTGGGTAATAATAACTTCAAGGGTCCGTTTGGTATTACAATAAACACAAGGACCAATTTTGCAAAATTCTGAAAATGAGGGGCTGAAGTGTAATATTCCCAAAGTATCACCAAGGACTATATTTGCCAAGTTAAATAATCCACAAACCATTTTTGCAATTTTTTTACATTTCAAAATTCCCAGGGACCATTTCTGCAAATTTTCAAACTCCAAGGACCAATTTTGTAAATTTTCCAAACTTTTCACCCAAAGTCCATTTTTGATAACTTTTGATTTTTTAAGGACTTGGGTTGACTTTTCTTTCAAAATAAATGCATAGGGACTATTTTTGACAAATTTTGAAACTTGGGGGACTGAAACTGCCAATATTGCAAACTTTGATCGTTTTTCATTTGTTTTTGCTCATTTTGCATTTAAAACACATAAAACACAATCCCTGAGATAATTTAAGTATATGGATGACTTTTCGATTGTTTTTGTATGTTTTGGCAGTTTAAACACGATAAAAATGATGAGTGCTTGAGCACTCATCAATTACACAACCATAATAGGTTGTACGTTTGATTTTGAACAAAACTCAAGTGTTTGGTTAGTTATTGTGATCTAAGAACTAGCATTTTAATTGAATCGCTGCACCACGTGTGTGTGAGATCGCAGAGAAAGCAAGTTAGGTTTTTTGGTGGTTTGTGGATCGACATCCACAAATGGACCATTTTACTAAACCCTAATTTAGGGTTTATTGTGTTCTTGATCGAATTTGGAGATTTTCTATAAACCCTAATTGTAAAGGAAGCTAATAAGGTATTTATTCTTTTAGGTTAATTGTTTTACACTATATGATCAATATCCACTGCGTACTCATGATGATTATGTGTTTATTATTTGATAATTAGTTTGTATATTCCAACAGTGGCATCACGAGCCGTTATATAGTGTAATTAATTACCTAAAACACGTTAAGATTGTAACTTGTTCAATTGTTGCATGAGATTTAGGTTTTTGGTTTATTTGATAACCCTTATGGGTCGTACGAATTAAAAAAAATAGTTTTTAAGTTTTTTTAAATTGTAGAAACTCTAATCTGAGTTGCATGAAATCTTAGGTGTTTAATAACGTATAATAATGATTATTTGATGTTAATACGATCTTGTTACCTTTATTAATTGTTAATACGTGCTTGATTAATTGTTAATATGTGATCCATAAAAAAAAAAAAAAAAAAAAAAAAAAAAAAAAAAAAAAAAACATGCATGTTTTGTCATGGATCTTGAATCTTGATATTAGGTAAGATATTACTTCTTGTATTAATTGTTAATTGTTTTACATGCTTATGACGACGATATATTAATGAATTAAGATATATTAGTAACTTAATTGTATGACACTAATTAGTACATATTTAATTAATTCTTAAATTGGGGAAGCCTCATCTTTATCGTTATTTAATCAAAGTTACATGTTTATTGTTTATCCTTAGCTAGCTTAAAAACCCGTGGAGTCACGGGGGTTTTAAAGGAATATGAAAATAAGATAATAAGAAAACGACGAAAGTAAACATGTTCCATTAATATTTGAGAGAAACAATGAGATATACATGAGTTATTCGAGAATCAATTGAGTAACTAACAATTAAAATAATAAAAATCGATGCCACTGTCGTCTCCAAATTTGACGGTATTGAATAGCAAATGACACATGTGAGCAAACACCAATTTGGTACCAAATGCCAATTTCATGCACACTTAACATTCCATACAAAATATAAGTAAAATCAGTTCATGATTCATAATACATTATAATTTAAAATATGGTAAAAAAAACTTATAACATGTATATTGCACATACCTCTTCGACCTTGTTCATAGACCTTCAAGTACTTCTTTGTAGACGACATTTGTAGTAGTTTTAGACATATTTCCATCTTGATCACAAACGACAACCTTCAAACCACGTTTGCTTTTAGCTCATGAGACATCAACGTATAGTTGTCAATGTGTGAAAACAGGCCGAGGGAGATACAAACCAACTTTTGACAACGATTGACCCCGGCTTTTGTTAATTATCATTGCAAGTGAAAGTGAAATAGGAAATTGTTTCCTAACAATCTTAAGCGGTAAACACTTATCAGACGGAGTAACTCTCAACCTTGGTCTGATTACTTTCCAAAGTTGGCTGGAGCTATAATTAATGCTATGACTAAAATTCCTTTTATAGCTCAAATGTACAACACACACAATGCACCTTATTTGTAACACAAAGTCAACATTCACCATATTGTTTTCGAATATTAGAAGCCCTAATCACCCTTATAGCAAATGGTTGACCAATTGAAAAAGCTTGAATGCACACTTCACTTGTGTACCATAAAAATTACCCTAAAAACTTACTATAAACTGTAATCAAAGCTTTGATACACATTCACATTCGCTGACATGATAATATACTTGCCTCAAAAAATAAACACATATGCATAATTCATTTCAAACAAAATCTGTGAAATACATTATGGATCCACTCCTATTCATTTTAATTCTGGCTAAAAAATTTACCAAGTCGCGTTCTGAAGATAACACATACAAAAAATCGGCTATGGACCCTTTCAAATATTTAGAGGGGTATTTGGATTACATTTTGAGTGAATCATCACAAAACAACGTTTGGCAAACCGATAGTAAAAATTTATAATGTGCATTTTCCCCATTTGTTGTTAATGGTGTGAGGTTGTAGCGTGTCTTGGTAGTAGACTTATCTCTTCCCCATGCAAACTCAACTTCTGTCATCAGATCATAACCTTTGGGTTTTGTCGTTGGATGTCCCAATACATAGTACATAGCCTCGCCCCACTTTCCCGTCAACATTGCCACCTTTCTCATTTTCTATTGTCATACCTATACCATGAACCTGCATTTATCACATATTTTGTAGACAGAACTAAGAGTTTATAGCTAAAATTGTTTCCACCCGAACATGTTTTGACCCGTTAGTCCATTACCTGCCCCACACATCTTGCCATCCCGAGAGGTTAACATAGCTATATATTATATATCTTTTTTAATTCATTACCTTATGTGATTCTTTTTTTAAACATTCTTTATTAGTCTCTAATCCTGTGAAAGTGATTCATTTGTACAAACGTCCAGACTAATATTGCTTTTTAAAACTGTATTCCAAAACAGCACTCGCACATATTTAAGCAGACTTGGTAGCAAATTATATGTTTAAAAACATTATCAACCGTCATGTAAGAACGTTTGAGTTTCATTTTCAAATATGTGATAAAGACTTGCCCCTATACTAAAGAATGTCAAAATGCAATATAAGTTGAAGATACATAAAATATTCCGATAAAGAAAACAAATAATGGAGGATGCTTTCAACATGGCAAGTAGGTGAATATGGTAGAAAAAGGCTATATAAGGTGTCAAGAAGTAAAGACAAAAGCATCCCATTACAAACTACATACATAAGAAAGAAAAGAAGTTAATAAAAATATGTTTGGTCAAATGAAATGATAAGCTTCCAAGCGTTGGTTGCAGCTGTGTTTGTCTTGGGAATTTAATTTTAATCATGCCTTGTTCGTGGTAACTTTTACAGTTACATGTATTACAATTGGGGGATTCTTACATTTTGGCCAACGGAGATGATCTACATTTGGTGGTTGACCAATCTGTAGGTACATAACATACCTCAAATTAAAACCCAATTGACTCGGAAAAGTCTAAGATTAGCTCATTCTATTAACAACAATTATAGGATCGGGTGTTCAATCACATAAGTCATACATTTTCGGAAGCATTAAACTGCTAATCAAGTTGGTTCCAGGGAACTCTTGATTTCCACAACTACGCCATTTCACACAAATATCTTCACCTAAGGCAAAGGAAATAGAGAGCAACAATTTAAGTTATGGTTTGACCCAACTGCCAATTTTCACAACTACACCATTCACTGGAATTATTCAAACACAAATATGTTGTCTTATACTAAGTATATTATTCGAACAAACTTACACATTTTTTTTTGTCTCCATTTGTATGCTTAGGCAACATATCACCTCAAAATTAATACTTTAAATTCTTAAAGTAGATAAATATTTAACAAAGTGAGTAGCCCTATATTGTCTGCTTAGGATTTTGTCCCCATCATTGCCACAAACTCGTGATAGTTAATGTGACTATCATGTCAAGTTTCTATAGATTCAAGTAGAAGTTCCATTTTGACTCCTTAAACCATATAGCGATCTATTTCAGTAGTGTTTCATCTCTATGGGTTCAAAAAGACAAACACTATCCACATAGCCTCCTAAATCACTTATTTAAAAATCTAATATCCTTACCTGAATAATACAGTTTTGTATTCAATTTCAGTGTGTTAACTATTTATATAATACTGCTAAAAGATGGATAAAAAATGTGCGTCAACTGACACAACCTGTTCAACTTGTACTATGAAATTACCGTTCTGACCCATTCCCTAACCCATACAATTTACAAAGTGCCAATATAACATATTTTGCTGCAAGAACACCTTACCAGGCTATGCCGGTTATGGATACATAATGAACTCCAACTGATACTGCAATTGGCTAAACGCCTTCGGTAATAATAAATCCTCTTCCATAACACTTTCCTTTATAAAACTTACCCTCATAAACATCACCATAGTTACACATCTGTGAAATTAGCATAACACGTATGAAACCAAATTACACACCCGTGAAATTAATAATATACACATGTACCTTTGTTCGATGATTTAATGTTGTAGTAGCTTTGCAAATTGAAAATAGCAGCAAGCTTCAAGAAAAGCAACAAGTATGTCTATAATCCTTGACCACCATATACCCTGAAATATCCAAAAGAACATACCAAATATAGAAATTTATTAATATTGTATTTACAAAACATCGATTATGATTTTAGAAAAAGTATGGTTGTTGGAACAGCACTACAAAAATTGTTTTTAACCGCATATGTGTGTGAATACATTAAGGAATTACGGGCAATGTCAGAAATATGTACAAAATCATACATATTATTGTTAGAATTCAAGAAGAAAACTTCAAATATGCAATTTTGAGTGTTAGGTTTGTGATTTAGTGTCATGGCTCACTTATTTTGTTGTTCTATAACACCAACTAAATTACCATTCTTCCCCCAGTGGTCTACTCCCATAAACCGAAGTCGTCAGGTGGATGATCACTAATGTCTTGTCCATGTTTCACTTCCATAGTAGGCTCAACTTTATCCTATTTCATTTAAAAATTTGATATTTGACATTCATTAATTGATCAACTACTTCATAACAAACCCAAGCCAAAGTTATTGTCCACCTAAATACTTTATATGTCCCCAAATAAGTTTCAACTTCATAAAAGAATAGGTAAAATTGATGAGTTCCTCTTATTACCTCTAATTTAAAAAGTGTATTATCAAACTTAAAGAATGCATTTAAATATTAGTCCGAGTGGTATTAAGCTGTTATGATTACAGTTTTCTCAAACGTGTTCTTGTCTAGTGGATAGTTATATTAGGATAAAGGAGTATTATTAAAGCAAAATCACTATTACTATAATCATTATCTGAGGTGTTCTATGACTGTTGTTGGAAAGACTGCACACTTCTTGAGCATCCATGTCCAGTCTGATGGATGCTCCTACTTGTTTTGATTTGTTATTTTCTACTTATTGTGACATAATTTTGTATGTTTTCCACACATCAGCTGCCAAAATCACAACTGAGCAGGTGCGTAGTGAATTTCATGAAAACGTTATACAGGTATGCTCATATACCTTAATGAACTAAAGTGAGGTTTTGTGGGCTGGTGTTACTTTCATTTATTGCCTATATATGAATAGATGAAATCTGTTGTGCTACATCTTACCAACGTTTAGAAATAGCAGAATAACGTGGTATTGATGTGGCCGTAATATTTTTGTATGTTAACACTAAGGAGTTATCTTAATATGATTTTTATATATCTCATAACTACTTAAAAAAGCACAACAAAAAGAAGGGCTAGGAGTGAGGATAAGGGATGTGGAACTTACATCTTTTGAGTAGGAAGGATTCAGCTTCTTTGACCATTTTGGTCACTCTTTCGAGTTCTTTGACAGATTCTGCTGCTACAAATGACTTGTTTTCTGCCTCAGCAACTTTGCATGCAGCCGCAACCACAACTTCTTCTAAAGTTTCACCAAGATGACAGTTGATTGGAGATAGCAATCGGATATAGCCTGGGCTGGAACTCTTTTGGTTAGCAATTTTGGACCTAATAACTCACATAAAAGCTCATGCGTGTCAATATAAATAAAGATATCCATGTCCAAAGAAAATACATGGGAAGACAATTGGTGTTAGTATTTTACCCGTTAGAGATAAAACTTAACCAAAATCGACCCATTTCTATGTAATCGGGGTCAAAATGTTCCATCTGAGTTTTACATTTAGTGACAACTAAATTACGGACGTGTGCCAAAAAAGTAAGATTAATTCCTTATTGCACAAGTCTTCTTAACCTCGAAGTTAATATCCTCCAAAAGTTTGGGTCCACCTCATTCATTTGCTGCATAACAGAAAGATAACATTACTATCAGTTACTATATTTGAATAAGATTACCTGAATTTGAACATCAATATCAGTTACAATTTTTTGTAGAGATGCGCCTTTGAATGATATTTGACCAGGTAGGAAGTAAAAAAACGCATGACCCAACATCCGATGCTTTACCCGAATCAACAATACCATCACATGATTGCTCCTAACATGCCTTCACCTTGTTATCATACTTAAGTGTGTGCTGTCTTTCCACAATGTACTTCTTAACATTACCCATGAGTTGGAGTAGTGTGACTCTGAACATGTCAACATCGATTCCCTTGTGATCAGAAAAACATTGTTTCGTCATATGGCTATTGTAGTCATAATTCATAGTGAATTTCGAATTGATGAACACTTGAAGTTGTTTGTTGAGTACACAAAGGGCAGCTATGGATCCAATTTTGGAAGATTCCCCTTGGTCAAGTTGTTTTTGTAATTGATCTAAGTTAAGAATCATTGTATATGTGAAATTTTGAACATCTTGACCAAAGAGTGTTGCAAATGCACGTTCAAATCCCATCTTGAATCCAGTTCCCTCTAAAAGTACCGAGAGGTGTGAATGAAGTTGTCGAAAACATTCTATGTAGCAATCCTTTGCATTATCGAGTAATTGTTGTGGTTGTTGAAGTTCTGTTTCTTGGGAATTAGAGCACAAATATTCCATTCTAGCAATATCAGACTCAAAACCGTCAATCTGTTGTACTTTGTCAGAAATCTTATGGTCATCAACCATGTTGTGGAATTTTAGTATCTCAGATATGACAGAATCTGAAGAGTTCGACATGTTGTGAAACTTCATGGGATTTTACAATTCTATGACTTAAACCGAAAAATAGATTCTTTCGCGGGATTTTACAAAATCAAGAAGAAACTGTGAAGTGATGATGAGTACGTTAGTGATTGAGTGTGAGATGATAAACTTTGCAAGGTGCAGTAAGTAATCTAAGTCAAGTCACAACAAGTCAAATCACACTAAGTCAGATCACAATTAGTCAAATTGCAGGAATCAACTTGCAACGTCAGATTGTAATTGGACAAGTTGCAACAACTCAAATTGAAACAATTCTCAACTCATAGAACTATTCAACTCGCAACGTATAATCAACTCACAATAACTTGATCAACTAGCAGTGAGTTATCAACAAGCAGTACGATTTGGTTTCGTTGATGCAATAAGTTATGGTGAAATAATGGTGAAATTTTGGTCTGAAAACTTAAAACCTCAATAACTTCACTCTGGAGGTGATTTGGACCTCGAAAAATTCGTTTCACTACGTTGTGGTGCAACCTCACAATATTCAGCATGTTCTGGACGTTTTGACAGGTGTTTCGCTGAAAACGGAGTTACGGTTCAAAAGTTATGGCCGTTTGAAGTTTTGACGTAAAAAGTCAACTTTGGTCAAACTGCAACATTAGCAAATCACTAATCACCACCAAATCGCTGGAGCTAATCGCTGAATAGAGATAATCGCTAGCTGGAGCTAATCACTGAAGAGAGGTAATCGCTAGTTGGAGCAAATCACTGAAGAGAGGTAATCGCTAGTTGGAGGTAATCGCTAAGTAGAGATTAGTGCTAATCGCTAGCTGGAACTAATCGTTGGAGAGAGCTAATCGCTGGAACTAATCGCTAGAGTTAAAAACTAGCAGGAGCAAATCGCTAATTCCACAAAAAGATAGCCCGAACTAATCGCTACCACAAACTGCCAAACCAATCGCTATCTAGCGATTTGTCCTTTTGTCCAATTATAGTAAAACGAGATAAACGCTAGACTTAATCGCTACCCCAGATGGAGCTAATCGCTACCAAGAACGTCAAACAGAAGAGGTAATCGCTAGATAGAAAACGACCCAAAATCCTTCACAACTTCAAACCAGCGAATGATATAGCTTATCCAACTGAAAAACTAAGTAATTCTAACACCATTAATCACAAAAGTACACCCATAACACTTCACATAACACCAACTAGATCAAACCAAGATGTTTTCCAAGAAAACTATTCTAACCAACAAAAACCACCAAAAACCACACCAAATCCGAATATCCAAGGCCCTAAGATGAAACCATGGCTCTTGATACCAATTGTAGAATATCAATAATCAAAGCATATATGGTTCTTGTGTTTATGGTTAGAATAATGGAAGAAAAGTAGTGAGAGGAAGAGAGTTGGGAGGATTTCTAGAGAGAGAAAGTGAGAGAAAAATAAGTTGTATGATTAGAAGTGTTGGATCGTTATACTCTGACCAAACTTAACTATAACTTGTAATGGTCTTAGTAATCTTAAATAACTCAAAACTACTAATAATGAAACACTGATATAACCTTGTAAAGTATGCGGAATCTACTAACACAAAGCTAAGAAGAACTTTGAATTATTATATTAAAACCAACTTTGAACCTGCTTCTCTATACACAGATTCACTAACAATCCCTAACTTCTCTAATATCGTATACTCTAATCTATGAAATCTTACTCTTGTATTCGTACGTCTAATACCATCCTAAGGCTCTTTTTATAGGCATATGGAAAACCTTAAGTCGGTTTACAATACTTTGAATGGCAAGTAAACTATCTCTAACTTATTCTAGAATATTCTAATAATATTACATAACAATCCTTAAACAATATTGCATATCAGTCCTTTATCTTAGAAGTACTTTGAATATTCTCCATGCACGAGCAGTACTTTGACCTTGAGCAGCACTTTGACACAGCAGTACTTTGAACTTCTAGAAGTACTTTGATCTTCATATCCCAACAATCCTCCCCTAACTTGAATTCTACTTGCTTGATTTTAAATTCCTTTATCCTTTTGATCTTCAACATCTTTATCTTCAAGGAAAATTGTATCTTTATCTTTTATCTAACTTGTGTGTCAAAGTACTCTTCATCAGCTTCAGATGATATCTTCACAGCAATAAATCCTTTCAGCAACTCAACAATATTTTGACAAAGTGTACATCAAATCTTTAAAGTTTCATACTATTCTCATCACTTCCAGGTGTGTAAACTCTTGTGAGAGGTGAATCATTGAAATTTAATGGATTTTGATGTCTCTTTACCAAAGCCATTAACTCTGGAGTAGCCAATGTTTAGGTTAGAACAACCATGGTACATTGATAACCATATGATTTTTAGCAAATCATCAGCTATCAACGGATTTGTTTAGTCTTTACCAAGAGCCGTTTACTTTTGGACTAGTTAGCACTTTTATCACAACCATGGTGAACTAATTACCATATAATTGGATTTTCCACAGCCTTTACCACAAGCCATCTTCTTGTGGGCTAGCCAAATCTTCACTTTTACAGATATGGTGAGTTGAAAACCATACAATATTTAGTAAATTGTCAACTAAAACCGGATTTGATTATCACATCAGAGCTGTACCCTCATGATGAGTCAAACTTTTTCTTGTCTGTTAATCATGGTGAGTTGATTACCATTTGCTGTGTAGTATAAGTACTAACACCATGTGTGACTTCTCAAAACCTTCATTAATATCATCTTATGCTTCACAAAGTTTTCTTTTAAAACTTAATGATGAGGCGAAAAATGAACCACTTTTAGGGGGTCATTTAAGCCCGGAATTGAATTTATTTGATCGAATATTGCCCTAAATCGTTCCTTTTGTAATTTTAGGTACTTTGGGAGTGAATTCTGGAAAAGGAAGCATTTCAGACGTTTTTGGAGCATAAAAGTGAAGAAAACGCCAAAGACTTAATTTTCCAAGCTGGGAATAGTAAGTGATGGCGTCAAGAGCATTTTCTTGACGGCGTCAAGAGTAAATTGCATGACGGCCCAGTACTGAAATGAAGGCATCACAAGGAAGAGCGTCAAGAGTAAAATACGTGACGGCCTGGAAAAAGTCAATACATGACAGCGTCAGATGTAGATCAAGGCAGTCCGAGGATTCTTTTAGCGGCGAGATGACGGCGTCACCCCTTTGTTCTTGACACCGTCAGCCTCAGTTTTCTAATTTTCATTCATAAAAAAAGAGAAGTTTTGGAGAAACCCTAAGGCCAAACCACATACGAATTTTACAGGTTTTTCAAGGGTTTTCAGCCCTTGAACTCTTACATGTGTAATTGAGGTAAGTGTTCTTCTAATTCAATCAACATGTCTATGTGTTGGTTGTCTATATCTTGTGCTTGTCTTGATTCCACCATGCTAGGCTAGATTTATCTTGTGTTTGCTTAGATCTAATGAAACCTAGATGTTGATTATGTGTTGATTACTTGTTTATGGTTGTATTGGATGAATGATTTCAATGTTAGGCTTAAGAAAACTGGCAGATCTCCAAATGGTAACATGCTTGAGCGTCTTAGGAAACATGAACCGATGTGTACTAGGTTTTATTGATTGTATTTAATGCATGAGTAAATTCTAATGATCCCATGTTAGGAGCTTCTTAGCCGGCTCGACATAGGAGTGAAGTAGGCACTCATAGGATTGGGGAGTTAAGTACGCCACCCCATGAATGGTATTAAGGAATACAATCCGTCATCCACGCAACTATAACAAGTAATTAACGTGTAAAAGATATCTAGGGAGTAGTGAAATGTAAGTAAACACATTTCTCCACTTATTGCTCACAACCTTAGTTTAATTTAGTTTTATTTTCATTTCTAGTATTTTATTTTGATTGCATCTTTAGTATTGGGTTAGTTGACTAGCAACTAATTCCGCCCAAATCCTTCAAACCCGAGATTTTTACTTGCTTTCTAAAAAATATAAAAATACAAAAATAATCATCCTTCATCTTTAGAACTAGTATTTAGGTTTTCTAATCCTAGTGACACTATTCCTAGCTGAACGATCAATCCCCCGGTACTTGTCACTATACTATACTACAACGATCAGGTACACTGCCTGGTGGGGGTTGTAAGCTTCTCGAGATCCCTCGAGAAGTAAAGCCTGGTGCAATCCTTACGCTATCAAGTTTTTGGCGCCGCAGCCCGGGGAAATAGTTATTGTCTAGGTTAGAACTTTTTATTAGGTCTACTTGCTAGATTCCTTTCTAGTAAGATTTTATTTTTAGGTTCTCTTTAGTCTATCTTTTTCTTCGTGTCTTTGTTCGTAAAAACATTTCCATTGACTCTTCCATTCACCACTATGGAGAACGTGAATCTGCCAAGTTTTTCATCCAATCGACCAAATCCACTACAAAATCTACCCTTTCCACTTCAATATGACATCTTGATGTTTCGACAACGTCATGATGAATCTTTACCCGTTGCATGGACTCGTTTCAAATACTTACTACAAAAAGTCCTTCACCATGGTCTTGATTTATTGCCTGTACTTCAATTATTTTACACTCGTATTGACTATGAAACCCAAAAGAGGCTAGACTATGTAACAGATGGGGAGTTTTGGGAAATATGCGTGGGAAAACTTTGAGATTCACGCCCAATACAGAAGTGGAACATGGGACCCAAAAAACGTAAGTGTAGACCTATTTTCAATATGGAAGGCTCAATCAAAAATTTTGCTTGGGGATAAAAAGATTAGTGTCGAGCCACCTAGTTGCATATCATGGTTAGGCACTACCACAATACAAGATGAACACATAGGTGATATTGATGTGATGGAAGAGATAGTAGAAAACCCAAGCCCACTAAGTACCCCACAAGTCCAACCATCATTTGAGGCACACACACCGCCCGTGACTTACCCGGAAGAAGTAGAAGAAACTTTAGGAATTCCGATGGAGGTAGAACCCTTGGACTAGGCACCACTAGAGGATATAGGTTTAAATACTTGTAGTGATAACCTTACTCCTAGTTCTAGGGAATTCCCAAATGTTGATGAGCCGGAGCCTCAACCAAAATCGTTGCCTAATCTTCCGTCCTTGGATGAAAATTTAGGAATTGAAATAGGTCCCAATCCACCCATCAAACCATATAGTACGGGTAGTTTTACGATGAAGGTAGTAGAATCTAAACCATGTGGAATGGAAGCCAATATAGGAGTGAACCATGACCTTAAATACCTACATCACCCATTCATGATAGATCATAAGAAACATTATGGGTTTAAACCAGGTTTATTAGGTCAAGATGGATCCCCAACTAGGAGTCTCTCAAAGTTGATAGAAGATGATCCCTTTTTAGGAGAAAATCTTGATTCACCCATTAACCCGATTGAATTAGGTAAGGTTATGATGATAGGAGCACACCCCTTTGAGAATATAATTCATCCACCACTCTTTCCTTGTGAATCATATTTCCACCCTAAGGGTGTGTATCACTACTTCCACCCGCACTTAATCCTAAGTGTAGGGAAAACCTCCCCTATTTCCGTTAAATAAGGGTAGAGTCAGGCGCGTGACTCGAACAAAAACAAGCGCTTATTGGGAGGCAACCCAAGCTTTATTTCTTTATTTATTTATTTGTTTGTTTGTTTATTTGTTTGATTATTATTTGTTTCCGTATGCATGCTTTATTTTTATTGTTGGTATATCATGTTTCTAAACTAAAAAGTGGAAATACTATACTTTGTTGTTTTGGCCTAGTCTTAACTCCACCTAAAGGTATTTTTGCAAAAGAAAAGTTTAAGGGGAAACCCCAAATATGTTTTTAAGAAACAAACCGATCATGATTCTCCACAATACTAAGTGAACATGTATATTCGTATTTGTTAAAGTCAAATGCTTGTATTTAGTCATAATGAAGTTTTGCAGGATTTTCCAGGAAGTAGGACCAAGTTTTTCCAGAAATTTTCCGGAAACTTAACATAAGAATTTCTGCAGGTCACTTCTGACGGCGTCACGAGTTTACTCTTGACGGCATCACGTGTAAAAAATCTGGAAATTTTACCAGTTTTGTTTTTCTAACAGAGTCTTAAGGTTTTTGTTGAATAATTAAGTTTTATAATCTCCAGGAAATCTGCAAACTTCATTCCACAAGCATTATATCTTACTTTGTTTTCTAGGATTTAGTAACTTATGTAGATTACCGCCGATTTTATGCGAGGTTGCTTTGTTTGTTTTCTCAGGATTTACAGGTTATGTATGACAAGAAGATGATTTATTTTTCTGGAAGGGAAGCTTTGATTGTTCATTTTCTTGGAGGAAGATTTAACCTGGCCACCTTATTATCCATACAGAGCGAATCAGAGGAGTATTTGATTTCATTTGTTTTACTTATTTCACTTTTACATTCTTTACTTGAACATTGGGGACAATGTACATCTTAAGTGTAAGGGGAGGGTAAAATGATGATACCTTACAGATACACTATCGCTTGAGTTTGTTTGTTTGATGGTAGATGTGTAATAAAACTATGAGAAATACTTGTTAGTGTAATTTTAGCGCCAAATTTAAATTTTTTTACAACATTTAGCAGTGAAACTTTAGCCATAGCAAGCGTCTCATGGATAGGAGTTCGTATGACTAGCACATAACCGTACTTTCAGAAAAATTTTCCACCCAAATATGTGAGGCTCGCCTTTAGATTTGATAGGAAAAGCATTTACTATTAGTGCTTATGAGTGTACCGGTAGCATTTAGATTCTAGAACTTGCGTTAGTGATGCATCCCGAGACCGCTAGTGAGACTACATTCGTGTAGTAGGATTTACTACATGATAAGAGGCATTAGGATCACCCTTGTTTTAAACCCGTATTATAATTACTTGACCATTTAAGTCATATTACTTGGCTAGTTAAGTCAACTAATGTTTCCCACACCTTAGCGTTGTACTCATTTTTAGTACACGAAACCCCTAGTACACCCCTCCGAGCCTATCTTTTCGTTTCTAACTTTAAGCATCTTACTTAAAGGAAGAATTTGTTACACCCCACTTAAATGTACACCCAAATTGCCTTAGCCTTCCGTGTAAGCGCTCATTTTTAGTGCATTATTGTTATTTGTTAAACCCTGAGTTAACTATCTAATTGATTACATGGTTGCTAAGTCGAGTCATATCCTTGTACATATTGTTTTGGGACGATTGGGACTCATGGGTAAAGTACTTATTTTATGGAGTAATGGGGAAGAACATCATTTATTACCCCCATATGTATGTTAATCTTAAAAGTACTCCAAGTGTTTTGATTTTCTTAATTCGAGTCATTAGATTAGTTTATTGTAAAATACGTAAAAATTCAAGTGTAAGGGAAATTTACATTCCCTATGATGTATTATTTTAGATGGTAGGGTAAGAGTGTATGAAAAAAAAAAAAAAAAAAAAAAAAAAAAAAAAAATCAAAAAATCAAGAAAAAGATAAAAAAAAAAAATAGAAACAGAAAAGAGAAAAAACATACGGACTACCATCCCGTTTCATTCTATGTTTATTTTATGTTTTTGTTATTTTTCATTTATTAGCTTAAGTCGAGTCTAGTCTTGGCTTAGCAACGCCATATTGTACATGTAATTAACCAAGATTGTTAACTCGCCACCAGTAAAGACTGCCTTTATCAAACAAAACCGTGTATTTCATATCCCTACACCTAACGTTACAACCCTTTAAAAGACCTCTTTGATAGTTTATCCTAGGTGCTTACGCCATGTGGTGGAGGTTTGATCCTTTCGCAAGCCTATGGTAATCTATTTTGCTATGACAGGTAGTGAGAGATATCTTCCGTTTCCATATTGTAATTTATATTTTATTACACCCGAGAGATGTGAGTATCTAAACACTATTTGTGAGGTGCTAGTGTATGACCTCCGTGCTTGTCTTTGGTCTTTAGTGGAACGATTATTTGTTGTAATTACTTTTATATTAGTGTTAAATGACCCCTAACTTGTATTTTGACTAGAATAAAAGCGCATTTGCTTGAGGACAAGCAAATCTCAAGTGTAAGGGTATATGATGAAGCGAAAAATGAACCACTTTTAGGGGGTCATTTAAGCCCGGAATTGAATTTATTTTATCAAATATTGCCCTAAATCGTTCCTTTTGTGATTTTAGGTACTTTGGGAGTGAATTCTGAAAAATGAAGCATTTCGGACGTTTTTGGAGCATAAAAGTGAAGAAAACGCCAAAGACTTAATTTTCCAAGCTGGGAACAGTAGGTGACGGCGTCAAGAGCATTTTCTTGACGGCGTCAAGAGTAAATTGCATGATGGCCCAGTACTGAAATGAAGGCGTCACAAGGAAGAGCGTCAAGAGTAAAATACGTGACGGCCTGGAAAAAGTCAATACATGACGGCGTCAAATGTAGATCAAGGCAGTCCGAGGATTCTTTTGGCGGCAAGATGACGGCGTCACCCCTTTGTTCTTGACGCCGTCAGCCTCAATTTTCTATATATAGTTTTCTAATTTTCATTCATAAAAAAAGAGAAGTTTTGGAGAAACCCCAAGGCCGAACCACATACGAATTTTACAGGTTTTTCAAGGGTTTTCAGCCCTTTAACCCTTACATGTGTAATTGAGATAAGTGTTCTTCTAATTCAATCAATATGTCTATGTGTTGGTTGTCTATATCTTGTGCTTGTCTTGATTCCACCATGCTAGGCTAGATTTATCTTGTGTTTGCTTAGATCTAATGAAACCTAGATGTTGATTATGTGTTGATTACTTGTTTATGGTTGTATTGGATGAATGATTTCAATGTTAGGCTTAAGAAAACTGGCAGATCTCCAAATGGTAACATGCTTGAGCATATTAGGAAACATGAACCGATGTGTACTAGGTTTTATTGGTTGTATTTAATGCATGAGTAAATTCTAATGATCCCATGTTAGGAGCTTCTTAGCCGGCTCGACATAGGAGTGAAGTAGGCACTCATAGGATTGGGGAGTTAAGTATGCCACCCCATGAATGGTATTAAGGAATACAATCCGTCATCCACGCAACTATAACAAGTAATTAACGTGTAAAAGATATCTAGGAAGTAGTGAAATCTAACTAAACACATTTCTCCACTTATTGCTCACAACCTTAGTTTAATTTAGTTTTATTTTCATTTCTAGTATTTTATTTTGATTGCATCTTTAGTATTGGGTTAGTTGACTAGCAACTAATTCCGCCCAAATCCTTCAAACCCGAGATTTTTACTTGCTTTCTAAAAAATATAAAAATACAAAAATAATCATCCTTCATCTTTAGAACTAGTATTTAGGTTTTCTAATCCTAGCGACACTATTCCTAGCTGATTGATCAATCCCCCGGTACTTGTCACTATACTATACTACAACGATCAGGTACACTGCCTGGTGGGGTTGTAAGCTTCTCGAGATCCCTCGAGAGGTAAAGCTTGGTGCAATCCCTAAGCTATCACTTAATCAATATCATCAAAAGACTTTACTGGTTTTATGCAGGAAGCAGTACTTTGAGAAAGTACTGTTTGTCTTGCAGTACTTTGAATAAATTACTTTATTATTCAAAAAATATTTATATAACACAAATCATACCAGTATTTATGCAATATCATCATCTGAAGTAGTCCACTGTATGAACAATTCAATCGCCATTAATGCTACTTCAGTCTCATTCTCAACTTCCATACCATGATCCAGCATTCTGACCATAATCTCCCTTATTAAAGGATATCTTCTCTTTGCAAACATATGAATCATGGCTCCATCTTCCATTTCAAGTGAGTGTACCCCTGATGACTCAAAGAATCTCCATCTTGTTATTTCCCAATTCTCTTGATCATTCCATAGAGCATCACTACTTGTTTCATTTGTCTCCCAGATGTTTATTAAATCACCCAATAAGATCAATCCCACTCCTTTTGGCTCAGTATTCTCAAAGTAATCCTGCACTTGTAGATACAAGTAGTATAAATCTTCTCTGTCTACCTTGTGTAATGTATCCCATAGCATATTGAATACTGTAAAGCTTTCATCCTCTCTATGAAAAATGAGATAATCTCCATCAGATGATTCTGCCACAGAAAATGTAGAAATCTTGGACTTCTTCTCAGCATTCTCTGTCTTCTTTGGATTCTCAAAATCCACAACCCTAAGATAATTTCTCAGTTCATCAATAGTATCTGATCTCAGCATCTTGAGCCTCTTTGATAACTGATCATCTTGAGTTGCTCTCTTCCTCTTTAACTTTCTTTTCTCAACTTGTTCTTTCATTATATCTTCCAACTTCTTTTCTTTCTCAGAATCCATAGGCACAAAACTATCCAACTCTCTTTTCATTGACTCTTGAACACTGTCATATAGTTCTTTCACCTGTGGATGTCTTAACCTTTATAGATTCTTAAATCCTCTGCCTTTTAGAAAACTTATCATAGAATTTCTTTCTTGAGCTTTAGCCAATGGCCTTCTTGTTTCAACAACTGGCATTCTTGATTCCCTTAAGTAATCAGCATCCAAATCAGCTTGATACTTTCTAGCAGCTTCTTCATTCTTTGCTACCTCAAAATCTCTTATCTGTGCCATAGTGAATTTCTTCTTCTTCTTCTTTGGTTCTTGCATAACTACTTTTCTGTTGTCTTTAGGATCTAATTCTCCAGATTCAGAAGAAGCTTGTGAGACTTGAGCTTGTTCAACACCAGGAATACTTATCGCTCTTGGTCTTGACATATTTACCATAATCTGAGCAATAGTCTTATCATCACTAGCTGTGTGCTCCTTTATCTCTTCTTGCTGAATGGAAGGACCAGCTTCATCATCAAAAATCCTTGTAGAAGGTCCAACTTCATCAACATTTAAGGCAGCAGTACCTTGATCACCTTGATCCAAAGTACTTTGCACAACAGTACTTTGAGGATCAGTACCTTGAATATCTATGTGTTGATCAGCAGTACCTTGAATATCAGCACCTTCAACATCAGTACTTTGTGCCTTATTCTCTTCTGCAACATTTTGCTCAACTTCATCAAGTTTTCTGTCAGCAGTACCTTGAGCAATGTCTTCAAAATCCATAGCATGAGCTTCTTCATATTGATCTTGAGGCACAGTATCATCTTCATTCAGATTATCATTCTGATTCCTCCCCAATATGAATGATGATGACCTCTTCTTGCTCTTCTTAGATTTAGAAGCTTTCTTGGATTTCTGAGCACTTCTCTTCTTTTGCTTGAACCATAGTCTGTGATTATGAACAAGTGGCCAACCAAATCTCTTCAATCTCCTGAACTTATTTTTCAATCTCTTGATCTGATTAGCTTGAGCATTAATCACCATCTTCATCCTTCTGTATTCCCTAGTCAAAGCATAAGTATCCAGTTGTCCCTCACCCCCTCATCTCCTCCAGGTGTTTGAAACCCACCTGTGAGAGTATAATCATTGGGAGATGGTGGTTTATCTTGCTCTAAAGTAGTACCTTGCAGAGAAGTACTTTCTTTGGAAACAGGCTGTTGAAAAGTACTTTCTATGGAAAGAATCTTCTCTCTTGATACATGAACTGGAACAGACAAAGAAGTAGTTCTTTCACTTGAAGCAACTTGCTGAGGTGATGCAAGAGGTGGTGTTGCAGTATGTTCTGATGGAGAATACTTAGAATGTGCAGAATCACTTGCTTCATCAGCTACATCACTAACTACATGTGATACTTCCTTAACACCCTTGTTAGACATAAAAGTAAACACCTTGTGTGGAAGTACAACAGTAGGTATAAAATCTTGAGGTTTTGGAACACCCTCAAGTGGTTTGTCTAGGAATAACTGAACAAACCTAGGATACATTAAAAATGGTGAACCAGCATTGATGTGAGCAAGCATACCATCAAGAATCATATAAGAAAGATTGAATTGTTGATTGGTAGCTAACCCAACTAATGCAGAGGCTATGTTATGTCCAAATTGATCCCAAGCAGTAGTTTTGGGACTTAGACAATGAAGTAAAACATGGATAAGGTACTTCCAATGTGGACTAACCAATGCCTTTTGAAAAGTAAGCCTATTGAGAACACCTTCATAGCCTATCTCTCTAAGTTCATCCCAAATAACTTGTTTTTAAAAAAGAACAATACCTTCATCATCATCAAACAATAAGACTTCCCTTATTGTGGCTTCAGTGATACTAAAAGGTCTCCCTACAACTGTAGCATGAATAACATCTTCTCTTTCTTCCAAATCAGATCTAGCCATAGCCCAAAACTCTTGAATCTAGGGGCCAATGATCTCTGGATTGACCAAAAGTGAATAATAGATGGATGACCCAGTAAGAAAATCAATGATGCCATAAAAATCATCATTCTTTTGCGTCTTCTCCAAGTTGGCAATCATGTTGTGTTTGCTAATTGTGGGACGGTTTGCCATTGTTGGTGTTTGAGAGAGAGGATGATGATCGATGATGAATTTGTTAGTGTTTGAATGGATGAATAGTAATGATGATGAGGGTATATAAGGATGGAAAAGATAATCACAAAGAAATATAATATACAAAAAATCACGGTCAATTAATGAATTTACCGTTATTTTTGGAATTATTCTTCCTCGTATCTTTCAGAAAGTTGTTACCCCCCATTTTTTTACCGTTGAAACAGTATCCTGACACGTCAATATTTTCAATTAAGCGCCAAACAGTACTTTGCCATATAACACTAAGCAGTACTTTCATTCAACTAGGAAGTAGTACTTTGGCTAAAAGTACTTTCCACCAAAATATCTAACAATGTTGACTTTTTGACCAAGCCACTAAAAAATATCTTCTGAAAGTCAACCCGGTATAATAAATACTTTCCATATTTACACCCCAAATCTACCAAAGTAAGTAGGAGTTAATATCCTTCATAAATAACCCTTGGGATTAACTTTTCCTATAAAAAGGACTCGAATCAACACATATCTTCATTCAAACCTTGTATTTATCACCACAAACCCTAGTAGCATTATGATGAGGCGAAAAATGAACCACTTTTAGGGGGTCATTTAAGCCCGGAATTGTATTTATTTGATCAAATATTACCCTAAATCGTTCCTTTTGTGATTTTAGGTACTTTGGGAGTGAAATCTTGAAAAGGAAGCAATTCGGACGTTTTTGGAGCATAAAAGTGAAGAAAACGCCAAAGACTTAATTTTCCATGATGAGAACAGTGTATGACGGTGTCAAGAAGGAAATCCTGACGGCGTCAAGAGTAAAATCCATGACGACCCAGAAGAAACGTGAAGCCGTCACAAAAAGGGCGTCAAGAGTTAATATGGTGACGTCCTGCATAAGGTGTATACATGACGATGTCAGACCCAGATCTAGGCAGTCCGAGGAACTATTTGGCGGGGAGATGACGGCGTCAGACATTTGTTCTTGACGCCGTCACCCATCAGAATCTATATATAGTTTTCTATTTTTCATTCATTAGAGAGGAACTTGTGTGGAGAAACCCTAGGGCCGAACTTTGTGAACCCTAGCTCGTATTTTACAGTAAATTCAAGGGTTTTCACCCCTTGAATCCTTTCATGTGCTATTGAGATAAGTCTTCTCTTTAATTCAATCAATATGTTTATGTGTTGGTTGTCAATATCTTGTGCTTGTCTTGATTTCAACATGTTAGGCTAGATCTATCTTGTGTTTGCTTAGATCTAATGAAACCTAGATGTTAATTATTTGTTTATTACCTGTTTATGGTTGTATTGGATGAATGATTTCAATGTTAGGCTTAAGAAAACTGGCAGATCTCCATTGTGTAACATGCTTGAACGTCTTAGGAAACATGAACCGATGTGTACTAGGTTTTATTGGTTGTATTTAATGCATGATTAAATTCTAATGATCCCATGTTAGGAGCTTCTTAGCCGGCTCGACATAGGAGTGAAGTAGGCACTCATAGGATTGGGGAGTTAAGTACGCCACCCCATGAATGGTATTAAGGAATACAATCCGTCATCCAAGCAACTGTAACAAGTAATTAACGTGTAAAAGATATCTAGGGAGTAGTGAAATCTAAGTAAACACATTTCTCCTACTTATTGCTCACAACTTTAGTATAATTTAGTTTAATTTCATTTCTAGTATTTTATTTTGATTGCATCTTAGTATTGGGTTAGTTGACTAGCAACTAATTCCGCCCAACTCCTTCAAACCCGAGATTTTAATTTGCTTTCTAAAAAATTATTAAAATACAAAAAGAATCATCCCTCATCTCTAGACCTAGTCTTTAGGTTTTTTAATCCTAGCGACACTATTCCTAGCTGAACGATCAATCCCCCGGTACTTGTCATTATACTATACTACATCGATCAGGTACACTGCCTGGTGGGGGTTGTAAGCTTCTCGAGATCCCTCGACAGGTAAATCCTGGTGCAATCCCCACGCATCAAGTTTTTGGCGCCGCAGCCCGGGGAATAGTTATTGTCTAGGTTAGAATCTCTTTTTATTAGGTCTACTTGCTAGATTCCTTTCTAGTAAGATTTTATTTTTATTTTTGGTTTCTCTTTAGTCTATCTTAATTCTTCGTGTTTTTGTTCGTAACTCCTCACCACCCGACATCATGGACGATGGGAACATCTTTGAACCCGTCATCCCACCACAACAAAACCCACCACTAGAACCTCTTAGGCCCCAAACCTTAGGAGAGTATTCCCGACCTAGCCACCAAGGCTACCGAAACACCATTGAGCTCACCAGAGCCAATGTGACCCCCTTGCGATCCGACACCATCCGGTTGGTGCAAAGCGGATGTGCATTCTATGGACTTCGTTTCGAAGATCCAAATCAACATCTCAAGGACTTCCTTAAAATCGTAGATTCCATAGACCTAGATGTTGCAACTAGAGACAACCCGATTACGCTTATTCCAATTCTCTCTACGTGATCAAGCTAGTCAATGGCTTGAACGTTTACCCGCGGGATCCATCACCACATGGGATGATCTCACCACTCGTTTCCTTGCTCAATTTTTCCCACCGGGGAGAACTACCAAGCTAAGAAATGATATCTTGATGTTCCAACAACGTCAAGGTGAAACTCTTTATGAAGCATGGACTCATTTCAAGGACTTACTCCAAAAAGTCCCTCATCATGGCATAGATCTTTGGCTCCAAGTCCAAATCTTTTATGACCATATCGACCTCTCCACAAAGAGAGCCATTGACCAATCGGTCGGTGGTAAGCTACGTGATCTAAGTGCGGAACAATCATGGGAACTCTTAGAAGATCTTGCTCTCTATGACAACGAAAGTTGGAATGATCCCAGTGATTTGAACAAAATGGTCAAGGCAATATCTTTGCCTTCGAACAACTCTTGCACTCCCGACCGTAGGATCATGGAACTTGAGGACCAAGTCAAATTTCTCATGAAATCTTACGAAGCTCCTAAGCCTTCAAGCCAAGTGAACAAAATCACTTCTTCATGCGAATTATGTAGTGGTCCCCATGACACTCGTGATTGTGTGGAACTCCCCGGAACAGCTTTTGCGGACTACGCATCCTCGCGTACCGACGAAGCGGGAGATAAGTGGTACACTTTCAAACCCGAGCCAAACCCTTATGGTGATTCATACAACCCTTCTTGGAAAAATCACCCAAACCTTAGGTGGAAACAAAACCAAGCTAATTCTTCCAATCCGCCTAATCGCTACCAATCAAACGGTCCACCCTCCAACCGTACTTTCAACAACAATCCTTCTAACAACTATGGTAGTACCAACAATCTTGAAGGATTGATGTCTAAGTTCATGGCATCTCAAGAAGCTCGCATAGCTAGGTTTGAAACCGAATTCAACCAACAACAAACGGAGATGACCAACAAGATAGACAACTTGTTGAAAGCCCTCAACAACCAAGCGTTAACCACACCTAGGAAGGACACTAGGGACACCAATAACGGAATTCAAATTAAGGACCCCTCATCATCCAAACATGTCCACTTTTTCAATGTTGTCACCATTAAGCCAATAGATAAGAATATGGAAGAAAGTGACAAAGATGAAGTTGAAATAGAAACCGAGACTAGGGATGAAATTAGGGAAGTTGAGGTTAATAAGGGAGAGGAGTTAGAGGAAGTAGAGACTATAGAAAAGAACTTTGATAAGTTACCCACTAAGGAAGAACGGGAATACCATAAGGATTTATTCGATAGTCCCAAGACACCATATATCCTTGGCACACCCCTTATCAAAATGGGAGACCCCTCTAACATCAACATACCATGCAACATCGGGCATATGCATATATGGAAGGCTTACATCGATCCTAAATCTCCTGTAAACATCATGACTAGGACTTATTACAATTGGGTGATGAAGAAACAACTTGATTATAGGATGATGCCCAAAAAGAATTTGATAAGTAATTTTGTAGGAAGAGTGAAGGGATTGCATGTGATTATAGGTAATTTCACTTATGAGATCGATTTTATGATAGTAGAAGACACTCGTCCGGTGATAGATGATTGCCTAAGCCAAGTAATATTCGGAAAACCATTTGTTGAGGCCACTAGGATGAGTTATGATCCGACTTTAAGGATAGTTAGGTTCAAGGAAGAGAATGATGAGATTACCTACCAAATGCCCTACAAAATTGAGCAATATCGCCTTCTCTCTAATATAGAAAAGGAACACAAACAAGCGGCTTATTATAGGAATGATGAGGATAGACGTAGAGGAGTAGAGTATGTGAAGAATAGGATGCTTGGTTTCTACAAAGAATGCTTGCAACTAGGTCCGGAGTACAAAACTGGCTTAGAAGACGACCTAGAGAGTGAAACCAACAATGAGGTCACATAGTAACCCATGAAATTGAGTCTAGCTACAAGACTCGTAAATAAAGAAAAGCGCTTCTTGGGAGGCAACCCATGCTTGGTGTGATTTTTATTTTGTTTGATTGTTATTTGCTTCCTTATGCATGCTTTATTTTTATTGTTGGAAGATCATGTTTCAAAACTAAATAGTGGAAATACTTTATTTTGTTGTTTTGGCTTAGTCTTAACTCCACCCAAAGGTATTTTTGCAAAAGATGAGTGTAAGGGGAAACCCCAAATATGTTTTTAAGAAACAAACCGATCATGATTCTCCACAATATTAAATGAACATGTATATTCGTATTTGTTAGAGTCAAATGCTTGTATCGAGTCATAATGATGTTTTGCAGGATTTTCCAGGAAGTAGGACCAAGTTTTTCGAGAAATTTTCTGGAAACTTAACATAAGAATTTCTGCAGGACACTTCTGACGGCGTCACGAGTTTACTCTTGACGGCGTCACGTGTAAAAATCTGGAAATTTTACCTGTTTTGTTTTTCTAACGGAGTCTTAAAGTTTTTGTTGAATTATTAGTTTTATAATCTCCAGGAAATCTGCAAACATCATTCCACAAGCATTATATCTTATTTTGTTTTCTAGGATTTAGTAACATATGTAGATTGCCGCCGATTTTATGCAAGGTTGCCTTGTCTGTTTTCTCAGGATTTATAGGTTATGTATGACAAGAAGATGATTATTATTATGGAAGGGAAGCTTTGATTGTTCATTTTCTTGGAGGAAGATTTAACCTGGCCACCATATTATCCATACCGAGCGAATCAGGGGAGTATTTGATTTCATTCTTTTTACTTATTTCACTTTTACATTCTTTACTTGAACATTGGGGACAATGTTCATCTTAAGTGTAAGGGGAGGGTAAAATGATGATACCTTACAGATACACTTTCGCTTGATTTTGTTTGTTTGGTAGTAGATGTGTAATAAAACTATGAGAAATACTTGTTAGTGCAATGTTAGCGCCAAATTTAAAATTTTTTACAACATTTAGTAGTGAAACTTTAGCCATACAAAGCGTCTCATGGATAGGAGATTGTATGAATAGCATATAACCGTATCATACAGAAAAATTTTCCACCCAAATATGTGAGGTTCGCCTTTAGATTTGATAAGAAAAGCATTTACTATTAGTGCTTATGAGTGTACCGGTAGCATTTAGATTCTAGAACTTGCGTTAGTGATGCATCCCGAGACTGCTGGTGAGACTACATTCGTGTAGTAGGATTTACTACATGATAAGAGGCATTAGGATCACCCTTGTGTTAAACCCGTATCAAAATTACTTGACCATTTAAGTCATATTACTTGGCTAGTTAAGTCAATTTCCCACACCTTAGCGTTGTACTCATTTTTAGTACACGAAAACCCTAGTACACCCCTCCGAGCCTATCTTTTCGTTTCTAACTTTAAGCATTTTACTTAAAGGAAGAATTTGTTACATCCCACTTAAATGTACACCCAAATCGCCTTAGTCTTCCGTGTATGCACTCATCTTTAGTGCATTATTGTTATATATTTAAACCCTTAGTTAATTATCTAATTGATTACATGGTTGCTAAGTCGAGTCATATCCTTGTACATATTGTTTTGGGACGATTGGGACTCATGGGTAAAGTACTTATGTTAAGGAGTAATGGGGAAGAACATCATACTATTACCCCCATACGTACGTTAATCTTAAAAGTACTCCAAGTGTTTTGATTTTCTTAATTCGAGTCATTAGATTAGTTTATTGTAAAGTATGTAAAAATTCAAGTGTAAGGGGAATGTTCATTCCCTATGATGTATTATTTTGGATGGTAGGGTAAGAGTGTATGCAAAAAAAAAAAAAAAAAATAGAAAATGTAAGAAAAAAAATAGAAAAAGAAAATAGAAAAACATACGGACTACCATTCCTTTTTATTCTATGTTCATTTTATGTTTTTGTTATTTTTGATTTATTAGCTTAAGTCGAGTCTAGTCTTGGCTTAGCAACGCCATATTGTACATGTAATTAACCAAGATTGTTAACTCGCCACCAGTAAAAACTGCCTATATCCAACAAAACCGTGTATTTCATATCCCTAAACCTAACGTTACAACCCTTTAAAAGACCTCTTTGATAGTTTATCCTAGGTGCTTACGCCATGTAGTGGAGGTTTGATCCTTTCCCAAGCCTATGGTAATCTATTTTGCTATGACAGGTAGTGAGAGATGTTTTTCATTTCCATATTGTAATTTATATTGTATTACACCCGAGAGATGTGAGTATCTAAACACTATTTGTGAGGTGCTAGTATATGACCTCCGTGCTTGTCTTTGGTCTTTAGTGGAACGATTATTTGTTGTAATTACTTTTATATTAGTGTTAAATGACCCTTAACTTGTATTTTGACTAGAATAAAAGCGCATTTGCTTGAGGACAAGCAAATCTCAAGTGTAAGGGTATATGATGAGGCGAAAAATGAACCACTTTTAGGGGGTCATTTAAGCCCGGAATTGAATTTATTTGATCAAATAGTACCCTAAATCGTTCCTTTTGTGATTTTAGGTACTTTGGGAGTGAAATCTGGAAAAGGAAGCAATTCGGACGTTTTTGGAGCATGAAAGTGAAGAAAACGCCAAAGACTTAATTTTCAATGCTGAGAACAATGTATGACGGCGTCAAGAAGGAAATCCTGACGGCGTCAAGAGTAAAATCCATGACGACCCAGAAGAAACGTGAAGGCGTCACAAAAAGGGCGTCAAGAGTTAATATGGTGACGGCCTGCATAAGGTGTACACATGACGGCGTCAGACCCAGATCTAGGCAGTCCGAGGAACTATTTGGCGGCGAGTTGACGGCGTCAGAAATTTGTTCTTGACGCCGTCACCCATCAGAATCTATATATAGTTTTCTATTTTTCATTCAATAGAGAGGAACTTGTGTGGAGAAACCCTAGGGCCGAACTTTGTGAACCCTAGCTCGTATTTTACAGTAAATTCAAGGGTTTTCACCCCTTGAATCCTTTCATGTGCTATTGAGATAATTCTTCTCTTTAATTCAATCAATATGTCTATGTATTTGTTGTCTATATCTTGTGCTTGTCTTGATTTCAACATGTTAGGCTAGATCTATCTTGTGTTTGCTTAGATCTAATGAAACCTAGATGTTAATTATGTGTTGATTACTTGTTTATGGTTGTATTGGATGAATGATTTCAATGTTAGGCTTAAGAAAACTGGCAGATCTCCATTGTGTAACATGCTTGAACGTCTTAGGAAACATGAACCGATGTATACTAGGTTTTATTGGTTGTATTTAATGCATGAGTAAATTCTAATGATCCCATGTTAGGAGCTTCTTATCCGGCTCGACATAGGAGTGAAGTAGGCACTCATAGGATTGGGGAGTTAAGTACGCCACCCCATGAATGGTATTAAGGAATACAATCCGTCATCCACGCAACTATAACAAGTAATTAACGTGTAAAAGATATCTAGGGAGTAGTGAAATCTAAGTAAACACATTTCTCCCACTTATTGCTCACAACTTTAGTATAATTTAGTTTAATTTCATTTCTAGTATTTTATTTTGATTGCATCTTAGTATTGGGTTAGTTGACTAGCAACTAATTCCGCCCAACTCCTTCAAACCCAAGATTTTAATTTGCTTTCTAAAAAATTATAAAATTACAAAAAGAATCATCCCTCATCTCTAGACCTAGTCTTTAGGTTTTCTAATCCTAGCGACACTATTCCTAGCTGAACGATCAATCCCCCGGTAGTTGTCATTATACTATACTACATCGATCAGGTACACTGCCCGGTGGGGGTTGTAAGCTTCTCGAGATCCCTCGAGAGGTAAAGCCTGGTGCAATCCCCACGCATCACATTATGAGCCACTTTCGACTGATTTACATATCTTCAGATGATTCTTCTGATTCAAAGATAAGCTATTACTCTGACTCTGAATAGGAATCATCAAGATGGAGTGGCTATTTTCCTCCATGTGCTTCAAGCTCAACAAACATGAAGCCAAACAAGAAGGTTTCTACCCCTGCGCCTGCTTGCTACTCAAGTTCTTCTGATGATGATGATTATGAGCCATACACCCTTGACAAGAAGCTACCACAAGCACATACAAAAGCTCTTGAATCAGCAGTGGAGAACATGAAGTGGCCTGCCCAAGAGAAGCCTGCAAGACTAGAAAGGCCTCCAAAACAAGTGCTAGGTCTTGCTTGCCCAAGGAAGCAATCATCTTTTGATGTCAAGAGAAAGATTGCTCAGAAGGCAAAGCAGGACTACCAGGGAAAGTGCAAAAGGCCAATGGAGTAGCTGGTGTAGGGTGCGGGTTGTTAGGTTTTGTGTTTTGTTGTTTTGATGATATGTCTCTGTCTTTGAATGACTAATGTAACTCTTTTATGAAAATGAATAAAGTTACTTTTTTGTTAAATGATCAATGTATCCTCCCCTCAAATAATGAACAACTACTAATGCCTCCCCTCAAATGTAGCTTAATTATTGATAATCCCAATACTCACCACCAAATAAGTAAATCTTGAAACATCAAAGGAGACCTAGGATACCACCAAATAAGCATAATCACTGTCTAAAAAGGCTTCCAAGTGAAAAGGAGACTCCCTAGGATACCACAACCCTAGCTTAGGTTGTTGCCTAAGATACCTAAAAATCCTCTTGACTGCATTCAGATGTGAAACTTTGGGTTTGACGTGATGTCTTGCACATAAACACACAGCAAAAGTAATGTCAGGTCTAGATGCAGTCAAATACATAAAACAGCCAATCATGGATCTATATAGCTTAACATCAACATCTTCTCCATCTTCAACTTTTCCCAATGGTTTGTTAGCATCAATGGGAGTGGAGGCTGGCTTGACAGTGGTGAGGTTAAACCTCTTTAGAATGTCTGTAACATACTTATCTTGACTAATGAAAATTCCACTGCTTGATTGTTGAACTTGAAGCCCCAAAAAGAATGTTAATTCACCCATGGAACTCATTTGAAACTCTTTTTGCATAAGCTCCTCAAACTCTTTCTCTATTGACTATTTTATGGCTCCAAATATAATGTCACCCACATACACTTGGACAAGCATAATATCCTTTTTGTCTCTTTTAATAAACAAAGTCTTATCAATAGCACCTCTCCTGTAACCATGTTGTAATAGAAAAGTGGAGAGTCTTTCATACCAAGCTATAGGGACTTGATGGAGGCCATACAGAGCCTTAACAACCTTGTAAACTTTGTTTGGATGTGCAGGATCTTCAAAACCAGGAGGTTGTTTGACATAAACTTCCTCTATGATAGTGCCATATAGAAAAGCACTCTTAACATCCATTTGATATACAAGAAAGCCCATATATGATGCAAAAGCCAGAAACAGCCTTATGGCTTCAATTCTTGCCACATGAGCAAACACTTCATCATAGTCTACCCCTTTTTCTTGTCTATAGCCTTGAGCCACTAACCTTGCTTTATTCTTAATGACATTACCTCTTTCATCTCTTTTAACTTTGAAGACCCATTTTGTACCAATTAGTCTTTTACCATCAGGTAAATCACATAATACCCATATTTCTTGAAGCTTGAATTGTAAAAGTTCTTCTTGCATGGCTTCAACCCAACTCTCTTTAGCTAATGCTTGAGCTACTGTCTTAGGTTCCTCTTGAGACAGAAAGCAAGCAAATAAGTACAATTGCTGATCCTTGTGATTCACCCTGTTTTGTTTATAAACAAAGCTAAGTAAAGAAGTATGTTGTTGAGTGAGATTCTTAGCTTTTGTTCTTGTGTGCACTCCTGAGGTAGAAGGTCCAATAATCTTACTGACAGGATGATCTTTATGAATTCTCAAAGTAGTAGTAGGTGAAATTTCAAGATTATCTTCAAATTTGTGAAATCAGGGTCTTCATTAGAATCTGAGAAAATGCCTTCTTTATCCAATTCATCATCAGTGTCTTCTAAGGCAGGCATGGTTGGATCAGTCAAATCATCAGTATTGATCCAATTTGATGTATCTAAGACATTTGAAGTACTTTCAAATGGATCAGCAGTACTTTGATGCAAAGTACTGTCAGTGCCTTTAGCCTTCTTCTTTTCTGCTTCATAAGCTCTCCTTTGATCATCTTCATAGGATTTTGCAATAGTTTCTTGAAGAAGCATCCTATTAAGTTCATCTTGGATAGCTTGGTCTTCATCATATATTGTGGAGTTTGGTTGAACAGTACTATGTGGTTCAACAGTATTTTGAGGTTCAACAGTACATTGAGGTTCAGAAGTACTTTTCTTCTTATCAATGAATTCTTTATCAGGAACATCTTCAGATCTCATGTTGACTCCATGAACAATGTATTGTAAATCTTCTTCATTGTGAACAACTTGATTTTCTTCTCTAACAGGCACATAATTCATGGATGAGGCCAAAATATCAAGATCAAACATCCAATCAGGACCTTTACCTTTTTGATTTCCTTGATCTTCTAGAAACTCAACACGAAGACATTCTTGAACCTTCTTACTAGCCCTGTTGTACACTCTAAATCCTATACTATTGGTACAATAACCCAATAAGTATCCTTCATCTGATTTGCCATCAACTTTCCCAGAGTATCAACATTATTCAAAATAGTTAGGAGACACCCAAAAGGTTTCATAAACTTAATGTTTGGTTACTTTCCCATGAGTAACTAATAAGGTGTCTTCATCTGAGGTTTTGTCACAGATACTCTATTCAACACATAACAAGCAGCACTTACAGCTTCAGCCCAAAATGGAACAGGTAATTGAGAATCTGCAAGCATTGTCCTTGCTGCTTCTATCAAATTTCTATTCTTCGTTTCTGCAACTCCATTATGTTGAGGAGTTCTTGCAATACTAAACTCTCTCTTAATTCCTTTCTTGGCACAAAATTCATCCATAAGCTGATTCTTGAATTCAGTCCCATTATAATATCTAATGGATCTAACTTTGAGTCTCAAATGATTTTCAAGGGCTATTATAAGATCATGAATAGCATCAAAGTTTTCATCTTTAAATCCCAAGAAAAAGACCCAACTAAATCTGCTACAATCATCTGTTATAACCAAACAGTACTTATTCTTGTTCAAACTTGAAACAGAAACAGGTCCAAACAGATCCATATGCAGCAATTCCAAAGGCTCTCTAATGGTTCTTTCTTCAATCTTTTTACATGAAGCCTTGTGTTGTTTACCCTTCTTGCAAGCCAGACATGAGTGATCATTCTTGTAAGTTTTAGAAGGTAAACCTATAACTAAATTGCCTTTGACCAATTTGTTGATATTCTTGAAATTTATATGTCCTAATATTTTGTGCCATTGATGTGCTTCTTCCATTGTTTCTCTTGCTACCAAACATGTTGCTCTTTCAGTAGAATTCATATTCTTCCAATCTAAGCTGTACAAATCATTGGTTCTTGGTGCTCTTGGTATCACCAAGTTTTCATCTTCTAACTTAAACTCAGGGGAGAGAATAAGACATTCTGTGTCAAGAAATAACACATGATATTTCTTGTCACAGATCTGAGAAACTGACAAAAGATTGAATTTAAGCTCCTTTACATATCTAACATTCTCAAAATCAATGGATCAAGTCTTGATGGTTCCTTTGCCAGTGATTCTCCCTCCTTCAGGATCATTCCCAAATGCAACTGTTCCTCCAAAATAAGCCTTAAAATCTGACAAGAGCTCCTTTTCTCCTGTCATGCTTCCAGAGCAACCACTATCAATGATAAGATGATCTTTAAGCTCCTCTTTTGGGTTGCCCTGCATAAAAATGAAAAGGGTTGGTTTCTATTAGGAACCCAAGCCATTACTGACTTGTGTTCCCCTTGTGTTGGATTTTTATCCCAAAACCTGTGTTGGATTTTTATCAACACTTCCTTTTTCACCTTGACTCAGTGAAAGTACTGTTTCTCCCTCAGCAATACTTTCTTTCTTAACCCATTTAGTTGTAACAGTATGTGTTGGGTTCTTTGATCTAGGTACTCTTCTTGAGTTGTAAGGCCTCTAGATTTGTAAGAATTGAATCTCCTTCGTCTTACATTAGGGGGTCGACAACACTTGTGGCACCATACCACCATCCCTCACTCCCAACCAATCTCTTTATGCCACATCATTCACCCATTTTTCCCATCCCTCACCCTTTTTTTTGTTGGCATCACTTGTGGCACCACACCACCATCCCTCACTTCATTTTTTTTTAATAAAACAAACTTTATTTTTTAGAATATGTAAAAATTAAAAAATGAAACAACAATATTCACATAACAAATATTAATCGGTTTCAAAAATGTAGCCCAAATGTTTGTAGTAGACCAAACAAAACCCAACCCAAACTTTGTCTGCCCAATTGAAAAGTGTAGCCCAAAAGTTTGTGTTTGAAGTGGTTTTATAGGTGGAGTGTAGCCCAAACCTTTAAAAAGTGTGTCTTCTTCCTCCACTCATCCAGCCACACCTGCAAATATATATATATATATATATATATATATATATATATATATATATATATATATATATATACACAAACGGTCCATGCAAACGGTCCAATAAACAGTCAAAAATAGAATCCAAAGTTCGAAAATTCACTTGTTCCCGTGCGTGAAGACTTCCCGTGCGTGGTCTTTACTGTGCGGTACCGTGGGCAAGGCGGTGGTGTTCCCGCACGGTAGCACTGTACCGTGCTTCCCTTACCGTGACCATTGCCGAGAGCCTTAGAGCTATTGCTACTAGTACCTTGGTTAGGGGAATTCCTAACAATACTTTGAGAAGGTATTGTTTTACTAGTACTTTGAAAAGTATCTCTTGAAGGTACTAGGAGTTTGGAAAATGGTCTTTTCTGGTGAGGGTACCTATAGTCTTTTGAGAAATTACTATGGTTAACCCTATTTGTGTAATTCCAAGCTGGTTTATTCTCCCTTGGTTTATTCTCCCTGTGCTTATAGTTTGTAGTTGTGGTCTTTGGGTATTTGCTTAAGTATTCTGAGTGATAATCACAGTCCTTAATCAAATAGTGAGGACTATAACATACATAACATAACTTTGGTCCCATATTCCCAAATCCACTTCCAAAAGGTTTTCTAAAATTAGCAATATTTTGAAAAGATTTCCTTGTAGGTACTGCTGAATGATCAACAATACTTTGAGAAGATTTTGGAAGTACTGCTTGTTTTGAAAAGACTTTATTACTCCCAGAACCCTTGTTATCATCCCTAGGTTTCTCAACAGTTTCTCTTAATGACTCATAACTAGATTGACTTGAATTAGATTGACCTTTAAGCTTCTTCCTAAACTCCAAATTGTCTACTCCAAAACAAGAAACATCTGTCCTAGGTGGTTGAAAACTACCTGTGGGTGGAGGAACTTCATTGTATCCCTTGTCTTTCTTAAATTCGGGAGGTGTTGAACAAGGTGATTCCTCATCACTAGATGTGTTTTCCTCTAAGCTTATGTATTCTTCATCACTAGTTGAGGTCTCCTGTGAAAGACTTAGTTCCATGTTCCTAGTTGGGATTTCTTCTGAACTACTATCATCATAACCTAGGCCAGTTTTAATGTTTGCAGTTCTTTGTTTTTCAACAAAACTAACATGTGACAGACCTGATTCTTTTCAAACAGCAAGTTTTGTTAACATCTTATCTCTTTCTTTAGTGATCTTTTCTAGTTCAGAAACCTTACATCCTAACTTCCATTCACTTAACTTTAATTGATAATCTTGTTGCTCATATTTTTCTGCCCAAGCTACTTCATTATTTTCATGTGTGATTATCTTGGCTTCCATTGACTCTAAAGTCAATTGGTAACCAGCTATCTCAGACCTAGCCCTTCTATAGTTATCTCTTTCCGTTTCATATTCTTTAAGCAATTTTTGATAAGAATTATTGCACTTAGAGCATACCTCAGAGATAGTAGATGAACTTGGTGAAGTAGCCATCATATCAAGCTGAACAGGTTCTTCTTCATTTTCCATGCTCCAATCAAAGCTTCCTAGACCATCTCCTGATTCCAAAGCAACATATCCTGGTTCCTCATCAAAAGTTGTGCTCCAATCAACCTCTTCCAATGCAACCATAGAGTAGGTTACTGGTTCATCATCAAATTCATTACTCCAGTCAACCTCTGATAGATTTTCTTGAGCCACCAAAGCTTGTGACTTTGACTCAGCAATAGGAACCTCCTTTCTTTCAACCTTGGTTTTTTCAATCATTTTGTTTGCCTCATACTTTGCAAACTTGCATTCCCTTGCAAAGTGACCAGTCTTTTGACAGTTGAAGCATTCAATCTTAGATTTATCAAATGCTATTCCCTGCTTAGCTTTAAAATCAATACCTCTCCCTGTCTTGTTCATAAACTTCTTGATCCTTGCAGTGATTATGGCATCCTGCCATCTTATGTCAATTTCTTCTAGAGCATCATCATCAATTTGCAAGACATCTTCTTGATATGTAACATGTAGAGTGGCTTGTTGAGCAAAGAATGAACATAGAACATCATCTGAATTGGTGTTATTTGATGGTGATGAAGTGGTAGTGACCATGGTTATACAGGGATGCTGTTTCTATTCAACAGTACTTTGGAGAGGGTAAGCAGTACTTTTAGTGGAAGTACTGCCTCTGTTTTCAGAAGACACAAAAGCAATGTTATGAGAACTTGATCCTTTGTTACCCTTCATCTCATGCTCATACACCTTTAGATTGTTGTAGAGATCATCAAATTCCATAGTATCCAAACCAAGTTGGCCTCTACCCATAGTAGCAACCACATGCCATGCAGATGGCAAACTCTGTTGATATAAATAATGCCTAAAAACATTATTAACATATATCGATATCTCTATGTTTTGATAATCACAAAACGTAAACTCATTGAACTACAAATTATGACGTAAACAAGTATTTAGTCGTAAATATTTGCTTTAACATCCATATCACTTAAGGTATGAATAAACAAAGTGTCTAATGCATTTTATGATCAAAGGAATTTTTATTTTTACAAACCTTACATTTTATTAAAGTGGGAAACATTTTTAAACTTATACAAAACATTTTTGTATTTATAAGAAATGTTTTATTCAAAATAAATATTTTGAATTCAAATTTCAACCCAAAAAACGGCTACATTCTTCAGGAAAAACCTCCCCCACAAAAAGACAAAAAATCTGAAGAAAAAAAATATTTTTTTCTTAGGCGGCCCCCTTAATTATACTAGGCGGTCCCCTTAATAATTAAGGGGACCGGCACACAATTAAGGGGACCGGCCACGCTCCCTGTCAGATTTTGTCAGAAATTTTTCCCTATAAATACCACTTCAAACCTGGAATTTTTCTCACCTCTTTGCACAAATATTTTCAAATCCAATTCTCTCTAAACATCCTTCTAAAATCCTTTGATCATAAATACATAATCCTTTGTTTCAAAGTGATTCTTACATCATCCTCTCAAGTGCAAGAGAAGAATACTTCTATCCTCCAAGACAAGAAGTATTACAACTTGTTGTGACCTCCACATCCAAGTTGTTGGTGCATCATCAAGAATATTTACATATATCTTTGTGTAGTGTGTTGTGAATATTTGATTGTAGATAGTTGTGTTAGGAATATAGATAGTGTGATTGGCTAGTAGATTGTAGTAAAGATAGTTGGTGTGAAGTAGTTGTGAAGATAGGTGTGTAGTAGATTGGTATGAAGTAGTTGTGAAGAAGGTGTGAAGATTGACAAGGTGTGAAGACGGTGTGAAGTCTTGAAGAAGGTGTGAAGGTGTGATTAAGGTGTGAAGATCACGTGGTGTGATATTTGGTGTGAGATTGGTTCTAGCTACGATTAGAACTCGACATTTAGCTTAGTGTCGTTAACTTGTGTAAGCCAAGGTGTGTAAGGTTTTCTCCGCCATAAGGGAGCTTGTTGATATAGTGAAGAAAACTCTCGAGTAGGTGACTCGAGGAGTGGAGTAGGGCAAGGAAGGTGTCCTTGTAGCCGAACCACTATAAATCATTTGTCTCGCGGTTAGATCTTTCCATATCTTACTTATTATCTTGCTTATATCGTTATTACTTTTGTAGACGTAGGCGTATATATATAGTTGCTCATATAGTGCTAGTATTAATTTTACTTAAAGATCAAACGAAAGTTTTATTCACAAAACCAAGTTTTTACAATCAAACTAAAAAGGTTACATACATATAATTGATCATTTCGATCAAGTATAGTTTTCATACAAAATATAACTAAGGATTATAAAATAAACGATTACGTACTTATCTCTCGTATATAGCTACAATTGTTTATATTATGCATGTGTTGATTTCACATACTTAGCATACATTATTATTATTGTTTATACTTAGATATACTTGTTCATATTGTTCAAGATTCGAGTTCACATAAGATTGAATCAAAGTTTTAAAAGCAAACAAGGTTTTAAAACTAAACTAAGTTTTCAAAATAAAATTAAAAAGACGTAAAACTATTCAACCCCCCCTTCTAGTTTTCCACAAACTCCTCAAGAACTTCAAGTTTGCATCTTCAACAGATGCCTCTGCTCCATATAACTCTAGCATACTGAGTAGATTTTGATATATGTCATAGGCAGAGTCAAGGCTTTCTCTTTCACCAACAGTGAATGTTTCAAACTGTTGCTTCAATATGTTTCTATGCATCTTCTTTGAAGCATCATTACCTCCAAATCTAGTCTTAATAGCAGCCCATAGTTGTTTTGCGTCCTTAGCATCATGAAACTTTAATAGGTGGCCATCAGGAATAGCATAAAGCAGTATGTTGAGAGCCTTATCTTGATTTCTTTTTGTAACAGCTGGTAAGGTTTGCTTAGGTGGTGTAGGTTGTCCGTCAACAGATACAGGTTCTTCAATGAAAACATTACCATTGATAATCACATCCTATAGTGCATGGTCTGTGATAGCAATGTACTGCCTCATGTTCATGCTCCATAGATCATACTCACCCTTCTTGACAATAGGAATTCTAACTGAGGTGATGGAAGGAACCGGTGCAACTTCTGTTGACATCTTTTAGGGTTTGTTGTAAGATCGGTTTTAAGGGTTTCTTTTTAATCAGAGTTTCCACACAAGCTCTGATACTACTTTTTGGATCGTTATACTCTGACCAAACTTAACTATAACTTGTAATGGTCTTAGTAATCTTGAATAACTCAAAACTACTAATAATGAAACACTGATATAACCTTGTAAAGTATGCGGAATCTACTAACACAAAGCTAAGAAGAACTTTGAATTATTATATTAAAACCAACTTTGAACCTGCTTCTCTATACATAGATTCACTAATAATCCCTAACTTCTCTAATATCGTATACTCTAATCTATGAAATCGTACTCTTGTATTCGTACGTCTAATACCATCCTAAGGCTCCTTTTATAGGCATAAGGAAAACCTTAAGTCGGTTTACAATACTTTGAACGACAAGTAAACTATCTCTAACTTATTCTAGAATATTCTAATAATATTACATAACAATCCTTAAACAATATTGCATATCAGTCCTTTATCTTAGAAGTACTTTGAATATTCTCCATGCACGAGCAGTACTTTGACCTTGAGCAGCACTTTGACACAGCAGTACTTTGAACTTCCAGAAGTACTTTGATCATCATATCCCAACAAGAAGCTCCAACCCTTTCCCTTGGGTGGGAAAGGGTATTTATAGTTTTACATAAAATGCTCTCCTTTGAGCTGTGGATCGGGTGTACAGTGGGTAAAGACCTGTCCGTCCTCCACGGTGTTACTTAACTAAACTAAAGTCTAACTAAATATTAACGTAACTACGAGCTATATTAATGCTATTACATTCTTGTGGTAACCGAGTTTTCAATAGGAATATTTGTATTCCTAACAACTATGTTTACTTTGGCGTTGAAAGAAAGAATGCATTGAGGTGTTTGTGCATTTGCTCTAATTATGGAATTTTAGAGGGCTAATTAATTTTATTTTTTAATGCTCGTGTTTCAGGGCACTTGTAAAAAACTTTATTTTATTAGTTAAAATAGATAATGGTTTACGCAATCGATTTATCGATGTATGTGGTCCACTTTTACCTTGCTTGAAATCAAGTGGGAGCCTTAATTAAAAATATACATGTTAGTTGATTTTATTATGCATTTTGTTAATGGTTAATTGTATTAGTTGTTTGCTTGATTATTCGTTATGACTCATAATTCAAAGCAAATGGTGTTTTTGAAAAATAAATAAACCAGACTAATAATGGTGAGATTTCATTTATTATAAACTATGATCTTGCAAAGTCTTATGTTCCGATAGTGGTTCGTTTCGCATGGTAATTGGCTCCCAGACGAGACTAGCAAGATATTTAGTTTCTAAAATGTTTTCTAACTTAAAGTTTTGTGATTTTTATCAATGACAATTGTTACAATCAATCAATGGCTTGCAAGGCATAACGCATTTGGTGCGCTTCGCGCTGTAATATGCTCCAGCGAGTTCTTGCAAGTGTATGATTGTTGTAAAATAATATTTAGGGTGATTGATAGCCATTTTACGCGCAACTTTGTGGTAATTATCCGAATAACTTGAGTCTTTTAACTCATGCAGTAGTAGGATATAGTAGTTGATCTTATACATACCGCGATAAAAAGAATAATACTTTAATTTTGAAAACATGTTGAATCGTCAATTTTGAGTGTTAAAGTCATTAACTTATGTTAACAGGATTTGCACATAAATTTATATGACACACACCATAATAAAAGAACAATATTGAATAATTTTTTTTAATTAAAACCTATGATATGGAGATGTATGCATGCTTCTTCGTACATATTTGATTACACATCAAATTAAAACATGCCCTTTGAAAATTTAAGTTATATGTCATCCAATTGTAGGAACACTTGCAATTGCACTTTACGCCGCATTAGACGTAATTGCAATCTCATGGTAAATCTCCACTTATCGTGAGATGGTAATGGAATAAATTTACATTTCTTTATTGGACAACTTAATTGAGTTACATGGTGAGACCCTTAACTCGAGGCATAAGTTGGGATGAAATATGCTTACATGAAACTATGTGAGTGTCCCTAGTGCCATTATTAAGTCCCATAATGATCTAGGAATTGCACAAAATTGGCAATTATTGTTCGCTATTTACCTTATTGAGTACTATCATTACTAGCAGATCAACTGATGTAATGGCACTATTACAATTAGGATCCTAGATTTAAGAAAATTATATGGTTTATATGTTTTAAACTATGGGTATTTAATTTTCTTTAAAGATTTATTATCAAAAGTACTAACTTTTGAACTTTTTTCTATAGAATGGCTCAACCTGACCATCACTTGACCAACTCTGCTTTTAGACAAATGTTTGAAAGAGAGAAATTAACTAGTAAAAAGTTTAATAACTTGTTTTGACAACTTAGGATATTCCTGAGAGTTGTTAAGAAACTTGATGTATTGGAACAACCTTTGGCTCTAGCTCCTCCTCAAGACTTACCTAATGAGGTCTTGGAAGCATGAAACATTCAGTATGATCGTCACAACGAAGTATCATATTTGATGCTTGGAAGTATGATTCCAGAATTGCAAAAGCAATTTGAGAATCACACCCTACATGCTATGCTTCTAGAACTGAAGTCCATGTTTGAAAATCAGGAAGGTGTAGAACTATTTGATATTCTTCAATCTCTACACGGCTGCAAATAGGAGGAGGGCAAATCAGTTAGTTCTTGATGTGTTTCGAAAGCTTTAAATTTATAATACTAGTTCTACCGATTCCTTAATACACAAAACACATGGGAAAAAGTATAACCCCCGTTTATAATAAAGGTTTATAGGTAAGACCAGGTCGTCCCAAGAGAGGAAAATGTTTTTCTTATCAGTGTTGTATAACAAAATTAGATTCCAATAATTGTAACTTATCACTAAAACCATTTTTGTTGGATTTAAGATTTTTGAAATGTTTTGCCAAGTTAAATTAAAATATTTTTGTCCAAGGCTGAGCACAAGAGATAATCAAGCAAATGTAACATGAAGAGTACACGAACTAGGCATAAGAGTAAAGCATGACGGGTAGTCATGTAAACAAATATATCTACTCGACATAAAAAGGTATCCTTTCGACCTTTAACCCTTAATATATACAGTGCATAAAGTGTGGTTCGTGTATGAAGTATAAAAGATGTATGTCCTCTAATCAAGTTGTTAGACGTGAGATTAGTCCTTAAACATGTCATAATCCAGGCTATCATTTGTTTTACTATCCAATTCTCACAAGCATAGCAATGACTCGTTATAGACAGACGATTCATAATATAATCAAGATAATTGCATCTTTTGACTTTTAAACAATCATAATGACCAATCAAGACAAGTGATAGTAAACTAAACCACGACGTATCAAATACACATTCCATAGATTCAGAATTCATAGTACATTTTCTGTCATTATCTCATGGCTACAATGCCTTAAGCAAACATAATACGAGTACACAATACTCATAACAAAATAACAAATGTAGCACAAGTAAGCAATTATCATTTTCATAATAAAACATGTTATATCGAGATTACAAAGTAGAACCACGTTCACAATTCTTCTTCTACAAGTATTGCTTGCTTCCAACTCCTTAGCAAGTGGTTTTTGGTACAAAACCACTTCTAGTCTTCTTATGATTACAAGAGATGATTCTTGATTGAGAAGTGTTTTTTACTCCGACTTTGAGCCTCTATTTATAGTTGAAAAGTAGCCCTAAGACATCCCTGGTTAGTAATGATAAGCAAATGATCGACCTCATCATTGATGTATCTTATTAATGGAAAAGTATAACTGTCAGGGGATGTATGCCGCACAATTGATATAAAACTGGCAGGCTTCTCTTCACGTAACTGGCGCTCATGAAGTATAAGACCGGCGTACTCCATTATTGACTCGTAAGTACATAGTTGACCAAAGGTGCCCGTAAGCGGCGCTCTTTCTCCCTAAGATCGGCGTGCTTTTGCCAAACCATTGTTGTTTCTCTTAAGTTCCTTAGAGTCATTAGTTTCTCGTCTTTCTCATGTCATTCCTTATATCAATAGCCTGCATGTTTATTCATAGATTAAGTACCAAAAGTCCTACAAATAAAGGTAATTAGTTATATAATTTACATAATATCAAGGGTATAAATATGTATAATACAAGACTCATTAGTTCTCATGTGCTTTTAATGAAGAGTTATTTGGGTCAACTAGAACGTCTCAATTACCATCTTCCCTAAGATGTTTATGTCGACCTGATAAACAATTCATTTGACAAAAAATTTGCGGGTTTTGTACGAAATTACAATATGCACATCATGGGGAAGAGAGTAAGTGATCTACATGCTATGCTTATTGACTATAGGAAAGGTTTGCCCAAAAAGGCCGTTGCACCTCAAGTACTAGCAAGTAGCAATACAAGGTGGCTGAATCCAAAAGCCAAACAAACTACAGGCGAACAAGGGCAAGGGCAAAGGCAAGGGGAAAGGTAATCAAGTAATGGCTTATCAGCCCCATCCCAAGACGTACGCCCCAAGAAAGAAAAACTATGAAGAACTATATTTGTACGTGGGCAATGAGTATGTGCAGCTGTAGAAGCCATAAGAACTTTTGATTTAGTGTTGCCTTTGGGCTTAGTACTTATGTGAGACAATTGTCACTCTACACCTTTATAATTAGAGGTGTCGTTTCAGTTTCCTTGTTGATTGATGATGGTTATGTTCATACTTTTACAAGTTATGCAATTTCAGTTTCTTTAAATAATGTCTTTTATTTAATGTTATTCCTGTTAATGGTGTTTTTTGAAATTGATATGCATTATCTTGTATCAATTGATAATAATAATAATTCTATCTTTAATTAGCAATAAGAGAGTCAACTCTAACTTGGACTCTATTTATCTTTGGCATTGTCGACTTGCTCATATAGGCAAGAAACGCATTGAAAAGCTGCAACACGATGGGCTTTTGCAGTCTATCAATGATGAATCATTTAATAAATGCGTATCTTGCATATCTAGGAAGATGGCAAAGAAACCCTTTTCGCATCAAACACAAAGGGATTTAGATCTACTTGGATTAGTCCATACAGATGTATGTGGTCCACTTAGACATGTGTCAAAGCAAGGTGCTAGCTACTTGGATTAATCTATACAGATGTATGTGGTCCACTTAGACATGTGTCAAAGCAAGGTGCTAGCTACTTCTTAACCTTTACTGATGATTTCAGTCGTCATGTTTATGTTTATTTACTTAAACATAAGCATAAAGTCTTTGAAACATTTAAGGTTTTTAAGAATGAAGTAGAGTTACAACTCGAAGAGAAGATTACAACTCTTCAATCCGACAAAGGTGGTGAATACTTAAGCCAAGAGTTTAAATATTACCTTATGGAGTGTGAAATTGTCCAACATCTCGCTTCTCTATATACACCAGAACATAATGGTATGCCTAAGAGGAGAAATTGTACCTTGTTAGACATGGTTCGATCTATGTTTAATCTTATAACTCTATCCTTATCCTTCAAGGATTATGCTTTAGAGATTGTTGTTCGCATTCTTAATATGGTTCCAACCAAGAAGGTTGATAAGACTTCATACAAATTATGGTATGGAAATGCTCCCAACTTGTCTTACTTAAAGGTCTGGGGTTGTGAGGCGTTTATTACGCCTGACATACTCCAACAGAGATCTGTTAAGTATACCTTTATAGGATACCCCAAGGAAATAATGGGTTACTATTTTTACTATCCACCTGAAAACAAAATAGTTGTTGCGAGGTATGCTGAGTTCCGTGAAAAGAATCTCATATTTCAAAAAGTCGGTGGGAGATTAGTTGATCTTGTGGATGATCAAGAAGATACATCACCTTCTGAAAACACCAGTCAACTTCGAATGGAGCCAGAAAGTCTCACACCTCCGCCTAAAGTAGCTTTCATTCGTAGGTCTGAAAGGACTATACGTGCTCATAAACGATTATGTCTAAATGTAGAAGTTGAGGAGTATCGTTTAAGGGATCTTAATGAACCTACTAACTATAAGGCTACCATGGTTGATCCTGAAAAGGATAAATGGAAAGCAACTCTGAATGCGGAGATGCAATCCATGCAAGAGAATGAAGTCTGGGTTTTAGAGGACCTTCCTCCTAACGCTAAAGTTGTTGGCAGCAAGTGGCTTTTCAAGAAAAAAATGGACATGGATGGTAAAGTACACACCTATAAGGCTCGTCTTGTATCAAAGGGATATACTTAAACCTTCAGGATTAATTATGAGGGAAACCTTTTCTCCTGTAGCAGACATTAGAGCCATTAGGATTCTTATAACCATACATGCATACTATGACTATGAGATTTGGCAGATGGATGTCAAAACCGCTTTCTTGAATGGTCGCCTTAAAGAATACATCTTTATGGCACAACCTGAGGGGTTTGTGAATCCACAATTTCCAAAGAGGGTATGCAAGCTTGAAAAATCCATTTATTGTTTAAGCAAGCATCAAGGCAATCGAATAAAAGATTTAATGAGGAAATCAAGAAATTTAGCTTTACTTAAAATCTTGATGAGCCATTTGTATATCATTAGGCTAGTGGGAGTAATGTTACTTTTCTTATCCTGTATGTTGATGACATATTGATTATGGGAAAACATATTCCAAGTTTATAAGAGGTTAAATCCTATCTTGGAATATGTTTTGCTATAAAGGATTTAGGAGAAGCAGCGTATATTCTTGGAATCAAGATCTACAGAGATAGATCTAGGTTGTTGATTGGACTAAGTCAAAGTGCTTATATTGACAAAATCTTGAAAAGATTCAGGAAACCTGATTCCAAAAAGGGATATCTTCCAATGCAAGAAAACCTTGGCTTAAACTAGGGTTCTAAATAGCGCGCTATAGCGGCTCCATAGCGCAAGGCGTGGCCTCCACGTTACGAAACAGGCCAAGGCGTCTACTTAAGGCGTAGCGTGTTATGAAGCGCGAAAAAGCGTGGTAAGGCGTGCTATAGCGTGAAGCGTGGCGCTTTATTTTGAAGCTTTTGTAGGATTTAGTGAGTTACTATTATTGGGCTAGAAGGAACTTGGGCTTGGGCTAACTTTACAAATCATATGCTAAAAGATAATATAACAAGTGAATGTGAATATGTGAATGTGATGTTTTATACCGTAGTTTTTAGGTTTTTACATTTTATCTTTTAGTAGTTTACTCTCACGGAGAAGGTTTTATTTAAAGAAATGACGAAAAATGCAATAATAGTTTAGCTTTTTGAGTTTATTTCTTATGTATAGTGCGTTTTGTAAACTTGATGTATTATATATATAGTGTATCTTTATTTTCAGAACCCTGATAAGTGCGGGAACTGCGAGAACTCCAATTTTGCATTAGAAAACATGCATGTTCATATAAAACATGTATGTTTCTTACATACACCTTAATACAAATACATGCATAACATACATGTTCATATAAAAACCTGTTAAGTGCAATAGATCAATCCAAAATGGTTTTATTTTTAGAACTTTGTTAAGTGCGGGAACTGCGAGAACTCCAATTATGCATTAGAAAACATGCATGTTCATATAAAACATGTATGTTTTCTTACATACACCTTAATACACAAGCATGTGTATTAAGGTGTATGTAAGAAAACATTCATGTTTTATATGAACATGCATGTTTTCTAATGCAAAATTGGAGTTCTCGCAGTTCCCGCACTTAACAGGGTTCTGAAAATAAAGCCCCTATATATATATATATATATATATATATATATATATATATATATATATATATATATATATATATATATATATATATATATATATATAGTGAAGCGTTCAAATGAGAAGTCTAAATTTTGTGAGAACGCGAGAAGCAATCCTAGGCACTCATTTTATCATCCTTTAACTTTAATCTAATGGATAATATTAGTTAATCAACTTTTTGAAAATTTCTTAAAAAATTTTTAAAAAAAATTTCAAAAATTTTCAAAAAAATTTCGAAAAATTTTTTTTTCGAAAAAAAATTTTTCGAAATTTTTTTTTTTCGAATTTTTTTTTAGAAAAAAAATTTTCGAAAAAAAAAAATTTTTTCGAAAAAAAAATTTCGAAAATTTTTTTTCGAAAATTTTTTTTTTCCAAAAATTTTTTTTTCGAAAAAAAAAATTTGAAAAAAAAATTTTTCGAAATTTTTTTTCGAAAAAGAATATTTTCCGTATTTTTTTCCGAAAAAATTTTTTGAAATTTTTTTTCCTCACATGTGAAAAAAAATTGAAAATTTTCACGAAATTTTTTGGCACGTGCGAAAAAAAAAAATCGTCGCATGTGAAAAAAAAATTTCGCGCATGTAAAATTTTTTTTCGTCACATGTGATAAAAATTCCGTCACATGTGAAAAAAAAAATTCGTCACATGTGAAAAAGAATTCGGAAAATTTCACGAAATTTTTTTGTCACGTGTGAAAAAAATATTCGTCATATGTGAAAAAAAAATTCCGTCACATGTGAAAAAAAAAAATTGTCAAAAATTTTTTGAAATTTTCACGAAATTTTTTTTGTCACGTGTGAAATTTTTTTTGTCACATGTGAAAAAAAAAATTCGTCGCATGTAAAATTTTTTTCGTCACATGTGAAAAAAAGAATTTCGAAAATTTTTCAAAAAATTTTTTTAAAATTTTTTGAAAATTTTTCAAAAAAATTTTCGAAAATTTTTTGAAATTTTTTTGAAATTTTTCAAAAAAAAAATAGTTAGCTAATAATAGCCATTAGATCAAAGTTTAAGGAGGATAAAATGAGTGGCTAGGATTAGTTCTCGCGTTCTCACAAAAATTAGATTTCTCACATGAATGGCCCTATATATATATATGAAATATGATATAAATATACAAATCTATAAAAAATTATGCCGCCTTGGTCACGCCTCAAAAAACGCTATAGCTTCGCTATAGCTCGTATAGCTTGAGGCTTGGCTTCGCCGCCACGCCACGCCTCACGCTATTTATAACCTTGGCTTAAACATCAAACAATGTGCTTCTACACCTGCTAAGGTGGCACACATAAAGAATGTTCCTTATGTCTCGGCTGTAGGATCTATCATGTATACATTGAGATGCACAAGACCTGATGTGGCATTTGCCTATAATATAACAAGCCGATTTCAACAAAATCTAGGTGATAGTCACTGGACTGCTGTTAAGAACATTCTCAAGTACTTAAGGGCTACTCAAGATATGTTTCTAGTGTATGGTGGGAATCCTGATGCAGAGCTTGAAGTTACAGGTTACTATGATGCGGGATGGTAGACTGATAAAGATGATACAAAGTCTCAGACGGGTTATGTCTTTGTCGTCAATGGAGGAGTAGTGGATTGGAAGAGTACCAAGCAGACCATTGTTGCCATGTCTGCAATAGAAGCTGAGTACATAGCGACTTCAGAAGCTGCGATGGAAGCTATTTGGATTAGGAAGTTTATTTCAGGGCTTGGTGTTATGCCCTCAAATAAAAGACCCATGAATATGTATTGCAACAATTCTGGAGCAATTACTATCACCAATGAACCAAGAGTTATGAAAGGTGCCAGACACTATCCTAGACGATATCACTATGTTCGAGAACAAATCAAAATCGGTGAAATCAATCTACTCAAAGTTCACACAGATGACAATCTAGTTGATCCCTTCACGAAGGCTTTACCTAAGGCAAAGCTTACTTAACATGCTGAGAGCATAGGACTTCGTTTAGCAGATAGTATCATGTAAATCTGTGATTAGTATTTGGATAAGGGATGTATTAAAAAATTATTCTTTTAATGAATTAAAGTACTTGTTATGTTTGTTTTCATTTATAATAAGTTGTATCCTATATTTGCATGTTTAACTCAATGAATAATTTGTGTTATTCTAAATGTCCATTGTCAATCAATCATATGGGAATATAGTTGAATTAAGACAAATCTGAGAGATTGGTTAAAATATACTTTGTATATTGGAGGAAGGTCCTATCATACTCACATGATATTCAAAGGATTCCATATCGGACGATCCCAACTAACATGATTGTACTTTATGGATCTTTGTCATTAAGTAAATCATGTGTGTGATAACTTTATTTATCCTCAGACTTGAGACGCATGCCGGAATGGCATGAGCGATCCCATTTCTTGAATCTAATCTACTGTTATCAGTAACTGGTAGTCAATAAGGGCTATTTTAAGAAGTGTTGTGAAATTCACGGATTAAACTTGTAGTCAAGATAAAATTTGATCATTCGAATTTGTTTTGAAGTATAATACTATTAGGCCCCTCGTAGGATTGATCAGATGTTTGTATGGCCATACCCAAAAGCGATTTGGATTACGTCCCGATGATTTTGGTAATCTTGATCAATTAGATAAAATGAGAAAAAGAGAATAGTTAAACTCTGGAATGACTTAGATCCATATTCATATTTAACACAATATTTGAAACAAAAGGATATTATAATGATAGATCATTAATTATGCTTCATGCTACCACACTTTAATAATTACGAGGGCATCGGCGTGTTGCTAAACGCTAACCAATGTCATTACGTTTGTTGAACATGTCCAAGTAGGAGCTGTTAGTTTCCGAACATGTTTCGATCACGTATGTCCACAATGTATTATGGCCTATGGGATCACACGCGTTATATATGAGATTCAATTATATAATTTACATATAATAGATATATATTAATTATTATTTCACAATAATAACTAACTAACTAACGGTCGTTAAATTAATAGTTACTTAACGGTAGTTAGTTAACGGTCATTAAATGTTAAATAAAGGGACTAGAGTGTAACAAAACAAGGAGAAGGTTCTAGAACTCCCTCCTAGTGGCTTGGCCGAACGGTTAGGGCATCCCAAGGGGATTCTAAATCAAAGTTGGACTTCAAGATATCCCACTATATAAACAAACCCTTTGTTTCATTAGTTGGTACTTTTGAAAAATCGTAACTAGCCAAACTTCTCTTCTCTCTTCCTCTTTTGACTTAATCGCATGAATTACACAACCATAATAGGTTGTGCATTTGATTTTGAACGAAACTCAAGTGTTTGGTTAGTTATTGTGATCTAAGAACTAGCATTCTAATTGAATCGCTACAATACATGTGTGTGAGATCATAAAGAAACCAAATTAGGTTTTTTGGAGGTTTGTGGATCGACATCAAAGGGACGATTTTACTAAACCGTGTTCTTGATCGAATTTGAGGATTTTCTATAAACCCTAATTGTAAAGGAAGCTAATAAGGTATGTATAGGTTAATTATTTTACACTATATGATCAATATCCGCTGCATACTCATGATGATTTATATGTTTATTATTTGATAATTAGTTTGTATATTCCAACAAGTGTAAATGGTAATCTTTTCTTTAGCTTTTGTGTCTCATTGAGCTTATTAGGTGCATGTCTATCATTTCATATAATGAAAGGGTACGATTCGTTAGAAAAATTGACGTTACTGAGACCATGTGATGGGCGTCTATAGTAACAAACGGTTAGTGAAATATTATGCTGCATAATAAAAATCTTATGAAGGAAAAAAACAAAAACAGAAATTCATTACCTTCGTTCACTTATAAAGCCATAGATGATCCTATTAACTTACCCGACCAAGATATAGGTTGTGTTTAGATATAAACTTATTTGAGCTAAACCATGATATAGGTGTGCTATTTATGCATGCATATTAATATATTATATAGCTTATGAGAACTTGAGCTTTTAAAATAATTTAGTTTATAGAAAAAGTTTTGTTTCTCATACAACTTTTTGAGTTTTTTTATAAGGTATAAGCTTCTATAAGCTCAAGCTAATAGAAATGAGTATAGCTTGTATCTTCTCAAAAGGTGAAGATAGGTGGGATCACCCTGGTCCCATGTATCCTAAAGATGCCAATCGGACCCTCCCCTAAGGATCCGGCCTCAGGCAATGAGCACATGTCCCAGTGACTATACTTATCAGGAGGTGGGCTATGAACCCTTCAAAGTATTATGAATGGACACACACACATTAATATATTATAGCTTATGAGAACTTGAGCTTTTAAATAAGTTAGTTTATAAAATAAGTTTCACTTCTCCCACAAGTTTTTGAATTTCTTTTTATAAGGTATAAGCTTCTATAAACTCAAGCTAATATAAATGAGTATAGCTTGTATCTTGTCAAGTCACTTGAATACCCTTCAAAGTATTATGAATGGACACACACACGCACGCACGTAAAGAGTGAGGTTTGTAAGTTAGTGGTTAAAAGTAGGAAGAATAAGAAGTAATCTAAGCTATTGAATAGGAATGGCAATGGGGCGGGGCGGCCATCCCCATCCCCAAACCCGATTACAAAAATCATCCCCAAATCTGTCCCATTCCCCATTAGGGATCTTATCGGGGCGCCCCGCTGGGGCGAGATGCTCCCCCAAACCCGCCCCATTCTCATTGGGGTCTTATCGGGTTGTCTTTTTTGAGTGCGATGCTCCATTATACTCGTGTCATTCTCCGTTTATTATTATTTTTACACAATTAACAATATGATTTTACGGAATAACTTAAAAAATCGAGAACCCATTAATGAATATTAAGCATTGGAATAAATCACAACTATTTTAAAATATTATGATACAAAACAAGCTTTTATGACCACACTTTGAAATATTACAAAGACAAAAATTAACAAAAATTATAGAGAATTATATTTAGTACGTAAATACTAGCACAATATTTTAGGTATATAGATATATGTATATATGTATATGTTTCGGGGCGGGGCGGGGCGGGGCGGGGATAGTGTGCCCCGTCCCCGCTCCAAACCCGATAAGAATCCTCATTAAGGCCCTAAAACCCGCCCCAAAACCTGATAAGCATGCCCCGCCCCGCCCCAACAAGTTTGGGTTTCGAATTTCTCCGTCGGGTTCGTGTTATTTTGCCATCCCTTGAATGTATCAATTTTGATTTACTAAATTAAAATAAAAGAAATGGCAGGTTTGTAATTAACTTGAAACTAATGGTAATTTTGGTAAACCAATTTGACTACTAATATGATGCGCTTCTTTCGAATGGTTTTATAAGATAATTTATTTTAATTATTTAAATTCTCACCTTTGCTTTTGGTTTTAAACTAAAAACAATATATTGGAAAATCGTCTTTTACTAGTTCGGTGCCATTTTTTGATTTTTCCACACAACCAGAAGCAAACGAGATACCTATTTGGAAATTGATAAACATGATACACATGAATACTACTTTGTGAATCTGGTGTGTTTTTTTTTCCACACGATTTTGGCTTTTGATCTCTATTACAACAATAAGTAAATAACTATTGGAGGTCTCGATACAAACTACAAGACAAAGGTCTTTTTAACTTTAATGAACACTATTTCGAGTAAAATATCTTCGATCCTTAAGCTTGGTTTCCATATTTGAGGTGTCTAACAACGGTACCTGCGATGTGCATATATTCGCGTAAGCCTAACTTAAGGCTTAGCGAGTTTAACACGTACACTGAGCACTTGAAAATGAAATGATCATTTAAGCTCCAGACTCTGTCACAACGCCACTGATAAAATCTAAATTCTAAACATATAATGTATAAGCACATATACCTTTAAAACTTAACACTGAGCTCTTTAAATAAACGCTGACGTAAACTCACCTCGTTATAAAGGTTATCAACCTTATCTAAGGTATAGCCATAACTTCCTTTCACCATAAAAATATTGACGTACATATTACTTGCATGTTTATACTTCAACCATAATGCTTCCACCTTTATGCCACCTATATGTTACATAATAGTTCTACTTATCTTTTGGCTACTTTTCATTGCACTTTCAAAGCCCATTCCAAATGATTTCATAAGGGAAACCAATCTGCACCTTGTTTACACTATAAGTGGACCACTCATCTTTCTCATAATTTATCTTAAAATATACTTGTGATATCTACCCTTTTATTTACTCTTTTTTCTCTGTGGGATCACACAATGAAAGGAGTTGACTACGTCTTCTACTCTTAAAAATACTTGGGCTCTAAATATGTGAAGTGTTGTTGACTTATACACTTATATCTTAACTAGATCTGATTCATGTCTCAATACAAATTCACTCCATCACTAAAATAAATTGTTAGACTAGACAACAAAGCATTAACGTGGCACTAATGAGAATGACTAACATTACTTTGCAGATTACAACACTCATGCACCAATAAGATCAAGCCTCTTAGTTAACAAAGTTAGACATGTACTTTTATACATGACTTCATTCTTTTAAAGTTTAAATATAAGCTATTACATTTATTTATTTACAAAACATGAAACATGATAATTAAACATTCAATCATAATTTATTTAGATCATAATTGAGTAGTTACATAACAGAGATCCAAGAATCATCAATATTGATACATAAGTTAGAGTGACTAAGGAAGTCGGAATGATCCCAAAAGAAAGACGATAAAAGATCTCTCAAGAATTGATAAATCATGATACATTGGGCCTCTTTTATAAATACTGATGAAAGTTTGTTAACGGGCATATCAAGTGTTAATTTATAAATACTGATGAAAGTAGGGGTGTACATCGGTTCGGTTATCGGGTTATTCGGTTTATTTGGTTCGATTTGTTCGGGTAATTTTTTTTTCTGAGTCAAACCGAAAACCGAACCGAACCGAATTCAAATTTGATTCAACCGAGCCAAAAACCGAACCGAATAACCGAAAACCGAACCCCTATAACCGAAAACCGAACCTGTGGAAAACTAGAAGGAGGGTTGAATAGTTTGCCGATTAAAATCTTTTTAACTTGTTAAGTTAGCTTTGAAACTTTCCGTTTGATCAAAGATATATGCACAAACACAATATATAACATGTAAGTAAATGAGAGAAACGATCAAACCACAACACGAGTATTTATTGTGGTTCGGCTACAAGGACTCTTTTTCCTTGCCCTACGTCCACGCCCCGAGTATCCAACTCGAGAGTTTCTTTCACTAGTCAACAAGCTCCTTTCACCGGCGGAGAAAACCTTACACGTCGCTTATACTTTTACCGACACAAAGCTAAATGTCGAGTTCTTTTACAAGGGCACAACCACTCCCGTTAGTTCTTTTACTAGGGTACAACAACTCCCAACACTCTTTGTATTTTGAGGACTAAAATACTAACCACTCACTACAGAATATACACAAACAAATGACGTGTAAACAATAAGAGTTTACACAATACTAAGCTAACAAGTCTTGCAACGTTGTGTTGGAAACTTGTAACTTTTGATGACTTTGTGAGCTTCTTTGCTACAAAAGGAAACTTCACATTTACAATGTTAAGAGGTTAGAAGAAAAGATGAGTGTGTGTGTAAAATATGATCTCAAGAGGTTAGCCAAAAATCAAGTTATGGCTTGGTATTTATAGCACACCACACTACATGCTTGGCGGATCAGGCGGAACCCTCAGATGGGTTCCGCCCGTGTACCCCCAGGGTACCGCCGGGTCTGCAGTAGGTTTTTGCAATAACTCTTCAAACCAAACAAGGTCTTGTCTCATAACTCCTAGCAACCAAACAATGTCACATCACTTAAATCAAGTCAAATACAAAGCTTGCAAGCAACAACAAAGTTAGTCAAACACATTTCTTTCCATAAATGCATAATGACAAAACTTGCCATAAATGTGATGTGACTATTTCTAATTTAAGAAATAAACTTGTGTTGTGTTTTATGAAATGTAAAATGTAGCAAAAGTCTAGTTTATGCAAGTCTTAAAAACTAAGATTATGTTTTGCTTAGAAACTAAAGTTTACATTTTGTCGTTAACAAAACTTAGCGAAGATCGTAAAATATAAATAACGTTTTTAGGCGATATTTGTATTAACAATCTCCCCCTTTTTGTTGATGACAAAACATAAACTTTGTTTTTAAGTAACACGCAAAATCTTGGTTTTCAAGACTTAAAAACAAAAATTATATTAACCTTGTTTTACTTAAGAGACGAAAAAGCATATCAAGTATTTGAAGGTTTAATATATTTCTCCCCCTTTTTGTCGAAACAAAAAGTAGAGTAGCGAAGCAGAATAATGGCCATACTCCCCCTTGATCGATACTCCCCCTAAATGGAGTACCAATATGGGAAACATGGATTTTTGAGACCTACAAGAAAATGGTTAGTTGGTGATATATATAGTCAAGGATGTAGTTACCACACACATTGCAACTACATTGACAAACCAAAGATTGATCAACCAACAATGCACAAAAGTAAGTAGAAAGAAATATCATTCCAAGTAAAATTTTGACTTATAAAAGTCAAAAGACAAGAAATGTGGACTTATTCTTCTACTTGTATACAAAAACTAAAAAATAACCAAGAAAATAAAATAAAATCCTACATTCCTAGAGTGGGGCAAATGGCCTCCAAAGGTTGTCTAGGATTTGTTGGGGTGGGAAAGTGCATCCAAACGTTCTATGACGTGTTGGAAGGCAAAACGGGTTTCATTTTGGAATTGGTTAAGCAATGTTTTGATGGTTTCACCCATTTGCTCACATTTTGAGCAAGCATGGGGATGAGTGGGTTGAAATGGGTTGGTTTTGGTTTCTTGGTTTGATGGTTGGTTGGTTTTTGGTTCTTGGGTGGAGGATGGATTTGGTATTGAGTCAAGCAAGGTGGTTGGAAATTCCATTGCTTGATGAAGGTGGTTCTCAACCATGCTTTGGATTTCCTCATATGAGGGAAAGAAAGTCTCAAAGGTTTGGGCTTGAGAATGTGGTGGATTTGGGTGATCATTGTTTTCAAAGTTTGGATCTCCATATAGAGGACCATGGATGTCATGGTAGATGGGGTGAAACAATAATGGTTTAGGTTGATGGTACACTTGTTGTGGTGGTTGAATGTGGTTAAAAAGGTTATCTTTGTCAAGAATTGACCTTGGTGATTCATTTGCAAAAGGTGGTGGTTGTGTAGGTCTTGGTGGAAGATCATTAAGATCTTGGACAAATGGATGTGGTGATGTGGGAGGAGACCCAAATAGTTCCATTGGCTCAATTTTGGGTAATGGTGATGGTGATGAAGTTTTAGATGGTTGAGTTGGAGCACTTGGTGGAGTTGGGTCAATAGGTGATTTAGTTGGTGGTGGAGTGAGCTCATTTGGTTCATTGGGTGATGGTGATGGAGATGCAAGGTTCAAAAAATGTTCATTTTTGATGGGTGATGTGAATTCCTCCGATGATGAGGAGCTAAGGTTGATGGATTGGTTTGACCATAGTGGTTTCACACTTATCCGGGCGGTTCTCCGGATGGGTCGTGATGGTTGAGAGGTGTTTGTTGACTTGGTCATGGTTAAAATGGTTTAAAGTTTCAGAAATTTTGATGAAGAAAGTGTGATTTGATGGTGTTTAGGATGGCTTAATTTATAGTGTTGATGGATTATGGAAAGGAGTGTTTGGATTTGATGTTAGTCCATACAAAAATGGAGGTTTCTAATGATTTGGAAAACTAATTATGGGTTGTCAAATCATGGAAGGCAATCCAATGAAAATGGTGAAGTGAGAAGACAAGTTTTGCACTAAATGCATAGTGGTTTTGGTGGATTTGTGGTAGTATAAATCTCAGGGATTTCAAGGATCCCTTAAAAGGGTTCCTTCCTTTATGTTTGAGGGGTCCTTGAGGTTGTTATGGTTAAATTTGAATTTTGGCGGGAATTGGTTTTGGTTAAGTTCATGGAAGAAGGAGTATCCTATTATGCTAAACACATTGCAAGTAATGGGTTTCTACCTAAAAGGATTGGATTTTGGTGTTTCAATGTTGAATTGGCGAAAAAGAAAACAAAAAATCTGCAGGCTACTGGCGGCACCCTCAGAAGACACAGGCGGAACCCAAATTAGGGTGCCGTCTGGTCCGTTGGGCAAATTCTGGGTTACCCAGAATTTGTACTGGCGGAACCCAAATTTGGGATCCGCCTGATCCGCCAGGGCTGAAAAAGTTCACAGTCCGCGTTTTTGACCCGCGAAACGATTTTCAAAATTTTCGAAAACTCCTAAAATCAAAGAGATACTTCATTTCTGGTTAGGCAATGCAAAAATTAGACACCTAAACACACATATCATAGGAGTTTGACCTTGAGGTCGAGAATTTCACCATACTTGGTGAAAATATCATAACCATGAAAATTTGACAACTTGCCAAAAGTTGTCTTCCTGCAACATTGTTAGTTGAAACATGTTCCAAAGTGTATCAAACATTGTACTAACACACAAATACATTACAAATATTGTTTAAACTACCAAATTGTTCCAATAGCACCTTGTGCCAAACACTCCTAACACACCCGCACTCATTGACAGTCCATCTTCTTCTTCATCTTCCCGAGGAATCTCCCGATGTTTTTGAACATCCCCTTTGTTTGCTTGAACTCCTCCGACTCATTTGGAATATCCGGAAGTTGAGAAAGGTATTCTAGAGGTGGGAGCCTAGAGTTTGGCAAATTGTCATCTTCACTCATTGAGGAAGAAGATGATGAGGTAGGAGGATGTGGGCGTTTTCCTTGGGCTTTGTAAACTCTCTTATCACTAAGTGGAACAAAGGTGTGTGGAATGAGAGTGCAGTCAAGACGAAGACCATTTGAAGTTGGTGGAATGGGTGAGATGAACCTAAAGAGACGGGTCAAGAGCATTCCATATGGCATAGCCGTTGTGCCATGCACGGGAATGTCGGCCATTCTCTTGGCCATGTAGTAGGCAAGATTGAAGGGTTGCCTAACGGACAAGGAGTAGAGCATGTAGCAAAGGCAAAGGTTGATATGGTCACGGTTCCCCATTGTGCTAATGACATTGGCTCTAAGGACTTCCTCCCATTTCTTGAATTGGGGCAAGAGTTCATTAAGTTCCATTCCATATGGATCCTTCTCGACCTCATTCCCCCCACGGGTTCTCCTAGTGTTGGTTGTCCTAACAAAGAGGTGGTTACGAAGTACGTCTTATGAGACAAGAGGTGTGTCATAAGGGTGGATCCGGTCTTGAAGGTTGTCAAGAGTTGAGAGGGAGTGTAAGTCGGAATAGAGGCAAGTACCACGGTTTGGAACACCTAAGATTTGAGCAAAATCCTCAAGAGTGAAGGAGTATTGGTGGCCGCTAACCCTAAAGTGGATAGACATATGACCATAATCATCCGTTGAGAGGACGCATGATGCATAGAACTCTAGAATGAACCTAGGACAAATAGGCTCGTCGATATTCAAAAGACACTCAAAGTTGATTGTGGCAAAATCGGCGTAAAGGTTTGTGCCTTCTAGGAAGGATGGGTCTATGGTTCTACCCTCATGGACATAGTGTTTTTCTAGGGCTTTGAAAACGTTTACTTGATTTGCGGTAAGGCCTTTGGTTTTGTGGTGTTTTGGTAGGTACTTAATGGTGTCCTTGTGGTCGTAGTGGGTTAGAGGAGGCATGATGATTCCTAGAACAACAAAATTTCACATTTTAGTTTATGTAAACCACTATTATAATGTGGAAGTTCTAGTGTGTGCCTATATGAAAACAATGTGGAGGTGCGGTTATCTTGACTCATTTTGATGCTTCAAAATCGTTTTATGCAAGTTTTGTTATAAAACAAAAGATAACCCAAACGCTCCTAGTTCAATGTAGCTTCGTTTGAATGTACCCGAAAATACATATTGGTTATGTATTCCCTTTAGCATTCAAGAGACATTATGCAAGTGATGTTTTAAAAATAACGTTTTGATTTTGTATTCTCAATGTGAGACGAAAAAATATTTGTCCTACTTGTGAGAAATTTTTGGAAAGATTTGACATGGGGTGTTTTAGCAAACATGTTTATACTAATTAAAGATGCAATTCCTAACTATGGGAAACATGATTAGTTTTATTAAACACATAATCTAATGCATGAGTTTTTCAAGTTAGTGCATAACCCCAAGTTTTTGTTTTTGTGCAAGAAATAGAATTCCTAGACTCAGATCAGGATTGTAATAATGTTTAGAATACTTACAATGATGATTGATTTGCAATGTAAATGAATGGAGGACCAAGAATTCGTAGGTGTGGATGAGTGGTGAAGTGAATAGTAGCAGCCTTGAAGTGGTGGTATGAGATAATGGGTGTTTGGTTTAATATAAACAAAGAAAATGATTCTGCAGGTCGACGGACACGGCGGAACCCTGGGTTGGGTTCCGTCCGTTATGGCTGAGGGTTCCGCCGAACCTGCTGAGAAAAATGGTTTTGGATTTGTTTTGATTTTTGTGATTTTTGTCTAATGTCCAGAACTACAATGTAGGTTCCATGAGTCCTAAGCCTAGTCTAAGAAGATTAAAAGGTTCACGTTTAAGAGGTTTTGTGAGAATGTCGACTATGTTATCTTCGGAAGAAACTTTCTCAATTGAGATATTTCCTTTTTGGACGTTGTCACGAAGGAAACGATGACGGATTTCAATATGTTTGGTACGAGCATGTTGAACCGGGTTTTTGCTAAGATCAATGGCACATTTGTTGTCACAAAGAATTGTGATGTCGTTGAGTTGAATTCCGTAGTCGACAAGAGCTTGCTTCATCCAAAGAGCTTGTTGACATGCCTTTCCGGCCGAAACGTACTCGGCTTCCGTTGTTGAGATAGCAAGAGTCGTTTGCTTCTTAGAGAACCATGAGGTGAGACAATGTCCAACAAAAGTACAAATACCACTTGTGCTTTTTCTATCGACATAGTCACCGGCATGATCTGAGTCGGCATACACTATGGTGTCTATTCCCGTTCCTTTGGGATACTATAAACCTAAATGTGTAGTGCCCTTAATATACCTAAAAATCCTTTTCACGGCTTCGAGATGGGTAGTTTTAGGATCTTCTTGAAAACGAGCACATAGACAAACACTAAACATAATGTCGGGTCTACTAACCGTTAGGTAAAGTAGACTACCAATCATACCTCTATATTTAGTGCTATCTACGAATTCACTCTCCTCATCCTTGGTGAGTTTAGTTTCCGTGGACATGGGAGTTTTGATAGGTTTCGAATCTTCTAGTCCAAATTTCTTAAGCATGTCCTTAATATATTTAGATTGGTTAAAGAAGATACCATCTTCTAGTTGTTTGATTTGGAGTCCTAAGAAAAAGTTGAGTTCTCCCATCATACTCATTTCAAACTCGTCATGCATGATTTTTGAGAAATCCACACATAATTCTTGACAAGTTGATCCGAATATAATGTCATCAACATAGATTTGGACTATGATAATATGTGAATCTTTCTTCTTAGTGAAGAGAGTATTATCAACTAAGCCCATGGTATACTTATGGTCAACTAGGAATGTTTTAAGTCGATCATACCATGCTTTTGGAGCTTGCTTAAGTCCGTAAAGAGCCTTTTTAAGTTTGTAAACATAATTTGGTTTTTCAAAATCGATGAAGCCCGGTGGTTGAGCAACATACACTTCTTCATTAATGACTCCGTTTAGAAATGCACTTTTGACGTCCATTTGAAAGAGTTTAAAATTATGTGCACACGCATAAGCAAGTAATATTCTAATTGACTCGAGCCTAGCTACCGGAGCAAAAGTTTCATCGTAATCAATGCCTTCTTGTTGATTATATCCTTGTGCTACTAGCCTAGCTTTGTTTCTAGACACAATTCCATTTTCATCCATTTTATTACGAAAGACCCATTTTGTTCCAATTATTGTTTGACTCTTTGGTTGAGGAACTAATGTCCATACATCATTCCTAACAAATTGGTTTAATTCTTCTTGCATTGCAATTACCCAAGATTCATCTTTAATGGCTTCATTAATGTTTTTCGGTTCAATGGTTGACACGAAACAAAAGTAGTTGCTTTCATTTTGAACTTTTGATCTAAGTGTTCTTTCGTTAATGTTGCCTATGACACCGTCTAATGGATGACTTTTAGATTCTTTGATATTGACAAGTTCTTTGTTAAAAAGTTCATCTTCTTTGTCATCACTTAAAATTTCTTGATTTTCAATTGCTTGGCTTTCAACTAAGTCATCATCTACCAAAGGTGATATCTTAGAGGGAGGTGGACTCTCGTCAAATGTTACGTTCAACGATTCCTCGACTCTTAAGGTTTCTTTGTTCAAAACAATGTAAGCTTTACTATTTTGTGAATATCCAAGAAGTACACCTTCATAAGACTTTGGGTCAAATTTGGTGAGATAATCCTTGGTGTTAAGAATGAAACATTTACTCCCAAACACTCTAAAGTATCCTAATGTAGGCTTTTTACCTTTATATAGTTCATAAGGAGTTTTATTCAAAAATGGTCTAATTAAGATTCGATTTAAAATGTATGTTGATGTGTCAACGGCATTACACCAAAACTTTTGTGGAATGTTTTGTTCATTAAGCATTGTTTTACTCATCTCTTGCAATGTCCGGTTTTTACGTTCTACTACACCATTAGATTGAGGAGTACGTGGGGCCGAAAAGTTATGAGTTATGCCATTATTATCACAAAAATTACCAAATTGAAATTCATTATCAAATTCACGACCGTGATCCGTTCTAATAGACACAATATTAGACCCTACTTGATTTTGAATTTTCTTGCTTAGAATTTCAAATTTATCAAAAGCTTCATTTTTACTTTTCAAAAATTTTGTCCAAGTATATCTTGAGTAATCATCAACTATGACCAAAGTGTAAAAGTTACCTCCATAACTTTGTATAGCCGACGGACCAAATAAATCCATATGTAAAAGTTCTAGACACCTAGATGTAGAAACCAAGTTTTTAGCCTTATGGCTACCATGGACTTATTTACCGACTTTGCAAGCATCACAAAAGTGTTGGTCATATTTCAACTTAGGTAGGTTTCGAACTAAGTCTTTGGAGGAGAGGTTTTGGATTAGTCTCATGTTAGCGTGTCCTAAACGTCTATGCCATAAAGTTGAAGATTCATCTAATGAGGTAAGACAAAGTTTGTCTCTAGATGTTGAATCCAACTTCATGACGTATACGTTGTTCTTAAGGACACCTTTGGCTACGGTTATACCATCTTTAAGTATTTTACTACCGTTTTCACTAATAAGGACATTATACTTATTACGACAAAGTTGACTAATACTAAGAAGATTAAATCCTAAGTTATCAACTTGAGCAACATCATCTATAGAAAGGGAGTCATGAGAGATTGTACCTTTTTCGATGATTTTGCTCTTACCATTACTACCAAACGTAACATTACCTCCATCACATTTGTGATATGTTGAGAAGAGGCTTTTATTACCCGTCATGTGCCTTGAACAACCGCTATCTTTAATCCATTCATCAGGATCCAAACAAACTTTGAGGCACACCTTATTTGAGTTGTGAGCCATGAGAGCAATAGCATCATTCTTTGGCTCATCATCATCTCCTTCATAGTCACTCCAAGCACCACCCACAAAAGCTTGTTGAGGTTTGCTCTTGGGTGGTTTTGGACATTCTCCTACAAGATGACTTGTGTCTCCACACCTATAACATTTTCTTTCAACTTTTCCTTTTCGATCATCACGATCTTTCCAGAAGGTTTTCTTGTCATCTTTAGGTTGCCTTACAAACTTCCCTCGCCTACGAAAGAACTTCTTGAAGTCTCTCACGGCCATAGCATATTCCTCATCATCACTATCTGAAGTAGATTCTTCATCATCACTTGATTGGACTCTAGCTAGGCAATGGACTTAACTTTTTCTTTCTTACCTCTAACTAGTTCCGAATCTTTTTCCATTACCATTTCGTGAACTTTGAGGTTTCCAATTAGCTCATTAAGTGACATGCTTGAAAGATCTTTGGATTCTTCAATTGCCGTCACTTTTGCTCTCCACTTCGGATGGAGTGCTCTAAGAAATTTCCTGACAAAGTTCTTACTACAAAAAGATTCGTCAAGTGCTTTAAGTGAAGTAATAATGGTATTAAATCTAGCAAAAGCATTATCAATAATCTCATCTTCGGAAATAACAAATTGTTCATATTGTTGAACAAGAAGATCAATTTTGTTATCTTTAACTTGTGAGTTTCCTTGATGAGTGACAATTAAAGATTGCTAAATATCTTTGGCAGTTTTACACAAAAAGACTCTTTCATATTCTTTCTTAGGCAAAGCATTATAAAGCATCATTTTAGCTTCATTATTTTTACCTATTAATTTCTTTTGATCATCATCTTTGATATTAGTAACTACGTTATCACCATCAATAATTATATACCACAAATCTATATCTTTAGATTTCACGTAAGTTTCAAAACGGTTTTTCCAATATATAAAACCATTTGCTTCAAAGAGTGGTGGTCTTTGCATAGATTGCCCTTCTTTGTAATTTTCAAAATCCATGGATCGTTTCAAGTTTTAAAACACAATATATTTTAAAAGCTTGAGTAACGTAGCTCTTGATGCCAATTGTGGAAAACTAGAAGGAGGGTTGAATAATTTGCCGATTAAAATCATTTTAACTTGTTAAGTTAGCTTTGAAACTTTCCGTTTGATCAAAGATATATGCACAAACACAATATATAACATGTAAGTAAATGAGAGAAACGATCAAACCACAACACGAGTATTTATCGTGGTTCGGCTACAAGGACTCTTTTTCCTTGCCCTACGTCCACGCCCCGAGTATCCAACTCGAGAGTTTCTTTCACTAGTCAACAAGCTCCTTTCACCGGCGGAGAAAACCTTACACGTCGCTTATACTTTTATCGACACAAAGCTAAATGTCGAGTTCTTTTACAAGGGCACAACCACACCCGTTAGTTCTTTTACTAGGGTACAACAACTCCCAACACTCTTTGTATTTTGAGGACTAAAATACTAACCACTCACTACAGAATATACACAAACAAATGACGTGTAAACAATAAGAGTTTACACAATACTAAGCTAACAAGTTTTGCAACGTTGTGTTGGAAACTTGTAACTTTTGATGACTTTGTGAGCTTCTTTGCTACAAAAGGAAACTTCACATTTACAATGTTAAGAGGTTAGAAGAAAAGATGAGTGTGTGTGTAAAATATGATCTCAAGAGATTAGCCAAAAATCAAGTTATGGCTTGGTATTTATAGCACACCACACTATATGCTTGGCGGATCAGGCGGAACCCTCAAATGGGTTCCGCCCGTGTACCCCCAGGGTACCGCCGGGTCTGCAGTAGGTTTTTGCAATAACTCTTCAAACCAAACAAGGTCTTGTCTCATAACTCCTAGCAACCAAACAATGTCACATCACTTAAATCAAGTCAAATACAAAGCTTGCAAGCAACAACAAAGTTAGTCAAACACATTTCTTTCCATAAATGCATAATGACAAAACTTGCCATAAATGTGATGTGACTATTTCTAATTTAAGAAATAAACTTGTGTTGTGTTTTATGAAATGTAAAATATAGCAAAAGTCTAGTTTATGCAAGTCTTAAAAACTAAGATTATGTTTTGCTTAGAAACTAAAGTTTACATTTTGTCGTTAACAAAACTTAGCGAAGATCGTAAAATATAAATAACGTTTTTAGGCGATATTTGTATTATAAATCATTAAAATGAAAATATTGTGTTTTGTTTATTTCTACTTCTAAGTGACGAATTTTAAGTGCTTTAGGTGTCAAGTTTTTAGAAGGTAAAAATAACCCTTTGAATGATTTTATATAACTAAAGATAGATATACAACTCGGCAAGCTAAGGCTATTCTTACTGGGGGTGATTCCTTACGAGTGAAAACATTTTCACTAGTGAGGTCGACCGTGGGGATGACCCCTCACGCGTGAACAAGCAAAAAGAGGAAGGAAGTGGTGACCCTCTTCACCTCTTGGTTTTTGTGCGTATATGACCTCATGAATGTCTATATTATTTATTTATTTGATTTGTAAGTGTGTCTGTGTGTAAGATATTTTGTGAAGTATTTTATATAAACTGAGTATTTTAATGAAATGTGAGGAGAGTAGTGATCATTGTAGGCTAAAGGCGAAAAAAGTGAAAAGAGGTAAATGGTGATGTGAAGCTCAAGTGGCATTATATTTATATGTGTGACTCATGCGACGACCAACCACATGACACATGATAAAATCTGTTATAGGTTCTACTCAAAGTGGCATGCATGGGTGATGGGACTCAGTGACACGGCCCATTCTTGCAACTAATAGATCTAAAATTTAAAGAATTGATTGGTATGCTTTTATTTTTTATTTGCACACTTAAATATACAAACTGGTAAAGCAACATGTCATAAATATATAACTGTTGAATGCACATATTAAAATGTACAAATAATAAATGAGAATGTGCAAATCACCTTCTAAAATTCAAACATGTTGAAAACAATATGTGAATGTTTTTGCCATCTTTTTGCTAATTTTCCCTGAATAATTTTTGTCCATTACTTTGAGTGCATGCGTCCGCTAATGTTTCTTTTGTCAACTTTTTGTTTATTGACAGTTTTAGTCTTTTATGATTTGACGAAATGTTTATGTAAAAAGGTTATGGGTATTCATGTGAAATGAGGTGATGCATTGCGGCACTTTTTTTTTTTTTTTTTTTTTTTCTATGCTAAACATATAAAATAGGATTGGTTTTGCAAAGTGTCACATACTTCGAGGACACTTTTAGCCATTTTTTTTAGACTTTGTGAAAAAGGACTCCTTTTGCAAAGAGGCAATGACTTCAGGGTACTTTTTGCCATTTTTCCAAACTTGCGAAACGACGTTGTCCAAGTGGGCACTGTAGAAATAACGTGTTCCCACTGTAGCATCTTCCCAAGGTCAACTGTAGCATAGTTTTTTTTTTTTGGTGGGTAGTACGTCAATTAATAATATTTATAATGAAAAAACGCACTTTGGTTTTCGAAAGGCGTATGTGACCAACTTTGTATTTTGGGTCCTCTTAACACTTTCTTCCCTTTTCTCTGTTGATATATAAATAAATAGAACATAATGCCGAATGTTTGAAAGTAAAATATGCTAATTATTCTTGATAGAGACCTAACTTATTGAGTACAAAAAGTCAGAAGCCGGTGGAATTATATGCTTCTTAACTCGCTATCATTTACTTGGTCATATAATTCTAGAAACAATAAAAATAAACAATATGAAGGATCCGCGAAGTTTGGGAGGAAATTTAGTTGTGTAACAAAATTTATCTTTGTGTTAACAAACATAGCAAAACCCAATTCAAATTAAAAAATAAAAAATAAATAAATAAAAATAAGAGCAAACCGTGTTTTGAGAAGAAACAAAATGTTACTATATACCAAAAGTATATATATAGTGATTCGAAATATATACTACATTATAATGTATTTGAAAATTCTAAAAATAAATAACGTAAAAAACTAAGATTCAACACTTGCTTATAAAAGAAAAAATTGTATTATTTTTGCTATTAAATCAATAAGACTCTTGCTATTACAACTATTTAAAGCACAAAGACATTAATACATTATTTAAATCACACCCTCGCTCAAATGTACAATCATTTTACCATAGTTTACAATCTAATCAAGCTACTAACCAGCTATTGTTAAAATCCAATTAGCTAAACACATTAAAAAAAATAAAAAATAAAAAAATAATAAAAATAAAAAAACTACACATCTTAAAACACGTACATCTATGTCAAATGTGCAACTTTAATTATAAATTGTACAAATGTTTTGACATAAAAGAAATAGCTCATACAGTGGTAATAGTATGTACCCAAAGAGATTTTTAAAAGAAAAGAAGCACTCGATTACTTTAGAGTCACTTATTATACATTTGCTACCTAATCTAATTATATTAGCCTAACATGATTATCCCGTTTGATATAGATTTAGCCTAACATAATTATCCCATTTGCTACCTAATCTAATTATATTAGCCTAATATGATTATCTCGTTTGATATGGAGGAAGTTGTTTTCGTGGTGGCATCTGGTGTGGGCGCTTCCTTTTTCGTTGGAACAATTTGCTCAAAATTGGTTCGAAGGAATGGAATTCAAGACCCGAAAATTTTGGGCATTACTAGGTCCATGTGCAATATGAGAGATTTGGAAAGCTAGAAATGATGCAATTTTCAACGGGAAAATCTTATGTTAGAATAAGGTGACAACATCAGTGGTTTTGAAAAGCTTTCAGTGGTCTGTGGCAGTTGGCTTATGTCAAACACACCAATATCACATATGGGTGTCGCAACCTTGGGGGTTGTAATCATGTTATCGAGAGTAGAATTTGTAGCTTGTGCTTAGTTACATTTTGGTAGATCTTTTTTCAAATTGCTAATTCATTTGCCATAAGATCTATAATCAGTTGTAGTAGTTCATTGTATAGTATTCAACACTTGTTGATTTTCAATGAAAATACAATTTTCGCCAAAAAAATAATAAATAAAATAAAATAAAATAAAAATTGAAAAGATTGAAGTTACATTTTTTTAATCCTAAACAATAAGAACACGAAAATAAACGAGCTATGAAAATAAAACCGAGGAAATTAAAACTTTACAGAAATATATTATAACATCAACAAAACTCATGCATCCAAGGTAAGTTTTATAAGAGATGATAACTTATTACATTAACTTTTTTAATAGAGATAAAGAGTTATATCGATGATGAAAAAAAACACAAATCTTTAGAATTAATAACAAGAAAATTTCAAACTAAAAGAAAAAGAGAAGTTCAAAAATATAACTGGAGACATCATTATGCGGCTTAAAGGGAGAGAACAGAGAAGGATGATTTGATTTACACGACGATAAGGAAAATAGATTAACCTTAATATTCATGTATAAGGTAACAAAAAAAATACAAGCCAAAAATTCAATATATATTTCGTTTATTTTCTATGCCCATTGGTAACAAAACAATTTTGTTGACATAAATAATGTCTTAAAACATTGTTAGCATATTAACAATGTCTCTATGTTTTGATAATTACAAAGCATAAACTCATTTATCTAAAACTTATGACGTAAATAAGTTTTTAGTGCTTAATATTTGTCTTTGCTTCCATATCACTTAAGGTATGAATAAACAAAGGGTTTATTACATTTCATGAATAAACAAAGGGTTTAATTCATAATAAATATATGATTTCAAATTTCCAACTAAAAATGGCAAATTCTATCCAGAAAAATATTCCCTACTAAAAGACAAGAAAAACCAACGTTCAAGAGGGCGGCCCCCTTAATTTTACTAGGCGGCCCCCTTAATCATTAAGGGGACCGGCCTACAATTAAGGGGACCGGTCACGCTCCAGAACAGTATTTTTTCCCCCTTTAAATACTGATTCATCCCTCAGATTTTTCTCACCTTTTGCACTTCTAAACTTTCTGATCTAGATCTATTTCTCTATTCTCTCATCCTTTGATCATAAGTGTATATATTCTTTGTTTCAAAGTGATCCAATTTCCATCCTCTCAAGTGCAAGAGAAGAATACTTCTATCTTCCTAGACAAGAAGTATTACAACTTGTTGTGATCTCCACATCCAAGTTGTTGGTGTATCATCAAGATTATTTACATATTCTTTGTGAAGATTGTTGTGAATATTTGCTTGTAGATAGTTGTGTTAGATATAGATTGTGTGATTAGTTGATAGCTTGGTGTGAAGAAGAAAAACTAGGAAATCTATTGGTGTGAAGAAGCTAGGTGTGAAGTAGATTGATTTGAAGAAGGTGTGTAGAAGTTGTGACTTAGGTGTGAAGGTGTTGTGGTGTGATTATTGGTGTGTAGATTGGTGTGTAAATTGGTGTGTAAATTGGTGTGAATATTGGTGTGTAAATTGGTGTGTAAGGTTTTCTCCGCCATAAGGGAGCTTGTTGATATAGTGAAGAAAACTCTCGAGTTAGGTGCTCGGGGAGTGGAGTAGGGCAAGGAAGGTGTCCTTGTAGCCGAACCACTATAAATCTCTTGTCTCGCGTTTCGATCTTTCCATCTCTTACTTATTTCATTACTTATCATTGTTATATATTTCGTATTGATATTTGTTTGTATTGTGCAATACTTGAGATCACATATTATCGAATCTAAGTTTTAAAAATTAAGTAAACACTAAAACTCTTTTTACAACTAATTAAAAAGACGTAAAACTATTCAACCCCCCCCCCCCCTTCTAGTTTTCCACAATTGGTATCAGGAGCCACGTCTAGCAAGAATTTTAAAATATATTGTATTTTAAAACTTGTAACGATCTATGAAATCTGAAAAATATTTAGAAGGGCAATCTATGCAAAGACCACCACTATTTGAAAGTGATGGATTTTTATATTGGAAAAATAGATTCGAAACCTATGTGAAATCAAAAGATCTTGATCTTTGGCATATTATTACCTTTGGTGATTTTCCCCCTATTCAATATAATGTTGAAACTAAAATGGATGAAATTGTAGTTTTTGAAAAACAAAATGATGATTTGAAAAAGAAACTAGCAAAAAATAATGAGGCTAAAATAGTTATTTATAATGCGTTACCACGCAAAGAATATGAAAGAATTTTTATGTGTAAAACCGCAAAAGAAATTTGGGATTCTTTACTAATCACTCACCAAGGTAATAGTCAAGTTAAAGATAACAAAATAGATCTTCTTGTACAACAATATGAACAATTTACGATTCCGGAAGAGGAATCAATTGATAATGCTTTTGCTAAATTTAACACCATTATCACAAGTTTAAAAGCACTTGATGAGACATTTTCTAGTAAAAATTGTGTTAGGAAATTTCTTAGGGCATTGCATCCGAAATGGCGAGCTAAAGTCACGGCTATTGAAGAATCAAAGAATTTGATGACATTGTCACTAGATGAGCTTATTGGCAACTTGAAGGTCCATGAAGAAATTATAAGAAAAGATTTGGAAACGGTTAAAGTCAAGAAAGAACAAGTCAAATCCGTTGCTCTAAAAGCCAAAAAGGAACCTTGTGATGATAGTGACCCAAGTGACGAGAGTGAAGATGAAGAATATGCAATGGCCGTAAGAGAATTCAAGAAATTCTTCAAGAGACGAGAAAGATTCACTAGATCATCACATGACGATAGAAAATCGTTCCAAAGAAATAGAAGTGACAATTACGTGAAAAGAAAATGCTTTAGATGTGGAAGTCCAAATCATCTCGTTGGTGAATGTCTAAAGCCGCCGAGTTATGATAATCAAGGTGCATTTGTTAGTAGAACATGGAGTGATAGTGACAAAGAAGAAGTGGAAAAACCAAGAGAAGAAAAGTGTTTCATGGCAAAAGCAACCGACGAAATATGCCTTGGAATTGACTTGGAGCCTGACGAATGGATCAAGGATAGTGGATGCTCGAGGCACATGACAGGGAACCGAAAGCTATTCTCTACATATAAGGCATACAACGGAGGTAACGTTATTTTTGGTAGTGACTTGCGTGGAAAAATTATTGGCAAAGGTACGATTTCTCAAGACTCACTTACTATTGAAAATGTTGAACATGTAAATAATTTAACATATAACTTACTCAGTGTAGGCCAAATATGCGATAATAAATGTAGAGTTATCTTTTCCGAAGAAGATAGCGAAATAGTTAAGAATGGAAAAGTTATAGGTAGAGGTATTAGGAAAGGAGGTGTATATGTTATGAAACTAGGAAACAAACCTGAAGATAGGATATGCCTAACGACCCTAGACGAAAACTCCACATTGTGGCATAGGAGATTAGGACATGCTAACATGCAACAAATACAATATTTGGCCTCTAAGGAATTAGTTAGAAACTTGCCTAATCTAAAATATGACAAACATTTTTGTGATGCATGTAAAATTGGAAAACAAGCTCATGCTAGTCACAAAGCTAAGAATATAGTATCCACTACTAGGTGCCTAGAATTATTACATATGGATCTTTTTGGTCCATCCGCTGTGCGGAGCTATGGAGGAAACAAATATACCTTAGTAATAGTAGATGACTACTCACGATACACGTGGACTAGGTTTTTAAGTGACAAAACCCAAGCCTTTGAAAAATTCGAAATATTTAGTAAAATGATTCAAAATAAATTAGGATGCTCAATAGTTGCCATTAGGACGGACCATGGTAAGGAATTTGATAACGAAGTACAATTCGGAAAATATTGTGAGTTAAATGGAATATCTCACAATTTCTCCGCTCCGTCGTACTCCTCAATCAAATGGGGTAGTAGAAAGAAAAAATAGGCCACTACAAGAAATGAGTAGAACTATGTTAAATGAACAATCCATTCCACAAAAATTTTGGTGTCACGCCGTAGATACATCGACTTATATTTTAAATAGGGTATCAATTAGAAGAATTCTAGGAAAAACTCCTTATGAGTTATTAAGAAATAGAAAACCAAACTTAAGCTACTTTAGGGTATTTGGAAGTAAATGCTATATCCTAAACACTAAGGATTACCTCACTAAGTTCGATCCAAAATCATATGAAGGAATATTTTTAGGATACTCACAAAATAGTAAAGCATATATAATACTTAACAAACACTCCATGAAAGTAGAGGAATCACTAAATGTAACATTTGATGAAACACCACCACCTCCTAAAACGCTACCTTTAGAAGATGACGATTTAGTCGAAGATGAAGCCATTGAGGTTAGTAAAACAAAACCCATAGGAAATGATAATGAAGACATTAACTTAGAAAATAACGAAACCGTTAATATTAAAGAATCTAGATCACATCCATTAGATAATATAATAGGACATCTTAACCAAAGAACCCTTAGGTCACAAGCCCAAGATAAAAACAACTTCTTTTGTTTCCTCTCAGCAATAGAACCTAAGAATATTAGCGAGGCTTTAAAGGATGAAAGTTGGATTATAGCTATGCAAGAAGAATTAAATCAATTTAAGGCAAATGATGTTTGGGAACTAGTCCCAAATCCAAAGGATATGACTATCATAGGAACCAAATGGGTATATAGGAACAAGTTAGACGAGAATAGAATAGTTACTAGGAATAAAGCTAGGTTAGTTGCCCAAGGTTATAATCAACAAGAAGGAATTGATTATGATGAAACTTATGCCCCCGTAGCTAGACTAGAATCAATTAGGATATTACTTGCCTATGCTTGCGCCCTAGATTTTAAGTTATTCCAAATGGATGTGAAAAGTGCATTCCTTAACGGTTTTATCAATGAGGAGGTATATGTGGCACAACCTCCAGGATTCATTGACTTCGCAAAACCTGATTATGTTTATAAGTTAAAGAAAGCTTTGTATGGACTCAAACAAGCTCCCAAAGCTTGGTATGATCGATTAAAAGCTTTTCTTATTAAACATGATTATTCCATGGGAATGGTAGATAACACTCTTTTCACTAAAAGGAAAGACCCTAATCTCATCATTGTTCAAATATATGTTGATGACATTATATTTGGATCGACTTATCAAGACATGTGTGATGAATTTGCCAAAATCATGCATGATGAGTTTGAGATGAGTATGATGGGTGAACTTAACTTCTTCCTAGGATTACAAATAAAACAATTAGAAGATGGAATATTCATTAACCAATCTAAGTACATTAAGGAAATGCTTAAGAAATTTGGCCTAGAAGACTCAAAACCCATAAAAACACCCATGTCTACGGAGGTAAAGCTCACAAAGGACGATGAAGGTGAGTCCGTAGATAACTCCAAGTATAGAGGAATGATAGGTAGTTTACTATACTTGATGGCAAGTAGACCCGATATCATGTTTAGTGTATGCCTTTGTGCCCGTTTTCAAGAGGATCCCAAAACCTCTCACCTAGAAGCGGTTAAGCGTATCTTCCAATACATTAAAGGCACTATACACTTAGGATTATGGTATCCTAAGGAATCCGGCATAGAAACCATTGTCTATGCGGATTTGGATCATGCGGGAGACTACGTAGATAGAAAGAGCACTAGAGGTATTTGCACGTTTATGGGATGTTGTCTAACGTCTTGGTTTTCGAAGAAGCAAACCGCTCTTGCTATTTCTACCACCGAAGCCGAATATGTAAGCGCCGGAAAGGCATGTCAACAAGCACTATGGATGAAACAAGCTCTCGTAGACTATGGCATTAGGTTAGAAAATGTCCCCATTATGTGCGATAACAAAGGTGCGATAGATTTAAGTAAAAATCCGGTGCAACACTCTAGGACTAAACACATAGAAATACGTCACCATTTTCTTAGGGATAATGTACAAAAAGGAAATATATCTATAGAAAAGGTTGCATCGGAAGACAACATTGCGGATATATTCACAAAACCCCTTAAGCGTGAATTATTCAACCACTTGCGTTTAGGATTAGGAATGATGGAACAAGTTGACTAAATTATATTGAATTATTTCAAATTAACACTTGCATGAAATTTATTTTTCTTCCATTTCACCTTTTCTGAGTCTAGGAATCTATTTCACACAAAACTAAAGATTGGGAAAATTCATTTTCTTTGCATAAACCTTTTTGTAAAACTCAATCAATTTTCTCTAAAAAATTATTCTCACAATCTAGGAACCCCATGAAGATCATTTTTCTTGCATTGTTGACTAATTCTAAAAACATTATATTTCAAAATCATGCATAAACTCTCACATAAATTGTCAAGGTATATAATCTAATATATGTCTTTGACATTCATGATCGAGCAAAAATTGAATCAAGGAGATTATTTGGATTGTTTCTTAGGATCGCTATTTCTTTTTGCTTCTAGGAGTCAAAACAATCACAACTCCACATTTGTTGCATATAGACACTCACTAGGACAAATTCACTAATAATGGTGTCATCTTGATCCATCACTAGTTTTTCACTCACTAATTATCCTTGCCTTCAATCTAAGATAGGTGCCTTAGGAAGCTTAAGTGTGCTTGCCTTTGTTTACCTCCTATTGCTTATTATGTGTTGATTATTTGCTCTTTTGCCTAATGTTTTTGCATGCATGCTATATCTTGATTAGATTAGACTCTATATTGCCTAAGAAAATTGAACTTGCTTGAATTCTAATCCAAACACATAACCTTTCTGCAAATTTTCTGCCAAAAACCCATTTCTGGCAACCTGGAAATCACTAGATGGGCGGCCCCCTTAATTTTGTAAGGCGGCCCCCTTAATCATTAAGGGGACCGCCCCCTAATTAAGGGGACCGGCCATCTGATGGTCGGGTTTACAGAATCTTTTCTGCTTTTTAGCCCATTTCAACCTACATTTCCCAATTTTAACCAACACACTTTGTCCCAATCTTCCAACAAACCTTATCCATCCTTAAACACACAAATATTACACTATAAATATCCCCAATCCTCAAATCTATCCATTCATCCCATCATGAACTCTCCAAACAAACCAAGATAAAAAGCCTCAAGGCTAGCAAGGATGACGGAAAAACCCGTTTGGCGAAGAAAAAGCCCTCGAAACAAATCCATCATAACCAATGAAATTGGAAGTCATTCAACACCTCCAACTTCTTACTTCCCAAACTTTACCTCAAACCCACAAGGTCATTCATTTGATCCTCTTTACAAACCATACAATATTGGCCAACCATCAAACTACAATTCCAACTACACAAATCCAACACATTCATACCAAACCTATGATCCTCTTCACATTGTCACGGAAAAGCAAAAGTTCCGTGATGAAATAAACCAAATCCATGATCTTAGTGATCTCCTTGCTATGCATCTTGCACAACGCAACAAAGGGCAACCTCCATCATCACCCTATGCAAATTGCCTTCCCCACTCTCTCAATTTGGATCAAGTTACCAACCACACTCACTTTTGCCCTTGTTGCATATTCCTTCAAAAACAAATCCTCTATTTGAGTGAAGATATTTCTTGGATTGAATATCTTCTCACTCGTAATCATCCAATACCACCCTTAACATGATACAACATCGTGAGATCTACCTCTTCCGCTCCATACTCCACCCCATATCCCTCTCCATCTAACAACTAAGCTTCATGCTTATGTTATCCTTCAAGCAAATAAAACAATCAACCATGATTTGCAAGCAAGTCCAAGTGCTCTTTCTAGACAATATAGGACTATGTCTTTTCATTTGTTTTATTATGATTAATATGCCTTAAGCATATTAAATGTTGTAATGCTTTCTATGATGCTTGAATGAATCTATTTTTATAACTATTGCTTTGCATGTATATTTGCCTTGCTTTCTTCTAATATTTTGTGTAGCCAAGATTTCCATAGCTCATCTCCTTGGTGCTCTCAAATGAGTGGGAGTATACATCAAGGGGGAGCTTTAACCTTTTTTATTTTACAAAAAGGGGGAGAAGAGAATGTTAAACTCTAAATTCTTGTCTAAAAATTAATTTTTAGACCTAATGAGTTTAAGGTTTTGTAATCATCAAAAAGGGGGAGATTGTTGACATAAATAATGTCTTAAAACATTGTTAGCATATTAACAATGTCTCTATGTTTTGATAATTACAAAGCATAAACTCATTTATCTAAAACTTATGACGTAAACAAGTTTTTAGTGCTTAATATTTGTCTTTGCTTCCATATCACTTAAGGTATGAATAAACAAAGGGTTTATTACATTTCATGATCAAAGGAAATTTTTCTAATCACTAGAATTTTTATAAAATGTATTAAACATCTTATATCTTTTACAAAATTACTTTTGGAATTAAAAGAATATGTTTAATTCATAATAAATATATGATTTCAAATTTCCAACAAAAAATGGCAAATTCTATCCAGAAAAATATTCCCCACTAAAAGACAAGAAAAACCAACGTTCAGGAGGGCGGCCCCCTTAATTTTACTAGGCGGCCCCCTTAATCATTAAGGGGACCGGCCTACAATTAAGGGGACCGGCCACGCTCCAGAACAGTATTTTTCCCCCTTTAAATACTGATTCATCCCTCAGATTTTTCTCACCTTTTGCACTTCTAAACTTTCTGATCTAGATCTATTTCTCTATTCTCTCATCCTTTGATCATAAGTGTATATATTCTTTGTTTCAAAGTGATCCAATTTCCATCCTCTCAAGTGCAAGAGAAGAATACTTCTATCTTCCTAGACAAGAAGTATTACAACTTGTTATGATCTCCACATCCAAGTTGTTGGTGTATCATCAAGATTATTTACATATTCTTTGTGAAGATTGTTGTGAATATTTGCTTGTAGATAGTTGTGTTAGATATAGATTGTGTGATTAGTTGATAGCTTGGTGTGAAGAAGACAAGCTAGGAAATCTATTGGTGTGAAGAAGCTAGGTGTGAAGTAGATTGATTTGAGGAAGGTGTGTAGAAGTTGTGACTTAGGTGTGAAGGTGTTGTGGTGTGATTATTGGTGTGTAGATTGGTGTGTAAATTGGTGTGTAAATTGGTGTGAATATTGGTGTGTAAATTGGTGTGTAAGGTTTTCTCCGCCATAAGGGAGCTTGTTGATATAGTGAAGAAAACTCTCGAGTTAGGTGCTCGGGGAGTGGAGTAGGACAAGGAAGGTGTCCTTGTAGCCGAACCACTATAAATCTCTTGTCTCGCGGTTCGATCTTTCCATCTCTTACTTATTTCATTACTTATCATTGTTATATATTTCGTATTGATATTTGTTTGTATTGTGCAATACTTGAGATCACATATTATCGAATCTAAGTTTTAAAAATTAAGTAAACACTAAAACTCTTTTTACAACTAATTAAAAAGACGTAAAACTATTCAACCCCCCTTCTAGTTTTCCACAAATTTTACTATAATACTTTTGTTTTCTAAATAACTACTACGTTTATGATAACAAGTTAGAATTACCAACAATCATTTTGTGCCCATAATTCATTTATATATATTATTTTATATAAAATAATGATGTTGTGTAATGGTGAGCACATTAAGTGGGCAATTTGATGTTATTTCAGGTTTTCAAAATAATGAAGTGGTCAATATACATTTTATCAAACTTAATATATTATTCTATATAATAGTTGCCTAATGTGTAAAGTTAATTTCAATTTAAAGTTGGTATAAAATTATTCTTGAAAAACTTATACTCGAAAAGTATTACTTGCTGAAAATTTATTAAATCTTTAAAGAGCTTTAGAGAAGAGCTTTGGAGAAATGGAGCTCAATAAGCTTATTAAACTATAGTACAACCATGACAAATCTTATCTCTCTCTTATCAATTGTTACACCAAAAACCGAGTTTTAAGTATTAGATAATGAAAATGTCATTGGAATAGTCTGACTAAGACTTTTATGAATCAGGAAACTCAATATGATTGGTTAGTCAACGAAATTTAAGTTTTAGTCAAACTCGATAGTCAATCTAATAGTCAAAGAATGTGTAATGTGGTTATAGAAAGATTAATGTGTTACTTTTATAAAGTTAATGTAGCCAAAGTATAAAGAAAAGGGACTTAAGGGACCTAAGTTGCCAAATGATCAAACTAGTACTAAAACCACCTTGTTATAGCCTGTAGGGACCATTCCCACTATAATCCTAAAATAGTACTAGAACAAACTTGTTTTAGCCTGTTAGGACCTAATGTGAAAGGATTCTCCTATCAGGGACTATTCTTGCCAAAATCTCAAATTGGCACTAGAACCACCTTAGGTTTAGTACCAAGACCAAATTGTCATAGTACTTGAAGGACTAAAGGTGTTAATTGTTAAATAGCTTTAGAAATGAAGAAATGTCAAACTAGAAATTCCAGGTTCTTGATAATTCTTTATTTTTATCCAAGAGTGTGTGGGTCGTTTACAAAGAGAAAGAAAAGGAGGAGAAACAAGTTTTTCATTAATGACCAAATAAACTAATTAAAAGGGTTATAGAAATTATTGGAATAAGATTTATTTAATTAAGTCAATAATTTTATGTGATAATTATCATATGATCATTATACGATGATATGATAATTAGAAGTGTTAAGAGGTGAGCCAAGGCTGTGCTAAATCATTGTTATAGTTATTTGTTTATATTTTTAGTGATTATGGTTATGATGATTTGACCTAGGATATGAAGAAGAGGTTGATGATGGTGATTGATGATGATGATTATGGTTGTTATTGCTTAGCTTGGATTGCTAAGATAAGTAACTATGATTATTATGTGCTTAGTATAGATATTTTCATGTTAGGTGTTTATGAATGGGTTATAGGAATTATGTATTTGGATTGTTAAATTGGTTAATTAGAAAGATTGGTTAGTGAAAATGGTACAAGTGATAGTTCATGATCATGGAAGGATTAAGGTATGTTTTGTGATCAATATGTGTTATAGTTATAGTTTGCTATGGTAAATGAATATGAGATTGATGGTTTATTGAGTTATGTGATTTAAGTGTTCATGATGCACCTTATGTAAATTGAATTATTAATCATATATGAATCTAGTTGCTTACTAAACGTTATCGTTTACGTTATAGATGTTTACCATGTTTTGAAGGTTCATGAGAAGAAGGATAAAACGTATGGTAAAGAGATTAAGAATTGGTAGCAAAGACTAGAAGCGTTTGGTCCATGTAGAAGAGAATAGTATAGACACCGAGCTCGAAGTTAAAGTTGTTCCCTGAGAGTGTTAAATAGGTTAAAAGTTTGTAATGTCAAGTATTTTCAATGGTTTAAGAGTCATTTACAGGTCCTAAGTCATGTTAAAGAGTTACGTTTAAGTTGTGTATGCAACAGGTCAAAATGGGTGTTTGGCACAACACCCGTTATTTTGTAAAGCACATTTCCGCGGGTCGTTATGACCAAGTTTATAAAGTGTCCTAATGATTTCTAGAAGTTTTGGTTTTATGTCATGTTATATAAGTCATTTTCCAAAAAATGGGTCTACAAAAGAGATATGTAGAAAATGGGTGTTTGGGACAGCAAGTGCAGAAAAGGGTCATTTTCAAAAAAAAAAAAACATATCTTTTAAACTGTAAGTCGTTAGGTCGTGCCACCCATCATTTCGAAGGTAATTGAGTCTAGTTTAAATTAAAAATACTTTCGGACGTTGTTTTATTAAAGATTTTTGTCAGTTTGTTAAAGTGTAACAGAAGTTCGGTTATAGATGAGTCTTTTCCGCGTAAAAGTTAAAAATTTTGGTCAAATCGGGCACGGGGCGTAACATCAACGGTAATGCGGGTTTTAATTCGCTCGTTGCGACGAAGCGTTTGTATACGGTAGTATATGAGAGTATATTTTTTATGGAAAGAACAAATTTTAGCGGAGATATATTTGGCATAGCTTACGAACCGGCGGCCTCTAAACAATTCCTGATCACTCTTTGAAATCTCAATTTGTACTCAGCTTAATTCCAATTAAAATAAATTTATTCAATGGCAAGAAAATAAAAACAGAAATAGGGTCACATGCCATCCCCCAACTTTTAACCCATATCATTATTAGTAAAAGCAGTCATAATTGTAGAACTGGCTCAATTTACACGGCGTCTTCGCAACAGTACCAACTATGTGAAGGTTTTAACACATGGCCTTTACACGACCTTCTTAAACAACTACCGAAAATATAAGATGTATAAATTTGGTCTTTGATTAACTACATGTTGCATGAAAAATCCTATTCACATGGAACTTATTTAATTTGATTGTGCAGTTTTTTTTTCATAAAACCTCAACACTAAATTTAACGCTAATATGCGATGTATAGTGTATGTTTTTGAAGTTAATATGTCACATTAAACATTAAAGAATGTTGAACAAATTACCAACAGTCACATAACATACGAAAATGAATATTTTAAACAATAAACATACATTGTTGCTTCATAAGTATCTTAATTACTAGAAAATAAACACCACAAAAAGATAATTTACGTGAAGACTCACGAGAATATGCCACGTGCAAATTGCCATATGAAAATGTTTCAATATCGTCACCTTCACTCTTGTATTCAACTTCATTATACTCATGCTCTTCTAATCTTCTAATCACAACAATCTCTTTCCAATTCTCTTTAACAGCCTCTGGATGTTTTTTTCCTTCTGCCGTTTCTTTCTTTTTCCTCTTTCCACAGTTTTTTATCCAAAACTTCCCATTTGTAGTACCACAACTCATCAGGCGGGCATAAGGGTAGTTCTACATAGCCATTTCCTGTAACTTTTGCACGTTCTATACCTGGTCACAAAAATCACAACGATTAAATGCAACAAAGTAATAACTTGCAATTATTGCAACTATGATATATTCAAGATGTGCATTCGTCTATTTCTAACAAAACAACATACATATACCTGAAAATGTTACTGGTTCCTGTTTTTGAATGACTGCCTGTTCATCTTTAATATGTTATTTCTTGGCATGGCAAAGGAATCATTAAATCAATGGTTGATTTAAAAAAAAAAAAAAAAAAAAAAAAAAAAAAAAAAAAAAAAAAAAAAAAGATTCACATGCCCAAAAAACTGTGTAACATACTTAAGCTGTGTTGCATGATAGTTTTCAATTTCCGCATCAGTTGATGATCTTTGTTTGAAGAAGGCATATTTAAATGAAAATAAATTCGAGGTTGTGAATGACAAATTCCCATGTTTGAGTATCAGATTTGTGTGCTTGAAAATGTTTTGTAAAATCAATTATATAAAGGCTGGGGTAACGGAAAAACTATGAATTAACTTAGGAAGTTGTATTGTTCAATATCTCTTTTCAGAAAATATTATTGTGTTCATATTTATCATAAAGTTTATTCAGTATTATCTCAAATTTTTAGGCTAATTTTAATGTAAATTTAAATTCGAAAATATTTTCCAATTCTCTAATAATTTTAATGCAGTTGAAGTAGCAGTGGCTACTGATGGAAAACGTAGGGTAAAAATTAAAATGTTCATAACTGTTTATCAGAAAACCTACAACAAAAGACAATAAAACCTACAACAGTTTTCCACGAGCCACCAATCCAGATATGGTTTATAGCTAATCAAAATAAAACACAACAATTGCGTACCTATTTGTTTGCAGTGGGAGATCAACAATGATCGCAGAACCTAAAGCAAGGCTCCTCACGATTTAGCACACTAGTCCTCAAACGATTGGAGCAGGGTGCTAGCAGTTGATCCAAGCAACAACTACACGAGATTTGATCTAGCAACACACGAACAAACTAGCTCGTGTGTGGTGTGTGGTCGGCGCACGAACGAGCAAAGAGGAAGAGAGGAAAGGATTTTAGTGATGTGGTAAAACTCTATAAATGAATAATTATCTACTTATATTTATAGGGCCTACTAAATAATTACCAAATTCAAAACAAGAAATATTAATAATAAATATAAGATAATTACCACATTTAAAAAGAGACGTGTCTTTTTAATTAAGCCAAGCAACCAAGCCTGACCCGGTCCACCATTATGGTGGCCGGCCATGTACGTGGGACCCACAAGTGGTTCACGCCCTTTATTGGGCATCTCTCTTAACCTTAATTTAATTAAATTAATTAAGCCTAACACTCTTTCGTTTAATAGATCATTTACATATTTACAATAAATATATAAAACAACAATCTTGAACTATTATGTGTGACCCCAATGGATCATATATTAATGACAATATTTAATTCCCATTATATTATGTACATAATCCTACAAACTCCCACTTGGCCAGTTTATGAAGGAGCTGAGAGACAACACCTCGCGGGAAATCAAGCTGAAGATGCTCATGATAACGTGGGGAAGGTGTTGGAGATTGTTGACCTTTTCCACATTCTAGGAGTCAGTCATGACGCCATCATGCTTAGGGTGTTTCTTATGACACTCACTGGTTCAGTAAAGAGATGGAAGGACAAGGTAGATGCAGGTTCAAGCGATACATGTGATCTTCTAAAAAAGGCATTTCTTCATAAATATTGTCCTCCTTCCAAAACTGCCAAGCAATTAGAAGAGATTCGCAACTTCAAGCAGGAGGTGGACGAGACATTGTACCAAGCTTACGAAACATGCAATGACATACTCTTCAAGTGTCCTCAGCATGATCTGAACAACAAACAGAAGGTTCATATTTTCTACAAGGGTCTAGACATCTCTACCCACCAAATGCTCGATTCTCTGGGGTCGATCCCTAAGATGCCACCAGCTCGAGGTCTTAAGGCAATTCAAGACATGGCCGACCATTAAAAAAAATGGCATGATGGAGCCAGTTTCTCGTGACTCTTTTATGTGGCACCATCTGTGCCACCCATCCCATTTCCTGGATGCCTTAAGGAGAACAAGGAAGAAGCACTCATAAGTCGGACTTTGGAGAGCTTTAGGAGTGGAAGATCAATTGTCATTTAATCTGTGTCATCAAAAGGAAGCTCAAAAACAGTTCAAAGAAAACATGATAACCAAATTGCAACCCAAAAACGAATTAAAATGGCCTAATACATTACCAAACAACACGGCCATAACACAAAACGACGTACCACTTAAAACGGCGTCATCGGCACAACTAATATATAATAGAGCATTACGTTTCACAAAACAATGATAAGTTTCAAAATTTTGGTTGTCTGAACGAAAATATTGGGATGTTACTTGGTTGCCTAGGTAGCTAGACCTAGCGTGACATTACTATTACTTGATTTATATTCGCTGTCTATTTCTAGTAATTTATAAAGGGGTGAGTTATAGCAACGGGGGCTATTGGTTAGATAAACCCCCCCCCCCCCCTTTTTTTTGATTTTTTTTTTATTTTTATAATTTTGTTTATATCAAAAAGATATAAACCTGAAAATGCGGAACAGAAAATATAAAGTTTAATAAGTCAAACGCTTAAAACTGTCAGAAATACGGAACAGAAACTGACAAAAACTGAGCTGAATTGAAAAAAAATAAAAGAGACAAGTGGGCCTGCCACCTTGTCCCCCGTTTCCCTAACAGTCCCCTTTATAAATCACATAAAAACAACCACTAGATATTACTTAAATAACAAATAAGGTTTTGTCATAACTTTTCCTTAGAGCACAAGGTGTAAAGGCAAGGTTTTGCCTCCCTATTCGGGCCCCACCATGCCACATCACCAAAACACCCCAACTTCAACAAACCACAACAAATCCCCCCTCACCAAACAACAAACCTCCACTTCCCCATTCGGGCTCCACCTCTTACACACTTATTTTTTTAATCATTTCTTTAAATAAATTAAATTATTTCACAAATACTAAAAAATAAAAAAAAACATACTAATTTTATTTCATCACATTAAAAAGTTACAATACGGAAAAAAAATACGATACGGGAAAAAAAATACGATACATACAACACTAAAAACCGAACATAATTATTATTATTTCGTTGAAATTCTTCCCATTGTTGTTGTTGCCAAACATGCTCGATGAGACATAGTTGAAGCCTTGAGTGTGTGCGTTTATCATGTAGTTCTTTGGTTTTTCTTCTTTGCGTTGCGCAACGTTCAACCCATGACTGTTGTATATTTGGTGTCGGCGGAATATACATTTCGGCAGCGTCGGCTATATGAAAATGTTGATCTTTCAAAATCATGTTATGCATTATGATGCACGAGTACATGATTCTCCGTAACTTGCCCACAGTATATGCACGCGCCGGTTGGGCAATAATATGCCAACGTCCTTGTAGGACACCAAAAGCTCTCTCGATATCTTTTCGTGCACTTTCTTGTTTCGCTTTCCATGCGGCATGTTTTGGGTTGTTTGCAACAGTAAAGGACTTGACAAACGATGCCCACTGCGGGTAAATTCCATCTGCTAGATAATAGCCATTTTTAAATGTACGTCCGTGTACTTCAAACGGAACTTGAGGGCCAATATCGTCAATCAGGTCGTCGAATAAAGGTGAATTATATAAAACGGTCAGATCGTTATTCGCACCTGCCACACCAAAAAACGCATGCCAAATCCACAAATCATAAGACGCAACAGCTTCAAGCATTATAGTTGGATATTTTTTATCACCTCTGTGAAATTGCCCTTGCCATTCTTTTGGGCATTTCTTCCATTCCCAGTGCATACAATCGATGCTTCCCAACATTCCCGGAATCTTATGAACCTGGCTATGTGCGTCGTATAAGTTACGAACGTCGTCCTCAGTTGGTTTTCTTAAAAACTCCTTCCCAAACAAATGGATTATGCACATAGTAAAAAATTCAAGACAATCACGTGCACAATGTTCACCTATTTGTAAATACTCATCTAACGAATCAGGTGCTACCCCGTACGCCAATTGGCGTAGGGCACATGTGCATTTCATAATCACACTAAAACTCATTACACCCGCAGCATTGGGTCGTTGTCTAAAGAAATCAAAATGAGCAGGAAGAGGATCATGAGTGTCAATATATGTTTCAATACCTTCGACTATTTCTAAGAATAGTTTACGGCTCATACGGTAACGACGTCGAAAATTATCTTCAGTATACTTCGGCACATCACCAAAATAGTCGGCCAATAGACGTGCTTCAGCAACATCACGTTCACGCCGAATGTATGTACGGCGATTTGAAGGATCGGCTTCTTGATTTTGCAACTCTTGCTCATTTTCAAACTCTTGTATAATCAGCTCTAGCTCATGTAGCTCTTCAAAGTCACTAACTTCCGAATAAGATGATTCACTCATTGTTTTTGCTTTGGAATGAAATGAGTTAGGTTTTTTAGAATGAAATGTTTTGGTTTTTTGGGAATGAGATATGTGTGAAATATGTAAATATATATAGGGATAGTGTATATGGTTTTTGGGGTTAGAAAAAAAAAAAAGGGACGAACGTTTGGTTTTTAAACGTTACACAACGGAAGAAATGGAAAAAGCCTGCACATTTGTCAGATATCTCCTTCGCCGTGGCCACGACGAACTCACCAACGGCGAAGAACGGCGAGGGGGCTCCGGTGTGGCGGCGAGCAACGGCTCGCCGTTGGAATTGCCACATCGGACGGCGAGAGTGTCCTCATCGACTGCACCCAGAGCTCTTATAAAACATCGAAATTTACTTTTCTCTTTTATCTCATTTCTACTTATTAAATTCGCTACGATTTTAATAAAAATGCCGAATAAGTTATTTGCATAATTTCGTCTCACTCAGCCATCGATTTTGACCAAGTAAACAGTTGCCATATACGCGCATTCCTCTTTTGTCAATCAACGTATTTTTTCTGTTCAAAAAAATAAAATAATAATAATAAATAAAAAATCAACGCATTTTTCTAAAGCTAGTAATAAAATACGTACATCATGCATAATCCTATTTAATTTCAAGAATCCAAGCACTAACGAACTTTATTCTTGCAACCATGCCGATGGTAACCAAAAACTTTATTTTATTTTGTGTAGTTATTATCATAAATTCGATCACTATTTCGGTCTCTCAAGAAATTTGGTCTCCTTCGTGTGATGAAAATGCTAATTTCACTAGAAACGGTACGTACCAAAGAAATCTTGACGATGCTCTGTCTTCCCTCACATCTGATACCAGCATTAGGTACGGGTTCTACAACCGGTCTGTTGGTGAAACCCCCAATCAAGTTACCGCGATCGGGCTATGTAGAGGTGACATGGAGCCAGACGATTGTCGCAAGTGTATAAACGATTCTATACCAAAACTAAGACAAGTCTGTCCAAATCAGAAAGGTGCAATTGGTTGGCTCGGTGATTGCATGTTAAGGTACTCTAATGTGTCATTCTTGGGAATCTTAGACACTCAGTATTCAGGGGGTTTAGTTAACGGTATTAACGCGTCGAACGTAGACCAATTTAACCAAGCACTCGACCAGCTACTGGATCAACTAAGGGTCGTAGCTTCGAATGGCGGATCTCTTCGTAAATATGCTTCCAATGATACGAACGGACCTGGTTTTGTTACCATTTACGGGCTTATGCAGTGCACACCAGATTTGTCAGAACTCGATTGCTATAATTGCTTGGATAATGCAATTAGGTTTATTCCAAATTGTTGTTATGGTAGGCGTGGGGCGCAATTTTATTATCCTAGTTGCAATATTAGATATGAAGAATATAAATTTTTTGGTAATGCTGTTGTTATTGCACCATTATCACCACCGCCATCACCATTGCCATCACAGTCATCTCCATCACCACCACCAGGTACGTACATACTGACCGGCCTTTGCCACCAGTACTATTCGGGCAAGTTATAATTTTACAGAAAAGTGTGACTTGAAATTGTTAACAACTTATTAGAATTATATAGAGGGGATTTTAGTGCCCTTAGCACATATTAAGAGGTAGGCCTTTGTGTCCTTTTTTTATGGGTACTTCTCCTTTTTCAAATAAAAAAAATATTTTGTGTGTACTTTTTGTGCATCCCTGAGTAAAAAGGACACACGAGCCTACTCTTATCACGTGTCTAAGGGCACATGTTAGAAAAACCCTTATACAGAGATTCTCTATGATGTTCCACAGTGATTTTCGAGGTACGCTTACCAAGATATTACTGATGGCCAATACCAACAAAATCCTTTGGTAATTGGTAACCTCGGAAATCCGTCTTTAACCGTTGTTCAAAACAAAGTATTCATCTATACTTCTCACTCAAACAAGGCAGGTTTAACACTAAAATAGTTGTAGTAATAAAAGAAAACCAAATTGTATCGGAAATTTTGCGGGAAAGCATTCAGTAAGGCCCAGCATTCTAGTAGAGATGACGGACGTTAGGTCCTAAGATAACAAAATACTACGTAATACTACTTATGCATGTAAGTATTGATGTAAAATAACAATACAACTTCCAGTTTGAATATTGTTTTTGACTTTTGAATAAGACCCGACCTAAACGGACAAGTTGTTAAAGGTGTCGCTCCCTTTTACGCGTGATGGGAGATTAATTGTATACATTGTCTTTTATTAGTTAACACAAACCAGTTTCACAGTCTGTATCTTTAGGTTTTGGTAACACAAATGGACAACTATTTAGCGTATGAAATTGATGTGTATTAACAAAAACAATGTGTGCGAATTAATTCACTAGTTTCGGGTGTTCATTGGTTTGGTTATCGGGTTGTTTGGTTTATTCGATTCGATTAGTTCGGTTAAAAGTTTTTTTTTTGGTAAAACCGAAAATCAAACCGAACCAAAAATCGAATTTGAATTTAGTTCGGTTTTCGGGTTGACCCGAATTACACACATATATATATTTTTAATTTAATTATATAGATTTGTGAAGAATATATATTCAAGCAAACTAAGTGTTTTTTATATTAGGATAAAATTTTAATGGTATTTTTGTATATAAAATATATAATAAACATATATATTTATAAATTCGGTTTTCGGTTCGATGTTTAGTTCAAATAGCCAAAACCATATCCAAACCGAAAACTGAATTTTAAATCAGTTCGGTTCGATTTTGACAAATTCGGTTCGCTTATACAGTCAATTGGTTCGGTCTCGGTTTTTAATTTATTCGGTTATTACCCAAACAATGCACGCCCCTAAAGTTTCACTCCTTATGTAGAACTTCAGCCCATGGGCCAAAATCCTAACGTGTTGGGCCGATTAGATTTTTCCTTTCTCTATTTTGTATAGTACTTTTTGCTAACATGTATAATTTCATAAATATATGTGACCATTTCAGGCAATAGCAGTAACACAACGGTAATTGTAGTCATTGCTATTATAGCAAGCGTTAGTCTTGTGATACTAGTAGTTGTTTTTGTTATCATCTTCAGAAGAAGAAAAAGGAAGCTCCAGAGACGACAACCAGAGAATTTAGGTGTGTGCTATTAGTTTCTTCTATTTGTTATTACGACTTTCTTTCCGCAACACATAAACTTAAATCTCCAGTTATTATTGAGACGAAAATTGTAGTTGTTGAGGACGGGGATGTTGATGAAATAAGTACAGTCGAATCGTTGCAATATAGCTTTGGTGTCATTAGAGAAGCAACGGATGATTTCTCGGAGAACAATAAGCTTGGTCAAGGTGGATTTGGTTTGGTTTATAAGGTAGACTATACATCACAACAAAAATGTACTATATATGTCGGAACCATTTTTGTAACAAAGTCATATTCACCGTTATATATATTTAAGTATTTTCAAACTTAATTTCTAGGGTAAATTACGAAATGGACAAGAAATAGCGGTGAAGAGATTGTCGAGGGAGTCGGGGCAAGGAGAACTAGAATTCAAAAACGAAGTCTTATTACTTGCAAAGCTACAACACCGAAACTTGGTTAGGCTCCTTGGGTATAGCATAGAAGGGTCTGAACGTCTTTTGATGTATGAGTTTGTAGAGAATGCAAGCCTTGATCAATTTATATTCGGTAAGTTGGTTATTTTATTACTTTTATGATCATTCTTTTAATGATATGCTTAAGCTTGGTCTTAACTATTTTAGATCCTATAAAACGTGCGACTCTTGATTGGGATAGAAGATACAAAATAATTGGCGGTGTTGCGAGAGGACTTTTGTATCTACATGAGGATTCACGACTAAAGATAATTCATCGAGATATGAAAGCTAGCAATGTCTTGTTAGATGCCCAAATGAGTGCCAAAATAGCTGATTTTGGCATGGCAAGGTTGGTCACACCCGACGAAACCCAAGGCAATACAAGTCGAATTGCTGGAACGTAGTAAGTCTCACTACAAAAATGGTGTTTGTTATACAAATATTAATTGTCTTTGATGATAAATCGTTCTCTAGTTATAAGCTAGGGTAATCTTACAACGTCTAAACATATTATCACAACTCATTTTTCAACAAACATGGATATCATTAAATGCGTCTCTCTATCACAAATATAGATGCATAATTTATCGTTATTTTACAAGTTTTCTTATTGCCCTAGTGGATACATGTCACCGGAGTATGCAATGCACGGACAATTTTCAGTTAAATCAGACGTGTTTAGTTTTGGTGTACTTGTACTTGAAATTGTAACGGGTCAGAAGAACCATAGCTTCCAAAATGGAGTGATGGAGGATCTCCTTGGCCATGTAAGTGTCGATTAAAAAATGACTTATAGAACTTCTTACTTGATTATAATGCTTTTGGTTTAAAATTGATATCCAATATAATTGATTGCCAATGTTGCAATTGTGTTAAGGCATGGAAAAGTTGGAGAGATGGAACTGCTTCAAGTTTAATTGATCCAACATTGTTTTCTTCTTCCGTACGAGATATGATGAGATGCATTCACATTGGTCTATTATGTGTTCAAGAAGACGTTGATGATAGACCAACAATGGCTTCAGTCGTTCTTATGCTTAGCAGCTTCTCTCTAACCCTCCCGATCCCTTCAGAGCCTGCTTTTTTCATGCACACAACTACAAATCCTGAAAAACCACTATTTGAACATTACTCTTCGAGTACAAGCGATCCTAGCCTGTTTGAAAGTAAATCAAGACCTTCACAACGATCTGTAGCAAGTGATCTTTCTATGAATGATTTATAGATCTGTAGCAAGTGATCTTTCTATGAATGATTTATATTCTCGATAGATGATTATGTGTTTCCACTTTTTAGGTACTACTTGACATATATCCTTTAGGACATAAGTTATATTGTGATCGTTGGTCATTTTCTATTTTCTTTGGCCATTCTAATTTGTTGTTAAATAATGGCTTTATTTGTATGTATGTTCCGGATGCATTTGTATATTGGATTTTTTATTATTATTATTATTATTATTATTATTATTATTATTATTATTATTATTATTATTATTATTATTATTATTATATTTTTTAGTATGTGTTTAGTTCGATAAAATTGGTTGGAGTAAAATTTGATATCACGATGATGAAACAACGGTTATTGAAACTTTAAAGAGCGGATACTCATAAAATTGGTTAGTTAAATTATAGGGGCAATTTTATATTTCTCCTTCTTAAATTTGGAAACTTTAAATATATTCCAACATGCTTTACAAATATTGTACAAAATGCATTTAATAATTGCATTTTGATTATATAAAAAATAAATCATGAAAATAAAGGGATCTCTAATTTTGCCTACACGTCGATATTACGAGTCAATGAGCCAGTCAAATATGTGATTAAATTTGTTGACAGGTAACAGGTCTATAAAGTTAATAATAATAATAATAATAATAATAATAAATTTAAAAATAATAATAATAATAATAATAATAATAATAATAATAATAATAATAATAATAATAATAATGGGCTCATTCTTCTAAGGAAAGACCAAGCCCAATAAGAATATATGATTATGGATTTAGGGTTGTGTATTTTCTCATAAGAGTGATAGATTTTGACAACAACGTGAACCAGTGAAACCTATGACTTGTATTTAGGCTTGTATATGTTGTGGATTTTTTAGGGAGAAAATTGAATATATGAAAGACTAGCAAACATTACTAACATCTTTTATATAATAAAACAAAACCCCTATTGGGAATTTTACATTTCAAAAAAAATGCATTCATACTTTATTTAGTAATAATTTTATTTAAAAAAAATATTTTCTAATTAGGTAATATTTTATATTTATCCATAACACAAGTAGAAGATAAATACAAAAAAAATATAGATAAGATGCAATTAATAATAGGATTAAAATTTTTAAATAATAATCTTTAATAATAAAAAACTATTAAAAATAATAAATCAAACAAAACAAAGATTAAATTATTTGTTTTTTAATAAATAAAAATTTATGATTCAAAAAAATTAAAAAAAAACTCGCGCGTGCGCGGGCATTATAACTAGTTATTGTTATATAGTATATTGTTGCGTTAGGGGTTTTATTTGATCCATCAAGCTGTTATTCATGCAAAAATGTACATATATTAAAACAATAAAACTCACTTTACTAGTATATAAGTTTCCTATGTAGTTGCTAATGGAGTTTACAATTTCATGGTTACAACATCACCATTAGCTTGCCTACAAATATCAAACAAGAACAACAATACATACTAACACCAAAAGTCCAAAATTTGCTTATCAGCTCATAAACACATTTTAAATATGGGGTCGTTTCCACTTTCCAGTTATCTACCAATCCACGCTTCTTTTACAAAGGTTATACACTAAACGGGTTAAGCTCCTTACAAAGTAGCAATTCAGTTTTAACCTTTGCTTAAGTTTGTTTGTAGAAAATGAAACTGAATCAGCATTCTTAAACTAGTACCCCATCTTCTTCCAAATACGTACTTAAGTTTCGTTTACAAGTTCTTTGGAAGCAACATAAGCAGGAACTCGACTTAAGTTGTAACTTAAAGTTGATTGAGCGATAAAATTTTGTAGTTGATGGTAACTCTCAAAAACTCAAACGATTAAATCTTCTATCTTTCTTAGAGGGTGTTTATTTTTTCTGTTAGCTAAAGGATGCGTGAGACTCATGATCATTTCCTTACCTTACTTTAGTATTATTATTATTCTCGATAGGAATTATAGAACTTTTAAAATAATAATAATAATGATAATAAAGTAAGGTAAGGAAAGGATCATGGATATTCAAAGGATTTTTCTAACTTGTATCTCGGGGCACAAGTTAAATACACAACAATGTGTAACTTTTTGCAGGTTTCTGTGTTTTTTTTTTTTTTTTTTTTTTCTGTGGATCTCCGTCACTTTTTAAATGAAAAACTATTTTTTCTCTGTACTTTTTTAGGTCCATTAGTATTTTTCTTTTCTTTTTTAACTTAACTTGTGCCTCAAGTCACAAGTTAAAAAAACCATTGTTACAAATAACTTGGTTGTTTAAAGTATACCGAGTATTATTATTTGGACAACTTTATGCCAAAAATTTATTAGTTCCAAGTAAAAGTAAAAGGTGAATACAAAGTACAAAAATTCAAAACTCAATTAATCTTTGAAGACCTAAAAGGTTTTGAAAAGTGAAAGTTTGGAATAAATATTTTTGCGACTTTAAGGTTGGTATTTTTGAGGTATTGACCGCATCAATTAAATCCTTTATTACAAACACCAAATAGTAGTTGAACAATCAATTTTATCGTAATTGATTAGCTCATGACCCATACCCCTAGAAAAATAAAACTAGTTTGAAACTGAAATAAATTCTTAACACTGCAAGAAAAACACTTTTCAAGATGGTTGCATGATTTTTACTGCATCTAGAGAACAATAGTTTTCTTTGATATTTTTAATCTCTTAGTCAAACCATAATATATAATGGAAGTTACCAAAACAGCTCCCATAACTAAGAAATATAGATATGGTCAAAAGAAGGCAAAATCTTATTTACATATGCAAGCATGCGTATTGCATTTCTGTTTTTTTCTTTTCTTTTTTTTTTTTTTTTTTTTTTTTTTTTTTCTTAGTTGTTTAATTAGTCAAAATCCCATGATCAGCAGGACGACATATTTGACATGTTAATGCTACTGTCGATGGCTGCTATTGGCTGGTTGCTGTGTGCGAGGACTTACGGTGGCTGTATGTGTTGTTGTTGTTGCAACACGTTCACAAGACGGGCACATAGTGAGAGTTGTGGCTGGCATTTGCATGTAGAATGGTTGAGTAGTCTTTAAAGCTCGTAACTCTTGAAGCTCTTTTTGCAATCTTCTGTTTTCTTCAGTTAGGGTTTCACAACATCGTTTTAAATATTCACAGTCCACCTCGGTTTGCTTCAGTTTTGTCCTGTGATTATTTTATCAAATTAATCTTAATACTTGTACATATAGTAACTATATCATTGATGAAAACTCGAGAAAATACAAAGTTAACAATGATAAGATAACTATATAAATGTTTTAACAATGGAAAGGTTAATACCTTGCCCTTCGGTTTTGAAACCAGACTTCTACTTGTCGCGGACGGAGATTTAACTGCTTTGCTAAAGCTTGCTTTTGTTTCTGCACAATATAGTAGACAAGATAAAAATCAGTCACTTCTTAAGAAAACAAGTTCATAATAGATAATGCTTAAATAATACAAGTAACATTAAAGATGTCTGAAGAAAATAATTTGGAAGACAAAAACATAAATGTATATATCTATGCATTAGATATACACGTATGTATGAAATTTTAAATAATGCCTATGTGATTTCCTAACTCGAGATCAATATCATGTATAACTTCATTTAAAACTTTTCCATGATTGTTGTTACATACTTGCATTCAATGTAATCATGCATTTTTGGTCAAAAGAAACATTTATATTGGATTACTGAACATGCAAATGAGTAGACTAATCAAAATCAAATCCTTAGGTGAGTATTAAATGTAAATGTATATTGAATGATAATACATGGCATGATGGCATGCAACATTTATCATGGCATAAAGCAAAACATTCAAAAAAAAGTTAGGGTTATTATATGCAAGATTGTCGGACTACTAATATACATCCCATAACATATAATCAATGAAATAGTACAAACATAACATATTGCACTTGACAAAGTAGCACCGAATATTTACTCCTTTTAATTCTACACCCAAATCATTTATGTCTAGTACTTGTATGTATGTGTGATATATATGATGTCTTCTAGTCTTTGCCGGGATACATTCTGATATATCATCTTAAATTTATGCCATAAATGCTCGTGATGGGACATGGTCTTCTTGTGATATTTATAACACATGCATATCGAATGATCTTAAAAAATTCAAGAAAGAAAATACTCAAATCTAACAGATTTAAACAGAGCTCTTCAATTGGCTGTGCAAAAGGGGTTAAATGTAAATCAATCGTACAAAAATAAAAAATAAAAACAATCCTAGACAACTCAGGCCCTAGTCTTATATGTTTATGGACATATGGCAAGTTTATTATTCTTATAGTCGGTTCCTACTAAATATGTATACCAGTATTTAATTTGATAAAGTTACTAATGACCCTATAGAAGTCTAAATCCGCTACTAATTTGAGGTTGAGGTCAAATCTTAATTAAACTTGCAAGAAAGATGAAATTTATGTGAGTCTAAATACCATTCTTATAGTTTGTGCATATAACAACTCTAATAAAAATATTACTTTTGTTTTTTGTTTTTGTTTTTGTTTTTGGTTTTTTTTTTTTTTTTTTTTGAGCAAAATATAAAACATATTACTCCGTACTAAAGATTACCAAGAAAAAAATACACGTACTTTAGTAGAAAACGCTTCTAAACTTGAATTACATCTTGTCCATAAAAAAACACTCTTTCGTACATACATTATAATCCCAAGATACAATCTTTATAAACATATACTAGTACCAAGATTCTAGAGAGAGAAAGAAAAGACTTACAGGATTAAGTGTGCTATGTTCTTTGAAACTATCTTCAAGAAAAGCAGATTGTTCTTTAGTAAGTCGGAGCTTTTTTCGGGTCAACCCGTTTTCATCTTCATCACTCATACCTCTTGAACAATTAGATATTTCTACTAACTCAAGACTTGTCTTTGCTAATTCCAAGTCTCTTTTTCTACCATTTTTTAAAATGGATGCAAAATCCATTTGAAAAGAGGATGTTTGACTGTTGCTGTTGTTTGGAGATGAATCTTCACGGGTTTCTTGGTCGGATAATATTGTCGAGCGTTTTACATCAAGTACTTTTATTGGTTTAGCTTGTGAGCCCGGTTCAACTATCACTACAACAAAAACAAACATCATAAATTTATTACTAAGCAAAAAGTAAAATCCTCGCATATCTAGCTAAAAAATTAATGGCTAATATGTTTTTGTTTCACTAGTGTTTTGGTACATAATTTATATGCAAATAGAGTAGCAGATATTAAAGGGATCGGGTACGAGTTAAAAAGATCATTAAAAAACATTATGTGACGCAAAAATTCGTCAGTAACATGTACTAAATGACCTACTTAAGACATCCCATTAAGTTTACCCACTCTATTTACATATATATAAAGTACCCAAAATGGTGAATAAAAAATTATAGATCATTGAAAAAGTAAATAACATAAAAATAAGGGTTTCTTACCATTTTTTGAGAGCCAAGGAAAGGAGAGACCGGTTGAGTGTGGTGGAGATCTAAGAACAGGTGTGAAAGGAAGGAGATCAAGCTGCAAAGGTGGTGGTGATGGATCTGATGAAGAAGATGAACTTTTGCTTTCATCAAGTTTCTTACAAGTATCATCATCAGTTTTATCTTTTGATGATGACATGTTGTTGTTGAAGTGAAGATCTTGAATATTTGTTTTGTTTCCTAAACCCATGCAAAACCCTAGATCTTTCATCTTTTGTTGTTGTTGTTGGGATTGGGATATGTTGGTGTGATGATCCAACAAAGAAAAGGGTTTTGGAGTATCTCCCAAGCTCAAAGCAAGTTCCATACTTTCTCTCACTAGAAGTTGCTATGTTTTCTCTCTCTAGAAAATCTGTAATGACATGGGAACTTTCTTAAGGACAAAAGGAGACTTATATAAATGGGCTTCTAGGGTAGTACAGTATGTACGTATTCAATTATTCGTAAAAAGGTTTTTAGATAGAGAAAAAATGGGCATATATGAGAGAGAGATTTGTTTACTCGTATTTTATAACTTTTTGATTTATTTCTAACAATAAGTTTTACTTTTATATCAATATCAAATAAAATCATATCACATACGGTATATTAGAATGAAGACCGCATAAACGTTTTTATGTAAACTTTTGTAGGTAAACAACAAGCTTTGAGTTTCCATTTTTTGGTTGAACAAGTCAAGTTATGAATAAAGTTACATATGTTTGTTAACAAATGAACTTTATTAAATCGGGTAAAATACTCCATTTAATTCGCTTTGTCCTATAAAATGTATGTAAGTAGACGTTTACACCATACTTCAATTTAATAGGGAGTAATGATAATCAATAAAAATCAACCCGTAGATGTAAAAATTGTTACCTCTTGTCATTAAAATAGAAACAACTTTATTATGGTGTTTCTGAATGTTGGTCAACATGACAAATATATGCCAATTTAATCATCATTAATTAAAGAACGTGTTCTAAGTTAAGGCATTATATAGAAACACTCTCAAACATTATTGGGAAATAATGGAACATATATGTTGTTTTATTGCATATGCCATTGATACTCATACCATTTTTTTTTATTCTTGCACCATAATCATGCATATCTCATCTTGTAACATGTGCATTAGGTGTGTAACATTGTGACGAAAGTAATAAAAGAAAATTGTGTGAGTATCAACCCCTTATTGCATATGGCAAAACTAAAGAATCTAGGGTAGTTATTTACTCGTCGAATGTACTAGTAGTACTTATTTGATCATATCAATTGTCCTGTTAATAAACTAGGTAAACTTGTTGAAAAAAGTACAAAAGATATAATATTAAGTTTAATAAGTCAATATTACTAAAAGATAAATACACGAAACAAAAAACAAGAAAAATTGTCTTATACTTTTAATAAAACTGGTTAAAAAAATGGTAGTAATGGTAAGGGGAACTAATAGTAGCACCCAAAAGATTTTAACAAATGGAAAGTATAAATAGGGTTATTAGTCGGGTCTGGTTTAGGTCAAGTCGGGTCATGTCAAGTCGGTTTGAGTAAAAAAAATAATAATAATAATAACATAACTGAACCTAACACTATTTTACATTTTGGGTTAGTCGGGTTCGGGTTAATTCGAGTCGGATACACTTGAGTAAGATCAATTCGGGTTCGGGTTAACTAGAATATGTGTAAAATGGTTATAAAATTACCTATTTGTAATACTTTTGAGGCTTGCATAGATTATTTATAAAAATTATATAACAAAATCTGAAAATCAGTATTCGGGTAAATCGGGTCTACTCAAACTCGAGTTAGCAAGCATATTTAATCTGATACCCACCTTATTTAACATTTAAGTTATTCGGGTCGAATAACCCGAATAAGATTATTGGCCAAATAACCCGAACCGAATAGTTTTATTCGGGTTTGGGTTCGAGACGGATTACACCTGAGTATAAACACACGGCCCAATAACGAAGAGAGAGACAAAAGTTAACGTTCATTTGTTTATTTCAAATTAGAGTAATTGTTTAACTTATTATTGTTTTTATTTTTTTCATTCTTTTTTTTTCAATGAATCTTTTTTGGATTTGGGTTTGGGGTGCTAAAAGATTGACTTAAAAACATATCTTGGTTGACAATAACACGTGAATTTCTTTTTTTAAATTAATATCGCATGCCTACTTCTTGTGACGAATATAGACTAGAAACGGATCATATTTGCAATTTTGCATACGTATTACAAACACAACAAATTGTTTAACAGAAAATAAGGGCACGTTTAGTAGAGAGAATTTCAAAGAATAGAAATGAAGTAGAGAATATAAATTCAGAGAATAGAAATCAGTAGAGAATTTTGTTAAATTCTAATGTTTGGTAACACAGAGACTTAACCCGAGAAATAAAAAAAAAATGTTGATTTTATATAAAAAAAAATATTTTTTCTAAATAACAATTCAAAAAAAATATATTAAAAAAATATTTTTTTAAAATTATATTTAAAAAGAATTTATTTTTTAAAAAAATTATTTAAAAAAAATTATTATTTTTTAATTTATATTTTATAAAAATTATTTAAAAAATTTTATTTTTTCTAAATAACAATTCTAAACAAATATATATTTAAAAAAATATTTTTTTAATTTATTTTTTAAAAATACCAATTTTTAAAAAAAAATTAATTTATTTTTTTTTTAAATTTATTTTTTATAAAAATTATTAAAAAAATTATTTTTTAATAACAATTCTAAAAAAATATATATATTCTTTAAATTATTTTTTTTTTAAAATTATTTTTAAAAGAAAAATATTTAAAAAATTATTTTTTTAATAACAATTCTAAAAAAATATATATATTTTTTAAATTATTTTTTATAAAAAAATTATTTTTAAAAGAAAAATATTAAAAAAAAAAACTATTTATTTTGTGCAACATGTGACATGCACGTGATAATATTGGGCTGAGAAATGTGATTTCCACACCATAATGGATAGAAATAAAAGAAACCAAAATAAAAAGGCATCAAATTCTAGAGAATTCCATTTTCTCTGCTTTTTTATTTCTCCAGCTTACCAAACAAGAGAAATCATGGCATTCCCATTTCTTTGATTTGAATTCCCTCTACAAAACACACCAGGGTTTAAGCTCACTTATTAAATAGTCACTTATTAAATAGAGAAAATACATTTTGAATTGACTGACCTTAGTCGGGTAAACTAAAAAGGTCAAAGAATATATCTATGATGGGTTTACTATTCCTAATCCTCTTTAGAGTGTAAAGTGTGGTAATATGCCATTTGCGTAATGTTTGTGTCAGATTAACGTCATTTCAGCATTTCACATTCACATACTAAAAGTACCCCCTATACCATGGCTTGAACAGTTTGTGTGTCGTTTGCAGTTTTTGAGACCCATCAATTTTTATTTATTTATTTTTTTCATTTTTCGAACAAATTAAATACTCATTTATTCAAATAAAAATAAAAATTATAATACAAAAATTAAATAAATAAAAATTCGTATGAATTTTTTTTAATTCAAAGTTATATAAACAACAAACCGCAAATGGTGTGGCTTGAGTTCAGTAACGCAGGAAATGCCTTAGCCCTCCGGTGTTGTAACGAGCAAAAGGCGGCACCGTTTGTCAGAATGGCGAGGCTCAAATGTGACCATACTTATGCTCTTACCCCATTTACCAACCCTCCTCTTTTTATTCACTTTATAAAACACAACAAGACAGATTTTTTTTATGGTTTTTTCTTACGTATTTTTTATTCTTTTACTACTTTTGACTTTTCAAACTATATGTTTTATATTCTTCACTTTTCTTGGCAGTTTACCTACTTTATTAACAGGATAAGACAGTTTTTTATGATTTTCTGCTTCGTATTTTTTGTGCTTTATCACTTTTGAATAGTCAAATTTTATAATTTATGTTTCGCAGTTTTGCTTATTACTGGATGCTCTATAGTAAGAGGAGAGTTATATTAAATACCAAACTTTTCTTACATACCAAGAGACTCATCCTCACCATACATCTAAAAAAGAAATCAATAGTTGAGATTAAAAGCATTTTAATATTTCAACATTTTTTATAATTTAAATATCTCTTAAACCGTTAATCGTTAAGCGAAAATAATTACACCATTGCGACGAGCATTTATTATCTTTCTATAGACGGCCACTTTGATATATACTTTCGACAAAAAAAAATCGTTTTTGTCACGTTTTTTTTCGTAGCCGAAAAAATCATATATGATCTGTAATATCATATATGATATATCATATATGATATTATATGATATATCATATATGATATTACAGATCATATATGATTTTTTCGGATACGAAAAAAAAAAAACATGAAAAAAAAAAAAAAAAACAAATTTTGTCGAAAATATATCAAAGTGTCTATCTATAGAAAGATAATTAGATGCTCGTCGTAATGGTATATTTTTTTTTCGCTTAACGATTGACGGTTTGAAAGATATTAATATTTGAAAAAAGGATGAAAGTGAGTTTTTTAAATTGTTGTGATTAATCTCATCTATTAGATCAAATAAAAATGAAAGGTGTAGATTTATTACTTGATATATAAAAAAAGTTTGGTTCTCTAATGATCTTATATCCTATAGTAATCTATCACTATTCCTTTCCTCCATCGAGAAAGGTTTATTATGAGTCACAAGAACAATGAAAACAAAAATTTAAAACTAAAAAGAAATAAAAAGATAAAAATAAAATAAATAAATAAATAAAAATAATAATAAATAAAAAGTTAAGGTGAGCATCGATATCATTTACAAGAGTGTCCGAATAATCGATCCCATCCACAATATCGCTAATATAACATGAAGTATTAATCAATAAAGATAATGATAAAAAATATATTCCGTAATTAAATTTTTAAAAGTTACATTTGTATGTAAATACTAAAATTTTGACTTTCGTGTGTATATCCTGTTTTTTAATTTCGACATATGTGTATTTTCTAACAATTTTACCCATTCGTTTATTAACAACGAAAGGGTAAAATAAGCATAAAAGTTAATTAATAAAAACAAAAGTCGAAATTAAACAAATAAAATACAAATTAAGGTTGAAATTTTAATGAGACATACAATCATATTTTTTGATAAAGAGCACACAAACTTTACAAAATTATATCTATGTAATGAATTGTCAACTAAATATGTAGGGTAAAAAGTAAGAGAAATAAATTATTATACAATATTAATGGATGACTTGCCGACTCATTTTATGTATATAATTTTGTAAAGTTTGTGTAGATCTAGCATTACTTTTTGACAAATTAGGGGGGTGGCATCGTACTCAGTGTTCCATCGGCAAGACTCGGCATGCCCATTGCCTCGCTGTCGGCATGAAGGAATCGGCAAGGCAAGCGGTGAACATCACCGAATCGGTAAAGAAACCAACAAGCAAAATTCGAACGTTAGCTACATGATACCTTTTTACCTTGCAACATTTAAAACTCTCTTATGCATTAATGTAGGCACAACTCCATACCTATGGTACAAAGATGTAGTCTTGTGATGATCTACGATCGCAAGGCAGTTCTACTTCACTTTATAATTTTTTCACTTTTTTTTGGATCTCTGGTGTGTGTTAATTGTCAGGCTTTGTGTTGATCAAGATAGATCAAGAAAGTTCTATTAGAACAGATTGGGTATACACTTGTATGGTTTAGTACAAACTTGGTGGACACATGGTATTTTTTTGGAGGTATGGTACAATTTTGTGGGATACACTTGGTATTTTTTTAGATGGGTCGTACATGGATTAAACTTGGTTAGGCATTACATTGCTACTAAAAATAAGTAGTTAGACATGATTAGGCATGAAAAGTGTTGTATTGATTCTATTGGCTAATTACAAATTATTTTGAGTACTTGTTAGGCAACATTGCCAACCAACCCCCCCCCCCCCCCCCCCCTCAGTTAATTTTGTAAAGAGGACAAAGCATATATCTAATTTAGAGTATTTATAATGCATCAAATCTTTAAAAACTTGATACATTTAATACATGATACATTTAATAACTAAAGCTTTGATGAAAGACTTGATATTTACCAAGTCTTTGTAAAAAACTATTTCAAAAATGATTTTGATGCAATGTAAAAAAACCTCTATAAATGGCTTTTTAAAACAGTGAAAAGCTTTTAACAACTTGAACTATTGTGTATGCTCTAATAAAGGTAGGTGTACTTGATACTCTATAACATGTTAATATGTTATCCACAGTCATATTAACACAAATCTTATAACACCATTATAACATACATTTTGTTCAATAAAATTTGTATAGCACACCGCTAAAAATATACAACTCGCTCAAAAAGAAAAAAAAAAGAAAAAAAATGCCAACCGAATGACATTTACACCTATAGCACCAAGTGCTGGTGCAGTTTGGTATGCCATGACGACGCAATATGTGCAAAAATTTCCCCGCACTCTTTAATAATCAATATGTGGCTCAATCTTAAGATATCATAAAGATTTTTATTCAACAAGTTAGAGGTGACCTTACACTCTGTTCCCGAGTTTTTATTTGGAGAGAAATGAAGAGAGGGGGAGAGGAAATAACAAAATATTTATGTTCCCGAGTTTTTTTTTAAGAGAAGAGAAGAGAAAAGGAGAGGAAATTATGCCAAAACTTCTCTCCTAATCTTCTTCCCAAATTGGGATGATTTGGAGAGAAGATGATTTTTGTGCATAATTTTATTGAATCTCTCTTCTTTTCTCTCTAACTTGGGAACACAAACAAAAAATCAATATTTTTTCCTCTTCTCTTCTTTTCTTTCGTTTTTAACCTCTTCATTACTCTTCTTTCCATTTTATATCTCGGGAACACAGTGTTAGTCCATAGCCCCTTGAATCAAAATGACTTGTGTAAATAATGGTTGCCCCGTATGCCCTACCTATGACTGTTCTAACCATAGTTGTTAAGATCCCGATCCTGATTTTAGGATTTTACGATTTTACGATTCTACGGAGCAAAAACGATCCGGATCCTACGTAGGATCTTAACAAGCTTAAGATCTTATAAGATCCCGATCTTAACCATAGGATCTTAAAATCTACTCCAATCCGATCTTACTTTTCTCGAACCGCAAACTAAAAAGCTACAAATTTATCGTTTATGTTTTTATATAATTTAAAAAATAACATGTGATTCTTCTTAAATATTTCATATTCATAATTTAAAAAAATATTTTCATAAAATATTCTTATAATTTCATGTTTAAAATATATATTTGTAGATTTGAATAATATCACAAAGATCATTAAAAATGAAGAATCATAAGATCTCGATCCGATTTTACGATCACAATCTTGCAAAAACGAAAACGATACTAAAAAAGATCCCAATCTTTTAAACCTCGGTTCTAACCATAACTAATCAAATCCACAATATCTTTAGGCTGCTACACCTACACAATTTCAAGTAATTCTCTCTCTCTCTTTCTCTCTCTTTCTTTTTAGTTATAATATATATATATATATATATATATATATATATATATATATATATATATATATATATATATATATATATATATATATCTACATTATATATAACAGGAGGCATTTGAAGGATATGCCCAGTCATTGTCCAGTCATTGCCCAGTCAATGCCCAGTAATTCAATTTCAGCCATGTCATCAGCCATGTTATCACATGTAAGCAATTTTTATAATTAAAATGTTTTTTTTTTCAATTTTTATAATTAAATTCGTTTGTGTTTTTTTTTCTTTACTCAAAATTTCGGAATAATTTTTTAAAAAATGATACTAACATGGTTCGAACTCTGGGTATTTTATAGAATAACATGTATCTTAACCACTGAACCAACATGTTATTTTGGAATATATGTTGCAATTCCAAGTATATAAAGGCCTGTAATTAATTATTATTCCTAATCTAAACACAATTCACTAATTAATGAACATAACCCGGCCCAACTCATCCATCTCATTCTACGTAACCTTGTGTGACGCTAAAACAAATCCATTCTGCAACCCTAGAACACAACAACAATCAAGGTATCACGTTTGTCTTGAATTTTAGTTATGCATGTAACTTATTTACAGATTTCTTTGTTTTCTTCATCACATGTTTGCAAGTAACTGTTAAAATTTAAGTTAATATGAGTCCTTCGCATTTAGGCATGTTTTAGGTTGTTATCGCAGGAAATTGTTAAGTTCTGGGCATCCAAGGAAGTTTATTATCCTGATACTATACGTCTACTTGAGAATGAGATGCTGAATTGCCCATCCGTTGGATCTTTTCCACCAAATAATAATGAATTCTCTATTCCAGGTACCTCATCTCGCTCCACACACTCACACAACTTATTTGCTGTGAATTTCAACATGGTACCATTCTTTTTTCTTTACGATAATTAACATAATATTATTATTTACTTTGCATTATAAGTAAGAAAAGCTACTTCAAGTCTTCAACAAGAAGATCAAACGCATACTAATATTCAGTTTGTGATATTCGTTATCTTTCTTTCTTATTAGTTACTGCATCAGATAAAGTAACGGTTGCATAAATTTGCCATGTAAGTTTTTTCTTTGTTGTTGTTTTTTTTTTTAATACGAATGTGAGATCACTAACGCATATTTATCTTTTGTTATGACAGAGTGATAGATTTCTCATGGTTCTGGAGTTTGTGAAAGAGGTTCATCTAAGGTAAAGGTATTGATGTTTGATTTGCTTGATTTTGTTGTCCATTGTTGTAAAGTCCAACATGTTATTATAACTGAAAATCGTATCTCAAAATTTTTCTATCTAACCGCAAATGTATACTTTCGGTGTCGTCTTTAAGGTAATAACTTATTTAAACATCTTATTATTCATGTGGCTCATTTTAGGATTATATTCTTCATGGTCCATACATGCAGTTTTGGGTTATTTTATGTATATGAAATTTATAATTCATTGAATATGATTTAGTTTATGAATATTAAGGATTCACATTTTTACCTATTTCATTGATTGTTTGTTGTAGTATGGTGATGAAGCAATGGCTCAGCTCAAATCATCCTTTGCAGCACATCAAGAGGAGTCTCCTTTACATTTGCAGGTATCAACAAATGGCTGCAAAATAATGGTATGTTAATCAAACCCTAATTAGGTCTCCTTATATAATTTAGTACTAAATAGGGTCATTGTTTTCACTTAATCGCAATTCACCTTTTACTGTTATAATGTGGTTTGCATATTACTCGCACAGGAAAAAGTTGAAACACCTAAATTGAAGACTGATGCTGTCAGGGTTGTCCAGACCTGAATATTTGCCTATATGTATATTCGTGTTCAATGTCAATCTAAACTGTTTCTAGACAAAAGCAAAGATCATGTTGTTTCTGCAAGCAAAGCAAAAGGCCAGTTAAAGACGTTATGAAGGGTAATGAATCAGTTGCGGGAACTACGATTGGTCGTGTTAGAGTTACAAGGTCAAAGGCGTCAGTCGTAACTAATGACAACATGGGTCTTGACCTAAATCCTCAAGTTAAGAAAAAGAGGGGCGGACAAGTCGCGAAAGATTTGCAAAATGTTGAACCTTCTAATGAGCTAAATTTGTTATGCCATAAGCTCAGGAGGAGGTTAAGGACGAACCTGAGATGGAGGGTTCACCTGCTGTTGAGAAAAAGCAGGCAAAATGAAATCTGCTAATGTTACCAAATCACGAAAAGTTGCTTCTGAATTGAAAACAGTAGTTAATGCTACCGGGAGTCCTAAATCTAGGAAGCACAGAGGAACCCCTGTTACCTGCGCCTTATATTTTTGTTTTTGTTGTATGTTTTTCTATGCTTATCAACGTTTGCTGAACTATTTTCTCATCAATTTTTTTCAATGGAAAATTTGTTGCATGTTTACGAAATAGGATTGCCATTCTAGACTTTCAATTGGGCGTTGTTCGTGTTGGTGACCCTCCACCATCTTTAACTGACTCTCCACAGTTTGATGGTTCATCATCGGGGCACTCGACGTCAAGGTTGGATGGTGAGGATCTGCTGTAAGCTTATGTAAAAAATAAACTTTACATATATAGAAGACACCATTGAGTGAATGTTGTGGTTTGTATCTTTGGCAGGTATCCCTTTGCAAACTGGCAATGTCTCATGTGTGCGTAGCCACGGACCGTCGAACTCTACAGGTAGTATGCGAGTGCCCATGTGCATACCTGTTACCTATATCATTTTCTGCACGTACTCATTGCATTTATTTGTGATGCAGGGCTGTTGTTTCAGGTTATTATCAACCGTGCCCTGAACGACCATATTGTTCTGGACCAGAATATGTGCCAAGAAGGTCGGGTGGGTATTTTCAAACACTTATTTTACAAGTTATTATGTTATAAAGATGAGTGTGGCTCAAGAGATTAGCATTGGCTTCAACTTGAGCATTTGTTGCTCTAAACCCAAGTCTCTAAACCCTGATTGAGTAAAGATGGTCATAGTGATCAGGAGCGGTGATTGGAATTTACTGCCAATGATCAAAAAATAGATATTAGTTTGAGTCTCAAGCTGAGCTGGAAAAGTTGGAACTTTATCAGGTCACTAAACCAAAACAAAACCTCAACCTCAGTCACTTATATGCAATATTCAAAAACTACAACAAATAGTGTAGCTTTTGAGGGAGAGGTATTGCATTTAAATAGTGTACGAAGGCAAAGCAGAGCAGAGATCACCATTGATCTCTGAGTACTACTATACCTGAACATAACTCAAACCAAACCCATCACCAAAACTACCAACCTGAATCAAGCCGAGATGATTGTGGCATAAAGAGTGGAGTAACTCAATGTGGAGGTGTGCAGAAGTAGTGTAGTAACTCAGTGTGGAGGTGTGAGTGTGGAAGTGACCACCTCCTGCTTCTTTTCCACAAAACAGACGTCGCCAGCTTGGCCATCTCGGTATTGTAAATACTTTATTATTGTATGTTTAAAATCTAATTTCTGTCTTTTATTAAACTATATTTATACTTATGTGTGGAGCATTCATTAAATCTCCGATACAATGAATATGAATCAACCAGCGTCCATCACTTCAGCTACAAATGTGGCCCTAGCGTGAAAGCGGACAACCTCATGATCAGTGTTTGAAATTAGCAAGGCCTGTTGTATCAACCTATTTTTTCGGATCTGGACAAGTTGATCAAAGCTTTGAGCATAAAGCATTAAGAGGGATGTATGAAATCATATATGTATGTCTCGAGACGATCTTGAGGTTAATGTTTTTGTTTAATTACTGGTGTATATTCTAATATCAAATATTGCATTCAAACAATGGTCTTAAAAATCTGTCTGCAGGTTGATAAAACCACTTCAAAGCCTTGCATAAAGTTTTGGAATTACTTTATTTGCAATTAATGAAGTTCACTGTGTTTCCATGTGGGGTCATGATCTTAAAGTATTTTGTTACATGAAAGCAGTACATCAATTTTGCATTAAAAACAGCAGGGCATCAGGTTTGTTTGTTCATTTCTCTCATTACCTATACCTCAAAGTCAGCCACAAAGAGAGAGGGATGAAGCCAGCAATTATGCTACCGTTCCCAATTACTATCAGGCTACTTAACAGTAGTTCTGCAATCATACAACTGTTGAATCTTGCTATCTAGCATACTCGCTGGTCTGAAAGTTGTAGGTCCTTTGCTAATAATATTTGGTTATTTTATTGTTTAGAACACAAACAGAAATTAAAATAGCGAAGGCAGTTGTTAAAGAATTTTCATTTTAGTTTAATGTTTTATTTAGCTATTTGATTGGTAGTTATAGTACTTTTGACAGTTTGATCCTTAAATGCAGTGCGATTGTTTTTTAACCAGGCAAAACTTGATTACAAGTGGACCAAGGCCAAATCCCCAAGGGTCATACCATTATGGTATGGTTAACTTCACTCGAACCATAAGGCTCGCGAACTCTGGTCCTATTATAAATGGCAACCACAGATACGTTGTCAACAGTGTGTCGTTTATACCAGCAGACACACCTCTAAAGATTGCCGATTATTTTAAGATCTTGGGTGTGTTTTCCATTGGAACCATTTCCGACAGCCCCAATGGTGGTGGTGGTGGTTACCTTCAAACTTATGTCATGGCTGATGATTTCCAAGCGTTTGCTGAATTTTTTTTCCAGAATTCATAAGATACCGTGCAATCTTGGCACATTGATAGACACTTTTTCTTTGTCGCTGGGTAAGCTCAAGCCCTCTTTTTCAGTATTTTTATTTATTTATTTATTTTAATAATAGTAATGCGTATCTGGAAAATCGTCAAATGAACCCTCTTGGCATGGACCTATACTATTCTGATCGATTTCATAAATATATGCCACAGCGACCCGTTTTTCCACAAGTCACAAAAATTCACTTTTGGTGATCAAAGTGAGTTTTCAATGTCGCAAAAAGTGATTTCTCGCTACAAAAACTAAACATCTCAAAAATGAAAGAGACTTTACGACACATAAAGTGAGATTTGCAAAAAGAAAGTGGAATTGTTAACATGTATCTGAATCGTGTTTATCTCACTAAGAAAAGCTATTATTAATAATGAGTTTGATACTAAAAAACTCGGTTAAATGGACAGGATGGATGGAGGGCCATGGTGTACAGCTAGCAGAACAAGCTACAATTTAAGAGACGGGATATCTCGCTCTACAGTTCAAGTATACCCAAGATCATGGACAATGTTGTATGTACCACTAGACAATGAATTGGGCTAGACAATACTTAGTTCAACAATTTTACCTTCGAGTTTATTCACTGGTAAATTCATGGAGAGACGAGTACCCGAGCCCAAAGAATGCCATTACTTGCAGCCGAGCAAGTGGATGCAAGACACAAGTTATGCAATTTGCTTCAAAGAGGAAGGTTACATCTCATACATCGGGTAATAAAGCTAACCAAAAGCACACCATATGATGTTATCTTCCTGATGCAAGGCCATTATTCTTTTTGAGGGAACATATGATGGAATAGTGAAAGTTCAGTTTTTTCTTTTTTTTTCCTAACTAATTTTGGGTAATCTTGATCAGTGCCTCGAACCAAAGTCGTGGGACGGGTTACACTGCTAATGAGCTCCTCTCGAGAATGCAATTCCCTTCCATCATGAGATGGCTTATGTAAGATCTTTGATTCTATACATATTCATGATCTATGCACGTATCTAACTCTTTTCTAGAGCTAAACTATAAACAAAGAGCATAAAACTGATGAGAATATGATTAAAGGAACTTTACTGTATGTATAGTTAGAGATGCATGAATCTGCACGTCTATGCACCTACTTTAGGTTATAATATAACGCCATCTTTTATTGTCGTGTAGCCACAACATCACCCATGCATCGAACTATTATCTTTTTGCTATTCCAACAAATCTTGGCATCCAGTAAATCTCTGTCAAGAGTTATAAGCATCTTAAGACTATCTCCCATTATATATGCGTTAACTTGATGTTACATGTAATATCCAATATATTGACACCAGACACCAGACTTGAAAATTGAAATTTTTGGGAATTTGGACAGATTATGAAATGGTCATGAGGACATAATGTTTGGAGGTCAGGAGAAAAATGTGCAAGGAAAGCATAGATTACGTGGAGACAATAATGTGTTGTTTTTAGTTGATCCCGGGACTGAAAAATCTCAGTTTTTAAAGTAAGTGATTCATGTTTTTTATCTACAGTTGGACCATATAAGAATCAGCAGTAGCACTAAAGTTTTTCAAAACTTTGTTATGTAGATATGTTAAAAAAACTGGACAGCGGGCAGTTTACACAACAGGTAAAGGAGGTTCTGCTGTTGGACTTACAGCAGCTGTGCAGAAGTATTAGGTCACATGCACGAGAATGGACACTTAACGAGCGTAAAGTAGATATGCTCCAGGCAACAACTGATGTAAATCTCTCGAGTGGAGTCCCACCTTTGGCACATCTGCTAAGTGGTCTAAGGCAAATCAGTCAAGTATTTTTAATATCTTCTTTTCTATTGTTTATCATGCATGTATATTTAAGCAATCATGTCGTTTATCATGCGGCTACTAACATGGTTGAAAGAACTCAGATTCCCAAGGTAGAAATGGGTTGGCTGGAACCGGGTAAAATATTAACACACAGTTATTACGTATAGAGATGAATTCAAAACTGTTACAAATACGACTGCCATTTACGACGGGTAAAATATGAGTTAATTAAGTAGAGGGGAAAATTGGCATATTGAAATGGTAGAATTTTACCTCTTGGGCCGCTTATAGACAAAAGAAAATGTCACCCGTCGACTCATCCATACGTAAATTTTTCAAATTTTCACCTTCATAGATAAAGTTGTGTAACATTTTGTTCTATTAGTTTGTTTGTATCGGTGTAATTAACTGTATTTATTGACTAGGTTCTAAAGGAGTTCATCCATTCAGTAAAAGGTGAAGTAAGGTCCTTGGCATCTCTGTATTCTGATGCGGTATGTCTCATATCCTCTTTTCAAATACGCGACTAGGGGCTTTGAATATTTTACATATGTAATCAAAGACTCAAATGCATACTATTTTATAGGGCAAAAATGTGGGTAATGCAATTCTTTACTTTGACGAGGATCCAGTTTATTGCCCATATGTGCAAGGTAATCACATAAATGTATTTTAATAGATTTTGACTTTTATAAATTTAAAGTTTCTTGACTTGCGTTTTCAAATTTGTTTTCGGTTGTTTCAACCTTGTTGAAATTTATAAGTATGTTCAATGAAGCAAATGAAGAAAACGCTAAGCAATCAGAGGTGGAAAAGAAGAAGGCCAAAAAGGGAAGACTCAAACGAAAAGGTGAAACTAACACATATCAAGTAACAACGTATACCACAAACTCCTGTAAGAAGTGCATAACTGTTTCTTATTTTACATATTCAAACAGCTTAACAAGAATTATGAAAATCAAGACTTGAATAGAGTCATAGCATTCCAAAATGTATGTTACACTTAGAGGTGGTAAAATTGGTGGTTCGGGTGGTGGGTGGACGAAACGTGTTCTGGTCAAGACATGTTTGATATCATTATGTCAGGTTGAAACTTTTTTGTGTCCAGACTTTTTGAACTATATATAGCTAACTTGTGATCCGGATTATGATATAATCATACTAATATCTCAACTTTTTACCAAAATGAATTATGATATTTTAAGCATTTTTACACCATGGAAGACTTTTCCACACATTTCCTTCTACAAATAAAACATAATCCAGTCGACCCTTATATAAGCAAATGGGCCGATATTTCCACCTCTATGTAGGTTTTGGATTTTATGGGAGTGGATCCAGCTAAAGGTCTTATGGATATCAGGTTTATTCATAGGTTCTTTTTTTATGGATATGTAATTTTGGTGATCAATGTTTTTTATTGTATGTAATATTTGTAGCCTTATCGCGTGTCAACTAAATGCTATAAAGGTCATATGTTTCTAGAATGATTATCAGCTTCTTTTTTTTGTGAAGATAGAAGCTTTATTTCGCATTTGAATTTTGAATATATACTTTGTGCTTGCGGACAACTTTTAACTTTTATTTTCTCATATCAGATGAACATTTATTTCTTTTCGTTCTTAATGCATTAAATAAATATCTTGCTATTCTAAGATGGAAAGATAGTATCATACTTGGATTCTTGCACACTCGAATTAGAGAGTAAAGCGGCTCATTTAAAGGACATTACGACTGAAGTGGATGACTTAAAATCTCTGGGGATATAGTTAATATTGGAGAAATAAGAGTCTGACATCATGATGGTGGTGATGAAATCTACACTTTTGGAGGCTAGATTAAAAGTTTTAGTATGCTTACAAGTAAATGGAATGTGAAATTGTCAAGTTGGAGCAAGATAACCGTGAGTTGGTTTGATCTCAGCCAATTTAATGTGTATCCCTCAAGTTGATCATGTTTCTTATTCTATTCATTAACTTCATTAAACTTCTTCTCGGCTCAATCTTTTGCTTCTTCAAGAACCAACTTTTCACTTTCCCATCTGCTTTTTCGCTCATTGTTTTAGTTTTTGAGAATGTCAAATACCCTTTGGAGCTCATTGCTTTTTCCTGAATTGAGTCTAATGCTTGTGATGTTTTGGTCAACTCTTTGATTGTATCAGAGTGTATTATAACCTGTCTTTCATAATTATTATGAGCAGTTCGCCATCTTTGATGTTCTTTCTCCAAATTATCTTTCATGGCTGACATTTGTGACTCTAAACTCTCGGTTTGCAACATTTTTCGGTACATTCTTCCCTCAACTTAGAAATTTTAGACAATGAGGATGAAAGAGCTCGCTTCTTCTTGTGATGTATAGCAGCAGAAGCTGCTACGAATACACACAAAAAATCTTGGGAGTACAACATGTGTAGTACAGGAAACAAATAACGATAAAATTTTTTATAAGAATATGATATTTAGGTAAGGTTACAATCAAAAGACTAAAAAACATACCATCATATACAGACTAAAACGTTTAACAGCGCATTCCCTTTAGTTTCAACAAGCTGGTTACATGATTCTTAAATCCAGATAATAAATCATTGAATATCACCTGATATAATAATTACAATTTATGCAGTTGTGTCACCATTGAGTTTCAGAAGTGTGGACTACCTCATTGTCGTATTTGCTTGTGGTTTGAAACAAGAGAGAAATTAAGAACACCAGAAAAGATTGATCATTACATATCTGTCGAAATCCCAGATAAGGAACGTGATCTGGATTTGTACCAACTTGTGGTAGAAAACATGATGCACGGACCATGTGGTCTCGAGCATCAAAATTGTCCATGCATGGTAGATCTCATACATTACAGTACTGACCTTCACTCCTAAAGTATTGTTGGTCAAAATCAGTGGTTCTTATTTTGCTATATGTCCTCTTTACTTGTGAGAATTACATGTTTCCATTTCTTATTTATAGCCAGGAAGTTGCCATGGAAGTGCAACACAAGGTTTTTAAAGACGTTATTGAACCTTTACAAAATGCCAGTATTAATGTGTCCCTAAACTTTTCTCTTATTTATCTTAACTCTTTTTTTTTAATGTTACCGTATTACTCTTTGTTCTGAATTCATATTCTTTGCATTTCATAAACTGTTATGTATTTTATAATTGATTAATCTTAATTTAATTCTTTATAAACAATATTCACAAAACAAGCCCGCTCATTGAGATATATCATTTGCTTTAAACAAACTTTGTATAATACGAGTTTGCCTACCCGCGCTACGCTGTGGAATGTTTGGCGGGCGGATGTTTAGCGGTCGTTGCTTTCGGGTGGACGTGAGATGAGATATACTTTTTTATATAAAAATAAATTGTAAACCAAAAATAAAATAAATAAATAAATAACAGTCATTTTTGTAATTTGACACATAGTGCGAGGGGGTAGTTCATAAATATTTGAGGGGCTATTTCGTAAATACTAAATAAAAAGGTCGGATCGGATAGGGTCTGGTCGGGTCAACCCCGCAATTTAATGCAAGTGTTCCTGATAATTGTATTGTTCACAATACAATCTTACAAAAACACATTCATGAAGATATAAAACAACCTTCATTCTTAAAAATTTTATTACATAAAAGGGTACAATAAAGAATAATCTTAGTAAAAGAGGAAGGGACGGAGCCAAGACGATTATGATCAACTCCCATATAAGGAACCCGCTACCCGACCTTATAAAGAAATGGGTTCGGGTGGAATTTAAGACAGGTTATATCGGTTGAGTCATTCAGGTTATTTATAAAATCATTAGTTACACTTGACGTTGATTTTGAAATGTGTAAATATAAAATTTTTGAATTTATAAAATCATTAGTTACACTTGACGTTAATTTTGAAATGTGGAAATATATAATTTGGTGTCTGTGTTATTTGATATTTTCGTAACAGGTGAACCTTTATTTAAGTTTTTCATAAAAAAAACATTTAAAAAAAATAACAACAACGTTTAAAAAATGATAACTTCTATTTTTTAAATGTAAAAGTATTTTTATGTTTTGTCATGTACAATTTTCAATAAACTTAATACAAATTCTAAAGTGTTACTTCAAAAATCATAAAATATACTAAGTAATTACATAAATACAAACAAATTGACAAACATTCCATTATGCTTAAAAAATTCTTTGTATAATATACAATTTTTAAAACCCAATATTTAACAAAGCAAAAACATGTATACAACAATTACAAGTCATGCCCGCCCAACTGATAAAACATGTAAATAAATTATTAATTATTTATACATCCAATATCTATTTGCATCACACCGGTGCATTTCAAAATTCAATTGACTATATAACTTTTAAATATACTAACAGAACAATAAATATACAACATCAAAATATATTAAACACTAAATACTAAAAAAAAAAATAATAATAATAAAAAAAAACATTTGTTGTAAAAAAAACCAAATTAAAAACAAAAACAATATATAATTGGCATTCTTTAAAAGTAAAACTACCAATTAAAAAATATAAAGCGTGCCCGCCCATCGGGCGGGCTTTGAAGTCTAGTATATATATATATATATATATATATATATATATATATATATATATATATATATATATATATATATATATAAGAGCTTTATTTTCAGAACCCTGTTAAGTGTGGGAACTGCAAGAACTCCAATTTTGTATTAGAAAACATGTATGTTTTCTTACATACACCTTAATACACATACCTGCGTATTAAGGTGTATGTAAGAAAACATACATGTTTTATATGAACATGCATGTTTTCTAATGCAAATTGGAGTTCTCGCAGTTCCCGCACTTAACAGGGTTCTGAAAATAAAACCATTTTGCATTGATCTGTTGCACTTAAAAGGTTTTATATGAACATGTATGTTACGCATGTATATGTATTAAGGTGTATTTAAGAAAACATACATGTTTTATATGAACATACATATTTCTAATGCAAAATTAGAGTTCTCGCAGTTCCTGCACTTAAAAGGGTTCTGAAAATAAAGATACACTATGTATATATAGGTGATATCTTAGCTACAATTATTGTAGCCAAGATAGCTACAATCCTCAACAAAATTACAAAAAAAATAATTCAGGACCCACTAAAATGATTCATGGACCCACCAGAATATTCGGGGACCCACAGTTTTTAGTACAAAATTGTAGCCAATTGGCTATAATTAATTGTAGCTAATATATTCCCATGCGTTATATATATATATATATATATATATATATATATATATATATATATATATATATATATATATATATATATATATATATATATATATATATATATATATGTTATTCACGGTTTTTACTTTAAATCTAGCTGAAATTATCTTCATGGAACTGATGGGGGATACAATATATACTTCGAGGGTTAATAAGAGACTCATCATGCATTTATATATTGAAAGATACAAAGTATTTCACAATACATCATTTTGACATAAGTACTTAAAAATTTTACTTTTTGAGTTTTCACACTTTTAAGAAAGAAAAATCTCACACTTTTAAGAAAGAATTTAAGATTACTTGAGGTAGTGCCTACTCATTTGAAATTCAGGGGTGCCACATTATTTTAACAAAGTTTCACAACTAACTCATTCACTAATAACTAAATCAACTTACTCATTTGAGCCACACCACTTATAACTTAATTTTTTTTATCCCTATTACCAAATAAACTAAATTCAGTTATTAAAAATTAAAATATATTACAACATACTAATTATACGCAACTAAAAATAACGCTACGAAAAAAATACGATACGAAAAAAAAAAACGATACAGGGAAAAAATACAACACATATTAATAACACGAAACTTAAACATTTTACTCGGTGTCGTCATCTTGATATTTCTTCATTATTTGTTCTTGTCTCTTGCGAATGATAGTGGCTTTGGCCAGTGTGGTCATGTCGGGATCTAGCTTGAGAAACTTCATCTCCTTCATCTCTAACGTCTTTACTTCATTTTCCATCCTCGCCTCGTACATAGACATTTGAACGTCGGCTTTTTGCAAATATTTTTCGGATAATTGTCCCGAAAAAGTACTCGTTTGACCCCTATCGGAGCTCGCCGCGCTCGACGGTGAAGTCGACTTTTGTTTCTTTGCAGCTCGACTCTTTCTGTCGCCGTCGGGACGAGGTCGTTTGTCAGGGCAGGATATATCCTCGATACATGTAAATGTCTATCGGTTCCTTAGCATCCCATTTCGGGAAATTTTCAAGACCTCTCAAACGTGAACATACATGAAACTCTTCGAACCAAAGCGTTCTTCAAAGTTTGTCATCGCATTTTCGAAATGATCAGCCTCATTTTCACCACTTCTACGCTACAAATGTTTAAAAACTGCGTTCAATTTTTGACAATCGCCATTAATCCTCGTCTATTTACCCGTAATCATATTTTTGGAACGAGGGTCACCGGCAGCGTGAACGTTATTGGTGAGTACTTATTTACTCACCTTTTCTTTATCAAAATAAGACTTAATAATCCAAAAACTAACCCAAAACGCCAAAGAAAAATGTGTTTTTGTGATTATGAATGTGCAGGTATGGATATTTCAATAAATGACGAAACACAAACGGAAACCGGCGAAAACGAGCACGAGAGTGGAATGAGTGTAGATAAGTCAAAGAAAGTCAAAGCTGAGACTACAAAGTCTAAAGAAGGCCTCAGAGATTTTAGATTTGTCAGATTTGGTCCCTGGTTGGAGTTTCAAGAGATTTTCACTTTTAGCCCTCCAAGTTTCAGAAATGATCAACTTTAGTCCTTGGAAGACATCTTTCAAGATATGACATCATTGGTCCTTTGAGATTCAGGAAATTACATAAGAAACCCTTTGATCACACTTGTGGAACTTGGCAGAATTAACCCTCATAGTTTCAACATTTTCACTTTTGATCCTTGCTTAATTCTAATACTAAATCTGAAATTCAAAAGAAGCCTAGTCCAATTCTATACCAGCCCAAGTTACAAATCCAAAAGCCCATCACCCATTGCCTTTGACCTGGTCCACACCTATCCTCGGTCAACCAATAAACCAAACGGGTCAAACAATTATTAAAAATAAGTTACCCGCCCCCCAATTCCACCCTTTTTCCCCAACCTAGAAAAATGCATGAACCCTAATAACCCGTCCCCTAAATTAACAGCAAGTAAGGGTAATTCCGTACAATTACATAGTTTCTAGAAGATCAGGAGCATGTCAGGATGTGTCAGCATAAAAGAAGCATAAGGAATTACATTTGGCAGCTTCCAATTGGCTACAACACGTCATTGAGAATGATCTAAGGGTTGATATTCAAGGGTAATGATTGGGAAATGATTTAAGGGCTCAGGTTTGTGCAGAGAAAACACACCACACGGATTGCCAAGCTGGCAATCCGTGACCCCCTCTCTTCTAGATCCTTTTCTACTTTCCTATAAATATAAGTAATTGTAGCCTTGTTTAGGTAGTGGAGTTTAGAGTAGCAAAACTCTGCCCAATTTACTTCTCAGCTTTAGCATTGTAATTTCCTTTTCCATTGTACTCTTTTATCTTAATGAAATCAGTTTAATGTTCAATCATTTACACTTATTGTTTCTACCTTATTGTTTAAGTTTGTATTCTCTTTAATTTTCAGCATTATCTCAATTTTTAAACATTTTGATTACTCTTTCATTTCAAATATATCTAAGGATGGAAAGGTTGATGGGTGGGTCGGTTCCTCTTTTGTCTCCTAGAAATATATCTAAGGATGGAAAGGTGTGTAAAGATTGAGGTTCCGGTTCACCAACACTAGGAAATTCCTTAGAACTAGGAGTAAGGTTATCACTACAAGTATTCAAACCTATATCCTCAAGTGGTGCCCGGTCCAAGGGTTCTACCTCCATCGGAATTCCTAAAGTTTCTTCTACTTCTTCCGAGTAAGTCACGGGCGGTGTGTGTGCCTCAAATGATGGTTGAGTATTTTGTGGGCTTATGTTATTTACCTCATCATTCCATGTGTCAAGATCACCTATATCCTCATCATGTGTTTTGGTAGGATCTATCCTAAGCATTCTCCTAAGTATCTCACGTGCTTCTCTAGGCATCTCAACTTCTATGTCCGAATCATATGGATCATCCTCAATATTCTGACTGCTATATACAAATTGCCCAAAAGATTCATCATCTGTTTCTTGAGATTCAAAGTCATTGGTCATAAAACCTAGGTCTTTTTGATCAATGTGATCATGCTCGGCTAAATCCTCCTCAATTGTTTTCTTAGGTAGTGATAAAAGCAAACCTATTGCTTCATCCAACTTATGGTTTATTGCTATAGCTCTATCCACAATTCCTTGGCAAACTAGGTCACTTTTCCTATTGGCCTCACTAAAACTAAATCTTAAACATGGAGGTTGTTCATAAGAATCTATCCTAGGTGAAGGCTCATATGATTCATAGGTGTCTCTAAATGAGGTATTTTGAACTCTTTGGTGTTCTAGCCACTCAACTTTATCTTGCAATCTTAGAAGTCTAAGGGGCTGTTTGGTTCAAGAATTTGAAATTCCGGAATTTAAAATTCTGGAATTTAAAATATCTTGTCATGTTTGGTTGACAGAATTTAAAATTCCGGAATTTTAAATATATATATATATATATATATATATATATATATATATATATATATATATATATATATATATATATATATATATATATATATATATATAATTTAAATTTCATAAATATTCTATTTAAAAGTTTATAAAAAAATTTTATAAAAAATTTATAAAATAAGTTTATAAAAAATTTATAAAAAATTTATAAAAAAAAGTTTATAAAAAAAGTTTATAAAAAAAATTTATAAAAAAAAGTTAATAAAACATTAATAAAAAAAAATTATAAAAATTTATTAAAAAATTTATAAAAAAAAATTATAAAAATTTATAAAAATAGTTTATAAAAAATTTATAAAAAAAGTTTATAAAATAAATTATAAAAATTTATAAAAAAGTTTATAAAAAAGTTATAAAAGAATTTATAAAAAATTTATAAAAAAGTTTACAGAAAAATCTTATAAAAATTTTATAAAAAAAAGTTAATAAAAAATTTATAAAAAAAATTATAAAAAAAGTTTATAAAAAATTTATAAAAAAAGTTAATAAAAAAATTATAAAAAAAGTTTTTTAAAAAGTTTATAAAAAATTTATAAAAAAAGTTTATAAAAAAATAATAAGAAAAAAATGTTATAAAAAAAAATTCCAAGTAAATTAAAATTCCTCACTTTTTGGAGGCATTCTAATTTACTCTATTTGGGCAATTCGTGGAATTGTAAATTCCTCCAAAGTGTCAACCAAACATGATATTTGGGGGCAATTTAAATGGAAATGCCCCTAATATCCCCGAACCAAACGCCCCAAGTGTAAAGTCCATTTGAAGCAAATTACAAACAAAATCACAAAGAAAAGATAGACTACGAGAAAGTTACAAAATAAAAAGAAAAAAAAAATCTCACTTGATAGGAATCTAATGAGTAGACCTAATAAAAATCAAATTCAACCTAATTTATAACTATTCCCCGGGCTGCGGCGCCAAAAACTTGATGCGCAGGGATTGCACCAGGCTTTACCTCTCGAGGGATCTCGAGAAGCTTACAACCCCCACCAGGCAGTGTACCTGATCGTTGTAGTATAGTATAGTGACAAGTACCAGGGGATTGATCGTTCAACTCAGGAATAGTGTCGTTAGGATTGAAATTAATCGAACTAGGTCTAAAGTAGAAGGATGATTCTTTTTGTATTTTTATATTTTATGAAAAGCAAGTAAAAATCTCGGGTATTGGAAGGAGGGGCGGAATTAGTTGCTAATCAACTAACCCAAAAGCTACTAATTAAACTAATGTGCAAGAAAACTAAACTAAGGTTCTACAAGATAAGTGAAACATGTCTACCTATGATATGTTACTCCTTGCTAGCTATCCAATTCTACCTATTGAATTGTCACAACTTTTTTTAATTGACGGGTTGTATTCCTTAATACCATTCATGGGGTGGCGTACTTAATTCCCCAATTCTATAAGCTCCTACTTCACTCCTATGTCGAGCCGGCTAAGAAGCTCCTAACATGGGATCACTAGAATTCGCTCATGCATTAAATACAACCATAAAAACCTAGTACACGTCGGTTCATGTTTCTTAAGACGTTCAAGCATGTTACCAATTGGAAGTCTGCCAGTTTTCTTAAGCTTAACATCGATATCACCCAATTAAATAAGAGACAATAGGAAACAAGAATTATAAGCTAAACCAATTAGATCTATCAAAGTGTCACACCCTAATTGATGAAGATAGACACAAACATCAACAAGGAATCAATAAGATCTAATCAATTATATACAAGTTTCACATAAACATAAATAGACACAAGGTGAATTAGCAAATCATCATCAAAGAAGAGCAAACAACAATGATAATAGAAAACATAATTAAGATAGAATCATCAAACCAATACATGATGTTTATGGAGTGATTGAAACCCTCTAAGTTGCTGGAAAAACACCTACCTAAACCCAGGAATCGACCTTAGGGTTTAGGGCTTAAAAAAAGTAAAGTTATGATGTTATATTTATAGGCATGTTTTCTGTCGGCCCATCTTGACGGCGTCAGCTCGTTTCTCTTGACGCCGTTACGACCATTTTCTCACCAAATTGTAGATCTCTTCGTCCTCTTTGCGTAGGCTTTTGAATCACCTAAATCCGAGTTCGTATGCAAAAGTTATGACCAAAACAATATCAGCTACTCCGCGCGCAAGTTTTGACAAGTTAACACGTGACGGCCTTGGGTGACGCCTTCACGTTTCTTCTGGGCCGTCACAACTTTTACTCTTGACGCCGCCATGAAAAGCCTCTTGACGTCGCAGGTACTGTTCCCAGCAAGGAAAATTAAGACTTTGCCGTTTTCTTCACTTTTATGCTCCAAAAACGTCCAAAATGCTTCCTTTTCCAGAATTCACTCCCAAAGTACCTAAAATCACAAAAGGAACGATTTAGGGCAATATTTGATCAAATAAATTTAATTCCGGGCTTAAATGACCCCCTAATAGTGATTCATTTTTCGCCTCATCATATGCCCTTACATTTGAGATTTGCTTGTCCTCAAGCAAATGCGCTTTTATTCTAGTCAAAATACAAGTTAGAGGTTATTTAACACTAATATAAAAGTAATTACAACAAATAATTGTTCTACTAAAGACCAAAGACATGCACGGAGGTCATACACTAGCACCTCACAAATAGTGTTTAGATACTCACATCTCTCGGGTGTAATAAAGTAATATCACAATATGAAAATGGAAAACATCTATCACTACATGTCATAGCAAAATAGATTATCATAGGCTTGGGAAAGGATCAAACCTCCACCACATGGCGTAAGCGCCTAGGATAAACTACAAAGAGGTCTTTTAAAGGGTTGTAATGTTAGGTGTCGGGATATGGAATACACGGTTTTGTTGGATATATGCAGTCTTTACTGGTGGCGAGTTAATCATCTTGGTCAATTACATATATAATGTGGCGTTGCTAAGCCAAGACTAGACTCGAATTAAGCTAATAAATGAAAAGTAACAAAAGCATAAAATAAACATAGAATAAAACGGGATGGTAGTCCGTATGTTTTTTCTCTTTTTTTTTTTTTTTTTTTTTTTTTTTTTTTTTTTTTTTTTTTTTTACATACACTCTTACCCTACCATCCAAAATAATACATCATAGGGAATGTATATTCGCCTTACACTTGAATTTTTACATACTTTACAAAATACTAATCTAATGACTCGAATCAAGATAATCAAAACACTTGGAGTACTTTTAAGATTAACGCATATACGGGGGAAATAATATGATGTTCTTCCCCATTACTCCATAATATAAGTACTTTATCCATGAGTCCCAGTCGTCCAAAAACAATATGTACAAGGATATGACTCGACTTAGCAACCATGTAATCAATTAGATAATTAACTAAGGGTTTAAACAAATAACAATAATGCACTAAAGATGAGTGCATACACGGAAGGCTAAGGCGATTTGGGTGTACATTTAAGTGGGGTGTAACAAATTCTTCCTTTAAGTAAGATACTTAAAGATAGAAACGAAAAGAGAGGCTCGGAGGGGTGTACTAGGGGTTTCGTGTACTAAAAATGAGTACAGCGCTAAGGTGTGGGAAAAATTAATTGACTTAACTAGCCAAGTAATATGACTTAAATGATTAAGTAATTATGATACGGGTTTAACACAAGGGTGATCCTAATGCCTCTTATCATGTAGTAAATCCTACTACACGAATGTAGTCTCACTAGCGGTCTCGGGATGCATCACTAACGCAAGTTCTAGAATCTAAATGCTATCGGTACATTCATAAGCACTAATAGTAAATGCTTTTCCTATCAAATCTAAAGGCGAACCTCACATATTTGGGTGGAAAATTTTTCTGAATGATACGGTTTTGTGCTGGTCATACAATCTCCTATCTAGGAGACGCTTGCTATGGCTAAAGTTTCACTCCTAAATGTTGTAAAAAAATTTAAATTTGGGGCTAAAATTACACTAACAAGCATTTCTCATAGTTTTATTACACATCTACTATCGAACAAACAAACTCAAGCAAAAGTGTATCTGTAAGGTATCATCATTTTACCCTCCCCTTACACTTAGGATGAACATTGTCCCCAATGTTCAAGTAAAGAATGTAAAAGTGAAATAAGTAAAAAGAATGAAATCAAATACTCCCCTGATTCGCTCGGTATGGATAATAAGGTGGCCAGGTTAGATCTTCCTCCAAGAAAATGAACAATCAAAGCTTCCCTTCCAGAATATAAATCATCTTCTTGTCAAACATAACCTGTTAAACCTGAGAAAACAAACACAAAAACCCAAAGCATCAATCCGAACAAAGAAAACTCACAACTAGATGTAATTCTGGACTTAGGAATAGAAACAAAACAATTAAAGATATAATGCTTGTTGAATGAATGTTTGCAGATTTCCTGGAGTTTATAAAACTAAAGAATCAACAAAAACTTTAAGAGTCCGGTATAAACAAAACTAGCAAAATTTCCAGAATTTTACACATGACGCCGTCAGGAATTAATTCCTGGCGCCGTCAGAAGTGACCTGCAGAAATCTTTATGTTAAGTTTCCTGAAAATTTCTGGAAAAACTTATGTCCTACTTCCTGGAAAATCCTGCAAAACATCATTATGACTCGATACAAGCATTTGACTCTAACGAAGACTAATACACATGTTCAATTAATATTGTTGTGGTTCATGCTCAATTTCGTTTTTATGAACAAATTTGGATCTCCCTTACACTTATCTTTTGCAAAATACCTTTATATGCAATTAAGACGAAGTTACAAACAAAATAAAGCATTTTCACAATTTACTTTGAAACATGAGCCACAAACAATAAAAATAAATCATGCATACAGAAACAAATAAAATCAAACAAACAAACAAATAAATAAAGCTTGGGTTGCCTCCCAATAAGCGCTTGTTTTTGTTCGAGTCACGAGCATGACTCTACCCTTATTTAACGGAAATATGGGAGGTTTTCCCTATACTTTGAATTAAGTGCGGGTGGAAGTAGCGATACACACCCTTAGGGTGTGAATATGCCACGTGAGGTGAAGGGGATGAGTGAATGACTTCCTTCATCCTAAAACTACCCGGACAATATTAGTTGATGGGTGGGTCGGTTCCTCTTTTGTCTCCTAGAAATATATCTAAGGATGGAAAGGTGTGTAAAGATTGAGGTCCCGATTCATCAACACTAGGAAATTCCCTAGAACTAGGAGTAAGGTTATCACTACAAGTATTCAAACCTATATCCTCAAGTGGTGCCTGGTCCAAGGGTTCTACCTCCATCGGAATTCCTAAAGTTTCTTCTACTTCTTCCGGGTAAGTCACGGGCGGTGTGTGTGCCTCAAATGATGGTTGAGTATTTTGTGGGCTTATGTTCTTTACCTCATCATTCCATGTGTCAAGATCACCTATATCATCATCATGTGTTTTGGTAGGATCTATCCTAAGCATTCTCCTCACGTGCTTCTCTAGGCATCTCAACTTCTATGTCCGAATCATAAGGATCATCCTCAATATTCTGACTGCTATATACAAATTGCCCAAAAGATTCATCATCTATTTCTTGAGATTCAAAGTCATTGGTCATAAAACCTAGGTCTTTTTGATCAATGTGATCATGCTCGGCTAAATCCTCCTCAATTGTTTTCTTAGGTAGTGATACAAGCAAACCTATTGCTTCATCCAACTTATGGTTTATTGCTATAGCTCTATCCACAATTCCTTGGCAAACTAGGTCGCTTTTCCTATTGGCCTCACTAAAACTAGATATTAAACATGGAGGTTGTTCATAAGAATCTATCCTAGCCACTCAACTTTATCTTGCAATCTTAGAAGTCTAAGTGTAAAGTCCATTTGAAACAAATTACAAACAAAATCACAAAGAAAAGATAGACTACGAGAAAGCTACAAAATAAAAAGAAAAAAAAAATCTCACTTGATAGGAATCTAATGAGTAGACCTAATAAAAATCAAATTCAACCTAAACAATAACTATTCCCCGGGCTGCGGCGCCAAAAACTTGATGCGCAGGGATTGCACCAGGCTTTACCTCTCGAGGGATCTCGATAAGCTTACAACCCCCACCAGGCAGTGTACCTGATCGTTGTAGTATAGTATAGTGACAAGTACCGGGGGATTGATCGTTCAACTCAGGAATAGTGTCGTTAGGATTGAAATTAATCGAACTAGGTCTAAAGGTGAAGGATGATTCTTTTTGTATTTTTATATTTTATGAAAAGCAAGTAAAAATCTCAGGTATTGGAAGGAGGGGCGGAATTAGTTGCTAATCAACTAATCCAAAAGCTACTAATTAAACTAATGTGCAAAAAAACTAAACTAAGGTTCTACAAGATAAGTGAAGCATGTCTACCTATGATATGTTACTCCTTGCTAGCTATCCAATTCTACCTATTGAATTGTCACACCTTGTTTTAATTGACGGGTTGTATTCCTTAATACCATTCATGGGGTGGCGTACTTAATTCCCCAATTCTATAAGCTCCTACTTCACTCCTATGTCGAGCCGGCTAAGAAGCTCCTAACATGGGATCACTAGAATTTGCTCATGCATTAAATACAGCCATCAAAACCTAGTATACATCGGTTCATGTTTCTTAAGACGTTCAAGCATGTTACCAATTGAAAGTCTGCCAGTTTTCTTAAGCTTAACATCGATATCACCCAATTAAACAAGAGACAATAGGAAACAAGAATTATAAGCTAAACCAATTAGATCTATCAAAGTGTCACACCCTAATTGATGAAGATAGACACAAACATCAACAAGGAATCAATAAGATCTAATCAATTATATACAAGTTTCACATAAACATAAGTAGACACAATGTGAATTAGCAAATCATCATCAAAGAAGAGCAAACGACAATGATAATGGAAAACATAATTCAGATAGAATCATCAAACCAATACATGATGTTTATGGAGTGATTGAAACCCTCTAAGTTGCTGGAAAAACACCTACCTAAACCCAGGAATCGACCTTAGGGATTAGGGCTTACAAAAGTGAAGTTATGATGTTATATTTATAGGCATGTTTTCTGTCGGCCCATCTTGATGGCGTCAGCTCGTTTCTCTTGATGCCGTCATGACCATTTTTTCACCAAATTGTAGATCTCTTCGTCCTCTTCGCGTGGGCTTTTGAATCACCTAAATCCGAGTTTGTATGCAAAAGTTATGACCAAAACAATATCAATTACTCCGTGCGCAAGTTTTGACAAGTTAACACATGACGGCCTTGGGTGACGCCTTCACGTTTCTTCTGGGCCGTCATCACTTTTACTCTTGACGCCGTCCTAAAAAGCCTCTTGACGCCGTCAGGTACTGTTCCCAGCAAGGAAAATTAAGACTTTGCCGTTTTCTTCACTTTTATGCTCCAAAAACGTCCAAAATGCTTCCTTTTCCAGAATTCACTCCCAAAGTACCTAAAATCACAAAAGGAACGATTTAGGGCAATATTTGATCAAATAAATTTAATTCCGGGCTTAAATGACTCCCTAAAAGTGGTTCATTTTTCGCCTCATCATTGATTAAACTTCATTATTCTTAGTGTAAATTTGTGATTCTGAGTATAAGTAGTTTTTAGTTGTTATTGATTGTTGAAATAGCTTCTGATTGTATAATTGTAGCTTAATTGATCATTGGTTTGGTGATTTGTGGTTTGATGCATCATTTCATAGTTTAGTTGAATATTAAGGGAGTGTTTGGATCTAGTAATTGCTCTACTGAGTTATTGTTGATTTGATGTTTCAGTTTCACACTTAGGTTACATTAGGTTAGGATTAGATAAATATAGCATAAAATAGTAGTATAGTTTATTAAATAGTCAAAATAGATTTTAAATATTAGTATACTGTTAGATTTGTAGAATTTAGTGAGCAATAATGGAGAATTAGTTGTAATTTAGTATTAATTAGCTTAATCTAGTATAATTCTAGCTTAATATTACAAATAGGAGTACATTTAATCAGTGGAATTTGGTTTTAGTCAAAGTAGTGTAAGATAAATAGAAGTCAACTATTTCAGGAATTTGTCTTCAATTGGATGCTAATGTTGGATTCATTTAGTTTAGCATGGGGCTTTTGAACTTTTTAGAATCTCAGTACTGGTATCTCACTTTTGCCCCTCTTAGTTTGTATTTTGGAGCTTATTTGGATAGCTTATTCCTGTCTGCAAGATAGGAGTATAGAACTAATAAGCTGAGGTTAGCATAGGCCTGCAATTGAGCTTGTGGATTTATTACTTGAACCCCATTGCATAAACTAAGTTGTTTTAGGTTTTCAGTAGTATATCATATTGTTTCTTTTCATTTGGCTTATTTCTATGACCATTTGCTTATTATTTTGAGCTTATTGATACTGCTTATTGCTCTCTGTTTGAATTCCTGTGCTTATCTTGTTCTGATTTTAGTCTAATAGTGCTTATTTGTTCATTTAACATCTGTATTTTAAGTTTAACTTGGTTTTGTTGCAAGTGCTTATTAATAAGCACTTGTATTAAGCTATTTTAAGCTCAATAAGCACTTTCACAACTTATTATCATTTCTAAATTTTTCTTCAAGTTTATTTTAATATTTTAGATTTTCTGTGAATTTTTCATATTTTTCTGAGTTAGTTTACTATTTTTCTCAATTTATCTCAAATTTAAATCATTTTTAAATACTTTTTAATAAACAAAAATCAAATAAAATCAGAAAAAGTCTTAAAAATTCCAAAAATATTTTAGAAAATTCTTTTATGTTATTTTAGATTTTTCAAAGTTGAATTTGTATTTTTTCCATTTATTTTTACAATTTCTCTTATTTTTAATTACTTTTTATATTCCAAAATTAGAAATAAATTCATAGAAAATAAATAAAAAGTAAAAAAAAATATTTTTCTTTTTCTCAAAATTATTTTTAGTTGTTTAAGATTTTTAGAAAATTATTTTATATTTTTAGGATAATTTTTCATTAAAAGTTACGTTTTTAAGAACCGCGTTTAAATTTCCATTTTTTAGATTTTAATCACTTGTGCATACATAGCTTGTATTTTCTGCTTATTTTATCATTTCTCATCATTATTCTTATTTCACAATCACAATTTTCACTTTTCTACTTTTCACGACACGATTTCACGAATCGAGACTTCACGATTCCATTCACTCCTTCACGGGATACGACTCGGGTAATCCGTATTTCTTGCGGATTTCCTTGGACTTATAAATATTATGTATAATTGATTTTTGTGAATCAGTTATTGATGAAATTCTTGAAGAGGATTTCGACATCTTGCTAAACGAAGGAATGGAAATTCTTCATACTATGCAAGGAACAATTCGCGTAGAAAAACTCTATGCATAGTTTGATGAATTCATAGCCATGAATGTCGAAGAGACTGAAACAGACGATGAAGAAGATATAATCTTTGAGAAAATTACTTTCAATACATAACATAAAAAAAAAAAAAAAAAAAAAAAAAAATCTATAGAAGAACCACCAACTGATCTCGAGCTCAAGCCTCTCCCTAAGCATCTCGAGTATGCTTTCCTAGAAGGAACATCCTTACTTCTTGTTATAATATCTTCTGAACTCTCAGAAAGAATAAAAAAGATTTGCTCACTGTTCTAAAAAATCATAAACGAACTTTTGCATGAAAAGCCTCAGATATCCCTGGAATTTGTCCTTCGTTTTGCAAACATAAAATACAAATGTTAAATGACAAGAAACATGTGGTTCAAAAACAAAGAAGACTTAATCCTAATATGCAAGAAGTTGTCAAAAAGGAAATAACAAAACTCCTTGATGCGAGAATCATATACCCGATTGCTGATAGCCTATCGGTTTGTCCTATTCATTGTGTACCAAAAGAAAGGTGGTATCACCGTGGTTACCAATGAGAAGGATGAGTTAGTGCCCAACAGAACTATCACAGGTTGAAGAGTTTGTATTGATTACAGAAAACTCAATGAGGCTACATCCAAAGATCATTTTTCCCCACCCTTCATGTATCAAATGTTGGAAAGGCTAGCAGGAAACAAATACTTTTGTTTTCTCGATGGTTTTTCTGGCTACTTTCAAATTCCAATCGATACGTCGGATCAAGAAAAAACTAAGTTCACATGTCCTAACGGAACATATTCTTATCGATGAATGCCTTTTGGTTTATGTAATGCTCCTACTACTTTCCAGAGGTGCATGATTGTCATATTCCACGACATGATCAAAGAATCTATGGAAGTTTTCATGGACGATTTTTCTGTCTTTGGAAATTCATTCAAAAGTTGTTTACTCAATCTAAGCAAAATGCTTAAACGATGTGAAGAAGCCAATTTAGTTATAAATTGGGAAAAATGTCACTTCATGGTTAAAGAAGGTGTTGTGCTCGGACACGACGTGTCTGGAGCAGGATTAGAAGTTAACAAAGCTAAAATCGAAGTCATATCCAAACTTCCACCCCTACTAATATCAAAGGTATTAGAAGTTTTTTTGGACATGCCAGTTTTTACCGATGATTCATAAAGGATTTTTCCAAAATAACTAAACCTTTGACTAAACTCCTTGAAAAAGACGTTCCATTCAAATTCAATGAAGAATGTCTTACGGCATTTGAAATATTGAAAGAAAAGCTCACATGCCCACCAATAATAGAAAGCACAAATTGGAATCTTCCTTTTGAGCTAATGTGTGATGCAAGTGAAAGCGCTGTTAGAGCCATACTTGGCCAACGAAATGGAAAACATATTCATCCAATCTACTTTGCAAGTAAAACGTTGAATGCAGCTCAACAAAATTATACAATCACAAAAAAAGAACTGATGGTTGTTGTATTTGCATTTGATAAATTTTGATCGTATCTTGTTCTATCCAAACAACTGTCTATATAGGTCATTTAGCATTAAAGTATCTCTTTAAGAAGCTAGATGCTAAGCCTCGTCTCATATGATGGGTTTTTCTCTTGCAAGAATTCGATATAGTGATCAAAGACAAAAAATGTGCTGATAACGTTGCAGCCGATCATCTATCTAGAATTGAAAAACAAGATGATGATGATGATGATGATGATGATGATGATGATCATCATCATCATGAATTCAAAATAAACGACAATTTTCCAGAAGAAATTCTAATGAAAATAAACTCAGACAATGAACCATGGTTTGCAGACTTTGAAAATTTCTTGGTTGGAAAAGTTTTAAGAAACAGGATGACATATCAACAAAAGAAAAAATTATTTTCTAATCTTAAAAACTTCTTTTGGGAAGAGCCACATCTTTTTAAGATATGTCTCGATGGGATGATAAGGAGATTGTGGTAGGTCCCGAAACTCAAGCTATTCTCGACAAATGTCATCATGGACCAACTGTAAGACACTATGGACCGTCAATCACGGCTAGAAAAGTGTTAAAATCTGGTTTCTATTGGCCTATGATATTTAAAGAAGCTCAAACGCTTGTCCAATTATGTGAAGCATGCCAAAAAACTGGAAATATATCAAAAAAAAAAAAAATACGAAATGCCTCTAAACTATATTCAAGTATGTGAGATATTTGATATATAGGGAATTGATTTCATGGGACCCTTCCCAAAATCCCATAAGTTTGAATACATACTGGCAGCAATTGATTATGTCTCAAAATGGGCAGAATCCCAAGCTCTTCAAACAAACGATGCAAAAGTTGTTCTAACATTCCTGAAGAAACTATTCTGTCGCTTCGGAATTCCGAAAGCTTTGACTAGTGATAGAGGGACACACTTTTGTAATCATCTAATGGAAAAAGCGATGAAGAAATATGGTGTAAACTATCGTTTCTATACATCTTACCACCCTAAAACTAGTGGTCAAGTGAAAAACACAAACAGAGCGTTAAAGAGAATTGTTGAAAAAATAGTCAAAGACAATCCTGCTCTTTGGTCAAAGAAGTTGGATGACACTCCGTGGGATTTCCGTACTTCATACAAAACACCTACTGGAACAACACCCTATAAACTCATCCATGGCAAAGCTTGTCATTTGCCGCTCGAAATTAAACATCGTGCATATTAGGCACTTAAGAATTGTAACATAGACTTGATAGCCGCTGAAGAGAAACGAATGTTCCAACTCCATGAATTAGATGAATATCGTTTACATGCTTATGATAATTCTATGTTATACAAAGAAAGAACCAAAGTCTAGCACGATCGTAAGTCAAAATTCCGTAAAGAATTCAACAAAGGAGATAAAGTACTCTTATTCCATTCAAAATATAAATTCAAACAACCAAAACTAAGATCCCGCTGGCTTGAACCATATATGTTTAAACACCAATATCCATCCGGATATGTGATACTAAACGGGAAAGATGGTAAAAGTTTCATTGTGAATGGTCACAGACTCAAGCTATACTGTTGATACAAAAGTTGGGCGTTCCTGATTATGGGCTCTTGCTCTCGTACCAGTTCGCTTCTTAATGCTTGAAACCTGCGCACTAAGAAAATAAACAACACCGTTAGGCTTATCGTGGGATTGTCTCCCACGATTAGACTCCGGCGTGAGAGTAAGTAATCGATTTAGGGTTCTCGTAAAGAGTTTTAGGGTTTTGAATCGTACCTTGAATGAGAATTATGTCATTCCTTATATAGGCGCAGAATCCTTGTAGGGTTCGTACTCCTTACGTTTCGCATGCATGGTGCTTATCCGGGTTAAGGATATCCATTCCATAGATAGAAGATCTCTATCTATTACGTATATAGTTTGGTTGGGCTTGCGTGAGCCCACTCCATTATTAATGTGACCCAAGTTATAATAGCCCACATATGGTGGCTTTGGGTCTTAGTAATGTTTAATATTTGGGCTCGTGGCCCATATATAGACTATACGTCATCATGTCCCCCCAGTCTAGTGTGCGCGGTTCGTAGCCACGGATGCTAGACTAGTCACAACAGCGGTAAGCGTGGCGGGAGAACTTTGAAATATTGCTGCCCAATATTGAGTACAATGTACCTAGTCATAGATATTTCATAGAAATGCCTCGAAAATCGGGGGTTGTGTCCACGTGTCCCTCGGAAAACGGGAAAAAGTGCATGTACCGTTTCGGTTTCTAGCCACACGTTTTGTGAGTGGGATCCACGTGGGCGTCATCTAGGGTTTTTGGACTCCTTATATAAGAGTCACCGCCCCTATTTTACCTAAAACATACAGTAAAAACACATACTCACCCTTGCACCCTTCTTCAAAGCGTTTTTGTGCAAAGAAAGTAACTGTTTTATTAGGTAAATTTGTGTGCGTATCTTAGTAAATTTGTGAAAATGGTTGCCCAATTAGAAGATTTTCGCTCTGCGATGAGTGAGGATGATGTGCGTCAGTTTTCATCTGACTACTTCATATCTCTGGATGTGCATCTAGAGGCTCCATATGTTGATGCATGTATAGCCGATTTCCCCGAAGAGAAAATAGGACTATACACGCGTTTTTTCGAGTACGCGAATTACCGCGTACCGATATCTATTTTCCTGAGCGATTTGCTCAATCACTATCGTCTTCACATCTCACAGTTGCACTGTATAGGTGCAGCTAAGGTGTCGAATTTTGAGGTAAAATTCCGTTTACTTGCGATAGAACCGACCATCGCCTTATTCCGCGCCTTTTACCACACAACGTGGTTACATGGATGGGTGTCCTTTGCGAAGCGCGCGAGGGCGCTTTAGTGCTATACGGAGAAGGTAGACTCCGTGAGGCATTGGAGGGAGTACTTTTTCTGGGTTGATGATGTAGTGTTTCCATCACCCTTTGAGTTTTATACTCAAGACACGTTGCCAAGGGATGGGCGCCCCGCACCCGGTTCCTATAGTTTGACCGATGCACAGACCCTTGATGCCAACCGCATTCCCATTAACTCTTATCCGGAGGAGTTTTTGGTGCATGTGGGGTTGAGTCGCAATTACTTTGGTGGTGTTGACGAGGTGCCAACCTTCATTGATGAGGAAGGCCGGGGTGGGTGTTCGTCCCTTCTGCTTCTAATCATGTAAGTTTTTTCTATATGCGCACGTTTAGTAACTAATCCCTTCTTTTGCTGTTTGAATTTGTGTGCGCAGAGATGGATCTGTTTGCTGTGGTAAAGTTGGAGAAGCCAAAGCAGGTGACTGTGGGAGTGCGCCCTCTGAGGGAGAACGAGCAGCCACTTCTGGAAGCGACCCAGGGTTATCTGACTGTGCTGGGGAATGTTGGCCACGAAGATTCGCCACCTCTCCAAGTAACGCCCGTTCAGAGCGTGGCGCCAGCTGTGGAGACAGCGCATGTGGAGGAGGTGCACTTCAAATCTTCGGATGGTGTGGAGATCTTGAAACCTGAGGAGGTGTTGAGGGAGGAGGTAGCGCAGAATCTAAAGCGTAAAGGAGAGGCTGGTAGCAGTTGTACTTCTAAGAGACGACGCCACCTTATTGGAGATGCGGAGTCATCTACGGAGGAAGAGACATCCGCTCCTGGCGCGGATAAGAAGGCTGCCGAGGCCTCGCCATTTATGTAAGTAATTTATCGCATATTATGTATATTACTTGTCGTAATATTTTTCTAACAGTTTGCTTTTTGTTTATTGTAGCGATGATGCCACGAAGGATGATGGAGCCTTCGTGGAGACGGTGGCCCCTTCTCAGAATGAAAACAAGGAGGAGGAGGCAAAGGTTGATGAGGGCGTATCTGCGCAGCAACTAATGGATGAGTCGGCTGCTACTGCTGCGCGTCAAACTGAGCTGGTGGCTCAGTTGAAGACGAGGTACGTCGGGGAGAGTAGCACTCTCGCCAAAAAAGACGAGGAGATAGCTATTCTCCGTGCGCAGCTGGCTGAAGCGCAGGCGGAAGTGGGGTACTTCAGGGTTTATACGGACAAGGTCACGAATGAGAAGTTGACCGCGTTGGCTGAACTGGAGCAAGCGCGCGGGCAGCTTCATCAGTTCAGGGCCAACCTTACTTGGGCAGTAAGGTATCTTGAGGAGAAGAAGGAGGAGCACTTCGCGAACATTGCTAAGTTCAAGGAGCGCATGGAGGAGATTGTCCAGGTCCAGGAGGATAAGCTGCGTGGCCTGAGCATAGAGTATGATGAGGAGTTGTACCCTCATCTGATGTCGACCATTGCTGAGCGCAAGTACGTTCTTTTCAGCTTTTTTATGCCTTTGTTAATTTTTGTTGTTATGTTTCTTTTAAACACAAGTTATCCTTGTTGATGTAGGTGGTTGATCAGTCATGGACTACGCCTGGCCGCTATGGGCACTTTGGAGTCCCAAGAGGTGTTGGGGGCCTTTGGAAAGGTGGTGCAGTGCGCTGTGGAGCGTGGGAGGTCGCAAGCTATGGAGGATCTTCATGAGGCTAAGTTGTTGAACAAGGCCTTGACTGAGGTACCTGGCTATAACGCGGGTGCGTATGACAAGCTGGTGCAGGCCATGGAGGGGATGAAACTTCTCAAGCTGCCTCATATTGCACGGTTGGAGCGCGACCAGGACAACCCCATAAAGGTAATTATGGAGGGGTTGACCTTGGAGCGCCATATTTTAGAGGATGCAGAGGCGCAGCCGGACTACTTCCTCAAGCCCGACGAGTCACAGCTGTAGGTTCCAGTGTTTGTGCAGCCTCGCCATATGCTGAACCCCTTTGCTCTTGAAAAGGAGGTTCCTCTGAAGGAGGTGTTGGAGCGCCACACACAGAGGGCTACCCAGAAAAAGGGGATTAAGGGCAAAGCTGTCCTATGCGGTGTTGGCGCTGCACACATTCCCAGGTCTGATGGGATTCCTGTGAGTGTAGCGACTGTATCGCCTAAAGAAGCGTTGCTGTTGAGGAAGCTCCAAGAGGCAGGAAGTTCCGTTGCACCGGAGGATAGCCCTGAGCATCGCCATAGCGTGTAGGCTGTTTTTTGTATATGTATTGTGTAAATGACAAAGTGTATCTTTTGCTTGCAATTTTGTGTAAAAATGTTGAATAAGATACTCTTTTATGCATAAATTAAGTGCGTGACTTAAAAATATACTTGCATTAATGTTTGCTAAGTTTTATTATTTGACCAAGTGTCTTGGCTCGTTATTTGCTAAGCTTTGTACAGTGTACTTAATATTTGCGCACCCTTCGTGGTATGTGCACATAAAACTTACCTCAACGTCTCAAAAGTAAGGTGCTTAGCAAGGATGCGTGATACAATGTTGATGGGTTTGCAACCCTCTTACTCAACGAGTGAATTAGTAGGTTTACTCATCCTTTATGCCTTCGTGGGTCTTAATTAGTACATGCATGCCATGTAGGCAAAAATATAAGATAACAATATTGACATATATAAGTATGTACGCAATAAAGTGAAATACGTTATGGAGTTAGCTAGAAACCATAACATTTTATTGATACTTGCAAGTTTTTTGATAAAATAAAAATACAATTCCTAAGAAAGAAAAGAAAAAACAAACACTTATTGGGCACATCCTAAAGTGCAAACATGTCTGTGTATTGGCCGTAGCCTCGCCTAAAGATAGCATCTTTTAAGATTGCAGATGTTCCAGGTGCGCCCTAGGTCGTGACCTTTGATATCGCACAGCCTGTATGTGCCATTGCCTAGCGCATCAATGACCTCGTAGGGTCCTTCCCATTTAGGTCCGAGCTTTCCTGTGTCTTCTGCGTGGCTCGAATCATTGGCGCGGTATACAAAGTCTCCTGGCCTGAAGGAAGTGTGTTTGACCTTTGCATCATAATACTTCTTCATTTTTGCCTTAGCCTTTGCTTCGCGTATAGCTGCGCGTTCACGTCTTTCTTCCAGTAAGTCCAAGTCTATGCGCCGCTCCTCGTCATTTGTTGTGACGTTGACCTCTGTTGTTCGTATAGTTGGCATTCCTATCTCAGTGGGTATGACGGCCTCTGTTCCATAGACAAGGGGGAATGGCGTGTCGCCAGTACTGGTTTTGATTGTGGTGCGATGCGCCCATAAGACATGTGAGAGCTCGTCCACCCACCTTCCTTTGTGTCTGTCAAGGCGCGCTTTTATTCCTTCACCTAGACTGCGATTTGCGCGCTCAACTAGGCCATTGGTTTGTGGGTGTTTTACTGAAGCGAAGTGTTGCGTGATGTTCAATTGCGCGCACCAATCTTTGAATGGGTTGTCGCGGAACTGTTTCCCATTGTCTGATATAATCTCTCCAGGTAGTTCGAAGCGACAGACAATGTTGTCCCAGACAAAGCGTTTGACTTGGTTTCCCATGATGCTCACCATCGCCTTTGCTTCAATCCACTTCGTGAAGTAATCTATGGCTACGATGAGGAACTTTAGCCCTCCTGCTGCAACTGGAAAGGGTCCTGCGATGTCAATGCCCCACTTGTAAAATGGCCATGGTGAGGTGATGGGTGTTAGCTCTTGTTGTGGTCGGCGCGGAATTGGCCTGTGTACTTGACAATTGCTGCATTTCTTTATCAGATCATGTGAGTCGCGGTGCATAGTTGGCCAATAATACCCCGACCGTAGAGCGCTTGCTACCACAGATCGCGGCCCTGAGTGCATGCTACATGATCCAGCGTGGATTTCTTGGAGTACATAGTCTGCTTGAAGAGGTCCAACACATCTGAGCCATGTTTGTAAGAAAGAGCGTCGATAGAGTTTGTAGTCTTGTAGTTCAAATCGCTGCGTTGTGCGCCGCACTCTTCGAGCGTCCTTATGGTCTTGTGGCAAGACTCCCTTCTTAATGAATTCAATGATAGGTGTCATCCATGTAGGATCTTGTCCTTCTATCACTGTGGATACTTCCATCTCCAAGATTGACTTGTTTTGTAAGGTTTCTACCAATACCTGTTTTGATAGGTGCGCAAAGCTTGTGGATGCGATCTTGCTAAGCGCATCAGCCTTCCTGTTGTCCCCTCTAGGCACTTGTTTTACTGTGAACCTGTCAAAGTTTTTAATTAAGGACTTGGTCTTATCCAGGTATTGGATCATGTGTTCATGCTTGGCTTCATATTGACCTAGCACATGGTTAGCGACTAGACGAGAATCTACGTTTGCCTCCAAGTTGCATACACCCATTTGGATTGCGATGCGTAGTCCAGCTAGTAGGGCTTCGTATTCTGCCTCATTGTTTGTGGCTGTGAATTCGAAGCGCAGCGCATAGGTGAATTCCATACCTTCTGGATTTGTGAGAATAAGGCCTGCGCCTGATCCATCTACACATGAAGACCCATCTGTGAACAGAATCCAGGGTTCCTGCAGATCTGTTTTGGTTGTAGAGGTTGGACTATCGCTATCTGGCTTCTCAACAATGAAATCAACTAATATCTGTCCTTTGATTGCAGTGCGCGGTCTATATGAGATGTTATATTCACTTAACAGTACACTCCACTTTTGTAGTCGTCCTGATGCGTCAGGTTTAGAGATAACTTGTTTGATTGGCTGATCTGTGATTACAGCTATTGGGTGCGCTTGAAAGTATTTGCACAGTCTTTTAGCTGGGAATACTAGAGCTAAGACCAGTTTTTCCATGGCGCTGTAGTTAGTCTCTGTCTTCTTCAGTGCTTTGCTTACAAAGTATATGGGTGTCTGGACGGAGTTCCTATCTGTCAATAGTACTGCGCTAACTGCTCCATGAGTTGCCGATAAGTACATGATTAGCTCTTCCCCTGGTCGCGGTGCGACAAGTTTGGGGAGTGATGCTAGGTGCTGTTTTAGCTGTTGGAAAGCTTCTTCTGCTTCCTCAGTCCAGCGAAAATCTCCCTTTTGAGTACACTTCGTGAGTGTTTTGAAGAGAGGGAGTGATTTGTCTACTGACTTAGATAGGAAACGGTTTAGCCCTGCTAGTTTTCCATTTAATGACTGGACTTCCTTGAGTGTGCGCGGTGAGGGAAGATCAATAACATCTTTTGTTTTTTCTGGGCAAGGCTTGATTCCGTCAGGTTGTATTAAGTATCCGAGGAACATGCCTTCGGTTGCGCCAAAGGTGCACTTCTTGGGATTTAACTTCATGTTTATTTGTCCCAATGTTTTGAACGTTTCCTCGATGTCGCGCACCAATTCATCCTCTGTGTGGCTTTTGATGACAAGGTCGTCAACGTAGACCTCCAAGTTTCGACCTACTTGTTTCTCAAAAGCTGTGTCCACCAATCGTTGGTATTTTGCGCCTGCGTTTTTCAAGCCAAAAGGTATTTTCGTGTAGCAGTAAACTCCTTGACTGGTGTGGAAAGCTGTTTTTTCTTCATCCTCGACTGCCATCTGTATTTGATGATACCCTTTGTATGCGTCTAGAAAGCATTTAAAAGGATATCCGCACAGGGATTCTACCTTCCAGTCTATCTCTGGCAGTGGGTAGCAGTCCTGTGGACATGCTTTGTTAAGGTCGGTGAAGTCCACACACATTCTCCAACTGCCATCGCCCTTCTTTACCATTACTGGGTTAGAGAGCCAATCATGATAATACACTTCGCGCATGATGCCTGCGTCTACGAGTTTGTGTACTTCTTCCAGAATAGCTTTTGCACGATCTGGGGCCTGGCCGCGCTTCTTCTGTCGTATTGGGGGATATCCTTGTTGGATTTGTAGCTTATGCTCTGTGATGGAGTGTGGCACTCCTCTCACGTGTTTTGGTTCCCATGCAAAGATATCTAGATTCTTTTGCAGGAGTGCGCACACGGCTGCTTTACCTTTGTCAGATAAAAATCCTCCAATCGAAACTTGTTGGTCCGGGTAATCGGGGTGAATAGCGACTTTTAGGTTTTGTGTTTTTTCTGTGCGCTGTTCTGGAATATTCTCCACCTCAGTGGTTATTGCGTTGCATTCCTTTGGTGGTACTGTTGTGTTATAGAGGGTAACAACTCCTCCTTCAACTGGAAATTTGAGCATCCCATGCGCTGTGGATGGCACAGCGCGCATGGATGATATTCCAGGTCTCCCAATGATGCCGTTGTATGGTGAGAGAGACTTTATTACCATGAAATTTATCCATGTCGCTGTTGAGTGTTGTTCATCTCCTACGACCACCAGCAAGCGTAATTGCCCCATGGGCCAAATCTTTTCTCCTGTGAATCCCGTCAGCGACGTTGTTGCTGGTATCAATTGACTTTGGATTTCAGGTCGCAGTCTTTTGAAACAATGATCGTATAGGATATCAGCGGATGCTCCTCCATCAATGTACATGCGGTGGATATCATGTCCCCCCGTATGTATTTCAATAGTTAGAAGTTCTACTACTGCGTTGTCCGCAGCTAGAGTAGGGAAGGATATCACTTTTTCTGGAGAGAATTTTTTGCTAACTTTTTGTTTTATCTTACGTTGCCATGACTGTATCATGTATATGGTGTCAACTTTTTCTTTGGGAGGTTCTTTCTTGCCCCCGTTCCTTTGTTTGTCCTTTCCCTCTTTGATGTTTTTTACAAGGTGGTCCATTCTGTCTTCCCTTACTAACTTTTCAATTAGTTGTCGTAGCTGGACGCACTCGTTAGTTGTATGATCTTTTTGACCATGGTATTCGCAGTATCCATTCCCTACGCGCTTTTCCTCTGCGGTACGCATTGGTGGAGGTTTTGGGAAATTTGCACCTTCTGTTACAAATATTTCCCTCGGCGTTTTTGTGAGAGGGGTATATTTGTCATTGTCTCTTCCACTGCGGTAATTCCTGCTGCGGTTGTTATTCTGATCATTGGATTGTCTTCTAGGCTGTTCTTGTTGCCTATAATTCGAGTAACCCTTTTTGCTGTACGCAGCGGCTGCTTCTCCTTGTATGAAGGATCTTGTGCGCTTTGTTAGCTCATCGAAAGTTTGGGGAACTTTGTCATTTAGCTTCCGGATAAGTTCTGGGTTGTTAATCCCATTCATGAACCCTAAAATTTTTAGAATTTCGGGACACGCTTTGACCTGTATGCACTCATCTTTGAAGCGTTCCATAAAAGTACTGGTTGATTCCCCTTGGCGCTGTTTCACTCTGGCTAGTTCAACAGGGTTTTTAGCGCACTTCTTTCTCTGGTTAAAGTTGAGACGGAATGCTTTCCATAATTCTTCAAACCCACCGATGCTTCGTCGTGGGAGTTTGCTAAACCATGTGCGCGCATTCCCTACCAATGTAGAATTAAACATATGGCACCACACAGGCTGCGGCCAGTTTTCGATAGTGGCAGCTGATTCGAAAACTTTTAGATGATCATCCGGATCACCTGTTCCATCATATGTTTTTACATTAGTGGGCATGCGCCTCCTTTTGTGGTCGGAGTAATTGCTGATGCGTCGTGTAAACGCATCAATTTTCTGGCGTCGCCATGGAAGAGATATGTCTTCATTCTCTTCTTCGCGGCGTCTTCCTCTTGATTTCCAGTGTCCTGTTTCCCTATCCTCATTGTCTGAAGAGTCACTGGAGGAAGAGTAGTTTCTTTTTCGGCGCTTGCGCCGGCTTCCTTCAGAAGAAAAGCTTGAGGGGCTTTCACTTGGGTACATTCTTTTCCCCAATCTGTCGTGAATTCTCTTGCTCCCAGATTTGGAGGACCCTTGGCTTGGTGAATGCTGAGGTCCTAATCGGTCTTGTATCCCTCGACTGCCAAGTCTGGAGTGAACATTAGTGCGCCTCTCGCTGCCTTCGTATTCCTCTGAGTATTGTGAATCAGATGTCGTACCCAACCTATCGTGGATAGTAGTACGTTTTTCGTTATCTGCGCGTCTTCCTCGTGGGTGGCGCGGTGGTGATGGTTCGCGTTCAGGACCAGAATTAAGCCGAGCTTGTAGGCTCGTACTTGACCTTCTCCTTGCTTCTTCTTGCATGAGGGCAGTTAGGGTGTCATAATTTTGGGATACAAAATTTCCCAACGTTAGGTTGGGTGTGTCCTCCGTTGCTGCAAGAATGTCTGCCTCAGTATTGGGCACCCTATCTCGGTTAGGCGCGCCCGGTGGTACAGTGCTGTCCACTGTAGGTACAGTTTGGTTAGGAGTAGTGAAGAGGGTGCGCTGGAGTTCCTCAACGCTTGGGAACACTGTGGTGGTTTGGGTAGTCCTTACAGGCAGTTCTACCACTGGAAGAGGTTGGGTGGTTCCCGCCTCTTGGTGACCAGGTGCGCTGGTTGTCCCAGGAGTCTGCCTAGGGTCGAATCTTGTTGATTCTTCCTCTGGGGGTCACGTGTTTTTTCCAACTGCGGAGTCCGCTGGCTTGAGTTCTTGTTTTTCGTCATTCTAGTTCTTTAGTTCTCAGTAGGGGTCCCACGGATGGCGCCACTTGTTGATACAAAAGTTGGGCGTTCCTGATTATGGGCTCTTGCTCTCGTACCAATTCGCTTCTTAATGCTTGAAACCTACGCACTAAGAAAATAAACAACACCGTTAGGCTTATCGTGGGATTGTCTCCCACGATTAGACTCCGGCGTGAGAGTAAGTAATCGATTTAGGGTTCTCGTAAAGAGTTTTAGGGTTTTGAATCGTACCTTGAATGAGAATTATGTCATTCCTTATATAGGCGCAGAATCCTTGTAGGGTTTGTGCTCCTTACGTTTCGCATGCATGGTGCTTATCCGGGTTAAGGATATCCATTCCATAAATAGAAGATCTCTATCTATTCCGTATATAGTTTGGTTGGGCTTGCGTGAGCCCACTCCATTATTAATGCGACCCAAGTTATAATAGCCCACATATGGTGGCTTTGGGTCTTAGTAATGTTTAATATTTGGGCTCGTGGCCCATATATAGACTATACATCATCATATACCTTGAAGAAGAAAGTTTCAGTGATCGAAGAGAAGAACTAACACCCTTCTTTCCACAAGCTTAAAATCCATCTATATGAGTCTAGCTAAAGACTCTTCTGAAATCAAGCACTTCTTGGGAGGCAACCCGTGATCTCAAAAAAAATAATAAAAAAATAAAACATAATAAAATTCAAAAATATTTTCGCTCGACATTTTTTTTTTTTTTTTTTTTTTTTTTTTTTTTTTTTTTTTTGCAGGTTTTTAAATTTATGGATGCTAGAATAGGAGTCTCTGATGTCAACTTCCATTGATAGCCCCGGGAAGTTTCGATCCTCTTATCTCTATTTCCCTATTTTTATTTTTATCAGTCTTTCACACTGAGGACAATGTTCAACTTAAGTATGGAAGGGGGATAAATCGAGCGTACTTTGCAATATTTCTTGTTCCATAAATTTTCAAAATCTTAGGTTCTAATATTAAAAATTTCGGTAAAAATTGTATGGCATTTCAATACGTATCTAGCACATATAAAACCCACTATATTGTGAGAATATTCTTAGCCTTTATGTATGAAGTGTATAACATTTTTTGCACTTCTTGCTTCATAATATATGAGTGTGCCGGTAATCCATTTTAACTCTAGAACTTGTGCATATATAGTGTTTACTAAATCGCAGTGAGGTTAATTTATAGACAGATATATATGATAAAAAGGCAAAATAATCACCCAAATTAAACCATATCCTTATCCCATTTACCCTTGTATACAAAAATCACCAAATATCATCCCAGAAAATGAGAAAATCAAAGAAGTAATTTGCTAGATCATTTCTATTCGCTAGTCGCTAATATGTTTAAAGAAAAAAATAATAATAAATAAATAATAAAAAAGTGAATAAAGGCAAAAAAATATGTGCCTAGTAAAAGTGAAAATTATGATTGTGGCTAGCAATAGTTTGGTTTAGCAAGATAAAATTGCTATTATCTACCCAAAATTATCTCCATTCTCCAAAAACAATAAACCCTTTGTTTTGCCTTCTTTTGATATATTTGTCTGGTGCTCACGCTGCAATGGTTATGTTTACGTATCTTGTACAAGCCTATGGTAGTTTTATGAGTCATGTCTGTTCAAATTGAGTGTTCCAATATAATCACCTTATTGGGCGAACTGTGTGAATCGAAATAAATCCTATGAGAGATGATCTAGTTATGTATTCGATGCCATATGTATGCATGTCTTTGTCACTAACAAATACATCTCCTTCAAAGTTTAATCCTTAAAATCTTAAATCTATTTGGTTCGCTTACATTGCTTGAGGGCAAGCAATAGCTAAGTGTGAAGGGATTTGATGACACTCGTATTATACATATTTTATATAGCGTTATTTGTTAGTTTATTAATGATTTATGTGGACTTTCGATACTTAATTGCATGATAATACATTTCAGGTCCGATCGACAAAGAACTTCAAGAATCAAGATAAAGTATACACATCTAAGCCAAGTCTATGCTAATACAACATGTCGCCTATCAAAGTCAAAAGAGCGCCACTCTTATAGTCTATGTACGCCGGTTACGGGGGCGTATGAAGTCCTATGCAAATCTAAGTCAGTCAATGATGAGGCGAAAAATGAACCACTTTTAGGGGGTCATTTAAGCCTGGGATTGAATTTATTTGATCAAATATTGCCCTAAATCATTCCTTTTGTGATTTTAGGTACTTTGGGAGAGAAATCTGGAAAAGGAAGCAATTCGGACGTTTTTGGAGCATAAAAGTGAAGAAAACGCCAAAGACTTAATTTTCCAAGCTGGGAACAGTAGGTGACGGCGTCAAGAGTAACAATTTGATGGCGTTAAGAGTAATTTTCATGACGGCCCAGTACAGAAATGAAGGCGTCACAAGGAAGAGCGTCAAGAGTAAAATACGTGACGGCCTGGAAAAACTTAATACATGACGGCGTCAGGTGTAGATCAAGGCAGTTCGTGAATTCTTTTGGCGGCGAGATGACGGCGTCACCTATTTGGTCTTGATGCCGTCAGCCTCAATTTCCTATATATAGTTTTCTAATTTTCATTCATTGAGGGGAACAAGTTTGGAGAAACCCTAAGGCCGAACCATATACGATTTTTACAGGTTTTTCAAGGGTTTTCAGCCCTTGAACCCTTACATGTGTAATTGAGATAAGTGTTCTTCTAATTCAATCAATATGTCTATGTGTTGGTTGTCTATATCTTGTACTTGTCTTGATTCCACCATGCTAGGCTAGATTTATCTTGTGTTTGCTTAGATCTAATGAAACCTAGATGTTGATTATGTGCTGATTACTTGTTTATGGTTGTATTGGATGAATGATTTCGATGTTAGGCTTAAGAAAACTGGCAGATCTCCAAATGGTAACATGCTTGAACGTCTTAGGAAACATGAACCGATGTGCACTAGTTTTTATTGGTTGTATTTAATGCATGAGTAAATTCTAATGATCCCATGTTAGGAGCTTCTTAGCCGGCTCGACATAGGAGTGAAGTAGGCACTCATAGGATTGGGGAGTTAAGTGCGCCACCCCATGAATGGTATTAAGGAATACAATCTATCATCCATGCAACTATAACAAGTAATTAACGTGTAAAAGATATCTAGGGAGTAGTGAAATCTAAGTAAACACATTTCTCCACTTATTGCTCACAACCTTAGTTTAATTTAGTTTATTTTCAATTCTAGTATTTTATTTTGATTGCATCTTAGTATTGGGTTAGTTGACTAGCAACTAATTCTGCCCAAATCCTTCAAACCCGAGATATTTACTTGCTTTCTAAAAAATATAAGAATACAAAAATAATCATCCTTCATCTTTAGAACTAGTATTTAGGTTTTCTAATCCTAGCGACACTATTCTTAGCTGAGCGATCAATCCCCCAGTACTTGTCACTATACTATACTACAACGATCAGGTACACTGCCTGGTGGGGGTTATAAGCTTCTCAAGATCCCATGAGAGGTAAAGCCTGGTGCGATTCCCACGTATCAAGTTTTTGGCGCCGCAGCCCGGGGAATAGTTATTGTCTAGGTTAGAATCTCTTTTTATTAGGTCTACTTGCTAGATTCCTTTCTAGTAAGATTTTATTTTTATTTTTAGGTTTTCTTTAGTCTATCTTATTTCTTTGTTTCCTTTGTTCGTAAACTATTTCGATGGATAACAATAACATTGATCGTTTGATTCCCCTTAATCGTGTTTTTCGTCTTAGGATCTTCCAAATGCCCGCCCCACTCCCTTTAGTTGAGAATGAGAACCCGCCTAACCTCTCGCCCAACCACCACTTTGACAATAATTCTGAGTTAGAGGAGTCTGATCATGATGATGACCGTAGGGCTAGTCCTTTTTACTATTCAGACTCCGATGAGGATCTTGGTGATGGTGATGTGATTAATGAGAATAGGATGGAAGAGGAAATAAACCCTCTTAGGTATGTCGACCTTAGAACTAGGATTGAGTGTGATAGTTCATTCAACATGCAATTTCCTTGTAAGATCGGATTTAAGAGCTTTAACGCCTATCTTAACTCATCTCTCCCAATGAACATAATCTCGCGTAATGAATATAATAAAATCATGGTAGATGAGTTAGAATACAAAGGAGAAAACATTATTGCTAGGGCAATACCATTGCATGTGTTTGTAGGAAGCTTGGTTTATCTTGTTGAGTTCATGGTTATGGAGAGTCTAGGAGAATTTATTGATGATAAGTTAACCCAAGTTATGTTTGGAAGACCTTTCAAAAGGTTGACCAACCTTGATGAAAAACTTATAAAAGGGTTAATTACATTCTCGGATGGGGGTGAAGACTTTGTCTACCAAATGCCCTACACTCACCCTAGGTTCAAGGATTTTTCCATGAAGAAGTGTAGTAGGTATCCGCCCATAGAAATGCTAGGTGAGAATGATAAGAGAAAAGGGCTTAAGTATACTCATGAAAAGAATAAAAGATATTATCGCGGATGTCTAGAGTTAGGAGATGAGTATAAGAAAGATGAGGCGACCATTAGATGGCTCACGCTTAGTTATGTGAGCATAAGCGATACACGGTAACCCATGACCTTGAGTCTAGCTAAAAGACTCGTAAATAAAGAAAAACGCTTCTTGGGAGGCAACCCATGCTTTGTGTGATTTTTATTTTGTTTGTTTGTTATTTGCTTCCGTATGCATGCTTTATTTTTATTGTTGGTAGATCATGTTTCTAAACTAAAAAGTGGAAATACTTTACTTTGTTGTTTTGGCCTAGTCTTAACTCCACCTAAAAGTATTTTTGCAAAAGATAAGTGTAAGGGGAAACGCCAAATATGTTTTTAAGAAACAAACCGATCATGATTCTCCACAATATTAAATGAATATGTATATTCGTATTTGTTAGAGTCAAATGCTTGTATTGAGTCATAATGAAGTTTCGCAGGATTTTCCAGGAAGTATGACCAAGTTTTTCCAGAAATTTTCCGGAAACTTAACATAAGAATTTCTGCAGGTCACTTCTGACGGCGTCACGAGTTTACTCTTGATGGCGTCACGTGTAAAAATCTGGAAATTTTACCAGTTTTGCTTTTCTAACGGAGTCTAAAAGTTTTTGTTGAATTATTAAGTTTTATAATCTCCAGGAAATCTGCAAACTTCATTCCACAAGCATTATATCTTATCTTGTTTTTTAGGATTTAGTAACTTATGTAGATTGCCGCCGATTTTATGCGAGGTTGCTTTGTTTGTTTTCTCAGGATTTACAGGTTATGTATGACAAGAAGATGATTTATATTCTGGAAGGGAAGCTTTGATTGTTCATTTTCTTGGAGGAAGATTTAACCTGGCCACCTTATTATCCATACCGAGCGAATTAGGGGAGTATTTGATTTCATTCTGTTTACTTATTTCACTTTTACATTTTTTACTTGAACATTGGGGACAATGTTCATCTTAAGTGTAAGGGGAGGGTAAAATGATGATACCTTACAGATACACTTTTGCTTGAGTTTGTTTGTTTAATGGTAGATGTGTAATAAAACTATGAGAAATACTTGTTAGTGCAATTTTAGCGCCAAATTTAAATTTTTTTACAACATTTAGGAGTGAAACTTTAGCCATAGCAAGCGTCTCATGGATAGGAGATTGTATGACTAGCACATAACCGTATCATTCAGAAAAATTTTCCACCCAAATATGTGAGGTACGCCTTTAGATTTGATAGGAAAGCATTTACTATTAGTGCTTATGAGTGTACCGGTAGCATTTGGATTCTAGAACTTGCGTTAGTGATGCATCCCGAGACCGCTAGTGAGACTACATTCGTGTAGTAGGATTTACTACATGATAAGGGGCATTAGGATTACCCTTGTGTTAAACCCGTATCATGATTATTTGACCATTTAAGTCATATTACTTGGCTAGTTAAGTCAACTAATTTCTCCCACACCTTAGCGCACGAAACCCCTAATACACCCCTCCGAGCCTATCTTTTCGTTTCTAACTTTAAGCATTTTACTTAAAGGAAGAATTCGTTACACCCCACTTAAATGTACACCCAAATCGCCTTAGCCTTCCGTGTATGCACTCATTTTTAGTGCATTATTGTTATTTGTTAAACCCTAAGTTAACTATCTAATTGATTACATGGTTGCTAAGTCGAGTCATATCTTTGTACATATTGTTTTGGGACGATTGAGACTCATGGGTAAAGTACTTATTTTATGGAGTATTGGGGAAGAACATCATATTATTACCCCCATATGTGTGTTGATCTTAAAAGTACTCCAAGTGTTTTGATTTTCTTAATTCGAGTCATTAGATTAGTCTATTGTAAAGTATGTAAAAATTCAAGTGTAAGGGGAATGTTCATTCCCTATGATGTATTATTTTGGATGGTAGGGTAAGAGTGTATGCAAAAAAAAAAAAAAAAAAAAAAAAAAAAAATCGAAAAATTAAGAAAAAGAAGAAAAAAAATAGAAAAAGAAAAAGAGAAAAAAACATACGGACTACCATCCCGTTTCATTCTATTTTTATTTTATGTTTTTGTTATTTTACATTTATTAGCTTAAGTCGAGTCTAGTCTTGGCTTAGCAACGCCATATTGTACATGTAATTGACCAAGATTGTTAACTCGCCACCAGTAAAGGCTGCCTTTATCCAACAAAACCGTGTATTTCATCTCCCTACACCTAACGTTACAACCCTTTAAAAGACCTCTTTGATAGTTTATCCTAGGTGCTTACGCCATGTGGTGGAGGTTTGATCCTTTCCCAAGCCTATGGTAATCTATTTTGCTATGACAGGTAGTGAGAGATATCTTCCGTTTCCATATTGTAATTTATACTTTATTACACCCGAGAGATGTGAGTATCTAAACACTATTTGTGAGGTGCTAGTATATGACCTCCGTGCTTGTCTTTGGTCTTTAGTGGAATGATTATTTGTTGTAATTACTTTTATATTAGTGTTAAATGACCCCTAACTTGTATTTTGACTAGAATAAAAGCGCATTTGCTTGAGGACAAGCAAATCTCAAGTGTAAGGGTATATGATGAGGCGAAAATTGAACCACTTTTAGGGGGTCATTTAAGCCCGGGATTGAATTTATTTGATCAAATATTGCCCTAAATCGTTCCTTTTGTGATTTTAGGTACTTTGGGAGAGAAATCTGGAAAAGGAAGCAATTCGGACGTTTTTGGAGCATAAAAGTGAAGAAAACGCCAAAGACTTAATTTTCCAAGCTGGGAACAGTAGGTGACGGCGTCAAGAGTAACAATTTGACGGCGTCAAGAGTAATTTTCATGATGGCCCAGTACAGAAATGAAGGCGTCACAAGTAAGAGCGTCAAGAGTAAAATACGTGACGGCCTGGAAAAAGTTAATACATGACGGCGTCAGATGTAGATCAAGGCAGTCCGAGAATTCTTTTGGCGGTGAGATGACGGCGTCACCTATTTGGTCTTGGCGCTGTCAGCCTCACTTTCCTATATATAGTTTTCTAATTTTCATTCGTTGAGGGGAACAAGTTTGGAGAAACCCTAAGGCCGAACCATATACGATTTTTACAGGTTTTTCAAGGGTTTTCAGCCCTTGAACCCTTACATGTGTAATTGAGATAAGTGTTCTTCTAATTCAATCAATATGTCTATGTGTTGGTTGTCTATATCTTGTACTTGTCTTGATTCCACCATGCTAGGCTAGATTTATCTTGTGTTTGCTTAGATCTAATGAAACCTAGATGTTGATTATGTGTTGATTACTTGTTTATGGTTGTATTGGATGAATGATTTCGATGTTAGGCTTAAGAAAACTGGCAGATCTCCAAATGGTAACATGCTTGAACGTCTTAGGAAATATGAACCGATGTGCACTAGGTTTTATTGGTTGTATTTAATGCATGAGTAAATTCTAATGATTCCATGTTAGGAGCTTCTTAGCCGGCTCGACATAGGAGTGAAGTAGGCACTCATAGGATTGGGGGTTAAGTGCGCCACCCCATGAATGGTATTAAGGAATACAATCCGTCATCCACGCAACTATAACAAGTAATTAACGCGTAAAAGATATCTAGGGAGTAGTGAAATCTAAGTAAACTCATTTCTCCACTTATTGCTCACAACCTTAGTTTAATTTAGTTTATTTTCAATTCTAGTATTTTATTTTGATTGCATCTTAGTATTGGGTTAGTTGACTAGCAACTAATTCCGCCCAAATCCTTCAAACCCGAGATATTTACTTGCTTTCTAAAAAATATAAAAATACAAAAATAATCATCCTTCATTTTTAGAACTAGTATTTAGGTTTTCTAATCCTAGCGACACTATTCCTAGCTGAACGATCAATCCCCCGGTACTTGTCACTATACTATACTACAACGATCAGGTACACTGCCTGGTGGGGGTTGTAAGCTTCTCAAGATCCCTTGAGAGGTAAATCCTGGTGCGATTCCCACGTATCAGTCAAATAAAGTAAGGTGATCTCTTAATAAATGTACGCCGGTCTTCAGTTGAATTAATGACCCTTTGTCACCAAGAAATCTATTGAAGCCCAACGATGTTAATGTCTATGTCCGTCGATATCGCTTATAAAGCCCGCCAACCTCAAACCAAGAGCGGCATACTTCAGGGTATGATCAGTCTCTCCAAGCCTATAAATAGAGCCCTAATCCGTCTCATTTACACATACCTCTCTTCCCAACTATCAATAAGGATCTGATAACATTGCTATCTTGAATTACAACATTTGGAATGTTAAAGTGAAGTCAAAGTTCTAAAACGTTGAAGATACTCTCTTGATATTATTATAGTGATCGCTAGTGACAGTAGCTTCTTCATTGTACTAATTCAGAAAGTGTAATGCTCATTTCAATCATTTCAATCACTGTAAGCATGATTATTAAAGCCATGTTAGGCTAAACTCTTTATGATTGCTTGGAGATGTTAATATAATAAAGTGATTGGTTGTGGTTATGATTTGATTTCTTGTTTATGTTGAAACCTTGATGTGTTCTAAACTAGTTTCTATTGTTATCACCTTTGATTATAATTACTAATTGGAAGGGTCGAAAGAATCCATTAGTACTTTATGATTTTCAATATATGTCTATGTATATTGATCAATTGAACTGAGAAATCGCTTTTGTTAAGTAATAAACAATTTAGTTCTTAAGCTTGTTAACACTTGTTCAAAGATTAGTAGACATAAGTCTTGAATCATCATTGTTAACTCATGAAAGATTATTTTGACGAAAATGACTAGTCATTGGTTGAACTTGCTCCATCTTTGAGATCATTATCATTAACCATCACTGAGTTATAAAGACTATCCAAGTAATCATATTTCTCCGATACTTGAATTACATCCTAATTTGCATAATCATCAAATGCTTTCTAAACTCATCCTAATTAGTTAAATGATATACAAGAGTAATCTCAGTCCGTATGGAATGACCTGGTTTTACCAAAACTCTTTACTATATAACGAGGGTTATACTTTTACCCGTGTGTTTTGAATTAAGAGAATCGGTATAACTTGTTATAATAAATTTAAAGCTTTCGAGACACATCAATGGACCCAAGGTTTATTCAAACTATTTTGAAAGCAAGAAAAAGTTCTCTGCTCGCTCATAAAAACATTTATCCACCCCCTTGCCTACAAAAAAAAAACTTTTTCAAAATATGGCAATGGCTAACATGTTGTTTAATGAGGTAGTAACACCTCTTTTTCAAGAGATGCTTGCACAAATTGAACTGGTACAGGGCGAAGGGTCAGTAAACCCAACTGAGCCCCAACACACACCCATTGTGGTTCCATCTACTTCTCATATACCCATTGTTTCACATACCTATAGGAGAAGAATCAAACAGGTGAATCTGGTACCTCAGCCCAGTCATCCTACTCAGACTAATGATGCAGATGAGGCTATCAATCTTGATAGTATGGAAGGGGCTATTGTCACTAGCTTAGTAGTTGTGCAGGACAGTGTTAACATTGATAAGACCCCAACCATGGCAACATCTAATGTGCCAAGTCCTCCTGGATTTGGTATAGGTGATGAAATCACAAGCCAAATGGAACAATTGGGTGGTTCAAATGCTATACCTAGTCCAACTAAGGTTGAATATGAGCCTTTGCCCCATAAAGCACATCTCCCAGAAGGTCACACATCTGGAAGTGCTGAGGGCATTGTGAAACTTAATGAATTAATGGATCTTCATACTACACTTTCAACCAAAGTTGTTGCATTAGAAACCGATCTCAAAGACACCAAGAAATTGTATGCCAATATCTACACAAAGTTGGTTCTCAAGTTGAAGAAACTTCAAGACAAGGTCAAGAAGTTAAAAGCAAAAAGGAGAATGGCTGCCATTGAATCTTCAAGTTCTTCTGAGTCAGATGATGATGATTTGGGTCATCCTTCCAAACGGGGGAGGAAAACAGGTTCTAAGACTCAGGGGAGGAGATTGGACTTTGAAGATAAAGATTAAGATCAAGATATTGGTGGACATACAATTTTTGATGATGATATTGTTATGGAAGAAATGCCTACAGATATGGTAGAAGCAACTAAAGACGTTCAACAACAACAATCAGAAGAAGCAGTTCATGATCAAGCCACATGAATAGTTCAAATTTAGGATAAAAAAGATGTAAAAGATACTTCTTGAAGTCAACCAAAAGGAACTACAGGGTTGGTTTGTATAACATCCCGTAAAATTTTCCTACAATTAAGACGTTATTACAACATAATTAACCATTTTTACCCATAACAAATTTATATATATATATATATACTTTGTCAATTACAATGTTATTTACTCTTACCTTGAAACGACGTTTACACCTGAACCTTAATAACCTAGATACCATACATAACTTAAAATGTTGATACTTAATAATTATACGTTTCAATAATTACCAAATAAAATTTATATAAATCCCGAGCCTACAAAATTCCCATGTGCACTCACTGATAATAACGAACTCTTAATTCTTGGCCCCTTTCCTTTGGACCTAATTCATTAACGAACTCACCAAGCTTCACGACCTAAGCACACCTCTAACTATTATTTTTACAAGTCACAAGTACATATTTGCTTTAGCTCAGTTGATCATAACTTTTACACACGACGCATCTCTTTTATTTCGCAACTCTAGTTTCCATGCTTCTAAGAACCATGACCGACAATTGTTATCAACTTTCAAATATAATTACTATACTAGAATATTGATCAAGTTAAGGCACCTTACATGTTTCATCTCAATTTGACACAAATAATAACTTTGTTCCAATGCCACTTCGTATAAATTCTAATGAACCACTAACTTTCTGTAACGAATTTAAATCCCAATTTTAAGGCCCTTCTGGTCCGAACCAGGAAAAGTGTAAAACACGAAAGTTGTCCGAAATAATGTTTTACGTCTAGACACGCGAGATTTTGAACCAAAAATGTAATTCGTGGCTGATATCTGTTGAATACGACCTGGACTCAAACTTGAAGACTCACCTCCCTCAAATATAACCTATATCTCACACCTTCACCCTCCCTCACTTGTTACTACCCCAAGTATGACCTAGAAAACCAGGTGCAAACTCTCACACCACCTCCATTTTGGCCAATCAAAGAACATGCAAGCATCCTATCCCTGCTCCTTATCACATTCTAGTTCGAGTATATAAAGGCTTCATGCTGATCGACATTTCTAACTCACTACAACTCACATCACATAAAATCATAGTTTCTGTCGAGCCAAGTTGGAAGAGAAAGCCAGGTTGTGGAAACTTGGAACTAATCATGGTTCATGGTTGAGCCCTTAAACAAGTTGTACACCATCACTCGTCCACATCCCTCACTGCCCTTGAACCAAACTTAAACATAAAATATTGCTTTTGTTGTTGCTGTCAAGAAGAAAGAAAGAAAGAAGAAGAAGGAACCATGCAACATAATACTTTTCATATGTACCCACACACTCCTTCACATTCATAAAATCTTGGTTCATAAAGTCTTAGTCTCCTGTGGTGTGTACGAGCAGAAACTAGACCCATTTCAAGGAGTATAACTCGACTTGAAAGACAAAAGGGTGCTGGTCTTGGTTCATTGTTGGAGTCTCATGCGAGCCACATTATCACCTTTTCTGATCTTAAACCGTATCAAGTGTCCTCCCCACCCATAGGGGTGTTGTAAGTCTCCAAACCCATTCCATCTTATTACTTTCCTTCATGCATATTTAAAATCATTAAGGTGGTATTGTCAAGACTTGTGTGGCAAAATCTTTAAACTCGTTAACATTTATAAACATCTCAAAGTATAAACTAGTACTTATGTGTTCCTAATCGACATGTACATATATATGCTGGATTATTTAAAGTTTCCAAACTCAAAATGACTAAAGAAAACTTGAAAAGAAACTGATCAAAATATATACGAGTCAAACTAACAAGTTTTAGTTTTGTTTTAAATAGATTGAGTACCAAGTTCTTGTGTTTCGTTGAGTGGCGAGGAATCACTAAACAAGTGAAACTTAACGAGAGAAAAACTACTTGAACATGAATAATCACAAGCTCAGTTTTGGTTTAAGAATATGAAACACAAACGATTTTACAAACATACAAAACCCACGACTATATATACATGCTTGGTAGAATTTACACAAGATAGAAATACTGTAACTAGGCCTTAAATAGAGTTTAATATAAAGGATAATCAAAAACCACCCTAGCTCAGTTGGTTGCAACGAATGGTGTGTTGAGCGAGAGGTACTGAGTTCGAACCTTGCCCTAGCATGCTTACTCTTTTATTTTTGCCACATTTGTAACCTGACAAGAATAGCCCCTCCACTATAAAATAGTTATCATTTTACTAGAAAACTTTTTAACTTATATGAATAATTACATTTTCCACCCTTCAACTTTAAACCACTTTAACATCTTCATCCTAAAACTTTTGTACGATAATAAACTCACATTTTATTTTTACCATTTCTTGCTAAATAAAGTTGTCTAACACTTATTTATTTGGTAACAATATCAACATAAAATATTATATAAACTTGTACACGAATTTTGATATATATATATACATAATTTATATATCCAACGATCCAATAAATAAAAGTTAACAAGTAATATTTTACGAGGTCATTATGAATAACTATACGTTTATGAATATATATAATTTATAACGTAAATTATATAACTTGACGTTATTATCGGTTAACTTGAACACACGTTAAGAAATGGTTATTCCTACAATAAAACTCATTGATTCACTTAACTAGGAGTAACGTACAATTACTATAATTTATCATTCACCAACTTTCGATACATATTATAAATTCATGACGAGAAATATAAATAATAAACGATACTTATACATAAAGACAAGTTATATAGTATATAACTTGCTCTTGAACTATTAAGCGTTTTGCCACGCAAGCTACCTCTGCCACGAAAGTCATTTTGTCATCGAACACTATTCAAATCACGATTCTCGATAAGTCAAACTTATCTCGGGCTTCCATAACATTCAGGTTATCTTTGAAGTCATTTCCATTCTACCTATGACATTACGTTATCTATGCCTATCATAATCCTCAGGTGAGTCATAGCCCCTACTCTTACTTGTTTTACAATGGTTTATAAACGTTTTTGGGGGAGATACATGCTTAACTACTGCTTTTACTTTTACAAGTATTCATTAACTAAATACATGACTGTATTGGTTTACACATTTTTATATCTCATAAGGAAATACCTGCTATAGACATGATTACAAGTGATTTTTCAACGATATGCTATATTTGATCTCTATTGCCTAAGTACCTATTACCAAAAGTCCCTCGATCATGCGCCTTAATCACTTGCAGGGTGAACGTAAATAATTGTGAATAGATCTATTAGGGATTGATAATCCCTATTTGGTCGCTAGAGGAAAGCCACCAAATGCACTTTATTTGATTTCATTGGTTACTGGTAAATACCTATCTTGAGGGCCACTGTTTTACATCATTATTATGGATAATTTTGATGCCTGTTAATCGTTGAGTGTCATGAGCTTAGGGCAAGAGAACGGTAATAATGTAGCACTACAATGACTGATGTTAAGGGCGTACTATGCTGTAGCCCACTGTTTTATTAAACTATGAGATTGTGCTCACTATATAGTAGGAAAAACTATTAATAATTGGCAAACGAACTACTATTTTGGTGTTGACCCGATTAGGTCAAACAAAATATTATTTTGGTGTTGACCCGGTGAAGGGCAAACCAACGAACTATTTTTAAATTAATAAGGAAATCACTCATTCTCTAATTAACGATTTAAACTATAAACTCTATGAACTCACCAACCTTTGTGTTGACACTTTTATCATGTGTTTATCTCAGGTAACTAAACAAGAAGGAACTTGAAGGCACGGAGTGGGCTTGTAACCCGGCATGGGCTTAAATAAACATTTTGACATATTTCAAATAAACTTGTTGTTTAAATTATGAAACATCTTGATGTCTCGAATATTTGGTATTTTGAATGAATTAAAACTTTAAAGCGTCACTTTTGTGTCGTTTTCTATGACTGTGACAAAGATCCTCGAAGTAACACCCCAAAAGTCTTCCGCTGACATTTTTAAGTCTTCCGCTGACGTGATGATTTTGGGGGTGTTACAGTTTATCAGATGGTTGAAGTCTCAAGGCAAATGGAGGTAGCAGTACAAACTGCTGAACCTAGCATCTTAGTTACCATTGCTAGCCTAGTTTTCACAATTGCTGAAGTTGCTCATACAAGCAGGGCAATAGCTCAAGACAAAGGAAAGGCCAAGTTGATTGAAGATGAGCAAGAATCTCCAAAGCAAGTCAAGCCAAGAACTCAAGCTCAAATTGAGATGATGCTGAAGTGGCAAGAAAAGTTCATGAAGAGGAAGTTGTTAGGTTTTTGGAAGCTCAAAGATTAGACAATAAAGAAATGCTTCTTATGCACTTGTACTCAACAACTTTATGAATAACAAAGACAAATCATTCCTGAAGATGAAAGAGAAAAAGGGTTAAATGCCTTGTTGGAATTAATAAAGAAGAATCAATCCAAGAATATGGCTACCAAGAAAAGAAAACCAATAAGAGCTCAAATTATCAAAGGAATAAAGGATTATCTGAAACATCAAGATGATTGGATAGCAAGTCAACTCAAAGGAAAATCAAGTGAAGAAATAGAAAGGTTATAATACATTGCTTTCAGAAAAGTACAACAATTTGTGCCAATTGAGAGAGAAGATGAAGAAAGAGCATCTAAAAGGTTAAAGGTCACTAAAGAAGTTGTTTAAGAAGAAGTAAATGTAGAATTGATGAGGCAAAAAGTGTACCGCTTTTAAGGGGTCATTTAAGCCCGAATTCGAGATTATTTGATCAATTATTGCCCTAAATCGTTCCTTTTGTCAATCTAGGTACTTTTGAGGAGAAATCTAGAAAATGAAGCGTTTTGGACATTTTTGGAGCATAAAAGTGAAGAAAACGGCAAAGTCTCAAATTCCTTGCTGGAACAGTACCTGATGACGTCAAGCTACAGCACATGACGACGTCAAGAGCGGAGAAAGAGGTGGAAGTGGAAAATACACGTGACAATCCAGAACATTTTTAGGCTATTTGGCCTGACGGCGTCACCAAGGCCATCACGGTCCAAATACTAGTGACGGCCCATAGCTTATTTCTACATGACGGCGCCAGAAGTGGATCTAGGCAATACGAATTTCAACTTGGCGGCGAGTTGACGGTGTCAGAGGCTAACACATGACGCCGTCAGGATGCTATGTCTATATATATTTTTCCAACTTTTCATTGTAGTGTGTGGAACTTTTGGGGAACAAGTTGTGTAAAAACCCTAGGTCGAATTTCCTGCATATTGAAGGGGTTTCAAACCCTTCTTTCTTCCATGTTTGAATAAAGATAAGTACTTCAATAATCATTCAATATGTCTATGTATTGTTTGATTCTATCTTATGTGTATCTTTCTTTTAACATGTTAGGCTAGGCTTTTATTGTGTTTGCTTAGATGTAGTGAAACCTAGATGTTGATTATGGGTTGATTGTTTGTTTATAATTGTAACAGATGATTGTATTCGATGTTAGGCTTAAGAAAACTGGCAGACTTCCATTGGTAACTTGCTTGAACGTCTTAAGAAACATGATCGGAGGTGTACTACGATTTTTGGTTGTATTTAATGCATAAGTGAATTCTAATGATCCCATGTTAGGAGCTTTTAACAGCTCGACATAGGAGTGAAGTAGGATCTTATAGAGTTAGGGAATATTGTACACGGCCCTACGACTAGTATTAAGGAATATAACCCGTCATCCATGCAATTGTAACAAGCTAATCAACCGGTAAAAGATATCTAGAGAGTAATGAAATCTAAGTAAACACAACTTTTCTCATTATTGTTTCCACCACATTAGCATATTAATTTAATTTTCATTTCTTTTATTTTATTTTGATTGCATCTTTAGTTAATTGTGTTAGTTGGCTAGCAACTAATTCCGCCCACTCCTTCAAAACCCGAGATTTTACTTGCTTTCCATAAAATATAAAAATACAAAAAGAATCATCCCTCACCTCTAGACCTAGTTTAGTAGGCTTTCTAATTCTAGCGACACTATTCCTGAGTTGAACGATCAATCCCCCGGTACTTGTCACTATACTATACTACAACGATCAGGTTCACTGCCTGGTGGGGGTTGTAAGCTTCTCAAGATCCCTTGAGAGGTAAAACCTGTTGCGAGGGCGCAATTCGAACATATCAAGTTTTTGGCGCCGCAGCCCGAGGAATAGTTATTGTCTAGGTTAGAATTTCTTTTTATTAGGTCTACTTGCTAGATTCCTTTCTAGTAAGATTTTTATTTTTATTTTTAGGTTTTCTTTAGTATATCTTATTTCTTCGTTTCTTTGTTCGTAACCTTTACCATCCGACATCATGGAAGGTGGTAATATCTTTGATCCCATCAACCCACCACAACAAACCCACCCACAAAACCCACCACTAGCAAACCAACCTCCTAGACCCCGAACTTTAGGAGATTATTCCCGTCCTAGCCACCAAGGCTATCGAAACACCATTGAGCTCACCCAAGGAGCCAATGTGTCCCCCTTGCGATCCGACACCATCCGGTTGGTGCAAAGCGGATGTGCATTCCATGGACTTCGTTCCGAAGATCCTAATCAACATCTCAAGGATTTCCTTAAAATCGTAGATTCAATAGACCTTGATGTTGCAACTAGAGAGTCGACCCGATTACGTCTATTCCAATTCTCTCTACGTGATCAAGCTAGTCAATGGCTTGAACGTTTTCCCGTGGGATCCATCACCTCTTGGGATGATCTCACTTCTCGTTTCCTTGCTCAATTTTTCCCACCGGGGAGAACTACGATGCTTAGAAATGATATCTTGATGTTTCAAAAATGTCAAGGTGAAACTCTATATGAAGCATGGACTCGTTTCAAGGACTTACTCCAAAAAGTCCCTCATCATGGCATATATCTTTGGCTCCAAGTTCAAATCTTGTATGACCATATCAATCTCTCCACAAGGCGAACCATTGACCAATCGGCCGGTGGCAAGCTACGTGATCTAAGTGCGGAAGAATCATGGCAACTCATAGAAGATCTTGCTCTCTATGACAACGAAAGTTGGAATGATCCCCGTGATTTGAACAAAATGGTCAAGGCAATATCTTTGCCTTCGAACAATTCTAGCATTCCCAACTGTAGGATCATGGAACTCGAGGACCAAGTCAAGTTTCTCATAAAATCTTGCGAAGCTCCTAAGCGTTCAAGCCAAGTGAACAAAATCACTTCTTCGTGTAAATTGTGTAATGGTCCTCATGAAACTCATAATTGCATGGAACTTCCAAAACATGCTTTTAAGGAATTCACATCGTCACGTGCTTATAAAACAGAGGATAGAGAGCTCACCACTAATCGAGGTCTTCGAAACTTTGGCAAGGCCTATGATGCATGGAAGGATAAACCAAATTTCAGAGGATACCAAACTCAGAGCGTATCCTTCGATGATTCTCCTCCACTCGCATGGTCCGAGCATTTTCCACCACAGAACACTCCTAAGCAAAGCTATGAAGATGCCTTGCGAAAGTTCATTCTCTGTCAAGAATTACAGCTTCCACGCTCGAGACCCGATTTAGACAACAGCAAGCCGATATGAATAACAAGATTTGTAATCTGGTAACCGCTATTAAAGAGCACGCTGTTAGTAAATCAATTCAGGCTGAAGAAGTCAAATCTGTCACCATCATGAATCAGCCAAACTCTCCTGTGAAAATAAAAAGCCCTAGTAAACTCTTCAAACATCTGTCACCAAAGGTGAAGGAAGTTAGGGACCATGTTAACCCCTCGGGACCAATCCACTTTGTAAATACCATCACCACAATACTTGCTCCTACACTCGACTGGAGCCAACAACCAACTGGGAATGAGGGTCATGGAGTTAAGGATGAGACCCCAGAGAAAGACCACGAAGTGGCCAAGAGCCTTGCCGACTTATTCGAGGACTCCATCACACAAGAGTCAGGCGAATGGGATGAGTCGAAAGAGAGATCAAAAGGGCACACGAAAAATTCAGTAATTTTGGGTGAATCTATTATAGAGAAACTCGAGGAAAATATGGTAGATATTACTATAGGGTGTAGTGATAGGATTAAGGAAAGCGACTTTGAAGTTTTTAAGATTTCTTGAACCACTAGGAAGAAGCTCATAACCGATACTTACATAGATCCTAACCTCCCTATAAACGTAATCCCCTTCTCCCTTTACAACGAAGCCTTCCCTGAACAAATCTCGTGTAAAGGACTCAATAACGCCAGGATAATGAACAGGTTATCAGTTATGATTGGAGGATTCATCTATAACATTGATCTCACCGTGATCGATGACATAGAATCTGTCACTAATCCAACATTAACCAACCTCATCCTCGGGAAACCATTTGTTAATGAAACGGGAGTGATCCTTGATGAGAAGGATGGTAGTGCATTATTCACCAATGGCGTCAGGAAAGTGATTTTCCGAAAGGGTAATATGGAAGTATATGAGTACCGTCCGTCACTAGATTGTAATGCATATGGATCACCAGATGGAAGATCGGAAAGGATAAAGCGGCGTGATCCGAATAACCTCAAAATCCTTTGTATGATTGGTCACAAGTATTTCGATAATGTCTACATTGACGTGTTCTTACCTAAGAATTTTATGTCCCTGTTCCATTATAACAATATTTGCAGATGGGGGATGATTTACAAAGGAGAAAATGTTGTCGGTAGAGATCATGAAGTCCAGGTATTCATAGGAAATATGGCATTCACAATGGATTTTACAATCATAGACAACATTGAGGATTATATCGATCCAAGGTTATCACAAGTTGTTTTTGGAGCACCCTTCTGTGAAATCTCCAACTTAATTGTTGACGACCGGAACGGACTCATGACTTTCACAGACGGAATTAGGAGGGTGTCATACCAAACGCCATATAAGATGAAAGATTTCGAAGGAATTGATTGCGACGGACTTGATAAGCTAGGGTCTCAACTTGTTTTATGTGATGAAGATGTTCGGAGAGGATGTAAAAACACCTTTGATTTATCATGTGGATTCTTTAAGGATGTTAGTAAGCTTGGATCCAAGTATCGGGAAGATGTCTTTGAGTTTGAAGACCCAAAATACATGCACTATGAAAGCGATCCCGATATTGAGGATGACCTCGAGAATGTGACCAAAGACGAGGTCACGTAATAGCCCATGACCTTGAGTCTAGCTACAAGACTCGTAAATAAAGAAAAGCGCTTCTTGAGAGGCAACCCATGTTTTGTGTGTTTTAATTTGTTTGATTTTTATTTGTTTCCGTATGCATGATTTATTTTTATTGTTGGTAAATCATGTTTCAAATTAAATTGTGAAAATGCGTTATTTTGTTTTTAACTTCGTCTTAATTACATATAAAGGTATTTTGCAAAAGCTAAGTGTAAGGGGAAACCCCAAATTTGTTTATAAGAACAAAAATGATCATGATTCGCCACAATATTAAATGAGCATGTATATTAGTAAATTGTTAGAGTCAAATGATTGTATCGAGTCATAATGATGTTTTGCAGGATTTTCCAGGAAATAAGGCATGAATTTTTCCAGAAACTTAACATAAGATTTTTCCAGGAACATTCTGACGGCGTCAGGAGTTACAACCTGACGGCGTCAGGTATCAAAATTCTGAAAATTTTGCGAGTTTTGTTTAAACCGGAGTCTTAAAGTTTTTGTTGATTCTTTAGTTTTATAAACTCCAAGAAATCTTCAAACATTCATTCCACAAGCATTATATCTTAAATTGATTTCTAGGATTTGTTAATATATATAGATTGCCGCCGATTTTACGCGAGGTTGCCTTGATTGTTTTCTCAGGTTTAACAGGTTATATATGACAAGAAGATGATTTATATTTCTGGAAGGAAAGCTTTCAACGTTCATTTTCTTGGAGGAAGATCTAACCTTGTTGACACACTATCCACATCGAACGAATCAGGGGAGTATTTGTTTTCATTCTTTTACCTAATTTACTTTTACATCCTTTAATTGAACATTGGGGACAATGTTCATCCTAAGTGTAAGGGGAGGGTAAATGATGATACCTTATAGGATACAAATGCACTTGAGTTTGTTTGTTGATGAGGCGAAAAATGGTCCATTTTTAGGGGGTCATTTAAGCCCGAATCCGAATTTATTTGATCAAATATTGCCCCAAATCGTTCCTTTTGTGATTTTAGGTACTTGGAGAGTGAATTCTGGAAAAGAAGCCATTTTGGACGTTTTTGGAGCATAAAAGTGAAGAAAACGGCAAAGTCTCAATTTTCCATGCTGGAACAGTACATGAAGGCGTCAAGAGTAAACTCATGACGGCGTCAAACCAGAAGAATTAAAATCCGTAGCTCATGACGGCGTCACACAGGCCGTCAGAAGTAGATCAAGGCCGTCCGAGGAAGTATTTGGCGGCGAGATGACGGCGTCACACCTTTGTTCTTGACGCCGTCACCCCGATTTTCCTATATATAGTTTTCTAGTTTTTCACATTAGAGGAGAGAAGTTTTGGAGAAACCCTAAAGACGATTTTGGTGCCACTTTTACAGGTTTTTCAAGGGTTCCAAACCCTTGATACCTTGCATTGTAATTGAGATAAGTGTACTTCTAATTCAATCAATATGTCTATGTGTTGGTTGTCTATATCTTGTTCTTGTCTCAATTCCATTATGCTAGGCTAGATCTCTCTTGTGTTTGCTTAGATCTAATGAAACCTAGATATTGATTATGTGTTGATTACTTGTTTATTCTTGTCTTGGATGAATGATTTTATATGTTAGGCTTAAGAAAACTGGCAGATCTCCAAATGGTAACATGCTTGAACGTCTTAAGAAACATGAACCGAGGCGTACTAGGTCTTTATTGGTTGTATTTAATGCATGAGCCACTGTTTACAATCCCTATAGTTGTGCTGGGCATGGTGTAGGAGGAGATAAGAGCTCATAGAATTGGGGAGTTATGTATGCCACCCCATGAATGGTATTAAGGAATACAATCCGTCATCCATGCAATTATAACAAGTAATTAACGTGTAAAAGATATCTAGGGAGTAGTGAAATCTAAGTAAACACATTTTCTCCAATTACTGCTCACAACCTTAGTTTAATTAGTTTATTTTCATTTTTAGTATTTTATTTTGATTGCATCTTAGTTTTGGGTTAGTTGAATAGCAACTAATTCCGCCCACTCTTCAAAAATCCGAGATTTTAATTGCTTTCAAAAAAATATAAAAACACAAAAATAATCATCCCTCATCTTTAGAACTAGTAATTAGGCTCTCTAATCCTAGCGACACTATTCCTAAGCTGAACGATCAATCCCCCGGTACTTGTCACTATACTATACTACAATGATCAGGTACACTGCCTGGTGGGGGTTGTAAGCTTCTCGAGATCCCTCGAGAGGTAAAGCCTGTTGCGATTCCCACGCATCAAGTTTTTGGCGCCGCTGCCGGGGAATAGTTATTGTCTAGGTTAGAATTTCTTTTTATTAGGTCTACTTGCTAGATTCCTTTCTAGTAAGATTTTATTTTTTATTTTTAGGTCTTCTTTAGTCTATCTTATTTCTTTGTGCTTTTGTTCGTAACTCTTTACCATCCGACATCATGGAAGGTGGTAACATCCGTGAACCCATCAACCCACCGCAACGAAGCCACCCACAAAACCTACCACAACCAATCCAACCACCTATAAGGACCATCCGTTTGCAATCCAGCACCGTTCGATTGGTGCAAGACGGGTGTGCATTCCATGGGTATTTTTTTCGTAAACCCGACCCGACACCTTGAAAACTACCTAAAAATTACCAATTCTATAGGAATAGGTGTTGATAACCAAGAAGAGGGACTTTTAGCCCTCTTTCAATTCTCTTTACGTGGTCGGGCTCTTCAATGGTTATTCCAACTCCCCGAAGGATCCGTCTCCTCTTGGGACGATCTTGCTTCCTACTTCTTAACTAGATTCATCTTACCCAAGGAAGTTATTTTGCAACATTACCAACTTAAAACGGAAAATGATGAAATAATGAAGGTCAATGAGATGAATGAATGTGAAATCAAGCTAGGGAGTAACACTTGTAGGGAAGGGCCATGGGATGATGATAGAATAATTAGGAACTCCACACCAACCCTTGAGGAATTGAGGTACCATAAGTTCCTTCTAAAATGCCCTTGCCCCGCAAAGTACCAAAAACACCCATGGATTAGGAAACACAATCCTATGAATCTTAAGGTTCCATGCATGATTGGTCATATGTTTAGAGAACACACTTATATCGATTTAAAGGCACCAATGAACATCATGTCTAGGCTTTATTATAATTGGATAATGATCAAAAAGTTGAAACCTAGGTGGGACCCTTACAACCCTAATCGCATGAGTAATTTTGTTGAGCGGGTTCGAGGGTTACATGTTTTCATTGGGAATTTTGTCTATAGGTGCGACTTTATGATCTTAGAAGATGTTAGGGGAATTATTGATCAATCTTTGTGTCAGATTGTTTTAGGAGAACCTTTTGTTAAAACCTCTAAAATGACTTACAACCATGATACGGGCATTATCACATTCGCAACCCAAGAGAAGAACATTAGATATAGGATGCCCCATAAAGAAGAGAGGTTGAGGATCTCGATGTTGACAACATCCCCGTGATTAAGGTTGAGAGTGAGGAAGAGAGAGAGATTGGAGGTTACGCAAAGAAAGAGATCTATTACTCGAAATGTTTAGCTTTAGGTCCCGAGTATAGGAAGGATAAGAGACTGGTTAAGATGTTTGAGACCGCATTCATTTTGCGGGATAGGAAAACGTAGTAACCCGTAGCCTTGAGTCTAGCTACAAGACTCGTAAATAAAGAAAAGCGCTTCTTGGGAGGCAACCCATGTTTTGTGTGATTTTATTTGTTTGTTTGTTATTTGCTTCCGTATGCATGCTTTATTTTTATTGTTGGTTGATCATGTTTCTCAATTAAAATGTGGAAATACTTTACTATGTTGTTTGGCCTAATCTTAACTCCAACCTAAAAGTATTTTTGCAAAAGATAAGTGTAAGGGGAAACCCCAAATATGTTTTTAAGAAACAAACCGATCATGATTCTCCACAATATTAAATGAGCATGTATATTCATATTTGTTAGAGTCAAATGCTTGTATTGAGTCATAATGAAGTTTTGCAGGATTTTCCAGGAAGTAGAACCAAGTTTTTCCAGAAATTTTCCGGAAACTTAACATAAGAATTTCTGCAGGTCCATTCTGACGGCGTCAGAGGATTACTCTTGACGGCGTCAGGAGTTAAAAATCTGGAAATTTTACCGGTTTGTTTTTCTAACGGAGTCTTATGGTTTTTGTGAATTATTAAGTTTTATAATCTCCAGGAGATCTGCAAACTTCATTCCACAAGCGTTATATCTTACTTTGTTTTCTAGGATTTAGTAACTTATATAGGATGCCGCCGATTTTACGCGAGGTTGTCTTGTCTATTTTTGTCAGGATTTACAGGTTATGTATGACAAGAAGATGATTTATATTCTGGAAGGGAAGCTTTGATTGTTCATTTTCTTGGAGGAAGATTTAACCTGGCCAGCCTATAATCCATACCGAGCGAATCAGGGGAGTATTTGATTTCATTCTCTTTACTTTTTCACTTTTACATTTTTTACTTGAACATTGGGGACAATGTTCATCTTAAGTGTAAGGGGAGGGTAAAAAGATGATACCTTACATATGCACTTTCGCTTGAGTTTGTTTTGTTTGATAGTAGATGTGTAATAAAACTATGAGAAATACTTGTTAGTGCAATTTTAGCGCCAAATTTAAAATTTTTTACAACATTTAGGAGTGAAACTTTAGCCATAGCAAGCGTCTCATAGATAGGAGATTGTATGACTAGCACATAACCGTATATTCAGAAAAATTTTCCACCCAAATATGTGAGGTTCGCCTTTAGATTTGATAGGAAAAGCATTCATTATTAGTGCTTATGAGTGTACCGGTAGCATTTAGATTCTAGAACTTGCGTTAGTGATGCATCCCGAGACCGCTAGTGAGACTACATTCGTGTGGTAGGATTTACTACTTGATAAGAGGCATTAGGATCACCCTTGTGTTAAACCCGTATTATAATTACTTGACCATTTAAGTCATATTACTTGGCTAGTTAAGTCAACTAATTTTTCCCACACCCTTAGCGTTGTACTCATTTTTAGTACACGATACCCCTAGTACACCCCTCCGAGCCTATCTTTTTGTTTCTAACTTTAAGCATCTTACTTAAAGGAAGAATTTGTTACACCCCACTTAAATGTACACCCAAATCGCCTTAGCCTTCCGTGTATGTGCTCATTTTTAGTGCATTATTGTTAATTGTTAAACCCTAAGTTAACTTTCTAATTGATTACATGATTGCTAAGTCGAGTCATATCCTTGTACATATTGTTTTGGGACGATTGGGACTCATGGGGTAAGTACTTATTTTATGGAGTAATGGGGAAGAACATCATTTATTACCCCCATATGTACGTTAATCTTAAAAGTGCTCCAAGTGTTTTGATTTTCTTAATTCGAGTCATTAGATTAGTTAAATGTAAAGTATGTAAAAATTCAAGTGTAAGGGGAATTCTCATCTCCTATGATGTATTATTTTGGATGGTAGGGTAAGAGTGTATGCAAAAAAAAAAAAAAAAAAAAAAAAAAAAAAAAAAAAATCGAAAAAATCAAGAAAAAGAAAAAAAAAATAGGAAAAAAAAAAGGAAAAAGAGAAAAAACATACGGACTACCATCCCTTTTTATTCTATGTTTATTTTATGTTTTTGTTATTTTTCATTTTTTAGCTTAAGTCGAGTCTAGTCTTGGCTTAGCAACGCCACATTGTTCATGTAATTAACCAAGATTGTTAACTCGCCACCAGTAAAACTTCCTTTATCCAACAAAACCGTGTAATTCATATCCCTATACCTAACGTTACAACCCTTTAAAAGACCTCTTTGATAGTTTATCCTAGGTGCTTACGCCATGTGGTGGAGGTTTGATCCTTTCCCAAGCCTATGGTAATCTATTTTGCTATGACAGGTAGTGAGAGATATCTTCCATTTCCATAATGTTATATTACTTTATTACACCCGAGAGATATGAGTATCTAAACACTATTTGTGAGGTGCTAGTGTATGACCTCCGTGCTTGTCTATTGGTCTTTAGTGGAACGATTATTTGTTGTAATTACTTTTATATTAGTGTTAAATGACCCCTAACTTGTCTTTTGAGTAGAATAAAAGCGCATTTGCTTGAGGACAAGCAAATCTCAAGTGTAAGGGTATATGATGAGGCGAAAAATGGTCCGTTTTTAGGGGGTCATTTAAGCCCGAATCCGAATTTATTTGATCAAATATTTCCCTAAATCGTTCCTTTTGTGATTTTAGGTACTTGGAGAGTGAATTCTGGAAAAGAAGCCATTTTGGACGTTTTTGGAGCATAAAAGTGAAGAAAATGGCAAAGTCTCAATTTTCCATGCTGGAACAGTACATGAAGGCGTCAAGAGTTAACCCATGACGGCGTCAAACGCCAAGAATTAAAATCCGTAGCTCATGACGGCGTCACGCAGGCCGTCAGAAGTAGATCAAGGCTGTCCGAGGAAGTATTTGGCGGCGAGATGACGGCGTCACACCTTTGTTCTTGACGCCGTCACCCCGATTTTCCTATATATAGTTTTCTAGTTTTTCACATTAAAAAGAGAGAGAGAAGTTTTGGAGAAACCCTAAAGACGATTTTGGTGCCACTTTTACAGGTTTTTCAAGGGTTCCAAACCCTTGATACCTTGCATTGTAATTGAGATAAGTGTACTTCTAATTCAATCAATATGTCTATGTGTTGGTTGTCTATATCTTGTTCTTGTCTCAATTCCATTATGCTAGGCTAGATCTCTCTTGTGTTTGCTTAGATCTAATGAAACCTAGATATTGATTATGTGTTGATTACTTGTTTATTCTTGTCTTGGATGAATGATTTTATATGTTAGGCTTAAGAAAACTGGCAGATCTCCAAATGGTAACATGCTTGAACGTCTTAAGAAACATGAACCGAGGCGTACTAGGTCTTTATTGGTTGTATTTAATGCATGAGCCACTGTTTACAATCCCTATAGTTGTGATGGGCATGGTGTAGGAGGAGATAAGAGCTCATAGAATTGGGGAGTTATGTATGCCACCCCATGAATGGTATTAAGGAATACAATCCATCATCCATGCAATTATAACAAGTAATTAACGTGTAAAAGATATCTAGGGAGTAGTGAAATCTAAGTAAACACATTTTCTCCAATTACTGCTCACAACCTTAGTTTAATTAGTTTATTTTCATTTTTAGTATTTTATTTTGATTGCATCTTAGTTTTGGGTTAGTTGAATAGCAACTAATTCCGCCCACTCTTCAAAAACCCGAGATTTTAATTGCTTTCAAAAAAATATAAAAACACAAAAATAATCATCCTTCATCTTTAGAACTAGTAATTAGGCTCTCTAATCCTAGCGACACTATTCCTAAGCTGAACGATCAATCCCCCGGTACTTGTCACTATACTATACTACAACGATCAGGTACACTGCCTGGTGGGGGTTGTAAGCTTCTCGAGATCCCTCGAGAGGTAAAGCCTGTTGCGATTCCCACGCATCATTTGTTTGATAGTAGGTGTGTAATAAAACTAAGAGAAATATTTGTTAGTGCAATTTTAGCGCCATATTTAAATTTTTTTACAACATTTAGGAGTGAAACTTTAGCCTTAACAAGCGTCTCATGGATAGGAGTTGTATGACTAGCACAAAACCGTACCATTCAGAAAAATTTTTCACCCAAATATGTGAGGCTCGCCTTTAGATTTGATAGGAAAAGCATTTATTATTAGTGCTTATGAGTGTACCGGTAGCATTTAGATTCTAGAACTTGCGTTAGTGATGCATCCCGAGACCGCTAGTGAGACTACATTCGTGTAGTAGGATTTACTACATGATAAGAGTCATTAGTATCACCCTTGTGTTTAAACCCGTATCATAATTACTTGAACATTTAAGTCATATTACTTGACTAGTAAAGTCAATTAATTTTTCCACACTTTAGCGTTGTACTCATTTTTAGTACACGATACACCTAGTACACCCTCCGAGCCTATCTTTTCGTTTGTAACTTTAAGCATTTTACTTAAAGGAAGAATTTGTTACAACCCACCCAAATGTGCAACCAAATCGCCTTAGCCTTCCGTGTATGTACTCATCTTCAATGCATTATTGTTATTTATTGCTTACACTCTTACACACATCGCACCTTTACAACTCATTCCTTACACTCCCAACAACTTTATTTTCAAAATACACACACTACTCACAACCATCTCATTCTCTACACACACAAGGCTCCCCATCACTTCCCAATCTTACTTATTCCTTACACACATCACATCCTTCCAACATATTCCTTTACACAAATCCAACTCATATCTCATACACTCCAAAGGCTCCCCATCTAATCACTTGCACACTCTTCATCCTAACCATCCATTCCTCTTAAAGACATCAACCTTCAATTTCACCTTCTTCTCCAAGAAATGGAATATTCTCTAGCATATTCTTCTCTTAACCCAACCATGATTCATTTCTAACCCAACTATAGTTAGTTCTCAATACACCCATTTCTCACCCAACCATGGTTAACTCTTAACCACACCAAGGATGGAATATTTCCTTGGATATACCCTTTAACCCAACCATGGTTCACTCTCTAACCTAACCATGGTTTGTTCCCTACACACTTCTCTCTAACCCAACCATGGTTACTCTTCTTACTCAGCCATGATTACCTCTTAACCCTCATCCAACATCCACCCTTTCTCACAAAGGAATATCCCCTTAGCAAATTCTTTATTCCTTGGCATATTCTCTCCTATCCTATCGATTCCAACTCACTTAACCTAACAATGGTTATCTTTTAACCTAACTTCTCAAACTCTTCTCTCTCTCTCTCTCTAACAAAGGAATATTCCATGGCATATTCTTTCTCTCTTATCTATGCCATGTGAGGAATACCTAAACTACCCTTATCCAATTATTCCTTCTTTCTTTCTTTGTTAAATGGTTTTCACTTAAACACTTCACAAAATGATTTTTCATCAAATAGCTATTTGAGTTGGTTGACCTTGAGGATGAATAATGTTAAGGTCAATGTGTGAAGTACAATTGGGGGTTTAGCAAGGTTGAATTCTTAAAAGACCAAAATCCCAAGAAAAATAGTTCAGGAATCCTGACGCGTTGCCCACGCGTCGACACGCCAGGCAACGCGCCAGTCTCGGATTATTTTTTCTACTTTGGGATTTTGGCCTATAAATATCCACTCTGGGCTCTTTTATTCCTCACCTCTTGCCAAACATTCTTTCTCTCTAATTTCTTTTCTCTCTACCCTATAATTATATCTTGTGTCTTAGTTTTCACACTAACATCTTTGAAAGAACACATCTCCTTGCAAGGGAAGAATCACAAGAACCTAATCAACTCTTGTGATTGTGTCGAGGGTCTTCTATTTTTACCATTTCTACTAGAATCGAGTCTCTAGGTTAGGTTAGGGCTTGATTGAACAAACAAATTTTCATTCATTCAATTGTTTGTAAGGGAAGTCTTGTGTCGTTGTGACCAAGCCTAGATCATTGGGGATGTAGTTAGGGTTTGATACTTTCGGGTGGAAGTTGTTGGTTGTGTTCTTTGTGACCTAGTGAAAGTCGAATCACGAGATTCTTTAGGGTGGTTTTCGAGGGCGGAATACCATGGGAATAACTCCTTTTTTGTGAGCATCAATATTAGGGAATACTGGTGGAGTGAATTGTAATGGTTTGTAGTCCTTCGAAAGGATTATATTAGAGTAATAGTATCGGTGTCGTGGATTTGCAACTGAACATACGGATGGTATAAACCCCCATCCTGAACCAGTATGTATCATGGTGTCTCTTTACATGCTTTATATACTTTGTTTGTGTTTGTGTTTGTGGTTGTGATTATTGTTTTATAACCACTTGATGATCTTTGAGGCTTAAAGTTAATAAACTTTAAAGAAGCCGAAAAGACCGTATTCAAACCCCCCCTGCAGTTCTACACACTTTATTATTATTATTATTATTTAAGCTTAGCTTATGAACAACGCGGCTCACTATTTTATTATTCTTATTATTATTTATTTGTTGCAAAAATTGTATCGCAAAATTACTATTGTATACAGATACCCGCTGCAACGCGCGAGCTTCAAAACCTCGTTAGCCACTATATCAAACTAAATTTAACTTATAACTAAACAGCAAGCTTTTTTTTTTTTCTTTTTTTTTTTTTCTTTTTTTCAAATATATGTTTCATGATAAATTATTATGAATAAATGAATGTATGATTATTTGTTTAAATATAGTTTTTACTTTTTAGTTAGACTTAGGGTATCCGTTATAGTAGTTTACGAAAGGGTTTAAAAAAGAATGAAGATGTCCAAAAATTTGTAAACTATAGTAAGCATGTATTTCATGCTTGTGTGCCATGAATAGATCTAGAATATTAAACATCTTCATAATTTAATGCATTACATATATAAATGTTTATAAAGCTTTATAAGGTTTATACTAGGGCCGAGCAAATCCACTCAAAAACCGATCCGAACCGACAAACCGGCCAAAACCGGACCGAACCGAACTGAACCGTCCTTTTTGGTTCGTTTCAGTTTTATATATTTATTTCGGTTTTTGTCGGTTTCGGTTTGGTTTTTGTTTTTCTCATTTTTTTCCTGTTCGAAACCCAAAAACCGACCCGAACGAGTATTCGGTTCAGTTTTGATATGTCTATCGGTTCGGTTCTCGGGTCGGGTTTGACCCGATGCTCACCCCTAGTTTATACATAGTAGAGATAGTTTTATAAAGCAAAAAAAGTTTATAAATTAATGACATAATTCAATTATAAACCTTTAAAATGTTTATAATAGTGGATGCTCTTAGACTTTTAACATCGTAGCATTAATATTAGGTATATGATTTGAACACTCACACTTTTGATTGTGACACTCTATTATATGTATTACGTACTTGTACGATACTTACAATGTGCTTTAACTGTTGGTACAGTTGAGTGTCCAATAAAAAATATGAATGTCATAATCTCCTCCTTTATTATTAGCTTGTCTTCTATATGGTTATCTTTGTAACAAGAACGTGACAAATGAAATATTTCAAATGACTTACTCTTTGTTGTTAAAGAAACATAAAGACTTTTACGAGTAGTATCCAAAGTTAAATAAGATGGTTGTTTAATAGGAATGGCATGAAATATGGTGAAACAAGAAAAGCGACCCAAGAAAAAAGAGACCAAAAAGGAGGAGTTTGGTCGGGATTAGCACACGAAATTAAGCTTGACCATCTACTCTGACCCGGACAAAATTACCTTTTTTTTACAATTTCAATAAAACTGCCGTTTTCTAATTATAGCAACTTGCAAGTGTTTATATGTGGTTTAGTTTAGAGAGGTGATTAACACATCATTTTCTTTTTATTATTATTTTATTATTTTATACAACACTGTAATGCATTGAGTTTAATGAAATAATAATAAAAATATGATATGTGAATCACCTCCTTTTAATTTATAATTAAAAAAAGCAGTTAAACTAATGTAACATACTATCATATATGAAAAGGACAATTTACACATGAATATATAAAAAGAACATGATTAATTAGCTTGTCACAATTCGCAAGACTCGCATAATGTGAAAACATGTCTAGATGACTAGATATGCTAACATAGTAGAACTATACTTAATTAAACAACATTACCCTATATTGGAAGGTGGAGACAGTCCAACGAAAAAATTGTAATGTAAAATTTTTAAAATATCTAGTAAATTTAGTTATTTTTGTAACGTGCTCTCTTAACGATCGATTTGTAATGTAGTTTATAATAATTATTAAAATTTGCCCCCTCAAATATAACCACTTTACTTCACTTTACATCATTTTACATAAAAAAAAAATATAAAAAAAAAAAACTGAGAACACAAACTTTTTCACTTTCACTTTATCTTCACCTAGAGTAGGTTTAGGAATATGCTCTGATTCAATGTCATACTTTAAAGCTTTAAAGCATTCGAGTCGTTCTTCTAAGAAGAGTCCATAAGTACGAACCCAATCAGAACAATCCCAGGCTGGATATACATATGCAAACTTTATGATTAAGAGTTATCTTATGAAAAGCGGTGTTTGGTCCTGCCTTTGGAAGTGTAACTATGTGATATGAAATAATCGCATTCAACTTCTGTTCTTTCAAGGAGTTACATGTAAAATGAGCCCCTAAACTGAAATTCTGAAAACATAATAATAAGATAACCACTTCAAAATGCAATGCCAAACACCCCTAGGGAAATGAATAAAAGCAAGAATATGGCGGCAATACAAACCAATTGGGCTTGAATCATCTTTAAAATTATCTCATTTTCTTATTTTTTTTTAAGAATAAAGTTTCACACCATTAAATTTATGAGGTGTGTAGGATAATTTGAACTCAGAGGCCACTTTGATTAGTCACTTTTCATATCAGCACCATAAAGTTACCCGTTCCAACCCAGTCCTTCTACGGTTGTCGCTTCCTGAGGACAGAAGCATATATAGCGTCGCAAAATGTTTGGATACTTAACAAAACCCAACTTGGTGCAGGCGATGGCGACTCAGTTTACTTCTGGTTTCTGAAGAAGTTTTGTTGATTATATTGGAGATGGTGGATGCCATTGTAACCATCTGAATTGTTTGCTATTTCCCCTGTTTCTATTCTCATTCTTTCAACTTCCTCCTTAAGCAACTCAATCAGATCTGTAATTTTTGAATCAAAAATATAGTCGGATGATTCTTGAACTGGCCTAGTTAAGATAAGAATATTGAAAAACAGTTTTTGAACTTTTAAAAATATAGCAACGATAATTTTTTCTGCCTGAGTCATAGACATACTCAAAGCCTTGAAAGGTACATGAAAACTTACCATCACGTAACTGCTTGCTGTTCCATAGCCTGTATTTGAAGCTTAAGCTCTCTGTTTTCAGAAGATATTCTAACTCAAATTTAGTTATTTGACGGCTTCATTCAGGAAACCTATAAAAACGTATAATCCAAAATAATACCAAAATCCCTCCTGCTCTTCTACACATAATCAAGTGGTGTTTGAAATTAAATGACAAAGAATATTTTTAAGAAACTCATAAAATAATAACAGTGTTTGTTGTATTACGTGTAGCACAACTGGAAGCTATCAGTAGTGAACTTGTTTTGATCAGTAGTGAACTTGTTTTGAATAAATTCATATCAAGTTTGAGATGTTATATACAAAACCGCAAACAAACGATACACACGTTCATACCCTTATAAAGTAATGTTGATCATCAAACACACAGTTTTCTGGTTTTCTATGTGGGGTTGGGAAGCTACTCTATAAACTGCTTCTCTTTATTAGATGAGGCTGCTTACGATAAGACGAAAAGTATTTTAAAAACATTTAAGATGCTACTCTTAATACTACATAGTACATACATGTCCAGATGGAAGTAAGGAGTATTATGAATAATGTGTTTCTCAAACTGTGTATGATTGCTGAATAGTATCGATGTCCATCTTCTTCAACTTTATAACTGATTCCACATGACCTTTCAACGTAAGCATCTCTCAAAGTCTGCACCATCAAACATTTATTCAATGTATCATAAAATAATTGATTTATGTGTATTGCCAAAACTAAATATAATTTCCTTATAGATAGTAGAAGCTTCAGACTTTTATATACATTTTTTTCATCTAAACTATTGGTACATAGAGTGAAAAGAATAGTAGTGAACGTACCGTGTCATCTCTGCTCGGCGTTTTGCATCCTCAACCATCTGCAATGACAAAGTTTCGTACCTCGCACAAGAATAATAATTCTATAACTATCAAGATGAATAAGATAAATAAATCATGTTTAACCTAACATAGTGTTTATAAAAAAATTAACTAATTTACCTTCTTCTGCTTTTTTATTTACTTTTACCATCAAACTTAGATGCAATAATCGCCCTAATCAAAACTGGAATTCCAAATAACACCAATTACCTGTAATAAAAAAATGACACAAACAAAATCAATTCAAGAACAAAAACTTATTTGGTCAACTCTATATCAAAAAAAACATTAATAACTATTTAATCATCCCTAAAACTCAAAGAATAACAAATTATGTAGGCAGCTTTGTCCTCTAACAATAGCTACCCATAACAAATGAAAATGGCATCTTTGTCCTCTAACAATAGCTACCTATAACAAATTATGTGGGCAGCTTTGTCCTCTAACAATAGCTACCCCTAACAAATGATTTGCAACACATAATTAGAAACCCTAAATATTGAAATTAAATTGATACTTACCAATTCTTTGATTGGTGATTCAGTTATTAGGAGCGTATGACGAAGCTACTGTGTGTTTTTTTGAATCAAAGAGATATGCTTTTATAGGGATCTCATACAGATTTTGAATTGGTGATTTTGAATTGTTGATATGAAACTGAAGATTGATTGAAACTTATAAAGGAAGATTTGAAATGGTGATTTTGAATTCGTGATATGAAACTGAAGATTGATTTTGAATTGAAGAAGAGGAGCGTTTTAATTTAATGGGATTGAAAACCTTACACAAATAAGACACTGATGGAGCGTGTATGGTTTTATTTAGAAGAAGGAATTGAAGAAATATTAAAGACCTTACATAAATAACCCAAAGAAGAGACTTATTTGACTTTTAGAAAAAAGATTGCATTGGGGTGCTTGTACAATTGCTTTAATTATGAAATTTTTGAGGTGTAACTAATTTTATTTTTTAATGCTCCTGCTTTAGGGCCCTTGTACAAAACCTATCTTTATTAGTTAAAATAGATATTGGATGTATGGGTGTTTTTAATGCTATTAATGTAGAATTCTAAGGAAAGTAGTATGAATTTCGATTCATGCTAGTTTTTGTTATACACAATGCTTTGGTTGTTGTAATTATGAAAATTGCTTGCTTTAAAGTGTTGTAAACCATGCATTATTTTTTGTACATCTGAATTTTTTTGAAAGAGAGTCATTCCTCCATTATAAGTAGTATAGATTAATGGATACGAATAATCCTCATATTTCTTAACGACATTTGTAAGTTAATACTCCCAACAAGGTTCTAACAAGTACGATCTAAAAATGTTAGTAAGATATATGGTCATATAGCAAACAAGTATGATCTAAAAATAATATTATTCTTGACATATGCATAAGTAAGATTTTTAATACGAACACTTTATTCTTTTTTCCTTTTGGTATTATATCCCATGCTTATATGAATATGTTTTTGTACATAGATTACGGGACAAATGGAGACTTTCCAATTAGCCGAAAGTTTAAAAACACATCTATCAGAATTATTGGAGAATAGATGGTCTGAATAAAGGCAATAAAATGCTTTCACTTTTATGATAAAATCAATAGCGACCAATAATCACTATGAACAATGCGAAAAATCTCCTTTATATGGACTTTGGGTTAGCCTTTTGCCCTTAAGGAAATTGGTGGTAGAGTAAGAGAGTATGTTGATCCTAATTGAGCAATTGATCTAGTTAGTTATTTTAGATGTGAATCTAAAACAACAAATATAGAATTTGACTTAAAACAATATTAAACACTACGTGGAATTTAATGTTTAATCTTAAAAAGAACAAAGTAAACAATTGTTTATCAACAAACATGTGAAAATGTAGAGGGAGGTAAATACGTTACCATTTAAAAACTTTAAATCTTTCGTATCAAATTTCCAATTAAGCTTGTCATAATATGTAAAATGATATTAATAGTATTATGACTAATATAAAGCATATAGTAAAATAAGTTGTCACACAAGTATAAACATCAACCCACAACCCAAAAAATAACATGGTGCAAGTATAAAAGTAAAGAAAGTGCAAACCGGACACGATTATTTATAGTGGTTCGGTCACGGAGCTCCTCTCCGCCCTACTCCACTCCCCGAGTACCCAACTCGAGAGTTACTTCACTAAATCAACAAGCTCTCTTCTCGGCGGAGAAAACCTTACAAACGTCGCAAACACTTTTCGATACAAAGCTAAATACCGGGTTCTAGTTCGAGGTAGAACCAACCTAATATCACCTATACAATATTTCCGACACTAAGCTAGATATCGAGTTCTTTTACAAGGGTACAACCACTCCTGTTATGTTTTATGGCCCAATATAACAAACCTTGTGTTTTATGACACAAACACACAAACCATCTAATCTAGTGTGAAATAGTATGAGTGTTATATGTATACAATGATGCTTCATGACACAAATGTCGGATGGATATTAATGACTAATCTAAATGAATTTCCATTGATAGGAAGCCTTCAATGGATGAAGATCACAAGTTATCTAAGCTTGTTGTGATAGATCTTCATATATGTATGCTTGTGATGGATGATGACTCAAGATCTTTGAGCTTGCTTCACAGGATCATTTCGGGAGTATGCTTACAACATAATGAATGTTAGAAGCATTATGATCATGATAATGAGGGTGATTAATGTATATTACAAATGATCTAATGTATGAAAACATAGTAAAGAGAATGTGTGTTGAAGTGGTAAGCAAATGCGTGAATAATGGGTTGTTATTTATAGCCAACAAGGTCAGCATACCAAGGAACCAAAATATTAGTTCCGCGAGGTTCCCCCCTTGTTGCATTTTGGTTCTGCGGGGACCTGACAGAAAATCGTCAAAATCTTCTAACAAATCTAACCAAAATATATACCAAATCTTTCTATGATTCTAGAGTGCAAATCTAAACAAAATATTCTATCATATCTTCTAAAGATTTCTAGAGTGAAAATATAACTAAGATATTCACCAAATCTTTCAAATATACTAAAGAGATTTGATGATCCATGGAATATGTAAAAATTCATTTTCATTTTAGATTAAAATGTTTATGAAAGTAAACTTCTAAAATGTATATACTAGCTAGTTAATATATGTTTAACAAGTTGTACCATATTAGTTCATGTGTTACTAAAAATATCGAACTTCTTATGCTATTATAGGACTTAAGTTATTATGTCATTAACATCATTTTTAGAACTATATAAACGCACTTGTCTTAGTTAAACACCTAAAGTGCACTTTGTCACCTAATGTGGCACGTATCCTATTTGACACCTAAAATACTTAAAGACTCTAAAAGTTTTTTTTTAACATTCTAAATAGTTTGTTAAGGGGTTTGATCATAATGCCACATAATAAACATGTACGAACCTGTGTTGTAGCATACGAGGACTTGAGACTTTGAGAGGTGTTGAATGTATGTTGAGACAAAATATGATTACGAGTAACTTGTACATTTTACGTTATGTATCAAGTTACATGTTTGTCATCAATCAAAACAAACGAGACTGTATAGATTAAATATCGTAATATTTGCACTAACAATCTCCTCCTTTTTGATGATGATAGTAAAATGTAAAAATTTACTTGTGTCTGTATTACCTTCAATATTACCTTTTCCGTTTACACTCTCATCCCCCTTTTGTCGAAACAAAAAGGGTGTGTCCTTTGAGTTTTAAATTTCATTCATCCCTAAAAAGGCGAGCTTGTATCATCTCTAGTGAAGTTAAATTGTCTACTCCAATTTCCTATGGTTGTTGCATCCCCTAGGTTATTGCCCTTGTTTGGTAGCGGATCCATGGATCAAATTTAGACTCTTAACCTACAACAAGGTTAGTTTTGTGTAACAAATATATATATATATATATATATATATATATATATATATATATATATATATATATATATATATATATATATATATATATATATATATATATATGAGAAATACATGATGAGGAAAATGCACATAGAAATCGATACACGCGGGTGAGCTATGTTAGACTATCTTCTCCTCCTGTTTATCGAAACTCAAAGGTGTGTCGAAGAGTGAGAATGATTATGAATGCGTGCATGCTCTCCCTTGACGGTTGATCCCCTTGTTCGAGGCATCAAGGTATGATTGAAAAGCTACAAAACAAATATTAGTGTAAAACTATATTCGTCCTTGGACGAGTAAGTGATATGCACCAAAGTGTGTATAAGATGTATTCCAGAAATGCTTGACGGAAGGTCCCCTTGCTCTAGGGCGTCAAGATGAACCGAACAAAACAAATATTAGTATAAAAGAAGCTTTGTCTTTAGATAAATATGTCATATACAACCAATTGTATAGATGATGATGCAGTATATGTATTTGACAGATGTCCCCCTTTTTCGAGGACGTCAAGAGGTACCTACAAAAAGAAGAGTAGTCGATGCAAACTTCATCCTATGATGAGTATGCCATATATAACAGTCTATGACGATGAACCTCTAAAGAAATAAAATAAACAATGTGAATGTCATCCGAAAACGAAAATGCCGTATATATCAATGTGAATATGCCCTTGAAGAATAATCTAAGCCACTTTTGTCTATAGACAAGTGTGCAATACACATTAAGTGTATATATGAATTTGAACCTACAAAGAAAATAATTAGTGCAGTATATTTCATCTTCTGATGAAGAAGTCATATACAATAAGATGCATATAAATAAATAATACATTCATAAGCAACTCAAGATAGAGAACCGCGATTAAAAGATCTTATGAAGTGTAGTCTTCCAATAAGAATTATAATCATAAGAAAAATGAGAATATAATATGATAAAAGCCTACAAAATAATGCCTAGAAAGAAGATATGAAGTGAAGTTGTAATATTAAGAGTTAGAGTGAGTGGTGCTAGTGCTGGTGTTGGTTTACTATTAGGATTCATAGGAGGTTGTGGTGATAACTCAATAGATGACTAAAGATTGATTAAGGTAGATTTTTCGCTAATCCATGGTGGAGATGATTAGTGAAGATGGTTATGGTAGGTGGTGGTGAAAACATAGACAACTATTAAAGAATTAGAAACTCAAATGCTATAATGAATAAAAAAAATAGAAAATATGAACTCATGCAATCCTTCGAGGGATATGACTCTCGTAATGCATAAGGCTTACAATTTGAATGACATCATATGATGGGAGAGTGTTGGTTATAACAATGTGTTGAGAATGACAGTTTTGATTAATATATTGTTTGCACTTACAATGACGTGCATGATATATGTCGAGGAAGAGAAGGATGAGATCCTATGATGGTGTTTTAGATAATGAAGTTGTGAGGTCCTAGTTTAAGAAAAATCCTAGACTTCATTTAAATTAGTTGTTGGAGATGAAGAAGTTTGTCAAACACATGATGTGTTTTTCACTTGATGAGGTATTGGTGCAAACTTGTGATGTTGGGTTAAAAAGGCTTGAAACACTTGTGGTTTTGTGAACTAATTTTAAATAAATGGTGTGTACCTACGTGTTGGTATTTTAGGGTGTAAGAAACATGTGTAAGTGTTTAGGAGGTTGCAAGTTAATGAAAGCGATGAGCTTAGTAATGTTTTTACGGATGTTGGTTAGCATACAAAGAACTTCATCCTTGAAGTCACGTAACTCTTCTTATCAATGCAAGATGATAGCATGACGAGGCATGTGGTTTCCTCCTAGTAGGTGTAGAGGATTAAAGTATTGTTATAACTAAATGGTGATGGAGGTGATTTTTGTAAAGCGGAATTAATAATGAGATTTGGAAGAAGGTTGGTTGAAATATACAGAAACGCAATGCCAAGCCTCTAAAACTTAATCTTATATGTTTTAAAACTTAAGTGCAAGAATCCCGTAAGACATATCACTAATCAACGAATAGTAATTATGAGATTAAAATTATGCACAGTTAGCATATAAAAGTTAAAATGAAATGAGATAACAAATAATTTGTTATCAACCTATAAGACAAAAGTGTTAGTGACAAAAGATGTGAATATGATAGAAATCATAAGATGACATCCTATATAAACTTATGACGTATAGTACGAATAGCAGGCCTACTGGACCTGGACTATCTCAAATGAATTGGGCTCCGGCCCAATAAGCATAAATGGGCTCCGGTCCAATCAGCAAAGATGGGCTCCTGCCCCATAAGTACAATGGGCTCCGGCCCTATAAGCACAACCAGGCTCCGGCCTAATAAGCCTAACAAGGCTGAAAGCCCATATCACGAGCATGGCACGGTCCGGACAAACCAGGACACATATAAGCGGCATTCCCGAAGTATGCCCGCGAACCGGACCCCGGTCCATCCGCATCCACAAACAATCGATTAAGCTCCAGACCTTTGCCCGACAAGGGTCCCACTTCGGCCACTACAGCAATACGTGAAATATTAGGAAACCCTAATATTTCCACTACCTATAAAAGGAAGCCTCAATTCACATTCTCGAGGTAATGACTTTCTCACTCATCACAACTCAGACATTTCTCTGACAAACATGAGTACTTACTCTCACGCCGGAGCTTAATCGTGGGGTCCGTCCCCACGGTAAGGCTAACGGTTTACTTTCATTTGTGCAGGATACTTCATCCTCTACTTGGATTAGTGCATAAGCCCACAGCAGACGGCCCACCAAGGACAGCCTGAACCCAATTAAACCCAATTCCAAACTATCCACACTTTTTGCACTAACAAGTTGGCGCCATCCGTGGGACCAGTACATAACTGCATTACTGAAAATACTCACCACGAGCAAAAAACCACGGCGACGCCCTTCTTTCGATGCTAGCCGCCTCGCGGAAGACGAAGGAAAGGGACAAGAGTCAAAAGGTCAAAGCAAATCAGCATTGGGCACGACCCTCCGGGGGCCTGATAATGATCATGATCAATGGTCATCTACTGACCAGAGTGAGGAAGCTCATCCATTGGCGACGCCACGAAACAAAGCGCTAGTCGAAAGTGGAAAATAGAGAGGGAAAGAAGGAACAACCAATCTTCCGATAACAAGAAGAGCGGGGCCTCAAAATGCAAACAACCCATGTTGTGGAGGCGGCAAAACCGCAAAGAAGAAAACTCTGTGGCAGAAAACATGCCCGCTGACCGGGGAGAAAGCAGCTATCCCAAGAAGGACCCAAAGTCGTCTACCAACAAAAATGTCGCAAGCAAAAGGAGCCACGGAAGGCACCCGTAGCAAGAGACTACTCGAAAAAGTCCGCATACCAGACAACGTCCAGCCGTATGACGGGAACGAGGAACCTGTGGAGCATGTCGAGGCATTTCAGCTGACAGCGCGGATATAATTGGAACGTGGCCATTCAATGCCACATGATTGAACACACACACACACAGGTGGAACGCGAGCCAAGGGAGAGTCCCTTTCCGTAACTTATGGACGACAACGAACACCGTATATCCTGGTTTCGGCCTCGACAAAGAACCCAATAAAAGGTGGATATAGGACCCACGCGGCTAACAAAGACTACTAGCGCTACTCGGTGGGGAAAGGTACCTTTTAAACCAATTAGGGAGACTACGGGCGTGATCAAGTATTGATATGACCCAAAACCAGTCAAAAAGCAGAAAGCTATGTCGTTCAACGAGAACCTAAAGAAGCTCCGGGAATGGAAGTCCGCGTCCCTCCCCAAGATGTTGATAGTAATCTAACCGTTGACTCTGTGTCAGAACGGGTAAACCGAAAGGACGTCCTAGCCACGGGCCTAGGAACGTAATCAGGAGTCATAAATGCCCACAAAATACCGGGAACACCCCCATCTCCCACTATAAATACCATCGGAATAGAAGAACAAATCAAACTCATAAAAACACAAATACCTCTTTGAAAAAGATGAAGACGGTGGAAACAGCCCACACACCAATGTGGCATGACATAAACAACCACCCAATGACCAAGCGTCATACAACTATGGTCATAACCCACAAACTCATGGTCTGCCCTGATAAGTCAATCAAACCTGAGTGCTTGGGCAGAATCCGGTGTCCGGAAAAGTTCTTAAATGACCACTAATAAAGCTTAGTCTCTCTTAAATGACGACTAATAACATCCAACCACGCGATCCCACCAATCCCATTTATCCAAGTTCCCCTGAACTTCATTCTCCATCACACTAATCTGCGAGCCCAATTGACCGCAAACCCAAAAAGGAAATCAAGCGCCACAGGTACGCCATAAACACGCGTCTTAACAAAAAACCAGGATTACGCAAAGGGATAGGGTCTGGCTCCGCGCCGAGACCCCCCTTGGATACCTTATCGCTGGCGGCAAAACACGGGCATCGACGCGGAGGGCCAATAAGTATAAAGGAGAAAACAAGTCACGGGGAACCACGGACGGGAGGGATAGCGGATCGATGTACGCACGCTAGTAGGAAAGGGGGTAGAAACCTGAATGACGGGTGTTCTATCATGAAAATGGACATCCAAACATCAAGAGACCCTACCCTACAGCGCAAAGCAATGAGGGAAGGCGAAAAACGCCTCTAATCCCTAAGTTGCAGCCAAGCGCATAAGAGCGAGTACATACAAATGACACCAGGAAGAAGAAAGTGACGGGGTCCGCCCCTACGACACGGTGTAAATTTGCAAATTACCATAACCACCAGCGGCCTTGAGTAGCCCGGACCAACTGAGTCCACCTAAACGACAAGTCCGGCATTAAGGATAGCTACATAAGACTATTCTACAACATGGAAAACAGTCTCCGGACTACGCAAGCACCAGTGCTCGCTAAGCCTAAAATGCTAAAGAGGATGGACGCAGCAAGAAGCATGCTAGGAACAAGATGTGCCCATACCAAAAAGTGAAGGCATAAAGACGGAAATCCGTATCCGCAAAGTATAAGAACACCAGTGTTTCAATAACAATTTATAACAGTCCGCCCCGACGGAACCCCTTATGGACGTTTGTAAATCCTTTGTATCACTATAATGATTTCCATAAAATATAACGTGAAGCCTAGCTACCTTCACAATCTTACAACTACCAATTTTTTAAACAACTACTTTACAAGCGCACATACACGTGAGTAAGACGTATGCACACAACGGGCATGACCCAAAAAACGTTATTCCGTATAACTAAAAGTGTGCGGGACCTCATAACCAAACCGCATGTATGTAAGAGGGATTGCAAGCCCGGTACCATATAAGACTAAAAGATAAAATTATGTATCCGTACGCACTTTTATCAATAGCAAAAGCAAAACACGTGAATGCAAATACAAAGCCACAAATAGGTTAAACATAACCTTCGCGCAAAAACAAGCCGCAAACAGGTGAAACATAACCTTCGCGAAAAAACAAGCCGCAAATAGGTTAAACATAACCTTAGCGCAAAAACAAGCCACAAACAGGTTAAACATAACCTTAGCGCAAAAACAAGTCGCAAACAGGTAAAAACATGACCTTAGCGCAAAAACACAAATATGTTCGTAGAAGCTATACATACACGGCATAAGATAGAATGACTAAGTAAAGATCACAAACGCACCCACAAGGCACTTCGTGAAGTGATCAGCAAAGACTTGTCATTACAAAGCAAGGAAACAAATAGTACAATATGAGAACACACAAGCCGCTCAGAGAAGACCACACACGGTCACAGCATGTAAAAGAAAAAATGGTAAATACAAAAACAAAAGATCATCCCGTGTGACTCCTCTTCAAATGAGCCCGTGGCCAGAATGACAACGCTCCCATTTTTCTCAAACATTGGAAGTCGGTATGTCATCCACAAAAACAGCCTCCAGACAAAACAGGGCTTTGCAAGAAAGTGGGTCAGAGATGAAAGTAAGCATATCCGGCAAAGCAAGCTAACATACAGCGGAATTCTCTCGAATTTTCTTAGCCCTATGATGCACCACGATCAAAGAAATCTCTCCGACAACAAGGTCATCCTTAGGAAGAGTAAAACAAAGCTGGCCCACGTCAGCCCATAGGCAAACCAACTCAAGGTACTCCGCGACCTTGGGACCAAGACAGAACAATGGCATAATATCCTCAATACTAGAATCTTTGTGCGAGGATAAGTCCGACAATAGAGAGAAATCAAGACCACAAAAAGCTTGATAAATATTCAGATCTAACAGATAGGTCGTGAGCAGCAACATCCGTGAGTTGCCTACTGTCCCTACCGTAAACAACAACCTCATACCATTACTAAGTAGCCATCAATGGCTAACAACAGCGCATCCTGCCGCTCCTTGAAAAGGCATTCCAAAGCATCGAAAACGTTCTGCAAAGAATGGGTCTGAAAAATAAAAAGGGGAAAACAGATAAAGAAGACAAAAAGAATAAGATCCGGCATAAGGAGCATCAAAACGCATACCCGGCTAACAGACTATGCACGCTGGCGTTTTAACCTCTCAAATTTGTCATCTAAGACAATGAGGTCACGCCCACTGTTCTACCAGGAGAGACGAAACTCCATGGACATCTGCACATAATAATTCGCACCAATAGATGTGATCGAACCACAAGGAGATGAATGCAACGCAGCCAGCTCTGCTTTAAGAAAGTCATGTCCACCCTTCAATTTCATGTTCTCATTTATAAGGACTGACACATAAACCAAACAAAGATCACTAATAGGTTTCGTGAAGGAGGTCTCGATCTCAAGACAGGACACCTTTGCCCTTAACAATTCAACCTCCACATCCTCCTCCCCTAATTAACCAACAACATGATCATACAGAGACTTAGATTTACGCCTTGAAACAATGTTATGATCCATACCAAAGGAAATATGATAAGCTATTAAGAAATTAAACTCATCAAAGAAACCCTCATCCGAAATACCGTGGGTCTCTAAAAAGAACCCAGGCATAACCCATCGATCAGCTCATGACTGTCCGCGGCAGTGTTCAAGCGAAACACATCCCACTTTAAAAGGAAAAACTTGCCAAAGACACTACGGCCAAGAAGCAGAGAGGACGTGGCCAAAAAGAAACTCACTTTCAAAAAGACCCGCTCGATCATCAACGGCACAATGAACTTCAAGGGCAATTACTCTAGCAGCAGCTAAAGACAATTGAGTAAAAAGACCTGGAAAGGAAGTTGAAAAATAAGTAAAACAGTAAAAAAAAAAAAAAAAAAAAAACAACAGACCTCTCCGGAGGATAAAAAGCAACGGAATCATCTCACAGAAAATCGACTTCACGTGCTAAAAAATACGGAAGGAACATAGGGAAATGAATATATATATATATATATATATATATATATATATATATATATATATATATATATATATATATATATATATATATATGATGCAAACCTTGAAAGTCAGAAAGCATCAAGCTCTTAACAGCAGCCATAGACTTACCAAAGCCCACAAGCTTATTCAAGAAACCACGATCAAATCTTAACGTTTTAGGTGGAAGCAGCAGCACAAGTGCACCAACTTTCACCCTTCACTTTTGATTGTGAGGAACAGCAAATTGCTGCGGATAAACATTCCCAGCACGCTCCTCATTTTAAATACTGGCATCATCCGCAATAGAGGAAATTGGTCCCGAACCATTACCTCCACCTTGGCTAAACCAGAAAGTCACTTTCAACCCGGCATTGCGGAGATGGAGAGAAGGAAACAACGCGGTCGGCAGTAAGGTCCAAACGCTGGAGCTCACCCCCTGCCAGCTTCCTCGCTTAAACACTCACCTCACTTTGATCAGAGTCAGTAATAAAAGTGTACGCATTTAATCCTGGAATAGACAGGAAAGATATAAGCAATAACAACAAATCTGAAAGAGAGAAAAGGGAGGAAGCAGAACCAGCTAACCTTCCCCACGTAGGCGAAACACTGAGTACTCATCCTCTCCGAGAGGATAATAACGGCTAAGGCCGACCCAGCAAAAGAAAGCCTTCGGGTGTCTACGGAGAAGAGCGGGACCCCTGGTAATCGTATCATAGTCCTCTTAACTATACTCACTAGGACCAGGAACGAGGTCTACCTCGAAATCATCAGTTATTCGCCAAGGAAAGATAGCGGAATACGCAAAGGTGTCCGCCTAGAAGCAACGACCCATCCAACCCTTCACAGAATCTAAGGGTTCTGTATAGGAAGTGCCAGTAACTCTACTACGCTTTCCAAATGACAGCCAACCATTCTTCATGAAATTCATATAAAGACGGCGAAAAAAAGTACTAACGAAGGAACATTATCATGAGCGCGGCAAACTATCTCAACGTAAAAAACTTACACACCCCAAAAAGAGAAAGCTGAGACATGAGGATCCGGTAAAACTTCAAAACATTAACAAGAAAAACTAACAGCGGAAGGTGAAAATAGCAAAATCGAAAAACATGCTATAAAGACCAATCTTCTTAGGAGGTGGCTGGTCAAGGGACCAATCAGAATCAGGCAAGATGGATGAATGAACACTGCCAACACAGATCGTCCAGCCTCCCTCAAATCAAATTACAAGTAACCTCCGCAATATCCACCGACATCTTCACCATCATGCCGCAAGAATCCAAGATCAATCCCAATAGGGAAAGGAAAAAAAACAAAAACAAAAATTATATATATATATATATATATATATATATATATATATATATATATATATATATATATATATATATATATATATATGGCTTATGACACATGCATAAACAAACAAAATGACCATGATCAGCGGAACAAGGATATGGAATATACCCAAGCAGTCAAGCTAGCCACACAAGAGAGGCTAAGAGGGGATCAACACCACATCCAAAACCTTATCCACTGCAAATCCCCCCCCCCCAAAGATATTAACCGCCGTCCAAAGGAGCAGCTGTGGACAAACAACAAGTTTAAGCAGACCGAACAGAAAAAATAAGTCTAGAAACATTCACCCCACGCTACAAAAGCACGCGAGCCATGAACGCACTAGACTGGACGGACTTGATGACGTATAGTACGGATAGCAGCCCTATTGGGCCTGGACTATCTCAAACAAATTGGGCTCCGTGTGGAAAACTAGAAGGGAGGTTGAATAGTTTTACGTCATTTTAATTTGTTATAAAAGATAGTTTTAGTGTTTTCTTAGTTTTTAAAATTTAGATTCGATAATATGTGATCTCAAGTCTTGCACAATATAAACAACTATCAATAAGTAAGATATAACAAAGATAAGTAATAAAATGAGTAAGAGATGGAAAGATTGAACCGCGAGACAAGAGATTTATAGTGGTTCGGCTACAAGGACACCTTCCTTGCCCTACTCCACTCCCCGAGCACCTAACTCGAGAGTTTTCTTCACTATATCAACAAGCTCCCTTATGGCGGAGAAAACCTTACACACCAATTTACACACCACAATTTCTTCACACCTAAATTACAACTTCTACATAACTTCTTCACACCAATCTATTTCACAACTAACTACTTCACGCCTATCTTCTTCACACCAATTTACTTCACAACTAACAACTTCACACCTAGCTTCTTCACTATAATCTAATTCCTAACTTTTCTTCTTCACACCAAACAACTAACTAATCACACAATCAATATACCAATCACAACTATCTACAATCAACTATACACAACAATCTTCACAAAGAATAATGTAAGTAATCTTGATGATGCACCAACAACTTGTAGGTGGAAGTCACAACAAATTGTAATACTTCTTGTCTTGGGGGATAGAAGTATTCTTCTCTTGCACTTGAGAGGATGATGTTTGAATCACTTTGAAACAAAGAGTTATGTACTTATGATCAAAGGATTAAGAGAATAGAAATGTGGATCTAGAACAGAAAGTTTAGGAGTGCAAAAGGTGAGAAAATTCTGTGGGATGAACCAGTATTTATAGGGGAAAAATTTACTGTTCTGGAGCGTGGCCGATCCCCTTAATTAATGGCCGGTCCCCTTAATGATTAAGGGGGCCGCCTAAGGAATTAAGGGGGCCGCCCCTTCAGAACGTTGGATTTTCTTGTCTTTTAGTGGGGAATATTTTTCTGGATAAAATTGCCATTTTTGGTTGGAAATTTGAAATTATATATTTATAATGAATTAAACATATTCTTTTAATTCCAAAAGTAATTTTGTAAAAGATATATAATGTTTAATACATTTTATAAAAATTCTAGTGATTAGAAAAATTTCCTTTGATCATGAAATACAATAAACACTTTGTTTATTCATACCTTAAGTGATATGGATGCAAAGACAAATATTAAGCACTAAAAACTTGTTTACGTCATAAGTTTTAGATTAATGAGTTTATGCTTTGTAATTATCAAAACATAGAGAAATTGTTAATATGCTAACAATGTTTTTAGACATTATTTATGTCAACAATCTCCCCCTTTTTGATGATTACAAAACCTTAAACTCATTAGGTCTAAAAAATAATTTTTAGACAAGTATTATTAGAGTTTAACATTCTCTTCTCCCCTTTTTTGTAAAATCAAAACCGTTAATGCTCCCCCTTGATGTATGCTCCCCCTCATTTGAGAGCACCAAGGGAATGAGCTATGGAAATCTTGGCTACACAAAATATTAGAAGAGAACAAGACACATATACATGCAAAGCAAAAATTATGCAAATAAAAATAGATTCATTCAAGCATCATAGAAAGCATTACAACATTCAGTATGTTTAAGGCATATTGATCACAATAAAACAAAAGAAAAGACATAGCCCTATATTGCCTAATAGAGCACTTGGACTTGCTTGCAACCCATGGTTGATTGTTTTATTTGCTTGAAGGAAAACATAAGCATAAAGCTTAGTTGTTAGATGGAGAGGGATATGGAGTGGGGTATGGAGCGGAAGATGTGGATCTTACGATATTGTATCGTGTTAAAGGTGGTATGGGATGAGGACGAGTGAGGAGATATTCAATCCAAGAAATATCTTAACTCAAGTATAGGATTTGTTTTTTAAGGAAGATGCAATAAAGGCAATAGTGAGTGTGGTTTGTAACTTGATCCAAGTTGAGAGAGTGAGGAAGGCAATTGTTGTAGGGTGATGATGGAGGTTGCCCTTTGTTGCATTGTGCAAGATGCATGGCATTGAGATCACAAAGATCATGGATTTGTGATATTTCATCACAGAACTTTTGATTTTCCGTGGCAATGCGGAGACAGTCATTGTGTTGATATGGATGAATTGGGTTTGTGTAGTTGGAATTGTAGTGGGATGGTTGATCAAACTTGTATGGATCATTACAAATGGTTGGAGGATGAGATGAGTGGTTTGGCATGAAGGAAGATGTTTAGCCAATGTTGTATGGTTTGTGAATTTGGTGTAAAGTTTGGGAAGTAAGTGGTTAGAGGTGTTGGGGTGATTTCCAACTTCGTTGGTTATGATGGATTTGTTTCGAGGGCTTTTTCTTCGCCAAACGGGTTTTTCCGTCATTCTTGCAAGCCTTGAGGCTTTTGGTTTTGGTTTGTTTGGAGAAGTCATGAAGGGATGAGTGAGAAGTTTTGAGGATTGAGGGTATTTATAGTGTAAGATTTGTGTGTTTATGGATGGATAAAGTTTGTTTGGGAGATTATGACAAAATGTGTTGGTGAAAAATGGGAAATGTAGGTTGAAATGGGCTAAAAAGCAGAAAAGATTCTGTAAACCCGACTATCAGATGGCCGGTCCCCTTAATTAGGGGGCGGTCCCCTTAATGATTAATGGGGCCGCCTTACAAAATTAAGGAGGCCGCCCATCTGGTGATTTTCAGGTTGCCAGAATTGGGTTTTTGGCAGAAAATTTGCATAAAGGTTGTGTGTTTGGATTAGAATTCAAGCAAGTTCAATTCCTTTAGGCAATATAGCATCTAATCTAATCAAGATATAGCATGCATGCAAAAACACATAAGCAAATGAGCAATTAAGCAACACATAATAAGCAAGATGAGATAAGTAAAGGCAAGAGCACTTAAACTTCCTAAGGCACCTATCTTAGATCTAAGGCAAAGGCAACTAGTGAGTGGAAAACTAGTGATGGAGCAAGATGACAACATTATTAGTGAATTTGTCCTAGTGTGTGTCTATATGCAACAAATGTGGAGTTGTGATTGTTTCGACTCCTAAATGCAAAGAGAAATAACGATCCTAAGAAACAATCCAAAAGATCTCCTTGATTCAATTTTTGCTCGATCATGAATGTCAAAGATACATATTAAATTATATACCTTGACAATTTATGTGAGAGTTTATGCATGATTTTTGGAAGACAATGTTTTTAGCATTAGTCAACAATGCAAGAAAAATGATGTTCATGTGATTCCTAGATGTGAGAATAATTTTTAAAGAAAATTGATTGGGTTTTACAAGAGAGTTTATGCACAGAAAATAAACTTTCCCAATCTTTAATTTTGTGCGAAATAGATTCCTAGACTCAGAAATAAAGAAGTGGACGAAAAGTAAATTTTATGCAAGTATAAATTTGTATTAGTTCAATATAATTTAGTCAACTTGTTCTATCATTCCTAATCTTAAACGCAAGTGGTTGAATAATTCACGCTTAAGGGGTTTTGTGAATATATCCGCAATGTTATCTTCCGATGCAAATTTTTCTATAGATATGTTTCCTTTTTGTACATTATCCCTAAGAAAGTGGTGGCGTATTTCTATATGTTTAGTCCTAGAGTGTTGCACCGGATTTTTACTTAAATCTATCGCACCTTTGTTATCGCACATAATGGGAACATTTTCTAACCTAATGCCATAGTCTACGAGAGCTTGTTTCATCCATAGTGCTTGTTGACATGCCTTTCCAGCGCTTACATATTCGGCTTCGGTGGTAGAAATAGCAAGAGCGGTTTGCTTCTTCGAAAACCAAGATGTTAGACAACATCCCATAAACGTGCAAATACCGCTAGTGCTTTTTCTATCTACGTAGTCTCCCGCATGATCCGAATCCGCATAGACGATGGTTTCTATGCCGGATCCCTTAGGATACCATAATCCTAAGTGTATAGTGCCTTTAATGTATCGGAAGATACGCTTAACCGCTTCTAGGTGAGAGGTTTTGGGATCCTCTTGAAAACGGGCACAAAGGCAGACACTAAACATGATATCGGGTCTACTTGCCGTCAAGTATAGTAAACTACCTATCATTCCTCTATACTTGGTATTATCTACGGACTCACCTTCATCATCCTTTGTGAGCTTTACTTCCGTAGACATGGGAGTTTTCATGGGTTTTGAGTCTTCTAGGCCAAATTTCTTAAGCATTTCCTTAATGTACTTAGATTGGTTAAAAAATATTCCATCTTCTAATTGTTTTATTTGTAATCCTAGGAAGAAGTTAAGTTCACCCATCATACTCATCTCAAACTCATCATGCATGATTTTGGAAAATTCATCACACATGTCTTGACAAGTCGATCCAAATATAATGTCATCAACATATATTTGGACAATGATGAGATTTGGGTCTTTCCTTTTAGTGAAAAGAGTGTTATCTACCATTCCCATGGAATAATCATGTTTAATAAGAAAAGCTTTTAATCGATCATACCAGGCTTTGGGAGCTTGTTTGAGTCCATACAAAGCTTTCTTTAACTTATAAACATAATCAGGTTTTGCGAAGCCAATGAATCCTGGAGGTTGTGCCACATATACCTCCTCATTGATAAAACCGTTAAGGAATGCACTTTTCACGTCCATTTGGAATAACTTAAAATCTAGGGAGCAAGCATAGGCAAGTAATATCCTAATCGATTCTAGTCTAGCTACGGGGGCATAAGTTTCGTCATAATCAATTCCTTCTTGTTGATTATAACCTTGGGCAACTAACCTAGCTTTATTCCTAGTAACTATTCCATTCTCATCTAACTTATTCCTATATACCTATTTAGTTCCTATGATGGTCATATTCTTTGTATTTGGGACTAATTCCCAAACATCATTTGCCTTAAATTGATTTAATTCTTCTTGCATAGCTACAACCCAACTTTCATCTTTTAAAGCCTCATTAATATTCTTAGGTTCTATTGCTGAGAGGAAACAAAAGAAATTGTTTTTATCTTGGGCTTGTGACCTAAGGGTTCTTTGGTTAAGATGTCCTATTATATTATCTAACGGATGTGATCTAGATTCTTTAATATTAACAATTTCGTTATTTTCTAAGTGAATGCCTTCATTATCATTTCCTATGGGTTTTGTTTTACTAACCTCAATATCTTCATCTTCGACTAAGTCATCATCTTCTAAAGGTAATGTTTTAGGAGGTGGTGGTGTTTCATCAAATTGTACATTTAGTGATTCTTCTACTTTCATGGAGTGTTTGTTGAGTATTATATATGCTTTACTATTTTGTGAGTATCCTAAAAATATTCCTTCATATGATTTTGGATCAAACTTAGTGAGGTAATCCTTAGTGTTTAGAATATAACATTTACTTTCAAATACCCTAAAGTAGCTTAAGTTTGGTTTTCTACCTCTTAATAACTAATAAGGAGTTTTTCCTAGAATACTCCTAATTGATACCCTATTTAAAATATAATTCGATGTATCTACGGTGTGACACCAAAATTTTTGTGGGATGGATTGTTCATTTAACATTGTTCTACTCATTTCTTGTAGTGACCTATTTTTTCTTTCTACTACGCCATTTGATTGAGGAGTACGAGGAGCGGAGAAATTGTGAGATATTCCATTTAACTCACAATATTTTCCGAATTGTACTTCGTTATCAAATTCCCTACCATGGTCCGTCCTAATGGCAACTATTGAGCATCCTAATTTATTTTCAATCATTTTACTAAATATTTCAAATTTTTCAAAGGCTTGGGTTTTGTCACTTAAAAACCTAGTCCACGTGTATCGTGAGTAGTCATCTACTATTACTAAGGTATATTTGTTTCCTCCATAGCTCCGCACAGCGGATGGACCGAAAAGATCCATATGTAATAATTCTAGGCACCTAGTAGTGGATAGTATATTCTTTGCTTTGTGACTAGCATGAGCTTGTTTTCCAATTTTACATGCATCACAAAAATGCTTGTCATATTTTAAATTAGGCAAATTTCTAACTAATTCCTTAGAGGCCAAATATTGTATTTGTTGCATGTTAGCATGTCCTAATCTCCTATGCCACAATGTAGAGTTTTCATCTAGGGTCGTTAGGCATATCCTATCCTCAGGCTTATTTCCTAGTTTCATAACATATATGCCACCTTTCCTAATTCCTCTACCTATAATTTTTCCATTCTTAACTATTTCGCTATCCTCTTCGGTAAAAGTGACTCTACATTTATTATCACATATTTGTCCTATACTAAGCAAGTTATATGTTAAATTATCTACATGCTCTACATTTTCAATAGTAAGTGAGTCTTGAGAGATCGTACCTTTGCCAATGGTTTTTCCACGTAAGTCACTACCGAAAATAACGTTACCTCCATTGTATGTCTTGTATGTAGAGAATAGCTTGCGGTTCCCCGTCATGTGCCTCGAACATCCGCTATCTTTGATCCATTCGTCAGGCTCCAAGTCAATTCCTAAACATATTTTGTCGGTTTCTTTTGCCATAAAACACTTTTCGTCTCTTGGCTTTTCAACTTCTTCTTTGTCACTATCACTCCATGTTCCGCTAACAAATGCGCCTTGATTTTCATAACCCGACGGCTTTAGACATTCGCCAATGAGATGATTTGGACTTCCACATCTAAAGCACTTTCTTTTCTCGTAGTTGTCACTTCTATTTCTTTGGAATGGTTTTCTTTCGTCTCGTGATGATCTAGTGAATCTTCCTCGTCTCTTGAAGAATTTTTTGAATTCTCTTACGGCCATTGCATATTCTTCGTCTTCACTTTTGTCACTTGAATCATCATCATCACTAGGTTCCTTTTTGGCTTTTAGAGCAATGGATTTGGTTTGTTCTTTCTTGACATTGACCGTTTCCGAATCTCTTCTTATAATTTCTTCATGAACCTTCAAGTTGCCAATTAGTTCATCTAGTGATAACGTCATCAAGTTCTTTGATTCTTCAATTGCCGTGACCTTAGCTCGCCATTTCGGATGCAATGCCCTAAGAAATTTCCTAACACAATTTTTACTAGAAAATGTCTCATCAAGTGCTTTTAAACTTGTGATAATAGTGTTAAATTTAGCAAAAGCATTATCAATTGATTCCTCTTCCGGAATCGTAGATTGTTCATATTGTTGTACAAGAAGATCTATTTTATTATCTTTGACTTGGCTATTACCTTGGTGAGTAATTAGTAAAGAATCCCAAATTTCTTTTGCGTTTTTACACATAAAAATTCTTTCATATTCTTTGCGTGGTAACGCATTATAAATAACCATTTTAGCCTCATTATTTTTTGCTAGTTTCTTTTTCAAATCATCATTTTATTTTTCAAAAGATACAATTTCATCTATTTTAGTTTCAACATTATATTGAATAGGAGGAAAATCACCAAAGGTAATAATATGCCAAAGATCAAGATCTTTTGATTTCACATATGTTTCGAATCAATTTTTCCAATATAAAAATCCATCACTTTCAAATAGTGGTGGTCTTTGCATAGATTGCCCTTCTAAATATTTTTCAGATTCCATAGATCGTTACAAGTTTTAAAATACAATATATTTTAAAAATCTTGCTCGACGTGGCTCTTGATACCAATTGTGGAAAACTAAAAGGGGGGTTGAATAGTTTTACGTCTTTTTAATTTGTTATAAAAGATAGTTTTAGTGTTTTCTTAGTTTTTAAAATTTAGATTCGATAATATGTGATCTCAATTCTTGCACAATATAAACAACTATCAATAAGTAAGATATAACAAAGATAAGTAATGAAATGAGTAAGAGATGGAAAGATCGAACCGCGAGACAAGAGATTTATAGTGGTTCGGCTACAACGACACCTTCCTTGCCCTACTCCACTCCCCGAGCACCTAACTCGAGAGTTTTCTTCACTATATCAACAAGCTCCCTTATGGCGGAGAAAACCTTACACACCAATTTACACACCACAATTTCTTCACACCTAAATCACAACTTCTTCACACCAATCTATTTCACAACTAACTACTTCACGCCTATCTTCTTCACACCAATTTACTTCACAACTAACAACTTCACACCTAGCGTCTTCACTATAATCTAATTCCTAACTTTTCTTCTTCACACCAAACAACTAACTAATCACACAATCAATATACCAATCACAACTATCTACAATCAACTATACACAACAATCTTCACAAAGAATAACGTAAGTAATCTTGATGATGCACCAACAACTTGTATGTGGAGGTCACAACAAATTGTAATACTTCTTGTCTTGTGGGATAGAAGTATTCTTCTCTTGCACTTGAGAGGATGATGTTTGAATCACTTTGAAACAAAGAGTTATGTACTTATGATCAAAGGATTAAGAGAATAGAAATGTGGATCTAGAACAGAAAGTTTAGGAGTGCAAAAGGTAAGAAAATTTTGTGGGATGAACCAGTATTTATAGGGGAAAAATTTACTGTTCTGGAGCGTGACCGGTCCCCTTAATTAATGGCCGGTCCCCTTAATGATTAAGGGGGCCGCCACTTCATAACGTTGAATTTTCTTGTCTTTTAGTGGGGAATATTTTTCTGGATAAAATTTGCCATTTTTGGTTGGAAATTTGAAATTATATATTTATAATGAATTACACATATTCTTTTAATTCCAAAAGTAATTTTGTAAAAGATATAGAATGTTTAATACATTTTATAAAAATTCTAGTGATTAGAAAATTTTCCTTTGATCATGAAATACAATAAACACTTTGTTTATTCATACCTTAAGTGATATGGATGCAAAGACAAATATTAAGCACTAAAAACTTGTTTACGTCATAAGTTTTAGATTAATGCGTTTATGCTTTGTAATTATCAAAACATAGAGACATTGTTAATATGCTAACAATGTTTTTAGACATTATTTATGTCAACACTCCGGCCCAACAAGCATAAATGGGCTCCGGTCCAATCAGCAAAGACGTGCTCCGGCCCCATAAGTACAACGGGCTCCAACCCTATAAGCACAACCAGGCTTCGGCCTAATAAGCCTAACAAGGCTGAAAGCCCATGTCACGAGCATGGCACGGTCCGGACAAACCAGGACACATATAAGCGGCACTCCCGAAGTACGCCCGCGGACTGGACCCCAGTCCATGCGCATCCAAAAATAATCGATTAAGCTCCGGACCTTTGCCCGAAAAGGGTCCCACTTCGGCCACTACAACAATACACAAAAGATTAGGAAACCCTAATATTTCCACTACCTATAAAAGGAAGCCTTAATTCACATTCTCGAGGTAATGACTTTCTCACTCATCACAACTCAGACATTTCTCTGACAAACATGAGTACTTACTCTCACGCCGGAGCTTAATTGTGGGGTCCGTCCTCATGGTAAGGCTAACGGTTTACTTTCATTTGTGCAGGATACTTCATCCTCTACTTGGATTAGTGCATAAGCCCACAACGGATGTCCCACCAAGGATGGCTCGCACCCAATTAAACCCAATTCCATACTATCCACACTTTTTGCACTAACATAAACAAAGACAACATATTCGACTACTAAATAAAAAATCATCATACAACATGATAGCATCAAGACAAACAATCATATTATGCAAGAGCATGACATTATATGAAATACTTCATTGTGAGATTGTTTTGTCGTTAGGTTTAGACACTTAAGCATATAATGATTCATGCGATTAATTTGTAGGATAAAACGACTTCAAAATCTTTATCATACCAAAAGCACTTTGACAAATTATAAGTGCATACTCAACAAACAAATAGTGTGACAAAGTCAAAAAAGAAGCAAGATGAAAAAATTCATGCAAACCATGTTTAAATTATAACATTTTGGAGCATGTATTATTTAGATCATCCTATGAAAAGGTGTAATGAATGCCAACGAAAGACAAGAGCTTTCAAACATAGATATATCATATAAAAATATCATGTATCAAAATGACATATCATGAGTTAACAAGTAACACGTTAATCTTGCGAAACATCATATTAAGAAAGAATGAAAATATCATACAAATCATGTTAACATTTAGTAGCATGAATGTAAAACCCATATTTTCCTAACATGCTTAAATTACCAAAATGCCCCTAAGCTTAAAAATCACTTAACATGTTAAAGGATCCATATTATTTAAAATTTTGTTTTTGTACATAACTTAATTATAAATAATATCCTAATTTTATATTTGTAAGAAATTAAATATCTAAAATCGATTTGTATTTATTTTGCAACACGAAAATCGGATGAAATTGTTTTGTCAATCCCCCAATCACGAAAATTATGATTAGTTTCCTTCTTTATATTTCTTAATATCCTCATATATCTCACAAAATCCGGTCTACCCAAAATTATTCTCAAAACAACTAAAATAAACCCTAAACGCTTCTCAAAATTTCCTACGGCTGTAAATCAAATTCTGGAAACCCCTAAATATTTTTCCTGGTCGTGTTTTAAGTCATAGAGGCTGGGAAAATTCCTGGTTAAGGTTGTGGTGGCCTTTTTCGATCATTGGTGAATTTTTGGTTCGATTTGTTCAAGCCGAGAAGGGAAAAAAATCATTCTGCTCGATCCACATGTTCAAAAATATTTGTGGTATTTTTTAATCACCCTATATATCATATATAATCTGTATAAAATGATAGAATTGATCCATACATGTTCTATTTATCATACGAATTTAAGTTATCAAAAACCTAATAAAATATGTAATCCATCATGCGATTTTTTTGGGGCTTTGTATACATTTTATTCTGGTCCTATAGGTGTCATATAACATCAAAAAAATATTTATTATAATTTTCGAAACCTGGAAACTTAGTTTGGACTTTATTTGTAATCGGGTTTAATTAAGAAAAAGAAAATAAAAGAAAAAGAAATCGCAAAAGGTTAGGGTTTTGGGTAATCTGGTATAATTAATGTGTTTTAATATTACAATTAATGTTTGTAATGATTGGTAAATTAGGGTTTGTGTTTGGTCAATTATTTTGGACCGAATGGAATAAATAAAACTATAATTGTGCGTTTTGTAATTTTGTAAACTTAAAGGTTGTGTCGGAAATCATAATAAGACCAGGTCTGATCATACATAATTTGTATGAGAGTTAAATGTGTAAGTTTTGTAACTAAAAGGGTTAAATTGTAATTATATATATTTAAATAGGATTTTTCTAACTTGTGTCCTAGGGGCATAAGTTAAGCACACTAAAAGACACCGGGACCTCACAAAAAAAGACATTGGGATCCACAGAAAGTACAGTTTATGTGGATCCCTATGTCCTTTTATGTGGGTCCCGGTGTCTTTTTATGTGCTTAACTTGTGCCCCTAGGGCACAAGTTAGACAAACCAATTTATTTATTATCTAACTCTTAAACAATTAATTAATGTTCTCAAATAATTTTCATTAACATAGACTTTGACTAAGAATAATATGTTAATCTTAAACAACCAATGTTTTCAAACCCGGTCGACCCGGCCGGTTTAGCCGATTAGACCGGTGCCCGGACACAAAAACGGGTCAAAAAACCCGGGTTTCTAAAATTGGGTTAACCGGTTAGACCCGTCGAGTTTTGAGTGACCCGGGTCTTGAAACCCGATCGGGTTTGGTTTTTTTCAATTTTGTAAAATAAAAACAGGGTTGTCCCGGCGGTCAAACCAGTTGACCCGGGTGACCCAGCAAAAAAAAAATATATTTAAATGAAAAAACAGGTTGACTCGACGGTCAAACCAGTTGAACCGGTATCCGGTGACTCGACCGAGTCGATTAAAAACCGGGTTTTTAAAACATTATAAACAACTACCATTAGTGTCCATCGGCCTGTTGTAGCAACAATACTAAAGCTGAGTACACATGTGATGTGGGTAACCTTTTTAATAACCCCAAATAGTGGTAGAAGTATGGCAAATGAAAAAAAAGACAGAAGTCACTTTTACCATTGTCTTTAGAAGAAAGATAATTGCTAAACAAGTGAAAAACTTAGGTCCTACACGCATGGGATAGCATTTAAGAAGGGTGTATTTTGAAATTTTGAAGGGGAAGGGTGGCCAGATATGTCACGCTTAATAGGATCACTGCAATAATTGAAGTCATGCTTTGCTTTGATGATGATACAAGTGTGTACAAATAAAAAAACAAAGTGACATTTATACCACCACCAACCAAACTCTTCTTGAGTTCTTGACCTTCCTATAATATTTTTCTAAAGTAGATATTTACGGGAGTTTAAAGTAATATACTCCAATTTAAGTTAGGTTTGACATTAGTTGATAATATGTCAATCATAGCTGTTGCAGTTAAACATTTCGTTTATCTTTTCAATAATATGTCATCAGAAACTATCGGGTATTTTGACTAAGATGCAATAATACAAGGAGGTACAAGCTTGCGGATGACATGGAACGTAGAAATGAAGGCTGTGAATTCAAATTATGATCTTATGTTCTTTTAATCATGTATAAAGAGATTTACTTCTTTTTTGTTAGACGTGTAACCAATAGGCAAAAGGCATCATATTATCGGTGTGACACAGAATGCGCAAAAGCGTATTTAAATAAACCTAATCCAATGGTAATTAAACAAGGCGCACCTTGCGAGAATAAACCTCAAACAAGAGATAAACTATAAATGATAATTTTATTACACTTTGTTCTCAAGTTGAGTAAAAGAATTAAAGGAAAGTGAAAGTAATTTTACTTGTGTTCTCCAGTTTTTCTTAAAAAGTAAAGCAAGTGAAAATGGTGATATTTTAAATTTTTAGTTATGAAACTTTCACTTTACTTTTGGGGTGAAAATCACTTTACTTATTTTTTTTTTCTTTTTTTTTTTTAATCTTAAGAACACAACGTTAACGATTTTTATAATGCAAAATAATAAACTCAAGCCCTATATTTATAAGAAACCTACACTTTGGGAAAAAGTTAACCAAATTATTCTAGAACAAACAAATAAAGAAACTAAAATAGAATTCACGCAACAAATAAAAAACCAGTAAGGTTATTTCAAAAGTCACGGCACAAACAAGTAACCTCAGTATGTTTAATAGTAGGGTTGCTTATGTTTAGTACCCTTACTTCTACTACCAGTAACATCATTCTATATTCGTGTCTTGATCATGAATCTCGTCTCTATCATTCCCTCTCACTTAAAAATAACTCGCCCTCGAGTTCTCACTGTCAAGGACTTCATCTACCTCGAACACCTTTTCACGACGTACCTTGTTTTATGTAGATTTGCGCTTCACATTAACTAGAATACTTTCATATTTTTTGACACATCTACCACACTCCCATTGATCGACATATGACTTAGAACATCGAGTTATTAACTCCTTATCAACGATCACCAAGTCTTCAATTGCAATAAAATTAAATTTTTTGTTTACCATTGAAAACTTTACTAGATGTGTGATACTCATATTTAAATTTAACCTATAATCAAAATCACAAACATTTAAAACCTTGATGCCTTCGGAATCCATGCTTATCTCACAATCATCTTCATCATCGCTAAAACACATATCTTCTTCTTCACAAGTCTTGAAGGTACCAATATTATTTGTTGCTTCCAACTTAAAAGTTGAAATCTTGTTTTCATGTTGCGAAGTGACTTAGATTCTTTGATTTTCTCAACACGCTCTTCAACATCTTTATACTCCAAAAATTTTCTTCAATCTTAACCACGGTCATTGGTACATATAATTGTTCTTCATATGAAATCATATATCGCAATTCTCTTTCCTTCCCATAAGAAAAGAGATTACGCTTTAAATCATAAAAACCTTGAACTTTGCAACGCCATGATTTTCCCAACCGAATATAACAATCCTCCATGTCATCCAAATAACAAATTATCTCATCCTTGTAAAATTTACCAATAGAGATCGGAACAAATCTCATGACCTCCAACCAAACAAGTTTCTATTGAAAAATTAAAACAATTGACCAATTTCTTTGACACCAAGTTCCTAGTCTCATAATTACCAATAATTAAAGAAAATACATTTCTATTGATTGAAACTCTTGAATGAAACCACTTGATTGTTTGTAGTCGAATCTTCATCTTCATGCTTTCCTCCCATTCATCAACCCACCTATTGTTGAACGGGGATTGGTTGCACTTATGGTTGTCAATAGATCCACCAACGGTTGGATGAATTCTTGAACCTCCATAATTGCTACCCTCGCGATTCTTGTGAATTAATGCCCCACCTACGATACGGAACGTAGTTCTCCTAGCATAGTGTAACAGACGTCAAGTTCATTCTTGGATTTGATAAAATCATAATCCATGTACTCTCCAGACCATAGCCCACGAAAAGTATGGTTTTTAAATATTTACACTATTCACCATCTACGATGCTAACAAGCTCTAGACATTAATTGAAGAAGAACCTTCTACACAAATTACCACCAGGACACTAAGAAGCTCTAATTCCAACTGTAGCACGACGCCCAGAAGCGTATTTAAATAAACCCTAATCTAAGGGTAAGTAAACAAGGCACACCTTGCGGGAATAAACCCCAAACAAGAGATAAACTCTAAACGACAATTTTATTAATGATTTCTAGGATGCTAAATAATAAACTCAATCCCTATATTTATAGGAAAATTAAACTTGGGGAAAAAGTTAACCACATTATTCTAGAACAAACAAAATAAAGAAACTAAAATTGAATTCACGACACAAATAAAAAACCAGTAAGGTTACTTCAAAAGTCACGACACAAACAAGTAACCTCAGTATGTTTAGTAGTAGGGTTGCTTATGTTTAGCACCCTTACTCTTATCACCAACACCCTTACTCCTACTACCAGTAACATCATTCTATATTCGTGTCTTGATCACGAATCTCGTCCCTATCACGGTTTCCCTCTAAGGCTAATTGTAATGGTTATACAATCATCACCTACACCTCAGCGTTTCAACACACCAACTCACCATCACTTTTATAGGCGTAATGGTCACCACCTAAAAAAACAGATAAAAACATATTGCTTTATACAAATACACCTCACAATATGCTCAACATACACTCACAAACAAAAAAAAAGAGCTTGTTTCATTAGGTGGGACCATCGAACCAACTCCAAAACCTCCATTTCGCGTGCCAACCTTATACCTCCGTCATGAAGGACTGCGTGTAAAGGTGGTCTTTTGCGTGTGAAAGGTAGTGACACCATAATGACTGATCTAAACCAAAATGTTGTGATTAACACTTTGTTTTATCTATTGTTCATCAGCATCTTCATCACATCTTTGATCATTCGATGTTGTCACGTATTGTATTAATATGTGCAACTGTGCTAACTCATAAGTCATTTTATGTGCTAAAATTATCCTCTACAAGCTTCGTATGATTCTTCAAGTTGCCAAGTTATACATACTCCTCCAAACACCTCCTCCCCCTCCCCCTGTGTATTTTGTTTTATCTTCTTTTTTAACGATGGGGATTATATTAAGAAGTTAACAAAAAGCTAATAAAAATTATAAACAAATTGCTAGAAGCGGGATTTGAAGGCACGCAGACAAGCTAAAAGTAATCTTCTTATTTCTATGAATATACCATGAAAAAGAAAGATCAACAATAGAATCTAGTAAAACAAAACTAAAAATACTGAACAAAAAATATAACGTTTGACGAGACAAGAAATTTTAAAAGACGCAATATACGAAACAAAATAGAAAATGCAAAATAATTGACGACAAAATATTGTATTATCGTGTTAATAAAGGATCAAAGTGAGTGAGATAGGTACCAATAAGATCCACGCTTCTTCAAGTTGTGACCAATGATGGTGCAATAATGGAAGTCTCACTAAATGGGATAACGAGATGTTGTGTGGCATGTAGTAGTAGTATAATGATAAATAAAAAGATTAGGAGACCTAAAAGACAAGATTAATTTTGTGCCTAACTTATGTGTCACTAATTAATTGGATTTTGAAAAGATGGGCCTGGTTGATACAACTAATGAATTGTTGCCACACATGTTTAGGCACAAAATTATGCATATCTTTTAGGCATGTCAATCATTTTTCGAATAATAATACGGTGATGATAGGTTTATATGGACATCATAAAAGACCCGTGGTTCTAGGTAAGTCAAGCTATATCTCATTGGAATTCATTTGTGTTTGGTTTGACTTCGTATAAATTTATCTTTTGTTAAGGCCAGTCTAGTTGTTCAACGAGGTGGAGGAGCCCGTCACGTTGCGACGAGGGTGTCTGGTATACATTTTGATAGTTGCAACAGCTAAAGTATGCTGTACAAGAAAGTGTGCATAGGTGATACATAATATGTTGAAGCTTTTCTTCTTTTCTTTTAAAGTCCTCTATCTAAATTTTTTACTTGTGTTAACTTGCATTATTATTACTAGGTAAATAACATATCATTATCTACGTACCAAGCATGCCGTATATCTATAATACAATGTAATTAAACAGTTACGTGACAAACGAAACAACATTGCTTTACCGTTGTCTCAATTTATTTATGACACATGGCTATCAACATTAACGAGACAGACTTGGTTGTAAGTTCTATCATTTTCCTATCTTTATATATGTAGATATTGTATTTTGAAGAATAAAAAATCATTTAGATAAAGTTTTTTTTGTTAGCTTACAAATACTCGTACTCTCTCAACTAGGTTTATCAAATCAATTTTACCAGTTGAACTTTGAAATGATGTAGCAATAACAATTAGATGGGGAAAAAAAAGAGTTACCAAGTATAGATGGAAGTCACGTGAGAAGTAAATGAATGATGGGATAGGTGGATATGATTGCACCGGCGGAGTTTGTCTCCTGATGGTAGAGCACCTTGTCCTCCCTTTACCAGGACCTCTCACCTATCTATCATTGGCCTCGCGCCCATAACCGTATTTTCTTATAAAGATTGCTTTCAGTCTTCAATGTATTTACTGTTTCTGATAAAAAAATGTAAAAATTACTGTAACATTTCTGGTTACAAGTAATTATGTCTCAATTATATTTTTCAGTTTCAATTCATACATAGGACAAATTTAACAATGAGAAAATTCTCAAAAGTGACCAAAGTTGAGAGGCTTGCCAACTACATGTCTATGCTACTTCATTAAAAATTTGGCACACGTCTCATTTTTTTTTCTTTTTATTTTTTAATTTTTTTTATCGAAGTCAAACCGGCTTATAGAAAACGTGGTTTTAGTTTTTTGTATTTGTTGATGATTACACATTAAAAAAACAACTGTTACAGTAATTTTATTATTTTCTATTTTTGTATGGCAATATTCTCACACATTATACCTCATGTCTAAAAATTTATTTCACAAATAACTTAAAACGAGGCTTGAACCCACAAATTTTAAAATGTTGGTAAACTCATTTTATTCTATTTTTAGGCAAAGGTATAATATACTATGTATGATAAAAAGTAGAATTGTAGAGATTCATTTGGCATATTTCTAGGCAATGCCGCACGTACTGTTTCGTATTAGATTTCAACTTCTAGTTTCCTTTTGGATTTGTTTATTATAAATCTGTTGTATAGCCATTTGAAGTCAAACTGGCTGTTAAAAAGTGATATAAAAGCATTGTTCCAAAGTAGATGAGAAATAAATTATTTAACCAATTCACAAATATATGTTGACTGAAATAAATATTTTGAGTTTAACTAGTTAGTCTTGATTACATTGTTCGAAGCATGTAAAGATACTGGGGAGATTGTATTGTCATTTTCTTTCACAACGTTTGTCCTTTTTGTTTCTCTGTTTATGTTTTTAAAGCACCAGTAACTCTACACTCCTAAAGCGTTTATGTTTTTAAAGCACCAGTATTAACTCTACACTCCTAAAGTACATGTTTTCCTGGCTATCTATCAGTCTATCACATTATTATTTGAAAATAATGGCATCTGATAAACCATTACAATCAGTCAATCATACATATCCTGTACGTGACATCCAGGAAATAATGGTAAGTTATGGCTCGTAATCTATTACTAGTAGTACTAATGAAAACAGAAAACTAATTAAATCCCCACGAGTATATGTTTTGAAAGGTGGTATTCAAAATTGAAAATCATTAGATTATTTTATTAAATATTAACTTTACAAATAAAAATTAAATTAGTGCTAATACCCTATCTGAAATAGTATGATATCCGCGCATAATTAAAATATTCTGTGCGTAATATTTTTTGGTTATACATAATTAATAATACGCTCAAAATTATAGCGTACGTTGGCTATGAGCAAGCTTTTATAATATGGACTTTATATTTTCAGTCACTATTCTCTATTAAGTTATAAATAAACAATTTTTATGACTTTTTAAATTCAGTTTTTTTCATACAAATTTCAAACGACACCATAGTTGTTTTATAACACTACGTTGTTAGTGGAGAGACAAAATGATGTGGTGCTGATGTTGGTTACCACCACACTTAGTCTATAATAAGGTTGGTGCGAGTGAAGAATTATAAAATCATTGAATCATTGACTTAGAGCATGTTCAAGTCATTATATTGTCAGAGAAAATGTCATTGAAAAACTACTTTAAGCTTCCTTCTACCTCTGATTGTAGATGACCTACCTTGAAAGCAAAGTGCAAAAACGTATTTCGTGACCTTTATACTTAAAACGAACTTAGCATAGTTCCAGTTTTGAAAAAAAATAAAATAAAAAATAATCAAAAGGAAATAACAATAATTAGAGAATTATGTGAAGAATAAAAGCGAAAAAGGACATATGGAAATGCAGAGCTAGTGATATGACCAAAGAATCTGAGAAGACCGAGGGGAAGTCTACTCTCTCTGTACATGAAGATTTGGAAAGAAGGCGTCAAGATCCTTCCCAGCTGACCTATTCACTCCTACTTAAGCCCTCTGGTCAAACCCTAAACTCTTTCAGGGTAATTTCGTAAATTACAAGTCATAAAAAAATAATACAACCCGTACATCTTTCGGCCGACAACGGTTTTACCGTCTAAGAATTAAAGTAGCACGCTACATGGTGCAGTGGACTCGTGGTGACCTAGCGTCACGTCATAATTTTTTACACCATGATCAACATTACCACAAAGAAGGTGTCATCAAACTATCAACTTCATCCCCCAAATACAAAAATATCTCATGTTTAACATAAAATACCACATAATACAATCACTCACAAAAATAAAAGAAAAGAAGTCGGTCTTTCAACCGACCGATCAACTTAATTGTGCTCAAAATGAACATAGACGTGTCGTGAGGTTGGAGGTTTTTAAAGTCGACAAGTCATAGGGGAAAAGAAGCGTCTTGAAGGTCTCTTTACACATAATTACAAAAAATAACCAAAATGTATTCAAACTTTGATATTTATTAGTCAGCATTACTTACATTTTATAAGATGATAAACATAAAAGATGTAAACACATATATAAAACATTTGCATGACATCCTCAGCCTACAAAACAGTCAATCACTAGCTAGATAATCACGCATTTAAAAAAGGGGTTGGCCTATAAGGACGGGGTCTATATGGGAGGTCCCACCTATTTTAATCAAAATATACAAGCATTAAAGCAGACAGTACAAGCGAGGGCAGCACCTTTCTTCCACAAACCCTCCCTAAGAGGTCCTTATAACTCATGCCTAAAAAAGTTACATCTATGTTCACATTATCTCCGAAGTAATTACTTCCATCCAAAACCTATGACCATGCATGATATGATGCACGCCACTTGGATTTTTCAAAGCATTTTTAAAGTAATACTGCTTTTTCAAACAAGATACGACTATTGTATATTGGAAATAAACAGCACTTCGTAGGCGTACGTAATCTACAAAACTTGAGTCTATAAGTCTACTACAAAACAAATACTTTGTTCACGTAGGTTGTTGTTTTTCTAAATAGTCATTTACAAATGTATACAACGAGAAGATAGGCTCCCTTGCGTTGCAGCGGAACCAATTATTATCTAATTTTTTGAAAAAGTTTTTTTTTTTTTTTTTTTCATCATCATCTGTTTACCCTTTTTTTAAATAACATGCTTTACTTATCATTTCATTTCCTATACTACGTGACTAAGTACTCGTTGCTTCCTCTTTAATTTGCTTCTCCTAGAGACACATATACGTAAAGCTACATGAGTAACACTGTTTTACCTTCATCAACTTTAACAATATAAAATAGATATTATAAGCTCATATAAATTGTTGTTGCTCCATTTTCTAGGGGTTTTGGTTTTTGTTCTTGCGATTGTTGTTGAGGGCAAACCTTACTCCACATTGAAACTATATCACGTGCATGAATATGTGTGACCTTCGAGGTTTTTCTGGCTCAACAATGTGCCTTGGGTACATGGGCCAATAAGAGCGAGTTTGTTTTTTCTAAATTTTAAATTAAGGTATTTTATTAGGGATCGCCTCATTACACACTCTTCGTCCTTTAAGGTGGTTAATATGGACCATAATGGTGGCTTAGGGTGGTGGCATCGTACTCGGTGTGGAGTCGGCATGAGTCGGTAAGTCTCGGCAAATCCATTGCCAGTTCTTCGGCAAGCCAAAATCGGCAATGTAATCGGTGAGATATACCGATTCGGTGAGAACGTTTGAAAGGAAACAATGACCGTTGCATGCTTTAATTATTAGGCATGCTTTAATTATTAGACATTGCCACTAAAAAACTAATTTTAGGCATGTTTAGTCAAAAAAAGTGTTACATGCTTTTTATAGATCAATTAAAATTAAACTTCATAAACCTTTAGGCAACGTTGTCACCCCTTAATCAGACTAATGTAAAGTTTGAAATCACTGTAGAAGAAAAGCAATAAAAAAGATGTAAAAAATTATTTGTTTAAACTATGATTGCTAAAAGATTATAGATTGACAAGATAGCTTCTCATGCAAACTCTAGCAATGGCAAATGAGTAGACAAAATGATTATATATCGCCATGCTTTCTCCTCTTTGATTATATCTAATCATCATCATCATTAGTATCATTTGTAGCCATGATAATCATCATCATTATGCATTCTTTCAATTCAATTTCCTTTAACTTTCTTCAACCTGGGATGCTGTTTTATGTTTGCCAAGAGTGGGACATGCAACCCATAAAAAACTGAACTATGCCATAATGTCTTTGACATGGATGGGTGGACTACAATTATTATAGTCTTATAGTTTTGCTATCTTCATCAGTATGTTCCCTCATAGCTAGATACTTAATAGTATAAAACTGTGTATATATATGTATGTGTGTGCATCATTGCATGACATGATTTATGTTCAAGATTGGTGTATAAGTTGCCCTAATCAATAAAATTTCTATATATTCATCATGATATCTTGTTGAATATTTATACTTTTCAATATGCAGATCTCATTTCTACGAGTAATGTTATACTATGTTTTAAGAATTAATCTTCATTAACAACGTGACAAGAAACCGAGAAAAATAACAATACGTGACAGCACAAAGAAACTTTTGATAAATGCTCTTTCTATTTCTCTGTAATCTTTGGCTCCGCATGCACATTGCTCCTCACCAGGTTGCTTTTTATTGTCGTTCGAAAAACAATACGTGACAGCACAAAGCATTGAAAAATTTAAGAGTATAATTTATTTTTGTTGATATATACATCTTGGATATGCATTTAACTATGGATAAAATCTTTAAAAAAAACTCAATGTTGTTGTATCGTAAAGTCGTTGGTGTGCATGTTCTATTATGTGTTTTTTCTAGGGCTTTAACAAAAATTATTTCATTCAAAAAGAACTTTTAAATAGAATGGAAACATGTCTAGGCAATAACTGGTGGATGAAATAGGTGATGATTGTTTGGTTTATCATTATGATTACTCAACTAAAACAATGTTTGATTCTTAGGAGTAATTATTTTCAGCTGTGAAATGTGATGGGGGATACTATAAGGATGACATGATTAAAGCATGATAATTCTGTGCTTGAAACTGAAACAAATTGAGAGAATAATGGCATGCCCTTTCTTGATGACCCAATTCATCTACCGATTAGATTTATATAAATGTAAAAAGTTTTTTATGCTATGTAGTTAAGTAGTTAATTAACCAGTACTTTTGAAATAATTTTGATAGAAACCTTTATGTAAGCTATACAAGTGTATCAAAATTGTTTGACATGAAAAACAACTGAGAGCAAAGAGTTAAAAGTTACTAAACTACATGGATATCATCAATGAAAATAAATATTTCAAAAAAATTAAAGGTTACATTTAAAACCAACATATATAGTTTGAAACAAGGGATAAAGTGCCTGCCGTAACGCGGTGGGACTTTTTAGGGCAAATTTTTTTTGCTGCATGTGTGGTGCTGTAATCATCGGAAAGAAAAAGTGCTTCGGTTTTGTTGTTAAGTTATGTATGCATTGTGGGTGGATATACCGAAATGATAGTACTCTTTTATATTTATATATATATTTTTTAATTTTTGTTTCATTTTTTGTTTGTTTATAAACGTGTTACCAATATATATAGAAGTTGTGGTATAATTTGAGCTTATTCAATATTTTTTTTTGGGGGTGGGTGGGTATACTAAATACATATTTCTGGGCTTAGGGTGTGCAAGTTTGCTAGTTACTATAATTTGGTATTTATCTTGCCCTTTTTTAAGCTCACTGTAAGGCCCAGAAAATAACGTTTTATAATTCTAAAGATGGTCGGTGTCAACACAATTAGTATATATAGAGAATGAGTCTACTCTAGTGAGGAGCTCAAGCTTATCTCCCCATCTACTCCAAGATGCCTCATGTCGTGGTTCAAAGTAATATTTTGAATTCTTCGCAATTTAGGAACCTTAGGTAACGCTTAGTTGTATAAAAAAATTTCTGTTTTTCCGTTTCAAAATTCCTTGAGAAGAGAATGATTTTTCTTTTTTAAAGAAGAGTTGAGAATTTTGGAAACCCGTTTAGTTGGAGTTATAGTTTTCCTTTAAAAAAAAAAGAGAAGATTGTGATGGTGGGCGGCGATGGTAGGCGAAGATGGAGGTGAAAGTGGAGGATGGAAGACGGTGTGATAAGAGTATGGTTAGGCTGCATGCAGTAACTGACAAGCAATCGATCACTCGCCCCAAATGATCGATTGCTCCTTATTGTGGCACAAATAAGCAATCGATCAATCGCTTTATTTTTTGGATGCGGGTCGCAAATGCGATCGACAATCGCTTTCCTTTTTTTCTTTATGTGTGTATTTAATTAATTATAAGAGGTATTTTTCTGAGGGTATGTTTTTTGTAGTGTAAGTCGTCTTACTGGGGCACACAATCGCCTGAAAGTCGCTGGAGAGAGAAAGCTGATGTGACAGTAAATTGGGAGAGATTGACTCTCATTACTGGAGGCAGCCTTAGAATGATATTGCGAAATAGTGTGTTTTATTTTAGAGAGGAAAAAAGTGAGAAGAGCATAATGGGGTTTCTATTTTTTCTATTCAAATTTGAAAAGTGAAAATTTCACCTTTATTTTATTTTATTTTATTTTAATTGTTGAAAAAAGTTGCGTCTCCATACTTTTTTCAAGTACGGGTATGTAACTAAAAAATCATGTATACGTAGAAAATACTTAAATATATTTGGAACCATGGTTAACTTGTTTGTAACGGGCATGATAGACGATAACAATTACTAGTATAAGTTTATATAACTAGTACAGTATTATTGTATTTGTATTAACTAAATAAAACCTCCTCTGAATATTTCATTAAATATTACTCCCTCCGTCTCAAAAATATTGTTCATATTTCATTTTTAGGTTGTCTCAAAATTATTGTCCACTTTCCATTTTAAGTAAAAACTAGGGAATATAATAAGGGAATATTATCTTTGGTAGTTAAAAACTAAAGTGCTCTTACTTTTATTAAACTTTGTAATTCTTGTCTCCTGACAATTATTTTGAGACGGAGGTAGTACTCCGTATACAGCTATCAGTAGAATTTATTTGGCTGCATAGAAAAATAAGAGATTTTTTTGGTTCAACTTCACATACTCAACAATATAGATTATCACATCTAATTTCACTTACACTTTTATTTGTTACTAACTACGGAGTATTAAGTATTTAAAAAGTGAAAAAGAAAAGGAAAACATACACAGTAATTGAAAAGTGATGATGAGAGGGAGAGTTGACCAAAATGAAACATGAAGATTTTTGCTTGGAATGGACTCATTCACAATTAGACAACTTTTACTTCTTCTCAGAATTTGTTCTTTTAAACAATCATCAAACCCACTTTAAGCCAATCACAATAATCATGCCACTCATTTTTTCCCATTTAATCTACTGGTCAATATTAAATATGGGTCGTACTATTCTAACGGGGGACAAAGGTGTCAGGGCCTTTGTCTCCCTTTTGTCCCCTATTTTTTTCCAGCGTAGCCCAGTTTCTGTTCCGTATTTCTGACAGTTTTAACAGTTTGACTTATTAAACTTTATATTTTTTGTTCCGCACTTTCAGGTTTATAGCTTTTTGATATAAACAAAATTATAAAAAAAAAAAAAAAAAAAAAAAAAAAAATGGCACAAAACGCCAAAAAAGTCAAACCCCCGTTAGAATAAAAAAAGGACCCCCGTCCTTATAACTCAGGCCATTAAAGATAATATGGGAAATATTACAAATGATTGTTATAAATTAATTAATTTATATCTTTGTAAGAAGAAATGCAACTTTATATCTTTTGTCAACGATCACTAAAAAATAAATGCTCATTGCTCACCGCCTCAAAAAGCACCACACTGCTCCACGCCAAGCATACCATTTGTATTTTAAGATTAAGCATGTTAGTTTACCCAACCCACGTTGTGTGAGAGTTTTTCTCAACCAGATGATAGGGAGTTTAAGTCATGTGTAATAAATTCTCGGTTTATATTTGTGAGATAGTTAGTTGGTTTTTGAAAAAGAAAAAATAATAATGACCAAGAAACAAAGACTTATTGTAATCTGTAACTAACTAGTGGTTGTATAGTTTTGTGAGCACAATGTTACACTCTGTTCTCGAGTTAAATTTAAGAGTGAAATGTAAAGAAAATGAAAGTGAAGAAAAGAAATGGAGTGGAGATGAAGAAAGCTAGAGATTTTTTTGTATTCTTGAGTATCAATAAAATGGGAAGAAAGAAAATAAAAGAATGTATACATTTACAATCATGCTCTCACAAAAATAAAAAATAAAAGAAAGATGCAAGGATGATTTGGTCTTTCTACTATCAAATATTTTGTCTCTTTCACTTTGATGAGTCAAAAATCCCAATAGTGCTCTTTCATTTTCACTTGCAGTCACTTTTTTTCTTTGGCAAAAAAAAAACTCAAGAATACATAAAAAATTTGTTTTACTCAATTCCTTTCATTTTCCCCCTAAAATATAACTAGAGAACATAGTGTTAATCTCCACTGATCTGTCACTCAGCTCTTTGATGGTGTGTATCATATGTACATATTGGGCTGATGAGTGTACTACACAACTGGGATATATAAGTCCAATTATATTGGGCCTATGTATGCTTATGGGCAACTAATCCCCAACAAAATCTATCCTTATAAGAAACTTGGCATCGTATGTTGCGCTGAGCCGCTAACAGAAATACGTATAGCACGAAATAGTCCAAATAAAAGAAAGGCTGAGGACGATGCTTGTGAACCGTTCCTTCGGGACTATAAAAAAACTTGCCCGAAGGAAGTATTTCATCTTCGTGCCGGGAAAGAGTTTTATACCAGGTCCGATAACCTTAAGTGGAAGTTCAAACCTTAGATCTCTGATATATAGGAGACTGTTAGTATAAATTAACTTTTGGTAGATAGTATGGCTTGACAATGTCGAGCTAAGTCTATCGTGAAGTTTACTTAGGGGCTCTCTCAGCCTTGCCTATTGAATCTGATTTCCTAGCGACTGTTCCCGTTTTTATTTTTTTCATGCATTATTTCCAGCTATGGTTCTGATGATGCTCCCTTATTTAACCCATTCAATCCATCTTCATCCTAGCTAGCATCCTATAGATTGACTATCTCCCCGCTGACTGCACTGCAGCAGTATTCACAGTGAATGGTTAGCCGGAGAAGGGGGAGGGAATAGTGAAATTCATATTGTTACAGGTTTCTGTGTTTCACAAGTACCAAAACACTTTTTTGTGCTATGACTTGACATGTTTATTGACAAACATGTACAAAAGTTACAAGCTAAGGAAACACATGATTCAATGTTGTAAAAGTATTAATTTCATGTGATGAGCCTAAAATATACTAATTACAGAACATCAACACCATTCATTCATTACTCATAGCACTAAATATGACCATCTAGCTGCAGAAAACCCACAGGCATCCATATCTTTAAAGTTTAAAGCATATTTAATCGCAGAAAATAAATGTATATAGAATTCCAACACAGATTTATAAACTCAACAAACTCTATAAACTCAAAGCAACTAAACTCCCCATTAAGTTGTTCAACGATCTTCAGACTTCAATAAAAGGCATTTCATTCTACTGCAATCTCCTCCTTATGGATCGAGACTCTCCACTGTTGACATCCGAAACCCTTGAACTTGACGACTCACATCTTCTTCTTGAAGTTGCCGACACCATTGAATCTGTTTCAGCTGTCTGACTTTCAGACTGAATAATACCAGCCACACTCGACATGGAATGCCTATCAATCAACGGGATATCTTCTTGATTCGTTTCACTAGGATGGTCCCGTATATAAGACTCCATAAAACCTTCTGCAGATGTAAGGTTAGGAATTGAATCACCAGGTTCAGTATCACCCGGACTGATCAACACTGCGTCCACTGAATCATCTGGTGTATCTCGACCCCTTCTCATCCCTCGGGTCGTGAAAATCCTATCTAACAAAAAGGTACTAGGGACTTCCTGCGGATTGTCAGATATGGTATCACGAGTAAGATCAAATCTATTATCAATCCTTCGAATCATATCAAACATTGGCCCATTGTCAATAAGTACGCTTCTTTGAAGAGACTGTCTCCAACTCTCGATCCTATTAGCTTGTGGCCTACTAGGAATCTTAACACTCGTATCAGAATCCACCACCTTACTCACACGAGATTGATTCCCACGCGTGTATATTGGCGTTATAGTTTTCATCGTCACCTCACCTTTACATATAGGACACTCTTTCAAATCACTAGAATGAACAAACAACCATCGGTAAAGACACGCCCAACAAAACAAATGACCACAACAAGTAACAACCGGCTCACTCGCTAAATCCAAACATATGTTACACTCAAAGAAACTACTCTCCTCTCTACTTTTTTCGCTCGTTTTCACAATCTTTGAAGTCTGTTCATCACAAGTTAACCTCATTCGCTGAGAAACGACATCGCGCATAGACTGTTCATCACCAGTTAACCTCATTCGCTGAGAAACGACATCGCGCATAGACCCGAGTAACCACTCATCAAGGCTCGTAGTATGTGAATGATCATTAGGCATCATATTAAGATCAAGATTCATTGCATTATGTCGTAATCGATCACCCATTAATCATATAACAAAAACACAAAATACCCAATTCAAATTTCACTCCAAACCCTAATTTTTTCACATCAAAATTCCATCAAGAAAACACTAAATTTTGAAAATTAGACCAAATAATCAAAACCCTTTTCAATTCTAATCAAGATTCAATGAAACAAACATCAAAGTTGCAATCTTGAGACTAAAATTAAACATAAAATTTGCATAAACATGAATTAGAAGATGAAAACCTTAATTGAGATGGGTTTGATTGGATCATCTTTAACGTAACAGTGATTTGGAGTGAGTGAAAGACCCCCAAATTTTTTAGTCAATTTTTATTATTTTATTTTATCGTTGAGTTTGTTGGAATACTTAATTTAAGTGAAATTGTATGGAAATAATCCTTTGTATTTCGATAGAGTAATGCTATACAAACCCTTCGTCACATAACAGTGGTGTGGTCAAATTATACAACTCGTGATGCACACCGTATAAATTAATGATGCGTTCAATCATTGGATACCCTTTTTATAGAAGGTTGTAGATAACTTGTCCCATTTCAATAAGATGCTTGAGTTTAAAACGATGAGTTTTGCTAACGAGTGGACAATGAGTACAAGTTAGCGTGTAATTCCCTTGTGGTTACGGAGGTTCACCTATGCTGATTTTCAGCTATCCAAAATGGGTAGTCATCGTGGGATTAGTCGGTTAGGGGTTTGGCAGTGCACCCCTCACCCCATCAACCTTCACTCACAAACAACCAATCCCTTTATGCCACATCACCCTCCCACTTTTCTCTTCACTCACTCACTTTTTGTAGGCATCACACCCCTCACCCTTCACTCACTTGTTTTTTTGTCTTCTTGTGCCCAACGGTCGAACTTTTGCTTCATCTCTTGTGCGGTAAAGCTTGCCGCTGCAGTGGACACCGCAGTCACCCCGCACCCACGGCGGCGGTGTTCCTGCAGGGGAACCATCCCTCACCGCATGCTACCGCACCCATTGCCAACCCCCTTAGCAATGTCGAGTCGAAAACCCATGTTTACCACACAAAAAAAAAAAGTTAGCGTGTAATTAATAAACTCAAATTTTCTTATTTAATTAAAAAATGCATTCAATACGCATTAAATGAAATGATAAATTACAAAATCTGAACATAATTTTAGCTTAAATGAACAAAAATATTACTTTTATTAACACATTAATATGTCCACAGTGGTCACATGTTAGCAAAACCCATGATGGGATTAGTTATGTTGAGTCTCATAAAATGATTTATTTTGAATTTAAAACAAAGGAGTCACTAATATTTGCGGCTAATGATTTGTACACTCTAATTTTTGATTTGTACATTCCAAAATGTGCTTTAAGCAGTTATACATTTATCATATGCTGCTTTTGAAGATTGTATATTAGAGTGTGCGGATCAAAAGTAACAGTGTGCCAATCAACACTCAATATTTATATGAGATAACATGATTAGTCATGTTGAACTCAACATTAAAGGATCTCAATCCTTTGTGTTTAGATGGGTGATGCTTGTAACTTTGTTTAGTTATAGGGGTACGATATGGATTGGGTTTGCTGGTTCTTATTATTCGGACAATCGATTTGAGATTTGGGCAACTGTGACTCACATATACATGGCTTATTAGATTACTAGGCGAGTCCTCGTACTTAAAAATGGATTTTCTAACAATAAACAATTATAATTGTGATATTGTGGTTAAATATTTCGTGTAATGTTTAAAGAATAATATGTGATAATTCAACTAAAAAAATCTTTAAAAAGTATTTAAAAAAAATATATAAAAGCATTTAATGAAACTGCTAGAAGTTATAACTAAACAACGACACTTAACCCATTAGACAAATATTAAAACAAATACTAACACAAAATAATGTAAATGAGAAACAAAAATACTGATTTTAATAGGTTAAGAGTTAATTTGTAGTATTACTAAACTTTAAAAAAAAAATAATAAAAAAATAATAATAAAGGTTTTTAAAAGTTAACATGTTATATTACTAAATTTAAAAAGAATCACTGTAAAAGTTAATAGTTTAAACTAGTGGGCCTCTGCTCTAGCGGTATAGGGGTTTTACCCTCCTAGGCAAGGTCTCAAGTTCGAGTCTTGTCTAGGCCGATAGAGATTTCTTCTCGCATGCGTAAAAAGAAGGGTGTCATTGCCTTCTTAGATGGATCCAACCTAGTTGTGCGGGCTCGCTACGCCTTCTGAGCTAAGGGTCATGTTGTTAGATGATTAGTATTGAGTATTTAGGCCCGTTGGCCCATATTGTATCTTATTTATTCATTCACATGTACCGAACTTATTCATTCAATACATACGGTTCTATTATTCTACATGGTATCAACCCTAACCTCGATCTACCCTACTGCTTCCGCAATCTGTTTTTTTTTTTTTTTTTTTTTTTTTTTTTTTGGTTCTCGTTTAACAATTTCTCGACCAAGTGTGTTGTCGAGGTGTGTTTAAGTGTTTGTCGACCGGGTGTGTTGTCGACTTGATTAATATAGTTACCTAGTACTGATCTTTATTATTGGTGGAGAAGAGAGGTTTGTCGGTTTACTTGTTTTTAAGTTTTTTTTTTTGGTATTCATTAAGCAATCAATACAAAGCTTTGGACCAATTATTTGATTGGTTGAGTCAAATCCCACCTCGTACCTACTTATGATAGCAGATTAGTCATACTTTTGATTGTATATTTATTCACTTTGGTGATTGTTGTGGTACGTGGCAAACAAAAGCAAAGAGCAGACATATACACGATCGACATCATTAGAATATTTTAGTACTGTTCTATTCACATCCTTAAACCCTAGCAATAATATACTGTTTCAACCATGACTAATGATACACCTCCCCCCGCACCCGTCCTCACTTTATCGGATAAACTTATGGCTATGAATCACCTAACCACTTTTGTTCCCATCAAACTTGATGTTGATGAGATGAATTACTCCCAATGGGTGTATTATTTTTCTCACCTTTGTCATGGCTATGGCATCTTGGACCATCTTGTTGATCCACCCGAATCCTCCTCTGCTCCACCTTCTTCACCATCAACTAGGGATCCGGAATGGCTAAAGGTTGATTTCATTATTCGGTCTTGGATCTTTTCCACACTTGCAGTGAATCTTCAAAAGCGGTTGGTTGTTCTTAATCCCCAAACAGCCAAAGAGGCTTGGGTGTCTCTTGCAACGATTTTTCAAGACAATAAACGCCCAAGAGCTATGGCTTTGAAGGCGGAGCTACGGAATTTGAAGCTTGGGGACTTAACAATTGATGCATACTTTCAGAAAATTGAGTCAATTGCTTCCGTGTTAAATGGTCTTGGCTCTCCTCTTAGCAATGACGATATTGTTACGTTTGCACTTGAAGGCTTGCCAAACACGTATGATGTGATTTCTACAGTTATTACTAGTAGGGAACCCTTTCCTGATCTCAAGACGGTTCGTTCTTTATTGACCACGCAAGAGATGCGTATGAAATCTAAGGTTCAAGACCCGCTTGTGGCTGCTACATCTGCTTCTCCTATGGTTCTATTGGCAAATAATAATGCTCGGCGTTCGTCTAATCCTTTGGAAAAAGTGAACAAACCTTATTTCCTTTTTCCTAAAGGTCATTGTCGTTTTGGTGAGGCATGTCGGTATCTTCACAATGATGTTCATGGTAAGTCTACTTTACTCGCTCGTACTTCCGGTTCATCATCTCCTATGTCGGATATGGATACCTTGCGACAATTGTTGGCTAAGTTGGGGTTTACCTCTACGCCTAGCCAAACAACTCCTCCTGTTGCTTATACTACCAATACATCTCCTGTTGCCTATACTATGAATAACCGTCCTTATGGACCGGCTCAACTGCAATACCAACCCCAGCCTCTCTATTCGGCCCATGTGTTTCCACAGGGGGTTCAGGGTTTACCACATGGGACAGGTCATAATGTTGCTCAAGGGGTTCACGGTTTACCACAGGGGGTTCAGATTGGGGTGACAGGTTTGTTTCCACAGGGGGTTCATGTTGCGCAGGGGGTTCCGTTTGCTGCAGGTTCTCAGCCGTTGCAGGGGGTTCAAGGTCTCTCCCAGGGGGTTCAGTTTACAGGTTTACAACCTGGGGTTTAGTTCGGTCCAGGTATGGTTCAGCAAGGGCCATCACCAGTCGGTTTTCACCAAGGTCAACTACTAGCATCAGGTTTACAGGGTTCGAGTCAAGAGACTCTTTTACCAAATGCTTTTAATACCACCACTCTTCAGGAACCGGCTACTGGCAACTGGAATATGGATACAGGTGCGAGCTCTCACCTTAATGATTCTATACATAGTCTTAGTTATATTCTTAATGAGTGCATTTATCCGTCTGTTGCGGTTGGTGATGGGCGTTTCATTCCCGTCACTAACTCTGGTCATAGTATTTTGTCTACCCCTTTTCATCCTCTTCGTTTAAATAATGTTTTAATCACTCCTCACATTGTGAAAAATCTAATTTCTGTGCGTCAATTTGTTCGTGATAATTATTGCACTGTTGAATTTGATCCTTTTGGTTTTTCTGTGAAGGACTTCCTAACTCGACGGGTACTCCTCCGTTGTGATAGCACGGGTGATCTCTATCCGGTTACGAAGCCTTCTCCCATTCCTCAAGCATATCTTACCAGTCAGTATACGTGGCATCAACGACTTGGACATCCAGGGAATGAAGTGTTACGGCATCTTGTGTCTAGTGATTCTATTTCTTGTAATAAAGAGAAGCTTCCCATTCTTTGCCATGCTTGTCAGCTTGGTAAACATGTGAAGCTTCCGTTTGTTAGTTCGTCTAGTTCTGTTACCTCTTGTTTTGACATTGTTCACTCGGATTTGTGGACATCCCCAATTCCGAGTCTTTCTGGTTTCAAGTATTATGTTTTGTTTCTGGATCATTACTCTCAGTATGTTTGGGTTTATCCGTTAATGAATAAATCTGATGTTTTGTCTAAATTTCAGTTGTTTCGTAGTTATGTTCGTACTCAGTTTAAGTGTGAAATTAAATCGTTTCAGTGTGATCATGGTGGTGAGTTTGATAATACTGCCTTTCATAAATTATTTTCCACCCATGGCATCCAATTTAGATTTTCTTGCCCTCGCACATCTCAACAAAATGGAAAATCTAAACGCATGATTCGTACCATCAATAATCTTATTCGTACTTTGTTGTTTCAAGCACACCTACCACCAAACTATTAGACCGAGGCTCTTAATATGGCTGTTTATTTATTGAATATATTACCGTCCCGTGCCATTAATAATGAAATACCCTTTACCCGACTTTTTGGTGCTACACCTGATTATAGTGTTCTTCGTGTCTTTGGATGCCTTTGTTACCCACATATAGATACCAACCATAAATTAGGACCACGTGCTACACCTGCAATATTTCTGGGACATGCTGCCAATTATTTTGGCTATCGTTGCCTTGATCTTAACACCAATAAAATTATCATATCTCGTCATGTTACCTTTGATGAGACAGTTTTTCCGTTTCAATCCAACCAATCCAAGCCCACCCCCTCCTATGATTTTTTGGAAGATTCTTCCAATCTCATTTCCACTATTATCAACACCACGCCTATTGGTCCTAATTTAAATCCAACTATAACTCCACCTGTCACCATACCTGCATCATCTGCACCACCAACACCTCCACCGTCTCCACCAAACGATCATGTTCCTGTTCCTACACCTCCACCTATTGTATCTACTCATCCCATGGTCACACGTTCTCGTGTCGGGACAACTCGTCCTAATCCTAAGTATGCTGGTCATGTGTCTACTGTTTCTCCTTCACCTAGGTCATATAAGGATGCTTTTAATAATCCAAATTGGCGAAATGCTATATATGATGAGTATAATGCACTTGTTAAGAATAAAACTTGGAAACGTGTACCTCGACCTGAGGGTGTTAATGTTGTTAGTTGTATGTGGTTATTTCGCCATAAGTATTTGGCTGATGGCACTCTTAGTCGGTACAAGGCACGTCTTGTTGCCAATGGTAGCACACAGATTGAGGGAGTTGATGTTGATGAGACTTTTAGTCCGGTTGTTAAGCCGGGTACAATTCGGACTGTTCTTAGCTTAGCTATTTCTCGACATTGGCCTGTTCACCAGCTTGATGTCAAGAATGCGTTTTTACATGGAGATTTAGCCGAAACGGTTTATATGCATCAACCTCCTGGTTTTCGGGATCCAGAGCATCCGGATTATGTTTGTTTATTACAGAGGTCTCTTTATGGTCTTAAGCAGGCACCTCGAGCATGGTTTCAGCGGTTTGCTACTTACATTACTACTGTTGGGTTTACTCCGAGTCGGTGTGATTCTTCTTTATTTATTTACCGACAGGGTGATGATACTGCTTTTCTGTTACTATATGTGGATGATATTGTGCTCACTGCTTCCTCTGATAGTTTATTAAAGCGGATTATTGCTTCCTTGCATAAGGAGTTCTCTATGACTGATTTGGGTGCTCTTAACTATTTTTTGGGTGTGTCGGTTACGCGTGACTCTTCTGGGATGTTTTTGTCACAGCGTAAGTATGCTATGGAGATTTTGGAGCGTGCACATATGGTTGGTTGTAATCCTTCTCGGACTCCTGTTGACACCGAGTCTAAATTGGGTGATGATGGTGATCCAGTTTCTGATCCTAAGTTATATCGCAGTCTTGCAGGTTCTCTTCAGTATCTCACCTTCACTAGACCTGATATTACATATGTTGTGCAGCAGGTTTGTCTATATATGCATGATCCTCGAGTGCCTCATTTCAATGCTCTCAAGCGGATTTTACGGTATGTTCAGGGGACTCTGGATTATGGTTTACAGTTATTTTCTTCTACTACTGAGTCCTTGGTTGCTTATTCGGATGCTGATTGGGCGGGTTGCCCTACTACCAGACGATCTACATTAGGTTATTGTGTTTTTCTTGGCAACAATTTGCTCTCCTGGTCCTCTAAGCGTCAGCCTACACTTTCTCGTTCCAGTGTTGAGGCTGAGTATCGTGGTGTTGCCAATGCTGTTGCTGAGACATGTTGGCTTCAGAATTTACTTCGTGAGCTTCATACACCTTTGTCCTCTGCTACTATTGTTTATTGTGATAATGTGAGTGCCGTGTACTTGTCCTCTAATCCTGTTCAGCATCAGCGGCCGAAGCACATTGAGATTGATATTCATTTTGGTCGTGAATTAGTTGCTACTGGTCAAGTTCGAGTTCTACATGTTCCTTCTCGGTTTCAGTATGCTGATATTTTTACCAAGGGTTTACCGTCTGCCTTGTTTGCTGAGTTTCGTGACAGCTTGAGTGTTCGGTCTCCTCCCGCTCAAACTGCGGGGGAGTGTTAGATGATTAGTATTGAGTATTTAGGCCTGTTGGCCCATATTGTATCTTATTTATTCATTCACATGTACCGAACTTATTCATTCAATACATACGGTTCTATTATTCTACACATGTAGCCACAATTGCCGTCCAAAAAGAAGTTAATAGTTTAAAGGTTATTTAAAAATTCTTGTAATTTTAAAATGTAATATTCACAAAAAATTTATAAAAGTATATTCGTAAACTGACTTGGCAATCAATTGTTGAGGGTAAAAAAAAAAGAAAGAGAGATTATGATGTAAAATGATTGGACCACTACGCATATCAAGTCATTTTGTGAGTATAATTTTATACTCTTTATAGATGTCACATGTACTATGTTCTCTCTCCCACGTGAGTTTTTTTCTCTTTCTTTGAGATACTTGCAGCTTGTCTGTTCACATATCCCACTTACCAGAAACTTCCATACCCTTTTGATGCGGGATTGCAGACTCGCAAAAGTTTTACTTCTCAAGGGATCTTGAGAAGCTTGCAATGGGATTGATCGTTCTCTAGGGGAATAGTGTCGTTAGGATTTGAATTGTATGTCAATCTAGGTCTAAGGGTGAGGGATGATTCTTTTTATATTTTTTATGTTTAATGAAAGCAAATAAATCTCGGTTTTGGAAGGAGTGGGCGGAATTAGTTGCTAATCAACTTGTTAATACAAATAATGTCAAAAACGTTATTCGTATTATTTGGTCTTCTCGTGTTTTGATAATCACAAAATATAAAGGCATGTTACGTAAAGTTACGGTTTATAAGTTTTTAATCGAGGAAACTCGCTACTTCTACGTAGCTGCTTCAACATCACTTCAGGTATGAACAAACTTTATACCGTCATTAGTTAAGTGATCAAAGAATTTTATTTTCATCTAAATTTACATTTTTAAGTATTGACAATACATTTTCACAAAAGTATTTTTGTGTTTTTAAAGAAATGTTTTATTAAGAAAATAAATTCAAATTCAAATTTTATAACAGTTAGTTTTCCCCTAAAATCAGTTCAAACTGAACCAGATAAGGTTTCACCACGTCAGGACAAAAAGGGAGCATTTTGTAGCGACGGTCCCTTAAATAAGTCGGCGGTCCCTTAGTGATAAAGGACCGTCTGGCATTTACGGGACCGTCCCTCTCCCTCCTGTAGCCTATAAATACTGAACTATTACACTTCAGAAATAAGACTTTCACACACACAAAACTTTATGTTCTTTGTTTCTTTTATTCTTTGATCACTATAACATGTCGGTATATGTTTTTAAGTGATTTCCTCTTCCGTCAAGTTCAAGAGAAGAACTCTCGACAACTATGAAGATTCGAGATGTTATAGGTGTCCACACACAAACGTAACAACTGTTATGTGATAGGATATATATATATATATATATATATATATATATATATATATATATATATATATATATATATATATATATATACTAGATTTTGAAGCCCGCCCGATGGGCGGGCATGATTTATAATTATCGTTTTGAAAAAATAAGTTAACCAAAAATAGGATATAAACGTACCAAATTTTTTATTGAATGTATTAAAAACGAAATGAAATAAACGGTTATCGAATATGAGGGGAAAAAGTTTTTAAGTGGTACGCAAGAATAAAGTATCAAAGCGTAACTCGTTCAATGGGCGAGCAAGCTATGTAAATATCGTTAAAAAACTTAAGTTAAAAAAAATCTAATAATAATAATAATAAACACTGTTAACAATGTTAAACAATACTAAACACTCTTATATAAATTGAAGTCCCTTAACATGCGACATGCAAAAAAAAAAAAAAAAAAAAAAAAAAAAAAAAAAAAAAAAAAAGTCCATTTGGTTCTATATCTTAAACAATGCGCTTTCTCTTTTTGTTTGAGCTCTTTTTGTGGTTTGGTGTTAATAGTGTTGGTTGCATATCTTCCATTGCTACCAAAAGAACCTATTAATCTATTACCCAGTGGACCCAACATATATTTCACCTATATTATGGAGTGTCAAGATTGTATGAAACCTTCTTGTAAGTGAATGTCTATTAAAAGTAGTCTCACAGTGGAAATTATATTCGCTAAATCATGTACTCTTGTACAAAACAAATTTAAAGAATATCACCCATTATGGTTAAACCATTCTTATCTACGTTATACAGGTTGAGGGTATGTGGATTTATATCCTAGAGAATGGCTTATTGGGTATAGCTTACCATGATCTAAAATTTTTGTGTTATGCAAAAATTTTAACCCATTCAACTAAGAATGGGTCAATTCATGTTTTTCAAATATCAAACAGGATTACATCGATTTAATGTGTCGGTGTGACTGGAATGTGTGCAGCCATCACGAGTCACTGAGTCACTGAAAGTTGTACTATAGAATTCATAAAAGAAGACTGATACACATACCTCACTGCTATGATTTGGGTCATTAGTGTCGATGATGTGATTATAATCCGTATCAAGCACTCTACCCCATGTTCCTTCTCCTCCACCACCACCTGAAAAGAGACTTGTTGTTACAGATGATGAATAAATGTGAAAACCTTTATATAATCTGAATATATTAGGATACAATTAATCATTTGTTTGTTGTTTTCGGCTAATCTTTTACATTACATATAAAGTAAAAATGGTCAATGTTGAAATGTTAAAATGTTAAAAATTGGTCAAGCTTTTACTGCATTTGGAAAGTATTGACATTAAGCCATGCAATTGGAAAGTATTGAAGTAGTTTGACTTATTTCTGGTTTGCTCTGTCTTTGTTTGTTAAAATTTAATACACATCGAAAACCGGTTTGACCAGGGTTACTTTTGACCTGTTTTTTCGACCCAACCCGTCGAGATGACCCGGTTTAAATAGACCCATTTTCGACCGGAACGGTTTAACTGGTTGAACCGCCCGGGTCGAACCAGGTTTCAAAAAATCATGTTTAATCACCATATCCTTAAACTTTTATTATTTTCGTTTATAACCCATAAACTTTTTTTATGACTAAAACTATATGCCGCTATAAAATCTAGTTGCTATGCACGGGCACTCGTCTAGTGTTACATAAGGAAGCGAGCATGCATAATTTTAACTATAAGTTTAAAAAACAAATTTAAATATAATTTAACAAAATCAAGAAAGAACCATATATAAGAATTATACCCATATATTACAAACATTTACTCATATATCATGATGTTTGTTTTGTTAACATGAGAAATAGGATGTCTCACAGTTAACTATATACCACTTGCACCATTTATTAACCTCTTAAACAAAGGGTGCTGTCTATAACCTTGGACACTTTCATCCAGTGATCCAAGTTGTATCTTAGTACTAAAATAAAACAATATTTACATTAAGTAGACAGAGCACGTGAGTTTGTCTTCATAGTATGTTTTAATATCAAGTGATGGTACTCTTCAGCCCAAAGAAAGTGTTCAAAAGGGTCCTATGAACATTTGCATAACACGGCGTTAGGATATCTAAGCAATTATTAAATAGAAATTTAATAGAATTCTTTACAATAAGGCTACTAATTACTATTCAAAACTGCAAAAACTATTAGAGCATGGAAGAATACCTTAGTGGATGGCTTTGTTATGAGACCCAAACACGTAATGTTAAACTCATAAGCTTAGCCAAACACCTGCTAATGCATTTTCCAGATGTCGTCAGTTTATAATCAATAAGAAAGAATTATAATCAATAGGAGCGTTTGTAGATTAAAAAGTAGGAGAAGTGAGGATCACCTGTGGGAGAGAACACGTTATAAGGAGCAGTAGTAGCAGTTTCAACATTTTAGTCAAACCTCTGGTCGCAAGTAGCAAGATGCATCAGCATTATGAGGACTATAGATTAATATAAGATTATCTCATCAAACATCAAGTTTCCAAGACCAAGAACCATAACCATGTTATCCGCCATCTCTGTAAATTGGGGAACAAACGCAGAGTATATTTTATTGCTAACTTCTACATGATAAAGTTAAAAACTTGACTAAAAAGGTAATGCGAAATACCCCATAAGTGTCTGACGCTAAAGACGCATACCCAATCGATAAAAAGGGGTAAATTTTTACCTTTCTGGGGTTAAGGAGTAAAGCCGAGAGAGCAATGAACCTCTAGCTGAGCTTTTCTATGCTCTTTGTCTGTCATTGAAAACCTTTAAGTTACGTCTTCATAACTATTGAAATGACATTTGCTTGACACCAATAGCTACAAAGAAACAATATCATAAACTTGACATAGAAAAACTTACATATGGATGAGCTTCCTGTTACCAATATGATATCAAACTTGCAATCGTCTTTCATGTGGCAGACTATAACACTATTTTGAGAAAGCAAACTTCATATTTCAAATTAACACGCACCAACTTTAGATAAATAAATGAGGTCTCAGCTGTAAAAACTTTGTATGATTGAAGAGTAAAGAAACCACCTTAGTAGTAAAAGGAGCATTACCAAAATTCCAGCTGCAAACATTTAACGTGAGACAACTAAAAATGTGCTTTCCGGATCTTTTTATGAAAGCCGACATGATCAAACCACCAAACCAAACAAAACACTTGAGCTTTTTGTATACCCCTCGTAAAGTATTTTGAGTAAGTAAATACCAAACACACTCAAAATACATATTTGGCATATTAGAAAAGAAATAAGCAGGTAAGCAGTTTCGATAAGCAATCCCAAGCACCGTATATATCCGTATATAATACCACTTATCAAATGAATAATGTATGCACCTTCCCAAGCACCCTATTAACCCCCTCCTAGCACCACCTCCTTCTGGAACCCATGTCAGTCAGCAATGCAAGTAAAACTGCATTCATCCTGCAGGCTACTACCGTAAACTTTCAAGCACACAAAATTTATATCCTATAATAGAGTCGTTGGGTCGCTCATGGCTTTGCAACACACCAAGTTTTCTACAATTACAATAATAGCTTATGGCCAACTTTAGTAAATTTGTCTCATTTGACCCATTACCCAAATTGTTTATTTTCCCACACCTATCTATTCTTTCAAAAGCCTAAAATATTCATTTTTCAATAAAAGGCTTATCACTCTATAAATGTGTGTTTCGCTATCATTTACCGGAAGATATAAAATGATTTTCTTATAAATGCATCTTTGTAATCCTTGGTGAACAACGACCGCCACCTAAAAAATATGCATTGAATCAGAAATAATGTATTCATAAAGATATATCTCATAGAAAGTGGAATGAATTACCTTAGAGCATTCAAGGTTTTCAAGAAAATAGGTAGACGGGACTTAGGTCTATAACGTCATCAGTCCTTTGATATCTGAAAGTGATCGTGCCTGTTTTACTCTGGATGCTGATGTGGATAGGTACGTTTTGTTCAATATCCACGTCAAAATGAGGTTGTTCCAGATGTCGATTGTTCCATGTTAGCGACCTCTTTTTTTATGGATCAAATGACAATAGTATTTTAAAGTAAAGAACAATAGCATCTAACAGGCACAGAGCTTGTAGACCGTTATATTTTGCATCTCAAAATAATAGCTTGTAAGCGTTAAACAATTGGTTGACATCTATTTCTAGATATCAAAAGCAGGAAAACCTAGCCCGTACTCTTGAAAGTCCTCTTCTACAAATTATGGCTCATGAAAACAATCATCATGAAAAGGAAGTAGTTATTAATAAGCAGAAAAGCAATAGAAGTTATGAGTGCTTATTAATAAGTAGTGAAACGTATAAGTTGACAAATATATGTGTCAGCATCCATGGCTATCATACCCGTAGCAGGTAATCTTGCAACTCCAAATAGGTAAACGTAAATGGGTAGTATACGATGCAACGAAACTCATTTCATTGTCGCAAAGTACTGATAAGCAATATTTTATTGCTTATTAAGCATAGAAAAATCTTAATTTATTTTGGCAAAGTAAAAGTTAATTTATTTGGCAAAGTAAAATTTAATTTATTTTGACCACGGATCTGATCATACGCCTGTTGCGTCAGTGTGAGATACAAAGTAAACATTTTATTGCTTATTAAGCATACAAAAATCTTAATTTATTTTGGCAAAGTAAAAGTTAATCTTGATAAAAACTTGACTCTATAATCACTGCCAAAGCTGAAAGCGTGGATGTATTGTGTACCAAACCGTGGACAGCATCATCATTGCGAATCACCCTACTTTGCAGACCGTTATTCACTATTTCCCTTCGTAAAACATGAATATCACAGTAGCTGCATCAGCAAGGATATGCCTTCCATCGTCTATCAGTGAAACCAAAATCACAAATATCATATCGAGTTAATATTATACCTAAGGCCATTATAATAGTTTTGATTTTATCATACATAACCTCATAAACTTCCACAGACTGAGCCGCCATCAAGGTAGTTGTAGATGCAAATGCCAAGTCAGTATTCATCATCTCCTCGCCCTTTATATGTCCCAATGGCAGGCAGTAATAGCTACAACAGAAGTAAACGAAAAACTTTAGGGTCCATTTTCTCATATTTCTTTTCTTTTCTTTACCACATGAGATGTTAAGATGACACCCCACGAGGCCGTGAGTATGCTTAGATAGCCATACCAAAGTAAACCACATCGAATCAAGGCTGTGATATGCTTACATGAGACCCTTTTAAATCAAACGTAATCCAATTTAACCATTCATAAATGAAAGAATCAGATTAAAAAATTTAATACGGGTCGAAATGGTTTGGGTCGGTTTAGTCGACCCAATAGTTTTTTTTTCCTTTTTTCCTCCAATTTTGTATAAGAAAAATAAAGTGTTTAATAGTAGTGATATCAAAATACACATTTAGCATTTTCATCATGTACCACTAATTTCCTAAACCTACAGTTTCAGTCAGCAATCCAAATGGGCCAATTTTGTTTTTACAAAAAACGCAGGCTGAAACAGCCCTCGTCCTGCAAGTTAGGAGGGGTGAAAATTTTTCTAATATACGCTAACACTTGCCTGATCTTCAGAAAAGAAAGAGAAAACGTGAAATAGCATATCTGATTGGTGAGGGGGAGTAAAAGTAAAATAAATTTCTAATATAGCTCGTTGAAAGTGATTATGAATTATTAGAATAAGCATATCAATTGTGATAAAAGGCCAGTAAAAGTAAAAAGAACCGCGAACACATTTTGCGAATCCATTATATGCTTTGAATTGTTATAAAAGTACATATTCTGAAAAATCACCATTGGCGGCCCACAGTTTTCCAGTCTCAAGTATCAACACCAAACAATTTCCCAAATAATTCCCCATTATGAACCACCATAGCCCCTCTTCTACAAAAATCTTTAGCTAAACTCTCAAACTGCTGAACAATTTGAAATTTTGCCAGCCCAGAGGCGGTTTTCACCACACCTGCATTCAAAACTACATTTTTATTCTTTCATTTTCTAAAACCAAAATTTGATATATGGGGTTTGTGATCCAGTTTACCTTCATAAAAGTATTCGTATCCAGTTCATTCTCATAGAGTATTTCGATATACCAAACGCTCTCCTTGATCAATGCCAGCATCATTTTGAAACTACTAATTGTGTCAAGAGAACCCGTCATTAATTCACTCATTTAAAAGGCTCTTTCTTCTAATTCAATCCTGGTGGATGTTTAGATGATGTAAATGATTAGTGAACGACATTTATTTTTATCAAGATTTACATAAGCTAGAATGTGTTAGACTTGGTTTTTTGTCAGATTGTTAGAACTTACTTCTCTATGCAAACCCTCATCAAGTTCGTGCTTATCGTAAGTAGTTCTATCTTAGGTATATAACTAAGCCAAACAGACCTGATCCTGAAAAGGACGTTAAACACAACATAAATGGTCAGTTTTGAACTGGACTATTTGGTCATTGTTAAAACATAACATAAATGAGCCATTCTACAAATGTATATTGACATAGGTTTGATATAGTCATTGTTAAAAATAGAAACCTATAGATTCATTTTGGGTCGGTCGACAATTTTGACATAAAAAATCATTAACAATATATATTGCTGATGCGTAGAGCTTCTCAAACCTTTTTAATCTATAACTTCAATATCAATTTAGTAATATAGTCTTTGTAATACATAGTGTTTTGAAAGCTCACCATTTTTAGTGTCTCGAGACACGTTTCTCGTGAGAGCGAGTAACTTTTTGGACCCACCAGGCACCTCAACCTTCAAAGAGCAGTAGAAGGATCGCCAATCTATTAACATGTTCAAACCATTTGAGCAAAGTCACCAATTTGATTCTTCTGCAAATTGACTTGTTGGTGATCGCTACCAAGAGCTACATGTCCAACCATTATCGTGCGGGTCTTCACAATACTTCTGTATGGGGACTATAAACAAAGAAGAAACTGTATTGACCCATACAAAACAAATCGACCCATAACGTTGCATAACCCACCAGTTTTGACCCATATCAAAGATAAGTTTGAAACCATACCTGAGCATGTCAAACCTGCAAATCTTGTTCACTTGTGCAAGTTAATAGCAATAACCATGGAGCATGGAGCTCCTTCTTACATCATGCTTACTATCGAAAAGCAAAGAGGCATTTTCTTCCATGCATCTCATACTTTGTTGTTGTGAAACACTGGGGAACTCATGAATTAACATATTCAAGTTTTTCTTAGCAAAACACTCAAAAATGATACTTCTGAATACAAAATAATCAGATAAGTTGGTACCTAATAGTTAAAGGGTGTTTGGAATAGCTTTTTTATTTAAAAAAGAAATCAACTTTAGAGTATATTGATCATCCAAACTACTTTTGATCATCTGTATTTTTTTGGACATTACAGGTTGGAAATGCACATTCGAAAGTATTTATTTACGATAAAATTGAAATAAAAAATGTTGTACCTGGAAGACTGGGGTGCACTATGGCTCGTGACAGATCGAATAATCCAATATGTTGGGATCAGTCAGCACCACCTGCAACATTCCATTTGCATTACCAGTATCCTCGTTTCCAAACACCTCATCAATCTCTTCTGCCTCCACTTCAAACTCCGATGAGATACATTCACTTATGCAGATAGATAAAGACAAAAGCCTACTGTAACCTTCAAAATCAGATGGGATAGTTAGATAATGCATTCTTTGTGTATCTGTGGACCACTCTATGTATATCCCTAGTTCAGATTGCAGGGAAAGAAATGTTTTAATGCATTTACCGGTCAGTTGATATACGAAACAGGTTTTTGGTGTGGCTTGACCAAATAATCAATACTAAAATCATCTATAAAATTATGAATAAAGAACATGACAGACAAAAAAAACCACTATATGTTTAACTGTAACATGATAATATGCCCTAGAATTTTAAAAAATATATCAAACTACGCTAAAAAAAAGAAGACAGTTACCTTGTAGCATTGTAGGATGGCAAATGACTCCATACATAACCTGATAAATTGCAGTGTTATAACGTGGCGCAAGATTCACCACAGTATGTGAATCAAGTCAAAAAGAGTATTTTTTTTTTTGCTATGATCCATAAAATAATCTCTCAGATATGGACCAATTTAGACCTTTAGTTTGAAGGTATAAAAATCTAACATGAATCAGACCATTTAGGCTCAACCATTTGACAAAACCTATGATAAAAATTCAACCATAACTCAAGTATCCAATTAGGCTCAGTTTTTCTAGATGAAATCAACCTAGTGGATAATGGCCAACCTGTACATGTCCTCATGGGTTTTCACCTAAAAATCAGTGATAAAGAACATAACTAAACAGACCTACTAAAATCAACAACATAACTTTAGTTCAATGAAAGTGTATTCACTTTTTTGTGATACCTTTTCTTTGAAACCCAACGCTTCATGCTCCACCCTTTGAAGCTCTTCCCTTATAGAATCCTGATTTTTAAAACAGTGTTAATACAAAGTTAAATCATGTAATTTAAAGTGACTTTAGTTTAGTCTTTAGTCAAAGATATAACCTGCTTCCATGCCTTTTTTGTTTGATGAATCAAGCATATTACGCAAGTTATCTTTTTTCGTAGCAAGGTCTTCTAAACTCTTCTGAAACAATTTTATACAAATTTCAGCCTCTTCAAATAATCCAAAATCCAAACCTGTTTTACCTGAAATAGAAAAGATGAAACATGGGTTGTGAATGATGTAGTTGCGGTGCACTTTTTAGCTTAATTAATGACTGGATTTAACCATTAATAGGAGACTCGCAAGTCTACTCCCTCCAAAGTACTGGATATACTCCTTCAAGTTGTCCCCGGTGGCTAAGCCCGCGTTCACGATTAGACCTAATCCTACAGCAAATATTACCTGTTCGAAAGTGTTATAGTGTCTCACTATTGTCGAACAATCATGTCGGTGTACACCCAAAAAGAAGCAAAGGTAGATAGCAGCGCAAAGTCCAGGCTAGTTGCGTGTATCTACAAAAAAACAAAGAATGTTTAGTAGCCTCCCATTTTTAGCATAATTAATGACTTTTTAACCATGAATAAACCTAATCCTAAGGATGGTAACGAATGAACTGTGTTGGTTTTTTCGATTTAGGGTTTTTTAGATATCCTTCTCATACGTTATATGATGCTATGATGGTTTTGTAAAAATAATTTTCAAACTTATCCTTCAGAACTCTCATTAAAGTAAATAATTAGTTTCTTTTATAGGTTTTCATTTGTAAACTATAACAAAAAAACATTGTTGATCTAGTGGTTGGCATGGGTAAGATATATGTGACATTTATAGACAACCCAGGTTCGATTCCGGTAGGTGTTTTTTTGGAAAAACAAACCACAAACGAAACTTAATTATAAAAATATGAAATATGTATTAAATAGTTTCTTAGGTGGACACAATGTGATGACATGGCTGCTAAGGTGGCATCAAAAGTTGCTTACATGGCCAAAATGTGATGACATGGCTGCTAATTACAATTACTGGGCAATGAGGTGGAGTTTTCTTGAATTATCTACGTGTAACGCCTCCTGTTATATATAATGTATAGATATATATATATATATATATATATATATATATATATATATATATATATATATATATATATTATGTCATTGTTTTTCGACTTTTGTGTGAGTCGAGGACGGGGATATTTATGTAAACTTGGATGGTGATGTAGTTCCAAGTATTGCATTTGTGTAAGTTTGGATGGTGATGTAGATCCAAGAAGTCTTGTAACTAGATTAGTTCATGTATTTGATGTGAGGAGAGTGATGTCCTAAAGTTTAGGTTAGGATTTGTTGAGTCATTATGTAAAGACTTGGATCGGAGATGATCAAGTGTGTCAAGTGTGTGAAGACTTGATTCTAGTAAAGAATCAAGTGAGTCGTGTGTGTGAAGGCTTGGTTCGGGTGAAGAACCAAGTATGTCAAACAAGTGAAGGCTTGGATCGAGTGAAGATTCAAGATGAACAAGAGTGCTTGTTCGTGTGGCCATGTGGGCCTTGGAATAGATTGGTACTAGCTATGATTAGAACTCGACATTATGCTTAGTGTCGTTAAGCCTTGTGTAAGCATGTGTACGAATTGCTCTGCCTGAAGGAGTATGTTGATATAGTGATTGATAACTCTCGAGTGTGGTACTCGGGGAGTGGAGTAGGACGGAGAGTGAGCTTCGTGCCGAACCACTATAAATCGCCGCGTCTCTTGGTTGTGCTCTTTCTTTACTCTTTACTTTACTTTTTTATTTATGTATGCTAGTAACTAAATTGATATCACATAACTAGTAGAATTCAACAAGTTTGTAAATGAAAAATAACCGGACCTAAAACGGCGAAATGTTTTAGAAAATTAAAAAGAAGCGGTGAAACTGTTCAACCCCCCTTCTAGTTTCTACAATTGGTATCAGAGCTTCGTTTATCAAGATCTTTAAAGTATACTGTACTTTAAAACTTGAATCGATCTATGGAATCAAAATGATATCTAGAAGGGTGTTATTTGAATTAGCCACCATTTTTCGAAAATAAAAATTTCGTCATTTAGAAAAATGAATTTGAAGGTTATGTGAAATCAATAGATCATTATCTTTGGCATGTCATTTCTATTGATGATTTATAATCAATAATATGAAGTCTCACTAATAAGTTTTTCATAAATAACTTGTGTGAAATATTTGAAGCAAAAATGTTGATTTATGAATCTTTGCCGAAAATTTAGTTTGATAAAACAATTTTATGTCAAATGGCAAATGGCATTTAGTAAAATGGTTTAAAGATACATCAAGGAAATGTTCAAGCCAAAGATGGTGAAAATGTGATATTAGAAAAACACTTAGTTTAAGTGGAATCATATACTACTTGTTTGAATGTCTTCATTGTAGGTAATGTTGCCGACAAGATTTTCTTAAGCAACCTAGTTGGTGTATCAATCTACTTGCCTTGATGTAAAGACTATTAAGAAGACAATGTGCGGTTTAATGTGCAATATGGATAGCTAGCTAAGAAGACTATACGCACCTTAAGTATGTAGACAACCAAATAGTTATCTCACCAAGCCGATCGCATAACTTATCATATGAACAAATTTCCAAGTGAGTATCGTCTAGTTTTGCATCACCAACAACAAAAGTTTTGGTTATGTGCTAATAAGGATAGCTAAAGGCCAAGGTAAGTCTTCTTACTAATCTTGACTAATATGTTTGTTATTTGATTGCTTGCTATATGTTCATGTAACTACTTGATTAGAGATTACTTGCTTATATGCTTGATGAAGTTTATATGTCAATATGTGCTAGATGCTTTGTGTTGTTTAGACGCTTTGTCTAAATGCTTATCCTTCATTGGATTCAAGCAAATTATTTGGAAAAACAATGGTCTTACCACAACCATTGTTTATAGTAAATTTGGCGTCAATCAATCACTATAGACGATGCACACTTACTTCATTCTTTGCTTGCTCCCTAATTCTCGTCTATGACATTTCTTGAAACTTACTTGATTGATTTCTAGCTTCCTCGATGCAAATCTCATCCTTAAATCTCATTCTCTCTTTTCTTCTGTTTCGACTCAAAATCCACTCCTTAATCAAGCGTATCGAGTCCTTAATTCTTCTTATGTCTCGACTCCACTCATTACCCATTCCTTAGCCTACTCGTGCGTATTGAGTCATGTTCGTGTCTTAAAACTCAATGTGTTATGTTTTAAAACCATTTGAAACCAAAGACTTTCCTTACTAACCAAAACACTAAAAATCGTCCAAAACCCACGAGCTACTGGTCACGGTCCCTTTTCGACTGGCGGTCCCATATCGATAAGGGACCGTCCATAAATTTTTGCCTATGTCCCGTTTTTCTTTCTGCAGAACATCCAATAACAAAACCAAACACCCCTTTAGTGCAGAAAGTGACGAAAAACTCGACCCAACACTCAAATCCACACTAACCCATTATCAAATTAGTTCAAGGTTTTAAAGTTAAGATCATCAACCACCTATACTCACTAATCACCCCATTGTAAGTCAATTTTCTCAATTTCATCTAATTAATTCGAATTAAATTTCTAGGGTTCATATGAATTCAAAATTAAAAGTTGGGGATTCTCATTTCTTTGCATAATCAACAACAATTGAAGGTTAATCTTAACAATGTAGTACCAACAACACGTAAATTAACAAGTTAATTGTTTTAATTCGCGACTTTTTGAAAATGGGTTAAAAATGAGATTATCCCTAACTCGAATTTATGGCTGTTAATATTGATTAATCACGTAACAATAACGTAATTATGCATTGTTAATACATGTCAAAAACGTTTTCATAATCATGCAACGAAATGAATCAGGAATTTCAAAACTAAAGTATATTATGTTATATGGGAAGTGTTTAGAATAAGCACAATATTATTATCTAGTTAACCTCTTATTAATTTTATATAGGTACAACCATGCCGCACATATTTGATTATGACCTTCATCGTACACACTCATACATACCAAAAATATCCTTAGAACCTTACTTACCACCCGAATCCATTCAAAGCTTCAGAGACGTTGAGTCTCGTTACATTCATGAAGGTCGAATTATTGATCACTTATATGTAACTCAGGAGCGTATTGAAAGAGCCTTTCAGCCAATAGGTCTTGACTGTTTACTCAATATCAATGAACACATCTGCCCACGTTTTGTACTAGAATTCTTTCATGAAATTAAGGTCAAACGTATTCAAGACAATTCTATACATCTTACCTTCAGTATTGATCACTATGGCTTCGTTCTATCACTTGAGGAGCTCAGATTCTTGGTATTCCATGCCATGGGCAATGCGCCTATTCAGAAGATCCTGAGTTAAATTCCCTGTTTGAGAATCGTGAATGTGAAGGACCCTATGTCACCTACATTCCCTCTCAAACTGAACTAATCAACTCACTTTGCAACTCTTTTGACACTTTCTATCCTGATAAGATCCGTGTCTGTGAACTTCGCCAGTTTCTCCAACCCATGGCGATCATCCTAGGAGAAAATGCACTAGGTCTAGTAAAAGATAGTAATTGCATACCATCTTGTGTTGCACATATGCTTTATTGCATTCTCACTAGACAACCATACAATCTACCCTATCTCTTCGCTATGCGATTTATGCATCTCAAGGACAATGACAGAAAGTCAATGCCCTATGGGATATTCCTAACTCGTGTCTACAACTTTTTCATGAGCAACTATCCCTACCTTCAAAATGATCAATACAACCTAGTCGTTGGAGTCTTAGAACAAATAACGGAATACCATGTTACACGCTTTGTCAGACCCATGAGAACCTCTCCAGCTGATGGGATAAGACGCATCGAAGATGACTGAAGTCAACAATCATGTATTTATGCTGCTATGTTATTACGTGAATGTTTCATAGTATTTCTATTTACTGTCATTCTTCGTATTGAAATGTTATACATGAACGTTTGTTGATGATGTTATTGGCTTATTTAGTGTGTGCATAACATCTTTCATGATTAAATTGTTATTAATGCTATTCTGTGACAAATTGGATTACAATGTACATACAGGTTGCAGAAATGAGAAACTGGGCAAAATTCTGCGAACCTACTGCCGGCGGTCCCTTATTGATCCGGAGGTCCTCCAGTGATAAGGGACCGTCCGGGGTTTAAAGGACCGTCCTTGTGGGATCACGGATTTTTGCACTATTTTCTTCATTCCTTCCATCCTAAACCTATTGCATGATTATCACCACCTTACCATGTTTAGACAAACATTTCTAAGTGCTTAAAATCTCTTAATGCATGCTTTGCCCAAACCACAACCATGCTTGATTATTTAAACCTTCCTCATCACCCTCAACCTCATCACAATCATCTTTCAATTCAACTTCATCACCTACAATGGCCTCATCCTCCACTTCTTTGCGAACAACAAACAAAGAACCCTCAACACAACCATCAAACAAAAGGCCTAAGCTCAAAATCATTCGACCTCAAACCAATTTCATTGACCTCACACTTTATGACACCACTCCATCTCCTAAGTCACCACCATCATCACCTCAAGCACCAAGTGCACCACTCAAAACACCATCCACTAATGGAACATATCACTCTTCTTCTAAGACATCCTCTTGCTCAAAGACAACCACATCACCCTTCTCATCATTTGTCAAAAACTTGTCACCCTTGCTCACCCAATCTAGTTCGGGTGCTTACACTCCATTCGTGAGTAATCAACCATCATCTCCCACTCATTCTATCTCATCTCCAAGAAACCAACGTCCTCCTCTAACAAAATCATCTAATCATACCACCACATCACCAAATGGGCCTTTAGAGAACACTCCTCTCACTCCACCATCATCTCCAAATCTTGGCAATCCCGTTCCCTACTATTTTACTAACAACCACATTGTGGAGTGTGCTTGTTGTTACCACAACTTTCATCTCATTCACTCTCTTCGAGATGAACTTCACATCATGTTTGGTCACATTGAGTATCTCATTGCTCAACAAAATGTGTAACCAACTCCCCTTGCTTCAATGTCACCATCGGCAACTCCTTCGGCTCCACCTTCATCCTCTCCATCATCCACTCCACCCTCCGACTAGATATTCTCCAAAAATCTAGTCATGAATAATCAAGTGGAAGTTGTGCTTTGGACCAAACATGCAATGGGAGTTAACTTGTTGTAGTAGTTAATGATTAGTGTTGTTGTTTCTATGATGTGGTTGTCATGAAATTTCTTTATGGTAGTCATTGTATGCCTCCTTCAGATGAAATGAATGAATTATTGTGTTTTAGATATGATAATGTGTTGTGATATTAGTCATTTCTAAACATGAAAATGGTCTAAAAATATCTAACCTCAAAAATGGGAAGTAACTTAAATCACAACATACCAGCCAACTTGGAAGCCTACTGCCGGCGGTCCTTTAAATGGATTGACGGTCCCCTAATCAATAAGGGACCGTCCCCTATTTACGGGACCGTCCCCAGTAGTGCTCAGAATTAAAATTCTATTATGTGTTTTTCTATCTGATTCCTGTACTACATAATTGATTTCACATCCATATCATCCTTTATATATGTGTATATGCATGCATGTGCTTTGTTCTAACTCTGTTTTGTAGCACATCACCATAGCTCGATTCCTCGGTGCCCTCATTAAGGGGGAGTGATACGCAGGATTGCGCCCTCGTAACAGGTTTTACCTCTCAAGGGATCTTGAGAAGCTTGCAATCCCCGCCAGGCAGTGTACCTGATCGTTGTAGTATAGTATAGTGACAAGTACCGGGGGATTGATCGTTTAACTCAGGAATAGTGTCGCTAGGATTAGAAAGCCTACTAAACTAGGTCTAGAGGTGAGGGATGATTCTTTTTGTATTTTTTATATTTTATGAAAGCAAGTAAAATCTCGGGTTTTGAAGGAGTGGGCGGAATTAGTTGCTAGTCAACTAACCCAATTAACTAAAAATGCAATCAAAATAAAATAAAAGAAATGAAATTAAACTAATGTGGTGGAAACAATAATGGGAAAAGATGTGTTTACTTAGATTTCATTACTCCCTAGATATCTTTTACCGGTTGATTAGCTTGTTACAATTACATGGATGACGGGCTATATTCCTTAATACTAGTCGTAGGGCCGTGTACAATATTCCCTAACTCTATAAGATCCTACTTTACTCCTATGTCGAGCCAACTAAAAGCTCCTGACATGGGATCATTAGAATTCACTTATGCATTAAATACAACCAAAAATCGTAGTACACCTCCGATCATGTTTCTTAAGACGTTCAAGCAAGTTACCAATGGAAGTCTGCCAGTTTTCTTAAGCCTAACATCGAATACAATCATCCATAACAATTATAAACAAACAATCAACCAATAATCAACATTTAGGTTTCACTACATCTAAGCAAACACAATAAATACCTAACCTAACATGTTAAAAGAAATACAAGCATAAGATAGAATCAAACAACACATAGACATATTGAATGATTATTGGAAGACTTATATTTATTCAAACATGGAAGAAGGAAGGATTTGAAACCCCTTCAATATACAGAAAATTCGACCTAAGGTTTGTGCTCCCAATATTACACAACTTGTTCCCCAATTTACAATGAAAAATTGGAAAATATATATAGACAAAGCATCCCGACGGCGTCATGTATTAACTTCTGACGCCGTCAACTCGCCGCCAAATTGAAATTCATATTGCCTAGATCCATTCTTGACGCCTTCATGTAGAAATATACTCTGGGCCGTCACTTGCATTTTGACCCTGACGGCCTTGGTGACGCCGCCAGGCCAATTACATTGAAAATATTCTGGGCCGTCACGTTGTAAATTCCACTTCCACCTCTTTTATCACTCTTGACACCGTCATGTGTTAAGCCTTGATGTTGTCAGGTACTGTTCCAAGAAAGGAATTTGAGACTTTGCCGTTTTCTTCCCTTTTATGCTCCAAAAACGTCCAAAATGCTTCCTTTTCCAGATTTCTCATCAAAAGTACCTAAAATGAAAAAAGGAACGATTTAGGGCAATAATTGATCAAATAATCACGAATTCGGGCTTAAATGACCCCTTAAAAGCGGTACACTTTTCGCCTCATCGAATACCCTTACACTTGAGATTTGCTTGTCCTCAAGCAAATGCGCTTTTATTCTAATCAAAATACAAGTTAGGGGTCATTTAACACTAATATAAAAGTAATTAACAAATAATCGTTCCACTTAAACCAAAAACAAGCACGGAGGTCATACACTAGCACCTCACAAATAGTGTTTAGATACTCTCATCTCTCGGGTGTAATAAAGTATATATCACAATAAGGAAATGGAAAACATCTCTCACTACGTGTCATAGCAAACAGATTACCATAGGCTTGGGGAAGGATCAAACCTCCACCACTTGGCGTAAGCACCTAGGATAAACTATCAAAGAGGTCTTTTAAAGGGTTATAACGTTAGGTGTAGGGATATAGAAAACACAGTTTTGTTGGATAAAGGCAATATTTACTGGTGGCGAGTTAATCATCTTGGTTAATTACATGTACAATGTGGTGTTGCTAAGCCAAGACTCGACTCGACTTAAGCTAATAAGTCAAAAATAACAAAAAACTTAAAACAAACATTGAATGAACCGGGATGGTAGTCCGTATGTTTTTTCTCTTTTTCTTTTTCTATTTTTTTTTCAATTATTTTATTTTATTTTTATTTTATTTATTTTTTATTTTTTTGCATACACTCTTACTCTACCATCCAAAATAATACATTGTAGGGAATTTGCATTCCCCTTACACTTGAATTTTTACATACTTTACAATCAACTATTCTAATGACTCGAATTAAGATAATCAAAACACTTGGAGTACTTTTTAAGATTACGCACATATGGGGGTAATATATGATGTTCTTCCCCATTGCTCCATAACATAGTACTTGACCCATGAGTCCCAATCGTCCCAAAACAATAAGTACAAGATATGACTCGACTTAGCAACCATGTAATCAATTAGATAATTAACTAAGGGTTTAAACATGTAACAATAATGCACTAAAGATGAGTGCATACACGGAAGGCTAAGGCGATTTGGTTGCACATTTGGGTGGGGTGTAAACAAATTCTTCCTTTAAGTAAAATGCTTAAAGTTAGAAACGAAAAGATAGGCTCGGAGGGGTGTACAAGGGGTATCATGTACTAAAAATGAGTACAACGCAAAGGCGTGGGAAAAATTAATTGACTTCGCTAGTCAAGTAATATGACTTAAATGGTCAAGTAATTATGATACGGGTTTAACGCAAGGGTGATCCTAATGCCTCTTATCATGTAGTAAATCCTCTATACGAATGTAGTCTCACTAGCGGTCTTGGGATGTATCACTAACGCAAGTTCTAGAATCTAAATGCTACCGGTACACTCATAAGCACTAATAAGGAATGTTTTTCCTATCAAATCTAAAGGCGGACCTCACGTATTTGGGTGGAAATTTTTTTTAAGTGGTACGGTTTTGTGCTAGTCATACAACTCCTATCCATGAGACGCTTGTTAAGGCTAAAGTTTCACTCCTAAATATTGTAAAAAAATTTAAATTTGGCGCTAAAATTACACTAACAAGTATTTCTCTTAGTTTTATTACACACCTACTATCAAACAAATAAACTCAAGTGCAATTGTATCCTATAAGGTATAATCATTTACCCTCCCGTTACACTTAGGATGAACATTGTCCCCAATGTTCAATTAAAGGATGTAAAAGTAAAGTAGGTAAAAGAATGAAAACAAATACTCCCCTGATTAGTTCGGTGTGGATAGTGTGTCAAAAAGGTTAGATCTTCCTCCAAGAAAATGAACGTTGAAAGCTTCCCTCCAGAAATATAAATCATCTTCTTGTCATATATAACCTGTTAAACCTGAGAAAACAATCAAGGCAAACCTCGCGTAAAATCGACGGCAATCAATATACACTAACAAATCCTAGAAAAAATAGCATATATATCTTAATGTTGCTTTCTAGGAATTAAAGGGATATAATGCTTGTGGAATGAATGTTTGCAGATTTCCTGGAGTTTATAAAACTAAAGAATCAACAAAAACTTTAAGACTCCGGCTTAAACAAAACTCGCATAATTTTTCAAAATTTTGGTACCTGACGACGTCAGGTTGTAACTCCTGACGCCATCAGAATGTTCCTGGAAAAATCTTATGTTAAGTTTTTGGAATATTTTTGGAAAAACTTATGCCTTGTTTCCTGGAAAATCCTGCAAAACATCATTATGACTCGATACAAGCATTTGACTCTAACAAATACTAATACACATGCTTATTTAATATTGTAGCGAATCATGCTCATTTTTGTTCTTATAAACAAATTTGGATTTCCCTTACACTTAGATTTTGCAAAATACCTTTATATGTAATTAAGACGAAGTTAAAAATAAAATAAAGCATTTTCACAATTTACTTTGAAACATGATTTACTAACAATAAAAATAAAATAAATAAAAACACACAAAACATGGGTTGCCTCCCAAGAAGCGCTTTTCTTTATTTACGAGTCTTGTAGCTAGATTCAAGGTCACAGGCAATTACGTGACCTCGTCATTGGTCACATTTTCTAGGTCATCCTCAATTTTAGTTTTGTATTTCGGACCTAGTTGCAAACATTCCTTGTAGAAACCGAATATTCTACTCATGACATAATCTACTCCTCTACGTCTATCCTCATCATTCCTATAGTAAACAGCTTGCTTGTGTTCCTTTTCAAGGTTTGATAGAAGACGGAATTGTTCAATCTTATAGGGCATTTGGTAAGATATTTCATCATTCTCATCCTTGAATCTAACTATCCCTAGGGACGGGTCATAATTCATCTTAGAGGCCTCGACAAACGGCTTTCCGAACACTACTTGACTTAGGCGACCATCTATTACCGGACGAATATCTTCTACAATCACAAAATCGGTAACATAAGTGAAGTTTCCTACAAAGACATGTAATCCTTTCACTCTTCCTACAAAGTTTCTCATCCAATTCGTGTTGGGCATCATCCTATATCCAAGTTTCTTCTTCATTACCCAATTATAATAGGTCCTAGTCATAATGTTTATGAGAGACCTAAGATCAATGTAAGCTTTCCACACATGCATATGCCGAATATTGCATGGTATGTTGATGTTAGAGGGATCACCCGATTTGATGAGTGGTGAACCAAGGACGTATGGTGTCTCGGGGTCATCGAATAGATCCTTATGGTATTCCCGTTCTTCCTTAGTGGGTAACTTATCAAAGTATTCCTCTAAATTTTCTACTTCCTCTAACTTTTCTTCCTTAATATCCTCTACTTCCTTAATCTCATTCTTAGGTCTAGTTTCTATTCCAACTTCATCCTTGTCACTTTCTTCTATATTCTTATCTATTGGCTTAATGGTGACAACATTGACAAAGTGGACGTGATTGCGATTAGCCCAAAAATACTGTTGCGATTAACTCTTGGTTTTACTTTCAAGTTTTTGCGGGTACTCTATCATAATAACGTTTAACTCACAATTGCGGTTATATCATGGTTTGCGGTTAGCTCATGGTTAGAGTAGCGGTTAGCTCATATTTTGTTCAATTGAGTTAGCGATTACCTTTTTGCAATTATTTGCGGTTATCTCTAGCTAGTGGTTTTCTCATGCTAGTGGTTTATACAAACGAAAAGTAAAACAACAATTCAACAGCTTATCCTATCTCTACTTATACAGCCAACAACAAACCATATGTTTAAGAAGACAAGTTGTTCTTAATATACGAATTATCAAAAGCAAGATTAATACAAAGCTGTCTCATCCTCAATTTTCGATTCACAAACAACTATATCACCTCATATCACTTCATCTATAAAACAAAATAAAGAGGAAAAGAAAAACAAGCTAATGATCTCAGACTCGTTCCATTGTCATAATCGGTTATAATTTTCTTTGGAACAAATCTCATCATTGATCCGTGTTTCTAGATCATAAATTTCGTTCATACATCAATACCACAAAGAGAACTTACAACCATCACAGATCCCTTTCGAAGTCTCAACTTCATTTTTATTTCTTCTTCAAGTCGTTAGTATAATAAGATTACAACAAAAACGACCAACCTGAGACAATATCGATTCGTGAAGTAGAAAACATGTCTTCCTCGTGATTCGTGCGTCGGTTGTTACAAAGCAATCAAAGGATGATCCTTTGTTAATTATTGTTTTAATCTGGTTTGGATTTAGAAGATTCAAGGGACGTATTATCATTGCAGATCTACTTTGTTGGGTGTTTGAAGAAGTTATTTGTGACTGCCTATTATTTTTGAGAGGATTGGGTTTGTGATAAGGGGCGTGTGATTAGGGGTAATAGTACTAATTTGGGTTTTAACAGACTCTTAATTTTTCTTCGAACCTTATTGGATCATCAAACTGGGCTTATTTGTTTCTAACGAATTTTGGGCTTGCACTAATTTTTTTTGGGCCGTTTGTTTGAGGGACTAGCAGTTTATTACTACAAAGGACGAGTGCTTTGTTTTTTTTTTTGGTTTAAGTATTACTCTTGGTGCTAAATTGTTGAGATAAATATTGGACAACGGTTTGAGTGAGCTTCACAAATCCGTGATTGTGAATTATTGGTAGGTTGAGATATTCTCGAGTTTATTAGATAGAAAGTCAGGGTTCATTCGGATTTCAATCAAACAAGCTTCACGTTTAACATACAATCACTTGTCATTGTATCGATTCAACAGTTCTCAGTACACGTTCAACTCTATTCTTCGGTGTCTCACAGTTTTGTCTTGATTTTGTAAAATCTCGCGAAAGATTATATTTTTCGGTTTAAATCATTGACTTGTAAAATCCCGTGCACATTCACATCATGGCTGCTTCTTCTGATTCTGCTATATCTGAGTGATAACGTTCAAAATTAACATGTTTTTAGGAGCGTTATTGTGGATTTTTTGATCACTTTTATGAACTTATGGTACTTAATTGAGCATAATTCGTGTTTTAGGTTCATGGAAGCTAAAGTACAAGAAAATGATGAAAAAGACGAAGAGACGATCAATAAACGAAGATTTATGCATGTACAAAGAATTCCCGAAAAATGAAAGTCTCTTGGAGTATGTTCGAGAAGATAAAAGTCATGAAGTTGTCACTCAAAAGACTCAAGAATAAAGTACAAGAGGGAAAACGAGAAAAGAAATGAAGAAAAGAAGCTCGAACGAAGAATTAATGGAAGACTTGTTGTTCCTGACACACCTTCACCATTTTGGCCATAACTTGAGCATACGGACTCCGTTTGACCCCCCGTTTGCGGCCACGGAAAGCTAAGAGAAAGATCTACAACTTTTGTGTTTATAACTTTTGCCCAACCGATTGGCATGGTCCCGTAACCGATCGGTTGGTAAGCTCGTTAAATTTTTACAAAACTCATTCTACCTCATTCTACCCGATTCTAGGCCATTCTTTTTGGTATTCTAGGTCCTTCTAAACTACTTGGAGGCCAAGTTGATATATTAATGAGCCTAGGCCTTGAGAGGAGTATAAATAGAGAACTTTACATGCATTTCTAACCACCACTTACCATTTCTCTCTATCTCAACTTGAGAGAACACTTCTCTTACCACCATTACTCCCTCTCATACCAAAATTCGTCCATAAAATCCCAGGAAACTTTGGAAGTCCAAGAAGTCATCATTTGGAGGTCAAAACATCAAGAAGTCTTCACCAATACTTGAGGCATCATTACTACATCATTTGTTATCTTATTTCAATCATTGTAGGACTTTTAATTATGATTTCTAATGTTCAAAATTCTGAGTTTATGTTCATGTTTGCTATGAGTGGCTAGTGCCTTTGTGCACTTGCTTAGATGATGTTTATTATTTAATGGTTTAGTTATGATTGTGATAACATGTTTTAATTTAATTTCAAGTCAATCCTAATAACCAATTGTACTTTAAGTTTCATAGTGACATTTGTTGAGTCAATGTTAACTAATTGATAATAGTTTCAAGGGTCGAAAGATTTGTTATTATTCAACTAGTTATAATAATTTGTCTATGAATGATTGTTTTTCACCATAATTATTCTTGACTAAACAAAGAAACAAGAAGTATGATTGTAATGAGAATGCTTTTATAACATCAAATCGGATTGTTTGTAAACCTTTAGTTGGACGAAAGTTTAGATGTTTATAAACAATTGTAACATTTTTGTGTATGAATGGGTTACCTTTTGTAATGACCATTTCCTAAGAGTATTTGATTTGTAATAAGAGTTTGTTCTTGTGTTTAAGATATTCACCATACCTTATGAACCTTGGATGGATCTTGAATTGATTGGTTTACACCTAAAGCTTGTTTTTATAAACTAAGATCTTGGCCAAAGTTTAATTTGTAAGAACAATAGATTAGACCACCATCTAATTATCACAACCAACATGTTATCAAAAGTTATCACATTCATGTGCGTCATTAAGTAGTAAACTAGTCTAAGCAAGTGTAGTTTTTAATCTTATTGAATTTTCATAATCATCATTTTCGTGTTACTTGTTGCTTATATGGTATTTTGGATCGTGACAACCAATTACCACTCTTTTATTGCTTATTGTTACATAGATTCTTCACAATTGAAAACACCCAAATCCCTGCGAACGATCCCGACTTACCATCATATCTTGCTATAACGGACGAGTACACTTGCTCGTATGTGTTGTTTCTAGATTTGGTAATTCACCCTTATAAATTTAAAACTTGTACTAACAAATAGAAAATCAAGTTTTTGGCGCCGCTGCCGGGGATTTGTTTGTGTTTTTGTTTGCTTTGAATCTCTGCTTTAATCATTCCCTAGTTGTGTCGCTTTTACTTTCGAAAAAAAATCCGAGCCATCCAACCGATCGGCTGAACATCCATCCGATCGGCTGAACCAAAACATTTTTTTTACCGAGCAATCCAACCGACCGGTTTGATATCCAACCGATCGGTTAGACCCAAAAATCCAATCCAACCAATCGGTACGAGCCCATATCCGATTCGGTTAGACCATTTTCAACCAAAAGTACAATCCAACTGATCGGCTTATCCACCAAACCGATCGGCTGAGCCTTTTCTTTTTACAAAAACCATTTTTTTTTCAAAACCCATTTTTACCTTTTCACCTTAGTTCGAAATAAACACCACCCAACCCACCCTTAGGAGTGACTTATTTTTCTTGTGTTCTTGTTATTTTCTTTTCTTATTTTTTTTCTTTAGTAAATTATTTTGTAAAATTGTCTTTTTAGATTTTTAAACATATATAAAAAAAAGTCTATTATTAAAAAAAGTTTTGTCGTAATTAGTTTATTTTTCTTAAACTTCTAGTAGTTATAATAGTAACGATTTTCTTATCTTAGTTAAACTTAATTTTGTTTACTTCAACTTAAAAAAAAAATACAAAAAGATTTTTCTTTGTGTTCATTTTCATTATGTTTTTATTTTTACTTTTTGTGATATTTTACGAATCGCTCCGGGTTTGTATAAACTCACACTCATTGGGTAAACAACTTGTTAGTCCACTTTACGAGCTTAAATGTAAAATCAAAAAGAGGACTCGTAAACTCGATAAGACACCAATCTTACCCTTAAAGATCGAATCAAATGAACTTTATCCAAAATCACCATTCATCGAGGAACTTTTTGTGGTAATCGACATAATCGTAGAGAAAGTTGAAACTCAACCCGATTCCCTACCTGTAATCGTCGTTGATCCCGATGACCAACCCATGTGGTCAAGCACTAGGACCATTGCACCAACACCTAGTTCCTCTATTATTCAACGCCCTTTTCCAAACAATTTCCATATCAAGGGTACCCACATGCAAATGATTCGGGAGAATCAATTCGATGGGAGAATCCGATCCGATCCTCACCGACACATAGCTGATTTTCTTGAAATTAGTAACCTATTCCAATATGGTGAAAATCAAGAGGAAGCGGTTAAATTAAGGACTTTTCCTTTTTCATTGTCCGGAGAAGCCAAGATTTGGTTGACTGAATTAAATGAAGGAACAATTACTACGTGGGAAGAGACGAGAGAAGCTTTTGTTAGCCGATACTTTTCTCCTGCAAAGTTTAAACGACTCCTAAATGACATTCACAACTTTCAACAACTCGATCACAAAACTCTCATTGATGCTTGGCTCCGTATGAAAGATATGCTTCACACTTGTCATGGACACGGTCTAACCAAAGGAGCGATCATTCAAACATTCTATCATGGTTTAGACGATCCAACTCAAGGAATTCTCGATGCTGGAGGTATATTCCTCTACAATACTCCCAATGAAGCATTCAAAATCCTAGAGGACAAGGTCCAACTCAAGCTCGATTTCTCGGAAAATTCTCTAATCGTGCCCAAACCAAAAACAGTTGTTTCCGCCGGTGGAAGCAACATCAATGCCGATCATTCCATATTGATTGAGAAATTAGAAGCTCTCACCAGACATATTGACGTTGAATTCAAGAAGATAAGGCAAGAGCTGAAGGAGATACGAGATGCTCGTAGAGATGATGAAGATGCCAATGCTTCAGAATACCACATGGATAATGACATGCTGATGCTTGAACCTAATGAAGCAAGATATCACGACGGGTATCACAACCAAAAGCTGAAAAATTCATACTCCTACTCAAACCAAAACACGAACCATAACCATCCACATTTCTGGTCACAAAATAAAACACTACTTTCATCACAATATTTTGGACAAAACGAAGAAACCAAAACCTCACCGGAGGAGATGATGAGAGAATGGATGGAAGCAAATGAGAGTATTAAAGACCATGTGGTAGAATTGGAATGACAAATCGATCAAGGAAAAAGGAACCACCAACCATAATCCAGGACATGGAAGAGAAACAAGAATTCCATCATACCGAATCACTTCCTCAAACAACAGATTCCAATCCAAGACATGAATTTGTCTACAAAACACCCTCAATCCGAAACGAGCATGATAAGGGTGATGTTGAATTTATCGAGGAGGATGAAACTGAATCTATTCCAACCATGCCTAATCCGAACCAAATCATATCTAGTTCACCAACCGTTTCACCTTTTCTTGAGGACTGCACCGTGCACATCCCGTCCACTGAACACTTAGTGAGAGAGAAGATGTTTACACATGATGAATTGTCAAATCATGTTGGTAACAAGAAACTCAATGCAATTGGAAGAGTTGGAAATGGAGTCTTGAAAGAAGAAGAGATTAGAAAGGATGAGAAAGGAGTGTCAAAGGTACCCGACATAGATTGGAATGAGGAAGGAAAATTGGTTCTTCGAGCCAATCACACTAATCAATACATTTGGCACCCAACAATTAAGACTCCATACTGGAAACATATCATCAAAGAGTCCTGATCCGGGGAAGAGTCTAGCTAATGATTTAGAAATAAATTAAGCGCTACTCGGGGGGCAACCTGAGCTTTTAATTGTTCGCTTATTTAAAAAAAATTATTTTCGTATTTTGTTTTTGTGTGTTTGTGTTTAAATCGTATAAGTTTAAATGTCTTTTGGTTTTTGCAAGAGCGTCATTTTTTTATTCTAATTAAACTCGGTTTTGCCATTTTTAACTTTTAGTACATTGTTAATAAATAAGTACGTGTTTTTGAAAATAAATTGTTTTGAACTTTGTGGGTATGTTCACTGGAAACCCTCACGAGACTTCACTCGTCCACTCGGGCCACCGAGGGGTTTAAAAGGCTTGTTGCATACGCTAAATGCAACCGTGATGCCTACGAAAATGAGTTTTAGGATTTTACGCGTTTTTGTAGTTTAGTTTGTTTTTGCAGATTCAATAAGCTCTTGGAGATTGGATTATTGGTGACATTATACTTGGTGTGAAGATGATTTGTTGAATGAGAAATTGGTTGATCTCACAAGCTTATGCTAGCATTTGCTTAGCACCTTATCATATGGAGTTCGATCGCAATTTCTTCGGCCCGGGAAGTTTCGTTTCTCTTGGACTATTTATTTACTTATTTATTTTTCCCATTTTACATGCTTTGAAGTTTATTTTTCATGAGTACAATGCTTAACTTAAGTGTGAGGGGAAAGTGAAATAGTGAAAAACGAAACAGATTTTTAATTTTCATATTTTGGGTCAACAATTTAAATATTGTATACTTGTTTGCCCTTGTGATCTAGTTGTTTTCACGCTTATAGGAAATATATTAGAATAACTGGATCAATCCACTAGTGAAATCGGTAATTTTGAAATTTTGAGATGTGTCCGGATTAATATTGCAATCCATTCTGGGATCGATAACATTTGCTAGCCCATATTATAGCCATTACCACTAAATTGTAAGGATTTGAGCCTGTTTCATATATAGCATACATCTTTTATGCTTGAATCTTTTGCTGTGAGTGTGCCGGTGATTTTATTTATTCTAGAACTTGTACTTGTAAATCATTACCAGACCGTTGTAAGATCGCATTCGTGTGATATAAGTGTATTCGTGTGATAAAGAGGCACCTTAGGAATAAAACCAAATGGCCATCCATTTACAAAATAATTTTTGCTAACCACATCGGTTAGTTATCCTCGTATTTGGAACCCATTTGTTAGCGTTCATCTTTAGCGCTAGATACCCCTAGTTACACCCTTTGAGCCATCCTTTTCATTTTTGTTACATCCAGAAAAATACGAAAATATTTTACACTTTAAACCTTAGTCTTACCCTTTGTCAAAGTCTAAACGGTGAGTTGCTAGTTGCTTGGTATGTTGGATTGTTTTTTATGATTATTAGTTAGCCACACTTTTCGATTCATGTGTGCCATTCCGACAAAGACGAAGAGTGCACCTTCTTATTTGTATTTTTGTGGTGTATGCTGTAACACCCCCAAATTTAAGTTTGTCGCAGCGGAAAAGTAATTTGGGTGTTACGGTGAGGATCGAAGTTTTAACCACATAAAATGGTTTAAAAGAAACGTTTTGAAAGTTATTTGTCATTCAAATAATAATTTTTGATAAAAGATGAACCATTTGATTTAAAATCTTATGAAAAGATATTAAGGCTTATAGAAATGACAAATTTGATTTTTTTACACCATTTTAATTTATCAGATTAATAAATGCCCACTCCGTGTCTTGTCCTGCTCCGTTAAATTACCTGAGATACACATGCTTAAAAGCGTCAACACAAAGGTTGGTGAATTCATAGAGTTTTAGGAAAAACCCTTTATTTTGTTATATTTCAGGAATATTTGGTATTAATAAAATACAAACAGTGATGAAACAAGTATCAAGTATATTCACAAATAAATCATATAAGTATTCAATCACATTCAAATAAAGAATCAATAATCCTAACATGAGCTGGAAACTCATGATGCTAATTTAATCAGATATATAATTCACATATGGTCAAACCTATACAGCTGTATCTAAATATATGTTGAAAACATACATTTTTCCTTTATAGATATTGCACCAAGCCTCATGACACGCAAGACGTTAACAAAAGGGGTGTTTTATCAAATCAATGACAGATTTTGCCCTCTATCATAGGTGATTTGCCAATTCCTATTTGTCTCAAATATAGTGTATCACGACTAATACGACTAACCATATGCATAATGGCATTCCGTCAAGTATTAGTGGGATCGGAGGTCAATCCGAAACAAGTTTCGAATCTGTTCACTATATTCGCGCTCACATTACAGTAATTAATGGCTCATGATTGAGGGACTATATGGCGATAAGCTAACTTAGGCAATATCAAGGACTAATGGGCTCATTTAGCATAACATCATGTAATCAAGTATCGTATCACAAAAATCAATTTGAAAACAGTATCGTTTGAGTATCAGAAATTCAATTTAAGTATTTAGCTGGTAACATATATATATATATATATATATATATATATATATATATATATATATATATATATATATCACAATAATCGAATTGGAAACATTATCATCAGAGTATCAATATTTCAGTCAAGTAATTCATCAGTAAAATATATATATCACATATATATATATATATATATATATATATATATATATATATATATATATATATATATATATATATATATATCACATATCACAATAATCGAATTGGAAACATTATCATCAGAGTATCAATATTTCAGTCAAGTAATTCATCAGTAAAATATATATATCACATATCACAATAATCAAATTGAAAGCATTATTATATGAGTATCAGTATTTCAATTAATTATTTCGTCAAGTATTGTATATATCACATTTTAAATTATAAATTATATTATTTTAATATCAATTAGGAAATTGATTTGAATCATGTATTTTATTTCATATACTTATCAAGTTATCAAAGTATATGTAAGCATGTATCTCCCCCAATGAGTTTAAAAACAATTATTGGAAATGGGGCTATGACTCACCTGGATTGATTTGGAAATGATGAAAAGTAAAGTAGAACGAGATTTATGGAAACGTCTTTGATACGAAACCTGATAAATAAATTTATCAGAGAATATAACCAAATACTATTTGGTAAATACGAAAGAATAACGAATAATTATTATTCGTTATGACGAATAGAGGATGTGCAGTGTAATTATTATGTCATGCATGATATGATAAAATACTTTATTTAAAATATCCATCGTAGTTTTACCTTTTTAATCGTAAGTAAAAATATTAACTTTTTAGATATCGTTATATATATATATATATATAATTAACGTAAAAATAAACAATATACAAATATACAATGTAATAAAATGCATATGACGTGATGGTTGCCGTAAAATAGAAAATAAAATAAGAATGTAAAATATAATATGTTGGTCCTTGTCCTTTTCCAGTTTTTACACTTTTTATACTAACGGCGTTAGCGTTACACCGTTAGTCCTTTTTATATATATTTTATAATTATAGTCCACTACATGTCCGATATTACAATCTAAGCTCGGAATATTAAATAATATCAAATTTTATCCTAAACTTTCTGTTTTGACATTTTTAGTCCTTTCTTTTCACAGTTTTCACTTTTAGTCCCTATAGGTGTCGTCACGTTACATTTTTAGTCCAAATTTGCAAAAATGATTATAAAAATTTCTGTAGCTTCTTTTATTAATTTCAAGCTTATTTCAACTGCTTATTTTATGAAAAGCTTATTTTTTTAGCTTATGGGCCTTAATTCGAACTAAATAAAAGCCCATTTTAAAAATTTAGAGGCGAGGGCATGAAAATTATTTTGGGCTTAAACTTGGGCTTCCTTTGTGATTCTAAAAATATATTTTATGGGCCCAGTGGGCTGTTAAATCGTTAAGTCTTATTGGGCCTTAAATAAGCCCATTCGACAACTATAAGGTTTTTAATATTTATTTGGTTTGAAAAACTGGTTTATGTCGATTCACTTTGGCTCGATTGACATGTCAAAACGTGATTATCTTTATAAGTCGTGTATATGAAACTAATAGTTTTCTAGGTGGTCTATTAGTACGTAGAAAAATATTGGGTGCTTGTTACGTGAAATTGAAAGTTATACGATGCGTTTGTATGGTGTTTGAATCGTTTATATATTTTGAAAATATGGAAAATTTACTAAGTGTTTTTGGTTCAAATTTTATACGATGGATTATGGTTCAAAATGATTTATTTGATGCATGTAACGTAAAATAAAAGTGAAAGATGTGTGCATGGTGACTCCTAGGCCTTCCAAGATAGAGGCTAGTCGCGTTTGTGTTGCTAAAAAAATATATACGTACGTGAAATATATATATGAAACTATATACGATCGAACAAAATAAACATGATGCATGACAATAATTTAACGTATGATTTTAAATGGAAATGATTTGAAATAACTTACAACACCAAGAATGGTGGTGAGAAACGGTGTGGAAGACGAACGAGGGACGAGTGAGAAACGAAACCAAAACGACTCTATAGCTTCCAAGCTTTTAAAGTCGTTGCGTATTGAAAATGAAGAGATATTTTAGAACCAATGACTTGCTCCTCCTTTCATTTTTCTCGTTCAACAAGAACCAAAAATATTTTAGAGAATGTTGAAAAAAAAAATGGAAGGTTTGCATGTATGTGGGCATGACTACGTACTGTGTAACAAAGGGAGTATATATATTTGTTTAGGATTTGGGAAACAAGTGTACTATGGTGTCAGTGAACATGAATAGAATTCAAATGGAAATTGAGTTTCCATATATATATGTCGACTACATATATACATGTACATGATTTGAAGAATTGAATAGAACTTGATCCATAGCTGACGAATTATATTTCTATAATAAAGAGTGTGAGAGCATATTTTGAGGTACATGTTTGGTGATTCATGTAGATATGTCGACCATATATATATCTTGGTATACGATTTACAAAATCGTATACTACTTGTACATACTTGATCATCTTCGACATTTGAACATAGAATCATCTCAGGAATATTATTAGGAACAATTAGAAACAAACGGGAATCAAAACGGTTAAGAAATGAATATTTTATGAATCGATTGAATTGATTTTTGTTCGATCACTTTGCCACTTAAAAATATATCAAACATCGTCCAATGAACTTGAGATTTGACACACTAATATTTGGCTAGGTGGTGAACGAGATGGTGCAAAAATATATAGGTTTCGTGTGTACAAATTGAAAATAAAAGAGGCGTTTTGAAGCTTATTTGGTCGATTTATATGAAATATAATTAAGGAAAAATGGGTTTTATGTTTGGGCCGGTTGGGCTTTTGAAAGAACAAGGTCCATTTTATTTTGTGATTAATATTGTTAATTAAGATTAGTGAATTATTAATATTTTGTTAATTGTGTCGAGAACTTATTTTGTCGTTTGGTGAATTTTGCAATATCGTAATCGTGACCATTTTAATATACAAAGAAAATTTTAAATTTTCCCGTAAAAATGGTGATTACAATAATGACAGAGATTATTTATTTAATTAACCGAAGTTAATTATATGAATTTTTGCGAGGTTTTACAGTACCCACATGTCATTCTGAATTTCGTCCCGAAATTCAAATTTAATGTGATTACTTAAGTAAAGAATTTTTTTGAACAGAGGTTGTCGAGAGATTTTTATTCCTAAAACTACGGAAACATGATTCAGTTAGATTTACTTGTACCCAACAAGACAAAATAACTGATGTATTTAAGGGTTATGAATATTGAAAAATAACGGTCAGGAATAGTGGAAAAATAACGGCTAGTGAATAGTGATTACTAACGGTCGTGAATAGCAACTTAACGACTATATTTGGTCCCAACGGCTAAAATTTTGAGCCTATAAATACTCCATTCAATTTCCTATTCTTTCATCATCCATTTTCCTATCATTTCACATTTCCTATTCTTAATCCTTTTCTCTCATTAAATACTTCCGAAAATGTCGAGCCTAATTACTATTATCGCAATGGTATATATCGTTGTTGCCACCACCTATTTGACTTTTGTTCCGGATGAAGATTATGTAGTTTTGGTCGGGATTGTGGGGTTCCTAATACCACTCGGTGCTATCATATGGTGTTGATAAGATATGGAGGCACTAGTCTCAAGCTAGGTTTATTTAAAATGTATCCTTGTTATGTTTCTATGTAATCCTCAATAAATATGAAATAATACTTATTTGTCTTTATGTTTAAGAACTAGGCTTGCTATTGTTTCTAATGGTGTACTTATACTTATCTTTTAGAATAATCTGAGTAATTCATCCTATGGTGGTTCTTGCTATGGTACTGCTGATGGGAATCCTTATTGTTAAGCCGGGTCAGCCTATTGAAGATTCTACGCTTTTTATTGTAATCATTGTAATAATAGCACTTCCTATGCTAATTATATGCCTATGTATTAATTTCCGTGGTTTCTAATAAAATTTTCGCTATTGATGTTTTCCATAAGCCTTTGTGAACTCTTAGGTTTCTAATATTTTTACTTTTCTCGACTTACTATAATAAAAGTGATGGGTATTAAGTGTAAATATCTATTGGAGTTTGTAAAAAATGAGGTTTATAAATAGTTTATTAAATCTCAAGATTTTACTTTTACATGAAAATTGTTATTTAGAAAATCTGAAAAGATAACTGTTCCATTTATGACATAATTCTTCCTAAAGTATACATAGGTAGCTAGGCTATGTATAATTGAGGACCAAATGATATAATGCTTGGCTCAGTAACAATGGTATTTATTTTTCTTTAAATTGTTTTAGATGGTTCAGTCTCAATGGTTTTAATGACATCTAATTATTTTCAAAAGAATTTCGTAAATTTTTGTTCATAATATAGTGATGGGTCAGGAATTTCTAAGGAAATACTAGGATATTCTTGGTATAAACTTAAAGTTCACGAGATAATTCTTACAGGGTGGTAATAATCTATCGTTCAGTCACTCTTATTGTTCTCTTAAGGTGAGTTGGTCTAAAATTCGTAAAACTTTCATGGTTATGCTTACAAGGTATGGCCGTCTTATTTTCTTTTCTTACTATATTGTTGCTAATCGGAGGAACTATGGTTACTTCAAGTATTACTGCAATGATACTGATTACTAACCTCTGGATATTCTTAATACTTTGTTAGGTCCTTTATTGAAAGAATATGGAGCTAATTATTTCATTGATAATAGACTGAATTGAATCCCTACTGTAATCTAATTTCAAGATATGTCTGGGTAGTATCTTAGATAATTTATCAACTCTTGGTATAGGATTGCTAAGGAACAAACGGACTTATCTACTAAAGCTAAAGTTCAATAACCTTCTCTCAATTCTTCAAGTTCTCTTCCAAAAATTTGTCTTATAAAATTCTATGGTTATAGCCTAATCATGGTAGGTATAAGGAATCATAATAATCCTAGGTATTTATCAAGGTAAGTTTGAATATATTCACTATAATCAACATTATATTAATAACTTGATTGATTGTTTTTGCAAAACAAACGATACAAGATCTTTTATTAATACTCCATTGATATGAGAGGAGTCATTTGTCTACCAAAGAGAATAACAAATGGTGAGATTTTTCATGAAAGTAGGAGGAATCATTACATGCATGCATAGTATCATGATGTAAAGAATTTATTAACAACAGAGGGTTATAGCGAAAGGAGATTTTTATTAATGGTTGATTACAAGTTTTGAGAGTTTCGGAATTATTAGGAAATCTGTCATCACTAACCAAAAACTTTTTGGTTTAGTGGGTACAACTTTCTGTTCAGGGGAATTGAGTGAAGATACATCGTTTGAGATGTATTGTATCGAGAAATTTGGAGCGTCAGGAAGTAAAGAATTTGGAAATATCTGGTATTGAGGAATATGAAGTATAAGGTGACGGAGAATTTGGCTCAACGTTCTTCTACGGCATCTCTTGGATTGAACTTCGTCCAACTTCGAATGCTGCTTGACCACCAATCAAATCTTCATATGATTCGGTAGCTCTTCTGGGTTTTTGACGTAAAGGTGAAAAAAATAGGTGACGATGGAGGTGATTTCGGATTGAGTTCTATATTAGGTTGGGATTTTATTATTTGTACATAAGGATCTTCATTATTCGGAGAATTTTTATTTATAGATGAGGTATTAATCTTATGGATATTTGTTTTGACATTCACGGGCGTTCCTGAAGACATGCTACAGTAGTAACCGAGAATAATATTTTATGAGTATTTTGTATGTTAAAGATATATCAGTACAGATGAGATAACAATTGTGTAAGAGTAACTATTAAGCATGTAAGATAATCTCAACAGATAAATTATTGAGCACGACAGTCTACAGACACGGAGAGCATAAAATATTATGGTGTAAAATCATTATTTTGAAAATGAAGTTATAGTTTTAATGTTTGAAAACATTTAATTCTCTATAACTGTAGCTCTGATGCCAATCTGTAACACCCCCAAATTTAAGTTTGTCACAGCGGAATAGTAATTTGGGTGTTACGGTGAGGATCGAAGTTTTAACCACATAAAATGGTTTAAAAGAAATGTTTTGAAAGTTATTTGTCATTCAAATAATAATTTTTGATAAAAGATGAACCATTTGATTTAAAATCTTATGAAAAGATATTAAGGCTTATAAAAATGACAAATTTGATTTTTTTACACCATTTTAATTTATCAGAGTAATAAATGCCCACTCCGTGTCTTGTCCTGCTCCGTTAAATTACCTGAGATACACATGCTTAAAAGCGTCAACATAAAGGTTGGTGAGTTCATAGAGTTTTAGGAAAAACCCTTTATTTTGTTAGATTTCAGGAATATTTGGTATTAATAAAATACAAACAGTAATGAAACAAGTATCGAGTATATTCACAAATAAATCATATAAGTATTCAATCACATTCAAATAAAGAATCAATAATCCTAACATGAGCTGGAAACTCATGATGCTAATTTAATCAGATATACAATTCACATATGGTCAAACCTATACAGTTGTATCTAAATATATGTTGAAAACATACATTTTTCCTTTATAGATATTGCACCAAGCCTCATGACACGCAAGACGTTAACAAAGGGGGTGTTCTATCAAATCAATAACAGATTTTGCCCTCTATCATAGGTGATTTGCCAATTCCTATTTGTCTCAAATATAGTGTATCACGACTAATACGACTAACCATATGCATAATGGCATTCCGTCAAGTATTAGTGGGATCGGAGGTCAATCCGAAACAGGTTTCGAATCTGTTCACTATATTCGCGCTCACATTACAGTGATTAATGGCTCATGATTGAGGGACTATATGGCGATAAGCTAACTTAGGCAATATCAAGGACTAATGGGCTCATTTAGCATAACATCATGTAACCAAGTATCGTATCACAGAAATCAATTTGAAAACAGTATCGTTTGAGTATCAGAAATTCAGTTTGAAAATATTATCGTTTGAGTATCAGAAATTCAGTTTGAAAATATTATCGTTTGAATATCAGAAATTCAGTTTGAAAATATTATCGTTTGAGTATCAGAAATTCAGTTTAAGTATTTCGCCGGTAACATATATATATATATATATCACATATCACAATAATCGAATTGGAAACATTATCACCAGAGTATCAATATTTCAGTCAAGTAATTCATCAGTAAAATATATATATCACATATCACAATAATCAAATTGAAAGCATTATTATAAGAGTATCAGTATTTCAATTAATTATTTCGTCAAGTATTGTATATATCACATTTTAAATTACAAATTATATTATTTTATTATCAATTAGGAAATTGATTTGAATCATGTATTTTATTTCATATACTTATCAAGTTATCAAAGTATATGTAAGCATGTATCTCCCCCAATGAGTTTAAAAACAATTATTGGAAATGGGGCTATGACTCACCTGGATTGATTTGGAAATGATGAAAAGTAAAGTAGAACGAGATTTATGGAAACGTCTTTGATACGAAACCTGATAAATAAATTTATCAGAGAATATAACCAAATACTATTTGGTAAATACGAAAGAATAACGAATAATTATTATTCGTTATGACGAATAGAGGATGTGCAGTGTAATTATTATGTCATGCATGATATGATAAAATACTTTATTTAAAATATCCATCGTAGTTTTACCTTTTTAATCGTAAGTAAAAATATTAACTTTTTAGATATCGTTATATATATATAATTAACGTAAAAATAAACAATATACAAATATACAATGTAATAAAATGCATATGACGTGATGTTGCCGTAAAATAGAAAATAAAATAAAAATGTCAAATATAATATGTTGGTCCTTGTCCTTTTTCAGTTTTTACACTTTTTATACTAACGGCGTTAGCGTTACACCGTTAGTCCTTTTTATATATATTTTATAATTATAGTCCACTACATGTCCGATATTACAATCTAAGCTTGGAATATTAAATAATTTCAAATTTTATCCTAAACTTTCTGTTTTTACATTTTTAGTCCTTTCTTTTCACAGTTTTCACATTTAGTCCCTATAGCTGTCATCGCGTTACATTTTTAGTCCAAATTTGCAAAAATGATTATAAAAATTTTATAAAAATTTCCGTAGCTTCTTTTATTAATTTCAAGCTTATTTCAACTGGTTATTTTATGAAAAGCTTATTTTTTTAGCTTATGGGCCTTAATTCGAACTAAATAAAAGCCCATTTTAAAAATTTAGAGGCGAGGGCATGAAAATTATTTTGGGCTTGAACTTGGGCTTCCTTTGTGATTCTAAAAATATATTTTATGGGCCCAGTGGGCTGTTAAATCGTTAAGTCTTATTGGGCCTTAAATAAGCCCACTCGACAACTATAAGGTTTTTAATATTTTTTTGGTTTGAAAAACTGGTTTATGTCGATTCACTTTGGCTCGATTGACATGTCAAAACGTGATTATTTTTATAAGTCGTGTATATGAAACTAATAGTTTTCTAGGTGGTCTATTAGTACGTAGAAAAATATTGGGTGCTTGTTACGTGAAATTGAAAGTTATACGATGCGTTTGTATGGTGTTTGAATCGTTTATATATTTTGAAAATATGGAAAATTTACTAAGTGTTTTTGGTACAAATTTCATACGATGGATTATGGTTCAAAATGATTTATTTGATGCATGTAACGTAAAATAAAAGTGAAAGATGTGTGCATGGTGACTCCTAGGCCTTCCAAGATAGAGGCTAGTCACGTTTGTGTTGCTAAAAAAATATATACGTACGTGAATTATATATATGAAACTATATACGATCGAACAAAATAAACATGATGCATGACAATTATTTAACGTATGATTTTAAATGGAAATGATTTGAAATAACTTACAACACCAAGAATGGTGGTGAGAAACGGTGTGGAAGACGGACGAGGGACGAGTGAGAAACGAAACCAAAACGACTCTATAGCTTCCAAGCTTTTAAAGTCGTTGCGTATTGAAAATGAAGAGATATTTTAGAACCAATGACTTGCTCCTCCTTTCATTTTTTTCGTTCAACAAGAACCAAAAATATTTTAGAGAATGTTGAAATAAAAAAAAATGGAAGGTTTGCATGTATGTGGGCATGACTACGTACTGTGTAACAAAGGGAGTATATATATTTGTTTAGGATTTGGGAAACAAGTGTACTATGGTGTCAGTGAACATGAATAGAATTCAAATGGAAATTGAGTTTCCATATATATATGTCGACTACATATATACATGTACATGATTTGAAGAATTGAATAGAACTTGATCCATAGCTGACGAATTATATTACTATAATAAAGAGTGTGAGAGCATATTTTGAGGTACATGTTTGGTGATTCATGTAGATATGTCGACCATATATATATATATATATATATATATATATATATATATATATATATATATATATATATATATATATCTTGGTATACGATTTACAAAATCGTATACTACTTGTACATACTTGATCATCTTCGACATTTGAACATAGAATCATCTCAGGAATATTATTAGGAAAAATTAGAAACAAACGGGAATCAAAAGTTAAGAAATGAATATTTTATGAATCGATTGAATTGATTTTTGTTCGATCACTTTGCCACTTAAAAATATATCAAACGTCGTCCAATGAACTTGAGATTTGACACACTAATATTTGGCTAGGTGGTGAACGAGATGGTGCAAAAATATATAGGTGTCGTGTGTACGAATTGAAAATAAAAGAGGCATTTTGAAGCTTATTTGGTCGATTTATATGAAATATAATTAAGGAAAAATGGGTTTTATGTTTGGGCCGGTTGGGCTTATGAAAGAACAAGGTCCATTTTATTTTGTGATTAATATTGTTAATTAAGATTAGTGAATTATTAATATTTTGTTAATTGTGTCGAGAACTTGTTTTGTCGTTTGGTGAATTTTGCAATATCGTAATCGTGACCATTTTAATATACAAAGAAAATTTTAAATTTCCCCGTAAAAATGGTGATTACAATAATGACAGAGATTATTTATTTAATTAACCGAAGTTAATTATACGAATTTTTGCGAGGTTTTACATATGCTTATACGAAGTGTGGGGGAGATATGATGTTTGAAAAAAAAAAAGTGAAAAAAAAAATAGAATAAGTCATCGAAACTATAATGTGACAATTATAGCATATGTGCTATATTATGTATGGAGATGAAGAAAGAAAGTTAGGTGATATGTTGTTAGCCACTGTGCTGTGTATGGAGAATATTGTTATGGCAAATCAATGTATCGATATTTGAAGAAGAGAAGATTGTAACTATAATCATTTACGGGTTTGCGGTTTGTTTGGTGACTAGCAACAATGGGACTTTGACTTGACTTTATTTTTCTTTTAAAACCAATTTCATAAATATTTTCATGCCTTATCCCTACCCTTACCAAATTACTTTATCTCTACGGATATTGTAATGGCTTTGTGAGAATACCAAGTGCATGAATATTTTAGTGACCATCCGGTTTTTGAGTAATCAAGAATTCGCGCCAGCAATCTATTATGTTTTTGTATGAGATGTTTGAACATAAGCTTGGTAAAACCATGTAGCCGTAACATTACAACCCGAATAAAAGACCTCTTTAGATGTTTACACTTGGTGCTTACGCCATGTCGGTGAAGTTTTGTTTCTTGTACAAGCCTATGGTAATAAACGAATCACGACTGAGCAATGAGTGTGCTTTATATTACATATACTCCACTACCTAAAAAATGAGTGTTGAGTCAATTATACTTGATTCCTTTTTTTCGTGAGGTGTTTAGAAATGTTAATCAAGCAAGAAAATCATTGGGTATTGTCAAACATCTCGATTTTTCACTACTAAAGCTTAAAACGATGAATCGTATCTGGTACTTGTGCTTGGTAGATTTGCATCACATTTTTCTAAACATACTTGTGCACCATGTGGATCTATTTTACTTAATTTTTGATTGAGGACAAGCAAACCCTTAAGTGTGGGGGAGTTTGCGCTCATTTTCGTTTATTTATCTCATTTTTGCTTGTTTGTGAGTTAAAAAAAAAAAAAAAAAAAAAAAAAAAAAAAAAAAGTCAAATTTTTATATTTTTATGATTTTTATAATTTTCAAAATTTTCTTTTCGTTTATTTTACATTTAGGTATGGCTTCGATTTTTCTTTTCCTAGATTTGCTTGAGGGCAAGCAAAGTTCAAGTGTGGGGGATTTGATAACGCTCAAAATTAACATGTTTTTAGGAGCGTTATTGTGGATTTTTTTGATCACTTTTATGACCTTATGGTACTTAATTGAGCATAATTCGTGTTTTAGGTTCATGGAAGCTAAAGTACAAGAAAATGAAGAAAAAGACGAAGAAACGATCAATAAAGGAAGATTTATGCATGTACGAAGAATTCCCGACAAATGAAAGTCTCTTGGAGTATGTTCGAGATGATAAAAGTCATGAAGTTGTCACTCAAAAGACTCAAGAATAAAGTACAAGAGGGAAAACGAGAAAAGAAATGAAGAAAAGAAGCTCGAACGAAGAATTAATGGAAGACTTGTTGTTCCCGACACACCTTCACCATTTTGGCAATAACTTGAGCATACGGACTCCGTTTGACCCCCCGTTTGCGGCCACGGAAAGCTAAGAGAAAGATCCACAACTTTTGTGTTTATGACTTTTGCCCAACCGGTCGGCATGGTCCCGTAACCGATCGGTTGGTAAGCTCGTTTAATTTTTGCAAAACTCATTCTACCTCATTCTACCTGATTCTAGGCCATTCTTTTTGGTATTCTAGGTCCTTCTAAACTACTTGGAGGCCAAGTTGATGTATTAATGAGCCTAGGCCTTGAGAGGAGTATAAATAGAGAACTTTACATGCATTTCTAACCACCACTTACCATTTCTCTCTATCTCAACTTGAGAGAACACTTCTCTTACCACCATTACTCTCTCTCATACCAAAATTCGTCCATAAAATCCCAGGAAATTTTGGAGGTCCAAGAAGTCATCATTTGGAGGTCAAAACATCAAGAAGTCTTCACCAATACTTGAGGCATCATTACTACATCATTTGTTATCTTATTTCAATCATTGTAAGACTTTTAATTATGATTTCTAATGTTCAAAATTCTGAGTTTATGTTCATGTTTGCTATGAGTGGCTAGTGCCTTTGTGCACTTGCTTAGATGATGTTTATTATTTAATGGTTTAGTTATGATTGTGATAACATGTTTTAATTCAATTTCAAGTCAATCCTAAGAACCAATTGTACTTTAAGTTTCATAGTGACATTTGTTGAGTCAAGGTTAACTAATTGATAATAGTTTCAAGGGTCGAAAGATTTGTTATTATTCAACTAGTTATAATCATTTGTCTATGAATGATTGTTTTTCACCATAATTATTCTTGACTAAACAAAGAAATAAGAAGTATGATTGTAATGAGAATACTTTTATAACATCAAATCGGATTGTTTGTAAACCTTTAGTTGGACGAAAGTTTAGATGTTTATAAACAATTGTAACATTTTTGTGTATGAATGGGTTACCTTTTGTAATGACCATTTCCTAAGAGTATTTGATTTGTAATAAGAGTTTGTTCTTGTGTTTAAGATATTCACCATACCTTATGAACCTTGGATGGATCTTGAATTGATTGGTTTACACCTAAAGCTTGTTTTTATAAACTAAGATCTTGGCAAAAGTTTAATTTGTAAGAACAATAGATTAGACCACCATCTAATTATCATAACCAACATGTTATCAAAAGTTATCGCAATCATGTGCGTCATTAAGTAGTAAACTAGTCTAAGCAAGTGTAGTTTTTAATCTTATTGAATTTTCATAATCATCATTTTCGTGTTACTTGTTGCTTATATGGTATTTTGGATCGTGACAACCAATTACCACCCTTTTATTGCTTATTGTTACATAGATTCTTCACAATTGAAAACACCCAAATCCCTGCGAACGATCCCGACTTACCATCATATCTTGCTATAACGGACGAGTACACTTGCTCGTATGTGTTGTTTCTAGATTTGGTAATTCACCCTTATAAATTTAAAACTTGTACTAATAAAACGCACATCACTGAGATACTCAAATTGTACGATAGGGTTGATGAATAGAAGAATTCCAACACAGTACAACTGCCAAATGTTCTCGATCAAACAAATGTTTTTGAGTAAGATATTGCTATTATGGAATCATCGAGCTCGAATTCTCATGTGAAAGAGTTTCATCAGGCACTTAAATTGCTCGATAATGCAAAGGATTGCTGCATAGAATGTTTTCGACAACTTCATTCACATCTCTCTATTCTTTTAGAGGGAACTGGATTCAAAATAGGATTTGAACGTGCATGGCAACACTCTTTGGTCAAGATGTTCAGACTTTCACACACACAATGATTCTTAACTTAGATCAACTTCAACAACAACTTGACCAAGGTGAATCTTCCACAATTGAATCCATAGTTGCCCTTTGTGTGATCAACAAACAACTACAAGTGTTCATCAATTCGAAATCCACTATGGACTATGACTACGATTGTCAGATGACGCAACAGTGTTTTGCTGGTCACACTGGAATCGAGGTTGACATGTTCAGAGATACACTCCTCCAACTTGTGGGAAATGTTAAGGAGTTCATTGAGGAAAGGGCACAACACTACCTATGTATGATGACAAGGTGAAGGCATGTTGGGTGCAATCATGTGATGGTATTGGTGATTCGGGTAAAGCATCGGATGTTGGGTCAATTGTCACGATATGCAAAAGATCAGAGACTGATAAGCTTGACACTACCAGCAGTTCAATGACTCTTGTTACACATGACATGGATGCAGATTTCAGACCTGTAAAAGAACAAGTGTCATATGCTGAGGTACCCCTAACCGAACATCATAATGTGCTTTCTAATGAACGGCAGCATACTGATTAAATTAAGCTCACTCATGACACAAATTTGTTGGAAAAGACTGATAGCAATACCATTTCTAATTCAACAAATATGAGTCATAAAGGGGGAGAAAGTGATCAGGATGCTGAACGTGGTGATGTGTCAAGTTCGTTGTTTACGGTTGAGGTGTTTAAATCAAATGATATGGTTGATAAAAAAGTTTTTAATGAACTTTCAAATAGATTTTTACAACTTGAAAAACATTGTATTTCACTTGAAATCGCAATGCAACAAAAGGAAGAAAGTCATTCATCCAACCAACCCCGACTTCAAGATAAACTAAGATCACGTCTTTGTGAAAGTCAATCTTCAATCTCAAATATGTGATACCCAATCAACTCCGTAGTCACACTTAGTCTTCCTTAGTTAGTGGAACATTAGGTGTTGGAGGAGAGGAGAGTCATTTCACGCATCAATCAACATGTATTTTATTCACACTTCTCCCCCTCAAATATTGCATATGAGGATGCGATTTTTGATTGAACAAGTGAATAGAATTACATGTAGTTTATTCACACTTTGGTATCAGAGAATAGTGTGAATAAAGGGGTTCACAATAACAACATTAAAGAACAAGATAAGAAAAGCAACAGGGAATAGTGTGAACACTAAGTTTGCAAAACCATCAATCTTGGGGAAACCGGTTTCTCAATCAAATAGAAACCAATCCGTTGTTAGAAAACCGACTGCGTTTAGATCTGAATGACCAAAACTTTCAAAAACACGGTTTGCCTCCCAAGTTGATGCGGAACAAGTTTTGACAAAACCAGTCACTACACAATATTTGCCTATGATTATTGCTTCTAGTTCTGCTAAGCCTCAACAAGTAGTTACCCCTACACTCAGCTCCTCTAGGATTAGTTCGAAAACAGTGTCGAAACCTAGCATTAAGGTTCAAAACACTTATGATATAAATGACTTGTACAAGAACTATGATCTAGAAAAGGCTAGGAAAAGGGCACTAATTCATAAGGATGGAATCTTAGGTCCACAACCTTGTATGATCCCTCCTAGGATATTGAGGAACACTGCTAAGGGTCAACCTGTTAAATCTAGGACTTACAGTAAGTCATCCACAATGCATAAGAAGCAACACAAACCTAAAACTTCTCCTAGGTGGTTACAAACTGCTAAATCTTTGGAGACTAGGAATATCGATAAGCCTTCCACTATGCATAAGAAGCTTAACAATCCTAGACGTTGCCATAAGTGGATATCTACTGGTAGAATTTTTAAGGACGCTGGACTTAAGTGGATACCTACCAGAAAGATACTTACCAATGGCAATACCATGGTTGACAGTGAAACCCCCAAGGGTTTGGATACTTTTGTCACTAACCCATATATATGCAATTAAGTTTGTAATGTTACTGCAGGTAGTCCTTACTCGGTTGCAGGTACATCGATCATTCACTACATGAGAAAACTCAAAGTCTGGAGGCCCAAAGCAAGCATATCTCCTACTTCTGGAGGTATAGAAGGTCAATGTTGATGTATGTCTATAATGACATCTGTTCAGTTCAGTTCAGGCCTCGTTCTTCAATGACTATGATGTTTGAACACCTCAGTTCAAGCCTCGGTCCTTATTGTCATCATTATGGTGTCTGCTGACAACACTCCAGGCCCCGTTTCCTCAAAGAAAAGAAAAGTGTACGCTTGAGTGCGCTTTATCTTCTGAAGAAGTGTAATGTTCTTGCTTCTGACCATTCTCATCAACAACCTTCATATTTCTTCCACGCTCGTTCAGTCATCAAATGGATTACTTTCATCGGATTGTATTTGTATTATTCACTCGATCAAAAATGGCATCTTCAAATGCAATTTTTGAGGGGGAGAAGTGTGAACAGTGGATCAACCTTTTATGCAATTTTTGAGGGGGAGAAGTGTGAATAAACTACATGTATTTCTATTCACTTGTTCAATAAAAAATCACATCCTCATATGCAATATTTGAGGGGGAGAAGTGTGAATAAAATACATGTTGATTGATGCGTGAAATGACTCTCCTCTCCTCCAACACCTAATGTTCCACTAACTAAGGAAGTCTAAGTGTGACTACGGAGTTGATTGGGTATCACATATTTGAGATTGAAGATTGAATTTCACAAAGACGTGATCTAGTTTATCTTGAAGTCGGGGTTGGTTGTATGAATGACTTTCAATGATAACTTGCTCGTGCTTGAGATTTAAGTTGAAGACTTGGTTTATCTAGTTACCAGCAGTCGAGGTGGATGGTTGAAGACCTGGTTAACTATCACTTTAAGGAGTTACATTGTAGTACTCAGTGTCACACGCCGATGTCGTTGTGGATAATAGCAAGAGGTGGTAATGTCTCATGCTTTGGTTGGGTAGTGAGTACTTAGAGATTTGCTTGGAGAATAAATTCTCTACACCGTTCTCCCAACATTAGTGCAAGCTTAAGACACAAGAGCGGGGAACTCTACTTCAGTTTCAAGTTTGGTATATCGGGTTTTCTCCATACGTGGTCATTTACTTGTAGCCAGTGGAAGTGAAAAGAGGTTTAATTAGGGGTTGATCTGCAGAGAATTGTTGAAGAGAATTGTTATCGACATCTACTCATGGGGTAGTGATATATATGTTGCTTCCAGTTGATATGTTCATGTACACATAGTTATGATGATTCCGAGTGATCGTCATCATCATGGAGGGAGAATTGTGTACATTGGGGTTTTGAACGAAGAACTAGAAGCATTCTAAGTGAGTTGAAAATGTCGACATGACGTTACCCAAACAGACCCATGAAGAAGCTACAAATTATCAGTCTATGATCCATTTAACGTTGTGGATGACATGTTAAAAGACTGAAGACAATTTAGGCAGAATTGAGAGATACTTCTTCAACAAGCATCAAGGTTATATCAAACGGGTCGTCAGTTTCGGAGGGAGCAAGTTAATTAATGGGCTCACTAATTGGGAGGGAGTAATAACCCAATTAGAGAGTATTTCTATAGCAGTTGATTCTCACATGTTATATCTTACCTAATGTTCTTCTCTCAATATTTCAAGTAGATGTGCGTAAAAGTTGTTGTTGATTCTGATGTATCAAAACCAGCATGGGGGAAGGAGACATACATCTGAATGCATAACGAGTACACGTGAACATAATACTTCTTCTTCATTGAAGTTATCCTAGGAAGACATATGTCATAACCGTAGAGAAACTCAGTGTCTTAACTCGCAGCGTTTGGTGTATTATTCCAACTACGTGGGGGAAGTGGTCTCTTGATACTTGTGGTGTGAATTACTTCAGCTTTCAGTGGGAAGAAATATGAGAAGGATATGTGGAACGTGAGATGATATTGCTTATTGACGTCTTCATACGAACTGATATGGTTTACGGTAAAGTGCTTCTAGTTAATGCTTCATGTATACAATGGTATGATGATTCTGATGAGATCGCAACCATCAGGGGAGAGATTTGTGTACATCAAGGACGCGCAACAAGTTCATGTGATCGGGCTTAATCATATATTCCGGAGGAGATATCCGCAGAGATGATCAGTGCTTCAACCTGTTACTTTGGTGTCATCGTTTCTTCTTGTGTTGGATACATGCGTTCAATATGGATTGAGTTGGTATACGTAAGATAACTGGAAAGCATTTGGTGAAATGAAGATGTTGATATCCCATTCCCCTAAATATACAACTGCTCCAAACCGCAAAGTAATGTGTACATTGGGGACGCACAACAGGGTCATGTGATCGGGCTTCATCATACATTCCGGGATTGATAACCGCAGAGATGATCCATGGTCCACCTTGTTACTTCGGTACTATAATTTTCTTTGAGCGTCATACAATGAGACTTTTTGCATCACTTCAACAACTTGGGGAAGTGGTCTCATGAAGATGATTGTCGGTTTGGGGGGAAGCTACCAAAGCTTCACATTGAGGAGAAAAAAAAATTCATCGATTTGGTGGGTGTCTAGCGATTAACTCAGTTGTGAGATTCTAGTGATTTGTTAACTTCTTGTGTTTGGTGAATGGTTGTGACTTAAGTCGTTTTGATTAGTCTGATTGTAATTGGTCGTTGTGAGTTAATCTTTACGGCTTGACTTATTACGATCGGATCTATTGTAACTTGACTTGTCGCGACTTGACACTTAGTGCTAATTGTGACTTATACGAGATCTCACTCTAAGTCTAACTCGCATATTACATCTTTCGGTTTCTTTTGTTGACTTTAGTAAAATCCCAGTAAAGAATCGATCTCTCGGTTTAAGTCACAAGAGTTGTAAAATCCCGTTTAAGATCATATCATGGCAACTACGGATTCAGACGATTATTCAGGAGCCTCGAAAGCTTTGGTGGTGAAAGTTTAAGAGATGTTGACTACATACTTCTACAATGAGCTGAACGATAATCTCATTTTGATGCTCATGTCAACATCTCCCTAAACTGTTTGGTATCCTTTGTACATATCTTATACCAATACGTAAATAGAATAATATAAAACCTATAAAAACCATAAAAATCTGAAAAATCATAAAAAAATACAAAAATATTCTTCTCATGATATGTCTCTTTTGTAATCAATATTATGTACGTTTTTAGAAATGTCATTCAATAATGCCACGGAATCTTACATATGCTTGAGCAAGAGTTTTTTGGTTTCAAATAAAGTTTTTTCTAAAACATGTCGTATCTCCCGAAAAATTATGGCTTGCAGTCATTTCAGACTGCAACCCGGACTTAACATAATGGCTTGCTATTACTTCAAATAGCAACCCGCTTTTCAAAATGGGGAAAACACGTCGCCCAAAAGACGGTTGTTCCTTTTACTGGGTGAAGTTCATCCGGGCATGGATTACTTTACATCCGTGCACCCTCGATCGAATGTACGCTTCAGTGCATTATATCTTGATAAAGAAGAGAAATCTTCCTTTTATAGCCAAATACTTTCCCTTCTATGATTTTTCCGGAAAGTATTTGTGCAAAACTTGGTGGTACCATGAGATTTTGATTGAAAATCAAATTGAACTCAAAATCTTGATAAAATTTTTCACTCAATCAATGACTTTAATATTTTATGAAAATATTTCAGTTTTAACATCCGTCATTGATTGAGGGGGAGAGTGATTTCTCAAAATTTTATGTATCATTAAAAACTCTCCACACTTTGTACAAAAGCCCTGCAACAAAACGATTTGTGATGGTTATGTGTCAAGATGAGAACATTTTCAAAGAGTTTTTGTTAAAACTTCAAATCTTTTGTAAACTCATCAAATCTGACACATAACAACCTCCCTCACAGATTGAGGGGGAGCAAGAAAAAGGTAATTTTATTAGAAAATATTGAAACTGGCCGCATTTCTCTCCCAAACGTTTTCTAACGTATTTAAATCAATTGAGATCCAAAATCTCGAAAGATTTGAAATTTTTGATCGGGGGAGAGAATGTGATTTAAATATGAAATCTGATAATCAAATGTGATCTTTTGGACTCAATAATAGGCTCCCACATATGTGCTAAACTCTTTCGTATATCGAAGCACGTATTGAGGGGGAGCAAAAGGCGTTTGTGGAAGTAATACCAAAGACCGACCATTTATATTTATGCATGGAGTTATAAGGATGGTTAAGGTTAGGTATGAGTTCCCATGATCCACCAGAACCGAAAGGATCTTCCCAAGGACAATCCATAGATAGATTAGAAGTCCTTAGGAATGATTGAAAAAAGGAGAAAAGTGAGAAAGGGAAGAGTGCGGACTGAGATAGAGCTAGAACTGGAACAAACCCAACAAGGTTCTAGTGATGAAGTCTCGGTAAGCACTGAAGGGGTTGAAGAATGAAAAAGAAATGAAATGAGAAAGGGTGAAAAGAAATAGCCCTCCATATATTCAACCTAAGGGCAGAAACCTGGTTCAATTCATAATCTACTGGAGGTTACTAAGGTAACACCGGTATTGAAGATAAGATGTCATGGACCCAGTGACGCACTGCACCAAACTTCCCAACCACTCAAGTTCTCTTAAAAGAGCTTGTTTCATTCTCACGGGGAACCCTATGCAATGTATCGACCGCTCATTGCGAGCTATGTTGATACCTAAACAGGAGATGCCTCCCCAGTCTCCAAGAGCGGATCAAAACGCACTATTGAGTCTAGAGCCATGAGATCATCCATAAATCTCAGTAGGAAACACTTCCAAATATGCTTATTGTTTCACACAATGTGGAAAATAAGATAAAATATTTAGAGTCCTACGCATTATCCTTGTGGTATTGCCAGAACATCCGAGTGATATGAAAATATTCACGATGAAGATGGAAATCCTATAGAGCGAACATTATTCAAGCTCTTGGTAGGTGACATGTGAGATCCATCTTGGATCAATGATCAAGTGACAACTGGAAAGCAACGATGGTGCGATTCAACATTGAATCAAACTTGTTCCAGGATATGGATTGACATATACTTTTGCGAAAACCTTTCAATGTGCTCACAAACTTACTTTTGAGCACATTGATTGTGTATAATCTTTCAAACAAAAGTATTTTTGATAGAAATGTGATTCAAAGTATAAAACTCTCGTCGTGTCTCAAAAATATTTATCAAATGACACGCAAGTGATTTCTATAAATCAATTTCTCATCAATTCATGAATATCAATTCACCGATTCACTCTATCGTGCTGTCTGCTTTGAGACGTTCAGGTATGAGAACATGCTAAGTATTAGGATTCCGAAGTGGATTCTTTGGAAAATTCATTACTACAAGCTGGAAATTCCTGTCATGGAGACTCTTCTTTAAAAGAAACTCTACCTGATCACAGGTCGGTTTTCACAAAACCGGAGGGTAGTCTGTCCTCACAGAACGAATGACAAAGCCATATTCGTTCTCTATCTTTATTGCTAACTGTTTTATTTCAGGGACACATATAAAGATGGAGTTGATGGTTCCTATTTCCAGCTGAATCAGGTCAATCCATACCTCATGCTCACACATACTCTCACTATCAATGACGATGAGAGACTTACTACAACAAAAGTTGAGAGACTACCAACAACATTTCTGCAATTCTGATGAAAAAGTCTCTGGATCCATAACTCTGACGTAAAGTCTCCAGATCCAGAAGGGTGTGAGCATGATGGTCCATAAGTCACTACATCACATGAAGGCGATACTACTGTGGATGAGCTTGGAGATTTACTGTGGCTGATGATATCAAAGAAGCTCAAAGATCACACAACTCAAAGGAACTCCAAATCACAAGTTTGTTGCTTAAAGTACAAAGTGTGCTGCAAAGTGAAGAATCAGATCCTACGAGCTACAATGACTAAAGAATGCTTGAAGATCAAAGAGCAAAATTTCCAAGGTGACCTCGCTTAGGGGGAGATTGTTAGGAATACAAATATTCCTGTAAAAGTCCCGGTTACCTAATTATTGTAATAGCATTATGTTAGCTCTTAGTTAGTTTAGTTATTAGTTAGAATTGGATTAAGTAACATCGTGGAAGAAGGACGGGTCTTTACCCACTGTATGCCTGATCCACAGCCCGGGGGTGGGTGTTTTATCTTTTGTTGTTAGGAACTATAAATACCCCTCTCCACATGTTAAGAGGGTTGGAGCTTCTCATTCACTAATCTAATACATTTTCATTTTCTCTCTCTAGAACTCCCAACTCTCTCTTTCTCTCTCTAAACTCTTCTACTATTCTTGTTCTATAATTCTAATCTAACTAAACACAAAACCATACTAGTTATTATTATGTTTATCCTACATTAATTTTAGATAGTATAGCTTTAATACAGTCTTAGGATAGATTTAGGATGCCTTAGATAGCTTAGATAACCTTGCATGAGCCTAGAACCATTCTACTTGCTAGTTTACATTTTAAAACCCTAGATTGAGTCATATACTTGCATGCATGCTATAAGTAGTTAAATTAGGTCATACACTAGTTAAATATAACTTAGATAACTTAAAATAAGTAAAACATAGGCTAGAAACTTAAATACAAGATAAAATATAAGTTACATGCATATTAGGACTAGTTTTGCAATAGTTTACATGCATGGGGGTATATATCGTAAATTCCTGAAATTATAAAGTCTAGGGACTGTTTTTGACCTTTCCTAGAAGTTATAAGTAGTAAGGATTAGTTTTGCATAATATTAAAACCCTAGGATAGATAATAACATAAGTATAAACTAAAAAGGACTAAAAACATAAATAGTATAAAGTTAAAGGTCTAAAATGGTAAATATAGAAAACTTAGGAGTCTTAGGTTAATATAGAAGTCTAGGGACTAGTTGTGTCAAGTATAGATAGTTATTAGTATAAGTAATATAAGTAATAAAAAACTTAGGGTAGAAAACGTAAATATATAAACTATAAGGGTAAAAAGTGAAAATATCATATAAGTATAAAACCTAAATAAAGTTAGAAGCATAACACAATACTAGGGAGCTTCATGCAAGGAGTACTATGTGGATATTTCGTTTTTCGCGAGTTTGTTGGGTTTACGAATTAAAGTGCCCTGACTCCTAGAACGATTATTGCATATACTTCTGAGATATGATAGCCCGAACGGTGATATGATCATAACTAAACCCTAATAACAACATAACTCAATAATAGGGAGCTTTGTGTGAGGAGTATTAACTTCTGAATTATGATGGCCCGAACGGTATTATGTTGATAACATAATACAATAGTAGGGAGCTTCATGTGAGGAGTCATATACTTCGGAATTACAATGTCCTGAACGGTGTTATGTTATATCTAAAACATTAACAAACCTAAAAACAATAACTTAAGAAACATAAACATGATAACTAAAAGCTTGACATAATATAAAACCAACAACAACACACTAGGATACGTGAGTAAGGCGGTCTAGTTCCCGAGTCACTATTTGCATTACTTAGATTACTCTACACCCAGGTGAGTCTTTATAGCCTTACATCTTTTTAAACTTTCTCTCTAAATGCTTTTATAAACTCTGTAAGGGGGATACATGCTAAATGCTTTACTTAAAACCGAATACAAGTCTTTTTCTTTGGTTGTTTGCACGAGTAAACTAACTGCCACCACTACATAAACAAAATTCATGAATCTAATCGTTTGGAAGGTTTTATCCAATCGAACGCGAATATAGTTGATAGATCTATTGGAGTTTGACAACTCCCGTTGGTATTAACACCCCACTAGGTGGTACCAATAAGTACTATATTTGAATCTACTCAAAGTATAACTTTGGCAAGTTATCCATCTATCCCCTCATGTCGGGTCTGCAGCCCACATGACCCGGATCGTTAAGGTGTGATTCATGAGCTTAGTGCAACCTACTAAACTCCTGATAATTGTGCATGCATCACAATTATCACAAAAACTTGCATTTTCCCAGATGGGTGTAACAACTGAACCCAGGGAATTTGTATTCACTAACCCCTAAACCTATGATTCTCACTCAACACCTAGTGTTGACTTTTTAAGCATGTATTCTAGGTTTATTACTTATATGGACCTATGGCGGAAGGAGGTACTGAACTCGGAGGACTTGTCATGGTTATCATTCAAACACCACCAACCTAACTCTTAGATTTTTGGGACCTCAACAAAATAAAAGTATATATTTTATAATTAAAACTATGATAATTATGAATGATAAATAGTTTTTCAAAACGTCTCTTTTCGAGTCGTTTTCTATTACTGTATCTATGATTCTATGAAGTAATACCCCAAACACTTTATCCACTGCGATCAGTGAAAAATGGGGGTGTTACAGATTGGCATCAGAGCTTTAGTTGTAGAGAACAAGGTCAAAACCTAAACTACAACAATTTTTCCTAAACCCGAGAAAGTCTTCAGTACCTCTGCCATCCTCCATAACCATATGTGCTAAGGTAAGTATAACAATTGCCTGCTTAGCTGCTAAATGATTTACAGTATTTTCTTTATTATATAGTTATGTCTACTCCCCTCTACTCTACCCCTATCTCATCCAGTCTACATCCGGAGAATGATCTTTCCTCTCCGAATGTACTAGATTACTCCCCTAAACCCTATAACTTAGAAGACTCTAGGAATAGCCTAGATAATCCTAATTTAAAACACGTAAGAGATTTCTATGCTAAGACGTCACCCCTACCTCCCCTAAACCCTATTATACATCCACTTTTTCCTACCCATAAAACAGAACCCCATGGTTTCTTTCTCCCGAGAGAACCATATATACCTAAACACCCTATCCCCACCTATACCCCTAGATTTGACTTTAGGCAACCCTATACTTTAAACCCTATACCTTACTTAATAAACCCTCCCATTCCATCTTGGAAAGATGAAATTGGAGAAAAACCCTCTAGGTTAACTCTAGAAGATGAGGAAAACCAATTAGAGGAGATTTTAAATAACTTAGATGAAATTTTCCTTGATCTCCTTGAAAAGATAGAAAAAGGTCATAATAATAATAACTTAGATAAGCAGCCTGACAATAGTAGTTTAAGAGAGAATTTACAAGAAAACCGTTTTAAAATAGCTAAAATACAGAAAAACCAAATGAAACATCACCATAAAATAGCTTTTTCCCGCTTTAGGATTTGCACTTTAGAAAAGATAATAGATAATGACGAGGAAAACTTAGAAAATACTATCACATGGAATTAGGTAATTAGGAAACTTTAGAAAACTTAGGTTATAAATAACCCTAGGAGACATGCCTTAGAATAGTTAGAGCCTTTAGGATAAGTAGAATATGAAATAAATAAAATAAGTTAGGATTTAGAAACTATCTGGTACCCCTCAATTAGGATAGATTAGATAATTAGACTTAGGATTACCTTTCACCTTAGAAAACCCTTAACCCTTACCCACAACCCTTACCCTTAACCTACCCCGATGTCTTAGGTAAATAGAATCTCTAAACTGTTTTAAATTTCTCTTACTCTAACCCCTTTCAACTCTTTTTCCCCTTTACCGATGGTGAGAATCCTCATTCTTCACCATAGAGATCTGAATTCTTTCTCTTCTGATCTCTAAACCTTCACTTCTTTCCATGGCTTTCTTAAGCTATCTTCGTTCTAGGTAGAGATCTACCCCCAACTATTCCATATGCGAATATATGATTCTCATATATAAGCATATTCCTCTTAGATTACTATGATACCCGAGCTAGTTTTCCCCAATCCCCTTTAGTAAACCCCAAAACCTTAGTTAGGATTTCCATACTTGAGGTTAGATAGACCATTAGGATTTAGACCATTAGGACTTAGACCATTAGGATTTAGACCATTAGGATTAGAAAACCTTAGACCATTAGAATTAGAAAACCTTAGACCATTAGGATTAGAAACCAAAAACCCCTACCCTAATAGATCTAGGATATGACTTTAGGATTAGAATATAGATTAGGAAAAACCTAGGATTAGATAACCCTCACCCTAAGTCTTTAGAACCTTAGTTTAGGATAGACACACTTACCCCATAGGAATAAGTAGATTTAGGTCGTAGATTACCCATACCTAGCCCTTAGGGTAACCATACTTATACACTTGAGGATTTTAGATTATACCTTAGGATTTGACAATTTTTAGAATACCCATTAGGAAATTTCACTTAGGAGACACTATGGATAGTGCCTTAGCTGGTTTCAAATCCCTAGGAATAGTAATACTCATAATAATAGTAAAAATGGTAATAATAGACAACCTAAAACAAAAGAGAAAACCTGAAACAACACCTAAAAATAAGGATATACCTAGTCAACCCTTAGGAAAGAAAACACTTAAACCTAATCCCTCTTTAGAACCCTCTACCTCAATGGAACCAAACACCTCACCCTTAGAAATTAGGATTAGTTAGAAGAACCTTAGGGGGAAAACAAAACTCTGGGAAAGATATCTAGTAAATCTAAAACTCCGATAGGATATTCTCCTTCAGGTATCATATACTCTTACTCTTCCATTTAATCTCATCTTTGCATTCCTCTCTTTCTACCGTTTAAATATTTCCTCTCACTTCTTCTTACTCTTCCATTTAAAATCCCATTTTCCCGCTTTTTTCCCCACTCCACAAATTAAAACCATACTTTTTTATTTTCCCCACTCCTATACTTTTCCCCACTCAACCCACTCCAAACTTCTTTTTCCTTTCCCATTTCCCCTACTTTACACATTCATCATTTTTCCTTTTTCACTCCACTCCACTCCCATAAATCCTTAACTTTATTTCCCTTCATTTTTAATTCTCCATCATTTTACACTCTATTTTCTTCTCTCTATATTCTCTCCCTACCTCATCCTGCAATGCTCTATTAGTTAGAACTTGCATTTCTCATCATAACGCAAGTTTCTATTAGTTAGAACTTGTAAGAATATCTACATCGAACTGTAATCCTCATTATGTTCGACCACGATATTACATCTCAATTTGCAAGAGATTGTAAAAGAATGAGATCTTCTACGTTCGTCATTCTAGTCTTAACATGGGAATCTACCATGTGACAAGTTGCTAAACCGGAGAACATTAGAACTTGTCTCTATCATGACTAGAACTTGTCTCTATCATGACTAGAACTTGTCTCTACTTGACTAGAATATTCCTCTACCGCATCTAGAACTTGTCTTCTCTGATATGACAACTATAAGTTGAAATTTGTCTCTAAAAATTTCCTTACCATATATCCTTAAATATGGTAAAACTCTCTTCATTTTCCACCGATACTACTTAAAGATGATTTATAGTGACTATCCTCTTAAAATGAACTAGGATGTTCCTACATTTTAATGAGAAAGTTATAAGTCAAATAGGTTAAGAGTTTATACGCTCTTATTTTAAAATATTGGGACGCCTTTATTTGCAAATAATGAGATATAAAAACCTAAGTATCTGATATCTGTACAAGCAATTCCTACTCCGCTTGTGCAAAATCTTCTTCCTTTTCACATCATTTTCCTCGATAATCCTCTTCTTTCTCTACTTTCTCGACTATTTCTCTCACCTACTCCTATAATCGTCAAAATCTCGGGACGAGATTTTCTCCAAGGGGGTAAGACTATAAGAACCCACAAACACCCATTACTATCATTTCCATTACAAATACCTATAGTAGGTATTTCACAGGTAAATTTTTGCTTTTTATATACATAATTACTTGCATGACTCACTAGACCTACTCGCGTATCTACACAAGCCAAATAACTCAACACTCACATCCTATAAACCCTAGGTATGTCAAGCATAAACTCATAACAACACCATAATAAGTAATACACCAATCTAAAACACTAAACATAACACAAAACCCTAAAAAACCCTAAACTAAAACTTAAGTAGGATTATGTGCTTATCTGAACCTATATGCCTAGTTAAACTAGTAAGAATGTGTTCAAGGCTTAAGTAAGAGTATCTTTAGGTATATTAGGATATATTAGGACTATTAGGTTATAGAATAGAACCCTTAGAACTTAGATATAAACCCCCTAAGCCCTAAACCATAGGTTACCCACACTTAGTATAAACCCTTTAGGTCTTAGGATTAATCACTAGGCACACTTAGGAACTTAATTTAGGCACTAAACCTTAGGTAAAACCTTAAACACATAATAAGTAGAAACTAGGTCTAAACTTAACTAAAACTTAGTAAAACATAAACATAAGCACCTTAAACACCTCAACCTAGAACCCTAACTCCTTAGTCATACCCAATCACAAACCCTAACACCTCTAAGCACACACACAAGTAGGTACATCACCTACTTGGCTAATCCACCACTAATTACCACTAATCCACCCTAAACCTTCCCTAATCCACCACTAAACCACCCCTAATCACCTTAAACAACCCTTAAACACCCTAAGCTAGTTACAAGCACCTCCAAGCACCCAAGCAAGGAGGTGCATCACCTCCTTGTAAGATGCTACCCTTGAACCGCCTCTCACGGCTGATTTCCACCACAACCGGCCTACACCAGCCCCCTAGCTACTCCCTAGCTCATCCTCATCACCAGCGAGCCTCACCACATCACCTCTTAGCCTTACTTGCTCAGCCCTCCCCCTCCGTGACACCTAGACAACCATTTCCACCCTTAACCGCCTATTGCGACCTATAAATACCCCATCCCCTCTCATTTCTTCTCCACACCTCTCCCCCTCCTCTCTACATCATATTTCTGTAGTACTAAGCCCTTAGAAGCTGTTAGGAATGAGTAGCTAGGCCTTGGTCGAGTTGTGTTGTGGTTTGAAGTCGTACGAGGCATAAGAAACCCTAGAAAACCCTAAACCCTAGTTCTAACCCACGTAAACCCCCCTAGCCAAGTAAGTCTTACTTTTAGTTTGTATAGCTTTAATATAGTCTTAGGATAGATTTAGGATACCTTAGATAGCTTAGATAACCTTGCATGAGCCTAGAACCATTCTACTTGCTAGTTTATGTTTTAAAACCCTAGATCGAGTCATATACTTGCATGCATGCTATAAGTAGTTAAATTAGGTCATACACTAGTTAAATATAGCTTAGATAACTTAAAATAAGTAAAACATAGGCTAGAAATTTTAAATACTAGATAAAATATAACTTACATGCATATTAGGACTAGTTTTGCAATATTTTACATGCATAGGGGTATATATCGTAAATTCCTGAAATTATAAAGTCTAGGGACTGTTTTTGACCTTTCCTAGAATTTATAAGTAGTAAGGATTAGTTTTGCATAATATTAAAACCCTAGGATAGATAGTAACATAAGTATAAACTAAAAAGGACTAAAAACGTAAATAGTTTAAAGTTAAAGGTCTAAAATGGTAAATATAGAAAACTTAGGAGTCTTAGGTTAATATAGAAGTATAGGGACTAGTTGTGTCAAGTATAGATAGTTATTAGTATAAGTAATATAAGTAATATATAACTTAGGGTAGAAAATGTAAATATATAAACTATAAGGGTAAAAAGTGAAAATATGATATAAGTATAAAACCTAAATAAAGTTAGAAGCATAACACAATACTAGGGAGCTTCATGCGAGGAGTACTATGTGGATATTTCATTTTTGACGAGTTTGTTGGGTTTACGAATTAAAGTGCCCTGACTCCTCGAACGATTATTGTATATACTTTTGAGATATGATGGCCCGAACGGTGATATGATCATAACTAAACCCTAATAACAACATAACTCAATAATAAGGAGCTTTGTGTGAGGAGTATTAACTTCTGAATTATGATGGCCCGAACGGTATTATGTTGATAACCTAATACAATAGTAGGGAGCTTAATGTGAGGAGTCATATACTTCTGAATTACAATGGCCTGAACGGTGTTATGTTATATCTAAAATATTAAAAAACCTAAAAACAATAACTTAAGAAACATAAACATGATAACTAAAAGCTTGACATACATACAAAACCAACAACAACACACTAGGATACGTGAGTAAGGCGGTCTAGTTCCCGAGTGACTATTTACATTACTTAGATTACTCTACACCCAAGTGAGTCTTCATAGCCTTACATCTTTTTAAACTTTTTCTCTAAATGCTTTTATAAACCCTGTAAGGGGGATACATGCTAAATGCTTTACTTAAAACCGAATACAAGTTTTTTTTTTTTTTTTTTTTTTTTTTTTTTTTTTTTTTTTTTTTTGCACGAGTAAACTAACTGCCACCACTACATAAACAAAATTCATGAATCTAATCGTTTGGAATGTTTTATCCAATCGAACGCGAATATAGTTGATATATCTATTGGAGTTTGACAACTCCCGTTGGTATTAACACCTCACTAGGTGGTACCAATAAGTACTATGTTTGAATCCACTCAAGGTATAACTTTGTCAAGTTATCCTTCTATCCCCTCATGTTGGGTCTGCAGCCCACATGACCCGGATCGTTAAGATGTGATTCATGAGCTTAGTGCAACCTACTAAACTCCTAATAATTGAGCATGCATCACAATTATCACAAAAACATGCATTTTCCTAGATGGGTGTAACAACTGAACCCAGGGAACTTGTATTCACTAACCCCTAAACCTATGATTCTCACTCAACACCTAGTGTTGACTTTTTAAGCATGTATTCTAGGTTTATTACTTCTATGGACCTATGGCGGAAGGAGGTACTGAACTCGGAGGACTTGTTATGGTTATCATTCAAACACCACCAACCTAACTCTTAGATTTTTGGGACCTCAACAAAATAAAAGTATATATTTTATAATTAAAACTCTGATAATTATGAATGATAACTAATTTTTCAAAACGTCTCTTTTCGAGTCATTTTCTATTACTGTATCTGTGATTCTATGAAGTAATACCCCAAACACTTTATCCGCTGCAATCAGTGAAAAATGGGGGTGTTACATATAGTGGCAAGTACCGGGGGATTGATCATTCAACTCAGGAATAGTGTCGCTAGGATTAGAAAGCCTACTAAACTAGGTCTAGAGGCGAGGGATGATTCTTTTTGTATTTTTTATATTTTATGAAAGCAAGTAAAATCTCGGGTTTTGAATGAGTGAGCGGAATTAGTTGCTAGTCAACTAACCCAATTAACTAAAAATGTAATCAAAATAAAATAAAAGAAATGACATTAAACTAATGTGGTGGAAACAATAATGAGAAAAGATGTGTTTACTTAGATTTCATTACTCCCTAGATATCTTTTACCGGTTGATTAGCTTGTTACAATTGCATGGATGACGGGTTATATTCCTTAATACTAGTCGTAGGGTCGTGTACAATATTCTCTAACTCTATAAGATCCTACTTCACTCCTATGTCGAGCCGACTAAAAGCTCCTAACATGGGATCATTAGAATTCACTTATGCATTAAATACAACCAAAAATCGTAGTACACCTCCGATCATGTTTCTTAAGACGTTCAAACAAGTTACCAATGGAAGTCTGCCAGTTTTCTTAAGCCTAACATCGAATACAATCATCCGTAATGATTATAAACAAACAATCAACCAATAATTAATATCTAGGTTTCACTACATCTAAGCAAACACAATAAAAACCTAACCTAACATGTTAAAAGAACGACAAGCATAAGATAGAATCAAACAACACATAGACATATTGAATGATTATTGGAAGACTTATCTTTATTCAAACATTGAAGAAGGAAGGGTTTGAAACCCCTTCAATATACAGAAAATTCGACCTAGGGTTTGTGCTCCCAATATTACACAACTTGTTCCCCACTTTACAATGAAAAATTGGAAAATATATTTATAGACAAAGCATCCTGACGGCGTCATGTATTAACTTCGGATGTCGTCAACTCGCCATCAACTCACCGCCAAATTGAAATTCGTATTGCCTAGATCCATTCTTGACACCTTCATGTAGAAATATACTCTGGGCCGTCACTTGCATTTTGACCCTGACAGCCTTGGTGACGCCGTCAGGCCAATTACATTGAAAATGTTCTGGGCCGTCACGTTGTAAATTCCACTTCCATATCTTTATCACTCTTGACGTCGTCATGTGTTAAGCCTTGACGTCGTCAGGTACTGTTCCCAGCAAGGAATTTGAGACTTTGCCGTTTTCTTCACTTTTATGCTCCAAAAACGTCCAAAATGCTTCATTTTCGAGATTTCTCCTCAAAAGTACCTAAAATGACAAAAGGAACGATTTAGGGCAGTAATTGATCAAATAATCACGAATTCAGGCTTAAATGACCCCTTAAAAGTGGTACACTTTTTGCCTCATCAGGGAGTACTTAGCAAGGGGGAGCATGTATTTCGTTGTTCACTCCAACGATTCTCTTTCAAGGGTGCTTGATACGTGGGAATCGCACCAGGCTTTACCTCTCAAGGGATCTTGAGAAGCTTACAACCCCCACCAGGCAGTGTACCTGATCGTTGTAGTATAGTATAGTGACAAGTACCGGGGGATTGATCGTTCAGCTAGTAATAGTGTCGCTAGGATTAGAAAACCTAAATACTAGTTCTAGAGATGAGGGATGATTATTTTTGTATTTTTATATTTTTTAGAAAGCAAGTAAAAATCTCGGGTTTTAAAGATTTGGGCGGAATCAGTTGCTAGTCAACTAACCCAATACTAAAGATGCAATCAAAATAAAATACTAGAAATGAAAATAAACTAAATTAAACTAAGGTTGTGAGCAATAAGTGGAGAAATTGTGTTTACTTAGATTTCATTACTCCCTAGATATCTTTTACACGTTAATTACTTGTTATAGTTGCATGGATGACGGATTGTATTCCTTAATACCATTCATGGGGTGGCGCACTTAATTCCCCAATCCTATGAGTGCCTACTTCACTCCTATGTCGAGCCTGCTAAGAAGCTCCTAACATGGGATCATTAGAATTTACTCATGCATTAAATGCAACCAATAAAACCTAGTGCACGTCAGTTCATGTTTCCTAAGACGTTCAAGCATGTTACCATTTGGAGATCTGCCAGTTTTCTTAAGCCTAACATCGAAATCATTCATCCAATACAACCATAAACAAGCAATCAACACATAATCAACATCTAGGTTTCATTAGATCTAAGCAAACACAAGATAGATCTAGCCTAGCATGATGGAATTAAGACAAGAACAAGATATAGACAACCAACACATAGACATATTGATTGAATTAAAAGAATACTTATCTCAATTACACATGAAAGGGTTCAAGGGCTGAAAACCCTTGAAAAACCTGTAAAATTCGTAATAGGTTCGGCCTTAGGGTTTCTCCAAAACTTCTCTTTTTTTTAATGAATGAAAATTAGAAAACTATATATAAAAAACTGAGGCTGACGGCGTCAAGACCAAAGAGGTGACGCCGTCATCTCGCCGCCAAAATACTTCTCGGACTGCCTTAATCTTCATCTGACGCCGTCATGTGTTATGGTCTTCCAGGCCGTCACGCCTTTTACTCTTGACGCTCTACTTGTGACGCCTTCACGTTTGTACTGGACCGTCATGCAAATTACTCTTGACGCCGTCAGGATGTTGCTCTTGACGCCGTCACCTACTGTTCCCAGCAAGGAAAATTAAGACTTTGGCGTTTTCTTCACTTTTATGCTCCAAAAACGTCCGAATTGCTTCCTTTTCCAGATTTCTCTCCCAAAGTACCTAAAATCACAAAAGGAACGATTTAGGGCAATATTTGATCAAATAAATTCAATTCCGGGCTTAAATGACCCCCTAAAAGTGGTTCATTTTTTTTCGCCTCATCATATACCCTTACACTTGAGATTTGCTTGTCGTCAAGCAAATGCGCTTTTATTCTAGTCAAAATACAAGTTAGGGGTCATTTAACACTAATATAAAAGTAATTACAACAAATAATCATTCCACTAAAGACCAATAGATAAGCACGGAGGTCATACACTAGCACCTCACAAATAGTGTTTAGATACTCACATCTCTCGGGTGTAGTAAAGTATAAATTACAATATGGAAACGGAAGATATCTCTCACTACCTGTAATAGCAAAATAGATTACCATAGGCTTGGGAAAGGATCAAACCTCCCTAGGATAAACTATTAAAGATGTCTTTTAAAGGGTTGTAACGTTAGGTGTAGGGATATGAAATACACGGTTTTGTTGGATAAAGGAAGTTTTTACTGGTGGCGAGTTAACAATCTTGGTTAATTACATGTACAATATGGCGTTGCTAAGCCAAGACTAGACTCGACTTAAGCTAATAGATGAAAAATAACAAAAATATAAAATAAACATAGAATGAAACGGGATGGTAGTCCGTATGTTTTTTCTCTTTTCTTTTTCTATTTTTTTTTTCTTGTTTTTTCGATTTTTTTTTTTTTGCATACACTCTTACCCTATCATCCAAAATAATACATCATAGGGAATGAAAATTCCCCTTACACTTGAATTTTTACATATTTTACAATAAACTAATCTAATGACTCGAATTAAGAAAATCAAAAAACTTGGAGCACTTTTAAGATTAACGCACATATGGGGGTAATATATGATTTTCTTCCCCATTACTCCATAAAATAAGTACTTTACCCATGAGTCCCAATCGTCCCAAAACAATATGTACAAGGATATGACTCGACTTAGCAACCATGTAATCAATTAGATAATTAACTTAGGGTTTAACAAATAACAATAATGCACTAAAGATGAGCGCATACACGGAAGGCTAAGGCGATTTGGTTGTACATTTAAGTGGGGTGTAACAAATTCTTCCTTTAAGTAAAATGCTTAAAGTTAGAAACGAAAAGATAGGCTCGGAGGGGTGTACTAGGGGTATCGTGTACTAAAAATGAGTACAACGCTAAGGTGTGGGAAAAATTAGTTGACTTAACTAGCCAAGTAATATGACTTAAATGGTCAAGTAATTATGATACGCGTTTAACACAAGGGTGATCCTAATGCCTCTTATCATGTAGTAAATCCTACTACACGAATGTAGTCTCACTAGCGGTCTCGGGATGCATCACTAACGCAAGTTCTAGAATCTAAATGCTATCGGTACACTCATAAGCACTAATAGTAGATGCTTTTCCTATCAAATCTAAAGGCGAACCTCACATATTTGGGTGGAAAATTTTTCTGAATGGTACGGTTTTGTGCTAGTCATACAATCTCCTATCCATGAGACGATTGCTATGGCTAAAGTTTCACTCCTAAATGTTGTAAAAAAATTTAAATTTGGCGCTAAAATTGCACTAACAAGTATTTCTCATAGTTTTATTACACATCTACTATTAAACAAAACAAACTCAAGCGAAAGTGTACATGTAAGGTATCATCATTTTACCCTCCCCTTACACTTAAGATGAACATTGCCCCCAATGTTCAAGTAAAGAATGTAAAAGTGAAATAAGTAAAAAGAATGAAATCAAATACTCCCCTGATTCGCTCGGTATGGATAATAAGTGGCCAGGTTAAATCTTCCTCCAAGAAAATGAACAATCAAAGCTTCCCTTCCAGAATAATAATCATCTTCTTGTCATACATAACCTGTAAATCCTTAGAAACAAACAAAGCAACCTCGCATAAAATCGGCGGCAATCTATATAAGTTACTAAATCCTAGAAAACAAAGTAAGATATAATGCTTGTGGAATGAAGTTTGCAGATTTCCTGGAGATTATAAAACTTAATAATTCACAAAAACCGTAAGACTCCGTTAGAGAAACAAAACCGGTAAAATTTCCAGATTTTTACACGTGACGCCATCAAGAGTAATCTCGTGACGCCGTCAGAAGTGACCTGCAGAAATTCTTATGTTAAGTTTCCGGAAAATTTCTGGAAAAACTTGGTCCTACTTCCTGGAAAATGTTGCAAAACTTCATTATGACTCGATACAAGCATTTGACTCTAACAAATACGAATATACATGTTCACTTAATATTGTGGAGAATCATGATCGGTTTGTTTCTTAAAAACATATTTGGGGTTTCCCCTTACACTTATCTTTTGCAAAAATACTTTTAGGTGGAGTTAAGACTAGGCCAAAACAACAAAGTAAAGTATTTTCACTATTTAATTTAGAAACATGATCTACCAACAATAAAAATAAAGCATGCATACGGAAGCAAATAACAAACAAACAAACAAAATAAAATCACACAAAGCATGGGTTGCCTCCCAAGAAGCGCTTTTCTTGATTTACGAGTCTTGTAGCTAGACTCAAGGTCATGGGTTACTACGTGACACGGGTGAGTTCCTCATTGAGGACATCTTTTGGATCAAACTTAGGTTTCAACTTCCTATCGGTTTCCTTAGTATGGTATGACCTTTCAAACTTTTCTCCATCCGGATCATACAAAGTCATCCTTATATGCCATGATCCGTCACCTTTTTTAGGTGGCTTGTCCCACCTCCATTTACACTTGTCTCCCTCTCTTTTCCACTTATTCATCTCTATATTAATAGGCATTACGCTCAAGAACTCAATCATCTTCCTAAAGACTAAGGGGTCCTCAAAGGGATCTAGCTCTTCATCTCTAGCTATGAGTTGTTCCACCGAATGTGTTTTTTCAACGAAATCTTTTTCTGGATAAAATGGGCATTGAGGTCCTATAAAGTTCCTTTCTATCCAAGGTCCATATCTAGATGGTCTCCTATTCATCTCTACCCAATGCGGTGTCGGTTCATCATCACAATCATAACTATGCTTCTTGACATCGTACACCGACCAAGTATCGCCCTCACCTACCGCTATCTTAGACTCCTTACAATCTATCATGGCACTAGCGGTTGCTAAAAATCCTCTTCCTACTAATAATGGGCATGTAGTGTCACTAACCATGTCAAGGACGTGAAAATCCGCTAATATAGTTAACCTTCCTACGTGAACAACTACATCCTTAATCATTCCAACCGGGTGGGCAATACTCCCATCCGCTAGCCCTATCAATACCTCTGTTTCCTCTAACTTTCCTAGCTTAAGAGCGGTGAATAAGGATAAGGGAATCAAGTTGAGGCTTGACCCTAAATCGGCTAGTGTGCCGAAAGCTTCAGATCTTCCTATCTTACAAGGCAAAACAAATATACCCGGATCATCAAGCTTTTTAGGCAACTTGTTTTGAACGAAGGCGGTCCCATTTTTACCTAGTTTAAACTTCTCATATTTTTCTAGGAGGGTACTATAGTAAGGAGCACGCGCTAAGACATCAATGACGGGGCGTTCAAGGTGAAGTTCCTTGAATTCATCGTCAAGGTCTTGCGTAGGAGGTGTTTCAACTATACTTTTGACCGGTTCTATATCGGGTGTTTTACTTGATTGGTCCTTTTGAAGAATTTGGTTTTGTTTGAAACACGTGCTCGTTGATTTAACCGAGTAGTATTGTGGACACGAAGTGGGTGACGAAACAGAAGATATGGAATTAACGTTTAGTTTCGGATTCTTGACCGTGTCGCTTGGGAGTGCTCCCATTTCTCAGTCATTGAGAACTTTCAACAATGCGTCAATTTTGGTGGTCATCTCGCTTTGCTTTTGTTTGAAATCGGCTTCAAACTTAAATATGCGAGCTTCTTGAGATGCCATGAACTTTGACATCAATCCTTCAAGATTGTTGGTACTACCATAGTTGTTAGAAGGATTTTTGTTGAAAGTACGATTAGAGAGTGGACTGTTGGGTTGGTAACGATTAGGCGGATTGGAAGAATTGGATTGATTTTGTTTCCACCTAAGGTTTGGGTGATTTTTCCAAGAGGGGTTGTATGAATCACCGTAAGGGTTTGGCTCGGGTTTGAAAGTGTACCACTTATCTCCCGCTTCGTCGGTACGCATGGATGCGTAGTCCGCAAAAGCTGTTCTGGGGAGTTCCACACAATCACGAGTGTCATGGGGACCACTACATAATTCGCATAAAGAAGTGATTTTGTTCACTTGGCTTGAAGGCTTAGGAGCTTCGTAAGATTTCATGAGAAACTTGACTTGGTCCTCAAGTTCCATGATCCTACGGTCGGGAGTGCTAGAGTTGTTTGAAGGCAAAGATATTGCCTTGACCGTTTTGTTCAAATCACGGGGATCATTCCAACTTTCGTTGTCATAGAGAGCAAGATCTTCTATTAGTTCCCATGATTGTTCCGCACTTAGATCACGTAGCTTACCACCGGCCGATTGGTCAATGGCTCGCCTCGTGGAGAGATCGATATGGTCATAAAAGATTTGGACTTGGAGCCAAAGATCTATGCCATGATGAGGGACTTTTTGGAGTAAGTCCTTGAAACGAGTCCATGCTTCATAAAGAGATTCATTTTGACGTTGTTGGAACATCAAGATGTCATTTCTAAGCTTAGTAGTTCTCCCTGGTGGGAAAAATTGAGCAAGGAAACGAGTGGTGAGATCATCCCATGTGGTGATGGATCCCGCGGGTAAACGCTCAAGCCATTGACTAGCTTGATCCCGTAGAGAGAATTGGAATAGGCGTAATCGGGTTGTTTCTCTAGTTTCAACATCTACGTCTATGGAATCTATGATTTTAAGGAAGTCCTTAAGATGTTGGTTTGGATCTTCGGAACGAAGTCCATGGAATGCACATCCGCTTTGCACCAACCGGATGGTGTCAGATCGCAAGGGGGTCACATTGGCTCCGGTGAGCTCAATGGTGTTTCGGTAGCCTTGGTGGCTAGGTCAGGAATACTCTCCTAAGGTTCGGGGCCTAAGAGGTTCTAGTGGTGGGTTTTGTTGTGGTGGGATGACGGGTTCAAAGATGTTCCCATCGTCCATGATGTCGGGTGGTGAAGAGTTACGAACAAAAACACAAAGAAATAAGATAGACTAAAGAAAACCTAAAAATAAAAATAAAATCTTACTAGAAAGGAATCTAGCAAGTAGACCTAATAAAAAGAGATTCTAACCTAGACAATAACTATTCCCCGGGCTGCGGCGCCAAAAACTTGATACGTGGAAATCGCACCAGGCTTTACCTCTCAAGGGATCTTGAGAAGCTTACAACCCCCACCAGGCAGTGTACCTGATCGTTGTAGTATAGTATAGTGACAAGTACCGGGGGATTGATCGTTCAACTAGGAATAGTGTTGCTAGGATTAGAAAACCTAAATACGAGTTCTAGAGATGAGGGATGATTATTTTTGTATTTTTATATTTTTTAGAAAGCAAGTAAAAATCTCGGGTTTAAGGATTTGGGCTGAATTAGTTGCTAGTCAACTAACCCAATACTAAAGATGCAATCAAAATAAAATACTAGAAATGAAAATAAACTAAATTAAACTAAGGTTGTGAGCAATCAGTGGAGAAATTGTGTTTACTTAGATTTCATTACTCCCTAGATATCTTTTACACGTTAATTACTTGTTATAGTTGCGTGGATGACGGATTGTATTCGTTAATACCATTCATGGGGTGGCGCACTTAATTCCCCAATCCTATGAGTGCCTACTTCACTCCTATGTCGAGCCGGCTAATAAGCTCCTAACATGGGATCATTAGAATTTACTCATGCATTAAATACAACCAATAAAACCAAGTGCACGTCAGTTCATGTTTCCTAAGACGTTCAAGCATGTTACCATTGGAGATCTGCCAGTTTTCTTAAGCCTAACATCGATACACAGGAGCCAACGAAATGCTATTACTATGTTAAAAAATGATACTGGTCAGTGGGTAGATGAACTGGTCAGTGGGTAGATTACCCGATCGCCCTTAACTCCTTGATCCTAAATCATTTTGCGTCCATTTACACATCTGTTGGTGTTAGGGATTTTGGCGATGTATTGGATGCAATTCAGCCTGTAGTCACTAAGCGTATGAACACTTCTTTAGAGGATATAGTTGCTGACTATGAAATTGTTCGTGCGGTAAAGCAATTAGGAGCGTATAAGTCACCAAGTAAAGATGGGTTTCCAGGTTTGTTTTTCAAGAAACATTGGTCAATTGTTCGTAACTTAGTTTGTAGCGCTGTAAAGCAATTTTTTGCAATTGGATCTATGCCATCTTCTCTTAACAAAACTCTTGTTGTGCTTATTCCCAAAATTCCCGCACCAGAAGAGGTTGGTCATTTCCGTCCCATTAGTCTTTGCAATTTTGGGTATCGTATTATTAGCAAAATCATGTCCAACAGGCTCAAACCTTTTATACACCGTATCATATCCCCACAATAATCTGCTTTCATTCCTGGTAGGCACATCCAAGATAGCATGGTAATTGCTAATGAGGCCTTTCATTATATTCGACATAAGAATAAATGCAGCCAACGACTCATGGCGCTTAAGCTCGATCTTAATAAGGCATTTGATCGGGTTGAATGGGATTTTTTAATGGCTACTTTAAAGAAGATGGGTGATAAGGAGAAATTTGTTACGCTTTTAGGGGGTCATTTAAGCCCTTAATTGTGTTTTTATGATCAAATATTACCCCAAATCGTTTCTTTTATCATTTTAGGTACTTTGGAGAAGTCTGGAAAATGGAGCATTTTGTACGTTTTTGGAGCATAAAATGAAGAAAACGACAAAGTCAAGAATCCAAGCTGGAAACAGTACCTGACGGCGTCAAAGGTCACAAGGTGACGCCGTTACATGTTGATCAAGAGGTGGATATTTGTTTTACACTTAACGCACCAGAAAGGAATTTGGAGATTTACACGTGACGGCGTCACGTTATAAAATGCCAAGGCCATCACGTATTAAGTTAAAGAGAGACGCCCAAAGTGAGATTGAACCAGACGGAGTCAGAAGTGGATCTAGGCAATTCGAGGAGTAATTTGGCGGCGACTTGATGGCGTCACGACCCATAAGGTGACGCCGTTAGATTGTAAATTCTATATATAGCTTTGGATTTTTCATTCAGTAGAGAGGAACTTTTGTGCTAAAAACCCTAAGTCGAATTTCAGACCTTTTTCAAGGGTTTCATACCCTTATTTCATCTATGTTTAATTAAAGATAAGTTATCCTTTAATCATTCAATATGTTTATGTGTTGTTTGATTATTTCTGATTCTTGTCTTTTTATTAACATACTAGCTTAGGTTTATTTATGTTTACTTAGATCTAATGAAACCTTGTTATTGATTATTGATTGTTGGTTTGTCATTGATTGTTGTGGGTGATTGATTTTAGCATTAGGCATAAGAAAACTAGCTAATCTCCTATACGGTAACTTGCTTGAACGTCTTAAGAAACGTAATCGGATGTGTATTACGGTTTTATTGGTTGTATTAAATGCATAAGTAAGTATTAATGAGGGCATAATAGGATACTAAACGTGTCGTCATAGGAAGAGATAGAAGCTAATAGAGTTGGAGAAGATCGTACACGGCCCCACGAATGGTATTAAAGAATGCAACCCTTCATCCATGCAATTAATCAATTAATCAATAAAAGATAACTAGGGAGTAATGAAATCTAAGTAAATATGTTTTTCTCCATATAGAAGTTCCTGCCATTTTATTTTTATTGTTTAAGTAGTTATTTGGGTTAGTTGGCTAGCAACTAATTCCGCCCACTCTTCAAATACCCGAGATATTTTACTTGCTTTCAATAAAATATAAAAATACAAAAGGAACCATCCCTCACCTTTAGACCTAGTTAGATTAATTTCTAGCCTAACGAAAACTATTCCCTATGGAGCACGATCAATCCCCTGGTACTTGCCACTTACTATACTACATCGGTCAGGTACACTGCCTGGTGGCGATTGCAAGCTTCTCAAGATCCCTTAAGAAGTAAAACCTTTTGCAAGGTTGCAAAACCACGCATCAATGGGGTTTGCAGATAGATGGTGCAACTGGATTTTTGCATGTCTATCTTCATGTGAGCTAGAAATTTTGATTAATGGTGAATCCATAAGCAATATTCGGCCTACTCGAGGTATACGACAAGGTGATCCTTTATCTCCGTATTTGTTCATTATTGTTGCCGATGTCTTAACGTGTATGGTCTTAAAAGCTGTGGACAACTCTTTTGTATATGGTATAAAAATGGCAAGGACTTGCCTTATCATTTCTCATGTTTTCTTTACTGATGATTCATTGTTCTTTTTTAGAGCAGATCCAGTTTAATGTCAAAATCTCGTGAATATTTTAGCTCGGTATTGCAGCACATCTGGGCAAAACATAAACTTCACAAAGTCTTCTGCTCTTTTCTATCCTAATAATCCAGAAGACCTTCAACAAAATTTATGTGGCTTGCTAAATGTTCATCGCATGGATCCAAAAGCTCGTTATCTAGGATTACCTTCTGTTATTGGGCGGAATAAGAATGAGTTATTCTCTTTTATCCCAGACAAAGTGCTTCATAAGATGCAAGGATGGAAACAAAAGCTCCTCTCACAAGCAGGCCGAGAGATCCTTATTAAATTAGTGATTCAAGCTATTCCATCATATGCCATGCAATCCTAATTGTTGCCGAAGGGTTTTCTTGACAGGCTTCTTTCTCACATTCGTAGATTTGTTTTGGCATGGAGATGCTCATGGTAAACATATTCACTAGTCAAGTTGGGATTGTCTTTCAAAACCAAAAGATGAGGGGGGGGGGGGGAGCTTGGTTTAGAGACTTGCATTCGTTTAATCTTGCATTGCTAGCAAAGCAACGTTGGAGGCTTATAATTAACACCGAATCATTTTGGGCTTGTATCCTTAAAGGTTTGTATTTGCCAAAAGGAAATTTTCTAACAGCTAATAAGGGTTCTCATCCTTCTTGGTTATGGCAAAGCCTCCTCCAAGTTCGAGATATCCTCCTTCAAGGTATCCAATGGCAGGTTGGAAATGGAGAAAAAATTAATTTTTGGACACAAAAATGGGTGCAGTATAATTCTGACTTTTTCATTCGTGAACCTTGGGGTCCTTTCTCAAATGTTTCAGAAGTTTCTGACTTCATTGTTAACGGGGAATGGGATTATTTTAAATTACAACTTCACCTTCTTCCTAGAGAGGCTAACTTTGTCTCACAAATTCCCATTTCTAACACGGGTGTTGAAGACAGGCTTGTATGGCATTATGATATTAAAGGAAATTATTCTGTTCGCTTGGGATATCGACAAGCTTTGGTATTGAAAGAAAAGGAGATGGATCATGCTTCTTCATCTTCCAATCCTACAGGTGAGTTCTGGAAACAAATTTGGCGTCTAAATGTTGTTCCAAAGATTAGACTCTTTTTGTGGAAAGCGTTTTCAATTGCTTTTGCTACGTGTGATTAATTGTGTTTCTTTTCCTCTTTGCCCCATATGTCGAACAAATCTAGAGACTATAGAGCATTTGTTATTTGAATGTGAGTGGACAAAACCCATCTGGTTTGGTTCCTCCTTGGGCCTTCGTCTTGATGGAAATTTAGGTAATATATCTGATCGTATTAACTCCTTATTATCCCATATAAAAACTGGATAAGTCGTACTAAATTCCTATCCACATTTGCCTCTATAGCATGGTCAATATGGAAGGCTCATAACCGTTTTATTTTTGAGCATTCGGTTCTATGTCCTGCACAAGTTATTTTGGAAGCCCAAGTTAATGATAGTGATTTCATGAAAGCACACTCTTTTGATCTTGCCTCAGATTTGTCCACATTGAATAGCGGTGTTTTGCAAGAAAGTTCACCTAAGTGGATCCCCCCTCCCCCACTTTAAACATAGTGAAGCTAAATTCTGATGCCTCTTTTAATGTACCGAATGCTGCTTCAGGTATTGTTGCTCGTAACTCTGTTGGGTCGTTGCTTGCTTGTTTTGGTAATAAATAGCGATGTGAATCTACTCTTGCTGCCGAGCTTCTAGCCATTAGATTAGCAAGTGGTTTTGCTGGAAGCAAAGGCTGGTTTAAAGCGATTATTGAAATTGACTCTCAATAAGCTATAAAGCTTGCTACATCGGAAAATGTCCCGCCTTGGTCTCTTTCGGCTCTTATTATGGACATTCTTTATTGGATATCTGATATGAATCTCAATCTTGTATGGACTTCGCGTAGGTGTAACGGTGTGGCACATCATGTTGCAAAGGTCGCATTTTCTTCACCCGTTAGTTTCATGTGGGATTCATATTTTCCTGTCGAAATCACCTCTATAGCGAGGAGTGATATTGCTTAGTGTTTTGTTTTGTGTTTTAGCTTCGGCTAAGTTCATATATATATATATATATATATATATATATATATATATATATATATATATATATATATATATATATATATATATATATATATAACATTGCTCTTATAACATTTGAAAACAATAGTACATTTGAGTTTACGAATAAGGTAATTTAACTTCACAAATGTTATCTTTTATATAATAAAATAAAATCACAAGTGGGACTTTCGTATTTCAGAAAAAAGAATGTTCCCTTATTAGGTAATAATTGAATTATTATTTTTTATTTTATAAATTTATAAATTCGTTTTGTTGATATACTATACAAGTAGAAGATAAATACAAAAAATATTTAGATAAGAATCAACTACAATAGGATTAAACTTTTTAAATGATTATCTTTAATAATAAAAAAGGGTTATTATACAAAGGTGTTACTAAAGTTTGCGTGAAATTTGTTCTAAGGTAATATAGTTTCAAAGTTGTCATCTAGGTTACTAAACTTATGAAAGTTGTCATCCATGTTACTGACCTAAATGAAAGTTTGTCCTCTAGGTTATTGAACTTGTAAAGACATGACATTTATGTTACTTAACGTACCAAAAGTATAAACGTAAAAATCACAGATTTTTTGCTGTTTATAGTTTAGTAACCTGGATGACAACTTTGAAACTATGTTACCTTAGGACAAATTTCACGCAAACTTTAGTGACATCTTTGTATAATAACCCTAATAAAAAACTATAATTAAAAACTAAAAATTACAAATCAAACAAAACAAAACAAATAATAAATTATTTGTTTTTTAAATAAATAAAAATATATCGTTCAAAATAATTTAAAAAAAAAATTCGCGCGTGCGCGAGCATTATAACTAATTATATATTGTAGATTATTTGATAAGCTATGCTACTGAGTAAGAAAGAGTTGACAATCTTTTATATAATAAAAGAATTACATCATTTTGGAGTGATTTTGCAAAACCCTTCTCATCGAAAAAAATTAGACCAATAAGAAAGTTTGATTTTGCCACGCAAGCAAAATCAAACAAAGTGATTGGTTAATAAAAAGTCAAAATTGAATTCATTTTTGTCAAACTTTAATAAATTTAGTGGAAAAATTTGGTTGAGAAAAAAACACATAAAAATATTTGTGTCAAATTTATGAAAACAAAAGCTTTAAAAAAGAGGAAGTAACTTTAGTGGTTAAATTTTACATAAAATATATAAAGTTAAGTAATAAAATTATAAGTTTCCATATTTTTTAATAACTTTAGAAAAAATACAAATAACCCTTTAAACTTTATACCCCCTATGCTTTATAATATGAAGTTTGTTTAAAATGACATGAATATTAGTATTAGTTTCAAACTTTCATCTATTAAAATTACAAAATTTTGTAAATATATGTTAAATATTTTTTAAAACTAATATTAGTTTAAACTTTTATCCATTAAATATATATTTGCTATATACGTTAAATAAATACTCATGTTATTTTATTTTAAAAGTTTAATTTATACGTACAAAGGTTTCAATATAAAATATGGTTAAACTATTATTAATGGTAATATAAATATCAACTGTAAGCACGGATTACTGTGATATGAAAATAAATATACGCTATTGTACTTATTATAACGATCCATGAAATTCTTATTTAAAGTTTATATATGGATATCCAGAAAACCATTTATAAAAAACTTTACGGATCATTTTTTTAACTTCATCAATGCTGAGTATGTGCTACTAACTTGCACATTTTGTACAACATGATATAAATAGTTAAAGTTAAACAACAACATAAACCTCAACCTCCACATATATGTCAATTAAACAAAGTTAAATCTTTCAACCAACAATTTTTTTTACAAAATATTACTGTAATAGATATTAATACATAACAAGTATTAGTTGTATTTATATCACAATTTTCACGGATAAATTTATATATCCATATACTAAGCTAAAATTAAAAAAAAAAAATTAAAATTGATTCATGTGTAAATCTTATGCATACACGGGACTTATAGTTAGTTCTAATATATAAATACCCACTATTCCACTAACCATATAAATCAAACTATGGCCACATTTTCTCAAGTTAGCTGTAACCATTTAATAAACATTTTAACAAAGTAAAACTTGCCAATGTAACCATTTAAACTTGCAATTTAAAAAGCATAAAGGATGTAACCGTGTATAATATTTTAAAAATAAAACTTGCCATTTAAACTTGATTAGGGAGAGGTAGTATAGGAATTATATATTACTCAAATTTAAGTATTTCAAAATTAGAGAATTTACATGTGCATGCTTTATAAGTAGCAAAGAAGTAAGTTTTGTGTTAGTCCTTTTAATAACTCACAAGAATATTTCGGTGCTGTATTTATAAGGTAAACTAGTTGCATGGCCCGCCTGAATGGACGGGCTAGATTTATCAATATCGTTGAAAAAGATTAAGTTAAGGTAAATCAGTTATAAACATACAAACATATTTATTGAATGCATTAAGAAAGAAAAGAAATGTAAACTAAATGTGATATATAACGAAATATGTACAATTATGACTCATGAAAGTTGCACATAAAATACAAGAATACAACTGAGGCTCACGAGAATAATAAACCAGTTCTTTCTATCCTTCGGTTGTGGCTTAGGAATCCATGTAACCTTGTGTAATTCACCACATAGCTGAAATGGTGAAACCGAAAACCATCATGACCACGACAACCATTTTATCGTGAACGGACATTACAATCCTTTCCTCAATACCAACTGGTAGTTGATTCCTTCGAAAGCGTGCATTTTTTAGATTTTTGCTCCACAAAAGAATGAAAACAAAAAATAAGAAGTGTAATAAGACAGGCTCTCGTAACTTTATCAAATTTGTATGTATACAAAAATCGGGTAACATATATATCTACTCAAAGTAAAATAACATATACGTGTTAAGAACACTCATCTTCAACAGATTTTCCTAGCTCAAAGTTGAATTCTTTAGACGATAAGTGTAAAAATGATTCTTTTGTTGCAGTTAATTTCGACTTCGACTATAATACACTAATAATGGCCTATACAATGATATTAATAATACATGGATAATATGCGACTAACAGAAGGTGATAAAAACAACTTAAAAATTTGTTCGAAGGTTAGCAAGATGTTGGTGGTTTAACATGTAAATCATATAAAAGCATTTATATTGTAGCGGAAAAGGTCACCAAACATTGGATCCATATGATTCATATAATTAATCTATAACAATAACATTTTTTTTTTAAAGGGTATTCCAACCGGTAAAATATATTACTCCAAAAAAACGTTTAAGTACAATGGAATGCAGATGAGGTATCACATTAACCGCAAGCAATCGCTTGACACAACCACTAAGTCATTCATGATAGGCCATAAACGACAACTAGCTACAACCAAGTAGACCACAAAACCAAAATGATGAAGCGAAAAGTGTACCACTTTTGGGGGGTCATTTAAGGCCAAAGTCGAGATTATTTGATCAAATATTGCCCTAAATCGTTTCTTTTGTCATTTTAGGTACTTTTGAGAGAAATTTTACAAAAGGATGCATTTTGGACGTTTTTAGAACGAAAAAGTGAAGAAAACGACAAAGTCTCAAAAGCATGCTGGAAATTGCACTTGACGGCGTCACAAGGTGCTAGTGATGGCATCGTGAGTTGACAAAAGGGTGGATAAATAAAATACACGTGACGCGCCAGAATGTTTTGTGAAGAGGTCGTGACGGCGTCACGTACAAATTTGTCAAGGCCATCAAGAGTAACTGCAAAGAGTGACGGCCCAGAACCCATAAAGAGTGACGGCATCAGAAGTGGATCTAGGCAATACGAGTTTGTTTTGGCGGCAAGTTGACGGCGTCACACATTGCTCTTGACGCCGTCAGGAGACAAAATTTATATATAGTTTTCTAGTTTTCATTCATTGTGTGCAACTTTGAGGGAATAAACCCTATACGAATTTTACAGCTTTTCCAAGGGTTTCAACCCTTTGTTTTTTTCATGCTTAATTGAAGATAAGTACTTTACCAAATCATTCAATATGTGTATGTGTTGTTTGATTATATCTTACGCTTGTCTTCTCTTTAACATGTTAGGCTAGGCTTTCTTCGTGTTTGCTTAGATGTAATGAAACTTAGGTATTGATTATGGGTTGGTTGTTTGTTTAAATTTGTTGTGGATGAATAAATTCGATGTTAGGCTTAAGAAAACTGGCAGACTTCCAATTGGTAACTTGCTTGAACATCTTAAGAAACATGATCGGAGGTGTACTACGATATATTGGTTGTATTTAATGCGTAGGTTACTACTAATGAGGCCATGTTAGGAGCTAGTAGTCGGCTCGACATAGGAAGAGGTAGAAGCTTATAGAGTTAGGGAAGATCCTACACGGCCCTACGAATGGTATTAAGGAATATAACCCGTCATAATGCAATTGTAACAAGCTAATTAACCTGTAAAAGATAACTAAGGAGTAGTGAAATCTAAGTAAACACAATTTTCTCTCATTATTGTTTACACCACAATTTAGTTTAAGTTTAGTTTATTTTATTTTGATTGCATCTTTAGTTAATTAGGTTAGTTGATTAGCAACTAATTCCGCCCACTCTTTTCAAAACTGAGATTTTTACTTGCTTTCCTTAAAATATAAAAATACAAAAAGAATCATCCCTCACCTCTAGACCTAGTTTTAGTGAGTTTTAACCCTAGCGAACACTATTCTTTGAGTTGAACGATCAATCCCCCTGTACTTGTCACTAAACTATACTACAACGAACAGGTACACTGCCTGGTGGGGATTGCAAGCTTCTTAAGATCCCTTGAGAGGTAAAACCTTTTGCGAGAGTGCAATTCCACGCATCACAAAACCAGCATAAAACGATAAATTTATGCAAAAAATAAAATAACCTAGTTAAAACAAAAATCTTGAATTCCAGCAACCTTTAATTGTGTAGGAGAGAGGCCAAAATCATCATAATCATAATTGTTGCCATCACCCGTACCCGCTTTCCATTGCTTATAAAGACTCTGCTCCTTACCTTCACTTTATCATACAACGTCCCACTGTGATCATCAAAAACTTCATCATCATTGCTGTCAGAAACTACCACATTGCCTACCTTGGAGAATGGGTTACCCACCTTAGTTGAGGAATCAACCTTTTTAAGAGGCTTACTATCATCATCTACAAGAGTAACTTTCCCCTCAATAATTAGCTTCTCAAGCTTCCTAATTTTCTCAACAATAAGAGTAGTACTAGTGCTTCCAAAATCGCCCAAAGCAGAAGTACAAAGAGGGGAAGAAGTACTAGGCTTAGTAGCCGTAGCCTACTCGGTCTCCTTACTATTTGGAGGAAAACCATCAACACCTTCATCACCCAATGACTTCAAAACATTGAAACGATTGGAAGAGTTAATGTTCGTACCCGATTTATCATTAAAAGAAGAAGTCTCTTTTTGAACCATAGGATCCGAACCTTGCTTGGTAAATGCCGTCAATATAGGTCTCCAAAACTTAGGTTTTGGCTTGTTAAGCCTAACACCACCAATAGGCCGAGATTGAGACAAATCAGCCACACTCTTCCCTTTATTCTTTCGACTTCTTGCCTCAATGAAGCCCTCTTCATGATTATCCACCGGATTAGACACCTTGACTGCCACATTAATGTCCTTTTGAACAGTCTCCTTGACACATTTAGGACAATCAAAAAGAGAATGCCTAAATGATTTACAATCAATACAATGAGGAGGCTTCCATTCATTTCCGTAGTATAACCATTACCTTCTTCATATGGAATAGCCATTGAAACTTGGCTCTTCAATTCAGAATCCGCGCTTAATTCAACTAAGGCACTAGCAAAACTAATATCACCCCATGACTCAACACACTAGAACTTGTGAATGCATCCAGCATAATAGGTTTCTCTACTTATGTAGCAATCAAGCTCAAACCATCCCCTGAATAAGCAACCAACGGAACTTTATGCAATTTAATCTAAACCGGTACCTTGTTAACCTCGTTCCTATTAAGCGATAAAGTAGGAGTCCATTTATTAAGAATAATAGGCGAGTTCGAATTAACCAAGGACCTCGTTCCAAAACATGACCCACACCATCTTTAGTAGTGAACTTAAAAAAATACACTCCATCATCATTTTTCATTAGCTTTTGTAATCCAAATTTCCCCTACGTATTAGTGACATAACTTTTAACATTAGGGAACGCAATAGTCTTACTAAGGAAATAACCCACCAAAGTGTTATCATATAAGCTCAAAAACTTCTCCAAAGCAGCCCTAGGTAGCAATGTGTCATGTTTATCCACACGCTCCTCATTGACCAAAGACCGATTATGAACTGTCTGCATTGTACGGTCCACACGAGCATCAGTGACAACATTAGAAAATGACTGGCTCTGCAAATGAGCATCACCCATCTTAGTGTTAGCACTTAGTTGAATTAACGTGATCGGTTGATTTTAACAGAGCTTAACAATGAATATTGTCACACCCCCAATATGGGTCGCAGAGGAATGGTAACCGAGGCGTGACGTTCATAGAACAAAGTTATAGTTATATTGAACGACCTACATGAGTCCTAGTGAATTACACATTCGATAAAGTTTAAACAAGCTTTTGAATCATTATAAACGCAAGATTTACAAAATAGGTAAACACGCTTTTGAAAAAGTTATCGAACGATGAAAATTTGCACAAGTCTTCAAAAGATGCGACTCTTATGCTCATGCTCCATGATATGCCAATCAACTATCGTAAACCTGAGAAATACATGCTAAAAGTGGTCAACATAAAGTTGGTGAGTTTATAGGTTTAAGTATTTATAAATGTGGAACACAAGATTTATATTGTTTGGTTGATCGGTACACTCGGTAATATGACCGTTACACTTGGTAGGGTGACCATTACACCCGGTCCTGTATGTACATATATGTTCATCAAGTACACCTCGTCAATGTATGTATTTTGTAGAAATAATTATGTACATAAGTAAAATAAGCAATGTACTCTCACCCCAAAGTATTTCAAAATGAGTAATAAATTGAGGCTATGAAACTCACCTCAAGTAGTGAATGGATTTGGTAAAGTGTAACATAGAATAATAATCAGGAAATCTTAACCGCGACTTAGAAATGTAAGTCGTTTTCGGAAATATGCAATATATACTATATGCGTATGCGTTTCATGAAGTTTAACACCTTTATATACTTGTAGTGAGGTTTTAACATGTTATGCAAGTAGGTTGCTTAAGAAATATATATTCCAAAACGCATTTTAGTTACTTAGAAATCTTAAAAATTTCAAGTCACGCAAGTCATGTTTAACCCGTCTTGGAAAGTGTGTATCTAACTCGTTTTAAGTCCATTTTCCTCGTTAAACTCTCTAGACCTATATAAACGTATCCATTTTCATTATTTCAAAGTTCCAGTTCGAGAAAATAAGTGTTAAGTGTCCGTTTTTTTTTTTTTTATTAAAACAAAATTTGGGATAGCAAGGTCTTATTTTCAGAAAACTTTTCTCTAAATCGAGTCATTGCTCGCTTATTTTTAAAGAAGGAAATTGTTTCAAAGGGTCTAGGTTCATCATTTTCGTGTCTATTTTCCAAAAACGGTATCCTTTTGGCTTGGTTTTTCACCAATTGTTCTATAAAGTCAAAAACGCGACAAGGTACCAAAACTGTCTCAATTTCAGAAAACTACACCTATGGTCTTAGGGCTGTTTCTCCTTCCTTATTTATCCTTAGGTTTCGAATTTACTGTCTCCGGAAAGGTATAAGAGTTCTCTACAAATGTCTCAACTAGTGCAAAGGCCAGAAATGCTCTTAGGTTAGGTACTTTTACACAAATATACAAATTGCAAATTCTCTTGTCGGTTTTGGGTAAGTTTCTTGTACGATTTTAAAAAAATATCAAATCAACTCCAATGACAATGAAATTTGGTAAGGATCATTTTAAGACATTAATATAGGTCCAAACAAATTGGAAAGGTATATAAAAGTGTTTAGATATGATTCATAGGTTGATTTAGGGGTTGGTTCAATCAAGACAGAAAGATGAGTAAAATAAGTAACTTATTCTAAAGGTTTTGCAACATTACAAGTATAATCAAGTGCTAAACTAACCATGGCTTGCATAAATAAGTACTTATAAGTATTAAAAAGAATACTTGAAGCTTACAATAGAGGTGGTGCAAGTAAAGAACAATAGAACTCAAGTATACAACTATAACCTAAGAATGAACATACAACTAAACCCTTAACTAAATAAGCAATTGAATAAAAAGAGGCGGCGTTTGTGTGTTTGAATGAGTGTGTGAATGAGTAATTAGGTGGTTAGTTTATATAGAGGTAAATATGGCATAGTTGAATGGTCAAAAGTGTGTCACATGTTCGTGCAATGCCCAGAAGAGAAAGGAAACATGTAAGGGTGTCATGGCAGCCCTAGGGGCGTTAAAGATGAGAAGGGATATGAGGAGGATGGTTTTCTATGAATACTTGAAAGTTGAGCTTAGCATGAAAGGAGAAATGAAGCGTTTTCAAGTCAAAGAGGTATAGGTTTGTTTACCCTTTATGTCTGGCTAATTTTTGATGGTTTAAAAGGGGAAGTATTTGAATTTTGAAAGTATTTTAATGTATGTATGTATATATACTAGATGAGTACCCGTGCATAGCAACAAGATTTTATAGTGGCAGATAGTTTTAGTGATAAAAAAAATTTTATGGGTTAGAAATAAAAATAATAAAAGTTTGAGAATTTGGGAATTAAACATAATGTTTTGAAACCCAATTCGACCCGGGCGGTTCAACCGGTTGAACTGTTCCAGTTGAAAAAATAAGTCAAATTAAACCGGGTGAACCCACCGGGTTGGGTCCAAAAAATGGGTCAAATTAAACCAGATCAACCCACCGAGTTTGAAGCGACCCCGTTTTCGATGTATATTAATAGTGTGTTAATAGTTTCTAGCTTTGCAGATGCTTTCCGGAAATAATATAAAGACTTCCTAAAATATGTTAAGTTTGTCACACATTTGACCATTTTCAACTTTTAACATTTCACATTTGACCATTTTCATTTTATATATAGTATAGATAAGATAGGTGGTGAATTGTGTAGGCTATTGCATGAATGCATGGTCGGGACTGCAAAATGAAAGCGTTTTACGTAAGAATTGTAAAACAAATAATGTAGACTTATAAAATGTGATTGAAATAGCCATATAACATATATTTTATGTGGACTTGACTTTGTATAATATCGGTTTTCATTAAATGCCATTTTTCGGTTTACGCGATTTAAGTTAATGATTGCGTGTAAAGGTAATTAAGTAAACTTTTAAAGTAAAAAGTTTTGAGTTTTTAAGTAAATTGACTCATGGAATGTTCATAGCATACTGGTCATGCGTAGACTAACTTTAGTCTAGTGTCGGTACGCGTTCAATGACGTTTTACGTCGTATGCGGGATAACTTCCCGGTTGTGAGTTAAACGTCCACGTAAGCATTCAAAATAAATATATCCATGTTATTAGGTAATTATTGGCCTAAAAAAGTGCGGTTTGTCACAAACATGGATTCCCCTATGAGTCCATACGAAACCCTTAAAACAATCAAAGTAGATTGTCTTTGCATATCCACACTACACGTCCTCGTGTATCACTGGGCTAGTCCCGCACATCTCTTAATCCTGCCTTGCACAAACCATTTTGTCAAGCTGGATGATCAAAACCGAAAACCATAAGATCGAGTGAGTTTTGGCCAATCATGGGACAAAATAGAGAAGAGGAGAGGATATTATAATCTTTCTTTTAAGTGACGTTAGAATGAATCCTAATCCAATAATAATACTTAGTAATTACAATTAGTTACCAAGTGTTTTTCTCTTCCCTCTTTTTTCTCTATATGGCCGGCCATCATGGACCAAATGGGCTTTCCATTTGATTTTGGTCCAACCAATTATTAAGTCCATTATTTACTAATTGGTAGCCCGTTAATTAATTAATTAGTCTAACTAATTAATTAAACACCCGTTAGTCGATCCTGAGATACTTAACTAATCTAAATAATGTAACTACTATAATTACATTAAATACATTATAAATAATGATACTTTTGTGTATACGTGTGTGACCCCATAGGCTCCCATATTTCTAACCGTATAATTATTTATTATGATATGAGCACTTCCCAATAGCTCCAACTTGCAAAAATCTAATCACAAATAATTATACAAACAAACGTTAGCGTCTTGCAATACGCCAATGATCCTAAAAATACATGAGTGTAGTTTTGTAAACGTCTCAAGGTTTAACTATGAACATGGACCAAATCCAAACATTTAACTATTCTGTTTGTCAATATAGATTCTGAAAAGGTGACCATTACACCGGCCTAACATCCTTCACCGGCCTTTAAAACATTTCACAAAACCTCCATCACTAATATTTAAACTTTCAAAATCCTGTTAAACTATAGAAATAGGTCTATAGTCACTTTAGCAGTTAGAATCAAACGATATATCCATATGGCGAAAACAAAGTAACATTTTAAAAAATGTACTCTAGGTGGAATCCTATGGGCGCGTTTAACTCTAAAGGACAAATAAAAAACATATCTACACCTATCTTCATCGGTGCATCCAAGAAAACGAATACTTACATTCAAGTCAATCACCTTTCTCTAACGTTGCGAAAACAAAGATAAATCAAGAACATTTTACATGAAATAAACCACGCATAAAACTAAAAGGTACACGTTCAACTTACAAGTAAGAAACACACTATCGAAACTCATTGGAAGTTTCGAATGAAGTTATGAACTCAGAAGATGTTATTCAAAGGATTTGAATTAAGTAAACTCGAAAGCAGCTTGTATTAATTCTTGTGCAACAGTACTAACTAAACCTTGAACCGCATGTCCAGCCAAGTTATTGACCATACCAGATTGCCTTGGTGCTTGCACATGAGGAACACCCATAGCTGGTGGGGCTTGGTAGTAATATGGGACGGCTGGTGGTGGTTGTGGCTGCTGCGAGAAATTCTGATTTTGATATGGAGGAAGACTTGTAGACTTCATAAGTATTTGAGGATTTTGTGTCGGCGAGGTGTAAATTATTTGGATGGGTGGTTGTGATGATGTGACTGTTAGGGGTGATGGTGGTGTGACTTGGTTAGTCGTATAATGAGGAAGGCTAGGAGATATTGGTAGTATTGATCGAGAAGTGGTTATAGTCGTGGCACACTTCATATGAGCATCAAATTCACATGAATCACACCGGTAGAGCCATTGGTTTGAGCCAGGTTGGTTGCATATATCGCAACTAAACTCTTGGTTCTCGTATGGTGACTTCAAACAAAGACCAAGGGTGTGACCATGTGTCGAATGGTTAGTTGATGGTGGCATGGAAGCACAAACAACATGCAGATCAAGTTGACAATCGGGGCAGTGGTATGAAAATCCCTTCCCGTGAGACCCACAGGCGTTACAATAAAAAACGCCTTCTGGGTACGCGGGAGAAGATAAAAGAACAAGGTCATGTTTTTGATCACTTTGGTGCTTTAAGGTCCGAGGGATATTAGAACATCTTTTATGAAGGTAGAAACTGCACGGGACACAAGTGTAACATGACGATCCAGAAACGCTCCTGCTACATGCTATACATGTGGTTTTACTTGTGATCGAAGATTGTATGTTTTCAAGTTTCAAATGATGTTCGTGGCTGAAATGGTTAATCGATAAACTACCCTCGAGCTTTCCCATGTTTTTCTAGGTTTGTAATGGACATGAAGAAGTTTAGAGACTTAATTAATATAAATGCAAAATGCCGATTCTTTCTTTGACGTTAAATCCTAATCAGATACACATTTTTGTTTAGAATAAGTTTTTGCAATTTCTTGGACAGTTAACATGATGTAACATGCATGTATATATTTTATAGCTATGCTAACTAAAGAACCAGAAAGAAATGATTGGGTTAATCAAAGGGAAATAAATTATTTGAAAAGTAACTAATCAAAATAAGGTTTTTCTAACATGTGCCCTTAGGCACATATTAAGAAGTGGGCCCAGATGTCTTTTTTACTCAGGGATCCACAAAAAGGACATCAAAAATATTTTTTTAATTTAGAAAATGACAAAAATCCATAAAATAGGACATCTAGGCCCACTTCTTAACATATGCCTAAAGGCACATGTTAGAAAAACCCATCAAAATATGTCATCTTATTTTTATGGATGTTTCTTTTTGGTTCTTTTGTGGATATCACAAAAGTTTAACAAAAGAAATTTTCACAAAATGATTTGGCACACATTGATAGGAAGATGTAAATTTAAAAAGAAGAGAGAATTGATTAAGATGAAACATAATAATTTATTATTGAAACATAATAAATTTTATTATTATTATTATTATTATTATTATTATTATTATTATTATTTATTTTTATTTTTAAAGATATAGCATTTTCTTATTTTTAATACCAGTTGAAGAGTATTATGGGTTTGTGGTCTAGTGGTAAAGGCTTAAGTAGTTAAGCGAGCCCAAGTGAGAGTAGTACCAGTTTGGGTGATCGACCGTGAAGTCCTTACTTGGAAACCACAAGCTCTAATGATATAAGGAAAATCGGGAATATGAGTAGGGTTATCCCCTAAGGAGAGGCTCGCGGTTGATATCTCTGCCTGAGGATGCGACACTAACTCGAGCCAACAACTAACATCTAACAACTAATCCGCCATTAAAAAAAAATATCAGGTGAAGAGTGTTCACATTATTAAATCATTCTATTAATTTCAATGAAGATGACACTTTATCTTCTACCGTTTGTCATATTTGTGCTGAATGCCTTCGAATAATCAGATTGTTCACGTAATTTAATGAATCTAAAATTTTCTTCAATCACCAAAGAAGTTTTTCAAAGGAAATTTTTGTACTAATTAACATAAAAGAAAGTAAAGCATAAACGACCAAAATATGACTAATTTAAGATAGTTTGGCCGTCCAAATTGTTTATAATTGCATCTTATCTTGCATCGGTTTTTCCTAGAAAAAATTGACATCGCATTTGTGTCTATACGTTAAAAAAGTATCTACTTTAATAACCTTATTTGTAAAAAAAAAAAATATATTTTTGCGCGTTTACCACCACCGCAATGTAAAACTCGAAGCAGATAAAACTAAACTAAATTCGCATGTTAGTTTTTGGTGGAATTCAAGTTTAAACTATTTTTTTTTTTTGAACGGCAGTTAAAAATTTTATTAAAAAATGCTAGTAAGAAGCTAGCAAGTACAAGACACACGCAAAACGATCCAACAAACAAAAGAAAGCAAGGAACAAAATAAGTCTAACGATACAAGACAAACACGCAATATACCGACAGCTACTACAATCAAAACGGAGATCCCAACGCGACGCCAAAACAAAGACCTCCCATGGACGAAGCCGAACACCCGCTGCATCAAACCACAAATGCAAAGGGATCTAACCGACATCCTTTGTTCGTCTCTTTAACGCACTTTGTAGAAGAATAGTTCCTTTAACGTTGCCATAATAACTCCAAATCTTAAGATCGCTAGGAAAATAGTCTTTCCACTTATGTAATTGCGCAAGAGAGAACGACCCTTGAACATTCCTATCGGGGTCTCTATAGCTCCAGCGTTTTTCACAATCTAGCTCGTCGGTAATTAGAGGACCAACATAATCAAGCCACGTAGAACAAGATTCTTCAGCAAGGTTTATATCAGTACCCGAGGGCGTAGTTGTAGACACAATGCTAGAATCATTTACAGCAGCTTTAACTGGCCTAACCCGACACTTATCTTCAATATCTTTTTCATCATCATTGTCCAATTTCTTTTCCATACAATCCTTGACACACCCATCATCATTCAAGACCGATTCACCATTGATCTCTCCTTCTTCAAAGGAGTCCACATGATCACTATCCACCCCACGAACATCCACCTCTCGCATAAGTCGATTAGTTGATGACATTTCACTAGATGAATCAGAATCATTGTTATCATCTTTAGACGAATCCGAATCACAATTACCAACATCCAAAGGCTCCTCCTGTTCCGATCCTCCATCCAAACTAGGTCCCTCGTCATCCTTCCTTTCAAGTGAATCAATCATCGATTTGTCCTCCGTCGATTCAATATTAGGAGCCCAATATGCAAACTCAGTAGCGGTAATACAATAAGATCGTTTACGATAAGAAATTTTAAAGGACTCTAGCACACGATGTAAAGACTCTGTAAGAACACATACCTTTCCATGAGACATTGGTCCGTCGTTGACCATATCCGTGAACACACTACATCCCCACCGACCACCCAACTTCTTATAAACCTCTGGTGCCCATGATGCCAATGGTAAACCCACCAAGTCTATCCAAACACATCTTTCATCCGGAATAAAATCGTGAGAAACATCTTTGATCTCCAAGAATAATTCATTTAACACCTTCGAATTCTTGACACTTTCCACCTGATCAGTAGAATCAAATTCCAACCAAACCCAACGTCCCCCAACGTATCTAAGAGCAACATCAACGAAACCCTCAGAAGACATATATTTCAAAAGATCCTTAATGACACTTAAATCTTTTACTTTAACAAGAATACTACGCTCCATACCATCCAAATCCATACAATCATCTTCCGAGATAAACATCAACGCTTCATCCTCATTTGCCTTATTACTAACCGACACCCCTTCAGGTTTTTCTCCACTATTATTTGCATCACTAATGCCCGACACACCCATTGATTTATTGCCCAAAATCGCTTCAACATACGACTTAACCGACTGAAAAACATTTGCATTGTCATGAACAGGTTTAGTATTCATACCTTCATTGGGTTTGTTGTCCCCAGATCGTTCCTTAAGCCTATTGTTAGTTCGACCATACTTCTCCACATCGGCAAATAAATGAAAACCACCCATCCAGGTCGCTCTTAGATTAGAAACTAACTGATTGATATCATTGACGTTTTTGAAACGTACAAACCCAAACCGGTGACCCGATTTGGATCTCTTTGCTGCAATATATACGTCGATCACCACACCCCATTGGTTACATGTATCCCAAAGATCTTGGACCGTCGCTTTCCATGGGATATTCGAGACAAAGATTGATGAACACAACTTATCCATCACATGATAAATAAAAACAATTTACAATACTCAATTCAAAACAATTAAATATCAAATCCTTGCAACAAACCCACGATGATAATAAATTATATGTAGCATACACAAACCGAATAAAATATTGTAGATCTCATGCTCATACAATTCCAATGTAAATCTTACCAACGCATTAGTTTTCCTCTTTTCCCAATTTGACAACGATAACGAGTTTTTACAACCAATCAGCCCATAAGAGTAGTTTTTACAACTCGTTATATACGAGTTTTGCACCCCCACTGTTATCACACGAGGTGAAAAACGGTGGGTCTTCCCTTTTTCTTCACGGATCTAGTCTAAGGAGTGGTGGTGATGGCGCGTAGTGGTGGTGGTGGTGATGGTTTTACTGTATGGTTTTACTGGTGGTGGTCTTGAAGAGATAGTTAAGGCTGCAGTACCTCAATATTGAAGACGGTGGAGATAAGTCAATTTTTTATTTTTATTTTTTTATTATTATTATTTTTTTGGTTTAAACGAGGTATTAGACTGTATGATTTTAACATTCAGGTTACTGAACTTACCAACTTTATTCATCTAATTTACTAAACTTGTAAAAACACAACATTTATGTTACTTAACTTACCAAAAAATATATGTTTTTTTTTTTTTTTTTTTTTTTTTTTTTTTTTTTTTTTTTTAACAAAGGTTTATAGATAGATAGATTACCAAACTTCTCAATTTTATTCAACTAAGTTTTTATTTTTTTTTTATTATTTTTTTTTAACGAGGTATTAGACTGTATGATTTTAACATTCAGGTTATTGAACTTACCAACTTTATTCACTTAATTTACCAAACTTGTAAAAACACAACATTTATGTTACTTAACTTACCAAAAAATATATGTTTAGGTTACTCGGATTATACTGAAAATATTAGGTGTATGCTACCAAAAAGTTCAGTAACCTAACCGGAAAAAAAAAAAAAAAAAAAAAAAAAAAAAAAAAAAAAAAAAAAAGTTTAGTGTGGTGGCAATCATGCCTCTATACCTCTCTCATACCTCTCAACCCACTAATAATATCATTCCACCTCATCTCATATCTCAACCATACCTCACTATACTTTTTTAGTAGCAACCATGATTCTCTCATACCTCACCTAATTTTATTTTTTTTATTTTTTAGAGTAAACTTCAAAATACATCCATGTGGTTTACCCAATTTAGCACCATACATCCCTCTCGAAAAAAGTTGCAATAAATACATCCCCCGTTAGTAAAAGTGAGCAAATAAACATCCCTCAGTTAAAATAAGGACTAACGGTGCAAATTTTTTCTCCATTATCTCCTAACGAGATAGAACACATTTACACCGTTAGTCCTCTGGGTTAACGGTATTTTCACCGTTAGTCATTTTTTACGTTTTCACCATTTTTTTACCTTTTCTTTCGTTTTTTACGTTTTCATCCGTTTTTTTTACGTTTACGACCGTTTTTTTTACGTTTTCACCCGGGTTTTTTTTTAAGTTTTCTCCCCTTTTTTTACATTTTCGCATATTTTTTTATGTTTTCATCTGTTTTTTACGTTTTCGCATATTTTTTTTCGTTTTTGTCCATTTTTTTACATTTTCGTCCATTTTTTACGTTTTAGTCCGTTTTTTATAACGTTTTCGTCCGTTTTTTTTTTTTACTTTTTCGTCCATTTTTTTACGTTTACGCCCATTTTTTTTTTAATGTTTTCACCCGATTTTTTACGTTTTCTTCAATTTTTTTAAGTTTTCGCCCTTTTTTTTTATGTTTCGTCCGTTTTTTTACGTTTTCACCCTTTTTTTTACGTTTTCACCTGTTTTTTTTACGTTTTCTCCTTTTTTACGTTTTCGTCCATTTTTTTACGTAAAAAGTAGGCTAAAACATAAAAAAATAGAGGAAAACGTAAAAAACAAGGTGAAAACACAAAAACGTAAAAGAAAAACTGGAGCGAAAAAGTAAAAAAACGGGTGTAAACATAAAAAATGGACGAAAACATAAAAAAAGAGGAGAAAACGTAAAAAAAATGGTCGAAAAAGTAAAAAACAGACGAAAACGTAAAAAACAGGCGAAAACGTAAAAAAACAGGTGAAAATGTAAAAAATAGACGAAACGTAAAAAAACAGGCGAAAACTTAAAAAACGGAAAAAAAACGCAAAAAAACGGGTGAAAACATAAAAAAAATGGCGTAAACGTTAAAAAAAATGGACGAAAACGTAAAAAAAACAGACGAAAACGTAAAAAAATGGACGAAAACGTAAAAAAACAAACGAAAATGTAAAAAAAGGGAAAAACGTAAAAAAAAACCTGGTGAAAAGGTAAAAAAAACGGGCGTAAACGTAAAAAAAATCGGCGAAAGCGTAAAAAAACGGAAGAAAACGTAAAAAACCGGGTGAAAACGTAAAAAAATGGATGAAAACGTGAAAAACGGAAGAAAACGTAAAAAAGGACTAACGGTGCAGATACCGTTAACCCAGAGGACTAACGGTGCAAATGTGTTCTATCTCGTTAGGAGATAACATAGAAAAAATTTACACCGTTAGTCCTTATTTTAACTGAGGGATGTATATTGGTTTACTTTTAGTAATGGATGGATGTATTTGTTGCAACTTTTTTGAGATGGATGTATGGTGCGAAATTGGGTAACCACAGGGATGCATTTTTAAGTTTACTATATTTTTTATATTCATAAATTATAATAAACAATTTAATAAAAACATAATATTTCATTAATAATTAAAAGAAAATTACATAATACTTAAAAAAATATAATTAAACGAAAATTACATAATTCTTAAATAAAAAAAAAAGGAAATAACTAGTCATCGAGGTATGCTAAGTTTTGATCCTCCACATGCTCCGTAAGATCATATAGGAGACGGTAATGGATTTCTTCGTCAAGTAACTCCTGTAGTACACTATCGTCATAAACTGGCGCGACCGGCTGATCCATTATATGGGTGATATTGCCATCCGGTCGTCTTTTAAAATCATATTATGAAATATGATACACGTATAAACGAGTTGTCGAATCTTTTCGACCGTCATAGCCCGGAAAAGACGATTGAGAATCATCCATTTTGCCTTAAGACGATCAAAAGCTCGCTCGACATCTTTTCTTGCAGACTCTTGTAGCTTCTTGAATTTCTTTTCCTTCGGGTCAGTGGGATACTTATATGCTTTAACAAACGTTGAATATGTAGGATAGCTTCCATTGGTAAGATAATATCCACGTTTGTAAAGCCGTCCATTTACATGAAATGAACTGTTTGGCGCTATTCCATTTCGCTCTGTAAGATACAATGGAGACTGATTCAAAACATGGATATGGTTGTTTGCACCGGGAGGACCAAAAAACGAATGCCAAATCCACAAATCGTTTGAAGCGGCGGCTTCAAGCATAATAGTATGGTATTGGTGATCACCTCGCTTATATTGGCATTCTAAATGTCTAGGACAATTATGCCAAACGAAATATGTACAATCAATGCTACCAAGCATTCCAGGAATGTGATGTTTTTCTTCATGTGCCTCGAATAAGCGTGCAACGTCATGGGATGTCAGCCTACGTAAGAACTCTCGACCATATAATTCAATAATCGCATGGCAAAAATGATCAAGGCATTCTCCTATAAGAAAAAATATCACGAAAACTTAAAAAAAATTAAAAACGGTCACTTTTAAAAAATAAATATAACGACATGTTTTAAAAAAAATAACAAAAACTTTAAAAAATAATAACAAGAACTTTTAAAAATATTATAACCTGATGTTCTTCGGGCCATGTTTAAATAGTCATCAAATCTATCCGAAGGTTCACCCGTTGCGAGTTGCCGAATGGCCGACGTGCATTTTTGTAACGCCGTGAAACTTTTTTTCCCCTCGCATCATAGCCCTATTGAAACCATTCGAATCTCGCTTCAACATCACTAACAATTCTTAAAAACAAGCTTTTATTCATACGAAACCTATCACGAAAAACATGTTCGGCAAACTTTGGTCTATCCACAAAATAGTCATTCATAAGGGTTTGTAAAGCTTTATCACGAAAACGGGTTACAGACTCCCAAATTTCGGTAGAGCTTGCCGTGTCTTCAATTGAATCGTACACGGCTAAAAAGGTTGATAGGGTACTACTGGATAACCATAGTTCGGACGAGTCGTTGGGAATAAATAACTCGTCGGGTGAAGAAGAAGATAATGAAACCATTGCGTGTGTGAAAATATGTGAATTGTTTGTGTGAAATGTGTGATTTGTTTGTGTGAATTGTAGTAAATTTATAAAGATTTTTTTTTAATGACCAACGGTCATATTATTTTTGAAAATGGTTAATTCATTTAATGGGACAACGGGTAGATTCCTCCGTACCGACTGGGCAATTATTACGCAAAGCATCAAACCGCAGCCATGCCCCAGCAGTGGCGGCAGTGTTGCCGCTCGACATGGCTGCAAACCGAAGGTGATGCCGCTCCATTGCTACCACCCTTAGTAATTTAGGTGAATAAAGTTGAAAAGTTGGGTAACCTATCTATCTATAAACCCTTAAAACAAAAACTAACTAACTTTGAAGGATTATTATTATTATTATTATTATTATATATATATATATATATATATATATATATATATATATATATATATATATATATATATATATATATATATATTTAAATAAAACATCACTTTATTAGAAAATCATAGGATTATTTTTTTTTCTCAGGTTTAGAGCAATGGGTGTCATCACGTTTGACCGGCGCTGTTCCCACGTGTCTAGCCAAATAGCGTCGTCGTTACAACATTACCACACCGCCTCCTCCTCTCCCGACGCCATTTTTAGCGTTAGTTAACTTGTGCGACACCAAATAAGAAAAATCCCATTTTGTTTTGGTTTTTTAATATATTAAAAGTGGGTTACTGCATGTGTTGATTTGGGGTGTGTGTATTTCAGTAAGAAATTGAAGAAGATGATAAATCAACAGCTAAATTGTGTGTGTAATACAGTATTATTTATGTTTATTTATTTATTTATTTAGTTTTATATACTTTGTATTTTTATTTAAATGAATGAAACATTATTTGGTTTGTAAAAATAAAAATAAAAATAAATAAATAAAATTATGGTTCTTAAAAAGGTAAAATTACTTGAGTGATGAGTGAGGAGTATTTTGGTGTGTGAATGTAAAAGAGAAATGTTGAAGTGGCAAAAACGGCTCAAGCCACCATACCCCTTGCTCTTAGGAAATGTATGGGGCGCTCCGTTTAATGTGATTAACCAAGCGTGCTAGAAACATAATATTCAGTTTTCAGGTCACCTTTATAAAGAGGTGATATGCATACTATAAATATGCATATGCAATGTTGTATCATGTATATTTCTAATATGATTTTATAATGTACACATTACTTATTGTGATATGAATATCACATCTTTTTTATAAAACTTAAAAAACAGATTAAAGATACATATAGGATTTATGTCAAAACGAAGATGGATCTATGAGGCCATGGCCCCCGAGTATGACTTTTATATATCGTGCCTCTTTTCATATGACTTTTGTATCCAAAACAAATAAAAATAAAAATTAAAAACTCTAGACTATACCATTGCTACAAACAGGGGCGGCGCCAGAATTTTAAGATAAGGGGCCAAACTTAACATAAAAGCTTAACATAAAAATTAAAGTGAAAAATATCACTTAATGATGTATGATTCAACTTAACACCTTAATAACTAAGAATAAATTAAATTTAAAAAGCATGGTTTGACAAGTAAATTCATTTTAGTGTTGTATTTGATTGTTCAAGTTGCTCGTTTTTTTTTTTTTAACTTTAATCAACATATTTATATTATTAAGTGGGGCTGATTGCAAAAGTTATTAAAAAACTAGCTATTGTATCAAATAACTAACGGATAAAGTGACTTAATTAGAGGTGGCTCAGCACCCACTAGTACTCCTACTAACTCTTCCCTGGCTATAAGGGCATTTTAGTAATGCATATGCAAACGAATGATTGGGATCCTCTCATGTTCCATTTGAACATGAGAGGTTATGTTTGTTTGTTTGTTTGTTTTTGTTTTTTTTTTTTTTTTTCAAATTTCGTCCTTGTTGTTGTTCAATAATTACACCGTTCTTCCTTTTCCCACCAAAAGCTTACCATAACCTAAATCAAACCCGATCATATTCTATTTTTAACACTTTATCACTCCTCACAACCCGGTTAGTCCACCTTAAATATTTTTTTGCAAAAAACCCCATTGGTACAATGGCAGATTCTTTGAAGGGTAAGGATCGGAGAAAAGTGGAACTAACTGATGATATCATGGAGTATGTTTTTGCTAAATATGGGAAGAATTTGAAGGAAGATGATGGGATGGTTGATATGATACTCGAAGACTTATGGAAAAAAGCGTTCAATGAACCGGAGGTTGCTAAAGGTTAGTGTACAATGCATTTGAGTGCAGTTTAGTGTGGAACTACTTGGTGAAATGTATTATCTTGCATTAGTATTCTGTTGCATTCTTATGTGTGGAGACTTAATGGACAGGCCCATGGACAAAGTTAATGCAGTTTAGTGGTTCAACATATACTTTCCACTGTTTGTTGTGTTTCAATAGTGAAGTTTCATAAAGTAGGCTTCCAGTAGATATGATGTTTTGCCCATGGGATATCTCTTTATTTGGATGATGCCTACTAGAATCTTAGTCTTCACTTTAATGTGTAAATGACTAGGCTTTCTTGAGGGAAATGTAGTTCTTGAACATGGTGTGAGTTAGGCCCTTTGTCAAACACCATAACTAGATTGCTAATTTAGTGTGCTTGGAGTGGCAACTAGACTCAATAACCTGCTCTGCTTCATGTGGTTAGTAGTCAATTATAAGTATCTTGAGAGAAATGAGGTGTAAGCTTCATATGCTTCATGTCATTTAGTGGTTAACAAATTTTGCCCATGGATATCCCTTTAGTTTGAATGAGGACTAATAGATGCTTGGAGGAGAGGTGATGGTCTCCACATATGATGATGCCAATCTGTCTTATTGGGGTGTGTGTGTAATCTGTATTTCATTTTGATGATGCCAATATGATGATGCCAATCTGTCTTAATGGTCTGAACACATGTTAAACAATTCACCAAAAAAGTAAACAAGTCAACACAGTCTTTTATGTATTTCATTTTGGCTATCTTTGTAAATGATAAAGGAAAAAGAAAACTGAATGAGGCTTTTGAAGATCTTAGGGTTTTTCATAATTTACCAAAAAAGTAAACAAGTCAACAAAGTCTCTTAGGGTTTTTCATAATTTCGGTCTCGGTCCGGTCCGGCTTAAAAACCAGACATTTAGCCTATTTGGACCGAGACCGGACCGACCACATTCGGTCCGGTCTCGGTTTTTTTGCCAGATTCGGTCTCGGTCTGGTCTGGTTTTTCTCGGTCCGGTCCGGTTTTCACCCGATGAGCACCCTTACTAATGGCTAACACGAATGAGGACAAGTTTGAAAGAGAACCTATCGACAGGATTTGAGTGAGGCAGGTGGGAATGCTGCAATCATTTTTTGACTTTCGCAAGTGCACTTTTCCATCTTCACAAGGACCAAACTGTTAAAACAATTATACTTAAAGGGCTGTTTACATAGTTTTCCAAATAATCATCCATCCTTCCATCCTATCCAAACAAAATCAAAATAAAATCATCTACAAGCTCCAGTCTTCAATAATTACAATAACTTGACCAATAATATATCATCTATCATCAACCCATTCAAATCTTGCAGGTTTAATCTCAACCCTAATTCGTTCTAAATTATGTAATTATTTCTTTAATCTTTTGCAATATTAGCTCATATTCAATTCGTTAGACCGTGTTTATATGATCCATCACATTTCTCCAGAATTAGAGCTTTATTTTTGTATATTGTTATGCTAGTTAGATTTGTATTATTGTTTTTTGTTATGTTTAATCTCAAATAAATACGTATTGCGTGTAAGATTTTTTAGATATGGATATTCGTGTTTACGATAGATAGCACTACCGCCTTTCAGGATGCAAAAAATAAATAAGAATATAGCTGGTATTGGATATCAAATAGGACATAACTATTCGAATGTCATTATTTAGCAGAACGTTATAGAAAGCTAGACCCAGATCACAGTACTGTCGTAGACTTTTGGTTTTGTATTATTTTCGTTTTTAATCTTTGAACCGTAGGAGAAGAATCGTAAAAGTGGAAATTATTGACTTACATGCTTCTACTTAATATGAATCCTATGATTGATGCAACTTTCTTCGGATTCCCTGATACATCTATATCTATACTACTATATAATGCATTTGGGACTATTCTATAATTAGAAAGGCTTAAAATTCATACTTTTACTTGCTTATTATGGAAGGATTTCAAAAATAATTGGTTAGGAAGTTTGTTAGGAAGCAGGTTGGTTGTTCAAACTAAAATTATTTGGCTTAATCATCTCTACCATCTCTACTTATAAAGCATAAAGACAACTAAATGTGTAACCAAATAACCGAATAACGCAAAATATAGTCACAGGTACCCGCCGTCGCATTGCGCGGGTACCGTTCTATATTTATATAGGCGGAAACAATGTGCCATCAATTGAATCCACTTAGATTATTGACCACATTCTATTTAATAAACGATTAGTTGTGCAAGTTCAAATATTTTGTTTGAGAAAATCTTTGTTTAATTGCAGCTCCAAAAACACTTGCAGAACTATCACGCTGGTACTGCAACTCAATTATTTAATCCACATCCTATCACTACTGACAGTAGAATTTGAATTAAGATGCATTTATTTACATCTACAGTCTTATAAATGTTTGCATGCTTTCACTTGTGAGGAATTTGAGGATTTTTTTTTTTTTAATTTTTGTGTTACAGAGTTCTAACTTCTGACCAAGATGACACCCATTGGCCCTTTTGTTAAAGCTGCAAGACCTGATGATGGATCTTCAAAAAAGTCTAGTGAACTCCAAAATAAACAGCAGGGATGTCCCATGAGTAAGGAAATCCAAAACAAGCAGCAGGGATGTCCGATGAGTAAAGATATTCAAAACAAGCAACAGGGATGCCCAATGAGTAAAGAAGCTCAAAACAAGCAGCAAGGATGCCCGATGAGTAAGGTTAAGCAAGATTCTGAGGAGTCTAATGTCGTTTCTCCAAAATGCCCCTTCGGATATGATTCTCAAACTTTCAAGCTGGGCCCCTTCAGCTGCCTAATATGCCAAGCATTACTCTTCGATTCTAGCAGATGCGTTCCTTGTACTCACGTATTTTGCAAGTAAATATTTCAAACTGAAGCCATATATAGATTTCATGCGTTTTATATTATATTTATGCATAACTAACTGGTTTGGCTGCCATTTTCTTGTGTAAATACAGAGCATGCATATCACGCTTCAATGATTGTCCCTTATGTGGAGCTGACATTGAGAAGATAGAAGCTGATACAAATCTTCAGAGTGTAGTTGATCGCTTTATTGATGGCCATGCTCGTATCAAGCGAGGTCCAGTTGATACAGATGAAAAACAAGCAGTCAATGAGAAGAAAACTGTGATCTATGAAGATGTCTCTTTAGAAAGGGGTGCTTTCCTGGTGCAACAATCCATGAGAGTAAGTTCCAGTTACCTTATTTAGTATATATTTCATGTGACATTCAGTATATAACATTCAGTTCTCAGAATCAGATGCTAAGTTTTAAAAAGCAAGGTTAGAAGATAGTTAGATGTTTAAGTGTTGGTCAAATCTTGTTTTTGTTAATTTCACTCTTTTGACTATGTGTACCTAATTGGTTTGCGTCACATGTAGGCATTTCGTGCAAATAATATAGAAAGTGCAAAATCAAGACTAAGTATATGTGCACAAGACATACGAGAACAGCTGGAGGTGGCTGGGAACACATCTGAGCTGTGCTCACAGTTAGGAGCTGTCCTGGGTATGCTTGGTGACTGCTGGTAAGTGTTTTGTGTGCTATGGATTTCGATGGCAGTCTGTGTTGATTTTATGTAAAGTATGTGGTTCATAAAGGGGGGTGTGCCTTTAACTTGGTCTTTCATAAATTTTTATTGAAATTTCTAATAATGATGCTAATAATGTTATGCAGTCGTGCTATGGGAGATGCTAGTTCTGCCGTTTCTTATTTTGACGAGAGTGTCACTTTTCTTTCAAAAGTACAAACAGATGATTTAGAGGTACAAAAAGTTTCATATGTTAAAATCATAAATTGTAATCAGATTGAGTTATTGAATTAATCCAGTATTAAACCTTATTTTGTATGGTTTAATTGTGAAGACGGTTATATTTGCGTTAAGATACATTCTTAATTGCCGTGTGATATTTGCAGGTCACACATACACTTTCTGTTTCGTTGAATAAAATTGGTGATCTTAAATATTACGAAGGCGATTTGCAAGCTGCAAGGGATCACTACTTTCAGGCTCTGGATGTTCGTCGTAATGCTATCAAGGATTCTTCTAAGGCTCCATCTCAGGTCTGTTACTCTTTTGATTCACTGTATATTGATAAATAAGAACTTACAACCAAAGGCATTCATGCCTGACTTTATATGATAATACAAGTAACCTTTCTAAGTGCAACTAGATATTTGTAGAGGGCATTTGGATGTGCATTTAGATGATAATCATGTGATATTATATAGTCTCATTCAGATAAGCATATGTCATAAAACTGGCTGTAGGAGCTGGTGTTTGGTAGTGCTTATGTTGTTTGAAGTTGTAATAATAAGATAATCAGCTATTTGGGTGCTTAAAATTCTGGCAAATTAACCAAAGGGACATTCCTGGGCAACTGTAAGATGGGAGTAAGTCTCCCAAATTTAAGAAGGGGTATGTAGGTAATTTAGTTTGACCTTTGATACTTAGTTTTGTACTGCTAGTTTGAAACAAGTTATCTGACCCCTAACTAATCAGAACAAAATGAGTTTATTCAAACATTAAATCTGATGTTTGCAGCTTACGAGTTGCAATAAATATATAATCAGTTTTCAAAACGTGAATCCAAACACCCACAAAAACGGCTTTACCGTAAGCATTACACGCTTCTTTGCCCTGTGGTAAACTATATATCCCTATAAATTGGACAAAATCATTTACTGTATAAATGTTCCATTGCATAATATTTGATCCTAGTGATTGATCATTAAACAGGAATGCTTGATTCTGCTTGTTGTTTCCAGGTTTTAGATTTGGCTGTATCTCTTGCAAAAGTTGCTGATGTTGATAGAAATCTTGATGCTGAGGACACAGCAATAGAAGGGTTTCAAGAAGCCATAACTTTGTTGAAATCCTTGAAAATAAACCCTGAAGAAAATGCTTTGGAACAGCGGGTAAGTACAAAAAGTTATAGTTGGAATACGGTCTCATACCTAATAGTTATAGTTGGCTGGTCAGCCCTCCCTGCCCTGTTTTGATACTCGAGTACAAAATTCTTCCCAGAAAACAAAAATTCAAGTTGACAATCTAGACCAACTCACTTAAAAATGGGCCGTTTTTGGGTTCTGTGTCTCCTCCAATGGGTAAATTTTACAACCTTAGCTAATACAAAACATGTCAATTGAGTGGATATTCATTCAAATTTAATACTTTTGAATTGTATAAATTTTGTATCTCCTCCAATGGATTGAAAGACCTTATAGTTGTGGTGTTGTGTCAAATAGAACGGTTTGAATGTTGGTTGCTGCTGCTGTTTGTTTTTTGGTGTTTGTCTTCATGTGGGGGGTTTCATTTCGTAATTTTCTGTACATGTGGGTCTTCATGCGGGGGGTTTCATTTCCTAATTTTCTGTATATTGGTGTGGGCTTCCATTTGTGGTCAGTAAGAAGGGATACATGGTTTCTATATGGTCTTCTTTATTAGTATGACACACATATCTCGTGTGGCTTGGTATACTTGTGGGGGGTTTCATTTCCTAATTTTCTGTACATGTGGGTCTTGTGTCTGATTGTGAGGGTGTGCCTTTTTGGTGTGTGTATTTAGCTTTTGTTTCCCCTTGGGGTTTTGTCCAGTGAGGTGTTCTTTTGTTGTATCTTGTTTCTTTTTGGTTAAAATATTAGGCCTTTAACAAAAAGTATACATTTTGTAGCAGTATTTATTCTTAAAATGATATGCTGGAGCCTGGAAGTCCAACCCTAGCTCATTTAACTCATATTAAAAAAGTTATTCATATAGACTCAAGCCTGTTTAACAGGTTACCCAACCTGCTTGACCCACTATTTGCGTGGGGTGACAATGCCTACATCTATAATCGGAGTTAGGCTTCTTATAATATCTGGTGAACTTTAAGTATTACACACGTCAATCAAGTAATATTATCTTCATAATTAAACCTGTTTTTTTGTTTTGTTTTTTTTTTTTTTTTTTTTTTTTTTTTTGTTTTGTTTTGTTTTTTTTTTTTTTTTGTTTTTTTTTTGTTTTTTTTGTTTTTGTTTTTGTTTTTGTTTTTGTTTTTGTTTTTGTTTTTGTTTTTGTTTTTGTTTTTTTGTTTTTTTTTGTTTTCTTGTTTTTTGTTTTGTCAGTTAGATCTATCGATTACAAAATGACCCGAATGTTATAGAACCATGTTTATTGACTCGGATGTAAAATGATTAAAATAGGGAAAAGTAGGTTGGTACTAATAGACGAACTTTAGTTCAAATTTAGTACCTTCTTGACATGATAACCAAATTAAGTGCTAGCTGATTCCGAATGTAAAATGAATTCGTTACATAAAGAGGTCAAGTTTTGATATGTATTTTATCTCCTTTCAATTGCAGCGTCTTTCCGTGCTAGATTTCCTCAACAATCAACTCTCCAAGAAGCAATCTGACTGAGATTCAAATCAGAATTGTGTCCGATTTTCTATATCTCCTCGGAACCACTGGTCTCCCAGCTTTAGTGAGTTCATAATACGAGGTTATAAAGTTGATCCCTTATATAAGGAGCTAAGTCTTACATTGGCTAATAATAATATCTAGCTCCGGTTGCTATGCTTTCTTTTTTGTATGAAATGCGTTGAAGGTGACTGTTGCCGTATATGTACTGGAGAACGTTGTATGTTTTACTGTGACTTCTCATGTAAATAAGCCTATATTGTAAGTTTCCAAAATTCGGATGTAAGAATTATTTGTATGTAACGTGTAAGTTGTCAGACTAGTTGATATGGCTATGCTTGTTTTTGCTCCATTATTTCTTGTGTAATTTTACAATGTGAACTAGGGGTTTGGTTTTGGAAAAAAAACAAAGATTTCGAAGATGGTTTTAATTTGGGTTTTGAAAACATATGTGGTTTCTGGTTTTAGGTTATCCAACATAGTCAATTGTTGCTTTGGTGTGTTGTTATTCAAGTCGTGTTATTCCGCTCTAGTTGACAAGTTTGTTGGTTTTCACACATCATTAGTCACTAATTAGAATTTTGAGTTAATTACGTAAATCGTCATTGTGGTTTACACACGTTTTTATTGTTATTAAGTAACTCGCAATTAGTGTATTTTAAAGTGATTGAAAATTACTACTAAATATAGTAAGATGTGTAAATTTAAAAATTTAAGATTTCTATCAATAAACATCTAGATTATAGATAGTATATAGATTACTAACAAAAAAATTCCTACGATTTGAATGTGATGGTTTAAGTCAGTTATATGGTGAGTTTTTACGAGGATAAAGATCTCGTTTAATGTAGTCCAGGAATTATAAATTGTATTAGGATGTCGTTTTAAGTCTGTCAAATGGGTGTGCTCCATATCGACCGGTTTGATATGTTGCATAACAGTAAGAATCATAGAATGGTATTAAAGTGTAAGAGTAGGCTCTCAACTCTCAAGTATCCAGACTCGTTTTAATGTGTTGGTTATATGTGCACAAACAACACAATGATGTCTGTTTTAGAGAATATACTAATTACTAAATTATACCAATCTTGTTGGAAAATATAGCTTGATCTCATTGGTTCAAAATACCAAACTGATCCAGATATATTAGACAACCATGTTTGATCTAGTACCAGTTTTGGGTATGCAGAAACAAATGGTTGTGTAACATCAGGAAATTCTGGTCATCAGGAAAACTGATACTACATCAAACATTTTAACCTAAAGTATTGAATCAATGCTTTGGGAATGAAGAAACAAAATTCTATTAAAGATGGATAAAAGTGCTACATGCCATTAGAAACCCGTGCATAGTCAGTCTTTTGATTTTTTGTTAGCAAATAGTGGTTTGTAGCAAAATTTAAGAATGAGTTTAAGACAATTAATCAAGATATCATTCTGGAGACAAATTTTTACTGTGCACGTAAAGTTTACAGCACAATTCTACAACGACTACAAAACAAAGTAGAAAAAATTGGCATTCTAAAATATAACTTTACATCAGGGGCAGCTCCGGTATTGTCATCCGCCCAAAACTATATTCAAATTTCGAAAATGAAAATGTTGACCGCTTCAACTGTCACTTGCATTTTGTCAAGTCCGCAGATGATAGTCGAGAGTATATGCATGAATTTCTGAAGGACTCGTGCCAGGCCTGTCAAGAGCCGCTTGTTAAATGACTTAAATTGATACACAATGATCAAATAAGAAGAAAGTATATTTCTGACTCGTATACTATTGTTAAGAAGAAACAATCTGACTAGATTTGTTTATTCAACAATTATACACCTTTTACCCATTGATCCTACCCTATTTCCTATTTGTCGACATATTAACCTTTGACTAGCTTTAACATGACATTTTAATAAGGCAAATTCGTCAACTATAATCTAGTACACAGAGATCATGATACCTCTTGTTGATGATCCCATAGTGAAATTTCGGTCTTCCGACCTTAATGTCCTCGATGTACTACAAAATCCAGAGATAAATAAATGAAGCCCTCAAATTACCAAACAAAAGTAGAACAAAAAGAAAAATAAAAAGATGTACCAAATTTAAGGTAACAAGCATCGATGAAAAGGAAAGAGATTCAAAAGGGATATCGTCAAGTGCGAAAAGCCGGCACTCTAAAGATTCTGGGCCAGCTGAAAAGTGCGGTGTTATCAGCTTTGCCAAGAATATCATATAAGTCTGCCCAAAAAACAGTGAGTTAGAAAACCGTAACAATTACATGCAAACAAAGACTACACTTTATAAGATTGATCAATTAATGACAGGTATCAGTACAACAGCAGAAAAGCATTTACATTCTTGCAATTTGCAGACATCGTTCATTCTAGCAAACTGTAATGTTACATTTTCTGGAATTTTCTAAGAATTAATGATATTTGAGGAGGTGTTTAGAAGTGCTTTTTAAAAGTAGGTTGTGACTTTAATTGTTCAGGACCAAATAATTGGCTGTAATAAAACGGGCTGAAGGAGCATGTTTGGATATGCTTTTGCAGTTTGAGGTTGTAAATTGTAATAACGCGATTATCAGTTGTTAGCATATTTAAAACTTATTATTATCTGATAACTAATATATAACCCCAAAACCCAACATTCTATACATCCTTGGAGATGGGAATTGATGCATATCAAACTAGTTTTAAGAAATGAGGCAACTAGATACATCTACAAAAACAGGTGAACAGTTGGATGTCAAATCCGTACTTGGCCAATGAGAGGAATGTCTAACTGAGCAAAAGGGGAAATTATTTCCACTTTAGCTCCTGCTTCTTCCCATGTCTCCCTAATGGCTCCTTCTGATGCCGACTCCCCAATCTCCATGTAACCAGCAGGAAGCGTCCTGTCAAGAAATCTTCACATATTAGGAATGTCAGTGCAATGGATGGAATTGTGACTAGTTTGTGGAGAGTAATAATTACTAGACAGCTCTCTGTGCTATATTCTTACTTTTATATGCACTCTTCCTATTTGAAGTTGTTTGGATGTATATTTTGAAGTGCTTTTGTGATAATGTCATGATGAACAATCATAAATAAATAGTTAAAAAAGGGGCTATATAAGATAGTATTTGACGTGCTTCCACCACTCAAAGTTGTAATGATCAGATAATAAGAGCTTTTAGTGTTCGTCATTTTCTAGTTATATAAGTATTCATAGACCAAAATAAAATTTTGTGAAATTTATTTTGGCTTGTAAAATGGGAGTAAAAATCAGTAGAATATGCCTGGGACAGCCTGACGCATTAATCATTTAAACTGATCATTGGTCTAAGTTGCAATGATTGAGTAATCAGTTTGAAACGGTATCCAAACAACCCTTAATCATCTAAATACTTTATTCTTGTATATGCATTGGAGAAAGATTTTTTCACATGTACACACATGGTTACAATTTTTTTTATTAAGGGGCAGTGGCGGACCCAGGATCCTTGGGGGGGGGGGGGGGGGGGGAGGGGGGGGAGGGGGGGGGGGGCAAAATTTTTTTGATTAAGATAGAGATCTAAGGTTTTTACATTGTTTTGACTTTAAGGTGGGGGGGGGGGGGGGGGGGGGGGGGGGGCAATTTGATTTTGTGATGGGGTGCACTTTAATAAAATGGTCCTAAATTTATTTTTTTTACACTAAAAATTTATATTTTTGGCGAAGCATGGAGGGCACCGTTAAGGGGTATGATGAGTAATGCTTCTAGAATATATTCTACACACAAGTAAAATGCAGGTTGACCCAGATGGCCTCCATTTGTTGTGTACTTGTGTACTATAAACATTATACATAATACATGTACATAGCAGATATATAGTCTATATTTTCACAAACCCACTTGCAACATACCCCTTTGGAATACCAGTAGACCAAAATGGAAATTTCACATATGAAGAAATACGTACCAAAGACCATAAGAAGGTTGGATATTCCGCTTGCATAGCAAGATTTTGTTATCATGCTCAATTAAACAACCTACGACCTGAAAAGTATCACTTAAAAATTTTTAGAAAGCTTTATATATCACAAAAGTGCATTCAAGTGCACATTACACCTATCTACCGAATTTCTTCTGACTTACAAAGTATATGTAGAAAAACAAGGTATTTTGGAATGTAGTGAAATATCCACGATATCCTTATTTACTGAAAAAATCGGGAGTGTCTAGTGAACCAATATCTTGTCATGATCACGAATAGTAAAGAGGACTTAGATAGAAATTTATCCCAAAAGGGAAATGTTTCATTTTCTTTTAGGACCATCAACCATGGGAGTTATTAATGTTTTTTGGAGGGGAATCAGAGGAGCATACCATTTTTGGATTCTCATATGTGATTCTTCCACAAAGAGTGCAAATAGCTCTCTCTTTCTCTTCCCCATCTGGTATCTCGTACTTTGTTGGGCCACCACACAACTGACAGAAATTTACCTTACGAGAATTAACCTGCACAGTGCTACATGTTACAAATTATTCATAACTGAGCTTATGTTACATTATTCATGTACATGTAAACAATCCAACACATTATTCATAATTGACATTGTATGACATTACATACGCCTTTCAATATATGCCCTTTCTTTGTGAACCATTAACCTTTTTCGGTTTAACATGAACTTTTTTTGTAGTGTTAAGGCACTAGGTACAACTAACAAACTAGCATGTATCAATTTTAGTAAACTAATCCAAGCTACAAGTAAACTAAACGGTTCATGACTCATGAGGCAAGATAACCTTAAGCCTTCCACCATAAGCACAGTTGAATTACCATAAATTTATATAAGTTCTTAGTTTTATCTAAGTTTCAGGGTAATCATTTTCAGTATTTTATGACAATAGTTAAGGTTTGTACTAGAGGTGGCAATTTTAACCCATTTACTAATGGATGGGTCAATCTAGGTTCTATTTTATCTCAAACGAGTCAAATAAAAAAATTACCTGCAAGGGGAATGGGCTTAAATCAGCCAAAACTCTATCTATAATGTATAATCCATTTAATGTCTTGAATATACTCGTAATATTCAAAGATTCAGATAATTCCTAGCCAAACTTCTCTGCCCATCGGTCTTGCCACCTCTAGATTCTTACTTTTTTAGTTTGAAAATTTAAAATTTCATGGTAAATTATGGGTTTATGAAAATAAGCATAAGCCCATTATTTCTCATTCTTACTGCCTCTACAGATTGCAACTGCAGCTAACTGCCAGCGCTAGTTTTTCTAAACATAGCATTGTACTATTTGTAAAACTGATCATAAATTGTTAAACACTCATACATCAAACCATAGGAGGACATCCAAACACTATTGGCTATAACATGTTTTATTACAGCGGATTATCTGATTCTGTTAATTAGATCCTATAATCACTTACTTACATGGTGGGGTTTGGTTACTCATAAAAACCCCCAACTTCGATCCATGGTCACGTCTACAAGAATTTTTTTAGTTTTTTTTTTCTTCATAAGTGGACACTCTACTTGTTCTAATTGGGCAAATCAATGGATTGAAGGTTTAGTGTAAATTGCATTAGGTATCTTTGATTACATATAAGTTTTCTTTTTGTTTGTAAGATGTTCTTACTTAGTTTTCTACGCTAACTTACATTTCATTTTTACTCTTATGCTTGTATCCCTGTAATCTGAAAAGGAATCTAAATTTTGTAAAACACTAGCATTATCATTCTGTTCTTGTTTCTGTCATTTTGTTGCTCTTGCCAATACCTATGAAGTTTCTTTTTGTGTAAAAGATGTTGATGAACTTCTCATTTTGTTCAATTGGCTTCTTTTTTGTCCCCCTTTTTTCTTTCTCTTTTTTTACATATGTGTGCTTAGTGACTTAGTTGCAATTAGCACGAAAACTTAAGTTTGATTTAACCTAAACCTGTATAACTATTGTGTACGTTAAAGATAGAAATCAATTCCTATGATAAATTTAGTTTTGTAGGGATAATAGAGGCCGTCCAATTAGGGTACCTATACCGTGTATAACTTTGATATAGAGAAATGAATCCACGTGGGAAACTCTACAATGCTCAACTTTCTGAAGTCTGTAAATGGATCTTCCTACAACATAATTAAACTGCATTTCTTAAAATCATTGAACATGCAGAATGCTGCACCCAACATGTCCAAGCTGTTAGCTGTAGGCTGTAGCTGCATGTTTTTGTTTTGTAAACGCGTTTGGTGACAAGCTGTAGCGGTAATTATAAAGTGTAAAACAAGAATCCTAAAAGCTAAACGCTTCTCCCATTGCCGTTTCATTAGGAAAGTTTAACAAAAATCAAAATCTAAAAGCTTGTTGCCAAACAAGTTTTCAATTCTAAATGCTTGCTTAACCCTCCAAAATGCTCCTAAAAGTTCCTTACCAAACACAGTCCTAGGTTCGATTTTATGGTTTTTTCCCAAATTTCGCAGAATCCTAATCAAATCAGATTAAAAAAAGGGCATGATTTTGTTTTCTAAACAATGTACTTGTTACCATAGGCCAAAAACCCCGAAATCATCCATAAAACTCAATCTCAATATCCTCATTCAACAATACATAAACACCAAAAAATTCATCCATTAAAAGCTACACAAAAATAATAAAATCCAAATAATAAAAAACAACTCATAACAACATTCAAAGAAATGAAAATTCCATAAAAAGTACACAGCTTTATCTAAATTTGATCTAAAAACTTACATTTGATCTAAATTTAGCAGAAGATGAAGAAATTACATCTGGGTTCGATTCAGAACGAGTTGAACATACCCTAAACTGAGACAATCTTGAATTTGACAAAAGGGGTCTTGATTTTGCAGATATTGATATAAAGGAATGATTTTTATGCAGTTTTAATTTGTGAAAAAATAACCCACCAACAAATTGTATGCTTCTCAGCATTGTTTTTGTACATGCAAATTTAAATGAAATGAAGAATCTTGAAATGAGGATGATGAATGGATTTTGATTTTGTCCCTAAATCCACTTTTTGGAGATGATTAAATATAAATATATGTCCACAATGTTTGCATTTTTTAATGAATGATTTACATGAATGGCCCTTGTACTATGTCTTTGGTCATGTAACAAGAAAAGCTAGAAAACCATTTTTTTTTTTAATGACTTATGAGTAACCAAACCCCACCATGTAAACATAGATAGAATTTAGTGGAGGCTGAGGAGGTTTAACCAGTGATAGAGCCAGAAAATTAAATTGTAGAAGGCAAAAAAAAATTGCATTAGCAAAAAATTATACTAATAACAAGATCATTGCAACAAAGCACGTGTTGCAATAAAATATATGCATGTAAAAGTTAAACTCTCTTGACCATGTATCTATAGAAGCAATTTACTTTGTGGAAGAAAATACGACGAGAAACAATTTAACCAATAAATAATACAAAAAACTAGTGTTTGTACATATAAATATCTTCCCAACTAGATTAAAGTGTATTTTTTTTTTTCTTTTATCGTCACAAGTTACAGTGTAAAAATTTGTTTACGCTTGCTATCATGGCTTATTAAAATTGTACTATACCTCCGTCCCATAATAACAGGAACAATACCCGTGCGTTGCACGGGTAGACGTTTTTTTTCTTCTGATGTTTGCAATAAGTTAAGAAGAGATAGAACATCGAAAAGTTGAAGGAAAAAAAAAATCATAATTGAACTATAACAGAATAATAAAATAAAGTATAACGAATGATGGTCAAAACTCATTATTTTCATAATGTACTAAATGATCAAAGTAAATTTGTGAACGCATTAAAGGGCTGCAAATTGTCTAAACGATTCAAGTAAAGGACTACGAACGATTAACCTAATTATCATGTTAGATAAAATATGCGGTAACAAAGTCTCCATTTAAGTAGCACTTTTTTGGTTAATTAAATATTATTATGTTGAATGTTGAATAAGTCAAATTTTGAATCATAAACATTTTGGAAACAGATAACATATACTAATATCGAAGTTCGGTTTTTTTTTTTTTTTTTTTTTTTTATGTGATGTGTAGGGAAATTTGCTTGTTCTATGAAAAAAAAAAAAATACAAAAGCATTGAATGGGAGAGATAAGTGGTTCATTTATTCCTTGTTGACCATATAACACTTTTGTACTTTGTAGGTAGACTAACACAGTTACTTTACACATTTTTGTATAAAAGTATGATTGTGATAACCTAACATTTTTTGTACTTTATATTTTGGTATGACACCAGGTATACACGTTTTTGCACAAAAGTATGGTTACTTGGGTAATAACCATGAGTTACAGACATGGTGGGTCAATTTGTGAAAATTGTTCAATATATTTCTTGTAGTGCAAAGTATACATTACACAGTAGATAACCATTTTTGTACTGTATATTTTTTTGTTCCAGACTAACACAGTAGGTAACCATTTAAAATGTTTATGATTCATTTTTTTGAAGTTCAGTCTCGTTTTTTCAACATGCAGTTATATGTGTAAACCACTTTGCTTGTTCTATGAGATAATGAGATATATATTACACAAAGAACACCAAGTATTACCCAAGCAACATGAGATAATGCAAGCAAGTATTACCCAAACTTTATTGAAGAACACCTAAAATGAGACAAAAGGAAAACACATACTACTATAGTAGTATGTCTAACTGACGAAAATAAATAGACTACTAAGATAGTAGCTTAAGAATTGAAATATTGCCATCTAAAACAAAAAAGAGACTCCTAAATCCATTCATCATCTTCACTGTGTTCTGCTTCTTCGTTTGAATCTTCATCAAATAATCGACACAACCTATTTCGTCCCTTTATCTTGATTTTGGTTTTTCTTCTTTCGTTTGATGGGCGTCATTGGGACATCATCATCACTACTTTCCTGCGCATCCAAGTTAGAGTATCAATTAATGTCGTATGTGAGAGTAAACTAACATGTTCTGGAACTGGCACGTAAGTGACAATAGTTCTTTAGGTTATGTTCACCCTTTTTTTTTTCGTTGCCTCACGAATTATTTCAGCGATATCCTGGTATAGAACAAAGTAAATTAAGAAAATAACTATGAAGTAAAAAAAAAAAAGGTGAAAATGCATGATCTAATAAACCTACCACCTGGTTGTTGTTGTTGTTTTCCACCATAGCATGGATGATTTCAGCAAGATCATAATCGAAATAGAAGATTACAATACATGATTAAAGGAAAATGATCCTTAAACTTGTTCGTATATGATGTATGAACACATGTTATGTACTTGATGGTTTGCCATTGTGATGATATGTATTCAAAGTGTGAAAGTGACAATTGCTATGTATGCAAAGTGTGAAAGTGACAATTTCTATTATTTGTTTGTGTTTTGTATGTGATCAGTGATAGTGACCCTCACATATATACTACAAAACTAACACAAACCCTAGGCGATGCATGGGTAATAGGCGCCAAAATAATGAAATTCTAAAAGTTGAAACTTTAGGCATCTAGGCTAGGAAATGGTACATGTACATTCACTTTTTTCTAGGGGAGTTTGTTCTATAGTTTCTGCATATCCATAGCAGGGTTTTCTTCGGCGGCAAAGAATAAATAGTTGTTTTATGTGGCTGAGATTGATTAATAACATGATCCAACGAACCTAAAAGTAGTCCACGTCATCATATTTTCTCTATGCTACGGTAGCAATATATATTATAATTGTCCACTTTGACATTTTTTTGTCTTTTTTATTCAAATTTGACCCAAATATTTTTATTTGTATTACATAATACTTGATGAAAAATATATAAATGGATTGGGTTTCAAATGCATTTTCTATTGATATAATTTTCATCAAGTATTTTCATCAAGGAAAGGAGGGAAAGCAGGAAAGAGAGCTCTGGTTCTAACAAGTTGGAGTGAAATAGAGTCAAGTAGTTTATGATGATGGTCTTTCTATGTTTTTAGTATTTTGGTTGGATAATTAGATGTATCAAATGGTTGTAACCTTTAAACATATCAATGAAAATTTTGGTTGTTAATTTATTGTTTCTGATTTATGGTTGCTTATGAATTACCAAATATGTTTGACTTAAGGAAGTCTAACAAAAAAAGTTTGTAGTTTGACTTAAGGAATTACCAAATATTGTTTCTGATTTATTGTTTTTGATGTATGTAGGTATTCATAGTATATGATTTCTTGTTTTAGTATTGATATCATAGAATGTTAGATTGTATGCCTTGATCTTTAAAGGTTTTCTTTTTTTATTTGAGCTTAATGGTAATACATGGGTCTGTCCATAATTTGCAGAAATCATGTAAATCATGAGGCCATGATTTGCAGAAATCATGAACCCACAATTTTCAGAAATCCATAACCTAAACACAAATTAATAACATAAATTTCCAAAAGGCAATATCACATTTAAACTACTACCATAAGTCAAATACATTAGCATCAAAATGTTGCATCATTCCAAACAAGGTTGTGTGCTATACTAGTTTCATTAATTACAGTCATAAAAAGTTAAGAAGTTTTACAACCATCATCAAAAGTTAAGAAGTTATACAAAAGCTTAAGATGGAGATCCTACACCATCTTCCTTTTGCCTTGCCTTTGCTGCATTCACCAATAGTAGTCCATGTTTTCGTTGCTACTAGCTCAATGACAATATCCTGGTTAAATTTAAGTTTGTGAGCTGAGATAGGCTTCTCAACTGGGATAGGCAGGGTAGGACAGGATTCTGAGCTGGGAGAGGCTCAGGAGGTTCAATAACTTGGAGATGAACAACTTCTATCGCATCAGAGCTTGTAAAATCTTCAATTAGATACTCAGAGCTTGTAGTAGAATCAGATTGTTGTGGATAATACCACGCAAGCAATCGAAGTGGGATTCCAGTACCATCACTGCTTGAATCAGAGCTAATGGGTATGCCTTCTACAAATAAGAAATGCTATGTCAGTTTGATTGATGAAAATGTTAAGAAATATCACTATCTAACAAAAAGTCTTTGAAGATATACCAATGTAGAATTAAGTGATCTAATACTCATTTTGCTCCTCTCAATGTAATCTCAAACAAGGCTGCAATGTAGAAGAATCAAGTATTCTCTCATTTGGTCCTCTTATTATTATCCCAAACAAGGCTGCAAGGTACTCACTTTGGTGGCCAAGCACAAACAAGGATGCAATGTTCTCTCTTTGGTGGCCAAGCACAAACAAAAGCTTTTCAAGGTTCCAATGAGTTCTCTGATTTGGTCCTCTCAGTGTAATCCCAAACAGGCACCACAAATAATCAAACACAAAAAACATAACTAGGCACATTATGTTTGGTTCTATCAGTGTTCAAAGGTAGGCATCAAACTACATTCTAGGCACATCACATTTGGTTCAACTAGGCACATTACATTTGTTCTTACATTTGGTTCTATTAGGGTTCAAGGGTAGGCATGAAACCACATTCTAGGCACATTATAAGGCTGCAATGTAGAATAATACAAGTGTGGCAAGGCATGTCTCAAAAATTTACTAGGTATACAAGGATCAATGTAGACCATCTATGTAACATTCAATGAGTAGGTAACTACAATAATACATGAGTCTAATTTCTTAGTCTAAAGTAATCCAATACTATGCTCTTTCTAACATGCAAATACTAACAAGCATAATAAAACCGCCAAAATTGGTAACAGAAAACAACCTCAAATATGATAAATAAGATAAATTACAATTAAATGGACCAAAAGATTTATCAAAAGATAAATAACAATATCCCTATAAATACATGTACGGTTAGGAGACTTCATTGTCTTGATTTTGTGCTTATTATATCTTTAGGGTTTAATAGGGTTGTTTTACAGTGTGAGTGTTTAGCGTTTACTCTTCCAAAGTGTGTGATTAAATGGTGAGGTAGCTTATTTTTATACTAGTAGGTAACCGGTTTGACTTTCATTAGTCAAACTTATATAAAGGCACATTGACTGTGTAAAACCCTAAATTGTAAATACCTAATTCTACGTCTAATTTGAAATTTTCCTAAGTTATGGATACGATTAATTATAAAACCCGAAGGTAACTAAACAAATTTACCGTTAATCCAAATAATTAAAACAAAACATCATTACGGAATTTTTGAACATACTTGAAATCCAAAATATTTCTGAAACATGAAATAAATACGAGGCACTAATTGCGTTATATGAATTATTGTTTCGGGCCGTATATCTTTTGTTATGCTACAATGACCCAACCAAGGACCAAATTAACTTAGCCCACACACCAAGTTTGGCCCTTTAGGCCCAAATCGAACCCACAATGATTATAGGGAGGCCGGTCTTTCATTTTATTCACACACATCAAACATACACTTTAATTTTGAAACCCTAAACCTAATTACCTAGATAAAAAAAATAAATGGCGGCTTCCTTGTTCCTCCCTTACACCGAACCTGAAATCTGCCATAACCATTCATGATTAGCTCGTTTGAATCAAGAAGAAGGAGAGAATCAAGGAGTTTTGGTGATTAAGAAGGAGTACAAGTCATTGGTGGTGAATTCATCCAAACTGAGCCCTAGTTTGGATCCTATTCGATTTATGTTTAAAGTCGACAACAAGGTTTTGATTTCCTTCTTTGTTTACTGTTTTAATTCGACATAACATCAGTATTAAACAAGATATAACCATGCTAAGAACCCTATACTATAACTATGGGTCAATTAGGGTTAAAGGATTAGGGTTTTGTTGTGATTTTATATGAGTTGTTGCTGACAGAAATTTTGTATCGAATTGAAGTGGCTATATCTTGATGATACCAACGTGTTTTTAAGTGATTTTTGATTCTAAACATAATTAATACTTGTCTACTTTCTGGAAAAGTAAGCCACTTAACTTTTAGAGGTCGGGAACGTTGATTTTTGAATTTTATAAGATTAAGTGTCAAAGCTGAGTATTTGATTTTTCATTTCCAAACCATAAGGAGTTAGGAGCTCTCCTTTTACAGGGGTTAAATATAGGATATGTGTGACTTCCTGAAAGTTTTGTAAATTTTTCTGAAGTATATAATGAGCAAAGTAAATGCAAACTTTCTGCATATTTCTGTAGTTTACTTTCTGGACATGTCTTGGTAAATGATTTTTGAAGGGTATTTACACTTTGTAATAAATTCTGAGAAAACCCCAGTAGACTCTTAAGATATTGAAGTCTATTTGAGAATTTTTGTGAATTTTGTTTTTGAGTTTTGATGTGGTTCTAAAATTTATAAATGTGTGACCTAGTTTTGTATAAAACTTGAAATTGACTTGAAGAGTGAAATAACACTTTTATCCTAATAGTTATGAATGTGCTTTACCCGAACTACGCCTTATCATTTATATGACCCTTAAAGATGTTATTAAGATATCTAAGTACATGTCATAACCAAATTCGATATAAAATATGTTTGGTATATGAATGGGAGTTAAACCTATGTATTGAACCCTAAATTTACTATTCTGGTTAGGAAACCCTAAAGATGCATCAATAGCCATAATAAGTAAGTAAACGGGATTGTGATCACTTGTAAACCCTAATAATGATAAATATAACCCTAAGTTATTAAATATAGAAACCTGCTAAATCTAGAAAGTTACTAGATTTGGAAACCGGCTCTTTTTGGAAACTTACTAAATAAGGAAACTTTCTAAATATGGAAACTTACTAATTTGGGAAACCTACTTAGAGTACAAAGTTACTTAAAATGGTTAAAGTTACTTAAAGTGGAAACTTACTATAAATGTAAGCTTACTATTTTTGGAAAGTTTCTATTTTTTTGGAAAGCTGCTAAAAACGGAAAGTTACTAAAAATGGAAAACCGACTAAAATGAGCAATCTGATTTAAAATAAGTATTAATGCGTGTAGATTCGTTGAAGAATGAGTAACTTCTGATCTTTGTATCTTCTGGTGTATTTTGCATTTGCGGTTAAGGTACAGATATTCTAACCTTTCAGTAAGGTTTCTTATGATGCATGATCCGTTCCATTGCCACTACTATGACTTCTAATCTTTATACGCCTGGTATCCTTGGTTCATTTGATAGTATAATTTCATATAAAGACCCTTTTAAAAATGTAACCTAATGACTTTTGAGAAAAACTATTTTTGAAATGATTTATGTGATTACGATACGATGCCAGTTTTATATGAAGGTTTTATGACTTTTATGAAATGTGTTTTTAAAGGAATACTTTTACGATAAAAAGGTTTTAAATAATTTTCTAAAGTCCTTAATCTGTTTTATTCTCTAAGATTTTCCATGACTTTCTTTAACATCTTTTGATTATTTAACTTCAAATTTTGAACCTTTGCTATGAACCCTTTTGCTATTGTGAACCTTTGATTTGAACCTCATGATATGAATCTTTGATTCGGACCTTTGACTTGAACCATTGCTATGATCCCTTTGTATGATCCATATTTGATCGATCCATTTCTGTTATTATTTTCTTTGATATTTGTTGTATGCTATATTCCATTTCTTATAGCATTCCTATTCCCTTATATGCTTCCCATTATTTGATTAAATTGTAGCCAGTCATGGGGAGTCCATGGCCTAGCTACTGATGCACTAGTGGTATTGACACTATCTGTGGAGGTGGGTTTTTGTCCACAGCGTTCCCTATTATGCTATAGCACCATGGTCATTATTATTATTGTATGTATGCTTAGCCTAGAGCTTGGTATATGTATATTTGTTTTTGCAGGGAGCGTATGGATGCATCCTAGGTACTTTGTTTCGTTTTGAATTTGGTGAACGGGTATGTGTGTGCAATACACTCCATTTCACATTTGGTACATCGAGCTAGCTACTCTACGTACAATTTTGATATATGATTGTTGGGCATTTCTATTACTTTTATTTTATATGTGATCCTTGTTGTTCTAACTTCTTTATTGTTATTGACTTATGCTTTCCTTAGTTCATTTGCTTACACTTATGATTTGTTTCACTTTCCTTTGATTCATTTGATATTCCTTATACATATTCCCTTCGATCGTGTTTTGTTGATTCTATCATATGTTTCATATTCTTTGATATTCGTCTCAACAGGTTTGCTTGGATTCATTTCAGATTCACTTTCGTTTCCCTTTTGTTATTAGCTTTTGTTTGTTTATATCTGTTCACTGGGCTTTTTAAGCTCAACCACATTTCTTTTCCTGGGGCAGGTTTTAGAAGGAAGCTGGGTTGGGTGAAGAGTGCTTAGGAGCTCTTAGTGGACTACACTGTTGATAGCTTCCCATGGATTCGAGAATAGACTTAGAGATTTCCTTTTGGTTCTTAGTTTGTAATTAGTTTGGAAGTTGTAATATTTAGAATTAGTCCTTTATCTTTTCTTTAGAACTGTTTTGTGAACGTTGTATTATTAATTTATTCCGCTTGCTTATGTTCTGATTTGACCCCATAATGTTACACTTTAGCCCTTTTCGGGTTGGGGCGCTACAATTATGGTATCAGAGACAGGTTTGATCAGCGGATTCAAAACCCGTAGAGCTTAGGCTATGACCTGTGAGTATTAGGCCTTTAAGTTTTTCGCAATAGGAGTTATGAAACAACCTTTGAAAAGTTGCTTTAGGATTTCCACTTTGAAACTTAAGTTATGATTGGTGAGGTTTGGGTAGACTATAGCGCGTTTGTTTAAGTATCGATGCTTCCGCATACGTCTGATTCATGCTTTGCTTTTAGTTAAGTCCTTTTTAGATTTCTCCTCCCAGTGGTTTGAACCTTATGATTCTGCACAACATGAGATTAGTGACTAAGTAAGTTTAGAACGCATTAAGAATTCAGCAGTAATGTTTGACATTTCATAAACTTCATCCCCGTGTGATTTCAACCTCTGATTCATTTGTTAACCATTTAGATGCCTCTTCGAGCATTCTGGGAATTCGTATGACCATGATGTGTTTGACACATTCTGTGATTTCTCTTACTTTTTGTGAGCGTATCTAAGTCTCCCTACACTATTAGATTTTGCCCTATTCATTTCAATTCATATGAGAAATCTTGTGGTAATTAATCACGAGTATAGGAATGTCTCCCTCACTTTTGAATGATAAGGTTTGCTATGCTGATCTGTCTTCGATATTATTCCGGTATGGATTGGTTGATTGAGCATCAAGATGCTAACTTCTGTCATACTACGTCTCTCCTTTGACATTTTGAACCACTCTGATTTACTTCTATCATGATTTCTGATTGTTAAAATTTTGTTATCCTTGATAACCTGGAAACTCATACGTTATTTTCGCGGTTGTAAATTTTTCCTAGCATCTATTCTTGTTCCCGTGGGATGAATCTCACCTTGAGATTCATTTTGCGATATGAGATTTTCTGATATAATCCCTGAATGAACCACCAAGATTTACACCAGATTGTGAATTTGATTTGACCTAGCATTGAGAGATTGTTTAGTCATGACTCGAGGTTGAATATGATTTCCATAAAGGCATGTTTATATGATGCAAGTATTATGACGCCTGGCCAACGTGATAATAATTACATCATATAACTTGAACTTATGGGGATCATAGGATGTCTTTGAGAAGTGCTTGAGAACAGTAAAGTTTGATGAGACAGAACCCTATCCGTATAGAACGACGTTTTGCCTGTTTTTTTAAACTCCCTATTGATCAACATTAGTTGAATTGAGAGAACTGGAGGAGCAGCAACCAAAAACTATGAAGTGGTTTGTTTGTCTTAGTGTATCTCTTTGGGGTATTTCAGTTCTATCAGCGATGAAGAAGGATGGTAGCAGGAGATTATGCATTGACTCCCGGAAGCAGAACCGTATCATTGTTAGAACTCATCATCCCCTATCTCGAATCGAAGATGTATCTGATTAGCCTTAGTACGCGGAGTTCCCTTTAGATGGAGTTATGGCTTGAAGTTATTTCTAGAAATTGCCTTTAGTATTCGTAACAACCCTTATGACTGTTAGTGTGTTGAGCAGGATGTTAACAAGTGTGTGGTCTGATTGTGGTTGCTCATTAAGATCGATGGCATGCAAGTGACAAGTTGTCCTTTCAAATAGTGAAAGAACGGAGATGTAGAACACCTTTGGGTTGAATTAAGTCCAGAAGCTGCTCATTGAATGTTTGGAGCTGGTTATAATGACTGATGGATTTGCTGACCTTGTGGAAGAGGAAGTTTGAAATTTTAGACAGAAAATCGTGTGTTCCATATGATGTTTCCGTACGGAAGAGTTGGACATGTTGGCATTAATGGAGATTTGGTTCATTTTACGTTAGTCCTTAGATTCATTCTTGTCTGTGCGGTTATCCTTTCCTATCCGAGTATACTTTTTGATATGATTCGATATTTCGATTTATGCTTAGTTAATCATTAGTACGAATAAGTTACCAACCTCTTTAAGAAACTTTTGGTAGGTCAGATAATTCGATATATGTCTCTTTGATTCCTTTCACTAGTCCCTTAGCACCTTCAGAACCTGATTTGATTTGTGAAGTTTCTACCATCTAGTATCACTTCCAGATTTATTCCAGATTAATTTGATGTTCATGCACCTCTTTGTGAAATTCGACCATCATCTATTTCATGATCATTTCGTATTCGTTGTATTAGATGTGTTTTCTGTGGAGAGCTCGGGGCTATCCAATTTTATTGTCATGAGAAACTTTTCGTTTGTTAAATTTCTTTGGAGAAACTAGTCCGAGCAAGTTAATCACGCTCTTTTCATTTCGTTAATTGATACGTTTTCGTTTGAACTCTTCATTTCAATTTTCGAGGACGAAAATTTTCTTTTAAGAAGGGAAGAGTTGTAAAACCCTAAATTGTAAATACCTAATTCTACGTCTAATTTGAAATTTTCCTAAGTTATGGATACGATTAATTATAAAACCCGAAGGTAACTAAACGAATTTACCGTTAATACAAATAATTAAAACAAAACATCATTACGGAATTGTTGAACATATTTGAAATCCAAAATATTTCTGAAACATGAAATAAATACGAGGCACTAATTGCGTTACATAAATTATTGTTTCGGGCCATATATCTTTTGTTATGCTACAACGACCCAACCAAGGACCAAATTAACTTAGCCCACACACTAAGTTCGGCCTTTTAGGCCCAAATCGAACCTACAAGGATTATAGGGAGACCGTTATTTCATTTTATTCACACACATCAAACATATGCTTTAATTTTGAAACCCTAAACCTAATTACCTAGACAAAAAAAGTTAAATGGCGGCTTCCTTGTTCCTCCCTTACATCGAACCTGAAATCTGCCATAACCATTCATGATTAGCTCGTTTAAATCAAGAAGAAGGAGAGAATCAAGGAGTTTTAGTGATTAAAAGGAGTAAAAGTCGTTGGTGGTGAATTCATTCAAACTGAGCCTGAGTTTGGATCCTATTCGATTTCTGTTTCAAGTCGACAACAAGGTTTTGATTTCCCTCTTTGTTTTCTATTTTAATTCAACATAACATCAGTATTAAACAAGATATAACCATGCTAAGAACCCTAGACTATAACTATGGGTCAATTAGGGTTTTGTTGTGATTTTATATGAGTTGTTGCTGACAGAAATTTTGTGTCGAATTGAAGTGGCTATATCTTGATGATACCAACATGTTTTTAAGTTATTTTTGATTCTAAACATAAGTAATACTTTTATACTTTCTGGAAAAGTAAGCCACTTAACTTTTAGAGGTCGGGAAGGTTGATTTTTTAATTTTATAAGATTAAGTGTTAAAGATGTGTAATCGGGTCTGAAATTCAGTTGGAGTATTTGATTTTTCATTTCCAAAACATAAGGATTTAGGAGCTCTCCTTTTACAGGGGTTAAATATAGGATATGTGTGACTTCCTGGAATTTTTTGTAAATTTTTCTGAAGTATCTAAATGGGAAAAGTAAATGCAAACTTTCTGCATATTTCTGTAGTTCACTTTCTGGACATGTCTGGGTAAATGATTTTTGAAGGGTATTTACACTTTGTAATAAATTATGGGAAAATTCCAGTAGACTCTTAAGATATTGAAGTCTATGTGAGAATGGTTGTGAATTTTGTTTTTGAGTTTTAATGTGGTTCTAAAATTTATAAATGTGTGACCTAATTTTGTATAAAACCTGAAATTGACTTGAAGAGTGAAATATCACTTTTAACCTAATAGTTATGAATGTGGTTTAACCGAACTATGCCTTATCAGTTATATGTGTTATTAAGATATCTAAGTACATGTCATAACCCAATTCGATATAAAATATGTTTGGTATATGAATGGGAGTTAAACCTATGTATTGAACCCTAAATTTACTATTTTGGTTAGGAAACCCTAAAGATGCATCAATAGCCATAATTAGTAAGTAAACAGGATTGTGATCACTTGTAAACCCTAATAATGATAAATATAACCCTAATTTATTAAATATAGAAACCTGCTAAATCTCGAAAGTTACTAGATATGGAAACTGGCTTTTTTTGGAAACTTACTATATAAGGAAACTTTGTAAATATGGAAGCTTACTATTTTCAGAAAGTTTCTATTTTTTGGAAAGCTGCTAAAAACGGAAAGTTACTAAAAATGGAAAGCCGACTAAAATGAGCAATCTGATTTAAAATAAGTATTAATTCGTGTAGATCCATTGAAGAGGGAGTAACTTATGATCTTTGTGTCTTCTGGTGTGTTTTGCATTTGTGATTAAGGTACAGATATTCTAACCTTTCAATAAGGTTTCTTATGACTCATGATCCGTTCCATTGCAACTATTATGATTTATGATCTTTATACGTCTGATATCCTTGGTTCATTTGATAGTATAATTTCGTATGAAGACCATTTTAAATATAACCTGATGACATTTGAGAAAAACTATTTTCGAAATGATTTATGTGATTACGATACGATGCCAGTTTTATATGAAGGTTTTATGACTTTTATGAAATATGTTTTTAAAGGAATACTTTTACGATAAAAAGGTTTTAAATAATTTTCTAAAGTCCTTAATCTATTTTATTCTCTAAGATTTCCCACGACTTTCTTTAACATCTTTTGAATATTTAACTTCAAATTTTGAACCTTTGCCATGAACCCTTTTGCTATTATGAACCTTTGATTTGAACCTCATGATATGAATCTTTGATTAGACCTTTGAGTTGAACCATTGCTATGATCCCTTTGTATGATCCATATTTGATCGATCCATTTATGTTATTATTTGCTTTGATATTTGTTGTATGTTATATTCCATTTCTTATAGCATTCCTATGCCCTTATATGCTTCCCATTATTTGATTAAATTGTAGCCAGTCATGGGGAGTCCATGGCCTTGCCACTGATGCACTAGTGGTATTGACTATATGTTGAGGTGGGTTTTTGTCCACAGCGTTCCCTATTATGCTATAGCACCATGGCCATTATTATTATTGTATGTATGCTTAGCCTAGAGCTTGGTATATGTATATTAGTTTTTGCAGGGAGCGTATGGATGCATCCTAGGTACTTTGTTTCGTTTTGAATTTGGTGAATGGGTATGTGTGCGCAATACACTCCATTTCACATTTGGTACATCGAGCTAGCTACTCTATGTATAATTTTGATATATGATTGTTGGGCATTTCTGTTACTTCTATTATATTTGTGATCCTTGTTGTTCTAACTTCTTTATTGTTATTGACTTATGCTTTCCTCAGTTCATTTGCTTACACTTATGATTCGTTTCACTTTCCTTTGATTCATTTGATATTCCTTATATGTATTCCCTTTGATCATGTTCTGTTGATTCTATCATATGTTTCATATTATTTGATATTCGTCTCAACAGGTTTGCTTGGATTCATTTCGGACTCACTTCCATTTCCCTTTTGTTATTAGCTTTTGTTTGTTTATATCTGTTCACTGGAGTTTTTAAGCTCAGCCGCATTTCTTTTCCTGCGGCAGGTTTTAGGAGCACTTAGTGGACTACACTGTTGATAGCTTCCCATGGATTTGAGAATAGATTTAGAAATTTCCTTTTGATTCTTAGTTTGTAATTAGTTTGGAAGTTGTAATGTTTAGAATTAGTCCTTTTATCTTTTCTTTAGAACAGTTTTGTGAACCTTGTATTATTAATGTATTCCGCTTGCTTATGTTCTGATTTGACCACATAGTGTTACACTTTAACCCTTTTCGGGTTGGGGTGTTACAGAATCTGTGTTTGACTACAAAAATATAGGTATCCGGTTTGACTTTCATTAGTCAAACATATGTTTCTATTTGTTTTTAGACATAAATTGTAAAGAAATGAGAGAACATATTGGAAATGTGAAATTGTATTATTGATCAATTAAATTACAATGTGAGGGTTACGACTATTTAAATACTAGAAAATGCCGGGAAAGTAAAACTGACTAATCTAACTATTTTACAAGCTACTAGAGTATATACACCACATCTGTGAATAGCAATAAAGACTTCTAGACATCATGGCCATCATCTTGTATGGAGAGTTTTGTTGTCTTGAGCCTGCACATTCTGTTGGGAATTAAATGCTTAATAGTTTGTACTGCCAAGTCTACAAATGGAATTGCTAAAGATAACACTAATAGTATGTAACACCCCCAACTTTGGGATACGTATCAGAATTAAAGCTGGGTGTTACTTCATGGCACAACAGTTATAATAATAGAAAACGAACTCTAATTTAGTCATTTTAAAAGATCTATTATTCAAATATCAGAGTTTACAAAAAGAGGTCCCAGTAGGTTTTACAGTTTATTAAATAAGTTTTCGAATGATAATTATAATTTAGCCTTCTATCAGCATCCGTGTCTCTTCGTGCCATCCTCGTTCATTATAGACTTGAGATAAACATGCTAAAAGTGTCAACACAAAGGTTGGTGAGTTCATAGAGTTTATAAATGAAACAGTTGATTTCAATAGTCAAAGGTGTTTGTATGCAAATTAGTTGAACACAAGTTTCAAGTTTAATAAACAGTGGGCCACGTTGTTGCACCCATATATTCAATAGTGGCAGTACCGTATCATGATTACAGTACCGTATTATTGCTATAAGTCTCATGAACGCAACCCTTAACATGTGTGACATCATAAAAATGATGTAAGTTACTCACATCATAATGATGATGTAAGTAATAGTGCCCTCGTGTAGGAGTTTGCCAACATCCTATTGTTCTTCAAATAAAGTGCATTTTGTTACCTATCCGGCTAACACAAATGGGGCGTCAACTGCCAATAGATCTATTCACTATATTCGCGTTCACTCGCAAGTGACTAAGGTTCATGATATGAGGGACTTTCAGTGGCAAAAGTGTGTCTTAGGCAATAAGAATCAGGATAGCATACAGAGAGTATTTGTGTTCAGCATGTAATAACTTTCAGTAAACAAATAAAGTGTTCATAAATCATGCATGTAGAATGTTTATGAAATAATGAGCAAGATTTGTAGTAAAACGAGCATGTATCTCCCCCAAAAAGTTCAAAAATAAGAAAAGAGTAGGGGCTATGACTCACCTTGGTGATACAGTAGTCTGGATGGAAAACAAATCAAGTATTGCGAATAAACTGCTCTGACACGCATCCTGGGTGAATATGTCAAGTTTCAGTATTCGTATACAAATATACGCGATTTTAATATTTGTTTCGTAAGTTTTTTGTCGATGGTTGAGTGTTAAACAAGACAATATGAAGTTCCTTCAAAAATTGGTGGATGATAATATTTATCATATTTTCCTTTTTAGGTTTCGTTTGATCATTTAACATTATAGATATATTCCGTATATAAGTTTTATCAAAATCCCGAGTCGTTTTAATGTTAGGTATATTTCTTATATAAGTTTTATCGAAATCCCGAATCGTTACGTATTAAAATATATTCACGAGATAATACATATAAAATGTTACACTTTGTACCCTTGAAGTTTTAAGTATTACTGTTTATACCCTTGAACTTTTATAAATGACTACTTATATCACTCAATTTCCATAATATGACAATTTATACTATTAAACTTTAATAAAATGACATGTTTTAACCTTGCAGTTTCAAAAATAACACTTTATACCCTCAACTATAATTATTGGAAAAAACAGCCCTTGTACTTATAACTTTGAAGTATTTACAATTTTGGCTCAAGAAAACTTCATCTTTCATTAATTATAAAAATTACGCTATAGTTTTCATGGAAATAATTAAAGGGATAATTAGTAAAATAGCCCGGTTGCCCTGGGTCTAGGCATATTTAGATCATTTTTGAAAAATTCCCGTTTTAGCCCGGGTTGCCCTGGGTAACTAGCGCATAGCCAACTACAGAGTGCAACGTCGAGGTAAATTTTGTGTTTTCTGGGCAACTTTTTTGTTTTGGGGGCAACTTGATGACACTTGTCATCATGCGGTTGGTTATACGATAGTTGCCAAGGGCAACCTGGGCTAAAACGGTAATTTTTCAAAAACGGGCTAAAAATGCCTAGACCGCAGGGCAACGGGCCATTTTGGTAATTTTCCCATAATTAAGAGGGTACGTTTGGTTTGTGTCAACGAGGCAAAAACAAGCTCAGTTTTAGACGAGGCCTTACGAGGTTTCTACAACGTTCTTGATCCTTTCAAATATTTGCCAGGTGATCTTTCTAATGATGCAAACTAGAGTTCCTAAGCTTGTGTGGTTTGCTTGCAATAATTGTCCAAAGTGGAGGGGTTGGGTCGTTTTCTTAATAAAAGAAATATATAGTTTCAGTTTCAGTGAGCGACAGGCCCAAAAGGAGGTCAAATATAAACGGGGCCTTGCAATATTTTTATGACGCTTATAAGTTAATAGTGAAGTTTGTTAGGTTTGGTAAATTATCAAGTTCGAGAACTAGGTCGTTTAAGAAAAGATTTTTAGAAATTCAAGTCTCGGGTTTAAAAATAGTCCGCACCTACAGCTCTTGTCGTGCGTTTGTAGGACATGTGCTCCTGAGTTTTTGAAGAAAACGTCGTTCCGGACAACTTGACAGCTTTCCGACAAGATTTTTGATAATTTCATTTGGCTGTATCTTTTGACTCGTATACTCGTTTTGGGTGATTCAAAAGCCTAGATCCTCGTTTTTATTTCTCTTAACTGATTTTAAATTTATATATGCTCACAAAATTTAGAGTATAATAGAGAGGGAGTTTGTTTTTAGCTTCTCGACAAAACATAAAAACAAAAAGAAAGAGCAGTTTCGATCTTAAGAATTCATGGTTCATTTTTCATGGCTTTATATCATGTTTAATATCTTATTAGTTGACCTTGTATGAAAGAGTTCAAAAGAAGGGAAATCTTACAGATTTGTGGTGGCACTCGATCAAAAAGAGTTTGTCACAAGTGGAACCTCAAAATGGAAACAAGACTCTCCAAGCTCTTAACTCCAAATGGAACTTGTCTATACTTCTTTTTAGGGTCTTAAGATCAGTAGAGTATGTATAAGAGAGTTTAGTATGATATATGAGTATGGATTGCATGAAATGGGGTGTGTTTGCTCGTTATTTATAGGGGAAATGGCTAGGGCTTGCATTAAATGTTGGAGGCCACTTGTTAGGGCTTGTAAAGAGTTATGAGGACACAAGTTAACCTAGTGCAAGGAATGTTGGGAATGAAATGCCCTAAAGAGTCTAGATTCGATGCATGGAAGGCTTAGGAAGGTTTATGCATGTGATGAGCTTGAGATTGTTGACTAGGTTTTAAAATTAGGGTAACATGTGGTAGTAAATGTGTAATTAACTTCTAGGGTAAGATTTATCTAATGGTAACTAGTTTTCTTGAGTTCTTGTTCAATTTGAACTATATAGTTGGAAATGGATTGAATCATGCTTGAATAGGTTATACATAGTGTCACACCCCCAGAATCGGGTCCAGCGGAAGGAAACATGTAGCTGGGGTGTAACTCAATTGGTATTACAGAACAAGTGCAAAAATGATTTTCACTTCAATCATTTAAAATAAAATCGTTTAACCGAAAGTTTTGAATTTACATTGTTAAAAGTAGTGCGGAAGTAGGCCCTTAAAATAGTTTAAACGGTCCCCATATGAATAATCAGAGTCTTCTATGACCATGCCATGCCCTGCCAAAACCTCCTGTAGCGTGCCATTGCTTAATACCTAAAAATACATGCTAAAGTGTCAACACGAGGTTGGTGAGTTCATAGAGTCTTGTGAAAAAGAATGCAATGCATATGAATGAAGATTTCCCAGCAAAGGCCTCGTAAATCCACTCAGTTACAGGTCCCGCCATAAGAGACTTGTAACCTGTGTGTTTACAACCCACTACCAAATATATATTGGTTTTGGTGAACAAAGTAATACTTGTATTTAAATTCCAACATAAATATAGCAAAACGGCTATATAAATAATTTAGACAATGAGGCCATATGGTAAATCAGTCAAGTAAGGAAACAACAATATTACGTTTGACATCACAGCCAAGTGGGGAATACCACAATATTACGTTTGACATCACAGCCAAGTGGGGAATACCACAAAACGTTTGACATCACAACCAATTGGGGAATACCACAATATTACGTTTGACATCACAGCCAAGTAGGGAATACCACAATATTACAAAGAACTTATAGGAACAATTGGTGGCCATGAGGTCATATAAACAAGGATGATCAATCCCATGAAATATAGGTAATCAAGCATACCAATGAAATGCAGGTGATTAAACATACCAAAGAAATACAGGTAATCAAACATACCAATGAAATGCAGGTGATCAAACATATATTTAGGTAAAGCTGAAACTATTTGAGTAATCAACCATGTAAAGCAAGTAATGCGTTTAAGTAAAACGAGCATGTATTCTCCCCCAAAGAGTTTACAAAACAATTAAAAGAGTAGGGGCTATGACTCACCTGGTGCGATAGCTACGATGACAAAAGTGGATACACGAAATGAGTCACGATCTTTAACCGCAACCTAATATGAATGATATGATCTAATGTAAGAAATGAAATGATGCTACACATGCAAATACGTATGTTATCGATACCACTCGTTAGTTTTGAAAATAACGTTTATCGTCGAAAAATATGTTTTTGACGTCTCGTTAGGTTAATAAATACTTTCCATGTAAATAGGTTGAAACGGTTGTCCACGATCCTCGTTTGGTGTTTTATCGGTAAATATAGTATTTTCGTCGTAAAAATGCCACTTTTCATAACTTGAAAATATGACCAAAATGGTCTCATAAAACTAGTCGCGAAATAGTGAATATTAAGAGTTAGGAAAGAAGCTCAATAGTTTTAGGAAGATTTTCACCTTATCTAAAAAGTCATATAACTGAAGTTTGTCAATACGAGTCTTGATCATAAAGATAAATAGCCGGGAAGTGAGGTGTTTGGGATGTTTTGGCAGATTCTGGGCATTTTTCGGGAAAGTTTGGAAGACTATAAGTTATTCGCTATAAATCCTTTTGACAAAAGGTTGGATGTTTTGAAAGCTAGGTTGGGTGAACTAACTTTTTGTCAATGATGTAAATTTTCCAGAAATGAGTTTATCAATGAGTAAAATGGCTCTCAACCTGGTCACTTGGCAAAATGGTTAATACTTTGGAAAATTTTGTAAGTGTTGGGCTGAAGGAAAATATTAAAATCGTCTAAAATTCAAACGCTTGTATCTTGGTCGTTATAAGCTCGTTTTCTACGTTCTTTATATCCCCGGAATTGTATTGACATATACTAATATATTTTTGATAGTTCGGTTCCTCTAGGTTACGTCTAACACCTCGATTTTACCCATAAAAATCGTGTGACAGCTTACTATTTTTAGAAAATAATAGTTTTCGTCGTTAAAATTGCAAATATCATATCTCCTTCGTTATAAACCCGTTTTAATCCGTTCTTTCGCCCATGACTTCGTTTTTGAAAGTATTTTCTGATTCTCTAGAACAATGTTACCCGGAAACCCCTGAGTTTTCTATATTTGGCGTTTTGGGACAGTAGCTTATATATTGTTTCAAAATTTGATTTTCCTAGTTTGTAACTTGTTCAAATCTTTACCAAACTACTCCAAATCAACTCCACAAGTACCCAATCCTACCATACACCTTCTTAGGGTGTCATGGGTTCCTAGTCTTCACCAAAAATGGTGGATCTCATGAGATTGCTAATAAAAATTATAAATCTATGTTTATAAAGAAAAATGAGTAATAAGTGGAATGACAACCTATGTATACTTGCATAAATCCATATGACAATTGTAATGGATCAAAAATATATGTATGAAAGTGATGAAAAATAATATGTAAGCTTACTTGAAGTGTTATGTGAAAAATATGATGAAAACCTTGTAATAACTTCAAGATTATTAACCAAAACCCTTTTGTAACACACTAGGATCGAGCTAGGATCATAAGGTTTACTTCTAATGGATGAAATGGCCAAGAATCAAGATCCAAATGGTGTATTTTTTCTGTTTTGGGTCGTGGGTTTTGAGCAAGAGAGAAGGAGAATGAGACTTTTTGCTAGTTGATTTGCTAGAAATATAAGTATGTAAAATGAGATGTAGATATTTGTTATAAAGGAAAGCATGTGCATAAGCTAGGGGAGGGGCATGTGGCTGGTTTTTAGGGGAAAGGTGGAAGAGTGTGTGGGAAGCTTGGTATTATCCAGTTCACGGAGTCAGTTTTGATTCCGATAATCGCTAACCGTAAAGTGTTGAACCGCGAAACGTAATTCCGGGTATCGTAAAAATATGGAACTTGAAAGAATGACTAAAATTGTCAAAATACTCCATAATAAAATATAAAATGAATGGTAAGTTCCATCAGGTTACTTAAACGCTGTTAAAACTGGAAACGCGGGTCTAAAACGCGTAATTCGTGTAAAACGCTGAACTGGAAAACGTAAAATTTCAAAACTTTTAGAATTGTCGTAAAATGAGAGAAAATCATATTTCTATCGTTTATAGTGTTTTATGGACATATCGGGATGCTGGAACGACGTTTAAACCCAAAAGTAAATCTTGGACACGGCTTCGTGATTTTTGCAGAAATGATCCGACGAGTGCCAAACTCTCGGATTATCATTAAAATAGTTTAACTTACGAGAATATAAAATAAAATTTTTGGAAATGAATAGTGAAAATGAATAGTAACAGTGAATAGTAGAAATGAATAGTAACTTTCCGAGATAAAAATGAAATTTCAATGTTTGAAAAAGGACATGAAATTACGAGTTGTGACATTCTTCCCCTCTAAAAGGAACTTCGTCCCGAAGTTCAGTTTGTGTTGGTCTCTAGGGTGGTATTGGTGAAAAGATTATAATATCCGAGAATTCCAGCGAACTTTCACGATAGGAATTCGACTTCGCTTCAACTGTTCGACCTTACAGTCCATGATTTCTATTGGTTCTCCTACAAGGTTCAAGTCTGACGGCCACTAGGCCTACTTTGTCTAAAATATTAAATAGTCCAGTGTGTATCGGGTTTAACTTTCTGAATTTTTCTGAATGGTAACATGTCTTTCCTAGGCAGAATCTTTCAACATAACCCTGCCACCAACTTGAAATTCTAAGGGTTTACAATTTATCGAACATGTAACTGATTCTTGATTTGTAGGAAATTCCAGATTATTTCATGAATGCTTACGGGACTAGTGAGTTGGGCTTTTCCAAATTTCACTCCGTCAATGGATGTTGGCACTTCGACCATAGAGTGCCTCAATTGGTGTAGTCTCTATGCTCGTGCGGTAACTATGGTTGTAAAGGAATCTGATTTATGGCAAATGGTTAGTCCAACCATTTCTAGAGTCAATCACTCATGCTCTGAGCATATCTTCCTATGTTTGAATCGTTATCTAATTTCTGACCATTGGTCTGCAGATGATATGTGGTGTAATTCCAAAAGAATCTTAATGAAATCGCTAGGAGTTTGAGGTGAATCAAATTCCTCTATTAGGAATAATTGAAATGGATATCATGAATCTTGTGGAAAAACTTACAAGGTTAAGTCCGTCAAAGGGTGTTGTTGAAACTAATAGATTAGGATAAGGTTGTGATCCTCCGCAGGATGTCATGAATTGAGTCTTTCTCCACCTACGATGCTTAGTCTCCATTACTAAGATTTTCCCCAAGCTCTATGTCATCAAATCACAAAATTCTAAATATATAAGTGATGTAATATAGTAATTGATTTTCAAAGTTTGTTTTGAGATTGTGTGTTTTGTTCATAAACCTTCCCTGAATAAATGAATTTACAACTTTAAGCAAATGGCTTTCCAAGTAACATTTTTCTTGATGTTTCAAAATTTAGTAGTTATGCAAGATACGACTATTTTCAACATGAGGTGGATAATATGGTTTGCCAAAGATCGATGTTTAAAATTTCCTAACATTCAATAGTTTTGTAAAAGATTAACCAAAAGGAATTTGCTTATCAAAATAAGTGGATCAGACAACTATTTCTTACAAGATATATGATTTGTATAACTGTAGTTTGGAGACAAATCCATTTAAAAGTGAAAGTATTAAGAGGATAAAATAGGCGGGTAGGTATGTCTGCACAAATGCATAGTTGTCTAACATGTTTGAATAATGTCTATTGGTGAGGACATGTTCAATCTATAGTCTTGGTTAAGAGGTTGGATTTATCTATATGGTGTTGCTTAGTGAGCACTCGTATCGAAACTAATCCTGTAATTCAGTCAAGCCAATACTTTCTAGGTGATAGAATTTTGGCGATCAGGCCAGTGATAGTAGTTTGAATGGTTTTGTGATATCCTGAGATTTCTGTTGAGTTTTGAATGGTCTTAATGTACCGAGGGATCCTCCTTATAGATGGTATGGAAAGTCTTTCCTAGGGAGGTCATTGATAATATCCACTTATCAATATTGGAGGTAGTGAGGGATGAGTGACATAGGAAATCTATAAAGTGTCACCTAATTCCTTATATATATATGGGGATGAGGAAAGGAAATGATAGTGATGGTGAGAAGGGAAAAGACTGTGACAACTGCAACATAATAAGATTGTGATGAAAGAAAAATACTATGATGTAAGTGTATCGTGCATAGACGTGAAGATTCATGAGATGTAATGACCAGTTGACGTGCTTCCAGGCAGCGGTTCACGAGGTGATGAAAAGTATGAATGTTCTGACAACGAGAGTATACACACTCATAAATGAAACATTTGGAAATCGAGTAAAGGATTCAATCCAGACAAAATATCATTATAACCATTCTCAGTGTTGCAAAATTCATTTTTGAGTCGAATATAGGTGGTCAGCCTATGTCCTACTATCCCGGGTTGAATATAAATGACCAGTCTACATTCTACCAAGGTTCTATGAATTTTTTAATACTCAGCTCAGTAATACTAATACCATGTCCTTCACAAATACCAAGACGTTCTAAAAGACAAAAACAAGTGACCAAAACTCGAGGTCGAATGATGAAACTATGCAAGGAAAAACGTAACAGGGTGACATATATGATACGTGAACATGCTTATATGAAAGACAAGTATAGTAATCAATGATAATAAATGAATATAATATACTAGATAAAGAGATACAAATCTCATCACATATGTCAGCAACAAACCACAAATGAGGCATCATCTTGGCAGGCAGGCACGTGACAGTCATAGGGTTAAGTTTTCTTGAAAGTAGCTATAGTCTAGGTTTTAAAAACATTTAGTTCGCTATAGCCAAAGCTCTGATACCAATATGTCACACCCCCAGAATCGGGTCCAGCGGAAGCATACATGTAGCTGGGGTGTAACTCAATTGGTATTACAGAACAAGTGCAAAAATGATTTTCACTTCAATCATTTAAAATAAAATCGTTTAACCAAAAGTTTTGAATTTACATTGTTAAAAGTAGTGCGGAAGTAGGCCCTTAAAATAGTTTAAACAGTCCCCATATGAATAATCAGAGTCTTTTATGACCATGCCATGCCCTGCAAAAACCTCCTGTAGCGTGCCATTGCTTAATACCTGAAAATACATGCTAAAGTGTCAACACGAGGTAGGTGAGTTCATAGAGTCTTGTGAAAAAGAATGCAATGCATATGAGTGAAGATTTCCCAGCAAAGGCCTCGTAAATCCACTTAGTTACAAGTCCTGCCATAAGAGACTTGTAACCTGTGTGTTTACAACCCACTACCAAATATATATTGGTTTTGGTGAACAAAGTAATACTTGTATTTAAATTCCAAGATAAATATAGCAAAACGGCTATATAAATAATTCAGACAATGAGGCCATATGGTAAATCAGTCAAGTAAGGAAACAGCAATATTATGTTTGACATCACAGCCAAGTGGGGAATACCACAATATTACGTTTGACATCACAGCCAAGTGGGGAATACCACAATACGTTTGACATCACAGCCAAGTGGGGAATACCACAATATTACGTTTGACATCACAACCAAGTGAGGAACACCACAATATTACAAAGAACATATAGGAACAATTGGTGACCATGAGGTCATATAAACAAGGATGATCAATCCCATGAAATATAGGTAATCAAGCATACCAATGAAATGCATGTGATTAAACATACCAAAGAAATACAGGTAATCAAACATACCAATGAAATGCAGGTGATCAAACATATATTTAGGTAAAGCTGAAACTATTTGAGTAATCAACCATGTAAAGCAAGTAATGCGTTTAAGTAAAACGAGCATGTATTCTCCCCCAAAGAGTTTACAAAACAATTAAAAGAGTAGGGGATATGACTCACCTGGTGCAATAGCTACGATGACAAAAGTGGATACACGAAATGAGGCACGATCTCTAACCGCAACCTAATATGAATGATATGATCTAATGTAAGAAATGAAATGATGCTACACATGCAAATACGTATGTTATCGATACCACTCGTTAGTTTTGAAAATAACGTTTATCGTCAAAAAATACGTTTTTGACGACTCGTTAGGTTAATAAATACTTTCCATGTAAATAGGTTGAAACGGTTCTCCACGATCCTCGTTTGGTGTTTTATCGGTAAATATAGTATTTTCGTCGTAAAAATGACACTTTTCATAACTTGAAAATATAACCAAAATGGTCTGGCAAAACTAGTCGCGAAATAGTGAATATTAAGAGTTAGGAAAGAAGCTCAGTAGTTTTAGGAAGATTTTCACCTTATCTAAAAAATCATAGAACTGATGTTTGTCCATACGAGTCTTGATCATAAAGATAAATAGCCGAGAAATGAGGTGTTTGGGCTGTTTTGGCAGATTCTGGGCATTTTTCGGGAAAGTTTGGAAGACCATAAGTTATTCGTTATAAATCTTTTTGACAAAAGGTTGAATGTTTTGAAAACTAGGCTGGGTGAACTAACTTTTTGTCAATGATGTAAATTTTACAGAAATGAGTTTATCAATGAGTAAAATGACTCTCAACCTGGTCACTTGGCAAAATGGTTAATACTTTGGAAAATTTTGTAAGTGTTGGGCTGAAGGAAAATATTAAAATCGTCTAAAATTCAAACGCTTGTATCTTGGTCGTTATAAGCTCGTTTTCTACGTTCTTTATATCCCCGGAATCGTATTGACATATACTAATATATTTTTGATAGTTCGGTTCCTCTAGGTTACGACTATCACCTCGATTTTACCCATAAAAATCGTGTGACAGCTTACTATTTTTAGAAAATAATAGTTTTCGTCGTTAAACTTGCAAAAATCATATCTCCTTCGTTATAAACCCGTTTTAATCCGTCTTTCGCCCACGGCTTCGTTTTTGAAAGTATTTTCTGATTCTCTAGCCCAATGTTACCCGGAAACCCCTGAGTATTCTATATTTGGCGTTTTGGGACAGTAGCTTATATATTGTTTCAAAATTTGATTTTCCTAGTTTGTAACTTGTTCAAATCTTTACCAAACTACTCCAAATCAACTCCACAAGTACCCAATCCTACCATACACCTTCTTAGGGTGTCATGGGTTCCTAGTCTTCACCAAAAATGGTGGATCTCATGAGATTGCTAATAAAAATTATAGATCTATGTTTATAAAGAAAAACGAGTAATAAGTGGTATGACAACCTATGTATACTTGCATAAATCCATATGACAATTGTAATGGATCAAAAATACATGTATGAAAGTGATGAAAAATAATATGTAAGCTTACTTGAAGTGTTATGTGAAAAAGATGATGAAAACCTTGTAATAACTTCAAGATTATTAACCAAAACCCTTTTGTAACACACTAGGATCGAGCTAGGATCATAAGGTTTACTTCTAATGGATGAAATGGCCAAGAATCAAGATCCAAATGGTGTATTTTTTCTGTTTTGGGTCGTGGGTTTTGAGCAAGAGAGAAGGAGAATGAGACTTTTTGCTAGTTGATTTGCTAGAAATATAAGTATGTAAAATGAGATGTAGATATTTGTTGTAAAGGAAAGCATGTGCATAAGCTAGGGGAGGGGCATGTGGCTGGTTTTTAGGGGAAAGGTGGAAGAGTGTGTGGGAAGCTTGGTATTATCCAGTTCACGGAGTCAGTTTTGGTTCCGATAATCGCTAACCGTAAAGTGTTGAACCGCGAAACGTAATTCTGGGTATCGTAAAAATATGAAACTTGAAAGAATGACTAAACTTGTCAAAATACTCCATAATAAAATATAAAATGAATGGTAAGTTCCATCGGGTTGCTTAAACGCTGTTAAAACTGGAAACGCGGGTCTAAAACGCGTAATTCGCGTAAAACGCTGAACTGGAAAACGTAAAATTTCAAAACTTTTAGAATTGTCGTAAAATGAGAGAAAATCATATTTCTATCGTTTATAGTGTTTTATGGACATATCGGGATGCTGGAACGACGTTTAAACCCAAAAGTAAATCTCGGACACGGCTTCGTGATTTTTGCAGAAATGATCCGACGAGTGCCAAACTCTCGGATTATTATTAAAATAGTTTAACTTACGAGAATATAAAATAAAAATTTCGGAAATGAATAGTGAAAATGAATAGTAGAAATGAATTGTAACTTTCCGAGATAAAAATAAATTTTCGACGTTTGAAAAAGGACTGGAATTACGAGTTGTGACATTCTTCCCCTCTAAAGGAACTTCGTCCCGAAGTTCAGTTTGTGTTGGTCTCTAGGGTGGTATTGATGAAAAGATGATAATATCCGAGAATTCTAGCGAACTTTCACGATAGGAATTCGACTTCGCTTCAACTGTTTGACCTTACAGTCCATGATTTCTATTGGTTCTCCTACAAGGTTCAAGTCTGACGGCCACTAGGCCTACTTTGTCTGAAATATTAAATAGTCCAGTGTATATCGGGTTTAACATTCTGAATTTTTCTGAATGGTAACATGCCTTTCCTAGGCAGAATCTTTCAACATAACCCTGCCACCAACTTGAAATTCTAAGGGTTTACAATTTATCGAACATGTAACTGATTCTTGATTTGTAGGAAATTCTAGGTTATTTCATGAATGCTTACGGGACTAGTGAGTTGGGCTTTTCCAAATTTCACTCTGTCAATGGATGTTGGCACTTTGACCATAGAGTGCCTCAATTGGTGTAGTCTCTATGCTCGTGCGGTAACTATGGTTGTAAAGGAATCTGATTTATGGCAAATGGTTAGTCCAACCATTTCTAGAGTCAATCACTCATGCTCTGAGCATATCTTCCTATGTTTGAATCGTTCTCTAATTTCTGACCATTGGTCTGCAGATGATAGGTGGTGTAATTCCAAAAGAATCTTAATGAAATCGCTAGGAGTTTGAGGTGAATCAAATTCCTCTATTAGGAATAATTGAAATGGATATCATGAATCTTGTGGAAAAACTTACAAGGTTAAGTCCGTCAAAGGGTGTTGTTGAAAATAATAGATTAGGATAAGGTTGTGATCCTCCGCAGGATGTCATGAATTGAGTCTTTCTCCACCTATGATGCTTAGTCTCCATTACTAAGATTTTCCCCAAGCTCTATGTCATCAAATCACAAAATCCTAAATGTATAAGTGATGTAATATAGTGATTGATTTTCAAAGTTTGTTTTGAGATTGTGTGTTTTGTTCATAAACCTTCCCTGAATAAATGAATTTACAACTTTAAGCAAATGGCTTTCCAAGTAACATTTTTCTTGATGTTTCAAAATTTAGTAGTTATGCAAGATACGACTATTTTCAACATGAGGTGGATAATATGGTTTGCCAAAGATCGATGTTTAAAATTTCCTAACATTCAATAGTTTTGTAAAAGATTAACCAAAAGGAATTTGCTTATCAAAATAAGTGGATTAGAAAACTATTTCTTACATGATATATGATTTGTATAACTGTAGTTTGGAGACAAATCCATTTAAAAGTGAAAGTATTAAGAGGATAAAATAGTCGGGTAGGTATGTCTGCACAAATGCATAGTTGTCTAACATGTTTGAATAATGTCTATTGGTGAGGACATGTTCAATCTATAGTCTTGGTTAAGAGGTTGGATTTATCTCTATGGTGTTGCTTAGTGAGCACTCGTATCGAAACTAATCCTGTAATTCAGTCAAGCCAATACTTTCTAGGTGATAGAATTTTGGCGATCAGGCCAGTGATAGTGGTTCGAATGGTTTTGTGATATCCTGAGATTTCTGTTGAGTTTTGAATGGTGAAGTTTGTTAGGTTTGGTAAATTATCAAGTTCGAGAACTAGGTCGTTTAAGAAAAGATTTTTAGAAATTCAAGTCTCGGGTCTAAAAATAGTCCGCACCTACAGCTCTTGTCGTGCGTTTGTAGGACATGTGCTCCTGAGTTTTTGAAGAAAACGTCGTTCCGGACAACTTGACAGCTTTCCGACAAGATTTTTGATAATTTCATTTGGTTGTATCTTTTGACTCGTATACTCGTTTTGGGTGATTCAAAAGCCTAGATCCTCGTTTTTATTTCTCTTAACTGATTTTTAAGTTTATATATGCTCACAAAATTTAGAGTATAATAGATAGGGTGTTTGTTTTTAGCTTCTCGACAAAACATAAAAACAAAAAAGAAAGAGTAGTTTCGATCTTAAGAATTCATGGTTCATTTTTCATGGCTTTATATCATGTTTAAAATCTTATTAGTTGACCTTGTATGAAAGAATTCAAAAGAAGGGAAATCTGACAGATTTGTGGTGGCACTCGATCATAAAGAGTTTGTCACAAGTGGAACCTCAAAATGGAAACAAGACTCTCCAAGCTCTTAACTCCAAATGGAACTTGTCTATACTTCTTTTTAGGGTCTTAAGATCAGTAGAGTATGTATAAGAGAGTTTAGTATGATATATGAGTATGGATTGCATGAAATGGGGTGTGTTTGCTCGTTATTTATAGGGGAAATGGCTAGGGCTTGCATTAAATGTTGGAGGCCACTTGTTTGGGCTTGTAAAGAGTTATGAGGACACAAGTTAACCTAGTGCTAGGAATGTTGGGAATGAAATGCCCTAAAGAGTCTAGATTCGATGCATGGAAGGCTTAGGAAGGTTTATGCATGTGATGAGCTTGAGATTGTTGACTAGGTTTTAAAATTAGGGTAACATGTGGTAGTAAATGTGTAATTAACTTCTAGGGTAAGATTTATCTAATGGTAACTAGTTTTCTTGAGTTCTTGTTCAATTTGAACTATATAGTTGGAAATGGATTGAATAATGCTTGAATAGGTTATACATAGGCATTAGGAAGTTGTACCTTTGCTAAGGAGTGTAGGACACCTAAGATAAGGTTTAGTTTGAGTGGAGAGTGGTTAGAAACAAACTAGGGTTAGCTGAGTTTTGTTTTATGTCGAATGATATAGAAAAAGAAAAGGAAATTCGAATTGTGCTTTAGAGAGTGGTACCATAGTCTAGATAGGGTTGTACATGATGTCTAGGAATGTAGGAAGTGTAGTCTTAAGGTTTTGGTTTACTTTATATAGTTTTATGTATTTTTAGGTAAGTTAGAATATGTAGAAATGAGACTTTAGGTTTTTATGCATTAGCCACTAGTACCTTAGGTTTAGGGATTTGTACATTTAGTTTAAAATGAGTATACTTAGGTTTATCATGAGATTTATATTAATGTTTAATTTTTATGCATTAAGGACTTGTACATATGCTTGTAAAACTTGTACCTTGATATTTCATATGTATAATGTATATAATGACCAGGGTTTTGTGAATGAGTTAATAGTTACCAAGCATTTAGTTTAAACATTTAATATTCGTACGTTAATGAAACAAAGTAAAGTGGCAAATTAGGGTTGTAGTCTTTTATACTAGACATATAGGGAATGTTTATTTAAAATAAACATTAGGCATGTTGGTGTTGGTTCACCTGTGAGCAGTTTATCAAGGATGTGTGTTACGTCACAATAGTTGGTTGTGGTGATAAATTAAATTGATAATGCTTAATAAAAAAAAATTCAGACGTGGAAAATGGGTAAGTATTCTCTCGTTAGAATATTAATGCAAGTGTAAATTTACCGGTGGCTACAGTCTTACCCCCTTAACTGAATCCCGGGGTGTTGAAGTGATGAGGATGAAATGGAGTTTCACTTGTGAAAACTTTATAAGTTAGAATTTATTGTTATAGATGTGAAAAGCATTATTCCAAAGGTCTTATAATCTTAAGAAAATTTTATTTTTAATGAAGATTGTTATTTTATGTATTATGATTTTATAATATATGTGAAACAAAGGAAGTTTTAAGCAATGAATTTTTAACAACGAAGGTTTTGGAAGAGAACTTTGTTGAATGTAGAGAAAGTTGTTGAATTTAAACTTTTGTAGATGATGAATCACTTTGTTTTTTAGTAAAGATTTTTGTAATTTCAAACGGGCATGAACAGTAACATAACGGTCATGAATAGTAACCCAACGGTCATGAACAGTAATCCAACGGCTAATCCTCTTTTAAATACCCCATTTTTAATTCTCATTCACCCAAATTTCTCTCATTAAAATTTCAAAACGCCGCACATTATTACCATTATTGCGATCGTGTATGTTGTTGTTACTGCTATCTACATGGCCTACATTCTAGAAGAAAATTATGCGTTCTTGGCCGGGTTTTTAGCATTTCTCATACCACTCTTGATTCTAGCAATGAGGTTTGGAAGTAATAGATAGTATTGTGGTAGGGGCGTTGAAATAAATCTTTGTTGTGCTTTTATGTAATCTTCAATGAAAGTGTAATAAGATTTGTTTTATGTATAAAACCATGTCTTGCGTTAATAATTTGTTTATCGTACAAAATATTCAAGGTGTTACGTCCAGTCGGGGTTCTCGCTCTTGTAGGTGTAGTGGTGTTCTCTATTAGCTTGGTAGGTCAACCAATTGGCGACTTTATGCTTTAGTGTTCTTAATAATATTAGCATTACTAATGCTAATTATGTCGTTATGTATTAATATCCGTGGGTACTAAAAATTTACGTGTTGTGAATTCTAGTGATCCTTTAGTTCATACTCATGTTATTTCAGATACAAATAAGCCCACTTGTTTATAATTCATTACCTACATAGAGAGGCGTCACAAACAATGTAAATAAATAAATATAAACTTATGATTAGGCGATTCAGAATTTCTTTATTTAAATAAAAAAGCGTCCCAATCCATTCAAATAAAGACATTGTAAATCATCCTACTTAAGAATTTCTGACTCATCATTCGTAATTAATCGATGAGTTGTGTGTTCTAGGAGTACAGGAAAATTAGGATTCAAAATAGTTAGTGAATATATTTTTAACGCAAATAGGGTAAGAATTATGCAAAGCACAATGTCTTAGGAAGGTTTTGTGAGTTGCAAAATGTAGAAGTAGATACATGCTGGGGAAATATGATTGAGTCGTAATGCCTTAGAATAGGCATATGCATGTATGTTTATTTGTATAAAGTGATCCGAAGTATGTCGTATGTGTATATATCAATATAATAAAGTATTTGTGTAGCATAAATTACCTAGAAGTCACATAATCGTCTGGAGGATGGAAGGCACGGACAGCGTAAGACTATAAAATAAATTTGTGAACAAGCAGTTATAGTTTAGGTCTCAATTAGACCCGTTTCTCTATAACTATAACTCTGATATCAATCTGTAACACACCCAACTTTGGGATACGCAGCGGAATTAAAGCTGGGTGTTACTTCATGGCACAACAGTTATAATAATAGAAAATGAACTCTAATTTAGTCGTTTTAAAATATTTATTATTCAAATATCAGAGTTGACAAAAATAGGTCCTAGTAGGTTTTACAGCTTATTAAATAAGTTTTTGAATGATAATTATAATGTAGCCTTCTATCAGCATCCGTGCCTCTCCGTGCCATCCTCGTTCATTGTGGACATGAGATAAGCATGCTAAAAGTGTCAACACAAAGGTTGGTGAGTTCATAGAGTTTATAAATAGAGCAGTTGATTTCAATAGTCAAAGGTGTTTGTATGCAAATTAGTTGAACACAAGTTTCAAGTTTAATAAACAGTGGGCCACGTTGTTGCACCCATATATTCAATAGTGGCAGTACCGTATCATGATTACAGTACCGTGTTATTGCTCTAAGTCTCATGAACGCAGCCCTTAACATGTGAGACATCATAAAAATGATGCAAGTTACTCACATCATAATGATGATGTAAGTAATAGTGCCCTCGTGTAGGAGTTTGCCAACATCCTATTGTTCTTCAAATAAAGTGCATTTTGTTACCTATCCGGCTAACACAAATGGGGCGTCAACTGCCAATAGATCTATTCACTATATTCGTGTTCACTCGCAAGTGACTAAGGTTCATGATATGAGGGACTTTCAGTGGCAAAAGTGTGTCTTAGGCAATAAGAATCAGGATAGCATACAAAGAGTATTTGTGTTCAGCATGTAATAACTTTCAGTAAACAAATAAAGTGTTCATAAATCATGCACGTAGAATGTTTATGAAATAATGAGCAAGATTTGTAAGTAAAACGAGCATGTATCTCCCCCAAAAAGTTCAAAAATAAGAAAAGAGTAGGGGCTATGACTCACCTTGGTGATACAGTAGTCTGGATGGAAAACAAATCAAGTATTGCGAATAAACTGCTCTGACACGTATCCTGGGTGAATATGTCAAGTTTCAGTATTCGTGTACAAATATACGTGATTTTAATATTTGTTTCGTAAGTGTTTTGTCGATGGTTGAGTGTTGAACAAAACAATATGAAGTTCCTTCAAAAATTGGTGGATGATAATATTTATCATATTTTCCTTTTTAGGTTTCGTTTGATCGTTTAACATTATAGATATATTTCGTATATAAGTTTTATCAAAATCCCGAGTCGTTTTAATGTTAGGTATATTTCTTATTTAAGTTTTATCGAAATCCTGAATCGTTACGTATTAAAATATATTCATGAGATAATATATATAAAATGTTACAATTTGTACCCTTGAAATTTCAAGTATTGACGGTTTATACCCTTGAACCTTTATAAATGACAACTTATATCACTCAATTTCCATAATATGACAATTTATACTATTCAACTTTAATAAAATGACAAGTTTTACCCTTGCAGTTTAAAAAATAACACTTTATACCCTCTCAACTATAATTATTGGAAAAAACAGCCCTTGTACTTATAACTTTGAAGTATTTACAATTTTGGCTCAAGAAAACTCCATCTTTCATTAATTACAAAAATTACGCTATAGTTTTCAAGGAAATAATTAAAAGGGTATGTTTGGTTTGTGTCAACGAGGCAAAAACAAGCTCAGTTTTAGACGAGGCCTTACGAGGTTTCTACAACGTTCTTGATCCTTTCAAATATTTGCCAAGTGATCTTTCTAATGATGCAAACTATAGTTCCTAATCTTGTGTGGTTTGCTTGCAATAATTGTCCAAAGTGGAGGGGTTGGGTCGTTTTCTTAATAAAAGAAATAATAGTTTCAGTTTCAGTGAGCGACAGGCCCAAAAGGAGGTCAAATATAAACGGGGCCTTGCAATATTTCTATGATGCTTATAAGTTAATAGTGAAGTTTGTTATGTTTGGTAAATTATCAAGTTCGAGAACTAGGTCCTTTAAGAAAAGATTTTTTGAAATTCAAGTCTCGGGTTTAAAAACAGTCCTCACCTACAGCACTTGTCGTGTGTTTTTAGGACCCGTGCACGTGAGTTTTTGAAGAAAACGTCATTCCGGACAACTTTTGTGTTTTAACTTTTTGATAAATCGGACTAGAAATGGCTCGTTTTGCGTGTTTTCAGTTTCTGTCATAGAAACTTGACAGCTTTCCGACAAGATTTTTGATAATTTCATTTGGCCGTATTTTTTTGACTCGTGTACTCGTTTTGGGTGATTCAAAAGCCTGGATACTCGGTTTTATTTCTCCTAACTGATTGTTAAGTTTATATATGCTCACAAAATTTATAGTATAATAGAGAGGGTGTTTGTTTTTAGCTTCTCGACAAAACAGTAAAACAAAAAGAAAGAGTAGTTTCGATCTTAAGACTTCATGGTTCATTTTTCATGGCTTTATATCATGTTTAATAGCTTATTAGTTGACCTTGTATGAAAGAGTTCAAAAGAAGGGAAAACTTACAGACAGTGACGGAGCTAGGATTTGAGTTTTGGGTGGGCCAAATAGCAAATTGAAGTAATCGACAATAAAGATTGACTTCATCCTAATCGCTATTAAACAACTTCGGGGATAAGTAAGGCAAAAGAAAAATCAAATTGATAATAAGAAACCTCATAATTAGCTTAATTGTGATCAAAGAACGATGATATAAATCTATATAACTTATAATTTGTTATAATGAAACTAATTTGATAAGAAGAATCTTGTGATATGAAACAACAATAAACTCTTAATAAGATAAATTTTGAAATATTAGTGATTCATAGTTAACTTCTATGTAAAGTTGGAGGACATATAAAAATTGTCTTCAGGTTTGAAATCAAATTAATCAGTTTTTTAAGCTATATAAATAAGTAAATAACTGCTTCATTTTTTGTGTTTTGCGTACGTGTGGGTGGGCCAAACACACCAATATTGCTCAGTGTAGTTAGCTGTATATTGAATGCAGATAATTTATAATAATATCATTAGAAAATTTAAGAGTATTTGGGTTGGCCATGGCACACCCTACCATATACGTAGCTCCGTCACTCCTTACAGATTTGTGGTGGCACTCGATCAAAAAGAGTTTGTCACAAGTGGAACCTCAAAATGGAAACAAGACACTCCAAGCTCTTAACTCCAAATGGAACTTGTCTATACTTCTTTTTAGGGTCTTAAGATCAGTAGAGTATGTATAAGAGAGTGTAGTATGATATTTGAGTATGGATTGCATGAAATGGAGTGTGTTTGCTCGTTATTTATAGGGGAAATGGCTAGGGCTTGCATTAAATGTTGGATGCCACTTGTTAGGGCTTGTAAAGAGTTATGGGGACACAAGTTAACCTAGTACAAGGTATGTTGGGAATGAAATGCCCTAACGAGTCTAGATTCGATGCATGGAAGGCTTAGGAAGGTTTATGCATGTGATGAGCTTAAGATTGTTGACTAAGTTTGAAAATTAAGGTAACATGTGGTAGTAAATGTGTAATTAACTTCTAGGGTAAGATTTATCTAATGGTAACTAGTTTTGTTGAGTTCTTGTTCAATTTGAACTATATAGTTGGAAATGGACTGAATCATGCTTGAATAGGTTATACATAGGCATTAGGAAGTTGTACCTTTGCTAAGGAGTGTAGGACACCTAAGATAAGGTTTAGTTTGAGTGGAGAGTGGTTAGAAACAAACCAGGGTTAGCTTAGTTTTGTTTTATGTCGAATTATATAGAAAATGGAAAGGAAATTCGAATTGTGCTTTAGAGAGTGGTAACATAGTCTAGATAGGGTGTACATGATGTCTAGGAATGTAGGAAATGTAGTCTTAAGGTTTTGGTTTACTTTATATAGTTTTATGTATTTTTAGTTAAGTTAGAATATGTAGAAATGAGACTTTAGGTTTTTATGCATTAGCCACTTGCACCTTAGGTTAAGGGACTTGTACATTTAGTTTAAAATTTATAAAAATACTAGGGTTAGGATTTGTGCATAAAGACCTTGTATTATATGTTTTAAAATGAGTATACTTAGGTTTATAATGTGATTTATATTAAAGTTTAATTGTTATGCATTAAGGACTTGTACATATGCTTGCAAAACTTGTACCTTGATATTTTATATGTATAATGTATATAATGACCAGGGTTTTGTGAATGAGTTAATACATACCAAGCGTTTAGTTTAAACGTTTAATATTCATACGTTAATGAAATAAAGTAAAGTGGCAAATTAGGGTTGTAGTCTTTTATTCTGGACATATAGGGAATGTTTATTTAAAATAAACATTAGGCATGTTGGTGTTGGTTCACCTATGAGCAGTTTATCAAGGATGTGAGTTACGTCACAATAGTTGGTTGTGGTGATAAATTAAACTGATAATGCTTAATAAAAAAAATTCAGACGTAGAAAATGGGTAAGTATTCTCTCGTTAGAATATTAATGCAAGCGGAAATTTACCGGTGGTTACACAGTACTAATTGAGTTATAAGTACTGCTAGTATAAATAGTTTGTACTACTATATGCTCAAGACTAAAGATGCAAGAAGGTACTGCTTATGAGATGAAGACGCGTTTAGTGATAAGTATAGAATCGATTGCATGTATATCCTATAAGATTAGAATGATATGTATATTGTACATGAATAGTTATCTTGTAAAGGACTCCTTGTGTTATAAAAGGAGGTCCTAGGTTAACATGTTAGATATACTTTTGCATACGTGATTCAAGGTTGTAAACCCTAGTGATAGTTAAGATCACTCGGATTATTGAGCTAATAATATTGAATCGTTTTGTTACTTCATTGTTCTCATACAATATTCATAAAATACTATATTGTTACATTGATCAATCTTCTAAGTATCAAGAAGTAGATTCCACATACTATTTGGTATACATTCAAAGTATCCTCGACACAAGGCTCGTGCGATTAGATCCTCACAAGTGGTATCAGAGCCGGGTTATGATACTTTGATTTAGAAGATCCTTACAGAAGAACTCTTTATTCCCTACAAAGAAGATGGACATGGAGACTACTCAAAACAGCATTGCTGCTAAATTTCCAATGCTCAAATAGAATGATTTTGAGATGTGGAGGCTCAGGATTGAGTAGTAATTCCAAGTACAGGACTATTGTCTATGGGAAATAATAGAGAATGGCAACTCTTTCAAATCATCAACGATTGAAACAATAGTTGAAGGTAAGACAGTTACAACTGTAAACACTTCTCCTGTTACTACAGAGGAAAAGCTCCAGAAGAAGAATGATGTTAATGCAATGAGCATGCTACTAATGGCCATCCCTAACTATCAAGTTCTAACCTTCAGCAAGTACAAGGATGCCAAAACCTTGTTTGAAGTTATTAATACAAGGTTTGGTTGTAATGAAGCCACCAAGAAGACCCATAAGACATTACTGAAGCAAAATTTTGAGAACTTCAGTGCTACTAGCAATGAATCTCTAGATCATATGTGCAACAAGCAGCAGAAGATAATCAACCAACTAGCTTCTGTATTGGGTGTTGAGATCCCACAGGAGGATCTTAATTCCAAATTCCTAAGTTTGCCTACTGATTGGTACACTCATTTGGTTGTCTGCAAAAACGAGCCAGAAATTGATACAATGAATCTGAATGATTTGTACAAAAATTTTAAAATTGTTGAAAAAGAGGTAAAGAAGACTGGAAGCTCAAATTCTAGTTCTAGAAATATGGCATTTGTGTCTGATAAGGCGAAAAGTGTACCGCTTTTGGGGGGTCATTTAAGCCCAAATTCGTAATTATTTGATCAGTTATTGCCCTAAATTGTTTCTTTTGTCATTATAGGTACTTTTGAGAGGAAATTTACAAAAGGAAGCATTTTGGACGTTTTTGGAGCGAAAAAGTGAAGAAAACGACAAAGTCTCAAAATCCTTGCTGGGAACAGTACCTGACGGCGTCAAGGCAATGCAAGTGACGGCGTCAAGAGTGGCAAAAGAGGTGGATGTGGAAAATACACATGACGGCCCAGAACATTTTCAAGGCAATTTGGCTTGACGGCGTCACCAAGGCCGTCAGGGTCAAAACACATGTGACGGCCCAGAGTAAATTGATGCGTGGGAATCGCAACAGGCTTTACCTCTCGAGGGATCTCTAGAAGCTTACAACCCCCACCAGGCAGTGTACCTGATCGTTGTAGTATAGTATAGTGACAAGTACCGGGGGATTGATCGTTCAGCTTAGGAATAGTGTCGCTAGGATTAGAAAGCCTAAATACTAGTTCTAAGGGTGAGGGATGATTATTTTTGTATTTTTATATTTTATGGAAAGCAATTAAAATCTCGGGTTTGAAGGATTTGGGCGGAATTAGTTGCTAATCAACTAACCCAATACTAAGATGCAATCAAAATAAAATACTAAAAATGAAATTAAGCTAATTAAACTAAAGTTGTGAGCAGTAATTGGAGAAAATGTGTTTACTTAGATTTCATTACTCCCTAGACATCTTTTACACGTTAATTACTTGTTATAATTGCATGGATGACGGATCGTATTCCTTAATACCATTCATGGGGTGGCACACATAACTCCCCAATTCTATGAGCTCTTATCTCCTCCAACACCATGCCCAGCACAACTATAGGGATTGTAAATAGTGGCTCATGCATTAAATACAACCAATAAAGACCTAGTGCGCCTCGGTTCATGTTTCTTAAGACGTTCAAGCATGTTACCAAGCGGAGATCTGCCAGTTTTCTTAAGCCTAACATATAAATCACTCATCCAAGACAAGAATAAACAAGTAATCAACACATAATCAATATCTAGGTTTCATTAGATCTAAGCAAACACAAGATAGATCTAGCCTAGCATGATAGAATTAAGACAAGAACATGATATAGACAACCAACACATAGATATATTGATTGAATTAGAAGAACACTTATCTTGATTAAACATGCAAGGTATCAAGGGTTTGGAACCCTTGAAAAACCTGTAAAGTTACACCAAAATCGTACTTAGGGTTTTTCCCAAAACTTCTCTTCTTTAATGTGTGAAAATTAGAAAACTATACATAGAAAAATAGGTTTGACGGCGTCAAGAATAAACTTGTGACGCCGTCACCTCGCCGCCAAAACTCTTCTCGGACTGCCTAGATCTACTTCTGACGCCGTCAAGACTTATACACTTCCAGGCCGTCATGACTCTTTTACTCTTGACGCCCTTCCTACGTGACGCCGTCAAATCTGTTCTGGGTCGTCATGGAAATTCATGAAATTTGCTCTTGACGCCGTCAAGGTTTTGCTCTTGACGCCGTCACCTACTGTTCCCAGCATGGAAAATTAAGACTTTGGCGTTTTCTTCACTTTTATGCTCCAAAAACGTCCGAATTGCTTCCTTTTCCAGATTTCTCTCCCAAAGTACCTAAAATCACAAAAGGAACGATTTAGGGCAATATTTGATCAAATAAATTTGGATTCGGGCTTAAATGACCCCCTAAAAATGGATCATTTTTCGCCTCATCATATACCCTTACACTTGAGATTTGCTTGTCCTCAAGCAAATGCGCTTTTTTTCTAGTCAAAATACAAGTTAGGGGTCATTTAACACTAATATAAAAGTAATTACAACAAATAATCGTTCCACTAAAGACCAATAGACAAGCACGGAGGTCATACACTAGCACCTCACAAATAGTGTTTAGATACTCACATCTCTCAGGTGTAATAAAATGTAAATTACAATATGGAAACGGAAGATATCTCTCACTACCTGTCATAGCAAAATAGATTACCATAGGCTTGGGAAAGGATCAAACCTCCACCACATGGCGTAAGCACCTAGGATAAACTATCGAAGAGGTCTTTTAAAGGGTTGTAACGTTAGGTATAGGGATATGAAATACACGGTTTTGTTGGATAAAGGGAGTTTTACTGGTGGCGAGTTAACAATCTTAGTCAATGACATGTACAATATGGCGTTGCTAAGCCAAGACTAGATTCGACTTAAGCTAATAATTGAAAAATAGCAAAAACATAAAATGAACATAGAATAAAAAGGGATGGTAGTCCGTATGTTTTTTTTTCTCTTTTTCCTTTTTCTATTTTTTTTCTTTTTCTTGATTTTTTTTTTTTTTTTTTTTTTTTTTTTTTTTTTTTTTTTTTTTTTTGCATACACTCTTACCCTACCATCCAAAATAATACATCATAGGGGATGAACATTCCCCTTACACTTGAATCTTTACATACTTTACATTTAAACTAATCTAATGACTCGAATTAAGAAAATCAAAACACTTGGAGCACTTTTAAGATTAACGTACATATGGGGGTAATAAATGATGTTCTTCCCCATTACTCCATAAAATAAGTACTTACCCATGAGTCCCAATCGTCCCAAAACAATATGTACAAGGATATGACTCGACTTAGCAACCATGTAATCAATTAGAAAGTTAACTTAGGGTTTAACAAATAACAATAATGCACTAAAGATGAGTGCATACACGGAAGGCTTAGGCGATTTGGTTGTACATTTAAGTGGGGTGTAACAAATTCTTCCTTTAAGTAAGATGCTTAAAGTTAGAAACCAAAAGATAGGCTCGGAGGGGTGTACTAGGGGTTTCGTGTACTAAAAATGAGTACAACGCTAAGGGTGTGGGAAAAAATTAGTTGACTTAACTAGCCAAGTAATATGACTTAAATGGTCAAGTAATTATGATACGGGTTTAACACAAGGGTGATCCTAATGCCTCTTATCATGTAGTAAATCCTACTACACGAATGTAGTCTCACTAGCGGTCTCGGGATGCATCACTAACGCAAGTTCTAGAATCTAAATGCTACCGGTACACTCATAAGCACTAATAGTAAATGCTTTTCCTATCAAATCTAAAGGCGAACCTCACATATTTGGGTGGAAAATTTTTCTGAATATACGGTTATGTGCTAGTCATACAATCTCCTATCCATGAGACGCTTGCTATGGCTAAAGTTTCACTCCTAAATGTTGTAAAAAATTTTAAATTTGGCGTTAAAATTGCACTAACAAGTATTTCTCATAGTTTTATTACACATCTACCATCAAACAAAACAAACTCAAGCGAAAGTGCATATGTAAGGTATCATCTTTTTACCCTCCCCTTACACTTAAGATGAACATTGTCCCCAATGTTCAAGTAAAGAATGTAAAAGTAAAAAAGTTAAAAAGAATGAAATCAAATACTCCCCTGATTCGCTCGGTATGGATAATGAGGTGGCCAGGTTAAATCTTCCTCCAAGAAAATGAACAATCAAAGCTTCCCTTCCAGAATATAAATCATCTTCTTGTCATACATAACCTGTAAAACCTGACAAAATAGACAAGACAACCTCGCGTAAAATCGGCGGCATTCTATATAAGTTACTAAATCCTAGAAAACAAGATAAGATATAATGCTTGTGGAATAAAGTTTGCAGATCTCCTGGAGATTATAAAACTTAATAATTCACAAAAACCATAAGACTCCGTTAGAAAAACAAAACTGGTAAAATTTCCAGATTTTAACTCCTGACGCCGTCAAGAGTAAACCCCTGACGCCGTCAGAATTGACCTGCAGAAATCCTTATGTTAAGTTTCCGGAAAATTTCTGGAAAAACTTGGTCCTACTTCCTGGAAAATCCTGCAAAACTTCATTATGACTCAATACAAGCATTTGACTCTAACAAATACGAGTACACATGTTCATTTAATATTGTGGAGAATCATGATCGGTTTGTTTCTTAAAAACATATTTGGGGTTTCCCCTTACACTCATCTTTTGCAAAAATACTTTTAGGTGGTGTTAAGACTAAGCCAAAACAATAAAGTAAAGTACTTCCACTATTTAGTTTAGAAACATGATCAACCAACAATAAAAATTAAGCATGCATACGGAAGCAAATAACAATCAAACAAATAAAATCACACAAAACATGGGTTGCCTCCCAAGAAGCGCTTTTCTTTATTTACGAGTCTTGTAGCTAGACTCAGGGTCATGGGTTACTACGTGATACGGGTGAGTTCCTCATTGAGGACATCTTTGGGATCAAACTTAGGTTTCAACTTCCTATTGGTTTCCTTAGTATGGTATGACCTTTCAAACTTTTCTCCATCCGGATCATACAAAGTCATCCTCATATGCCATGTTCCATCACCTTCTTTAGGTGGCTTGTCCCATCTCCATTTACACTTGTCTCCCTCTCTTTTCCACTTATTTATCTCTATATTAATAGGCATTACGCTCAAGAATTCAATCATCTTCCTAAAGACTAAGGGGTCCTCAAAGGGATCTAGCTCTTCATCTCTAGCTATGAGTTGTTCTACCGAATGTGTCTTTTCTACGAAATCTTTCTCTAGATAAAATGGGCATTGAGGTCCTATGAAGTTCCTTTCTATCCAAGGTCCGTATCTAGATGGTCTCCTATTCATCTCTACCTAATGCGGTGTCGGTTCATCATCACAATCATAACTATGCTTCTTAACATCGTACACCGACCAAGTATCGCCTTCACCTACCGCTATCTTAGACTCCTTACAATCTATCATGGCGCTAGCGGTTGCTAAAAATCCTCTTCCTACCAATAATGGGCATGTAGTGTCACTAACCATGTCTAGGACGTGAAAATCCGCTAATATAGTTAACTTTCCTACGTGAACAACTACATCCTTAATCATTCCAACTGGGTGGGCAATACTCCCATCCGCTAGCCCTATCAATACCTCCGTTTCCTCTAACTTTCCTATCTTAAGAGCGGTGAATAAGGATAAGGGAATCAAGTTGAGGCTTGAACCTAAATCGGCTAGTGTGTCGAAAGCTTCGGATCTTCCTATCTTACAAGGCAAAACAAATATACCCGGATCATCAAGCTTTTTAGGCAACTTGTTTTGAACGAAGGCAGTCCCATTTTTACCTAGTTTAAACTTCTCATATTTTTCTAGGAGGGCACTATAGTAAGGAGCACGCGCTAAGACATCAATGACGGGGCATTCAAGGTGAAGTTCCTTGAATTCATCGTCAAGGTCTTGCGTAGGAGGTGTTTCAACCATACTTTTGACCGGCTCTATATGGGGTGTTTTATTTGATTGGTCTTTTTGTAGAACCTGGTTTTGTTTGAAACACGTGCTCGTTGATTGGACCGAGTAGTATTGTGGACACGAAGTGGGTGACGAAACTGAAGATATGGAATTAACGTTTAGTTTCGGATTCTTGATTGTGTCGCTTGGGAGTGCTCCCATTTCTCGGTCATTGAGAACTTTCAATAATGCGTCAATTCTAGTGGTCATCTCGCTTTGCCTGTGTTTGAAATCGGCTTCAAACTTAGATATGCGAGCTTCTAGAGATGCCATAAACTTTGACATCAACCCTTCAAGATTGTTGGTACTACCATAGTTGTTAGAAGGATTGTTGTTGAAAGTACGGTTGGATGGTGGACCGGTTGGTTGGTAACGGTTAGGCGGATTGGAAGAATTGGGTTGATTTTGTTTCCACCTAAGGTTTGGGTGATTTTTCCATGAGGGGTTGTATGAATCACCGTATGTGTTTGGCTCGGGCTTGAAAGTGTACCACTTATCTCCCGCTTTGTCGGTACGCGTGGATGCGTAGTCCGCAAAAGCTGTTCCGGGGAGTTCCACAAAATCACGAGTGTCGTGGGGACCACTACATAATTCGCATGAAGAAGTGATTTTGTTCACTTGGCTTGAAGGCTTAGGAGCTTCGTAAGATTTCATGAGAAACTTGACTTGGTCCTCAAGTTCCATGATCCTACGGTCGGGAGTGCTAGAATTGTTCGAAGGCAAAGATATTGCCTTGACCGTTTTGTTCAAGTCACGGGGATCATTCCAACTTTCGTTGTCATAGAGAGCAAGATCTTCTATGAGTTCCCATGATTGTTCCGCACTAAGATCACGTAGCTTACCACCGGCCGATTGGTCAATGGCTCGCCTCGTGGAGATGTCGATATGGTCATAAAAAATTTGGACTTGGAGCCAAAGATCTATGCCATGATGAGGGACTTTTTGGAGTAAGTCCTTGAAACGAGTCCATGCTTCATAAAGAGATTCATTTTGACGTTGTTGGAACATCAAGATGTCATTTCTAAGCTTAGTAGTTCTCCCCGGTGGGAAAAATTGAGCAAGGAAACGAGTGGTGAGATCATCCCATGTGGTGATGGATCTCGCGGGTAAACGCTCAAGCCATTGACTAGCTTGATCCCGTAGAGAGAATTGGAATAGGCGTAAACGGGTAGTCTCTCTAGTTTCAACACCTAGGTCTATGGAATCTACGATTTTGAGAAAGTCCTTAAGATGTTGGTTTGGATCTTCGGAACGAAGTCCATGGAATGCACATCCGCTTTGCACCAACCGGATGGTGTCGGATCGCAAGGGGGTCACATTGGCTCCGGTGAGCTCAATGGTGTTTCGGTAGCCTTGGTGGCTAGGTCGGGAGTACTCTCCTAAGGTTCGGGGCCTAAGGGGTTCTAATGGTGGGTTTTGTTGTGGTGGGATGACGGGTTCAAAGATGTTCCCGTTGTCCATGGTGTCGGGTGGTTACGAACAAAGGCACAAAGAAATGAGATAGACTAAAGAAGACCTAAAAATAAAAATAAAATCTTACTAGAAAGGAATCTAGCAAGTAGACCTAATAAAAAGAAATTCTAACCTAGACAATAACTATTTCCCGGGCTGCGGCGCCAAAAACTTGATGCGTGGGAATCGCAACAGGCTTTACCTCTCGAGGGATCTCGAGAAGCTTACAACCCCCACCAGGCAGTGTACCTGATCGTTGTAGTATAGTATAGTGACAAGTACCGGGGGATTGATCGTTCAGCTTAGGAATAGTGTCGCTAGGATTAGAAAGCCTAAATACTAGTTCTAAGGGTGAGGGATGATTATTTTTGTATTTTTATATTTTATGGAAAGCAATTAAAATCTCGGGTTTGAAGGATTTGGGCGGAATTAGTTGCTAATCAACTAACCCAATACTAAGATGCAATCAAAATAAAATACTAAAAATGAAATTAAGCTAATTAAACTAAAGTTGTGAGCAGTAATTGGAGAAAATGTGTTTACTTAGATTTCATTACTCCCTAGACATCTTTTACACGTTAATTACTTGTTATAATTGCATGGATGACGGATCGTATTCCTTTATACCATTCATGGGGTGGCACACATAACTCCCCAATTCTATAAGCTCTTATCTCCTCCTACACCATGCCCAGCACAACTATAGGGATTGTAAACAATGGCTCATGCATTAAATACAACCAATAAAGACCTAGTGCGCCTTGGTTCATGTTTCTTAAAATGTTCAAGCATGTTACCAAGTGGAGATCTGCCAGTTTTCTTAAGCCTAACATATAAATCACTCATCCAAGACAAGAATAAACAAGTAATCAACACATAATCAATATCTAGGTTTCATTAGATCTAAGCAAACACAAGATAGATCTAGCCTAGCATGATAGAATTAAGACAAGAACATGATATAGACAACCAACACATAGACATATTGATTGAATTAGAAGAACACTTATCTTGATTAAACATGCAAGGTATCAAGGGTTTGCAACCCTTGAAAAACCTGTAAAGTTACACCAAAATCGTACTTAGGGTTTTTCCCAAAACTTCTCTTCTTTAATGTGTGAAAATTAGAAAACTATATATAGAAAAATAGGTTTGACGGCGTCAAGAATAAACTTGTGACGCCGTCACCTCGCCGCCAAAACTCTTCTCGGACTGCCTAGATCTACTTCTGACGCCGTCAAGACTTATACACTTCCAGGCCGTCATGACTCTTTTACTCTTGACGCCCTTCCTACGTGACGCCGTCAAATCTGTTCTGGGTCGTCATGGAAATTCATGAAATTTGCTCTTGACGCCGTCAAGGTTTTGCTCTTGACGCCGTCACCTACTGTTCCCAGCATGGAAAATTAAGACTTTGGCGTTTTCTTCACTTTTATGCTCCAAAAACGTCCGAATTGCTTCCTTTTCTAGATTTCTCTCCCAAAGTACCTAAAATCACAAAAGGAACGATTTAGGGCAATATTTGATCAAATAAATTCGGATTCGGGCTTAAATGACCCCCTAAAAACGGATCATTTTTCGCCTCATCATAAATTTACACATGACAGCGTCAGAAGTGGATCTAGGCAATACGAATTTTATCTTGGCGGCAATTTGAAGGCGTCACAAGCTAAAACGTGACGCCGTCAAGGTGTAAAATCTATATATAATTTTCTAATTTTCATTCATAAAGGGTGGAACTTTTGGAGAGCTTCTTTGTAAAAACCCTAGACGAATTTTCTGTGATAATAATGGTTTCAACCCTTGTTCCATCCATGTTCAATTGAAGATAAGTTTTTCAATAATCATACAATATGTCTATGTGTTGTGTGATTCTATCTTATGCTTTTCTTCTCTTTAACATGCTAGGCTAGGTTTTTATTGTGTTTGCTTAGATGTAATGAAACCTAGATGTTGATTATTGGTTGATGGTTTGTTTATAATTGTTGTGGATGATTGTATTCGATGTTAGGCTTAAGAAACTGGCAGACTTCCAATTGGTAACTTGCTTGAATGTCTTAAGAAACATGATCGGAGGTGTACTATGATTTATGGTTGTATTTAATGCATGAGTGAATTCTAGTGATCCATGTTAGGAGCTTTTAGTCGGCTCGACATAGGAGTGAAGTAGGAGCTTATAGAGCTAGGGAATTTCGTACACGGCCTTACGACTAGTATTAAGGAATATAACCCGTCATCCATGCAATTGTAACAAGCTATTCAACCGGTAAAAGATATCTATGGAGTAATGAAATCTAAGTAAACACATTTTCTTTTGTTATTGTTTACACCACAAATTAGTTTTAGTTTATTTTATTTTATTTTGATTGCATCTTTAGTTAATTGGGTTAGTTAACTAGTAACTAATTCCGCTCACTCCTTCAAAACCCGAGATTTTACTTGCTTTCATAAAAATATAAAAGTACAAAAAGAATCATCCTTCACCTTTAGACCTAGTTTAGTAGACTTTTTAATCCTAGCGAACACTATTCCTGAGTTGAACGATCAATCCCCCGGTACTTGTCACTATACTATACTACAATGAACAGGTACACTGCCTGGTGGGGATTGCAAGCTTCTTAAGATCCCTTGAGAGGTAAAACCTTTTGCGAGGGTGCAATTCCACACATCAAGTTTTTGGCGCCGCTGTCGGGGAAATAGTTATTGTCTAGGTTGAAATTTCTCTTTATTAGGTCTACTTGCTAGATTCCTTTCTAGTAAGATTTTTATTTTACTTTTATAGGTTTTCTTTAGTCTATCTTTTCTTTGTGTCTTTGTCCGTAAAAACCTTTCCATTGACTTTTCCGTTCGCCATTATGGAGAATGCGAATCCACCATACTACCAACCACTAAATTCACCCACTCCAAATGACATTTTGATGTTCAAACAACATCAAGATGAACCTATCTATGATGCATGGACTCGTTTTAAATATTTAGTCTGAAAAGTCCCTCATCATAGTTTCGTTTTATGGTCCCAAATTGAAATATTTTACCATCGTGTTGACTGCTATACCAAAATGGACATTGACCATGCCGTAGATGGGGACCTTTGGGGATTAAGTGCTGATGAAGCATAGGAAACCATAGAGGATTGTGTCCAACTTGCAACAAAATGGACAACCTGATGAGTGTGTAAATACTCATCATTTTTAGTCAAATCTGAACTGCAAAACGTTTAAAAACACTCAAAAACGCAACAGAATACGAAGAAAATCCCAAAGATCGTGTTTTATGTGTTTCTGATGCAAAACGAGTAAAAACAAATGAAAAACGAACAAAGTGTGCATAATTGGCAGTTTCAGTCCCTCATCTTTCAAAATTTAACAAAACTAGTCCCTGAGCATTTATTTGAAAGAAAAGTCAACCCAAGGCATTTAAAAGTCAAAATTTATCAAATATGATCCTTGGGTGAAAAATTTGGGAAAATTACACATTTGGTCCCTGTACTTTGGCAAATTGGCAATTTTGGTCCCTGGTGTTTCAAATTCGGAAAATTGTATTTTTGGTCCTTTGGTTTATCTAACTTGACAGGAATGGCCCCTTGAATTGAGTTTGGAAATCTGGCAAACAATACCCTTGAAGTTTCACTTTGTTGCAATTATGGTCCTTGTGATACTCATGATACCAAACGGATCCTTAAATATTAAAACCAATCCATACACAAACACCCCTAGTCCAGTCCACACACCAATTTACTTGGCCCAACTAAACCCCTAGCCCAACAAACCACCCCTTTTTCACATAATAATAAAAAAACGGTTGTCTCCCTTCTTGGTCAAAACACAGGTCAGACAAACCCATCTCTTTCACTTCTCCAACCCGTGACCTGCCATCTTCCATCACCATCATTATCTCCCCCAACACAGTATCCCATCCCACTACCCTCACAATACCATACCTACCCACATCCACCCTGGCAATCCCCAACTCTATTTGGGTGCCAAATCTTGTTTAAGGGCTGGGATTATGTAAAAGACAATTAGACGGCTAGGATTTATTCAAAAGAAGCACAACATAAAGAATGCTCAAGGCAGAAGAAGACAAAAGAGGGAACAAGTGAAACCCTAGATTGATGAGTATAAATAGTTTATGGGATGTAGCCATGAAAGGCAGTCTTGAATTAGGTTTTAGTAATAGTCAGTTAGTATGTTTTAAATTTTTAGTTTAAAATCTTGAATATCTTCTTATGTACTCACTGTGATTCAAGTAATGCAAGTTTCCATTTTCTTAAGAATTAATTGTTTTTACTTTAAGCTAGTATCAACTCTAAGTGTTTGATCTTGATTAATACCTGTCTGTTCTTGTTTATTTAAGTCATTCATTGCTAGATTACTCAATTTGTGGTTTAGATTAGCTTAGTTTATACTTTTAGCAGTTAATTGTCATGTATGCATATCCTAGTAGCTTATTGCAAACTGCTTATTAGACAATAACTTCTCTTTGTTAGGACTTAAATTAGTATAATGTAAGTAATTTTTCCAAAAAGGTTACTAAAAAATAGGTTCTCTATGAAAGAATGAAAAGCAGTCGTTTAAACTAGTGTTTGGCACAAAAGCTCTTTCTGGTCTAAAAATGGTTTGGTCTAAATCTCCCACTTATATTAGTCTAAAAATAGTTTTAGGAGTTAGTTTAAAGTAAATTTCAGTAGTTAAAAGTAGTTTTCCATCATTTGAGTTTGATTTATAATTTTTTTTACGTATATACTGTTTTTACTCAAGCACATGGGGTAGGTTCGAATTAAGGGTTACTAGTGGATTAATTTGCTCGACCTTAGTCACCATTAGGGTAATTCATGCTCTCATAAGCTGTAGTTGACCTTTAGTGGGTCAGAAAATCCTAAATTTGACCCTCTCACCCACTGCTACAACAGGTCGCCAACAGCCCTCAATAGGGAATTTTTAATTTGTTCAATTATCTACCGTTTGACCCGGAATTTGGTCCTCACCTTATTCCCCAGCTTGTCTACATTTATATATTTTTGTTTTATTTTTAAGAATTTCCTTGGATAACTTTTTATGGTCTCAAATATGCCCCACTAGGCCTGCTAAGTAAGTTCCCTGTTGCGTCAGGTCTGCTGCTTCAGCAGCCGTTTCCCCAATTGTCGTCCCATTTGTAGGCTTAGTTTTATGCTTATTCTGTCACCCTCAGTGCTTACTTAGGTTTTCCCTTAGTTGCCCTCAACATGGTTCCCCTTAGGACAACTTTTGTAGCTTATTCATAAGCTCGAAAAACCCCCCTTCCAGGCCTGCTGCTCGTCAGGTCCAAAACGTCCCTTAGCAGCTCAATATTGAGTCCCCTAACAGGCCCCTCTGTGTCTGATTTTGATATTATGTGTAGTAAGTAATATTAGCTTGTTAGAATTTCAATTTGGTAGGATAATTTGTGGTATTGAGCAGTTTTTCCTACCCTTGTGGCCTGCACATTCTTCCTGTCCAAACAGTTGTATATCTGGTCCTAGACAAGCTCCGATTCAGTTCGAGCTTGTTCTAATTATTTCTTGGTTGAGTATTTATCCATATATGCTGTTTTCATGCACTATTTTGGCCATTTAGATAACCTTTTGACTGATCAAACCTCCACCTTTAGGCCTGCTATAACAGTCCGTAAATAGCCTCTAACCCACTTGATTTTTAGTTTTAATTTGCTCATCTTTTAGAATCATGACCTGAAACTTGGAATTTTACTTATTTGGAAGCTTATTTAATCGAAGTTCATGCACTCAAAAGTACCCCATCAGTTCTTATATTGCAGCCCTTTTTGATCATGAATTTAGTTGTAGGAAGTTGGTTTTTATTTCTAGTTTATAAGTAGTTTATAAAGTAGGTTTTAGGAGTTTGCAACTGCTCTCTAGTTGTCATTTTATTCTGCTAATTGATTGTGTTTTATAAAGTATAGGAGTTATAAAAAATGTTTATTTTCGTGTATTTTATATGTTTGTTTGAAAGAAAATTGAAAAAAAAAAATAAAAAAAGCAAAAACTGACATGGGGGGATTTGAACCCACGCCATTCAGCTCAAACACAACACCTCACCCAACTGCCCTTGGGTCGTTTTTCAATAACACCTTGCATAATCTAATACCTATACCTTTGGTGTTTGGTTGGTATAAATAAGCTTATCAGCTTATCTCTGCTTAATTTGTGCTTATTTACTACTGTACCAGCTTTCTCACATTTTTCATATATTAATATTAATTTGTAGTATCCATTAAAAAATTTCAGATTTTTTTGATTATTAGATTAATTATTAGAATTTAATTTAGTTTAAATAGAATTTAATTCATAATAAATAGAATTTTATTCGAAAAATTGATTTTCTTTTTTCTAAAATTTTCTTTTGTCATTTAGTGCGTAAGAAAATTATTTGGAAACCCGTAGGATCTTTGTAGCTCAAAATCCGCGTTTTATTTTGCGCACTCGCGTAATTTTCAAATAACTTTTGCGTTTTTAATTTAGTTTACGTTTTAGGATTCCCGATACCTAATTATGTTTCCCGTAGTATTTTAGGACGTCCCTAGTTTAGTAATTACCTTTTGTTTACCCTTAGGTTAATTTATTTTCACCTTCGTTCGTTAATTTTCAACTTTCGTTAATTTAACGTATCGTAAAACCAAATAACCTTTCCAATCATACAAGATTTTAATCCCAATCTCAGTCGAAGCTTTCCATTCACACCTCGTTGGGGTACGACCCGAGAAATCACTTCCCGGTCTCACAATTTAAATATCACTTTCACAAGTTTTGCGAGGTAATCTTTTTCCTAAAATGTTTACTCGTATTACTTCACGTCTATTTGTCTCACGATAAATTAGACTTCATGTTTGTTGATATTTTGATAATTGTTGTTTGCACACACCGAAACACAACGAATCAAATGGCGTCGCTGCCAGGGAGGCTGTGTGTCGAAAGTCTCGATAAGGTTTAGACGATTAGTCTTGTAGAACCTTCGCAAGAAGTTACGTTTTCATAAATCTTATAAAAAAAACCAAAAATATTTTTCTTTTGTTTCTATATATGTATTATATCTATAAAAGATTAAAAACACAAAAAGATTTTCCCGTTTTCTTTGTTTAATAATTACAACAATAAAATCTTACCGCCGAAAACCAAGGCAGAACACCTACCAACTGGGGGTGTGACCATAATAAGTTCCCAAACCAAAGATCAAAACTTGCCTTTGTATCACTTGTGTTTTGGAAAACTTTTAATCGATAAGCTTACATTAAGAGGAGTCGAAACGGTATAGGGCAATCCAACGAACTTCGCCCTAGTGGGAAATCCATTCTTTTCTCCCGCTCCTTGTACGTTTATCCTTAAAGGTTAACCTTACGTTCTTGATTATTGGTTTAAGTTCCCCTGTCTTTATGAGTTGGTCTTGTTTTAATTGTTGTGTTTTTCGAAAAACCCAAAAATAATCTTCTTATCCTCGTTAATGTTTAATTCTTATGTCGTCACCCGACTATCACTGTTTTCATTGTAAAGGTCCGGTGGATGACAATCTTCGTTGTTACAAGTGTGGGTGTGAGCGGTGTGGAAGTAATATTAGAGACGGATTTTGTAAATGGTGCAAAGCATATCCGAATGCTTTCAATGATTCTCAAAATTCTTCCGACTACCCCTCACATCCCGAAATACGTACTATGAATGGCAAACCGTCAAGAGTCGATCCACACCTCTCACGATTTACGATTTGAAGTTTATCAAGCAAACGTACTGAGCTTAAAACGGTGACTAAAATAAATGACTGGCCTGATCATCACGTTTATCAAGAACAAAAACCGGGGACCACAACGGAAGTGGTAGAAATTCCTAGCTCTCAGAGCACACCACTTGTTCTACCTCCGGATTTTTCAAAATGTTCTTCGAGACTTGATAATCATTCAAATTATTTTTTTGATGCTTTGAATGGTCCGATTCCTTCTCTAAGGCAATCGTTTATTCCTTGCGACGGTTGTGGTGAGCCACTTTTTGGTCTACCATGTCGTTGGTGCACGTGTGAACGATGTGGTAATGATATTCAAAATGGAAGTTGTTTGTTTTGTGGTTCGAGTAATTCATTCGCTTGCGATTCTAATCCGAGCTTTTGCTATGAGCCACAAAACAATTTCATTTCATATGAGCATAATCCGTGTTATCAAAATTGCAATGCCGAATCATTTCAAAATGCACCAACTTCACAACAATACGGTTGTGAGTATTGTGGAGGTCCGCATTTTAGCACCGATTGTCAAACTAGGAATCTTTTTCCTTGTGACAACAATTATCATGACCACCCTCCATAATACCAAACTTTTGAAACACAACCTCAACCATTTCCTCAAGAACTTTTGCAAAATGTCTTAAATACTTCAAATGATCTTAAGGATTTGGTTAACAAACCTGCTCCGGAAGAACCTCGTCCGAAGTCTTACAAAGAAATACTAGTTGAAGAAGCAGCTAGAATAAGATTTCGAATGCGTAAAACTATCATCTACGATGACGATGACGATGACTCTAACGATAGTGATGATGAAGATACCCTTGATATTCGTCAAGGCTCATCAAATTCATCAGTTGTGGTTCCTTCCATGAAAAATCAGGGAGAAAATAATGTGATGGAGAAATTACTAGCAGAAGATCAAATAGAACTTGTACAATCCATGAATGCTAGCTCCTCTCAACTCTCTCAGTCTATTGATATCACACCCGAAGTTCACACTCACTCTCTGAATATGGGGGATGAGCATCTTAGCACTGTTCCTGAAATGGAATCAGACAAATTCATAAAGTCTAGTGTTGAGAACCTTGTCCCAATCCCAGGAGAGTCATAGGGAACTTTTGATCATATGTGTGATTCACCTTCCCCTCCTAAAAATCCAAAAGATCATTTTGAAACTTTCTCCGACTTTGATGATGATTGTACATCTATGGAGAAGTTGAGTATGTAGAGGCATCACTGCCTCATTCTGATGTTGACCTTCTCCTTGAGGAGTTCACAAATGAACTTACTCACATCAGTCCACTTCCATTGGGAAGTGATGATGATCTGTTTGATTTCGAAGCCGATCTGGGAGAAATTGAAAACCTTTTAAATTCTAATCCCAACATCGAGCTTAGTACTTCACATACTGATGAAAATTCTCTATTTTCTGGAAACATCAGTCATGTGGAAGGATTACCTTCCGAGCTAGTCAGCTTAGAAGAAGAGAATGATGAAACTGACACTGAAATCAAAGATGAAGCACTTCGTGCAACATTATTGAATGCCAGTTTTCTCATTTCCAAAATCGAGGCTTTCAAAGAGAAACCTATCTCATCTCCTATCCCCATTAAGGATAGTGACATTTTTTCCGATGATTCTATACCGGAATTTGAAGCCTTTACGTTTGATCCTATGGGAGAGAAGATTAGTGGCAGTACCACTTCTCATTCTCATAATTCTCTCCCCGATTATGAATCATTTACCTTCGATGAGTTCTCCTGTGAACTCACTCACATCAATCCCGAATATGATTCATTCACATTTGAGGAGTTCTCCTGTGAACTCACTTATATCATATCTCCACCAGAATATGATAACTTCTACCTTGATCTAGACACACCCGGGATATGTCTTGATCACATGAGCTTAAATGATGAGATTCATGATGATGAATCCATGAATCCTCCTCCTGATGATGATGAGTTAGTCAAGATGTTTATCATGACTTTCTTTCTCTTTTTCACCTATCGGGTGACTTCTCCTGTTCTTCACTCTTTCGGGAATGAAGACATTATCTTTGACCCCGGCATCACCGCTTATAGTTTATACTATTTTGAGCTAGGGTCTGTATATCTCATTGGTGTGGAACTTTCACGTGCTTCAAATGTTTATCCAAACATCTTGAATGAAAGTCCGATGGAGGTTATCTCTTCCACATCCTGCTTCCCCAAGAACCAATGAATTCGGGGTCGAGTCAAGCTAGCGACTCGGTAAACAAAAACAGTAGCAACAACATGGGTTTTCACCCATGTCTCTGATTTCTTTCTACTTTCTAACACCCTAGTGTGGGGGAGTGGTCACCCCCTGCAGCTATTTGCAATGTATATAATCTTCAAAAAAAAAAAAAAAAAAAGAAAAAAAAAGAAAAATATGTATGTACAAATAAAGTGAAAAATGCAAAATGACGTTCCCACAGTTAGCTTTAATATTATCTTCTTTCGTTCAAAAATTCAGAATACTAGCCGGGACTTTGAATATTGAGGACAATATTCAATTCTAAGTGTGGGGGAGGGGAAAATGCTAGCGAATTTTATCAAATTATACCGTCTAGTACCCCCATTTTTGGCCAAAATTTAAAAAAAAAAAATTTCACTTTATTTCAAAAATTTTTGTGGTTATCAGTCCGCCGTGTCTAAACGACAAAAGGAGTTGCTAATCCAGAAGCAAACGGCTCTTGGTAAAGATATATCAAATCCGTTTATGGCTTACAATTTGCCCAAAATTGTATGGTATCTCAACTCTCCATATCCTAAAAAGTGAAAGAGTTGGCTAGCCCGCAAGATTATGGCTTGTGGTAAAGGCAGTGGAAAAACCATAATTGGTAATCAACTCACCAAGATGTTGACTGTTCCATCAAGAGTTGGCTAGTCCAGAAGCAAACGGCTTCTGATAAAGACAAATCAAAACCGTTGAAAGCTGGTGGTTTGCTAAAAATCATATGGTTATCAGATGGACCATAATTCTTATTTGAACCGAAACATTCGGCTACTCCAGAAGTAATGGCTTTTGGTAAAGAGACTTCAAATCCATTAATTTTTCTCAAAAAGATTGCTAGGGACTAGCAATAGTTTAGTGTGGGGGATTGATGAGTGTGTAAATACTCATCATTTTTAGTCAAATCTGAACTGCAAAACGTTTAAAAACACTCAAAAATGCACCAAAATACGAAGAAAATCCTAAAGATCATGTTTTATGTGTTTCTGATGCAAAACGAGTAAAAACAAATGAAAAATGAACAAAGTGTGCCTAATTGGCAGTTTCAGTCCCTCAACTTTCAAAATTTAACAAAACTAGTCACTGAGCATTTATTTGAAAGAAAAGTCAACCCAAGGCATTTAAAAGTCAAAATTTATCAAATATGATCCTTGGGTGAAAAATTTGAGAAAATTACACATTTGGTCCATGTACTTTGGCAAATTGGCAATTTTGGTTCCTGGTGTTTCAAATTTGGAAAATTGTATTTTTGGTCCTTTGGTTTATTTAACTTGACAGGAATGGCCCCTTGAATTGAGTTTGGAAATCTGGCAATCAATACCCTTGAAGTTTCACTTTGTTGCAATTACGGTCCTTGTGATACTCATGATACCAAACGGATCCTTAAATATTAAAACTAAACCATACACAAACACCCCTAGCCCAGTCCACACACCAATTTACTTAGCCCAACTAACCCCCTAGCCTAACAAACCACCCCTTTTTCACATAATAATAAAAAAACGGTTGTCTCCCTTCTTGGTCAAAACACAGGTCAGACAAACCCATCTCTTTCACTTCTCTAACCCGTGACCTGCCATCTTCCATCACCATCATTATCTCCCCCAACACAGTATCCCATCCCACTACCCTCACAATACCATACCTACCCACATCCACCCTGGCAATCCCCAACTCTATTTGGGTGCCAAATCTTGTTTAAGGGCTGAGATTATGTAAAAGACAATTAGACGGCTAGGATTTATTCAAAAGAAGCACAACATAAAGAATGCTCAAGGCAGAAGAAGACAAAAGAGGGAACAACTGAAACCCTAGATTGATGAGTATAAATAGTTTATGGTATGTAGCCATGAAAGGCAGTATTGAATTAGGTTTTAGTACTAGTCAGTTAGTATGTTTTAAATTTTTAGTTTAAAATCTTGAATATCTTCTTATGTACTCACTGTGATTCAAGTAATGCAAGTTTCCATTTTCTTAAGAATTCACTGTTTTTACTTTAAGCTAGTATCAACTCTAAGTGTTTGATCTTGATTAATACCTGTCTGTTCTTGTTTATTTAAGTCATTCATTGCTAGATTACTCAATTTGTGGTTTAGATTAGCTTAGTTTATAATTTTAGCAGTTAACTGTCATGTATGCTTATCCTAGTAGCTTATTGCAAATTGCTTATTAGACAATAACTTCTCTTTGTTAGGACTTAAATTAGTATAATGTAAGTAATTTGTCCGAAAAGGTTACTAAAAAATAGGTTCTCTATGAAAGAATGAAAAGTAGTCGTTTAAACTAGTGTTTGGCACAAAAGCTCTTTCTGGTCTAAAAATGGTTTGGTCTAAATCTCCCACTTATATTAGCCTAAAAATAGTGTTTGGAGTTAGTTTAAAGTAAATTTCAGTAGTTAAAAGTAGTTTTCCATCATTTGAGTTTGATTTATAATTTTTTTTACGTATATACTGTTTTTACTCAAGCACATGGGGTAGGTTCGAATTAAGGGTTACTAGTTGATTAATTTGCTCGACCTTAGTCACCATTAGGGTAATTCATGCTCTCATAAGCTGTAGTTGACCTTTAGTGGGTCAGAAAATCCTAAATTTGACCCACTCACCCACTGCTACAACAGGTCCCCAACAGCCCTCAATAGGGAATTTTTAATTTGTTCAATTCTCTGCCGTTTGACCTGAAATTTGGTCCTCACCTTATTCCCCAGCTTGTCTTCATTTAAATATTTTTGTTTTATTTTTAGGAATTTCCTTGGATAACTTTTTATGGTCTCAAATATGCCCCACTAGGCCTGCTAAGTAAGTTCCCTGTTGCGTCAGGTCTGCTGCTTCAGCAGCTGTTTCCCCAATTGTCGTCCCATTTGTAGGCTTAGTTTTATGCTTATTCTGTCACCCTCAGTGCTTACTTAGGTTTTCCCCTAGTTGCCCTCAACATGGTTCCCCTTAGGACAGCTTTTGTAGCTTATTCATAAGCTCGAAAAACCCCCCTTCCAGGCTTGCTGCTCGTCAGGTCCAAAACGTCCCTTAGCAGCTCAATATTGAGTCTCCTAACAGGCCCCTCTATGTCTGATTTTGAATTTATGATTAGTAAGTAATATTAGCTTGTTAGAATTTCAATTTGGTAGGATAATTTGTGGTATTGAGCAGTTTTTCCTACCCTTGTGGCATGCACATTTGTCCTGTCCAAACAGCCGTATATCTGGTCCTAGACAAGCTCCGATTCAGTTCGAGCTTGTTCTAATTATTTCTTGGTTGCGTATTTATCCATATATTCTGTTTTCATGCACTAGTTTGGCCATTTAGATAACCTTTTGACTGATCAAACCTCCACCTTTAGGCCTGCTGTAACAGTCCGTAAATAGCCTCTAACCCACTTGATTTTTAGTTTTAATATGCTCATCTTTTGGAATCATGACCCGAAACTTGGAATTTTACTTATTTGGAAGCTTATTTAATCGAAGTTCATGCACTCAAAAGTACCCCATCAGTTATTATATTGCAACCCTTTTTGATCATGAATTTAGTTGTAGGAAGTTGGTTTTCATTTCTAGTTTATAAGTAGTTTATAGAGTAGGTTTTAGGAGTTTGCAACTGCTCTCTAGTTGTCATTTTATTCTGCTAATTGATTGGGTTTTATAAAGTATAGGAGTTATAAAAAATGTTTATTTTCATGTATTTTATATGTTTGTTTGAAAGAAAATTGAAAAGAAAAAAAAAATAGAAAAAAGCAAAAACTGACATGGGTGGAATTTGAACCCACGCCATTCAGCTCAAACACAACACCTCACCCAACTGCCCTTGGGTCTTTTTTCAATAACACCTTGCATAATCTAATACCTATGCCTTTGGTGTTTGGTTGGTATAAATAAGCTTATCAGCTTATCTTTGCTTAATTTGTGCTTATTTACTACTGTACCAGCTTTCTCACATTTTTCATAGATTAATATTAATTTGTAGTATCCATTAAAAAAGTTTCAAATTTTTTTGATTATTAGATTAATTATTAGAATTTAATTTAGTTTAAATAGAATTTAATTCATAATAAATAGAATTTTATTCAAAAAATTGATTTTCTTTTTTCTAAAATTTTCTTTTGTCATTTAGTGCGTAAGAAAATTATTTGGAAACCCGTAGGATCTTTGTAGCTCAAAATCCGTTTTATTTTGCGCACTCGTGTAATTTTCAAATAACTTTTGCGTTTTTAATTTAGTTTACGTTTTAGGGTTCCCGATACCTAATTATGTTTCCCGTAGTATTTTAGGACGTCCCTAGTTTAGTAATTACCTTTTGTTTACCCTTAGGTTAATTTATTTTCACCTTCGTTCGTTAATTTTCAACTTTCGTTAATTTATTGAATCATAAAACCAAATAACCTTTCCAATCATACAAGATTTTAGTCCCAATCTCATTCGAAGCTTTCCTTTCACATCTCGTTGGGGTACGACCCGGGAAATCACTTCCCGGTCTCACAATTTAAATATCACTTTCACAAGTTTTGCGAGGTAATCTTTTTCCTAAAAGGTTTACTCGTATTACTTCACGTCTATTTGTCTCATGATAAATTAGACTTCACGTTTGTTGATATTTTGATAATTGTTGTTTGCACAGACCGAAACACAACGAATCACAACCCAACAAACATTGTTACGGATCAATTGATAGCAAGTTTGAGGGAAGAAGCAAGAAGTTTATTTGGGGATAGAGTTGAGACACCTAGGTGGTTAGGATCTACTATAGTAAATGATGAGCACATAGGTGATCTTGATAAGATGGAGGATAGAGTAGAAAATCTAAGCCCACCAAGTATCCCACATGTCCTACCATCATTTGAGGCCTACACACCGCCCGTGACTTATCCGGAAGAAGTAGAAAAGACTTTAGGAATCCCAATTGAGGTAGAACCTTTGAACCAATCACAACTAGAGGATATAGGTTTGAATACTTATAATGATAACCTTACTCTTAGTTCTAGGGAAGTTCCTAGTTTTGATGAACCGGAGCCTCAACCAAAACCGTTACCTAAACTTCCATCCTTGGAGGAAAATTTAGGAACTGAAATAGGTCCCGATCCACCCATTAAGCCATATAGTCTGGGTAGTCTGTGGACAAAGGTAGTGGACTCTAAGCCTTGTAGAGAGGAAGCCAATATAGGAGTGGAAAATGACCTTACATGCTTACATCACCCATTTATGGTTGATCACAAGAAACATTATGGGTTTAAACCGGGTTTATTAGGTCAAGATGGATCCCCAACTAGGAGTCTCTCAAAGTTGATAGAAAATGATCCCTTTCTAGGAGAAAATCTTAATCCACCCATTAACCCAATTGAATTAGGTAAGGTTATGATGATAGGAGCACACATCTTTGAGCATATAAACCATCCACCACTTTTTCCTCTCAAGGCATACTTCCACCGAAATAGTGTGTATCGCTACTATCACCCACACTTAATCCTAAGTGTAGCGAAAACCTCCCCTATTTCCATTAAATAAGGGTAGAGTCAGGCTCGTGACTAGAACAAAAAAAAAGCGCTTATTGGGAGGCAACCCAAGCTTTATTTATTTGTTTGTTTGTTTGTTTGATTTTATTTGTTTCCGTATGCATGTTTTATTTTTATTGTTTGTGGTTCATGTTTCAAAGTAAATTGTGAAAATGCTTAATTTTTTTAACTTCGTCTTAATTACATATAAAGGTATTTTGCAAAAGCTAAGTATAAGGGAGACAAAATTTGTTTATAAGAACGAAATTGAGCATGAGCCACAACAATATTAAATGAACATGTATATTAGTAATTGTTTGAGTCAAATGCTTGTATCGAGTCATAGTGATGTTTTGCAGGATTTTCCAGGAAGTAAGGCATAAGTTTTTCCAGAAATTTTCCGGAAACTTAACATGAGATTTTTGTAGGAACATTCTGACGGCGTCAGGTACTATAATTCTGAAAATTTTGCGAGTTTTGTTTATACCAGAGTGTTAAAGTTTTTGTTGATTCTTTAGTTTTATAAACTCCAAGAAATCTGCAAACATTCATTCCACAAGCATTATATCTTAATTTGCTTTCTAGGATTTTTAGTATATATAGATTGCAGCCGATTTTACGCGAGGTTTGCCTTGATTGTTTTCTAAGGTTTAACAGGTTACATTGGACAAGTGGATGATTTATATTTCTGAAGGGAAGCTTTCAAAGTTCATTTTCTTGGAAGAAGATCTAACCTTGTTGAAACACTATCCACACCGAACGAATCAGGGGAGTATTTGTTTTCATTCTTTTACCTGCATTACTTTTACATCCTTTAATTGAACATTGGGGACAATGTTCAGCTTAAGTGTAAGGGGAGGGTAAATGATGATACTTTAGAGAATACAATTATGCTTGAGTTTGTTTGTTCAATAGTAGGTGTGTAATAAAAATAAGAGAAATACTTGTTAGGGCAATTTTAGCGCCAAATTTAAATTTTTTTACAACATATAGGAGTGAAGCTTTTGCCTTAATGAGCGTCTCATGGATAGGAGTTGTATGACTAGCACAAAAACCGTACCACTCAGAAAAATTTTCCACCCAAATATGTGAGGTACGCCTTTAGATTTGTTAGGAAAAGCATTAATTATTAGTGCTTATGAGTGTACCGGTAGTATTTAGATTCTAGAACTTGCGTTAGTGATGCATCCCGAGACCGCTAGTGAGACTACATTCGTGTAGTAGGATTTACTACATGATAAGAGGCATTAGGATCACCCTTGTGTTAAACCCGTATCATAATTACTTGACCATTTAATTCAATTACCTTGACTAGTAAAGTCAATTAATTTTTCCCACACCTTTGCGTTGTACTCATTTTTAGTACACGATACCCCTAGTACAACCCTCCGAGCCTATCTTTTCATTTCTAACTTTAAGCATTTTACTTAAAGGAAGAATTTGTTAACAATCCACCCCAAATGTGCAACCAAATCGCCTTAGCCTTCCGTGTATGCACTCATCTTTAGTGCATTATTGTTATTTGTTTGAACCCTTAGTTAATTGTCTAATTGGTTACATGGTTGCTAAGTCGAGTCATATTTTGTACATATTGTTTTGGGACGATTGGGACTCATGGGTAAAGTACTTGTGTTATGGAGTAACAAGCATGGCGTCGGCGGCCGCGTTGCGGCCTAGCGGGGTTTTTATCCGTTGTATTTGGTGTATAATGTTTTCCTTTTTATTGTACCTGCAAAAGAAGCGCATAATTTGCTGCAACTTATGACTAAACAACTGTGCACATTGCTATTGAGATAGTAGTACATTGACTAAGAAGGATTAGTATCAATTTAGAAAAGTGTGCTTACAATATGCCTTAATGTAGCCACAGCTGCAACCCCTAACAGGAAATGAATGAACACATTGGTTTGATGCATTGTGCCGTTCATTGGCTGGGGATGGCATCTGCAAGGAGTGATCAGGTTTGGAACGGCGATCTCTTTCTCTCAACCTCCACCTCTAACTATTGAGTGGACAATAACTTCTTTTCCGACCAGGTAACACCATCTTTAGTTTTCATCAACCCGGATAGGTCGTCATGGCAGGATGATGACTTGTAGGAGCTGTTACGAAACAGGACACAACATACGGATGTCACGTACATTACATAGATGTTTTTAGTTTTACGCTTATTATACATATATCTTGGTTATGACTTCAGGTCACCTTGGGCTAAGCGATAAATGTTGTTGCAAGACTCTGGAAATTGTTGGACACAAACATTTTCAGCGATCATATCGTCCTAACACGCATTTTTAGTACTACCTACAGTTAACAAAACGGCCCCGTAAGACCCACATTGAGTTAAAGGTCAAGTACAAATAATGTTCAACAAAGTAGCTAACGGCTTACCACAACATTCATCATGCAACCTTTCACGTCGCTTTAACCTTTTCCCAACTGGTAATGCATCTAAATTTTCATGATAAGCTGGTTTTCTTTTGTAACTACCAGTTCTTCAGTGGGACATGAGCAAGTACCTGTAATTGGACAAAGGCAGCAGGGTGGAGAAACTTCAGGTGCCCCTGGACAGGATAAGTTGCATAGCCAAAGGACTCCATCAACAGGTTCCAGTTTCCCATAACATCTTGCATGAACCTGTGATTACATAGACATCACACATATTTCAGGATTAAATATAAAATGACAATAAATAGAGAACAAAGATATAAATTAAGGATCAGTGGTAGTCATGTAACATAATACACTTGATATTAAGCGACTCCTATAAGCACTTAAAATGCTGGGTTGTAATATCACAAAACATGGATGCTGCTTACCATCATTCTGCACTTGTCACACTGCAGGAACAAATTGTTGGCATATTCCTGAAAGGATGATTAATTATCTTAGATAATAATGTGTATTTTTATATTTGTCCGAAGTAATGAAAGAAAAACTGCATTATTTTTATACATGAGGATCAGAAAAGCCAAACATATCAGCACTCGATTTGAAGAAGCTTTCAGATGCAGCTTATGGCCGTGAATTATCATAAATGCTTGAATTCATCTGTCTTATCTTTTTTGTAAATTATATTCTAGCACACTGAAGGATCTGGCCCGTCATACAGCATGAAAGAGTTTCACATCAAGCAATCGGAGAGATGAGTTGACTCAGGTTATTTATTTTCTCCAACGGGTGAAAATGATACATGAAAGAGGTTGGAGAATATGAGTAGCAATATTATATAGAAGTCACATCAAACTACACTTTCTTGATTTTGAGTATTAAGAATTTAGGAGTTGCAGACTTACAAAATCCAATCAGTAATTGCTGATTGAAATTAATGGAGATTTGACGATCGTATATCGATAACGGATTAAAGCAGGCATGCTTCCTTTTTTTTCCTCGAAAAACAACATCATCTTTGCTAAATCCTTGTACAGGCATTTTTTCATACTCCCTTCATAACCGACTCCGTAATGAGTATCTCAGAATTTCTTTCAACTTTGCTTCATCCTGCATTTCAACGTAATTATTTGTCAGTATGACATTTAGTTATGACCCGAAAAACTTTGACTCCAATGATATTTTTGTTCTACATATCATTAAGAAACTACTGACCCATGTCCTTTTAAACCTTGTTCATCAGTCCGAAACACAATCCAAATTGACCCATTTATAATTAATGGGTCAAAATTGGCAACATATATATATAAAAGTGAGTTGAATAAAATGAGAGATTGTGGTTACCTGTAGCACAGATTGGTCGTCGACGATCTTAGTTAGGAGGGCACCGACAAAAGAATCACCCGCACCTGTTGTGTCCACAGCTTTTCACTGGAAATGCACCAACCGTTCCATGAAAATCGTGCAATTATAAAAAATTATTCAGAATATGAGTTCATATAATAATACTACTAACAGAATCATAATTTTTAGTTTTTTTTAATAGTTTTATTCGAGATCCAAGACTCTGTGGAAGCCTTTTAATTGGTGAACGTTTCACTTTCGGTTTGAAAAGCACGCAAAATTAATAGCAAACTGGGTAGTAACACACCAAAGGCCACGTTCTCCTCGTCTCGTCATTAGCCTCCAATAGCTTGCAAGACTTCCGTTTTCCGCCTACGTTTGTTCCTTTATGATCTTGTTGTTTATAAACCTATAAAAAATATTAGCAACAAAAGTAGCTAACACTGTAATACTGATTTATTACCAAGCTTAAAGCTATTATTGCCGTACCTGTTTTCCTGAAATGTGGTGCAATAAAAAATTAGGCTCAGATCTGAAATGAGCCATACGTTTGTGAGCCTTACCTGTTTGACCCGTTTCGCTCTTAGCCTATTTATTTACCCATCTGACCTGTTATTAAACAAATATAACCCACACTGATCAGTTTTCATACAAATGAATTATAATGCCACATCTAATCTACTGCAAATAATCTAAGATACCTCTGTCCTTGTCTTTAGATGTTCGATGTTGATGACCAGGCTAGTACCGTAGTTTGGCCTGTGTTCCGCAGAAATAATTATAAGTAGTTGCAGCAAACTAACAAACAACATTTTTAAAGTAAATAACATAAAATTCACTCAATACAATCATTGTAAACCAAGATGGAATTATGAGCAGATATAATCATTAAAGAAAAAGAAACAATTCACTGCAAAATTATAACTGAATTTAGCTGTCAATAATATTTGCCAGTACCAATATTTACCTAGGGCCAACAAACGTAAGGATGCACTATCTCTTTGGAAACTGCTGATGTGATTATGTAGGTTCCATTGACACCTATTCCATGAAGAAATTGCAAGTAAGTACTATAATTATCCACCTCGCTGTTATCATACTTATAAAAACGTTCAAATGAACAACCCCAAGTAGAATCAACTAATAACGATAAGTGATGTTGTTAATGCAATGCAAACCGTAAACAATTAGTATAATTTAGATTAGCTAATGCATACGCCAACTTCATAGGGCGGGAACGTATCTATAAAGCAATCATTCGTATACATTGAAATTCCTTGATTGTCAACTATGATCTTTCTGAATTCTAACGACAGGACCAATAACAATCGGCGTAGAAGGCACAACTCTGACCCAAAAAGCGTAAGCACTAAAACAAAGAGTTGAGGTGTTTATGTTACCGGAACCTGGTGGGTTATTAACGGCGTTAATTCCCTTGTGCAAAATGTTACAACTTACCACCAGAGACGACGAATCATTGTTTCTCGGCGTAGAAGGCACAACTCTATAAGCCTTCGACTGTCTGCAAATGAACACACACACAAATGTATATTAAGTTTGATCATGTCGACTAAGTAGTGTTACAACTTACATACGTAGGTGCACTATGCATTACGAATACATACCTGTGTTAGAACTTAGACAGGTTGTAATTTAAAGGAAAACATGAAACATAAAAAAACAAATACCAAATAAAGCAGGGGTTTACCAATCCCATAAACACCCATTCAACATAACTCCAACAAACAGCTAAAAATCAGAACTTACATCAACACATTATTGCTGAGGACTTGATATCAGCTCTAATTTATCATCAAGCTGAAGCTGATAAGCTTTCCAAATAAGCCGAGATCATCGCTTACCAGGCATATCAACGCAAACACCCCGAATAATCAAATTATCAATTTAGAAACCTAACTTCAAAAAAAACCCAAAATTAAAACTACACAAATTAACATATATGAAACATAAAAATAAGAGATCATCTCTTACCAGACATATCAATTTAAAAAAACCCCTAATAATTAATTAATTCACTGTTATGACCACAGCTTTTCCGGATTCAAACATCGCCATTAAATCGTCGGCCACAATCGATGCAGCAGCCGCCTCCTTCTGTAACGCCTAACACCTGGCCGCATCTCTGAATAACTTATTTTGGTATTTAGGAACAGACCTAAAAATCTGTTGAGTTTAATGGGAGCTTTCTGGAACATGGAAGAAAGATCTTGGAGATATATCATCAATGATTGGGCTACCATAAGCAGGAAAACAAAGTAAACGGGCTGCAGTTTTTTTATGGGCTGGGCTATCGTATTTTTGGCGGGAAAAAAGAAGGGTGACTCCTCCCAAACCAACCAGTCAGCCGTGTGCAGCTGTTAGGCCCACCTGGGAGAAAGTGCAAGTTAATATTGACCGTGGAAATATAGGGAAATCCCCGGGTCGTTAAATCCCAACGAGATTGAAATTGTATTTGTAAACGGATAGGAGAGTGAGTGGTACTGAGGACAGTAACAAAGATGATTTGAGGGTAGATTATACTACTGATTGATTGATATTTGGAAATTATAAAACTATAACAGAAATACAGATATAAGCACAAAATTAGATAATCAGATAACAGACAGATAAAAGTGGTATTTAACAAGTTACAAACTACAGGGGTTAAAAGTGAAACTTTAAAAACTTAATATTAAAGAAAATAGAAAATGAATTTTAAACTATGAAAATGATTATTATAATATTTAATTACTATTTAATTAATAAAACTAATTAAAATCTAATTTAAAACTTAATTTAAATTAACTAAAAATTACAACTATTACAAATAAACCTAAAAATTTATAACAATAATTTCTAAACCTAAATAAGAACTTGAAGAAAGTATAAAAAATGAAAATAAATATTTTTGTCTTTTTATGAGTATTTTATTAATTATAAACTATTTAATTTAATTAATCTAATTAAACTATTTTAAATTACTATTATTACTAAATTACCTTAGAAAATTATGATAAAATTTATAAAACTATTTAATTACTACAGGAAGACTAAAAAATTATAAAAACTTGCTAAAAATTATATTTAAGCTAATTGACTAATTAATTACTTATTAATTACTTTTAAGCTAATTTAATTAAATTAAATTAGAAAATTAGAAAATGAACAGTGGAAGTTATGAGACTATTTTTAAAAAGTCATAACTAGTTTATAAAACATAGGAAAAATATTAAATTCTACTTTAGTTGATTAAAATTAAAGAAATCTATTTAATTATTAATATTACCTATTTAATTATTTAAACTAGTTTTAAATCTAAAAAATAGTAAACTGCTTAGGAAAATTCTAAGAAAATTATTTTAACTACTTTAAAGTACTAAGTAATTTATAAAATTATAAAATTGGACAAGTGCTTATTAATAAGCTGAAATGAAAATTAATTAGATAATTTCTATTAAATAGAAGCTATACTATTTTTATGTTTGCTTTTTCTGGTTTTTCTTTTATAAAACTACTTAAATACTTAAATAATGAAAGTTTAATAAAGACAACTACTTTGGAAATCAAGAATAAGCACTGTAAGTGCATATTAGCTTATACAGTTGACTATAGTTGACCAAATTAAGAAATAAGCTAAATTGAGGTTATGTGGGGTCCACTATGGTGAAATCTGGTTTACCTAAGTTACTTGAACTATTTTAAACTAAACTTTGTGAGATAAGCTCCTAGAATATGCTAGAAAGCTCAAATAAGCACTTGCTTATTTGAGTTCTGACTCAGAAATGGGACAGAGTTTGGGGACAAGTTTAGGTGGGGTCCACTGATCTATAGGTCAAACTAAGGATCAAGTTTTGAACCTGGGTAGGAGGGGGTTTGTAAGAAACTAAGTTGGAGGTGTGGGACCTACTGGTGTGGGCTGCAGCCACCACTAAAGATGGTGGTGTAGTGGTGGTAAGCTGGTGCAAAGGGTATTGGTTTACCCTGCAGTCTACTTCCAATGAGTGTGGGGTCCACAAGAGTGAAAGGGGGTTCAAACTAAATCTAGGGGTTCAAAACTAAGGTGATAAGCTACAAATTGAGCCAATAAGCTACCCTTATGGTTCACTAATAAGCTCTGTGTGAGCCTTTGAATTGGTGATCATATACTGAGTACTCAGTATAGCCTTTTGAAACAGGTTACAAACTAAGGTTCTAAAAGCTATGCTACAATAAGCTAAACCTCAAACTAATCCTAAATATGAAAAGGTGAAGTATTAATCTATAATTAAGCTGAATCCTAGGATGTGGGGTCTACTGAGTTGATCAGAAATCACCACCAAAGTGGTGGTGATGGACTGGGTCTGAATGAGCAGGGCACACCTTTGCCCTGCAAGTGAGTTTGAGGGTCTGTGGGGCTCAGTACAAAATTCTTAAAAATCAAGGGAAGTAAGGATCTCAAAGATGAGCTGGTAGGTAACAAATAGGAATAGGTTTCAACTTCTGAAAGAAATTATAAAAATCAAAACAATTCCCTGAGTTTTTGTAAAAATCTGAGATGAGCACTTTGACTATTTTGCTTAAAACTAAAACTTTGACTTTAACCAACTTTGATCCTAATTTAACTACTGAGAATGGTTTAATATGATAAAATAGAACTAGATTAAGCTATATTAGTAACTTATGAATAGGTATGAATGGTTTTGAGTTCAAAGATCACCACAGTTTAACTGTGGTGATGAGTTTTTTGTAATTTTGACTTTTAGGCCTAAACTTCCAAAGTTAAAGTTGAATTAAACTTATTTGAACACAAGCATGATACTGAGACAGAAATAGTGCAGATACAACAACAATTAAACACCTACTCAGCTTGAACCAAACACCCCTATACTAGAACGATTTGAGATTAAAATAGCTAATGGCTATAAGAACTTATTCTACTGATCCATACTAACTTATTATGATATATTAGATCTAATTAAGCACTTAGAAATAGAAAATAGCCACAGATACACAAGAACACAAGATATACTATGATGACTGATTGATTTTTTATTTTTTTTTAGTAAATATTAATTCAAACAAACAAGATACTATTTTTATGTTATATTATTACTATATAAGACTAAATAAGCATTAAACACTAAAAAAGCAAGCAATAGGCAAAGCAATAATACAAAAGCATAAATGAGAATTTTGATGACTTACAATAAGCTTTCCTGCTCAAACCATGAACCAAGAACAACCTATTTCCTCCCCTGAGGATCTAAACCAATACTCCAAGCTTCCTTATTGCTTCCAAATCTCTTCTGAAACACAGAAATCAAGAACAAATGCCACAGTTGACTTTCTTTGACCAAATTTGTATATGATGAATTTTTTATCTTATACTGATTTGTAGATTACTAAAAGCTTTATTGAGCTTATGGGAGCTTATATGAGCTTATTCAATCCATTAAACCATTCATTAACAACAACACAGCTTATTGAGAATTTTGAAATGAGAATAAAAATTGCACCAACTGAAATTTAACTTGAAACTTAAATTTGATTATCACAAAAGCTTAGGTTACACTTTAATTGACTAGTACAGAGCTTAAAAGCTTGAAAATTAATTAAGATAACAAGTTACAATTTTAACGAGACTACTTTTGCTAAATTAAACTATATCTTTCACTTCTGATCTTCTCTTCCTTTTATAAGCTTCCAATTAGGTTAAGGAACATCTTCTGAGCTTTTCCACTTCATCTGAGCCATCCATTTCTCTGAATTGATCAAGACCGTTTAAACTCACTTATGGCGCCAAAGTCCTCCACATTAACTTGGAGGCAAAGGGTTGCAATTAAAGATTGTTGGGAGTATGTGGGTGTGTCAGAAGACAATTGGGGAAGTAAGGAGACCAAGTTGGGTTGATATGATGAAAATAGAGGACACAATGGAGTTTGGAGTGAAAATTTGGTGTGGAAAGCATTTAATGAGGAGTGGGTTGCTGTGAGGTGGAAAGGTGAGGTTAGGGGAGTAGGGGGTGAGGTGGAGAGGTGATGTGGTGGTGGAATACCACCTGGTTTTGGTGGTTTCAGTTGTGGGAGAGGAGGGTGAACAGTGGTAGCTGTTTGGCGATATTGGGGGTGGTCAAACGGGGTTTGACCCGTTTTAAATAACAAAGGGTGGGTTTGGACTGGGCTTATGAATGGGCTAGGGGTGTGTGTGGGTTGGGTAGTTTAGGTGGGTTGGGTTTTGTTTTGGTTTATATAAATAAAAGGGTCCGGATTGGTGTGGTATTAAATCAAGGACCAAAAATGTAAACTTGGCAAAGTTGAGGGGCTGTAATTGTGATTCTCCCAAAATATTTTAAAGGACTTAACTTGCCAAATATGATAAACCAAGGACCAATTTATTTATTTTTCCATTTAAAAACATCCAGGGACCTTTTCTGCAATTTTTCAAATTCCAGGGACCATTATTGTAAATTTGGATTTTTAAGGGACTGTGTTTGTAATTTCTCAAAAGTTTATCAAAATTGTTCCATTTTGTCATTCATGCATAGTACAAGGGTATTATTTGTAGATTTTTCAGTTTTAAATACCCAGGGACCATTTTTGCCAATTTTGTAACTTGAGGGGTAAAAGTTGCCAGTTTTGTGTAAACTTTCATCCAGGGATCATTTGTGAATATTTTTGGTTTCCCAAGGACTTAAGTTGACTTTTCATTTATTTTAAACCTTCAGGGACTAGTTTTGTCAATATTTGAAACTTGAAGGACTGAAACTGCCAATTATGCAAACTTTGTACGTTTTTCATTTGTTTTTGCATATTTTGTATTTGAAACATATAAAACACACTTCTAAGATATTTTAAGTATTATGATGCATTTTTGAGTATTTTTGTATGTTTTGGCAGCTCAGATTTGTACAAAATGATGAGTATTTAGACACTCATCAATCCCCCACACTAAACTATTGCTAGTCCCTAGCAATCTATTTGAGAAAAAATTAATGGGTTTTTACTCTTTACCAAAATCCATCACTTCTGGAGTAGCCAGGTGTAAGAACTGTGGCACACCTGATAACCGTGTGATTTTTAGCAAACCACCAGCTGTCAACGGATTTGATTAGTCTTTACCAAAAGCCGTTTGCTTCTGGACTAGCCAACTCTTGATGGAATAGTCAACATCTTGGTGAGCTGATTACCAATTATGGTTTTTCACGGCCTTTACCACAAGCCATAATCTTGCGGGCTAGTCAACTCATTCGCTTTAAGGGATATGGGGAGCTGAGGAACCATACAATTTTTGGCAAATTGCAAGCCATCAACGGTTTTGAGAAGTCTTTACCAAGAGCCGTTTGCTCCTGGACTAGCCAATCCTGTTGTGGGTTAGACATGGAGGATTGATACCATTATTTGCATTTCTAAGTGTGAAAAAACTGGTAATTTTGATCAAATGGGGGTTCTTGATGGAACATGTGTTTTGCATTCGTGAGAACGCTCCCCCACACTTAGAACTGAATATTGCCCTCAATATTCACAGTACTTAGTGTCCCACCAAGACTTTAGAACGTAAGGAGGCAATACTATTAACCTTTTTATTTTACTCTATTTACATACAAACTCACTTTTTTCTTTTTATTTGTCTTATACCATTTTTTTTTTTTTTTTTTTTTTTGAAAAAATATTTTACATATGTACAACATGTGGTTCGTCTCCCCCACACTAGGGTGTTAGAAAGGGATGAGAAGACAGAAATATGGGTGACGACCCATATTGCTACTGTTTTTGATTACCGAGTCGCTAGCTTGACTCGACCTCGAATTGATTTGTCCATGAGGTAGCTTGTTTTTGATTCCCGAGTCACTAGCTTGACTCGACCCCAAATTAAAATTGTCCTTGGGGAAACTTGTTTTTGTTAACCGAGTCTCTAGCTTGACTCGACCCCGAATTTATTGGTCCATGGGGTAAGTTTGGAGATCCGGGACAACCATTGGTTGTATGTCCCCTCCAAAATAGTGTTTTAACCGATGACCATTTACTTTAAAATTGGGACCGTCGGGTTGTAATAACTCAACAGTTCCATATGGGTATACTTTGGTTATAGTAAATGGTCCAGACCAACGGGTTTTTAGTTTTCCCGAGAAAATTTTTAACCTTGAATTGAAAAGAAGAACTCTGTCACCAACGTTGAAAACGCGGTTCTTAATTTTAGAGTCATGTATCTTTTTAGTCTTTTCTTTATAGATTAAAGAATTTTCATAAGCTTGATCACGTAATTCATTTAGTTCGTTTAGTTGAACTTTACGGTGATCACCCGCTGTCTGAAGGTCGAAATTTGCATGTTTTAAGGCCCAATAGGCCTTATGTTCTAATTCGATCGGAAGATGACATGCTTTCCCGTACACTAGCTTATATGGAGTACACCCTATGGGTGTTTTGTAAGCAGTGCGGAAAGCCCATAATGCATCGTCCAGCTTATCCGACCAAGAGGCACGGTTTTCACCAACCGTCCTCTCGAGAATTCTCTTAATACCACGATTTGAGACCTCCACCTGCCCACTTGTTTTGGGATGGTATGCTGTAGAAAGACGGTGAGTTACACCATATTTCAGCATTACTCTCGCAAATTGTTCATTGCAAAAGTGAGTACCACGATCACTGATAATGGCACGAGGAGTCCCGAATCTGGCAAAGAGAGATTTTAAAAATTTAACAACTACTCGGGCATCATTGGTGGGTAAGGCTTTTGCCTCAACCCATTTTGACAGATAGTCGACAGCGACGAGTATATACTTATTCCCTCGTGAAGACGGGAATGGCCCCATAAAATCAATGCCCCACATATCAAATATTTCACAGACTTGGATGGCGTTTTGTGGCATCTCATTCTTTTTAGAAATATTCCCGTGACGCTGGCAAGCCTCACAGGTTTTGATAAGTTCATGGGCGTCTTTATAGATCGTGGGCCAAAAGAATCCTGAATCAAACACCTTTTTGGCGGTGTAGTTTGGGTTATGATGTCCCCCCGTAGGTCCATCATGACAAGCTTTAAGAATTTCCATGGCTTCTTGGCCATGGACACACCGTCGAATGACTTGATCCGCACATATTTTAAACAAGTAGGGGTCGTCCCAGAAGTAATGTTTTACATCTTTAAAGAATTTTCTTTTCTGTTGGGACGACATCCCTTTCACAACGAAATTTCCCGCACGGTAATTTGCAAAGTCGGCAAACCATGGGGTGGTGGCATTATCCCAGTTAGAGATGAGATTTAGAGTCTCCAGAGGAAAAGTTTCATTAATTTCTTTTTTCTCGAGAATATCCTGATGAGGATTTTCTAACCGGGACAAGTGATCAGCTGCAAGGTTCTCTGCTCCTTTTTTATCTCTTATGAGAATATCGAATTCCTGGAGGAGCAGGACCCACCGGAGCAGTCTTGGCTTTGCATCCTGTTTAGTGAACAGGTATTTCAAAGCCGAATGGTCCGTATACACCACGCTTTTGTTTAAGATTAAGTAAGACCGAAATTTTTCGAAGGCATATACCACAGCTAATAATTCTTTTTCTGTGGTGGTATAGTGTGTTTGAGCCTCATTCATGGTCTTACTTGCGTAGTGTATTGGCTGAAAATGTTTGGTTTTGCGTTGCCCCAGAACTGCACCAATAGCATAATCGCTAACATCGCACATAAGTTTAAAGGGTAAGTCCCAGTCGGGGGCAACAAGGATTGGTGCTTCAGTAAGCCTTTTCTTTAAAATTTCAAAAGCTTCGATGCACTCGGGGGAAAAGATAAAAGGAGCATCCTTTTCAAGAAGATGAGTCATGGGCCGGGCTATTTTGGAGAAATCTTGTATGAATCTCCGATAGAACCCGGCATGTCCGAGAAAACTCCTTATTCCTTTAACAGTGGTGGGATGAGGCAGTTTAGCAATAACATCAATTTTGGCCTTATCGACCTCAATCCCACTTTTTGAAATTTTATGGCCGAGGACAATGCCCTCTTAAACCATAAAATGGCTTTTCTCCCAATTTAGACAAAGATTAGTGTTTTCACAACATTGAAGCATTTTTTCTAAATGGGAGAGGCATGAGTCGAAAGAATTCCCGATGACTGAGAAGTCATCCATGAATACCTCCATGGTTTTTCCAATCATGTCATGGAAAATAGCCATCATGCACCTCTGGAAAGTGCCTGGAGCATTGCATAACCCAAAAGGCATACGACGATAGGCAAATGTCCCGTAAGGGCATGTGAAGGTAGTTTTATCTTGATCCTGTGGATCAATGGGAATTTGGAAGTAACCCGAGAAGCCGTCAAGGAAACAATAATACTCATTTCCTGCTAGTCTTTCGAGCATTTGGTCCATGAAGGGTAAAGGAAAATGGTCTTTGCGGGTGGCTTCGTTAAGCTTTCTGTAATCAATGCATACTCGCCACCCTGTAACCAAACGAGTTGGTATTAACTCGTTGTCCTCATTTGTGATAACCGTAATGCCACCCTTCTTTGGAACACAATGAATTGGGCTTACCCAAGGACTATCAGATATAGGATAAATCAATCCCGCATCAAGAAGTTTGATAACTTCAGCTTTTATAACTTCGTGGATTTTTGGATTTACCCTTCTTTGATGCTGCACAGTAGGTTTAAAGTCCTCTTCCATTAGGATTTTATGTGTACAAAAATCCGGGTTTATACCCTTTATGTCTGAGAGCTTCCAAGCAATTGCTTGCTTGTGGGACTTTAGAACCTTAAGCAGCGCAGATTTCTCCTCATCCTTTAAGTCTTTTGCAATAATGACTGGTAACTTATCGTTACCTTCCAAAAATGCATATTCTAGATGAGGAGGCAGGTCCTTAAGTTCAACCTCGGGGAAGTCATCATTTTTCTCAACATATTTGACTTCCACCTTATGAAGTTGTGGAGGTAGAACAGGAATGGGAGAAGGATCTTTGTTCAATAACTTCTCAAGGAGAAGTATATCCCCCTCCAGGTCAATCTCTTGGTAATCAATTCCTTCGGGAACTGAGTCACTTTTGAGAAAGGCCTCTAATTCCTCAAGGACGAAATCACTTCCCCCAAACGGAGTGAGGGAAGGAGAAGAATTAGTGATTATGGGATCAGAAGAAGTAGTGGGATTGCCACTCGGAAATTTATCAGTGAATCCAAGGAATTCCTGAGCATACTCCTCGGATGCAATGTCAATGACATCAATTCGGTTGACCGAATCAGCATTATAATTCGAGGAGTATCTCGAGGTTTGGTCAAGGTTGAGCGTTATCGCTTCATTGCCAACTCGTAACGTGATTTCCTCATCGAAAACATCGATTAATGCACGTCCCATTCTTAAGAATCCCCTCCCAAGAATGAGAGGAACTCTTGGATCTGCATCGAAATCAACAACGACAAAGTCTGCCGGAAAGTTGAATTTTCCCACTCTCACAAATACGTCCTCGGCAATACCGAGGGGACGTGAAATTGAACGGTCTGCAAGCTCGAGAGTCATGCATGTGGGACTAAGTGCCTGAAGAGAAAGCTTTTTCCAAACTGAGTGAGGCATTAAGTTGATGCTTGCACCTAGATCGGCCAAGGCAAAACATTCAACCATACCCGGGAAAGTACATGGTATTAGAAATCTCCCGGGGTCTCCTAGCTTTACGGGAAGCTTTTTCAATAGAACCGCAGAGCAGTTCTCATTGATTGGAGTTCGTGCCATTTCAAACATTTTTTCTTTATTGCTCAACAGGTTTTTGATTGTCGATGTGAATTTGGGCATTAAAAGAAGAGCATCCGCGAAGCTAATATCGAAGTGTAGTTCTTGGAAAATCTGAAAGAATTTTTCCATCTGATGATTAGCTTTTTCACGGAGCTTTTGATCTTGCAATCGTGAGGGATATGGAATTGTTGTTTTTGGGTTGGCTTTTGGATATTCAACAGGACCTTTGGTAGTTTCAAACACGACTCTTTTAGGAGGAGTCGGGACCGGGATAACTGGAGGAGGGATGTCATTGGTACCTCCGTTATTATTAGGAAGTACCGTATCCGTAGTATCCTCAGTTTCACATTCCTCTACAAGGATCGGAGATGAGGTAGAGGGAGCTGTAGGTCCTTGGTAAGAAACTCCACTTCTTGTGGTGATCGCCTTTACATCGCCCCTCGGATTAGCGATCGTGTTGCTAGGTAAAGTTGTACCTGAGCCCGAGGGTCGATCATTTAAAGACTTCTGGAAATTAGACATTTGACTAACCAGCATTCTGTTCAGTTCTTCTTGGGATTTCATAAACTGTTTTAATAACTCATCATGTGATGGTCCAGTTGGAACAATGGCTGGATTTTGGTTTTGAAAATTTTGAGCTCGATTGTTCTGGAAATTCCCATGTTGCTGATTGTTGTTACCTTGGAAGTGGTTTTGTTGTTGAAAGTTACCCTGTGGGTAATTGTTCTGACCTTGATTACGGTTATAGTTCCCTTGGTTCTGATTTTGGTTAAACTGATTTTGACTAGAGATGAAATTCCCTTGGTTGTTATAACCTTGGTTCATCCGATTCTGGTTCTGATTCTGGTTAAAATTTTGGTTCCTGTTTTGAGGTTGATTAAACCCTGGTGGTCCGATATAGTTATTAGAACGGTAGCTCAAAAGGTTTCGATCCCCTTGCGGTTGGTAAGAATTACCTCCCGTGTTATAGGAACCTTGAGCTGCAGACACGTTTTCACGAGAAAAGCCACCGGAAGCTGGGCAATCTGTGTACGTATGTGGACCACCGCAAGTTTCACAACTTGGGTTAACAGTTTTGACCTGATTAGGATTATTCTGATGGATACGCAAAACTGCTGTAGACAAATCATCCAGCCTTTTAGCTAGGATTGGTATTTCATTGCTTGCCGGAGTGTCTGACTTAAATGAGTCATTCCTCTCAGCAGAGGAGTCCCAAAAATTATGATGGGCAGTCATGTTTTCGATTATGTCATAGCACTCTTCAGGGGTTCTTTTCATAAAGGTACCCCCAGCAGCAGCATTGATGGTGTCACGATGACGGAGTGTCAAACCATTATAAAAGGTGTCAATAATGGTGACAAGAAGCATGTTATGATTGGGACACTTATCAATGGCAAGTTTGTAGCGTTCCCATGCCTCAAATAAGGACTCTTCGGGAAGCTGTCTGAAGTTGCTGATGTCATTCCTCAGCTTTGTGACCATAGATGGTGGAAAGTATTTGGCCAGAAATTTAGTGATCATCTCATCAAAAGTGTGGATCGAATTCTTTGGAAGTCGATCGAACCATGAAGTCGCATGATGAGTGAGAGAATAGGGGAACAAGTATAAACGTAGGCTGTCTTCGGCGACGCCATGTTGTTTCATGCTTTGGGTGACAGTTAAAAATTTGTCGAGATGCCTGTTGGCATCGTCACCCGGCAATCCGTGGAACTGGCACGTATTCTGGATCTGTTGTATCATGTGGTGTTTTAATCCAAAATCCGTGGCTCCAATAGTGAGTGGTGCAATTGGTCCACCCCTCCCGTGCATGGTAGGTTGACACAGTTCCTCCATAGTTCGGGTGTCAGGAACTGGTTCATCCTTGGGAGGGAATGGGGGCTCGTCGTTCATTTTGATTGTGTGTTCTTCTGTAACAGTACGTAACTCGGGTACGTTTTTCTTCTTTTTATTCTTTGTTTGTGAACGAGTGCGCATGCACAAAATTTATTTTTCAACACAAGATCGAGGCAAAACTACAGTGAACTTAAACACAATAATCACAAATGAACAGCTCCTTTAAAAAAGGTACACTATTCAAAAGGATACAATGGTAAGTTTTAAATCTTAGGTTTGAGAACTTATTATGTTCACACCCCCAGTTGGTAGGTGTTCTGCCTTGGTTTGCGGTGGTAAACTTTTTATGTAATTATATTCACAGTAAAATGTTTTTGGCTTTTCGTGTATGGGTAAAAAATCTTGGACAATATTTTTGAAACTGATTCGTTAACCGAAATCGTTTCTTTAAGATTACTCGCAGGCTGGCGGGAGGAAATAAATGGATCCCTCTTAAGTTCGCAATTTAATGTCAGAACTTACCTTAAACCAACTGTATAGGTTGTAATCGTAAAGATATGAAGTAATTTAACTTCACAGTTTATTTTGTTGTTTATGATTTGTTTGGTGTTGTTAACACTTCAGGAGAAATGTTATTGAACGTTTTCAGATATGATTTTGATTTTTTCTTAAAAATTTACAAAGTGGTGATATTTGTACAGGAGGGTTTTTGAAAACCACTAAACTTTTACCGTTTTGAAATACGCAACAACCTCCCCGGCAACGGCGCCAAATTTTGACTCCTCCCAAACCAACCAGTCAGCCGTGTGCAGCTGTTAGGCCCACCTGGGAGAAAGTGCAAGTTAATATTGACCGTGGAAATATAGGGAAATCCCCGGGTCGTTAAATCCCAACGAGATTGAAATTGTATTTGTAAACGGATAGGAGAGTGAGTGGTACTGAGGACAGTAACAAAGATGATTTGAGGGTTGATTATACTACTGATTGATTGATATTTGGAAATTATAAAACTATAACAGAAATACAGATATAAGCACAAAATTAGATAATCAGATAACAGACAGATAAAAGTGGTATTTAACAAGTTACAAACTACAGGGGTTAAAAGTGAAACTTTAAAAACTTAATATTAAAGAAAATAAAAAATGAATTTTAAACTATGAAAATGATTATTATAATATTTAATTACTATTTAATTAATAAAACTAATTAAAATCTAATTTAAAACTTAATTTAAATTAACTAAAAATTACAACTATTACAAATAAACCTAAAAATTTATAACAATAATTTATAAACCTAAATAAGAACTTGAAGAAAGTATAAAAAATGAAAATAAATATTTTTGTCTTTTTATGGGTATTTTATTAATTATAAACTATTTAATTTAATTAATCTAATTAAACTATTTTAAATTACTATTATTACTAAATTACCTTAGAAAATTATGATAAAATTTATAAAACTATTTAATTACTACAGGAAGACTAAAAAATTATAAAAACTTGCTAAAAATTAAATTTAAGCTAATTGACTAATTAATTACTTATTAATCACTTTTAAGCTAATTTAATTAAATTAAATTAGAAAATTAGAAAATGAACAGTGGAAGTTATGAGACTATTTTTAAAAAGTCTTAACTAGTTTATAAAACTTAGGAAAAATATTAAATTCTACTTTAGTTGATTAAAATTAAAGAAATCTATTTAATTATTAATATTACATATTTAATTATTTAAACTAGTTTTAAATCTAAAAAATAGTAAACTGCTTAGGAAAATTCTAAGAAAATTATTTTAACTACTTTAAAGTACTAAGTAATTTATAAAATTATAAAATTGGACAAGTGCTTATTAATAAGATGAAATGAAAATTAATTAGATAATTTCTATTAAATAGAAGCTATCACTATTTTTATGTTTGCTTTTTCTGGTTTTTCTTTTATAAAACTACTTAAATACTTAAATAATGAAACTTTAATAAAGACAACTACTTTGGAAATCAAGAATAAGCACTGTAAGTGCTTATTAGCTTATACAGTTGACTATAGTTGACCAAATTAAGAAATAAGCTAAATTGAGGTTATGTGGGGTCCACTATGGTGAAATATGGTTTACCTAAGTTACTTGAACTATTTTAAACTAAACTTGGTGAGATAAGCTCCTAGAATAAGCTAGAAAGCTCAAATAAGCACTTGCTTATTTGAGTTTTGACTCAGAAATGGGACAGAGTTTGGGGACAAGTTTAGGTGGGGTCCACTGATCTATAGGTCAAACTAAGGATCAAGTTTTGAACCTGGGTAGGAGGGGGTTTGTAAGAAACTAAGTTGGAGGTGTGGGACCTACTGGTGTGGGCTGCAGCCACCACTAAAGATGGTGGTGTAGTGGTGGTAAGCTGGTGCAAAGGGTATTGGTTTACCCTGCAGTCTACTTCCAATGAGTGTGGGGTCCACAAGAGTGAAAGGGGGTTCAAACTAAATCTAGGGGTTCAAAACTAAGGTGATAAGCTACAAATTGAGCCAATAAGCTACCCTTATGGTTCACTAATAAGCTCTGTGTGAGCCTTTGAATTGGTGATCATATACTGAGTACTCAGTATAGCCTTTTGAAACAGGTTACAAACTAAGGTTCTAAAAGCTATGCTACAATAAGCTAAACCTCAAACTAATCCTAAATATGAAAAGGTGAAGTATTAATCTATAATTAAGCTGAATCCTAGGATGTGGGGTCTACTGAGTTGATCAGAAATCACCACCAAAGTGGTGGTGATGGACTGGGTCTGAATGAGCAGGGCACACCTTTGCCCTGCAAGTGAGTTTGAGGGTCTGTGGGGCTCAGTACAAAATTCTTAAAAATCAAGGGAAGTAAGGATCTCAAAGATGAGCTGGTAGGTAACAAATAGGAATAGGTTTCAACTTCTGAAAGCAATTATAAAAATCAAAACAATTCCCTGAGTTTTTGTAAAAATCTGAGATGAGCACTTTGACTATTTTGCTTAAAACTAAAACTTTGACTTTAACCAACTTTGATCCTAATTTAACTACTGAGAATGGTTTAATATGATAAAATAGAACTAGATTAAGCTATATTAGTAACTTATGAATAGGTATGAATGGTTTTGAGTTCAAAGATCACCACAGTTTAACTGTGGTGATGAGTTTTTTGTAATTTTGACTTTTAGGCCTAAACTTCCAAAGTTAAAGTTGAATTAAACTTATTTGAACACAAGCATGATACTGAGACAGAAATAGTGCAGATACAACAACAATTAAACACCTACTCAGCTTGAACCAAACACCCCTATACTAGAATGATTTGAGATTAAAATAGCTAATGGCTATAAGAACTTATTCTACTGATCCATACTAACTTATTATGATATATTAGATCTAATTAAGCACTTAGAAACAGAAAATAGCCACAGATACACAAGAACACAAGATATACTATGATGATTGATTGATTTTTTATTTTTTTTAGTAAATATTAATTCAAACAAACAAGATACTATTTTTATGTTATATTATTACTATATAAGACTAAATAAGCATTAAACACTAAAAAAGCAAGCAATAGGCAAAACAATAATACAAAAGCATAAATGAGAATTTTGATGACTTATAATAAGCTTTCCTGCTCAAACCATGAACCAAGAACAACCTATTTCCTCCCCTGAGGATCTAAACCAATACTCCAACCTTCCTTATTGCTTCCAAATCTCTTCTGAAACCCAGAAATCAAGAACAAATGCCACAGTTGACTTTCTTTGACCAAATTTGTATATGATGAATTTTTTATCTTATACTGATTTGTAGATTACTAAAAGCTTTATTGAGCTTATGGGAGCTTATATGAGCTTATTCAATCCATTAAACCATTCATTAACAACAACACAGCTTATTGAGAATTTTGAAATGAGAATAAAAATTGCACCAACTGAAATTTAACTTGAAACTTAAATTTGATTATCACAAAAGCTTAGGTTACACTTTAATTGACTAGTACAGAGCTTAAAAGCTTGAAAATTAATTAAGATAACAAGTTACAATTTTAACGAGACTACTTTTGCTAAATTAAACTATATCTTTCACTTCTGATCTTCTCTTCCTTTTATAAGCTTCCAATTAGGTTAAGGAACATCTTCTGAGCTTTTCCACTTCATCTGAGCCATCCATTTCTCTGAATTGATCAAGACCGTTTAAACTCACTTTTGGCGCCAAAGTCCTCCATGTTAACTTGGAGGCAAAGGGTTGCAATTAAAGATTGTTGGGAGTATGTGGGTGTGTCAGAAGACAATTGGGGAAGTAAGGAGACCAAGTTGGGTTGATATGATGAAAACAGAGGACACAATAGAGTTTGGAGTGAAAATTTGGTGTGGAAAGCATTTAATGAGGAGTGGGTTGCTGTGAGGTGGAAAGGTGAGGTTAGGGGAGTAGGGGGTGAGGTGGAGAGGTGATGTGGTGGTGGAATACCACCTGGTTTTGGTGGTTTCAGTTGTGGGAGAGGAGGGTGAACAGTGGTAGCTGTTTGGCGGTATTGGGGGTGGTCAAATGGGGTTTGACCCGTTTTAAATAACAAAGGGTGGGTTTGGACTGGGCTTATGAATGGGCTAGGGGTGTGTGTGGGTTGGGTAGTTTAGGTGGGTTGGGTTTTGTTTTGGTTTATATAAATAAAAGGGTCCGGATTGGTGTGGTATTAAATCAAGGACCAAAAATGTAAACTTGGCAAAGTTGAGGGGCTGTAATTGTGATTCTCCCAAAATATTTTAAAGGACTTAACTTGCCAAATATGATAAACCAAGGACCAATTTATTTATTTTTCCATTTAAAAACATCCAGGGACCTTTTCTGCAATTTTTCAAACTCCAGGGACCATTATTGTAAATTTGGATTTTTAAGGGACTGTGTTTGTAATTTCTCAAAAGTTTATCAAAATTGTTCCATTTTGTCATTCATGCATAGTACAAGGGTATTATTTGTAGATTTTTCAGTTTTAAATACCCAGGGACCATTTTTGCCAATTTTGTAACTTGAGGGGTAAAAGTTGCCAGTTTTGTGTAAACTTTCATCCAGGGATCATTTGTGAATATTTTTGGTTTCCCAAGGACTTAAGTTGACTTTTCATTTATTTTAAACCTTCAGGGACTAGTTTTGTCAATATTTGAAACTTGAGGGACTGAAACTGCCAATTATGCAAACTTTGTACGTTTTTCATTTGTTTTTGCATATTTTGTATTTGAAACATATAAAACACACTTCTAAGATATTTTAAGTATTATGATGCATTTTTGAGTGTTTTTGTATGTTTTGGCAGCTCAGATTTGTACAAAATGATGAGTATTTAGACACTCATCAAAGGGCAAAACGACGTCGTTTTTTTTGTGTTTTAATATATATTGATAATGGGGAAGAACATCATATATTACCCCCATATGTGCGTTAATTTAAAAGTACTTCAAGTGTTTTGATTATCTTAATTCGAGTCATTAGAATAGTTGATTGTAAAGTATGTCAAAGTTCAAGTGTAAGGGGAATGCAAATTCCCTATGATGTATTATTTTGGATGGCAGGGTAAAAGCATATGCAAAAAAAAAAAAAAAAAAAAAGAAAAAAAAAATAAAAAAAATAAAAATAAAAAAAGTTGAAAATTTAAGAAAAAGAAAAAGAAAAAGAGAAAAACATACGGACTACCATCCCGTTTCATTCTATGTTTGTTTTATGTTTTTGTTATTTTTATATTTATTAGCTTAAGTCGAGTCGAGTCTTGGCTTAGCAACGCCATATTATACATGTAATTAACCAAGATGATTAACTCGCCACTAGTAAGTATTGCCTTTATCCAACAAAACCGTGTTTACCATATCCCTATACCTCATATTATAACCCTTTAAAAGACCTCTTTGATAGTTTATCCTAGGTGCTTACGCCAAGTTATGGAGGTTTGATCCTTTCCCAAGCCTATGGTAATCTATTTGCTATGACAGGTAGTGAGAGATGTTTTCCATTTCCTTATTGTGATATATAATTTATTACACCCGAGAGATGTGAGTATCTAAACACTATTTGTGAGGTGCTAGTGTATAACCTCTGTGCTTGTTTTTGGTTTTAAGTGGAACGATTATTTGTTGTAATTACTTTTATCTTAGTGTTAAATGACCCCTAACTTGTATTTTGATTAGAATAAAAGCGCATTTGCTTGAGGACAAGCAAATCTCAAGTGTAAGGGTATTTGATAAGGCGAAAAGTGTACCGCTTTTGGGGGGTCATTTAAGCCCGAATTCATAATTATTTGATCAATTATTGCCCTAAATCGTTCCTTTTGTCATTTTAGGTACTTTTGAGAGGAAATTTACAAAAGGAAGCATTTTGGACGTTTTTGGAGCGAAAAAGTGAAGAAAACGACAAAGTCTCAAAATCGTTGCTGGGAACAGTACCTGACGGCGTCAAGGCACTGCAAGTGACGACGTCAAGAGTGGCAAAAGAGGTGAATGTGGAAAATACATATGATGGCCCAGAACATTTTCAAGGAAATTTGGCCTGATGGCGTCACCAAGGCCGTCAGGGTCAAAACACATCTGACTAGGGATGAGCATTTCGTACCGAATACCGGAACCGAACCGGAACCGTACCGGTACCGTACCGAAACGGTACCGATCCCGAAATACGATACAGTACCGGTACTACGAAATAAGGAGGAAAAAAATTCGGTACCACTAATTCGGTACGGTACCGGTACCAAATCGAGAAATTCCCGAAAAAAAACGAGAAAATCCCGATTTCCCGGGTACCGGTACCGATTCCCGAATCCCGTTCGGTACGGTACCGGTACCCTAATTTATGCTCGGGAAAAATTCGGTACCTCTAATTCGGTACGGTACCGGTACGGTACCGGTACCGTGCTCATCCCTACATGTGACGGCCCAGAGTAAATTTACACATGACAGCGTCAGAAGTGGATCTAGGCAATACGAATTTTATCTTGGCGGCGAGTTGACGGCGTTACAAGCTAAAACGTGACGCCGTCAAGGTGTAAAATCTATATATAATTTTCTAATTTTCATTCATAAAGGGTGGAACTTTTGGAGAGCTTCTTTGTAAAAACCCTAGACGAATTTTCTGTGATAATAAGAGTTTCAACCCTTGTTCCATCCATTTTCAATTGAAGATAAGTTTTCCAATAATCATACAATATGTCTATGTGTTGTGTGATTCTATCTTATGCTTTTCTTCTCTTTAACATGCTAGGCTAGGTTTTTATTGTGTTTGCTTAGATGTAATGAAACCTAAATGTTGATTATTTTTTGATGGTTTGTTTATAATTGTTGTGGATGATTGTATTCGATGTTAGGCTTAAGAAAACTGGCAGACTTCTAATTGGTAACTTGCTTGAACGTCTTAAGAAACATGATCGGAGGTGTACTACGATTTATGGTTGTATTTAATACATGAGCGAATTCTAGTGATCCCATGTTAGAAGCTTTTAGTCGGCTCGACATAGCAGTGAAGTAGGAGCTAATAGAGTTAGGGAATTTCGTTCATGGCCCTACGACTAGTATTAAGGAATATAACCCGTCATCCATGCAATTGTAACAAGCTATTCAACCGATAAAAAATATCTAGGGAGTAATGAAATCTAAGTAAACAGATTTTATCTTATTATTGTTTACACCACAAATTAGTTTTAGTTTATTTTATTTTATTTTGATTGCATCTTTAGTTAATTAGGTTAGTTGACTAGCAACTAATTCTGCCCACTCCTTCAAAACCCGAGATTTTACTTGCTTTCATAAAAATATAAAAATACAAAAAGAATCATCCTTCACCTTTATACCTAGTTTAGTAGACTTTTTAATCCTAGCGAACACTATTCCTGAGTTGAACGATCAATCCCCCGGTACTTCTCATTATACTATACTACAAGGAATAGGTACACTGCCTGGTGGGGATTGCAAGCTTCTCAAGATCCCTTGAGAGGTAAAACCTTTTGCGAAGGTGCAATTCCACGCATAAGTGTCATCTCCCAGCAATATCAGTCCAGAGGAGGATAATGTGGCTTCAGGAGTTAGTACTACTAAGCCTAATTGCTAGTTTAGAAACTAGTACTGCTGGCATAGGTGATGCTACATTCTATGCTTTCTTGACCAGTCAATCCAAGGGGTCACTGCTATCCTAAGAAGATCTTTAACAGATTAATGAAGATGATTTAGAATAGATGGACTTGAAATGGCAGGTTGCACTGCTAAGCATGAGGGCCAAGAAGTTCTGGCAGAGGATAGGGAAAAAGGTCACAATCAGTAGTAGTAATACAGCTGGGTTTGAAAAATCAAAGGTGGAATGTTACAACTACCACAAGTTGGGACATTTTTCCAGAGAATGTAGAAGGCCAAGGCAGCAGGACAATAGAAGCAATGGGTATAGGAAACGACAGGAAAACAAGAAGACTGTGGAAGTGGAAGAGCCTTCTTCAAAGGAAATGGTAGCTATAAATGATCTTGGATATGATTGAAGCTTCATGACTGATGAGGAAGAAGCACCAACAGAGATGCCATTAATGGTATTTTATGACTCAGAGGTACATTTAGTAAAAAGTTCAGAATCTTGTTTTGCTTTAAAAGATTATGAAACACTTAAAAAGAATATGATGATGAAAGAATAGAGCTTAACCAAACTAATTGTAATTTAGCAAATCATAAAAGAGGTTTAGCTGCATTAGAAGAACAAATATTGTCTTATAAGAAAAATGAGTTTGTCTTTACTGAGGACATTGTTGTACTTAAAAGAGACATGGTTCATAAAGATGTTGAGATTAGTGTACTTAGAGCTAAGTTGGAAAAAGATTAAGAAAGCAAAAGATAACATACAGCTAAGTATAGACACTATAGAATATGCTTCTAAAGGAGTTACTAAAAACATTAAGAGAGGTAACTTCACCCCCAGGTATTGACTTGTCACACACAGCTTTAGATGAATTTCAAGATCCCAAATTTGAATATGGACCTAAGGCTAAGGAGAGTATTAGTCTAGAAAAGCCTGAAGAAGTCAATGAAGCTTTTGAGAGTGCAAGTGACACCTCATTGATTGAGGAAAAATGTTTCCGAGGTGAAAGTAGATGAGAAAATAGTTAGACGTGCTGTAACAAAGAAAGAAAGTGTTGTACCTAAGGTTGTTAAGGTAGAAAATGCTATACCTAAATAGGAAGTAAAACCTATTAGGACAACAGTTAAATATGCAGAGTTGTATAGGTCAACAAGTAGGTCTCAACACCCTAGGGGAAACCAGAGGAACTGGAACAATCTTAAGTCCCAACAACTAGGCAATGAGTTTGTTATGTTCAATAAAGCTTGCTATGTTTGTGGTAGCTTTGATCACTTGCATGCTTTTTACAACTACCATCAGGGGAATACAAAGGTGAATGGGAATAATGATGCAAGGGTGGACACATGTTTTTCAAGAAATACTCACCCTAAAGTTAACAGTAATATGACTCCCAGAGCAGTCTTGATAAAGTCTGGCCTTAAACTACTTTGTATTGCTAGACCAATCAAGACTGTTAACTTCAAACCAACAGTTTTAAGTGCTAGACCTATCACATATTTTACAAAATCAGCACAACAAACTGGTAAAAGGTCCTATTATGAGAAAAAATGGTTCATAATAAAATTTGGGATCTAAAAGTCAAAACTACTAAGCCAGCAATTTGTATTGCTAGGCCAGTAGTTAGCACTGCTAGGTCAGTGAACACTGTTAGGGCAAATGGGGGCAATGCTGTTAAGGCCTCAACATGTTGGAGATGGAGACCTACCAAACCTAATAGTGCATTGATGATGCTCGAATTATACATATTTTATATAGCGTTATTTGTTAGTTTCTATATGATTTATAAGGACTTTCGATACTTAAAAGCATGAAAATACATTTCAGGTCCAATAGACAAAGAACTTCTAGATCCAAGGCAAAATGTACAAATCCAAGATAATCTTATGATAAAGCCTATTCCAAGTGAAAAGAGCGTCGAGCTTTTGTCTCAAGTGCGCCGGTTACGAGGGCGAATATAATCCTACACAATCTAAGTCAAATCAAGTCAAGTGCGCCGATCTTATATCTCAAGTACGCCATCCTTCAGCTCTATTAATGACCCTTTGGCTCCAAGAAATCTCTTGAAGGCCGCCGCTGTTTGTCTCCTAGATCATCGACATTCAGTGTGAAGCCCGCCGGCCTTTTCCTCAAAAGCGACGTACTTCAGTGCCTGGCCACTTCTCCATGCCTATAAATAGAGCCTCATTTCGCCTCATTTGCACAAAACATCTCATCCCAGCAACCAATAAAGTTCTGATATTCACTCTCTCTCTCTCGTAATCCAATCATTGGAATGCTAAAGTGAACTCAAAGATCCTTTAAAGCGTTAAAATAATTCTTAGATATTATCGTGGTGATCGCTAGTGACGGTAGCTTCTTCATTACATTAATTCAGAAGCATGTTGATCATTTCAAACGTTATTATCACTGTAAGCTTGTTTGTTATAGCCATGTTAGGCTAAACTCCTTATGGTTGCTTGGATATGTTAATATAATAAAGTGTATGGTTGGGTTATGATCTCTTGTTGATTTCCTGTTTATGTTACAATTTTGTTATATTCTAAACTTATCACCATTGTTTATCTCTTTGATTATAATTGCTAATTGGAATAGGATCGAAAGATTCAATTAGTATTTTATGGTTTTCAACATATGTCTATGTGTGTTGATCAATGGAAGGAGTGAAATCGCTTTTGTATTGAAATAAACAATAGAGTTTTAAACGTTGCAACTATTTCTTAAACTTGTTAACCATTTGTTTAAGGACTAGCAGACATAATTCTTGAATCACATTCGTTAACTGATGAAACGTTATTTTGACAAAAACAAATATTCATTTGTTGAACTTACTAAACCACTGAGATCATTATCATATACCATCACTGAATTATAGCAACTATCCAAGTAATCATATTTGTCTCATACTTGAATTTCACCATAAAACATTTGCATAAGTTTTCTAAATCATCTTGTATCACATCTCGTGGGTTTCCCTATAATTAAAAACGTTTAATTATATATTAATCTCTGTCATTACTTCTAATCACTATTTTTACAGGAAAATTTAAAGTTTTCTTTATTATATAAATTGGTCGTTACAAACCCGTATTTTCAGGACATTTTTCAAATTCACTATTCATCGATTACTATTCACCAAACACTATTCATCATTTCACTATTCATTGTTTTTGGAGTAGGTTAGTGATATTGAGATGTTTTTCAATAGTTTTACTATTCACGAAACACTATTCACTCCCGGAGAAGTTTGTCATCCATGTGTGAGTTTGCATTATTTCAGTATATGTACGGTTATTTATCTAATAAACGTTATCCTATGAGCTATTATTTTGAATAAATGATCCGACAATCCCAACTATGATCCTAACATATTTTTACACTTATTTCAGTGATATAAAAGTTATATTATTAATTTACCCGACAGTTTGAATTTATTTGGTATACGTATCATTAAAAGTTTATAATTACGATGGTTTCCGTAATTTCAATACAATAATTATTTATTCACCCGATACTTGCGAGAAATATAATTTTATAAGTTTTACGACATTCATATATTTCATATGGTTCCGTTAAAAATTGATTTCCAGCTAACCCAGTACCGAAAACATATAACATAACACATTTAACTAAAGAATCAAATTAAATACCAAGCAAACTAGCTTTTCCCTACCTCAATGTATACTAGTCGACATATAAGGATGAATCACAAGACAAGCTCCAATCTTTTATGCTCTCACAAACTTATTGTAGAGTTCCTAGGCTAGTTGAAAAATCTAAATTGAAGTCATTCAAATACTAGTTTGCATTTTTCTTAAAAACCCATACGTATAACCAAATAAATAAACAACACAAACTAACCTTTTCTTTTGACTTTGCTTGTGTCGACAAGCTAGAAACAAAGGAAACATTTTACACCCTACCATTCACTCTACAACACTCTTCCATCATGTCTCATAAATATTTCTCCCTGAAACACTCCAAAGCTAGTATATAAGATCACCTTTGCATGCATGCACTCGACACATACATACAAACCAAGATTTCAAAAATGCTAAGTCTTTATCTCTAGTTTTCTGGATCGAATTACTTTGGCAAGGGTACAAGGTCTTCGAGTGGTGTTTAGGAAGAACAAGAACGTGCTCGTGAACCTTGGTTGGGTCGACAAATAAGCCATACTCTCGTTATAACCTTACCTCGACTATACAACTCATTTTACCCCACCATCCTTGGTGTAGTAAGTCACATACTCCATTTCATATTTTTTTTACTTAACTTATTATAGCTTGATTTCTCGTGATATATTACTTTCACTTGGACCTCATTACTCATTAAAACAACACATACATATTTTTCATCCATCTATATATTTACTACGCTATTTATCAAGTACATAAAGATTCAAATCATAAACTCACGTACGAACCAATTTTGATTCATGTTTCTTAGTCACGTTGAGAGCAACCTAAAACACTTAGAATTATTTGACATGAAAAACTGTTTTGATAATGAACCTTCTACCAAGCTTTGGTCTCGTATTTTTAATATTTGACACATGACAACTCATTTTTAAAGCCTAACCTATTTCTCTTTATCGTACTCTAATAAGTCGTGTCCTTTATACCTCACCATGAGCTCAACTAAACACATTTCTAGACCTCAAGTATATCGACTGTGAACTAGTTTTTGAAAACTAGAAACTATCGATTGGGCCTTAAGGCCCAATCAGTTAAAAATAAGCAAACGAAATAAGCAGTCCTATTAAGCAGTTTGGAAATGTTTTTAACATACTAAAATAAGCCTGAAACAAAGCCCAAAACCTTTTTAAACCCAATGGATCAAGAACTCTTAATTGGCCGTGGTTTTGCTCGTTAAAAGCCCAATAAACTCTAATAAGCACTTTTTCTGGAAATAAGCAATTGGAAAGTTAATTAAGCTATTTTTAGCTTAATTAAGAAATAATAATGCTAAGTTTTGAAATTGGTGAAATTTTGGACTAATTTTGCAAATCTTATAATGTTTGAGGTAAAAATGTAAAGTTATAAAGTTAGGGTGGAAACTGCCATTTTACAAACTTTAGGATGAAAAACTGATTTTATGAAACTATTGGGTGAAAAATGTAATAGTTGGAAGCTTTTGGACTTAAAACATAAATACATTTAACTTTGGACTAACGGTGTAACGCAAACGCCGTTAGGATAAAAATTGTAAAAACTGGAAAAGGACAAGGACCGACATATTATATTTGACATTCTTATTTTATTTTCTATTTTACGTCACCCCATCACGTCATATGCATATTCATTACATTTTATTTATATATTAGTTAACTTTACATTAATAATATATATAACGATATTTTAACTAATTATCTTTTCGTATTATTATCATCATGGTTAAGAAAGGAAAACTTTAGAAATAATAACATATCTTGTCATACTATTATAAATATAAGAATTTCATTTGCATATCATCTTCTCATCATAACGATTAATCGTTATTCATTTACCAAATAGTATTTGGTTAGATTCTCAGATAAATTTAATTATCAGGTTTTATACTGAAGCCGTTACCATAATCTCACCCGAATTTACTTTTCATCATTTCCAGTATCACTTATGGTGAGTCATAGCCCCTACTTTTACTGGTTTTATAATTGTTTATAAACGTTTTGGGGGAGATACATGCTCAACTACATGTTTTATACTTTACAAGTACTCGTTAAACTATTTACATATTACTATGGGACCATAGCCCACCATTTTACACATTTAATATCTCATGGAGAGATAACTGCTATAAACATGATTACAAGTGAGTTATCAACTGTATGCTATACCTAATTTCTATTGCCTAAGTTTGCTATTGCTAAAAGTCCCTCGATCATGAACCTTAATCACTTGAAGGGTGAACGTAAATAATTGTGGATAGATCTATTTGGGATTGACAATCCTCGTTTGTGTCTGCCAGGATAGGCAACCAAACGCACTTTATTTAAACCACCTATAGGTTAATGGCAAATACCTATCCCGAGGGCCACTGTTACTTTACATCATGTTTGATGACCTGTTAATCGTTGCGTGTCATGAGGCTTAGAGCAATAGAGCAGCAGTGTTGTGGTCATGACACAATACTACAATAACTAATGTTATGGGTGTATAACAATGTAGCCCACTGTTTTTATCAAATGCCGAACTTGCGTTCACTATATAGCAGAAAATCACTATTACTTGGCAAATCATAACTATTTTGGTGTTGACCCAGTTAGGGCAAACCAACGAACTATTTTGTGTTAAACTTTGATTTTGATAAATCAACTATTTTTTACTATAAACACTATGGATTTACTCACACTTCCATTTTGATAATCAACTGTTTTGACTATAAACACTATGGATTTACTCCAACTTCCATTTTGATAATCAACTGTTTGACTATAAACACTATGGATTTACTCATACCTTGATTTTGATAATCAATTATTTATTATGACTACTATGGACTCACAAACTCTTTTAATTCTTGGAAATCAACTACTCTACTTATAAACTCTATGAACTCACCAACCTTTGTGTTGACACTTTTAGCATGTGTTTATCTCAGGTCCATAATGAGCAAGGATGGTACGGAGGAGCACGGATTCTTACAAAGGCTATAAATTTTACTATCATTCGAAACCTATTTATTTAACTTTGAAAACAACAGGACCTCATTTTGTAAACTCTGATATTCGAATGATAAATGTTTTAAAATGACTAAATTGATAATCATTTTCTACTGAAAAACTGTGAGCTATGAAGTAACACCCAATCTTTATTCCGCTGCACATATTTTAAAATAGGGGGTGTTACATCTTGATTAGTTAATTGATATATAAGAGTAATCTCAGTCCCTGTGGAACAACCTTGTCTTACCAAAACTCTTTACTATAAACGAGGGTTATACTTTTACCCGTGTGTTTTGAATTAAGAGAATCGGTAAAATTAGTTATTATAAATTTAAAGATTTCGGAACACATCATGCATCAATTAACTTAAAGAAATATAATTACATTGATGTACGATGCAGATCCAAGTCAGTAATGGCTTGGATCCCTAAAGGAAACTGATTTTCTTTACTTTTTGTGTAGAAACATCCACAAGATGATGAAGAAGATCAAGGATATACTGACAGTGGATGCTCTAGGCACATGACAGGGAACATGTCTTACCTCACAGATTTTACACCTTTGGATAGAGGATATGTTACCTTTGGGGGAGGAATAGGTGGCAGAATTACTGGTAAAGGTACACTTAGAACAAGAAAACTTTATTTTGAAGATGTGTATTTTGTGTAGGAACTTAAGTATATAATCTCTTTAGTATCTCACAAATCTGTGACATAAAGAACAAAGTTATTTTTACAGACACTGAATGTCTTGTCCTATCTCCTGACTTTAAGATACCTGATGAAAGTCAAGTACTATTTAATGTTCCAAGAAAAGGCAATATATATAGTGTTGACATGAAGAAAATTGTTCCTAAAGAGAATCTCACTTAGCAAAAGCCACATTGGATGAGTCAATGCTCTGGCATAGGAGACTCGGTCATGTGAATTTTAAAACCATAAATAAGATTGTTAAAGATGGTTTGGTAAGAGGCTTGCCTAAAAAACATTTTGAAAATGACCAAACTTGTGTTGCCCGTCTTAAAGGCAAACAACACAAAGCTTCTTGTAAATCCAAGACCCAAAACTCTATTAATCAACCATTATCCATGCTTCATATGTACTTTTTTGGTCCTACATCTGTGAGTAGTTTAATGTGTAAGAAATATTGTCTTGTAGTAACTGATGATTATAGTAGGTTCACATGGGTTTTCTTTCTAGGAACTAAGGATGAAACCAGTATCATTCTTAAGAATTTTATCACAGAAATAGAAAATCTAGTTGATAAGAAAGTGAAAATCATCAAGGTGACAATGGGACATAATTTAAAAATAGAGTAATGGATGACTTTTGAGAAGAAAAATGTATTAAGAGAGAGTTTAGTGTACCTAGAACTCCTTAGTAGAATGGGGTTGCTGAGAGGAGGAATAGGAAATTGATAGAGGCTACTAGAACCATGTTAGCTGACTTAAAGCTGCCCATAACCTTTTAGGGTGAAGCAGTTAATACTGTTCGTTATGTTCAGAACAGAGTTTTAGTGGTCAAATCTCACAATAAGACACCTTATGAACTCTTCAGGGGTAGAACTCCCGCCCTTGGCTTTTTGAGACCATTTGGATGTCATGTCACTATCCTAAATACCTTAGATTATTTGGGAAAGTTTGATGGAAAGTCAGATAAGGGTTTCTTAGTTGGGTACTATGTAAACAGCAAAGCATTTAGGGTATACAACATAATGGCTAGGAAGGTAGAGGAAAACCTGCATGTTGAGTTTTTAGAGAATATGGTTAATGTTGCAGGTGTTGGACCTACTTGGCTATTTGACATTGAAAAGCTAACAGAATCTATGAACTATGTGCCAGTTGTTGCAGGTACAAATACTAATGATTTTGCAAGTCCAGATGACAGTATTAATGCAGGTGAACCAAGAAAGGAAAAAGAGAATGCCAATGATTACATTTTGATGCCAATCTTGAAATATGGTTCTCTGTCTAACTCTTCAAAGAATGATGATCCACCAGCCTCTAGTGATTCTACAAAGGGCAATGACGTAGATGTGACTCATGACAATGGAGTGGATGATCAAGAACAAGAGTTTCCTGAAAGTAGTACAAATGGAGTTAGTACTACTGAGCCAAAAGATTGTACTGGTAGACCAAATCTCAACACTGTTGAACCAACAACTAATTCTAATCCACATGCTGATCCTTTTGATGACTTTGACGTAGATGCTAACAACATTCCACTCACCTATGAAGTTCCCTCAACTCCTCATACAAGGGTTCCCAAGAATCATTCACTTGATCTTATGATTGGTGATGTGCAGTAGGAGTTAAGACAAGAAGACAAACAAAGAACTCAGATGAACATGGTTTTCTCAGTATAGTTTATGAAGAGAAGTCACATGGAGACACCAATACATGTTTTATGATCATTTAGTGTGAACTTTTGGTACTTAATAGCATAAAATGAATGCAGGTTCACGCTCGGATGCTCAGAAGCAAGAAACATCACAAAGCCCTACTATTTCACCACTTGAAGTAAACTAATAAGAAGTCTACTAGGTTAGTCTTTTAAGCAAGCAAAGTGCGCCGGTTTTCCAGCTAAGTGCGCTGCACTTGGCCTCTCGGTCAAAGGAAGTCAATAAGCAGTATTTAATAAAATTGCGCCGGTCTTACAATCGATGTGCGCCGTACTTCCTCTGCATTTATGAAACTTTGGCGCCAAGAAAATTGCTAAGTGCGCCGCACTCACAATCGTTGTGCACCGTACTTTGCCTATTAGTAAGCCTATAAATAGAGCTCATTTGCAAGCATTTGAACTCTCCACTCAACAAACAATTTTCACTAAGTAAAGATAAGAAGTGCTACATGATCCTGAGCCATCGGTAGACGTGAACAAATCATAAACAGGGGGCGTTATATACTTGTTGGTGTCGAACTCTTGGTTACTTGTGACACTTGTGTAATCCATTTGATCAATCCAATCTGTATGTCTTTTGTTTACTATTTAATCATTTCTAGTGTTATGAACTCATTAGCCATGAGAGGCTAAACCTCTTGTGTTTGCTTGGATATGTGAATATAATAAAGTGACTTATGATTATATTTTGATCTATATAAATTTCAAGTTTATGTTGTACGTGAACTATTTTATCTCTAGTCTTGTCACGTTTGATTATTGAAACTGGTTGAATATAATGTGTTGGGATAGGTCGAAAGAACCAACTTGTTAAAAGCAATTCTAGGAACTTGTCTGCATTTCTAGCGTTTGAAAGGAGAAATCCACTTAGGAGAATTAATAATAATCTAGAGTTGATATGGAATACTATCTCGAGAGAAATCACTTGAAAGATAAATATGAATCTTGAATTGAACCTACAAATTATGAAATTGTTCTTTTGACAAAAACAACTAGGTCATAAGTTGTGCACCACTACATTATCAAACTGAGATCATACATAAACATTGTCACTAGATTATCTAAGCTATCCAAGCAATCATTCGTTTCATCATTTGAATTCTTCATATTATCATTATCGTTACTTGTCTTGTTTAATATTCATTTTTACTTAATACGAACGAACTAAGTCCTTGTGGATACGACCTGGTCTTACCTAAATCTTATACTACCAGTGAGGGTTATACTTTACCCGTGTGTTTGGTTTATTAAAATCAGTGAAACTAGTATTATAAATTTAAAGCTTTCCTTACACATCAAAGTTTTCGACGCCGTTCCCAGGGACTTATATCTGTTCCTTAAGTAATTTCGAAGTGAATTTAGCAAACAAAACCATATTTACTTCAAAAACCAAAACACTCTGTTTCTTCTGTTGCAGAAAGCACGCCGCACAAAGAAATATGCGCGCCGCACTTTTACACAAAACACACGCATACCACCGTACTTGTCACCAAGTATGATGCACTCATTTCACTCCATGATGTTTTTCTTAAAAATTTATAAATCTTTTCATAAAAACCAAAATTAATATTCTTTTCACTGTCTTTTGAAGTTAATCTTCTCGGTAAAAATAACACCGCCGTACTTACACTCAAGTACACCGAACCTAGCACTTACACACAAGTATGCCACACACTTTTCTTTGTACGCCGCACTCACTCACTCTGAAAACGATATTTATCACACTGATTTAAATTTCGCTCTCTACATTGGATGCACACTCGTTCAAGTGAAACTGATCCCATTTCACCTTTATCAGAACCTTAAACAAAAGAAAACGTAACAACAAAAGAGTTGCTTTTTCTGAAAAAGACGAAAGACCCGAACAACCTCGTGTTCACCACACACCTATTAACGATATCTGAAATTTCAGATTTTCATCAAACAAATCCAATTGTACGATCTAATGGATGATGCTGACAATGAACCTATGTGGGCTAACGATCATATCATTGCACCTACTCCTGGATCAGCTATTACCATTCCTGAAACCGCAAACGAATTTGCAATCAAAGGAAATCACTAGACTCTTGTCAAAGGTAATCGATTTGATGGTTGAATTAAAACTGATCCTCACAAACACATTCATGAATTTCAGAGCATTTGCGATATGTTCAAATACGGAGCTACCGAAACTGAAGCGGAAAGACTAATGATGTTCCCTTTATCTTTAACGGGTGAAGCTAAAACCTGGCTTGACGAACTTGATGAAGGAACCATTAAATCATGGGACGAACTTCATACTGCTTTTGTTAGTAGATTTTTCCACCAGCTATATTTGATAAACTTCTCGGAGAAATCCGAGGATTCTCACAACACGAACGTGAAAATCTCACCGAAGCCTGGCTTCGAATGAAAGAACTGCTAAGAAACTGTCATGGACACGGTTTAACGAAAAGCAATATAATCAAAATCTTTTACCATAGTCTTGATGAGATAACTCAAAAAGCTTTAAACATTGCAGTCGGTTGAATATTTCTCTATAAAACGCCAAATCAAGAATATCAACTTCTTGAAGACAAAGTCTTGCTTAAACTCGATTGGGCTAAAGAGCAAAAATCAAAAACTTTTCTTCGTAAAACTGTTGCTTTCACAGATGAAGGCAGTAGTAATTCCGATAGTGACAAAATTATGGATAGAGTGGATGCCATGGTAATCAAAATGGATGCCCAATATAAAGAAATGAAAGAAAAACGTGAACCTTGTAATCATTGTGGCGGAAATCATTCAACTGCAAATTGCAGTGATGATGACACACCTATGTCACGTGAAGAAGAAGCTAAATTTATGAATGCATTTATACGCACTCATTTTTATGATAACTATCATGATCGTGATCATGATCGCGAGAGATGGAGACCTAATACAAAAACTAAATACAATCGAGAACCTTTCAAACCAACAAACTCTGATGACAAACCAGATGTACAAACACAGCTGAATGACTTTATTAAATCACAAAAATTAACAAATCTTTTTGTCAAAGAAACATTCATGGACCTAAAGGACAAACTCGAGTCTTCAACAAGAAATCATCAAGCTTTAATTCAAAATTTGGAAGCTAAATTCGACAGATTTGCTAAAAAGCAATCGGGTCGAGCTTCTGGATCTCTTCTTAGTAACACTCAACCAAATCCTAAGAATAACCAAAACAAACCTTATCAACCACCATAAGCTTGACATGAGCATGTGAATGCTATTACCACAAGAAAGGGTACCTCATATGATCCACCACCTGATCCTAGTCAAACTCAACCTGCTGTTCAAGTTTTCACTGATGACGAAGAAGAGGATGAACCTGTTCCTTGAAAGGAAACAAGAACTCCTGAAACACCAGTCCTCAAACCTTATAAACCTAGAATTCCATACCTTCAACACTTAAGAAAAGAAAAAATGGAAGCCCAATACGGAAAATTTCTTGACGTAATTCAAGCTGTTCGAATTAATGTTTCTCTAGTTGACGCTTTAGCCGGAATGCCCAACTATGGGAAGTTTCTTAAAGAACTTGTTAGTAACAAAAGTAAGATAAAACAAATTTCTGCAACTTTCCTTAATGAAGAATGTTCAGCAATTGTTCAAAACAAAATTCCACCAAACTCAAAGACCCCGGAAGTTTCCTAATTCCTTGTACTTTCAGTAAAACATTCTCGTGCCATTCTTTAGCTGATCTTGGTGCTAGCATTAATCTGATGCCATATTCTCTCTATGCAAAATTATCCATCGAAATGCTTAAACCTACTAAGATGAGTGTTAGGTTAGCAGACCGATCTTTCCAATATCCTGTTGGGATCGCTGAAAGTATGTTAGTCGAAGTTGGAAATTTTACCTTCCCCGTAGAATTTGTTATCCTAGAAATGAAAGAAGATAGCAAAGTACCTTTAATCTTAGGAAGACCTTTTCTACATACAGCCGATGCAATGATCTGAGTAAAACAAAAACAACTCAATTTAGGAGTTGGTAAAGAAAGAATGATTTTCTCTATTGATCAGGCTATGAAACACTCTTACTCTAATGATGATACATGCTTTAGAATTGATGTTATCGATGAAATTCTTGAGGAGGATTTTGAAGAACTGCTAAATGAATTTAATCAATTACTCTACTCAGTCGATTGAACAATCCTTGAAGACGAAGTCATTGCTGAACATGATCAATTCATGGCTATGACTATCGAAGATAATAATGAAAGTTCCAACAACGATGATAATGAAGAATCATCATTCGAGAAAATAATTTTTGACACCGAACACAATGTTAGAAACTCCATTGAAGAACCACCTACTGATCTCGTTCTCAAACAATTACCAGACCATTTGGAATATGCTTTCTTGGAAGGTGAATCATTACTCCTAGTCATAATCTCATCTAAACTCTATGAGAGAAAGAAATTAAAATTAATTTCGGTTCTCAAAAATCACAAAAGGGCCTTTTCTTGGAAAACAAGTGACATACATGGAATTTTTCAATCTTTCTGTAAACACAAAATTCAGTTAATGGATGATAAGAAACCAGTTGTTCAAAAGCAAAGAAGACTCAATCCAAATATGAAAGAAGTTGTTAAAAAAGAAGTTATCAAACTCCTTGACTCAGGAATTATCTACCCTATAGCAGATAGCCCATGGGTAAGTCCTATTCATTGTGTACCTAAGAAACGTGGTATCACAGTAGTAACAAATGAAAATGACAAACTTGTCACAACCAGAACTGTCATTGGTTGGCGCGTATGTATTGACTATAGAAAACTGAATGAAGCAACCGCAAAAGATCATTTTCCTCTCCCATTCATGGACCAAATGTTAGAAAGACTAGCGGGAAATGAATATTTCTATTTTCTAGATGAATTTGTCGGTTATTTTCAAATACCAATCGATCAAATGGATTAATAAAAAACAGTGTTTACTTGTCCTTTCAGAACTTATACTTATCGACGTATACCCTTTGGTTTATGTAATGCACCTGCTACTTTTCAAAGGTGTATGATTGCAATTTTTCATGATATGATTGAAGAACCTGTGGAAGTTTTCATGGATGATTTTTCGGTCTTTGGAAATTCTTTCGAAAAATGCCTAGGTAATTTAGATAAAATGCTTCAACGTTGCGAAGATGCAAATCTTGTACTTAATTGGGAAAAATGCCACTTAATGGTCAAAGAAGGAATTGTGCTCGGACATAAAGTGTCAGGAGCAGGACTTGAAGTAGACAAGGAAAAAATTGATGTAATCTCAAAACTGCCACCTCCTACTAATGTGAAAGGCATTAGAAGCTTTCTAGGACCACTGGTACAAAAAGTTGTATTGGTCACGCCAAAAATGTGTGACGATATGCATATAGTCACACACGTTTTTTTTGTTGTGTGTCACCATAGGTCCCGTGTAGGATCGTGTTTTGTGTTGAATATTGTGATTCGGGAGGTCGAGTAATATGAAAGTAAATGAACTCCATGGTTAGAGAGAGAGAGTAAAGAGTAAAGGGAAACTTGTGTTTATTGATAAGAAAGATGAAAGGAAAATACAAACAAAGTCTCACCCTCCTAGTGAAGTCTAGGAGGGCTTATATAGCCTAACACAAACTAACTATTACAATATTACGATTCAATTCCTTGTGTTTTGGCTAAATGAGATAACTAATGTAATCCCGTAAATGTCATTCCATTTACGTGTTGGGATTATAAACTTTGATCCCAACAATCTTCCCCCAATGGGGCGACATAAGGGATTACTTTCAACATTTCCTACAAGGACAAATAAGAATAAAGAAAGGTCTTCATAAGCTCTTCAAATTGCTGAGGATGGCGACAGTTGACGCTCTTTGTCTTCATCTTGTACCTCGGCTTGAGAACTTTTTTCTTCACTTGTAGGCAAATGATGTAATATGCATGAAATGGATTAACTTCCCCCCAATTCATGCTGCATGTCTTTAGCAGCTTCTTCGTACACTTCTTTTTGGCGAAGTTTCTTAATCAGCTTCCCCCCAAACTGACAACCGTCTTCAGCAGATTCGAAACATTGATGTAGTAAACAAGTCTTCTAACTTTTGAAGTTTTGAGTACGCAGCGGAATTTGTAGATGACACAGTAAACCACACCAAGCAAATCTGACTAGTTACTTAATCACGGTTATGCTCAATGCAGAAGCTCCGTTCGGGGGTAACATGCGAGAAATCAGCAAGATCTTCTCACATATGTAGGCTACTTCACACTTCACAACCCGCAAGAGTTGAAACGATTACACCAAAATCACATAACTGAACCACTGATCATCTCTGCAGACGTCTCTCCGGTGGTAATAAAATTGTAAGCTCGATCACGTGAGTCTATTATGGGTCCTTGATGTGCACATTTCTTCCCCCTAAATGCAGATCCTCGTGGAAAATGAGTGTTTTCGCAAAGAAGTCAAGAAAAGTCAAAGAAAGCAAAGAACACCCACTCTCTCTTCCCCCACGATGTCTTCGCGGAATCGGAAGCATACACACTATGTTTACGATGGAAACGGAGGCAGTGTAACCCCATGTGTCTAATTAACCAAATATGTGTGAAGTATCATTAATAGCCCGTGAGAATCAACTGCTGATAAACAACTCTACTCTTTTATACTCCTCTCAACTAACAGTTTACCGTCCCCATTATCATTCTGTCGGCTCTTTGTAGTGACCACTGATGGAGAAAACTCAATATGACGAACTTGAGACTGAAGTAAAATAACCCGAACTTGTGACTTAAACTTGCACTATTGTCTGACTAAGAACCAATACTGAGAATTTCAATAATGGTAGGAAATCATATACCCATCCAACCATCCTTAATTGTATATGAACTTCTCTCGAATTATCCACATCTTTTGGTGACACTTGAGTACTACAACGTAACTCCTTTAAAGTGATAGCTATACACTGTGAGCACAACAACGTAACTCCTTACATCAGGTATAACTAGACAACTCAAGTCTTTGTCATTCGTACGGATAAAAGCTCGAACAAGGATCTCGAAGAATCATGCATCCAACCAACCCCGATATCTTCAAGATACTAAGTACACGCATCCGTGATATTCCACTTCAACTTCAAATAAGTTATACTGAATTAATGCCGTAGACACATCTTGCGGTTAAATGCCCAAAACTAGCCTTTTGACGGTTAAAGTGAATTTGATAATGGTTCCCAATCTTGTCAAAAATGTATCCCCGTGAAAATAATAATCCAAAATACCACACTTCTTGTCAAATATTATACCAAAATAATGCACTCAATGTATTAACAAATACATTTGATACTAAATTTTCAGCCCAAATTTTTGATATAAATCAATTCATAACTTCCAAAAAAAATCGGATAGACAATAAAATTAACAGATCACATCTAAACCAATGTTATCCAGCCCAAATAATAAAAAATCGTTCGGCCCATTGATAAATGACTTTTATGAGCCCATCCAACAACCAAACACCCTACGTTTTAGTGTTTATATACACACAATCCCTAATTAGTCAATCATTTGCAACCCTAAAAACATTTTCATCCGCCCCCATTCTTAGTCTATCACCAAATACTCTCACTAAACCCAGTCAACCATCAATCAACTCACAAAAAAAACTTATCTCATCTCAGACCTTCGATCATCATAACATGTAACCCATGATTAATAATCAAACACAAATCTCTATTGTTTATTTCTACAAGAGAAACAAAGCAACAAGCACCATTCATTCTTGCTTTTGCTCGAAAACAGATACGTCTACAAGATCCTTAAGTGGGTCTCGGGTGGGTATTGTTATATTTTCTGTTTGTATGCCTTTGAACAAAACAAAGAAGATTCATAACAGCTATGTTATGGAACTCTCTTTATGTTCGGATATAAATGAAGCTTGGCTTCAACAAAGATCTGTGATGATTTGTTTTTTTTTTTCGTGTGTATGACCCTCAATGGTCTTGATTTATCTTTGAATAACACGAATGAATGAGCTGAGATTTACAATTGATTTTCTTTCATTTCGAGTCTTGATTGAAGATTAGTAGTAAATTGTTGTTGTAGTCGTGAGAAAGTGATGGGATTTGTTATGATTTAGTAGGCTGTTTTGTGTTGCTCGATCTGTTTTTCTTCTTATTTTTTATTTATTTATTTTTTACTTTTGACCCGTTTACGCATAACATTATGCGTAGACATGTAGAAATCTTTCGCGTAGAAATCTTACGCGTAGACGTGCCTTACGCGTAAGCATAATCTTTTGCGTAGAACCCATCTTTTGCGTAAGTATTACGCGTAAGACTGGGGTTTTACGCTTAAGATGAACCTTACGCATAACTTGTCCAAGTTATGCGTAGAAAATTGAAGTATCGCGTAGGAACAGGGTTTTTGGCATAACTTTTCGCGTAGACAGTTTTTCGGCGTCTTTTTCCGTTCAGATTCCGACCATATTTTCCGGCTGCATTTTCAGACCAATATTTTGTGACCTGTTTTTGAGAAAAATGATATGACCACTTTTTGCCTTCATTTGACCATAAGTATTTCATGAGAAGTACCAAAACATATCTTGGACATATTCGTGAAACTGTTAAGTTGGACCCAAGAATAAGCACAGTAAACAGTTGTAATAAAATTGTAGGACCACAAGATATCATTTTGACCATTGGGATACATCAAGAAAACTGATAATGTTATAACCAAAAATGTAAAAACCATAAAAATACTTGTTATAAACAGCTCAAAAGATGACAACTTTGACAAGATAACATCATAAGAATCAACCAAAACTAAATAACGAGGCTCTGATGCCACTTGTAGGATCGTGTTTTGTGTTGAATATTGTGATTCGGGAGGTCGAGTAATATGAAAGTAAATGAACTCCATGGTTAGAGAGAGAGAGAGTAAAGAGTAAAGGGAAACTTGTGTTTATTGATAAGAAAGATGAAAGGAAAATACAAACAAAGTCTCACCCTCCTAGTGAAGTCTAGGAGGGCTTATATAGCCTAACACAAACTAACTATAACAATATTACGATTCAAGTCCTTGTGTTTTGGCTAAATGAGATAACTAATGTAATCCCGTAAATGTCGTTCCATTTACGTGTTGGGATTATAAACTTTGATCCCAACATCCCGCCACCGTAGGTGGCATATGGTCACATTGTTGAGTTCGTGGCCTTTTCCATCGAAAAAGAGTGACCAAAACCCAGAATATGTGTGACAAATTAGGCATAAATTTTGTTGGATTAGTCATTATCAGTGACCGTAAACACTTTATAGTCACGCGAATGTTTTTTGAGAGTAACTATTTTTCAACCTTTGGCCACATAAATATATAATATATGTGACATTTGAGATGATATATTCAAGTAAATGTTGTAACACCCCCAAAATACCGCAGCGGAAGACTGTGTCATAGGGGTGCTACTTCATAATACAAAGTACAAGTTATAGAAAACGAACTCTAAATGAGACGTTTTGAAAAGTTACCATTCGATTAATGAATTCAAAGTTACAAACATGAGATTCCAAAGTATGATACATAAATGTATACAAAATGTTGAATGGTAAATGATAAAAGCGTAAGTCTTCAGAGTATGCAGCTTGACTCTAAGTTCCACGCACTAGCTATCGCCTTACTAACCTGAGATAACATGCTAAAGTGTCAACACAATGGTTGGTGAGTTCATAGAGTTTGTCTTAAAACAGTTGAAAAGTCTTTAAAGAATGATCACACAGCAAAGGCATCGTGAATCCACTCAGTTACAAGTCCCGCCATAAGAGACTTGTAACCTGTGTGTTCACAACCCACTGCTAACATATATAGTATGAATAAGACATGTATAAGTTCATCAAGACAATTTAAGCAATTAGAAGCGAGTCTATACTTCATCTCCGAAGACCTCACTTTGGGAGCCAATTCCCAAGGACAACTGGGAGTCAATTCCCAAAGACAACTGGGAGCCACTTCCCAAAGACAACTGGGAGTCAATTCCCAAAGACAACTTCTAGTCAATAAATAGAATAACGCAATTAAGTATAACGCAGTCATGTATGTAAGCAATCAAGTATAACACAGTCAAGTATAGACGTTTTGAGTATTTGTACAAGTAAACAAGTAGTTGAGCATGTATCCCCCCCAATAGTTAAAACAAGTACGAAAAGAGTAGGGGCTATGACTCACCTTAAGTCTATGTAATGAGAAATGAAAGTGGTAGTCGAATCGCGAAAGTCTCTAAGAGCAGCCTATAATAGAACGTTGCGACTTAGGTTTGGAGTAACGTCTAAGAATACGAAGAATTGCCCATATATGTCTTGCATAATGTTCATGATGTAGTACTTAGTATATAGTGTAAGTCGTTGAATATAAGTCGTCTATGAAATATGTATAGGTTGTAAATCTCTTACTACCGTTCGGGCCGACATAATTCAGAAGTCATGGAGTAAACGTTCGAGGAGCCAGGACACTTTAACTCGTAAATCCACAACTCGTCTCGACGGCTTACTCAATGAACTCCTCACATGAGGCTCCCTACTATTGTAGTATTTGATAACATATATATATATATATAAGCTTTGATCTTTAATAGTTATATGGTCTTTAGCCGTGGCTTTGCCGTGAACTTGGTCATTGTTACCATGGTCTTGAGACTCAACCTTGGCTTTAGCCATGGTTGTGGTCTTGGCTTTAGGTCATTAGACCTCTTGGTCTCATCTAAATATAATCATTATATAGTAACTTTGGTCTAAAAATGGGCTGTTAAGAATTTGAAGAAATTTATCACTCAGAAAGCATTTTCAGGTCTCGAGCTTCTTTGTTCCTGAACGAAAACGTCGTTCCGGACAACTTTTGTGTTTTAACTTTTTGATGAATCGGACCAGAAGTGGGACTTTCAAAATCATAATTTGATCAGAATGCTATTTAGGCAGATTTGCCGTTTTGGTTTCGCTAACTTCAAATGGTCATAACTTTTGACTCGTGTACTCGTTTTGGGTGATTCAAATTGCTATGTTTTCCTTGTTAAGTCCTCTTTAACAATAAGTAAGTGTCAAATATCAAAGTTATACTATTGTGGTCGTGGTTTTCCATAAAAATCACTAGTTTGCTTGTTTGCTTGTCATAAGTTAACATATGTATACCAATACTTGTTTTATCCATTTTTAAACATCATGAACACAATACAAAGACCATATATAGCATGAAAGAAACATAATAAGCATGAAATGATATTGAGCAAGAAAGTGTATAAGGGTTTGCTTACAACTTTTGGCTTTCTAAAGAAAGGTAAGTAACTAGTAAGGTACGGACTTTGTTAGACTTAAGCTTCACCCTTTGCAATCTATGATAAGCCGAGGTCATTTGAAGATTATAACGAAGCCTTCTTGAAGTCCAAAGCTATTTGAAGATTATAACGACGTCTTTTTGGAGACTTTAAAGTTATAACAACTTTTCTTAGAAAATTTCCAAGATTGAAGATCAAACACTAGTTTTCTTTCAAAAACTAGTTAACTTTCTTACAAAATATAAGAAAAGTGCCTTAGGTTTTAGGACTTGAAGGTTATAAGAAGGTGTGGTGCAAGTTTTATATGTGTTTTAGCTTGGTATTTATAGGGTAGGAAAAATAGTTAACCATATATTGGGTTAGAATTTAACCATGGTTAGTTTAAGACACTTGTAATGATCTAAAGAATCAATGGTCAAGATTTAACCACACATGGTGACTCCACCACCCCTAAGTCGGTTCAAGGAGGATAAGGGTGACTAGATGAGTAGTCATGGTCTTTGGATGGTAATATCCTAAGTATGTAGCTAGTTTTGACTCCGTAAATCGCTAACCGTAAGTTTTTAGGCCACGAAACGTAAAACCGGGTATCCTAAAAATATGAAACTTGAAAGTATGGTCAAACATGTCAATATAGTCCATAATAAAATATAAAATGAGTGGTAGGTTCTATCGGGTGCGAAAACCCTGCTAAAAACTGGAAACACGGGTCTAAAACGCGCAATTCGCGTAAAACGCTGAACTGAAAAACGTAAAATTCCGAAACTTTTGGAATTGTCATAAAATGAAAGAAAATCATATTTCTATTGTTTATAATGTTTTATGGACATATCGGGATGCTAGAAGGACGTTTAAACCTAAAAGTAAATCTCGGACACGGCTTTGTGATTTTTGCAGAAATGATCCGACGAGCGTCAAACTCTCGGATTATCGTTAAAATAGTTTAACTTACGAGAATATGAAATAAAAATTTCTGAGATGAATAGTAAAAAGTGAATAGTGAAATTTTCGGGAATAAAAGTTAACCTGAAATTGCGAATTGTTACAGTCTCTACCCCTTAAGGAGAACTTCGCCCCGAAGTTCTGTTGATGTTAACTACTTACGATGTGTCTAAGAGAATTCGGGATCTCTAATATAGTGGTGTTCACTCTGATTCGTCTAAGATTCTGGTTAAGGAGTTGTATCGGCTACAATTAAGCCCACTTATTTATAACACATTACTTACATAAAGAAGCGTCCAAATTTATGTAAGTAAGGGATCATAAACTCATGGTTCGGTGATTTACAATTTCTTTATTTAACTGAAGAGGCGTCCCAATCCATTTAAATAAAGAGATTCTAAAACATCCTACTTAAGAATTTCCGACACAAAATCCGCCTTCTGAGGCAGATGGTAAGATAATCCAGTCATCAAATCCCTAAAGCTAAGCAATAATATTATTTAACTCAAATCTTGTGTCTAATCAAACAAGAACTGTCACAAGATCAAGTTAACTAATTAGTTATTACTGAGCTCTATGTTTTTAATGACTCGACGAATCTCTGGGGCTCCTTATAATACTAAAGTCACATCATCTAACAGCGTGGAACTAAGCAAACCTCTAACCAAAAAGCATAAGTGTATGTATTGTGTGAAAGTCAAATAAAGAGGAAGGTCCCAACGTATATAGCAGTTATAGTCTAGGCACTAAATGCAACCTAGTTCTCTATAACCAAGGCTCTGATACCAATCTGTAACACCCCCAAAATACCGCAGCGGAAGACTGTGTCATAGGGGTGCTACTTCATAATACAAAGTACAAGTTATAGAAAACGAACTCTAAATGAGACGTTTTGAAAAGTTACCATTCGATTAATGAATTCAAAGTTACAAACATGAGATTCCAAAGTATGATACATAAATGTATACAAAATGTTGAATGGTAAATGATAAAAGCGTAAGTCTTCAGAGTATGCAGCTTGACTCTAAGTTCCACGCACTAGCTATCGCCTTACTAACCTGAGATAACATGCTAAAGTGTCAACACAATGGTTGGTGAGTTCATAGAGTTTGTCTTAAAACAGTTGAAAAGTCTTTAAAGAATGATCACACAGCAAAGGCATCGTGAATCCACTCAGTTACAAGTCCCGCCATAAGAGACTTGTAACCTGTGTGTTCACAACCCACTGCTAACATATATAGTATGAATAAGACATGTATAAGTTCATCAAGACAATTTAAGCAATTAGAAGCGAGTCTATACTTCATCTCCGAAGACCTCACTTTGGGAGCCAATTCCCAAGGACAACTGGGAGTCAATTCCCAAAGACAACTGGGAGCCACTTCCCAAAGACAACTGGGAGTCAATTCCCAAAGACAACTTCTAGTCAATAAATAGAATAACGCAATTAAGTATAACGCAGTCATGTATGTAAGCAATCAAGTATAACACAGTCAAGTATAGACGTTTTGAGTATTTGTACAAGTAAACAAGTAGTTGAGCATGTATCCCCCCCAATAGTTAAAACAAGTACGAAAAGAGTAGGGGCTATGACTCACCTTAAGTCTATGTAATGAGAAATGAAAGTGGTAGTCGAATCGCGAAAGTCTCTAAGAGCAGCCTATAATAGAACGTTGCGACTTAGGTTTGGAGTAACGTCTAAGAATACGAAGAATTGCCCATATATGTCTTGCATAATGTTCATGATGTAGTACTTAGTATATAGTGTAAGTCGTTGAATATAAGTCGTCTATGAAATATGTATAGGTTGTAAATCTCTTACTACCGTTCGGGCCGACATAATTCAGAAGTCATGGAGTAAACGTTCGAGGAGCCAGGACACTTTAACTCGTAAATCCACAACTCGTCTCGACGGCTTACTCAATGAACTCCTCACATGAGGCTCCCTACTATTGTAGTATTTGATAACATATATATATATATAAGCTTTGATCTTTAATAGTTATATGGTCTTTAGCCGTGGCTTTGCCGTGAACTTGGTCATTGTTACCATGGTCTTGAGACTCAACCTTGGCTTTAGCCATGGTTGTGGTCTTGGCTTTAGGTCATTAGACCTCTTGGTCTCATCTAAATATAATCATTATATAGTAACTTTGGTCTAAAAATGGGCTGTTAAGAATTTGAAGAAATTTATCACTCAGAAAGCATTTTCAGGTCTCGAGCTTCTTTGTTCCTGAACGAAAACGTCGTTCCGGACAACTTTTGTGTTTTAACTTTTTGATGAATCGGACCAGAAGTGGGACTTTCAAAATCATAATTTGATCAGAATGCTATTTAGGCAGATTTGCCGTTTTGGTTTCGCTAACTTCAAATGGTCATAACTTTTGACTCGTGTACTCGTTTTGGGTGATTCAAATTGCTATGTTTTCCTTGTTAAGTCCTCTTTAACAATAAGTAAGTGTCAAATATCAAAGTTATACTATTGTGGTCGTGGTTTTCCATAAAAATCACTAGTTTGCTTGTTTGCTTGTCATAAGTTAACATATGTATACCAATACTTGTTTTATCCATTTTTAAACATCATGAACACAATACAAAGACCATATATAGCATGAAAGAAACATAATAAGCATGAAATGATATTGAGCAAGAAAGTGTATAAGGGTTTGCTTACAACTTTTGGCTTTCTAAAGAAAGGTAAGTAACTAGTAAGGTACGGACTTTGTTAGACTTAAGCTTCACCCTTTGCAATCTATGATAAGCCGAGGTCATTTGAAGATTATAACGAAGCCTTCTTGAAGTCCAAAGCTATTTGAAGATTATAACGACGTCTTTTTGGAGACTTTAAAGTTATAACAACTTTTCTTAGAAAATTTCCAAGATTGAAGATCAAACACTAGTTTTCTTTCAAAAACTAGTTAACTTTCTTACAAAATATAAGAAAAGTGCCTTAGGTTTTAGGACTTGAAGGTTATAAGAAGGTGTGGTGCAAGTTTTATATGTGTTTTAGCTTGGTATTTATAGGGTAGGAAAAATAGTTAACCATATATTGGGTTAGAATTTAACCATGGTTAGTTTAAGACACTTGTAATGATCTAAAGAATCAATGGTCAAGATTTAACCACACATGGTGACTCCACCACCCCTAAGTCGGTTCAAGGAGGATAAGGGTGACTAGATGAGTAGTCATGGTCTTTGGATGGTAATATCCTAAGTATGTAGCTAGTTTTGACTCCGTAAATCGCTAACCGTAAGTTTTTAGGCCACGAAACGTAAAACCGGGTATCCTAAAAATATGAAACTTGAAAGTATGGTCAAACATGTCAATATAGTCCATAATAAAATATAAAATGAGTGGTAGGTTCTATCGGGTGCGAAAACCCTGCTAAAAACTGGAAACACGGGTCTAAAACGCGCAATTCGCGTAAAACGCTGAACTGAAAAACGTAAAATTCCGAAACTTTTGGAATTGTCATAAAATGAAAGAAAATCATATTTCTATTGTTTATAATGTTTTATGGACATATCGGGATGCTAGAAGGACGTTTAAACCTAAAAGTAAATCTCGGACACGGCTTTGTGATTTTTGCAGAAATGATCCGACGAGCGTCAAACTCTCGGATTATCGTTAAAATAGTTTAACTTATGAGAATATGAAATAAAAATTTCTGAGATGAATAGTAAAAAGTGAATAGTAAAAAGTGAATAGTGAAATTTTCGGGAATAAAAGTTAACCTGAAATTGCGAATTGTTACAGTCTCTACCCCTTAAGGAGAACTTCGCCCCGAAGTTCTGTTGATGTTAACTACTTACGATGTGTCTAAGAGAATTCGGGATCTCTAATATAGTGGTGTTCACTCTGATTCGTCTAAGATTCTGGTTAAGGAGTTGTATCGGCTACAATTAAGCCCACTTATTTATAACACATTACTTACATAAAGAAGCGTCCAAATTTATGTAAGTAAGGGATCATAAACTCATGGTTCGGTGATTTACAATTTCTTTATTTAACTGAAGAGGCGTCCCAATCCATTTAAATAAAGAGATTCTAAAACATCCTACTTAAGAATTTCCGACACAAAATCCGCCTTCTGAGGCAGATGGTAAGATAATCCAGTCATCAAATCCCTAAAGCTAAGCAATAATATTATTTAACTCAAATCTTGTGTCTAATCAAACAAGAACTGTCACAAGATCAAGTTAACTAATTAGTTATTACTGAGCTCTATGTTTTTAATGACTCGACGAATCTCTGGGGCTCCTTATAATACTAAAGTCACATCATCTAACAGCGTGGAACTAAGCAAACCTCTAACCAAAAAGCATAAGTGTATGTATTGTGTGAAAGTCAAATAAAGAGGAAGGTCCCAACGTATATAGCAGTTATAGTCTAGGCACTAAATGCAACCTAGTTCTCTATAACCAAGGCTCTGATACCAATCTGTAACACCCCCAAAATACCGCAGCGGAAGACTGTGTCATAGGGGTGCTACTTCATAATACAAAGTACAAGTTATAGAAAACGAACTCTAAATGAGACGTTTTGAAAAGTTACCATTCGATTAATGAATTCAAAGTTACAAACATGAGATTCCAAAGTATGATACATAAATGTATACAAAATGTTGAATGGTAAATGATAAAAGCGTAAGTCTTCAGAGTATGCAGCTTGACTCTAAGTTCCACGCACTAGCTATCGCCTTACTAACCTGAGATAACATGCTAAAGTGTCAACACAATGGTTGGTGAGTTCATAGAGTTTGTCTTAAAACAGTTGAAAAGTCTTTAAAGAATGATCACACAGCAAAGGCATCGTGAATCCACTCAGTTACAAGTCCCGCCATAAGAGACTTGTAACCTGTGTGTTCACAACCCACTGCTAACATATATAGTATGAATAAGACATGTATAAGTTCATCAAGACAATTTAAGCAATTAGAAGCGAGTCTATACTTCATCTCCGAAGACCTCACTTTGGGAGCCAATTCCCAAGGACAACTGGGAGTCAATTCCCAAAGACAACTGGGAGCCACTTCCCAAAGACAACTGGGAGTCAATTCCCAAAGACAACTTCTAGTCAATAAATAGAATAACGCAATTAAGTATAACGCAGTCATGTATGTAAGCAATCAAGTATAACACAGTCAAGTATAGACGTTTTGAGTATTTGTACAAGTAAACAAGTAGTTGAGCATGTATCCCCCCCAATAGTTAAAACAAGTACGAAAAGAGTAGGGGCTATGACTCACCTTAAGTCTATGTAATGAGAAATGAAAGTGGTAGTCGAATCGCGAAAGTCTCTAAGAGCAGCCTATAATAGAACGTTGCGACTTAGGTTTGGAGTAACGTCTAAGAATACGAAGAATTGCCCATATATGTCTTGCATAATGTTCATGATGTAGTACTTAGTATATAGTGTAAGTCGTTGAATATAAGTCGTCTATGAAATATGTATAGGTTGTAAATCTCTTACTACCGTTCGGGCCGACATAATTCAGAAGTCATGGAGTAAACGTTCGAGGAGCCAGGACACTTTAACTCGTAAATCCACAACTCGTCTCGACGGCTTACTCAATGAACTCCTCACATGAGGCTCCCTACTATTGTAGTATTTGATAACATATATATATATATATATATAAGCTTTGATCTTTAATAGTTATATGGTCTTTAGCCGTGGCTTTGCCGTGAACTTGGTCATTGTTACCATGGTCTTGAGACTCAACCTTGGCTTTAGCCATGGTTGTGGTCTTGGCTTTAGGTCATTAGACCTCTTGGTCTCATCTAAATATAATCATTATATAGTAACTTTGGTCTAAAAATGGGCTGTTAAGAATTTGAAGAAATTTATCACTCAGAAAGCATTTTCAGGTCTCGAGCTTCTTTGTTCCTGAACGAAAACGTCGTTCCGGACAACTTTTGTGTTTTAACTTTTTGATGAATCGGACCAGAAGTGGGACTTTCAAAATCATAATTTGATCAGAATGCTATTTAGGCAGATTTGCCGTTTTGGTTTCGCTAACTTCAAATGGTCATAACTTTTGACTCGTGTACTCGTTTTGGGTGATTCAAATTGCTATGTTTTCCTTGTTAAGTCCTCTTTAACAATAAGTAAGTGTCAAATATCAAAGTTATACTATTGTGGTCGTGGTTTTCCATAAAAATCACTAGTTTGCTTGTTTGCTTGTCATAAGTTAACATATGTATACCAATACTTGTTTTATCCATTTTTAAACATCATGAACACAATACAAAGACCATATATAGCATGAAAGAAACATAATAAGCATGAAATGATATTGAGCAAGAAAGTGTATAAGGGTTTGCTTACAACTTTTGGCTTTCTAAAGAAAGGTAAGTAACTAGTAAGGTACGGACTTTGTTAGACTTAAGCTTCACCCTTTGCAATCTATGATAAGCCGAGGTCATTTGAAGATTATAACGAAGCCTTCTTGAAGTCCAAAGCTATTTGAAGATTATAACGACGTCTTTTTGGAGACTTTAAAGTTATAACAACTTTTCTTAGAAAATTTCCAAGATTGAAGATCAAACACTAGTTTTCTTTCAAAAACTAGTTAACTTTCTTACAAAATATAAGAAAAGTGCCTTAGGTTTTAGGACTTGAAGGTTATAAGAAGGTGTGGTGCAAGTTTTATATGTGTTTTAGCTTGGTATTTATAGGGTAGGAAAAATAGTTAACCATATATTGGGTTAGAATTTAACCATGGTTAGTTTAAGACACTTGTAATGATCTAAAGAATCAATGGTCAAGATTTAACCACACATGGTGACTCCACCACCCCTAAGTCGGTTCAAGGAGGATAAGGGTGACTAGATGAGTAGTCATGGTCTTTGGATGGTAATATCCTAAGTATGTAGCTAGTTTTGACTCCGTAAATCGCTAACCGTAAGTTTTTAGGCCACGAAACGTAAAACCGGGTATCCTAAAAATATGAAACTTGAAAGTATGGTCAAACATGTCAATATAGTCCATAATAAAATATAAAATGAGTGGTAGGTTCTATCGGGTGCGAAAACCCTGCTAAAAACTGGAAACACGGGTCTAAAACGCGCAATTCGCGTAAAACGCTGAACTGAAAAACGTAAAATTCCGAAACTTTTGGAATTGTCATAAAATGAAAGAAAATCATATTTCTATTGTTTATAATGTTTTATGGACATATCGGGATGCTAGAAGGACGTTTAAACCTAAAAGTAAATCTCGGACACGGCTTTGTGATTTTTGCAGAAATGATCCGACGAGCGTCAAACTCTCGGATTATCGTTAAAATAGTTTAACTTACGAGAATATGAAATAAAAATTTCTGAGATGAATAGTAAAAAGTGAATAGTAAAAAGTGAATAGTGAAATTTTCGGGAATAAAAGTTAACCTGAAATTGCGAATTGTTACAGTCTCTACCCCTTAAGGAGAACTTCGCCCCGAAGTTCTGTTGATGTTAACTACTTACGATGTGTCTAAGAGAATTCGGGATCTCTAATATAGTGGTGTTCACTCTGATTCGTCTAAGATTCTGGTTAAGGAGTTGTATCGGCTACAATTAAGCCCACTTATTTATAACACATTACTTACATAAAGAAGCGTCCAAATTTATGTAAGTAAGGGATCATAAACTCATGGTTCGGTGATTTACAATTTCTTTATTTAACTGAAGAGGCGTCCCAATCCATTTAAATAAAGAGATTCTAAAACATCCTACTTAAGAATTTCCGACACAAAATCCGCCTTCTGAGGCAGATGGTAAGATAATCCAGTCATCAAATCCCTAAAGCTAAGCAATAATATTATTTAACTCAAATCTTGTGTCTAATCAAACAAGAACTGTCACAAGATCAAGTTAACTAATTAGTTATTACTGAGCTCTATGTTTTTAATGACTCGACGAATCTCTGGGGCTCCTTATAATACTAAAGTCACATCATCTAACAGCGTGGAACTAAGCAAACCTCTAACCAAAAAGCATAAGTGTATGTATTGTGTGAAAGTCAAATAAAGAGGAAGGTCCCAACGTTCTATTATAGGCTGGAAAACAAAATGATGATTTGGAAAAGAAACTAGCTAAAAATAATGAAGCTAAAATGGTAATTTATAATGCGTTACCACGTAAAGAATATGAAAGAATTTTTTGTGTAAAACCGCCAAAGAAATTTGGGAATCACTACTTATTACTCACCAAGGTAATAGTCAAGTCAAAGATAATAAAATAGATCTTCTTGTACAACAATATGAACAATTTACGATTCCGGAAGAGGAATCAATTGATAATGCTTTTGCTAAATTTAACACTATTATCACAAGTTTAAAAGCACTTGATGAGACATTTTCTAGTAAAAATTGTGTTAGGAAATTTCTTAGGGCATTGCATCCAAAATGGCAAGCTAAGGTCACGGCAATTGAAGAATCAAAGAATTTGATGACGTTATCACTTGATGAACTTATTGGCAACTTGAAGGTCCATGAAGAAATTATAAGAAGAGATTCGAAAACGGTCAAAGTCAAGAAAGAACAAACCAAATCCATTGCTCTAAAAGCCGAAAAGGAACCTAGTGACGATGATGACTCGAGTGACGAGAGTGAAGACGAAGAATATGCAATGGCCGTAAGAGAATTCAAGAAATTCTTCAAGAGACGAGGAAGATTCACTAGATCACCACGAGACGAAAGAAAACCGTTCCAAAGAAATAGAAGTGATAACTACGGGAAAAGAAAGTGCTTTAGATGTGGAAATCCAAATCATCTCATTGGTGAATGTCTAAAGCCGCCTGGTTATGAAAATAAAGGCGCCTTTGTTAGCGGAACATGGAGTGATAGTGACAAAGAAGAAGTGGAAAAACCAAGAGACGAAAAATGTTTTGTGGCAAAAGCAACCGACGAAATATGTTTAGGAATTGACTTGGAGCTTGACGAATGGATCAAGGATAGCGGATGTTCGAGGCACATGACGTGGAACCGCAAGCTATTTTCTACGTATAAGGCATACAATGGAGGTAACGTTATTTTCGGTAGTGACTTGCGTGGAAAAATCGTTGGCAAAGGTACGATTTCTCAAGACTCACTTACTATTGAAAATGTTGAGCATGTAGATAATTTAACATATAACTTGCTTAGTATAGGCCAAATATGCGATAATAAATGTAGAGTTACCTTTACCGAAGAGGATAGCGAAATAGTTAAGAATGGAAAGATTATAGGTAGAGGAATTAGGAAAGGAGGCATATATGTTACGAAACTAGGAAACAAACCTGAGGATAAGATATGCCTAACGACCCTAGATGAAAACTCCACATTGTGGCATAGGAGATTAGGACATGCAAACATGCAACAAATACAATCTTTGGCCTCCAAAGAACTAGTTAGAAACTTGCCTAATCTAAAATATGACAAGCATTTTTGTGATGCATGTAAAATTGGAAAACAAGTTCATGCTAGTCACAAAGCTAAGAATATAGTATCCACTACTAGGTGCCAAGAATTATTACATATGGATCTTTTTGGTCCATCTGCTGTGCGGAGCTATGAAGGAAACAAGTATACCTTAGTAATAGTAGATGACTATTCACGATACACGTGGACTAGGTTTTTAAGTGACAAGACCCAAGCCTTTAAAAAATTCGAAATATTTAGTAAAATGATTCAAAATAAATTAGGATGCACAATAGTAGCCATTAGGACGGACCATGGTAGGGAATTTGACAACGAAGTACAATTCGGAAAATTTTGTGATTTAAATGGAATATCTCACAATTTCTCTGCTCCTCGTACTCCTCAATCAAATGGCGTAGTAGAAAGAAAAAATAGGTCACTACAAGAAATGAGTAGAACAATGTTAAATGAACAATCCATCCCACAAAAATTTTGGTGTCACGCTGTAGATACATCAACATATATTATTAATAGGGTATCAATTAGGAGAATTCTAGAAAAAACTCCTTATGAGTTACTAAGAGGTAGAAAACCAAACTTGAGCTACTTTAGGGTATTTGGAAGTAAATGTTATATTCTAAACACTAAGGATTACCTCACTAAGTTTGATCCAAAATCATATGAAGGAATATTTTTAGGGTACTCACAAATAGTAAAGCATATATAATACTTAACAAACACTCTATGAAAGTAGAAGAATCACTAAATGTAACATTTGATGAAACACCACCACCTCCTAAAACATTACCTTTAGAAGATGATGACTTAGTCGAAGATGAAGCTATTGAGGTTAGTAAAACAAAACCCATAGGAAATGATAATGAAGACATTGACTTAGGAAATAACGAAATTGTAAATATTAAAGAATCTAGATCACATCCATTAGATAATATAATAGGACATCTTAACCAAAGAAACCTTAGGTCACAAGCCCAAGATAAAAATAACTTCTTTTGTTTCCTCTCAGCAATAGAACCTAATAATATTAATGAGGCTTTAAAAGATGAAAGTTGGGTTATAGCTATGCAAGAAGAATTAAATCAATTTAAGGCAAATGATGTTTGAGAATTAGTCCCAAATCCAATGAATATGACCATCATAGGAACTAAATGGGTATATAGGAATAAATTAGATGAAAATGGAGTAGTTACTAGGAATAAAGCAAGGTTAGTTGCCCAAGGTTATAATCAACAAGAAGGAATTGATTATGACGAAACTTATGCCCCCGTAGCTAGACTAGAATCTATTAGGATATTACTTGCCTATGCATGCGCCCTAGATTTTAAGTTATTCCAACTGGACGTGAAAAGTGCATTCCTTAACGGTTTTATCAATGAGGAGGTTTATGTGGCACAACCTCCAGGATTCATTGACTTCGCAAAACCTGATTATGTTTATAAGTTAAAGAAAGCTTTGTATGGACTCAAACAAGCTTCTAAAGCTTGGTATGATCGATTAAAAGCTTTCCTTATTAAACATGATTATTCCATGGGAATGGTAGATATATAACACTCTTTTCACTAAAAAGAAATACCCAAATCTCATCATTGTTCAAATATATGTTGATGACATTATATTTGTATTGACTTGTCAAGACATGTGTTATGAATTTGCCAAAATCATGCATGATGAGTTTGAGATGAGTATCATGGGTGAACTAAACTTCTTCCTAGGATTACAAATAAAACAATTAGAAGATGGAATATTCTTTAACCAATCTAAGTACATTAAGGAAATGCTTCAGAAATTTGGCCTAGAAGACTCAAAACCCATGAAAACTCCCATGTCTACGGAAGTGAAACTCACAAAGGATAATGAAGGTGAGTCCATAGATAACACCAAGTATAGATGAATGATAGGTAGTTTACTATACTTGACGGCAAGTAGACCCGATATCATGTTTAGTGTCTTCCTTTGTGCCCGTTTTCAAGAGGATCCCAAAACTTCTCACCTAGAAGCGGTTAGGCGTATCTTCTGATACATTAAAGGCACTATACACTTAGGATTATGGTATCCTAAGGTATCCGGCATAGAAACCATCGTCTATGCGGATTCGGATCATGCGGGAGACTACGTAGATAGAAAAAGCACTAGCGGTATTTGCACGTTTATGGGATGTTGTTTAACATCTTGGTTTTCGAAAAAGCAAACCATTCTTGCTATTTCTACCACCGAAGCCGAATATGTAAGCGCTGGAAAGGCATGTCAACAAGCACTATGGATGAAACAAGCTCTCATAGACTATGGCATTAGGTTAGAAAATGTTCCCATTATGTGCGATAACAAAGGTGCGATAGATTTAAGTAAAAATCCGGTGCAACACTCTAGGATTAAACACATAGAAATATGCCACCACTTCCTTAGGGATAATGTACAAAAAGGAAACATATCCATAGAAAAGGTTGCATCGGAAGATAACATTGCGGATATATTCACTAAACCCCTTAAGCGTGAATTATTCAATCACTTGCGTTTAGGATTAGGAATGATGGAACAAGTTGACTAAATTCTATTGCATTTAGACAAACTTTTTCTCTTGCATAAAATTTACTTTGCTTCCACTTCTCCATTTCTGAGTCTAGGAATATATTTCGCACAAAATTAGAGATTGGGAAACCTCATTTTCATTGCATATACTCTCTTGTAAAACCCAATTAAAGTTTCTTAAAAACTATTCTCATATCTAGGAATTACATGAACATCATTTTCCTTGCATTATTGACAAATGCTATTTTTTTAAATCATGCATAAACTCTCACATTAATTGTCAACATATATAATCTAATATATATCATTGACATTCATGAATCAAGCGAAAATCGAATCAAGGAGATTTTGGATTGTTTCTTAGGAAAATTATTTTTCTTTGCATTTAGGAGTCGAAACAATCACAACTCCACATTTGTTGCGTATAGGCACACACTAGGACAAAATCACTCATTATGCTGTCATTTTGTTTCATCACTAGTTTTTGACTCACTAGCTACCTTTGCCTTTGATCTAAGATAGTTTCCCTAGGAAGATTGAGTGCCCTTGCCTTTGCTTGTCTCCTCTAGCTTATTATTAATTGCTTGTTTGCTCTTTTAAGTGTTTTTGCATGCATGCTATATCATGATTAGATTAGATGCTAATTGCCTCAAGGAATTGAACTTGCTTGAATCTAAATCCATAAACACAACCTTTCTGCAAATTTTCTGCCAAAAACCCAATTCTGGCAATCTGGAAATCACCAGATGGGCAGCCCCATTAATTATGTAAGGCGGGCCCCTTAATAATTAAGGGGACCGCCCCCTAATTAAGGGGACCGGCCATCTGATGGTCGGGTTTACAGAATCTTTTCTGCTTTTTAGCCCATTTCAACCTACATTTCCCAATTTTCACCAACATATTTTGTCCTAATCTCCCAAAAAAACTTTATCTATCCATAAACACACAAATCTTACACTATAAATATCCCCAATCTTCAAAACTATCCATTCATCCCATCATGACCTCTCCAAACAAACCAAAACCAAAATCCTCAAGGCTAGCAAGGATGACAGAAAAACCCGTTTGGCACAGAAAAATCCCTCGAAACAAATCCATCATAACCAATGAAGTTGGAAATCAATCAACACCTCCAACTACTTACTTCCCAAACTTTACACCAAACCCACAAGGACATTCATTTGATCCTGTTTACAAACCATACAACATTGGCCAAACATCTTCTTTCATGCCAAACTACACATCTCAACCTCCACCCACTTATAATGATCCATACAAGTTTGATCAACCATCAAACTATAATTCCAACTACACAAACCCAATTCATCCATATCAACACAATGATTCTCTCCACATTGCCACGGAAAAGCAAAATTTCCGTGATGAAATAAACCAAATCCATGATCTTAGTGATCTCCTTGCTATGCATCTTGCACAACGCAACAAAGGGCAACCTCCATCATCTCCCTATGCAAATTGCCTACCCCACTCTCTCAACTTGGATCAAGTTACAAACCACACTCACTTTTGCCCTTGTTGCATCTTCCTTCAGAAATAAATCCTCTACTTGAGTGAAGATATTTCCTGGATTGAATATCTTCTCACTCGTCCTCACCCAATACCACCCTTAACTCGATACAACATAGTGAGATCCACCTCTTCCGCACCATACCCCACTCCATATCCCTCTCCATCAAACAACTAAGCTCTATGCTTATGTTCCCCTCAAGAAAATAAAACACTCAACCATGGGTTGCAAGCAAGTCTAAGTGTTCTCTTCGGCAATATAGGACTATGTTGTTTCTTTTGTTTTATTGTAATCAATATGCTTCAAGCATATTGAATGTTGTAATGATGATCATTTCTATGATTGTCTCTTATATGCTTGAATGAATCTATTTTTATTTGCATAATTGTTGCTTTGCATATCTATGTCTTGTCCTCCTTTCATATTTTTTTGTAGCCATGCTTTCCTTAGCTTGTTTCCTTGGTGCTCTCAAATGAGGGGGAGCATACATCAAGGGGGAGTTTCTACCCGTTTAACTTCTTCTATGAAGCTTACTCGGTTTAACCTTTTTGATTTTACAAAAAGGGGGAGAAGAGAATAATAAACTCTAAAATACTTGTCTAAAAATAAATTTTAGACCTAATGAGTTTAAGGTTTTGTAATAATCAAAAAGGGGGAGATTGTTGACATAAATAATGCCTAAAAACATTATTAACTTATTATCAATATCTCTATGTTTTGATAATTACAAAACATAAACCCATTGATCTAAAATTTATGACGTTAACAAGTATTTAGTGATTAATATTCTCTTTACATCCAAATCACTTAAGGTATGAATAAACAAAGTGTTTATTGTAATCTATGATCAAAGGAAAATTTTTCTAAATCACTAGAACATTTATAAAATGTCATAAACACTTAATATCTTTCCTAAAACAATTTTTGAATTAAAAGAATATGTTTAAATCAATATAAATATATGATTTCAAATTTCCAACCAAAAATGGTAAATTCTATCCAGAAAAACCTTCCCCACAAAAGGTCAAAAAACTTGATGATGCGAATAATGAACCATTTTTACGGGGTCATTTAAGCCCGAAATTGAATTTATTTGATCAAATATTGCCCTAAATCGTTCCTTTTGTGATTTTAGGTACTTTTGGAGTGAATTCTGGAAAAGGAAGCATTTTAGACGTTTTTGAGCATAAAAGTGAAGAAAACTGCAAAGTCTTAATTTTCCTTGCTAGGAACAGTACCTGACGGCGTCAAGAGCATTTTGATGATGCCGTCAAGAGTAAAAGTGGTGACGATCCAGAAGAAACATGACGGCGTCACCCAAGGCCGTCACGTGTTAACTTGTCAAAACTTGCGCGCGGAGTAGCTGATATTGTTTTGGTCATAACTTTTTCATACAAACTCGGATTTAGGTGATTCAAAAGCCCACGCGAAGAGGACGAAGAGATCTACAATTTGGTGAAAAAATGGTCATGACGCCATCAAGAGAAACGGGATGACGCCGTCAATATGGGCCGACAGAAAATTAGCTTATAAATATAACTTCATAACTTCACTTTTTGTAAGCCCTAAACCTTAAGGTCGATTCCTGGGTTTAGGTAGGTGTTTTTCCAACAACTTAGAGGGTTTCAATCACTCCATAAACATCATGTATTGGTTTGATGATTCTATCTCAATTATGTCTTTCATTATTATTGTTGATTGTCCTTCTTTGATTATGTTTTGCTAATTCATCTTGTGTCTACTTATGTTTATGTGAAACTTGTATATAATTGATTAGATCTTATTGATTCCTTGTTGATGTTTGTGTCTATCTTCATCAATTAGGGTGTGACACTTCGATAGATCTAATTGGTTTAGCTTATAATTCTTGATTCCTATTGTCTCTTGTTTGGTTGATTGTATTCAATGTTAGGCTTAAGAAAACTGGCAGACTTCCATAGGGTAACATGCTTGAACGTCTTAAGAAACATGAACCGATGTGTACTAGGTTTTTATGGTTGTAATTAATGCATAAGTGAATTCTAGTGATCCCATGTTGGGAGCTTCTTAGCCAGCTCGACATAGGAGTGAAGTAGGAGCTTATAGAATTAGGGAAGTAAGTACGCCACCCCATGAATGGTATTAAGGAATACAACCCATCAATTAAAACAAGGTGTGACAATTCAATAGGTAGAATTGGATAGCTAGCAAGGAGTAACATATCATAGGTAGACATGCTTCACATCCCTTGTAGAACCTTAGTTTAGTTTTCTTGCACATTAGTTTAATTAGTAGCTTTTCGGTTAGTTGATTAACAACTAATTCCGCCCCTCCTTCCAAAACCCGAGATTTTTACTTGCTTTTCATAAAATATAAAAATTCAAAAAGAATCATCCTTCACCTTTAGACCTAGTTAGATTAATTTCAATCCTAACGACACTATTCCTGAGTTGAACGATCAATCCCTCGGTACTTGTCACTATACTATACTACAAAGATCAGGTACACTGCCTGGTGGGGGTTGTAAGCTTCTCGAGATCCCTCGAGAGGTAAAGCCTGGTGCAATCCCTACGCATCAAGTTTTTGGCGGGGTCATTTAAGCCCGAAATTGAATTTATTTGATCAAATATTGCCCTAAATCGTTCCTTTTGTGATTTTAGGTACTTTTGGAGTGAATTCTGGAAAAGGAAGCATTTTGGACGTTTTTTTAGCATAAAAGTGAAGAAAACGGCAAAGTCTTAATTTTCCTTGCTGGGAACAGTACCTGACGGCGTCAAGAGAATTTTGATGACGCCATCAAGAGTAAAAGTGGTGACGATCCAGAAGAAACGTGACGGCGTCACCCAAGGCCGTCACATGTTAACTTGTCAAAACTTGCGCGCGGAGTAGCTGATATTGTTTTGGTCATAACTTTTGCATACGAACTCGGATTTAGGTGATTCAAAAGCCCACGCGAAGAGGACGAAGAGATCTACAATTTGGTGAAAAAATGGTCATGACACCGTCAAGAGAAACGGGCTGACGCCGTCAAGATGGGCCGACAGAAACTTAGCCTATAAATATAACTTCATAACTTCACTTTTTGTAAGCCCTAAACCCTAAGGTCGATTCCTGGGTTTAGGTAGGTGTTTTTCCAGCAACTTAGAGGGTTTCAATCACTCCATAAACATCATGTATTGGTTTGATGATTCTATCTCAATTATGTCTTTCATTATTATTGTTGATTGTCCTTCTTTGATTATGTTTTTCTAATTCATCTTGTGTCTACTTATGTTTATGTGAAACTTGTATATAATTGATTAGATCTTATTGATTCCTTGTTGATGTTTGTGTCTATCTTCATCAATTAGGGTGTGACACTTCGATAGATCTAATTGGTTTAGCTTATAATTCTTGATTCCTATTGTCTCTTGTTTGGTTGATTGTATTCAATGTTAGGCTTAAGAAAACTGGCAGACTTCCATAGGGTAACATGCTTGAACGTCTTAAGAAACATGAACCGATGTGTACTAGGTTTTTGTGGTTGTATTTAATGCATAAGCGAATTCTAGTGATCCCATGTTAGGAGCTTCTTAGCCGGCTCGACATAGGAGTGAAGTAGGAGCTTATAGAATTAGGGAAGTAAGTACGCCACCCCATGAATGGTATTAAGGAATACAACCCATCAATTAAAACAAGATGTGACAATTCAATCGGTAGAATTTGATAGCTAGCAAGGAGTAACATATCATAGGTAGACATGCTTCACATCCCTTGTAGAACCTTAGTTTAGTTTTCTTGCACATTAGTTTAATTAGTAGCTTTTCTGTTAGTTGATTAACAACTAATTCCGCCCCTCCTTCCAAAACCCGAGATTTTTACTTGCTTTTCATAAAATATAAAAATACAAAAAGAATCATCCTTCACCTTTAGACCTAGTTAGATTAATTTCAATCCTAACGACACTATTCCTGAGTTGAACGATCAATCCCCCGGTACTTGTCACTATACTATACTACAACGATCAGGTACACTGTCTGGTGGGGGTTGTAAGCTTCTCGAGATCCCTCGAGAGGTAAAGCCTGGTGCAATCCCTACGCATCAAAACTCCAACGTTCAGGAGGGCGGCCCCCTTAATTTTACAAGGCGGCCCCCTTAATCATTAAGGGGACCGCCCCCTAATTAATGGGACCGGCCACGCTCCAGAATAGTATTTTTGCTCCCTATAAATACTAGTTCATTCCACTGATTTTGTTTACCTTTTGCACTCCTAAACTTTCTGTTCTAGATCTCCATTTCTATTCTCTTAATCATTTGATCATACATACATAAATCTTTGTTTCAAAGTGATCCAAACATCATCCTCTCAAGTGCAAGAGAAGAATACTTCTATCCTCCTAGACAAGAAGTATTACAACTTGTTGTGACCTCCACATCCAAGTTGTTAGAGTATCATCAATAGTATCTATCTCTTTGTGTAATTAGTTGTGAATAATTGATAGTAGATAGTTTAGTTAAGTTTATAGATAGTGTGATTGGTTAGTAGTTTGTTGTGAAGGAGAAGAGTTAGGAAGTAGATTGTAGTGAAGAAGATTGGTGTGAAGTAGATAGGTGTGAAGTAGAAAGTTGTGAAGAAGAATTGGTATGAAGTAGATAGGTGTGAAGTAGAAAGTCGTGAAATAGATTGGTGTGAAGAGGTTGTGTAGAAGTTGTGATTAAGTTGTGATGAAGTTGTGGTGTGTAAGGTTTTCTCCGCCATAAGGGATCTTGTTGACATAGTGAAGAAAACTCTCGAGTTAGGTGCTCGGGGAGTGGAGTAGGGCAAGGAAGGTGTCCTTGTAGCCGAACCACTATAAATCTCTTGTCTCACGGTTCGATCTTTCCAACTCTCATTTACTTCTTTACTTACATTATTATTGCTATATCGTACATATTTATTGTTGTTCATATTGTGCAAAATTTTTTGAAAATAAAGAAAACACTCAAACAATCTTTTGTAACAAATTTAAAAGACGTAAAACTATTCAACCCCCCTTCTAGTTTTCCACAAATTGGAATGTATATATTAAACCAAATATAAAATTGACCATCCTTTTATACACCAAGGAGTCCTAGCCGACTTACAATAGTTCGAGCCGTCTTGATCTCTGAGCAGTACCAACTGTCACTAGCAGTAGTAACTTTTGTACTAGCAATAGTAAATACTTGGCACATTTTCTTTGAAGTTCATGAGCAGCACTAAATCCATCTAAGCAATATTAACACAAACATGAGCAGCAGTAATTCAAACAACATCATGAAAACTTTTAGTCCAAAACAATGAACATATTAATAAAATTTGCAGTTAAACTTACAAGTTTTTCTCCCATTGATCTAATCTCATCATCTGGATATAAAAGCCTTGAAAATGTAGGCTACTGCATATCAACAATAACCATATCAGGATGAGAGCAGAACTAGAACATGTCAAAGCACACAACATGACAGAACTAGATGAGCATACCGGAATAAAGTTCTTGATTAGATGCTAGAAAACCTTCCTCTCTAAAAAGTATGTGGTTATATATATTGTTGACGGGTGCATCTATTTCTTAACATTTGACATAGAGACACTATTGCCTTGTCTTTTCTCATGTGCATCTAGTTTGTAAGGCGCCACTAGTTCAACTATATGCCATTTTGGTGGTTTGGAGTTGCTTGATTCGCCACTTATTCAACTATCTGCTTTGGTGGTTTTGAGTCACTTGATGCGCCACTGGTTCAACAATCTGCACAAACAAGGTCTATGGTATTTTCCTCGAATAAAGTGAAAGTAAAAGAGGGCAAAACGCATAAAAAAAGACCAATTACCTGTGCTCTTACATTTTCCAGATCCAATGTATTTTCATCTGAAGTAGATTTTATATGGTATAAAACTTATTATTTCTAATGTATATTTAAGGAGTTGTATATATTTGACATTAACTATTTATAAACAAAATCACAAAGTTCGGAGTCTTTGGATGTATAAGTGTATCACCATTGGGCCAATCCAACCTGACTCCCACCCTACCAAAATTTGAAGTTTTGAACTATTACATAACCTACCTAGCTATTTTGCCACCTCTAACTATGAGCATATGAAACAAAATCATAAGGTGCTGTAAAGAATGCAGATGAATTAAGAATGGAAAAGATAAGCTGAAAAAATCAAATAGACCAACGTGACTACTTGATTAGAAACAGGAACCCAAGCATATAATCACCGATGTACCCAGGAACCCAGGAACCCAATCATATAAATTATACTGAGTCGGGTGGACCTTCTTGATCTCAAAGTAACCTTTATTGTCATTTTGAGTCCAAAACTGATAGCCCTGATTATGTAAAATAAGGTATAGATTAAACTTTAGGAATGATTTACAAAGGTACAAGTAACTTTGTCCCAACCACCCAACTAAAAATGGAAAAGATAAGCTGAAAAAATCAAATAGACCAACATGATTACTTGATTAGAAACAGCTATATTTTTTGATAGTCAGATCTTGATCTTTTTCCGATTTTTGGCTTTCTTACAATCGATTCTGCACCTTTTATTTGTAATAGTGAGCTGAATACTGCCACCGCAGTATATTATCAGTCGCAACCATCACCGCCATTGTAATTGAGACCCCAAATCCAGGAATCGAAACATTTATGCTACATGAGAGAATTAAAAAGACATGGTAAGATTTTAGACATGAAATATCATAAGTTTACATTTAAAATCTTACCAGGTGACCCTTTAAATCTCTCGTATTGTTCATACGCCTGTCCTATCATAACCAGACTTGCGCAAACTGTGTGTCTGTGTGTGTATTTTGAGAGAGACTGATGTTCTAGAAGATGCTATGTCGGTATTTATCACCGAGAAAAAAAAGTAAAATTTACCGATCGAGCCGGACTGGGCCGCCAAACATGTCATTGGATCGGGCCTTAGCGGTGGTCTTGGTGTGAGTATTGTGGTGGTGCGAGCGGTGGCGTTGGTGAGGAGAGTATTGAGGAGATAGAAGAAGACCAGATCTAGTTTTGGTGGATATATATTTGGGATGGAGTATTGAAAAACATTGGCGGGTTCAATGAAATTAAGTGGAGGGGCAATTTAAATTTGGGGACAAAATTTAGGCGGGCTCTTTGGAAAAGTTAAAAGGGAAATTTTATTTTAGGCAATTAAGTGAGGGGACATGTAAAATATTACATATAAATTTAACACATCAAGTATCTTAATTTTTTGCTTTTATAAGAGGCGGAAATGAGCCGAGCCGCTCGTGAAAAGCTCAAGACCATATCAGTAAAATGATTTGAGCTTTTGTCGAGTAACTAGAGTTCGTTCGAGCTGATTCTTATCGAGCTTTGAGCTCAAGCTCAAGCCTATCAAATGAAGTTAAATGTTTAATGAGTTGAGCTCAACCTTATAAAAGTTTGACACGAGTTATTGTTGAGTTTTCGAGCTTGTAAGTGATATAGCATATGTTTTATACATATATATATATATATATATATATATATATATATATATATATATATATATATATATATATATATATATTGTATGTAAGCGTACTAAGTGTAAATAGTTAATTATAAATGTATCGACCATGATTGTCAGGATCCCGATCCTGATCTTAGGATCTTACGATTTTACGATACTGCAAAGCAAAAACGATCCGGATCTTATGTAGGATCTTTGAAAGCTTAAGATCGTATAGGAACCCGATCCTGACCATAGGATCTTAGCGATACGTGGGGATTGCACCCTCGTAATAGGTTTTACGTCTCAAGGGATCTCGAGAAGCTTACAACCCCCACCAGGTAGTGTACCTGATCGTTGTAGTATAGTATAGTGACAAGTACCGGGGGATTGATCATTCAACTCAGGAATAGTGTCGCTAGGATTAGAAAGCCTACTAAACTAGGTCTAGAGGTGATGGATGATTCTTTTTGTATTTTTATATTTTATGAAAAGCAAGTAAAATCTCGGGTTTTGAAGGAGTGAGCGGAATTAGTTGCTAGCCAACTAACCCAATTAACTACAAATGGAATCAAAATAAAATAACAAAAATGAAAATGAAACTATTATACTAATGTGGTGGAAACAATAATGAGGAAAGTTGTGTTTACTTAGATTTCATTACTCCCTAGATATCTTTTACAGGTTGATTAATTTGTTACAATTGCATGGATGACGGGTCATATTCCTTAATACTAGTCGTAGGGCCATGTACAATATTCCCTAACTCTATAAGATCCTACTTCACTCCTATGTTGAGCCGTTAGAAGCTCCTAACATGGGATCATTAGAATTCTCTTATGCATTAAATACAACCAAAAATCGTAGTACACCTCCGATCATGTTTCTTAATACGTTCAAGCAAGTTACCGACGGAAGTCTGCTAGTTTTCTTAAGCCTAACATCGAATACAATCATCTGTAACAATTATAAACAAACAATCTACCCATAATTAACATCTAGGTTTATCTACATCTAAGCAAACACAATGAAAATCTAGCCTAGCACGTTAAAGAGAAGTCAAGCGTAAGATATAATCACACAACACATAGACATATTGAATAATTTGAATGAATACTTATCTTCAATTGAACATGGAAGAATCAAGGGGTTGAAACCCTTGAAAAGCTGATAAAATTCGGACTAGGGTTTATTCCCTCAAAGTTGCACACTAATGAATGAAATTTGGAAAACTATATATAGATATTACATCGTGACGGCGTCATGTGTTAGATCATAACGCCGTCAAATCGCCGCCATGATAAAATCGTATTGCCTAGATCTATTTGTGAGGCCGTCATGTGGAGAAATGCTCTGGGCACCCTGACGGCCTTGGTGACGCCGTCAGGTCCATAAGCTTAAAAATACTCTAGGCCGTCACGTTGTAATTCCACATCCACCTCTTTTGTAACTCTTGACGCCGTCACTTAAAGAAGCTTGACGCCGTCAGGTACTGTTCCAGCAAGAAAATTTGAGACTTTGCCGTTTTCTTCACTTTTATGCTCCAAAAACGTCCAAAATGCTTACTTTTCCAAATTCTTCCTCAAAAGTACCTAAAATGACAAAAGGAACGATTTAGGGCAATATTTGATCAAATAATCTCGAATTCGGGCTTAAATGACCCCTTAAAAGCAGTACACTTTTCGCCTCATCAAATACCCTTACACTTGAGAATTGCTTGTCCTCAAGCAAATGAGCTTTTATTCTTATCAAAATACAAGTTAGGGGTCATTTAACACTAATATAAAAGTAATTACAACAAATAATCGTTCAACTAAAAACCAAAAACAAGCACGGAGGTCATACACTAGCACCTCACAAATAGTGTTTAGATACTCACATCTCTCGGGTGTAATAGAGTATATATCACAATAAGGAAATGGAAAACATCTCTCACTACCTGTCATAGCAAATAGATTACCATAGGCTTGGGAAAGGATCAAACCTCCACCACTTGGCATAAGCACCTAAGATAAACTATTAAAGATGTCTTTTAAAGGGTTATAACATTAGGTGTAGGGATATGGAAAACACGGTTTTGTTGGATAAAGGCAATATTTACTGGGGGCGAGTTAATCATCTTGGTTAATTACATATACAATATGGCGTTGCTAAGCCAAGACTCGACTCGACTTAAGCTAATAAATTAAAAATAACAAAAACATAAAATAAACATAGAATAAAACGGGATGGTAGTCCGTATGTTTTTTCTCCTTTTTTATTTTTTTTTAATTTATTTATTTTATTTTTTTATTTTTTTGCATACACTCTTACCCTACCATCCAAAATAATACATCATAGGGAATGTACATTCCGCTTACACTTGAATCTTTACATACTTTACAATAAACTAATCTAATGACTCGAATCAAGATAATCAAAACACTTGGAGTACTTTTAAAGATTAACGCACATATGAGGGTAATATATGATGTTCTTCCCCATTACTCCATAACACAAATACTTTACCCATGAGTCCCAATCGTCCCAAAACAATATTTACAAGATATGACTCGACTTGGCAACCATGTAATCAATTAGATAATTAACTAAGGGTTTAAACAAATAACAATAATGCACTAAAGATGAGTGCATACACGGAAGGCTAAGGCGATTTGGTTGCACATTTGGGTGGGTTGTAACAAATTCTTCCTTTAAGTAAAATGCTTAAAGTTAGAAACGAAAAGATAGGCTCGGAGGGGTGTACTAGGGGTTTCGTGTACTAAAAATGAGTACAACGCTAAGGTGTGGGAAAATTAATTGACTTTACTAGTCAAGTAATATGACTTAAATGGTCAAGTAATTATGATACGGGTTTAACACAAGGGTGATCCTAATGCCTCTTATCATGTAGTAAATCCTACTACACGAATGTAGTCTCACTAGCGGTCTCGGGATGCATCACTAACGCAAGTTCTAGAATCTAAATGCTACCTGTACACTTATAAGCACTAATAATGAATGATTTTTCTATCAAATCTAAAGGCGAACCTCACATATTTGGGTGGAAAATTTTTCTGAATGGTACGGTTTTGTGCTAGTCATACAACTCCTATCCATGAGACGCTTGTTAAGGCTAAAGTTTCACTCCTAAATGTTGTAAAAAAAATTTTAATTTGGCGCTAAAATTACACTAACAAGTATTTCTTTTAGTTTTATTACACACCTACCATCAAACAAACAAACTCAAGTGCAATTGAATCCTATAAGGTATCATCATTTACCCTCCCCTTACACTTAGGATGAACATTGTCCCCAATGTTCAATTAAATAATGTAAAAGTAAAGCAGGTAAAAGAGTGAAAACAAATACTCCACTGATTCGTTCGGTGTGGATAGTGTGTCAACAAGGTTAGATCTTCCTCCAAGAAAATGAACGTTGAAAGCTTCCCTCCAGAAATACAGATCATCTTCTTGTCATATATAACCTGTTAAACTGAGAAAACAAACAAGGCAACCTTGCATAAAGTCAGCGGCAATCTATATATACTAACATGCAATGTTGCAAAAATTGGCCGAATCGGCCGATTAATCGCTAATCGGTGATGCACCTTGTCGATTTTCGAAAATCGGTGAAAAAATCGGCCTAGGCAAAAAAATCTGAAAAAATGGGTCAAAAATCGGCCGAATCGGCCAAAAATCGGCCGAATCGCCAAAAATCGGCCGAATCGGTCAATTTAAAAAAATAGAAATTTAGGCATTTTACTTAATTTGGGGATCGTTTATTTCACTTATAACGTACAATGGGCCTCATAATCAGAATTGAAGCCTTTTATTGAGGTTTGTAAACATAGAAGGCTTGAAATCAGTTAAGATCTTTAGTTTGCTCTCCAGAAGTTCCCAAAACATGCAGGAAATGCCAAACCAATTAATCACCGATTAATCACCGCCTTGACCGATTACAGGCTGCAGGGTGGTCGACCGCCTGACTACCGATTCACGATTTTTGCAACATTGCTAACATGTGACACCCCCAAAATTTACAACGCAACAGAATACCAATTTCGGTGTCACTTCATAGTTCATACACACAAGTTACATAAAAACGACCTCAAAAGAGACGTTTAATAAAATGTCACATTCGATTTGATAAATCAGAGTACAAAGGTCCCAACAATTTCTTTTTAAAACTTAAGTTACAAGATTTAAAACATGACACATATATGTATTTTAAAGATAAAAAGTTATCGAATGTGTAGAAAATAAGTCCTTCAATATTTGATATCCACGCGACTCCGATTGCTCCCAATGCTCCGCTAGCAAACAATACCTGAGAAAATACATGCTAAAAAGTCAACCTAAAGTTGAGTAAATTCATAGAGTTTAATAAGTAATAAGTTGAATACGAGCATTATTTATCAACAGACATATAACAAATACATGTCGGGAAATAAGATTTACAGCATTGAGCTCACGAAACCGAACCTTGACTATGTCTAAATGATGCCCCGCACAAGGGTAATCTTGCCAATTACCCTAAATTCTCAATATTATATGTCCGTTTGACCCACAGATGTCAAATGAGCGCTACTCACCCGGACAGGCTTGTGAAGCCAAATATGCATATTTATAATACTAGCGTTCATACAAAATTAACGGTTCATGATGGGGACTTAAGCAAGAATACTCAATGTCAGATGTCCATAAATCATACAATCGGGTCTAGCATACCAAAAGCTACTTGTATTCAATTTGCAAAAACTAGCATGTATCCCCCTCGCGAAGTTTATAAAACATTTAAATAAGTAAAGGCGAGGCTATGAACTCACCAATGATGAAGTGGTAATGGAATACGGAGAAAGGAGTACGTCGAGAGAAACCGCAAAAGCCATGAGTGACCTATAGAAAGTACAACATGTCTTAGGCTCGAGGAAATAATATGTAATGCTTATGCATAAGTTTTTATACAGTACTTAGACTTATAATATCTTAATTTAGCTTAGTTATGAGTTTTATAATATGTCGTGGGTCAAAAAGATGTTTGTTTAAGTTTATATGAGTTAAAATGCAAAGCTGTTAGAATTTTGATAAAAATCCCGCACTAATCGGGTCGCCATTTCTAAACCGCGAAGGGTAAAAATATGAACTTTATACGCTTGGAAAGGTATGACTCTGTTCTTTTCAAAAATCACGGACTCCTTCCTGTGGGAATTACATAACAAGGGTAGAATAAATATTTTACCCCTGTGTCTCAATATAAGAAATCCCAGCCTGCATTTAGGCTTACCAAAATGAGTACATCTTTAAATCTGCAGACCCTATGTACATGAGGCTGGTGGAAAAAGTTTTCTACATGTCTTAGCTCCAACTTTCATGTTTTGATCAATATAAGGTTCTTTGCAAAATTTTAGAGTATTTGGCCTTTCCAAACTGACATGCATTTCTGGGTAACTTTTAGTGTAGATTTTCTAATAAAATCATTGGGATGAATTAGGATGCAAGGCTTTCGGAGAAATGACCCTAAGACCTGTGGCTAAATCCATATATTGTTCTTTTATGCACAAGGCCCACTGAGAATAGAAAGGTGGGATGTTTTTGGCTATTAAAATCCTGGACAGAATTGACCAATAACAAGCTATGTGCTTTATGCTTTTTGATTTAATTTTTGAGTATAACATGTAAAGACCATTTAAGTAAATCATTTGATATGTATGTAAACATCATTATTAACAAAAAAAATACATGTATGTTCTTTGAATAAATTTCCTCTTTTATGCATGTACTTTCAAATTGTCAAAATGACCCATTTCTATGATTGCATGTGGTTGTTTTCACCTGATCTCTTGAATTGTCAAGGATCCGATAAACTAACCAATATTCCTACAATTTAGACCAGAGAAAATGTATTCTATAAACTTGTTTATCTCAGTAGGTCACTCAAAAAAAATCATTTTTCTTACAAGTTTAGTTTGACATCAAGATCGACCATAAAAATGAGTTTTTACCTAGCCTAGACTACACCAAATCTTTCACCACCAACAACTCCGACCAAGCCCAATCCCATACTCAATGTCTTGACATTATTAACATATAAAAATAATGAAAACCCCAGTTTATATGAGTTCATACACGAAATTAACAAGAAAATATATGTAGGGTTCTTAAAACCCATTTTTGAGACTAGTTCGGGTACAAGATGGATAAAAATCGTTTTGTACCCTAGATTACCTTTGAAAATGGCTTCCAAGAATTTTTATGGTGATGTTGGAGATGCTGTATTTCGTTCAAAACAAGAGAGGAACACCAAGAGAGAGTAAAATAATTTTTATGAAAGAGAAAATGAGATGAAAATGTAGTAAAAATGGTATAAAGTGAAGTGTGGGGTGTGACTCAATTTTGCATGCTCTTTTATTGGTTTATTAGTGAGGTTTGCCTGCCACAAGACCAAAAAAAAAGGGTTTGGTTTTATTTTTTTGTATAAACAAGTTGTTTTGATGATATATAACTAAACCTCGAAGTCTTAAAATGCGTAAAATGTAAGAACGGGTAACGAAATTTTCTAAAATTTATAAAAATAGAATAATTTTCAAACTAAGTAAATTTAGTATTTTAAATGAGTGGTGAGTTCATTGAAGGGTTTTATTTACTTTTTGTACAAGGTTATTAGTCACGGAGTATAATTTAAAGGCCAACGAAGCTAGGCCTATAACGTTTTTAGTACAATTGTAAAAATAATGCCTCTAAAATAATATTTTCATACAAATATTAAATTTAGTTTAAAATGAGTAAATTTGATGTTTCATGTATTTCCCGAGCCTTTCAGAGTGTTATAACGTTGTTAAAGCTTAAAACGCGAGCCGAGAACACGTAAAACGTAAAAAGTGCACACTTCGAGTAGAAATGAAAAATTAAGATATTCATATGAAAACAAGTACGTGGGGGAAAATAAATCATATACATGGGTAGACTGGACATATTCTGAGTCAATTTACGAATTTAAATGTACGTGTTACGACGTACGCGGATAACTTCCGACGAAGTTAATTATTTAAAAAAAAATAGAATAGTTAAATAATAAAATACTAGAATTAATGACATGAAATTTGAAATGTCACATAACAAGTCCTAGAAAATAATTTAAGATATAATGCTTGTGGAATGAATGTTTGCAGATTTCCTGGGGTTTATAAAACTAAAGAATTAACAAAAACTTTAAGACTCCGTTAGAAAAACAAAACTCGCAAAATTTCCAGAATTTTACACGTGACGCCATCAAGAGTTAAGCCCTGACGCCGTCAGAAGTGACCTGCAGAAATCTTTATGTTAAGTTTCCGGAAAATTTCTGGAAAAACTTATGTCCTACTTCCTGGAAAATCCTGCAAAACATCATTATGACTCGATACAAGCATTTGACTCTAACAATTACTAATACACATGTTCATTTAATATTGTGGCGAATCATGATCAATTTCGTTCTTATAAACAAATTTGAGGTTTCCCCTTACACTTAGCTTTTGCAAAATACCTTTATATGAAGTTAAGACGAAGTTAAACAACAAAATAAAGCATTTTCACAATTTTAGTTTGAAACATGATCTACCAACAATAAAAATAAAGCATGCATACAGAAGCAAATAACAATCAAACAACTAAAAATCAAACAAATAAAAACACACAAAACATGGGTTGCCTCCCAAGAAGCGTTTTTCTTTATTTACGAGTCTTGTAGCTAGACTCAAGGTCATGGGCTATCGTGTGTCGCTTATGCTCACATACCCTAGGGTGAGCCATCTAATAGTCGCCTCATCTTTCTTATAATCATCACTTAGCTCTAAACATCCGCGATAATATCTTTTATTTTTTTCATGAGGATATTTAAGCCCTTTCCTTTTATCATTTTCACTTAGCATTTCAAGGGGTGGATACCTATTACATTTCTCTAAAGAAAAATCCTTGAACCTAGGGTGTGCACGGGGCATTTGGTAAACAAAATCTTCATCCCCATCCGAGAATGTAATTAACCCTTCTATAAGTTTTTCATCAAGGTTGGTTAACCCTTTGAAGGGTTTTCCAAACACAACTTGGGTTAACTTACTATTGATAAATTCTCCTAGATTCTCCATAACCTTGAATTCAACCAGATAAACAAAGCTTCCTACAAACACATGCAATGCCATTGCCCTAGCAACAATATTATTTTCTTTGTATTCTAACTCATCTACCATAATTTTATTGTATTCACTACGCGAGATTATGTTCATAGGTAGAGATGAGTTAAGGTAGGCATCAAAGCTCCTAAATCCAATTTTACAAGGAAATTTCATATTAAATGAGCTATCATTCTGAATCCTTGTTCTAGGGTCGACATACCTAAGAGGGTCCACTTCATCTTCCATCCTATCCTCATTAATTATGTCACCATCATCTAGGTCCTCATCGGTGTCCGAATAGTAAAAAGGACTAGCCCTATGGTCATCATCATGGTCAGACTCCTCCATCTCAGAATTATTGTCAAAGTGATGGTTAGGCGAGAGGTTAGGTGGGTTCTCATTTTCCACTAAAGGGATTGGGGCAGGCATTTGGAAAATCCTACGACGAAAAATATGAATAACAGGAATCAAACGATCAATGCTATTGTTATCCATCGAGATAGTTTATGAACAAAGGAAACAAAGAAATAAGATAGAATAAAGAAAACCTAAAAATAAAAATAAGAATCTTATTAGAAAGGAATCAAGCAAGTAGACCTAATAAAAAGAAATCCTAACCTAGACAACAACTATTCCCCGGGCTGCGGCGCCAAAAACTTGATACATGGGGATTGCACCCTCGCAATAGGTTTTACCTCTCAAGGGATCTCGAGAAGCTTACAACCCCCACCAGGCAGTGTACCTGATCGTTGTAGTATAGTACAGTGACAAGTACCGGGGGATTGATCGTTCAACTCAGGAATAGTGTCACTAGGATTAGAAAGCCTACTAAACTAGGTCTAGAGGTGAGGGATGATTCTTTTTGTATTTTTATATTTTATGAAAAGCAAGTAAAATCTCGGGTTTTGAAGGAGTGAGCGGAATTAGTTGCTAACCAACTAACCCAATTAACTACAAATGCAATCAAAATAAAATAACAAAAATGCAAATGAAACTATTATACTAATGTGGTGGAAACAATAATGAGGAAAGTTGTGTTTACTTAGATTTCATTACTCCCTAGATATTTTTTACAGGTTGATTAGTTTGTTACAATTGCATGGATGACGGGTCATATTACTTAATACTAGTCGTAGGGCCGTGTACAATATTCCCTAACTCTATAAGATCCTACTTCACTCCTATGTCGAGCCGTTAGAAGCTCCTAACATGGGATCAATAGAATTCTCTTATGCATTAAATACAACCAAAAATCGTAGTACACCTCCGATCATGTTTCTTAAGATGTTCAAGCAAGTTACCAATGGAAGTCTACCAGTTTTCTTAAGCCTAACATCGAATACAATCATCCGTAACAATTATAAACGAACAATCAAACACAATGAAAATCTAGCCTAGCATGTTAAAGAGAAGACAAGCGTAAGATATAATCACACAACACATAGACATATTGAATGATTTGAATGAATACTTATCTTCAATTGAACATGGAAGAATCAAGGGATTGAAACCCTTGAAAAGCTGATAAAATTCGGACTAGGGTTTATTCCCTCAAAGTTGCACACTAATGAATGAAATTTGGAAAACTATATATAGATATTACATCGTGACGGCGTCATGTGTTAGATCGTGACGCCGTCAACTCGCCGCCTTAATAAAATTATATTGCCTAGATCTATTTGTGACGCCGTCATGTGGAGAAATGCTCTGGGCCGTCACTAGTAATTGGACCCTGACGGCCTTGGTGACGCCATCAGGTCCATAAGCTTAAAAATACTCTGGGCCGTCATGTTGTAATTCCACATCCACCTCTTTTGTAACTCTTGACGCCGTCACTTAAAGAAGCTTGACGCCGTCAGGTAATGTTCCAGCAAGGAAATTTGAGACTTTGCCGTTTTCTTCACTTTTATTCTCCAAAAACGTCCAAAATGCTTCCTTTTCCAAATTCTTCTTCAAAAGTACCTAAAATGACAAAAGGAACGATTTAGGGCAATATTTGATCAAATAATCTCGAATTCGGGCTTAAATGACCCCTTAAAAGCGGTACACTTTTCGCCTCATCATTTAGGATCTAATCCGATCCGATTTTACTTTTCTCGAACTAGCAAACTAAAAAACTACAAATTTATGAATTGTGTTTTGTAAAATTGAAAAAACAACATGTTATAATCTTCTTATACATTTCATAACCATAATTTAGGACAACACTTCTATGAAACATTTATATAATTTTGTGTTTATGTATATAATAATTTATAAATTTGTATAATATTACAAAGGATACTTAAAAAATGCATTATGGTAGGATCTTAAGATCCCGATCCGATCTTACGATCTCGATCTTGCAAAGGCAAAATCGATCCTAAGTAGGATATGATCCCGATCTTGAAAACCTTGGTATCGAGATTTTCGATCCGAAGGTGAACCGAATTCGATTATTAGATTATATTTCAATTTTAATTTGTGTAAGACAACACACCTTTACAAATAAACCGAGATTTTTGAGTGATCAAGCTCAAACCGAGTTCAAACTTTCTCGATCCCGGATAACATGATTGTGGAGGTCCTTGCATACTTGCTTCTTATTAATGTCTGTGACAAACGGTATACACCTACCAAGCCAGTGTAACCCATGCATGACCGCCTTTAATAACTTCAAATACAATTCATATAATATTCAATTCACACTATATATAACTATACTATACACCTACCAAGCCGGTGCAACCCATGCATGACCGGTGATAATGGCTAATTCACACGGGTCATGGGTCATATGCATTAGGTTATCACTAGTCACATTTAATAATGGGTATTTGACATCATATGGGTCATATGCATTAGGTTATCACTGGTCACATCCATGACTGTTGATCATTGGGTAATTAACATGGGTAACGGGTCATGTTCATTAATATTGGGTTGTAATGACATGTCATATATGTTATCGACCAATACATGATTGGTGATCGACAATGGGTAATTAACATGGGTCATGGGTCATGTGCATTGGATTTTGTAAACTAAGACAAATACTATACAACATTTTATACGTTTTGTATTTTTTTACGTTTTCATCTGTTTGTAACGTTTTTCGTCCCTTTTTGACCGTTTTCAATCGATTTTGATCGATGTCGCTAGTTTTCGACCGACGTTGACAATTTTCGACAGCTTTCGACGGATTTAGACCGTTTTAGTCCGACTACGACCCTTTTCGACCGATTTCATCCATTTTGAATGTTTTCGAAAATTTTCGCTCGTTTTCATATGTTCTAAGCTTTTCTGAATGTTTTCCTCTGTATTAAAATGTTATAAAACATTTATTACGTTTTCGTACATTTTTGAATGATTTTTCCATTTCCATACGTCCTTCTCCTTTTTATTCGGGTGATTCGGGTCAACCCGAGTAACCCAAATACTAAATAGGGTCCCATATCGGGTTGAAAATATTTGGCTAACTCAGGTACGGGGTCGGCCCGATTGACCCGAATAAGGATTAATGGCCGTCAATTTTTGATATTCTGTTATATACATACGGCTAATGATTTGCACACTCAAAAAAGTTATTTGCACACTCAATGTACAAGCGGTTGAAGTAGAGTGTTTATTATTGTACAAGTATTTAATGCACAGATGGAGTGTCTCAATCAATTTATAAAGTGTGCAAATCAATTCCCTTTCATATAAACCCTAATTTAACACACTCTAAAAAAATCATAACAAATCCCAAATCAAAATCAAACTAACTCATGTCATCTTATCTTTGTGAAGATTACTACAAATGTGAAAGGCCAGCAATGGTGGTAACATCTTGGACACCATCCAACCCTGCTCGACGTTTCATTTGTTGCCAAAATCGATGGGTAAGTTATCAGATACGTTTAGTTTAAATATTATTAAGTTTAATGTTTAATATACTACATTTTTTTGATTTTAGAAATCGGGTACGACGAAATGTGAACAATTTGTGTAACACCCCCAATTCATGGATGCAGCGGAATTCAAACTGGGTGTTACTCGACGGCACAATAGTCACAATGATAGAAAACGAACTCCAGTTGAGTCGTTTTGAAAAGGTTTATCATTCAAATTATATAAATATCAGAGATTACAAAATGAGGTCCCAATTGGTTCCATGTTTACAATGTATAATAAATGAGTTTTGAATGATAATAAAATTTATAGCCCTCTTGAGTATCCGTGCCCTTCCGTTCCATCCTTGATCGTCATGAACCTGAAATACATGTTTGAGAGGTCAACACAAAGGTTGAGTGATATTCATAGAGTTTGTTAAATCGATTGAACACAATATGTTGGTAGTGTGAGTTATAGGCTCACACCAATGTTTGGAAAACAAAACAGGTAGGCTACGTTATTATACGCCCGGAACATGTATTATACACTAAGCTTATGAAACCAAAACGTTAACGTGTACCAATATCGATCGGCAGATTTATCCCGGTAGGTACTTTGCCGTTATACCTAATGTCTCAAATATTAATGCATTTGTTTGAACTAATCAAAACAAATGGGATTCGTCAATCCCAATAGGCCTATTCACAATATTCGCGCTCACTTGCAAGTAACCCTCGCAAGTGATTAAATGGTTCATAATAAGGGATTTTGGTTTGGCAAGGATGTTACTTAGTGATAATAAAACATAGTCGAATAGCATACAGTAGAAAGCATTGTGTTCGAGTAGAAAAATAATAGCATGTATTCCCCCCATGGGTTTGTAAAACAATTAAGTAATCGAAAGTGGGGCTATGAACTCACCTTAAGTAAGATAGCAAGTAATGAATGTAACGGTCGAATCGCGAAGGTTTCTACGAGCAACCTATAATAGAATGTTGTGACTTAGGATCGGAGTACAGAATATGAAGTAGTGCCTATATATATATCTTGCATTATAGTCCATGATGTGGTATGATGTATAATGTAAGTCTTTGAAGGAAATGATTCATGAAACATGTATGTTTTGTATATCGTTCACTACCGTTCGGGCCGACATAATTCAGAAGTCATGTTAGTAAGCGTTCGAGGAGCCAGGACACTTTAACTCGTAAATCCACAACTCAACTCGACGGCTTACATAATGAACTCCTCACATGAGGCTCCCTACTATTGTAGTAGTTGATGAAATATATAGATATAAGTTTTGATCCGAAAAGTTACATGTCTGATATTTGAATAAACTTAGGAAAGTTTATTTGTACATGAAGATTGTTATTAGGGATAGCTTCATAAGCCTTAAATGACCATGTTCTCTTGGTAAAATCTCATGGTTTCCTTTTAAGTGAAGTAGATCCAAATTGCTTGTTCAAGTTATCGCCTAACTCATTGTTTCATGTTTACGCCTATGTGAGTTGTTATGGTCATTTCGTCATGGCCTAGCCATGACCTTTGGTCCTTGTTCCAAGGTCATGAGACTCAACCTTGGTTCTAGTCATGTTTGTGGTCTTGATTATAGGTCATAAGACCTCTTGTTCCTTTCAAAGTATAACCATAATCTAGTGACTTTCGCCTAAAAATGGGCTGTTTAGAATTTGAAGAATTTTATCACTCGGAAAGCGTTTTTAGGGCTCGAGCTTCTTTGTTCCTGAACGAAAACGTCGTTTCGGACAACTTTTGTGTTTTAACTTTTTGATGAATCGGACCAGAAGTGGGACTTTCAAAACCCAAATTTGATCAGGAAGCTATTTGGCAGTTTTGCCGGAAATCTTGGTAATTTCAAATGGGCGTAACTTTTGACTCGTATACTCGTTTTGGGTGGTTCAAATTGCTATGGTTTCCTTGTTAGGTCCTCTACCACAATATGTAATAATCAAATATCATATTTTTACCATTTTGGTCGTGGTTTTCCAAGAAAGTCACTAGTTTGCTTGTTTTAGTAACTTGTTGTAACAATCAATAACAATAACTTGTTTTGCTCACTTTTATACATCATGGACATAACTACAAGACATAATATAGCAAGAATAACATGTAAATAATATGAACATGATTATTTAACAAGAATCAAGTTAGGGTTTGGCTCACAACTTTTGGCTTTCAAAGATGAAAGGAAGTTAACATGTAAGGATAGGACATTGATAGACTTGCTTCAACCCTTTTTCACTTCATGCAATCTTTCTACCCTTGGTATTCTTGAAAGATGGATGATGAAGGTTTAGGTGAATTGAGTGGATTTAAACTCAAGAGAAATCACCAAAGTATATGAGGTTATGGAAGTGTTTGATGAATGATAACCTATCTAGGGTTTCAACCTTGAAGAATCACTTGAACCTTGCAAGAAATTGGAAGAGAATGAGCTAAAGATGAGAGGATGGGAGTGTGAGGTGTGGCGTTTGAATGAAGGGGAGGGGGCTATTTATATGGCCTTGAGGAGGTTAGGAAACAACTAGGAAATGACCAAAACTTGGTCACCAAGTTCAACACTTGTAATGATCTAAGGATCAATGGTCAAGATCAAGCCACAAGTGTGAAAACCCCCCCCTATGGCGGTTCATATGGCCTTGGAGAGCAAGGGTGGACTTTTCTTTGTATTATCCAAGATACTTGGTTAGTTTTGACTCCGGGAAATGCCAATCGTAAATGATTAAGCCTCAAAACGTATAACCGGGTATCGTAAAATTATGGAATTTGAAAGTATTGTTAAACATGTCCATATAGTCCATAATAAAATATAAAATGAGTGGTAGGATCTATCGGGTGCCAAAACCCTGCTAAAAACTGGAAACACGGGTCTAAAACGCATAATTCGCGTAAAACGCTGAATATTGCGTAAAATTGAGAAAAGTAAAATGTTACTTTTCTAATGTTATAAAAATGATTTAAAATGACTTATAATGTCTAGACTGGGCTCAGTCTAGTGTCGGTTGGTATTAAATGTCTTTTAGACATCAAACCGTAAGCCTAAAAATCACGAAATGACTTATAACATCAAGGGATCATTTTTGGTCAATGGAGGAGGGAAAGAATATGTTGACTTTTTCTAATAAGTTGAAAACTCAAAAAGTCTTAGAAACGCGTTTTGTGGTCTCACGGTTAATCGCCCAAATGGTTAAGCGTGCTCATGCGAGAGTAGTACAGGCATGGGTGACCTGCTGGGAAGTTTTTGGTCATATTTTTCTCAGTCACGATTAATTCTCAAATAAATCATGAGTGTGTAAAATATTTTACTGATGTGGGGTCACCTGACGGGGTTGAATTTCGTTGTGCGTAGAATTTCTGATTGACGTTTTACCCTAAAACGTGTAATTCCGTGTAATTCCTTAATAACTTTCACGAAAATGAGCTTATGAAAGTTAAACTTTTAATTTGCCATGGAAATGATTTATCACTCGATAAAATCAAATAAAAATCAACTTTCGGGAAAGTTTCGGAAAAAATGAATAGTAAAAGTGAATAGTGAAATTTTCCGGGAATGGTAATTAACCTGAAATTGTGAATTGTTACAATTTGATTGGTATGACCCAGAGGAGGAATGTGATTGTTACAAGATGCATTTGTTTGAGATGTATAGCAAACTGAATCCCAATCAAAGGCGTGAGGTTCAAATTGAAGTTAATCGTCAAAGAAGGATTGAAGAATTGGAGCCAGAGTTGACAAATTCCTTAAAGAAAGTCAGTGTTTGGAAGTCAACACTTTGTGTTTTTGCAGTTGTGGTTTCTTTGGTACTTGCACTGAAGTAGTATAGTGTTTATGGCTAGATTGTGTGGTTTGTAGTGGCTCATGTACCCCATCTTTATGGTGAATGGTTAAGTGTTTGCTTGTAAATTTAACTGATCTTGATCTTTTGGCTACTCGATATCTTTTGGCAGTAATTACCCAAAATGGCACAATTTGACTATCCTGTTTGACCTTATGCAAATGAATGTATAGGCACAAAACTACCAAAAATTATCCAAAGTGACAATCATGATTGGCTATTAGTTATCTTTTGATAGTAATTACCCGGAATTGCCCAAATTCACTTGGAGACTCTTTGACTTTTGCAAATGACAATCAAGTTTGACAATCTTTGTTTGACTTTTAACAAAGCATCATAACATAGTCAAAAAAGCAACATAACATAATTAATCAACAAAAAGATAACTTGATCATATAGTAATCGATAACTTGATTAACAAAGAAACATAACATACATTTTCTTTGAACACAAAAACATTAAACTTCAAAGAAACATAACATAAGTTTTCTTCGAGTCACGGTCAAACATTTATTCCCTCGGGTAAAAAACCGATCCCAAATCATTGTTGGAAATATTGAGTTTGGAAGTTTATTATTCATAAAGCATGAGATACAAGTATTTATTGCATCAACTCATTGTACTTGGTAAGTCAAGACTTGGTAAAAGGAAAGTGGAGACTTTTGCATACTACACTCAATTCCTTATCTTTAGGAACAGTTTTAAAATATCTTCAATTCACAATATGATTTAGGCGCCTTTGGTCGATCCTTTTTCCCGCCAAAAGTCTTGGGAACCGTTCATATACCTCTCCAGCCTATTTATACCTCTCTATTGTATATATACCAAATAACACACACAAACACATATATCACTTTCAAAGAAAACTTCAACAATGGCAGCAAATGGTAACTTTCAAAATGATGCAGAAGAGTACGAGTGGGTATTAAACAACAGTTTGCTATGGGACGCAATGTTTAATCATTTCGGGTATGATCCCGTTTACGAATATGGGTCGTATAGTCAGGTAGATACGTGGAAGAGGTCAATAATTTTGAAATGGCTGCATAGACAAGACTTTTACTGGGATGAGCGTTGGGGACTGAATGATGTGGAGGTGGAGGAAGAAGATGAAGAGGATCAATAGGATGCGCAGCAAAATGTGGTGGAGCAGCAAAATGAAGAGGATGCGCAGCAAAATGTGGTAGAGCAGCAAAATGAAGAGGATCAGCAGCAAAATGTGATGGAGCATCAAAATGTGGTGGAGCATCAAAACCAAGGGGGTCAACAAGATGGGTTTGCATTTGCAGACCCGTTAAATCTGGAAAACAGGATTACCGATCTTGAAATTAAGTTTCAATATCTCCTGGAAAGGAAAAGGATGCAACGCAGGGAGTAGAGCGCTCTGGTTTTAACAAGTTGGTGTGAAATGGAGTGAAGCAGTTTTTAATGATGATGTTTTTATGTTTTTAGTATCTTTAGTATTTAGGTAGGATAATTAATTATATTTATGTTTGCAGCTTTTATGAATGGTTGTATCTTTTAAAAAATATCAATGAAAATTTTGAGACCTTGTATGGTTGCTTGTGATGTCAAACTGTCAAAGGTGTGTTTGGTTTCTTGGATAAAAGCAGTATGTCAAATTGTTAAAATCTAGAAATGATGTGTTAATGTTGCTAGTTATAAATAGTATTGCTAAGTGTAATTGATGATGTGATTATTGTGATTTGGGTAATGAGTTAGGTTTGTGTTTTTGGGACTAATATTTTGCAGGATAAGCTGAGAAAAGTGCTAGAGTCCTGAAAAATAAGCCGTTTTGAGTGGAAACTAACTTAGTGTTGCTAGGAATATTTTAGTGCTGCTAAGCCTGACTTAGTCTGGCTAAGGGTTGTTCTGCTATTTTTTAGAGTGCAGGGTACTGTTTTAGAAATATGAACGGTTAAGGGTTTGTACACTTCAATCATTCACAGTTTCACACAAATGTTTTTATCTGATCAAAACTCTATCAAACATAAAACCACTGCTTGATTTTATCAACTAATTGCAATTCCCAGCAAAACCCTACACAAATTTTCAAATTTCACAATGTCGACTCTGTCTTTTTCCAACAAGCATAACATGATTGCATTCTTGCAAAATCCCACCAAGGAGAATGAAGAGTTCACTGAAGTTGGTTATTTTCTCAATGCTACTCATATTAGGTATGCATTAACAGTTAACCCTACTGTATATGTTTCCAACATCAAACAGTTTTGGGCTACTGCAAAGGTCAAAACTATTGATGAGGAAGTACAGATTCATACCCGTGTGGATGGGCAGAATATTATTGTTACAAAGGCATCTGTTAGAGAAGTTCTTCATCTAGGAGATGTTAATGGAATTGAGAATCTTCCAGACTCCACAATTTTTGAAAACCTTCAAGAGATGGGGTATGTAAGAAAAAAAGATTCTTTGAAATTTAATAAAGGTGGCTTTCCCCCACAGTGGAAATTCTTAATTCACACTTTGTTACAGCGTCTTAGCCCAAAGACTATTGGTTGGAATGAGTTTAATAGTAACATGGCTTCTGCCCTTATATGTTTGGCAAAAAATAAAGAAAAATTCAATTTTTCAAACTTAATTTTTGATCATGTGGATAAAGCCTTAGATAATTCTTCAAACCAACATTACTTATATCCAAGATTTTTGCAACTTCTTATGGACAAATAGTTTACAAATAAGAGAGTTCACGACAAGGTTTATCCTGTTCACTCTCATATTAAAAAGGTCTTTTCTAACATGAAGAGAAAGGGTAAGGACTTTCCTGTCATAGTTAAACCATGATTCAGGTGAAGGAAACCGCAGGTGCCAAGAAACCAAGGGGGACAATGCAAGTGATGAGGATAAAAGTGGTGAGGAAGAGATGGAACTTGTTAAAGAATTGATGGTTAAATATACCAAACTTAAAGAACAAGTTCTTGGCCTACAACAAATCACAGATACTCAGGGGGATGTAATTACAGGTTTGAAGCTGAGGCTTAAGCAATTGGGAGGTCAGAAGGGGTCAAGAACCAGGTCATTCAAAAGACTAAAAAAAGTGGGCACAAGACAAAGGATTAGTTCATCTGAAAGCATAAGTTTGGGGGAGGATGATCCCAAACAAGGGAGGAATTAAACCAAGGATTCAGGGGAAGCTATGGAAAATTTTGATAGTGCTGCTACTGGTGATGACATTGGTGTGGATATGGATGTGGATTCTGGTGAGAATGATGATGAGTATGTGGTTGCTGATAATCAAGGTAATGAGGTTGTTATGGAAGCAGCAATCAAAGGCATGGGAGATTCTACTGCTGGTGCAAGTGAAGAAATGGCCAAGGAGGATACTACTACTGAGGAAAATGTTCCTGTTGCTAGTGATGATGAAGAAACTTTAGCTGAAGCAATGATTCTATTGAAGACACAATTTAAACAACCAGTGCCACAATCACCACTACCAACAGAACAATCACAACCACCACCACAACAACCAAGAGTACCTGTCAAAGGTGTGGTGATTAGAGAACCAACTCAACAAATCAAGAAGAGTGTACAAGAGCCAAGTTATAAGGGCAAAGGCAAAGTTATTATGGTTGAAGAGCCTAAGCATGATCCTTTAAAGGATCTTCCTTTTGTGTACTAGCCCAAACACAAGCAACTTGAAGTAGATGGAGCTGCTGCAAGAAAATTGGCTGCTTCGTTTGCAGAGGAGAATCAGATGGTACTTGATCAAATAAGGAAACACGCTGAAGCTGAGGCCAAAACAAAAGCACTCTTGGATTCTTGGGATGAAGAATGGATTAAAGGTGATGCTGATATTGCACTGATGAAACAAATAAAAGGAGAAATGCAAGAGTACACTCAAGAACAAAAAGATGAATGGAAGAGGAATTATGAAGCTGAAAGGAAGAAATTTTATCTCAATCAAAGAAAGAAGAGAAAAGTGCTCAGTCGTCCAACAGTTAAGCAAAAGAGGAAGTACTATGAGTACTATCTAAATAATATGAAGGGTTGGAAGCTTGTTCAATTAAAGCGATACTCAGATGATGAGATCTTCAAAATGTATGAAAGAGCCAAAAACTCAATGTAACTAATATATATCAATGTTAATGATAACTGACTTCACATTTTGCTATAAATAATAGTCACATGAATATTTCACAATGTGACTATTTTGAATGTATTGGTCACATATAATACCCTTATAATGTGGCCATAAACATCATTTAGATACACATTTCTGATATGGTGTGACTATTGTAAAGCCTATAGTTACAATGTGACTATTTTTATTTATTTATTATTTTTATGTTTTTTTGTAAAGCCTATAGTCACATGATCCTGCTTCAATTAAGTGTGACTATACACATTAGGATTTGGCAAGCAAACACACACAAAACTTTAGACACACATATTAACTTACGTGACCATATGTATCGAATTTTCGTTACACTTAATCATGTTTCTATGGTTTAGTGTGACCATATATGACATTTGGTCACACTCGTCAAGTGTGTGACATATATTTGTCACTATTAAATGCATATCGTGACTAACGCTTCAAACTTACTTTTCCCTTGTTACACATTTCAAACGTTATGTGGCTAAATATTCAGCAAAAAATAGCAGTCACATTTAAATAATGTGTGACAAACTTGACTATATAATTTAGCCACATACACAATTACCTCATGTGACCATATATGGATTTTGGTCACACTGTTCAATTGTGTGACATATATTTGTCACATACGTATATATATAGTGTGACTCATTTGTATCTATCACACGCACCAAATTATAAGTGAATAAATATTCCAAATCTTTTTTTCCAGTTACCTCTAGTCACATAAATATTCAAATGTGTGACAATAGAATTCTGAAATGGTCACACAAGTCGGATCAAGTGTGGCTGTTTATTTTATTCTGGTACATTTAGTCACGTATAAATGTTACAGTGTGACATTTCAAAATCGACCATGCGTGACCAATAGAACTTTTTGTACTAGTGGACATGCAGGATTCGATCGACTATTTATTAAAGATTTCTCAAAAATTGCTCGACCTTTAACTAAACTTCTCGAAAAAGACATTACATTTGAATTCGATGACGAATGTCACAAAGCTTTCGAAACTCTTAAAGAAAAACTCACATGTACTCCAATCATAATAAGTCCAAATTGGAATTTACCATTTGAATTAATGTGTGATGCAAGCGATTTTGCAGTTGGAGCTGTTTTAGGACAAAAAGATGGTAGACATTCCATCCTATCTACTTTGCTAGCAAAACACTCAACGCTGCTCAACAAAATTATGCGGTTACTAAAAAAGAACTCATGGCCGTTGTATTTGCGTTTGAAAAATTCCGTGCATATCTAGTTCTATCTAAACCTGTGGTCTATACAGATCATTCCGCTCTAAAATATCTATTTAAAAAGCAAGATGCTAAGATACGTCTTGTTCGTTGGATTTTGCTTTTACAAGAATTTGATATAGAAATCAAAGAAAAAAAGGTGTTGAAAACGTAGCGGCCGATCATTTGTCTCGTTTAGAAAATGAAGATGAAGAAATAGAAATTGAAATAAATGATAACTTTCTCGATAAAACTCTTATTGCAATTAGTTCTCCAGACACGCCATGATTCGCAGACCTTGCAAACTATCTGGCGGGGAATGTATTACCTAAAGGAATGACTCACCAAGAAAATAATAAATTATTTTCAGACTTAAAGAAATATTTTTGGGATGAACCATACTTATTTAAAATATGTCCTAATGGAATCATCCGTAGATGTGTATCTGGACAAGAAACTCGTGCCATTCTTGATAAATGTCACCATGGACCTACCGGTGGACAATAACGTGCCACCACTACTGCTAAAAAAGTATTTGAATTAGGATTCTATTGGCCAACAATTCTAAAAGAAGCACATACTCTAGTTCGCCTTTGCGAAGCATGTCAGAAAACTGGAAACATTTCTAAAAGGGATGAAATGCCCATGAATTACATTCAAGTATGTGAAATTTTTGACATCTGGGGTATAGACTTTATGGGACCTTTTCCTAAATCATCAAAATTTGAATATATCCTAGTCGTTGTTGACTATGTCTCAAAATGGGCAGAAGCCCAAGCTCTTCAAACAAATGATGCCAAAGTTGTTACAACATTTCTCAAGAAACTATTATGTCGTTTTGGCATGCCAAAAGCTCTCATTAGCGACAGAGGCACTCATTTTTGCAATAAAATTATGGAAAAAGCTATGAAAAGATATGGAGTCAACCATCGATTCTCTACATCCTATCACCTTCAAACGAGTGGTCAAGTTGAAAATACTAATAGAGACCTTAAAAGAATACTTGAAAAAACAGTTAAAGACAACCCTGCTGTTTGGTCAAGGAAACTTGACGATGCTCTATGGGCCTTTAGAACTACTTACAAAACACCAACTGGAACAACTCCATACAAACTTATATGTGGTAAAGCATGTCACCTACCTTTTGAAATAGAACACCGTGCATACTGGGCACTTAAAAACTGTAATCTAGATTTAATTGCAACCGGTGAGAAACGAATGTTTCAACTTCATGAATTAGACGAACTACGCTTTCATGCTTATGAAAACTCTCGCCTTTATAAAGCTAGAACTAAGATAGGAAATCACATGAGTCGAGCTATAGACTCTCAAATTAGCGCTTGGCGGGAGGTAACCCGTTTCATTTCATTTTTTTTTTTATTTCTTTCTTCTTATTTACTTTGTTTAAACCACACTGTAAAACTTAAGTGTGGAGGTACTTATGATTAAAAAAAATAATAATAAAAAAAACCCAAAGTATTTTCCATTTTTGTGTGTTTGTTTGTTATTATTTTGCAAATTATTATGAAGAAAAAAAAAAGACCGCATTTGGGATAGCTTAGCTCTTCATGCTTTCTCATATGGCCCGGGAAGTTTCTCTCTCTTTTAGTAGTTATATTTTTCCTATTTTTATATGCAGTTATAAACATTGAGGGCAATGTTCAACTTGACTGGGGGGGAGTCAAACAGTAAAAATATTTATTCCATAAAAATGATTATATGATACAATCATTGCTTTCTAACAAAAATTATACATTTTTATAGGTTATTAAGGCAAATCCAATTGGATTGACACTGTAGCTAGACACAATTTCATCCACCACAAATGTGAGATAATTATAAGCCTTTTTAAGTGTATATCTGCTACACTTTCTCCAAAATATATGAGTGAGCCGACGATCTAAATTAGTTCTAGAACTTGCACTTATACATCAATAACGAATGTTGTAGTGAGATTGCATTTTTATGCTTTATAGACAATTTTATATGATATTGAGGCAAATTTAGGATTTACACCAAATAGCCATCCTATGAAAGTTATAATCTAGTTGACTACACTAGTTACTAGCATATTCCAGAAATTAACCTTCTAGCACTCATTTTTAGTGCTATTGCCACCTAGAACAACATGCTGAGCCTAAGCCATTTTCTTCGTTTAAACCTATTACATATGCTAAAAAAGAATGAAGTTTAATTGATTATTGTTGCAGTATGAGAAAATTATGAAAAAGAAAAAGAAGTTATATGAAATGTGAAAGAAAAATAATTTGAGAATTTGTGTACGTTGAAAGCAAAAGTAAAGCAAAGATTTATGTTGAATGAATAGAGAAAAATGATCTATGAATATTGATGATCAGCAGCAGCTTATTAGTATATTGTTCTACAAATCTATCAAAACAAGAAAAAAAATTATCCATGCCTATTCATACCCTTAATCCCTAAGCCGGCCCGAAAAGTCCTCATTGATATCATTGTCTTGTGCTTACGCCTTGTCGGAGTTGTCTTTGTGTTCTGTGCAAGCCTATGGTAGCTATTTAGTCGTGTCTGTACAAATTGAGTGAATTTAACCTTACTTGAGTGAATTGTGTGAATCATTTAAATAATCCTTCGGTAGGTGTCTTAAGTTATGTGTCAACGCCTTTTTAGCAAATTAATAAATCTTGATAATATATCTCCATAATCACAAAACAAATTGAATTTCCTCGCTTGATTGCTTGAGGGCAAGCAATATATAGCTAAGTGTGAAGGTATTTGATAACGCTCTAATTATACATATTTCTCGAGCATTATATTATATGTTTTATGATCATTTAGTGTGAACTTTTTAGTACTTAATAGCATAAATTGAATGCATGTTCACGCTCGGATGCTCTGAAGCAAGAAACATCACAAAGCCCTACTATTTCACCACTTGAAGTAAATTAATAAGAAGTCTACTATGTTAGTCTTTTAACCAAGCAAAGTGCGTCGGTTTTCCAGCTAAGTGAGCCGCACTTGTCCTCTCTGTCAAAGGAAGTCAATAAGTATTATTCAATAAAAGTGCGATGGTCTTACAATCGATGTGCGCCATACTTCCTCTGCATTTATGAAACTTTGGCGCCAAGAAAATAGCTAAGTGTGCCGCACTCACAATCATTGTGCGCCGTACTTTGCCTATCAGTAAGCCTATAAATAGAGCTCATTTTGCAAGCATTTGAACTCTCCACTCAACAACCAATTTTCACTAAGTAAAGATAAGAAGTGCTACGTGATCCTGAGCCATCGGCAGACGTGAACGAATCAGAAATAGGGGCGTTATATACTTGTTGGTGTCGAACTCTTGGTTACTTGTGACACTTGTGTAATCCATTTGAGCACTATAATCCATATGTCTTTTGTTTACTATTTAATCATTTCTGTTGTTATGAACTCATTAGCCATGAGAGGCTAAACCTCTTGTGATTGTTTGGATATGTGAATATAATAAAGTGACTTATGATTATGTTTTGATCTATATCAATTTTATGTTGTGAATTGTTTTATCTCTAGTCTTATCATGTTTGATTAATGAAACTGGTTGAATATAATGTGTTGGGATAGGTCGAAAGAACCAACTTGTTAAAAGCAATTCTAGGAACTTGTCTGCGTTTCTAGCCTTTGAAAGGAGAAATCCACTTAGGAGAATTAATAATAATCTAGACTTGATATGGAATACTATCTTGAGAGAAATCACTTGATAGATAAATATGAATCTTGAATTGAACCTACAATTTATGAAATTGCTCTTTTGACGAAAACAGCTAGGTCATAAGTTGTGCACCACTACATTATCAAACTGAGATCATACATAAACATTGTCACTAAATTATCTAAGCTATCCAAGCAATCATTCGTTTCATCATTTGAATTCTTCATATTATCATTATCATTACTTGTCTTGTTTACTATTCATTTTTACTTAATATGAACGAACTAAGTCCCTGTGGATACGACCTGGTCTTACCTAAATCTTATACTACCAACGAGGGTTATACTTTACCCGTGTGTTTGGTTTATTAAAATCGGTGAAACTAGTATTATAAATTTAAAGCTTTCCTTACACATCATACTGCTAGTTATTTAAATTGATACTGCTATGTATAATTTGTACTGCTAGTGCAAATTAAGTTTGTAATCATTGAACTGTAAGTCATATTTTATATTGTTATGAAACAAATGCTTTGCAATGTGTTTCATTGGTTTTGGACTAACATTTGCAGGATAAGAAAGCAATATGATTGGAGTTAGCAATGTGTGAGAAACAAAAGTGGTGGAATGTTTGCTGACATGATTGATTGATGATGGACAGAATTTGGGGATCACTTGACAAAGGTTTACACCTGAGTTGGGAGGTTCTTTAAAATCTCTTTCTTGAAATCTAATTATGGTATTTTTTTTTTTTGAACATGTATTGATGGCATAGTTAGTCAGATAGTAATTGCCTAACTCACTCTTTACCATTTTATACTTTCATTAGTATAATGTGTTAGTATAAGGACATCTGGTAAAGAGAACAGCAAGAAAAAGTGAATCTAACACATTTGTGTTAGAGGTAACACCTGCAACGAGCTGGAAACTTGTCAAGAAAGCTCTTTGAATGAGTTTATTTGATCACAGACAACAATTATGCTGAAAACATTGGTTCTCACACTTGTATAGTTGCGAGAGGATGCTTGGCTATGTATGGGTATAAATACCCCTACCTCATGGGTTATGATGTGTGTGTTCTCTTATTATTCTTTCTTTCTCTCGTTCCTCTCTCTAGACTAAAGTGTCCACACCCACTTTATCTCACTAAGATTATTAGAGTAGATGTGATATTATAGGAACAACAACTTGTGAGACCACTTCCTATTCCAGCTCACATTTGGAAAAAAATTTCAATTGATTTTTTGATAGATTTTCCATGTCGAAAGGCAGAACAGTAATTATGGTGGTACTGGACAAATTGAGCAAGTTTAGTCATTTAATTCCTCTTACCCCCATCCTTATACTACACTAACTGTGACTCAAGATTTCTTAGATAATGTTTACAAGTTACATGACCTACAAAAGGTGATTGTAAGGGACAGGGATACAGTATTTTTGAGTAGATTTTGGAAAGAAATGTTTAGGCTTTTGCAAGTAAGTCTGCATATGAGTTCAACTTATCATAAGTAAAGTGATAGAAAGGCTTAGGTGGTTAACAGGTGTGTAGATGGTTGCCTCATATGGGGTGATAGACCTAAGGAATGGTCAATTGGATTGTTGTCATTGAATATTGTTACAATAAATCTTATCGCACTGCAATTAATACTACACCATTCCAATCACTGTATGGCCAAGTTCCTCCTACTCACATTACTTACACTCAAGGTGATAGTGCTATATACACAGTTGATAGATCTTTATTTACAAGAGAGGCTGTTGTCCAACTCCTAGAAGTTCATTTGGAAAGGGCTCAAGATAGGATGAAGGTAATGGTTGATCAGAAAAGGATAGAAAGGGTGTTTGGCATAGGAGATTGGGTGTACTTAAAACTTCAACCCTACATGAAAACTACATTAAAACAAGACAAGCATCATAAGTTTTCTCCAAGGTATTTTGGTCTCTTTAAGGTGTTGTAAAAGTGGGACAAGTTGCATATATATTGGAGTTACCTGTGAAATGCCCTTTTCCAGAATTGAAATATTTTTATTTTTTTATTTTTTGTTGCTGTTGGGTACCATATGCCCTTATGCCTAAAATCCAGAAGGGCGTATGGTCTAGTACTCAAAATCTGTGAAAAATGCATTTTATGCGGAAGACCTTATGCCTAAGCCCATAAGGGCGTATGGCCTGACACTCAGAAAATGAGAAAAACCATTTTTATTGTAGAAGGCCTTATACCAAGATGTGGAAGGCCTTATGCCTAAAAAAGTAAGATTCTTTCAAAACAAGTTTTCATCCAGAAGCACTTATGCTCATGGCCATAAGGGCTTATGTACCTATTTCCAAAACCAAACACCCAACTTTTTGCAACTTACTCTAGTTCCCCAAAACCAACCGTTTTAGTAATAAATCAAATTTCATAACATGATTATTCAAAACATAATACATTACTAAGGGTTCATTGTAGGACATGATTTATAAAACATTGTTACTCTTGAAACCAAATTTTGCATAACAAAAGAGAGGGTCTGAACTGTCTATATTCGGCTAATCTAGCAAATATGTCATTGGGGTGACTCATATTTATTTATGAAAGTAAATATAAACTCGCCAAACAATTTGGATGCATCAAAAAAGTTATCTTAAAGTGTATTCAAATGCTACTTTAAAAGTGGAATTGTTAGTGAAAGGTTACCAGCATATGTAGTATTGCCGTAACTTATTTTTAGGGTAAAAATCTATTGAACCCGATTAACCCGAATAACCCGACCCGATAACAACTCGAACCCGATAACCCGATTACTTATCAGGTCGGGTTCCAGGTTAATTTTTCATAATCAAAAGCCCGATTCGACCTGACCTGATAAATCTGATAACCCGACAACCCGACCCGATAACACCCCTAATGACATTTCTAGAAAAGGTGTTAAGTTGCTCATCAAAACTATTTATCTTACAAGCCAAGTAAATATTAAAATGAAATCAGTATTCACATCTAACATGATTTAAAGCACTCTCCACAAAATCTCATGTATAGAGTGACAAAGTGCAAACGACACCATCCACATTCAGTATGTTGGTCATGCTTCAAACACTAGCAAAGGCAAACACATCATGACAATACTATAAAAGTCACATACTTATATTGTCAATAACGTTGTTAACATTTATTTTATAGATAACAAGCAGCTAAATCTAGGTGTCGAACCTCCTTCCCGGAGATGAGATAATTTATCATGAAACAAATGGTTAATGGGTAACACCGAATATTTATAGCCATCAGAAGCAGCCTAATGACTTGTAAAAACTAGTTGGCTTATAAAACTTTAGGGAAACATTTTTTAGAAAATAAATTTTGGGTCTTATCGGGCTGACGCGATAACCCGATAATAAAAATAATTCAACCCTAACCCAACTCGATAACTATGTCGGGTTATCAAGATCGGGTCACAAAACACGATAAGAATTTTCAACCTGGTTCAACCGACCCAATAAGCCTTATCGGTTTCAGGTTCAGGTCTGGTCAACCCGACCCTAATGACACATCTAGTCTATAACATGGCTATCTAAATACTACTAGCATACACATAAAGCATTGGACTTCCATCTTTGCTTCCAAACCTAAGATCTTTTAAGAAAGACCTTAATTTGCAATACAATATACCTACAAAAAATGGTTAACAACTAAACCGTAAGCATTACGCTTAGTAAGTAAAAAGGAAATAGTATAACATCATACATCATTTAACATACTTACATCATACATTTCGACAACTAGTCCAAAAGACTTGTGTACACTTCCACCTGCATATAAGCACTTTAACTAACATCATTAAATAACAAAATAAGCATCACATACCTTAACTAGTTTATCAACTAGTCTAACCACATTCTTAGCTAGTTATGAACAACTAGTCTAATTCTACCTTAGTACACACTTGTCCAATGCCTTCCATAACCTTAACACAATAAATTCACGTAACACATAATATGATAAAATCCATGTAATTCCACATTATAACCAATTTACTTATATTATCTCCATTACCAAGAAACATTATCACCATCATCACTTGATTCCTAAACAAGAATCATCATAAACACTTAACATCTCGTCAATGCATAACTAAATAAATAGGGTCTAACACTACCCATAATTATATATCCCGTCTCATTTTTAACATGCATATGATCATATTATGTTCATATGAATAAATTTACAAATTCATCTATTTCAATATACGCCATTAAAGGGACTTAAACCATGAACAAGAATTCCTTCATTACTTAGCTCAAAACCCCTTTTACCAAAAACCCTGAATTTGAATTACATGAACCGTAATCCCAAATATGAAATTAAACCAAACATTAGATACACTTACATGATAGGATTGCAGCCACGGACTCACTACTTGAATTAAAACACTAATTCTCCTTCACATTGATCACTAGAAAAGGTTCTTGTTTCCCTCTTTTCTTGGTTCTTCACGTCACCCACAATACACAGAAAATAAAAGAGAAGCTAGTGGAATCCTTTGGAATTTTTAGTTATTAGTTTGGTGAAAGTTTGCCACTTTGAAAGAAATGGTCCCTCAAGTTCTCTTCTCGAAGACTTAAGCCACATAGTATTTTCTGAAACAATTATTACACTTTGACTTATAGTCAACTTAAGTTTGACTATATGGTTTGACTTTCCACTTAAATATTTGACTAACTAATCAAAATAAGTCTTCTAACATTAAAAGTCATAGTCAAATTATGGCATTTAAATAATAAAATACTTAAAAACCGGTTCTGGGGTGTTACAAATCTACCCCTTAATAAGATTTCATCCCCAAAATCTATTATTCACTTAAAATTTGCAACCATTCATCAGAACTTATTATATCTCGATTCACCATTCTAGTCCAAATACTCATTCTTATACTTACTACAATTTACTTGGTTTCTCAACCTTAACCATAGTATTCCCTAGTCACTTCTCTAAAATTTGCATTATTCTACACTTAGTTTCTACTCTCTTTCGCCTCTTTCATCATTTACGTCAAATTTTATATGGTCAACTCTCCATTTCACCAATTTTCTACCAAATCATTATGCTTTCTATCATTCTTTTCTAAATTTCCAACAAGGACAATTTGTCATCACTAGAAAAATTTGCTACTTTGACTTTATATAAGTCAAACTTTGACTAATATTTTCCTCAAAATCTATCAATGCTTTATATGACTTAATGCCAAACAAGGTAATTCTCGCAATTCTACTCAATATCATAAGATATTTTCTAGAAATTTCTTAATAAATTGACCGCTAGCTTCTAACAAGTATGACTTCTACGGTGCTAATAAGTCCATACTCCATACATCACTTAGAAAACCTTCTCTTATTATCGGGAATATCTACCAATTTATTTACGCAACTTAACACACAATGTTTCATTCTAGGTATCTATTATATAGGTCTCACACCTAATCTTAGCCTCGTTGTTTATTTTGTTCACACTTATCTTAAAAGGTCTAAAATTATTTTAGCTTTCACCTTTTCTATCTCTTGACTCATTCTCATGTCATATCATATACACATGAGCCCAATGATTTACAATTTTTTATTTACATGAAACGGCCTCCCATTCCATGTAAGTAAGGAGATTGTAACTTTATGGTTCGGCGATTTACAATTTCTTTATTTAAATAAAAAGGTATTCCAATTCATTTAAATAAGGAGATTATAAATCATCCTACTTATACATTTTTGACAATATTCATACTCACCTAAAACTTTCTTTACTTATCTATCTTTACATTTTTGACCATATGTCAAATAACTTTTCAATTTTAATTTTGATCTTTGTAGACTTAGATCCAATCTCGCTAACATTTCCCCGAAGGGACTATAACTATACCCTTGCGGTATCACCAACCTAATTTGGCCTTAACACGTCAAACCCGTAAAGGGTGAACCTTAAACCACGTCCAACCAATAAAGGGTGAATCTTAAACCATGTCCTGAAGGACCTATACACATGCCAAGGAAATATGCACTCTTGCCCGTGAAGGCAAGCTAAATTATCCTGAAGGATTTCTAACACCTTCCCTTGAAGGGTTCGTGTACTGAGCATTGGATACAAGCTATTTTTACTTCAACATCTTTACTCTTTCATCATTTGCGTACTTTTATAACTAAGTAACTCTAACACCGTATGCATAGACGGAGGCATTTGAGGACAAGAGAGGGCTATCCCCCCTCCCAAATTTTTTGTATTTTCATAAAATATCCTTATACTAATAAACAATTTACATTGTAAACCACATATTTTAAAGATAATTAATGAATTGGCCCTCTCAAATTTTATAATTTGCACTTCGGCCCTATTAAAAATATTAGGCTAGCTCCGCAACTACCCGTATGTTTTATATCAACACGTCGATACATACCTATATCACCATTTTACTCTTATTCTTTATCTTACCATGCCCATTATGCACACTTAACAATCTTATACCTCATCATACCTTAATATTCTTAATATGCCACCATGACTATTCATGTTTTTCAATTATTTCTAGCTTATCGTATATAACTATATATCATTTATGATTTCTAGCGCGTCTATGTTATACAAATAATGAGTTAAGTAAGTAACGTACATATGTGGAGACCGTATGATATGTCGGTTGAATTTTTAATGCTTACTAGTACGATGTCCTCACTGTTGCGCGCATTACAAGTCTGTACACGCCATGGTTCATTTTCGTAAGATGAAGAAAATAAGTTATGTTTTGTAAAACGGGTATCTTATTATTCTTGTTTGGTAATTTGTTTTAACTGAAATACTTTATGAATCACAAAAAATTGTGAGCTTTAGAATTACTGGTAACATATCAAGGATACAAGGAGTCAATCTTGATTGGACGAATAAAAGACTAATATACTTTTTATTTTATGTGCCGGTCTCAATTATGGCAAAACAAACAAATAAGGAACCATGACAAATGGTTGTGAGAAATCAGTAACTAGTACAACTACGGAATCTGAAACATCTATCAGCAGTTGATCCTACAAAGCTTTGGTATTACAATTTAACTATCACCTTCAAAAGGACACGAGCATTATCATTGTCGACCACCTTATCCAATTTTAAATAGGTTAATTTGGGCGTCGTCTGATGTGGACAAACTACATTGGTTAAAAGAGATGATCTCCTGATAGACCTGAATCCATGTCTAGCGGCATTGGTCAATAGAGCAAGATTCTTAATTTAGCGCCAATCTGTCACATATAGATTGATATGCAGCACTGCAGACCTTGAATTTCTCCTCAGCGACAGCCTGTTCATGTACACCATCGTATTAGTATTGTTGGAAACCAACTCACGTAGATGATACACATACACGTGTAAAAGGTGTAATGTCAAGTATATTATCTGTGAAGCAACCATCACCATTAGATGTGCCAAGATGGGCAGGCTGGTTAATGCGTTAAAAGGGTCCTTTTTGGTACGAGTCAAACTGGTCAACCAGACATTTTTTCCTTTTTTTTTTAAAGTTAATACGTTAACCATAATTACAAAAAACAATACTATTACAATAATAACCTAAATCTTTGAATGGAAACCAAGACTTTGAACAAATGTCAACTTCTTTGACAGGTTCCCCGTTAAAGTAAATTCTATGATTTGACCTGTTTGAGATCAAACACAGCCTAAATTGACTCGGTCATGATAAGTAAATGGGTCGAGAATGCCTATCTCTAGTCACACGCGACGCAAGCAACAATGAACGAACTTTGTGTGCAACATACTCAATATGATCTTAAACTGTGAGCACCCTTCTGCTTACTCTTTACTTGCTAAAATTTGGGTTCATATACCATTGGCGCTAATCCCCATTAGTAGTGTTTTCATGATATTTTCTTCATAAATTAACTATTATAGCAAATATGAATAAATAAACCATAGTAACCAAAAAAAAAAAATCATATTTACAGAGTAATGGGTTTGACAAAAGCCTAAAGATATTTCCTTTTACGATTATAAACAGAATGCAACATACCTTGGAAGAACCCTCGTGACGATCTGGATGCCATTTCAGCGCACAAGCTCGGTATCTGGAAAACATAGTATGAGGCACTAAAAATCAGTAGAAACCAAAGAGTAAACCATTATTTGGGATCATTTTAGTGGGTGAGCATAATGAGAAGAGCAAGTGAGTTGGGTAATGGGTCAAAACAGGTTTCCGTGTCAAAATCAGTAGTAACCAAAGAGTAAATTCCAAGTATCTATCCGTTGTCCAAAATTCAATTTCTCTATAACACTTGGTGTGCCAAATGGTCAAATATAGTCACAAAAACATATTGTTTCAATAACAATATAAGAGGTTGTATATGGTGAACATACACTCTGGGCAGCTTTTGACATGTTCTGCGTCAACTAGTATCTCTCTCTCTTTTATTTTTTATTTATTTTTATTTTTATTTTTTATTTATTTATTTTTTTTACAATGTTTGAATCTTTAGATTTTATTTATTTATTTATTATTTATTTTTTACACAATGTTTGAACCTTTAGATTAAAGCAAACTCAAATGGACTCATTAATAAGCACATGTGTTCGAAATAGTTTGTACCAAATTAATCCAGAAAACACAGATTGTTCACAACATATTCTAATTTGGTCTTTAAACTTTAAAGGCATTATTGTAGTCTGAAGATAATAAATCTTTATAGTACCATCATAGAAAAATAAAAGGAAACTCGAAAAGCTTACGCGTTCTTAACATCTTCAAGACTTAAAGGACCAGAACCACTTAAACCAAGGGTCATCCTGTCTTTTCTTAAATCAGTTCCCACTCTATCTGACTCGGATGACGATTCATCTTCATCATCATCATCGCTATCTTCGAACCGTTGTCTCCAATTCCATGAAGTTCGCTGATTACTATAATAGCCAGATGAGCTCCTTGGTGGTTCATTATTTATAAAAGACCAAAAGTAGAATCCATTTCCACCAAAAGCAGAACGGAAAATTGTCTCAACTTCTTCACCATCTTCATAGAACTGGAATCCTTCTGAAGGATCATGTCATACCAATTTTTAACTTGTTCACTATAAAGCAAAGATATACTTGTTATATAAATGGGTACTTACTTTTGCGGGCCCTAGCCTGGGCCCCTTTACTATTGGCTCGGGTCCCACCAAATCCTCCAGGACCACCACCATGACTTCTAAACCATGAGCTTCTATGACTTGAAGACGGGTCAAATTCATCATCATCATGCCAGCCCTAAATGTACAGAAAGAAATACGCCAGAAGGTGAACAGACTTTGTAACTAAAAAACAGAAGTTAACAACATGCATGGATAATAATCAACATATAATATAATACGAGTTGGAAGAACCAAATTCTATTTAAAGGATGGATCTAGTGCCGCCAAAACACTATAGCTAGTGAAACAGATTAAGTTTAGGGGGTCAAGACAGGTCAGGATCTGACCCATCAATACCATGTCCATTTTTCTCTACATTTCATGAATAACTAATATGATTACAAATACTATAAATGAAAATAATGAAACGATTTCTCCAGAAAAAAGAAAATAGATGGTTGTAAGCACGAGGTACATTTTTGGGCAACTTTTCAGCTACATGTTTTTTTTAATTTCCATTGGATTCGTAGGCAACAAAAACTGACATGTGTTAAATATATGGCTTAAAATTTCCCCCCGCTAACACCTTAGAATCTATTATACTATTCATGTTCTATAAATGACCAAATTAACTAAACACCGAGTCCCTGGTATTTCATATGTGTGATTGTGAACTTTACCTGGAAAAGGTTTTCAGCAAAAGCATTAGCATTCCTCAGCATTTCTTGTTTAGCATAAAACTTTCTCTGTCTTCTTGGGTTGAAGTTGGGTCTCTGCAAATATTAAGATGCACAATTATGGTTTCATCATTGATAAAAAAGGGATGCACATGCTTTGGGTTGAAGTTGCTTGGTGACAAGGTTTACGAATAGCCAAAGTAATATTCTAGTGTAGGGCATTCACATTGCATTCCAAGAGCATCAATCTTAGAAGGTTAATTGACACATCGAGATCAGTGAGGATGTTAGTCATAGGATGAAAACAAAATGATTAACACCGTGATGAACATTGGGGGCCTTCTGATATTAAAACGTCCACCAGAAGCTGAACGGTTACTTCTATGGGACAATACTAATACTTTCTATGATTGATATAGAGCCGAGTGCTTGGTCGCAAAAAGAAAACATACAGACAGAATAAGTTCAGCAGGGACATTAATACTGAGGTCCATACATAGTCACCTTGAACAGTCCTGGTTTGGTATTTTAGGTACCGAATATTCTGTACAGTGGAGGTATGCTCATTTCGGATCCCTTTGATACGATGCAACCTATGATTAGGATTATATTCCTAAGGTGTTATAATAATCAAACCTTTTTAAAGTCTATCATTACTTAACAAATTCTGATAACAAAAATAGTCACATACACAACTCAAAAGCATATAATCAATATGCATACTCTCGTTATGTCTAGTCTAGTTCCTTCCCAATTATCAACAACATCTTCACCCAAAAATTTCTATTGCATATCGCCGAGCCTTCTACTTAAGTATGTAAACCAGCGGTTTCATGCTATCAGAAAACTCATGATGTAAGACAGATTTTGAATAAATGAATTCCAACTTGTTATCCTGTTCTATAATACAAAAGTTTCTTTTCAGTGTGAATATATGACTAAGTTTCTCACTACTAGTACCGAAATATATGAGCCATAATTGGCATCCACTCAATGGCGTCCATCGTTAAAACATCCAATTGAGGTGCCACCAATGAAAAAAGTCCATTCGTCAAGTGAAATGTTGCAAACTCCTCTCTTAATATGTGTTCTGCATATTCAACAATTCTTGCAAAAACTAGCGCTAAGCCATGTTGAACTTCTATGTCTTAAGTTAGAGATTTTCAAGGGGGTGTTCCTTTCTCACGATAACGTATTTCCTAAATCCGTGGAGTTAATGCAAACCCCAAACAGTACATCTTCTCCCATCTAACGAGCAAAAGTCTCTCGAGTCTTAACATCAATTTCCCACCATCACATCTTTGATCTCACTAAAACGTTATCCATGTTTTCATATATTTTGCCCATTTTTTTGGACCATCTCCATCAAAAAAATTGATTAACAAGAAGTTAGGTATTGTAAAAATGCTCTTTGCATCATCCCAAATTTCTTCACTCATAATAGTCTCAGTTTTCTTAGTTTTCTCATCCTCCTTGTTTTACCAAATCCTTCCATGATGAATTAAAGACAATTTTTATAGCTAGAACCTTGATTTAAAATTGCGCGCATCGTTGCGCTCGCATCGCGCATCAGAGTGATGCGTTTAAAAAAACGCAACGCGAAACCTGATGCGAGGTTGTTCCTGGATGCGGCCTAATGCGAACGCATCACATCGCAACGGTGTATTGCTCGCATCGGACGCAATGGACGCATCACTTCGCAACAGTTTTAATTTTGATTTTTATAGTTTAAGTTGACCTTTTATTTCTAGTCAAACCATTAAGTTGACATATTTCATGTTATACAGTCAGTAATATCATTATGCACGTAATTATTCCATATTTAATCATTTACTTGTAGAGTAATTTAAGTAGAAATATTATATATTTTTTATTTATTACCTATAGCCGCGCATCTGTGATGCGCTCGCAACCGCATCGCGCATCACGCATCGGTCTTTTGGACCTCGAGCGCAACGGATCGCCGCACTCAATTTAAAACCAAGGCTAGAACTCCCTACAATCTACTACCTTTGCAGAATGGGACTTAGCTACTTCCAACAACCTAAACTTTAGATTTTCCTTAATATTTGTTAAGTCGTGCATGTGATTATGAAAAGACTTTACAATCATTCTTCCCTTATATGTATTCAACAACCACTAAAATTTGTTTGCATAGTTTTTGAAAATCAAGTTTAGCTCGTGAACACAGCAAGGAGACCAAATATGCATTTGTTATATCGGCAGTTTTTTAGTTCGTTGCGTTGTCCGTCATAACTTGGAGCATGTCAGCTGAACCTACAGTTTTAACTTTTTATTTTTAAACACCTACTAAACGAATTATATTGTCCCGAATTATATTGGTTGATGGACATGTATAAGAAAAGGGTAATCTGATAGACAAGTACTTTCTGAATCACTCATGCTTCAGCAACTTTTATAGAAGATAAAAATTAGACTTGGTAAAAGTAGCCAAGCACCAATTTGCCCGCCACTACATTTTGTTGAGATGTTTAGCGGATTGTAAAGTGGCTCTAGTTAGAACAATTTCGTTTATCATGGCCGGATAGGGTAAATTAAAAGAGATGAATACACTAGAAAAATTTTAATAATTGCTGCTCAATGAAGTTTTTTGCAAAATACGGAGTGTTGTTTTGCTATAATAAAATCTATGTTCTTGCTGATCAAAATATGCCAAATATATACATTTACTGGGGAAAACCTTACCCCCCAAAAAAATAATAATAATAAATAAATAAATAAATAATAAAAAAATATATATATATGAAAAGATGGATAGTATGTTAGAAAGAGATTATGGATGTGTGGTGGGATATCTATATGGTTCTTATTACTTTGATACTGAGAATTGTGTTTGCTAGGTGGGAAAAGATGGCAATCCATTTACCTTTAAGGCTTGCATTTACTCCACGGTTTTATGATACATCTTATCTTAAGAAATTAAGACCCATTGGAATCCCTAGAAAAACTCAAGATTAATGGAATCTTTTGCAATAATTATTAAAGATGGGAAAGAAGAGCAACTATCAAGTTTGCAAACACTTAAGAAGACACTTTATTCAATGGCAGGAGCTAAAATGCAGTTGCGACTCAGGAAGCTATTCATGGGTGGTCAAGCTATGGTTCAGAACCTCCAAGACTAGCAGAAGCTCTAAGACTAGCAAATGTAGTAAAAAAAAAAAGGTACTTGCACCCTGAATAACCATTTGGTTGACAAGTATTTGCACCCTGAAACATCGCCTTACAATTTATATTCTGAGAGTTGCAAAGAAGAAACACACAAAAAGTGGGACATTAATACAATTCCAAAGTTCAAGTACAACACTAGAAGTTATGGATGAATATCGTAATAATGGAAAAGGAAAAATAAATAAATAAAGGCTACTAAATAGAGTATGTCTTATAAGTTATGTGCTTTAGACTTAGGTATTTGTTTATTGGTTACGAGAATTTGTCAAGTAAGACTATATTTGGAAGTTTGGATTTTTAATACAATGTAGCAACTTAATTTAGAATTATCGGGTACACCATACACATAAGATGGTACATCGTGCCTGAGGGATCCGAAATGAGCCTAAAGACTAATTTATCGAACAAAAGAATGTTCACAGAAAAATATACAAAACTGAAACAATCAGCAGAACTTGACAAATGACTACTGGAATCAAAGAATAAAGGACTGTGTACAAGATTCTTACCCATGAACTCTTGTGAAAGCTTCCAGCCTGCCCAGATTAAAGAGAAAGAAAAAGGTGAAAATCAGACAATAACAATCCGCCGAATGCAATATATATTCAAGTCAATAATGCTTAATGTCCTTCAAGTTCTATGTGGGTTTGCAACCTTACTATTATTTTACCAGTATGCTATCCTCCGTCCCATAATTATATTCCACAGTTGACTTTTGAAGTCTTTAGTTTTCAACTTTGACTCTAAATATTTTTATTTGTGTTATATATTACTTGATGCAAAATATATGAATGGATTGAGTTTTAAAAGTATTTTTTATTGGTATAATTTTTATCAAGTATTATATAACACAAATAAAACTATATAAGGTAAAAGTTGCAAAATGAAGACTTAAAAAGTCAACAGTGGACTATAATTATGGGACGGAGGAATAACTTTACTAAAAAAAGCTATGCAATTGATCGATTTACTTTAACTAGAAATAATACAATTAGCAACCCGTTTCTCTATATGCACCCCAAAATTTCCGATTAGATGCAAATGATTTACTCTATCACTGTGTAGGTAATGCAACTAGTTAACATTCTTCAGGCTAATCTCGTAGAATACATGTACTTATCTTGGCATCTCAATTGATCTTTGTGCAGATTAATATACCAAACCAAATCATTAAACTTAGGGACATGTTCTTCATTTTTTAGAATTGTGCAAAAAACAGCGTATTACACTCATCAACAACAATCACCTTGCTTATCTTTTGTATCAAAATGCAATAACCAAATACGCCATTTAAATAAGCAATCCCAAACACCCCTTCAAAACATAAGATTTTATATACCTGTACAATTAACTTATTTGCTTTATCCTTATTCAGGCATAAAAAGATACTTTTTTTATTTTTTTATTTTTTTATTTTTATTTTATTTTTTTTGCTATTTTCCAAACAATTAACGGATATAAATTCACCCAAATGAAATAAAAACAAAAAATTTAATCTTAAAAAAAAAAAAAAAAAAAAAAAAAAAAAAAAAAAAAAGCTTACAGTTTCCCAATTATTACGTCGCCTACGATGAAGAACAGGAGTTGAATGAAATAAAGCAATCGCTTGATGAAATTGGGGGTTACTATTAAGGGCTAATTTATTTGCTGCTCTATTCATTTCTTCAATTCTTTTTAAATTACGAATGTGAAATTGGTTTTGGAGAAAAGGAATTATTATTGTTTCAATGTCAAGCAACTTTTTAGGGTGGTGGCTATGGGTACTATTGGTATTATTGGATTTGGGTTAATAATATCACCCATTTGGTTACTTTAGAATCAAACTATTAGGCTCACTCGTATTGGGTTTGAGCTCGGGTTAGCTATCGCTAGGGGTGCTCACGGTCCAAAAACCGGACCGGACCGAATCCGGCAAAAAATCTAGACCGAGACCGGACCGAATATGGTCGGTCCGGTCTCGGTCCAAATAGGCTAAACGTCCGGTTTTTAAGCCGGACCGAGACCGAAAAAATGAAAATCCCTAGACCGAGACCGGACCGAATGTGGTTTGTCCGGTCTCGGTCCGGTCCGTTTGCTCACCCTTAGCTATCGCCGAGCTCGGATGCTTAAGCCATTTCGCTATTAACCTGTTTACGAACAAGACTGTTTTTTTTTTTTTTTTGAAAGGCAATATATTAGTTAAGTGAAAATGCAACCAAAGTATAAATAAAAGGCATCGACTTATAAACAAGATGATTAAATATAGTGGACCCAACAGAAACAATTACAAGAGCTAAAAACTAAAAGAAAACAAAGACCAAAAAGCCCATTACAAACCATACGGTTGTGTTTAGGAGAGGGCTTATCAGGGCTTAAACTTTTAAAATAAGTCGGCTTATATAATAAGTTTTGTTTGGCGCGAGGCTTATAGAGGCTTTTCAAACCATAAGCCCCAAAAAGAGGCTACAAATTTTAGTAATTTTGTAATAATAAGCTCAAGCTTAAGCTAATTTGCCAAACTAATGTATTTCAATTTCGGCTTATAATATTAGCCTCAGCCCCAGCTCCAGCCCAACCCCAACCCCAACCCATTTCGCCAAAGATACACGTATTTGGATATACCCACACTCTCAAGACAGTCGTGACCCTCTTATCTCACTCTAGGAACATAGTAACCACAATGAAGGAATATGCAGCCAGAACTGTAATTACCAAAGATGCAGACCCACAAAACAAAATCTTAAAAATGCAAATAACAGCTGAGCACACTTAAGGAATGTGCAGACTAGGTACAGTAAGGACAAAAAATGCAGCCGACAAATCAAAACCTTAAAATTGCAGACCTGCACACGAACATGACTTGTTTAACTTATTTATTTAAACATGAAACTGGGTTTTACGGGTTAGATACTTTCTTGTATAACTTGTTTAACCCATTTCAAATTTAACATTTTTCTATTTGTTTTGAAAAGTTAAAATGGGTTGACAGGTCAAGTCATCTAACCCACCATTAACCAGAACTAGACCCCTCCCAAACCTTTTTAGACTCGACTCTAAAAAGTTTATTTTTCGTATCATCTTGTCGTGTAAGATTGGGAATGCAACCCGAATAAACTGGACATGACCTGTGGAATTCATTTATACATTAAGCAGGTTAGAAACAAGTCGGTATGGTGGAGTGTAAGTGGGTTGTAAACGGGTGGATGCGTTGAATTTGTTGTTTTAAATTTAAATTCTTAATATTAACTTTAACGTTAAGTCAATTAGAACCATTTATAATCGTTTACTGAAAATGTTAGGCAACATGAGTCATGACACATTTCAATCGGAACCTCTTGGAACTAAAAAATAACTAATTTATTTTGACTCGTTTCATAGGGAACCCGGTTGACTACCAAAGTGGCTGACTAACCAGTTTTGTTCGATTTATAGCGTCAACCACCTTGTTTGGTTAAAACTAAACCAAATCAAACTTACTGATTTCAACCTTTGACCGATATGGTAGACCCAAGATGACCAAGCCAAACAATGAAGATCCATACTTGGAAGTGTCTCCAGCTAATCACAAAAGTGGCTGAATAACCAGTTTTGTTCGATTTATAGCGTCAACCACCTTGTTTGGTTAAAACTAAACCAAATCAAACTTACTGATTTCAACCTTTGACCGATATGGTAGACCCAAGATGACCAAGCCAAACAATGAAGATCCATAGTTGGAGTGTCTCCAGCTATACACCAAGGTTTGCAGGTCTCAAGTAATTGGTTCATGTACCTTGCATCAACTGCTCTAACAACATCTGTTCTCGTTTGCAGTAATGACAGACACATACATTTTTAAAACCAGTAATTTGTTTTAGCATTCATAAATATTTATTCGTGTTTCTTTAATTTACTTTATAGAATGGTTTGTATCCTTTCTGTTTTATCCACTTCAGTCAATAGGATTATCTCAATCATATGTGTATTGTTTCATAAGTATACCAGTTATAACATTTTTATCCCAATCTAATAGAACAAACTAATATAAATAGTTAAACAAGGGAATAACACAGTTTCATAAATAAGCTAGTAACTTCAACTGTTGTTCATAAATAAGCTAGTAACTTCAACTGATGTGACTGATATTATTAGGAGAATGCAAGCATGTGACAAGTAAAATTTCTTATTCAAACATTCAGACAAAAAAATGTAGAATCGGTTAAACCATTTGTTCCAGCTAAAATCACAACAGTTAGAAAATGAAAAAAAATCTCAACCAATTCAAAACTCATTACTTCCTGTTTTGTGTCATTCAAAACGCCTCTTCAATTGATTGGTGCATTCTCTTCAACACCTTATGAGCTGCTAAAATCCGATGGCCCAGTTGGTGCATTCTCTTCAACACCTTGTGAGCTGCTAAAATCCGATGGCCCAGTTGGTGCATTCTCTTCAACACCTTGCGAGCAGCTAAAATCCGATGGCCCAGTTGGTGCATTCTCTTCAACACCTTGCAAGCTGCTAAAATCCGATGGCACAGTTGAGCTACTGAACCCACGAATCGATACCTCATCGACAACTGTATTTACCTGTTGGTCGATAAAAACAACTACTACCGTGATATCATCATGAACAAGACGCCTATTCCCTTTCCCCATCTTCTTCACCACATCATACTTCCTTTTCTTTTTCCGAGCAGCTTCAATCATTGCTGATTTAACAAGCCTTCTCGCAATTCCCTATTATTTAAATGCAAGACATATGAAAATATTGTTAGAGGTGTAAACATATGGCAAATAGAAAGTCTAGTCGTGTTATGTTTCATTCCTGTCAAATGGGCAAGTTGAAAGATATCGAAATAGAACACAAGTAGCAGGTCAAACGGGTCGAAAGTCACTGAAAGTGGTACATCTATAAAACGCATACAGCCAACTAAATTGCTCTATTGAGAAAATTAGATGATTACTGGAATTATATATTTTAAAATCAAATTCATTACAGAAAGTTAATAGAAAAACAATTGGACAAGGTCAACCAAACCCGACTAGTGCATTAACAAAAATCCGTTTCGACCCACACACATTTGACCCATTATCGGAGACCCATAAAACATGTCTCACACTCCAATTACCTGATTCAAACCAAACCATACAAAACCTGATAACTTGTAAGGTTTGGTTGTTTCAGTCCATTTTCAATGTTTACTGACCACTCAGGATTACAACAATTAAGCATCAGTGTTAAACAATTGAATTTTGAAACAAAGAGAACAAACTTACTTCTCTCGGGTTCTTGTGAACCATCTTGACTACTTCCCCACTCGACATGTGTTCCCATAACCCATCCGATGCGAACACAATAAACTTGTCATTAGGTTTCAACTCTCTGGTGTAGATAGACGGGCTATCTCTTATAACAGGTCGCTGGATAGGAGTAGGAAGGTGGAACCGTGGGTGTGTTGTGTCAAGAGCAAATTCTGGCTTCTTCAAGTATGCGTCTCCTATGGATCTCGAAATCTGAAAACACCCGCAATAGATTGAACATCTAACCTCTAGGATAGAAATGCACAATTTGTTTCATATTAAAATGAGTCAACCTGGTCCGATCGAATGCATCAGGTTGGACCGACCCCTCAACACATGTTTGTTCATTCTTTGAAAGTATTAATTTGATCTAACTTCCTATTAATAAATTGCTTTAGGAGGTTTACAATATTTATAAACACCTTGAGAAACTTTAGACCAGCCAACCCAATCGACCCATTTCACTTTTAGGTAGGTTTCCAAAAATTCCCCACTTAACCCGTTGGAAATAAAATATGACCAAAATATAGGAATTTATAGTTCAATGGGTTGAGATTTTCGCCTCTATTTACTACGTATATTAAAGGATCAAACACCAAAACCTGAATAATGCCTTTGATACGCCACACGCCGTCTTTTTTGACCACAATTTCCGGGTCATCTGGATGATCTGACTTGAGCTCCTTTCTAACTTTCTGTACACAAGCATTATGATCCTCAGTGATTTGCTCAGCTACAAGTTTCGTCCATCGGCGCTTCTTTTTTAGACGCCCTAAAACAGCTCTAGAATCGCCCATGTTAGCAATACACAATGTGCCTTCCGATATGAATCCAGCAAGACAACAAGAACCAACTGCAGCTATCGTCGGCTTCACTCCAAAATTAGTGCTCACCAGCTGGAGAAATCCCTCTTCGGTAGCAGAAACAGCATTTTCAAAGACTTCTGAGGGCATCAGTCCTTTTTCTTTTGCAACACCTATTAAACAACAAACAATTCGAACCAAAATCAACAAATAGTGCTAATAATATTACTTTTTTCAGTAATAGGGCTAATAATGGTGAAACAAGTAAAATTTCATCATTGTGGCGATTAAATCCCTACAGTTCTTTTCACTGGTTCTCCTGTGAAGAAAGAGTACAATATGATGCCGAATTGATACAAACGTGAAAACAAGTTAACTAAATCAGTCAAACAATATGATGCCGAATCATAGTGCAATTCATCAGACAAGCGACACAAGATTACAACTCACAAAAGCATGAAGTACAACCCTGCTAAGCATACCCAAAACACATAGACTCCCATAACGTTTAATAAATATTTATGTGAAAGTGAAGAGAAGACTTACGTATGAGATGCGTAAACAAATGATCACACACGTAGTCTGCAGCTTCTGAACCACCATGACCATCATAAACGCCAACAAAGGTAGCGTTTTGACCAATCTCCACCTGGCTGGAATCTTCCAAAACTTGATTGGCTTGTACAACGGCAAACGAGAATTCGCCCAGTGCATGTTTTTCTAAATCCGTACTCCATAAAAGATCATCATGATCGTTAGTACTAGAACCTTCACCCTTGTTGGTACGAGCAAATAGTTTTGATTTGAGCTTTTGCATAAAAGATTTCATCCTTCATTTCCTTCTAAATCACCACCTAATTATGTTTATTAAAACAAATCACGATACTATTAGAACACTAACAAATTCACATTCAATTTCCAGTAGTCACATAAAATACTAGAATACATTATAAATCATTGATTAAACTAAGCAGTCACACAAATAAATCCTAACAAAATCACAATTTATATAAAAAATTAAAAAAACAAGAACAAGTAACTTAATACATTCAAATTCTAACAAATATAAATAGCATGAAATGAAATACTTAAAAAAAAAAATCGTAAAATCTTGATCAAACTTAACTGTACTACAAACAAACCTTGACAACTTATCTAAAATTTATATAAAAACATGAACAACAAGTAATTAATACATCCAAATTACATTATCTCTTGAATTAAAAATTACACTAATCAAATCAATTCCCAAATAATAAAATAACTAAAATAATGTAATTCTTGATTAAATTATACACAAAAAAAAAAAAAAAAAAAAAAAAAAAAAAAAAAAAAAAAAAACCTGACAAATTCACAATTTACGTAAACAACAAGTAATCAGTATATTCGTTTTTCAAATCTAATTCAAGAAAAGAGATATAATTGAAATATATAATAATTTCTTGATAAAATTTAACATTTACGTCAAAATTTACGTAAAAGCATAATATAGAGTAATTAATACGGAGTACATCAGAACTACATTTATATCACATATTTTAACTTGTTGCTTTTATAAAAACTGTATTTTAACTTCTCAATGTTAATTCAAAAAAATCAAGAATATTACAATTTCTTAAAAATAAACACGTACAACAAGTAATTAATCACATCAATTCTTGATTAAATTAAACAGTAAAAAAAACATATCAAATTCACAATTCATCACATCAACGTACTCTCAAATATAATCCAAATACAACAACTTCTTGATGATTTTAACTGCATTACATAAAGTGATTCAACTCGAAACGTAAACTTAAATCAATCAAATTCACAGTAAAATGAATAAAGAAAACATAAACCAGTCAATGCAGTTTGATATATAGAAAGAAAGAACTTACAGAGAGTAAATGTGAGAAGCAGTTGCTTCTTCTTCTTCAAGTTTTAACCGTTATAACAGAATTCTATTCACCGGTAACTGACAACTAACTATTAAAAAAAGTGAAAGAAACACGAAGACTGAAAATATGACGTGGAAGGAATTGAGAGCGGAGAAGAAACTTTGTTTTGTTTGGGGAGAGTGGGAAGATGAATTATATATACGGTTTTAAAAAGACCACTTTACTTGGTCCTTTGTTTATTGCATGATTAACAAATTCAGTCCTTTTACTTTTGGAAACTTGACTCTAATTTCATTTACTACTTGTGTTAAGCAAGTCAACTTTTATTCCTCCCGCGTTTTCTTTTTGTGACTGTGATTTTTTTTTCTTTTTTTGATTAAATTACATCGTTAGTCCCTGTTGTATGGCCAAATTTCATACAACATCCAAAAACGCAAAATCTTGCACGGTTAGTCCAATATATTAAATAAATTACGTGGATGGTCCAATTTTGCTAACGTCTTTAGTTTTTCTCGTTATCTTGAACCTCACGTGTAAATCACACTAGGGTAATTTTTTCCAAACACATTTTTTTGTCTCTATATTATAAAATTAAGAAGAAACAGAGTGCTAAAAAGACATTAGAATGGATCTTAAATAAAGATGGTACAGCTTCGGCTAAGTTCAAAACAAAAATAAAACAAGATAAAATTAAGATGGTACAAGTGGCCAAGTTGATGAAACGCCGCCTATTTGAGTTCTCCAACATCGTATGAAGGCTTCCATTATACGTTTGAAGATATGCGACCAAAAAAAATTGTTAAAAAGTTCACCCCACATGTATATAACACCCCCATTTTTCAATGATTGCAACGGATTAAGTGTTTGGGGGTATTACCTCATGGACCATAGATACGGTAATAGGGAATGACTCAAAAAGAAACATTTTATGAAAATGAGTTATCATTCATTAAAAATTATCAGAGTTTTATAAGATGAGGTCCCGTGAATCTAAGTATGAGTTGTTATGTTTGAGTGATAACCAAATAGAAAGTCTTTCAAGTCTCGTGCCTCTCCATGCCATAATTTCCACAGAGCTCCGTTACATAGGATACATGCTTAAAAAGTCAACACTAGGTGATGAGTGAGAGTTATAGGTTTAGGGCTTAGTGAATACAAGTTCCTCAGGTTCAGTTGTTACACCCTTCAAGGAAAATGTAGTGTGTGTGTGTGTGTGTGTTTTTGATAATTGCAATGCATGTACAATTATCAAGAGTTGGTCTGTTGATTTGTTGCACTAAGCTCATGAACCACACGTTAACAATCCGGGTCATGGGGGCTGCAGACCCAACCATGAGGGGATGGGAAGTACTCGTGTATAGTACTCGTGTTAAGCAAGTCTATTTTTATTCTTCCCGCGTTTTCTTTTGGTGACTATGATTTTTTATTTTTTTTAGTAAATTACACCGTTAGTCCCTGTTGTATGGCCAGATTTCATGCAAGTTGCTTAAATATAAATGAGTTTTTTTTTTTTTTTTTTTTTTTTTTTTTTTTTTTTTTTTTTTTTTTTTTTTTATGTCTTTTCTAAAGCGATTTGTATAAAATGCGCCCATTTAGCCCATGCCCGTTTAGCCCGTAGCATGTGCCCGCCCGGCCCGCCCGTTTTGCCACCTCTACATGCAACATCCAAAAACGCGAATCTTGCACGGTTAGTCCAATATATTGAATAAATTACATGGGTGGTCCAATTTTGCTAACTTCATTAGTTCTTCTCGTTATCTCAAACCTTACGTGCAAATCATACGAGGGTACTTTTGTTCGAACACATTTTTTTGTCCTTTTCCTCTGTGATTTTCACACTTTCGCCCGAATACACGTTAGCAATATTCACTTTTTGTACTTTTTTTTTGAACAAAAACTTTTTTGAACACACGTTAGCAATTTCCATGTGCGTTGTCGACCTGTTTGCTTTGCTTCTTATCTATCCCTACTGTTTGTTTCGTTAGTTTTCAACACTCTTTGCTTGCTATCTACTGTTCGACTACTGTTTCCCATCTATAAACCCTAAATATCGACTACTGTTTGGCATCTATAACCTTACCATCCCCCACTGTTCGACATCTATGAACCCTAAACCATAACACTCACCTACTTTTTTCACCATGACTACGGATACAAATCCCCCCGCACCCATCCTCACTTTGTCGGATAAACTTATGGCCATGAATCACTTAACCACCTTTGTTCCTATCAAACTCGATGTTGATGAGATGAATTACTCCTCATGGGTGTACCATTTTTCTCATCTTTGTCATGGCTATGGCATATTGGACCATCTAGTTTATCCACCCGCATCCTCCTCTACTACACCTCCTCCACTACGACTAGGGATCCGGAGTGGCTCAAGGTTGATTTTATTATTCGGTCTTGGATCTTTTCCACACTTGCCTCGAATCTTCAAAAATGGTTGGTTGTTCTTAATCCTAAAAATTGCCAAAGAGGCGTGGGTATGCCTTGAGGCGATTTTTCAAGACAATAAACGCCAAAGAGCTATGGCTTTGAAGATGAAACTAAGGAACTTGAAGCTTGGGGACTTAACAATCGATGTGTACTTTCAGAAAGTTGAATCAATTGCATCAGTTTTGAATGGCCTTGGTTCTCCTCTTAGTAATGACGACATTGTTACGTTTGCACTTCAAGGCTTGCCAAACACGTATGATGTGATTTCAACCGTTATTGCTAGTCAGGAACCCTTTCCCAATCTCAAGACGGTTCGTTCTTTGTTGACCACGCAAGAGATGCGCATGAAATCTAAAGTTCAAAACCCGCTTGTGGATGCTACATCCACTTCTCCTATGATCTTATTGGCAAATAATAATACTCGGTGATGAGTGCTCAAATACTCATCATTTTTATCGTATTTAAACTGCCAAAACATACAAAAACAATCGAAAAGTCATCAAAATACTTAAATTATCCCAGGGATTGTGTTTTATATGTTTCAAATGCAAAATAATCAAAAACAGATAAAAAACGTATAAAGTTTGCATAATTGGCAGTTTCAGTCCCCCAAGTTTCAAAATTTGTCAAAAATAGTCCATACGCATTCATTTTGAAAGAAAAGTCAACCCAAGTCCTTAAAAATTTAAAAGTTAAAAAAAACGGACTTTGGGTGAAAATTTTGGAAAATTTACATGATTGGTCCCTGGAGTTTGGAATTTGGCAAATATAGTCCCTGGGAATTTTAGAAAATTAAAAAATTGCAAAATTGGTTTTTGGAATATTGAACTTTGCAACAATGGTCCTTGGTAATACTTTTGAGGAATCACAATTTCAGCCCTTTTGTTTTGTGAAAATTCAAATATGGTCCTTGTGTATTTCTACAACACCAAACGGACACCCTTAACTATCTAAAACCAAAACCAATTCCAAACCCAAACCCAATCCTTCAACCCTAGCCCCCCACCACTTCACCTTGGCCCAATCATAAAAAAAACAGCCCACCCCCTAATATAACTCCCACCGTTTTAATAAATAAAAACTAGGTCAAACCTTTTGACCTTTTCTTCCACCTCACCCCCCTCCATAGCCTGCTACACAACCTGCCATCCCCAACCTCATCATTCCCCCTACACCCTTCACTGCCCACACGCCAAACCCTACACTCACCTTTCCTCCACAATACTCCAAAACTTGCCCCTCCTTCCAAATACTAGCTGCCAAAGGGTGTAGTCCTTTTTTCCCGCCAAAAAGAGCTCAAGGGCCAGGATTGAATTGAGACAATCAATGGTGGATATTATTGATGGGAAAGCTACAGGGAGCCTCAGAAACCCTAAAGTATGAGTATAAAAAGAAAAAAAGAGGAAGCAGAAAGAGAGTAGTAGATGTTAGTAGTTAATTAGTAGTTAATGGTAGATTAGTTAATGTGTTAAGCTTTACTTGTTTTTTTTAAACTACCAAAAGTCATCATGTAATCTTTATTCTATCAATGAAATCCTCAATTTAAGTATTCAAGATTTTTTCTAATCCTTTACAGTTATCTTTTTACTCAGCTCATTCCCCTGTTCATTGCTTACTCTAGCTTATTTAGTGCTTATTGACTGATTTTATTAGCTTATTTTAGTTTCTATTTGCTTATTAGATATGTTCTAGTTCAACTCTTGTAGCTTGCTCATGTTTTCATGAAATTAGTTGCTAACTGTGAGATTAACTCACTTTAGCTTATTTCATTTGCTTATTGGAAAGTGCTAATTGTTGTTTGAGATTTGCTTATTATGTGTTTGTAGACCTGTTTGAAACTCATTTGATCAATTACGCCTAAAAAATCCTTGTTTCTCATTGAGAATGCCACACAGATACTCCCTTAAGGGGTGTTTGGGTCAACTGAGTTGTGAGCATCACAGATAGTTTTGATCACATCTTAAGTTTCATCCAGCTTTATTTAAGTGTTGTGAGTAGTTTTCGATCTAAAATTTTCATGTTCTTAGAGTTTTAGAACAATTTACCTTGCTTGCCACAAGTTTTCATTTTTAATTGTTTTAAAAAAAAAGTCAATAGAGTAGAAGTTGTTTCAAGCTTGTTTAGTTATTGTTCTTAGTTTATTTTAGTTCAAAATAGATTGTTACTAGTTGTAGGATATCTGGTACTAGACTTTTTTTGGTCAAAATACTCATTTTCACCCATGACTGTTTCAGCAGTCATTGTCCCAAACACCATCAAACATCCATTTTTAATTTACTAATTTGCAGGGGTTTAGGTTTAGAAATTGGTTTGTGGTTTATGTGCTAGCTTGTCAACAAGCTTATATTTTTATTTGAATTTTATGAATTTTGTTTAGTAGCTTATGGCAGCCCTGAACATGACCTATCCACCCTTGCCTCCCCTGCACCCAGTTTTGGGTCAGACTTCATTTGATTCTAACTTGGTCAAATCTGGGTCATTTTCTAAGATTCTTGATGATTTGTAAATTTCCCTAGGTTATTTTTAGGACTTTGTTTTTTTGTTATTCCTTTAGTGCTTATTTGATAAGCTAATTTGTCCCCTGAACTTGCCCCCTTGGGACTGTTGAACCCCCATAGCTGCTGTATGCATCAGCAGCCCTGAGCTTGTTGATTTCATTTTCCTGTTGATTCTTGTTCTTTGTATTGCTAGTAGTTGTTATTTGTTGTTTAGTTTTTATGTGTTTAAGTTTTTTTTGGCTTATTAGTTTACTTGGCTGAGTTGTGGAAGTAAATAACTTAAAGACATCTCACTTTTTAGTTTTTACTTGTGCTGTTTGATCCTTTTTCCCAAGCCCATAAGAAGCTCAAGTCTTGTGCTATTTGCCTGATCTTGGGTGCTTTGGAAAGCCCCTCAGGTTACCTTGTTAGTTCACCATTAGGTTTGGCCTCCCAACCTCCTCTGTGGGTCCCACAGCAGCCCCAAATCACCCCACCCAAGCCTGCTTAGTTGACTGTCCCAAACAGGTCCCTTGAGGCTGTTTTGTGTGATTTAGCTTTGTTGAATAACTCATTTCCTATTAGCTAGATTATCTGCTGCTTATTTAATTTAGGCACTTTAGGTTAGGTTAGTATTTAGTAGTTGCATCTTATTAAATCTAATCCATGTTAATTTTGTTGTATTTGCACCAAATCAGTACAATTTAGTTTTTTTATATATAAGCAAACTGTTGTGACAGCTTAAGCTTATTCTTAGCTTATCAGCTGAGTTTTCTTGCCTGAAAAGTTAAATTTGGTCAGCTTGTGGTTTACTTTTGCAGCCTTCATCTCCTTGTTGATGCCCATTGAAGCTTCTGACACAATCTAACACACTGATCCACATCAGTGTGTTGTGCCCATTTCACAAGCCTACAGCTTGTTGGCTAGTCAAGCTTCACCTGAGCTCTTTCACTTTTTGGGGAGCTTGTAGTTCAGGCTTGTTAATTCAAAGCTTATTTTAGCCTTTAGAGCTTATTGTATAAGCTTATCAGCAGCCTGCATAAGACCATAAGACTTGTTGAGTTGTAAGCTTTTGGATAAGCTTATTTCTGCTTGTTGGCTTGAGTCAGTGAGATTCTTCATTTGTTGTAGCTTAATCAAAGTCACTCAGTTTTTCTTTAGCTTAATTTAGGTCTGAGTTCAGTGCATAGCTTATTGGGTTGCTTATTGTATGTGAAAAAATCCATTTCTAGCCATAATAGCTCAACTGTTAAGCTAATTAGGACCCAGCCAGCTTATTTTCAAGTTCTAATAAAAGTTCCTTCACAAAAGTTCATTATTTCCAGTAGATAAATAGATTTGCAAAGGAAAATTTTGAAAAAGCCAAAATTAAATGAAGTGATAGCTTCTATTTAAGAAGCTTATTGTTTATTTCCTTATTTTCCTTAAGCACTTAGTGTTTTTATAATTTTCCTAGGTTCCTGTAGTTATAAAATAATTTCTGTAATTTTTTCATATTTTTCTCTTTTCATTTAGTATTTTTAATAATTAATATTAGTTTTTATTAATTAATAATTAGTTAATAATTAATAATAATTATTTAAAAAGTCTTAAAAATATATTTTCAGTTTTAAAAATGAGTTTTATAATATTTTAGATTTTTCCAAATATAATTTTCATATTTTTAGTGTATTTTCATAATTAGTTATAATTTAGTGTAATTTAAATAATTAAAAGTAATTAGAAAAATAGTAATTAATTAATAGTAATTAATTAAATAGTGTAAATATTATTTTTCTTTTTCTAAAAATTTTATTTTATCATTAGGATTGTAAAAATGTAATTTTCATATCCGTAGGTATTTTATTTTACAAAACTCGCGTTTTATTTCGTACGCTAACGTAACTTTAATTTAAACAAACGCGTTTTTAGACTTAGCTCACGTTTTTAGGTTATCTGATCATCAGTAAACGTTAATATAGTGTTTCTAAGTTATTTTCATTCCTCATCTCGTAGTGTAATCACTCAAACCCCTTTTCTGTCCAAATTCACCCGATCACAAACCCGTTTTATAACCATCAAACCTCGTCGGGACATAACGACCCGGGGAAACCACTATATTCCGCGGAGCATTGACTCTAGGCTGTTTGACCTTGTTGACCATCACCTGGTCAATTAGGTTGACCGTTTGGAGCCAATCACTCGGCGTCTGTCTAATCCATTGGAGAAAGTGAACAAACCTTGTTTTTTGTTTGCTAAAGGTCATTGCCATTTTGGTGAGGCGTGTCGGTATCTTCACAATGGCGTTCATGGCAAGTCTACACTACTTCCTCGTGGTTCCAGTTCGACTTCTTCTTTGTCGGATTTTCCATCCGTAGATAGTACTTTGCAACAATTATTGGCTAAATTGCGATTTACCACTCCAAATAATAAACCTTCTGTTGTGTCCCCTGCTACTCCCCTTCCTGTTGCATATCATGCGTCAGCCCAGCTTCCTTACACCTTTTCCCAGCTGGCCAAAATGTATCAAGGCCCACAGTTGTTCCAAGGTATACCTTGGGGGTCTAATTCGTATGGCATGTTACCATCTGGGGTTCACAATATGACAGGTCCACAAACATAGGGGGTTCAGTTCGTTGCAGGTTCACAACCACAGGGGGCTCAATTTGTTGCCAGTTCACCGCCGGGGTTTAGTATTGCACCTGCTCACAGCACCGGTTCACCTCTGCCAGGGGTTCAATTCAATGCCAGTTCACAGTAGCCAGCGGTTCAGCAAGGGTCTTTGGCAGGTCCAACTACATGTCCGGTTCTTGGCTCCATGTTTAACCCGGGTCAGCTTCTAGCGTCGGGTCACCTAGGTTCGGGTCAGGTGACTCTTTTACCGAATGCCTTTACTACTACCACTCTTCAGGATCCAGCTACTGGTAATTGGAATATGGATACAGGTGCAAGCTCTCACCTTTATGATTCTGTGCATTGTCTTAGTAATATTCTTAATGAGTGCATTTATCCGTCTGTCGTGGTTGGTTATGGGCATTTCATTCCCCTCACTAACTCTGGTCATAGTATTTTGTCTACTCCTTTTTGTCCTCTACGTTAAACAATGTTTAAATTACTCCCCATATTGTAAAAAATCTTATTTATGTGCTTCAATTTGTTCATGATAATTATTGCACTGTTGAATTTGATCCTTTTGGTTTTTCTATGAAGGACTTCCTAACTCGACGGGTACTCCTCTGTTGTGATAGCACGGGTGATCTCTACCCTGTTATCAAGCCTTATCCCATTCCCTAAGCTTATCTTACCAGCCAATATACATGGCATCAACGACTTAGACATCCAGGAAGTGAAGTGTTACGGCGTCTTGTGTCTAGTGATTCCATTTCTTCTAATAAAGAAAAGCTTCCCGTTCTTTGTCATGCTTGTCAGCTTGGTAAACATGTGAAGCTTCCGTTTGTTAGCTCGTCTAGTTATGTTACTTCTTGTTTTGACATTGTTCACTCGGATTTGTGGACATCCCCAATTCCGAGTCTTTCTGGTTTCAAGTATTATGTTTTGTTTCTGGATAATTATTCTCTGTATGTTTGGGTTTATCTGTTAATGAATAAATCTGATATTTTGTCTAAATTTAAGTTGTTTCGTAGTTATGTTCTTACTCAGTTTAAGTGTGAAATTAAATCGTTTCAGTGTGATCATGGTGGTGAATTTGATAATACTTCCTTTCATAAGTTATTTTCAACCCATGGCATCCAGTTTAGATTTTCTTGCCCTTGCACCTCTCAACAGAATGGAAAATTTGAACGCATGATTCGTACCATAAATAATATTATCCGTACTTTATTGTTTCAAGCATACCTACCCCCAAACTATTGGACTGAGGCTCTTAATATGGTTATTTATTTATTTAATATATTACCTTCCCATGCCATTAATAATGAAATACCCTTTACCTGACTTTTGGTGCTACACCTGATTATAGTGTTCTTCGTGTTTTTGGATGCCTTTGTTACCCACATATCGATATCAACCATAAATTAGGACCTCGTACCACACCTGCATTATTTTTGGGACACGCTGCCAATAATTTTGGCTATCGTTGTCTTGATCTTAACACCAATAAAATTATCATCTCTCGTCATGTTACCTTCGATGAAACGTTTTTTCCATTTCAATCCAATCCATCCACACCCAACCCCTCCTATGATTTTTTAGAAGATTCTTCCAATCTCATTTCCACCATTATCTGCACCACACCAATTGGTCCTACTACTAACCCGATTCCTACTACACCTGTCGACATACCTACATCTCATGCACTGCCTACGCCTCCTATACCACCTACACCTCCACCTTCTCCACCAAATGATCATGTCCCTTGATGAGTGTGTAAATACTCATCATTTTTTATCAATCTAAACTGTAAAAACATTTAAAAACACCAAGAAACGCATCAAAATACAGAAAATATCCCAAAGATCGTTTTTTATATGGTTTAGATGCAAAATGATTGAAAACAAACAAAAAACGAACAAAGTTTGCATAATTGGCAGTTTCAGTCCCTCAACTTTCAAAAGTTGTCAAAACTAGTCCCTGAGCATTTGTTTTGGAAGAAAAGTCAACCCAAGTCCTTTAAAAGTAAAAAATTATAAAAAATGATCTTTGGGTGAAAAGTTTGGAGAATTTACATGTTTGGCCCCTCAAGTTTCAATTTTGGCAATTTTAGTCCCCGGATAGTTTCAATTTAGAAAATAAACATCAACGGACCTTATGGAAATGGAATGTGGCAAGTTTGGTCCATGGATTAATTTTTACCGCTTGGCAGATTTGGTCCCCGGGATTTTCAGATTTTACATGATTGGTCCTTGGGTTTGTGTTATTAGTAAACCAAACGAAGTCTTTGTAAAACTTAAACCCAACACACCATTTTTAAATCCAAACCGAACATTAACCCAGTCCACCCTTATGACTCCTTGGGCCCAAAACAATCTCCAGCCCAAAACAAACACCCCATGATTAATACACCCACCCAAATCAAATTATACGTTTAATAATAAAACGTAAACCCCCAAAACCAGTCAAACGTATCCTCTTCTCCACTCCCTCCTTTACCCAGCATATCAACCCCCACCTCCACGCCATATACCCTGCTACACTCCACCATTTACCTCAAAAGCCTCCTAATCCAACTCCAAGAAGAATATCACCAATTCCCATCCCACTCATCCTTGTCAATGTCACCAATCCAATGTGCCCCCATGTGATCCTACGGCTAATAATCAAAGAATGGTGCCCAAATCCTAATCCAATGGTTGCAAACAACCTAAACAAACACAAATGGATTCTTTTGCTCTCCCCCTCACAAAAGAAGCACAAAAAGAAGAAGACAAAAGAAGAAGCCTTTTTTACTGATAGTATATAAGTAGTTCATTGTTGCCATGTTATGAGGCAATTAGCAATAGGTAGAATTATGATTAGGTTTTAGTTTGTAATTCCTTAGTTTTAGTTTTTATTGTACTCTTTATTGAATCAATTTAAATTTGAGCTTTTTTAATTTTTCAATCAGTGAGCTTTTTTCTTTACATATTTTATTATTAGATAGCTTATTTAAACTACTTATTCTTGTTTATGCATGCTTAGTTGATGTTACCAAGGTAAGTATGCTTATTTCTTTATGTCTGTAACTTAAAAGAGTGTTTGGCACTAATGGATAATTTCAGTTTTGGTAAATTGTAGTTTTCAAATTAGGTTGCTACAGCCTCTTCCTAAGCATTTGAGTAGTTTAGTAGTGAGTTTCTGCACTATTATTCATATTTCTAGTTTATATTTGGATTTCTAAAAATTCCATGTTTTGAAATTAGCTTAGACAGTTGCAATTAAATCTAGTAGGATTAGGTGTTTAGTGGTAGTTTTAGTTTCATAATAGTGTAAAGTACTTGTTGACAATCTGCTAGTAGTGGTTTGTAGGTCATTGATGAGTGCTCAAACACTCATCATTTTTTGTCAATCTGAACTGCAAAAACATACAAAAACACTCAGAAATGCATCAAAATACTGAAAATATTTCAAAATTGTGTTTTATATGTTTTAGATTCAAAAAGAGTAAAAACAGATGAAAAACGTACAAAGTTTGCAAAATTGGCAGTTTCAGTCCCCCAATTTTCATAAAATGTCAAAACTAGTCCCTGGTCATTCAAAATATGGAAAAGTATCACCAAAGGTCCTTTTAAAATCATAAGTTGTCATATTTAGTCCTTTGGTGAAAATTCCCAAAAGTTTTGGAAATTTACAAGTTTAGTCCCTGGAGTCTAAAAATTGGCAAATTTGGTCCCTGGGAAATATTTTTGGAAGAAAAAGTCAACTTTGATCCTTGGAAAATCAAAAGTTGTCACAAATGGTCCTTGGAATGAAAGTTTGAAGAAATTGCAATTTAACCCCTCAAGTTTCAACATTTGGCAATTTTAGTCCCTGGAGGACCAAAAATGAAAAATTGCAAATATTATCCATGGATTATTCATATTTGGCAGGAATGACCCTTTTGATAACTTTGGGAAAAATACAAGATCAGTCCATCAATTTTAGAAAATAACATGAATGGTCCTTGTGATTTGTAACTAACCAAATGGACCCTTTTTATTAGGGGTGTGCACGGTTCGGTTTGGGTCGGTTTTTGGCTAAAACCGAAACCGAACCGATATGTTCGGTTTTTATATAACCCGAAACCGAAACCGTTCGGTTTTTGGCGGTTCGGTTTTTTCGGTTTTTCGTCGGTTTCGGTTCGGTTTTTCGGTTTTTTAGTTTCTAACCGTTTATATTTGGGCATGACAAATTTATACCAATAAACTTGTATTTATTTATTATTATTTTTTTATTTTATTTTTTTCTTTGTCAATGTAAGCATAATAATGTTTATTCCATAATTCTATAATTACACACATATAGATGAGACACACACATGTAAATAAACATACAAATAGTATGATCATCGTTATATATTTATTGATATATATTCTCAAGTAAACACACGACACGAGAAACACGCATATAAATATAAAAGTTAAGATAAACATATTATATATCTACCCCAAAATGAATATAAACTTATAAATTTGATTTATTTAGTTATTTATTTATATTATATTAATTATATATTTTTATATAATAAAATCGGTTCAGTTCGGTTTTTACGGTTCGGTTTTTGGACGAAAATCGAAACCGAACCGTATATTTCGGTTTTTGAAAAATTAAAAACCGAACCATCGGTTTTTAGTTTCGGTCGGTTTTTTCGGTTCGGTTTTTTCGGTTTTCGGTTCGATTTCGGTTTTTTCGGTTTTGTTTGCTCACCCCTACTTTTTATTATTTATGTCCAAATCCAAAAATAAAACAAAAGCCTGATCCAGTCCTTTGGGCCCAACCATTTCCCCAACCCAAGAAACACCCCGTTTATTATTACTTGTGGTCAAACCCACCTTCACCCTTACCACTTTCCCTCCCAATACCACTCCACCACACCCTGCCAATACCACCTAGCATTTCACCCCCAACTTGTCCACCACTCTCACCCATCACCTCCACCACCCCTACCCTACCCTGCAACCCTAGCCTCTCCCCTCTTATCACTCCACAGACCCCAATTGGCATTATCCATTTTTCCCGCCAAATCTATCCAAGGGCTGAGATTGAATGGTACTAATCCAAAGGCCATGTTTAATGATGGGAAATACTCCAGTGGGTCCTACAAGCTCTGAAGGTTACTTATAAAGAAGAAATAATACAGAGAGGAGGAGTATTAGACTAGTCTTAGTAGTGTAGATGTCGTTTTAATCAATTGTTCATTTCCAGTGTTTCATTTAAGCTTCAAAAGTGTAATCTTAATGTTTTAAATGTATTAGAACTATATTTTCATCAGTAATTCAGTTTCTCAGTTATCAATTCAGTTTTTGTCATTTATTGCTAAAAATCTCATTCTCACTTAATGTTGTTAAAATGTGTTATGAACTAATCCTGTAGGCTAATTTAAGCTCATTCATAAGCTTTTTGAAGCTTTGAAATCAATTAGAGGACTGATGACTTAGAAATTCAAAAATACCAAAAATACCTATAAAATAGTCATAAAATCAAAATTCAGTGAAGAGGATGAATGGAGCTTGAAGCATGGTTCAAATTGGATTGCCAGGGTATTAGTTGCTTTGTGGAAAGCTATAGGAAAGGTTCATAGTTTTTGGTTCTCAGTAGTGCACTTGGAATCCCTTGTAAGCCACTTTGTCCCTTTTTGCTTTTTACTGTATGTTAGCTTATCATATGATTATCTGTGTTGTTTAGTGTATATTCAGTGAATGTTAGTGATATTAATGCTTAAGCTTTTCTGTTTGATCATTAGTTTTCATATCTGCTTAGTATTTCATTTTCACAGTTATGGTAGCTTATTTATGATCCGTGGGTATTTGTTGTTGTTAGCAGTGTTTTCATGTTTCAATAGGTCTATGGTATCATATTTTTAGCTTGTAGGTCAGTCTTGTAGGTTAAAATAATCATCTACTTTGAAAATCTCATATTCACATACTTAAAGGCCTGTTTGGTTTAAGAGATTGCTATGTGTTCTGAGTTCTTATTGTTGTTGTTTGCTGTTGAATCAAGTCCCATTGAGGTCTAATAGTCAATATAAACCATAAAAGCTCAGTGGTGTTTGTGAAATAGTCAAAATCTCAGTGTAAGCTTAATTGTTGCTCACTGTGTGGTTTTTAAGGTAGCATAGTCATACATAAGTGTTCATTAGTAGTTAATTTAGCTTATGTAACTCTTAATTTAGCTTAATATCATGATTAAAGTTCATTAGGATAAACCAAATGTCATTTTAGTCAACCCTTGCATGTTACTGAAAAAGTCAAATTTTCATTTTCTCAATTTTTCCAAAAGTTGTGGGAATTTTTATGAATTTTTTGTTTGGATTGGGACTTTGTGCTTTTCACCTATTGTAGTCTACCACCTTAACTTTGAAGTCTCACAGTTACTATATTTTTTCAATTTTTCCTCTGGGCCCCGCCACCCCTCTAACACACCTGCAGGGGGAGTGTTCTCCCCCGCATCAGCAGTTGTCTCCAACATCCTCCCTTGCAGAGGTCCCACAGGACTCCTCAGTGGGTCCTACACCCTAATTGTTGGTTCCTTCAACCCCCCTCCTAGCTGTCTAGATGAATCAAGCATAGTTTTGAGCCAAAGTGCCCTTGCCCCCTCCTGAATTTGGCCCTCAACCTAGTCCCATTTCTGATGGCCTGTTTGGTATTTGGATTAGCTTTTTCAGCTTTTTAGCTTATTCTGTGGTCTCAGCGTATTGATTTGGCACATTTTAAGTTCACATAACTTAATTACACCTGAATCATGCCATGTGGGCCCCCTGTAGCTTATTCCAAGCTTTCCTTTGGCTAGTTTGACCAAAAGTCAAACTGCCAAAGTCTTTAAGCCTCACACAGTTTATTTTTAAGCTCCACAAGTATTTTTTTCACAAAAGTCTTCCATTTTTAGTTGTAAAAAAGTTTTCTAAAAGAAAAATCCAGAAAATCCAAGTTAATTATAAGTGATAGTTTCTATTTAATTTTAATTATCATTTTAATTTTCATTTTTAGATTTTCATTAAGCAACTTGCATTTTTATATTTTTTTAATTACCTTTTACCTTAAAGTAATTTTAGTAATTTTCTCAGATTTTTATTTTTTCATTTAGTATTAACTAGAATTAATATTAGTTTTATTAATAATTAATTAATAATTAAGTATTAAATAGCAAAATTAGTTTTTATAAAGTAACACCTAGTTTTTATATTTTTCCTAGCTCTTATATAATATAATATAATTTTAGGAATTTTCTTATAATTTCTACTATTCATTTTCTAATTTTCTTATTTAATTTAGTTAAATTAGATTTAAATTAATAATTAAGTAAATAATTAGTAAAATAGTCTAAATATAATTTTTTAGAACTTTTTATAATTTTCTAGGATTCCTGTGATGGTTAATTAGTTTTATAAATTTTTCTATAATTTTCTAAGTCATTTTAGTATTTTTAGTAATTTAAAATAATTTAAATAGTTTAATTAATATAATTAGTAATTAATTAATAGAAAACCCACAAAAAGACAAAAACATTTCTTTTTAATTTTTATACTTTCTTCAAGTTCATTTAGAGGTTTAGAAAATATTTTTGCAAGTTTTTAGTTTAATTTGTAGTCTTTATCATTTTTAGTTTAATTTAAATTAGATTTAAATTACTTTTTAAATAGTTTTAATTAATTAATTAGTATTTAAATATTAAAATAATCAAATAAATATTTTCATTTTCATTTTAAATTTTCTTTTTATTTTAAGTTTGTAAAAGTTTCATTTTCACCCCCTGTAGTTTATTTTTCCTTAAAACTCACCTTTTTCTCAGCACGCAATCATGTCTGATTTTTATTTAATTTAAGTTTATACACATCTGTTTCCTGTAATTGTTAATACTGTTATTCCTAATCATTCCAGTTGTGTAAACAAATCAAAATCTTTATCTGGTTACTCCCCATTCAATTCACCCAATCACAAACCCGTTTGATTACCATGACACCTCGCTGGGACATAACGACCCGGGGAAACCTTATACTATCCACGGAGATTGACTCTTAGGCTGTTTGACTTGGTTGACCATCACCTGGTCAATTAGGTTGACCGTTTGGGGCCAATCAAAATTTGGCGTCGCTGCCGGGGAGGTCGTGCGCGTATTCTAAACGGTTTTGCAGATTAGTGAATCTGGATATACACTCATTGTATATTTACCATCATTTGTTCATATTTTCTTATTATAAAAACAAAACTGTTCTCGAAAACATTTTAAAATCAGTTTTCAACGAACACAAAAACACAAAAAGATTTTTCTTTCTTATAAAATGTTTATCAAAAATTCCAAAAATATCCATCTTTACCCTCCTACCTTTTTGATTCTTCGTTTCTTACCCTCCAAAACTATTTGTTTCTTTCTATGTCTCATCCCCACTTTCTTGATTGTCAATGGTGTGGTTGTCCTCATAATGGTGGTAATTGTCCCAGTTGTAGCATGGTAGAGTCAGGAAACGGGTCTGTCTATAACCAGAATACCTATTCCTACCATGACACGACTGATTTATTCCATCAGCTACCACACCATGAGACTCAGCAGTTTTACTGTTGTGAGTATTGTGGTGGTTCACACTACAATTCTGATTGTCAATCAGGAAACACGCTTGTCTATGAGCAGTTTCCTGATAATAATTATGACTCCAGCACCTATGACTCACAACCACATCAGTTCAACTGTTGTGAGTACTGTGGAGGTCCACACTTTAGCTTTGATTATCAAACAAGGAATCCATTTCCTTGTAACAATTTTGACTCTTCGTATCAAGACCAATCTCCACAGTATCAAATGATCCAAGCAACTCCTCAAATCCAGCAAGACTTTTTAGAGGTTCTTGAGAAACTTAAAGAACTTAAGGAGGAGTTAGCTAATATTTCACTCCGCCATACTCCAAGTTCTTCTTGTGCATATTGTGGGGGTCCTCATGATGATTTTTGTTAGGTCACCATTTATGTAAACACAAGTATGATAATGAAAGAAATAAGATGAGAATGAGAGATGGTTGATTATGAGACAATATGAAAAGTGAGAGAACAATAGTTTCCTTAAGATAATCAAATAACCAACAAACATAATGTTTACATAAGCTTACTATTTATAAGGGAGGAGTTAGGGCATCATTCTCTTCCTCCCTTATCTTACCATTTCGTGGGCTTTCAAGCCCATAGGGCTTTAACACATAAGCCTTGTAACATAAACTAAGTAGATTAAATAACTAAGCAACCTATTACAAAAGGTAATGACCGAGACTTGACTAAAATACAAAAGTATGATCCCAACAATCTCCCCCTAAGGGTCGGTCATCACGGTTGCTTGACGTCTTCATCTTTGTCGTTGACTTGTGACATGTAAAACTCTAGACGTCTTCAAAATGGTTGAGTGATAATGAATGTACTTTGCTCTTTGTCTTTGTTCTTTGGTGATGATGTAGTGATTGTGTCACGAAGTAGTCTGCCATTCGTCACTCCTGCGTCTGTGGTGGTTGTCAGCCATTCCAACATACTCATACATCTTTGGACTTATACTTTCACGTGCACGAAGTTCCTTTGAATATTCTGAGATCTTTAAGTCTTTATACTTTGTAGATTCTTCTTTATTGACGTAGAATCTTTCTTTGAACTTTGTGGTGCTAAGATCTTTGGGGGAGCTATCAGTTGTTTCAAGATGTATGTATGAGCATGTTGGAATCTACCATTATGGAAGTGAGGTACCTGCGTGTAAACAGTTAGCAATAAAACAACCGGTACTTACAGATAAGGAATTAGAGTTCATCAACAGCATATTGTGAAGACTCCCTCTAATCCTTATCCAGGCCGTTCCCATATCAGATACTCCCGAAGGAGCTTACGAGACCTACTAAGTAGCTCAATGACTGGGTGAGTCGCTGGGGATCACTCCACGACTGTAGACCGTAATGGAACCACCGCAAACACTAAGCGTAACCCTTGTGGGGTTACCGAAGTGACCTGCTGTCAGGGCTGTTTGATGTTGACCCTGGTAGGATTTCCGTTCAATCATTGAGAAATACATAAGTAATCCTCTCATAAACGTTCTCGGCAGATTGCTAAGATCTGCGAAGGACTCGATAATTTACAGCTGGTGTCCATTGATGTAGAACACCAGTTGTAGAAATACTAAGTGTTCCTAAGAGATCTTTGATGTATCTCAAGGCTCTAGACTCTGTAAGTGCACACCTAGGTTTCCTATGCGGAGACTAGGGAGGGGTCTCCTGCTTCAATATCAACCGTCTCTAAGAGATAGGTTGATAGGTTACGCTGGTTCCCCGTGAGAATGAAACAAGTACTTTTAAGAGAACTTGAGTGGTTAAGAAGGTTTAGTGCTTTGCGTCACTGGGTCCATGACGACTTTGTCTTCAATACCGGTGTTGTCTTTAACAACAGCCAGTAGCATACGTATTGAACCCGGTGTCTGCCCTAAGGTTGAACATATGGAGGGCTATTTCTTTTCACCCTTTTCTTTACTTTTCCTTTTAATTCTTCAACTCCTTCTTTCCCTTTCATTCTTTTCTCCTTTTTTCATATCATACCTAAGGACTTTTAATTCTAACTATGGGAGATGTCCTTGGGTAGATCCTTCCGGCTCTGGCAGATCATAGGACGGATATTCCTATCTTAATCACCTTATAACTCCGACAGTAGCCAAGAAACCTTTGATTGAAAATCTCTCAAAGTGTTTGTGATAATCAAGTATTTTGGTTAACACTTTGAGAGTTTTGTGTACACTTTTAAAAGGCTCCCCCTGCACATGTGCTCATAAGTATTTAATAAATTTGCACATGCGGGAGGAGTAAGCACTTTTGAATTGATCCACTTTCTGTGAATGAGACCGATTCGAGATACGCTTACATCACTAGTTAGACTAGCTTGAAGTTATTACCCGGCCTGGTGAAGTCCACAGAAAGTTTCTCGAGACGGTACATTTCTACTGAGACATATCCTTTTCGAGACACGCTTACGTGGTTAGTTAAAGAGATACATTGTCAGATTTTAGGTGACAACTAGCTCTAGTAACTAACTTGATGTTATTACCCGTCGAGGATAAGTCTTTTCGATATTACTAACTTTTATTGTCTCGTCAATTCCTGGGTCAATACTGAGTCTAGCTCGCACATGATACAACTTTTAAGCTTTGACTTCGTATATTTTGATTACTTTTTCATTTTCTCCCCCTCAAAAATAGCATATAAAATGATGTTTTTGACAATCTTTTAGATTAAAATATGCCTTTTGAGTCTTACGGGAAGATTCACCAAGAACTTTTGATTTTGAGCAAAGTATTTTGTTTTGACAAGTGCTCCCCCTCAACAAGTGATTAGGTCTTATTGAGGTGAAATACTTGTCCTTTTGAGCAGAATTATGAAAATTCATAAACATTTGATTAATTCTACTCAAAAGTAAGAAGCCTTCGCTCCTTATATTTAGGATTGAGGCACTGATGCATACTTCAGGGTCCTTTCTTTACAAGTTCGGGTTGTGCACTGTAATGCGTACACAAGCCATTATGAAGTATATAATTGACAAATCAAATCAAACTCTTACAATTTTCTACCAATCAGGTCTCTGAAATGTCAACACCGGAAACTTCTGTCTGCCTCCCACATAACTTTCCAACCTTCGAAACTGATCCCTGCGCCTCAATCGGTTCTCAATCCTTAAGATGAATCTGCGAGCATCCCTGACCTCAGTGGTATTCCACCTTTTAGATTTACCCAAAGCAATGTCATCCACTCTGCTTTTGATTCCATCTCTGACGAACTTCAAGGTTTCATCACAGAACTTCTGAATTTCATTGTAAGCCATGAAGCAGTTGCGACCATTAACACTGCGGTAGGTGAACCCAAATGGTTGCCTGATCAAGGTGTATTGAGGTAGATGTTGAAGGTCGGGGATGTTGAACATGTTGGGTTTGGTGAGATTGAGCTTCTTCTGATAACTTTCTACTCCTAATTGAAGATCTTCTACTCTTTCTCTGATGACTATCTGCCTGATGAAGATTAGGAGAGCTTGGATAAAGGCAAGCTGCATCTCTTTAGGCAAGCCACAGAGTTTACCTTGAACTTTGAGCAGGTACATGTCTTTGATGTCATTGAGAAGTAGTCGTGGAAAGTCTGACTCGGAAATATCGTACTCCTTTTCATCAAGTCTTTTCAGTGTGATTTTGCTGAGGAAGGGGTACCCAAAGTGAGTGACAGTCGAAATGAACTGAATCGAGACTATCTTCAAATCACTTGTCACATCGCCCATCGTCTGATTGAGTCTGCTGCTTCGATAGTACTGTGCCCGGGTGTTTGGCCAATGATGTATGCCGTAAAGTGCGTTCCGGTCATATTCAACGATTTTATCAACGAACAATGCTGAAGCTTCTTCTTCGATGGCATTGTTGAGATATCGAGCTGCAGGGAGAAAGGCGAGTGATGTAACGTACTTCTTCTCAATTTTGCTGCCAAGTTTCAGATATTCCAAGTCTGTGTTGAAGAAGAATTTGTACATGATCTTCGGTTCCTAAGGCTTCCCAATCATCGGTAGTGGTTTGGACTAGTCAGTAATGTAAGGTGCGGTTTTCTTTGTGACCGGATCGACATAAGATTCAGGATTGATCCAGTCAATATTGCTTGACATAGCTCGAGCAATATTTTCCAGATGGTACTCAAGCTCGATTGAGTTAGCAGACCGATCTTTCAGAAGATTGAATGCATCATTCTTGATTCGTAGCAGCTCTTTCTTATTCATCTTTTTCATTTTAAACTTTTGCTGAATCAATTGTGCATATTCCACCGTTCGACCATCTTGAGGTTCATGATTGTCTTCAAGTGGTGGTTGCGAATTGATCATCTTCTCAAACCAGGAGTATTCGGCACTATCGTCTTGGTCTAGCCAGTTGAGGACGGTTTTAGGTTTCTTTGGTTCTGTGCCTTTTGATGAGGTGTCCGGTTTGGGTTGATGATGCTTTCCTTTCCTTTCCTTTCCTTTCTTCTTCTTCTTAGAGGATGGTTCTGGAACTTCATCAGGTTAAGGAAACTCGTCACCACCGGTGTATTCAAAGTGGTCGTGTGCCTTGGGAGCGGAACCTGATGCCTTCGGTTGTTGTGAGGATGTTGTGGTTGTTGGAGGGATGACCGGTGTTTTAGATTGAGATGAGGGTCCTTCAGTTTGTTTCTGTTTCTTTGCCTGAGAATTAGGATCCCTGTCTTCATCATCTCTTTGACGCTTCAGTTTATCGGCCTCTGTGCTGCAAGTCTCTTTGTTCATTTTATCTTTCAATGCTTCCAGGATTTTGGCTTCTTCGGGAGACAATGTGAACTTGCTTGCCAGCTTGTCCAAGAGTTGAGCTTCCAATTCGTCCATAGATAGTCCTGGTAGTGGAACAGTAGATTTGTCAGCTCGAAGAGTGAATGTGGTTGATCGGATCACTTTCTTGACAGCTTGCTCTGCGAACTTGGTGAGTTCATCTCTCATGGGTGCCAGCAGATCTTTCAACTCAGCAACTAAGTGTTGTGCCATGTACTCTTGTGCTTGAGCAGCTAGTGTGGCTTCCAAGTTCTCCTGTACGTCTTTAGCTAAGAAAGTATCAACTTTGTCTTGCAGCTCTTGGACGTTCGAATTCAGTTTTGTCAATTCAGCAACTTGGGTTACTAGTGTAGCAACCTGATCTTCCAGTATGTTATTCTTCTTTTCATGTACTCTTCTGAATGCTGACTTTAGTAACTTTGATGCAGCAGAGGCTTTGGTGCTTGGTTTCTTGATTGATTTGTCGTGTGTTGATTCGGATGCAGGAGGTGATGACTGTGAGGATTCAATGATGGTGGTAGGATCTTTGTCATCTCCTCTTTGTGGTTCGGGTTGATCAACTTTTGTAGCTTTAGCTGCTTCCTTTATCAATCTCTGTTCTTCAGCAAGTCTTTCAGCTTCGGCTTTAAGCCTTAATTCTTCAGCAAGCCTGGCTTCTTCTTCCCTTTTCAAGTTTTCTTCTGCCAGCTTGGCTGCCTCTTCAGCTTTCCTGCTTTCCTCCTTACGGATAGCTTCTTCCAGTTTGGCTTGTGTAAGCTCCTCAAGCCTAGCCTCTTCAGCTTCCTGTTTTCTCTTTAGTTCCTCTTCCTGAGCCCTTTCTCTGAGCTCCATTTCTTCCATAGTCATCAACCTTGGAGCATCAGTATCCATGGGATCTTCCTCTTCTTCTTCTCCCATTGCTGTAGCATTAGTCATTTCAATGTCTGTGGGAGATACCGAGGGATTGTCGTAAGCGACCAAGTCTGTGTTGATCCCTATGGTAGACTCAGGAATGCTGCTAGATCCGCCAGCTTTGGTAGTTTGAGAAAATACTGGAGGTGGAGGAGGTAGATCAGCATTGAATGCGTCTATCTTACTGTGGAGGAAACCTAGATTGAGAGCTCTTTCATTTTCCTCTTCAACTGAAAGGCCTACATTAGTATGAACAGACTCTTGTTCGGTAGTCATAGGTTCCTTCATCTTCTCTCTCCTGATCCTTTCTTCTTCCAGGATTGTCTGTGCTTCAGTGAAGGGTCTTTGATTGAGATATGCTGGGTATATAACATTATCAGCAAACTCATTGATGAGGCGAAAAATGATCCGTTTTTAGGGGGTCATTTAAGCCCGAATCCGACTTTATTTGATCAAATATTGCCCTAAATCGTTCCTTTTGTGATTTTAGGTGTTTGGAGAGTGAATTCTGGAAAAGAGGCTATTTTGGACGTTTTTGGAGCATAAAGTGAAGAAAACGACAAAGTACCAAAAATCCAAGCTGGAATTACAAGGTGACGGCGTCACGACGTAAGTCTTGACGGCGTCAGACAAGATGAATATTTTACCGTAGCTGGTGACGGCGTCAGATGAGAAGATGACGGCGTCAAAGTGGCCAAGATTAATTTACCGTAGGTGGTGACGGCGTCACATAGGCCGTCACAAGTGGATCTAGGGCGTCCGAGGAAGTTTAAGGCGGCGAGGTGACGGCGTCAGACTCAACTCTTGACGCCGTCAGAATGATTTTCCTATATATAGTTTTCTAGTTTTCTCATTAAAGAGGAGAAGTTTTGGTGAAACCCTAAAGACGATTTTGGTGCCTCTTTTACAGGTTTTTCAAGGGTTCCAAACCCTTGAGACCTTGCATTGTAATTGAGATAAGTATACTCTTAATTCAATCAATATGTCTATGTGTTGGTTGTTTATCTTTTGTTCTTATCTTAATTCTACTATGCTAGGCTAGATTTTCTTTGTGTTTGCTTAGATCTAATGAAACCTAGATGTTGATTATGTGTTGATTACTTGTCTATTCTTGTTCTTGGATGAATGATATTATATGTTAGGCTTAAGAAAACTGGCAGATCTCCAATGGTAACATGCTTGAACGTCTTAAGAAACATGAACCGAGGCGTACTAGGTCTTTATTGGTTGTATTTAATGCATGAGCCACTGTTTACAATCCCTATAGTTGTGCTGGGTCATGGTGTAGGAGGAGATAAAAGCTCATAGAGTTGGGGAGTTATGTATGCCACCCCACGAATGGTATTAAGGAATACAATCCGTCATCCATACAAGTATAACAAGTAATTGACATGTAAAAGATATCTAGGGAGTAATGAAGTCTAAGTAAACACAATTTCTCCAATTACTGCTCACAACTTTAGTATAATTAGTTTATTTTCATTTTTATTATTTTATTTTGATTGCATCTTAGTTTTGGGTTAGTTGATTAGCAACTAATTCCGCCCACTCTTTCAAAACCCGAGATTTTACTTGCTTTCATAAAAATATAAAAACACAAAAATAATCATCTTTCATCTTTAGAACTATTAATTAGGTTTTCTAATCCTAGCGACACTATTCCTAAGCTGAACGATCAATCCCCCGGTACTTGTCACTATACTATACTACAACGATCAGGTACACTGCCTGGTGGGGGTTGTAAGCCTCGCGAGATCCCTCGAGAGGTAAAGCAAGGTGCGATTCCCACGCATCAAGTTTTTGGCGCCGCTGCCGGGGATTGTCTATCTTTACATTTATTTCTCATCTTTCGCAAAAGAGTGCGGCGCTATCAAGTTTTTGGCGCCGCAGCCTGGGGAATAGTTATTGTCTAGGTTAGGATTTCTTTTTATTAGGTCTACTTACTAGATTCCTTTCTAGTAAGATTTTATTTTTTATTTTTTTAGGTCTTCTTTAGTCTATCTTATTTCTTTGTGCCTTTGTTAGTAAATTAAACTCATTGAATATTCCGTTGACCATTATGGAAAACGCGAATCCACCCCTTTCCCCTAGTGAAGTGGCTGTGTTACGTGAACAAATTGAGAGTGAGATTAGGGAGCTTAGAGAGCTTAATAGGTTGATCAAGATTGAACTCGAACATACATTTAGCGACCTAGCAACCGTCTTGTATTCAAATAAGGACCTAGGGCCTAATGACTTTGTGAGTATTATTAAGAGACCAGAAGAGGAGGAAATGGATCCGAGGCTTAACGACTACTTTAACCTATACCCCACTAAGGAGGAGATTGCATACTATAATAACCTTATTGATAACCCACGATCTCCCTTCACCATGATTGAACCTAAGATCAAGAGAGGCGATCCTAAGAATGCTAAGATACCATGTATGATTGGATATAGGCACATTAGCAATGCTTACATTGATTTTAAATCTCCAATCAACATTATGTCCTCAACGGTTTATAATGATATAGTGAACACAAGACTTGAACCTAGAAGAGATCCCAAGTACCCCGGTGGAGTTTGTAACTTTGTCGGGAGAGTTAAAGGTTTACGTGTCTTTGTTGGTAATTTCACTTTTGTCACCGACTTTATGATTGTGGAGGATCTTGCTAATGTTATTGATTGTCGATTATCCAATGTTGTGTTTGGCAAACCATTTGTTGAGGAGTCTAAGTTAGAATATAATGAGGCAGAAGGCACGATCCGATTTGCAAATAACACCGATAGTATCACTTATAGGATGCCCAATAGGATGAAAGAATTTCGCTTTATATCTCGTTTAGATAAGGACAACGTTGGTGCTTTTGAGGATATTGATGAGAAGGATAAGAAAAAGGGCATGGACTATGTATGGGAAAAAAGGAGTCTTTACTATAAGGATTGCTTGGCCCTTGGACCAAGATATAAAGTCAATGAAGAATTTGCCCAAATGATTATGGGGGCGATTGAGAAAAAGGTGATTGGTTTCTACAAGGAATATCTACAATCGAATAGTGGAACCAATGATGAAATCACGTAGTAACCCACGACTTTGAGTCTAGCTACAAGACTCGTAAATAAAGAAAAACGCTTCTTGGGAGGCAACCCATGTTTTGTTTGATTTTAATTGTTTGATTGTTATTTGCTTCCGTATGCATGTTTTATTTTTATTGTTGGTTGATCATGTTTCTAAAATAAAATGTGGAAATACTTTATTATGTTGTTTGGCCTAGTCTTAACTTCAACCTAAAGGTATTTTTGCAAAAGATAAGTGTAAGGGGAAACCCCAAATATGTTTTTAAGAAACAAACCGATCATGATTCTCCACAATATTTAATGAACATGTATATTCGTAATTGTTAGAGTCAAATGCTTGTATTGAGTCATGATGAAGTTTTGCAGGATTTTCCAGAAATTTTCCGGAAACTTAACATAAAGATTTCTGCAGGTCCATTCTGACGGCGTCAGGCAATTGCTCTTGACGGCGTCAGGAGCCAAAAATCTGAAAATTTTACCAGTTTTGTTTTTCTAACGGAGTCTTATGGTTTTTGTGATTTATTAAGTTTTATAATCTCCAGGAAATCTGCAAACTTCATTCCACAAGCATTATATCTTACTTTGTTTTCTAGGATTTAGTAACTTATATAGGATGCCGCCGATTTTACGCGAGGTTGCCTTGTCTACTTTTGTCAGGATCTACAGGCTATTTAAGACAAGAAGATGATTTATATTCTGGATGGGAAGCTTTGATTGTTCATTTTCTTGGAAGAAGATTTAACCTGGCCCACCTATAATCCATACCGAGCGAATCAGGGGAGTATTTGATTTCATTCTTTTTACTTATTTCACTTTTACATTCTTTACTTGAACATTGGGGACAATGTTCATCTTAAGTGTAAGGGGAGGGTAAAAAGATGATACCTTACATATGCACTTTCGCTTGAGTTTGTTTTGTTTAATAGTAGATGTGTAATAAAACTACGAGAAATACTTGTTAGTGTAATTTTAGTGCCAAATTTAAAATTTTTTACAACATTTAGGAGTGAAACTTTAGCCATAGCAAGCGTCTCATGGATAGGTGGTTGTATGACTAGCACATAACCGTATATTCAAAAAAATTTTCCACCAAAAAATGTGAGGTTCGCCTTTAGATTTGATAGGAAAAGCATTTATTATTAGTGCTTATGAGTGTACCGGTAGCAATTAGATTCTAGAACTTGCGTTAGTGATGCATCCCGAGACCGCTAGTGAGACTACATTCGTGTGGTAGGATTTACTACATGATAAGAGGCATTAGGATCACCCTTGTGTTAAACCCGTATCATAATTACTTGACCATTTAAGTCATATTACTTGGCTAGTTAAGTCAACTAATTTTTCCCACACCCTTAGCGTTGTACTCATTTTTAGTACACGAAACCCCTAGTACACCCCTCCGAGCCTATCTTTTCGTTTCTAACTTTAAGCATCTTACTTAAAGGAAGAATTTGTTACACCCCACTTAAATGTACAACCAAATCGCCTTAGCCTTCCGTGTATGCGCTCATTTTTAGTGCATTATTGTTATTTGTTAAACCCTAAGTTAACTTTCTAATTGATTACATGGTTGCTAAGTTGAGTCATATCTTTGTACATATTGTTTTGGGACGATTGGGACTCATGGGTAAGTACTTATTTTATGGAGTAATGGGGAAGAACATCATATTATTACCCCCATATGTACGTTAATTTTAAAAGTGCTCCAAGTGTTTTGATTTTCTTAATTCGAGTCATTAGATTAGTTTAATGTAAAGTATGTAAAGATTCAAGTGTAAGGGGATTGCTCAAACCCCTATGATGTATTATTTTGGATGGTAGGGTAAAAGTGTATGAAAAAAAAAAAAAAAATCGAAAAAAAAAAAAAAAAATATATAATAGAAAAAGAAAAGAAGAGACAAAAAAACATACGGACTACCATCCCGTTTTTATTCTATGTTCATTTTATGTTTTTGTTATTTTTCATTTATTAGCTTAAGTCGAGTCTAGTCTTGGCTTAGCAACGCCATCTTGTACATGTAATTAACTAAGATTGTTAACTCGCCACCAGTAAAATTCCCTTTATCCAACAAAACCGTGTAATTCATATCCCTACACCTAACATTATAACCCTTTTAAAAGACCTCTTTGATAGTTTATCCTAGGTGCTTACGCCATGTGGTGGAGGTTTGATCCTTTCCCAAGCCTATGGTAATCTATTTTGCTATGACAGGTAGTGAGAGATATCTTCCATTTCCATAATGTTATATTACTTTATTACACCCGAGAGATGTGAGTATCTAAACACTATTTGTGAGGTGCTTGTGTATAACCTCCGTGCTTGTCTATTGGTCTTTAATGGAACGATTATTTGTTGTAATTACTTTTATATTAGTGTTAAATGACCCCTAACTTGTCTTTTGAGTAGAATAAAAGCTCATTTGCTTGAGGACAAGCAAATCTCAAGTGTAAGGGTATATGATGAGGCGAAAAATGATCCGTTTTTAGGGGGTCATTTAAGCCCGAATCCGACTTTATTTGATCAAATATTGTCCTAAATCGTTCCTTTTGTGATTTTAGGTGTTTGGAGAGTGAATTCTGGAAAAGAGGCTATTTTGGACGTTTTTGGAGCATAAAGTGAAGAAAACGACAAAGTACCAAAAATCCAAGCTAGAATTACAAGGTGACGGCGTCACGACGTAAGTCTTGACGGCGTCAGACAAGATGAATATTTTACCGTAGCTGGTGACGGCGTCAGATGAGAAGATGACGGCGTCAAAGTGGCCAAGATTAATTTACCGTAGGTGGTGACGGCGTCACATAGGCCGTCACAAGTGGATCTAGGGCGTCCGAGGAAGTTTAAGGCGGCGAGGTGACGGCGTCAGACTCAACTCTTGACGCCGTCAGAATGATTTTCCTATATATAGTTTTCTAGTTTTTTCATTAAAGAGGAGAAGTTTTGGTGAAACCCTAAAGACGATTTTGGTGCCTCTTTTACAGGTTTTTCAAGGGTTCCAAACCCTTGAGACCTTGCATTGTAATTGAGATAAGTATACTCTTAATTCAATCAATATGTCTATGTGTTGGTTGTTTATCTTTTGTTCTTATCTTAATTCTACTATGCTAGGCTAGATTTTCTTTGTGTTTGCTTAGATCTAATGAAACCTAGATGTTGATTATGTGTTGATTACTTGTCTATTCTTGTTCTTGGATGAATGATATTATATGTTAGGCTTAAGAAAACTGGCAGATCTCCAATGGTAACATGCTTGAACGTCTTAAGAAACATGAACCGAGGCGTACTAGGTCTTTATTGGTTGTATTTAATGCATGAGCCACTGTTTACAATCCCTATAGTTGTGCTGGGTCATGGTGTAGGAGGAGATAAGAGCTCATAGAGTTGGGGAGTTATGTATGCCACCCCACGAATGATATTAAGGAATACAATCCGTCATCCATACAAGTATAACAAGTAATTGACATGTAAAAGATATCTAGGGAGTAATGAAGTCTAAGTAAACACAATTTCTCCAATTACTGCTCACAACTTTAGTATAATTAGTTTATTTTCATTTTTATTATTTTATTTTGATTGCATCTTAGTTTTGGGTTAGTTGATTAGCAACTAATTCCGCCCACTCCTTCAAAACCCGAGATTTTACTTGCTTTCATAAAAATATAAAAACACAAAAATAATCATCTTTCATCTTTAGAACTATTAATTAGGTTTTCTAATCCTAGCGACACTATTCCTAAGCTGAACGATCAATCCCCCGGTACTTGTCACTATACTATACTACAACGATCAGGTACACTGCCTGGTGGGGGTTGTAAGCCTCGCGAGATCCCTCGAGAGGTAAAGCAAGGTGCGATTCCCACGCATCACTCATCAATGTCATTCTCCCAATCTTCGAAGGTCAAGTCTTTAACATCAATGTCTTCCAGATTGACATCCTTGTCAATGTTAGCAAATGCTTCCCTATACACTGGACCTTCGTCGGATTCGGTTTGTTCAGAGTCAGATGGTTTAGGAGAAGGTGGTGAGGGAAACCACCCAGGTTCAGGAATGGATGCAGGCTTCTTGGCAGGAGTCCTTCTCTTGAGAGTACCCTTCTTCTTCTTAGACTGAGTGGAACTGCCGGAGCTCCTAGTCTTACTGCCTTTCTTAACCTTCTTTTGCATGAACGAAGGTAGAACAACTTCGTCCAGGAAACCAACTTTTTCAGCTTCAAGAGCTTGAATGTAGTATTTGAAGTTCGGGCAAAGCTTCACTTTGTCATTCAAGAGACAGTCAGGAAATTTCTTTCCTTGCTTGCGTGTGCTGGTGTCTAGTCTCTTGACGACCTTCAGAGTATCTTCATTTCTGAAAGTATTCTTATCTTCATCATCAAGTCTCTGTGGGATATCATCATACTCACGAAGGAAGCTTTCGATGAGTAGTTTTGTGAAACGGATGAATGGAATGTTGGTTGTCTTGTGTTGGATGTGCCACACAAGGTCTTCCCAGATAATGCTGGGATAATCAACTTTCTTCACATTAGCCACTGCCCAGAAGAGTTTGAGGTGTTGGAGCTTTGGGTGTTCGTGGCCAGTGTCTCTGCCGGACAAGGACTTGGCAATCAGAATGTATAGGGTTCTCCATGGTTGTGGAAGATACCTAATGTTGACCCTTGAATGTCTTGTAATAACTTCTTCTGATTCGTCATATCCAATATCCCGTAACCACTCTATCAGCTCTTCTTCGGTGGGAACTTGATCATATGCTTCATCTGGGCCGAGTTCTGGTAACCCAAGTACATTCCTAAGTGTGTCTATATCCACAGTAACCTGACGGTTATGAAGCATACAGGTGAAGGAAGCCTCCCCAAGATCTATCTGAAGAGTATGCCAAAACTGGTGTATGTAGAAGCAGGAGACTGAGGCAGACTTGGTGAATAATAGCTTGTTGGGCTGATATAGAAGAGCATCCACTGCAACAATACATGAGGACTCGTTGCAAGTGATTTTGTTGAAGTTGATTCGGAGGTTGTTCTTTCCAATCTTCCTGGTGTAATCATCTGGGAATGTCTCTTCCCATGAAAGCTTAGGTTCGGGTTCTGGTCCGTATGGAATGTCGTTGTGTTCTGCCATCTGAATTGATCATAAACAAATACAAACATGGCAATGGTTTACAGTGTTAGCTCAGACATAAGATAACTTGATATGCATATAACACTTTGATCAGTGGGTGTTTGTGTGTGTGAAAACTTTTGATATATGACAAACATATGTTTTATCACATGATAGAAACGTATGACAATTAAGTTACAACATGAGTTTATCATTACAAGAAGTTACACTTTGGAAATTTTACAACACTTAGAAAAATTTCATGAATTTGACAAGTTTACGCGTAAGTGAAAAATCCTACGCATAACTTTTAATACTCGTAAGAAATGATATTAGGCGTAGGAGCAAATTTTACGCATAACTTTATAAGTTACGCGTAAGGTCCATCTATTGCGTATGCATAATTTTACGCGTAGGATTTAATCTTATGCGTAAGATTAAAGCTTAGGCAAAGGATTGAACCTTAAGCGTAAGTTATAACTTGTGCGTAGGTTTTGTTTTACGCGTAAGATCATAACTTAAGCGTAAGAGTCAACTTATGCGTAAGTAAATCCTTTTAAGCGTAAACAATGTCTTATCCAAGACACTGTTTTGTCCACGTGTCGAATCTTATGCGTAAGATTCAATCTTACGCGTAGGATGAACGATTTGTGCGTAAACATGCTATTTTCCAGAAAAATCACCTTGCGTAATTAGTTGTTTGATTCCTGAAAGTGTAAAACACACAACCATTGATCAATAAACATTATAACACACTTACTACCCATTTTTTATGCGTAAACATGCTAAAATATAAATTACGCGTAAACCCGTATGAACACTTAATCACAAAAACAATCAAACATGATTCTGGGTTGTTTTAAGATTAGGGCAAGTGATTATAACATCCTAAGGATCATATGGTCCAAATTTTAACATCAATTGACCACAAAAACTCATGATCATAACTGCTAGTGTGTTCGTCCCTTAAATCTTTGATTCATGAACAAGGGATGAAATTGAAGCAATTAAACCATAATAACATGATCCTAGACATGTACTAACACAATCCCAATCACCAATTTTAAACCTAAAGCTCAAACTCAAGAACCCCTAAATGATTCGTATGAACCCTAATTCCAAACTAATCGATTGAGTGAATCTGGGTACGATAGGAGTTAAGAATCATGTTCATAATCATCTAAGGATCATTTCCCACTAACCAATTTAACCATAACAATCACAAATTTCTGGGTTCATGATTACGCACAACCCAAGATTAAATTAAACGATTGACACAAATTGAACCATTGGATTGTTATGAAATTTAAAACCCTTGTTTGAAATAATGATCAAAACATGTTTACACTTACAGATTTGAAGATTGATGATCAGATTATGCAAGTGATTGTGGATCATTGATGATGGTGGTTGTAAAAAGTAAATGTGTTGCAGAGGTAGTAAATGACCGGTCAATATTGGTTTTGACCATAGTTAAAACAAGTTCCATTGTTTGGCAATATTGGCCCCTTAACCTCATGAGACATTTACTCCTAATGCCTAAACACTTTATCACATATAACTTTCGTTAATTAATACCAAGACATGATAAGAACAACTTGTGGTACTCCCCCTCGACCTTAGACCGTAGTCAAAGAATACTGAAAAATTTATTATATTGGTCAAGGAGAGTAACCCGAAACACTTTTTGAATCAACACTTTTGATAAAACGTATTAATTTTTTGTAAAATGCAAGTATAAAAGTTAATATATTTTTGAGAAATTTAAAAAAAAAATACTTTTCCTCCCCCTCAACACTTGTTTTAACTAATTGAAGACATTTTATAAAATAGTGTTGACAGAGGTGGTTTATACTTGCATTTTTTTTCCTTAAGAGAAAAAAAATATATATTTACAAAGATAGTTTTGATGTTTGACGATCAATTGTGTTTTAAAAACTTTTCCAGATCATCTGGAGTCAAACATCGCATACCAATTTGGTGGACTAGACTAGCAAACCTTGATGGTGCTAAGGATTTGGTAAGTAAGTCCGCCAATTGGTACTCAGTCCCAACAAAATAAAGTTCAACGGTACCCTTTTCCACATGCTCTTTGCTGAAGTGATATCGGAGATCGATGTGTTTGGATTTGCAATGATGTACTGTGTTACAGGAGATAGCAATTGCACTCTTAGAATCACAGTAGATTGGAATCTTGTTGAATAGGTAGCCATAATCCTTAAGTTGTGATCTCATCCAAATGACTTGAGCACAACATGCAGACATGGCTACATATTCAGATTCTGTAGACGACAGTGATGTGCAGTCCTGCTTCTTTGATTGCCATGACACAAGTATGTCTCCGAGAAATTGTAATCCACCAGATGTACTTTTGCGTGTGTCTAAACATCCTGCATGGTCAGCATCTGAAAAAGCAATTAGTTCAAAACCAGAATCCTTCGGATACCAGATTCCCAAGTTAATGGTTCCCTTTATGTATCGAAGGATTCTTTTGACCTCACTGAGGTGTTTTTCAGTTGGTTTGGACTGATAGCAAGAGCACATGTAGACAGCAAATACTATATCAGGTCTACTAGCTGTGAGATACATGAGGGACCTAATCATACTTCGGTATTTGGTAGGGTCAACTGGAATCCCATGTAAATCAGCATCTAGTTTTGTGGTATAGCCCATTGGTGTATTATAAGTATCACAAGACATCATTCCATGTTTCTTTAAAATTTCAAGAGCATATTTGGACTGATTTACAAAAATTCCACGGGGTGATTGATGAACTTGTAGTCCTAGAAAGAACGAAAGTTCACCCATCATGGACATTTCAAAATTATCTTTCATTAATTTTGCAAAATCATTAGAGTAACTTCTTTGTGTTGAGGCAAAAATAATGTCATCGACATATATTTGAACAACAAGTAAGTCCTCCCCGTAGGTTTTTGTAAATAGTGTTGGATCCACCGATCCTTTAGAAAATTTATTGGCCAGCAAGAAAGTGGACAGTTTGTCATACCACGCCCGTGGGGCTTGCTTAAGTCCGTAGAGTGCCTTTTTGAGTCGGTAAATGTGATTAGGACGCTTAGGATCAACGAAGCCGTCAGGTTGGCTCACATACACTTCTTCACGAAGTTCTCCATTAAGAAATGCGGTTTTCACATCCATTTGGTAAACAACCATGTTCCTGTGTGCAGCATAGGCCAAAAAGATTCGAACAGCTTCATGTCTAGCCACTGGAGCAAAGGATTCAGCAAAATCAAGTACTTTTAGTTGGGAGTATCCTTTTGCTACCAGGCGTGATTTGTTCCGTATGACAGTTCCTTCAGTATCAAGCTTATTCTTCCAGATCCATTTTAACCCGATGACAAAGACTCCGTCGGGTCTTTCAACTAATTCCCAGACTTCTAGTCTTATGAATTGTTGAAATTCCTCTTGCATAGATTCAATCCAGTTGTCATAAGTCATCGCATCTTTAATGTTTTTAGGTTCTTCGTGACAAACTGTGAGTACATAGATGCAAGTTTCTCCATCCGTGTGAAGTCGTTGTCTTGTCATAACAAGTGCATCTAGATGGCCAATAATATGAACTAGTGGATGGTCTCGAGTCCATTTGTGTGTTGAAGGGTGTAGTTGATAAGTATCTCGCATGTTAGCAGGATCCAAATTGCGTGTTGACGACTCAGCTATATCAGGAACTGTAGGAGCCGGTGCAAACGGATTAAAGAACGCATCAGGATCATGCTCTGCGGGTTGTGGAATTGATTGTGGTGTTGGATCTTCAGCTGGATGGCGGGAGTTAGAACCAGGTTGTTCTGCTGTAGATGGTGATACAATTGGAGGACCGTCTCTCTCAACACTTGTAGTAGTTTGTTGAGGTGAGTCTGGTACTGGAATGTTCTCAGGTTGAGCAGCGGAATTAGGTGAGACCTCAGTAGGACGGTATTCAATTGTGTCATCAAATAGTGGAGCAAACAAGGTTTCCAATTCTTTGCGGTTGAGTGGCAATGATTCAGCCGAAGATGCCGGAGAGTTAAGACGGTTGAATTCGGGTCCTAAGCTGTGTTGCTCAGAAGCCATTTGTGTGAGTTCATCAAAATTAGCGTGAATGGTTTCTTGAATTTCTCTTGTTCGACGATTCCATATCCGAAACCTTTAGAATTTTCACAGTATCCAACGAACACTCCAATGTCAGCCTTTGCTTTAAGTTTACCTAAATCATCACGATCATTTTTCGGATAACAAAGTGCTCCAAATACATGAAAGTAATCGATATTTGGTTTTCTTTTGTGAACAATTTGATAAGGTGTTTTGCGATGGCGTTTTGTAATCATGCAACGGTTTTGAGTATAACATGCGGTTGAAACAGCTTCTGCCCACAAGTAATCTGGTAATTGAGCATTAATCAACATAGTTCTAGCAGCTTCCACTAACGTCCTGTTGCATCTTTCAACAACTCCATTCTGTTCTGGGCTTCTAGGAATAGATGTTTGATGTTCAATTCCCACTTTCTCATAATATGACCTAAGTGTCTGATTCTTGAATTCAGTTCCATTGTCAGTTCTGACTATTCGTACCGTGTTGCGTAACTGAACTTGAATTTTAGTGAGAAAGGTGATGATCATTGAAGGAGCCTGATCTTTACTTCGTAGAAAATAAACCCAAGTCCATCTGGAGTAATCATCCACAATTACAAGAATGTAGCGTTTCCCGTTGATACTTTGAACACGCATCGGTCCACACAAATCCATATGTATCAATTGTAAAACATGATTCGTACTGTGCTCAGGTTTTGAAGGAAAATGAGCCCGAGTACTTTTTCCTGGTTCACAGGCAGGACATAAGTGATCTTTAGTAAAACGGAATCTTGGAAATCCATCAACAAGTTTGAACCGAGCAAGGTCAGTCATAGTTTTGAAATTCAAGTGCGAAAGACGTTTGTGCCATAACCAAGATTTAGTCGATTCTACTTTGGAGAGAAGACATATCGGAGAAGTAGCAATCATATCTGACATTGATATTGTATAAAGGTTAGAACCACGTGAGCCAGACATTAGATCGTTTTCTTGTAAGTCACGAACGAAACAAGTTTTCTCACGAAATGCGACTTCTAGATCCCCATCACAAAACTGGCCAACAGAGAAGAGGTTGTGACCAAGGCCTTCCACATAATAAACACGACTGATTTCAATGTTCCCACTGACATAGTCACCATATCCCATGATTAAAGCGTAATGATCATTCCCGAATCTGACAGTACCAATAAACTTTGAGACAAAGTTGTGTAACAGTTTGAGATTGCCTGTCATATGTCAGGTGCATCCGCTATCAACAATCCAGAGAACAATCTGTACCACCTGCATCACCAGAAGAAGACACGGATGGAACAGAAGTAAGGGTGGAACCCAAAGAAAGTGCGGGTTCCTGTTGGTTAGAAACACATGTATTCAACAATTTAGGAATCCATTTAAAGTCTGGTTTGTGTTGTAACCAACGTTGCCAATTCCAACTAGTTCTTGCTTTCTTAATGTTAAATGCACTAGTAGTTGGCTCAGTCCTAGATTTGTTCTCGGCACCTATGGGGGTAACTTCAACTTCATTAGAAACCGTAGAAGACGGCTTTCCTAAGTTAGACTTAGAGGCAATAGTGGGCCTAGAAGGAATGCGTGTCCTACGTTTCTTATGACGATTGAGAAGAGAATTAGCTAAACATTTTGTATGATCACCAGATGATACGCTTTTATGACAAAACACACAAGATGCATTAATATTCAAAACATTCAAAGGTTCATCATTCGTTACATTTAGATTTTGATTACAATTTGCCAGATTAGAATCTAAATCTGATGCAACATGAGTTTTATTCAAATTCCTAAGTTGATCTTCTACTTCTTGAGCTTCTAGTTGTCTTCTCTTACGTTGCAAGATCCTATTCTTCTTTTTACTTTTTCGCTTGGGTCTGCTAACGCTATTAGTGGAGACTAGTCCTGTAGAAGTGGAGTTATCAACATTAGTGTTTTGAATGACATTATCTTTAGCAGTTTTGTCTAATTGATACATTCCTGGTGCTATCACCGTGGTATCAACCATCTTTCCTTTTTGAATTAGCTTAATTTTCTCTTTCAAATCAATGATGATGTGATTTTTATCCTGAATTTCAGACTCAAGTTTCCCATTGCAGTAACTGAGATCATTGCGATTTTCTTGCCAGTTGGCATTTATAATTTTTAAATCCGCAATTTCTTTCTCGTATTTGAGACACAGACTTTTTAAAGACTCGTTGTTTTTGCAAATCTGATAAGAGTTTGAAACATTTTGACTTTGAAGCTTCAATTCCATTTCAAGACTTTGAGCTTGACACCATTCAAGCCTTTGTTTGAGTTGACAAATTTCTTTTGAAAATTGTTTTGTCACATCATCATTTTTAATTCTTAGCTTATCATTTTTCAGTTTGAGTGTCTCAATTTCCACATTCAACAAGTTATTATCAACACAAAGATCATCCATAAGCATAGAAGTACCAGATTTATAGAGATCATTCATGATAACAGACAAAATATCAGCATTGAGAACTTGTTCCAAGAGTCGATCAGCATCATTTTTTAAAACTCTATTTCTTTGCTTTTGAACCAAAATCTCATTTTCAGTTGAGTTGAAAACGTTTATCATATTTTTGACCTCGTTTTGAAGTTCCTGATCCCAACGTGTAGCACAAAGACGGAGGTGTTTGACAATTGGCAGCATTTGTTTTTGAAAAATATCTCTCTTTTCTCGCTCGTAAGCGGATTGAAAAGTTTCAATTTTTATTTCAGAATTGCGTTCAATTGTTTCCTCCAAAATTTCGATGTCTTCCATAAAAGTTTTGAAGTAATTTAAGACACGACATTTTTTCGGTAAAGGTGTAAGTTCACCGGATGATGGTAAAGGACCATTTATTTATGCTACAGTTTGGACGGGGGCCGAATTGGAGGATGAAACATATGACTCAGTGACATACCATGATTTATCAGGTAATTCTTTTTGAGTAACAAAAGATTTAGAATTAGGAGGAGCTTTCGAATAATCATATGGTGTCCAATTTTGAACATAACTCATTTTTGATCGACTCTCGTCTTCAAGTTCTTCTTCTTCCTCAGTATAAAAAACAACAGCACGCACAATCGTATTATCAAGCAAATGGTCCATACTGTAAATTTTAGGAATTTCTTTGAATGCCGTGTGAAGAAACATTGAATTGTAATCGCCAAGTGCAAATCCTTTATTGGGTCTCGGTTTTAAAGTAAATTTCTGAATTGTTGTGACAGAGTTCCCGTGTTTGTAAACAATGTTACGAAATTCTTTGAGTTGTTTTTCAAGATCGACAATATCACCGAGTAAGTCATCTATATACTTCCATTTTCGTATTTTATGTTCACAAAAATCCTTTTTACAACTTGACAATTCTGTTTCTGTTTTTGAAAGTTCTGTTTGAAGATGTTCAACTTGCATTTTCAATTCACACTTTTCACTTTCAAGTTTCGAAATCAACTTTCCGTTTGACTCAATTAAATCTTGCATTTTGCGTTGAAGATCTTGTTCTTTGTTGTAAGAATCTTGAAAAGCTTTTTCAAAACTTTTTGCATGTTTAATCTTGTCTTCCTGATTTGAAAGCTGAATTTTATAACACTCAATATCTCTTACAAGAGCCTCATTTGTTTCTTTTAAAGCTTTGTTTTTCTCGTTGCATTTTATGATTTGCAATTGTTGATCATTCAGTTGTTTAGATAACAATATGAGGTCAGGGTCTGGATCAAATGATGGTTCATGTTGTTCTAAGTGATCATGTTTATCGTTCTCAATTGGATCATCAAATGAAACAACTGTGTCATCATCAAATATGACAACTGTGCTTATTTGTTCATCTGTTTGAGAAGATGAAGAATATGTAGATGGAACAACTTGCACCATATCTGATTCAGAATCAGTGGGTGAGGCTATTTCATGTATGAGGCATGTTTTATGGTCATGTACCTGAGACAAGCCGTCAGTGTCGTACACTGGACCTGAATCATTAAACTGAAGTTCCTGCATGTTGGCCATAAGCATCACAGCAGCATTGGCTTCCAGATCTTCCATGTCATCATCATTGTTCACATTTACCATGAAGTTGTTATCTTGTTCAGGGAAATGTCCATCTTTTTATTCTTGAAGAGCCATGAGTAATGCCTGCTTGTGAAACTTACTACCCCGAGTTCTCGGTTTGGGACATGCTGTCGCTATATGACCTTGTTCATTACAGTTATAGCACCACACTGCATTCCCTGAGTTGGAGTTCCTAGTAGCAACTGGTTTAGACCTTTGCTGAGAAGACCCTGAGTTGTTCCTGAACCCCCCATTGTTATTAAACCTCTGACCATTCCCAAAATTTCCTGAAGAACTTCCTGAACCAGATCTACCATAGTTACGATTCTGAATTTCCACTCTTCCATCATTAACAACAGCTTGATTCCTTGTGTTAGAAGATGAACGTTGACGGTTGTTTGTTTTGTTAGAGAATTTGCTGAAAGCACAGTCATCATCGTCATCTTCATTGGAGTTGGAATAATACACTATATCATTGTTGTTCATTGGAACAAGTTGAGTAGAAGTATTCTGTGGAGATGAATCATAAGGGACCATTTGGTTCGAGGTAGAAGACTGTGGATAACTGAAGTAGTTCTGCTTTTGAACATATGCATGATTAGACATTTGTCGTGGAGCATAGGGAGATTGAGCTACGAGAGCCAAAGAATTTGGTGTTGGTGTTGGTGTGTATCCTCCTCGTAGAGCTCGATCTTTTTCAACTTCAGGTTCATGGTGTTTCAGAAAATCATACAACAAACCATATGGAGCATCATGAAGATTTTTGGTTTGACGAACAAATGTCACATATTTATGCCAATCAGGACCAAGACTACCGACGAATTTGGAGTTCACTGCTATCCTTGGTACTGTGATTTTGTGACGTTCCAGATCATTGACCACATTTGTGAAACGATGATAGTAGGATTCAAGTGACTCTCCTGGTTCAATTGTGATGTCTGTGTATTCCATGTAGAGTTTGGATTCCATGTCATCTTTTTTTTAATTGAGTGCCTTCCATAAGGAGATGAACATGTTCCCACATAGCTTTGGCTGTCTTCTGAGCATCGACACTTCGATAAATTGGATTAGGTACTCCTTGAAGTATATAAGCCATTGCGTACTCATCAGCTTCACGATGTAGTTTCTGTTCTTCTGTGAGTGCAGATTCTGGAAGAGGTCTATCACCAGGAGGACGTGGAGGATCAGCATTTGGATCACCAACGTCAAATCTTGTTGGCCACTCAAATGGTCCTTCAAGTATCACTTGTTTCAAGAATTTCCCATGAGGTTTCTTGAGTTCAAGAAATCGTAAGAATCGACTTGACCATTGAACATAATTCCCAGGTGTTAGCATTGGAGGTGTTTCAAGTGATCCTGCCTCATGTCGGGATTGTTGAGTTGTAATAACTTCACACATTCTGTCAAACCAGTGAGGTTGTTTGGAGGAAAACTGATTGTTATTTTGTGACATTTGATGTGGTTGTTGTTGAGGAATGATTTGATGTTGTTGCATCATTAGGTAATGATGTAGTGGATTAAACGGTTGCTGTTGAACGTGTGATTGTGAAGGTTGTTGATACGGTTGTTGCTGATGGTATTGTTGTTGCTGATACTGCTGATGTTGCTGTTGCTGAGAATGAGGGAAGTAGTAATTAGGTGGTTGAGACATCTTAGAACACTTGTGTAGAAATGGATCTTTGTAGAAGACTGAAATGCACGTTCCTCTGATCAAGTCCAAAATCCTTGGAGTAAGTTGAATTCTTACGCGTAACTATAATCTTACGCGTAAACTTTTAGGTTAAGCGTAAAGAGTAGTTTAGGCGTAAACAAAAGAGTTTATGCGTAAGTTTTCTCTTTATGCGTAAGCTATGACTTATGCGTAAGTTTAGACTTATGCGTAAGGTTAAACAACCAAACAAATCTTCCAAACTTATCCAAGCTTGAAAGATATCCGTAGTCGAAGTATTCCACGAACTTATCCAAGCTAGGGAAGTACTGAGTCACCGTAACACAAGGAGAAGATCTTTGTTGAAAGTTAAGCGTAGATACTGAACCTTACGCGTAAGATTGACTTATGCGTAAAGTTTATGCGTAGAGGCAACTTCTGCGTAGGATTTGTCTTCTGCGTAGGACTCACAACTTACTCGTAGAATCTTGAGCGTAGGAATCACAACTTACGCGTAGGAATAGACTTACACGTAGGAATTAGGCGTAGAATCCCAAAGTTACTCGTAAGAACAGGGTTTTGACCTAAGTTACTCGTAAGAAAAGGGTTTTAACCAAAACTTAAGCGTAGAAGGGACAAAAAGTACTGTTGACAACTGTAGAATCGTACTGTTCACTAAAGTTACGCGTAAGGAGGTCAGTTTCTTGAAAAATCTCAAATTTTTGAAGAAAAATGCTTAAAACTAAGGTACTTTTGATCAAATAACTTCACCAATACTTAGAAAACACTAACTATTGAAGATTTTGCTACCAAAAACTAGTTTTCCAATATCAAAGAAGCTATAAAACCTTAAAAAACCTTAAAAATCACAACTTTATGCAAAAACTAAGCTTCAAATCACTATATCAACCTTGAAACTTGTCCAAGCTTCAAGATTTGAGTGAAAGAAACCAAGAAAAATGCAAAAAAGATGAAGAATAAGCCCCTAAACCCCACGTTAACTATAGAAAGAACACTTCAATATCTATTTGGCGAATGATACCACTTGTTAGGTCACCATTTATGTAAACACAAGTATGATAATGAAAGAAATAAGATGAGAATGAGAGATGGTTGATTATGAGACAATATGAAAAGTGAGAGAACAATAGTTTCCTTAAGATAATCAAATAACCAACAAACATAATGTTTACATAAGCTTACTATTTATAAGGGAGGAGTTAGGGCAACATTCTCTTCCTCCCTTATCTTACCATTTCGTGGGCTTTCAAGCCCATAGGGCTTTAACACATAAGCCTTGTAACATAAACTAAGTAGATTAAATAACTAAGCAACCTATTACAAAAGGTAATGACCGAGACTTGACTAAAATACAAAAGTATGATCCCAACAATTTTCAATGTCAACCTTCCGGTTTTGACACATCCACACCCCCACAATTTCCCTTCATTCTAAATTCTCGTGGGAAAACTATGGCAGAATTACTTGCTGAAGAACGAGAATCTGGAAAAAGCATGGAAGAATTATTGGCTGAGCAACGAGCAGCTAAAATGCGTGCCAATATTCGCAATACTGCTCTATTTGATGACTATGATGACAGTGATAATGATGAAGATAACATTGTTATTATTCACAAAGATTCATCAAGATCATCAGTTGATATCCCAGCAGTTGAGATTCCATCTCAAACAACTACTATCACACCCGAATTTCACACTCACTCTCTAAACATGGGGGACGAGCATCTTAGCACTGTTCCTAAAAAGGAATCGGACGAATTCATAAAGTCTAGTGTTGAGAACCTTGTCCCAATCCTAAGAGAGTCACAGGGAACTTCTGATCATATGTGTGATTTACCGTCCCCTCTTGAGTGTCCAAAAGATCATTTCGAGACTTTCTCAGATTTTAATGATGATTATACATCTCATGGAGACATTGAGTATATTGAGGCATCAATTCCACATTCTGATGCTGATCATCTTCTTGAGGAGATCACCAATATCAATTCACTTCCAACAGGAAGTGATGATGGTCTCCTTAACTCCGAAGCCGAAATCGAAAGTCTCTTAAATCATGATCCACCACTCAGTTCTTATCCCAACAGTCCAATAGAGAATGTTAATCTCTTTGTTCCCGAAACTTTCAAAACTACTCTCTCCAATCCTCTTTTTGAATTCGATTCTGAATTCACTTTGATTTCTAGCAATCTAATCTTTGATGAGGAAAGAGATGAGTCCATAATAGAACAAGAGTTCATAGATTCACATCATGTGAATGATTCTCTTCATGAGGATTTCTCCGGCGAACTCACTCATCATATCATGACTCCTCCGGAGTAAGATAGACCGGGGGGAGATGTTCTCAATCATGAGTATTTGCAAATTCCTACCCTCCCTCCCAGGATGTTTTCAAACCAAACGAGCTTAACCCTTGAAATCCAAAATCAGGCTAATGAGCCTGCTCTCGAGGAAGAAAATCGTATCATGATTTTCATCATGGTTTTCTTCCTTTTCTTCACCTACAGGGTGACTTCTCATGTTCTTCACTCCTTCGGGAATGAAGACACTATATTTGCCCCCGGCATTTCCATGTATCATTCTTTTGAGCCGGGATTATATCTCATCGGTGTGGAACTTTCACGTGCTTCAAATGTTTATCCAAACATCTTGAATGAAAGTCCGATGGAGATTGTTTCTTCCACATCATGCTTCCCCAAGAACCAATGAATTCGGGGTCGAGTCAAGCTAGCGACTCGGTAAACAAAAACAGTAGCATGCTTATAGGGTTTTCACCCTAAGTTTGGGGGAGTTACCCCTGCTGTGGTTACCAATAAAGTGAAAAACAAAATTGTGTTTCCACATTTAGCTTGTAATGTTTCCCTTTTACGTTCAAAGAGTCGGCATAATAGCCAGGACTTTGAATATTGAGGACAATATTCATTCTAAGTGTGTGTGGGGGGGGGGTATTCTAGCGAATTTTATCACATTTTACTATCTAGTACCCCCGTTTTTATCATGTATAATTCTTATGGCGTCTCTCGGCTACACATGTTTTCATTGTAAAAGCCCGATTGAGAACGACTATCGTTGTTTCCGGTGTATTTATGAGAAATGTGGAAATAATTGTAGTAACAGATTTTGTACTACGTGCAATTTGTTCTTAAATCAAAAGTCTCTCAATGATTCACCAAATTCTTCCAACTACCCTTCACAGCCCGAGATACGTGCTATTAATGACAAACCATCAAAAATTGATCCTAACCTTTCACTATTTATGGTTAAAAGTTTGTCAAGCAAACGTACAGAGCTTAGAGCAGTGACTAAAAAGAACGACTTGCCTAATCTTCACGTTTATCAAGAACAAAAACTAGAGACCATAACGGAAGTGGTGGAAATTCCTAGCTCTCAGAGCACACTACTTGTCCCACCTCCAGATTTTATTCCTTGTGTCGGTTGTGGTGAGCCGCTTTTCGGTTTACCATGTCGTTGGTGTACGTGCAAACGGTGTGGTAATGATATTCGGGACGGAAGTTGTTTGTTTTGTGGTTCGAGGAATTCGTTCGTTTATGAACTAAATCCCAATTCTTCGCAAAATTTTTCTAACTACCCTCCTCAAACGTCTTCGTTTGCTCAACATAATTGCTTCTATTGTGGAGATCCTTTAAGAGATGACTCACTTTGTGGACGGTGTTTTTGCAAGGGATGTTGATTTAGTCATGGACTTTGTATGTGTTACGCTTCTATAGCTGAACCTACATTCACCTCCGATTATAATTTGAACTTTTCCAATTATCCTCCTCAAAACTCTTATGAGCAAGCACCGTATTTCAATGACACATCGTTCCAAAATACACCAATTTTTGAAAATTGTGGGGGTCCTCATTACAATTATCAATGTCAACTGAGGAGTCAAAATTACTATGAACCTAATCCTTGTTCTAGTGTTGATACTTCTAGTTTTGACGATTCCACACCCCCACAATTTCCACTCATTCCGAATTCTCGTGAGAAAACTATGGCAGAACTACTTGCTGAAGAACGAGATTCTGGAAAAAGCATGGAAGAATTACTGGCTGAGCAACGAGCAGCTAAAATACATGCCAATCTTCGCAATGCTGCTCTATTTTATGACGATGATGACAGTGATGATGATGAAGATAACGTTGTTATTCAAAAAGATTCATCGAGTACATCAGTTCAAATCCCACCAATCCAAAAATCGCAGGGAGAAAAGAATACTAAGGAATTACTAGCAGACGATCAAATGGAACTCGTACAATCCATGAATGCTAGTCCTTCTCAACTCCCTCAGTCTGTTGTTATCACACCCGAAGTTCCCACTCACTCTCTGATCATGGGGGACGAGCATCTTAGCACTGTTCCTGAAAAGGAATCGGACGAATTCATAAAGTCTAGTGCTAAGAACCTTGTCCCAATCCCAGGAGAGTCACAAGGAATTCTTGAGCATATGTGTGATATTACTTCCCCTCTTGAGTGTCCAAAAGATCAATTTGAGACTTTCTCCAATTTTAGCGATGATTATACATCTTATGGAGACATTGAATATGTTGAGGCATCAGTCCCACATTCTGATGCTGATCATCTTCTTGAGGAGTTCGCTGATGAACTCACTCACATCAATCCACTTCCAACGGGAAGTGACGATGATCTCGTTGACTTTGAAGCCGATCTAGGAGAAATTGAAAGTCTCTTATATCATGATCCGTCACTCAGTTCTGATCCCAGCAGTCCAATAGAGAATGATAATCACTTTGTTCCCGAAGCATGCAAAACTACTCTCACCAATCCTCTGTTTGAATTCGAATCTGAATTCACTTTGATTTCTGATAATCCAATCTTTGATATTCAGAACGAGGATGGTGATGAGTCCACAATGGAACAAGAATTCACTGATTTATATCATGTGATTGATTCTCGTCACGAGGAGTTCTCCGATGAACTTACTCATATCATGACTCCTCCGGAGTATGATTACTTAGATGACAAGAAAAACCATGATCGGGGGAAAAGAGTCTCAATCATGAGAGTTTGTATTCCTATGACAAATTTTTTCACCCTCCCTCCCGATATGTTGTCCAAATCAAAGAGCTTAACCGATAAAATCCAAACTCAGGAAACTGAGCCTGATCTTGAGGAAGAAGATCTAATCATCATGATTTTCTTTCTTTTCTTCACCTACCTGGTAACTTCCTCTCTTCTTCACTCCTTCGGGAATGAAGACACTATCTTTGACCCCGGCATTTCCATTTACCATTATCTTGAGCCGGGTACTTATCTCATCGGTGTGGAACTTTCACGTGCTTCAAATGTGTGTCCAAACATCTTGAATGAAAGTCCGATGAAGATTGTCTCTTCCACATGATACTTCCCCAAGAACCAATGAATTCGGTTCGATTCAAGCTAGCAACTCGGTAAAAAAAAAAACAGTATGCATATGGGGTTTTCACCCTAAGTGTGGGGGAGTTGCCCCTGCTGTTGTTACCATGTGTAAAAAAAATGATGATGAATAAAGTGAAAAATGATATTTCCACATTTAGCTTGTAATGTTGCCTTTTTACAGTCAAAGAGTCGGCATAATAGCCGGGACTTTGAATATTGAGGACAATATTCAATTCTAAGTGTGTGTGGGGGGGGGGGGGGAATTCTAGCGAATTTGATCACATTTTACCTTCTAGTACCCCCGTTTTTGGCCAAATATTTAAATTTCACTTAAGTTTCAAAATTTTATGGTTATCAGTCCACCATGTCTAATCCACATAAGGACTGGCTAATCCAGGAGCAAACAGCTCTTGGTAAAGATATATCAAATTCTTTTATGGCTGACAATTTGCCGAAAATTGTATGGTATTCAACTCACCATATCCTAAAAAGTAAAAGAGTTATCTAGCCCGCAAGGTTATGGCTTGTGGTAAAGGCAGTAGAAAACCATAATTGGTAATCAACTCACCAAGATGATGACTGTGTTCCATCAAGAGTTGGCTAGTCCAGAAGCAAACGACTTTTGGTAAAGACAAATCAAAACCGTTGAAAGCAGATGGTTTACTCAAAATCATATGGTTATCAGTGTACAATAGTTCTTACTTGAACTGAAACATTTGGCTACTCCAGAAGTAATAGCTTTTGGTAAAGAGACCTCAAATCCATTAAATTTTCACAAAAAGATTGCTAGGGACTAGCAATAGTTTAGTGTGGGGGATTGATGAGTGTGAAAATACTCATCATTTTTTATCAACCTAAACTGCAAAAACATTTTAAAACACCAAGAAATGCATCAAAATACAGAAAATATCCCAAAGATCGTGTTTTATATGTTTCAGATGCATAATGATTGAAAACAAACGAAAAATAAACAAAGTTTGCATAATTGGCAGTTTCAGTCCCTCAACTTTCAAAAGTTGTCAAAACTAGTCACTGAGCATTTGTTTTGGAAGAAAATCAACCCAAGTCCTTTAAAAGTAAAAAATTATAAAAAATGATCTTTGGGTGAAAAGTTTGGAGAATTTACATGTTTTGCCCCTCAAGTTTCAATTTTGGCGATTTTGGTCCCCGGATAGTTTCAATTTAGAAAATAAACATCAACGGACCTTGTGGAAATGGAATGTGGCAAGTTTGGTCCATGGATTAATTTTGACCGCTTGGTAGATTTGGTCCCCGGGATTTTCAGATTTTACATGATTGGTCCTTGGGTTTGTGTTGCTAATAAACCAAACGGAGTCTTTGTAAAACTTAAACCCAACACACCATTTTTAAATCCAAACCAAACATTAATCCAGTCCACCCTTATGACTCCTTGGGCCCAAAATAATCTCCAGCCCAAAAAAAACACCCCATGATTAATACACCCACCCAAATCCAATTATACGTTTAATAATAAAACGTAAACCCCCAAAACCAGTCAAACGTATCCTCTTCTCCACTCCCTCCTTTACCCAGCATATCAACCGCCACCTCCACGCCATATACCCTGCTATACTCCACCATTTACCTCAAAAGCCTCCCAATCCAACCCCAAGAAGAATATCACCAATTCCCATTCCACTCATCCTTGTCCATGTCACCAATCCAATGTGCCCCCATGTGATCCTACGGCTAATAATCAAAGAATGGTGCCCAAATCCTAATCCAATGGTTGCAAACAACCTAAAGAAACACAAATGGATTCTTTTGCTCTCCCCTTCACAAAAGAAGTACAAAAAGAAGAAGACAAAAGAAGAAGCCTTTTTTACTGATAGTATATAAGTAGTCCATTGTTGCCATGTTATGAGGCAATTAGCAGTAGGTAGAATTATGATTAGGTTTTAGTTTGCAATTCCTTAGTTTTAGTTTTTATTGTACTCTTTATTAAATCAATTTAAATTTGAGTTTTTTTAATTTTTCAATCAGTGAGCTTTTTCTTTACATATTTTATTATTAGATAGCTTATTTAAACTACTTATTCTTGTTTATGCATGCTTAGTTGATGTTACCAAGGTTTATGTATGCTTATTTCTTTATTTCTGTAACTTAAAAGAGTGTTTGGCACTAATGGATAATTTCAGTTTTAGTAAATTGTAGTTTTCAAATTAGGTTGCTGCAGCCTCATCCTAAGCATTTGAGTAGTTTAGTAGTGAGTTTCTGCACTATTATTCAGATTTCTAGTTTATATTTGGATTTCTAAAAATTCCATGTTTTGAAATTAGCTTAGACAGTTGCAATTAAATCTAGTAGGATTAGGTGTCTAGTGGTAGTGTTAGTTTCATAATAGTGTAAAGTACTTGTTGACAATCTGCTAGTAGTGGTTTGTAGGTCATATAGTCTTATTTTGAACCATTTTCAATTGTATGTCCACTACACCAAATCTGCCTTAGTTGAGCTTTTTCAAACTAATTTTTGAGCTTCTTTAATTGATCAAAACCCTTAGAAATTGCTTTTTAGTTAACTATAGTAGCTTGTCTTAAATTTTTTCTAGTTTTTTTTAAACTTAAGTTCTCATTTAGCTGCTTATATTTGGGCTTAACAGCCACTTTTTAACCACCACCACTCACATTTAAGCTATTTGGAACCCCTGCTGCATCAGCAGCCTACTGATTCAACACCTCTTTTGCTCAGTGATTTTAGATAAGCTCTTGTAAGATTTAGTGTTTGCCTTTGGTTGCATAGGTTCCTTGTAGGTTAGACTTTGCATTTTTCAACTCATTTTTGGAATTAGGTCTTACTTGGTTAGTGATTGTTAGCCTACAAAACAGCTTAACCCATCAGTTACCATCGCTCCCAAACCCCTTTAGAGTAGCAATTTTTAAACCTAAACCATTTTTAGTCATTAGGTAAACTTGAATCAGTCTTGTTTACATCAATTTAATATTTTTCAAGTTTGATTTAGTATTTTTACAAAGTTTCTAGGCTTTTGAATGGATTTTCAAATTATCCTTGTTTACCACTGTTGCAATTAGAACCTTAGGTTTAGATTTAGATTAAGGCTTTTCTAGTTATAATTTTTACTTGTTATGAGTTCATTATAGGCTAGTCAAAATTTATATAACCTGGTACTTGAATTTTCATGGGTCATAAATCACTTTTCCCCCACTTTTACACCACTGCTTGCTGATGCCTAACAGCCCGTTAGTTTTTGATTTTTCATCTGTTCGTTATAAGCCCGTTTTACCCGAAATTTGGTATGCATGTAAATGGGATGGTTTCCTAGTTACCTTTGATTTCTATGATTTTTTTTTAAGAGTTTTCGGATGGCGTAAACACCACCACAAATAGCAGACATGCACTTTTAGTTTTTTAGTTTTTTTGTTTTTTTGTTTTGTCCAAAACAAATTTTGATTTTGATTTTTAATTTCTTTGTTTTTAATCCAAATGACCCAAATTTTGGTACAGAGCTTCCTTGGCAGCTATTCTACTTCCTAGTATTTTTGTTTGTTTTTTGTTAATTTTTTATGACAGCTTACTAGGCCCTCAAAGTAGCCCTTGTAGTCATTGTTTCCTTTTTTTTCAGCAGCCCTTTAGTTATTTTACTCATTCTTGTGCTTTTTAGGCTGATTGAATGCTTATTATCGGTTCCTTAGTGCTTTTTAGGACTCCCCCTAGATAACTTAGCTTTAGTCTTCCCCTAGTTAGCTTGTAAATAGCTTTTAGTTAGGTTTTCAATACTTTAAATGCCTTGTAATAGCTTATATACCTAACTGTTGTCTATTTGCCATATCTATCTGCTTATTTGTAGCTTTTTACACATAGTTGTAGTTTTCAAAATTGTTGGTTTTTATGTATTTGACAAGCTTGTTTAAAAAAATTTTGAAAAAAAAATGTTTACAAAAATGGGTGGTCAAGGGGATTCGAACCCATGACCTTTTGCTGTACACAGACGACACAAACACAACATCCCCACTAGAGTTGCAAAGGGTTTTAGACTACCTTCAAGAACTTCCCGTCATTAGCAATGCATCCGAAGAGTTCAAGCAAACCAAAGGAATTTTTAAGTGCTTTGGAAGGTACATAAGAAAGCTCAATAAGAAGATAGACCGGTTGTGAGATGTGTGATTAAGGAGTGTTTGGCTTATGAAGGTTTTCGAACTTTGTATGTGTTAAACTATGTGATTTGTATTACTTTTTATTTCCATGGTTTATTACTTTCGTTGGATTATGTTTTGTATGAGCCTTTATGCATATTGACAATATTTGAGGTGCTTGTCAATTTTTAATGCTTATGGAAAATTTCACTAAGTATAGTGAAAATCGTTAGCCCCCGGTCAAAGTCCTATGATATGAATGTCTACATGTCTAATTCTTGCATTTCCTAATCAACGTATAATAAATTTTCATTTTTAAGAGTTTTCGAAAAATTTGAAAATCGTCTCGCGGGTCAAAAATGTGGACTGCCTTGTTTTTCAGGCCTAGCGGATCTGGCGGCACCCTCAAATGGGTTCCGCTAGTGTAAATTCTGGGCAACCCAGTTTTGGCCCAACGGACCAGACGGAACCCAAAACAGGGTTCCGCCAGTCACTTGCAGAAAATTTTTGCCATTTTTCTAAATTACAAAATTTATAAAATGTCAAATCATTATCTTTAGTGAGAAACATCTTCCCTTACTCCCAATAAACATATTAGGATCACTCTCACTCACTAGAACTATTAGGAAGTCATTTCCCGCCAAAAACTCAAATTCAAACATAACTAACCCAAGGAACCCTTGCAAAGGATCCTTCAAAACCTTTAGAACACTTTCAACCAAATCACTTCCCATGATCACTTAGCATTGAGTGCATAAGTTAGTCTTTCACTCCACCCAATTCCATTGGATTGACATCCAATGATTTGACATGTTCTTGGAAATTTTCTAAATCATTAGAAACCTCAACATTTGTATGGTAAAACATCAAATCCAAACACCCCTTCCAACATCTCTTCCACTCTATAAATTTGACAATTTTGCAACACTTCAAATCACACCATCATCATCAAAATCCCTTCTCTTAGAGCTTCAAAACCACACCTTTGAAATGACTAAATCCAACACCTCATCCGAATCATCAAAATCCCTTGCAAAAATCACTAGGATTAGTGTAAAACCGTGTTGCTTCAACAAAACCATCAAATCAAGCTCATCATCATCAAGTGATGCATCACTTGACATTTCTTCACCCATCCAAGATTTCCTGAACCTTACTACCTCAACACCATCCTCAACACCTTGCAATACCAATGTGATCACTATACAAGATTTGCTTAATCTTGCTACTCCAACACCCTCTCCAATACATTGCAGCACCAACATAGCCACTATTCCACCACCAACTAGACCTTCAAGTGATTCAACATCACCTTCTCGACAAACTCAACCATCAAAAACTCCATCACCTCAATCACCAACACTTACACCAATGGAACTTTTCCAGACACCACCAACATCACCACTACCCTATTTGGAAACTTTAGAAGACCTATCACGTAAATCATCGAGCCCTCCATCATTGTCACTCTTTGACACCATTGCCGAAATGGAAACCCAACAATAACCAAGTTTTCAACCAAATGAGTCATTAGATGATGCACCTCATCAACCGTCATTAATAGAGCATTTGGCTTACCGTTATGCTAGACCCTCTATTTTTCCACAAGATCAAGGTCATACACACCTACAATCTTTTGTGTTTCACCCAATGTACAAAGACCTTCATGGTAATCCTTCCAGAGAACCAAGCTTCCGCCACTTTGTTCAACAACAAGAACAACCACAACAAGAACCACCACAACAAGTCCCGCAACAACAAGAACCACAACAACAACAACAACCACCACAACAACAACAACCACCACAACAAGAGCATTCCCAACACTTTGAATCTCTATTTCCTTTGTATAAGAAAATAGAAGCATCCATATGGGAAAAATCTCCAAACCTTAATGATGAGATTGACACTCATTTAAACCACCTTCATGCCTTCAAACGTATGGTTGACTCTCAAATCAACCATATTATGGTTTTACAAACAACGTTACACTCATCTAGTGAAGGAACCAAAAACACCTCCCAACCATCCACATTTGCTCCTTCAAGTTCAAACCATCCACCACCAACAAATCAAACCTCTCTTCCACCAAACTTTCCCCGCCATGATTGCGGACATTGCGAAAGAACCGCTCACATTAGTGAAGGGTGTCGAACGGATATTCGCATGCTAACCGAAGAAATGAGGTTTATCCTAAACCACATTTTGGACCGTCTAGAGTCTTTGTCTCACCCACCCCAACTCTAGAGTCTCCAACAACAATAGGGACCCATCCATAATTGCACCAAAAACATAAACCAAAAACGTCTCACTTCCACAACATCCAAAATGAAATCCTCTACACCCTCTAACACCCATTTTCATCCCTAAACAACCTTAGCCTTGTTTTTGGAAAATGTTTCTCATTAAGAAAAATGATGGTTTCCTTTTATAGATGTAGGATTTTATGTTCTTAGTTTCTTTTAATTTTTCTTTTTACTTTTAGAAGTAGGATGTAATCTTCCTACTTTCTTGTCTTTGACTTTCTTAAAGTCAAATTTTACATGAAATGAATTTCATTCTACTATAAGGTATGCCTTGTTTGTTGACCATTTAGGTATTATGAGTAAAACTTTGCCTTGCTATGGTAGCATACATATATCTTATGTTTTAGAAACTAATTTTTTTGTAGGATCATTATCCATGTTTCCCTTCCTTGATACTCCATTTAGGGGAGTAATATTCAAGGGGGAGCATGAGAATTGCATTATTCCACTTCGCAACTCTTCACCTCATGACTTGCTCTTTGCTCGTCCATTGCGACAACAAACATTTTTTTTGTAGGTTCAAAATCCACGTCTCCTATCTTGGCACCCCTTTTAGGGGGAGTATCAACCAAGGGGGAGCACGTGCATAGTTCCGCTTTGCTACTCTTCTTTTTGTTTCCACAAAAAGCGGGAGAATTTATATTAAACTTGTTCTTATCTTTTCTCTTGCATATCACATCATCTTAGCAAAAACAAGTTTTAATACAAACTTTATAAGACTTAACACTAAAACTTGTGGCTTACTTATAAATAAAGTTTATGTTTTGTCATCAACAAAAAGGGGGAGATTGTTAATACAAATATCGCCTAAAAACGTTATTTATATTTTACGATCTTTGCTAAGTTTTGTTAATGACAAAATATGAACTTTTGTTTATAGTAAAAACATCTCTTTAGTTTTAAGTCTTGTATAACTAGATTTTACATTGCTCTTTTAACATAACATTGTTTTTATTTCTTAATATAATATATGTTACATCACATCATGCATTTATGGAAAGCTTATGTGTTTGACTCTCCATAAGACTTACATCACATCATGCATTTATGGAAACCTTATGTGTTTGACTCTCCATAAGACTTCTTACACAATTGTGTGTTTGACTAACTTGATGTGACATTTCTTGATATGGAAAGAGTTCTTGCATGTTTTCCTGTCAGTCCTCGCGGAACCCTCAGGGTACATGGGCGGAACCCACCGGATCCGCCAGACTGCTGGTTGGTTTGGCGGAACCCATCACTTTAGGACATATATTTCATATATTCTCTCATCTAACTCAGTAACATTTGACTTGTGTGATTCTCTTATGTAGCAAAGGAGTTCACAAGTTCTTCCAAGAAGTTACAAGTTTCAACTCAAAAGTTGCAAGACTTGTTAGCTTTGTTATGTATGAACTTTGGTAGTTTATACTTCATTTGTATCTTGTGTAGAAGTGATCGGTTAGTATTTTAGGCCTCAAAATACATAGTGTGTTGGGAGTTGTTGTACCCTTGTAAAAGAACTATCGGGAGTGGTTGTATCCTTGTAAAAGAACTCGACATCTAGCTTAGTGTCGGAAATAGTGGATAGGCGACGTTAGGTTGGTTCTACCTTGAACTAGGACCCGGTATCTAGCTTTGTACCGGATAAAGTGTAAGCGACGATTGTAAAGGTTTCTCCACCCGTGAAAGGAGCTTGTTGACTAGTGCCTGAAACTCTCGAGTTGGAAACTCGGGGCGTGGATGTAGGGCAAGGAAAAAGAGTCCTTGTAGCCGAACCACGATAAACAATCGTGTTGTGGTTTGATCGTTTCTTTCTTTATCTTTGCATATTACATATTGTCTTTATTTAGAATCGTTAATTACACGTAAAGCTTTTCAAAGATCAACAAGTATTTTGAGTTTATATCTTTGATCAAACGTAAAACTTTTCAAAGAATAAAACAAGTAATTTGAGTCTATATCATTAATCAAACGTAAAGTTTTAATAGATAATTAAGAATAAAAAGCGGTAAAATATTCAACCCCTCTTCTAGTTTTCCACAAATTAGATGCATATACATATATTAGATGCATTTCATCAAGTTAGACGAATCCTATGTATTTTGCGTCCTCTGCGAGTCAAATTTGTTGCTAGTACTACTTTGCATCGTTTTCACTTCAAAATCACTTTCGAAACTAATTGTGATGCATCTAAATGAATAGAGATGCATCTAATTGAAGTCGATGCATCTCAAATATGCTATTATAGTCATTTCTCATTCTTCTCATTTTAAAATTTCTTCTCACTGGATCCTTACACAGATTTCATAAACTAATTTGTTTTCCTACTATTCAAGAAATTTATTACTCCCTATATATGTACCATGTTATTTATGATATGTGTGATTTTACAAAAGAAATATAACTTTATTTGATAGTTGTTATGGTATAAATTAATTTAACCGTAAGTACATTCTTATTTTTCGTATAAATTTACTAAAAATAATGTTTTGGCGTTTCTTATATTATTTAACTTCTACCTTATTTGTTCTAAAATAAAATAATGACATTTTGGTGATAACAATTTGATGTTGGATGTTTGATATTTTTATATTTTATTAATAATTATACATAAAATTATATAATACACAAACGTTTCTGACCGTACTCGTTTCTTGAATTTTGGGACATTGACGTTTCTAAGTACCCGTTTCCGTCCGCGTTTCCGTATCCGTCCGCGTACAACATAGCCCTCAACTTAATATTGTGAAATGACTTGGATATCCTCTCTTCAATCATTCTTTTTAATCACATTTATTGATAATCATCCGAGATCAAATCGATTCAACTACTAAATTACCCATCATCTTGGCTCAAGGAGCAGGACACTTATTCAATCCATATTCAATCGAAGTCCAAATCGTAACTTCATGATATTAACTCTTGGCCAAAACTAGTCCTACGGCTCGAGTCCAAGATCAAATCCAAACCACAAATACCATGTAACCAATCGGATCAAATAAAACTCACCTCCCCGAGACCTCGGGGTCTCGGCTTTGAACCAAGTCATGCACAAACAACCCAAACAAACCAAATCTCACACCCAAATCCTAACTAATCCTAAAATCAACAAAACCTCATTCGTGGGTCATGGTTAGCTCGCAAACCAACTCCAAACAAGAACCAAATAAGCCCGTGTGTTACCAAATAAGCTCAAAATGAGCTCGAGACCAACCAAGAGAACTCGAACGAGAGTTTGAGCTCTCGGTACGCAACCCAAGGAAATAAAACGCGACACATGATGATGATTCAACATGTTTCTAGTCTTTATTACCATAATATAACCATTTCTTACTCGTTTTTTGCTCACACCGATTCATACAAGGTTGTGAATCAGTGTGGTTGTTAACTTTACCTTTAGATCTACGTTTACGCTTACCAAGACTAAGAAAACGAGACAAAAATGATGGTGGTGGTGGCGCGTGTGGTGATGATTCACACGCATGGACTTCAAAATAATGCTCACAAAGACGATTTAAGGTTAGGTGTGGTGTTGTTTTGGTTGTGGGAGTGGCGGTGTCGTGATGGTGACGGTGGTGATTGATGGTGACGGCGGCGGCATTATCAAGAGAGAGGGAGAGAGTTAGGTAGTGGTGGAATTTGGGGATTTTTGATATTTGTAGAATTTGGGGATTAATGGTAGCAACATGCTTTAATAAAAAAATGGCTTTTTTTTAAGTGGTGACTGATGTAACTGGTGACCAGTTGCAAAAGTAGCACATCTTGCATAACATTGACGGTTTCAATAAGTTTTGTTGGTTATAATAGTATTTTTGAGAGTTCATTATCTAACATTAGAAATTTCTGAAAGTTCGTTATCTATCTGTGTAATTAACCCAACTTAAAACATAACAACGACTTTTTTGAAGAATAGGTTTAGTATAATTCAACCTATTGGAAAAATTTAATGTGAGAGTAAACAAAGGGTTAAGATTGCCTTAGAAGGATTTTTCACACTTAATTAATAAGTAAAATTAATAAGTTGAGATCGGATAGCAGGTTAGTTAACAAGCCGCATAATTTAGGCTTTTGAAATATTGAAAATGTAATTTGCATTTTGGTCCTTTATTGTGGGACCATTAGTCAAACTTTGTAAAACTCATAATGTGCAACTGAAAGGCCAAAACCATTGACGCATAAATTTAAATGTGTTCACCTTAATCAGGTAAATGGAGAAAGATTTATGCTGAAGTCATTCGGAGAAATCAAGCTTGTTATGTTTTGATGTACATGGCCAAACCGTATTCAACTGGAGAAAGATTTATGCTAGTAACTTCAACTGATGTGATTGATATTATTAGGAGAATGCAAGCATGTGACAAGTAAAATTTCTTATTCAAACATTCAGACAAAAAAATGTAGAATCGGTTAAACCATTTGTTCCAGCTAAAATAACAACAGTTAGAAAATGAAAAAAATTCTCAACCAATTCAAAACTCATTACTTCCTGTTTTGTGTCATTCAAAACGCCTCTTCAATTGATTGGTGCATTCTCTTCAACACCTTATGAGCTGCTAAAATCCGATGGCCCAGTTGGTGCATTCTCTTCAACACCTTGTGAGCTGCTAAAATCCGATGGCCCAGTTGGTGCATTCTCTTCAACACCTTGCAAGCTGCTAAAATCCGATGGCACAGTCGAGCTACTGAACCCACGAATCGATACCTCATCGACAACTGTATTTACCTGTTGGTCGATAAAAACAACTACTACCGTGATATCATCATGAACAAGACGCCTATTCCCTTTCCCCATCTTCTTCACCACATCATACTTCCTTTTCTTTTTCCGAGCAGCTTCAATCATTGCTGATTTAACAAGCCTTCTCGCAATTCCCTATTATTTAAACGCAAGACATATGAAAATATTGTTAGAGGTGTAAACATATGGCAAATAGAAAGTCTAGTCGTGTTATGTTTCATTCCTGTCAAATGGGCAAGTTGAAAGATATCGAAATAGAACACAAGTAGCAGGTCAAACGGGTCGAAAGTCACTGAAAGTGGTACATCTATAAAACGCATACAGCCAACTAAATTGCTCTATTGAGAAAATTAGATGATTACTGGAATTATATATTTTAAAATCAAATTCATTACAGAAAGTTAATAGAAAAACAATTGGACAAGGTCAACCAAACCCGACTAGTGCATTAACAAAAATCCGTTTCGACCCACACACATTTGACCCATTATCGGAGACCCATAAAACATGTCTCACACTCCAATTACCTGATTCAAACCAAACCATACAAAACCTGATAACTTGTAAGGTTTGGTTGTTTCAGTCCATTTTCAATGTTTACTGACCACTCAGGATTACAACAATTAAGCATCAGTGTTAAACAATTGAATTTTGAAACAAAGAGAACAAACTTACTTCTCTCGGGTTCTTGTGAACCATCTTGACTACTTCCCCACTCGACATGTGTTCCCATAACCCATCCGATGCGAACACAATAAACTTGTCATTAGGTTTCAACTCTCTGGTATAGATAGACGGGCTATCTCTTCTAACAGGTCGCTGGATAGGAGTAGGAAGGTGGAACCGTGGGTGTGTTGTGTCAAGAGCAAATTCTGGCTTCTTCAAGTATGCGTCTCCTATGGATCTCGAAATCTGAAAACACCCGCAATAGATTGAACATCTAACCTCTAGGATAGAAATGCACAATTTGTTTCATATTAAAATGAGTCAACCTGGTCCGATCGAATGCATCAGGTTGGACCGACCCCTCAACACATGTTTGTCCATTCTTTGAAAGTATTAATTTGATCTAACTTCCTATTAATAAATTGCTTTAGGAGGTTTACAATATTTATAAACACCTTGAGAAACTTTAGACCAGCCAACCCAATCAACCCGTTTCACTTTTAGGTAGGTTTCCAAAAATTCCCCACTTAACCCGTTGGAAATAAAATATGACCAAAATATAGGAATTTATAGTTCAATGGGTTGAGATTTTCGCCTCTATTTACTACGTATATTAAAGGATCAAACACCAAAACCTGAATAATGCCTTTGATACGCCACACGCCGTCTTTTTTGACCACAATTTCCGGGTCATCTGGATGATCTGACTTGAGCTCCTTTCTAACTTTCTGTACACAAGCATTATGATCCTCAGTGATTTGCTCAGCTACAAGTTTCGTCCATCGGCGCTTCTTTTTTAGACGCCCTAAAACAGCTCTAGAATCGCCCATGTTAGCAATACACAATGTGCCTTCCGATATGAATCCAGCAAGACAACAAGAACCAACTGCAGCTATCGTCGGCTTCACTCCAAAATTAGTGCTCACCAGCTGGAGAAATCCCTCTTCGGTAGCAGAAACAGCATTTTCAAAGACTTCTGAGGGCATCAGTCCTTTTTCTTTTGCAACACCTATTAAACAACAAACAATTCGAACCAAAATCAACAAATAGTGCTAATAATATTACTTTTTTCAGTAATAGGGCTAATAATGGTGAAACAAGTAAAATTTCATCATTGTGGCGATTAAATCCCTACAGTTCTTTTCACTGGTTCTCCTGTGAAGAAAGAGTACAATATGATGCCGAATTGATACAAACGTGAAAACAAGTTAACTAAATCAGTCAAACAATATGATGCCGAATCATAGTGCAATTCATCAGACAAGCGACACAAGATTACAACTCACAAAAGCATGAAGTACAACCCTGCTAAGCATACCCAAAACACATAGACTCCCATAACGTTTAATAAATATTTATGTGAAAGTGAAGAGAAGACTTACGTATGAGATGCGTAAACAAATGATCACACACGTAGTCTGCAGCTTCTGAACCACCATGACCATCATAAACGCCAACAAAGGTAGCGTTTTGACCAATCTCCACCTGGCTGGAATCTTCCAAAACTTGATTGGCTTGTACAACGGCAAACGAGAATTCGCCCAGTGCATGTTTTTCTAAATCCGTACTCCATAAAAGATCATCATGATCGTTAGTACTAGAACCTTCACCCTTGTTGGTACGAGCAAATAGTTTTGATTTGAGCTTTTGCATAAAAGATTTCATCCTTCATTTCCTTCTAAATCACCACCTAATTATGTTTATTAAAACAAATCACGATACTATTAGAACACTAACAAATTCACATTCAATTTCCAGTAGTCACATAAAATACTAGAATACATTATAAATCATTGATTAAACTAAGCAGTCACACAAATAAATCCTAACAAAATCACAATTTATATAAAAAATTAAAAAAACAAGAACAAGTAACTTAATACATTCAAATTCTAACAAATATAAATAGCATGAAATGAAATACTTAAAAAAAAAAATCGTAAAATCTTGATCAAACTTAACTGTACTACAAACAAACCTTGACAACTTATCTAAAATTTATATAAAAACATGAACAACAAGTAATTAATACATCCAAATTACATTATCTCTTGAATTAAAAATTACACTAATCAAATCAATTCCCAAATAATAAAATAACTAAAATAATGTAATTCTTGATTAAATTATACACAAAAAAAAAAAAAAAAAAAAAAAAAAAAAAAAAAAAAAAAAAACCTGACAAATTCACAATTTACGTAAACAACAAGTAATCAGTATATTCGTTTTTCAAATCTAATTCAAGAAAAGAGATATAATTGAAATATATAATAATTTCTTGATAAAATTTAACATTTACGTCAAAATTTACGTAAAAGCATAATATAGAGTAATTAATACGGAGTACATCAGAACTACATTTATATCACATATTTTAACTTGTTGCTTTTATAAAAACTGTATTTTAACTTCTCAATGTTAATTCAAAAAAATCAAGAATATTACAATTTCTTAAAAATAAACACGTACAACAAGTAATTAATCACATCAATTCTTGATTAAATTAAACAGTAAAAAAAACATATCAAATTCACAATTCATCACATCAACGTACTCTCAAATATAATCCAAATACAACAACTTCTTGATGATTTTAACTGCATTACATAAAGTGATTCAACTCGAAACGTAAACTTAAATCAATCAAATTCACAGTAAAATGAATAAAGAAAACATAAACCAGTCAATGCAGTTTGATATATAGAAAGAAAGAACTTACAGAGAGTAAATGTGAGAAGCAGTTGCTTCTTCTTCTTCAAGTTTTAACCGTTATAACAGAATTCTATTCACCGGTAACTGACAACTAACTATTAAAAAAAGTGAAAGAAACACGAAGACTGAAAATATGACGTGGAAGGAATTGAGAGCGGAGAAGAAACTTTGTTTTGTTTGGGGAGAGTGGGAAGATGAATTATATATACGGTTTTAAAAAGACCACTTTACTTGGTCCTTTGTTTATTGCATGATTAACAAATTCAGTCCTTTTACTTTTGGAAACTTGACTCTAATTTCATTTACTACTTGTGTTAAGCAAGTCAACTTTTATTCCTCCCGCGTTTTCTTTTTGTGACTGTGATTTTTTTTTTCTTTTTTTGATTAAATTACATCGTTAGTCCCTGTTGTATGGCCAAATTTCATACAACATCCAAAAACGCAAAATCTTGCACGGTTAGTCCAATATATTAAATAAATTACGTGGATGGTCCAATTTTGCTAACGTCTTTAGTTTTTCTCGTTATCTTGAACCTCACGTGTAAATCACACTAGGGTAATTTTTTCCAAACACATTTTTTTGTCTCTATATTATAAAGTTAAGAAGAAACAGAGTGCTAAAAAGACATTAGAATGGATCTTAAATAAAGATGGTACAGCTTCGGCTAAGTTCAAAACAAAAATAAAACAAGATAAAATTAAGATGGTACAAGTGGCCAAGTTGATGAAACGCCGCCTATTTGAGTTCTCCAACATCGTATGAAGGCTTCCATTATACGTTTGAAGATATGCGACCAAAAAAAATTGTTAAAAAGTTCACCCCACACGTATATAACACCCCCATTTTTCAATGATTGCAACGGATTAAGTGTTTGGGGGTATTACCTCATGGACCATAGATACGGTAATAGGGAATGACTCAAAAAGAAATATTTTATGAAAATGAGTTATCATTCATTAAAAATTATCAGAGTTTTATAAGATGAGGTCCCGTGAATCTAAGTATGAGTTGTTATGTTTGAGTGATAACCAAATAGAAAGTCTTTCAAGTCTCGTGCCTCTCCATGCCATAATTTCCACAGAGCTCCGTTACATAGGATACATGCTTAAAAAGTCAACACTAGGTGATGAGTGAGAGTTATAGGTTTAGGGCTTAGTGAATACAAGTTCCTCAGGTTCAGTTGTTACACCCTTCAAAGAAAATGTAGTGTGTGTGTGTGTTTGATAATTGCAATGCATGTACAATTATCAAGAGTTGGTCTGTTGATCTGTTGCACTAAGCTCATGAACCACACGTTAACAATCCGGGTCATGGGGGCTGCAGACCCAACCATGAGGGGATGGGAAGGATAACTTGCAAAAGTTAATCCTTCAGTGAGGGTTCAAATATAATACTTATTAGTACCCTCCAATGAGAGGTAGTACCAATGGGAGTTGTCAAACTCCAATAGATCTATCTATTATATTCGCGTTCACTTGTGTGAAATATCACAAGCGATTAGATTCATGAATTTTGTTGTGTAGGGGTGGCAGATAGTTTACTCGTGCAACAACCAAAGAAAAAGACTTGTATTCGATTTAAAGCATTTAGCATGTATCCCTCTCACAGGGTTTGTAAATCATTTAAAAGAGTGAGGCTATGAAAACTCACCTGGGCTTAGGGAAATCTAATTGATGTGAAAAGTGACTCGGAGACTAGGCTGCCTACTCACGTATCCTGGTGGTATTGTTGGTGTGGATGTATGTCAAGATTTAGTTATCTTGTTTAAATTTCTTAAGTAATCATTCTTAGGGTTGTTAATGTTTTAGATATAACATAACACCGTTCAGGCCATCACAATCCAGAAGTATAAGACTCCTCACATGAAGCTCCCTGCTATTGTATTATGTTATCAACAAATACCGTTCGGGCCATCATAATTCAAAAGTTAATACTCCTCACGTGAAGCTCCCTACTATTGAGTTATATTGTTATTAAGTTTAGCTATAAAATAACACCGTTCGGGCCATCATAATCCAGAAGTACGTGCAATAATCGTTTGAGGAGCCAGGGCACTTTAATTCGTAAACCCAACAAACTCGTCAAAACGAAATATCCACATGGTACTCCTCACATGAAGCTCCCTAGTATTGTGTTATGCTTCTAACTTAATTTAGGTTTTTATGTATATAAAGTATTTTCACTTAAACTTAGTAGTTTTAGTCCCTATACTTATATATTTTAAGAAAATGGCAGAAATGACCCTTAGACTTAAAAGTTTTCAAAGTTTACTATTTATACCCTTAACTTTATAACTTTTGCAAAACTAGTCCTTATTAGTTTATAACTATTTTACTTTTTATCCTAAGGTTATATAACTTTGCAAAAAGGGTCCTTATACTTATAACTTCTAAGAAATGTCAAAAATAGTCCCTAGACTTAATATTTTTAGAAAGTTACCATATATACCCCTATGCATGGAAAACTTTTCAAAACTAGTCCTAATTCCATGCAAACTATATTTTTATACAACAAAAAGTTTTCCTAGCTTATGTTTAACTAATATTAGCTTATCTAAGTTATCTAAACTATCTTATAGCTTATTATAAGGTATTATAGTATATAAACATGTATTCGACTCATATTACGGTTTTAAAATGAAAACTAGCATGTTATAGTGATCATATAACAACCCACAAATCTCATCACTGTCATTTCCACTACAAATACCTATGCCAGGTATTTCACAGATAAATTTTTGCTTTTTATGTGCATTCATTACCTGCATGACTCTCTAGACTTGCTCACGTATCCACACAAGCCAAATATCTCTACCCATACATCCTATAAACCTCTAGTATGTCAAGCATAAGATCACAACAACACCACAATAAGTAATCTACCAATCTAACACACTAAGCTCATCAAACAAACCCTAATATAACCCTAATTAAGCCCTAATCAGGCCTATGTGTTCACAAAACCCTAATTGCTTATCTAAACCCATTTGAAAGTGTTCAAGGCTTAAATATGAGTTACCTTAGGAACAATAGGATATTGATACGTGGGAATCGCACCAAGCTTTACCTCTCAAGGGATCTTGAGAAGCTTACAACCCCCACCAGGCAGTGTATCTGATCGTTGTAGTATAGTATAGTGACAAGTACCGGGGGATTGATCGTTCAGCTAGGAATAGTGTCGCTAGGATTAGAAAACCTAAATACATTATTTTTCTATTTTTATATTTTTTTAGAAAGCAAGTAAAAATCTCGGGTTTTAAGGATTTGGGAGGAATTAGTTGCTAGTCAACTAACCCAATACTAAAGATGCAATCAAAATAAAATACTAGAAATAAAAATAAACTAAATTAACTAAGGTTGTGAGCAATAAGTGGAGAAATTGTGTTTACTTAGATTTCACTACTCCCTAGATATCTTTTACACGTTAATTACTTGTTATAGTTGCGTGGATGACAGATTGTATTCCTTAATACCATTCATGGGGTGGCGCACTTAATTCCCCAATCCTATGAGTGCCTACTTCACTCCTATGTCGAGCCGGCTAAGAAGCTCCTAACATGGGATCATTAGAATTTACTCATGCATTAAATACAACCAATAAAACCTAGTGCACGCCAGTTCATGTTTCCTAAGACGTTCAAGCATGTTACCAATTGGAGATCTGCCAGTTTTCTTAAGCCTAACATCGAAATCATTCATCCAATACAACCATAAACAAGTAATCAACACATAATTAACATCTAGGTTTCATTAGATCTAAGCAAACACAAGATAGATCTAGCCTAGCATGATGGAATTAAGACAAGAACAAGATATAGACAACCAACACATAGACATATTGATTGAATTAAAAGAATACTTATCTCAATTACACATGAAAGGGTTCAAGGGCTGAAAACCCTTGAAAAACCTGTAAAATTCGTAATAAGTTCGGCCTTAGGGTTTCTCCAAAACTTTTTTTTTTATGAATGAAAATTAGAAAACTATATATAGAAAACTGAGGCTGACAGCGTCAAGACCAAAGAGGTGACGCCGTCATCTCGCCGCCAAAATACTTCTCGGACTGCCTTAATCTTCATCTGACGCCGTCACGTGTTATGGTTTTCCAGGCCGTCACGTCTTTTACTCTTGACGCTCTACTTGTGACGCCTTCACGTTTGTACTGGACCGTCATGCAAATTACTCTTGACGCCGTCAGGATGTTACTCTTGACGCCGTCACCTACTGTTCCCAGCAAGGAAAATTAAGACTTTGGCGTTTTCTTCACTTTTATGCTCCAAAAACGTCCGAATTGCTTCCTTTTCCAGATTTCTCTCCCAAAGTACCTAAAATCACAAAAGGAACGATTTAGGGCAATATTTGATCAAATAAATTCAATTCCGGGCTTAAATGACCCCCTAAAAGTGGTTCATTTTTCGCCTCATCATATACCCTTACACTTGAGATTTGCTTGTCCTCAAGCAAATGCACTTTTATTCTAATCAAAATATAAGTTAGGGGTCATTTAACACTAATATAAAAGTAATTACAACAAATAATCGTTCCACTAAAGACCAATAGACAAGCACAGAGGTCATACAGTAGCACCTCACAAATAGTGTTTAGATACTCACATCTCTCGGGTGTAATAAAGTATAAATTACAATATGGAAACGGAAGATATCTCTCAGTACCTGTCATAGCAAAATAGATTACCATAGGCTTGGGAAAGGATCAAACCTCCACCACATGGCGTAAGCACCTAGGATAAACTATCAAAGAGGTCTTTTAAAGGGTTGTAACGTTAGGTGTAGGGATATGAAATACACGGTTTTGTTGGATAAAGGAAGTTTTTACTAGTGGCGAGCTAACAATCTTGGTTAATTACATGTACAATATGGCGTTGCTAAGCCAAGACTAGACTCGACTTAAGCTAATACATGCACTTAATTCCCCAATCCTATGAGTGCCTACTTCACTCCTATGTCGAGCCGGCTAAGTAGCTCCTAACATGGGATCATTAGAATTTACTCATGCATTAAATACAACCAATAAAACCTAGTGCACGTCAGTTCATGTTTCCTAAGACGTTCAAGCATGTTACCAATTGGAGATCTGCCAGTTTTCTTAAGCCTAACATCGAAATCATTCATCCAATACAACCATAAACAAGTAATCAACACATAATTAACATCTAGGTTTCATTAGATCTAAGCAAACACAAGATAGATCTAGCCTAGCATGATGGAATTAAGACAAGAACAAGATATAGACAACCAACACATAGACATATTGATTGAATTAAAAGAATACTTATCTCAATTACACATGAAAGGGTTCAAGGGCTGAAAACCCTTGAAAAACCTGTAAAATTCGTAATAAGTTCGGCCTTAGGGTTTCTCCAAAACTTCTATTTTTTTATGAATGAAAATTAGAAAACTATATATAGAAAACTGAGGCTGACGGCGTCAAGACCAAAGAGGTGACGCCGTCATCTCGCCGCCAAAATACTTCTCGGACTGCCTTAATCTTCATCTGATGCCATCACGTGTTATGGTTTTCCAGGCCGTCACGTCTTTTACTCTTGACGCTCTACTTGTGACGCCTTCACATTTGTACTGGACCGTCATGCAAATTACTCTTGACGCCGTCAGGATGTTACTCTTGACGCTGTCACCTATTGTTCCCAACAAGGAAAATTAAGACTTTGGCGTTTTCTTCACTTTTATGCTCCAAAAACGTCCGAATTGCTTCCTTTTCCAGATTTCTCTCCCAAAGTACCTAAAATCACAAAAGGAACGATTTAGGGCAATATTTGATCAAATAAATTCAATTCCGGGCTTAAATGACCCCCTAAAAGTGGTTTATTTTTCGCCTCATCAGATATCTTAGCACCTTTAGACCCTAGTACAAACCCTTAGAGTATAAGTACAATTCCTTTAAGCACAAAACCATAACTAGGTCATAACTTCCCGGAATTAGGTATAAATTATCCCAAAACTTCACCATAAGTTACCACCACTTAGTATAAGCCTCTTAGGACCTAGGATTAGTCATTAGGAACTCATAGGACACTAATCTAGGTACTAAACCCTAAGCTAGACCCTAATCTCCCACTAAGCCAAATTAGGATAAAACTAAACCTAAATTAATTAAAACCTAAACATAAGCACCTCAAGCACCTAGCCTAGCACCTTATTCATGCTTAGCACACACCCTAGCACCTTATAAGATAGCACACAAGTAGGTGCATCACCTACTTGTCACCACCTTTACCCCGTGGCTTCATCCCCTCCACACAAACCCTAGAACTGCCGATAGCTTGTCTTAGTCACCATGGTAGCTTAGGATAGTCACATATAGCTGCCATGAGTCACCTCCCCCCCCCCCCCCCAACACCTCCTACTCCTGTTTTCTTGGTCACCACTCCATACGACCCTATAAAAGGGCTCGTACCCATCTCTTTTCATTCACACCATTTCACCTCTCTTTACCTCACACTTTATGGTCCTAAGGGCTGTAGTAGAGTCTTAGGAAACTTAGAAGTTGAGTAGTATAGGCCTTGAACCCTTGTCGAGCTTAGTTTGCCCTAGAAAACTCAAGAAACCCTCGTTCCCCCACTTCTGGTCTCGTAAGCTTTATTTACCCTCTCTCTTAGCTTAATTATAGTCCTAGGATAGATATTAGATGCCTTAGATCACATAGGAACCCTTGCCTAAGCCTTGATCACTATAACATGCTAGTTTTCATTTTAAAACCCTAATTATGCACTAAATATTAAATATATACTATAATACCTTATAATAAGCTATAAGCTAGTTTAAGTAACTTAAATAAGCTAATATTAGTTAAACATAAGCTGAGAAAACTTTTTGTTTTATAAAAATATAGTTTGCATGGAATTAGGACCAGTTTTGCAAAGTTTTCCATGCATAGGGGTATATATGGTAACTTTCTGAAAATATTAAGTCTAGGGACTATTTTTAATATTTCTTAGAAGTTATAAGTATAAGGACCCTTTTTGCAAAGTTATATAACCTTAGGATAAAAAGTAAAATAATTATTAACTAATAAGGACTAGTTTTGCAAAAAATATAAAGTTAAGGGTATAAATAGTAAACTTTGAAAACTTATAAGTCCAAGAGTCATTTTTGCCATTTCCTTAAAATATAGAAGTATAGGGATTAATATTGCTAAGTTTGGATAGTTATAAATATAAGTATATAAGTCAAGGGTAGATTTTGTAAATATATAAACTATAAGGGTATAAAGTGAAAATATTATATAAATATAAAACTTAATTAAAGTTAGAAGCATAACACAATACTAGGGAGCTTCATGTGAGGAGTACCATGTGGATATTTCGTTTTGACGAGTTTGCTGGGTTTACGAATTAAAGTGTCCTGGCTCCTCAAACGATTATTGCATGTACTTCTGAATTATGATGGCCCGAACGGTGTTATGTCATAAACTTAATAACAACATAGCTCAATAGTAGGGAGCTTGACGTGAGGAGTATTAACTTCTAAATTATGATGGCCCGAACGGTATTATATTGATAACATAATACAATAGTAGGGAGCTTCATGTGAGGAGTCTTATACTTCTAGATTGTGATGGCCCGAACGGTGTTATGTTATATCTAAAACATTAACAAACCTAAGAATGATTACTTAAGAAACTTAATCAAGATAGCTAAAGCTTGACATACATCCACACCAACAAAACCACTAGGATACGTGAGTAGGCAGTCTAGTTTCCGAGTAGATTTTCCTAAGCCCAACTGAGTTTTCATAGCCTCACTCTTTTAAATGCTTTACAAACCTTGTGAGGGGGATACATGCTAAATTCTTTAAATTGAATACAAGTCTTTTTCTTTGGTTGTTGCACGAGTAAACTATCTGCCACGCCTACACAACATAATTCATGAATCTAATCGTTTGGGTTATTTTACCCAAGCGAACGCGAATATAATAGACAGATCTATTGGAGTTTGACAACTCCCGTTGGTACTATCTCTCATTAGAGAGTACCAATAAGTATTATATTTGAACCCTCACTGAAGGATTAACTTTGGCAAGTTATCCTTCCCATCCCCTCATGGTTGGGTCTGCAGCCCCCATGACCCGGATTGTTAACGTGTGGTTCATGAGCTTAGTGCAACTGACCAACTGACCAACCCCTGATAATTGTACATGCATTACAATTATCACACACACATACTACATTTTCCTTGAAAGGTGTAACAACTGAACCCTGAGGAACTTGTATTCACTAACCCCTAAACCTATGACTCTCACTCAACACCTAGTGTTGACTTTTAAGCATGTATCCTAGGTAACAGAGCTCTGTGGAAGTTATGGCATGGAAAGGCACGAGAATTGATAGACTTTCTATTTGGTTATCATTCAAACATGACATCTCATATTTAGATTCACAGGACCTCAACTTATAAAACTCTGATAATTTTAATGAATGATAACTCAATTTAATAAAATCTCTCTTTTTGAGTCATTCCCTATTACTGTATCTATGATCCATGAGGTAATACCCTAAACACTTAATCCGTTGCGATCAGTGAAAAATAAGGGTGTTATAGATTGGCATCAGAGCTTCAGTTGTAGAGAATAATGTCAAAAGCTAAACTATAACTACTTTTCCCGATACCCGAGAAAGTCTTTCGTGCCACTCCACTCCCCAATGCCTACTTCCCAGAGCCTTATGTGCATTAGATCTGCATAATAGGTATTTTCTTAACTTATATGCTAGCTTACATTAGTTTATCAATTATTAGATAGTTATGCCTGCTCCCACTACTCTACCTTTACCCCACCCGAATCACTTACGGAGAATGCTCTTCCCCCTCCTAATGATTCGGATCTTAGTTTTAAAAATCTTTTTCCCAATTCCCCAGAAAGCCCAAAGAATAGTATAGATACACCTTCACCCTTAGGTTTTACACCTTTCGTAGATGACCCACACTTAAAATGTATAAGAGAATTCTATGCTAAGGCATCACCTATTACTCCCCCAAACACTATTTTACACCCACCATTTCCCTCCCCTAGATTTGAACCACATGGGCTCTTTCTTCCTAGAGAACCTTATATAACTAGGAAACCTATCCCTACCTATTTCCCTAGATATGAACCTAGACAACCCTATACCTTAGCACCTACATCTTACTTAGTAGACCCTCCTACTTCACTTTGGAAATCTGAATTAGGAGAAAATACCCCTAAGACAACTTTAGAAAACCAGGAAAATCAGGTAGAAGGTATTTTAAATAACTTAGATGAAATATTTCTTGACCTTATTGAGAAGATAGAAGAAGGTCATGATAATAACCTAGGCACACGACTTAATTATAGTAGTTTAAGAAATACCCTTGATGCGTGGAATTGCGCCCTCGCAAAAGGTTTTACCTCTCAAGGGATCTTGAGAAGCTTGCAATCCCCACCAGGTAGTGTACTTGACCGTTGTAGTATAGTATAGTGACAAGTACCAGGGGATTGATCGTTCAACTCAAAGAATAGTGTTCGCTAGGGTTAAAACTCACTAAAACTATGTCTAGAGGTGAGGGATGATTCTTTTTATATTTTTATATTTTAAATGAAAGCAAGTAAAATCTTGGTTTTGGAAGGAGTGGGCGGAATTAGTTGCTAATCAACTAACCCAAATAACTAAAGATACAATCAAAATAAAATAAACTAAACTTAAACTAATTGTGGTGAAACAATAATGAGAGAAAATGTGTTTACTTAGATTTCACTACTCCCTAGCTATCTTTTACAAGTTGATTAGTTTGTTACAATTGCATGGATGACGGGTTATATTCCTTAATATCATTCGTAGGGCCGTGTATGATCTTCCCTAACTCTATAAGCTTCTACCTCTTCCTATGTCGAACCGACTACTAGCTCCTAACATGGCCTCATTAGTAGTTACCTACGCATTAAATACAACCAATATATCGTAGTACACCTCCGATCATGTTTCTTAATACGTTCAAGCAAGTTACCAATTGGAAGTCTGCCAGTTTTCTTAAGCCTAACATCGAATTCATTCATCCACAACATTTATAAGCAAACAACCAACCCATAATCAATATCTAAGTTTTATTACATCTAAGCAAACATAAAGAAAACCTAGCCAAGCATGTTAAAGAGAAGACAAGCGTAAGATATAATCAAACAACACATAGACATATTGAATGATTTGATGAAAGACTTATCTTCAATTAAGCATGGGTGAAACAAAGGGTTGAAACCCTTAAAATATCTGTAAATTCGTCTAGGGTTTACTCCCTTCAAAGTTGCACACAATGAATGAAAACTAGAAAACTATATATAGATTTTGTATCCTGACGGTGTCAAGAGATAGGTGTGACATCGTCAACTCGCCACCAAAATAAACTCGTATTGCCTAGATCCACTTCTGATGCCGTCACTCTTTATGGACTCTGGGCCGTCTCTCTTTGCATTTACTCGTGACGACCTTGACAACATATAACGTGATGCCGTCACGAGCTCTTCAGAAAACATTCTGGCGCGTCACGTGTAATTGATTTATCCACCTCTTTGTCAAGTCATGACGCCGTCACTAGCAACATGTGACGCTGTCAAGTGCAATTTCCAGCATGATTTTGAGACTTTGTCGTTTTCTTCACTTTTTTGCTCCAAAAACGTCCAAAATGCTTCCTTTTGTAAATTTCCTCTCAAAAGTACCAAAAATGAAAAAAGGAACGATTTAGGACAATATTGATCAAATAATCTCGACTTTGGCCTTAAATGACACCCCAAAAGTGGTACACTTTTCGCTTCATCAAATACCCTTACACTTGAGATTTGTTTGTCCTCAAGCAAATGCGCTTTTATTCTAATCAAAATACAAGTTTGAGGTCATTTAACACTAATATAAAAGTAATTGCAACAAATAATCGTTCCACTTCAACCAAAAACAAGCATGGAAATTATACACTAGCACCTCACAAATAGTGTTTAGATACTCACATATCTCAGGTGTAATAAAGTATATATCACAATATGGAAATAGAAAACATCTCTCACTACCTGTCATAGCAAATAGATTATCATAGGCTTGGGAAATGATCAAACCTCCACCACTTGGCGTAAGCACCTCGGATAAACTATCAAAGAGGTCTTTTAAAAAGGGTTATAACGTGGGGTGTAGGGATATGATAAACACGGTTTTGTTGGATAAAGGCAATATTTACTGGTGGCGAGTTAATCATCTTGGTTAATTACATGTACCATGTGGCGTTTGTAAGCCAAGACTCGACTCGACTTAAGCTAATCATAACTAATAAAAAACATAAAACAAACATAAAAGGAAACGGGATGGTAGTCCGTATGTTTTTTTTTTCTTTTTCTTGAATTTTCGGTTTTTTTTAGTTTTTTTTTTTTTTTTTTTTTTTTTTTTTTGCATACAATCTTACCCTACCATCCAAAATAATACATCATAGGGAATTTGTATTCCCCTTACACTTGAACTTTTACATACTTTACAATAAAATATTCTAATGACTCGAATTAAGATAATCAAAACACTTGGAGTACTTTTTTAAGATTAACGCACATATGGGGGTAATATATGATGTTCTTCCCCATTACTCCATAACAATAGTACTTTACCCATGAGTCCCAATCGTCCCAAAACAATATGTACAAGATATGACTCGACTTAGCAACCATGTAATCAATTAGACAACTAACTTAGGGTTTAAACAAATAACAATAATACACTAAAGATGAGTGTATACAAGGAAGGCTAAGGCGATTTGGGTGTACATTTGGGGTGGATTGTAAACAAATTCTTCCTTTAAGTAAAATGCTTAAAGTTAGAAACGAAAATATAGGCTCGAAAGGGTGTACTAGGGGTATCGTGTACTAAAAATGAGTACAACGCAAAGGTGTGGGAAAATTAATTGACTTTATTAGTCAAGTAATTATGACTTTATTGGTCAAGTAATTATGATACGGGTTTAACACAAGGGTGATCCTAATGCCTCTTATCATGTAGTAAATCCTACTACATGAATGTAGTCTCACTAGCGGTCTCGGGATGCATCACTAACGCAAGTTCTAGAATTTAAGTACTACCGGTACACTCATAAGCACTAATAATGAATGCTTTTCCTAACAAATCTAAAGGCGAACCTCACATATTTGGGTGGGAAATTTTTTTGAGTGGTACGGTTTTTGTGCTAGTCATACAACTCCTATCCATGAGACGCTCATTAAGGCTAAAGCTTTACTCCTAAATGTTGTAAAAAATTTTAAATTTGACGCTAAAATTGCCCTAACAAGTATTTCTCTTAGTTTTATTACACACCTACTATTGAACAACAAACTCAAGTGCAATTGTATTCTCTAAGGTATCATCATTTACCCTCCACTTACACTTAGGCTTAACATTGTCCCCAATGTTCAATAAAAAGGATGTAAAAGTAATGAAGGTAAAAGAATGAAAACAAATACTCCCCTGTTCATTCGGTGTGGATAAATGGATAACATGGTTAAATCCTCCTCCAAGAAAATGAACGTTGAAAGCTTCCCTCCTGAAATATAAATCATCTTCTTGTCCAATATAACCTGTTAAACCTGAGAAAACAATCATGGCAAACCTCGCGTAAAATTAGCGACAATCTATGTATATAAGGATATAATGCTTGTCGAATGAATGTTTGCAGATTTCCTGGAGTTTATAAAACTAAAGAATTAATAAAAACTTTAAGACTCCGTTAGAAAAAGAAAACTTGCAAAATTTTTCAGAATTTTTACACCTAACGCCGTTAGGTTATGATCCTGACGTCGTCAGAGTATTCTGACAGAAATCTCATGTTAAGTTTCCGGAAAATTTCTGGAAAAACTCATGCCTTAACTCCTGGAAAATCCTGAAAAACATCATTATGACTCGATACAAGCATTTGACTCAAACAAATACTAATATACATGTTCATTTAATAGTGTGGTGGTTCATGTTCAATTCCCGTTCTTAAAAACAAATTTAGATTTCCCTTACACTTATCTTTTGCGAAATACCTTTTTATGAAGTTAAGACAAACAACAAAGTAAAGTATTTTCACAATTTATTATGAATCATGATCCACAAACAATAAAAATAAAGCATGCATACGGAAACAAATAAAATCAAACAAACAAACAATCAAAACAAATAAAACAAATAAAGCATGGGTTGCCTCCCAAGAAGCGCTTTTCTTTATTTACGAGTCTTGTAGCTAGACTCAAGGTCATGGGCTATCCTATATGAGTGAGCTCCTCATCGAGGACATCTTTGGAATCAAACTTAGGTTTCAATTTCCTATTGGTTCTCTTGGTGCGGTATGACTTCTCAAGTTTTTCTCCATCCGGATCATATAGAATCATCTTCATATGCCATGATCCGTCACCTTCCTTAGGTTGCTTGTCCCAATTCCATTTACATTTATCACCTTCCCTTTTCCACTTGTTCATTCCTAAGTTGATAGGCATCACTTCTAGGAATTCAATCATTTTCCTAAAGACTAAGGGATCCTCAAAAGGGTTTAGTTCTTCATCCCTAGCTATGAGTTGCTCTACCGAATGCATTTTGTTTATAAACTTCTCCTCTAAATAAAATGGGCGTTGAGGTCCTATGAAGTCTCTATTAACCCAAGGTCCATACCTAGATGGTCTCCTATTCACATCTACCCAATGGGGCGTTGGTTCCTCATTAGTATCATAGGCGTGTTTCTTAACATCATAGACCGACCAAGTTTCTCCTTCTCCTACCGCTATTCTAGATTCCTTACAATCAATCATCGTACTTGCGGTAGCTAAGAATCCTCTTCCTATTAATAATGGGCATGTAGTGTCACTAACCATATCAAGGACATGGAAATCGGCTAACATTGTCAACCTTCCTATATGCACTAACACATCCTTCACTACCCCAACCAGATAGGCTACACTTCCATCTGCAAGCCCTATGATTACCACTATTTCATCTAACTTTCCTGGCTTAAGAGTGGTGTACAGAGATCATGGAAGCAAATTTAGGCTTGACCCAAGATCGGCTAATGTGTCAAAAGCCTCAGAATTTCCGATCTTGCATGGTAAAATGAATATGCCCGGATCATCTAATTTCTTAGGCAACTTGTTTTGAACGAAGGCGGTCCCATTCTTGCCTAACTTAAGTTTCTCTTCATATTTTTCCAAAAGGGCATTGTAATAGGGAGCACGGGCTAAGAAATCAATGACGGGACGCTCAACGTGAAGCTCCTTGAATTCTTCACCAAGGTCTTGTGTAGGAAGTGTTTCAACTATGTTATTGACCGAATTGATGTTAGGCATTACATTCAATTGGTTCTTTTGAAAGATTTGGGTTTGTTTGAAACACGTGCTCATGGCATTGACCGAATAGTATTGTGGACAAGAAGTAGGAGACGAAACAGATGATATAGCGTTAATGAAACAGGTCCACAAACATAGGGGGTTCAGTTCGTTGCAGGTTCACAACCACAGGGGGCTCAATTTGTTGCCAGTTCACAGCCGGGGTTCAGTATTGCGCCTATTCACAGCACTGGTTCACCACTTCCAGGGGTTCAATTCAATGCCAATATACAGCAGCCAGCGGTTCAGCAAGGGTCTTCGGCAGGTCCAACTACAGGTTTGGTTCTTGGCTCTATGTTTAACCCGGGTCAGCTTCTAGCGTCGGGTCACCTAGGTTCGGGTCAGGTGACTCTTTTACCAAATGCCTTTACTACTACCACTCTTCAGGATCCAGCTACTGGCAATTGGAATATGGATACAGGTGCAAGCTCTCACCTTTATGATTATGTGCATTGTCTTCGTAATATTCTTAATGAGTGCATTTATCCGTCTGTTGCAGTTGGTGATGGGCGTTTCATTCCTGTCACTAACTCTGGTCATAGTATTTTGTCTACTCCTTTTCGTCCTCTACGTTAAACAATGTTTTAATTACTCCCCATATTGTAAAAAATCTTATTTATGTGCGTCAATTTGTTCATGATAATTATTGCATTGTTGAATTTGATCCTTTTAGTTTTTCTGTGAATGACTTCCAAACTCGACGGGTACTCCTCTTTTGTGATAGAATGGATGATCTCTACCCTGTTACGAAGCCTTATCCCATTCCTTAAGCTTATCTTACCAGTCAGTATACGTGGCATCAATGACTTAGACATCCAGGAAGTGAAGTGTTAGGGCGTCTTGTGTCTAGTGATTCCAGTTCTTGTAATAAAGAGAAGCTTCCCGTTCTTTGTCATGCTTGTCAGCTTGGTAAACATGTGAAGCTTCCGTTTGTTAGCTCGTCTAGTTATGTTACTTATTTTTTTGACATTGTTCACTCGGATTTGTGGACATCCCCAATTCCGAGTCTTTCTGGTTTCAAGTATTATGTTTTGTTTCTAGATCATTATTCTCAGTATGTTTGGGTTTATCTGTTAATGAATAAATCTGATATTTTGTCTAAATTTCAGTTGTTTTGTAGTTATGTTCTTACTCAGTTTAAGTGTGAAATTAAATCGTTTCAGTGTGATCATGGTGGTGAATTTGATAATATTGCCTTTCATTAGTTATTTTCAACCCATGGCATCCGGTTTAGATTTTCTTGCCCTTGTACCTCTCAACAAAATGGAAAATCTGAACGCATGATTCGTACCATAAATAATATTATCCGTACTTTATTGTTTCAAGCACACCTACCGCCAAACTATTGGACTGAGGCTCTTAATATGGTTGTTATTTATTAAATATATTACCTTCCCATGCCATTAATAATGAAATACCCTTTACCCGACTTTTTGGTGCTACACCTGATTATAGTGTTCTTCGTGTTTTTGGATGCCTTTGTTACCCACATATCAATACCAACCATAAATTAGGACCTCGTACCACACCTGCATTATTTCTGGGATACGCTGCCAATAATTTTGGCTATCCTTGTCTTGATCTTAACATCAATAAAATTATCATCTCTCGTCATGTTACCTTTGAAGAAACATTTTTTCCGTTTCAATCCAATCCATCCACACCCAACCTCTCCTATGATTTTTTTAGAAAATTCTTCCAATCTCATTTCCACCATTATCTGCACCACACCAATTGGTCCCACTACTAATCCGATTCCTACTACACCTGTCGACATACCTGCATCTCCTGCACCGCCTATGCCTCCTATACCACCTACACCTCCACCTTCTCCACCAAATGATCCTGTCCCTGCACCAACACCTCCTTTACCACCTGTTGTATCTACTCATCCCATGGTCACACGTTCTCGTGTTGGGACTATTCGTCTAATCCTAAATATGCTGGTCATGTGTCTACTGTTTTCTCCTTCACCAGGTCCTATAAAGATGCTTTTGATGATCCCAATTGGCGCAATGCTATGTATGATGTGTATTATGCACTTATAAAGAATAAAACTTGGACTCGTGTACCTCGACTCGACCTGCAGGTGTCAATGTTATTAGTTATATGTGGTTATTTTGTCATAAATATTTGGCTGATGGCACTCTTAGTCGGTACCAGGCACGTCTTGTTGCCAATGGTAGTACACAGATTGAGGGAGTTGACGTTGATGAGATTTTAGTCCGGTTGTTAAGTCGGGCACCATTCGGATTGTTCTTAGCTTAGCTATTTCTCGACATTGGCCTGTTCACCAGCTTGATGTCAAGAATGCATTTTTACATAGTGATTTAGCTGAAACTGTTTATATGCATCAACCTCCCAGTTTTCGGGATCTAGAGCATCCGGATTATGTTTGTTTGTTACAGTGGTCTCTTTATGGTCTTAAGCAGGCACCTAGGGCTTCATTTCAGCGGTTTGCTACTTACATTACTACTGTTGGGTTTACTCCGAGTCGGTGTGACTCTTCTTTATTTATTTACAGATAGGGTGCTGATACTGTTTTTCTGTTATTATATGTGGATGATATTGTGCTCACTGCTTCCCCCTGATAGTTTATTACAGCGGATTATTGCTTCTTTACATAAGGAGTTCTCTATGACTGATTTGGGTGCTCTTAACTATTTTTTGGGTGTGTCAGTTACGCGTGACTCTTCTGGGATGTTTTTGTCACAACGTAAGTATGCTTTCGAGATTTTGGACCGAGCTCATATGGTTGGTTATAACCCTTCTCAGACTCCTGTTTACACTGAGTCTAAATTGGGTGATGATGATGATCCGGTTTCTGATCCTAAGTTATATTGGAGTCTTGAAGGTTCTCTTCAGTATCTCACCTTCACTCGACCTAATATTACATATGTTGTGCAGCAGGTTTGCCTATATATGCATGATCCTCGAGAGCCTCATTTCAATGCTCTTAAGCGGATTTTGCGGTATGTTCGGGGGACTATGGATTATGGTTTACATTTACTTTCTTCCACTACTGAGTCTTTGGTTTCTTATTCGGATGCTGATTGGGCTGGTTGCCCTACCACTCGCCGGTCTACATCAGGTTATTGTGTTTTTCTTGGTAACAACTTACTATCCTGGTCCTCTAAGTGTTAGCCATGCTTTCTCGTTCTAGTGCTGAGGCTAAGTATCGTGGTGTTACCAACGTTGTAGCTGAGACATGTTTGCTTCGGAATTTACTTCGTGAACTTCATACACCTTTGTCCTTAGCTACTATTGTTTATTGTGATAATGTGAGTGCAGTGTACTTGTCCTCTAATCCTGTTCAGCATCAGCGGACAAAACACATTAAGATTGATATTCATTTTGTTCGTGATTTGGTGGCTACTGGTCAAGTTCGAGTTCTACATGTTCCTTCTTGGTCTCCTCCTGCTCAAACTGCGGGAGAGTATTAGACAATTAGGCTTAGGGTATTTAGGCCCGTATGTCTTGTATCCTATATATATATTGTCATTATACCGAACTTATGTCATTCAATGATACGATTATCAAATACTTACGGTATTAAGCAAGTCAATTTTCATTCTTCCCACATTTTCTTTTTGTGAATGTGATTTTTTAATCTTTTTCTAAGTAAATTACACCGTTAGTCCCTGTGGTGTGGCCAGATTTCACACAACATCCAAAAACGCGAAATCTTGCACGGTTAGTCCAATATATTAAATAAATTACGTGGATGGTCTAATTTTGCTAATGTCGTTAGTTTTTCTCGTTATCTCGAACCTCACGTGCAAATCACACTAGGGTAATATTTTTCGAACACATTTTTTTGTCTCTATATTAAAAAGTTAAGAAGAAACAGAGTGCGAAAAAGACATTATAATGTATCTTAAATAAAGATGATACAACTTCGGCTAAGTTCAAAACAAAAACCAAAATAAGATAAAATTAAGATGGTACAAATGGCCAAGTTGAAGAAACGCCGCCTATTTGAGTTCTCCAACATCGTATGAAGGCTTCCATTATACGTTTGAAGATATACGACAAAAAAAGTTAGTAAGTTTACCCATTTGTACCTCATATCATAAAAGGATTTGGTATACAACCACTTTAGTAGAAATTCAACTAGTTAAGTTGTAACATATTTCATGTTTATTCACAAACATAAGCAGAGATAAAAATCTGTAAACACACACAAAACCATAAAAACTTATAGTAACACATAAGTTACATTTCGATTTTTCTGTTCTAAATTTATTCTTTAAATATAACTTTTAGGACTAAAGATGTAATGTATACAATGATGGAAAATGCTACAGTGACGATGATTATCGAGCCAACGAGTCTTGTGTTATGTATCGTGTAATAGATAAACTAGTTATGGGTAAACGGACTTAGGTTAGTCAAGATAGTTTATGTAGTAAGTTAGTCCAATAGTCCGGCCCATCCAGGGCCCATGAAGGCCTTACGTAATGACTATATAATGTCTCATATACACATAGTAGAAGGTGATGAATGTCCATCATTGTGGAATAAGAAACTCTCTTTTTTCCCTCATTATTAGTTTCTCTCTCTACAATATCACTTTCTCTCTGTAAACCTTATATGTGTGAAATGATAGCAAATATGGGATCCTAACAGTGGTATCAATAGCTAGAAGATGATTTAAGAGTGTTTTGTTGTTTTTTTACAAATCGTGTCTTTATATTTTAGCTTATTTCGTGCTTATTTGGTTTAGAAAATAAAACTTTTTCGTGCTTATCTTTTAGCTTAACTGCTAAAACATAAAAGTTTTTCTGCTTATTTTGAGCTTATTTGGTCCAAAAAATAAGCTTATTACGTGCTTATATCCTGCTTATTTTGAGCTTATTTTGGTCTAAATAACTGCTTTTATTGTCCAAACACAAGCTTTAAGGTCTTTTGGTCCAGTTTCTGGTATTGTCAAAATTGCTTATTTCTTAGCTTATTTTGTGCTTATTGTCTTTAAAAACGTAGTTTTTTCTAGTCTTATTGTGTTTGTTTTGTGCTAAAAGTTTCATTACAAGGATTGGAAACGGTTTGGATTTGTGGTTAATCGTTTTTCAAAAGCTCGAAGTTCTTCGAATTTCAGATTAACTTTGAAGATCTTCGAGTTTCTTGACAAAACCTTGTCCTTCAAATTTCTCTTCAAGACCCTAATTCTTCGACTTTGGATAAAGTCAAAGAAAGCTTCAAGTTTCAAAACTTTGACTTTCTCAATTTTGACCAAGATCTATAAAGTTTGACCCCAGTTTTTGACATTACTGGTCCAAGAGAAAGATTAAAGAAAACAAATGAGAAAAACCAAAATGTAAACAAGTTGAGACTAGATTCAAAACAAATTGAGTGCACGACCATATTCTACCAAAATCCAAACTTAAACAAAACCAACAAACATGTACAACCATGATAAGGATTTATTTGATACCTTTCTAAGGGGTCATTTAAGCCTAAAACTCATGTAATTTATCAAATATTGCCCTAAATAATTTCTATTTGAATTTTAGGTACTGGGGACGTGAATTGCGGAAACCAGCATGTTTTGGACCAAAAACAACAAGAAAACAAAGAAAAACGACCAAGTCAAGAATTTGTCAAAGTGGAGACCTGATGGCGTCATGACATATAACCTGACGCCATCACTCATTTTTGAAGACCCAGATTCAATGCAATTTTATAACGTGACGGCTCAGAAGATTTTACACGTGACGGCCTCAAGACCGAGCTGACGACGTCATGACAGCGATTGCACAAACAAAACCCTAATTGGAGGCGAGCTGACAGCGTCACAAGTTGCAAGTGACACCGTCACAAGTGTATTCATATATAAATTTTTTGTATTTTTCTCATTGATGGTAACATCTTGAAGTAGTACTTTGGAGGACAATACCTTAGACGAATTTCAGAGATTTTGTAAGGCTCTTCTAGCCTTTTTCACCCATGTCTAATTGAAGATAAGTTATTCGTTTAATCATTCAATGATTATTTGTTTTTCTTTTCTTCATTATAACATGCTAGGCTAGATTTACTTGTGTTTGCTTAGATCTAATGAAACCTAGTTATTGATCATTGATTTGTTGTCTCTTGTTTAATTGATTGCTTAGAGTTAGAAGTAGGAAAACTGGCTATTTTCCCTTATATGTATTAGCTTGAACGTCTTACTAAACGCAACCATAAAGTGCACTATTGGTTTTTCTTGTTGTATTTATTACATGAATTGCGGCTTGTAGATCTTGGAAAACTTAATACACTTTAAGGTTTTTAGGGAAGACTTATATATTCATAGAGATGGTGTCACACCCCCAAAATACCTGAATGGCAGCGGAATGGAATACCTGGGGTGACTGTCATAGCATCATAGTTACAGTTACATTGAACGACCTAAAGTGTCGTTTAGAAAACACAGCGTTTGATCATTTAAAACATTCAGAGTTTACAAAACTTAGGTCCCAAAAGATATTGCCAATTTAGTTAAAATAAGTTCCACAAGATCAAACGTTTCATAAGTGCAGAAAATATAAGGTGAGACGCGTCGACTCCGCGACTCCATGAAGGTCCAAATGTATGCACATGAGCTACCTTAGTTACCTGAGAAATACATTGCGAAAAACGGTCAACACGAATGTTGGTGAATAATCATAGGTTTATAAGTTAAATCGTATGTACAATAACCACAAGTATAAAGTAAAGTACTAAAATGTCAAAAGTGCTACATTGTCTCTTAAGCTCATGGCACCGAAGCTCGACGTACTAAAATTGGCCCCAAATGAGTGTTTATCAGGCACTCTAAATATTCAGACATGAAATGCATTCGTTTTCCTTATGGAGCAACCCAAACACGAATGGAGGAGTCACCCTCGATAGATCTATCCACTCACTCTCGCTTGGCAATATAATTAACGGTCCATGATAATAAAGGGGACTTGAAGTGATAGTACTAACAACTTAAGCAATGTATGGAATTTAATACTTGGGCATGTACAAAAATAATTGTGCAATGTATTCTCCCCCGTGGGATTTAAAATCAAATAAGTACTAAAAACGGGGCTATGAAAACTCACCTGGAGTGATAGTACAAAGATGGTACAACGATGGTAAAGTAATCGGGACAATGAGGCGCGAACACTAGCCGCAACCTAAATGAATAATCGTGATCTAATTTAGATCATGCCGTGATGTAATGAATGCACATGCACATGATACCTATACCACTCGTAATTTGGAAATACTAGTTATCGTCATAGTAAAATAGTTTCCATACTTAGGAAAAATAAGTCCAAATATAGAAGTATATAACTTGTCGTATTATCTCGTATGAAAATGTTAGCGTTATATTCCTCGTATCGAAAACCTTAAAATAACGTCGTTAAGTCGTATAAATATTCTCTTGGGTCGTACGTATTCATTTGTTAAGAATATAATCCTTAGTAACGTTTCTAGAAAATATACCATTTAGTGCGTAAGTTATTATTTTTATTTGTGACCAAATATATATATATAGTTTTGGTGATCTTAAAACGCGTATAACTTGGTCGTTTTAGGTTCATTTTCCTCGTTCTTTATATTCACGGATTCGTTTTAGTATGTAGTAATATATTTTCGATAACTCGGTTCCTCTAGATTACGTTTAATGCCTCTATTTACCCGTCGAAAACTGCCAAACAGCATGCAGTTTTTAGAAAAATAGTTTTCGTCGTTAAATTTACAAAAATCATATCTCCTTCGTTATAAACTCGTTTTAATCCGTTCTTTCGCCTAAAGATTCGTTTTTGAAAGTAATTTCTAAATCTTTGGTCAAAATTTAACCACCATCAACTGATTTTCCCACGAAATAAAAATAGGGACAGTAGGTATTTCTATTGTTTCAAAAATCATTTTCCTAGTTTCAAACTTGTTCCAACTTCAACTAAACCACTTTCAATCACCACAAAACTAATCTAATCCTACCATACACCTTCTTAGGGTGTCATGGGTTCCTAAACATTACAAACCAAGTGGATCTAACAAGGATCTAACTATATTCACTTTCTAGGGTTTTAAAATTAAAACTTTGTAAAATAAAGTGGTATAACTAGCATATGCATGTAGATCTTGTATATATAACATATGAAACTTGTATAAACTTGGTAAAATTATAAAAATGAGTTTGATTTACTTACTTCAAAGATTAAGGAGATTTTGATGAGAAATACTTAAGTAAACCTTGAGTTTGTATTTCAAAACCCAAATAGGAGTATTAGATGAGCTTGTTTATGTAATGATCTTGAAAAATCAATGGAGTTCTTGCTTGGATCTTGTTCTTGCCGTGGCTAGGGAGGAAGAAAGGAAGAGAGGACTTTTTACTTGCACTAGTTTAGTATGTGAGAAAAATGAGATGAAAATATCTAGTTTTATGTTATGTATTATGTATTTAGACAACAAGTACAAGTGTTTTAATGAAAGTTAGTAGTTTTTCTTGGTGTGTAAGAGTTTGGGGATGGGGTGGCCGGATTTGGAGTGGGGAGGAAGGAATTGGGAAGACTTTTGGTATAAAATGTGTGTAATATAGTGTTATTTTATTAGTTTTAGTGTATACCGGGTACCGAGTTAGCTAGAAATCGATATTTACGGAACGAGACGAGATATATAAAAGTTGTAAAATTCTTGAAATTACATTCCGGATGGAAATCGGGTATTAAAATAGTTGTCGTGTTGAAATATCGTAAACCGACGGAAATCTAAACGTATACCAGTAAATACGGTAAAATTCTTAAAACACCGGGTAAATTAATAATATAATTTATATATTATTAAAATGAATATAAAAATATATTGGGATCATAGTCGGGAGTGTCGGACGTGTTAGTCACATTATTGATCGTTTGTTAACGTTTATTTAGAAATAATTATGCGTAAAAGTTAATTATACAAAAAGTACTAATTTAAATATCCTACGAGTGGAATAGTATGCAAGTGCCATAATGATGATATGCAGACTATTTCTAGTCCGTATGAGATGTCCCAAATGATAATGCATGAATTCGCTCTTGAACCAATGCGGTTACGCGAATTTGAATACTCGTAAACTAAATTTACGATGACATGAGTAATGCACATGAATAGTGGTTTTCTCTCGGAAATGAATAGTGTCAAGTGAATAGTAAAATTTCTGAACGTTTCTCAGAATGTCAAATTGACCTCGAAAATGATGAATAGTGATCGATGAATAGTAAATGATGAATAGTAACTTGTGAATAGTAAATTGTCGAGGTTTGGAAAATGACCGGAAATTACGAGTTGTGACAGTCTTCCCCTCTAACAGGAACTTCGTCCCGAAGTTCAGTTTGTGTTGGTCTCTGGAGTGGTATTGGTGAAAAGATGATAATAATTGAGAATTCCAGCGAACTTCCACGATAGGAATTCGACTCTGCTTCAACCGTTCGACCTAACAGTCCATGATTTCTATTGGTTCTTACCAATTTTATGTTTGTCTTTGGGTTGGATTCCTTTCCAAATGGGATTATGATTGACTATTCTGAAAGTCATTTCCTGGGATTTGCATAGGAGAAACATAGTTGTGTAATTCGGCTGTTCTTTAACAAGGCTCAAGTCTGACGGCCACTAGGCCTACTCTGTCTGAACTATTAAGTGGTCTAGTGTATATCGGTTTTAACTTTCCAAAATTTTTCCGAATAATATCATGCCTTTCCTAGGCAGAACTTTCAACATGATCTGGCTACCAATTTGAAGTTTTAATGGTTTACAACTTGTAGAATTTGTAATTGATTCTTGACTTTGTAGGAAATTTCTGGTTATTTCGTGAATGCCTATTGGAATAGTGAGTTTGGCTTTTTCCGAGTTTGGTTCGTCAATAGATGATCAGTGCTTCTTCAGGTTTATAATGTAATATGGGTAATATATGTTGCTGAACTCTGTCAGAACTCAAATCTTATATGTCAGCTGGTCGATTCTAACATGAATCTGAACTGGTCCAATATACTAGAGGTTCAATTTCTCGTGTTACCCAAAATTTTATCATGCCTCTCCAAGGCAAAGCTTTCAACTTAGTTCGTTTCCTCACATGAATCTAGTTGGTTTGCTGTTCAAGGATACCCAATCCGTATGATGTGCGTCATGTACCAACCTAACCTCTATCAATTTCTCGTTTCTTGTAATGGGTTCTTGACTTGTGAATTTCCTTTGTTGTTCCATAATTTAGTCCTAGACCGGTGAATTTAACTTTCCGATTTTGGTCTGTAAATGGGTAATTGGTACGTCGACCATAAAGTGCCTCAAATGGTGTAGTCTCTACGCTCGTGCGATGACTATCATTGCAAACGAATCTGATTTATGATAAAGGGTTAGTCCAACCGTTTCTAGAGTCAATCACTTATGCTCTAAGCATAACTTTCCTATGTTTGAATCGTTCTCTCGTTCTGACCATCGGTCTGAGGATAGTAGGCGGTGTTTACATCTAAATGGGGTTCCGAAGGAAGTCTTAAAATGATAGCTAGAAGTCTGAGGTGATTCGATCACCTTTATCAGGAACAATTGAAATAGGTACAATAAATCTTGTGACTAATTCCACAACGTTACGTCTTTCGAACACGGCGTTATATGAAGAAGATAGAATACGGGTAACAATGTTTGATTCTTTGTGTTTTGGTCTAATGGATTGCTAAGACATGTGTCATTCTTTGCCTACTGTGCTTGGTCTCCATTACTGACGTTTGAAATCGTTCTATGGTGTTCCTCCTAATTTCCTTCATCACATATTCCAATATTCCTTATTGTCAAGTTACAAAGCCCTAAATGCATAAGCGATGTAGCATGGTGATTGGTTTTCAAAATTTATCTCGCGATTTTTGAGTTTTTTGGTCGAAATCTTTTTCTGAATAAACCAATTTAGAAAAATGGAGCAAATGGTTTACTAAATAATATCTTTCTTGATGATTCAAAATTCAATAGTTAGGAAATGTGACGCGGTTTTCAAATAGTTTATGAATAGGACTGTTTACCAAAGTTTGATGTTTATATATTTCCCATTGTACAATGGTTTAGCTAATTATTGATTAAAAGGATCGTATTTATTCAAAATAAGCAATTCAAAAATTATTTTCTACGAGATATGTGATTTGTATAAACACAAATTTTAAATCAACTTTCTTTAAAAGTGAAAATACTAACAAGGATAAAATGGTAGGCTAGGAAATGTTCGCATAAATGTATAGATGTCTAATGTTCGGTTCCTGATATTGGATGGTGCCTATTGGTGGGTATCTGGTAAAACTACAAGCCTAGGTATTCAACCAGCTTAAGTCTTGAGATGGTTTTATCATTGAAATTGTAATCATGTTGGCAATATGAGGGTTTCAATTGATACTATGTCGATGAATTTCCGTATTGTCTTCACATGTAGCTGGGGAGATATGCTTGAGCCTGATGCCTTTCTTGGTATAGGGGTGAGGTTATCTGAAATATCTAGAGAACAAAACTCCTTAGGAAATCCTATATCGATATCCTTAACTCAAATCAATTATCCTTGGTGAAACTTATTACAGGGAAGTTTGCGTATGGATGAGACCATGTTAACTCAAAACACTCTACAGTATCGGTTAGGAGGCTTTGTTTATTTCTATAGTGTTGCTTAGCATACCTTCACATTGTGTTCGATCCTATAGTTCAGTCTAGCTAGTACCTTTGAATAATAAAATTGGACAACTAGGTCAGAGATGGTGAGTCGGATGGTCTCGTGGTATCTTAGGATTGTTGTTGGATTATAAATTTTCTTAGTCTAGGTATTATAGTTCCGTAATCCTTTTATTGTTTTTCTTGTATCGAGGAATCCTCCTAGTACTTGATATGGGAAGTCTCTCCTAAAGAAGTCAATGGAAAGTCCAATTTAATGGCTAAGTGGGTGACAGGTGGGGTAAGTATCCAGGGAGAGTTTGTTAGAAAAAGACATTTATAAAAGAGTTTACTTATTTAAAACGCTTTTAAATGAAGGTTGTTATTAGCAATACTTTAAAAAGTAACTATTTCCTTCATGGCATAATCCTTCCTGAATTATACATAGGTGATCAGGCTATGTATAGTTGAGGACTAATGATGCGATGCTTGATTTAGTCAAAATAATATTATTTTTCTCAAAAGCTTTAGATGGTGTTCAACGCATTGTTATTAAAAATGGTATACTAATTATTTCCTTTCAAAGTAATATAAAAATTGTTTCGTGTAATAATAGTAAATATTTGGCGCAATATCGAAAAATCAGTTTATAGTACGGTAACAAAACGGCTTATTTTAGAAATTCGGTAAAAACAATTTCCCCATAAGGTAGTAAAATAGTTTGAAATAAAACTCGTTGAATGGTTTATTGGATACATGGGTAAATACTATGGAATGGTAATAATCTACTAATCCGTCAAATACGAAATCGGCCTATTCCCTAAATAAGACAATGGTATAATGTTGCGAAACGATTAAAGATTGAACGATTGGGATAGAAAATGGAGTAAACGAAAGTTATGGTTATCACAGAAGGTAACAAAAGATAGTCATTACATTAGATAGGAAAGTGCTTAATACTACTAGGTTACACCAACGTACTTATAGAAAGTACCAAAAGAAAGTACAACCCTAGAGGGCTCAAACTATGGTTTACATAATTAAAACCTAAACTTCTTCTTCCAATTCTGGCTTCCCAACTCTGGGCATTCACTCTTGAAGTGTCCCACTACACCACAACCAAAACATGTTATTGATGGTTTTTGATTATCACCCACAATTGGAAACCTGCAATCCCTGGTTTTGTGGGTAACCTTCTTACAGTTGCCACATGGTTCCGGGCAACGGCCTGGGTTATGATGATGTTGACACTCTTCACACTTAGGTAAAATACCAAGGTAATCATTCTTTTCATTTAGACCTGCAGCATAGGTTTAGCAATTCCTTGTCTCTTGTGTGGTCCTTGTGTGGCATTCTCACCTCGGTTGTTGTTCCACTTCCTTTTATTGTCACTTTTTCTTCCTAAGCTCTTGGGGTGAGCTATGCATTCCTTTGCTTCGATCGCCATCCTGATAGCTTTAGGCATGGTATCGGGTTCCAATGAGTTGACCAACATACGAATTTCAGGAGAAAGTCCTCCGATGTACCTTTCAAGGTTCTTGCTTTCTGGTTCATCCATTGCAGAGCCTAGTCGAGCGAAATCATAAAAAGAAGCAGTATACTTAACAACATCATCTCCTACCATGGTAAGGTTTAGTGTTTCCTGTTCAATTGCTTGTAATTCGCTTTTCACACAGAACTTCAAACTCATCATCCTTTTTAGTTTCTCCCAAGAGTGTGAGTAAGCAGCATCAACTCCTACTACCTGGACATACTTAGTCCACCATTTCTGGGCATGCTCCTGAAAAGTGCAAGTGGCGAACTTAACTTTGTCTTCCTTACGGCAGTCGCCACATTGAAAGATTGTTTCTAATTCTTCGAACCATTTGAGAAATTCCTTTGTGTCTATATTTCTGCTAAAGGAGGAGGGATTACAACCCATAAATTCCACGTGAGTAAGTTGCTTGGTGAGGGCGGTAGTTACGTTCCTGGCAATGAATTGTCCAACAGCGGCTTGCGTCATGCTTGGAGTGGTTTGCTTAAATCTATTTTCATCAAATCATAAGAGTCCATGAGAATCTATTGGTAATAAGGATCATCCTATTCATAACACATGAATATAATACATGAAGGTTTCGGTCTATATGGACCAATATCATAGATAGCACAACCATTCCCCTATAGTAGAGTCAATACTTGGTGATTCCGTTTGTACAACAATCAAAATACTACAAGTTTCTTTGAACTATGCCACACCTCCCGTGGCTAGGATAATAGTAAAAGCTAGTAAAGATATAAGTCTAGTCTAAAGATTTCCTGTAGTCCTTCTAGGTGAAATCAGGTTTATGGCATCATAAGGTCGAGATAGTCTTGAAGTGGTGTCTGAAGTTATGCATCGATCAAGTCCTAGATAGTGTAGGTTCTAAGCCATTCTTGAGGAACCTGCAGATGTTCTTGTTGAGTCTGTAATTCTTGGTATTATCCACAAGGCGTTATCTAACTACATGGCAAGTGAAAATGGGAAAGGAAACTGACAATGGTGGTATTCTAAAGGATGAGAATAACATTGATGACGATGAAATCCCAGTGATGAGTTAGGAGATAATGGTAATAATAGTGAATGGAATACTACCCTCTTTCGCGCTATCTCGCGACATCTAAGAGGTAAAGCTGAAGTACGCACTATGGGACAACCAATAGTGTAATAAGCGGCTGATGGTGGCGGTAGTATCTGAGTAGTAAGCGCCCTACTAGTGAAGGAAAGAAAACATACTATCTTCCTTGCAATAATCATCCTGATAAGTCCATTAAAATTAAGTCTGAATACTCTACCAAATGGCATTCTATGTATAGGCTGAATGAGAACCTTGCTCTTATGACAATTCAATAGTGCTAATGGTGGTGTAAGTACAGCTGGTGGTATAATGGTAGTGGAAGATGACAAGGCATCTTCAATGTCGGAATCCGACGAAAGGATAACAGCGTGGGTATCTGAAGACATGTCACTTGTGAACCAGGTCAATATAATCATATATATATATGAGTATGGGTATGAATAACTCGTACAGTGTGTGCGTAAAGCAACATGTATAGTGAATATGCACCTATGATGAAATGATGAGATGCTATGATGATGTGGTTATAGTCTAGGGTCCAAGATACATCCTAGTTCGCTATAACCTTAGCTCTGATACCAATCTGTCACACCCCCAAAATACCTGAATGGCAGCGGAATGGAATACCTGGGATGACTGTCATAGCATCATAGTTACAGTTACATTGAACGACCTAAAGTGTCGTTTAGAAAACACAGCGTTTGATCATTTAAAACATTCAGAGTTTACAAAACTTAGGTCCCAAAAGATATTGCCAATTTAGTTAAAATAAGTTCCACAAGATCAAACGTTTCATAAGTGCAGAAAATATAAGGTGAGACGCGTCGACTCCGCGACTCCATGAAGGTCCAAATGTATGCACATGAGCTACCTTAGTTACCTGAGAAATACATTGCGAAAAACGGTCAACACGAATGTTGGTGAATAATCATAGGTTTATAAGTTAAATCGTATGTACAATAACCACAAGTATAAAGTAAAGTACTAAAATGTCAAAAGTGCTACATTGTCTCTTAAGCTCATGGCACCGAAGCTCGACGTACTAAAATTGGCCCCAAATGAGTGTTTATCAGGCACTCTAAATATTCAGACATGAAATGCATTCGTTTTCCTTATGGAGCAACCCAAACACGAATGGAGGAGTCACCCTCGATAGATCTATCCACTCACTCTCGCTTGGCAATATAATTAACGGTCCATGATAATAAAGGGGACTTGAAGTGATAGTACTAACAACTTAAGCAATGTATGGAATTTAATACTTGGGCATGTACAAAAATAATTGTGCAATGTATTCTCCCCCGCGGAATTTAAAATCAAATAAGTACTAAAAACGGGGCTATGAAAACTCACCTGGAGTGATAGTACAAAGATGGTACAACGATGGTAAAGTAATCGGGACAATGAGGCACGAACACTAGCCGCAACCTAAATGAATAATCGTGATCTAATTTAGATCATGCCGTGATGTAATGAATGCACATGCACATGATACCTATACCACTCGTAATTTGGAAATACTAGTTATCGTCATAGTAAAATAGTTTCCATACTTAGGAAAAATAAGTCCAAATATAGAAGTATATAACTTGTCGTATTATCTAGTATGAAAATGTTAGCGTTATATTCCTCGTATCGAAAACCTTAAAATAACGTCGTTAAGTCGTATAAATATTCTCTTGGGTCGTACGTATTCATTTGTTAAGAATATAATCCTTAGTAACGTTTCTAGAAAATATACCATTTAGTGCGTAAGTTATTATTTTTATTTGTGACCAAATATATATATATATAGTTTTGGTGATCTTAAAACGCGTATAACTTGGTCGTTTTAGGTTCATTTTCCTCGTTCTTTATATTCACAGATTCGTTTTAGTATGTAGTAATATATTTTCGATAGCTCGGTTCCTCTAGATTACGTTTAATGCCTCTATTTACCCGTCGAAAACTGCCAAACAGCATGCAGTTTTTAGAAAAATAGTTTTCGTCGTTAAATTTACAAAAATCATATCTCCTTCGTTATAAACTCGTTTTAATCCGTTCTTTCGCCTAAAGTTTCGTTTTTGAAAGTAATTTCTAAATCTTTGGTCAAAATTTAACCACCATCAACTGATTTTCCCACGAAATAAAAATAGAGACAGTAGGTATTTCTATTGTTTCAAAAATCATTTTCCTAGTTTCAAACTTGTTCCAACTTCAACTAAACCACTTTCAATCACCACAAAACTAATCTAATCCTACCATACACCTTCTTAGGGTGTCATGGGTTCCTAAACATTACAAACCAAGTGGATCTAACAAGGATCTAACTATATTCACTTTCTAGGGTTTCAAAATTAAAAGTTTGTAAAATAAAGTGGTATAACTAGCATATGCATGTAGATCTTGTATATATAACATATGAAACTTGTATAAACTTCGTAAAATTATAAAAATGAGTTTGATATACTTACTTCAAAGATTAAGGAGATTTTGATGAGAAATACTTAAGTAAACCTTGAGTTTGTATTTCAAAACCCAAATAGGAGTATTAGATGAGCTTGTTTATGTAATGATCTTGAAAAATCAATGGAGTTCTTGCTTGGATCTTGTTCTTGCCGTGGCTAGGGAGGAAGAAAGGAAGAGTGGACTTTTTACTTGCACTAGTTTAGTATGTGAGAAAAATGAGATGAAAATATCTAGTTTTATGTTATGTATTATGTATTTAGACAACAAGTACAAGTGTTTTAATGAAAGTTAGTAGTTTTTCTTGGTGTGTAAGAGTTTGGGGATGGGGTGGCCGGATTTGGAGTGGGGAGGAAGGAATTGGGAAGACTTTTGGTATAAAATGTGTGTAATATAGTGTTATTTTATTAGTTTTAGTGTATACCGGGTACCGAGTTAGCTAGAAATCGATATTTACGGAACGAGACGAGATATATAAAAGTTGTAAAATTCTTGAAATTACATTCCGGATGGAAATCGGGTATTAAAATAGTTGTCGTGTTGAAATATCGTAAACCGACGGAAATCTAAACGTATACCGGTAAATACGGTAAAATTCTCAAAACACCGGGTAAATTAATAATATAATTTATATATTATTAAAATGAATATAAAAATATATTGGGAGCATAGTCGGGAGTGTCGGACGTGTTAGTCACATTATTGATCGTTTGTTAACGTTTATTTAGAAATAATTATGCGTAAAAGTTAATTATACCAAAAGTACTAATTTAAATATCCTACGAGTGGAATAGTATGCAAGTGCCATAATGATGATATGCAGACTATTTCTAGTCCGTATGAGATGTCCCAAATGATAATGCATGAATTCGCTCTTGAACCAATACGGTTACGCGAATTTGAATACTCGTAAACTAAATTTACGATGACATGAGTAATGCACATGAATAGTGGTTTTCTCTCGGAAATGAATAGTGTCAAGTGAATAGTAAAATTTCTGAACGCTTCTCAGAATGTCAAATTGACCTCGAAAATGATGAATAGTGATCGATGAATAGTAAATGATGAATAGTAACTTGTGAATAGTAAATTGTCGAGGTTTGGAAAATGACCGGAAATTACGAGTTGTGACAATTGGGGACTTCGGCACCTCCCCACGACTGATATTAAGGAATACAATGCTTCAATTAAAACAAGGACGTGACAATTCGACAAATTAGTAGGAGATAACTAGGGAGTAAGGAAATCTAAGTAAATACATTTTCCTCATTATAAGAGTTACCACATTACGTTTCTTGTTATTTAGTTTAATTTAGTTTAATTATTAGTTTTGGTTTAGTTAGCTAGTAGCTAAACCGCCCACTCTTCAAACCCCGAGATTTTAAATTGTTTTTCATAAAATATAAAAATAAAAAAAGACTCATCCCTCACCTTTAGACCTATCTAGACATACACTTTGGCCTTCACATACACTATTCCCCTAGAGAATGATCAATCCCCCTTGTCTTTCCTATATTACACTACAACGATTAGGTGCACTGTCTAGGAGGATTGTAAAACTTCTTTGTGAGGTCTTATGTCACAACTCGTAAATTCTGGTCTTTTTCCGAACTTTCAACATTTACTATTCATCGGTTACTATTCATCGATCACTATTCATCATTTTACTATTCATCATTTTTTAGGTCAGTTTGATATTCTGAGAAGCGTTTTAAAATTTTACTATTCATAAAACACTATTCACCTCCGAAGAAAATTTGTCATTTATACGTGGGTTGCGTCATTTTTGTAAACGTACGATTATCGGCCTCATAAACGTTATCTTATGAGCTATTATTTTAAATAATTGATCCGTCAATCCCAACTATGGTCCTAACACATTTTTATACTCATAATAATAATATAAAAATTATATTATTAATTTACCCGATATTTTGGAAATTTATTTAACTTATATCGTACGCCTAATTTATTTACGACGGTTTTCGTAAAAACTAAACAATGGTCACCCGAACACCCAATATTTATACCCAACCTATTTTTATAATTTTTATAACTTTATTATGACCCGGTTAACTCTGTTAAAATTTATTTTTAGTTAACCCGGTACCCGGTACATTTTAAAAACTACAAATCTACACAAAATAATACAAAGTCACAAAAGTCTTACACTCCAACCCCCCCCCCCCCCTCCATTATGCCGCCCCCCCCCCCCCCCCCTCCCCATACCAATCACTTACATTTTGAAAAATCTTTACTAACTCATTTAATGATGGTACTTTTTGTCTAGGTGATTAAATATAAACATATACATATACATTTCATTTTATTTCCAAAAATCACACAAGCAAACTATTTTTCTTTTTCTCTCTTTGTGGTGTTCGGCAAAACAACAAGGACCATGGAGAAACCATTAACTTTCCAAGATCAAGTCTTATTCAAGCTTAGTTAGTGTTCCTTGTTTGGGTTTTGTGAATAAACCCAAGGTTTTATAAGTTTTCATCTCCATAAGCTCACTAATCTTCCTATGTAAGTTGTCAAACTCTTTTCCATAATTTATTCATGTTATCTTTGTGATCATATGATTTCCATTCAAGATCTACATGCATATGTTAGTTATACCACTTATTTATATATATATATATATATATATATATATATATATATATATATATATATATATATATATATAACTTTTGATCCCTAGAAATAGATTATAGTTAGATCCTTGTTAGATCCATTTGGTTTATGATGTTTAGGAACCCATGACACCCTAAGAAGGTGTATGGTAAGATTAGACTAGATTTGTGGTGATTGAAAGTGGTTTGGTTGGATTAGAAACTAGTTTGGAACATTAAAAATGGATTTTAAACATATATAAAAACCTACTGTCCTTAAAATGAAAACGTGGCCAACTCAGTGGGTTTGGGGTAACTTTTGACCAAATATTTAGAAAATACATTCCGAAACGGAACTATGGCCGAAAACGGGGATAAAAACGAGTTAATAACGAAGGAGATATGATTTTTCTAAATTTAACGACGAAAACTATTTTTCTGAAAACTGCATGCTGTTGGACGATTTTCGTTGGATAAATAGAGGCGTTAGACGTAACCTAGAGGAGCCAAACTATCAAAAATATATTAGTATATACTAAAACGAATCCGTGGATATAAAGAACGAGGAAAATGAACTTAAAACGACCAAGTTATACATGTTTTAAAATCGTCACAACTATATATATATATATATAGTCACTACTAGAAAATAATATAACTACGTACTAAATAATATATTTTCTAGATTTCTTATTCAAGGGGTTTATTTTTAATTAACGAGATACGTACGACTCAAGGTTTATTTATGCGACTACTAGACGATATCTTAAGGTTTCAAAACGAGGAATATAACACTAACGTTTTTATATACGATATATTACGACAAGTTTTAATAAACCTAGTTGGACTTATTTTTCCTAAGTAGGGAAAATACTTTACTTTGACAATAATAATTATTTCCAAGTTACGAGTGGTATAGGTATCATGTGCATGTGCATTCATTACATCTTTTCATGATCTAAATAGATCACTATCATTCATATTAGGTTGCGGTTAGAGATCGAACCTCATTTCTGTGTATCCACTTTTGTCATCGTAGCTATTCGCACCAGGTGAGTCATAGCCCCACTTTTACTCTTTACACTTGTTTTAACTCTTTGGGGGAGATACATGCTCAACTACTTGTTTATACTTGTACAAATATTTAAAACATTTATACTTGATTACTTTTATACTTGATAACACTTATACTTGATTTTATACATACGTGATTGTGTTATACTTAACTGTGTTATACTTACTTGATACTTGAAACGTTTAAACTTTTATGCTTTGGGAACCGACACCCAGTAATCTGTCAAAGAAGAGGTATTGATAGTACTATTATGGGGAAACACCCCCCACCCAAGTCCAAAACAGATGCGACGTTGGGTGACAGGTACTATTTGGGATGGTGGTTCCCCGCCTTTGTGTCTATACTTGACCTTGGGTGAATATAATCCTGAGAAACTATATATTGTAGCAGTGGGTTGTAAACACACAGGTTACAAGGCTCTTATGGCGGGACTTGTAACTGAGTGGATTTATGATGCCTTTGCTGGGAAACCTTCATACATATGCATAAACTTTATTTGTTAAACAAACTCTATGAACTCACCAACCTCGTGTTGACACTTTAGCATGTATTTTCAGGTTTTAACCAATGGCACGCTACTGGGGGTTTTGGCAGGGCATGGCATGGTCATAGAAGACTCTGATTATTTATATGGGGACCGTTTTAAACTATTTTAAGGGCCTACTTCCGCACTACTTTTAATAATGTAAATTTAACATTTTTGATTAAACTATTTTATTCTAAATGATTCAAGTGAAAACCATTTTTGAACTTGTGTTGTAATACCAATTGAGTTACACCCCAGCTACACGTATGCTTCCGCTGGACCCGACTTTGGGGGTGTGACAGATTGGTATCAGAGCTTCGGCTATAGCGAACTAAGTGTTTTTAAAACCTAGACTATAGCTACTTTTATGAAAAACTTAACCCTATGACCGTCACGTGCCTGCCTGCCAAACTGAAGCCTCATTGTGGTTTGTTGCTGACTTAGGTGATGAGATTTGTGTCTCATTATCTGGCATATTATATTCACTTATTCTAGCTGATTACTATCATTGTCTTTCATATAAGCATGTTCACGTATTATATATGTCACCCTGTTATGTTTCTCCCTGCATAGTTTCATCTTTTGATCTCGAGTTAGGTCACCTGCCTTAGTCTTTCTAAACGTCTTGGTATTTGTGAAGGACATAGTATTAGTATAACTGAGCTGAGTATTTCAAAATTCATGGAACCTCGGTGGAATATAGACTAGTCACCTATATTCAACCCGGGATAGTGGGACATAGGCTGACTACCTATATCCGACTCAGAAATGAATTTTGCAACACTGAGAATGGTTATAATAAGATTTTGTCTGGATTGAATCCTCTACTCAATTTCAATGTTTCATTCATGTGTGTGTATACCCTCGTTGTCAGAACGCTTATACTTTTCCTCACCTAGTGAACCGCCGCCTCAAAACACGTCAACTGGTCACTTCATCTCATGAATCTTCACCTTTATAACACTTCAGAGACCTACGTTAACTGAACTTCGGGACGAAGTTTCCTTAAGGGGTAGAGACTGTCACAACTCGTAAATTCTGGTCTTTTTCCGAACTTTCAACATTACTATTCATCGGTTACTATTCATCGATCACTATTCATCATTTTACTATTCATCATTTTTTAGGTCAGTTTGATATTCTGAGAAGCGTTTTAAAATTTTACTATTCATAAAACACTATTCACATCCGGAGAAAATTTGTCATTTATACGTGGGTTGCGTCATTTTTGTAAACGTACGATTATCGGCCTCATAAACGTTATCTTATGAGCTATTATTTTAAATAATTGATCCGTCAATCCCAACTATGGTCCTAACACATTTTTATACTCATAATAATAATATAAAAATTATATTATTAATTTACCCGATATTTTGGAAATTTATTTAACTTATATCGTACGCCTAATTTATTTACGACGGTTTTCGTAAAAACTAAACAATGGTCACCCGAACACCCAATATTTATACCCAACCTATTTTTATAATTTTTATAACTTTATTATGACCCGGTTAACTCTGTTAAAATTTATTTTTAGTTAACCCGGTACCCGGTACATTTTAAAAACTACAAATCTACACAAAATAATACAAAGTCACAAAAGTCTTACACTCCAACCCCCCCCCCCCTCCATTATGCCGCCCCCCCCCCCCCTCCATACCAATCACTTACATTTTGAAAAATCTTTACTAACTCATTTAATGATGGTACTTTTTGTCTAGGTGATTAAATATAAACATATACATATACATTTCATTTTATTTCCAAAAATCACACAAGCAAACTATTTTTCTTTTTCTCTCTTTGTGGTGTTCGGCAAAACAACAAGGACCATAGAGAAACCATTAACTTTCCAAGATCAAGTCTTATTCAAGCTTAGTTAGTGTTCCTTGTTTGGGTTTTGTGATAAAACCCAAGGTTTTATAAGTTTTCATCTCCATAAGCTCACTAATCTTCCTATGTAAGTTGTCAAACTCTTTTCCATAATTTATTCATGTTATCTTTGTGATCATATGATTTCCATTCAAGATCTACATGCATATGTTAGTTATACCACTCATTTATATATATATATATATATAACTTTTGATCCCTAGAAATAGATTATAGTTAGATCCTTGTTAGATCCATTTGGTTTATGATGTTTAGGAACCCATGACACCCTAAGAAGGTGTATGGTAAGATTAGACTAGATTTGTGGTGATTGAAAGTGGTTTGGTTGGATTAGAAACTAGTTTGGAACATTAAAAATGGATTTTAAACATATATAAAAACCTACTGTCCTTAAAATGAAAACGTGGCCAACTCAGTGGGTTTGGGGTAACTTTTGACCAAATATTTAGAAAATACATTCCGAAACGGAACTATGGCCGAAAACGGGGATAAAAACGAGTTAATAACGAAGGAGATATGATTTTTCTAAATTTAACGACGAAAACTATTTTTCTGAAAACTGCATGCTGTTGGACGATTTTCGTTGGACAAATAGAGGCGTTAGACGTAACCTAGAGGAGCCAAACTATCAAAAATATATTAGTATATACTAAAACGAATCCGTGGATATAAAGAACGAGGAAAATGAACTTAAAACGACCAAGTTATACATGTTTTAAAATCGTCACAACTATATATATATATATATATATATATATATATATATATATATATATATATATATATATATATATATATATATATATATATATATATATATATAGTCACTACTAGAAAATAATATAACTACGTACTAAATAATATATTTTCTAGATTTCTTATTCAAGGGGTTTATTTTTAATTAACGAGATACGTACGACTCAAGGTTTATTTATGCGACTACTAGACGATATCTTAAGGTTTCAAAACGAGGAATATAACACTAACGTTTTTATATACGATATATTACGACAAGTTTTAATAAACCTAGTTGGACTTATTTTTCCTAAGTAGGGAAAATACTTTACTTTGACAATAACAATTATTTCCAAGTTACGAGTGGTATAGGTATCATGTGCATGTGCATTCATTACATCCTTTCATGATCTAAGTAGATCACTATCATTCATATTAGGTTGCGGTTAGAGATCGAACCTCATTTCTGTGTATCCACTTTTGTCATCGTAGCTATTCGCACCAGGTGAGTCATAGCCCCACTTTTACTCTTTACACTTGTTTTAACTCTTTGGGGGAGATACATGCTCAACTACTTGTTTATACTTGTACAAATATTTAAAACATTTATACTTGATTACTTTTATACTTGATAACACTTATACTTGATTTTATACATACGTGATTGTGTTATACTTAACTGTGTTATACTTACTTGATACTTGAAACGTTTAAACTTTTATGCTTTGGGAAACGACACCCAGTAATCTGTCAAAGGAGAGGTATTGATAGTACTATTATGGGGAAACACCCCCCACCCAAGTCCAAAACAGATGCGACGTTGGGTGACAGGTACTATTTGGGATGGTGGTTCCCCGCCTTTGTGTCTATACTTGACCTTGGGTGAATATAATCCTGAGAAACTATATATTGTAGCAGTGGGTTGTAAACACACAGGTTACAAGGCTCTTATGGCGGGACTTGTAACTGAGTGGATTTACGATGCCTTTGCTGGGAAACCTTCATACATATGCATAAACTTTATTTGTTAAACAAACTCTATGAACTCACCAACCTCGTGTTGACACTTTAGCATGTATTTTCAGGTTTTAACCAATGGCACGCTACTGGAGGTTTTGGCAGGGCATGGCATGGTCATAGAAGACTCTGATTATTTATATGGGGACCGTTTTAAACTATTTTAAGGGCCTACTTCCGCACTACTTTTAACAATGTAAATTTAACATTTTTGATTAAACTATTTTATTCTAAATGATTAAAGTGAAAACCATTTTTGAACTTGTGTTGTAATACCAATTGAGTTACACCCCAGCTACACGTATGCTTCCGCTGGACCCGACTTTGGGGGTGTGACATCTTACAACCGCCGCATCAAGTCTTTGGCACCACTACCAGGGAATAGTATAGGTTTCGATTTTTATCTCGTTTAGGTCTACTCACTTGAATAGGCAAGGGCTGAAAAAAAGTTGGAGGAAATAATTAGGCAAGAACAAGAGTATGAAGAGATGTTGTTATTGGAATTTGGGGTGTTGGAATCAGATTATGAATCAGATTAATTTGTAACTTATCTTTTAGTAGCAGTTGAAATATGTACACATTAATTATAATGCATCTATTTTTAGCAATAACATCACTAGCGTTCTTTTCTTATGTTCATTTAGAAGTGTGTCAATACAAATAAACATTAAAAAACTTTTATTTATATTTTACAATCTTCTAATGTTTTGGCGATAACAATCGTAAAATCATATTAACGAGATAGATAAAATATGTTAAACGCTTTGATCCAAAAGCTTACTAACTCATTTCATTGAACAAAACTTTAACATATTTAGTTAAACAAGTTTACATAAAACCAAAACCATTTTATAAAAACACTTAAGTAAACTAGTAACTTACATTTTTATAAAATACATGTTAATTGTAAAATACTAGAAAAAGGCTTGGACTATCCATGACCCAAAAACCAAGCCCATAACCCATAACCCATGGAGCTTGATGCATAACCCATAATAGGTAAAACCCATGACCCATGACCCAAAGTCCATAACCCGTAACCCAAAGTCCATGACCCATGACCCAAGATGTCTTTGACATCATTCATGAAATCACTTGACCCATGGACCTTAACCCATAACCCAAAACCCAAAATTGTAACCCAAAAACCAAACTGGTACTACCAGATACCTAGATTCCCTGGATTACTGTTGATATAATTAAATGACTAAAAACGTTATTCATATCTTTCGATATCTCTATGTTTTGATAATCACAAAACGAAAACTCATCAAACTAAAGATCATGACATAAACAAGTATTTAGTAGTAAATACTCATCTTTATCATCTAATCACTTAAGGTATGAATAAACAAAGTGTCTAATGCATTATAAGATCAAAGGAACACTTTTGTTAATCACTAGATATTTATAAAATGTCACAAAACATTTTATATCTTTTATAAAACATTTTTGGCATTAAAAGAATATGTTTAATTCATTACAAATTTATGAATTCAAATTTTCAACCAAAAATGGCAAATCTAATCCAGAAAAATTTCCCTCACAAAAGGACAAGAAAATCCAACGTTCAGGAGGGCGGCCCCCTTAATTATACTAGGCGGACCCCTTAATCATTGAGGGGACCGCCCCCTAATTAAGGGGACCGGCATGCTCCAGAACAGTATTTTCTGGCCCTTTAAATACTAGATCATTCCACATATTTTTCTCACCTTTTTGCACTAGAAACTTTCTGATTCAAATCTCCATTTCAATTTTAAAAATCCTTTGATCATATAATTCATAAGCCTTTGTTTCCAAGTGATCCAAAGCCTCATTCATTCAAGTGCAAAGAGAAGAATACTTCTATTCATCAAGACTAGGAGTATTACAACTTAGTATCTTCTTGCTATCTAAGTTGCTTGTTTATTTCATCTTGTATATCATTCATTCTTTGGTGAATATAGTGTATCCATTGGTTAGTTAGATTTAGATATAGGATCTAGATCTATTGAAGGTGTGAAGTAGCACTAGAAGTGAAGAAGTAGTGGTGAATAGGATTAGTAATAGAAGAGATAAGTAGTAGTAAATAGGATTGGTGATAGAAGAAATAAGTAGTGGTAGTATATTGAAGTGGAGATAGTTGTGAAGACAAAGAAGTTGAAGCTTTGAAGTTGAGAAGACCTTGAAGCCTAGAAGTTGTAAAGTAGTATATATTTTGGAGTAGTGGTTAGGACTTAGTAGTGACGGTGTAAAGAAACAAGTGGCATGAAGAAAAAGGGTTAGGGAAGTAGAAAGTTGTGAAGAAGCTAGGAGTGAAGCAGAAAGGTGTGAGGAAGAATTGGTGTGACGTAGATTGGTGTGAAGAAGTCGTGTAAAAGTTGTGATTGTGTTGTGACAAAGTTGTGGTGTGTAATTTGGTGTGTAAGGTTTTCTCCGCCATAAGGGAGGCTTTTGATCTAGTGAAGAAAAACTCTCGAGTAGGTGACTCGGGGAGTGGAGTAGGGCAAGGAAGGTGTCCTTGTAGCCGAACCACTATAAATCCTTTGTCTCTCGGTTTGATCTTTCCGTCTTTCACTTTTTGATCACTTACTTACTAGCATTCCATACATAATCATTATTGCTTGTGTTGTGCACATATTGATTTCACCTAAAGATCAAACTAAAATTCATTCATAACATTAATCTTATAAAAACCAATCAAGAACATAAACTTACATTAAAACACTTGTACATATATATATGCTTATACATATGATATATGAAATTATAAATTCTTTCCCAACATTATACATAAGTAGTGTTTATACAAAATCGTAAATAAACTAGTATCTACACTTTTGCATTAAAGAGTTTTGAAATTGTACATTATACATAAGTAGTGTTTATATAAAATCGTAAATAAACTAGTATCTATATTTTTGTATTAAAGTGTTTTGAAGTTTTCGTCTAATCTTTAGAAGCTACATTTTACAAAACAAATAAAACGAAAAAGACGTAAAACTATCCAACCCCCCTTCTAGTTTTCCACAATTGGTATCAAGAGGCACATCTAGCAAGATTTTTAAAATATATTATATTTTAAAACTTGTAACGATCTATGGAATTCGAAAAATATCTAGAAGGGAAATTTACGCAAAAACCACCATTATTTGAAAATGATCATTTTCTTGAATGGAAAAATAAATTTGAAAATTATGTGAAATCAATAGATCTTGATCTTTGGCATATCATTTCAATTGGTGATCTTAAACCAACCAAAATGGATTTTGAAAATCAATATAATAATCTTCAAACCAAAATTGATAAAAACACTAAAGCCAAATTACTTATTTTCAAAACTCTACCAAGAGTTGAATATGAAAGATTATTTCGTTGTAAAACGGCAAATGATATTTGGAAATATTTTTTAAAGTTTCACCAAGAGAAATGTAAAACCAAAGATGATAAACTTGATATTGCACAAGAAATAGTTAATCTAGAAAACTTAATAAATAAATATTTAGTTGAAATAAACACATGTACTACTAGTTCAAATGTGACCATTGAAGGTATCTATAACGAAGAATACATGAGCCAAATCCGAAGAAAGAGCGTTAATAAATCATGGTGCAACAAGTACGAAGAAGACGATGATAATACGGCTTGTGTGAATATTCAAACAAATTTGAACACAAGTATTGATGGCAAGGACTACATGCTTCTAGATCTAAACGAAACTACAAATAAAACATGGAGCGACATGGATGATGGAATTGATCAACATATAGCATGTGAAGATTATACAACTACTAATAAGGTACAATCCGAAACCGAACATTTTTGCTATGAGCAATTTTTATTAGAATTTTCAAAATTGGAAAACAACTTCAAACATTTTTGCAACATTGACTCAAAAATGATTCCTAAAAATAAATCTTCAATATTCATTGAAAATAATTTGAAAAGAAAATAATTTTAGAAGATAAAATGTCTAGACTTGAAAGCAATATTGAAATTGATCTTAAATGTAAATATTGTCAAGACTATAAACATGAAATTAAAATGGAAAATGAAAAAGCAAAAATATTAGCAAACTTTGAAAATAGCTCTAGATCTTTAAAATATTTACTTAACATTCAAAAGCCATTTTATGATAAAACCGGCTTAGGATTTACCGTAAATGATCCTTCAACAAATGTATCAAAACAAATAAAATTTGTTAAACCTAGTGAAGAAATTTAGAACTAATATTATTTACACTCATTATTTATTACTCTAGTCAAGAAAGTCATTGTTTGTTGATTAAAACAAACTATTGATGAATTCTTGTACTTCTTGACGACATCCTCATCATGTGCATTTAAATGCAATGGATGTTCTCAACTAACCAACTCGGACCCATGAGAATCTGGGTACCAAGCTCTTTATCATGTTTAGGTAATTAACGAACGAAGAGACTATTACGTTTTGGATTGCTCACCTCGCTCTATTATTTTTGACGGATATTGGTTCCTATCACTATGTTTCACATTCTGCACATGATTTGCCTATGACGTTGTTGCGGTCATTTATTGTCTCGGCTTTTTGTTCTTCATTCTTGGAGTATTGGTTTCATTGTATGTCCGTTACTATTTCAAGATGAAGGCTCCAAAGCACAATTATTCTTAGTCTTCATGACTTGTGATGATTGGTGTGATCGATTAAGCATTTCGGATCAAGCTCCCTTGATTTCTATTGCGTTGGAATGTCATTTTGCTACTTCGACATGTTTTGGGCAAACTTTTATGATGTCTTCCATTTCTCTCATGCCCACTCTTAAAGAAAAGCTGGACATGAGGTAAGTTTTCTTTTCAAAAACTTACCAATATTACATTATATTAAAGAATGATTTAATTAGTATGTGAATATGATTTAATTTATAAGTTGCCATGCATTTAGATCATTAATACAAATATATGCATATATGATATTAGGATTACTAACCTTCTTGTTGTTTAGTCTATTATCATTTTTCTTAGTCTTCATTTATATTGAAGATCCCTAGGGCTGTAAACGAACTGAACGTTCAGTGAACATTTCATGAACCGTTCGGTAAAAAGTTCATTTATGTTCGTTCATTTATTAAATGAACGAACATGAACAATATTTTACGTTCGTTTAGTTAAATGAACGAACATGAACAAAAGTCTCGTTCGTTCATATATGTTCATGAACATCCGATTAGGCGTTCGTTAAAGTTCGTTTATGTTTATTTATCTATTTATGTTTATATATCATATATTTTAATTTTATAATTTTAAAAATTGGTTTGTTCAAACAAGGCAACACTTATAAAACAATATATTATGAAGAATTCAATAAATTTTAAGTTTATTTGTCTATTTTCATTTATGTTCGATCGTTTATGTTCGTTTAGCGCTCGTTTAGTGTCTTAATGAATGAACATAAACGAACATGAACAATTCTTTTTCTTAATAAACGAACATGAACAAGAAAATTCGTCCGTTTAAGCGTCCGTGTTCGTTTATTTGTCCGGTTAAAATTAAATGAACGAACATGAACAGGACTTCGTTCGTGTTCGTCCGGTTCGTTTACAGCCCTAAAGATCCCCTATGATCTATAGTAGAATACTCTCCATTTAAGCTATATGATCTTACTAGTTGCATTAATAGATATATTATAATTGAGACTTGTTAGTAACTTGATATTATGATGTTCTTTGTATATATATATATATATATATATATATATATATATATATATATATATATATATATATATACACATGTCTATCTTGTATAAATAAATGATTTACTTTGTCCCTCTCTATCTCATTGCATTTAGATCATAAATATCTACCATCTCTCTTTCATATCTTTAGTTGTCATTAGAGATGATTATATGTGACAATGGGCTTAATTGATTCTCTTGAGCATGATAAGTTTCCATTTCAAATCCTTCACTTGCAATTTCTTGTTATCATAATCAAAACATCATGTTTAAAACCTCTCTCTCTTTGAATAAAGATCCTTGAAATATCTATATTATTTTTCTTTAAACAATATCCTTAACTATAATTTTTCATAACTTTATTTTAATAAAAAATAAGATTGAAATTTTTTATTAAATGTTATGAAACAAAATTCAATTTATTTTATTGTAATGCACACTTGAATTTATTTCAAAACATTGTTGAATAAAACTAAAAACGTTTTGCTTAAAACATATTTGATTATCTCACATGTGTCATACACTTCTATGGAAATGACATTCACAATTTAATCAAATCATTTCATGAGAATCGTGGCTTGCCCATATGGATCTTGTTTGTAACAAGTCTTGAAGTCCATATAATCATATCCTCCTACTTGTTACTTGTAAGCAATCATGAATATGTTTGCACTAGTGATGAGGCGAAAAATGAACCACTTTTAGGGGGTCATTTAAGCCCGGAATTGAATTTATTTGATCAAATATTGCCCTAAATCGTTTCTTTTGTGATTTTAGGTACTTTGGGAGTGAAATCTGGAAAAAGAAGCAATTCGGACGTTTTTGGAGCATAAAAGTGAAGAAAACGTCAAAGTCTTAATTTTCCTTGATGGGAACAGTAGGTGACAGCGTCAAGAGCAACATCCTGACGGTGTCAAGAGTAATTTGCATGACGGTCCAGTACAAACGTGAAGGCGTCACAAGTAGAGCGTCAAGAGTAAAAGACGTGACGGCCTGGAAGACCATAACACATGACGGCGTCAGATGTAGATTAAGGCAGTCCGAGAAGTATTTTGGCGGCGAGATGACGGTGTCACCTCTTTGGTCTTGACGCCGTCAGCCTCAGTTTTCTATTTATAGTTTTCTAATTTTCATTCATAAAAAAAGAAAAGTTTTGGAGAAACCCTAAGGCCGAACCTATTACGAATTTTACAGGTTTTTCAAGGGTTTTCAGCCATTGAACCCTTTCATGTGTAATTGAGATTAGTATTCTTTTAATTCAATCAATATGTCTATGTGTTGGTTGTCTATATCTTGTTCTTGTCTTAATTCCATCATGCTAGGCTAGATCTATCTTGTGTTTGCTTAGATCTAGTGAAACCTAGATGTTAATTATATGTTGATTACTTGTTTATGGTTGTATTGGATGAATGATTTCGATGTTAGGCTTAAGAAAACTGGCAGATCTCCAATTGGTAACATGCTTGAACGTCTTAGGAAACATGAACTGACGTGCACTAGGTTTTATTGGTTGTATTTAATGCATGAGTAAATTCTAATGATCCCATGTTAGGAGCTTCTTAGCCGGCTCGACATAGGAGTGAAGTAGGCACTCATAGGATTGGGGAATTAAGTGTGCCACCCCATGAATGGTATTAAGGAATACAATCCGTCATCCACGCAACTATAACAAGTAATTAACGTGTAAAAGATATCTAGGGAGTAGTGAAATCTAAGTAAACACAATTTCTCCACTTATTGCTCACGACCTTAGTTAATTTAGTTTATTTTCATTTCTAGTATTTTATTTTGATTGCATCTTTAGTATTGGGTTAGTTGACTAGCAACTAATTCCGCCCAAATCCTTCAAACCCGAGATATTTACTTGCTTTCTAAAAAAGATAAAAATACAAAAATAATCATCCTTCATCTCTAGAACTAGTATTTAGGTTTTCTAATCCTAGCGACACTATTCCTAGCTGAACGATCAATCCCCCGGTACTTGTCACTATACTATACTACAACGATCAGGTACACTGCCTGGTGGGGGTTGTTAGCTTCTCAAGATCCCTTGAGAGGTAAAGCCTGGTGCGATTCCCACGTATCAAGTTTTTGGCGCCGCAGCCCGGGGAAATAGTTATTGTCTAGGTTAGAATCTCTTTTTATTAGGTCTACTTGCTAGATTCCTTTTTAGTAAGATTTTATTTTTATTTTTAGGTTTTCTTTAGTCTATCTTTTTCTTTGTGCCTTTGTTAGTAAATTAAGTTCATTGACTATTCCGTTCACCATTATGGAGAACGCGAATCCACCAAGTCCGACACTAGAGTTTTACCAGAAAAAATATAATTACACCAGTTTGGATATACCAAGATGGACGAATGAAATGAGGAGGACAGGATCTTATATTGAATTTATTGAGTACCTTGAGAAAAGAGGCCAAGGGCATAATACTTTTAAAGAATTCACCTTAGGAGCTCCATCAACCCCTCAAAATGCCTCACTTAGTGAAACCTATGCACCATATGAGCCTTCACCTAGGATAGTTTCGTATGAGCCACCTAGCTGCATGTCATGGTTAGGCCCTACCATAATACATGATGAACACATAGGTGACCTTGATGTGATGGAGAATGTAGCCGAACATGATCACATTGATAAAAAAGACCTAGGTTTTATGATCGATGATGATGAATCTCAAGAAACAGATGAAGAATCTTTTGGGCAATTTGTATATAGCAGTCAGAATATTGAGGATGATCCTTATGATTCGGACATAGAAGTTGAGATGCCTAGGGAAGCACGTGAGATACTTGGGAAAATGTTAGGGTTAGATTATAATAAAACACATGTTGAGGATATAGGTGATTTTGACACAAGGAGTGATGAAGTAAATAACATGAGCCCACAAGTCCTACCGTCATTTGAGGCACACATACCACCCGTGACTTACCCGGAAGAAGTAGAAGAGACTATAGGAACCCCAATAGAGGTAGAACCCTTAGATCAAACACAACTAGAGGATATAGGTTTGAATACTTATAATGATAATCTTACTCTTAGTTCTAGGGAAGTTCCTAGTTTTGATGAACCGGAGCCTCAACCAAAACCGTTACCTAATCTTCCATTCTTGGATGTGAATTTAGAAATTGAGATAGGTTCCAATCCACCCATCAAACCATATAGTCCAGGTAGTCTTAGGATAAAGGTAGTGGACTCTAAGCCTTGTAGAGAGGAAACCAATATAGGAGTGGAAAATGACCTTACATGCTTACATCACCCATTTATGATTGATCATAAGAAACATTATGGGTTTAAACCGGGTTTATTAGGTCAAGATGGATCCCCAACTAGTAATCTCTTGAAGTTGATTGAAAATGATCCCTTTCTAGGAGAAAATCTTAATCCACCCATTAACCCGATTGAATTAGGTAAGGTTATGATGATAGGATCACACCCCTTTGAGCATTTAATTCATCCACCACTCTTTCCTCACGAGGCATACTATTACCAAGTTGGTGTGTATCACTACTATCACCCACACTTAATCCTAAGTGTAGGGATAACCTCCCCTTTATCCGTTAAATAAGGGTAGAGTCAGGCTCGTGACTCGAACAAAAACAAGCGCTTCTTGGGAGGCAACCCATGTTTTGTGTGATTTTTATTTTGTTTGTTTGTTATTTGCTTCCGTATGCATGCTTTATTTTTATTGTTGGTAGATCATGTTTCAAAACTAAAATAGTGGAAATACTTTACTTTGTTGTTTGGCCTAGTCTTAACTTCATCAAAAGGTATTTTTGCAAAAGATAAGTGTAAGGGGAAACCCCAAATATGTTTTTAAGAAACAAAACCGATCATGATTCTCCACAATATTAAGTGAACATGTATATTCGTATTTGTTAGAGTCAAATGCTTGTATCGAGTCATAATGATGTTTTGCAGGATTTTCCAGGAAGTAGGACCAAGTTTTTCCAGAAATTTTCAGGAAACTTAACATAAGAATTTCTGCAGGTCACTTCTGACGGCGTCATGAGCTTGCTCTTGACGGTGTCACGTGTAAAAACCTGGAAATTTTACCAGTTTTGTTTTTCTAACGGAGTCTTAAAGTTTTTGCTGAATTATTAAGTTTTATAATCTCCAGGAAATATGCAAACTTCATTCCACAAGCATTATATCTTATTTTGTTTTCTAGGATTTAGTAACTTATATAGATTGCCGCCGATTTTATGCGAGGTTGCTTTGTTTGTTTTATCAGGATTTACAGGTTATGTATGACAAGAAGATGATTTATATTCTGGAAGGGAAGCTTTGATTGTTCATTTTCTTGGAGGAAGATTTAACCTGGACACCTTATTATCCATACCGAGCGAATCAGGGGAGTATTTGATTTCATTCTTTTTACTTATTTCACTTTTACATTCTTTACTTGAACATTGGGGACAATGTTCATCTTAAGTGTAAGGGGAGGGTAAAATGATGATACCTTACATGTACACTTTCGCTTGAGTTTGTTTTGTTTAATGGTAGATGTGTAATAAAACTATGAGAAATACTTGTTAGTGCAATTTTAGCGCCAAATTTATAATTTTTTACAACATTTAGGAGTGAAACTTTAGCCATAGCAAGCGTCTCACGGATAGCAGATTGTATGACTAGCACATAACCGTATATTCAAAAAAAATTTCCACCCAAATATGTGAGGTTCGCCTTTAGATTTGATAGGAAAAGCATTTACTATTAGTGCTTATGAGTGTGCCGGTAGAATTTAGATTCTAGAACTTGCGTTAGTGATGCATCCCGAGACCGCTAGTGAGACTACATTCGTGTAGTAGGATTTACTACATGATAAGAGGCATTAGGATCACCCTTGTGTTAAACCCGTATCATAATTACTTGACCATTAAAGTCATATTACTTGGCTAGTTAAGTCAACTAATTTTTCCCACACCCTTAGCGTTGTACTCATTTTTAGTACACGAAACCCCTAGTACACCCCTCCGAGCCTATCTTTTCGTTTCTAACTTTAAGCATCTTACTTAAAGGAAGAATTTGTTACACCCCACTTAAATGTACACCTAAATCGCCTTAGCCTTCCGTGTATGCACTCATTTTTAGTGCATTATTGTTATTTGTTAAACCCTAAGTTAACTATCTAATTGATTACATGGTTGCTAAGTCGAGTCATATCCTTGTACATATTGTTTTGGGACGATTGGGACTCATGGGTAAAGTACTTATTTTATGGAGTAATGGGGAAGAACATCGTTTATTACCCCCATATGTACGTTAATCTTAAAAGTACTCCAAGTGTTTTGATTATCTTAATTCGAGTCATTAGATTAGTTTATTGTAAAGTATGTAAAAATTCAAGTGTAAGGAGAATTTTCAATCCCTATGATGTATTATTTTGGATGGTAGGGTAAGAGTGTATGTAAAAAAAAAAAAAAAAAAAAAAAAAAAAAAAAAAAAAAAAAAAAAAAATCGAAAAATCAAGAAAAAGAAAGAAAAAAAATAGAAAAAGAAAAGAGAAAAAACATACGGACTACCATCCCTTTTCATTCTATGTTTATTCTATGTTTTTGTTATTTTTCATTTATTAGCCTAAGTCGAGTCTAGTCTTGGCTTAGCAACGCCATATTGTACATGTAATTAACCAAGATTGTTAACTCGCCACCAGTAAAAACTTCCTTTATCCAACAAAACCGTGTATTTCATATCCCTACACCTAACGTTACAACCCTTTAAAAGACCTCTTTGATAGTTTATCCTCGGTGATTACACCATGTGGTGGAGGTTTGATCTTTTCCCAAGCCTATGGTAATCTATTTTGCTATGACAGGTAGTGAGAGATATCTTCCGTTTCCATATTGTAATTTATACTTTATTACACCCGAGAGATGTGAGTATCTAAACACTATTTGTGAGGTGCTAGTGTATGACCTCCGTGTTTGTCTATTGGTCTTTAGTGGAATGATTATTTGTTATGATTACTTTTATATTAGTGTTAAATGACCCCTAACTTGTATTTTGATTAGAATAAAAGCGCATTTGCTTGAGGACAAGCAAATCTCAAGTGTAAGGGTATATGATGAGGCGAAAAATGAACCGCTTTTAGGGGGTCATTTAAGCCCGAAATTGAATTTATTTGATCAAATATTGCCCTAAATCATTCCTTTTGTGATTTTAGGTACTTTGGGAGTTAAATCTGGAAAAGGAAGAAATTCGGACGTTTTTGGAGCATAAAAGTGAAGAAAACGCCAAAGTCTTAATTTTCCTTGCTGGGAACAGTAGGTGACGGCGTCAAGAGCAACATCCTGACGGCGTCAAGAGTAATTTGCATGACGGTCCAGTACAAACATGAAGGCGTCACAAGTAGAGCGTCAAGAGTAAAAGACGTGACGGCCTGGAAGACCATAACACATGACGGCGTCAGATGAAGATTAAGGCAGTCCGAGAAGTATTTTGGCGGCGAGATGACGGCGTCACCTCTTTGATCTTGACGCTGTCAGCCTCAGTTTTCTATATATAGTTTTCTAATTTTTATTCATAAAAAAAGAGAAGTTTTGGAGAAACCCTAAGGCCGAACCTATTACGAATTTTACAGGTTTTTCAAGGGTTTTCAGCCCTTGAACCCTTTCATGTGTAATTGAGATAAGTATTCTTTTAATTCAATCAATATGTCTATGTGTTGGTTGTCTATATCTTGTTCTTGTCTTAATTCCATCATGCTAGGCTAGATCTATCTTGTGTTTGCTTAGATCTAATGAAACCTAGATGTTAATTATGTGTTGATTACTTGTTTATGGTTGTATTTGATGAATGATATCGATGTTAGGCTTAAGAAAACTGGCAGATCTCCAATTGGTAACATGCTTGAACCTCTTAGGAAATATGAACTGACGTGCACTAGGTTTTATTGGTTGTATTTAATGCATGAGTAAATTCTAATGATCCCATGTTAGGAGCTTCTTAGCCGGCTCGACATAGGAGTGAAGTAGGCACTCATAGGATTGGGGAATTAAGTGCGCCACCCCATGAATGGTATTAAGGAATACAATCCATCATCCACGCAACTATAACAAGTAATTAACGTGTAAAAGATATCTAGGGAGTAGTGAAATCTAAGTAAACACAATTTCTCCACTTATTGCTCACAACCTTAGTTAATTTAGTTTATTTTCATTTCTAGTATTTTATTTTGATTGCATCTTTAGTATTGGGTTAGTTGACTAGCAACTAATTCCGCCCAAATCCTTCAAACCCGAGATATTTACTTGCTTTCTAAAAAATATAAAAATACAAAAATAATCATCCTTCATCTCTAGAACTAGTATTTAGGTTTTCTAATCCTAGCGACACTATTCCTAGCTGAACGATCAATCCCCCGGTACTTGTCACTATACTATACTACAACGATCAGGTACACTGCCTGGTGGGGGTTGTAAGCTTCTCAAGATTCCTTGAGAGGTAAAGCCTGGTACGATTCCCACGTATCAACTAGACTACATATTATCATCTTCATATAGTTACACATTTAACTAATTTGCTTTATTGCTTCCTTGGTTGTATATCTTAATTGATAAATTAGTAGATAGCATGATTATTAGAAATTTATTGTCTACTTTACTTGTTTCTATATCACTCTCTACATTCATGAATAGCATGCCCTATATTGCCTCAAAGAGTTGAACTTACTTGAATCCAAATTCAAAAACACAACCTTTTTGAAAATTTTCTGCTTAAAACCCATTTCTGCCATTCTGGGAATCATCAGATGGGCGGCCCCCTTAATTATATAAGGCGGCCCCCTTAATTTTAAGGGGACCGGCCATCTGATGGTCGGGGATACTGTTTTCTTTATCACTTTTTGACCCATTTCACCCTATACTTCCCAAAATTCACAAACATATTTTGTCCCATACTATCCCTCAAAATTTACCTTCCTAAACCACATTTCTCATACACTATAAATACCTTCTTCCCATCATTAATGCCATCACACCCAAACATGTCATCTCCCAACAACCAAAAACCAAAGATTTCAAGAACCGCAAGGATATCCGTCAAACCCGTTTGGAAGAGGAAACTTGATTCTTGTCATAACTCAAGTGATGTTGTTCCAAGTCAACCAACAACTAAAACTCAAACCCACACTAATGACTCATCTCACAACCTATCATCCACTCATGCCCTCATTAATGCTTCTTCTTATGATGACCATGCTCAATCCCAAAACAACAATCCCAATCTCTCAATCAATACTTCACATGTTGCTCATTCAACAAAAACACCACTCACTCATGAAGAACCTCTTCCACCCATCTCATGTTTTCATGACTACCCAAGCTCAACCATGTCTTCACCACCAAGAGTACCACCACCACATCCTACAACTTCACATGCCATTCCTATGTTGCATGTTCAAACCTTCACCCAAGACAACTATCATGTTTGTCACAACTCACCATTTCAGGTCATTTCCCGAACTTTGGAAAAACACTATTCATCAAACACTATTCATCAAAACACTATTCATCAGTTTACTATTCATCATTTTTAGTGTCAGTTTGACATTCCGAGAAGCATTCAGAAATTTTACTATTCACGGAACACTATTCATTGCGGCAAAAGATTTCATCATTCACTTGCATTACACATTTCATCGTAAATTTAGTTTACGGGTATTCAAATTCGCGTAACCGTATTGGTTCGGGTGCGAATTCATGCATTATCAGTAATGACATTTCATACGGACTGGAGATAGTCTGCATATCATCAGTAGGTCATTTACATGTTATACCACTCTTAGGATTTTCAAATTTATATATTCAGTACATTTAACGTTTTTACGTATAAGTAATTATAGTAAACGTTAACACTCGGTTTATACACGACGAATATATCTAAATATTCCCACAATGGTCCCGACATATTTTTATATCCATTTTAACATCATAAAAGTTATAACATTCAGTTACCCAGTATTTTGGAAATTTATTTTATTTATAACGTACGCGTATGAATATAACGACGGTTTTCGTGAAAACTAAACAATAATCACCCGATCACTCAGTAAATGTACCCAACATATTTTTAATATGTTTTTAACATTATTATGACTTTATTTCATCCCGGTAAACTTCGTGAACATTTATTTCTAATAAAACCGGTACCCGATTGTAACTAAAAACACAAACTAGCACAAAATTCTTGCAAGATTTCCTAAATAACTACCAAGTACCCCTACCCCCCCCCCCCCCCTTCACCCTTTGAAAACCGGTCCATGACCACCCTTTTAACCTTGGGCATTAACTTGCCCATTTTATACTAATAAACCTCTAAATAACCTAACTTTACCAAATCACAAAATCATAATACACTTTATTTAGAAAGATCAAAGTTCATCTCTTCTCCATCCTATCTTAAAACCCACGACCAAAACCAAACCATATGATCCATCCATGGTTTTTCAAAAGCTAAAGCACCAAAGTTGTTCCTTTTACATGCCTAATCAAGAATCAAGCAACAAAAACACAAGAACATCAAGTATAATCATCATCTAATCATCTCATTTTTTTTCAAGTAAGTTTTCATCTTTATTTTTTTCATGGATCATCCTATTTTTACATGTATTACATAAGTATCATGCTAAAAACCATGTACAAGTAGCTATACCACACTTTATTTTGTCTAAAAAGAAACATACAAACCCTAACTTTTTAGTTATGCATTCCCTTGCTTTAATAACTTGGTTAGGAGTCCATGGCACCCTAAGAAGGTGTATGGTAGGATTAGATTAGTCATGTGGTGATTACAAGAGGTTTGGTGATGGTAGAAATTAGTTTTAGACCTTGAAAACTTGATTTGGAACCTATTTTAGACATGCTGTCCCGTTTTGTAAAAATCTGGAAAATCAGTAAACACCAAGGAAACTTTGGCAAAATTTTTAGAAAATACTTTCAAAAACGAATCCGTAGGCGAAAGAACGGATTAAAAAGAGCTTATAACGAAGAAGTTATGATTTTTGCAAGATTGTTGACGAAAAGTATTTTTCTGAAAATAGTTGCTGTTGGACGTTTTTCATGGTACAAAAAGAGACTTTAGACGTAACCCGGAGGAGCCGAGCTTTCCAAAATATATTACTACATACTAAGACGTAACCGTGGATATAAAGAACAAGTAAAACGGACAAGAAACGACAAAGATATTCACGTTTGAATATCGGCTAAAACCATTTTATATTTGACAGCTTTTATATAAATTTGGGGCAAAAACTACGAAGTACATTTATAAGCTAGACATAATTTTAAGTACCGAGCTTTATAACTAATGTAGTATTAGTTATTACGAGTATGTTTTCATCATTTCAAGGATTACAACCCGAGTTTTTCAACGCTAACATGGAAACTTACGTTATATATATATAAGTATATATATTGCAAATAGCTTATTATATTTTCTAATAGCAATATTTTTCCAAATTCTTGGATTATATACTTTTGATAACAACAAGTGTTTTTCAAAGAGTAGAGTTGTATAGGAAACATGTGCATGGACATTCATAACATCATTTCATGATCTAAAGTAGATCGTTCATCATTCACATTAGGTTGCGGCTAGTGTGCGCGCCTTGTTTTTCAGCTCATTACATGTTCATGGTACCATCATATTGGGTTGCGGCAGCTAATTGTTCATTGGTGTTCATTTCATTTCATCACAGTTTCATCAGTTGAGGTGAGTTTTCATAGCCCCGTTTTCAATTCAAATTTTTGATTGTTTTCAAATCCCACGGGGGGAATACATTGCATCAATCATTTTAGTACGAGCCCAAGTATTCAAACATGTACATAGCTTAAGTTACCTTGCCATGTGATAAGTCCCCTGTAACATCATGAACCGTTAATTTACCGTTAAGCGAGAGTGAGTGGATAGATCTATCGAGGGTGACGCCTCCATCCGTGGTAGTGATTACCAACAGTAAGCGGATGCATGTCATGTCTTTTACATTTGAATGTTTCGGCAGAACATTCAGGAGGGGCATAGAGTTTCATCAGTCATAGCTTCGGTGTCATGAGCTTAAGGCTATTGTACAATTTTCATGAGATTTTTATCTTGCACTTTTACTTGTGGTGGCCGTACATCAGTACATTTTACAAACCTATGGAATTCACCAACATTCGTGTTGACGTTTTAGCAATGTATTTCAGGTTATTAAGGTAGCTCATGAGACATGCATTTGGACTTCATGGAGTCGCGGAGTCGACGCGTCTCATCATTATTTCATGCACTTATGTAAACATTTGATCTATTATGACTTGTTTTTATAAACTTGCAACACATTTTGGGGACCTCATTTTGTAAACTCTGAATTATTTCAATGATCAAATGCAGTATTTTCCAAACGACACTTTAGGTCGTTCAATGTAACTGTAACTGTGGTGCTATGACAGACACCCCCAGGTATTCCATTCCGCTGCAAGTCAGGTAAATTGGGGGTGTGACAGATTGGTACCAGAGCTAAGGTTATAGCGAACTAGGATGTATCTTGGACCCTAGACTATAACCGCATCATCATAGCATCTCATCATTTCATCATAAGTGCATAATCATGATACATGTTGTTTTATACATCCCCTGTGCGAGTTATTTATACTCATATCCGTATATGTATATCATTTTATTGACCTGGTTCACAAGTGACATGTCTTCAGATACTCACCCTGACATCCTTTTATCGGATTCCGACATTGAAGATGCCTTGTCATCTTCCACTACCATTATACCATCAGTTGCACTTACACCACCATTAGTACTATTGATTTGCCATAGGAACAGAGTCTTCCTATCATTCAGCCCGTACATAGAATGCCTTTTGGTAGTGTATTCAGAATTAATCTTAATGGACTTATTAGGATGCTTATTACAAGGAAGAGAGTGTGTTTTCTTTCCATCACTAGTAGGGCACTTACTACTCAGGTACTATCACCACCATCAGTTACTTATTACACTATTGGCCTTCCCACAGTGTGTACTTTAGTTTTACCTTTTGGATGTCGCGAGGTAGCGCGAAAGAGGGTAGTATTCCATACACTAGTACCATCATTGTCATTTCCCTTTTCCATTCCCACTTGCCATGAACTAGATGACATCTAGTAGATAATACCAATAACACGGACTCAACAGAAACATCCGCAGATTCTTCAGGAATGGTTCAGAACCTACATTATCTAAGATTTGATAGATGCACAACTTCAAATACCACTTCAGGACTATCTCAACCTTATGATGCCACAAACCTGATTTCACACAGAGGGACACCAGGAAGTCCCTGGACCAGACTTATATCCTCCCTCCTTTAGCGGAACTAGAAACACAAAGGAATTTCTCAAATGGTTCGAAGACATAGAAACAATATTTCAATGTGGCGACTGTCGTAAGGAATACAAGGTTAAGTTCGCCACATGCACCTTTCAAAATCATGCCCAGGAATGGTGGACCAAATATATTAAGATGGTGGGAGTTGATGCTGCCTACTCACACTCTTGGGAGAAACTAAAAAAGGATGATGGGTATAACATTTTGTGTAGGAAGTGAATTACGAACAAGGGAACAGGAAACACTAAACTTTATCATGGTAGGAAATGATGTTGACGAGTACACTACTCATTTTCATGAAATAACACGACTAGGTCCTGCAATGGATGAACCGGAAAGCAAGAAACTTGAAAAGTACATTATCAAAATGGCGATCGAGGCAAAGGAACTCATAGTTCACGCCGAGACATCAGGAAACAACAGTGACAACAAGAGGAAGTGGAACAACAATCTAGGTTGCAATGCTGCTCAACAATCACCCAAATAACAAGAAGTGAATAGAGCCTTTGCTGCAGAACCGCACACAAAGAGAAGGTATATTGGAAAGTTACCTTACTACAACCTGTGTAATCAATATCACCAAGGTCATTGCAGTAAAACGTGTGGAGTGTGCAAGAAGCAGGGTTATAGGACTGAAAATTGGAGGAAACTCACAAATCAGGAAATTCCAGGGAATTGCTTCAAATGTGGAAACTTTGGGCATTTCAAGAATGACTGCCCGGAACTGAGGAACAAGGAAAAATCGGGAACTTGGAATCAGGACTGAATCGCTCAAGGAATAGCGTGAGTTGTTGAAAGAGAACCGTCAGGATATTAGAAACATCAAGGATAACAACAATGCTTCAGCAGGAGGAGCTTTGTTTCGATATATAAACCGTAGTTCGAGCCTTTAGGGTTGTATCTTTCCTTTTGTACTTACCGTTGGTACGATGACATGACCTAGTGGTATTAAGCACTTTCCTATCCAATGTAGTATTTATCCTTTGTTACCTAGGTGATAAACATAACCATCGTTTCGCAACATTTTAGCATTGTCTCATCAGGTATTAGGTTGATTTCGTATTTGACGAATTAGTAGACTATTACCATTTGACAAGATTCACCCACGTATCCAATACACCATTCAAGCTATTTTACTATCATATGGGGAAATTGTTTTACAGAAAAATTTCTGAAGTAAGCTATTTTATTTCCATCCTATAAATTGATTTTTCTGTCATTACACCAAGTATTTACTATTGTTACGCGAAGCAATTTTCATGTTACTTGAAAGAAAACATCAGGATACCATTTTAATAACCATGCGTTGAACACCATCTAAAACTTTTGAGGAAAGTTATGATATTTTGACAAAATCCAACATCGCATCATTAGTCCTCAATTATACATAGCCTGATCACCTATGTAAAATTCAGGAAGGATTATGCCATGAAGGAGATAATTACCTTTTCAAAGGATTGTTAATAACAATCTTCATTCGAAAGCTTTGTAAACAAAGGAACTCTTTCATAAACATCCCTTTTGCCGAACTATCCCTGGATACTTACCCCACCAGTCACTCATTCAGACATTAAGTGGATTTTCCCATTGACTTTCCTAGAAGAGACTTTCCATATCAATTACATGCAGGATTCCTTTATACAATAAAAGCAATGAAAGGATTACAGAACTACTAACCAGAACTAGAAGTATATAGAGAGAGAATTCATAACTCAACAACAATCCTAAGATACTGCGAGACCATCCGAATCACCATCTCTGACCTAGTTGTCCAATGTTATTATTCAAGGGTTCTAGCTAGACTGAGCTACAGGATTGAACTCAATATAAATGTCCGCAGGACAACACAATAGAAATAAACCAAGCTTCTAATTGAGACTGTAGAACATTTCATTTAAACATGGCCTCATCCATACATGAACTTTCCTGCAGTAAGTTTTCACAAAGTACAATTGTTTGAATCAAGAATATCGATGTAGATTCCTCTAAGGCATTATGTCTAGAAATTTCAGATAACCTCACCTTCATACTAAGCAAGGGATCAAGCCAGAACATATCTCTTCATCTACATGGGAAAACAGAATAGACATTCATCGACACAACATCAAGTGATACCTTCGTCTTGCCAATTACAACGATAAACTATTTCAGGACTTAAGTTAGTCTAAATACCTATGCTTGTAGTTATGCCAGATAACCACCAATAGACATTATCCAACCTCAGGAACTAAGTGTTAGACATCTATGCATTTAAGCGAACATTTCCTATTCTACCATTTTATCCTTTTCAGTGTTTTCACTTTTAAATAAAGTTGATGCGTTTACATAAATCACATACCTTGTGGAAAAATGATTTCTGAAATTCCTATTTTGAACAAGTACAATCCTTTTTGGTCAATCTTTAGCAACACTATTGTACAATGAGAAATATACATAAACATCAAACTTTGGTAAGCAGTCTTAATCACAACATGTTTGAAAACATTTTTCTACTTCATAACTACTGAAATTTTGAATCATCAGGAAAAATATTACTTAGTAAATCATTTGCTCCATTTTCTAAGATCGTTTATTCAGAAAAAGATTTCAACCAAAACTCATAATCACGAGACAAATTTCCAGAACCAACTTCTCTACAACATCGCTTATGCATTTAGGAATTGTGACTGGACAATAGAGAATATTTGGAATATGTGATGAAGGAATTAGGAGGAACATCACAAATTGATCACGAACTTCAGTAGTGGAGACCAAACCCAATAGACAAAGAAGGACATATGTCTTATCATCCGTTGGAACAAAACACAAGGAACCAAATTGTTACCTATATTCTATCGCTTTCATATAACTCCAAGTTCGAAGGACCGAACGTTATGGAATTAGTCACAAAGGTTTATTGTACCCATTTCAGTTATTTTCCTGTTAAGGAAACCGTTTCAACTTGGACCTCAGGTAATCATTTCAGAATTCCCTTCAGAAACCCATTTAGTTGTGAACATCACCTATCATCCTCAGAACGATGGTCAAAGCGAGAGAACAATTTAAACATAGGAAAGTATACTCAGAGCATGAGTGATTAACCCTAGAAATGGTTGGACTAATCACTCAACATAAATCAAATTCATCTATAACAATAGTTATCACACCAACAACAGGAAACTGGCAGAAGTTAGATTGGTACATAACACACATCATTTGGATTGGATATCCTGAATAACAAACCATCCAGATTCAAGTGGGAGAACAAACTAAGTTAAAAGCATTGCCTTGGATTGGCATGATACAAATTGGATAACAAGAAAGGTTGAACCTTTAGCATATTGGACTATTTAAGATTCATTTTAGAATCGACCAACTAGCATACAAACTTGAATTCTGGCAGAATTCAGCAGTATATATTACCAGTACCACATTTAAAACATTAAGAAGCGCAGACCATCGATTGATGGGCCAAACTCAGAAAAAGCTCAACTCACTAGTTCAGTTGGCATTCATGAGATAACCAGAAATTTTCTACAAGTCAAGAATCAGTTACAAGTTCAATAAGTCGTAAACCATTAAAACTTCAAGTTCTGCAGAGTTATGCAAAAAGTTCTGCCTAGGAAAGGCATGTTATCATTCAGGAAACTTGGAAAGTTACACCATTATACACTGGACCCTTTATATTTCAGACAGGGTAGGCCTAGTGGCCGTCAGATTTGAACATTGCCAGAGAACAACAGGATTACACGAACATATTTCACATTTTCAGATCCCCAGAAATGACTTTCAGATGAGTCACTCATGATTCCATTGGAAGGGATCCAACCCAAATGAAAATCTCCGACCTTGTAAGAGAACCAACAGAAATCATGGACCGTGTGGTCAAACAGTTGAATCAGAGTTGAATTCCTATCGTTAGAGTTCGCTGGAATTCTCGAATATCATCACCTTTTCACCAATACGTTTTCAGAGACCAACATAAACTGAACTTCGGGACGAAGTTCCTTTTAGAGGGGAAGACTGTCACAACTCACCATTTCAGGTCATTTCAGGTCATTTCCCGAACTTTGGAAAACACTATTCATCAAACACTATTCATCAAAACACTATTCATCAGTTTACTATTCATCATTTTTAGTGTCAGTTTGACATTCCGAGAAGCATTCAGAAATTTTACTATTCACGGAACACTATTCATTGCGGCAAAAGATTTCATCATTCACTTGCATTACACATTTCATCGTAAATTTAGTTTACGGGTATTCAAATTCGCGTAACCGTATTGGTTCGGGTGCGAATTCATGCATTATCAGTAATGACATTTCATACGGACTGGAGATAGTCTGCATATCATCAGTAGGTCATTTACATGTTATACCACTCTTAGGATTTTCAAATTTATATATTCAGTACATTTAACGTTTTTACGTATAAGTAATTATAGTAAACGTTAACACTCGGTTTATACACGACGAATATATCTAAATATTCCCACAATGGTCCCGACATATTTTTATATCCATTTTAACATCATAAAAGTTATAACATTCAGTTACCCAGTATTTTGGAAATTTATTTTATTTATAACGTACGCGTATGAATATAACGACGGTTTTCGTGAAAACTAAACAATAATCACCCGATCACTCAGTAAATGTACCCAACATATTTTTAATATGTTTTTAACATTATTATGACTTTATTTCATCCCGGTAAACTTCGTGAACATTTATTTCTAATAAAACCGGTACCCGATTGTAACTAAAAACACAAACTAGCACAAAATTCTTGCAAGATTTCCTAAATAACTACCAAGTACCCCTACCCCCCCCCCCCCCCCCCCCCCCCTTCACCCTTTGAAAACCGGTCCATGACCACCCTTTTAACCTTGGGCATTAACTTGCCCATTTTATACTAATAAACCTCTAAATAACCTAACTTTACCAAATCACAAAATCATAATACACTTTATTTAGAAAGATCAAAGTTCATCTCTTCTCCATCCTATCTTAAAACCCACGACCAAAACCAAACCATATGATCCATCCATGGTTTTTCAAAAGCTAAAGCACCAAAGTTGTTCCTTTTACATGCCTAATCAAGAATCAAGCAACAAAAACACAAGAACATCAAGTATAATCATCATCTAATCATCTCATTTTTTTTCAAGTAAGTTTTCATCTTTATTTTTTTCATGGATCATCCTATTTTTACATGTATTACATAAGTATCATGCTAAAAACCATGTACAAGTAGCTATACCACACTTTATTTTGTCTAAAAAGAAACATACAAACCCTAACTTTTTAGTTATGCATTCCCTTGCTTTAATAACTTGGTTAGGAGTCCATGGCACCCTAAGAAGGTGTATGGTAGGATTAGATTAGTCATGTGGTGATTACAAGAGGTTTGGTGATGGTAGAAATTAGTTTTAGACCTTGAAAACTTGATTTGGAACCTATTTTAGACATGCTGTCCCGTTTTGTAAAAATCTGGAAAATCAGTAAACACCAAGGAAACTTTGGCAAAATTTTTAGAAAATACTTTCAAAAACGAATCCGTAGGCGAAAGAACGGATTAAAAAGAGCTTATAACGAAGAAGTTATGATTTTTGCAAGATTGTTGACGAAAAGTATTTTTCTGAAAATAGTTGCTGTTGGACGTTTTTCATGGTACAAAAAGAGACTTTAGACGTAACCCGGAGGAGCCGAGCTTTCCAAAATATATTACTACATACTAAGACGTAACCGTGGATATAAAGAACAAGTAAAACGGACAAGAAACGACAAAGATATTCACGTTTGAATATCGCCTAAAACCATTTTATATTTGACAGCTTTTAAATAAATTTGGCGCAAAAACTACGAAGTACATTTATAAGCTAGACATAATTTTAAGTACCGAGCTTTATAACTAATGTAGTATTAGTTATTACGAGTATGTTTTCATCATTTCAAGGATTACAACCCGAGTTTTTCAACGCTAACATGGAAACTTACGTTATATATATATAAGTATATATATTGCAAATAGCTTATTATATTTTCTAATAGCAATATTTTTCCAAATTCTTGGATTATATACTTTTGATAACAACAAGTGTTTTTCAAAGAGTAGAGTGGTATAGGAAACATGTGCATGGACATTCATAACATCATTTCATGATCTAAAGTAGATCGTTCATCATTCACATTAGGTTGCGGCTAGTGTGCGCGCCTTGTTTTTCAGCTCATTACATGTTCATGGTACCATCATATTGGGTTGCGGCAGCTAATTGTTCATTGGTGTTCATTTCATTTCATCACAGTTTCATCAGTTGAGGTGAGTTTTCATAGCCCCGTTTTCAATTCAACATTTTTGATTGTTTTCAAATCCCACGGGGGGAATACGTTGCATCAATCATTTTAGTACGAGCCCAAGTATTCAAACATGTACATAGCTTAAGTTACCTTGCCATGTGATAAGTCCCCTGTAACATCATGAACCGTTAATTTACCGTTAAGCGAGAGTGAGTGGATAGATCTATCGAGGGTGACGCCTCCATCCGTGGTAGTGATTACCAACAGTAAGCGGATGCATGTCATGTCTTTTACATTTGAATGTTTCGGCAGAACATTCAGGAGGGGCATAGAGTTTCATCAGTCATAGCTTCGGTGTCATGAGCTTAAGGCTATTGTACAATTTTCATGAGATTTTTATCTTGCACTTTTACTTGTGGTGGCCGTACATCAGTACATTTTACAAACCTATGGAATTCACCAACATTCGTGTTGACGTTTTAGCAATGTATTTCAGGTTATTAAGGTAGCTCATGAGACATGCATTTGGACTTCATGGAGTCGCGGAGTCGACGCGTCTCATCATTATTTCATGCACTTATGTAAACATTTGATCTATTATGACTTGTTTTTATAAACTTGCAACACATTTTGGGGACCTCATTTTGTAAACTCTGAATTATTTCAATGATCAAATGCAGTATTTTCCAAACGACACTTTAGGTCGTTCAATGTAACTGTAACTGTGGTGCTATGACAGACACCCCCAGGTATTCCATTCCGCTGCAAGTCAGGTAAATTGGGGGTGTGACAATGTTCCACCATCATCACCTTCCTCCGAACACTTGAAGTTCGTTGAGGAGCTAAAAGAGGCTCATGAGCTTAGTGCTCTTTTAGCATTACATCTTGCTCAACAGAATTTGGATCCACCCCAGTCAAGCTCACCATCATCACCACACAACATCAACCAAATTGAGAAGCATGTTAACAATTGTCCTTGTTGCATCTTCCTTCAACAACAAACCATTGCATTGAATGAGCACTTCACTTGGATTGAGTATCTTCTTACTAGATCTCAACAAACACCATCACTTGAACAACATCAAAACCCTCAATCAACAAACCCAACTTCAAATCCACCACCTACAAGCTCCACATCTCCAAACTCACTAACATCCATGCAACCAAAGGTTTATCTCCACTAAACCACCAAGCATTTTATATGCTTATGTTTCTCATTTTCAAAATAAAACTTCTCAACCATTTTGGGATTCAAGAAAGTTTGGTGACACTCCTTGTTGGCACATTAGGATGCTCTACTTAGTTTAGTATTCTATCTTTATGGCCTTTGTAACAATGATTATGGGTTGACCTAATCATTTTCTATTAATGAATGATTTAATATGTTTTTCTAATTATCTTTTGCCATGCTTATTATTAGTTGGTATTATGCTATATGTGTTTGCTTGTGCCATGCTTGTGCTTCTAATATTTTTCTTGCAAGAACTCCAATACTCGAACCCTTGGTGCCCTCAAACGAGGGGGAGCATACATCAAGGGGGAGCTTTCTTCTTATTGGCTTAGACCTTTTTGATTTTACAAAAAGGGGGAGAAGTGGATATAAACTCACTAAATACTTGTCTAAAAATTAATTTTTGGATTTAATGAGTTTAGGTTTTGTAATCATCAAAAAAGGGGAGATTGTTGATATAAATAAATGACTAAAAACGTTATTCATATCTTTCGATATCTCTATGTTTTGATAATCACAAAACGAAAACTCATCAAACCAAAGATCATGACATAAACAAGTATTTAGTAGTAAATACTCATCTTTATCATCTAATCACTTAAGGTATGAATAAACAAAATGTCTAATGCATTATAAGATCAACGGAACACTTTTGTTAATCACTAGATATTTATAAAATGTCACAAAACATTTTATATCTTTTATAAAACATTTTTGGCATTAAAAGAATATGTTTAATTCATTACAAATTTATGAGTTCAAATTTTCAACCAAAAATGGCAAATCTAATCGAGAAAAATTTCCCTCACAAAAGGACAAGAAAATCCAACGTTCAGGAGGGCGGCCCCCTTAATTATACTAGGCGGCCCCCTTAATCATTAAGGGGACCGCCCCCTAATTAAGGGGACCGGCACGCTCCGGAACAGTATTTTCTGGCCCTTTAAATACTGGATCATTCCACATATTTTTCTCACCTTTTTGCACTAGAAACTTTCTGATTCAAATCTCCATTTCAATCTTAAAAATCCTTTGATCATATAATTCATAAGCCTTTGTTTCCAAGTGATCCAAAGCCTCATTCATTCAAGTGCAAAGAGAAGAATACTTCTATTCATCAAGACTAGGAGTATTACAACTTAGTATCTTCTTGCTATCTAAGTTGCTTGTATATTTCATCTTGTATATCATTCATTCTTTGGTGAATATAGTGTATCCATTGGTTAGTTAGATTTAGATATAGGATCTAGATCTATTGAAGGTGTGAAGTAGCACTAGAAGTGAAGAAGTAGTGGTGAATAGGATTAGTAATAGAAGAGATAAGTAGTGGTAAATAGGATTGGTGATAGAAGAAATAAGTAGTGGTAGTATATTGAAGTGGAGATAGTTGTGAAGACAAAGAAGTTGAAGCTTTGAAGTTGAGAAGACCTTGAAGCCTAGAAGTTGTAAAGTTGTATATATTTTGGAGTAGTGGTTAGGACTTAGTAGTGAAGGTGAAAAGAAACAAGTGGCGTGAAGAAAAAGGGTTAGCGAAGTAGAAAGTTGTGAAGAAGCTAGGAGTGAAGTAGAAAGGTGTGAGGAAGAATTGGTGTGACGTAGATTGGTGTGAAGAAGTCGTGTAAAAGTTGTGATTGTGTTGTGACAAAGTTGTGGTGTGTAATTTGGTGTGTAAGGTTTTCTCCGCCATAAGGGAGGCTTTTGATCTAGTGAAGAAAAACTCTCGAGTAGGTGACTCGGGGAGTGGAGTAGGGCAAGGAAGGTGTCCTTGTAGCCGAACCACTATAAATCCTTTGTCTCTCGGTTTGATCTTTCCATCTTTCACTTTTTGATCACTTACTTACTAGCATTCCATACATAATTATTATTGCTTGTGTTGTGCACATATTGATTTCACATAAAGATCAAACTAAAATTCATTCATAACATTAATCTTATAAAAACCAATCAAGCACATAAACTTACATTAAAACACTTGTACATATATATATGCTTATACATATGATATATGAAATTATAAATTCTTTCCCAACATTATACATAAGTAGTGTTTATACAAAATCGTAAATAAACTAGTATCTACACTTTTGCATTAAAGAGTTTTGGAATTGTACATTATACATAAGCAGTGTTTATATAAAATCGTAAATAAACTAGTATCTATATTTTCGTATTAAAGTGTTTTGAAGTTTTCGTCTAATCTTTAGAAGCTACATTTTACAAAACAAATAAAACGAAAAAGACGTAAAACTATTCAACCCCCCCCCCTTCTAGTTTTCCACAATTACACTGGCCGGATCCCTTTGGGAAGGGATCCACTGGATCTGGGTGAACAGTGCTCAGTTTTGCCTATAAAGAGTAAGCCATTTCTCTCTTGTTTCTCAACCACTTAGATATATCTTCTCTCTACATTCTAAGGTCTCTAACCTCAGATCCAAGGATCTTTCTATGTAGTCTCTCTTTGGTATTCTCTAGGTTCCTTCTATAAGGTGAGATTACAACCTCTCAAAGACATGCAAGCTCGTGATATGAGTTGCTTTGATTCTTTTCTTCCAAAATCACAAAAGTGAATCTCGTTCTGTCTTTCTTCTCAAAAGGGTGTTGTACATGTGTTGAGTCATTAGGTGTAAAAGGAAGTTAGATCTTTTAGTCATGTTGTACTAGATGTGTTGGTTTGGTTAGCCGTGCTAAGGACCCGGTATCCAGCCTTGTACCGGATCAAGTGTAGGCGATGAAGGTTTGGCTTTACCTCATGGAAAAGCCCGGTATCTAGCTTTGTACCAGATAAAGTGTAAGCGACGTTGTGAAGGCTTCTCCGACAAGTGAAAGGAGTTTGTGTTGTGCAGTGATTACAAACTCTCGAGTAGGTGACTCGGGGAGTGGAGTAGGGCAAGGAAGGTGATCTTTTGTAAAAATTGACATCTAACAAATCTTCCTTTTTTTTTTTTTTTTTTTTTTTTTTTTTGATATTGTTAGTATTTTTATCCTATTCTAACATACCTCCTTGTAGAAATCTTCATGTTGGGAAGCTCTTTAAAAACTTGTGAAATATTGCTTACCTAGAATTGCTCTCTTCTCAAAGATAACATAGCAAAGGTATGCTTTCCTTTATTAAAATATTTTGACTTATATGGTACACAATTACTAGCTATACTTGTACTTACATGATTTATTTTCTTACACTTATTTTCTTTTAAATCCAAATAACAATTTTCAAAAGGTATCTCTTCACTAATCTCTCAAACCATAAGGAATTGTATTCCATTATCCTTGTTATTCTCGAAACTCATTCACAACCAACATTAAATAAAAAGGTTAACACAAGGAAAACTTTTTAACCATTCCAATCACACTCGTGATAATTCTCTAATGTTCTCCAAATCATCCTCAATTCACTCATCGACCCAAGAATAAAATATTCTTTCATCACAAATTTCATCCGCAACATTTATTCTTTCCCATATATCTCTATCTTCTAATCATTAATATTGAACATAACTACTTGTTCGTCATGATCTATTTCCTAGCTATCTCCCGTATAAGTTTTCTCTAAATCCTACCTCTTATAGTTAAACTCTTCCTCATCCTAATTGCTTAGGAACACTTGTTATGATTAACGTTAAACCAAGTTAATCAAAAAAACTAAAACACCAAACATTATTTGTGTCAAAATTATACTGTCATCCTGGATCCCTCCATTTTAACGTGTCGGGTCCCTTCTCAAAAGGATCCGGTGGAACGGCACATCAAATGACAGCCCATGTAATTGAAACAAAAATAAACAAACCTCTTTCCCTCTCATTACATCATAGAACGATCAAAAACAAAACCCTCCCAAATTAGGGTTCCATATTTCTCAAAATCAATCTTCTAATCATCATTGTAAGTAATTACTATAACGACCAAAACATTGTTCTATCTCTCACTAACTTTGTTGAAATCCTTCAAATTCCATGCAATGGAATTTGCATGTATTCCAATGATTGGTCCATCGCCAATTAACATCTTGCTCTAGATTATCACCATACATATCTCACTCCTCTTGAAGAACCCTCCTTAGTACGAGATACCATCTTTATAAAAGAACTGATCAATCTCGAATGACTCACAACAAGGAAGTTATTCATCATGATACTTTTCAAATGGAACTCTTTGAAATGATTCCAACTTACAAAAAGTAGGAAGAAATTCTTAGGGAAAATGTCATTTGTTTGGTTGAGAATAAAGACCACCCCAATGCTTATCTTGTTCAAATGATCTTTTGCCTCATATGCCAGAAACCTTTCAACCTGGCATACTACATCGCCAAAAGAATGGTTATTGTCTTCAAAACTGAAAAAATGGTTCTTCCATATGATATGCTCCTCACACGTCTCATTAGGTATGTTAGTACAATCCAACCCTCTCCAATCACCAATGATCATGCTCTTGCTGATCATGTCATGGTACCCCTCGCTGAAGGTCGTGCCAAAAGATTCTTGGTAAATGGCAAAAGGCCTTGTCCTCTCTCAGATTCCTCAGACGAAGTTGAAGCTGATGAAGAAAATCCTATTTCAAACTCTCGCCTTGATCGAATCTCTTATATTGAACAACTTCCCAAACTTCCTAAAGAAACCGAAGAATTCAAACAAACAAAGGGAATGATCAAGTGCCTTGCTCACTTTATCACAAACATGGGGAAGAAGAAAAAGTGAAGCGATTGAAAATTGTAGTTTAAATCATCTTTTGAATATCTTCTAACACTATTGTAGTTATCTCTTTGAACTAGTGTACTTACTATTCTAAGTGTTTCTATTAAACTATTGTTTAACAAATTTATCTATTTTGTGTCTTATTTGGTTACGTGTATATGTGTCCTACTTGCTCTATCATATATAAGTATTGCATGATCTCCTAGATTTAACTTTAGACTAATGAAGATACTTCTGCAAGCCCACTGTGAAAGAATTAGTCTTAGAAGCCAGATCCCTTAGTTATAACTCTCGGGTCCCTTTTAGAAAGGATCCAGAGGATCTGGGCATACATAGCATAATTTTATACCACTTCTCATCAAACTCAACCATTCTAACCTTAGTACACTAGTTATCCATGTCCTATTAGTCACATTTGAGCTGACTTTAAGGTTAGTAGCTCTTTTTGATCTCTTAAGATTGACTTAAGTTTCTTCCAAGATGTTTATAATTTATTATTTTCAAAATAACCACCATTTCTCAGTACCACTTCTTGCATCACCTCTTTCTGATCATTACACACCTATCTATAATTTAAATAAACTTTTAACAAATTTATTTCCACCTTTTCTAGCTCAAAATGCTCTAAAATCAATCTTTCAATGCTTATGATTTTTAAAGAATTTTTAAATTTACCTTTCAACCTTTCACTGAAACCTACATACAATTAACACTTAGTGATATGATTTTCTTAACTCATATTCACCTATTAGCCTACCTTAGATCTCTCTTTCCATACTAAAGACCATTTATGACAAACCCTCATCATTAGTCTTAAGTCACTCTAGATTTTCACATTTAAGACACTTTCCCATACTCATTACACCAAAAAACATAGGGTTGCTATAGCTTAATCATAATCATGTTTCCGTCACACCTAATCTGCTAGCCGGATCCCTCAGCTAAAACTAGTCGGATCCCTTTTTAAAATGATCTGGTGGATCCAGGCAAACAGACATATGTTTGATCATCTAATGTCTTCCAAAACTCAATTTTATCCACTCAAACACTCCACATTGCCTTTAAAAACACTCCAATTCAAAGGATTTTAGTGGTTTAGGCTTTAATTACCATACTTGATTCTTCAGTATTTAAACCACTTGTGTTTGTGCTTCAAAACCACACCTAAACAAACCATCTTCTACTGTAAACTCACCTTCTAAACGTACCTTAAAACATGACAAAGGCACCAAGTGCAAGATCATCCACTATGAGTCCACCAAGAAAAACCGCACGAATTATGTATGAAATATCCTCAACCGAAGCCTCACCCATCAAAGCACCTTCTACTAGAACACCTATTTCAAAGTACATCCAAACCCCTCCTTCAAATGAGCCAACTCGACCACAACTTGCTTCCATCAAAACAACATCACCACAACCAACTCCTTTTGAAGCAACAACTCCCATTGAGCCTACATTACCAAGCATACCTATCTCAACTCAACCCATACTTTCCTCACCTCTTCAACCTCAAATCCTTTCCTTTACCACACCTCTTACCTCTCCTCATCCATTCTTGAACTCATTAGAGTACCTACCTCCTAGAACCTTTAATTCACCACCATTGCCTACATTCTCATCCATTGAGAGAATGAAAACACTACCATCATCCCACTACCTAAATGTTAACATAAACAAACCACCACCTATAGCCAACTCACCTTCCTCTCCTCCACCTTCTAATGGCCCATTTTGGGTTATGAGAAGATGTTAACAAATTCAATCTCCTCAACTAGAGCCATTCACCTCAAACATACTTCCACAACCTTCTTTTTTAGAGCCAACATCACAACAACCAAGTCACATTGATACTTGTCATCATTGTCAACATATCCAAACCTTAGTTCATGAACTATGTGATGAAGTAAGTTTCATGTTCTACCATCTCATTCAATGTCTTTATGACGTCACTAAACCTAACATTCCTGAAAAACCTTGAAGTGCAAGCACAAGTAGTCTACCTCCTCTAGTCTTAGGCTTAATTTTAGGCCGGATCCCTTTGGGAGGGATCCACTGGATCCGGGGGAACAGTGCTCATTTTTCCTATAAAGAGTAAGCCATTTCTCTCTTGTTTCTCACCCCACTTAGATATATCTTCTATCTACATTCTAAGTTCTCTAACCTCAGATCCAAGGATCTTTCTATGTAGTCTGTCTTTGTGATTCTCTAGGTTCCTTCCATAAGGCGAGATCACAACCTCTCGAAGATATACGAGCTCGTGATATGAGTTTCTTGGATTCTTCTCTTCCAAAGTCACAAAAGTGAATCTTGTTCTTTCATTCTTCTCAAAAGGGTGTTGCAGATGTGTTGAGTCATTAGGTGTAAAAGGACGTTGGATCTTTTAGTCATGTTGTACTAGATGTGTTGGTTTAGTTCTTCGTGTTAAGGACCATGTATCTAGCCTTGTACCGGATAAAGTGTAGGCAACGAAAGTTTGGCTTTACATCGTGGAAAAAGCCCAGTATCTAGCTTTGTACCGGATAAAGTGTAAGCGACGTTGTAAAGGCTTCTCCGACAAGTGAAAGGAGTTTTTGTTGTGCAGTGATTACAAACTCTCGAGTAGGTGACTCGAGGAGTGGAGTAGGGCAAGGAAGGTGACCTTTTAGCCGAACCACTATAAATACTTGTGTCGTGGTTGTGTCTCTCTAACTCTATCTCGTATTTTAATTTATATGCTTTTATTTCTAGCAATATCCAACACGTCAAAACTAGATTGACATAAGTCGATCTACAAGTTTTAAGAAGAGATTTTAATCGGTAAAACTATTCAACCCCCCTTCTAGTTTTCTACAAAGTCGAAGTGAAGGCAAATGAAAAAAACTAAAAAAATTTCTATGTTCTCAAGATTTTTAGTTGAGGAAGGAAAAGCAAATAAAGGTAAACAGTAGGTCTTTCGGTCTCATTTTTTCCTACCCAAAAGTGAAATTAACAAACTGCCCTACTAATGTGGATGTACAGGAACATGTTATGAGGTTAAAATAGTAAAAGTAATAGATTCTTTCTTTCATTCCCTTTCAGTTTTGTCCAACTTGAGACCAAGTACAAAGAAGCTAACATGTTTTCCTCTTCTTTCATTTTCTTTAATTCTCATTTCAGTACTTTCCTTTTCTCTATGTTAAAAAGTTAAGAAGAAAAAAAGTGCTAAAAAGACATTAGAATGGATCTAAAATAAAGATGGTATAGCTTCGGCTAAATTCAAAACAAAAAAATTTAAAATAAAATAAAGATGGTACAAGTGGCCAAGTTGATGAAACGCCGCCTATTTGAGTCATCCAACATTATGTGAGGCGTTCCATTATACGTTTGAAGATATACGACAAAAACAGTTAAAAAGTGCACCCACGTGTACCCTCATTTGTACCTCAGATCATAAAAGGATTTGGTATACAACTACTTTAGTCAAAATTCAACTAGTTAAGTTGTAACGTATTTCACGTTAAGTCCCAAACATAAGCAGAAATAAAAATTTGTAAACACACAAAAAAACTATAAAAAAATTATAGTAAAACATAAGTCATCTTTCAATTTTTTTCTTCCGAATTTATTCTATTAATATAACTTTGGAGACTAAAGATGTAATATATACAAGATTGTAATGATCAAGCATGGTCATATCAAACAACCATAGCCGTTTATCTTAGTTTCTTATCTCGATAATTGTCAGATTTCTGACTATTTTGGGCGCATTTTCTGATGGTTTATACTTTTTAAACCCACTTAACCCATTTCATTATACCTATTCTTCTTTTAACAAATTTACTAAAAGCAAAAATTCATACAAATACCAAAAATGGCTCAAAAAATAGTACGTGCATGCAATATACTAAACGAACTAGCCACTGCTTCAAACTCATCTCGTTTGAAGGAACAAATCATCGTTTGCATACAAAGGGATATTGACCATCAATGGATATGTCGTGGGGAAATGTTGAACCTTTGCCAAGAGTTGTTGAACGATGCTGGGAAAAGGCAAGAGCTTACTGCTGAACTTGATTTGTGTCTTGAATCCGAGCTTGCTGAAAACAACATGGCGTTTCAGAGGTTGACGGTGAACCAGGAGCTTCAGCAATGCAAGTCGATCATAAAACTGGTCGACCTAACTAGGGCATCCATCAACCAAAAGCTTGTTTTCTTGCAGATGCTCAGGCAAATGTAGGATGGTAGGGCTTAGGTTCGGCCTGGGATTTTGGTAGTCAATGTGTTTTTATGTTTTTAGTTTAGTTTGTGATGTTAATTTGTGATGTTTTGTTGATGAAGTTTGTATGTACCCACTTTTGTTGACAATCTATGAATATATGGAATGTATTATGTTTAGTTTATGCTCTTTTTTTTGTATATCATTGTGTATATATTCATATTTTGGCTTGTTCTTAGATTTTTGACTAAACATGCAATAATAACCATTCAAACATGAAATTTGTACAACTTTGTAGTTGGATTTGGACTAAAGTTGAAATCTACAAAATCCTTTTATGATTTGACTATTCAAACTATGACAAAATGCATACAACCCTGACATGATATTGAAAATGGAACTAAAATGATTCTAAATATAATCAACACTTAACAAACAACATGCCTTTCAACCTCAACCATAAATATATATCTAACGTGTGTATTTATAGTTGACATCATTTTTACTTAACTCATTTTCCCCCTATTTCAGATTTTGACCATAATTTTCATCAAAATTTTCTCATGATGTCAAGTGGTAATAGAGCTAAACTCTACCAAATAGTTGATGATAGGGAATGGTAAAATGTGGTACTAAGAGATGTAATAACGGAAAAGATTTATGAGAGATACGGGAAGAATGTTGAACTCAAGGATCAATTGCCAAATGAAATTCTCGAAGAGCCAAGAAGAAAAGCATACGGTAAGGAACAACTACAAGCTAAGAATGCTAGTGGTAGTTTTAAACTTGAGGTACCACAGTCACAAGTTGAGGTTGCTAACATTAGTAGCAAAGTTGTAGGGAAGAAACCTAGAATCAAAGAGAGACTTAGGGGCTACTCAACCATTTGGCAAGATTTTAATGATCAACCAAAGCAGCAAGGAAAAGGGAAAAGTTTTAATAGGCTAGTTTATTATGTGTTTTAAACCTTACACAATGTAGGTTATGTATATGCACTTATGTTTTGTGTTTTGCACTTAAGACTTGGTGAACTATGTTACTCTGTTTGCACTTAAGAATTTAAGCTTATAAAAAGCTTTTATGACTTATCCTTAATCTTTTATTTGTGTTTATGGTTTTATGTTAGTGTAGGGTATATCAGTATCGTTTTTAACCCATTATAGGGTGTGTCTGTATCGTTTTTGACCCACTGTAGGACGTGTGTATGCTTTTTGACCCATTATAGTTGGACTTTTATAGATGTCCAACTTTTTGTCCTTTGTTTTTGACCTAGTATATAGTATTCTTTTATGTTTGTTTGACCCTATTCTTTTGTATATGGTTTGTATGTTTTATAGTTTTACCATTTTTGTTGGACTTATATAAAGTCAATCAAAAGGCACTTGTCTAAACACTTATCACAAGCAAATACCACAAACAAACACTTGTACAAAACACTTATCAAAAGGTAACTGATGAGTCTCGTATTATACATATTTATACCCCGATATTATGTAAATTATATAGTAGTATATCCTTATTTATAGAACTTTTGGTACTTAATACATACGTGATTATGTAGGGCTAAGGATTGAAGGAAAGACGCGAGAAGTAAAATAAATGAATGACTTTGAGAACTTATAAAGAATAACACATGGTTTGGTCTAAAGAGCGCCGAGCATTGATAAAAGCATGCCACTTACGGGCACCTTTGGTCAACTATGCAACTACGAGTTAAATAGTCAAGTACGGCGATCTCAAGTATAACGTGTGCCGGTCTTCAGTTCAAATAATGATCCTTTAGCGCCAAGAAAGTATTGAAGCCCGTCGGTTTTACACTGGTTGTGCGGCGTACTTCTCATGGCAGTTATACTTCTACATTAATGAGCCACATCAATGATGAGCCCGATCATTTGCTTGTCATTACTCTCCAGGGACGAATTAGGGTTGCATTTTCACTATAAATAGGAGCTCAAATCGGAGTATTACATAGACATCAATCAAGAATAACTTTCTTGATCATAAGAGAAGAGAAGGAGTGGTCTCTTACCAAGAACCACTTGTGGAGAAGAAGGAGGAGCAAGAATACCATTGGAGGATCATTGTGAACGAAATAGTACTAGTAACTTTGGTATAATATTGTTTAAATATGATCATATTAACTGTTTACTTTGTTAATTTCAACATGAATATGGAGTAGTACCTTTATGTTTGTTGAAGGCATTTAGGCCTTGAGTTAATGAGAGAATTGCACTTTAAATCATGAATCTATCATTTATGTGTTTGATATGTTGTTTTTTAGTCATTACCATTTGTCTTGATTGGTCAATACAATTGTTTAAGGCCGAAAGATGCAATTATATTGAATTACATTATGGATCGTTTGTCTATAACGAGTCATTGCTATCCTTGTGAGAATTAGATAGTAAAACAAATGTTAACCTGGACCATAACATGTTTAAGGGCTAGTCTCATGTCTAATGACTTGACTAGAGGTAATACATATATTATACTTCATACATGGACCAAACTTTATGCACTTTAGGTATCTAGGATCATAGGACGAAAGGAGATCTTCTTACATGAGGTAGATGTAGTAGTTTACATGATCACCAATCATGCTTCACTTCTATGCATTTTCCATGTATCTTATTTGTTGCAATTACTTATTAATCTCATGTGCTCAGCCTTGGACAAACATATATTTAAATCAATTTGGCAAAACATTTCAAAAATCTTAAATCTAACAAAAACGGTTTTAGTGATAAGTGACAATCATTGGGATCTAATTTTGTTAATCAAAACTGACAAAAGAAATAATCACCTCCCTTGGGACGACCTGGTCTTACCTATAGCTTTTAATATAAATAGGGATTATACTTTTACCTATGTGTTTTGTGTATTAAGGAATCAGTAGAACTTGTTTTATATATTTAAAGCTTTCGAAACACATCAGTAACATTTCCATTCAACTTAAGCATCTTGTACAAAACACAAAAGATACTTTGCCATTACATCATTCATTCCTTAAGCATAACATGACCAAACAACATCCAAAATTTACTTACGTTAAAACAAAGAACCAAACAAACAACACAAATACCATCCAAGAAATGTACCTATACATAAACTAGTACCATCCTTAAGTGAAGAAATCACAGAGGAAAATGACAAAAAAATATGTTCGGACAAAAATACCATCGTGTGATTTGCACGTGAGGTCCGAGATAATGAGAAAAGCTAACGATGTTAGCAAAATTGGACGACCTATGTAATGTATTCAATATATTGGACTAACCATGCAATATTTTGCATTTTTGGATGTCATATGAAATATGGCCATACCACAGGAACTAATGGTGTAATTTACTCTCTTTTTTCCTTTATAATACTTTATTATAGATATTCAACTTGGTGAATAAATACAAATATTGTGGCTATATATTATGTTTTGAGTGACTTATTAGTGAAGTACTCATGGTAGGATAATTGTGTAGGATTACAAATACTACAAATGCCTTTGTGAAGAAAGTTAATTAAAAAATGTGAACAAAATCAATCACTATTTTTCATTTATATATTAAAATGAGAACGTAGGGAACAGGTGAAAGGAGAGCAAAACTAGATAAAATTATCACTTTATAACACTTTTAGTATAACTTGTAAGAGATAGATGATTTTTTTATCAAGTTGCTTACGTCGATCGATTGTTCATACATAACGAGAATGCAATTTTTATGCTAATAAATAGGCTAAGGATGGGGTTTATCACACTTCTCCTCTAATTATATGGAAGGAGTATTGAGTTATTTTGAGGTTTGGTGGTTCGTTTGCGTCTGTCAAGTTCGTCACTGGAATGTTTGTTAAGGAGTTTCTTTATTTGGCCTCTATTCTAGATTGTAATGGGATTTTATTTGGTTGTAGTGGTTTTTGGCCTTGCTTCTCCTTATAATAAAGCCCATCTTTAAAATAAATAAATAAATAAAATGCCACTCTTACATATTTTTTTCTTAAGTAAATAGAAAAATGGTTGAGGGTATAGCATCTCCAATAAGGTTGAACAAGATTAGTATAACTCAACCTATTGAAAATAAAACTTAAAACCTAAGAATGACTTTTTTGAATAATAGGTTAATATAACTCAACCTACTGGAAAATTGCTATGTGAGAGTAGACAACGGGTTGAGATTATCTTAGAAGGATTTTTCACATTGAATTAATAAGTTAAATTAATAGGTTGAGATTGGATATACTTTAGCAGTTTAGTTAACAAGCTTCATAATTTAGGCTTTTGAAATATTGAAAAAGTAATTTGCATTTTGGTCCTTCATTGTTTGACCATTAGTCAAACTTTGTAAAACTCATAACGTGCCATAGACAGGCCAAAGCCACTAACACATCTTAACTACATATAATGTAAAAATGATCAAAGGTGAAAAGTAGAATAGTCAAAGTTTGAATGTTGAAAATTTGTTTTGCCTATTCTACCCTTGAAACCTTGAAAGTTAAAAGCAAATATACGGAATTAACTATCTAGGGCAACTATTGAACTTAATACATTAATATACGGCGGTAAGAAAACTTAATACACTATCTATGGAAACTATTAAAGTTATAATACACTAATGCACGGCTGGAAGAAAAATCAAGTTATCTATGACAACTCTTTAACCACTCATTTAATATAGGTAACTTTAAAAACATTCAAATTGAAAACTTAAAACATGTTTGGCAAGCAAAAAGTTGTCTTTGTAAATAAAAAACCATAATCCTCTTTTTTATCTCTTATTTTTCACAATCTTTCTCCCCTCTCTAAAACATACACAACTAATACCCTTTACACCACCTTTGTCGTCGCTTAAAACACCTCTGTTGCCACTACTGCCGTCCCCTCTACTGCCGCCACCACCTCGGCCGCCACTAGCATTGTCTGAATTCGCGGAAACCTCTACAGGTTTTGTTGTGTTTTCGGTTATTTGTAGTTTCGGTGGTGGATTTGGTGGTTTTGGTGATAGATCATGTAGTTTTGGTAGTGATTTCGGTGGTGAAAAAATGTGGGTTTAATGTTTTCTTGGATATGGGAAACAAAAGTGGGTTTGGTGGTGCTGATGTTATTGTTTGTATTTTTTAGCCTTCCGTTCATATATCTTTTGAGATTGGTTGTGATGTTTTTTGTGATGTACACTGCTAGATCTGTTTATGATTGATATGTGGTTTCAGTTATGTCTTAATGTTGGAGTAGACGTGGTGGTTTTGATGGTAGATTTATTCGTTTCAGTTGTCATTTAGGCTGTTTTGAAGCCAACTGGTGACATTTTTAAACAAGATGAACATGTTTGCTATAAGTGAGCTTGCTTTGGTATTTTACTATATGGGAAGAATTTACATATGGTACATATCGATCAGTAAGGAATAGAGTATGAAGAAGATGACTTATATCTTCCTTTTTTTTGGTTTAATTTTATACAAAGGTCCCTCAAGTATTTAAGTTTTTATAAAAATGAATTTACACATCTCTACAAAATGAATTTACGTTGCATTACTTTTCATTTTAACTCTAAGTTGTATACCACATGCCAAACACATTTAGCATAACGGAGAACACAAAAATAGTTAATGACATGGTTGCAACTTGCATGCCTATCGTATTAGTAAAATTCTTTCTTCAGATTTCCTTAGTACAGAAAATTAACTGCCATGCACATTAATACAACTTGTTATTCTCATGCATACAAGAAAGCTATAGATATCAAGATACACATTGATGGATATAAGTTGTCAAGGTTGACTATTGAAGTAAAGTACAGCTTGAATGGGAGATTAATAACTTAAGTTTTTATACTACACTAGACAAGTACCCGTGCATGGCAACGAGATTTTATAGCGGCAGATAGTTATAGTGATATTTTGGTTACATGACATTATACAAAACACTTAACATAAATATCATTACAACTATATATCACTATAAAATCTCGTTGCTATGCACAGGTACTCGTCTAGTAAATTTAAATGTGATCATCTTAAACAGGTAAATGGAGAAAGATTTATGCTCAAGTCATTCGGAGAAATCAAGCTTGTTATGTTTTGATGTAGATGGCCTAACCGTATTCTCTTAAGTTTTTCAAACTTTTTTATTTTAGCATTGAAAGTCTTTTCTAGCCCTTTTGCGACATCTTAATACATGGTCCATCTTCGTGGCTCAAAACAGTGGAGTTGTCAATTTATTGCATGACACTAATTAATTAGTATTAGTCAAAGCTTTTAAAAGCGTATATTAGCATTTTTGTAATAACTAAGAGCATCCACAATCAGGACCTTTTAAAAGTTCTAAAAATTTATTAAATCATTAACTTATAAAGTTTTTGATTTTATAAACTTTGTTTCATTATGTACAAACCTTTTTAGATTTATAAAATGCTTAACAATTACAAATGTACTAAATTATGAAAAGGGTAAAATGCAAAAATGGTCCCTAAACTATCATGAAATCGCAATAATAGGACCGAGACAAAAAGTCACGCAAAAAAGCCACTGACGTTACGTAAATTTGCAAAAAAACCACCGAGAGCCATTTTCCGTTAGTTTCCTCGTTAAATGCCATGTCATTGAGGGTAGTATCGTTTTTTATCCCTTTCCCGCCAATAACTTCAATTGCCAGTGTTTTGTTTTATAAATTTAGTCCTTTAGAAAAATAGTTTATATACGTGGCTCAATTTCTTCCAAGGAGAACATTAATTTCACAAGTAAAGATCTTGAGAACGGTTAAGCTTTGGCAAAATCGTACACGCAGTACCCCGATACCTGATTTAGGAATCCTTTATAGTAAGAATACTCTGTTCCATTTTAATGTTTTCCATTTAAACTTGTTATTGTTGTTGAAAGTAATTGATGTTTTATGTGTTCCACAGATTTTAATGAAAAAGTGTTTTCTTTGCAAATCCATCACAATGGTGAATTTACCTCAAAACCAGGAAGAAGGTATCTCTTTGGAGATAAAGATTGGTTTGACGGAATTCACTCTGACGTTTTCTTCATGGAATTATTGGGCAAAATGTTAGAGGATTTAGGTTACTCGGATAGTACCCTTATGTTTACTCACTTTAGGATACCTGGGCAGTCACTGGATGATGGTTTGCTACCACTAATGTCTGACAAGATGTGAAGACACTTGTGGAGTATGTTCCTATATTTACACAATTGGAATTGTATATTGAAACCGGTGTTTCAATTGTTAAGTGTGAGATGATGGATCGAATGATGACTAAGGGCAAGGGTGTGGTGATAGAAGAAATAGTGGATGATGATTTGAATGAGGCTGCTGGAAAGGGTGTTGATGGTGAGACTCGAAACAGTGGGAAATTACTATTGTTAGAGTGGCATAAGACAAGACAACCTGAGAAGGCTGGACCTGTTTTTTATACTGATTCTGACAGTGACTTCCCACCAACATTTTGTGCCGAAAAAATGATTGCAAATCATACAAAAAGGATGAGTGATGAGTTTCAATTCAGAAGGTTATTGGAAGAGATTGACCAAGACTTTACTGTGGAGGATTCAAGTGAGGAGTCTACAGGTTTGCTTGATTTTGATGATACATATTATGATGACACAAGTGATAAAGAGGTTGATTAAGGAACTAATGCTGAATGGTATGATGAAGAGGTGGATCAAGGAATTGATGCTGAATGGCAAGATGATCCATACCATTTAGTTGATGTAGTTGAACCTGAAGAGATGCATGCAATTGAAGAGCCTGAAGAGCCTCAAGAGATTAGTGACATGTTTGCTGAAATAGATCAAGCATTGAATGAACTTGATGATGTAGTTGCAGCTGGAGAAGGAACAGAGGTGTATGCTCTTTATGCTGAACCAATTAGTTTCAGTTTGGTTCCACTTGTGGATGTTGATGGTGTTGATGGTAATGATGGTAAACAAAGAGTTTGTGATGAGGATGTGATTCTGGATGAGCAGTGTGCTGAAGTAGTTGGAGATGCTAAACAAGGAGATGAGCCAGATGAAGTGCTTGAAAAAAATGGAGTTGGGCAAGATGGAATGCTTGCATAGGACAAGTTTGAAGACTAAGGAAGATCAATCAAGAGTCGAAGACCGATGGCTGACAAGAAACCCAAGGATGATGGCTAACAAGAAACCCAAGGATGATGCTAAATAATGGTTATGCTTTTATGCTTCTAATGTTTATCTACTGGTTATGTAATATTAACTAGGGTCAATAGTTGCATAACCTTTTATCTAATCTAATGGAAGCCAAAAAACTAAGCAATTTTGGGATGTGTATGTTGGTAACCCAAACATTTAGAATTTATTACACAAACACGCCTAAAACACATTTCCACATGTAATTACCCCGCCTATTTATATGTTATAACCCAAGTAATTTCCTCATTCATCTAGTAACAAAAATAGTAAAAACATAAATTGTATCAAAGGGTGTAAGAATGTCTCAATTTGTGCTTCTTCAGGAACTTGCAGCGGCTGCTAACTCAACTGAGTTACCATACTAGATGTCGGTTTATTTTGCTAGGGAGACACAGCGGGATGTGAAGTATGTGAAAGATCTTTTTAAGGCATATCAAGAGTTGCTTGATATTGTTATTCAAAGGAACAAGTACATGGCTGAAATGGAACTTGTGCGTCTCTTGGTGCAGATGTTCATGTGCTTGGAGTATTTAAGAAGCTTCAAAAGGCCGACGTTATCGAGCTTTTGGATTTGAAGAAGAAGATTGCCGAAGCGAAGCTGAAGCTCTTCAGCAAGCACGCATTTTTCAAGGGACTTTAGAGTTTCTTTCAATGTTTTTTATCAATCATGTTATGTTTGTTTGAAGTTTAATGTTTTGTGGTCAAAGAAAACTATGTTGTGTTTCTTTGTTTATCAAACTATGTTATATTATCAATTATGTTATGTTTTTTGTTGATTAAGTATGTTATTTTGCTTTGTTACTTATGTTATGATGCGATGTTAAAGGTCATTCTCATGAAGCATAGCCGACTAAATGCACACATACAAGATTATGTTAAAAGTCAAACAAATATTGTCAAACTATGTTATATTGTCAAACTTGGTAGATATGTAACGAGGATGCTACTCAACATGGGTCAAAACAGTCAAGTCAAGCTAATAACTGCAGAACCAAACACTCCTTTGTACAGAGCTTCCAAACTGGTTCAAGATAACTTAATACACCTCACAATAGTGTGTGATAATGCTAGAACTAAGCATATAGAAATTGATTGCTAGTTTGTTAGAGACAAGATTAGAGGTGGTCAAATTCTACCTACTTTCATACCAACCAAGTCACAATTGGCTGATATTCTCACAAAGGGCCTAAGCAAACCTCTACACTACAATTGTTTATCCAAATTGGCCCTGTGTAACCCTTACACACTACCAATTTGCGAGGGGATAATGAGGATGCTACTCAAACATTCAAGTCAACCTAATAACTGCAGAACCAAACACTCCTTTGTAGCTAAGTAGTTCTAGAATGCCCAGTTAGTTATTAGCTAGTTAGTTTTAGTTTCCCGCCAATATTGTACAAAACATAGAGTTTACCATTCACCAAAAGATTGGTTACATCAACCACTACAAACAAAAGACAAACATTAAACTAAGAAACTAGCTTAAGTGCCACAAAATGGCCAAACACCATCCTCAAACCCGACACCCTCAAACAGTGATGGCACAAACACATTGGGTTCAAACGGAACCATCACATTTCCAGCATCATCCACAGGTGGAGGCGTCAGATGGCACTGGTACGCCTGGTACTCCTGGTACTCCTGCGGAGCAAAAGTGGTATCATAATAACCCGAAATGGTGGTGGGGTTCATGGGTTTTTTTCTTTTGTTGTTTTTTTGAGTACCACCTCCAACGGGGATGTCCCAGAGAATGCCACCATGAGTCCAGTGTCTGCGGCAGCTACGGAAAAAGTGATGAGGATGTGAAGTGTTGTAGTTGTTGTAGTAACAGAATTTTATGTCTTCTGAATGACAATGTGGACATGGAAGTTGTTGTGGGGTTTGATTAACAGTCGTTGTTGTGATTAACGTTGATGTTTCTTGGTGTGTGTTGGTGGTGGTGATTATTGCGGTATTTGGTGATGATTCCATTTTCGAAGCCGTGTTTTTTTACTGTTACCTTGAGTCGTGATTTGCAAGTGTGGGTTGGGGGGGGGGGGGGGGGGGGGGGTTATGGGGTCAAAACTTTTAACAATCGTTGTTGTGAACACACTATAAACTTTTTCATGTGTTTTAAACTTTTTTTTTAATCACCGTAGTGGATGTCTTAATAAGTAGAGGTTCCCCTCCTTTTAATTACTCGCCCAACTTTATGATAATAGTGACTATATTTGCAACTTATAATGTGATAAGGTTTACATTCACATTATAATGTAAATAATAATTTATATACTTCGTAATATTTATGGTTGAGGTGATATAAGTGCTAATATATTATAAGGAACAATTTCTCAAGAAAAACAGATGCATGTGGCTCCGGCTCATATAAAGATTGTTAAGTTCATTTTTATTCTTAGGAAAACATAATTGAATAACTTTTTAACAATTTTCAATTTTGAACCAAAAAACTCATTTATGTTAGAATTAAATTTCTTAAAGTATTTTCTGGGTGCAAACTACATATTCATGATCTTTTGACATGAAAGTGATAGATACATGACGTATTTAGTTATAGATATCCTATACAATTAACTTATTCGGGCATAAAAAAAAATACTATGTACATTTTTTTTGTTGCTGTTTTTGAAACAAAAGTTAACTTGTGTCCAAACAATTAACATATATAAATTGATCCAAACAAGGAAAAAAAAAGCATTGAAGCTTACAGTTTCCCAATTATTACGTCATTTACGATCAAGAACAGGACTTGAATGAAATAAAGCTATTACTTGATGAAATTGGAAATTATTATTTAGGTGCTCTATTCATTTTTTGAAATTAATAATAGTAATAATAATAATAATAATAATAATAATAATAATAATAATAATAATAATAATAATAATAATAATAATAATAATAATAATAATAAAACAAGGAAAAATGTTATAAGAATGTGAAATAGATTTCGGAAAAAAAGGAAATTACAATTGTTTCAATGTCAAGCAAGTTTTTACGGTATTGAATTTGGGTTAATAATATCATCCGTTTGGTTATTTGTGTCAAAAAGAATCAAACCAAAGCAATTAGGCTTTGTCGTATTGGGTTTGAGCTCGGGTTAGCTATCATCGAGCTTGGATGTTTAAACCATTTAACTATTCACCTGTTTATGAATTTACGCGTAACACAAGCATGACTTGTTTAACTTATTTGTTTAAACATGAAATCGGGTTTTATGGGTTACATACTTTCGCGTCTTAACGGGTTGATGCATAAAACCTGTTTAACCCATTTTAAATTAACATTTTTACATTTCTTTTGAAAAGTTAAAATGGGTTACCAAGTCAACTCATCTAACCCACCATTAACTAGAACGCGAGCCCTCCCAAACCTTTTTAGACTCAACCCTACAAAGTTTAGTTTTGTATCATCTTTATTCTTTAGGTCGTGTAAGATTAGGAATGCAACCCAAATAAGCTGGACAAGACATGTGGAACTCATTTATACATTACGCAGGTTGGAAACAAGTTGGTATGGTGGAGTGTAAGTGGGTTGTAAACGAGTGGATGCGTTGAATTTGTTGTTTTAAATTTAAATTCTTAATATTAACTTTAACGTTAAGTCAATTAGAACCATTTATATTTACAAAAAGTGTTAGGCAACATGAGTCATGACACATTCAATCAGAACCTTTTGGAACTAAAAAATAACTAATTTATTCTTACTCGCTTTGTGACTCGTTTCATAGGGAACTTGGTTGACTACCAAAGTGGCTGACTAGCCAGTTTTGTTCGATTTGTAACGTCAACCACCTTGTTTGGTTAAAAATAAACCAAATCAAACTTACTGATTTCAACCGTTGACAGATATGGTAGACCTAAGATGACCAAGCCAAACAACGAATGTCCATACTTGGACTGTCTCTAGCTAGACACCAAGGTTTGCAGGTCTCAAGTAATTGGTTCATGTACCTTGCATCAACTGCTCTAACAACATCTGTTCTTGTTTGTTACACGCTTGCTTTCTATGAAACCTGTTCTCTTACTGTTGGTGTGTTTGGAACAGAAATTGTAACCGAATACGAACACAAATTAATACTAAGAACTTGTATATTGATTTATTGAATTACAACTGATTATTGTTTACAAAAACATTACCCCTATTTATAATACATGAACAGTTGTCTTCATGAACAGACATACCGATTCTATAAAACTAAGCGACACAAATTTTCTAAATGTTGTAACCCTAACATATAATCGTTTCTTTTTGGACCCAGCCCAATACTTATGTTTTAGTTTACAGACTTCTAAACTAAATACATAATATATAAACACTAAAGTAACCTTAACATTTTCTTCTATAATATCAAGGTCCAACATTCACCCCCTAATGTTATAGACGGCAATCGAGTCTTCTTGACTTCACAACAATGTTGGTTCATCATCAATTTCATAAATGAGATGTGCCTTTTCCTCCTTGTCGTAAATACTCACTTTTACCATCTAATCACTTAAGGTATGAATAAACAAAGTGTCTAATGCATTATAAGATCAAAGGAACAATTTTATTAATCACTATATTTTTGTAAAATGTCACAAAACATTTTATATCTTTTACAAAACATTTTTGGAATTAAAAGAATATGTTTAATTCATTACAAATATATGAATTCAAATTTTCAACCAAAAATGGCAAATCTAATCCAGAAAATATTTTCTCACAAAAGGACAAAGCTGGGCAACGTTCAGGAGGGGCAGCCCCCTTAATTAACCAGGCGGCCCCCTTAATAATTAAGGGGACCGGCCCCTAATTAAGGGGACCGGCACGCTCCTGATCCCCCCCAGCTATGCCTTTAAATACTGGTCCATTCCACTAATTTTTCTCACCTTTTTGCACTCTAAACTTTCTGATTTAAACCTCCATTTCTATCCTCTAAAATCCTTTGATCATATATACATTAATCTTTGTTTCAAAGTGATTCAAGCCTCAACACTCAAGTGCAAAGAGAAGAATACTTCTATCTTTCAAGACTAGAAGTATTACAACTTAGTATCATCTTGCTATCTAAGTTGTTTGTTCATTTCATCTTGTTAATCATTCATACTTTGGTGAATAAGGTGTATAAATTGGTTAGCTAGATTTAGATATAGGATCTAGAATTGTTGAAAGTGTGAAGTGGTACTAGAAGTGAAGAAGTAGAAGAGCATAGAATTAGTGATAGGAGATATAAGAAGTAGTAGCATATTGAAGTAGTGGTTAGTAGTGAAGAAGTTGAAGCCTCAAAGTTGAGAAGACATTGAAGACTAGAAGGTGTGGAGACATAGAAGCTTTGAAGCATAGAAGACATAGAAGCTTTTAAAGTAGAAGAATCCTTGTAGTGGTATATAGATAAAGGCCCTCAAGTAAAGAGATAGAAGTATTGAAGTTGTGAAGACTTAGAAGCCTAGAAGTTGTGAAGTAGCAAAACCCTTGAAGTAGTGAATAGATAGAAGTTGTGAAGGCGTGAAGAAACAAGAGTTGTGAAGAAGTGTAGAAGGCGTGAAAGGGTGTGAAGAAGTTGTGGTGTGATTGTAGTTGTGAGATTGGTTCTAGCTACGATTAGAAATCGACATTTAGCTTTGTGTCGTTAAATTGGTGTAAGCTAAGGTGTGTACGGTTTTCTCCGCCATAAGGGAGGTTATTGACTTAGTGAATAAAACTCTCGAGCTCGGTGCTCGGGGAGTGGAGTAGGGCAAGGAAGGTGTCCTTGTAGCCGAACCACTATAAATCCTTTGTCTCTGGGTTTGATCTTTCCATATTTTACTCTTTGCTTACTTACTTATTTACGTTTCATATATAGTTATAATTGCTTGTGTTGTGCATATATTGATTTCACATAAAGATCAAACTAGGTTCCATTCACAACATTAATTTCATAATAAACAAACCATAAGGATATATATATATATATAGTGTGATTAATAAAATTATAATTTCTACTCAACAATCTTAATAAGTAGAGTTCATACAATAATTGAGAACAAACTTGTATCTATATTTTTGCATCAAAGTTTTTGTAATTTGCATCTATCCTTTAGAAGCAAACTTTTATAAAACAAAAAATACGTAAAACTATTCAACCCCCCTTCTAGTTTTCCACTTACTTGCTATTTGAATCTTTAAGGTTCGGAACTTGCTATAAACCTAAGGATTCGGTTTAACTTGCTATGAACCACAAGGGTTCGGTTAACTTGTTACTTGTTGAAATGATTTTTTTTGAAGAATTTGTTTGTCCTACTATGAATCTCAAAAGATCGGTCTTTGCTACTTTAATCAATCGGGATTTTTTCTTGCTAATGGAAATTTCCTATCTTACTAACAGCCAATAATTTGAAAAAACTTTTTCCTAATTTGTATAGAGTAGTAAATAGTAAATAGGGTGAAAGAATTAAAACCAGTCCTTTTTCTTTCTTGTAGTATCAGTACATGAATTAGGGCAAACACCATACGTACGTTCCTTTCTTCTTCTTCCGATGGCGGTTACTCAACGGTTTCTTCTTTTCTCTGATTCGTGATTCCCCTCTGATCAATTTCTGTGTTGTTCTTGCTTTTGGTTCGGTAAATAGATTTCCAACAGATATTGGTTTTCTTCTTCTTGTTTCTGAAATCAACGGTTACAAGTTCTGTAACAGGAACATTGTTTTCTTCCATCCCTGGTTCGATTAACGTTGTAACACCCCAACCCAAAAAGGGCTAAAGTGTAACATTACGGGGTCGAATCAGAACATAAGCAAGTGGAATACATTAAATAATAAAAGGGTTACAAAGCAAATCTAATAAATGATAACGTGCTAAAACTAAGCATAACAACTTCCAAACTAATTGTTGATATAAATAATGCTTAAAAACGTTATTAATATTTTTCAATAACTCTACGTTTTGATAATCACAAAATGTAAACTAGATTAAATCGAAACTTATGACGTAAACAAGTATTTAATAGTAAATATTCACTTTTACCATCTAATCACTTAAGGTATGTATAAACAAAGTGACTAATGCATTACATGATCAAAGGAGCATTTTATTAAACACAAGACATTTTATAAAATTACACAAAACATTTTATATCTTTTATAAAACATTTTTGGAATTAAAAGAATATATTTAATTCATTATAAATATATGAATTCAAATTTTCAACCAAAAATGGCAAAATTAATCCAGAAAAACCTTCCACACAAATGGACAAATAAGTCCAACGTTCTGGAGGGGGCGGCCCCCTTAATTCCTTAGGCGGCCCCCTTAATAATTAAGGGGACCGTCCACGCTCCAGAACAGTATTTTCATGCCTATAAATACTGGTTCATTTCACAGATTTTTCTAGCCTTTTTGCACTAAAAACTTTCTGATATCAATCTCCATTTCTATTCTAAAAAGTCTTTGATCATATAATCATAAGTCTTTGTTTCCAAGTGATTCAAAGCTTCACCCACACAGGTGCAAAAAGAAGAACACTTCTTCAACATCTATATAAAGTAGTTGTGTTGTGATTAGTTAGTGTTATCTTGTAGTAGTGCTAGCTTATTTGTAAATTGTTGTGTGATTAAGTTAGTTGTAGATATTAGTTGTGTTGGAAAGAAGGATTGTAGAAGGTGTGATTAAGTTGTGCAAAGAAGAGGGTGTGAAGAAGACGTGAAGAAGTTGTGAAGCTATCATGAAGAAGTTGTGAAGTTGTGAGATTAGTTCTAGCTAGGATTAGAACTCGACATTTAGCTTAGTGTTGTTAACCGGTGTAAGCCAAGGTGTGTAAGGTTTCTCCACCATAAGGAGTTTATTGACATAGTGAAGAAAACTCTCGAGTGTGGTACTCGGGGAGTGGAGTAGGGCAAGGAAGGTGTCCTTGTAGCCGAACCACTATAAATTTGCGTGTTGTGGTTTGATCTTTCCATCTCTATCTTTTATTTCATTTCATTACTTTACTTACATTATTAGATTATACTTGTTTAGATTTTCTCATACTTGTTAACAATTGAATTCACATAAGATCGAATCAAAGTTTTTAATAAGCAACTAAAGTTTTTCGAAAATAAACTCAAAAAGAACGTAAAACTATTCAACCCTCCCCCCTTCTAGTTTTCCACACTAATTACAAACTAAGAACCAAAAGAGGAATCTATAAGTCCATCTCTAATCCATGGGGATCTATCAACCGTGTAGTCCACTAAAAGCTCCTAAGCACTCTTCCCTCAAACCCAACTTCCTTCTAAATAACATGCCGCAGGAAAAGAAATGCGGCTGAGCTTAAAAAGCCCAGTGAATAGATATAAACAAACAAAAGCTAATAACAAAAGGGAAACGAAAGTGAATCTGAAATGAATCCAAGCAAACCTGTTGAGACGAATATCAAAGAATATGAAACATATGATAGAATCAACAGAATATGATCAAAGGGAATACGTATAAGGAATATCAAATGAATCAAAGGAAAATGAAACGAATCATAAGTGTAAGCAAATGAACTACGGAAAGCATAAGTCAATAACAATAAAGAAGTTAGAACAACAAGGATCACATATATAGTAGAAGTAACAGAAATGCCCAACAATCATATATCAAATTGTACATAGAGTAGCTAGCTCGATTTACCAAATGTGAAAGGGAGTGTATTGCACACACACACCCATTCACCAAATTCAAAACGAAACAAAGTACCTAGGATGCATCCATACGCTCCCTGTAAAAACAAATATACATATGCCAAGCTCTAGGCTAAGCATACATACAATAATAATAATGGCTGTTGACATAAATAATGTGTGAAAACATTATTTATATTTTTCGATATCTCTATATTTTGACGATCACAAAATGTAAAATCGTCAATCGTATAATTACTACGTAAACAAGTATTAAGCTAGTTTATATCACTATATCCAACTTAATCACTTAAGGTATGGATAAACAAGTGCTTAATACATCTTATGATCAAAGGGGTATTTAATTAACTAACACAAAGTTTATTTAATTATATAAACATATTATATATTTTTGAAAAACACTTTTGGTAATAAAGAAAAATGTTTTATTCATACTAAATATATGAATTCAAATGTTTAACCAAAATCAGTTAGTTTTTCACCAAATAAACTTTCCCCACTAAAAGACAAAGATTCTGGCCGTTTCAGCTGGGCGGTCCCCTTAAAATTAAGGGGACCGGCCTTGATTTAAGGGTACCGGCCACGCTCCTCTGTCAGAATCTTTTGCCTATAAATACCACCTTAAACCTGGATTGTTTCCTCACCTTTTGCACGAAATTTTCAGATCTATAACTCTCTAAACATCCTCTAAAACTGTAACACCCCCAAAATACCTGAATGGCAGCGGAATGGAATACCTGAGGGTGTAACGGATCATAGCACACAAGCAAGGAAATATTGAACGACCTAAAGTGTCGTTTTAAAATACAGCGTTTGATCATTAAAACATTCAGAGTTTACAAAACATAGGTCCCAAAAGATGTTGCCATTTTAGTTAAAATAAGTTCAACAAGATCAAACGTTCATAGGTGTACAAAATATAGTCAGACGCGTCGTCTCCACGACTCCATGAATGTCCAAATGCATGCATCATGAGCTACCTTAACAACCTGAAAATACATGCTAAAGTGTCAACACGAGGTTGGTGAGTTCATAGATTTAGAGAACAAATAGATATGGTAAAACATTTGAAGAGAAGAATTTCCCAGTAAAATCATCGTAAATCAGTATTAAAGCTAATGCAAAGGCATCATAAATCAGTAATAAGAAATCAGTAATAAGAAATCAATAATTAAGAAATCCGAAATAAGAACTCAGAATTTAGAAATCCGAAATAAGAAATCTGAAATAGGTAATCCGAAATAAGAACTCAGAACTTAGAAATCCGAAATAAGAACTCAGAATTTAGAAATCCGAAATAAGAAATCAGAAACAAGATTTATAAAAACCATCAGTATTTAACTTTAATCTTATGTACCATAGCCCAAGTATAAAGTAATAAGTTTTTCAGTCATAAAACTACATTGTCTCTTAAGCTCATGAAACCGAAGCTAGACGTTACTTGGCCCCAAATGAGTGTTTACCAGACACTCTAATAATAAAGACATGAAATGCATCTGTAATACTGTTGGAGCAACCCAAGCACAGATGGAGGAGTCACCCTCAATAGATCTATTCACTCACTCTCGCTTGGAACTTAATTAACGGTCCATGATAATAAAGGGGACTTGTCAAGACGTGGTAATAAGGAAACTTAAGCAATGTAAGGAATTTAATACTTTGGCATTGTACAAAAATAATATAAGCAGCATATTTTCCTTCAAAAGTAATTCAAATCGTATAAAAGTATAAAACAAGTATTTAAGCATGTATCTCCCCCAAAGAGTTTATAAACAAATTAAACAAGTAAAAGTGGGGCTATGACTCACCTCGAAATGCTAGTACAAAGTGATGGAATGATCGGGACAACAAGGCGCGAACACTAGCCGCAACCTAAGATGAATAATAATGATCTAATTTAGATCATGAAATGATGTAATAAATGCACATGCACATGATACCCATACCACTCGTAATTTGGAAATACTAGTTATCGTCATAGTAAAATAGTTTCCATACTTAGGAAAAATAATTCCATTTAGAGAAGTATATAATTTGTCATATTAACTCGTATGAAAAAGTTAGCGTTATAATCCTCGTATCAAAACCTTAGAATGACGTCGTCACGTCGTATAAATATTCCCTCGGGTCGTACGTATTCATTTGTTAAGAAAATAGCCATTAGTAACGTTGCTAGAAAATATACCATTTAGAACGTACGTTATTATTTTTATTTGTGACTATATATATATATATATATATATATATATATATATATATATATATATATATATATATATATATATATATATATATATATATATATATATAGTTTTGACGATGTTAGAACGGTTATAACTTGGTCGTTTTAAGCTCGTTTTCCTTGTTCTTTATGTCCACGGATTCGTCTTTGTATATACTAGTATATTTTTGATAACTCGGCTTCTCTAGGTTACGTTTAATGCCTCTAATTACCCATTGAAATCTGCCAAACAGCAAGCAGTTTTTGTAAAAATAGTTTTCGTCGTTAAATTTGCAAAAATCGTATCTCCTTCGTTATAAACTCGTTTTAATCCGTTCTTTCGCCTAAAGTTTCGTTTTTGAATGTATTTTATAAATCTTTGGTCAAAACTTGGCCACCCTCTACTGATTTTCCCACAAAATTAAAATGGGGACAGTAGGTATATCAAAAGTTTCAAAAACCATTTTCAAGTCTCCAAACTAGTTCCATCTTCCATCAAACCACTTTCAAACACCACAAAACTAATCTAATCCTACCATACACCTTCTTAGGGTGTCATGGGTTCCTAATCATCAAAACCAAGTAGATCTAACAAGGATCTAACCACAAATCATTTCTAGGGCTTGTATGATCAAAAGTTTACAAAAATAAAGTGGTATAAGTTAATGCATGTATGAGATCTTGCAAGAAAACTATATAAACATAGTAATAACTTTGTAAAAATTATGAAATAAGTTTTGTAAACTTACTTGAAAGATTAATGAGCTTTTGATGGTGAAAACCTAAGTAAACCTTGAGTTTGTATTACAAAACCCTTATAGGAGTACTAAATACACTAGAAAATTACTTGATCTTGAAAAAGTTGTGATTTTTGCTTGTTGTTCTTGTGTTGGCCGTGCACCCCCAAGGAAAGAAAGAGAGAAAAAGTTGCTTGCTAGATCTTGTGAAATGAGAGAAAATGCATAAGTATAAGTTATATATATTTTATTTTAGACAACCTTATGACATGTATTAATGAGTTAGTATAAATTTCAAACTTGTAAGGTGATTGGTAAGGAGGGGGGGCGGCAAAGTCAAGGGGGGGGGGGGGGGAATGTGGGTAAGACTTTGGTGGTAAAATGCATTATTAAGTGTTATGTGTAGTTTTAAAAATGTACCGGGTACCGGGTTAACTAAAAATAAATTTTAACGGAGTTAACCGGGTCATAATAAAGTTATAAAAATTATAAAAATAGGTTGGGTAAAATTATTGGGTGTCTAGATAATTATAGTTTAATTTCTACGAAAACCGTCGAAGTTTTAGTAAACTTATGTTAATAATTCAAATAAATATCCAAAATACCGGGTAAATTAATATTATAATTTTTATATTATAAAAATGAATATAAAAATATGTTGGAATCATAATCGGGAGTGTTGGACATGTTAGTCACATTTATACTTCGCGTATTAGTGTTTATTTAAAATAAACATACGTAAATCGTTAATTGTACCAAAAGTATTAATTTAATTATCCTACGAGTGGGATAGTATGCAAGTGCCATAATAATAATATGCTGACTATTTCTAGTCCGTATGAAATGTCCCTGATAATAATGCATGAATTCGCTCCTGAACCAATACGGTTACGCGAATTTGAACACTCGTAAACTAAATTTACGATGACATGAATAATGCACGTGAATAGTGGTAATTCTTCCGGAAACAAATAGTGTCAAGTGAATAGTAAAATTTCTGAATATGTCTCGGAATGTCAAATTGACCTCAAAAACGATGAATAGTGATCGATGAATAGTAAATGATGAATAGTAACTTGTGAATAGTAAATTGTCGAGGTTTGGAAAATGACCGGAAATTACGAGTTGTGACAAAAACCCTTTGACCATTTGTATATTAATCCTTGTTTCAAGTGATTCAATCCCTCATCATCCATTCTCATCCAAAGTGCAAAAGAAGAACACTCTTTCTACAACCAAGTTCAAGAAGTGTTGAAGAGTAGTTGTGCATAGTGTATATATACATTCATTTGTGAATATTGTGTTGTGCTTGTTATATATTGTTTAGAGGATACAGAAGTTGTGTAGGAAGTAGAAGTTGATTAGTAGTGAAGTAGGTTAGTTGTGAAGATTGGTGTGAAGTAGAAGATTGGTGTGTAGAAGATTGGTGTGAAGTAGAAGATTGGTGTGTAGTATATTGGTGTGAAGAAGTTGTGTAGAAGTAGTGATCAAGTTGTGAAGTTGTTGTGGTGTGTAAATTGGTGTATAAGGTTTTCTCCGCCAAAAGGGAGTTTGTTGACATAGTGAAGAAAACTCTCGAGTAGGTGACTTGGGGAGTGGAGTAGGAACAAGGAAGGTGTCCTTGTAGCCGAACCACTATAAATCCTTGTGTTGTGGTTTGATCTTTCCAACTCTTCTCATTACTTATTTATTTACCTTTACTATATTAGCTTTGTTAGTTAGCTACCATACAATAGTTCATATAGTGCAAGTATTGAGTTCACATAAACTAGAATCGAAGTTTTTAAAACAAACTTGTGTTTATAAATTTAAAAAGGAAGTAAAACTATTCAACCCCCCTTCTAGTTTTCCACAATTGGTATCAAGAGCCACGTCTAGCAAGATTTTTAAAATATATTGTATTTTAAAACTTGTAACGATCTATGGAATCTGAAAAATATTTAGAAGGGTAATCTATGCAAAGACCACCACTATTTGAAAGTGATGGATTTTTATATTGGAAAAATCGATTCGAAACTTATGTGAAATCAAAAGATCTAGATCTTTGGCATGTTATTACCAATGGTGATTTTTTACCTATTCAAAATAACCCCGAAACTAAGAAAGATGAAATCGTACCTTTTGAAAAACAAAATGATGATTTAAAAAGAAAACTTGCTAAAAATAATGAAGCAAAAATGATTATTTACAATGCGCTACCACGTAAAGAGTACGAAAGGATCTTTATGTGTGAAACCGCAAAAGAAATTTGGAACTCTTTATTAATAACCCACCAAGGTAATAATCAAGTCAAAGATAACAAAATAGATCTACTTGTTCAACAATATGAGCAATTCACGATTCCAGAAGAGGAATCAATTGATAATGCTTTTGCTAGATTTAACACTATAATCACAAGTTTAAAAGCACTTGATGAGAATTTCTCTAGTAAGAATTTTGTTAGGAAGTTTCTTAGAGCTCTTCACCCAAAATGGCAAGCTAAAGTGACGGCTATTGAAGAATCAAAGAATTTGTCAACGCTACAACTTGATGAATTAATTGGTAATTTAAAAGTCTATGAAGCAATAATAAAGAAGGACTCCGAAATGGTTAAAGAGAAACGAGAGCAAAGCAAGTCAATCGCCTTGAAAGCTAGAAAGGAACCCAACAACGAAGATAGCTCATCTTCTGAAAGCGAAGACGAAGAATATGCCATGGCCGTAAGAGATTTCAAGAAATTCTTCAAAAGGTGAGGAAGATTCGTTAGACAACCACACGATGAAAGGAGAACATCTCAAAAGAATAATGATAACAAGTATAGCAAGAATGAGAGAAAATGTTTCAAGTGTGGTGATCCGAATCACCTTATTGGAAAATGTCCAATGATGACAAGAGATCAAAATCAAAGAGCGTTTGTTGGAGGTGCTTGGAGTGATAGCGATGAAGATGAGAAAGAAACAACAAAGGAAGAAAAGTGTCTCATGGCTAAAACATCAAGTGAGGTACATTCCGAAACCGAATATTTTAGTGATGAAAATCTATCATTAGATGAAGAAGATTTAGATAGTGAATACAATAGATTATGCAAACTACGACAACAAGTTATGGCAAAAAACAAATCACTAAAATACATAAACAACCAATTAGAAAATGAAGTACTTGAACTAAAAATTAAAATACATCAACTTGAAAAAGGTAAAGAAACTTTTGAAGAATGTAAATCATGTCAAGAGCTTAGAAGTGAAAACAACAAACTTAAGGAAGAAATTTGTAAACTTGATAAATTTGAAAATAGTAGTAACTCACTTAGTAAAATTATAAGTATTCAAAGAATTTCCGGAGATAAAACCGGTCTAGGTTTTAACTCAACCAAAGCCTCAACAAGTGAAGTTAAAAATGTTAAATTTGAAAGTGAACTCAAGGAACTAAAACCTTCAAAATCTAATCCTAAGTATATACTCATAAATGATAAGAAAATACCTCTAGCTAGTAATGAAGAAATAAAACCGTTTTATAAACCATCTTTAAAAACCGAAGTAGGATCGTTCAAAACTAAAACAAGATCTAAAACTCCACCACCTAGGAAACCGAATAATTCTTACCCTAGACATAAAACACCTCAACCAAGAGTAAACCAAAATAGACGAAACTTTAACAATAATCAACAAATGTGGAACTTCAATCCATGGGGAATGTTTCCACCATATATGCACCCAAGTCAAATACAAAACATGTTCGGGACAAATAACTTTGGTTAAATGAGACAATGGGGACCAACGTAAAAATTTTCGCCATTCAAACATGGAAATCTTTGTTGTCACCCCTTGTTCGGAATTTCCCTTGAAGATTTTGAAGTCAAACGCATTGAAGACGAAAGGTACACATTTCCTTTTATTTCCTTGTCAACAAATGCATGCTTAGTTTAGTATCTAGTTTTATGTGATTTTGATTGGTTCATTATTCCCTCTAGTTTTTATTTCTATACATATATATATACTTGCTTACTTATACTATATCTAAATATATATATATATATATATATATATATATATATATATATATATATATATATATATATATATATATATATATATACACACTTAGCTATATCTAGGATCTTATAACCTAGAAAATTCATTTGTTGATTTTCTAGAACTAGAAATTGTTCGTTTATGAACCTTTTCTTTTCCCCATTTGCCTTATTGAACTTTAATGTTCAACAACACTCATGCTGATGAAGAGAGATGAGTCGAAAAATCTATGGATGAAACAAACTCCCGGCTTCCGTTGCATTCGTCTCCCTCATTTATTCTCGTCTTATAAGCCCATACTACATATATATATATATATATATATATATGTATATATATATATATATATATATATATATATATATATATACATATATATATATATATGTATATATATATATATATATATATATATATATATATATATATATATATATATATATATATATAGTTGCGTTCTTATGGTGACCACTCTTAAAATAAAAACAATAGGAACCAATTAAAAGATGACATGTGGAATCGTGAGACAAAAATTATGATAAAATGATAAATTAATTATAAGGGTAGTGTAGGTATTTGGTTTCTCCTTATTTCCAGCATAACCTACAAAACACCTACTCAGTACTCTCTCATTGACAACATCAAATAACCGCCCCTCTTTTTTTCCTTTCCCATATCTTATCCCAAATCCCATTTGCATCCCTCCCATCTTGAGTATTTCTATGTCCGAATCCAAACGATGTCGCGTCTATATTCTTTCTGCCCGCCGCCACCATCTATGTCGACATGTGTCCCCTAATGATTTTCAAAAATGGGCACTTGAAATCCCCAAACCGTGGCCTTTCCTTTTTGTCCCTTTTTTGTGTATGAAAGATATAATTTTGGCACTGCAATCGAATGGCTGTGTATTAATTGAATGGGTACGTATTAAAGGTTCTACCATTTTGGGCTTCTTGATTTTAAGATATGAATTTTAAGATTTTTTTTTTTTTTTGATCGAGTTGGGGTTTCTTTTGTGTGGTGTTGCTCCCACTAACTAAGATATGTTTAAAAACTCATTTGCCGCCGGAATCTGGGTAAGAGTCCTTAACCGCCGCCGTTAGCCTTCACCGTTCCAATAATCAGCGGCCATCACCATCGGATTTAACAATCTCCGTTTATTAAAAAAAAAAAAAAAAAAAAGCAAATAACCATCCCAACGAGATCTGTCCGCCTTGATTGCGACATGCTTTATTTGCCCAGATCTTTGCTCCCCTTTTTGGTTAAGCATTAGATCCAACGATTTTGTTTTTATGGTGTTTTTGGTTGATTTGTTTTACCAAATTGTATCAGTAACTTTTTGTCTGGCGTTTTTGTTTTATTTTTCTGTAAGGCTATCAATGCATGACTTGTTACTATTCTATTTGAAGGTGTATTAGTTTAATATCAATATTTAAACATGTGTTAAAAAATTTAGTGCATGTATCAATCAAAAAATTAAGTTTGTCAATAAACATTAATCAAAAAATTTAACATGTGACTAGAAATGCATCACAAAATTAAGTGGGTCACTAAACATGTATCAACAAATTTAACATGTGACTAGAAATGCATCACAAAATTAAATTTGTCACTAAACATGTATAAATTTTTTTAACATTTGACTATAAATGCATCACAAAATTAAATGTGTCACTAAACATGTATCACAAAATTTAACATGTGACTAGAAATGCATCACAAAATTAAGTGTGTTAAAAAAACATAGCCGTCAATAGAATTGTATCATGAAACTATGTGTCACTAAAAAAATGTCAAAAGTATTAGTGTGTCACCGCTAATGTAAAAAAAAATAAATAAAAAATAAGAATAGTAAAAAATAAAAACCTTGTGTATCAACGAATGCGACATCATTTGGTATGTCGTATCTTTTTATATTAATACAAAAATGTTTATGAGTCATCAATTGTAACTCGGTGTTAAAAAGGTAACAACAAAAAATAGTTGTTGAGCTAATAGAGATTAAACTGGATTACCAATTTTGCCCTTCTTCATTAGATAATTAACTAAACTATCATTAATGCATTTATTTCTTTACTTTAAATGGTTTAGTACACGTGTCATATTATCATTGGTTCCTATTGTTTTTATTTTAAAGATGGTCATCACAATAACGCCACCTTATATATATATATATATATATATATATATATATATATATATATATATATATATATACTTATGAACCTTCCAAAACTTTCTCGTGCACTTGACAACTTGATAAATTTCATCCGAAATGATCAAGAAAATATAATTGGCAAAATGTCAAGTAAAAGTGTCAAGTAATTCCTTTCGTGTGAATACCCTCCAACGTATTTTTGATTAAATATAAATCTAATACATATATATATGAATATTTTCTTGTTCTTTCTAGAAACCAAAATCACAAAAATCAAATTTTGGAGGGCGGCCCCCTTAATGTTTAAGGGGACCGGCCATCTGATAGCTCAAACCCGTTTTTCCCTTTGTTCCTTTTGCCAAACACTCCACTTTTTCATACTTCCCTTCCCCTGCTTCTGCTGTGACGAAAACCAAAACCCAAAAACATCTCAAATCACTTCCAAATCATATAATTCGGGTTAATTCGCAAAGGGCAAATTCATCTAACACAATCACCATTGCGTATTGTAAGTTTTTCATAACACATTTCATCTAATTTCATCTTATTTGGTCATACTCATGATTATGCATGTTTTATAAAATTCTTCAATTTCATAATTTCTTTCGAATTAAGTCTTAAAACTTCATAACCAAATGCTTCCCCTAGGATTAGGATGATTAATCAACACTAGAAACCAGTAATTATAAACTATCATGTCGAAATTTTTTGAAAAACTTCATACTCTCCTTTTCAAATTTTTTAGTAAACTCATTGTTGAATAATGATTTGAAAATGTGTTAAAACTAATCACATTATACTTTTGTAACTTGTAAAACTTGAAATTACATTTTTCGACCAAGAAAAATTATATTAGTTCACAATATAGGGGTGTTTGGATTATGTCCAAATAATATCGAAACCTAGTCATTATAATTTTTATAAAACGTTGTTATAATTATAAACCTAAAAAATTACTAATCGGACTTGTCAAGATATATAATTCATATATATATTGACATACTAGTGGTATAAGTCACTAGTTAAGGAAGCGTTTGGTTTATTACTAAAAATAACATTTTTAAGTAAAAATACAAACCATCTTTTTCAAAAACAAATCACATGCATAAGAAACTCGCAAGAAATAGCTAGTTTTACAATCTAATGTAAATCTAGTAAATTTCATGATATATTAAGATGTTTAAAAGGGCGTTTGGATTTGTCCATAACTACTTATTAAACATCGTAAAGTATATCTAGAACGAGTTAAAAACAATATTAAGGAACATGGTAATCTACTTCTTAGGATTAGTAACGAAGTATGTTTACGTTCCAACATAAGCCTTAACAATATACATATACTTTTATCTTTCTTTATATTTATTTTGGTCTTTTTGTATTGTTGATGTGTTTAGGTGAAAATGCCAAAAGCAACTACCGAAGATCTTTCTCACACTAAAAACTACATTCCTAAAGTTTCCCAACTCCCTACCACATCTCCTTCCATTGGACTTATATATCGTCAAATTGAAGATAGAAATGTTCATGAAGGACGTTTAGTAGATCTTGCTTTTTCTCAATCTGACTACATAAATCGCGTGTTTACAAGCATCAACTTCAATTGTCTTTATGAAATAAATGAACCTATCATTCCTCGCTTCATAATGGATTTCTATAGCCAAGTCATCGTCCAAGCCAATGATCTTGGTTTCATCACCATCTCTTTCATGATTCAAAATGAATTTATCACCCTAACTCTCGAACAATTTGGTCATATCCTCCAAATTCCATTTAGAGGTCAAGCCGTTTTCACAAACGAGTGGGACCTCGAATCTCTTAATCGCTATCGACCAACCTTCGGTCCCTATTTCGACGAAATTCCTCATCCCGACGAAATTCGTCAAATCCTTGGTGTGGAACGTGCCACCACAAGCCGAAAAATAAAATCCAAAAACGTTTAAATCTCTCCATACCAACTTCTCCTCAAGGAATTAAGCCCCCACATGAAGCGTTGGGAAGAACTCATTCGTGAGAATGCGTTTGGTACTGGAGGTCACCGGGACCATCTCCCGGCGTGCCTTGCTCACATGTTGTATTGTATAGCTGTCGAAAAGCAGTACAATTTGGCCTACTTCTTTATCAAACGGATTGAGTGTGCTAGAAAAACTCCCAAAGCCAATCTTCCATATGGAATGTTCCTCACTCGTCTCTATCGTCATGTTATCGAGTACTACCCCGATCTTGACAATAGTATCTATGAGTCCATCTACCCCACTTTACGTCCTCTCGCTCTAAAACAAGCTCGACGAACACGAAGTGACAAGGGTAAATCTCGTCGTCATAGCTTTCATGGATCATCTTCAAGACAAGACGATGACGATGAGGATGAAGACATCCATGATGCTAATACCCCTTCGTTCTCTGAGTTCGTTGACAATTTAGAGAATCTTGACTATCCCGACTATTCTACCCCATCTCCTAGTGATCAAAACGAAGAAGTGCTTCATGAATGAACTACCGAAATGCCTAGAAGACAAAAGAGCTTACATGAAGAAGTTAGAGGTGGTTTCAAATCGATCGGGAAGACTTTGAAGGGTATCTTCGGGAAGAAAAAGAAATGATATGCTTGAATTATGCTTGTTGAACAATATTTAATTTTTATGTCTTGTGTGCTATTTGTCCGAAGTATATTCGGAAGTACTTGTTATTTTCTTGGATAATTGTTTTGTGCACTCGATTAGGTTGTTAACTTGCTTATTTATGTTTTATTTATGCTTAAGAATGCATGCTTTAACTCTTAATCTATATATATATATATATATATATATATATATATATATATATATATATATATATACTTGCATGATTAGCTTATATATGTATATATATATATATATATTAGCTTATATATGTATATATATATATATATATATATATATATATATATATATATATATATATATATATATATATATATATATATATATATATATCATGTATGCTTATAAAAGACCAAAACAAATGTGAAATGTCCAAATGGTGCTTGCTGCAAATACAAAACAGAACACAACATTTTTCCAGAAAATTTTTTGAAAATTTTTGGTTTATGGGTCGTCAGATTGCTACCCCCTTAAATCATAAGGGCGGCCCTTTAAAATTAAGGGGACCGGCCTCCATTTAAGGGAACCGGCCATCTGAAACAGTTTTTACACTATTTTCTTTTGCATCATGTGATCCCTTTTGCAAGTCCCAGCTACCATTTCCCTTAAAAACTAAACTGATTTTGGAATATAACATTACAATTTCAAATTAATTCCACTTCTAAACATGTTTTCCCACTATATAATCCCCATGCATGTTTAATTCACATTCCATCATCCTCAAACATTCATCAAACATCATCATGTCATCACCAAGAACCACTTATTCAAACAATGCCAAGAAACAAAAACTTGTCATCATTCCACCCAAACAACTCTTCAATGATCTTACTAATGAAGACAACACCACTCCATCTCCACCACCTCAATGTTCATCTCCTAGTGCACCAAATGCACCCTCCAAAACACCTTCAACAAATGGAAACTCTACTTCCTCCATACCATCCACTTCATCCATTAATGACTACATTAACACCCACTTATCTCCTCCACCAATAGTTCAACCATCACAACCTACCAATGAAAACACAACCCTTGCATTAACTCTCTCACTATCACCATTAACACCTCTTGATGCACACTTCTCATCATCCCCTATCAATCCACCAACCTATAACCCCGTCCCATGGAGCTTACTTGAAGCTCATGATGACACTTGCCTTTGTTGCATCCACAACCGAACAATTGTGTTCGGACTAAGAGATGAAATGCAATACATGTTTTCTCACATTGAAAACTTGTTGCATCCACCACCAACAACAAACTCAACTCCTCCACCACCATCAACAAACACTCCTCCTCCATCACCATCTCCATGTTCACCATCCATTCCTCCCAATTAAACATGGTTGGTGTCTCACAAATAAAATTACATTAAACCATTTTGGATGGCAATCTCTAGAGAGGACTTTCATATTTGAGCTTTGGTTTATTATTTCCATGATGATTGTAAGCCTTTAAAGGCTTTTGTTAGTTGCATTACTTATTTCATTTGTTGATGTAATGCTTGATGAATTTATTTCACTTGATTAATGATAATATTATGTTTAGTTTACACTTTTGCATGCTATATACATATATATGTTGCTTGCCACTAAATATTTTTGCAAGATATCCATATCTCGATTCCTTTTGGCCTCAAAACGAGGGGGAGTATACTTCAAGGGGGAGCTTCCATTAACACGGGATAACCTTTTTTATGCTAACAAAAAGGGGGAGAAGTGATATAAACTCACAATAATACTTGAATATATACTAATTTTCGATTAATGAGTTTAAATTTTGTAATCATCAAAAAGGGGGAGATTGTTGACATAAATAATGTGTGAAAACGTTATTTATATTTTTCGATATCTCTATATTTTGACGATCACAAAATGTAAAATCGTCAATCGTATAATTACTACGTAAACAAGTATTAAGCTAGTTTATATCACTATATCCAACTTAATCACTTAAGGTATGGATAAACAAGTGCTTAATACATCTTATGATCAAAGGGGTATTTAATTAACTAACACAAAGTTTATTTAATTATATAAACATATTATATATTTTTGAAAAACACTTTTGGTAATAAAGAAAAATGTTTTATTCATACTAAATATATGAATTCAAATGTTTAACCAAAATCAGTTAGTTTTTCACCAAATAAACTTTCCCCACTAAAAGACAAAGATTCTGGCCGTTTCAGCTGGGTGCCCCCCTTAATTATAAGGGGCGGTCCCCTTAAAATTAAGGGGACCGGCCTTGATTTAAGGGGACCGGCCACGCTCCTCTGTCAGAATCTTTTGCCTATAAATACCACCTTAAACCTGGATTTTTTCCTCACCTTTTGCACGAAATTTTCAGATCTATAACTCTCTAAACATCCTCTAAAACCCTTTGATCATTTGTATATTAATCCTTGTTTCAAGTGATTCAATCCCTCATCATCCATTCTCATCCAAAGTGCAAAAGAAAAACACTCTTTCTACAACCAAGTTCAAGAAGTGTTGAAGAGTAGTTGTGCATAGTGTATATATACATTCATTTGTGAATATTGTGTTGTGCTTGTTATATATTGTTTAGAGGATATAGAAGTTGTGTAGGAAGTAGAAGTTGATTAGTAGTGAAGTAGGTTAGTTGTGAAGATTGGTGTGAAGTAGAAGATTGGTGTGTAGAAGATCGGTGTGAAGTAGAAGATTGGTGTGTAGTATATTGGTATGAAGAAGTTGTGTAGAAGTAGTGATCAAGTTGTGAAGTTGTTGTGGTGTGTAAATTGGTGTGTAAGGTTTTCTCCGCCAAAAGGGAGTTTGTTGACATAGTGAAGAAAACTCTCGAGTAGGTGACTCGGGGAGTGGAGTAGGAACAAGGAAGGTGTCCTTGTAGCCGAACTACTATAAATCCTTGTGTTGTGGTTTGATCTTTCCAACTCTTCTCATTACTTATTTATTTACCTTTACTATATTAGCTTTGTTAGTTAGCTACCATACAATAGTTCATATAGTGCAAGTATTGAGTTCACATAAACTAGAATCAAAGTTTTTAAAACAAACTTGTGTTTATAAATTTAAAAAGGAAGTAAAACTATTCAACCCCCCCTTCTAGTTTTCCACAATGGCCATGGTGCTATAGCATAATAGGGAACGTTGTGGATAAAAACTCACCTCCATAGATAGTGTCAATACCACTGGTGCATCAGTGGCAAGGCCATGGACTCCCCATGATTGGCTACAATTTAATCAAATAATGGGCAGCATATAAGGGCATAGGAATGCTATAAGAAATGGAATATAGCATACAACAAATATCAAAGCAAATCATAACAGAAATAGATCGATCCAATATGGATCATACAAAGGGATCATAGCAGTGGTTCATGTCAAAGGTCCAAATCAAAGATTCATATCATGAGGTTCAAATCAAAGGTTCATAATAGCAAAAGGGTTCATAACAAAGGTTCAAAATTTTAAGTTAAATAATCAAAAGATGTTAAAGAAAGTCATGAGAAATCTTAGAGAATAAATCAGATTGAGGACTTTAGAAAATTATTTAAAACCTTTTTATCGTAAAAGTGTTACTTTAAAAATACATTTCATAAAAGTCATAAAACCTTCGTATAAAACTAGTATCGTATCGTAATCACATAAATCATTTCAAAAGTAGTTTTTCTCAAAATTCATCAGGTTATATTTTTTTAAAAGGGTCTTCATACGAAATTATACTATCAAATGAACCAAGGATATTAGGCGTATAAAGATCAGAAATCTTAATAGTGGCAATGGAACAGATCATGAGTCATAAGAAAAGCTAATATCGAAATATGTGTATGAATCATGAGAAACCTTAAGAGATAAGGTTAGAATATTTGTACCTCAACTTGACGACAAAGCAGACACAAGAAAGGTCAAACAGGAATAGGGACCGCTCCTCCTTCACAGAACCTAGACAAATTAGAAGTCGAGAATTATTTACTAGTTTATTTCAAATCAGATTACTCCCTTTTAGGTTATCTTTCCATTTTAGGTAACTTTCCAAAAATAGTAACTTTCCATAATTAGCAGGTTTCCATAATCACTAATATTATCCCTTCATGATTATAATTAATTTTTGGATAAGTTAAGTGTTCAAAATGTCAATTATGCAAGATTAGGGTTTAATATGACAACTTCCCCTATTTTAGGGTTTATTATACAAATATGCCAAAGTTCAAGGTTTAAAGTGTAAATATTGCAATTTTCCAGATTTTATACCATTTAATCCATGAGTTAATAATATTTACCATTCAATACCTCAAGTTTACAAATGTTACAATTTAAACCCTTAAGTTACATTAATTACAAATAAGTCCTTATAAATATTTAAATTACATATATAACCATATTAAATTCCAATTAACACATTTAACCATTGATTATCAAAAGTACACATTTTATCCCTTAATATCATATTTATACAAAACAGCCCTTTACTTATAAAATTTTTATTTTAAATCCTTATTATTTATTAATTACACTTTTATCCATATTTAAATCATTTAAACACATTAGCCACTTAGTTTCAAGAAATTACAAAATTTACCCCTCATGATTAAATATGTACGAATCACCACAAAATACCAGAATTTACAAAACACACCCCTCCATTTTAATTAATTTCAAATCGTGCATAATTGATTCCATAATTAACATTTAACCCTTCTAAATACAAAATTAACACTTAACACCCTCATATTATATTTTCTATATTTCTCCTCTGGTCTAATATGATTTTCAAAAATAACCCTAAAGTTTATAAAATTACAAAACACCCTTTTATTTATTTAATTCCATAAGGTTTTTAATAAAAACCTCAATTCCAAACCCTAATTTTTCCAACACATAAAATCATCATTACACCTTCATTAATCATTAATTACAACATCCAAAACCCTAAAAAAACCCTAACCCTAATTATTTCACACCCTTTTTTATTTATTCTAATCAGATCAAAACAAAACAATTCAAAACAATTTTTCCAAGCTTCGAATACATGTAATCTCATTTTATATATGTCGAATATACAGATATACATGGTACAAAAATCAAGTCGAGCCAGCATAAATTTATATAGGCCGATTTAGGGTTTTTGCTTAATTTTAGGGTTTTGTTTTATTTAATTTGTATAGCATTATAAATCATGCATGGATCATTTTTATCATTTTATACAGATAATATATGATAAGAAGAGTAATAAAAGAATACCCAAAAGCTTTAGATCGAATGGAACAAGGAGGAATGAATTATTGCTTCTCGGCTACAATAAACGACACAAAATAATTGCCCACGAACCCTCGATCACTCCACAGCCTTCACCACTATTTTTCACACCTTATACACTTTAGAAATAGCCCAAGAAAAATAGCAAACTGATGATGTATAGTCTATATTCGGGTCACGATCCCAAATGATAAACATTACTAACGCCAAAGCCCACCACGAGTGGGCTATCATGACAATGATTTGGGCCAGCATGCTAAATGGTTTGGGCTCACGAAAGCCCAAACCCAAGTTATTTATGGGTTGGATATAGATATCTTCTATTTAAGGGATATATATCAAACCAGATATTGATCGAAGAGTAAGGAGCACGTATCCAATAAGGATTACGTGCCTGTATAAACAAAACCATAACTCTCGTTAAAGGTATGACTTACAACCCTAACTCTTCTACATAACCCTCAAATCGATTACTTACTCTCACGTCGGAGGATAATCGTGGGAGACAATCCCACGCTAAGCCTAACGGTGTTTGTTTGCTTTCTTAGTGCGCAGGTTTCAAGCATTAAGATCTGATTGGTACGAGAGCAGGAACCCCAAACAAGGAACGCCCAACTTTTGTATCAACAAGTGGCGCCATCCGTGGGACCCTACACTAAGAACTAGAATGACAAAGCACAAAAACTCAGGCTAGCAGACTCCGCAGTTGGAAAAAACACGTGGTGACCCCCAGCGGAAGAACCACCAAGATCCGACCTCTAGGCAGGCCTCTGGAACAACCAGTGCGCCTGGCCACCAAGAATCGGGCCCAACCCTAATTCTCCCAGTAGTAGAACTGCCCACAGATACTACTCAAACCACCACGGTGGTTCCAAGCGCTGAAGAACTTCAGCGCACTCTCTTCAATACTCCCCATCAAACAGCACCTATTGTGGACAACACTGTGCCACAAGGCGCGCCTAATCGAGCTAGGGGACCTAACCCAGAAGCAGACATTGTTGCACTAGAAGAGAACGCGCCTGAATTAACGCTAAGTAATTTTGTGTCACAAAATTATGAAGCTTTAACTAACCTCGTGCAAGAGGAGGCAAGGAAAAGGTCGAGCCAGAGCCTACAAGCCCGGCTTAACTTTAACCCAGAAACATACCCACCGCGCCACCAGAGGGGAGGGCACAAAAATAATGAAAGACGTACCAATGTCCATGATAGACTTGGTACAGCATCTGACTCACAATACTCAGAAGAATATGAAGGCAGTGAGAGGCGCACCAACGTTCACTCCAGACTTGGTAGTCGCAGGATACAAGATAGACTTGGACAGCAACGCTCACCGAGCGAGAGCTCCTCAAGGTCTGGAAGCAGAAGAATTCATGACAGGTTGGGAAGACGAACTTCCCCAAGTGAAAGCCCCGCAAGCTCTTCCTCTGAGGAAAAACGGCGTAAACATCGCAAAAGGGATGACTTCTCCTCAAGTGACTCCTCAGACAATGAGGATAAAGAGACAGGACACTGGAAGTCTAGAGGAACACGTCGCGAGGAAGAGGACGATGATATATCTCTTCCTTGGCGTCGCCAAAAAGTTGATGCATTCACACGGCGCATCAGCGATTATTCTGATCATAAGAAAAGGCGCAAGCCCACCAATGTTAAAACATACGATGGAACGGGTGATCCTGATGACCACCTAAAAAATTTTGAATCCACTGCTACCATCGAAAATTGGCCACAACCTGTGTGGTGTCATATGTTTAACTCTACGTTAGTGGGGAGTGCGCAAACTTGGTTGTAGGTGTTTGATGAGGCAAAAAATGATCCGTTTTTAGGGGGTCATTTAAGCCCGGAATTGAATTTATTTGATCAAATATTGCCCTAAATCGTTCCTTTTGTGATTTTAGGTACTTTTGGAGTGAATTCTGGAAAAGGAAGCATTTTGGACATTTTTGGAGCATAAAAGTGAAGAAAACAGCAAAGTCTTAATTTTCCTTGCTAGGAACAGTACCTGACGGCGTCACAAGCTTCTTCATGACGGCGTCAAGTGTAATTGATGAGGCGAAAAATGAACCACTTTTAAGGGGTCATTTAAGCCCGAAATTGAATTTATTTGATCAAATATTGCCCTAAATCGTTCCTTTTGTGATTTTAGGTACTTTGGGAGTGAATTCTGGAAAAGAAGGCATTTTGGACGTTTTTGGAGCATAAAAGTGAAGAAAACGGCAAAGACTTAATTTTCCATGCTGAGAACAGTACCTAACGGCGTCAAGAAGAAAATCCTGACGACGTCAAGAGTAAAATCCGTGATGACCCAGTGAAAACCTGAAGGCGTCACAAGAAGGGCGTCAAGAGTTAATGTTGTAACGGCCTACAACTAGAATACACATGACGACGTCAAACCCAGATCTAGGCAGTCCGAGAAACTATTTGGCGGCGAGATGACGGCGTCAGAAATTTGTTCTTGACGCCATCACCTATCAGAATATATATATAGTTTTCTATTTTTCATTCATTAGAGAGGAACTTGTGTGGAGAATACTAGGGCCGAACATTGTAAACCCTATGTCATATTTTACAGTATTTTCAAGGGTTTTCACCCCTCGAATCCTTACATGTTCAATTGAGATAAGTCTTCTCTTAATTCATTCAATATGTCTATGTGTTGTTTGAATTTATCATATGCTTGTCTTGATTTCAACATGCTAGGCTAGATCTATCATGTGTTTGCTTAGATGTAATGAAACCTAGATGTTAATTATGTATTGATTACTTGTTTATAGTTGTATTGGATGAATGATTTCAATGTTAGGCTTAAGAAAACTGGCAGACCTCCATTGTGTAACATGCTTGAACGTCTTAGGAAACATGAACCGATGTGTACTAGGTTTTATTGGTTGTATTTAATGCATGAGAAAATTCTAATGATCCCATGTTAGGAGCTTCTTAGCCGGCTCGACATAGGAGTGAAGTAGGCGCTTATAGGATTGGGGAAGTAAGTACGCCACCCCATGAATGGTATTAAGGAATACAATCCATCATCCACGCAACTGTAACAAGTAATTAACATGTAAAAGATATCTAGGGAGTAGTGAAATCTAAGTAAACACAATTCTCCCATATATTGCTCACAACTCTAGTATAATATAGATTATTTTCATTTTTATTATTTTATTTTGATTGCATCTTAGTAATTGGGTTAGTTGACTAGCAACTAATTCCGCCCAACTCCTTCAAACCTGAGATTTTTAATTGCTTTTATAAAAACTAAAAAATACAAAAAGAATCATCCCTCATCTCTAGACCTAGTCTTTAGGTTTTCTAATCCTAGCGACACTATTTCTAGCTGAACGATCAATCCCCCGGTACTTGTCATTATACTATACTACATCGACCAGGTACACTGCCTGGTGGGTGTTGTAGGCTTCTCGAGATCCCTCGAGAGGTAAAGCCTGGTGCAATCCCTACGCATCAAGTTTTTGGCGCCGCAGCCCGGGGAATAGTTATTGTCTAGGTTAGAATCTCTTTTCATTAGGTCTACTTGCTAGATTCCTTTCTTGTAAGATTTTATTTTTATTTTTAGGTTCTCCTTAGTCTATCTTATTTCTTTGTATTTTTGTTCGTAACTCTTCGCCATCCGACATCATGGACGATGGTAGCATCTTTGAACCCATCATCCCACAACAACAAAACCCACCACTAGCTAACCAACCTCTTAGGCCCCGAACCCTAGGAGAGTACTCCCGACCTAGCCACCAAGGCTAACGAAACACCATTGAGCTCACCGGAGCCAATGTGTCTCCCTTGCGATCCGACACCATCCGGTTGGTGCAAAGCGGATGTGCATTCCATGGACTTCGTTCCGAAGATCCAAATCAACATCTCAAGGACTTCCTTAAAATCGTAGATTCTATAGACCTTGATGTTACAACTAGAGAGTCAACCCGATTACGCCTATTCCAATTCTCTCTACGTGATCAAGCTAGTCAATGGCTTGAGCGTTAACCGCGGGATCCATCACCACATGGGATGATCTCACCAATCGTTTCCTTGCTCAATTTTTCCCACCGGGGAGAACTAGCAAGCTTAGAAATGACATCTTGATGTTCCAACAACGTCAAAATGAAACTCTATACGAAGCATGGACTCGTTTCAAGGACTTACTCCAAAAAGTCCTCATCATGGCATAGATCTTTGGCTCCAAGTCCAAATCTTTTATGACCATATCGATCTCTCCACAAGGTGAGCCATTGACCAATCGGCCGGTGGTAAGCTACGTGATCTAAGTGCGGAAGAATCATGGGAACTCATAGAAGATCTTGCTCTCTATGACAATGAAAGTTGGAATGATCCCCATGATTTGAACAAAACGGTCAAGGCAATATCTTTGCCTTCGAATAATTCTAGCACTCCCGACCGTAGGATCATGGAACTTGAGGACCAAGTCAAGTTTCTCATGAAATCTTACGAAGCTCCTAAGCCTTCAAGCCAAGTGAACAAAATCACTTCTTCATGCGAATTATATAGTGGTCCCCATGACACTCGTGATTGTGTGGAACTCTCCGGAACAGCTTTTGCGGACTACGCATCCTCGCATACCGACGAAGCGGGAGATAAGTGGTACACTTTCAAACCCGAGCCAAACCCGTATGGTGATTCCTACAACCCTTCTTGGAAAAATCACCCAAACCTTAGGTGGAAACAAAATCAAGCCAATTCTTCCAATCCGCCTAATCGTTACCAACCAAACGGTCCACCCTCCAACCGTACTTTCAACAACAATCCTTCTAACAACTATGGTAGTACCAACAATCTTGAAGGATTGATGTCTAAGTTTATGGCATCTCAAGAAGCTCGCATATCTAAGTTTGAAACCGATTTCAAACAAAAGCAAAGCGAGATGACCACCAAAATTGACACATTGTTGAAAGTCCTCAATGACCGAGAAATGGGAGCACTCCCAAGCGACACAGTCAAGAACCCAAAACTAAACGTTAATTCCATATCATCAGTTTCGTCACCCACTTTTTGTCCGCAATACTACTCGGTTAAATCAACGAGCACGTGTTTCAAAAAAAACCAAATTCTTCAAAAGGACCAATCAAATAAAACACCCGACATAAAACCAGTCAAAAGCATAGTTGAAACACCTCCTACGCAAGACCTTGACGATGAATTCAAAGAGCTTCACCTTGAACGCCCTGTCATTGATGTCTTAGCCCGTGCTCCCTACTATAGTGCCCTCCTAGAAAAGTATGAGAAGTTTAAACTAGGTAAAAATGGGACCGCCTTCGTTCAAAACAAGTTGCCTAAAAAGCTTGATGATCCGGGTATATTTGTTTTGCCTTGTAAGATAGGAAGATCCGAAGCTTTCGACGCACTAGTCGATTTAGGGTCAAGCCTCAACATGATTCCCTTATCCCTTTTTACCACTCTTAAGCTAGGAAAGTTAGAGGAGACGGAGGTATTTATTGGTCTAGCGGATGGGAGTATTGCCCACCCGGTTTTAATGATTAAGGATGTAGTTGTTCACGTAGGGAAGTTAACTATTTTAGCAGATTCTCACGTCCTACACATGGTTAGTGACACTACATGCCCATTGTTGGTAGGAAGAGGATTTTTAGCAACCGCTAGCACCATGATAGATTGTAAGGAGTCTAAGATAGCGGTAGGTGAGGGCGATACTTGGTTGGTATATGATGTTAAGAAACATAGCTACGATTGTGAGGATGAACCGACACCACATTGGGTAGAGATGAATAGGAGACCATCTAGATATGGACCTTGGATAGAAAGGAACTTTATAGGACCTCAACGCCCATTCTATCTAGAAAAAGATTTCATCGATAAGACACATTCGGTGGAACAACTCATAGCTAGAGATGAAGAGCTAGACCCTTTTGAGGACCCCTTAGTCTTTAGGAAGATGATTGAGTTCTTAAGCGTAATGCCTATTAATATAGAGATGAACAAGTGGAAAAGAGAAGGAGATAAGTGTAAATGGAGGTGGGACAAGCCACCTAAGGAAGGTGACGGATCATGGCATATGAAGATGACTTTGTATGATCCGGATGGAGAGAAGTTTGAAAGGTCATACCGTACTAAGAAAGCCGATAGGAAGTTAAAACCAAAGTTTGATCCCAAAGATGTCCTCAATGAGGAACTCACTCGTATCACGTAGTAACCCATGACCTTGAGTCTAGCTACAAGACTCGTAAATAAAGAAAAGCGCTTCTTGGGAGGCAACCCATGTTTTGTGTGATTTTTATTTTGTTTGTTTGTTATTTGTTTCCGTATGCATGCTTTATTTTTATTGTTGGTAGATCATGTTTCAAAACTAGAATAGTGAAAATACTTTATTTTGTTGTTTGGCCTAAGTCTTAACTTCATCCAAAGGTATTTTTGCAAAAGATAAGTGTAAAGGGAAACCCCAAATATGTTTTTAAGAAACAAAACCGATCATGATTCTCCACACTATTAAGTGAACATGTATATTCGTATTTGTTAGAGTCAAATGCTTGTATCGAGTCATAATGATGTTTTACAGGATTTTCCAGGAAGTAGGACCAAGTTTTTCCAGAAATTTTCTGGAAACTTAACATAAGAATTTCTGCAGGTCACTTCTGACAGCGTCATGAGTTTCCTCTTGACGGCGTCACGTGTAAAAATTTGGAAATTTTACCAGTTTTGTTTTTCTAACGGAGTCTTAAAGTTTTTGTTGAATTATTAGTTTTATAATCTCCAGGAAATCTGCAAACATCATTCCAAAAGCATTATATCTTATTTTGTTTTCTAGGTTTTATTAGCATATGTAGATTGCCACCGATTTTATGCGAGGTTGCCTTGTCTATTTTCTCAGGATTTACAGGTTATGTATGACAAGAAGATGATTTATTTTTCTGGAAGGGAAGTTTTGATTGTTCATTTTTTTGGAGGAAAATCTAACTTGGCCACCTTATTATCCATACCGAGCGAATCAGGGGAGTATTTGATTTCATTCGTTTTACTTATTTCACTTTTACATTCTTTACTTGAACATTGGGGACAATGTTCATCCTAAGTGTAAGGGGAGGGTAAAATGATGATACCTTACAGATACACTTTCGCTTGAGTTTGTTTGTTTGATGGTAGATGTGTAATAAAACTATGACAAATACTTGTTAGTGTAATTTTAGCGCCAAATTTAAAATTTTTTACAACATTTAGGAGTGAAACTTTAGCCATAGCAAGCGTCTCATTGATAGGAGATTGTATGACTAGCACATAACCGTACCATTCAGAAAAATTTTCCACCAAAATATGTGAGGTTTGCCTTTAGATTTGATAGGAAAAGCATTTACTATTAGTGCTTATGAGTGTACCGGTAGCATTTAGATTCTAGAACTTGCGTTAGTGATGCATCCCGAGACCGCTAGTGAGACTACATTCGTGTAGTAGGATTTACTACTTGATAAGAGGCATTAGGATCACCCTTGTGTTAAACCCGTATCATAATTACTTGACCATTTATGTCATATTACTTGGCTAGTTAAGTCAATTAATTTTTCCCACACCTTAGCGTTGTACTCATTTTTAGTACACGAAACCCCTAGTACACCCCTCCGAGCCTATCTTTTCGTTTCTAACTTTAAGCATCTTACTTAAAGGAAGAATTTGTTACACCCCACTTAAATGTACACCCAAATCGCCTTAGCCTTCCATGTATGCACTCATCTTTAGTGCATTATTGTTATTTGTTAAACCCTTAGTTAATTATCTAATTGATTAGATGGTATCTAAGTCGAGTCATATCTTTGTACATATTGTTTTGGGACGATTGGGACTCATGGGTAAAGTACTTATTTTATGGACTAATGGGGAAGAAAATCATTTATTACCCCCATATGTACGTTAATCTTAAAAGTACTCCAAGTGTTTTGATTATCTTAATTCGAGTTCTTAGATTAGTTTATTGTAAAGTATGTAAAAATTCAAGTGTAAGGGGAATTTTCATTCCCTACGATGTATTATTTTGGATGGTAGGGTAAGAGTGTATGCAAAAAAAAAAATAAAAAAAAAATAAAAAAAAATCAAGAAAAAGAAAAAATAATAGAAAAAGAAAGGAGAAAAACATACGGACTACCATCCCGTTTCATTCTATGTTTATTTTATGTTTTTGTTGTTTTTCATTTATTAGCTTAAGTTGAGTCTAGTCTTGGCTTAGCAACGCCATATTGTACATGTAATTAACCAAGATTGTTAACTCGCCACCAGTAAAGACTGCCTATATCCAACAAAACCGTGTATTCCATATTCCTACACCTAACGTTACAACCCTTTAAAAAGACCTCTTTGATAGTTTATCCTAGGTGCTTACGCCATGTGGTAGAGGTTTGATCCTTTCCCAAGCCTATGGTAATCTATTTTGCTATGACAGGTAGTGAGAGATATTTTCCGTTTCCATATTGTGATATTACTTTATTACACCCGAGAGATGTGAGTATCTAAACACTATTTGTGAGGTGCTAGTGTATGACCTCCGTGCTTGTCTTTGGTCTTTAGTGGAACGATTATTTGTTGTAATTACTTTTATATTAGTGTTAAATGACCCCTAACTTGTATTTTGACTAGAATAAAAGCGCATTTGCTTGAGGACAAGCAAATCTCAAGTGTAAGGGTATATGATGAGGCGAAAAATGAACTACTTTTAAGGGGTCATTTAAGCCCAGAATTAATTTTATTTGATCAAATATTGCCCTAAATCGTTCCTTTTGTGTTAAATGACCCCTAACTTGTATTTTGACTAGAATAAAAGCGCATTTGCTTGAGGACAAGCAAATCTCAAGTGTAAGGGTATATGATGAGGCGAAAAATGAACTACTTTTAAGGGGTCATTTAAGCCCGGAATTAATTTTATTTGATCAAATATTGCCCTAAATCGTTCCTTTTGTGATTTTAGGTACTTTGGGAGTGAATTCTGGAAAAGAAGGCATTTTGGACGTTTTTGGAGCATAAAAGTGAAGAAAACGGCAATGCCTTAATTTTCCATGCTGAGAACAGTACCTAACGGCGTCAAGAAGAAAATCCCGACGGCGTCAAGAATAAAATCCGTGACGACCCAGTGAAAACCTGAAGGCGTCACAAGAAGGGCGTCAAGAGTTAATGTTGTGACGGCCTACAATTGGAATATACATGACGGTGTCAAACCCAAATCTAGGCAGTCCGAGAAACTATTTGGCGGCGAGATGACGGCGTCAGAAATTTGTTATTGACGCTGTCACCTATCAGAATCTATATATAGTTTTCTATTTTTCATTCATTAGAGAGGAACTTGTGTGGAGAATACTAGGGCCGAACTCTGTAAACCCTAGGTCGTATTTTACAGTATTTTCAAGGGTTTTCACCCCTTGAATCCTTTCATGTTCAATTGAGATAAGTCTTCTCTTAATTCATTCAATATGTCTATGTGTTGTTTGAATTTATCTTATGCTTGTCTTGATTTCAACATGCTAGGCTAGATCTATCATGTGTTTGCTTAGATGTAATGAAACCTAGATGTTAATTATGTGTTGATTACTTGTTTATAGTTGTATTGGATGAATGATTTCAATGTTAGGCTTAAGAAAACTGGCATACCTCCATTGTGTAACATGCTTGAACGTCTTAGGAAACATGAACCGATGTGTACTAGGTTTTATTGGTTATATTTAATGCATGAGCAAATTCTAATGATCCCATGTTAGGAGCTTCTTAGCCGGCTCGACATAGGAGTGAAGTAGGCGCTTATAGGATTGGGGAAGTAAGTACGCCACCCCATAAATGGTATTAAGGAATACAATCCGTCATCCACGCAACTGTAATAAGTAATTAACATGTAAAAGATATCTAGGGAGTAGTGAAATCTAAGTAAACACAATTCTCCCATATATTGCTCACAACTCTAGTATAATATAGATTATTTTCATTTTTAGTATTTTATTTTGATTGCATCTTAGTAATTGGGTTAGTTGACTAGCAACTAATTCCGCCCAACTCCTTCAAACCTGAGATTTTTAATTGCTTTTATAAAAACTAAAAAATACAAAAAGAATCATCCCTCATCTCTAGACCTAGTCTTTAGGTTTTCTAATCCTAGCGACAATATTCCTAGCTGAACGATCAATCCCCCGGTACTTGTCATTATACTATACTACATCGATCAGGTACACTGCCTGGTGGGGGTTGTAAGCTTCTCGAGATCCCTCGAGAGGTAAAGCCTGGTGCAATCCCTACGCACCAGTAATACAAGAGGTGGAAGTGGATAAAGTCCGTGAAGGTCCAGAAAGTTTTGTGCATTGTAGATGACGGCATCACCCAAGGCCGTCACGTGTAAAATTAAAGAGTAATGGCCTAGAAAATTTCCTGGAGGCGTCACGTAGGCCGTCACGTGCTAACTTGTCAAAACTTGCGCGCGAAGTAGCTGATATTGTTTTGGTCATAACTTTTGCATACGAACTCGGATTTAGGTGATTCAAAAGGCCACGCGAAGAGGATGAATAAATCTACAATTTGGTGAAGAAAAATTGGTCATGACGCTGTCACTCTTTACGGGGTGACGCCGTCAAGCCTTGCCGACAGAAAACTTGCCTATAAATATAACATGATAACTTCACTTTTTGGTAAGCCCTAAACCCTAAGGTCGATTCCTGGGTTTAGGTGGGTGTTTTTCCAGCAACTTAGAGGGTTTCAATCACTCCATAAACATCTTGTAATGGTTTGATAATTCTATCTTAATTCATGTCTTCAATTATCATTATTGTTGCTTGTTCTATATTAATTATGCTTGGCTAATTCACCTTGTGTCTACTTATGATTGTGTGAAACTTGTATATAATTGATTAGATCTTATTGATTCCTTATTGACGTTTGTATCTATCTTCATCAATTAAGGTGTGACACTTCGATAGGTCTAATTGGTTTAGTTTATTATTCTTGATTCCTATTGTCTCTTGTTTGGTTGATTGTATTCGATGTTAGGCTTAAGAAAACTGACAGACTTCCATAGGGTAACATGCTTGAACGTCTTAAGAAACATGAACCAATGCGTACTAGGTTATTATGGTTGTATTTAATGCATGAGCGAATTCTAATGATCCCATGTTAGGAGCTTCTTGCAGGCTCGACATAGGAGTGAAGTAGGAGCTTATAGATTTGGGGAAGTACGTACGCCACCCCACGAATGCTATTAAGGAATACAGCCCGTCAATTAAAACAAGGTGTGACAATTCAATAGGTAGAATTGGATAGCTAGCAAGGAGTAACATATCATGGGTAGACATGCTTCACTTATCTTGTAGAACCTTATTTTATTTTTCTTGCACATTAGTTTGATTAGTAGCTTTTGGGTTAGTTGATTAGCAACTAATTCCGCCCCTCCTTCCAATACCCGAGATTTTTACTTGCTTTTCATAAAATATAAAAATACAAAAAGAATCATCATTCACCTTTAGACCTAGTTAGATTAATTTCAATCCTAATGACACTATTCCTGAGTTGAACGATCAATCCCCCGGTACTTGTCACTATACTATACTTAAACGATCAGGTACACTGCCTGGTGGGGGTTGTAAGCTTCTCGAGATCCCTCGAGAGGTAAAGCCTGGTGCAATTCCTACGCATCAGTGTTTAACTCTCCGTTTTGCCATCATGTAACTCCTCCGCAGCCTGAGCCTTGCCACGCGCTATGGCACACTCTACAACCTTCCCAAAAGCCTCCACAACCTCTTGGGACTCCAACGTACCCATAGCGGCTAAACGGAGACCATGACTGATTAACCACCTACAAAAACAACATCATCATAAGATAATAATTCTAAAAGATGCAAGTCCTAGAAGCAACAAATAGAGTCTACCTGCGCTCAGCGACGATGGATAATAAATGTGGGTACAGCTCCTCATTATACTCTATACTAAGTTGGCGCAGCTTACCCTCTTAGCGCTCCAACGCCTTATTCACAAACTCGATCAGCTCGTCCAACTTCGCGAAATGGCTGCCCTTGTTCTGCTCTAGATACTTCAGAGCCCAATGACAATTGCTCTTATACACCTCATACGCAGACCGTACCTGGCCCACTTGGACAAGCAAAGAGACCTTCTCCTCGGCCAATTTCTGAGCATACAAGTTGGACGAATCCACCTCAGCCCGCGCACTAGCCAGCTGCGCCCTCAGAAGTACAATTTCTTCATCCTTCTGCGCAAGATGGCTGCTCTCACCAGAATACCTAACCTTCAACTGAGCAACCAACTCAGCCTGCCGAGCAGCGATAACACTTAGCTCCTCCATCAAAGAATCAAGGGGCGCACTACCCTGTCTCCTCGGCTCAGTTTCATCCCCTCTTTGTGAAAAATCATCAGAGGGAACAAAAGGAGACTTCTGCGCAGAACCAGCAGCACCTTCAACACTGCGCGCATACAACAAATGTTCAGAAATCTTCAGATAAGAAAGAAACTTAAACAATAAGTAGCACGAATCACATTACTCACATAAGGGGATGAGACTTGGGAATATCCTTGTCCGCGCCAACACCGGACGCATCCTCTTCTGCGGAAGACTCTTCAACAGCAGTCAAGTGGCGTCTCCTCTTCGAAGTACCAGCACTATAACCACCAGACGCTCCTTTGCGCTTGAAGCCTTGGCTAGTCCCTTCAAGCTCAATGATTCGCACACTCTCTAACGATTCCGTGCGCGAGTTAGAAGCCACCGGAGACTGTTCCCTAGATTGGGGAACACTCTGCACGGGAGTAACTTGCAAGGCCGGTTGGGGAGAATCTTCAGGTCCCCCTAGATCAAGTTCCATAGTGCGCCCTGCCGTAGCTACCATAACTGGCACTTCACCCTCCCTCAACGGACGAACTCCTACCATCACCGACTTAGGCTTCTCCAAACGCACTACCGCAAACAGGTCCATCTCTGCGTAACAAAATATACACAACAGACAACGATTAGAAAAGTAATACAAAGAAGGGAGCGCTTACAATATAAAGAGGAACAAAATGAGGGACAAGCACCCACCCCGCCCATCTTCGTGCAAGAAAATTGGCACTTCTGTCTCCGGTTGGAAATAGTTACGACTGATACCCATATGCACCAGGAACTCTTCAGGATATGCACTAATAGGGATGCGGTTGGCATCTATGGTATCCGCATCCACTGCGTTATAGGAACCAGGGGGTGGGCGCTCATCCTTCGGTAAGGACCTTTGGGTATAGAACCCAAATTCCCATGGGAAATAGCTCTTATCAACCCAAAAGAATTTTTCCCTCTAAAACCTCAGGGCATCTACCTTTTCCGTATAACACTGTAAGCGCCCAATGCGCTTGGAAAAAGATACCCACCCATTTGACCACGACGTGTGGTAAAAGGCGCGGAATAAGTGCACGGTAGGGATAATCGCCAAAAGGCGACAATTTACTTCAAAATTGGTTATATTTGTTGCACCTATGCAGTGCAGCTGGGAAATATGAAGACGATAGAAACATAGGACGTTGGAAAGAAAAATCGAAATAGGGACACGCTGGTTTGCGTATTCGAAGAACCGTGTGTATACCCCCACTTCCCTTCGGGGAAGTCCGCTATACATGCATCCGCATCGGGAACTTCTGGATGCAATGCCAATGGGATATAATAATCCGAGGCGAGCTGACGTAGTTCATCGGTTATATCAGAAGCAATCTCCGGTAATTGAAGAACCATTATTCTTAATGACGCACTCGCTATTACCTAAGTAGGTCGTTGATTTCTGGAAACGCTATGAAAAAAGGTAACAATGGCGAAATTTTCACTGTGGTACTCACAATGAAAAGAAGGTGGGGTATATATAGGGTTACAAAACCCTAAAATGATTGACACGTGGATCCCACTACTTCCATCGTATGGTTGGAATACCATGAGGTACAAGCACTTTTTCACACTTTCCAAGAGACACGTAGATGACCTCCTTGTTTACCGAGGCATTTTTGAGATATTTTTGGACTAGATAAATAGTCCATATTCTAGGCGGTGGATATTCGAATTCTTCCCGTGATGCGTAGGGATTGCACCAGGATTTACCTCTCAAGGGATCTTGAGAAGCTTACAACCCCCACCAGGCAGTGTACCTGATCGATGTAGTATAGTATAGTGACAAGTACCGGGGGATTGATCGTTCAGCTAGGAATAGTGTCGCTAGGATTAGAAAACCTAAAGATTAAGTCTAGAGATGAGGGATGATTCTTTTTATAATTTTTTTTATATTTTTAAGAAAGCAAGTAAAAATCTCGGGTTTGAAGGATATTGGCGGAATTAGTTGCTAATCAACTAACCCAAAACTAAGATGCAATCAAAATAAAATACTAAAAATGAAATTAAACTATATTATACTAAGGCTGTAAGCAATAAGTGGGAGAAATGTGTTTACTTAGATTTCACTACTCCTTAGATATCTTTTACACGTTAATTACTTGTTATAGTTGCGTGGATGACGGATTGTATTCCTTAATACCATTCATGGGGTGGCGTACTTAACTCCCCAATCCTATGAGTGCCTACTTCACTCCTATGTCGAGCCGGCTAAGAAGCTCCTAACATGGGATCATTAGAATTTACTCATGCATAAAATACAACCAATAAAACCTAGTACACATCGGTTCATGTTTCCTAAGACGTTCAAGCATGTTACCAATTGGAGATCTGCCAGTTTTCTTAAGCCTAACATTGAAATCATTCATCCAATACAACCATAAACAAGTAATCAACACATAATTAACATCTAGGTTTCATTAGATCTAAGCAAACACAAGATAGATCTAGCCTAACATGGTGGAATCAAGACAAGCACAAGATATAGACAACCAACACATAGACATATTGATTGAATTAAGAGAAGATTTATCTCAATTACACATGTAAGGGTTCAAGGGCTGAAAACCCTTGAAAAACCAGTAAAATTCGTATATGGTTCGGCCTTAGGGTTTCTCCAAACTTCTCTCTCTTTTATGAATGAAAATTAGAAAACTATATATAGATTTTAGAAGGTGACGACGTCAATAACAATTGTGTGACGCCGTCATCTCGCCGCCAAATAGTTCCTCGGACTGCCTAGATCTGGGTCTGACGCCGTCATGTGTACACCTTATGCAGGCCGTCATGCATTTAACTCTTGACTATCTACTTGTGACGCCTTCACGTTTCTACTGTGTCGTCATGGGATTTACTCTTGACGCCGTCATCTCTTTCCTCTTGACGCCGTCATGCACTGTTTCCAGCATGGAAAATTAAGTCTTTGGCGTTTTCTTCACTTTTATGCTCCAAAAACGTCTGAATTGCTTCCTTTTCCAGATTTCACTCCCAAAGTACCTAAAATCACAAAAGGAACGATTTAGGGCAATATTTGATCAAATAAATTCAATTCCGGGCTTAAATGACCCCCTCAAAGTGGTTCATTTTTCGCCTCATCATATACCCTTACACTTGAGATTTGCTTGTCCTCAAGCAAATGCGCTTTTATTCTAGTCAAAATACAAGTTAGGGGTCATTTAACACTAATATAAAAGTAATTACAACAAATAATCGTTCCACTAAAGACCAAAGACTAGCACGGAGGTCATATACTAGCACCTCACAAATAGTGTTTAGATACTCACATCTCTCGGGTGTAATAAAGTATAAATTACAATTTGGAAATGGAAGATATCTCTCACTACCTGTCATAGCAAAATAGATTTCCATATGCTTGGCAAAGGATCAAACCTCCACCACATGGCGTAAGCACCTAGGATAAACTATCAAAGAGGTCTTTTATAGGGTTGTAACGTTAGGTGTAGGGATATGAAATACAAGGTTTTGTTGGATATAGGCAGTCTTTACTGGTGGCGAGTTAATAATCTTGGTTAATTACATGTACAATATGGCGTTGCTAAGCCAAGACTAGACTCGACTTAAGCTAATAAATGAAAAATAACAAAAACACAAAATGAATATAGAATAAAAAGGGATGGTAGTCCGTATGTTTTTTCTCTTTTCTTTTTCTATTTTTTTTATTTTTTATTATTTTTTTTTCATACACTCTTACCCTACCATCCAAAATAATACATCATAGTGAATGAAAATTCCCCTTATACTTGAATTTTTACATACTTTACAATAAACTAATCTAATGACTCGAATTAAGAAAATCAAAACACTTGGAGTACTTTTAAGATTAACGCACATATGGGGGTAATAAATTATTTTCTTCCCCATTACTCCATAAAATAAGTACTTTACCCATGAGTCTCAATCGTCCCAAAACAATATGTACAATGATATGACTCGACTTAGCAACCATGTAATCAATTAGATAATTAACTTAGGGTTTAAACAAATAACAATAATGCACTAAAGATGAGTGCATACACGGAAGGCTAAGGCAATTTGGGTGTACATTTAAGTGGGGTGTAACAAATTCTTCGTTTAAGTAATATGCTTAAAGTTAGAAACGAAAAGATAGGCTCGGAGGGGTGTACTAGGGGTTTCGTGTACTAAAAATGAGTACAACGCTAAGGTGTAGGAAAAATTAATTGACTTAACTAGCCAAGTAATATGACTTAAATGGTCAAATAATTATGATACGGGTTTAACACAAGGGTGATCCTAATGCCTCTTATCATGTAGTAAATCCTACCACACGAATGTAGTCTCACTAGCGGTCTCGGGATGCATCACTAACGCAAGTTCTAGAATCTAAATGCTACCGGTACACTCATAAGCACTAATAGTAAATGCTTTTCCTATCAAATCTAAAGGCGAACCTCACATATTTGGGTGGAAAATTTTTCTGAATAGTACGGTTATGTGCTAGTCATACAATCTCCGATCCATGAGACGCTTGCTATGGCTAAAGTTTCACTCCTAAATGTTGTAAAAAAATTTAAATTTGGCGCTAAAATTGCACTAACAAGTATTTCTCATAGTTTTATTACACGTCTACTATTAAACAAACAAACTCAAGCGAAAGTGTATCTGTAAGGTATCATCATTTTACCCTCCCCTTACACTTAGGATGAACATTGTCCCCAATGTTCAAGTAAAGAATGTAAAAGTGAAATAAGTAAAACGAATGAAATCAAATACTCCCCTGATTCGCTCGGTATTGATAATAAGGTGGCCAGGTTAGATCTTCCTCCAAGAAAATGAACAATCAAAGCTTCCCTTCTAGAAAAATAAATCATCTTCTTGTCATACATAACCTGTAAAACCTGAGAAAACAGACAAGGCAACCTCGCATAAAATTGGCGGCAATCTACATATGTTACTAAATCCTAGAAAACAAAATAAGATATAATGCTTGTGGAATGAAGTTTGCAGATTTCCTGAAGATTATAAAACTTAATAATTCAACAAAAACTTTAAGACTCTGTTAGAAAAACAAAACTGGTAAAATTTCTAGATTTTTACACGTGACGCCGTCAAGAGTAGACTCATGACGCCGTCAGAAGTGACCTGCAGAAATTCTTATGTTAAGTTTCCGGAAAATTTTTGGAAAAATTTGGTTCTACTTCCTGGAAAATCCTGCAAAACTTCATTATGACTCGATACAAGCATTTGACTCTAACAAATACGAATATACATGTTCACTTAATATTGTGGAAAATCATGATCGGTTTGTTTCTTAAAAACATATTTGGGGTTTCCCCTTACACTTATCTTTTGCAAAAATACCTTTTGGTGAAGTTAAGACTAGGCCAAAACAACAAAGTAAAGTATTTCCACTTTTTAGTTTAGAAACATAATCTACCAACAATAAAAATAAAGCATGCATACGGAAACAAATATTAAACAAACAAAATAAAATCACACAAAACATGGGTTGCCTCCCAAGAAGCGCTTTTCTTTATTTACGAGTTTTGTAGCTAGACTCAAGGTCATGGGTTACTACGTGACCTCATCGTTGGTTTCAGTCTCTGGTTGTAAATGCTCTTTGTAGAAACCAATCACCTTATTCTTCACATACTCTACTCCTCTACATCTATCCTCATCATTCCTATAATAAGCCGCTTGCTTGTGTTCCTTTTCTATATTGGAGAGAAGGTGGTATTGCTCAATTTTGTAGGCATTTGGTAGGCAATCTCATCATTCTCTTCCTTGAACCTAACTATCCCTAAATTCGGATCATAACTCATCCTAGTGGTCTCAACAAATAGTTTTCCGAATATTACATGGCTTAGGCAATCATCTATCACCGGACGAGTGTCTTCTACTATCATATAATCGATCTCATAGGTGAAATTACCTATAATCACATGCAATCCCTTCACTCTTCCTACAAAATTACTTATCAAATTCTTATTGGGCATCATCCTATAATCAAGTTGTTTCTTCATCAACCAATTGTAATAGGTCCTAGTCATAATGTTTACAGGAGATCTAGGATCGATATAGGCTTTCCATATATGCATATGCCCGATGTTGCATGGTATGTTGATGTTAGAGGGGTCTCCCATTTTGATAAGGGGTGTGCCAAGGATATATGGTCTCTCGGGACTATCGAATAAATCCTTATGGTATTCCCGTTCTTCCTTGGTGGGCAACTTATCAAAGTACTCTTCTATAGTCTCTACTTCCTCTAACTTCTCTCCCCTATTAATCTCAACTTCCCTACTTTCATCCCTAGTCTCGGTTTCTACTCCAACCTCATCCTTGTCACTTTCTTCTATCTCCTTATCTATTGGCTTAATGGTGACAACATTGACAAAGTGGACATGTTTGGATGATGAGGGGTCCTTAATTTGGATTCCGTTATTGGTATCCCTAGTGTCCTTCCTAGGTTTGGTTAACGCTTGGTTGTTGAGGGCTTTCAACAAGTTGTCTATCTTGTTGGTCATCTCTGTTTGTTGTTGGTTGAATTCGGTTTCAAACCTAGCTATGCGAGCTTCTTGAGATGCCATAAACTTGGACATCAATCCTTCAAGATTGTTGGTACTACCATAGTTGTTAGAAGGATTGTTGTTGAAAGTACGGTTGGAGGGTGGACCCTTTGGTTGGTAACGATTAGGCGGATTGAAAGAATTGACTTGATTTTGTTTCCACCTAAGGTTTGGGTGATTTTTCCAAGAGGGGTTGTATGAATCACTGTAAGGGTTTGGCTCGGGTTTGAAAGTGTACCACTTATCTCCCGCTTCGTCGGTACGCGAGGATGCGTAGTCCGCAAAAGCTGTTCCGAGGAGTTCCACACAATCACGAGTGTCATGGGGACCACTACATAATTCGCATGAAGAAGTGATTTTGTTCACTTGGCTTGAAGGCTTAGGAGCTTCGTAAGATTTCATGAGAAACTTGACTTGGTCCTCAAGTTCCATGATCCTACGGTCGGGAGTGCTAGAGTTGTTCGAAGGCAAAGATATTGCCTTGACCGTTTTGTTCAAATCACGGGGATCATTCCAACTTTCGTTGTCATAGAGAGCAAGATCTTCTATGAGTTCCCATGATTGTTCCGCACTTAGATCACGTAGCTTACCACCGGCCGATTGGTCAATGGCTCACCTCGTGGAGAGATCGATATGCTCATAGAAGATTTGGACTTGGAGCCAAAGATCTATGCCATGATGAGGGAGTTTTTGGAGTAAGTCCTTGAAACGAGTCCATGCTTCATAAAGAGTTTCACCTTGACGTTGTTGGAACATCAAGATGTCATTTCTAAGCTTAGTAGTTCTCCCCAGTGGGAAAAATTGAGCAAGGAAACGAGTGGTGAGATCATCCCATGTGGTGATGGATCCCGTGGGTAAACGCTCAAGCCATTGACTAGCTTGATCACGTAGAGAGAATTGGAATGGGCATAATCGGGTTGTCTCTCTAGTTGCAACATCTAGGTCTATGGAATCTGCGATTTTAAGGAAGTCCTTGAGATGTTGATTTGGATCTTTGGAACGAAGTCCATGGAATGCACATCCGCTTTGCACCAACCGAATGGTGTCGGATCGCAAGGGGGTCACATTGGCTCCGGTGAGCTCAATGGTGTTTCAATAGCCTTGGTGGCTAGGTCGGGAATACTCTCCTAAGGTTCGGGGCCTAAGAGGTTCTAGTGGTGGGTTTTGTTGAGGTGGGATGACGGGTTCAAAGATGTTCCCATCGTCCATGATGTCGGGTGGTGAAAAGTTACGAACAAAAACACAAAGAAATAAGATAGACTAAAGAGAACCTAAAAATAAAAATAAAATCTTACTAGAAAGGAATCTAGCAAGTAGACCTAATAAAAAGAGATTCTAACCTAGACAATAACTATTCCCCGGCAGCGGCACCAAAAACTTGATGCGTGGGAATTGCACCAGGCTTTACCTCTCAAGGGATCTTGAGAAGCTTACAACCCCCACCAGGCAGTGTACCTGATCGATGTAGTATAGTATAGTGACAAGTACCGGGGGATTGATCGTTCAGCTAGGAATAGTGTCGCTAGGATTAGAAAACCTAAATATTAAGTCTAGAGATGAGGGATAATTCTTTTTATAAATTTTTTTATATTTTTAAGAAAGCAAGTAAAAATCTAAGCAAACACAAGATAGATCTAGCCTAACATGGTGGAATCAAGACAAGCACAAGATATAGACAACCAACACATAGACATATTGATTGAATTAAGAGAAGACTTATCTCAATTACAACCATAATCAAGCCTAACATTGAAATCATTCATCCAATACAACCATAAACAAGTAATCAACACATAATTAACATCTAGGTTTCATTAGATCTAAGCAAACACAAGATAGATCTAGCCTAACATGGTGGAATCAAGACAAGCACAAGATATAGACAACCAACACATAAACATATTGATTGAATTAAGAGAAGACTTATCTCAACTACACATGTAAGGGTTCAAGGGCTGAAAACCCTTGAAAAAGCTGTAAAATTCGTATATGGTTCGGCCTTAGGGTTTCTCCAAACTTCTCTCTCTTTTATGAATGAAAATTAGAAAACTATATATAGATTTAAGAAGGTGACGGCGTCAAGAACAATTGTGTGACGCCGTCATCTCGCCGCCAAATAGTTCCTCGGACTGCCTAGATCTGGGTCTGACGCCGTCATGTGTACACCTTATGCAGGCCGTCATGCATTTAACTCTTGACTCTCTACTTGTGATGCCTTCACGTTTCTACTGGGTCGTCATGGTATTTACTCTTGACGTCGTCATCTCTTTCCTCTTGACGCCGTCATGCACTGTTTTCAGCATGGAAAATTAAGTCTTTGGCGTTTTCTTCACTTTTATGCTCCAAAAACGTCCGAATTGCTTCCTTTTCCAGATTTCACTCCCAAAGTACCTAAAATCACAAAAGGAACGATTTATGGCAATATTTGATCAAATAAATTAAATTTCGGGCTTAAATGACCCCCTCAAAGTGGTTCATTTTTCACCTCATCATCCCGCCACGCTTACCGCTGATATTATTAGTCTAGTACACGCGGCCACAACCCGCACACACTAGACTGGGGGGACATGATGACGTATAGTCTATATTCGGGTCACGAACCCAAATGATAAACATTACTAACGCCCAAGCCCACCACGAGTGGGCTATCATGACAATGATTTGGGTCAGCACACTAAATGGTTTGGGCTCACGAAAGCCCAAACCCAAGTTATTTATGGTTTGGATATAGATATCTTCTATTTGAGGGATATATATCAAACCGGATATTGATCGAAGAGTAAGGAGCACGTATCCAATAAGGATTACGTGCCTATATAAACAAAACCATAACTCTCGTTAAAGGTACGACTTACAACCCTAACTCTTCTACATAACCCTCAAATCGATTACTTACTCTCACGCCGGAGGATAATCGTGGGAGACAATCCCACGATAAGCCTAACGGTGTTTGTTTACTTTCTTAGTGCGCAGGTTTCAAGCATTAAGATCTGATTGGTACGAGAGCAGGAACCCCAAACAAGGAACGCCCAACTTTTTTATCAACACAAACACCTCTGGAAAATTTTATGCCGCCGGTTTGAGTTTTTGTGGTGATTTAGGGTTTTATTTTGGTATGAAATATTATGAAATAAATGGGAATAATTATAGGGGTGATATGGGGTGGTTTTGGCCGAGCTTAAAGGGTCAAGGCGGGACCAAATCAGAACTTTTCAATATTTCTTAAAATATCTTAAGTAAATTATTTAAAAAATTATGTACAAGTTTTTAAATAATTTTGGACCGATAATACTTCTTTAGGCGTGCCATACATTTTTATGAGAGTCAAAATATTACAAATGTTTCTACAAAAATAATATTGATCATATGTTGCTAAATATCAAAGTGTTTGAGATTTATTTGGTATTTATATAAGTGTTATAATGAAATTTTTAAGCATTAGGGGCATTTTGGTCATTTTCACATATTTTGAAATTCTGGGTTTTACAAACGTGCTATGATGCCAATTGTTACACCCTTGCTTTCTACGAAACCTGTTCTCTTACTGTTGGTGCGTTTGGAACAGAAATTGTAACCGAATAGAAACATAGATTAATACTAAGAACTTGTATATTGATTTATTGAATTACAACTGATTGTTGTTTACAGAAACATTACCCCTATTTATAATACATGAATCGTTGTCTTCATGAACAGACATAACAATTCTATAAAACTAAGCGACACAACTTTTCTAAACGTTGTAACCCTAACATATAACCGTTTCTTTTTTGACCCAGCCCAATACTTATATTTCGGTTTACAGACTTCTAAACTAAATACATAATATATAAACACTAAAGTACCCTTAAAATTTGCTTCTATAACATTAAGGTCCAACATCGTTTGGTTATTTCCATTAATGACAAACACATAAATTTTTAAAACCAGTAATTTGTTTTAGCATTCATAAATATTTATTCGTGTTTCTTTAGTTTACCAGTAATTTGTTTTAACATCCTGACAAATAACAAATTTGAAAACTATCCTTTTAGTAAGAGTGGGGGTACGGTTGCGTTTTTGAGTTGTGCCAAAGAATGGCACGAGATTGTTGAATGGCGCACCATACCCAACCTCGCGCCACCCCCTCAACGCCACGCGTATTTTTTTTCGCCTTAATATTACCGTTACATTTGAAAATGAAGAAAAAGAGAGCGTTTGCGTTTGGCTGCTGAAGGTAGAAGACAACCCAAACGAGGGTTTATTTTTCTTCTTGTTTTGCAGGTGGCTGCTGAAGGTAGAAGAAAGGAAGGAGATGACCTAATAAAGCCTTTTATAATCAGTAAGTTGGGTTTTTGATGGGCCTTAAATTTTATATTTGTTTGGGCCTATTTTTAGTATTTGAATTTTTTGAGTTAGTAACATTTAAGCCAATTCTTTTGGTAAATGAACCAAAGAGTATTTTAAAATTGATTAATTGTGTGTTTAAGATTTGTTTTGTAAGTTAAATAATACTCCGTAATAATAATAATAATAATAATAATAATAATAATAATAATAATAATAATAAATAAATAAATAAATAAATAAATAAAAATTGGAGAACGACACCACATTTTCTGGTGTCAACTCTAACAGCACAGAATGTGGTGCCAAAGGTTTTCTGGTGCCATTCTGTTTTGCTGACGTGACATCACTTTTTAAGAACGGCACGAGAAGAACGGCACCATTGTACCCACTGCTCTAAGAAAAGCAATCGATGATGAAATATAAAAACTCCCTTCTAACTGTAATTTTACCAATCAGTCATTCCTGCTTGTCGATATCCACCAACACCTAACGTATTTTTGCATACATCACTTATTTGAGTGATGGATAATAGCAAAGTTCTGAATTTGCAAGATATATTACCAAGACCCTTGTAGTTCTCTACAGTTGGTCCCCAACACTGAAACTTATCATGCAGACCCCTTTTATCCCGATCTAATAGAACAAACTAACATAAATAGTTAAACAAGGGAATAAACACAGTTCATAAATAAGCTAGTAACTTCAACTGTTGTTGATAATTATTTGTAATAAATTGAATAACTATGATGTGACTGATATTATTAGGAGAATGCAAGCATGTGACAAGTAAAATTTCTTATTCAAACATTCAGACAAAAAAATGTAGAATCGGTTAAACCATTTGTTTCAGCTAAAATCACGACAGTTAGAAAATGAAAAAAAAAAAAAAAATAATAAAAAAAAAAAAAAAAAAAAAATCTCTACCAATTCAAAACTCATTACTTCCTGTGTTTTGTCATTCAAGACGACTCTTCAATTGATTGTGGTGCATTCTCTTCAACACCTTGCAAGGTGCTAAAATTCGATGGCACAGTCGAGCTACTGAACCCACGAATCGATACCTCATCGACAACTGTATTTACTTGTTGGTCGATAAAAACAACTACTACCGTGATATCATCATGAACAAGACGCCTATTCCCTTTCCCCATATTCTTCACTACATCATACTTCCTTTTCCCTTTCCTTGCAGCTTCAATCATTGCTGATTTAACAAGCCTTCTCGCAATTCCCTATTATTTAAACACGACATATGAAAACATTGTTAGAGGTGTAAACAAATGGCAAATTGAAACTCTAGCCGTGTTATGTTATATTTCATTCCTGTCAAATGGGCAAGTTGAAAGATATCTAAAGAGAACACAAGTAGCAGGTCAAACGGGTCGAAAGTCAGTGAAAGTGGTACTTCTATAAAAAGCATACAGCCAACTAAATTGCTCTACTGAGAAGATTAGATGATTACTGCAATTATAGATTTTAAAATCAAACTTATTACAGAAAGTTAATAGAAAAACAATTGGACAAGGTCAGCCAAACCCGACTAGTGCATAAACAAAAATCCGTTTCGACCCACACACATTTGACCCATTATCGGACACCCATAAAACATGTCTCACACTCCAATTACCTGATTCAAACCAAATCAGACCAAACCATACAAACCCTGTTAACTTGTAAGGTTTGGTTGTTTCTGTCCATTTTCAATGTTTACTGACCACTCAGGATTACAATTAAGCATCAGTGTTACACAATTGAATTTTGAAACAAAGAGAAAAACTTACTTCTCTCGGGTTCTTGTAAACAATTTTGACTACTTGCCGATTCGTCATGTGTTCCCATAACCCATCCGATGCAAACACAATAAACTTGTCATCAGGTTTCAACTCTCTGGTGTAGATAGACGGGCTATCTCTTATAACAGGTCGCTGGATAGGAGTAGGAAGGTGGAACCGTGGGAATGTTGGGTTAAGAGCAAATTCTGGCTTCTTCAAGTATGCGTCTCCTATGGATCTCGAAATCTGAAAACACCCACAATAGATTGAACATCTAACCTCTAAGATAGAAATGCACAATTTGTTTCGTATTAAAATGAGTCAACCTGGTCCAATCGAATGCATTAGGTTGGACCGACCCGTCAACACATGTTTGTCCATTCTTTGAAAGTATTAATTTGAGACTGTAAAGTGAGATAATGATCAAACTTCATTATTAATAAATTGCTTTAGGAGGTTTACAATATTTATAAACACCTTGAGAAACTTTAGATCAATCAACCCAATCGACCCGTTTCACTTTTAGGTAGGTTTCCAAAAGTTCGGAACTTAACCCGTTGGAAATAAAATATGACCAAAATATAGAAAATTATAGTTCAATGGGTTGAGATTTTCGCCTCTATTACTATGTATATTAAAGGATCAAACACCAAAACCTGAATAATGCCTTTGATACGCCACACGCCTTGTTTCATGACCACAATTTCTGGGTCATCTGGATGATCTGACTTGAGCTCCTGTCTAACTTTCTGTACACAAGCATTATGATCCTCAGTGATTTGCTCAGCTACAATTTTCTTCTGTCGTCGCTTCTTTACACGCCCTAAAACAGCTCTAGAATCGCCCATGTTAGCAATACACAATGTGCCTTCCGATATAAATCCAGCGAGACAACAAGAACCAACTGCAGCTATCGTCGGCTTCAAGTCTAAAGTCCTGCTCACCAGCTTGAGAAATCCCTCTTCGGTAGCAGAAACAGCATTTTCAAAGACTTCTGAGGACATCAGTCCTTTTTCTTTTGCAAAATCTATTAAACAACAAACAATTCGAACCAAATAGAACTAATAATATTACTTTTTACTCCAAATATTAAAAAATTCTCGACTTCTGTCAGTAACTTCTAGGGCTAATAATGGTGAAACAACTAAACTTTCATCATTGTGGCGATTAAACCCCTACTGTTCTTTCTCACTGGTTAATTGCAACAGATAACCAAAAAAGTGAAGGGAGTAAATCTTGAGAATAGAAGGTTAATGGTTAAACTGCCAAATAGGTAAAAAAAATCAGTGGTTTTACCATTATTAACCGTAATTTTTACAATATATGCCAATTGATACAAGCGTGAAAACAAGTTAACTAAATCAATCAAACAATATGATGCCGAATCATAGTGCAATTCATCAGACAAGCGATACAAGATTACAACTCACAAAAGTATGAAGTACAACCCTGCTGAGCATACCCAAAACACATAGACTCCCATAACGTTTAATCAATATTTATGTGAAAGTGAAGAGAAAAGACTTACTAATGAGATGTGTAAACAAATGATCACGCACGTAGTTTGATGCTTCTGGACCACCATGACCATCATAAACGCCAACAAAGGTAGCGTTTTGACCAATCTCCACCTGGCTGGAATCTTCCAAAACATGATTGGCTTGTACAACGGCAAACGAGAATTCGCCCAATGCATGTTTTTCTAAATCCTTACTCCATAAAAGATCATCATGATCGTCAGTAATGGAACCTTCACCCTTGTCCATACGAGCAAAAAGACTTCCTGATTTTAACTTTTGCATCAAAGATTTCATCCTTCATTTCCTTCTAAATCACCACCTTAATATATATCCAATTTAAGAAAAAAAAGATCAGTTCATAGCATTATACACGAAAATTACAACAAATGCAATATAAGAAGCCTTAAATTATGTTTATTAAAACAAATCAAGATACTATGAGAACACTAACAAATTCACTTTCAATACTACATCCAATTTACAGTAATCACATAAATTCTCAAATTTAATTTAAATTTATAAAATACTAGAATATATTACTCCGTATAAATTATTGATTAATCTATGCAGTACTACAAATAAATCCTAAAAAAATCACAATTTATATAAAAAGAATAAAAAAAAAAAAAAAAAAAAAAAAAAAAAAAAACACAAGAACAAGTAACATACTACATTCAAACTTTAACAAATAAATAGCATGAAATTAAATACTTAAAAAATCATAAACAGCAAGTAATTAATACATCCAAATAACATTATCTCATCAATTAAAAAATATTTCAATTTCTGATTACATTAACATCACTACAAAAAAATAATAATAAATAAATAAATAATAAAATAAAATAAAGCCTAACAGATTGTTAACACTTGTTAACACTTTATATAATTAAATGACAAAAGTTAATTAAAATATCTAGATTCAATTCATCACATAAATTATTTATATTAATTCAAATAAATTATATTTTCTTTATTAAACTAAACAATTGTACATGAAAATCATGACAAATTCACAATTTACAAAGAAACAAACAAATAATTAACATATCCAAGTTACATTCATCACATAAATTCTCAGATTTTGATTAAATAAATGAAATAATCAGCATTATGATTTCTTGACTAATAACAAAAGAATCCTTACAAACTATCAACATTTTATTCATCTCTTCAATTCAAAATTACACTAATCAAATCAATTCTTGATTAAATTATACAATACTACAAAAAAGCTGAGCAAATTATATCAATATATTCATTTCTCAAGTGTAATTGAAGAAAATAGAAATAATTCAAAAATATAATAATTTCTTGATAAAATTTAACATTTATGTAAAAAAAAAAAAATGTATAAATAATTCAAAGTTTACATAAAAACATAACATAAAGTAATTAATACATCAAAACTACATTCATCGGATTATATCATATTACTTCTCAATGTTAATTCAGATAAATTAAACATCATTACCTAAAAAAAAAAATCAAAGTAAACAAAAAATAGCAAATAATTAATCACATTCATCTTATGAAATCACAATTCTCAAATATAATTCAAATATAACAACCTCTTAAAATAACAGAAGTTCTTGATCAAGTTAAAAAAATCATATCAAATTCACAATTCTCAAATATAACCTATCAATGCAGTAAAAAAGAAGTTACAGAGAAAATTATGTGACAAGCAGTTGCTTCTTCTTCAAGTAATTCTTTGACCTTTATAAGAGAATTTCACCGAATAACAGCCAACGAAAGTGAAAGAAACACGAAGACCGAAAATATGACGTGGAAGGAATTGAGAGCGGAGAAGAAACTAGAGTGGGAAGACGAATTACTATATGGTTTTAAAATGACCACTTTACTTGCTTTCAGGTCCCTCTTTTTTTACACGAGTGACTAATTCAGTCCTTTTATTTTACAAGACTTTTTTTTTTTTTTTTTTTTTTTTTTTTTTTTTTTTTTTTTTTTTTTTTCATTTACTTGCATACCGACTAGTGGTATGTCGACTTGGTCACTAGTAGAGATGCAAAGATGGTGGCTATTATGTTTTGAGCGACTTATTAGTGAAGTACTAGATAAAAAGCAGATAAAACACGAATAAAATCATTGAAAGGTGTTTGGTTTAGTGGTATGTGAGTTAAATTTTCATTTAAGAGGTAGTGAAATTTAGGTTCTTCCATGTATGAGATTGCAAATATCGTAAATAACTTTGTGAAAAAAGTTAATTTGAAAACATGAACAAAGTCAATTACTTCATTTTTCATGTGAGTTGAGTTATTTAGATATTAAAATGACAACATAGGGAGTAGGTGAAGGAGAGAAAAAAAATTACTAAATAGATAAATTTTTTACCGAATTATACTTTTAGTTTTCAACTCTTACACATTTTTTTTTTTTTTTCTTTCTAAAGTAATAGCAAAATGGTCGAGGGTAGCATCTCCAACAGTAGTAAGGTTGACAAAAAGTTAATAATGGGTTGAATACATTGAAAGTAAAAGTTAAGGCTTAATAATGACTTTTGGAAAAACGGTATGTGAGTGTTTTAGGTATGTATCGGGGTGAGGGTCGTATGTTGGGTTGTCAACGTCTGGTAAGGACCTTAAGATATGATCAGAGTCAAGAGCTGTCGTAATCAAGGCTGTCAAGATCGCGAGTAAACTCGTAAGATCGTACGATCTTACGTGTTTACTAGCTAAGATCGTGTAGTATCGGTATAAGATTGCATTTGGGTGGGATTGTATGTAAGATCCTGGAATCGCACGTAAGGTCGTAAGATTGACACTCGATCCGAGTTCACCTTTTTTTATTTTATGTTTTTCACTTTTTCTATCTTTTAAGTCCACCTCACTTGCTTAGGCCAAAAAATAACGAGTTTTACTAATGTTTAATAAGTTAACCACTAACGTTTCATATTCTAAATAGATTATAGTTTATGTAATTTTATTCCGCTAAATCGTTAATTGATTGAAACGTTTTTTCTTTTTTCTTTTTTTTTTTTTTTTTTTTTTTTTTTTTTGTAGTACTATTATTTGGTGTTTGAAATTTGAACTTTAGCATTTTTAAAAGGATATTATATGAATTTATCGTTGATGTTGAGTATAAATGCAAAACAGTTTGACTCGTTTATCCTTTGTTTACAAAATATGACAAATTCGTAATATCGTAGGATCTCGATCAGATCCTACGATCTCGATTTTGCAGGTGGGATCTCGATCTTGCAGCTGTGGTTGTAACACTCAAATATGACTAGTGTGTGTAAATGATGTGTGTGAATGATAGAATTCACTTGACTTGGCTATTTCATGGGAAATGAGCTGGTATTTATAGAGACGTGTTTAGTGTTTCGTGCCACCTATGAACGCCATTTATGGATGAGAAAGGTCTACATAGTCGACATCCAATAGAAGAGATAGGGATGACCAACTGAAGTGATATCCTTGGCTCTGCCATATGCATGAAATGATCCATGCACGATTTCTATAATGTTCACATCATTACCTCTATGCGAATAAGGTAATGACACGTGTTTTGTACATTGTAATAGTTATGGATTGAGCTCCAGCCTCGTCGTTACCTGATCGGGTTAGCCAGGCTTCAAGCCTGGCATAGGAAGTTGCTTTCCAGACGAGTTGTGATACGTTTTGGTAGTGGGTCTATTTTGAGTGTATGATCTTTAACCAGTTGGACTGAAGCTTTCATACTCTATCAGTGAGAGTAGATGATCTTTAACAAGTTGGCCAAAACCACTAACGAATAAATTTAAACGTGTTCATCCTAAATGGGTAAACAGAAGAAAACAAGCATGTATGGTTTGATGTACCTGGCCCTAAGTGTTTTCAAACTTGTTGTCTTTTATCATTGAAAGGCTTTTCTAGCCCTTTTTGAGACGCTTAATACAAGGTCCATCTTCGTGGCTCAAAAGATTGGAGTTGTCAATTTATTGCATATAGTGACACTAATTACTAATTATCAGTCAAAGCCTTCAAAAGCATATATTAGCATTTGATAATAAGTAGGGGTTCCCCTCCCTTCTATAACTCACCGAAACTTTATGATCATAGTGTCTATATTTACAATTAATAACATGATAAGGTTTACATTCACGTTATAAAGCAAATAGTGATTCATATCATAGTCAAGGTTGAGGTGATAATATATCATATGATAAGTGCTAATATATTAAAAGTAACAATTTATCAAGAAAAACAAATGCATGTATCCACTAGTCTCCAGCTCATATAATGATTGGAAGTTCATTTTTCTTTCTTAAGAAAAAAAAAATAATAATAATTGAATGTTACTCTTTTGACAAATAAAGAACCGAGTTAAATTTTTGACAAATTATTTTCAATTTTGAACAAAAAGCTCAATGTATGTTAGAATTAAAAATTTTAATGTATTTTCTGGGTATAAAATAGAGATCCTTTATTATTATTATTATTTTATTTATTTATTATTATTTTATTTTTTATTTATTTATTTTTTTTTCGTGAAAGTTATGATAGATACTCCCGTACATGACATATTTAGTTATGGAACCAACTAAATACCAAAGCTAAAATTGTTGACGTGTCATAGCTAAAACATTGCGAATATCTAGTTAAAACCATACGCATGTCATTAAGGTTTTCTTTGAAAGTTGATAACGCAACTACTCGATACAAAACACGTTTTTTTATAGCCTAAAACCATTTAAATTAGAACCCTATATCTAGTTAGTTATCTTTAAAACCTTATAAAAATCGCTAGACACTAGTGAAGCGGTTGGGTAGGACTTAGCGATTAATTGATTAAGCGGGGATTAATCGGATTTGATTTTTATGGACAAAATTATAATTTTAGATATTATATTTATATGTATGAGAGAAGCACAATGGATCAAAGTTCAAATATTTCAAGTGTTCAAATATAAACATAATACATAATTCTTCAAAGTTCAAAGTCAAACATAGATATTACTCGGTTTGTTGACCATTTTTAAGAGATCTTTGACCGATTTTGTCTGCTTAATCAATTTTTTGAACAAATTTTAAGCGATTTTATTTGATTTTAAGCAATTTTATCTTATTTTTAAGCGATTTTGTCCGATTAATCGGGTTGTTAACCAATTTTTAAACGATCTTTAACCAAACATATTAAATAGGCCGATTATGATAAATCCGGGCACTTAGTGACCGATCAGCGATTATGCACCGAATAATCGGTCGCCGGGCCGATTTTTACAACAGTATATAACAATAGAAACATTTGAATGGCATTATGCCTTTGTAAACCACATGAAGGGCTTCACATGCAAACATAAGCAAAGTCAAAGGGGTGTAATGAGTCAGATAGATGTTCCTGTCCAAGACTTTTGGAGCAGCAAAACTCAAGTGATCCGTGATTTGACTTATACTATAAGGATGCTTTTAGTTGACCAAACCCTATCTGGCTATCTTAAGTTTCTAGTGATAATTACACTTTTACCCTTTTAATAAATATTACACGTACATCGTAGCTTTATGAACCAAACAATTGGCAGTATTGTATGAAACCGTATTCAATGTCAAAACTCAAAAGTCCAAAACTCTTCTTGCATCTGACGTTGTTTGATTCAAAGTTTGACCTCAAATGTACGAGCTAAGTTTGAAACATATAACGAGCTCATAGCTCGTCCTTTATTTATGACCTTGTTTGATTGAGACTGATCGAGTTTTACCTCGAATATCATAATCAAGCTCGAAACATATATCGAGCTTGAGCTCGAGCCAGGGGCGCAGCTACATAGGGGGCGCCCGACCCCCCGAAATTTTTTTTGCGATGTAGGGGATATATAGTTTTCGTGTAGAAAAAATTCAGTAAATTCGGTTTCGACCCCCCAAAATTTCGGTATTACCCGAAAAATGGCGTTAGGGAAAAAAAAATTAGATCCCGACCCCCCACTGAAAATTTTCTAGCTTCGCCACTGGCTCGAGCATAACAAAACACAGATTGAATTCTTATTAAGCAGTTTAAAGATTATGTGATACGCATATGCTATTATGTGAACTTTGCATTGTAAACTAATATAGTAGAGTTTTTCTAACAGGAAATGATTTGGATTGTCTAGTTCATATTTCTAAGCTAGTGTTATTTGATGTGTTCTCCAAATTTACATTTGATCTTTTCATGTTTTCAAAAACTTTGTTGGCAATAAATTAGACATGTTAATCATTTCTCTTTAACATATCTTATAAACTCGCACTCTGCTTGAAGTCATGTAAGTCAAACTCTATTGAGCTTCTGAATCATACCTTTACGTTTGAAACACGACTTGCTTAATGGCTATTCTGCTAGTTATTCGAGCTCTTTTATGGTAAGCTCACATCATTAAATCTAATCAAGCTACATAATCATACCTTTACGTTTGAAACACGACTTGCTTAATGGCTATTCTAAATCATACCTTTATGTTTGAAACACGACTTGCTTAATGGCTATTCTGCTAGTTATTCGAGCTCTTTTATGGTAAGCTCACATCATTAAATCTCATCAAGCTACATAATCGAGTTTGAGTAAGTTTGACACATTTAGCTTTTCAATTAAAAAATAAATAAATTGTTACTGAAATTTTGAGAAACAAAAACAACTCTACTTTGTATGCCAATAAACTTCGTATAATTTGATTACTTTATGTCTTTGTCATGGTGGCTAACTCGAAATGAGCATATGTTATCATGACAAGCATTTGCTTCTATACTACTTTCTTAAGAATTAAGATTATCATTTCAAACAAGTAGTCACATGTTGAAACTTTGTTGAAAACTTCTAGTTATATAGCCCATTTATTACTAGGCCCATATTATGAACTTTTCCTTTTTTATTTTTCATTTTTTGCTTTTCTAATCTGTATTTGCTGCAATCTTTTTGCTGATTTTGACCCATATTGTACAGTAAGTACTGCTGTTACCTTTAACTATTTTAGGTTCCAATATCTTAATTTATGATTGAAGTCAAATAATCAAGTACTATCTAATGATAATTATATCAATACAGAATTAATTCACACCAACTACGTTTAAATTGCTGACTAACCTGGTAAGCAAAAAAACGCAGAATTATTGTTTCTTAAGAAAAAAAATACGCTTCCAAATTCTGTGAGTGAGATGTCACAAGAAAGAATACAACAAACATCATCAGTCTCACAAAGTCATCTAAGTTGTGTCACTTAGCAAGCGTTTATGTCGGTTATACTGCTTCTCCATGAAGACCTTTGATGCACCATCAATAGTCCTTTGCCATGTCTAAAAGTACAAAAACAAAAAACAACATATAGTTTAGTTGTGTTAACCTTATCATTATCTTGTCAAAAAGATGCACTGAGTTGCTATAATACAGTAACAATATAAAAAAAACACCATTGAAGAATTGACTACTTAATAGCTATGTTGGGAAACTAGAGTCCAGTTATGAATATTTGAGCTCATGACCAAAATGAAATGATCAGTTGGTCACCTGAGTTCCATCTGGAGCTTGGGGAGGGGTTTTACCCAGATTCGAGTCTCGCAAGTTACAAAGAAAATCCAGATTTTCCTCTTAGTGCGAAGCCGTGAGTTATAAGGGTTTCCCTTCGAGGGTCTTTCCTAGTGGTTCGGGTCCCGGGGCCAGCCCGTTTGGATGGTTTATCTTGGGGGGCGGATTTCAAGTGCGGTGCCGTTTTTAAATAAAACAAATACTAGAAGTCTAGAACAAAATTAAGATACTTTTGTTAGTCTCACTTGACTGTATCACACCATGAAGCTAGGGCCAAAGCATAGAGATGTCAACTAAAATGTCCTGTATCACACCATGAAGGCTGAAGCTAGGGCCAAAGCATAGAGATGTCAACTAAAATGTCCTGATTATGTCTTGGAAGCCATGGACAAATAAGTTTCAAGCAATATTCGCGGATTTGTATGTGTATATTTGCAAGCACAGGGTGTGTTGTTCCAAACTAACAAGACAAGTTATAACACAACTTTAAAGCTTGGGAAACATCTAGATCCCCAATTGTTATTCATACTATGCTAAGCCGTATTCCATTATGTTTTCATTTTACATACATTAAAATTCAGGACACTAGCTAAAAGATTAAATTGCATAAAAAGTTAACAAGCTTAAGCTTAAAGAACAACCAAAAATCATACAGAAACTTTTTTAAAAGAAGAATTTGTGTGTTCGCTGAAGAAGTCAAGATGGTAATTTCCACATCCAACTTAGTTACCCAAAAAAGCTGTGTTAACATTTTGTGCAATTTGCTTGCCCTAAAAGGAACAGATGGTATCTTTAGATGCATTCCCCAAGCGGCTAAGCCCAATTGAAATAAAATCAAAATTTTATGGTATGTCTTACTACATTCAGTCATATGTACGTTTCTATTGTAACTTACAAAATTTTCAGACATTAACAAAAAGTTAACCCAATTTGCTGGAGGTTTTTCTTGAAGCGGTATCTCTACCTTCGGTGAGGTAGGAATGTGATTGTCTATAACACTACCTCTCCCACCCCGCTCCGACAGGATTGGGTATTGTTCTAGTTGTAAACCCAATTGTTTCGATCTCCTAACAATTACTTATAAAAGTTTCATAGGCTTAACTAATACTAGTAATTTCTAATTATGTCGCAATTAAACCATCAGAAAAGCATAACTGGGACACAAAAACAACCCAATTCACTAAACCTTAAACCCGTAAATTAAACACAAGCATAATAAAATTCAAAACATACCTTTTCAATCGCTCCAAATATCGACCGCTTCCTAAAACTCCTTCCCTTAAAATGAGCTCTCCCAACTTTAACCAACACCCCCGCACCCGACGACCTACGCCCCAGCCCTGTCCCAACAGGAGGCAGCAACGACTTCCTTTCAACAACAACCATACTCTCCAAGCTTTCTCTTCGAGTCGTAACCGTCTTCTTTCGTCGTTTAAACAATTGCAATGATTTCTTTTTTGGCGAATCTAGCTCAGCAAATTTGCTTAGCAGTTCGTCTGATGACGCTTTTGTGACATGTTGTACTGCAGGTGTAGGTGTCAGTATAGGTGTAGGTATTGTTGTTAAGGTTGTTGATGTCATTGTTAGTACTAGGATAAATGTTTTTGTGTGTCTGTGTGTTGTGTGTGAATTGAATCTTAATGAGAGGGAAAATATTGGACCGTTGGTGGTGGGTGGTGAGAATGTGGAAATAGAGCCGTTGGGTTAGGGACATATTCTGATAAGTGTATGTATTATCGCATTAGTTTAATAGTCATGATGGTGGATACAATAATATGGATAACGCGCCACTTATAATTGTAAAGAATTAGTGGGTTCTTAAAAAAAATAAAAAATAAAATAAAATAAAATAAAATAAAATGTGTAATAAAATGGTTTATGCTAGAAGAAAGAGTTGTGAATAAAGTGAGTAAATCGGTGGTCCAAGTGTCATGACTTATCATTATGTAAAAATGCATTTGTAAAGTTTATGTGGTTCTGGCGAATTTCATGCTTTAAACCTCCTTGGATACTTGATCTTCTCACAAAATTTAAATGCTTGCATATTTTGAGGTGAGATACTCCGATTAGACCGTGTATGTTTGAGTCAATGACTCGCCTACTTTAAATCTGAATATGGAAAACTCATCCATTTACTTTTCCTTAAGTAATGTTTTAGGGGATGTTTGGAGTTAGAGTTGCAAGTTAAATTGAGTTTATTTACGATGACAAATAAGAGAAACTTGAGATTAAACAGATTTGGGTTTTAAGTCATAAGAAATAATGTAAACAAACGTGTGTTCTAATCAAATGACTTACTTATGTATTTAAGGAAGGGTTGGTCAACATAAAAAAGGGTATACGGAGTCAGGATTTGTACATTTATCTAATTTTTTTAGAATTATTATTATTTTTATTTATTTATTTATTTTTTTTTTTCTAATAACTTATTTTAATGACAAAAGAACGAGATTAGCTAAATCGATTAAACAAGTTAAATCATTGAACTTTAGGCGTAAATGAGTTAAATCATTTTCTAATAACTTATTTTGATTTTGCATATCATTCCTGAAGCGTACAATTAGTTCAACTAGAAATACATAAAATACTAATAGGCTAAGACCTATTCACAAGATAACTGGACCTTGGACTAATATCCAACGTTGAACAATGTAGTATCGTTCACGTCCTGTAGTCAAATTCCAAAAATCCGGATTATAAAATTATCCCCAAGGTGCATGTCGGCTACTAAACATACCAATACTTCAAAGTAGGGGTGTTCATCGGTTCGGTTATCGGTTAATCGGTTTATTCGGTTCGCGTTGTTCGGTTAAAAAAAATTTTTGGGTCATAACCGAAAACCGAACCGAAGTTCGGTTCGGTTATGGGTCAAAACCGAAAACCGAAAACCGAATTTTTTACTTAAATTACACTATTTATATATTTTTTTTAATTTAATTATATATATTTTTGGAAAAAAAAATATTTCAACCATAAAAAAGTGTTTTTTTATATTAGTGTAAAATTTTAATGGATATTTTTTATATTTAAAGTAATATAAATATATAAAAAATATATATATTTATATAAATTCGGTTTTCGGTTCAGATAGCTAAACCCATATCCAAACCGAAACCCGAATTTTTAATTCGGTTCTGTTCGGTTTTAACAAGTTCGGTTCGGTTATATGTTCGGTTCGATTTTATTTCAGTTCGGTTCGGTTCGGTTTTCAGTTTATTCGGTTAATTAACCGAACCGTGAACACCCCCTACTTCAAAGTTAAAACTGTTCCTTACACTAGGGCTCCAGGCCAAGTATAATTGTCCTAGCCTAGGCCCAAACAAGCAAACTAGCTATTTACTTGGGCTATAGAACCAGTTCGCTTAATGATAAATTCTGGATTTTATAGAGAGAAATTTTGCACAAGGGCTAAAAATGGAGTCACTTTTCACGTGTTCACCAATTTTTAAGAACCTCCTTTGGTTTGCTAGTGGGATTGGTTTAAGATTGGGAATAGGTATTGCTTTGAAAGAATGTAAAAGAGAAAAAAATTATTATTGTTTAAAAACATATATTTATTTAAGTTGTTAATGGATACAAAATAGTATTATTGAAAATAATACAGTTAAGGGCATTTCTAATGCAAATGTTAAAAACGAGGAATTGGGCTATCACGCGTTGTGGCAGATCCAAATTAAGTACGATATTTTTCTTAAATTATTTTTGGTTTGTTTGATCAGGGAATAAGTTTCTAATATTCATCATAAATTATTTTTTACTAACTAATTAGCTATCGTTTTCGGTGATATACAATGGAGCAAATTTAAGTGCGATATTTGTTAAAAATTCTTTTGCACGTCTATATTTGTGTTAGTGTATGAAATATTTTCTTACATTTGTTTTTCGGTTACCTACTTTGTCCAAGTTATCAATAAGGCCCATGTTCTATTGTTTAAGCCCGTAAAGTCAATTAATGCTATCACCCGATTTCATTAGTAACGAGAATGGCGATGGCCGCCGTGTTGCGAGCGGGCATGTTTTTTTCCTTGAAATTTATGGAGGATTATGGAACGTTCTAGGTGTATCGCATGTACAGTTGGTCATTCCAGCAGATGAAAGGACCGAAAAAGCGGGTTAAAAGTTGTAGAAAACAGTGCGCAAAACGTCGACGTTTTTTATGCGATAAGTATAAGACGATACCAGTATGATACAATACTAATAAATACATGTGCATATAATACAGTATATGCGATAAGTATAAGACGTTTTCTAACTCTTGCTTTTCTAAACTTAGGGAGCTTATATACTTCACGTAACAGCAAGTGAAAGCATCCATATGCTCATATCCCGTGCTTACTTCTTCTCTAATCACGTAACGGGTTTACTCCCTTATTGGTCAAATTAAGTCAAAGGTCACTTTGCGTAAATGCATCCTTTCCCGCTTGGGTTATGCTTTACATCAAGGCAAAACACTTAACTTGTTTGTACCAAGGTGTTAGCTGAGTACGTCGAGTCATGGAAAGTCACGAGTTATGAAACTATGGATTCTCGACATTGTGAAATTATAAGTAACATATGATTTTCTCAACTCATAATCTTAATTGTCTAAATTTTTTTTTCTTAATGACAATTTGATTATCTCTTAATCTTTTTCTTAATTACCTTCCTAATCTCATTTTCACAAAAGACAAATTACCAAACCTCCCACAATGCTTCCCAAAATCTTATCCCCAACATCCTCTTATTGTTCCCTTACACACCTTACACAAAAGTGTACTCTTGTCCCCTCACAAACTCCCACACAATATTCCCTTCACTTTATACACTTTCCATACACCTTCTTTATACACATACATACACTCTTTTCTACACACACACTTACACTCTCACATACATACTCACATATACACACCTTTACATTCAAAATACACACACTTCACTCACATACCTCTCTTCACACACACAAGGCTCCCCATCACATCCTCCTAACATATTCCTTACACATACAACTCACTCCCTATACACATCCCATATCTACAACATATTCCTTACACTCCTAATACCTTTATTTTCAAAATACACACACTACTCACAACCATCTCACTCTCTACACACACAAGGCTCCCCATCACATCCCACACTTACATATTCCCTTACACACATCTCTTCACTCTTACACAATCCAACTCATCTTTTATATTCCTTACACACTCTTCATCTCAACCGTTCATTTCCCTACAACACATCTCAACCATCAATTTCTCCTTCCTCCCCAAGAAATGGAATATCCCTTTGAATGTTCTCTTCTTAACCCAACCATGGTTTACTTCTAACCCAACTATGTTTAGTTCTCTACACACCCATTCTCACCCAACCATGGTTAACTCTTAACCACACCAAGGATGTAATATTCCCTTGGATATACCCTTCAACCTAACCATGGTTTATTCTCTACACACTCTTCTAACCTAACCATGGTTATTTCTTAACCTAACTTCTCGCACTCTTCCCTATAGAGGAATATCCCATGGCATATTCTCTTCTCTATTATGTCATGTGAGGAATACCCTTTCTACCCCTACCAAATTACCCTTTCTACTCTTCTACCCTTGGTATTTGGTTTTCTCATAAACACTTCACAAAAACATTTTCCAAATTGGCTATTTGAGTTGGTAAACCTTAGATTGATTAATGTTAAGGTTTAGTGTGAAGTACAATTAGGGATTTAGCAAGGTTTGGTATTTATAAGGACCAACACCCAAAACTTGGGATTTCTACAACAGAGGTCCTGGTATGCTTCTCGCGCGTTGACGCGCGGGTGTTATGTTATAAGAGGATGTTGGGGATAACTAAACCTCATGGTTTGGTCTGCAGACCCCATGACCCAGACTGTTAACGTGTTGTTCATGAGCTTAGTGCAACAGATCAACTAACCAACTCTTGATAATTATACATGCATTGCAATTATCACACATACTACATTTTCCTTGAAGGTTGTAACAACTGAACCCTCAGGAACTTGTATTTACTAACACCTAAACCTATGACTCTCATTCAACGCCTAGTGTTGACTTTTTAAGCATGTATCCTAGGTAACGGAGCTCTGTGGAAATTATGGCATGGAGTGGCACGAGACTTGAAAGACTTTCTATTTGGTTATCATTCAAACATAACATCTCACACTTAGATTCACGGGACCTCATCTTATAAAACTTTGATAATTTTAATGAATGATAACTCATTTTTATAAAATATCTCTTTTCGAGTCATTTCCTATTACTGTATCTGTGATCCATGAGGTAATACCCCAAACACTTATGTAGAACCGTAGAGGGGGGGTGAATACGGTTTCTTCGGCTTTTAAGACGTTTAAAAACTTTAAGCCTCAAAGAAAACCAAGTGGTTGTATAATCAATCCAAACAACAACAAATACAACCAAAGTATATAAAGCGAATAAAGAGAGACACCACGATATAGACTGGTTCGGGATGGGGGGTTTATACCATCCGTACGTCCAGTTGCGAATCCACGACACCTATACTATTCCACTAGTATAATCCATTCGGTGGACTACAAACCGTTACAATTCACTCCACCGATATTCACCAATATCGATGCTCACAAAGAAGGAGTTACTCTCACGGTATTCCTCACCTCGGAAACCACCCTAAAGAATCTCGTGATTCGACTTACACTATGGGTCACCAAGACCACAACCAAGACTTCCACCCAGAAGTATCAAACCCCAACTAGATCCCCAATGATCTACGCTTGGTCACCAAGACACAAGACTTCCCTTACAAACAATTGAATGAATGATTAAGTGTTTGTTTAATCAAACCCTAACCTAACCTAGTGACTCGATTCTAGTAGAAAGCGTATAGATAAGAAGACCCTTGACACAATCACAAGAGTGGATTAGGTTCTTGTGATTCTTCCCTTGCAAAGAGATGTGTTCTTTCAAAGATGTTAATGTGAAAATCAAGAACACAAGATTAGAGATTAGAGATAGAGATATTTGAGAGTGTTTAGAGAGAAAGAGTATAGAGAGAAAGAATAATGGCAAGGGGTGAGGAATACAAGAGAAAAGGGTGGTATTTATAGGCCAAGAACCCAAACTTGGGAGATTTTACCGAGGCCGGCGCGTCACCCGCGCGTCAGCGCACGGGCAGCGCGCCAGGCTTCTGTAAACATTTCCCAAGTGTTGGGTGTTTGGATCTTATAAATACATATCCTTGCTAAACCCCCAATTGTACTTCACACTAAACCTTAACATTAATCAATCTAAGGTATAACAACTCAAATAGCCAATTTGGAAAATGTTTTGTGAAGTGTTTATGAGAAAACAAATTACCAAGGGTATAAAGTGTAGATAGGGTAATTTGGAAGGGGTAGAAGTGTTATTCCTCACATGGCATAGAAAAGAGAGAAATAATATGCCAAGGTATATTCCATTGCTTGGGGGAAGAATGAGATGGAGGGTTGAGATGAGATGGTTTGAATTGGATGGCTAGGATCTAAGGGAGCCTCCTTCGGTTTTCAAATTATTTGGCATGTGTTGAATATGGATGGTTGATATGTGATGATTTGAAATAGATGGCTAGGATCAAAGGAGCCTAGGTTTGGATTGAGAAGGGATATTCCAAGGGAATATGCTTTGCTGGGGGGGGGGGGGGGGGAAGGGTGAATCAATGGTTGAGATGGTTTTGGTTTGAAATGGATGGCTTGGATTAAACACATGTGATGGTATAGAGAGGAGGGTGAGGTGAATGGTTGAGATGTGTTGTAATTTTAATTCAATGGCTAGGATCAAAGAAGCATCCTTTGGAATTCAAACAATTCCCATGTGTTGAAAATGAAGGGTTAAGATGTGTTGTAAGGTAATGGATGGTTGAGATGTAGAGTGTGTAAGGGAATATGTAAGAGTATAAGAGATTGTGTAAGAGAATATTTGATTTGGATATGATTGGATTTGTCTTTTGTAGAAATGAGATTAAGAGAAGATTAAGAAGTAATCTAACTGTCATTAAGAAGAAAAGGTTTAGAAAATTAAGATTATGAGTTGAGAAAATCATAAGTTACTTATAAATTCAAGTAACACAACATCGAGAATCCATAGTTTCATATCTCGTGACTTTCCACGATTCGACGTTCTCAACTAATACCTTGGTTCAAAAAAGTTAAGTGCTTTGCCTTGATGTAAAGCATAACCCCAGTGGGAAAGTATGCGTTTACGCAAAGTGACCTTTGACTTAGTTTGACCAATAAGGGAGTAAACCCGTTACGTAATTAGAGAAGACGTAAGCACGGGGATATGAGCATATGGATGCTTCAACACGATCTCACGTGAAATATACAAGCTCCCTAAGTTTAGAAAAGCCTTGGCTAGAGGCGATAGTTAGAAAACATGAGTTGGTGTTTTTCCGTAAATGGGTATTTTAAAAGTAGGATCTCTCAAGTCTCAAAACTCGTTTCGAGTGTTCTCAATTAAGCACATAACATATTCATACCTGTATTAAAAGATCCACACTTGTCGGGTAAGGGGAAAGCCGACTTTCAAAATTCGCCCGGAACCATATAGTATCCTGGCGCGTCACCCGCGCGTTGACGCGCGGGCAGCGCGCCAGGAGCAGACATGGGCTCCGGCGAATTTTGGCTAACGTTTGTTATTTTATGTGTTTCGATGGTTTATTTGTCATCATTAAAACATAAAGAGATCTTGATCATGTTGCCTCAACAACTTAATCCGCTACGTTCAGTGAAAAAATGGGGGTGTTACAGAGTTCGAGAGGGTTCATGTATACACCGCTAAAGAAATTTGGCATTCACTCATCATAACTCATCAAGGCAATTCACAAGTCAAGGATTGCAAGATTGACTTACTCATTCAACAATATGAGAAGTTTGTGGTCTCGGACGAAGAAACCATTGACAATGGTTATACACGGTTCAATGCTATTATCACAAGCCTCACGGTTTTAGATCCTAGCTTTTACAACAAGAACCATGTGAGAAAATCTATTCGTGCTCTTCCGGTCAAGTGGCGGCCTAAGGTGATGGCCATTAAAGAAGCTAAGAACTTGGTAGAGCTTCCTCTAGACGAGCTCATCGGGAATCTTAAAGTTTATGAAATGATTCTCGAAAGTGATAAGGCTACGACCAAGGACAAGAAGGAAAAAGTAAAGTCTTTGGCCCTTAAAGCTAAGGTCACTAAAAGTCAAGCAAATGAAGTTGGTGGTAGCATTGAAGGGAGTGATAAAGAAAAGATGAATGATGAAGAATTCAATCTCATGGCTAGAAGCTTTAGGAAGTTTTTAGAAGAGGTGGAAAGTTCAACGAGGGAATCGGTTTGGTAACCATACTAATGATCGTAGAAACAAGGATGGAAAGAGTAGTAGAGCTGGTCAAGGTTGAAAGCGCGAAGATGGATGCTTCAATTGTGGTGACAAAGACCACTTCATTAGTGATTGCCCAAAGCCTCTACATTACAAAGCATTTGTTGGCGGTGTATGGAGTGACAATGAAGATGGCAATCAAGCAAACAAGGAAGCAACATGTCTTATGGCAATTGAGTCTCATGAGGTACAACATAACTCTACTACTAGCAAAACTTCTTTTGATATAAATGAATTGCAAGAAGAAAATGAGGAATTACTTAATAATTATGAAGAAGTATTTAGAAAATTAAAATTAACTATTAAAGAAAAATGCTCCTTTCAAAAGGAACTTTCTAAAGCACTCCATAAAAACAATGAACTTGAAATTGAAATAAAGAGACTCACCACTCTCCATAAGAATGTTGAACCATGTAAAGATTGTAAGAATCTCACACTTAAGGTTGTCTCTTTGAGTGAAGAAATCTCGGAACTTCAACAAAAGTCATTAAATCCTACAAAATTCAAAAAGAGTAGTAATGATTTGAATGAGATGATGAATCATCAAAAAGTGTCCCAAGATAAGGAAGGTCTTGGATTTACAAACAACAAGAAAACCACTTCCGAGAGTCTAGCTAAACCCCTTAATTTTGTGAAAACAAATGTAAATAAAATTCTCGAAACCTCCGAGGCTGACGCGCTGGGTGACGCGTCAACGCGTCAGCAGCGCACCAGGACTCTGAGGAAAAGAGAAGCTCAAACTAAAAGCTTTATTAAACCTATCACTCCTCAAGTTCCTCTTGCAAACACTCAACGTAATCAAAGACCCATAGTATGGAGTGAAACCACAAAACCATATTACAATCCGGTTTCACACAATGGTCTTAAGTATACTCAAGTTCGAGTTGACCAAAGACCTCTCTTGCCTACACCAAACATGAGACCTTCATACTCTTTGAATCAAAGAAATGTAAGACCCAACCTTCAAAACAAAAGATATTTTCAAAACAATCCTTGGTCTACCCTTTCAAAATACGGCATCGAATAATTTATTGCTTCAAGACCCAAGAGTATTCAATATGGGCTTTTATGTGCTAACCATGTCGGACCCAAGAAACAATGGGTACCAAAAGTTTGAGTTGCATTTCAAATTTTAGGTATGCTTCAAGGAGAATCCACTTACAAGATCTCAACCTAGTAAAGATGTTAATTGTAAGCATACCATAATTGAAATCATCCCTAAGGAAAAGGATACAAAACTAGGTAATGTGTCTTGTATCTCCAAAATAAATCTTGCATCCATTGTAGATAATTCCAATCTTTGGCATAGGAGATTAGGTCATGCTAACATGCGATTAATTCACAATATTGCATCTAAGGAATTAGTTAGGAAACTACCTAAAGAGAAATTTGATAATCATTTTTGTGATGCATGTAAAGTAGGTAAACAAGTCCATGCAAGTCATAAACTTATAAACATGATTTCAACATCAAGAGTTTTGGAACTCTTACATATGGATTTGTTTGGACCATCCGTTATTCAAAGCTATGGAGGAAACTTCTATACTTTGGTAATAGTGGATGACTATTCAAGATATAATTGGACATTATTTTTAAAAGCTAAAAATGAAGCATTTAAAAAATTCAAAGTCTTGGGGAAAAATTTGCAAAACCTACCTGGATGTTCAATTGTCTCAATTCGAATGGATCATGGTAGAGAATTTGATAATGAAATACAATTTGGAGTCTTTTCTGATAAACATGGAATCTCTCATAACTTCTCGGCTTCTCGCACTCCTCAATCTAATGGGGTAGTTGAAAGGAAGAACCGGACACTACAAGAGATGAGTCATACAATGTTAAATGAACAATCCATACCACAAAAAACTTTTGGTGTCATGCCGTAGAAACCGCATCTTACATACTTAATAGAGTTTTGATTAGGAAGACCATCAATAAAACACCTTATGAGATTCTTAGAGGTAAAAGGCCATCCCTAGAGTACTTTAGAGTCTTTGGTAGTAAATGCTTAATCTCCAACTCCTTAGAAAACTCCAACTTGTGTGATACTAGAAATTATAATGGAATATTTTTAGGGTATTCACAAACATCAAAGGCTTACATTGTACTTAACAAGGAAACCCTAAAAGTTGAAAAATCATGTAATGTAACTAGACTCAAGGTCATGGGTTACTACGTGACCTCATCGTTGGTTTCACTCTCTAGGTCATCTCCTATACCAGTTTTGTATTACGGACCTAATTGTAAGCATTCTTTATAGAAACCAAGCATCCTATTCATCACATACTCTACTCCTCTACGTCTATCCTCATCATTCCTATAATAAGACGCTTGTTTGTGCTCCTTTTCAATGTTCGAAAAGAGGCGGTACTGCTCAATCTTATAGGGCATTTGGTAGGCAATCTCATCATTCTCTTCCTTGAATCTAACTGTCCCTAGAGTCGGATCATAACTCATCTTAGTGGCCTCAACGAATGGTTTTCCGAACACTACTTGACTTAGGCAAGCATCTATCACCGGACGAGTATCCTCTACTATCATAAAATCGATCTCATAAGTGAAATTTCCGACAATCACATGCAATCCCTTCACTCTTCCCACAAAATTACTTATCAAATTCTTATTGGGCATCATCCTATAACCAAGTTGTTTCTTCATTACCCAATTATAATAAGTCCTAGTCATGATGTTTATAGGAGATCTAGGATCGATATATGCTTTCCATATATGCATATGCCCAATGTTGCATGGTATGTTGATGTTAGAGGGGTCTCCCATTTTGATAAGGGGTGAGCCAAGGATATATGGTGTCTCGGGGTCATCGAATAAATCCTTATGATATTCCCGTTCTTCCTTGGTGGGCAACTTATCAAAGTACTCTTCTATAGTCTCTACTTCCTCCAACTCTTCTCCCTTATTAACCTTGACTTCCCTAATTTCATTCGTAGTCTCGGTTTCTACTCCAGCTTCATCTTTGTCACTTTCTTCCATATCCTTATCAATTAGTTTAATGGTGACAACATTGACAAAGTGGACATGTTTGGAAGACGAGGGGTCCTTAGTTTGGATTCCGCTATTGGCGTCCCTAATGTCCTTCCTAGGTGTAGTTAACGCTTGGTTGTTGAGGGCTTTCAACAAGTTGTCAATCTTATTGGTCATCTCCGTTTGTTGTTGGTTGAATTCGGTTTCAAACCTAGCTATGCGAGCCTCTTGAGATGCCATAAACTTGGACATCAATCCTTCAAGATTGTTGGTACTACCATAGTTGTTAGAAGGATTGTTTTTGAAAGTACGGTTGGAGGGTGAACCGTTTGGTTGGTAACGATTAGGCGGATTGGAAGAATTGGTTTAGTTTTGTTTCCACCTAAGGTTTGGGTGATTTTTCCAAGAAGGGTTGTAGGAATCACCATAAGGGTTTGGCTTGGGTTTGAAAGTGTACCACTTATCTCCCGCTTCGTCGGTACGCGAGGATGCGTAGTCCGCAAAAGCTGTTCCGGGGAGTTCCATACAATCACGAGTGTCACGGGGACCACTACATAATCCGTATGAAGAAGTGATTTTGTTCACTTGGCTTGAAGGCTTAGGAGCTTCGTAAGATTTCATGAGAAACTTGACTTAGTCCTCAAGTTCCATGATCCTACGGTCGGGAGTGCTAGAATGGTTCGAAGGCAAAGATATTGCCTTGATCATTTTGTTCAAATCACGGGGATCATTCCAACTTTCGTTGTCATAGAGAGCAAGATCTTCTATGAGTTCCCATGATTCTTCCGCACTTAGATCACGTAGCTTGCCACCGGCCGATTGGTCAATGGTTCGCCTTATGGAGAGATCGATATGGTCATAGAAGATTTAGACTTGGAGCCAAAGATCTATGCCATGATGAGGGACTTTTTGGAGTAAGTCCTTGAAACGGGTCCATGCTTCATATAGAGTTTCACCTTGACATTATTGGAACATCAAGATATCATTTCTAAGCTTGGTAGTTCTCCCCGGTGGGAAAAATTGAGCAAGGAAATGAGTGGTAAGATCATCCCATGAGGTGATGGATCCCGCGGGTAAACGCTCAAGCCATTGACTAGCTTGATCACGTAGAGAGAATTGGAATAGGCGTAATCGGGTTGACTCTCTAGTTGTAGCATCAAGGTCTATAGAATCTACGATTTTAAGGAAGTCCTTGAGATGTTGATTTGGATCTTCGGAATGAAGTCCATGGAATGCACATTCGCTTTGCACCAACCGGATGGTGTCGGATCGCAAGGGAGACACATTGGCTCCTTGGGTGAGCTCAATGGAGTTTCGATAGCCTTGGTGGCTAGGTCGGGAATACTCTCCTAGGATTCGGGGCCTAAGAGGTTGGTTAGCTAGTGGTGGGTTTTGTGGGTGGTCTTGTTGTGGTGGGTTGATGGGTTCAAAGATGTTACCACCTTCCATGATGTCGGATGGTAAAGAGTTACGAACAAAAACATAAAGAAATGAGATAGACTAAAGAAAACCTAAAAATAAAAATAAAATCTTACTAGAAAGGAATCTAGCAAGTAGACCTAATAAAAAGAAATTCTAACCTAGACAATAACTATTCCCCAGGCTGCGGCGCCAAAAACTTGATACGTGGGAATTGCACCAGGCTTTACCTCTCGAGAGATCTCGAGAAGCTTACAACCCCCACCAGGCAGTGTACCTGATCGTTGTAGTATAGTATAGTGACAAGTACCGGGGGATTGATCGTTCAACTTAGGAATAGTGTCGCTAGGATTAGAAAACCTAAAGACTAGGTCTAGAGACGGGGGATGATTCTTTTTGTATTTTTATGTTTTTATAAAAGCACGTAAAATCTCGGTTTTTAGATGAGTGGGCGGAATTAGTTGCTAATCAACTAACCCAATTACTAAGATGTAATCAAACTAAAATAACAAAAATGAAAATAAACTAAATTAACTAGTGGTGTGAGCAATATATGGGAGAATTGTGTTTACTTAGATTTCACTACTCCCTAGATATCTTTTACAGGTTAATTACTTGTTATAGTTGCGTGGACGACGGATTGTATTCCTTAATACCATTCATGGGGTGGCGTACTTACTTCCCCAATCCTATAAGCTCCTACTTCACTCCTATGTCGAGCCGGCTAAGAAGCTCCTAACATGGGATCACTAGAATTCGCTTTTGCATTAAATACAACCATAAAAACCTAGTACACATCGGTTCATGTTTCTTAAGACGTTCAAGCAAGTTACACAATGGAGATCTGCCAGTTTTCTTAAGCCTAACATTGAAATCATTCAACCATTACAACTATAAACAAGCAATCAACCTATAATCAACATCTAGGTTTTGATTACATCTAAGCAAACACATGAAAGATCTAGCCTAGCATGTTATAATCAAGACAAGCATAAGATATATTCAAACAACACATAGACATATTGAATTAATTGAAAGAGGACTTATCTTAATTGAACATGAAAGGTTTCAAGGGGTGAAAACCCTTGAAAATACTGTTACAAACGACCTAGGGTTTATTAGGTTCGACCCTAGTATTCTCCATACAAGTTCCTCTTTTAATGAATGAAAAATAGAAAAGTATATATAGATTTTGTGAGGTGACGGCGTCAAGAGTAAATGTCTGATGCCGTCATCTCGCCGCCAATAAAGTTCTCGGACTGCCTAGATCTGGGTTTGACGCCGTCACGTGTAATCCATCTTCAGGGCGTCACCAAAATAACTCTTGACGCCCTTCTCTTGACGCCTTCAGGTTTTCTCTTGGTCGTCATGCAATTTGCTCTTGACGCCGTCATCTTTCCCTTCTTGACGCCGTCAGGTACTTTTCCCAGCATGGAAAATTAAGTCTTTGCCGTTTTCTTCACTTTTATGCTCCAAAAACGTTCAAAATGCTTTCTTTTCCAGAATTCACTCTCAAAGTACCTAAAATCACATAAGGAACGATTTAGGGCAATATTTGATCAAATAAATTCAATTCCGGGCTTAAATGACCCCCTAAAAATGGTTCATTTTTCGCCTCATCAGAAAGTTTGGAGATCTGGGATAACCATGGATGGTATGTCCTCTCCAAAGTAATGCTTCAATCGATGCCCATTCACTTTGAAATTTGGACCATCATTTTGAGATAATTCAACGATGCCATAAGGATAAACCTTTGCTATAGTGAATGGACCAGTCCAACGGGTCTTTAGCTTTCCCGAGAAGATCTTGAGTCTAGAGTTGAAAAGAAGGACTCGATCACCAACGTTAAAAACGCGGTTCTTGATTTTGGAGTCATGAATCTTCTTTGTCTTTTCCTTATAGATCAAAGAGTTTTTGTAAGCTTGATCACGAAGTTCATTTAATTCATTCAGTTGAACTTTCCTATGATCACCCGCAGTTTTGCGGTCAAAATTTGCATGCTTGAGAGCCTAGTAGGCTTTATGCTCAAGCTCGATCGGTAGATGGCACGCTTTCCCGTATACAAGCTTGTAAGGTGTACATCCGATGGGTGTTTTATAAGCCGTAAGGAAAGCCCAAAGTGCATCATCTAATTTATCCGACCACGATGCACGATTTTCACCTACGGTTCTTTCCAAAATTCTTTTAATGCCCCGATTGGAAACTTCTACTTGTCCACTTGTTTGAGGGTGGTACGTAGTAGAAAGACGGTGAGTTACACCATACTTTTGCATGACTTTATTGAATTTGTCATTATAGAAGTGCGTACCACGATCACTAATAATAGCACGTGGAGTTCCAAATCGGGCAAAAAGAGCTTTCAAGAATTTCACAACTACTCGGGCATCATTTGTGGGTAAAGCTTTTGCTTCAACCCATTTTGACAAGTAGTCAATAGCCACGGGTATATACTTATTTCCATGAGATGATGGAAATGGCCCCATAAAATCGATGCCCTAAACGTCAAAGATTTCACAAACTTGAATTGCATTTTGAGGCATTTCATTCTTTTGTGAAATATTCCCGTGACGTTGACAAGCGTCACAGGATTTGACTAATTCCTGGGCATCCTTGTAAATCGTGGGCCAATAAAAGCCAGAATCAAACACCTTTTTGGCGGTGTAGTTTGGATTGTGGTGGCCCCCTGTGGGACCAGCATGGCAAGCCTTTAAAATTTCAGCGGCTTCCTGACCATACACACACCGCCGGATGACTTGATCCGTGCAGATTTTGAACAAGAAGGGGTCGTCCCAGAAGTAATGTTTTACATCTTTGAAGAATTTATTTTTCTGTTGGGACGACATCCCTTTAACAACAAAGTTACCCACATGGTAATTTGCAAAATCGGCAAACCTTGGGGTAATCGAGTCTCCACGAAAAGAAACCGCATTGAGGGTTTCGAGAGGAAATGTTTCGTTTATTTCCTTTTTCTCGAAAGCATCTTGGTGAGGGTTTTCAAGACGGGAGAGATGATCAGCGGCTAGGTTCTCAGCTCCTTTTTTATAACGAATAATGATATCAAATTCTTGCAAGAGGAGAACCCAACGGAGTAGTCTCAGCTTTGCATCTTGTTTTGCAAAGAGATACTTCAAAGCCGAGTGATCCGTATACATTATGCTCTTGGTCAATATCAAGTATGGCCGGAATTTTTCAAAGGCGTACACCACAGCTAATAATTCTTTTTCAGTAGTGTAATGACTTTGAGCCTCAGTCATAGTTTTGCTCGCATAGTGTATAGGCTGAAAGTGTTTTGTTTTTCATTGCCCCAAGACTGCCCCTATCGCATAATCACTAGCATCACACATGAGTTCGAAGGGCAAGTCCCAATCGGGAAACAAGAATCGGTGCCTCAGTAAGCTTTTTCTTTAATGTTTCAAAAGCTTCGATGCACTCGCGGGATAAGATAAAAGGAGCATCCTTCTCGAGGAGATGGGTCATAGGCCGGGCGATTTTAGAAAAATCTTGAATAAACCTACGATAGAAACCGGCATGACCCAAAAAGCTCCTAACACCTTTTACGGTTGTGGGATGAGGCAATTTTTCAATGACGTCCACTTTGGCTCTATCAACCTCAATCCCGTTCTTTGAAATTTTATGGCCGAGGACAATACCCTCTTTGACCATAAAGTGACTTTTCTCCCAATTTAGACATAACTTTGTGTCTTCACAATGTTTGAGCATGTTGTCTAAATGGGAGAGACATGATTGAAACGAATCCCCAATGACCGAAAAATCGTCCATAAAGACCTCCATAGTTTTCCCGATCATGTCAGAAAATATGGCCATCATACATCTTTGAAACGTGCCTGGAGCATTACATAAACCAAATGGCATACTTTTATAAGCAAAAGTTCCGTAGGGGCACGTGAAAATGGTCTTTTCCTGATCCTGTGGATCAATGGGAATCTGAAAGTAACCCAAGAAACCATCGAGGAAGCAATAGTACTCATTCCCCGCTAATCTCTCGAGCATCTGATCCATAAAGGGCAGAGGAAAATGGTCTTTATGGGTGGCATCATTTAACTTGCGATAGTCAATGCAGACACGCCAACCCGTAACCAATCGAGTTAGAATCAACTCATTTTCCTCGTTTGTGACAACAGTAATGCCATCCTTTTTTGGAACACAATGTCTTGGGCTCACCCAAGGACTGTCCGAGATAGGGTAAATCAATCCGGCATCAAGAAGTTTTAAAACTTCTTATTTGATGACCTCATGAATTTTGGGATTCACCCTTCTTTGTTGTTGGACTGTTGGTTTGAAGTCATCCTCCATTAAAATCTTATGGGTACAAAATTCAGGGTCAATGCCCTTGATGTCGGAGAGTCGCCAAGCAATTGCTTGTTTATGTGACTTCAAAACCTTTATCAGAGCAGCCTTTTCCTCAACACTTAAATTTTTAGCAATTATGATGGGTAATTTATCATCACCCTCCATAAATGCATATTCAAGATGAGGCGGCAAGTCCTTAAGTTCAACCTCAGGGAAGTCATCAGTTTTCTCAACATTTTTGACTTCCTCCTTATGAAGTGTTTATGGTAGAACAGGAAGAGGAGAGGGATCTTTGTTCAATAACTTCTCAAGTAAGAGAATATCCCTCTCGGGGTCAATCTCTTGGTTATCGATTCCATCGGGAATCGAATCACTTTTGAGAAAGGCCTCAATTTCTTCTAAGATGAAGTCACTTCCCTCAAACGGCGTGAGGGAAGGAGAAGAATTAGCAATGATGGGGTGAGAAGATGGAGTGAAGTTTTCACTCGAAGAATTATCATTGAAACCTAGAACCTCTTGAGCGTACTCTTCAGCAGCAACATCGATGACATCTATTCGGTTTACCGATTCAGAGTCATAATTGGAGGAGTACCTCGAAGTTTGATCGAGGTTGAAGGTGATGGCTTCCGTTCCAACACGCAATGTGATCTCTTGCTCAAATACATCGATGAGAGCACGCCCAGTTCTAAGGAATCCCCTTCCTAGAATGAGAGGGACCCTTGAATCGGCATCAAAGTCAACAATCACAAAATCTGCCGGAAAATGGAACTTTCCTACTTTAACGAATACATCCTCGGCAATGCCAAGTGGACGAGAAATCGAACGATCGGCAAGCTCTAAAGTCATGCACGTGGGAGTGAGTTCAGGAAGAGAGAGTTTCTTCCACACAGAATATGGCATCAGGTTAAAGCTAGCACTTAGATCGGCCAAGGCGAAGCATTCAACCATACCCGGAAAAGTACAAGGAATGAGAAATTTCCCGGGGTCTCCAAGCTTCTCGGGAAGCTTTTTCAAAAGAACTGCTGAGCAGTTCTCATTCAAAGGAGTTATAGCCATCTCGAAGAGTTTTTCCTTATTACTTAACAGATTCTTGATTGTTGATGCAAACTTGGGCATCAAGAGAATAGCATCCGTGAAGCTAATGTCAAAGTGCAGGTCTTGAAAGATTCGAAAAAATTTATCCATTTGGTGACTAGCCTTTTCGCGGAGTTTTTGTTCATTGAGACGTGTTGGATAAGGAATAGAAGTTTTGGATTTAGGGTTATCCACTGGAGTTTCTGGTGGTTCAAAGACAACTCCAGGCTTACATCTGGTTTCTGGTATAAACTGAGGTTGGACGTGTGCTGTACTTCGTGAGCTAGGAGTTTGCACTTTGTCCTTTGTCACCTCAGGTTCACGTTCCACTACCTTTGGAGGAGAGGAAGAAGAGGTAGTAGGAATCACGGGCTCATCATATGAAGCACCACTTCTTGTTGTGATCGCCATAGCATCGCCCGTCGGGTTAGCGATCGTGTTGCTCGGAAGTGTTCCTGAGCCCGAGGGTCGATCATTTAAAGACTTCTTAATTTCAGAAATCTGGCTAACCAACAACTTGTTCATCTCTTCTTGGGATTTCATGAATTGCTTTAACAACTCATCAGACGAAGGCCCAGTAGGAACAATACCTTGAGGTGGATTATTGAAATTTTGAGCTCGATTGTTTTGGTTAGGACCTTGGTTGAAATTTTCATGATTTTGATGTTGGAAATTCCCTTGATTTTGGTTGTTGTTTCAATGAAAATTCCCGGGATTGAAATTACCCTGACCTTGGTTCCAGTTAAAGTTTCCTTGATTTTGATGTTGGAAACCTTGATTTTGGAAACCTTGGTTTTGATTTTGAAAACCGTGACCCTGATTGAAGTTACCTTGGTTTTGAAAACCTTGGTTCACTCTATTTTGATTTTGGCCATGGTTTTGGACATTTTGGTTTTGATTAAAACTGGGAGGTCCAGGATAGTGGTGAGGACGATAGTTCGGGTCCATAGGAGGGCGGTATTGATTGCCTCCTTGATTTTGGGACCCGGCAACAGCATGAGCTTCATATGGGGTACCATCAGTAGCTGTTCAATTGTCGTAGGCATGCGGCCCACCACAGGTTACACAGACTTCCACTTTTTTAACCTCAGCAGGTGGAGGATGTTGTGGAAAGGAAACTTTCTTTTGTTGGGAGAGAACCAAAGCTTGAATAGCTTCAGTGAGCTTGTCAATCTTAGTGTCCGTGCTAGATTGACCCACAGAAGATGAAGAAAAAGGACCCGCATTGATTTGAGAAACAATCTGCTTGCTTCATGTAGAGCAGACCTTGGACTTGTTTTCTATGATTTGCAAAGCTTCTTTCGTGGTTCTACTCACGAAATTACCTCCCGCGGAGGTATTGAGAGAATCCTGATCAGCTTGGCTCATGCCATTGTAGAAAGTATCGAGTTGCATCAACTCTGAGAAACCATGATGTGGACACTTGCGAAGTAATTATTTGAAACGATCCCACGCTTCACCAAAAGATTCATCATATTTCTGAGTGAACTTGGTGATTTCGTTCTTAAGACTCGTGGTCTTGGAAGGTGGGAAGAATTCATTCACAAATTTTTTTACAGGATCTTCCCATGTCTCAATAGATCGAGGAGGTTGTTTTTCAAGCCAAATCCGGGCTTGTCCCTCCAGTGAGAATGGGAAGAGAAGAAGTTTGATTGCTTCAGATGGGACATTCTTGTACTTGATGCTCGATGTGATTTTATTGAACCATCGAATGTGAGCATGAGGATCGTCCCTCTCAAAACCGTAGAATTGACTTGAGGTTACAAGATTAAGTAACCCGGTTTTGAGCTCAAAATTATCAGCCACGATGGCTGGAACGACAATGGCATCTCCGTAACCCTCGATGGGTGCTTGGAGAAGCTCACACATGGGGCGGTCTTCCGCCATTGTGACAGCAGATGTGGCAACAGTGCGGATCTCAGATCCAACTGTTGGTGCTGAACGTCTACGAGGTCTTCGAGGTTTCCTAACAAGCTCACGTAATGGGCTAGTGGACCTTGAAGAACGAGTGCGCATGCACTTGGGATAAAAACGAATCAAAAATAAATCGAGGCAAATCCACAATGAACTTAAACCAATAATCACAAGCAAGTGGCTTCTTTAAGAAAGGTACACCACTCACAAAGATACAAAGGCAAGTTTTGATCTTATGTTTGGAAACTTATTATGTCCACACCTCCAGTTGGTAGGTGTTCTGTCTTGGTTTGCGTCGGTTTATTTTTATGTATAATTATTCACAAGAAAATACGGATGTTTTTGGGTTTTTGTGTATGGGTGAAAAAACTTTTGGACAATATTTTTGGTATCGTCCCGTAATCTAAAATCGTTTCTCTTTAAGAATCACCTTAAAAGAAATCCGATTCAGAAAACGTTACGATCTGTTTTGTAGTTTTTAATTTTTTTTTGGTGTTTTAACACTTTAGGAAAAGTGTTAATGACTTTTTTGCGTTTTGATTTCGAAATTTACAAAAGTAATTAATTTTTACAGTGATGAACGTGAAATAACACTAATCTCAAAAGACGCTGCAGAAACGCGCACACCTCCCCGGCAGCGGCGCAAAAATTTGATTGGCTCTAAATAGTCAACTTATATTGACCAAGGAATGGTTAACAAAGTCAAATCGCCTAGAGTCAATCTTCGGGTAATATAGGGTATCACCAGGTCGTTAAGTCCTGACGAGGTGTGAATTGTGCTTTAGCGTGCTTGTGATCGGGTGATTTTTCACAGAAAAGGGTTGTGATAAGAATTATTTGAGAATTATGAAATGAAATAGCTTAGGAAAGCTATGTGATTGATTACGTGACTTTAGATTAAGAAGAACTTAGCTAAAACCTAAAAAACGTACGTTCACTGAAAACGGGAAGAAACGTACGTAATAAAAAGTGAGTTTTATTATCTAAAAAGGCTACAGATATAAAAATGATATTTTTACAAACCTAATGATTAAATAAAATTTTTGGAAAATTTAAAATTAATTTTTGCACTATTTATATAATTATTATTAATTAAATACTATTTTCCTATTTACTTTTAATTAATTAAATTAACCTAAAATACAAATAATTATGAAATTAACCTAAAAAAATAAAATTTAAACTTAGAAAAATCTAAAATACTATAAAACTAATTTTAGAACTGAAAATATATTTTTAAGACTTTTTAATTAATTATTATTAATTATTAACTAATTATTAATTACTTTTTAATTATTTAAGTTACCCTAAATTCTAATTAATTATGAAATTACACTAGAAAATTGGAAATAAAATTTGGAAAAATTTAAAATGACTAAAAACTAATTTTAAAACTGAATTTGTATTTTTCTGATTTTCTAATTAACTATTAACTATTTATTAATTATTAAAAACTAAATTAAATTATAAAAACTACCAAATGATGAAAGAAAAATCTGAGAAAATTACTAAAATTATTTTTAACTATTAGAAACCTAGGAAAAATTTAAAAATGAGATTTGCTTATAAATAAGCTGAGATAATAAGCCAATTGGCTTAAATAGAAATTATCATTTCTAATAAGTTGGGCTTTTTGGGACTTTTCTGTTTCAAACTTGCTTATGGAATGATTTTTGAACAACTTTAACAAAGGGAGTTTATGATGAAACTGAGAAATAAGCAAAATGGTGAGCTTATTGTAATGACAGTTAAGCTTTTAAGCTTATTAGGATTTTGATTGTGATCAAAAAGCTACCAAATGATGTCTTAAGCACAAATATACCACAAACAGATAAATAACAACTTAAAACAAGCAAGATGACACAGGCAAATACAAGAAATAAGCACAAAATAAGCAATAAGCAATCCCAATTACCAAACAGTCCAAACAGGTCCAAAGGGTCACCTTTGAGGGCCTGTGGGGTCCACTAGGGACCTTGGAAGGTCAAATAAAAAGTTGAGCCAATAAGCTGAGCTTATTGGCTGTCTAAGAAGCTAGGGTATGTACCCTGGATCCCACAATTGAGGTCAGGAGGGGGGTTGGACTATGGGTACAAAAGCTGAGTTATCAGCTTTGGTGGAAAAAGGGACAAACTAAAAGGGATCTGCAGCCCTATTAAATAAGCCCTAAACTACAAAATAAGCACAGAAAGTGAAAGCCTGGCTTATTGGCTTCCTATTAAGCCAAAAATCAGGTCCTGGGGCCTACTAGTGAACCCTGTGGGGTCCACTAAAGATGGGTCAATTGGACTGATAGCAGTGCACAGGGGAGCACCTTCCCCTGCAGCTCACTTTGAGCTTGTGCACAGGCTTGTAAAAAAATCACAAAAATAAGCCACACATGGGACTTTGAAGTTTAGCTGTGATATTATACACCTAAGAATTTTCAGACCTTCAAACTTAACACAAAAATCTACAAAATTCACCCAAGAATTGGGTTTCTAACAAAGGGACAATTTTTGACTTTTTATATAACTTAAGAACTTTGACTTTCTTGAAGTTTGATTGCTTCTAATCTACTGAAAAGGTTACAATAAGCTATGATAAGGCCACATTAAGTTGCAGCAACTATTTAAAAGCTAAATTGAGGGTATGTGGATTCAAAGTCCCACACAGTAAGCTGTGAGGGGGGAATTTTTTTGATGATTTTGACTTTGGCTGTGAAAGTGACCAAGAAATCAGTTGTATTGGACTAGAAAAGGTCTAAGGACTTAGCACCAACAAAAATTATCATCAATAAACCAACAGAATGGACAAATCCAAACACCCCTTTTAAACTAAAATTACTACTTAACTAGATTCTAATGATTGTAAACTAAAACCTATAGCTCACTACTGATTTACTTAACAAATTAAAGGCTAAATTGAAACAGAAAAGCAATAAGAAATACTGCAATACTAAAATGATAAAAATGGAAAAGTGGAAGCTTACAAAGCCTTCCAAGCTTATGAACTGAGGAACAGTGAACCAATGAACAAGCCTAATGCTCCCTTGAGCTCTAAACCAAAATCTTTATCCCATCAAGCTACTACTTCATTCTTCTTCAACCTTTTACCATGAATTTTTATTTTATTTTGATTTTTCTTACAATTTGAAGCAATTTTGCAAAATGTGGTTCCTGTTTGATATACAAGCTCAAAGAGTTTTTATAAACTCTCTGTGTTGGCTTATCAGATCATACAAACACTTGCAAATAATTAATGAAGCTTACACAACAACTTAAAATTCTTAAAAGGAACTTGAAATTTGAAAATGAGATTAAAACTTAAAACATAACTTTCATTGATTAAAAATAGATTACACACATTCACTAATTACAAAAAACATCTAAATTACAATCCTACATACATTCTAAGGCTCATATGAGCTACTGCTTATATAACGACACTAAACAAGCCTCTTTTTCTTCCACATGCGTTCTTGTTGATAATTGGGAGTCCTAATGGCCTCTCCTTTGACCCTTAACTAAATCCCAACCGTCCAATTAAGATATGATGCATCAGGGCCGTTGATTGAGATTTTGCCGCCAAAAATAAAATGGGAAAAATATTAGTGGGATGGTTGAGGGCATTAATTGTAGATGGTGGAGGTTGGTTGGGTAGATGGGGTGCATTAATTGTGGGGGGTTATTGTTGGTAAAAAGGTGGAGGGGGGAGACATAGTACCCTGGTTTTAGGGGGAAAAGTTGTGGGGAAGATGGTCTGTTTGACCATCCTTTGACCCTGTGTTGACCTTTTGACCTGGGTGGGCTTTTAATATTAAAAGGGTGTTGGGCCTGGGGTGTTATTTGGGCCAAGGGTGTGTTGGGTTTGGATTTGGTAATAATATCAAAAAGGGATCCGTTTGGTTAGATGGCAAAACACAAGGACCAATTTTGTAATTTTGCAAAAGGTGAGGGGCTGAAGTTGTAAGTCTCCCAAAGTGTTACCAAGGACCAATGTTGCCAAACTCACTATTCGAAGGACCAAATTTCCCTTTTTCCATTTTTCAAAATTCCCAGGGACCATTTTTGCCAGATTTGAAATTTTGAGGGACCAAACATGTAATTTTTGAAACTTATGACCCAAGTATCATATTTTGTGATTTTTAACTTTCAAAAGACTTGGGTTGAATTTTCTTTAAAAAATAAATGCATAGGGACTATTTTTGACAAGTTTTTAAACTTGGGGGACTGAAACTGCCAATATTGCAAACTTTGATTATTTTTCATTTGTTTTTGCTCATTTTGCATTTAAAACACATAAAACACAATGCCTGGGATAATTTCAGTATTTTGATGACTTTTTGATTGTTTTTGTATGTTTTGCAGTTCATATTTGATCAAAAATGATGAGTGTTTGAGCACTCATCAATTATATATATTATGGTTCATGTTTCTTATTTTCATGTTTATAACATGTTGCGGCCGAGCCAATTAAAGTCTAATATTCATTCTGAATTATTTCGGTATCTGGCACGTTGTGGCCGAGCCATTTTAAAAAATGTTAATTTGGCGGTAATAATATTAGTTCACGTATTTTTTTTTATTTTAAATGATAACTAATAATATGTTGATGTTATTAGTTTTTTTTTTCATAAAGGAATTTGTTCTAGAATTTTGATCATTATTATATCGAAGTTTAAGGTTTTATGATGGTACAATTGTGTTGGATCAACATCTTAACCTTCTTTGCATTACTACAAAATCAAAAGCCTACAATAAATGTTCTATTAATGAAGCCGCGGCGCATGGAGCATTTAAAACTGCATGTGAAAATATTTGCTAATCTAAATCTAAAATCCTTTTGGATGGTGTTCTTTGAATTTTGATTAATTTTTTTAATATAGAAACATGCATATTAAAGAAGTAAAAGCATTTTATTGACCATATTCACTATATCTATCAACTAAGTACTATATATATATATGGATATATGATACATACGATAAGACTTATGTATATATAACATATATAGAAAACAATCCCTTAATTGATGCCTAAAAGACACAACCGAACCAAAATATAAACAAAGGCAGCAATCAGATACAAAAAATAGTTTGGTAATGCAAAATAGATAGTGTCACAAAAAATATCCACCTTACATCTAACATACCATTCTAAAAATGGCAACTTCAAAACATATCCTACTACATTTATCGCATACAAAATATTATTCCCCGATGTTGTTCTAATGAACTGATTGAATCGAATTTGCGTTCCTATTGCAACAACACACCCTCATCTGAGTCACCATCACCATTTCTTTCCACCTTGTTAGGAATACGATTATTCATATGAAAGGGTCGGTCACCCCGAGTATCTATTAGCATTATGTTAGCTCGTAGTCATTACTATCATTAGTTAATATTAGTTTAGTTTAAGTAACATCGTGGAGGAAGGACGGGTCTTTACCCACTGTACACCCGATCCACAGCCCGACAGTAGGGCGTTTTGTAATAACTATAAATACCCTCTCCCACCAAGGGAGAGGGTTGGACCTTCATTTGGAATATGATAATTCACTAGTTTCTTTCACAAAGGCTCCCAACTTTTTCTCTCTAACATCTCTCTAGATTTTACACACATATTTGATCTCTAATTACAATACCATATGAGTTAATCTATTGAAGTAACCTACAATTGGTCTCAAGAGCCATGGTTACATCCTAGGAGGTAGCTAGATTCGGACTTTGTTGTAGTATTGTGGTTAGTTCTTTGGCTAGAATAGTTTCTCTAAGTAAACACCTTCATTTGATCTTGTTTGTGATATATGTGATGTTATGGATGTACCTTCTTGAGTAGAGGTGTTAGTTTTACTTAGTTTTTCAGTTTGTTAGGTTATATCATTCGTTGGTTTGGAGTTTGAAGCATTTTGGCCCATATTTCTTGCTAGCGAGTTGAGTCTCGGTGTTATTTTCTACGTAGCGAGTTGGCTATTGATCGTAGTGAGTTGGTGTATATCTGACTAGCGAGTTGGTGTTTGCTATATTGGGTAATACGGACAAATCGCTAAGACAGCGACACTTTTTTCTCGTTGTTCAGCGAGTTGTCAGATTTGTTTGGTTGTGAATCTAGTGAGTTGAGTAGTAGCGAGTTGCCAAATCTAGCGATTTGCCATTCCAAAGAGTTGATCAGGTATAATACCAGCGAGTTGCTTCTTCAGCGGTTTGGTTAATTTGGCGAGTTGGTGATTGTAGCTAGTTGTCTTGATTCTAGCGAGTTGTTAATTTGTTAGTTTAGCGAGTTGTGTAATCAGCTGGTTGTCTTGACTAGCGAGTTGTATTTCTAGCAAGTTGACCTTAGAGAGTTGATAACCTCAGCGAGTTGCAGGTTCAGTGGTTTAGTTATTTTCAGCTATTTGGTTATTCTAGCGAGTTGTGGTGAATAGCGGTTTCCTCAGTTTGAATTTCTAGAGATTTATTACCTATTAGTAAGTTGTGAATTGTTGTGACTTAAGTTGTTAAGACTAGTCTGATTGTGATTTGACTTTATAAGTTAACTCTTGTAGCTTGACTTATCACGATTTGATTTATTGTGACTTGACTTGTCACGACTTGATACTAAGTACTAATTGTGATTTATTCAAGATCTCATACTTAGTCTAACGTTATGTCATGGCTACTACGGCTTCAACTGATGACATTCAAGCTGCCGGGTCCAATACCCGACCCCCTATGCTCGATAGGACTGACTATGAATCGTGGGCACAAAGAATTCGACTTTATTGCCGGGGTAAAGAGAATGGTGAGAACATTCTTTGATCAATTGACGAAGAACCATTCCAAATGGGTACCACAAGAGATATAATCTCCACTGCTGAAGATGGAACTGTCACCTTTGGAATTGACAGGCCACGTACTTACAATGATCTTAGCAATGTTGAAAAGAAGCGCTATGATGCAGATATTCGAGCCTCCAACATTGTGATACAAGGATTACCCAGGGATGTGTACAAGCTCATTAACTTCAACACAGATGACAAAGCTATTTGGGATAATGTCAAAATGCTTCTAGCTAGCTCAGAACTTACCAAAGAAGATCATGAGTCACAGTTGTATGATGAGTTTAAACATTTCAAGATGAACCTCGGTGAAAACATCACTGATTACTACGTCAGATTCCACAAGCTTGTCAATGACATGAAGATGATCCGAATGACAATGCCTAACATCTAACTCAACTCAAAGTTTGTTAACAACATGTCACTTGAATGGGATCGGTTTGTCACAACTGTAAAGCTCAACAAGGGACTCAGGAACACCAATTATGAACAACTCTGTGGAAAACTAGAAGGGGGGTTGAATAGTTTTCCCTTCTTTTTCATTTTATAAAAACTTTGTTTCAAAATGTTGATTCAAATTTATTCAATTGTTTGTTTTGAAAACTTCAATTAGAGTTTAGTATGAAAACAACATATAATCAATATGATCAATTATATATGTAAGCTTTTTGGAAAAGCTTAGTTTTATGAATGAAGCTTTGGTCGATCTTTATGTGAATACGTTTTCCTTTTAAAATCTTAAAACGTTTTGTATCAAATTATCTATCAAGTTAAACTTAATATGAGAAGTGTGAATAATAATCTATTTGACCATATCATGCAATTATACACACAATCACAATATTAACTACTATGTTCAACACAATCAATCATCACAACTATATAAGCAACAACTAAGACACGTAGGCAAGCATAGAAGTAAAGCGATAAATGCAAGAACAAATGATAAGAGATAAGAGAAAGGAAATGTAAACCGGACATGATGATTTATAGTGGTTCGGCTACAAGGACACCTTCCTTGTTCCTACTCCACTCCCCGAGTCACCTACTCGAGAGTTTTCTTCACTACTCAACAAGCTCCCTTTTGGCGGAGAAAACCGTACACAACTTTTGCTTACACCATTTTAACGACACTAAGCTAAATGTCGAGTTCTAATAGTAGCTAGAACCAATCTCACAACACAACTTCGATCACTACATAACTTCTACACAACTTCACGACTTCACGACTTCATCACAACTTCTTCTAAACTTCTTCACGGCTTCACAACTTCTTCATGTCTTCACGACTTCATAACTTCATCACAACTTCTTCTAAACTTCTTCACGGCTTCACAACTTCTTCACGTCTTCACGACTTCACAGCTTCATCACAACTTCTTCTAAACTCCACTACTTAATCACACACCTACATCTTTACAACTACATGTTTTCTCCACACTACTACTTCCTCCCACTACTTCTTACTCACTCATTGAATCACTACTAAGTAAGATCATCTTGATCTACTTATTACATATACATAACTCACAACTTCACATAAGCACTAACTAGATCCTAATACATCTTTGGCTTTATGATAGGGAGAATTCTTCTCTTGCACTTTGAGTGATGAGAAATTGGATCACTTGAAACAAAGATTAATAATCTTATGATCAAAGGGTTTTAGAAGGATGTTTAGAGAGAATTGGATCTGAAAATTTTTGTGCAAAAGGTAAGAAAAATTCCAGGTTTGAGGTGGTATTTATAGGGAAAAATTTTTGACCAAATCTGACAGGGGAGCGTGGCCGGTCCCCTTAATTGTGTGTCGGTCCCCTTAAAATTAAGGGGGCCGCCCTTTATAATTAAAACAACCAGATTTTCTGTCTTTTAGTGGGGAAAGTTTATTTGGTGAAAAACTAACTAATTTTGGTTAAAAGTTTGAAATCATATATTTAGTATGATTAAAACATTTTTCTTTATTACCAAAAGTGTTTTTCAAAAAAATATATAATATGTTTATATAATTAAATAAACTTTGTATTAGTTAATTAAATACCCCTTTGATCATGAGATGTATTAAACACTTGTTTATCCATACCTTAAGTGATTGTTGAAGCATACTTGAGACATTTAGATGTCGAGGCTTGTTGACGTAAGAATGCATAGAAGAATTGTGATCACAAGTAACTTAAGCACTTTACGTTATATGTTGTAACTTACATCTTTGTCATCATCAAAACATGAAGAGGATGCTTAGATTAAATATCGTAATATTCATGCCAAACAAATGATGCATGCAAAACAAATGATGAACTGAAGATTCTCAACGACATACGTCAAATTAATGTTGCTGAATCAAATGAGGTTGAATTGGTAAACAATAATGTTTTTCCAATTGAGCAACATCTGTATCACAACAAAAAGTCTGACGTATCTAGTGGAGCATCGTCAGTTGTATGTGATTATAATGTGATGCATGAACAAAGGATTCCTAACGAAGTACAACAAACAAACGTGGTGGGATTAGATTATGCTAATATGGGAAATAGCAATGTTGTCCCATATGAACAATATGTAAAACACAACGTCAAGTCTGTTGTACCAAGTGATGCATCCTCTGTTGATGATAATGTGTGTGAATTGGATGAGTACAATGCTGTTGCACCTGATGACACCTTAACCACTAGGCTTAATATTCTTAAAGACCAGGTGACGTGTTATGAACAACGTTGAAAATTTGAGCTAACCGAACGTGAACAAAAAATGGATTGGCAAATGCGTGCATATATAACTAAACGTAACTTAAGGGAAGAAACATTTAAACAAGATTTAAAATCTTTACAAAATCAACTTGATTAAGCTGTTAAACAAAAACAGGATATTCAAGACAGTGTAAGTGCACTAAAAATTGATTTTCAAGAAAAAGAAACTAAACTCTTAAATGATTTTTCCAATCTTAAGACGTTGAAAAAGCAAACTTGAAAACAAATTGTACACTCAAGGCCAAACCATACAAACAGCTCAAATGATACAAAAGCACATGATACAAAAGCACATTAAATTGCGGGATAAGCAAAGTAATAAAGATTTAGGAGTGCTTAAACCAAACTTTCTTAAGAGCGTTAGTGCCACTCAACCTGCCTTGTATGATGCTAATGTTACGTTTAAACCTGATCATGCACCCCCCAATAGTTGGTCTGATGAAGAGATGGATGAGATAGAATCGGTCAATAGGGAGAAATTAGAAAACAAAATGAAGGATCCTAAGTGCATTAAAAAACGGGTCAATATCAAACCACATAATTAATATGAACAGAATTGATAGACTGTTTTTGCACCCCAATCTAAGGTAACACCTGAGCAAGTATTTTGGTCCCTAGACATGAAAAAAATGAAAGCTAATGAACTTAAGGCCAAAACCCCTCTTAAGATTGCTGCTCCAACGGTGTATCCCCCCAATACACCAATGCACTTAGTTCAGTTATCACTTCCCACTCAATGTAAGACTCTTATTAGAATATATGTACTATGTCAAATGTTTTCCGATTTTGATAAAACTTGCAAAACGAGAATTACACCAATGGGAATTACTGAGGGTGAAAGGGGTTTTGAACTTACGAAAGAGTGTTACTTAACAGAAGTTATCCCATTTTTTAAACAGATCAAAGAACACTTTGAGGGCTTGCAACAATCCCTTGAAATTGAAGTGAAAGAGATGAAAGAAGTGTTTAAAAATGTGGAAAATGAGGGAAAACAAATTGCAATAGATCTTCAATATAGTGAAATTGCGAGGAAAAATGTTCTTATCATGAATGACAATTTGATTGCTAAATGTATTTCTCAAGATGTATTCTATACTGCTACTGACTCTACATTAACTACGTGTCAATTTCATGAAATGTCTGTTGCTTTTAATGTTCTCCAAAATCGTGTTGTTGAGCTTGAGGGGGAGAATTTAAAACTGCATGAAAAAATTCAAAATCATGATCATGATAACATGGTCAAGCACTTTTCTAAATTAGAAGTTGATAATCTTAACTTACAATTAAAATATCAACATTTAGAAGAAAGGATTAAAATCTCAAATGCCAAGACATCTTCGGATGCTCCTGAATTTGATGCATATTTTGAATTAGCCAAACGGGATGAAAAAATTCAAGCTCACACCAACACGATTCGAAAATTAAGGGCTCAAATTGCCCAATTGAGGTCCAACAAAAGTGATGTGATCAGCTCTCATAAACCACAGTCTACAGATTCTCAGGATTTTCAATTTAGAGACATGATCAATAAACTCAAATATGAAAATGATTGTTTTCAAGCTGAAAATTCAAAAGTCAAACAACATTACAAAGAGTTATATGATTCAATTAAAATCATACATGATCAAACCAATAGAAAAATAACTTCTTTGCTAAATGAAATTGAGAATCTAAAGACCAAGGTGAAAGTGAAAATGACGGTCACTGCATGTGACAATATCACTTCAATGGTCTGTGAATGTAAAAAAATATGCATGTGAGGCCGTGAATATTCCATTTCCCCTTAGGAACAATGAGCTAGTCCATAGTGATTACCTTAGACATTTTAAGGCTTGCCTTGACATGCTTCGTGAGACCATTGAAGAAGTTAGAATAGTGAGACCGTCTGATAATACCCTCATAGACGTTAGTTTTCTCACCAATCGGTTGCAAGAACTCTTAGAATATACCATAGGTACATGTCCCAAGATTCTCAACATGCGAGATAGAAGGGCTTCATCCTCATCTAAGATTATGAACAAGCATGTTACCTTTGATGTACCTTTGACAAGATCTGAACGTAACACATCACTTCCTAGAAAACAAACAGCAATGCAACAATCTAATGTTCCCGTCATTAATTCTACAGGAGTAAGCAATGACTCTAAAGCTAGTGGGTCAAAGCCTAGTTGCAAAAGGAATGATAGGACTTCACCAGCTAACAGTGCTCAAGGGAAGAAAGTAGAAGACCACCCTAGGAACAATAAGATTGATTTGAATGAAAAGATTCGTGTTGATTCTAGTATTAGCTTTAAGTGTACTGTAATTAATTCGAATTCTAATGCTACTTTTAAGACATGTAATGGTTGTTTGATTTCTCGTAATCATGATGATTGTGTTGTGTCATTCTTGAAGTCTTCCTACTTATCCTCAGTTAAGATTGCTAAAGCACATAAACAGGAAAACCATACTTGGAAAACTACAGGAAAGATTTTCACGAGTGTAGGATATCAGTGGAGACCTACGGGAAGAAAGTTCACTTTAGGGAGCCAGTGCCGATTAACTAAAATGACCAATCCCAAGCCTTTAGATGTTATGAAATGGAAGGCAACTGGTAGAAAATTCCCTTTAGTGACGAAATGCCTTGATGATAAGTCAGATGCACCCACTAGTATCGTTTCTTCTAAGGAAACCACCGCACATACTAATCATGTTTCTCCTAAGTATGCGTGTGCTAACCAATTGGATCCTAATTACACTTGGGGATCCACCTTTTCCAGTTATCCATATTTGTCTGGTTTCAAATACAGGTCGTACAAATTGTCCTGTGGTATTTGGACTCAGGCTGCTCAAAACATATGACTGGGGATCGCTCTCGGCTCAAAAACTTCGTGAAAAAGTTTATCGGGACTGTTAGATTTGGGAATGACCATTTTGGAACAATTATGGGCTATGGTGACTACATGTTTGGTGACAGTGTGATTTCTAGAGTTTACTATGTTGAAGGACTTGGGCACAATCTATTCTCTGTTGGACGATTCTGTGATTCCGATCTTGAAGTGGCCTTCAGAAAGCATACTTGTTTTGTTAGAGAATTGGATGGAATTGATCTACTTAAAGGAAGTCTTGGCACAAACCTATATACCATCTCTATCGAAGATATGATGTTTTCCTCTCCCGTTTGCTTGCTCTCTAAGGCCTCGAAGAACAAATCATGGTTATGGCATCGTCGTTTGAACCTCTTGAACTTCGGCGCCATTAATGAACTTACTCGCAAAGATTTTGTTTGAGGCATGCCCAGGTTGAAGTATGAAAAATATCATCTTTGTTCAGCATGTCAATTGGGAAAAACCAAGAAACACACTCACAAACCCAAACCAGCAACTCCATTACAGAAGTTCTCCATACCCTTCACATGGATCTGTGCGGACCTATGAGAGTGCAGAGTTTCAATGGGAAAAGATACATTCTCGTGATTGTTGACGATTACTCACGATTCACATGGGTGAAGTTTTTAAGATCCAAGGATGAAACTCCAGAGATCATCATTAAACTTATCAAGCAACTGCAAGTAAGGCTCAACAAAACTGTTAGAATCATTCGCACAGACAATGGAACGGAGTTTGTCAATAAATAACTCACTCAATTTTATGAAAGTGTTGGCATCAGTCATCAAATGAGTATTCCTCGCACTCCTAAACAAAATGGAGTTGTTGAAAGATGGAATCGTACTCTAGTTGAAGCTGCTCATACTATGCTGATGTTTTCTAGAACTCCAATGTTTCTATGGGCTGAGGCTATTGCTACTGCTTGCTATACTCAAAATCAATCGTTGATACATCCTCTCCACAACAAAACACCTTATGAGCTGGTGCATCTCAGAAAACCTGATCTTTCCTTTCTTCGTGTGTTTGGAGCTCTTTGTTATCCAAAAAAAGATAGTGAAGACTTAGGTAAGCTTAAAGCTAAGGCTGATATTGAGGTATTTGTTGGTTATGCACCAGATCGAAAGGGGTACCGAATCTACAACAAGAGAACCTGACAAATTATGGAAACTATCCGTGTCACGTTTGATGAGCTGACAGAGCATACGGTTTCAGGACACACCAGTTCTGGACCCGCACCAAATCTTTTATCTCCTGGACCAATTAGTTCAGGCCTTGTACAGAATACCAATCCTGCCATTCCTTATGTACCTCCCACTACTGAGGAATTGAAGAAGTTATTTGATCCTATGTTTGATGAGTACTCTGAGCCACAGAAAACTTACGAACCAGAACAACCAGCTGCAGATCCTAATGTTTTGGCTGTAAATGCTCCATATGCTACTGATGGTCCATCCTCTTCCATCTCCCTTGCTCAGGATGCTCCAGTATCTAGTCACTCTCAACATGCGTCAAATGTACAATCATCTTCTGAATATCAAGGAACAGCAGCAGATAATTCATGTGAAGTTAAACCTTTTACACCACCGAACGATGAGCCGTTTCAAAATATCTTTGCTCCCAAATTCACTAATGAAGCATCCTCCTCATAAGAATCAAATTCAGCTACATCAGTTCACTACCCTCAACCTCACGAACATCTCAGAGAATGGACCAACGATCACCCCATTGACAATATCATCTACATCTTCTGATTCCAACGAATGTGGTCGATTCGCAAAGGAAATGAGTTCCAAGTTTCAAATGTCAATGATGGGACAGATGTCATTCTTCTTGGGGTTACAAGTCTCACAAAATCCAAGCGGCATCTTCATTAATCAAGCCAAATATGCTAATGACATTCTGAAGAAATTTGGTTTTGATACAAGTGACTCAGTTGACACTCCAATGGTTGAAAGATCCAAACTTTATGACGATTCAGCAGGTATACCAGTTGATCAAACCAAATACAGAAGTATGATTGGATCTCTCATGTACCTCACTGCGAGCAGGCCAAATCTTCTATTTGCGGTATGTATGTGTGCTCGGTATCAATCTAAGCCTACCAAAAGGCACTTAGAAGCAGTCAAGAGAATATTTAGGTATCTCCAAGGGACTATTCACATAGGTCTCTGGTACCCTAAAGACACTCCTATGGCTCTCACGGCTTACTCAAATGCTGACCATGCGAAGTGTCAAGATACTCGACGAAGCACGTCAGGAGGTGCTCAATTTCTGGGTGAGAAACTTCTAAGTTGGTCATCAAAGAAGCAAATGTGTACATCCATATCGTCCACGGAGGCTGAATACATCAATATGTCTTCATGTTGTGCTCAAATTTTATGGATGAGATCTCAACTATCGGACTATGGCTTTGTCTTCAACAAAGTTCCGATATATTGTGATAACAAAAGTGCTATTGCTTTATGCTGTAACAATGTCCAGCATTCCAGATCCAAGCATATCGACATCCGTCATCACTTCATCAGGGAACAAGTAGAGAAAGGGGTGGTGGAACTTTACTTCGTGAGGACAGAGTTTCAGCTGGCTGACATCTTTACAAAGGCTCTTTTGTGAGAAAGGTTTCAGTTCATTCTTCCACGACTTGGGATGAAGAGCCTTACGCCAGAATATCTCAAAAGTCTTTAGGAAGAAGATGAGGAGTAAATGGATTTTCATCACATATCCTTTATACATAGTTTAAAACAAAAAGAAAATAGAAAAATATAAAACCCTCAAAATCCATAAAAATCTGAAAAATCATAAAATCCAAAAATATTCTTCTCATGACATGTCTCTTGTGTAATCAGTATTATGTACATTTCTAGAAATGTCATTCAATAATGACACGACAACATACATATGGTTGAGCAAGAGTTTTTCTTTTAACTTCGAATAATGTTTTCTAAAACATGCGTCTCTCAAAATATTCTTTCAAAAATGGCTTGCTATTACTTTAGATAGCAACCCGCACCTCTAGATGGGGAAAACACGTCACCAAAAAGACGGTTGTTCCTCTTACTGGGTGAAGTTCACCCGGGCATTGATTACTTTATATCCATGTTTCCTCGGACTGATGTACATTTCAGTGCATCATTTCTCATAAAAGAAGAGAAGTCTTCTTTACATCACGAATACTTTTCCTTCAATGATTCTTTGGGAAAGTATTTGTTCTAAACTTGGTGGTACCATGATTTTTGAAAATCAAACAAACTTGAAAATTTTATATAAAATTTGCCACTCAATCGATGCTAAATGATTAAATTTTTTTTTTAGTAAAATGATAAATTGAAGATTGGTCATCGATTGAGGGTGAGAATGATTTCAAAAATTCTATATCATCAAAACAAGATCTTTGTACATAAAAAGCAGTGAATAAAATGTGATTGTTATGTGTTAGTAAATGAATTTTTCATGAGTTTCTCGTTAAACTCTAAATCATTTATAAACTCATCATTTCTGACACATAACATGCTCCCTCATGGATTGAGGGGGAGTATTGTATCGTCTCATAATCAGTATATCCTAAATCTGACCACATTTTTCTCCTAAACTTTTCTAAGTTATTTAAATCACTTGGGATCACAAATCTCAATTAGTTTGAAATTTTTGATCGGGGGAGAAGATGTGATTTGAAAATAAAATCTGATTAAAATGTGATTGTTTGGACTTTAACATACGCTCTGCCATATGTGCTAAACTCTTTTTATATATCAATGCACATATTAAGGGGGAGCAAATGGTTTGTGATAAAAGGATCCTAGCATCTCATGTGAGCGAAACTCAGACTTAACCAATGAATTGACGAAACAAAAACCGTCCTTAATCGAAAGCACTAGTCTTGGACGGGTAATAACTTCAAGCTGGTCTAACCAGTGATGTAAGCGTGTCTCGAAGAGGACTTGTCTGAGTAGAGTGTACCGTTTTGAGAAACCTTTTGTGGATTTGATCGGGCCGGGTAATAACTTCAAGCTAGTCCAACTAGTGATGTAAGCGTGTCTCGAATGCTTGTTCATGTTCACTAAAGGTGGATCAATTCAAAAGTGCAAACTCTTCCCGACATGTGCAAATTTTCGAATCAAAATATATGAGCACATGTTAAAGGGGAGCATTTGAAAATGATAAAACTCTCAATGTGTGAACAAAATGTGTTTCTGTATCATAAACATGTTGAGAGAATTTTCAATGATTTGGTGAATGGCAACATAGGATAGTCATGAAGTTATAAGGTGGCTAAGGTTAGGAAAACCGTCCTACGATCCGCCAGAGCTAGAGGGATCTGCCCATGGACAATACCGAATAGATAGTATTAGAAAGTCCGTAGGTATAATTATGAAAAAATGAGTAATATAATAATGGAGAAATAATGGGTTAAAGAATTAAAAAGAAATGAAATGAGAAAGGGTGAAAGGAAATAACCCTCCATTTATTCAGCCTTAGAGAAGAAACCGGATTCAATTCATCTGCTACTGGTGGTTACTAATGTACCACCAGTATTAAGGACAAGACGTCATGGACCCAGTGACGCACTGCACTAAACCTACTAACCACTCAGGTTCTCTCAAAAGAGCTTATTTCATTCTCATAGGGAACCGTGCATAATCTATCGACTGCTCATTACGAGTCATGTTGATATTGAAACAGGAGACATCGCTCCAGTCTCCGACGACCAAATTATGCACTTATCGAGTCTAGAGCCGCGAGATACATCATATGATCTTAATAGGAACACTTGCTACTTCTGCTCTGGTGGTCTATATTCAAGGACACCAGTTGTACATTTGAGAGTCCTACGTAGATCTTATCAATCTACCAGAACAGTCATGAGAGAATTTACTAATGTAATTCTCAATTGATTGAATGGAAATTCCTGCCAGGGTCAACATCAAACAGCCCTGAAAGCAGGTCACTTTGGTAATCTTTTGTGGATTACGCCTAGTGGTCGTGGCAGTTTCAAACGGTCTACAGTCATGGAGTGACTCCAGCGACTCACCCAATTGTTGGTCTACTTAGGTAGATCTTGTCAATCCTTTTGGGGTTTGCCAATTGGGAACGGTCTTGGTGAGGGTTAGAAGGAGTCTTCACACTATGTTGTTGACGATCTCTAATTCCAAACCTGTAAGTACCGGTTGATTTATTGCTAACCATTCGCTTACAGGAATTTCTGATGATTGCTGCTGATTGCTGAAAAGATGTCGATCTGTCAACCCGTGCTTGCACTTTATCACCTATGTCAAAGAAATCATGAGAACTTAAAGGCCTTCATCCAAAGCTTCTACTACTCTAAAGCTGAAAACATGATTCACGAAAAGTGTGAGCACGCCAATTCAATCACCACAACTTCACATGGAGACGATACTGCACAAAGATGACTTGAAGATTAAAGTTGGATGACTATCTTGATGAATTCTCGAAGATCATCCTAGATACACAAAAGGTCATCTAAAGTCCACTGCTTGAAGCACAAAAATCATGGACATTGAAGAATCAAGGACTACGAGCTACGAAATTTACTTAGAATAGTATGCTTGAAATCAATTTGTACATTCCGGGGTGACCTCCATTAGGGGGAGATTGTTCGGAATACGATTATTCATATCTTTGTCCTTCAAGGTGAACATTATATATATTATGGTTCATGTTTCTTATTTTCATGTTTATAACGCGTTGCTGCCGAGCCAATTAAAGTCTAATATTCATTCTGAATTATTTCAGTATCTGGCACATTGTGGCCGAGCCATTTTAAAAAATGTTAATTTGATGGTAATAATATTAGTTCAAGTATTTTTTTTATTTTAAATGATAACTAATAATATGTTGATGTTATTACTTTTTTTTTTCATTATGGAATTTGTTCTAGAATTTTGATCATCATTATATCGAAGTTTAAGGTTTTATGATGGTACAATTGTGTTGGATCAACATCTTAACCTTCTTTGCATTACTACAAAATCAAAATCCTACAATAAATGTTCTATTAATGAAGCCGCGGCGCGTGGAGCCTTTAAAGCTGCATGTGAAAATATTTGCTAATCTAAATCTAAAATCCTTTTGGATGGTGTTCTTTGAATTTTGATTAATTTTTTTAATATAGAAACATGCATGTTAAAGAAGTAAAAGCGTTTTATTGACCATATTCACTATATCTATCAACTAAGTACTATATATATGAATATATGACACATACGATAAGACTTATGTATATATAACATATATAGAAAACAATCCCTTAATTGATGCCTAAAAGACACGACCGAACCAAAATTTAAACAAAGGCAGCAATCAGATACAAAAAAATTGTTTGGTATTGCAAAATAGATAATGTCACAAAAAATATCCACCTTACATCTAACATACCATTCTAAAAACGGCAACTTCAAAACATATCCTACTACATTTATCGCATACAAAATATTATTCCCCGATGTTGTTCTAATGAACTGATTGAATCGAATTTGCGTTCCTATTGCAGCAACACACCCATCCTCATCTGAGTCACCATCACCATTTCTTTCTATCTTGTTAGGAATACGATTATTCATATGAAAGGCTCGGTCACCCCTAGTATCTATTAGCATTATGTTAGCTCGTAGTCATTACTATCATTAGTTAATATTAGTTTAGTTTAAGTAACATCGTGGAGGAAGGACGGGTCTTTACCCACTGTACACCCAATCCATAGCCCGACAGTAGGGCGTTTGTAATAACTATAAATACCCCTCTCCCACCAAGGGAGAGGGTTGGACCTTCATTTGGAAAATGATAATTCACTAGTTTCTTTCACAAAGGCTCCCAACTTTCTCTCTCTAACATCTTTCTAGACTTTACACATATACTTGATCTCTAATCACAATACCATACGAGTTAATGTATTGAAGTAACCTACACATCTTAAATTTTTGGTATACTTCCTCTAACTGGCTATTCGAAACCTCAAAATAATCAGTTTCTTTTGCCCCTCCTTTATGTTCTCGCTCAATGTTTGAACCAACATTTACACAATGGTTCTTTAGTTGGTCTCCCTCTTCCTCTTTCGATGCCTCTTTCTACAGCAGATGCTTTTCGTTTGACTGCAACATCCATTTTCAGAAGTGCTTTGTTGAATGCACCTAAACAATGGACTAGAAGATACCGCATAATTGGTTTCGCAACAGATCCAAACACCCCTTAATACAAGAACGTCTATATCCAAACGCCTTTTTAAAAAAATGCTTGTTACAATAGCCCTAACACCCTTGGAAGTTGAATTTCGCAGCAAACCTAAACACCCCTAAAAATAACAGTAAATGCTTCCTCTACGCTGTTACTTGCAAAACATGTTGTTCGCCCATATAAATGACCTGATTGTTGTCCAGGACATCCTATTTTGAGCGTCTTTTCTGAAATTGCAGTTTTACCTTGAAGGACAGCTTCACTTCATAATGTGCGTATCATATTTACATCATATTTAGATATGACTATCCTGTCATCTAACAAACCAGAAGGTTTGTCATTATGGAAGAAGTTAAGGTTCTTCTTTCTTCTTGTAAATCCGGAATAACTGCTTAGAGTGTACAACTCGATCCTTTTTGAGTCATTCCATTTACCATAAATTGCCCAACTTTAATACCCCTAAAAAAATCATTAATTGCTAATTTGAAGTACTAAATCAGGAATATTCAAAATAAATATTTGGAAATGCCATCATGTATTATATAAATATGTAACAACTGCTTACTTTCAGGTTAGTAACCGATACCAACATGTACCACTTTTAAACTAATTCTATGTTATTGAGTTAGTTTTATATATGTCGTGTCATTTTTGTGCTAAATATTCACTTTCTCAGGAACCCTTGTCTACCAACGTACCGACGACTTACGATTCTACTTAAACATCATTTAAAAGTCACGATAGTTATTTTAAGTTATTAGAGTCACTCGCATTTATAAACCTAGGTCATTTCATAATTCACAACTTTTACGTTCACCCGATGAACTTATTATTGCGTTTATTCATTTATGGTTTAACACTATACATTTTACTTAAATTATACGAACGCTTATACACTTTTAATTACACAAACATTTAACAAAAAAAATAAATAAATATGTGTCCATGTCCCCCTCTCATGACCGGCCTAGTGACCCACAACACAAAAACCACACTCAACAATCTTATAATCCCTATACACTCTCATCATTTCTCTCATTTCAGACACACTTCATCTAACACACACTTCACTCAAGGTTTAGGTTTTTTATGAGTGTCTAAATACACATCATTTTATACTAATCTGAGCTGCCAAAACATACAAAAACACTCAAATATGCATCATAATACTTAAAATATCTTAGAAGTGTGTTTTATATGTTTCAAATGCAAAATATGCAAAAACAGATGAAAAACGTACAAAGTTTGCATAATTGGCAGTTTCAGTCCCTCAAATTTCACAAAGTGTCAAAACTAGTCCCTGAAGGTTTAAAATGAATGAAAAGTCAACTTAAGTCCTTGGGAAACCAAAAATATTCACAAATGATCCCTGGATGAAAGTTTATACAAACTGGCAACTTTTACCCCTCAAGTTACAAAATTGGCAAAAATGGTCCCTGGGTATTCAAAACTTGGAAATTTACAAATAATACCCTTGTACTATGCATGAATTACAAAATGGAACAATTTTGATAAACTTTTAAGAAATTACAACCACAGTCCCTTAAAAATCCAAAATTACATAAATGGTCCCTGGAGTTTGAAAAATTACAGAAAAGGTCCCTGGATATTTTTAAATGAAAAAAAAAAAAAAAAAAAAAAAAAAAAAATTGGTCCTTGGTTTATCATATTTGGCAAAAATAGCACTTGAAAATACTTTGGGAAAATCACATATTCAGTCCCTCTATTTTACCCAAATTACATTTTTGGTCCTTGATTAAATACAAACCAAACCGGCCCTTTTATTTAACAAATCCACAAACCAAATCCAATCCAAAACACAAACAGCCCACCCTTCATTTCCCTAAGCCCAATCCACCCTAAGCCCAGTCCACACCCTAATTATATAATACGGGGTCAAACCTCGTTTGACCACCCCCAATACCGCCAAACCACCAATACTGTAGCACCTTCTCCCCCACACCTGCAAACCCAAAACCAGGGTGGTTTCTGCCACCTGCACCACCACCTCATCACCTTTCCACCTCACCTCTCACCTCACATCCAAACCACATTAGCATTTAATGCTTTCTCCACAGATTTTCACTCCAAACCATACTACTTCCTCTGTTTCTTCCATAAAACACCAACTTGCTATAAAAACATTCCTCTTTGTCCCCTGACACCTCCACAACACTCCAATTATCTTTAATTGCTAACCTTTGGCCCCAAGTTAACGTGTGACACTTTGGCGCCAAAATGAGTTTAAACGGCTGAGATTGATTCAGAGCATTGGATGGTTGTGATTAAAGTGGGATATGCTCAGAGCCCCTCAAAGAACCCTAATGTGGACTTATAAAAGGAAGAGAAGATCAGAAGTGGAAGATATAGTTTATTTTAGCAAAAATAGTTTCGTTTAAATTGTAACTTGTTATCTCAGTTAATTTTCAAGCTTTTAAGCTCTGTACTAGTCAATTAAGGTGTAATCTAAGCTTTTGTGATAATCAAATTTAAGTTTCAAGTTATATCTCAGTTGGTGCAATTTTTACTCTCATTTCAAAATTCTAAATAATCTGTGTTGTTGTTACTGTATGGTTTCATGGATTGAATAAGCTCATATAAGCTCCCATAAGTTCAATAAAGCTTTTAGTAATCTACAAAACAGTATAAGATAAAAAATTCATCATATACAAACTTGGTCAAAGAAAGTCAACTGTGGCACTTGATTTTGATTTCTGGGTTTCAGAAGAGAATTGGAAGCAAAGAAGCTGTGGATTTTGGGTTAGTATCCATTGGTGGATGTTAGGAAAGGTTCTTGGTTCTTGATTCATGGTTTGAGCAGGAAAGCAATCTTGTAAGTTTCAAAAATCTCATAACTATCTTTGAATTGTAAGCTTTGTTCATTACTTGTTTTTCTTAGTTGTTAAATGCTTATTCAGTCTTACATAGTGATAATATAACCTTAGAATAGTATCTTGTTTGTTGAAATTTCTAGTTACCAAATAATCAAAGTTTCACAGTCAACTTAGTATAATCAGTATTAGTGTGTAATTGTGATCATTTTCTGTTTCTAAGCCCTTATTAAGATCTAATATATCATAATAAGTCATTATGGATCAGTAGCATAAGCTTTGTAAGCCATTTACCTCTTAAACTTTCAAATCAGTGCAATATAGGGGTGTTTGGATTAGTGAATTACCCTGTGACTTTGTGGTTGTTCTGGTATCTTTTTGTTGTGGATAGGTTGCATAAGTCATAAGTAGGATATTAGAAGCATAAGACCAAGTCTTACACACCAATTAGTCAAAATCACAAGTAACACATCACCACAATTAACTGTGGTGATATTGGAGTCCAAAACTCATCAATTCCACTCACAAGTTAGTAATTTAGTTTATTTTAGTCTTAGTATAGCTTGTTATAACCTAATCATTCAGAAAATCAAGTTATAAGTTCATATTAGTCAACTTAGTTAAAAATCTTAAAAAGTCAAATTGTGCTTTGACAGAAAAAACCAAAAATTCAAGTAATTTTATAGAATTTAGTGTTTAGATTTAGCCTTTGAAACTTTTTGGGATTAAAGCCTACCAGCTTAACTTTAGTTTCCCACATCTGTTTTATTTTTAAGAATTTTATTGTGCAAGATAAGCTCATCCAAAAACACTTGCAGGCAATGTTTTAAAAATCGCGCCTAAGGCGCGCCTACTCCCTAAATCCCACGAGGCTCCAGCCTTTGGGATTTTTTTAGATCGAGGCTCACGACATGCATGAATCCCGTAAAAATCTCAGCGCCTTGTGGATTTTTACGCTTTAGCGCCTTGGGGATTTGTGCGCCTAGAAGATGTAACGGGGTTTTGGCCTTTTTTTCTTATTAGTAAGATACATTTTGGGCTTACATGTTATATACATTTGGCCTTTTAAGTTATAAAGTATCTAATAACCCAATATTTTAGAAAATAACTAAAACACACAATCAACAAAGAACTATGTTTTTTTGTAATCTAATGTCAAAGAATAGTAGCTTATTAACAGATACAAATGTTGTTTCTTTAGTGTTAAGTGTTACCAAACAAGTATAAATTTTTTGTTGTTGATAGTTGATAGTTTGATACATGGTAATTTGTTAAATTTTATAAGTAATAAACTCATATATTGTAATGTATATTCAGGAATTTAGGGTAGTTCATGGATTCTGATATGTTGCCTGCTTAATATTTTGGGTTTAAATGCAACCTTTGTTAGATGTAATAACTATTAAGTGAATTATGCATTGAATATTGATATTTTTGTGTTATTTAAGATACATAAGTTGTCACATATGTTATAAAAAAAACCTAAATGTATAGTGCGCCTCATATTTATGAATCCCGCGCCTTGGTTTGCGCCTCGACTCGAGGCTCTTTGACCCCCTTTGCGCCTTAGTGCGCCTTGAGCCTTTCAGAACATTGCTTGCAGGGGAAGAAGCTCCCCTGCTACACAGAATACCAGTCCACCACCACCACTTTGGTGGTTGATTGTGGCCAACTCTGTAGGTCTTAGTGTCTAATTCTTGGTTCTGACAACCCCCCTCCTACCCAGGTTCAATAGTTGACCCTTAGTTTGACCCTTAGACTAGTGGACCCCACTTAGTTTTGAACCAAAACTCTGTCCCATTTCTGAGTCAGAAACCAAATAAGCAATTGCTTATTTGAGCTTCCCAGCTTATTCTAGGAGCTTATCTCACCACATCCAGCTTAAATAGGTATAAGTAACTTAGGTAAACCAGTTTTCACTATAGTGGACCCCACATAACCTCAACTTAGCTTATTTCTTAGTTTGGTCAACCTTAGTCAACTGTATAAGCAAATAAACACTTTTAGTGCTTATTCTTGATTTTTAAAGTAGTTATCTTTGTTAAAGTTTCATTATTTAAGTATTTAAGTAGTTTTACAAAAGAAAAACCAGAAAAAGCAAACATAAAAATAGTCATAGCTTCTATTTAATAGAAATTATCTAATTAATTTTCATATCAGCTTATTAATAAGCACTTGTCTAATTTTATAATTTTATAAATTACTTAGTACCTTAAAGTAGTTAAAATAATTTTCTTAGAATTTTCCTAAGCAGTTTACTATTTATTAGATTTAAAACTAGTTTAAATAATTAAATAGGTAATATTAGTAATTAAATAGATTTCTTTAATTTTACTTAACAAAAGTAGAATTTTATATTTTTCCTAAGTTTTATAAAGTATTTAAGACTTTTAAAAAATAGTTTCATAATTTCCACTGACCATTTTCTAATTTTCTTATTTAAATTAATTAACTTAGCTTAAAATTAATTAATAAGTAATTAATTAGTCAATTAGCTTAAATATAATTTTTAGCAAGTTTTTATAATTTTGTAGTATTCCTGTAGTAATTAAATAGTTTTATAAATTTTATCATAATTTTCTAAGGTAATTTAGTAATAATAGTAATTTAAAATAGTTTAATTAGATTAATTAAATTAAATAGTTTATAATTAATAAAATACTCATAAAAAGACAAAAATATTTGTTTTCATTTTTTATACTTTCTTCAAGTTCTTATTTAGGTTTATAAATTATTTGTGTAAGTTTTTAAGTTAATTAGTAATACTTGTCATTTTTAGTTAATTTAAATTAAGTTTTAAATTAAATTTTAATTAGTTTTATTAATTAAATAGTAATTAAATATTATAATAATTACTTTTATAATTTCAATTTCATTTTCCATTTTCTTTAATTTTAAGTTTTCAAAAGTCGGACTTTTTACCCCTGTAGTTTGTAACTTGTTAAATACCACTTTTCTCTATTTGTTATCTGATTTTCCAATTTGTGATTTTGTACTTTTATCTGTATTTCTGTTATAGTTTATATCATTTCATATTATCCAAATATCAAGCAATCAGTAGTATAATCAACCCTCAAATCATTCTTGTTACTGTCCTCAGTACCACTCACTCTCCTAATCGTTTACAAATACAATTTCAATCTCGTTGGGACTTAACGACCCGGGGATTTCCCTATACTTCCACGGTCAATATTAACTTGCACTTTCTCCCAGGTGGGCCTAACAGCTGCACACGGCTGACTGGTTGGTTTGGGAGGAGTCAAAATTTGGCGCCGCTGCCGGGGAGGTTGTTGCGTATTTCAAAACGGTAAAAGTTTAGTGGTTTTCAAAAACCCTCCTGTACAAATATCACCACTTTGTAAATTTTTAAGAAAAGCAAAATCATATCTGAAAACGTTCATTAACATTTCTCCTGAAGTGTTAAAAACACCGAACAAATCATAAACAACAAAATAAACTGTGAAGTTAAATTACTTCGTTTTCTTTAAAATTACAACCTATACAGTTGGTTTAAGGTAAGTTCTGACATTAAATTGCGAACTGAAGAGGAATCCATTTATTTCCTCCCGCCGATCTGCGAGTAATTTTAAAGGAACGATTTCGGTTAACGAATCAGTTCCAAACATATTTTCCAAGTTTTTTCACCCATACACGAAAAACCAAAAACATTTTACTGTGAATATAAATTACATAAAAGTTTACCACCGCAAACCAAGGCAGAACACCTACCAACTGGGGGTGTAAACATAATAAGTTCCCAAACCTAAAAGATTAAACACTTACCATTGTATCCTTGTGAATAGTATACCTTTTTTAAAGGAGCTGTTCATTTGTGATTATTGGGTTTAAGTTCACTGTAGATTTGCCTCGATCTTGTGTTGAAAACTAATTTTTTGTGCATGCGCACTCGTTCACAAACAAGGAATAAAAAGAAGAAAAACGTACCCGAGTTACGTATTGTTGAAGAAGAACACACATTAAAAATGAACGACGAGCCCCCACTCCTTCCCAAGGATGAGCCAGTTCCTGACACCCGAACTATGGAGGAACTGTGTCAACCTACTATGCAAGGGAGGGGTGGACCAATTGCACCACTCACTATTGGAGCCACGGATTTTGGATTAAAACACCACATGATACAACAGATCCAGAATACGTGCCAGTTCCACGGATTGCCAGGTGACGATGCCAACAGGCATCTCGACAAATTTTTAACTGTCACCCAAAGCATGAAACAACATGGCGTCGCCGAAGACAGCCTGCGTTTATACTTGTTCCCCTATTCACTCACTCATCATGCAACTTCATGGTTCGATCGACTTCCAAAGAATTCGATCCACACTTTTGATGAGATGATCACTAAATTTCTGGCCAAATACTTTCCACCATCTATGGTCACAAAGCTCAGGAATGATATCAGCAATTTTAGACAGCTTCCCGAAGAGTCCTTATTTGAGGCATGGGAACGCTACAAACTTGTTATTGATAGGTGTCCCAATCATAACATGCTTCTTGTCACCATTATTGATACCTTTTATAATGGTTTGACACTCCGTCATCGTGACACCATCAATGCTGCTGCTGGGGGCACCTTTATGAAAAGGACCCCTGAAGAGTGCTATGACTTAATCGAAAACATGACTGCCCATCATAATTTTTGGGACTCCTCTGCTGAGAGGAACGACTCATTTAAGTCAGACACTCCGGCAAGCAATGAAATATCAATCCTAGCTAAAAAGCTGGATGATTTGTCTACAGCAGTTTTGCGTATCCATCAAAATAATCCTAATCAGGTCAAAACTGTTAACCCAAGTTGTGAAACTTGCGGTGGTCCACATCCCTACACAGAGTGCCCAGCCTCCGGTGGCTTTGCTCGTGAAAACGTGTCTGCAGCTCAAGGTTCCTATAATACGGGAGGTAATTCTTACCAACCGCAAGGAGACCGAAACCTTTTGAGCTACCGTTCTAATAACTATATTGGACCACCAGGGTTTAATCAGCCTCAAAACAGGAACCAGAATTTTAACCAGAATCAGAACCAGAATCGAATGAACCAAGGTTATAACAACCAAGGGAATTTCATCTCTAGTCAAAATCAGTTTAACTAAAATCAGAACCAAGGGAACTATAACCGTAATCAAGGTCAGAACAATTACCCACAGGGTAATTTTCAACAACAAAACCACTTCCAAGGTAACAATAATCAGCAACATGGGAATTTCCAGAACAATCGGGCTCAAAATTTTCCAAACTAAAATCAAGCCATTGTTCCAACTGGACCATCACATGATGAGTTATTAAAACAGTTTATGAAATCCCAAGAAGAACTGAACAGAATGCTGGTTAGTCAAATGTCTAATTTCCAGAAGTCTTTAAATGATTGACCCTCGGGCTCAGGTACAACTTTACCTAGCAACACGATCGCTAATCCGAGGGGCGATGTAAAGGCGATCACCACAAGAAGTGGGGTTTCTTACCAAGGACCTACAGCTCCTTCTACCTCTTCTCCTATCCCTGTAGAGGAATGTGAAACTGAGGATACTACGGATACGGTACTTCCTAAAAACAACGGAGGTACCAATGACATCCCTCCTCCAGTTATCCCGGTCCTGACTCCCTTTAAAAGAGTCAGGTTTGAAACTACCGAAGGTCCTGTTGAAAATCCAAAAGCCAACCCAAAAACAACAATTCCATATCCCTCACGATTGCAAGACCAAAAGCTCCATGAAAAAGCTAATCATCAGATGGAAAAATTCTTTCAGATTTTCCAAGAACTACACTTCGATATTAGTTTCGCGGACGCTCTTCTTTTAATGCCCAAATTCGCATCGACAATCAAAAACCTGTTGAGCAATAAAGAAAAAATGTTTGAAATGGCACGAACTCCACTTAATGAGAACTGCTCTGCGGTTCTGTTAAAACAGCTTCCCGAAAAGCTAGGAGACCCCGGGAGATTTCTAATACCATGTACTTTCCCGGGTATGGTTGAATGCTTTGCCTTGGCCGATCTTGGTGCAAGCATCAACTTAATGCCTCACTCAGTTTGGAAAAAGCTCTCTCTTCAGGCACTTAGTCCTACATGCATGACTCTCGAGCTTGCAGACCGTTCAATTTCACGTCCCCTTGGTATTGCCGAGGACGTATTTGTGAGAGTGGGAAAGTTCCATTTTCCGGCAGACTTTGTCGTTGTTGATTTCGATGCAGATTCAAGAGTTCCTCTCATTCTTGGGAGGGGATTCTTAAGAACGGGACGTGCATTAATCGATGTTTTCGATGAGGAAATCACGTTACGAGTTGGAAATGAAGCGATAACGTTCAACCTTGATCAAACCTCGAAATACTCCTCGAATTATGATGCTGAATCGGTCAACCGAATTGATGTCATTGACATTGCATCCGAGGAGTATGCTCAGGAAATCCTTGGATTCGCTGATAATTTTTCGAGTGGCAATCCCACTACTTCTTCTGATCCCGTAATCGCTAATTCTTCTCCTTCCCTCACTTCGTTTGGGGGAAGAAATCCTTGAGGAATTAGAGGCCTTTCTCAAAAGTGATTCAGTTCCCGAAGGAATTGATTACCAGGAGATTGACCCGGAGGGGGATATACTTCTCCTTGAGGAGTTATTGAACAAAGATCCTTCTCCCATTCCTGTTCTACCTCCACAACTTCATAAGGTGGAAGTCAAATATGTTGAGAAAAATGATGACTTCCCCGAGGTTGAACTTAAGGACCTGCCTCCTCATCTAGAATATGCATTCTTGGAAGGTAACGATAAGTTACCGGTCATTATTGCAAAAGACTTAAAGGATGAGGAGAAAACCGCGCTGCTCAAGGTTTTAAAGTCCCACAAACAAGCAATTGCTTGGAAGCTCTCAGACATAAAGGGTATTAACCCGGATTTTTGTACACACAAAATCCTAATGGAAGATGACTTTAAACCTACCGTGCAGCATCAAAGAAGGGTAAATCCAAAAATCCATGAAGTTATAAAAACAGAAGTTATCAAACTTTTTGATGCAGGATTGATTTACCCTATATCAGATAGTCCTTGGGTTAGCCCAATTCATTGTGTTCCAAAGAAGGGTGGCATTACGGTTATCACAAATGAAGACAACGAGTTAATACCAACTCGTTTGGTTACAGGGTGGCGAGTATGTATTGATTACATAAAGCTTAACGAAGCCACCCGCAAAGACCATTTTCCTCTGCCCTTTATGGACCAAATGCTCGAAAGACTAGCGGGAAACGAGTACTATTGTTTCCTTGACGGCTTCTCGGGTTACTTCGAAATTCCCATTGATCCACAGGATCAAGATAAAACTACCTTCACATGTCCTTACGGAACATTTGCCTATTGCCGCATGCCTTTTGGGTTATGCAATGCTCCAGGCACTTTCCAAAGGTGCATGATGGCTATTTTCCATGACATGATTGGAAAAACCATGGAGGTATTCATGGATGACTTCTCAGTCATCGGGAATTCTTTCAACTCATGCCTCTCCCATTTAGAAAAAATGCTTCAACGTTGTGAAAACACTAATCTTTGTCTAAACTGGGAGAAGAGCCATTTTATGGTTAAAGAGGGCATTGTCCTCGGCCATAAAATTTCAAAAAGTGGGATTGAGGTCGATAAGGCCAAAATTGATGTTATTGCTAAACTGCCTCATCCCACCACTGTTAAAGGAATAAGGAGTTTTCTCGGACATGCCGGGTTCTATCGGAGATTCATTCAGGATTTCTCCAAAATAGCCCGGCCTATGACTCATCTTCTTGAAAAGGATGCTCCTTTTATCTTTTCCCCCGAGTGCATCGAAGCTTTTTCTATTTTAAAGAAAAGGCTTACTGAGGCACCAATCCTTGTTGCCCCCGACTGGGACTTACCCTTTGAACTTATGTGCGATGCTAGCGATTATGCTATTGGTGCAGTTCTGGGGCAACGCAAAACCAAACATTTTCAGCCAATACACTACGCAAGTAAGACCATGAATGAGGCTCAAACACACTATACCACCACAGAAAAAGAATTATTAGCTGTGGTATATGCCTTCGAAAAATTTCTGTCTTACTTAATCTTAAACAAAAGCGTGGTGTATACGGACCATTCGGCTTTGAAATACCTGTTCACTAAACAGGATGCAAAGCCAAGACTACTCCGTTGGGTCCTGCTCCTTCAGGAATTCGATATTCTCATAAGAGATAAAAAAGCAGAGAATCTTGCTGCTGATCACTTGTCCCGGTTAGAAAATCCTCATCAGGATATTCTCGAGAGAAAAGAGATAAATGAAACTTTTCCTCTGGAGACTTTAAATCTAATCTCTACCCGGGATAATACCACCACCCCATGGTTTGCCGACTTTGCAAATTACCGTGCGGGAAATTTCGTTGTGAAAGGGATGTCGTCCCAACAGAAAAGAAAATTCTTTAAAGATGTAAAACATTACTTCTGGGACGACCCCTACTTGTTCAAAATATGTGCGGATCAAGTCATCCGACGGTGTGTCCATGGCCAAGAAGCCATGGAAATTCTTAAAGCTTGTCATGATGGACCCACTGGGGGACATCATAACCCAAACTACACCGCAAAAAAAGTGTTTGATTCAGGATTCTTTTGGCCCACGATATATAAAGACGCCCATGAACTTATCAAAACCTGTGAGGCTTGCCAGCGTCACGGGAATATTTCTAAAAAGAATGAGATGCCGCAAAACGCCATCCAAGTTTGTGAAATATTTGATATGTGGGGCATTGATTTTATGGGGCCATTCCCGTCTTCACGAGGGAATAAGTATATACTCGTGGCTGTCGACTATCTGTCAAAATGGGTTGAGGCAAAAGCCTTACCCACCAATGATGCCCGAGTAGTTGTTAAAATTTTAAAATCTCTCTTTGCTAGATTCGGGACTCCTCGTGCCATTATCAGTGATCGTGGTACTCACTTTTGCAATGAACAATTTGCAAGAGTAATGCTGAAATATGGTGTAACTCACCGTCTTTCTACAGCATACCACCCCCAAACAAGTGGGCAGGTGGAGGTCTCAAATCGGGGTATTAAGATAATTCTCGAGAGGACGGTTGGTGAAAACCGTGCCTCTTGGTCGGATAAGCTGGACGATGCATTATGGGCTTTCCGCACTGCTTACAAAACACCCATCGGGTGTACTCCATATAAGCTAGTGTACGGGAAAGCATGTCATCTTCCGATCGAATTAGAACATAAGGCCTATTGGGCCTTAAAACATGCAAATTTCGACCTTCAGACAGCGGGTGATCACCGTAAAGTTCAACTAAATGAACTAAATGAATTACGTGATCAAGCTTACGAAAATTCTTTAATCTATAAAGAAAAAACTAAGAAGATACATGACTCTAAAATAAAGAACCGCGTTTTCAACGCCGGTGACAGAGTTCTTCTTTTCAATTCAAGGTTAAAAATTTTCTCAGGAAAACTAAAATCCCGTTGGTCTGGACCATTTACTATAACAAAAGTATACCCATATGGAACTGTTGAGTTATTGCAACCTGACGGTCCCAATTTCAAAGTAAATGGTCATCGGTTAAAACACTATTTTGGAGGGGACATACAACCAATGGTTGTCCCGGATCTCCAAACTTACCCCATGGACCAATAAATTCGGGGTCGAGTCAAGCTAGTGACTCGGTTAACAAAAACTAGTTTCCCCAAGGACAATTTTAATTCGGGGTCAAGTCAAGCTAGAGACTCGGGAATCAAAAACAAGCTACCTCATGGACAAATCAATTCGAGGTCGAGTCAAGCTAGCGACTCGGTAATCAAAAACAGTAGCAATATGGGTTTTCACCCATATTTCTGTTTTCTCATCCCTTTCTACCACCCTAGTGTGGGGGAGATGAACCACATGTTGTACATATGTAAAATATTCTTTTCAAAAAAAAAATGGTATAAGACAAATAAAAAGAAAAAAGTGAGTTTGTATGTAAATATAGTAAAATAAAAGGTTAATAATATTGCCTTCTTACGTTCTAAGTCTTGGTGGGACACCAAGTACTGTGAATATTGAGGGCAATATTCAGTTCTAAGTGTGGGGGAGCGTTCTCACGAATGCAAAACACAACACATGTTCCATCAAGAACCCCCATTTGATCAAAATTACCAGTTTTTTCACACTTAGAAATGCAAATAATGGTATCAATCCTCCATGTCTAACCCACAACAGGATTGGCTAGTCCAGGAGCAAACGGCTCTTGGTAAAGACATCTCAAAACCGTTGATGGCTTGCAATTTGCCAAAAATTGTATGGTTCCTCAACTCCCCATTATCCTCAAAAGCTAATGAGTTGGCTAGCCCGCAAGATTATGGCTTGTGGTAAAGGCCGTGGAAAAACCATAATTGGTAATCAGCTCACCAAGATGTTGACTATTCCATCAAGAGTTGGCTAGTCCAGAAGCAAACGGCTTTTGGTAAAGACAAATCAAATCCGTTGACAGCTGGTGGTTTGCTAAAAATCACATGGTTATCAGGTGTGCCACAGTTCTTACACCTGGCTACTCCATAAGTGATGGCTTTTGGTAAAGAGTAAAAATCCATTAATTTTTTCTCAAATAGATTGCTAGGGACTAGCAATAGTTTAGTGTGGGGGATTGATGAGTGTCTAAATACTCATCATTTTATACTAATTTGAGCTGCCAAAACATACAAAAACACTCAAATATGCATCATAATACTTAAAATATCTTAGAAGTGTGTTTTATATGTTTCAAATGCAAAATATGCAAAAACAGATGAAAAACGTACAAAGTTTGCATAATTGGCAGTTTCAGTCTCTCAAATTTCACAAAGTGTCAAAACTAGTCCCTGAAGGTTTAAAATGAATGAAAAGTCAACTTAAGTCCTTGGGAAACCAAAAATATTCACAAATGATCCCTGGATGAAAGTTTATACAAACTGGCAACTTTTACCCCTCAAGTTACAAAATTGGCAAAAATGGTCCCTGGGTATTCAAAACTTGGAAATTTACAAATAATACCCTTGTACTACGCATGAATTACAAAATGGAACAATTTTGATAAACTTTTGAGAAATTACAACCACAGTCCCTTAAAAATCCAAAATTACATAAATGGTCCCTGGAGTTTGAAAAATTACAGAAAAGGTCCCTGGATATTTTTAAATGAAAAAAAATAAATAAATTGGTCCTTGGTTTATCATATTTGGCAAAAATAGCACTTGAAAATACTTTGGGAAAATCACATATTCAGTCCCTCTATTTTACCCAAATTACATTTTTGGTCCTTGATTAAATACAAACCAAACCGACCCTTTTATTTAACAAATCCACAAACCAAATCCAATCCAAAACACAAACAGCCCACCCTTCATTTCCCTAAGCCCAATCCACCCTAAGCCCAGTCCACACCCTAATTATATAATACGGGGTCAAACCCCGTTTGACCACCCCCAATACCGCCAAACCACCAATACTGTAGCACCTTCTCCCCCACACCTGCAAACCCAAAACCAGGGTGGTTTCTGCCACCTGCACCACCACCTCATCACCTTTCCACCTCACCTCTCACCTCACATCCAAACCACATCAGCATTTAATGCTTTCTCCACAGATTTTCACTCCAAACCATACTACTTCCTCTGTTTCTTCCATAAAACACCAACTTGCTATAAAAACATTCCTCTTTGTCCCCTGACACCTCCACAACACTCCAATTATCTTTAATTGCTAACCTTTGGCCCCAAGTTAACGTGTGACACTTTGGCGCCAAAATGAGTTTAAACGGCTGAGATTGATTCAGAGCATTGGATGGTTGTGATTAAAGTGGGATATGCTCAGAGCCCCTCAAAGAACCCTAATGTGGACTTATAAAAGGAAGAGAAGATCAGAAGTGGAAGATATAGTTTATTTTAGCAAAAATAGTTTCGTTTAAATTGTAACTTGTTATCTCAGTTAATTTTCAAGCTTTTAAGCTCTGTACTAGTCAATTAAGGTGTAATCTAAGCTTTTGTGATAATCAAATTTAAGTTTCAAGTTATATCTCAGTTGGTGCAATTTTTACTCTCATTTCAAAATTCTAAATAATCTGTGTTGTTGTTACTGTATGGTTTCATGGATTGAATAAGCTCATATAAGCTCCCATAAGTTCAATAAAGCTTTTAGTAATCTACAAAACAGTATAAGATAAAAAATTCATCATATACAAACTTGGTCAAAGAAAGTCAACTGTGGCACTTGATTTTGATTTCTGGGTTTCAGAAGAGAATTGGAAGCAAAGAAGCTGTGGATTTTGGGTTAGTATCCATTGGTGGATGTTAGGAAAGGTTCTTGGTTCTTGATTCATGGTTTGAGCAGGAAAGCAATCTTGTAAGTTTCAAAAATCTCATAACTATCTTTGAATTGTAAGCTTTGTTCATTACTTGTTTTTCTTAGTTGTTAAATGCTTATTCAGTCTTACATAGTGATAATATAACCTTAGAATAGTATCATGTTTGTTGAAATTTCTAGTTACCAAATAATCAAAGTTTCACAGTCAACTTAGTATAATCAGTATTAGTGTGTAATTGTGATCATTTTCTGTTTCTAAGCACTTATTAAGATCTAATATATCATAATAAGTCATTATGGATCAGTAGCATAAGCTTTGTAAGCCATTTACCTCTTAAACTTTCAAATCAGTGCAATATAGGGGTGTTTGGATTAGTGAATTACCCTGTGACTTTGTGGTTGTTCTGGTATCTTTTTGTTGTGGATAGGTTGCATAAGTCATAAGTAGGATATTAGAAGCATAAGACCAAGTCTTACACACCAATTAGTCAAAATCACAAGTAACACATCACCACAGTTAACTGTGGTGATATTGGAGTCCAAAACTCATCAATTCCACTCACAAGTTAGTAATTTAGTTTATTTTAGTCTTAGTATAGCTTGTTATAACCTAATCATTCAGAAAATCAAGTTATAAGTTCATTTTAGTCAACTTAGTTAAAAATCTTAAAAAGTCAAATTGTGCTTTGACAGAAAAAACCAAAAATTCAAGTAATTTTATAGAATTTAGTGTTTAGATTTAGCCTTTGAAACTTTTTGGGATTAAAGCCTACCAGCTTAACTTTAGTTTCCCACATCTGTTTTATTTTTAAGAATTTTATTGTGCAAGATAAGCTCATCCAAAAACACTTGCAGGGGAAGAAGCTCCCCTGCTACACAGAATACCAGTCCACCACCACCACTTTGGTGGTTGATTGTGGCCAACTCAGTAGGTCTTAGTGTCTAATTCTTGGTTCTTACAACCCCCCTCCTACCCAGGTTCAATAGTTGACCCTTAGTTTAACCCTTAGACTAGTGGACCCCACTTTGTTTTGAACCAAAACGCTGTCTCATTTCTGAGTCAGAAACCAAATAAGCAATTGCTTATTTGAGCTTCCCAGCTTATTCTAGGAGCTTATCTCACCACATCTAGCTTAAATAGGTATAAGTAACTTAGGTAAACCAGTTTTCACTATAGTGGACCCCACATAACCTCAACTTAGCTTATTTCTTAGTTTGGTCAACCTTAGTCAACTGTATAAGCAAATAAACACTTACAGTGCTTATTCTTGATTTTTAAAGTAGTTATCTTTGTTAAAGTTTCATTATTTAAGTATTTAAGTAGTTTTATAAAAGAAAAACCAGAAAAAGCAAACATAAAAATAGTGATAGCTTCTATTTAATAGAAATTATCTAATTAATTTTCATATCAGCTTATTAATAAGCACTTGTCTAATTTTATAATTTTATAAATTACTTAGTACCTTAAAGTAGTTAAAATAATTTTCTTAGAATTTTCCTAAGCAGTTTACTATTTATTAGATTTAAAACTAGTTTAAATAATTAAATAGGTAATATTAGTAATTAAATAGATTTCTTTAATTTTACTTAACAAAAGTAGAATTTTATATTTTTCCTAAGTTTTATAAAGTAGTTAAGACTTTTAAAAAATAGTTTCATAATTTCCACTGACCATTTTCTAATTTTCTTATTTAAATTAATTAAATTAGCTTAAAATTAATTAATAAGTAATTAATTAGTCAATTAGCTTAAATATAATTTTTAGCAAGTTTTTATAATTTTGTAGTATTCCTGTAGTAATTAAATAGTTTTATAAATTTTATCATAATTTTCTAAGGTAATTTAGTAATAATAGTAATTTAAAATAGTTTAATTAGATTAATTAAATTAAATAGTTTATAATTAATAAAATACTCATAAAAAGACAAAAATATTTGTTTTCATTTTTTATACTTTCTTCAAGTTCTTATTTAGGTTTAGAAATTATTTGTGTAAGTTTTTAAGTTAATTAGTAATACTTGTCATTTTTAGTTAATTTAAATTAAGTTTTAAATTAGATTTTAATTAGTTTTATTAGTTAAATAGTAATTAAATATTATAATAATTACTTTTATAATTTCAATTTCATTTTCCATTTTCTTTAGTTTTAAGTTTTCAAAAGTCGGACTTTTTACCCCTGTAGTTTGTAACTTGTTAAATACCACTTTTCTCTATTTGTTATCTGATTTTCCAATTTGTGCTTTTGTACTTATATCTGTATTTCTGTTATAGTTTATATCATTTCATATTATCCAAATATCAAGCAATCAGTAGTATAATCAACCCTCAAATCATTCTTGTTACTGTCCTCAGTACCACTCACTCTCCTAATCGTTTACAAATACAATTTCAATCTCGTTGGGACTTAACGACCCGGGGATTTCCCTATTCTTCCACGGTCAATATTAACTTGCACTTTCTCCCAGGTGGGCCTAACAGCTGCACACGGCTGACTGGTTGGTTTGGGAGGAGTCAGTTTTCTTTGTCTTTCTTTCCATCCTCTCTCTTGTTTGGCCACCACCAACTTCATCTTATGTTCTTGCTACAAAACAAGAAAACTTCATCTCTAATCATTCCAAGACCATCCTTGCAACAACAACCATCAAGAATCCATTCTAGGGCACCATTAGAAATCTCAAGAAACCTCAGCCCCTTGGTCATTTATAACTTCTTTTTTAAGTTCTTAAAGGTAAAACACGGGTGCAAGATGAATTATGTCTATCTTGCACCAAGAACTCTTGTATTGGTCGTTTTGAACCTTTCTTTGTACATGCTTTTTTAATGTGTAGAGAAAACACTAAATTTATGACTCTAAAATAGTGTTAAGATATTGTAAAAAATGGTCTATGAACTTGGTTTAATCGTTTTTGGGAGTTTGGTTCAGTAAAAGTGCATGAACATGGTCTAAAAATCTTAAACAACTCGCAGATGTAAACTTTAGGTTGACTTCTAAGGACCATAACTCATTCATAAATAATCATTTTGACCTGTTTCTTAAGCCTAGATTTAAGTATTTTAAGTTAGCTTTCTAATATGTTGTTTCAAAATTTGACCAAATTATCCTTCATAAGTATTTGAAGCATAAAAACAGCCTAAGTCACTAGCCGATAAAATCAGAGAGTCAATCCACTCTCTGATAAAATCAAAATATAAACCATGAGCAAGTTTACTCCCTGACAAGGATCAGCATAGCTACTCACGATCAGCTATCAAAAGACTCGTAAAGGTATACACCTCAGCTAGCAACCTCAAGAAAGTTAAAGTCATAACACTCGATATATATTCAACCACTTATGTAAAGAACAACGGTTCTGACTAAGGAACTCACTTAGTGACTTCACATATAGAAGCATAACGACTCAGATGTATTGTATACTTCTTGGTAAATACACTCAAGCTTCAAAGAAGTCGAAGACCAAACTGAATAAATACTTTGTAACCTGATGTGGAGTCAGCTAGCAAAGTACAAGGAGTTACAAACAACAAGAGTCTTGTGGGATTGACAAATGTCTCTAGGACTCAGAAAGACTTATCATCTTAAAACCATCCTGAAGATCTACACAGCCTGACTAGTTAAAACTAATCAAATATATACATTAGCAAATACTTAAATCATTTGAAAGCTATTTGATAATTATGAAGAAGGATCTGGCTGAAGTTCTTAGACATACTAAGGCGGGAGTAATTTGAGTTAACAAAGCGGGAAAACCCTTGGGATGATAAGAACTCATCGATAGAAAGGAAAGCAACTTACATGTACAAATAGTTGTCAACGTAGTAAGGCAGCCCTATCCACACAAAGGCACGTGCACCTTACTTTCAGTTTGCTTCTTGTTTGCAAGTTGGTCTCATAACTACTAACAGTGTATCTCCCTAGTATATAAAGGGAGGATGGTAGAAATGATAAGCAACCTATTCCACCACTAGAATCTTTCTCCTCTTCTAGTGTAGAATCTTCCTCTTCTTAACTAAACAATTTCATTTGTCATTACCAGGGATAGTATTCAACAACCATCCCTCGTAAAGCCTTCACCTTAACTTCTAAGTGAAACTGATACAATTGTAATGTAAAAATGGGTATTATTAGTAGTAGCATGTCAAGATTGTATTAACATGTCCTTATTTCTAATGATCATCAGTTATTTTCATTTGCTCAAACTGTTGTTCATATATTTCATGGATTTACACAAAAATATCGAACCAACATAATCCAGTGGTTTGTCAAAAGATCTTATGTTTTTTTCGTCTAAAATTGTGCTACAAGTTGATTTGTCAAAACCGTTTTTAAAACACAGATTTGTAGGGTCAACTTCATAGATGCATAAGTCGGTAATATGTCAAGATTTTGCACTCATTCAACTCTCATTGTTAATTTTATGTGTTGACTTCAAAACCTCATTGGCCATACATGAAGAAACCAATTATTGAACCCTTCATGGTCGTTATAAAATGAAGGGTCAAACTGACTCGATTCCCAGAATTGTTTAAGTGACTTACTTGGATTATATCTCACTCATACATGCATTTGGTGACTTGAAATTGATATGGGAAATGCTTGTGTGTGTTAACTTGAGTCTCCCAGAAACCTAGGAAATGAAACCTTGATTTTAGACCCTCTCCTCATTGAAATACTTAAGTGTATCCAGAACTGAATGAAACTTGCATCGAGTCTATTTGAACGGGTTAAATTACTTAATAAAATCTACAAAAATTCTAAAACACACTTAAGACATGATATTTTGACATATGTAAAGGGTTTGTATAGTAACACTTTTTAACTTGGTAAAACGGTCACCAGAAGTGACCTCATTTTCGGGACAGATTCGTGATTTTATGTACAACTAGAAAAGTGACACTTTGTAACGAGTTCAATAAATGACCAAACTAATAAACATAAACTTGGTCCGAGCATATCGTATAGAGTCTAATAAGTGTTATTTACTTACTTTAGGTAGTGAGTAAAGGTACGTGTTCATCGAGTTCATAGTGGTCTAATCGTTTAAGTTGTTCTCGCACTTGTTATTCTTACAATTAAGGTGAGTTCTCACAACCCCCTCTTTTTTACCATTTTTACTATTTTGGGGTGGAAAGCATGAATCGTGTTTTTACTTGAATTATTATAAACTTGTGAACCTTTTGAGCTATTTGAACTTGTAAACCTTTTGAACTATTTGAACTTATGAACTTTTTAAACTATTTGAACTTGTGAACTTTTTAAACTATTTGAAATTGTGAACCTTTTTTAGCTATTCGAACTTGTGAACCTTTTGAACTATTTGAACTTGTGAAACTTTTGAACTATTTGAACTTGTGAATCTTTTGAGCTATTTAAACTTGTGAACCTTTGAGTATTTGAACTATGAAACTTTAAACTATTTGGAACTTATGAAACATTGAGCTATATGAATTTATGAAATTACTTTGAATCTTATGAACTTAGTATGTATGTTCTTTGATGCTTGAGGACAAAACTTCACTATTTTTAGCTCACTATTCCCACTCGACGGAATGAGACATTAGTACTTATGAATAGCGCTATTATGACCAAGCCACTCCTCACTTCACAGACACGGAGTGCATAGTACTAGAACTTATGCCTAGTGTTATAGAAGTAACACTAGAGGAACGAAACTTGTAACTACTATATAGAACTATACTAGTGCTACACTAGTGGGATGAAAATTTGGAACTGGAATGAAACTTGATAGTGTACAGTGCTACACTAGTGGTATGAAACTTTGGAACTGGAACGGCTGAATACGTTTAAGTAGTGACCTCGCATAAACACTATAGCATACATTACATTACCATGGGTACTTATATATACACTTTGCCAAATATTGTAACTACCTTGAGAAACATTTTGAGAACTATTTGTTTCTACTACGTGAACTACTTTGAAACTGTCGTGGAACTATTTTGAAACAGTTGTGGAGCTCTTTGGAGCTATTTTGGAACTAAATTATGTACTAATTTTGGTGTTGTGTTGAAAAATATTTTGGAACTATTTTGTGTACATAGTTCTGTGAAACTCACAAACTATTTCATAGTTGACCTTTTTTTCATGCTTTTCAGGTGATTAGGTGAATGTGGAAACTTAATTGATGCATTGCAATGGGCATATCTATTGTCACGTGTCGAACTAAAAACATCTATTTATCTTTCAATAACTCGTGTTGAAACAATCATGTTGTAAATTGAATGATGTGTTTGATTCGTTGCACCTCGCGTTTCCGCCTTGTGTTGGGTGTGACAGACTAGTATTAGAGCTCAAGATTATATACAATGCCGGTTTTTCTAAAACAAAAACCCAAACTATAACCAAAATAGTATTTTCGTAAAACATTGAACATGATACGAGTCGACTAGTCCAGGCATTACATCATTATTCCTCAATTATACATAGCCTAGCCAGCTATGTCTAAGTTTGAAAAGATCATGTGATGACTGGAGTAGTTACCCTTAAATTTAATTTAAATCAAATTTCCACTTAGGTCACTGAAAAAAGGTACTAGGGTGCATGTGCATTGTACACAGTAGTTCGTGTATCCGCTATTAGCTTTAAGCATACCTTCTTTTTATGATGCTTTGCCTTATTTTGCTATATTACGCCTCTGAGCATGTTTATTAGACACTGCGTTATCCCTGCTTATGTCATGCTTTGTTATATTTTGTTATGTTATATCTCTGAGCGTGCTTTTATTTTGGTTACTTTGGTCACAGTATGTCACACTTCTCGTCCTCACACACCGTTCACACCGCCAGTGAGTCTGGTCATGCGGCTAGCCTTTCTAGGCAGCCCACACAAAGCTCTAAAGAAGAGTCCACCGAGCATTCCGAGTCGGAGCACAAAATAGGTTTCTATTATGGTTACCAAATTATAAACCTCTTCATCATACTATAAACCCATTTATAAACAACTATAATGAATGCTCTTAAATTAAGAAAATAAATCAAGACCATTGATATATTTAAATTTTAATGATTCATAAATATCATTTATTATAGTGAAAAGGCTATATAAAGTAAGTGAATCATTCCAAAACTAATTTAAAAATAATGACTCGTCCAAAATTTTGAATTTTTTAAAACCATAATAGCAACTGATTTATTATTTTATTCTTAAAGTTCCACGTATCTATGTTTTTTTTGTGAACCAATCAAATAACTTTCTTTTAATAGCAAATCTAAATAAGATTTTTTAACAACTAAATGAGTTATCTATTTTTTGCTTTTATATATGAAAATCTTATTTAAATATATAATTCATCTTTTTTTGATATTTTATATGCCTTTAGATTTTTTAACATGACTTGCGTATATGTTGTGGGTTTTGAACATGGTTCTAATAGACGCGTCATGATGGCATTAAGGTGTCGCTAAGGTGTGAGGCGTGACCTTCACGTTACGAAATAGACCAAGCCGTCGACTCTAGGCGTGGCGTGTGAGGAGGCGAGGAAAAGAACGCTAAGGCGTGAGTCGTGACGAGTTTTTTTATTCAACTCCGATAATTTTTTTTTCTCACAGAATAAAGAATATTACATGTAAATAGTTTTTAACTTTATTCATTATGTACAACACTATTTGTAACCTCGATATATATGAAACGTGATATAAATATATAAATATCTTCATATATTGTGCTGTCTTATGCCACGTCTTAATAATACAAAAACTTCGCCTAGACCGCTACGACATGAGACTTGATCATGCCGCAATGCCGCAATGCCACGACTCTCGTTAATTGTAACCTTGGTTCTGAATTTTCAAATGTGATAGCTTATCATTAAAAAAATAAACTTGTCAAAATAAACTTGTCTAATAAGTTGGTATTTCTTTAGTATGTTTTATTTTGAATCATAATTTAAATAAAAAATAAAATTGAGTAAGTGAATCATAAGTAAAAAAAAAACTTGTTAGTCTTCATTTTGAATCATATTTAGTAGTGAATGAGTGATTTACTCAATGGGGTTGTTTTTTAGTCATTGCATATCCAAATAAAATACTTCACTGAGTTGATCTTTATTACGGAGTATTTATTTATTTATTTATTTTTGTTTTTATTTTTAAACCCTTAATACCCCAGGTAATAATGATTCATGCACTTAGATACAATATTAATATAACGATGGGTTGTTCTTGAGTCATTGCATATCCAACTAAAATGATTCATTAAGTCAATCTTTTATTTTTATTTATAAATCCTTAATATCACAAACAATAATGATTCATGATACGATACAATATTAGAGTGCGTTTGGTATGCTGCGAGGAATGACAATGGGTATGAGTTTGATAGTAGTGGTGGGTCCTCAACTATGAAAGTTTCATTCCCCTCTAGATTGAGGTATATGGAGTATGGATAATATTGAACTTTCATAGTCATAGTTGTGGGCCCTCTCAACTAAAACAAACATCATTAATCACTATGATAGTTATAGTTCCATTCCCTTAGTACCATACCAAACGCACCCTTAATATAACGATTCATAGGAAATTACATGCTAGTAAGGGTATTAAAGGAATATAATATATCAACAAAAAGATGAATCATATACTCCTTCCGTCTCAAAAAGAGAGTCCACAAACAAAAAATGTTAAAATTATGATATTTGTAATTAATGGTAGTTTTGATTGAAAAAAAAAAACATTTTTATCCTCATAGTTAATATAGAAATAAAAAATGAGTAATTAATGCAAGTTTTAATTAGAAGGGTAAAGTAGAAAACCAGTTATAATTATTGTCCATATATAAAAACTGAACACTTATTTTGGGACAAACGTAAATAGTAAGATGCACTCTTTTTTGAGACGGATGGATTATTTAAATTAGGAACTTTAAAACATTTATAGGAACTTCCATTTTTGGAAGGGTATTATAGGAACTTTCTACTAGAATAGTTCGGGTATTATAGGAACTTTCGTACATTTATTCATTTTAATTTATGCAAAGTGACAATTATTATCTGGAAGAGATGAAATCAATAAAGAACTCATATTTGTCATATAACCAATGAACCAATCATAGCAATCCATTTGTATTTTTCACCTTTTTTAAAATAACATATCTTGCAAACGGTAAATCTTTAAGCTACAAAAAAAAAAAAAAAAAAAAAAAAAAAAAAAAAAACAATCGCGACGAGAATTAAATTATCTTTCTATAGATATACATTGTTATATACTTTCGACGAACTTTTTTTTTCGACCAACTTTTTTTTTCAAATTTCTGCCCAGAAAAATCATATATGCTTTGTAAAAATCACATATGATTTGATTTTAACGAATCACATATGATTTTTACAAATCATATATGATTTTTCGGGCGGAAATTTAAAAAAAAAATGGTCAAAAATATATAACAATGCATGTCTATAGAAAGATAATTTAATTATCGTCACGTGGTATTTTTTTTTTTTTTTTTTTTTTTTTTTTTTTTTTTTTTGCATAACGATTTACGGTTTGCGAGATATTTAGTTTTAAAAAAAAGAGTGAAAGTTTATTTTTTATTTTGATAAAAAAAAATAGTGCTAATATTGCTTGATTGGTTTTATGGTAAAAATTGATTTTACACGGATCTTTTGGCTCATCTGGAAAGTAACAATTATTTTAGGACAACCAAATAAGCAAAGAGTGATAATAATTTTGAAACGGATGGAGCAGTAGATTCGCGATATTAAACAATTTTGTTTTCAAGGTTACATTGTTTTTCTATTGTGTTTTACAATTTAGTGCTAACTTAACTCTTTATTTTTAACTTCAATGTCTTTAAGTAGCGTGATTGCTCTAATATTTTCCTAAGATTAATAATAATAATAATAATAATAATAATAATAATAATAATAATAATAATAATAATAATAATAAAAAATTAAGATCAGTCAAACAATAATCTTAAATCTCTAAGAACTCATGATATTCTTGTGGTTATTGATTCTCTAATCTCTAATCTCTCTTTTATAACCCGAGTTTTGAAATGAAAGAAGAAAGGAGAAAGAAAAAAAAATAGAGGGCAGAAAAGAAAAAGAGAAGAATGATATTTTGACTTTGTATGTCGTGTTTTTGTGCTAAGAGAGAAAAGAAGATATAATTGACGATTTTACAATTATACCTTTTGTTATATACGTATAAAAATTATGTTTTATATTAGGTCATTTAAGTAACAGCATATATTAGAAGTTTCCTACTATAACCAACTTTCAAAACATCTCACTTTTGAGAAAAAAATTTCAAAAATAAAATAAGCCAAATTTGCTCTCCTTTTCTTTCATTTTCTCTATTGAAACCCAAGTGTATATATATTTGTCCCAATGCTATAAATAATAATTCCTAAAAAATTTCAAAATTTTTCAATGCTTTAAACTTCGTAACATTCATTAGTATGCATTGATTAATTTGTTCAATGCCTTAAATTCATAAAATGTTAAATAAAACTTGTTTTACTAATTTATTTTTCATCTCTAACTAGTATACATTGTAACTAATATATTGGACTTGAAAATTTAAATGTCATACCGACTCATACGTAAAATCTTTTTAAATTAATAAAGTATTAATATATTTATATAATAAAATCTCACTAAATTAATAAAATATCTTCGTCTCAACATTATTAATTTATAAAGGTAACACTAAGGGTGCGTTTGGTTTGATACTTTCGAATGGGTTTTAAGTTTGATGTAACAAAATTTTGTTGTTTGGTTCACTCTTTTATTAAATGGAATGATAGAAGGAATGAAATTTGATTCCACATAAATTTGGAGGGTTTTGTCAAAACCCGTAAGACCCACCACTTTATACTCTTACATACCATTTTTATATAAATTTTTAAATGATTTTTTTATTATAATTATATTATAAAATACATTTAATAAATATATTTTCTCTCTCCAAATTCTAAATCAAATCCACATCTTAAACCAAATCCAAATCATATTCCAAACCAAACGGACCCTAAATATCTTTTACAAAACGTCAACATGTCTTTACCGATCCTGAATTCACACTAACACAAATTTTCATAATGGGAAAGCTATTAAATACAAATTAGACTATTTATAATGGCAAACAAAGTATTAATCATCATTTAGATAAGGACATCACCAATATTATAATCGCATGCTTTACGTCTTCATCTTGCTTCCTTTTTTCCAAGTTTTGTGCCAGCATAACTAAAAGGAATCAAACTCCATGTTCTCTACCGACTATGTATTGAAAGAAATAGAATAAACGCAAGATCCGAACAGGGATATATGATCCTGCACATAGATCCTCCTTTTTCTTAGTATTGTAAGTAAATAACTATATGAGTATCAAGGACAATGCAAAAACACATGAAAGGAAAACAAAAAAATTCTAACTAGAGATTGCATCTTTAAGGGGTGGCAACCTTACCTCAAGTTGCCTCAAGATTTTGTAAAAACCACCAATAATATTGTCCCAACACAATTTATACCTAACCATACCTCACTATGAATTTTTAGTGGCAATCTTCAACATCATCAACATCATACCCAACATCCATATGCATTCAATGTAATATGCCTTGGAAATCATCTCACCGAATTAGCAAGATTTGCCTCTTGAGGCACCGATTTGGCCTTGCCGCTGCAGTGGCAGCCATGGTTGCCGATCGGCAGCCTTTGCCGAGCCTATTTCCCCGTAAGGATGCCACCCCCTTATCATGAGTGACATTGAGCTTGCAAGAATGTATCTTCGTGTGAGTCGGAGCTTAAGTGAAGCACCTTCACCTAAATGCATATATACAAAAACCAAATTAAATTTTAGCAACAACGAAAATAAATGAGTAATCAAGTCTTGAAACAACATTTGAAGAAACACATGCAACTTACATGGTTGAGCACTTGTACTTGTGCAAGCATCTGTTATTCTGTATCACTTTTCAAATTTCCACCTTTTCGAGTCTTTGTAGAACATTGAAACATAAATGAGATGCATAGTACAAACAAAGTCAAAAACTTTTACTAGTCACTGCTACTTGGTAAATGCATTTCTGTTTATTGTGAAGCAGAAACCATGTGTCACGCTAACCCACCTTGATAATTTGAAGTTACTCCGTATAACTTTAATCAAAGTTTTTTTGTCATGTCGTAAGTAAAATACTTCATAAAGTGATTCCGGCTTGCATGAAAAAGAGCTTATTTGTGCGAAATACACTATATGTTTTAATCAAGTTCTATTTGTCTTTTATCATCAAATTTGAATTCATCTAACTCTTAAAAACACCTATTCGAGATTCTCATGAATGAGCGCATGCATGACTTATAAGTAACTGAGTTGAGAGTTATTTACGAAGTTTTTTTTAGATGTGACTGTGGCACTCCGGACGATTAAGAGCACTTCAAAAGTTGGAAACTTACTACTTTCAATTCTATTCAAATACATATCAGGTCCAATAGTCCTATCACTTGAACCTGATGCACATTTAAGACTCATTACTTTCATAGAACACGTTAAGTAAAAAACAAAGCCTCCAAACTCCAAAGTGACACTATTGCACAAACTCAAGAGATCGAAGTATCAGTCAGTGACAAACCTGTCGACCCCAATCCTTCTGATTTCATCTTTTGGCCCTTATGAGATAAGGACACAACCTAAATCAACCTATTCAGAAGTACCTTTTTCAAACTTGATGCCTTTAATATGTTTGTTCAATCCCAGTTGGGGGGGGGGGGGGGGGGGGGGGGGATAGCTTTTAGTAAAGTAGAGAGAAAGACAAATCAACATAAAGCATAAAGAAAGTGAAGCAATTCTGCAAAAAGTTTAAAACATGATGTATTTTGCAAACAAAAGCTTTTGCTCATGTAATTCTTCATATGGTAAAAGATTTTCCAACAACAAATTAATTTGAGAAAATGGTCAGAAGCTTTTATGTAAATGCTAAACAGCTTTCCAATGACTAATAAGACTGGAAGAATTTAGGAGAACCCATCAATTCCTCGAATTAAAAAGTGATAATTTACAAGGTATTGTGAAAACATCTAGTTGAAAAACTATTAAAGCGCCCCATATACAAAACATTGTTCGACGGATACCTTTGAGGCTTTGATCTGTCACGAAATCAGCACAATACGTCAATACCTACATAAAAATGAGAGTAACTTTACACAAGGAAAATAACTCTTACGAAAACATATTAACAAGCCTTACCAATACATCAAAGTCGAACCTATTGGATGTTAAACTAAACTTAGTATAGTTTGGTTAGAAAATTGTAAATTAGAAAGTATAGGTATGTATTATGTAAAGTTTAGAATTCTGTAAACCGGTATTGGGCTGGTTCATAATAGGTAGAAACGGTATAAACCGTTTAGTTAGGTTACAACGTTTAGAATAGGTATAACGTTTAGAAAAGAATCAACATGTCTTTTGAAGACACCGATTCAATCAGTATATATATGTCAAGTTCTGTAATTGTTAGCATTAAAAATATGTATTATGAAGTGATGGTCATTCTCATATTGTAACTTTGTGTCTTTTGTTAAGATTAGTAATAGTTTAGTCATTGGGCCTTGGACTTGGCAAGCTAATATGTTATATGCTATGTTTCATAAGCCTGGTTAACTAACCATGTAACCAAGTCCAAGCCCAAGCCCAAGCCCATAGAAGGCCCATAGGGCATCTCATGTTTTGAACTATTTAAACACCTCAAAGGCTCATTTGAGGTGTGTGCTTGTGTGTGTATTTGTGTGTGCTTCTCATTGAATAAAAGCTCTCATCTTTTCCATCTCTCTCTCATATATACGATTCACATATATATACATCAAGTCACCATCTTTCCATCTTTCATTCTTATTGTGCTTATATTGTGTGTGATAAAGTTGTGATATCTAAGGTCCTACAAGTGGTATCAATCGCCTAACAATGATTTAGGATGGTTGAGAGTTTGTTTGGTTCATGTTTTTAAGCTTTGTTTCACGTTTTTTTTTAAAAAAGTTTTTACTTTTCTTGTTTTTCTTGGTTTTTACCACTTTTTTGATTACAAACTAGTGTTATAAACCTTTTCTAACAAGAAAGTTTCAACCTTTTTGAAAATTTCAAGCTTAAAAATTCGATTTGATTTTTGTACTTGTTTTCTAGATCTCTAAAAAGTTTCATAAAAATCATCAAGTTTTGAACTTTCTTCAAGTTTTGGTGTTTTTTAGCCTAGAAGTACAAGAATCTTGGATTGCAAAAGTCATTTGGGTGTGCTTTTAGCTTATTCTCAAAACTGTCAACATTTCGAAAATATTGGTGTTTTTTCGAAATCTCATTTTGACAAGTCTTCGAGAACACAACAACGGTTTCATTCGTGCTCAAAATTGGATACTCGGTATTTTCTCTCTTGTATAAGAAAGAAATTACTTCGACTTGTGGCTAAATTTCGAAATTGTATAATTTCGAAATTTGTGTGATTGGGGTTTTCGAAAAAATAACAATTTTCGAGAACATTGCAAGGTTTTCGAAAACTGCAAAATTTCGAGAACATTGTTTCTTTTCGAAAAATTGAGAAATTTCGAGAACTTGGACAAATTTTCGCAAATCTTGAAAATTTTCGAAAACTTGGACAATTTATCGAAAACTTGAAAACTTTCGAGAACTTGGACAATTTATCGAAAACTTGAAAACTTTCGAGAACTTGGACAAATTTTCGCAAATCTTGAAAATTTATCGAAAACTTGGACAATTTATCGAAAACTTGAAAACTTTCGAGAACTTGGACAAACTTTCGAGAACTCAATTTTTCGAGAACACAGAATTTCGTAATCTTGAAGTCTCGCAATCCAGAAGTTTCGCAATCCTATAGTTTCGAGAACACAGCAAAGTTTCGAGAATTTTGACAAAAGTGAGGTTTTTTACGACCAAACTTCAAACGGCGTTAACTTTTGAACCGTAACTCCGTTTTCGACGAATCAGCTGTCAAAACGACCGTGAGACAGAGGAGAACGACACGCTAAATGATTTATCAATTTAGGCGAAGCTTCGAGGCCTAAAAACGCTCCGAGAAGAAGTTATTGAGGTTTTAAGGTTTTAAGTCAAAATTTTCACCATAAAAACTTGCATCAACTCACTCTAAACTCTACTCCTATTTCGTTGGAACGATCCAATTCTCAACTTTATCCATCTAAACTTCATCAAATGGCATCTCAGCAAGACATTCATGCAGCCGGTGCGGAAAACCGACCTCCTATGCTTGAAAAAGGTGGATATCTCCCATGGACAAGCCGCATGCTTCGTTACATCAAAACTAAGACTGATGGTAACCTCATGCTCAACTCCATTAAGAATGGTCCATTTCAGCCAAGACAAGTTCAAATTGCCGGTAATCCAAACTCAACAAATCCTACTGAACCATACATGCGTTTACAAACAGAAGAAGATTACACTGATGAAGACAAGGCACAGATCAAAGCTGATGATATGGCAATGCATTTAATCCAACTTGGATTACCACGGGAGATCTTTGCTGCGGTCGACAGCTGTGAAACTGCTCATGCTATGTGGGAACGTGTTAGAAGGATTTGTCATGGAACAGAGATTGGACAACAAGACGTTGAGAACAAACTTCTTACTGAATGGGAGAACTTCACATCCACTAAAGGTGAACAGATTGAGTCATACTACACAAGGTTTTGCACGTTGATGAATGAGTTAATCAGAAACAAGTTGACACCTCGAACAATTGTAACAAACATCAAATTCGTCAATAACCTTCCAGAAGAATGGGGTCGTTATGTTATAATTGTTAATCAGACAAAGGACTTACATCAGGTGAATTATGATCAACTCTATGACTTTCTGAAGCAAAACCAAGCTGAGGCTAATGAAGTTAGGAAAGAAAGATTGGCAAAGAATCATGATTCTCTCGCACTAATTGCTAATACACCAACACCATTACAAGTGAACACTCAACAACCATCATCATCCATTCACAACTACATGCAACCATCATGCATTCAACAACCAACACCGGTCTACCAACAACAATTCTACCCACAACAACAAGAAGTTATTCCACAACAGACATACCCACAATTCCAAGAACCAGAATTCACTGACAATGATGAAGCTGTTGCAGCATTGACTCAAGCGTTTGCTTTTCTGTCAAAGGCATTCCAAGGACGCTATTCTACACCAACAAACAACAACCAAAGGATTTCATCAAATACTCGCAACAGGCAGATCGCTCAGCCGAGTTTCAATATGGGCAACGGAGGCCAAATGGTTGGAGTTTATGGGAATCAGCTAGGATATGCTACTGGATTTAACATGGGTAATCAAAATATGCAGAATCAGAATGCAGGTCAGTATTCAGGGAATCAGTATGGTCAGAATGCAGGGAATCAGTTGGGTCAGTTTGTTGGAAATCAGAGGGGTCAGAATGTTGGTAATCAGGCAATGGGTAATCAGAATAGAAATGTTGCAGCTCCAGTAGTTGGGAATTTGGGAAATATGAATCAGGGTAATCCGGTAAAGTGTTTCAACTGCCAGGGTGTAGGTCATATGGCAAGGAACTGTCCTACTAAGCCAAACAAGAAAGATCTAGCGTACTTGCAGAAAGCAGTGATGTTGGCACAAAAGGCAGAGGCAGGATTTCAGTTGAATGCAGAGGAGAATGACTTTATGGCTCTTATGGATGACATGGAAGATAGAGAAGATATCGATGTGAACTGCATATTCATGGCGAATCTTCAGGAAGCTAAGTATGACACGGATTCTGACACACTTCCTGTTTATGACACCAATGCACCATCTGAGGTATCTAATTTCAACACATGTCACAATAATGATATATTTTATATGTCTCCTCATGAGGAACAGCATTTTGAGAAGCAAACACCCACTTATGATACATCCCTGGACACGCCAAGTAGTAGCAATACTCCTTCAGCAACTCCAGATGTGAATCATAATGGAGGCTTCGTTTCACAGCATGCTGAGAATGATGAGGAAACACGTGCTTTGTTTGAATCATTATTGAATAATTGTCGTATTGAAATTGAGAATGTGCAAAAGGTCAATCGCGATGTTAAGGCCGCGAATGTTAAATTGACCGCTGAGCTTGAGAGTTACAAATCAACCGTTAAAGCTTTTGAATTTCATAACAAAAGATTGTCTGAATTAGAAACTGGTTATCAAAATTCCGTTTCAGAGAAACAACAATTGCAACTCAAGTTTGACACACTTGATGTTAATTCTTTCAAAAAGATAAAATCTTTAAACACGGAAATTTCTGATTTACAAAACCAACTTTCTAAACAAAAAACAGCTTATTCCAATCTTGAAAAAGAAATGGATGAGTTGAAAAAGGATTTTGAAAAGAAAGAAGACAAACTTTTGGAAGAAATCGTAGAGTCAGAACACATGATTGCTCATTTAGAGGAATTAGTGGTTAAGTCGGGTCAGTCGAGTCAAACAATGAAAATGATTTCAAATCAAATTCATCCGATTTACCATACGAAACATAAAATGGCTCTTGGTAACAACACCCCTTGTAATCTCAAGAAAGCTCAGCAAGAACAGAATGTTTTGTACAATGGTAATGTGATTTATACCAAACATGATCCTCCCGTCGTTCGGGATTCTGTGCTAACGATTGAACATGTCGAAGAGAGCATAAATAAAATGAAACAAAAGGATTTGAAACCCATTGATTACAACAAATTGAACAAACTTTCGGGAATCACTTTTGTTCCACAAACAGAACCATCTGCATTTTCCATAAAACGACCATTTGCGAAATTCTTGTCTAAAAAGAAAGTTGTTTCCAAGTCTCTTTCAAAACTGGAACAAATTTCCTCTAACAACACTTTTAATACAAGTGAGGCTAGAGAAATTCTGGATGACGTTAAAAAGAGAATTCAAGAACTTCAAAACATTGTTAAATCTAAAACTTCCATCGATATTAACAACTGGCATTCTAGTTTTCACATCGAACAGAAAAAGGTGTTTCAAAACGAAATTACTATTCCACTGAATAACATCAGCGCGAGTGTAAAAAATTTTGAACAAGTTTTCTTAAAAGAAACGGCCGACTTTGTCAAGGACCACAAATCCCTAGTAACCGAAGCTAATGATATTCGTGAAAACATGATTGTTTTGGAAAACCTAAATGATTCTCTCTTCGAAGCTGTTATGACCACTGATATTATGTCCATCATTTTACAAACATATTCGGTTCAAGACGATGAAAGACTGAGAGCTGAGACCTCCGAAATTGTTTCAAAATATGAAAATGCTCTTATAAAGCTTGAAAAAGAAAATGTGTCATATTTTAAACAACTTGATCGAAAGAAGGAAGAATGCAAGTATGACAAATTGTCGTATGAGCGTGACTTAAAGAAAATGAAAGAGCAAAATGATCTTTTGAGGGCTCAGCTTGAAAGTCAAAAAGGAAAGGGTGAGGAAACTAAGTTTGCAAAACCATTGACTTCGGAGAAACCAAATGTTTCAAACACGGTTCAAAAACCAAAAATGTCAATTTCAAGGTTTGCTCCAAAAGTCGATGAGAAAAAGGATTTGACAAAACCAGTCACTCCAACACCCTTGCCCAAGAAAAGTGAAAATGATAAGATTGTTGATAAAGGAAAAGCGGTTGTCGAAACTCCTAAAGTGTTAGCACCTGGTCTTTTTTAGGATTAGTCCCACTAGTGCGTTTGCCTCAACATCTAAGACAAATGATAAGTGCATAAAGGATAATTCTAAAGAATCTAGGGATGCTAAAAAGGACAACAACATAAATCCTAATGTGTGTGCCTTACCTTCTACAGGATTAGAAAGCACCTCTAGGAGCAGCAGACTAAAGCCTAAGAGCAATACAAGGAACAATAGAGTCTCGCCTGTCTCTAAGAGTAGTTGCAAGAATAAAGTTGAAGAAGTAGAAGAACACCCTAGGAATTTATCGCTTTGTAATAAGAGACATGTTTCAACTGAATGTAATGTCAAGAGTACTGTTTCTAATGCATGTAATGACTCTGTTTGTTTAATATGCAAGAAATGTTTAATTAATGATGTTCATGATGATTGTGTTTCTAAGAATATGGATGTTACGCCTGAACAGAAGAATGTTCCAAAAAGACCTAGTGCTAGATCCAGATCTTTAGAACGATTAGTTGCACGATTTAGGACTACCACTATTAGTCGAATGCCTAGGAACTATCTTAAGTTTTGTATGTGGATTCCGATGGGTAGAGAGTTCACTCTTAAGGACGGCAAATTAGAAATAACTCAAGCTAAACAAGTAGCAACTGTCTATGAGTGTGATTCTGCTTTTACTCCTAACCCCATGGAACCAAATTCAACACGGTTTCCAAATACAAACTCTTTTGTTCTTGGCAGGTTATCGAAATATGTCTTGGGATCGTCGACTCGGGTTGCTCCAAGCACATGACCGGGAATTTAAAGCTGCTGATCAATTTTGTCTGGAAATTCATGGGAACTGTACGCTTTGGAAATGATCATGTAGCAGCTATTCAGGGTTATGGAGATCTTCGGTTTGAGAATTTTTTAATCACTCGAGTTTACTACGTCGAAGGGTTGGGACACAACTTGTTTTCAGTTGGGCAGTTTTGTGATGCAGATTTAGAAGTGGCTTTCAGAAGAAACACGGTTTTTATTAGAAATTTGGTTGGTGATGATCTCTTAACTGGTAATCGTGGTACAAACTTGTACGCTATCGACATCAACCAAATGGCTTCTACATCACCAATTTGTCTTATGACAAGGGCATCAGATACTAAGTCCTGGTTGTGGCATAGACGTTTATCCCATCTCAATTTCGACACCATCAACAAGTTAGCCAAAGACAACATCGTCTCCGGACTTCCTAAATTCAAATACACCAAGGAACACCTATGTCCATCATGCGAACAAGGAAAAAGTAAAAGAGCATCATATAAACCCAAAACCGTACCTAGTTCGGAAGCAAGGTTACATATGTTGCACATGGACTTATGTGGCCCAATGAGAGTTGAAAGCATTAATGGGAAGAAGTATACTCTTGTTATTGTTGATGATTATTCAAGATACACTTGGGTAAAGTTTTTGAGATCAAAAGACGAAGCACCAGGCATCATCATCACCTTTCTGAAGCGTATTCAAGTTCTACTTCAAGCTCCAGTAAGGATTATAAGAACAGACAATGGTACAGAATTTACAAACCAGGAGTTAAGAACTCACCTTGAAGATGTTGGAATCACACACCAAACATCTGTTGTTAGAACTCCACAGCAAAATGGGGTAGTTGAAAGAAGAAATAGAACTCTTGTGGAAGCTGCTCGCACAATGCTAATTTTTTCTAGTGCACCACTATTCTTATGGGCTGATGCTGTAGCCACTGCTTGTTTTACTCAAAACCGATCCCTAGTCCATCCGAGATTCAATAAAACCCCATATGAGCTAGTGAACAACCGTAAACCTGACATCTCTTACCTTCACGTGTTTGGCGCTTTGTGCTATCCGACAAATGATAGAGAAGATCTAGGGAAGTTAAAAGCTAAGGGTGATATTGGAATCTTCATTGGATATTCAGAAAACTCGAGGGCATTCAGGGTGTATAATAGAAGAACGAAAAAGATAATGGAGACGATGAATGTGAAGTTTGACGAGATTTCACAGATGGCTTCTGAGAGATACGCTCTAGAACCCGCGCTTAATCCAATGGCTTCTAATCATAACGGATTAGGACCCGCACCAAACATGCAGACTTCTGGACACATCAGTTCAGGACTCGTACCTCAAGGAGCTCAGTCAACAAACACGGATAAACCTTCAGAACAAGAACTGGAAAATTTCTTCGAGTTAATGTTTGATGAATATTATGGTGGACCTTCGATAAATGCATCTCAACAACATTCCGCTGCACCCGCTCAAAACCATCAACCACCACCACCACCACAGGATGCATCTACCACAATCGAAGCTGAAGCACCAACTACATCAACATCATCTACATCTACTCAAGCAACTCCAGTACTTGAAACTGTTCTACCAAACGTTGATGAGCAAAACCAAAACACAAATTTTCAAGAAGAACCAACAAATAATTCAAACGATGTTACGTTAGAAGAAGAAGAAGAAGTATTTGAAAACCCGTTTGCAACAAACTCTGCTGAATCTTCTTCAAGGTTACAAGAACCATCTAACACACATTCGTTACACCCAAGGTACCCTTCTACGTTTCAATGGACAAAAGACCATCCAATAGAACATATTATTGGTGAACCTTCAAAGCCAGTTCAGACAAGGAGACAACTAGCCACCGATCTCGAATTGTGCATCTATGTTTGCTCAATCAGCCTCAAAGAACCAAAGAACATTCGGGAAGCAATGGCAGAAAACCCTTGGATTGAAGCGATGCAGGAGGAATTTCTTCAATACCTGTTACATGATAGTTGGGAACTTGTTGAACGACCACTTGATAAACGTGTTCTTGATCTCAAGTGGTTGTGGAAGAACAAACTGGATGAGGAAATGACTGTTATTCGCAACAAAGCTCGTCTCGTGGCTAAAGGTTATCCACAAGAAGAAGGGATAGATTTCGAAGAATCATTCGCGCCTGTAGCTAGACTTGAAGCAGTCCGGATTTTCTTAGCCTATGCCGCTCACAAAAACATCACAGTCTATCAAATGGACATTAAGACAGCTTTCTTGAATGGAACTCTGAAAGAAGAAGTGTATGTGAGTCAGCCAGAAGGATTCGTTGATAAGGAACATCCAGACTACGTCTACAAGCTTAAGAAAGCAATTTATGGTTTAAAACAAGCTCCAAGAACGTGGTATGACGAACTATCATCTTTCTTGCTCAAAAACAACTTCACAAAAGGAACGGTTGATGACACCTTGTTTATCAAAAAGTTCAAAGATGACATTTTGATCGTTCAAATTTACGTGGACGACATTATTTTTGGATCAACCAATCCTAACCATTCAAAACATTTTGAAAATCTCATGAAAAGCAAATTTGAAATGTCCATGATGGGGGAACTAAAATTCTTTCTTGGTTTACAAATACATCAATCCCCTCGTGGTATTTTTATCAATCAAGCTAAATATACGATAGAGATTTTGAAAAAACATGGAATGGAAAATTGTGATTCTGTTGGTACATCAATGGTCACTTCACCAAAAATAGGTGCTGATTTGTTTGGGAAACCTATCGATCCGAAGAAATATCGGAGCATGATCGGTTCTCTCATGTACCTAACTGCTAGCCGTCCCGATATTCAATTTGCTGTTTGTTTGTTAGCACGGTTTCAGGCAAAGCCTACCGAACTTCACCTCAAAGAGGTTAAACGGATCTTTCGGTACCTATGAAGCACCATTAACATGGGACTTTGGTATCCGAAGGATTCGGAGTTTAATCTAACAGCATTTTCAGATGCAGACCATGCTGGTGATCAAGTTACAGCAAAGAGTACATCAGGTGGAGCACAATTTTTGGGTGAAAAGCTTGTAAGCTGGTCTTCAAAGAAACAGGATTGTACTGCACTATCAACTGCCGAAGCCGAGTATGTGTCTCTATCTGCGTGTTGTGCCCAAGTTCTTTGGATGCGGACACAGCTCACAGATTATGGCTTTACTTTTGACCGAATACCTATGTATTGTGACTCAAAAAGTGCCATAGCCATCTCGTGCAATCCCGTACATCACTCTAAGACGAAGCATATCAAAGTCCGCTACCATTTCATCAAAGAACACGTGGAAGAGGGTACTGTTGAATTATTTTTCGTTAAGACTGATTATCAGCTCGCCGATCTATTTACTAAAGCCCTTCCAAAAGAACGGTTTGACTATTTAGTTCGACGAATTGGCATGCGAAGCCTAACTCCTGAGGAGCTAGAACGTCTTCTCGAATCTTCTTGAAAAATGTTTTCAAAACCGCTTCGCTGTAAATATTTTTGAAAAAAAAAAAAAAAAAATACAAAATTTGAAAAACCAACAAAAACAAAATACAAAAATATAAAATTTTCAAAAAATACAAAAACAATATAAAATCAAAAATCCAAAAATATTCTTCTCACGACATGTCTCTCGTATAAATCAATATTCTGTACGTTTCTAGAAATGTCATTCAAAAATGATACGGACATGTACAGATGCTTGAGCGGGAGTTCTTTTTTAATGTTTTTCTAAAACATGTCGTTTCTCAAAATTTTCTTCACTATGGCTTTCGTATACATCAGTACGAAACCCGGACTTCAATAATGACTTCTGATTATTTTCAAATCAAGGACTCGTACGGTCAATGACGAAATCTTTTTTAAAAAGTTCGAGTCTAAACAAACGAAAAAGATTTCAAGCATAAACTCGTTTTCAAACAAAATTCTTGAGCACTTTTTCAAGATTGTTCAAAAGATTTATCAAAATCTCTCAAAATGAGTGCTCAAGATAACTCCCTCAAAACCCTTAAGTAAGTTTAAATATGCTATCATTAAGGGGGAGTATTTCATAAAAACAAAAATGTTCCGAATTCATGCAGAATCTGTCTTTCTCTCCAAAAGCTTTTTCTTAATCAGTTGATATCAAAAATATCACGCTATGCTATTTTTGAGGGGGAGAAGACATGATTAAAATGTGATTAAAGATGTTTAAAGTTTGTGACTGAATCTCAAAAGAGCTCGACTCAGTAAGTACCAATGAATTGACGAAGCTTAAAATGTCAGTAATCGAAAAGACTTGTCCTGGACGGGTAATAATTTCAAGCTAGTCTAACTAGTGATGTAAGCGCGTCTCGAATAGGACTTGTCTGAGTAGAATGTACCGTATCGAGATACTTTCTTTGGACTTGACCAGGACGGGTAATAACTTCAAGCTAGTCTAACTAGTGATGTAAGCGTGTCTCGAATCGGTCATGTTCGCTGAAATTGGATCAATTCAAAAGTGCAAACTCCTCTCGCATGTGCAAATTTCTTTAATATTCATGAGCACATGTGAAGGGGGAGTCCTTCAAAAGTTGTAAAACTCTCAAAGAGGTTACAACAATGTGTTTTATTATCATAAACACTTTGAGAGATTTTCAATAAATGGTTTCATGGCAATGATAGGATACTCATGGAGTTATAAGGTGACTAAGGTTAGGAAAAACCGTCCTATGATCCGCCAGAGCCGGAGGGATCTACCCAAGGACAATTCCAATAGATTAGAATTAGAAGTCCTTAGGTATGATTGAAAAAAAGGAGAAAATGAGAAAGGAGAAAGAAGGGGTTGAAGAATTAAAAAGAAAAGTTATGAAAAAGGGTGAAAAGAAATAGCCCTCCATATGTTCAACCTTAGGGCAGACACCGGGTTCAATCCATATGCTACTGGTTGTTACTAAGGTGACACCGGTATTGAAGATAAAGACGTCATGGACCCAGTGACGCACTGCACTAAACCTTCTTAACCACTCAAGTTCTCTTAAAAGAGCTTGTTTCATTCTCACGGGGAACCGGTGTAATCTATCGACCTGTCTCTTAGAGATGGTTGATATTGAAACAGGAGACCTCTCCCTAATCTCCGCATAGGAAACCAAATGTGCACTTATCGAGTCTAGAGCCCCGAGATTCATCAAAAGATCTCATAGGAACACATAATATTTCTACACTGGTGGTTCATCATTAAGGACGCCAGATGTAAACTTAAGAGTCCTACGCAGATCTTAGCAATCTGCCAGAACATTTATGAGAGGATTCACTTTTGTGATTCTCAATGATTGAATGGAAACTCCTGCCAGGGTCAACATCAAGCAGCCCTGACAGCAGGTCACTTCGGTAATTCTTTATGGGTTACGCTTAGTGTTCGCGGTGGTTTCAAATGGTCTACAGTCGTGGAGTGATCCCCAGCGACTCACCTAGTCATTGAGCTACTTAGTACGTCTCGTAAGCTCTCTTGAGAGTATCTGACATGGGAACGGCCATGGTAAGGGTTAGAAGGAGTCTTCACACTATGCTGTTGACGATCTCTAATTCTTATCTGTAAGTACCGGTTGTTTTATTGCTAACTGTTTATATGCAGGGACACTTCATCTCCATGGCAACAGATTCCACACGCTCATACATACATCTGGAAGTTAAAGAAAGCTCCCTCAAAGATCTATACAACACAAAGTTCAAAGAAAGATTCTACGCCAAAAAGATGAATCTACAAAGTATAAAGACTAAAGATCAAAGTGAAAGAAAGGGAACTACGTGCATATGAATATCAAAGTCCAAAGATGTATGAGCATGTTGGAATGGCAAACAACCACCACAGACGCAGAAGTGACGAAAGGCAGATAACTCCACATCACAAAGGAACAAAGAACGATGAAAAATCAGTTATCGAAGATCACAAAGCATGAAGGAACAAAGACTAAAGACTATTCTTCAATGACACAAAGTTAAAGATAAAGAACACGGAAGACCCACTCACGTGGAGCATCATTCGAATGACCACCCCTTAGGGGGAGATTGTTAGCATTAAAAATATGTATTATGAAGTGATGGTCATTCTCATATTGTAACTTTGTGTCTTTTGTTAAGATTAGTAATAGTTTAGTCATTGGGCCTTGGACTTGGCAAGCTAATATGTTATATGCTATGTTTCATAAGCCTAGTTAACTAACCATGTAACCAAGTCCAAGCCCAAGCCCATAGAAGGCCCATAGGGCATCTCATGTTATGAACTATTTAAACACCTCAAAGGCTCATTTGAGGTGTGTGCTTGTGTGTGTATTTGTGTGTGCTTCTCTTTGAATAAAAGCTCTCATCTTTTCCATCTCTCTCTCATATATACGATTCACATATATATACATCAAGTCACCATCTTTCCATCTTTCATTCTTATTGTGCTTATATTGTGTGTGATAAAGTTGTGATATCTAAGGTCCTACAGTAATCAACATTCATCAATCAATATATCAATTGTAAGTTATAAATCAATACAAGTTTTTGTTATTGTGTTACATATTTATGTCCCAAAAACCTTGTTCCAATCATACCGATTATACAAGTGAACAACCTGTGAAATCAGAAGAAACCAACAATTGGTATCAGAGCAACGTTAATCGATTCAGGGAAGAAGAACAAGTGCAAGCGTTAATCGATTGAATTGCAAGTTCTTCAATCAGAAGAAGGAACACAAATTCGGTGTTGCTGTTTCAAAAAGAAAGGAAAGAAAGAATAGAAGGAGAAAGAAGAACGTTGCGTGTGCTTGCCCTAATTTCGGTTTGTTTTTCTTTGAACACTGAATAGAGGGATAAATTTGATTGTTGATAGTAAGTTGGAATTCCATTTAAGTTTTATTTGGAATACCATATTGATTGGTGTAAGTAGAAAGAAATCATAACCTTTGTGGTATAGTAAGCAAGAATCCAAAACCTTTTTGGTACAAATCCTTCGTGGAACAAACCTCCGTGGTACAGTCCTTCGTGGAACAAACCTTCGTGGTAAAACCTTTGTGGTATTAACCTGTGTGGTACGATCAAGTAAGCAAAAGGAAAACCTGTGTGGTACAAGCATGACGAAAGATAAAGAAAGAAGCAGCATGTCTAAAGTTCAAGAAAATATAGCACTTAAATGCCTACAGTTGACGGATTCAAATTACACCCAGTGGGCAATTCTGATGGAAACGATTTTAAAGGCTTATTGTCTTTGGGAAACTATTGATTCAACACAAAAGGTGGATGAAAAGAAGGCACATACAACGAAAGCAATGATCTTCCAAACGTTACCGGGAGATATTTTAATGCAAGTTGCGCAATATGAATGTGCAAAGGAAGTACGAGATGCAATCAAAGTTCTATATCTTGGAGCAGATCTCGTTCAGAAGGCACGACTACAAACTTTAAGGAGCGAATTTGAAACCTTGAAGATGAAAGAAAATGAAACCATAAGTGACTTCTCTGGAAGGTTGGGCAATATAAGGGCAAGGTTTAAAAACCTTGGTTCGACACTCAAAGATAAGACAATTGTCAGGAAGTTACTGATTTCGGTTCCAAAGAAGTTTTTACCGATCATGGCAACCATTGAACAATACTCAAAAATAGATACCATGCCATTCGAAGAAGCCGTTGGAAGAATAACAGAATTTGAAGAACGTATTAAGAGTACTGATGAACCAGAAGAGTATGATCCAAGCAAATTATTGTTAGAAAGTACAAATAATTCTGGAAACAGACTTAATGGTAGAGGACGTGGAAGAGGAACAGGACGTGGAAGAAGTGCTGGTCAAACAAGCAATGACAAGAGTAGATTCAAATGCTATGAATGTGGTGAATATTGTCATTTCGCATACGAATGTACAAAGCGAAGGGACAAAGAGAAAGAAAAGGAAGAAGAGGCACATCTCGTGTGGGATGATGAAGAACCAGCACTCCTGTAAAGACAAGTCAAGAAAGTTGAAGACTCACCTTGGACAAGTTTAGTTTAAGGGGGAGTATTGGATGTTAAACTAAACTTAGTATAGTTTGGTTAGAAAATTGTAAATTAGAAAGTATAGGTATGTATTATGTAAAGTTTAGAATTCTATAAACCGGTATTGGGTTGGTTCATAATGGGTAGAAACGGTATTGATGCGTGGGGATCGCACCAGGTTTTACCTCTCAAGGAATCTCGAGAAGCTTACAACCCCCACCAGGCAGTGTACCTGATCGTTGTAGTATAGTATAGTGACAAGTACCGGGGGATTGATCATTCAACTACGAATAGTGTCGCTAGGATTAGAAAACCTAATTACTAGTTCTAGGGATGGGAGATGATTCTTTTTGTATTTTTATATTTTTATGAAAGCAAGAAAAAATCTCGGGTTTGAAGGATTTGGGCGGAATTAGTTGCTAGTCAACTAACCCAATACTAAAGATGCAATCAAAATAAAATACTAGAAACGAAAATAAACTATATTAAACTAAGGTTGTGAGCAATAAGTGGAGAAATGTGTTTACTTAGATTTCACTACTCCCTAGATATCTTTTACACGTTAATTACTTGTTATAGTTGCGTGGATGACGGATTGTATTCCTTAATACCATTCATCGGGTGGCGTACTTAACTCCCCAATCCTATGAGTGCCTACTTCACTCCTATGTCGAGCCGGCTAAGAAGCTCCTAACATGGGATCATTAGAATTTACTCATGCATTAAATACAACCAATAAAACCTAGTACATATCGGTTCATGTTTCCTAAGACGTTCAAGCATGTTACCATTTGGAGATCTGCCAGTTTTCTTAAGCCTAACATTGAAATCATTCATCCAATACAACCATAAACAAGTAATCAACACATAATCAACATCTAGGTTTCATTAGATCTAAGCAAACACAAGATAAATCTAGCCTAGCATGGTGGAATCAAGACAAGCACAAGATATAGACAACCAACACATAGACATATTGATTGAATTAAAAGAACACTTATCTCAATAGCACATACAAGCATTCAAGGGCTGAAAACCCTTGAAAAACCTGTAAAAATCGTATATGGTTCGGCCTTAGGGTTTCTCCAAACTTGTTCCTCTTTATTGAATGAAAATTAGAAAACTATATATAGAAAATTGAGGCTGACGGTGTCAAGAACAACCTTGTGACGCCGTCATCTCGCCGCCAAAAGAATCCTCGGACTGCCTTGATCTACATCTGACGCCGTCATGTATTACGTTTTTCCAGGCCGTCACGTATTTAACTCTTGACGCTCTTCCTTGTGATGCCTTCATTTTTGTACTGGGCCGTCATGATTTTTACTCTTGACGCCGTCAGGATAATGCTCTTGACGCCGTCACACACTGTTCCCAGCTTGAAAAATTAAGTCTTTGGCGTTTTCTTCACTTTCATGCTCCAAAAACGTCTGAATTGCTTCCTTTTCCAGATTTCACTCCCAGAGTACCTAAAATCACAAAAGGAACGATTTAGGGCAATATTTGATCAAATAAATTCAATTCCGGGCTTAAATGACCCCCTAAAAGTGGTTCATTTTTCGCCTCATCATATACCCTTACACTTGAGATTTGCTTATCCTCAAGCAAATGCGCTTTTATTCTAGTCAAAATACAAGTTAGGGGTCATTTAACACTAATATAAAAGTAATTACAATAAATAATCGTTCCACTAAAGACCAAAGACAAGCACGGAGGTCATACACTAGCACCTCACAAATTGTGTTTAGATACTCACATCTCTCGGGTATAATAAAGTATAAATTACAATATGGAAATGGAAGATATCTCTCATTACCTGTCATAGCAAAATAGATAACCATAGGCTTGGGAAAGGATCAAACCTCCACCACATGGCGTAAGCACCTAGGATAAACTATCAAAGAGGTCTTTAAAAGGGTTGTAACGTTAGGTGTAGGGATATGAAATACACGGTTTTGTTGGATATAGGCAGTCTTTACTGGTGGCGAGTTAACAATCTTAGTTAATTACATGTACAATATGGCGTTGCTAAGTCAAGACTGGACTCGACTTAAGCTAATAAATGAAAAATAACAAAAACATAAAATAAACATAGAATGAAAAGGGATGGTAGTCCGTATGTTTTTTTCTCTTTTCTTTATCTATTTTTTTCTTTTCTTTTTCTTTTCTTTTTCTTTTTCTTGATTTTTTCGTTTTTTTTCTTTTCTTTTTTATTTATTTATTTATTTATTTTTTTTTGCATACATTCTTACCCTACCATCCAAAATAATACATCATAGGGAATGGAAATTCCCCTTACACTTGAATTTTTACATACTTTACAATAAACTAATCTAATGACTCGAATTAAGAAAATCAAAACACTTGAAGTACTTTTAAGATTAACGTACATATGTGGGTAATAAATGATGTTCTTCCCCATTACTCCATAAATAAGTACTTTACCCATGAGTCCCAATCGTCCCAAAACAATATGTACAAGGATATGACTCGACTTAGCAACCATGTAATTAATTAGATAGTTAACTTAGGGTTTAACAAATAACAATAATGCACTAAAAATGAGTGCATACACGGAAGGCTAAGGCGATTTGGGTGTACATTTAAGTGGGGTGTAACAAATTCTTCCTTTAAGTAAGATGCTTAAAGTTAGAAACGAAAAGATAGGCTCGGAGGGGTGTACTAGGGGTTTCGTGTACTAAAAATGAGTACAACGCTAAGGGTGTGGGAAAAATTAGTTGACTTAACTAGCCAAGTAATATGACTTTAATGGTCAAGTAATTACGATACGGGTTTAACACAAGGGTGATCCTAATGCCTCTTATCATGTAGTAAATCCTACCACACGAATGTAATCTCACTAGCGGTCTCGGGATGCATCACTAACGCAAGTTCTAGAATCTAAATGCTACCGGTACACTCATAAGCACTAATAGTAAACGCTTTTCCTATCAAATCTAAAGGCGAACCTCACATATTTGGGTGAAAATTTTTTCTGAATATACGGTTTTGTGCTAGTCGTACAATCTCTTATCCATGAGACGCTTGCTATGGCTAAAGTTTCACTCCTAAATGTTGTAAAAAATTTTAAATTTGGCGCTAAAATTGCACTAACAAGTATTTCTCATAGTTTTATTACACATCTACCATCAAACAAACAAACTCAAGCGAAAGTGTATCTGTAAGGTATCATCATTTTACCCTCCCCTTACACTTAAGATGAACATTATCCCTAATGTTCAAGTAAAGAATGTAAAAGTGAAATAAGTAAAATGAATGAAATCAAATACTCCCCTGATTCGCTCGGTATGGATAATAAGGTGGCCAGGTTAAATCTTCCTCCAAGAAAATGAACAATAAAAGCTTCCCTTCCAGAATATAAATCATCTTCTTGTCATACATAACCTGTAAATCCTGAGAAAACAAACAAAGCAACCTCGCATAAAATCGGCGGCAATCTACATAAGTTACTAAATCCTAGAAAACAAAATAAGATATAATGCTTGTGGAATGAAGTTTGCAGATTTCCTGGAGATTATAAAACTTAATAATTCAACAAAAACTTTAAAACTCCGTTAGAAAAACAAAACCGGTAAAATTTCCAGATTTTTACACGTGACGCCGTCAAGAGTAAACTCATGACGCCGTCAGAAGTGACCTGCAGAAATTCTTATGTTAAGTTTCCGGAAAATTTCTGGAAAAACTTGGTCCTACTTCCTGGAAAATCCTGCAAAACTTCATTATGACTCAATACAAGCATTTGACTCTAACAAATACGAATATACATGTTCACTTAATATTGTGGAGAATCATGATCGGTTTGTTTCTTAAAAACATATTTGGGGTTTCCCCTTACACTTATCTTTTGCAAAAATACCTTTAGGTGGAGTTAAGACTAGGCCAAAACAATAAAGTAAAGTATTTCCACTTTTTAGTTTAGAAGCATGATCTACCAACAATAAAAATAAAGCATGCATACGGAAGCAAATAACAAACAAACAAAATAAAAATCACACAAAGCATGGGTTGCCTCCCAAGAAGCGCTTTTCTTTATTTACGAGTCTTGTAGCTAGACTCAAGGTCAAGGGTTACTACGTTTTCCTTTCCCACTTTTGTGCCAACTCAAAACATCTAACCCAATTCTCATCACGCTTGTATTCCGGGCCTAGATTCATGCAACCCGAATAGTATGTTCACCTCCTCTCATAATAGGTGTCATCAGTGATTCCATCTTCCTTAACCTCATAGGGTCGAATCTCATCAATTTGTAGATTCTTGATGCTCTTTAATTCTTCCTTCATGTGAGGCATCATAAAAGTGACCTTTTCTATCCCATCAGTAAACTGAGCTGTCCCCTTCTCATGGTCATAATACATCTTAGTCTTCTCAACAAAAGGTCGTCCTAAAACTATTTCTCCTAAGTGTGGATCTATAATGCCTCTAACATCATCTAGGATCACAAAATCGCATTGATAAGTAAAATTTCCTATAAAGATGTGTACCCCTTTAACTCTCCTAACGAAATTACATAGCCTATTAGAATTGTACGGGTCTTTTCTAGGGCTTAACCTTTCGTTCATTATCCAATTGTAATAGAGCCTAGATATGATATTCATGGGTGCTTTTAAGTCAATGTATGTATGCTCTCTAGACATGTACCCAATCATGCAAGGAATTTTTATGTTCCTGAAGTTATGCCTCATAATCCATGGTGTCTTTCTATATTTTGAGGGGCAAGGGTGTTGTACAAGGAACCTATGGTAACTCAATTCATCCGGGGTTGGAGCGAAGTCCGTAAACTCAATTTTCATTTGGAGAGGCTTAATGAATTCCTTAAATGTGTTAACTTCTCTCTTTCTTCTTTTATGCGCTATAAGCCTCTTGCTAACTTCTAAACGGCGACTCTCTAAATCCATGAAGACCAAACTAGTACAAACAAAAACACGAAGAAATAAGATAGACTAAAGAGAACCTAAAAATAAAAATAAAATCTTACTAGAAAGGAATCTAGCAAGTAGACCTAATAAAAAGAGATTCTAACCTAGACAATAACTATTTCCTCGGCAGCGGCGCCAAAAACTTGATGCGTGGGGATCGCACCAGGCTTTACCTCTCAAGGGATCTCGAGAAGCTTACAACCCCCACCAGGCAGTGTACCTGATCGTTGTAGTATAGTATAGCGACAAGTACCGGGGGATTGATCGTTCAGCTAGGAATAGTGTCGCTAGGATTAAAAAACCTAATTACTAGTTCTAGGGATGGGAGATGATTCTTTTTGTATTTTTATATTTTTATGAAAGCAAGTAAAAATCTCGGGTTTGAAGGATTTGGGCGGAATTAGTTGCTAGTCAACTAACCCAATACTAAAGATGCAATCAAAATAAAATACTAGAAATGAAAATAAACTATATTAAACTAAGGTTGTGAGCAATAAGTGGAGAAATGTGTTTACTTAGATTTCACTACTCCCTAGATATCTTTTATACGTTAATTACTTGTTATAGTTGCGTGGATGACGGATTGTATTCATTAATACCATTCATGGGGTGACGTACTTAACTCCCCAATCCTATGAGTGCCTACTTCACTCCTATGTCGAGCCGGCTAAGAAGCTCCTAACATGGGATCATTAGAATTTACTCATGCAATAAATACAACTAATAAAACCTAGTACACATCGGTTCATGTTTCCTAAGACGTTCAAGCATGTTACCATTTAGAGATCTGCCAGTTTTCTTAAGCCTAACATTGAAATCATTCATCCAATACAATCATAAACAAGTAATCAACACATAATCAACATCCAGGTTTCATTAGATCTAAGCAAACACAAGATAAATCTAGCCTAGCATGGTGGAATTAAGACAAGCACAAGATATAGACAACCAACACATAGACATATTGATTGAATTAAAAGAACACTTATCTCAATAGCACATACAAGCATTCAAGGGCTGAAAACCCTTGAAAAACCTGTAAAAATCGTATATGGTTCGGCCTTAGGGTTTCTCCAAACTTGTTCCTCTTTATTGAATGAAAATTAGAAAACTATATATAGAAAATTGAGGCTGACGGTGTCAAGAACAACCTTGTGACGCCGTCATCTCGCCGCCAAAAGAATCCTCGGACTGCCTTGATCTACATCTGACGCCGTCATGTATTAAGTTTTTCCAGGCCGTCACGTATTTAACTCTTGACGTTCTTCCTTGTGACGCCTTCATTTCTGTACTGGGCCGTCATGATTTTTACTCTTGACGCCGTCAGGATAATGCTCTTGACGCCGTCACACACTGTTCCCAGCTTGAAAAATTAATTCTTTGGCGTTTTCTTCACTTTCATGCTCCAAAAACGTCCGAATTGCTTCCTTTTCCAGATTTCACTCCCAAAGTACCTAAAATCACAAAAGGAACGGTTTAGGGCAATATTTGATCGAATAAAGTCAATTCCGGGCTTAAATAACCCCTTAAAAGTGATTCATTTTTCGCCTCATCAGGTATAAACCGTTTAATAATAATAATAATAATAATAATAATAATAATAATAATAATAATAATAATACCTTATGAATAATTTTATAGAAGTTCATAAGCGATCAGTTTAAAACAATTTCTTTTCTTAATAAAATGATAAAACTGCAAGAAACAAACAGCAACATAAAGTCAAAATATTAGAAGACAAAATATACGGAACTAAAAAAACATTAAAACTATTTTATCTTATCAATAAAGCATATAATAAAAAGGGTGAGTGAGGTGGGTGATATACAAACCTATGACCCCTAATGTCTAAAACTTCTGAAATTGCTCGACCAATAATGAATCCATGTGTATCATACTATATTATAAAGCATGAATGCCTACTATTAATAGAAATACTTAAAATTAAGCAAATACAACTTCTAAAGCTATAAGTAAAACAACTAATGCTACTCATAGAAATTTCTCTCATATTTAATTCTAATATAAAATTAATACTAACATTAAATACAATAAATAAATCATTATGTACATTAAATATAATTAATTAACTGGTAAATAAATATAATTAATGCACTTATTAAAATGTCACTTACATAAGAAATACAAATTATCAACCATATTGTACAACCAACTTAAACACAATTCCCGCATTAAATGTCACTAATACAAATAATAAAGCATATTATATAAATATTCAAGCCCGAACGGGCAATGGGCCAAATGGGCTCGAGCCCGAACGGGCACAGGTCGAACGGGCTCGAGCCCGAATGGACACGAGCTAAACGAAATTTTTGATATCCGTAAATTTATTTTTAAAAAGAACATAATAAACTAAAATATATTCACATATTGTAAAACAAAGCAAACTACTAAACAAAATAATAATAATAATAATAATAATAATAATAATAATAATAATAATAATAATAATAATAATAAATAAATAAAATAATACAAACTAAGCAAAATTTCATTAAACTTTTGCTATAAAAAACTAAACAGTAAAACTTTTGCCAAAAAACACATACAAATAAAATATATTATTAGCTGTAAAAATTAAATTACAGGGTGTCCGCGCTGCATTGCGCGGGTACCCTGCTAGTATCATTTGTATACGTTGCCATACGAACAACTTTGAAGAAAAACCTATAACCTTGCACAATCAAATTTAAATAAACAAATGCATTCAACAACTTTGTTGCAAAACCCAAAAGCGACCAATACTAATTTAAACAAACAAATTAAACTTTTAAATGAATATGCCAAAGTCTAAGCTATATCCACTGTCACAATACCTAATATATCAAATTCATCATCCGCCGTCCCACTAACTAATAAGTCAAATTCATCATCCAATCAATTTGTAACATTTAAACAAAACTTACTTGAACAAAGATCTTGGTCACGTGAGTGTATTACTCAGCCGACGACAAACAAATATAATAACAATAACGATAGGTCAATTCAAACGATTTCAAATAGTAAACACCAATTAATCAGCGACTAGCATTTGCAAACAAGCGACCTTATATATACGGACAGGGACGGAGCCAGGACCAAATATGACAGGGTGCATAAAAAAATTTGAACATTAATACTAGAAACATATTTCAATAGACCGGGTGCATTTAAGATAACTTTAGAAAAAATTAATATTTTTTTCAAATATTAACACTATATCAAAAAAGTCCATAGGATCCCCGGACATCCGCGGGAACCCCCTTGGCTCCGTCCCTGTATACGGATTCATGGCTATTGATAACATGTAGAAATCGAATAAAAACCAAATATTCGTATTACTTAATAAACAAAAAGTCTGTACAAGTAACATATAAATACACAAAATAAAGAGACAATGCCCTAATACTAAACGGACTAATGTGCCGACATAAGTAGGCCGACATTATAAACTAAAAGCTCCACACCAAAACAAATTATTTTTTGGTTGCACACATTGGAGTTTGGAGATAGTCTAATGGTTGTATCCTTTTAAAAAAATGCATGCCCGTGATATCTTTTTTTGATAATAAGAACACTGACCTGTGTGTGCAATGTGCATGTTAATTTTACAGTTATTAGTCGTTACATGCATAAAAATGGATAGTGTAGGCTATTTAACTTAATTGTTTACGGCCATTAACTATGCATTCTTATTGACTATTTATGATAGGTTCAAATATGAAACAATGTTTTGCTCAGATAATGATTATGCCAATACACAAGTCCATGATTGATTATGTAAATAGCTTTCAAAGTTATGGTTTTAGCATATGGCCACACTCGCGTATATCACATATTACAAGATGGTGAAAATAGCAACCAAGCAAGAAACATTTTGCGTTTAATCCATAAGTTGATTGAGCTTTTCAACATTTGCATTAAGTTTAGTTAGTTTGTAAGAAAAGCTGTCTAACAAAACACGCTTTACTTTTTATAAAATATGTTACCATACACTACCTAGTTTGCAAGAGGGTTAATAAACAAAAAAGTAGTACTACTTTTATTTTTTGTTTACTTGAGTAACTATAACTTTTTTTTTTTTTTTTTTTTTTTTTTTTTTTTTTTTTTTAGTTTATTATACAATGAAAATGTAACATATTAATTATCATAACACACTCTTAAATCTTTGGTTAGAACACGAGGTACCATAGTGCCATGGCCACCTGCCTAAAATAAGCGACGGCGCACCACACCACGACTGGCGCCATAGTCACTCGCGCCGTGGTGGCCAGCCCACGTCATGGAGAGATTTTTTTTTGGAAAATGGAACGTTGGAGGACTGCAAAAATTTCGAACGTTGGAAGGCAATGGGTATATACTCGTTTTTTTGTCACATTTTCCCATTTAATATATTAAATCCCACAAATTAAACCCCAAAAAACCTTATAAATACCCCTTCCAATATAATTCTAACTCACACACTTCCAATACAATTCTAAACTCTGCTTCTGTTATTTTTTTATCCAAAATGAATCCCAACCAAAATGGATTAACAACATGCTAAACGACCTGACGAACCAAATGTCGGGCTCGTCTTCAAATCCCGGTAATAATCCGGGATCGTCTTCAAACCCATACTCTCAACCGGGTTACTTTCCCTCCTTCCAAAACCCATATATGAATCCCGAAGAACAAGCACTATTTAGTCAATGGAAATTACAACAACAATATAATCAATTTACTCAAACTCAACAAACAAACCAAGCCACCCCTTCCCAACCAAATTCGGACCATGCATCCTTCCATCTAGTAGACGAAGACAACGTTGAAGATGCAACCGAATCTGATGAAGAAATAATTGTCCCGACCCCAACCTCAAAAAAATCAAGGTCAAAGACGATGGCAAAGAAGCCAAAGACAAAGACGAAGAAAACCAACAAAGAGAAAAATGTAGATGAAGATGTGGTCCCGTCCCGAGAACCTCACACTTTTTGGAGCCAAGACGAGGAGTATCTTTTGGCTGAGTGTTTCATTAAAATTTCCGAGGATCGAAAAACGGATGCGGATCAATAAAGAGATACGTTTTGGTATAAAGTGCTCAATGCATACAAAAAGGAAGCCAAGAGACTCAATGATTGGGTCTAAACCGTCAGATATAATTGACCAAGGTCAATTAGTCAAAAACAGCTTATCCCAATGCTCCGTGGATAGTATAGTGTGTCCCCGGGTCGTTAAAGTCCCAGCGAGATTGAAATGGTGTTATTTGAAATCGTTTATGAGTGAGTGGCACTGAGGACAGTAGCCCAGATGATATGGAATTAATTTTGCTACTGTTATTTTGGTATTTGTACATAGATATAATATTCACAAAAATCAGATATACAAATATATGCACAAATTCACAATTCAGATCACGTAACAGACAGAAAAAGTAGGATTTGGTAAATTACAAACTACAGGGGGTGCTTTTGAAACTTTTGAAAACTTAAAATTAAAAAGAAATTTGAAAATGAAAATGAAATTATAAAAATAATTATTTTAATATTTAAATATTATTTAATTAATTAAACTAATTAAAATCTAATTTAAATTAACTAATAATTATAAATATTACAAATTAACCTAAAAACTTGCAAAAATAATTTTTAAACCTTAAAAAGAACTTGAAGAAAGTATAAAAAATAAAAATAAATATATTTGTCTTTTTATGGATTTTTTATTAATTAAAAACTATTTAACTCAATTAAACTAATTAAACTACTTTAAATTACTATTAATACTAAATTAACTTAGAAAATTATAAGAAAATTTATAAAATTACTTAACCATCACAAGAATCCTACAAAATTATAAAAACTTCTAAAAATTATGTTTAAGGTTATTCTACTAATTATTTACCTTTTAATTACTTTAAATCTAATTTAAACAATTAAAATAAGAAAAATGGAAAATGAACAGTAGAAATTAAAAATATATTTTCTAAAAGTCTATTATATTATATTAGAGCTAGGAAAAATATAAAAACTAAGTTTTGCTTTATAAAAACTAAATATGCTATTTAAAATTTAATTATTAACTAATTACTAATAAAACTAAGATTGAATCTAATAAATACTAAATGGCAAAATAAAAATATGAAAAATTTACTAAAATTACTTTACTATATAAGGTAATTAATAAAAATATAAAAAAGCTAAGTGCTTAACAAAATCTAAAAATGAAAATTAAAAGATAAATTGAATTAAATAGAAACTATCACTTAATTTAAATTTGGATTTTCTTGGTTTTTCTTTTACAAACTTACTTAACTACTGAAAATAGAAAACTTTTGTGAAAACACTTTTGAAATAGCTTATAAATAAGCAGTATGCACCCCCTAAACCAAAACAGTTTGACTTTTGTTGACTGAATGGACAAATGAGCTCAAATGAGTGTAGGTGGGGTCCACAATGATGGAAATGGGTACAAATAAGCTAAAGAAACTTGAATAAGCTAGAAACAACAAGTAATGATCACAAATAAGCTGTATGGGATTCAAATAAGCACTTTGCAAACTGAACTTGAACACAGACTTGGGACAGATTTTGGTAACAAATCCAGGTGGGGTCCACTAGGATCTATGTCAAACAAATGGTCAAGCCTTGTTCCCTGGTAGGAGGGGGGTTGGGAAAAACCAAATTGAACCACTGGGGTCCACTGGGTTGGTCTACAACAGCCACCAAAGTGGTGGTGGTGAGATGGTCTATCTGGTACAGGGGAAGCCTTCTTCCCTGCAGGTGTGTTCCAGGGCTTGTGGAGCCCACACAAAAATTCACAAAATTGAAGCAACAATGGGGATCAAAAGTTGAGGTGGTAGAGTTTAACTTCAACTAGTTTCAAATCCTCAGTCCAAACACATAAATCACAAAAATTACTTGAAATTTTGAGTTTTTCTGAAAAAGTGTAATTTTGACTTTTTAAGATTTATTGCTACTTTGACTTAAATGGACTTATGATTGATTCTACTGACTGATGTTGATGTAATATGATACCTAAAGGCTGAATTAAGTTAAAATTACAACTAACGAAGTGATGTGAGTGATCTTGGGAACTAACTGTTCAACAGTTAACTACACTTGAGGTTTATTAGTGATTTTGACTTTTAACCAAAACACTAACTGATTTTATGCTTGAAACTACCAAATGAGACTCAGAGTATGATGTCTAAACTATGGTTGCCCTCTGAGATCCACAACAACACAACTAAGCAGACTAATCCAAACACCCCTTATTGCAACTGATTCAATGGCTTTTCAAAGCAATCCAATGTTTTAATCCATAAACTTGGTTCAGATTACACACATACACTACCAAGAAAAAGTTTGATCACAAAAACACAAGTTCTAACCACAAGAACTCAAATTTATAGATTTCACTTGAAATACCAAATTTTGGAAAAATTACTTAAAGCTATTTAAACTAGATTATAATAACTACAACTATTCTAATGATCAAAGTTAAACAAAAATAAACACAAACCAACACAGAATATCAAATAAAAGCAAGCAATTAGAAACTAAGATTTTTAGAGGAAATTTAAAATAAGCAAAAGCTTACAAGACACCCCTAGCATGAACAAGAGGTTTTCCAATGATGCCTATCTTTAGATAGGCTGTTCCAATCCCAAGCTTGCTCTTCAATGATCCTCAATACCTGAAATCAAACTAGAAACAAGACAGTTGACTATGGTTGACCTTTTTTAGCTTTTTGATTATTTTCTACTAATACTGGATTTTAGGGTCTCTAAAAGCTTCAATAAGCTTTATGGGATCCTAAATGAGCTTAAGAGTCCACAATTCAAACACAAACACTAACAGATTTTGATCTAAATTAGTGACTAGAAACTGAAATTTGCATAAACAAATAGGATTAAAGAAACTTGATTATATTGCTTTGAAAAGAGTAATAGTACATTGAATTGACTAAGAACACTGCTTAAAAGCTTTCAATTAAACTACAATTACATACTACACTTATACGACTACTTCAAAACTAAAAAACTAGACAGACTCTTCATCTTGCTTCTATTCCCTTTTATAGCCACGAATTAGGGTTCCATTAGCCTCTCTGATCAAATCCCAATCACTTGTGAGCCCTTGGATGCTTGAATCACTCTTAATCATACGCCATGTGTTTTGGCGGGAAAACTTGGAGAGTGGGTTTTGGACTGTTTCAAGCAAGGGGGTGGTGCATTAATTGTGAGGTGATATAAGGTGTGGGGAGGTGATGTTTGGATGGGCAAGTTGTGGTGGTGGGTTGCAATGCCATGGTGGTATTCTGGTTTGGTAGTTTGGCTGAGGGAGAGGGAAAAGGGAAAGGTTTGACCGGTATTTGACCGAGGTCAAACCTTTGACCCTGGTATTACTAGTTTGGGTGTTGGGTGGGCTGAGGTGCATTGGGCCCAAGTAAAAAGGAAGTGGGTGGGCTGGACTATGGATGGATTGGATTTTATTATTTTGGGTAATAGGTTAGGTCCGGTTATGGTTTAATTTACACAAGGACTATTTTTGTAATTTAACGAATTTTTGGGGTGAGGTTTTGGCAATTTTCCAAAGTATTTCAAAGGGTATTTCTTGCCAAATGGTGAATAGTATGAGGTCCTGGGTTGACTTTTCCATTTAATTTTCACCAGGGACTAAAACTGCCAAACTTTCAAACTTCAGGGACCATTTATGTAATTTCACCAAACTTTTCCATCAAGGACCAATCCTGCCATAAAAGGTTAGTGCAAGGACAAAATTTGTTTTTCTCAAAGTTTTTAATATCCCAGGGACCATTTTTGACAATTTTCAAAGTTCAGGGACTAAACTTGACATTTTGTGAAACTTTGCACCAAAGGACTAAATGTGTCACTTTTTGATTTAAAAGGACCTTTGGTGACTTTTTCAAGTTTTTAGAATAACTAGGGACTAGTTTTGACAACTTTTGAAAGTTGAGGGACTGAAATTGCCAATTTTGCAAACTTTGTGCGTTTTTCATCTGTTTTTGATATTTTTGCATTTGAAACATGTAAAACACTTTCCTGGGATATTTTCACTATTTACAGCTCAGAAAAGGTAAAAATAATGAGTATTTACACACTCATCAATCCCCCACACTAAAACATTGCTAGTCCCTAGCAATCTTTTGAGAAAAACCTGATGGATTTGAAAATCTCTTTACCAAAAGCCATCACTTCTGGAGTAGCCAGGTGTAAGAATTGTGGCACACCTGATAACCGTGTGATTTTGAGCAAATCACCAGCTGTCAACGGATTTGATTAGTCTTTACCAAAAGCCGTTTGCTTCTGGACTAGCCAGCATCTTGATGGACTAAGTCAACATCTTGGTGAGCTGATTACCAATTATGGATTTTCCACGGCCTTTACCACAAGCCATAATCTTGTGGGCTAGCCAACTCATTTGCTTTATGGGATATGGGGAGTTGAGGAACCATACAATTTTTGGCAAATTGCAAGCCATCAACGGGTTTGAGATGTCTTTACCAAGAGCCGTTTGCTCCTGGACTAGCCAATCCATTTGTCATTTATACTTTGGCGGACTGATTACCACAAAAATTTTGAAATAAAGTGAAAAAAAATTTTTGAAAAATTTAAGCCTAAAAATGGGGTACTTAGAAAGTTTTGTGATAAAATTCGTAAGAATTCCCCCCCCCCCCCCCCCCCCCACACACACACTAGAATTGAATATTGTCCTCAATATTCAAAGGCCCGGCTATTATGCCGAATCTCTAAACGGAAAAAAAGCTAATATTCGAAACTAACTGTGGAAATATTGATTTTATTTTTCACTTTATTTATCTGTACATATAAATATTTTTCATTTTCATCATTTTTTTTTTTGAAGAAACTTGTATACATATTTACTTTTCAAAAGGTGGGGGACGGCCACTCCCCCACACTAGGGTGGTAGAAAGTAGAAAGAAGTCAGAAATACGGGTGAAAACCAATATATGTTGCTAATTTTTGTTCACCGAGTCACTAGCTTGACTCGATCCCCGAATTCATTGGTCCATGGGGAAAGTTTGGAGATCCGGGACAACCATGGGTGGTATGTCCTCTCCAAAATAATGTTTCAAACGATGACCATTCACTTTGAAGTTGGGACCTTCGGGTTGAGATAACTCAACAGTCCCGTATGGATATACTTTAGCAATAGTGAATGGTCCAGTCCATCGGGTTTTTAATTTCCCCGAGAAGATCTTTAACCTTGAGTTGAAAAGAAGGACTCTGTCACCGACGTTGAAAATGCGGTTCTTAATCTTAGAGTCGTGAATCTTCTTTGTCTTTTCTTTGTAGATCAAAGAGTTCTCGTAGGCTTGATCACGAAGTTCGTTTAATTCATTGAGTTGAACCTTACGGTGATCACCCACTTTATGAAGGTCGTAGTTAGCATGTTTCAAGGCCCAGTAGGCTTTGCGCTCGAGCTCGATCGGTAAATGACACGCCTTCCCGTATACAAGCTTGTATGGAGTACACCCGATGGGTGTTTTGTAAGCTGTACGGAAGGCCCAGAGTGCATCATCTAGTTTATCCGACCAGGAAGCACGGTTTTCACCTACTGTCCTCTCAAGAATCCGTTTTATACCACGGTTGGAAACCTCCACCTGCCCACTTGTTTGTGGGTGATACGCGGTAGAAAGACGATGAGTAACACCGTACTTAAGCATGACTTTTACGAATTGATCATTGCAAAAGTGAGTACCGCGATCACTAATGATGGCACGTGGAGTTCCAAAACGAGCAAAGAGGGATTTCAAGAATTTTACAACAACTCGGGCATCGTTAGTGGGTAGGGCCTTAGCCTCAACCCATTTTGACAAGTAGTCAACAGCCACGAGAATGTACTTGTTTTCACGAGAAGATGGGAATGGCCCCATAAAATCAATGCCCCAGACGTCAAAGATTTCACAAACTTGAATGGCATTTTGTGGCATTTCGTTCTTTTGTGAAATATTCCCGTGACGCTGACAAGCATCACAAGCTTTGACTAACTCGTGGGCATCCTTATAGATCGTGGGCCAATAGAAACCGGAATCAAACACCTTTTTGGCGGTGTAGTTAGGACTATGGTGGCCCCCGGTGGGTCCAGCATGGCAAGCCTTGAGAATATCAGCGGCTTCCTGTCCGTATACACATCGCCTGATGACTTGATCGACACAGATTTTGAAGAGATAGGGGTCGTCCCAGAAGTAATGTCTAACGTCTTTGAAGAATTTGTTCTTCTGTTGGGACGTCATCCCCTTCACGATGATGTTCCCCGCATGGTAATTTGCAAAGTCGGCAAACCATGGGTAGTAGAGTCACCACGAAAAGCAACCGCACTGAGTGTCTCGAGAGGGAATGTTTCATTTATTTCCTGTTTCTCGGACACATCCTGATGTGGGTTTTCTAATCGTGAGAGATGATCAGCAGCAAGGTTCTCGGCTCCTTTCTTATCACGGATAATGATATCGAATTCTTGGAGGAGGAGAACCCAACGGAGAAGCCTCGGCTTTGCATCTTGCTTTGCAAATTGGTACTTCAAAGCCGAGTGATCCGTATACACTACGCATTTAGTTAGGATTAAGTATGGCCGGAATTTCTCAAAGGCATACACCACAGCTAGGAGTTCTTTTTCAGTGGTGGTGTAATGACTCTGAGCCTCGGTCATAGTTTTACTTGCGTAGTGTATAGGCTGAAAGTATTTTGCTTTTCGTTGCGCCAAGACCGCACCTATGGCAAAATCACTAGCATCGCACATAAGGTCAAAAGGTAGGTCCCAATCGGGGGCAACAAGAATCGGTGCCTCGGTAAGCTTTTTCTTTAATGTTTCAAAAGCTTCGATGCACTCAGGAGAGAAGATGAAAGGAGCATCCTTCTCGAGGAGATGGGTCATAGGCCGGGCAATCTTAGAAAAATCTTGGATAAACCTACGGTAGAAGCCGGCATGACCCAAAAAGCTCCTAACACCTTTAACGGTGGTGGGATGAGGTAATTTAGCAATGACATCGATTTTGACTTTGTCAACCTCAATCCCGTTTTTTGAAATTTTATGGCCGAGGACAATGCCCTCTTTAATCATAAAGTGACTCTTCTCCCAGTTGAGACTTAAATTCGTTTCTTTGCAACGTTTAAGCATCTGTTCCAAGTGGGAGAGACAGGTCTGAAATGAATCCCCGATGACTGAAAAGTCATCCATGAATACCTCCATAGTTTTCCCGATCATGTCGGAAAAGATAGACATCATGCACCTCTGGAACGTGCCTGGTGCATTACATAAGCCGAAAGACATACGTCTGTAAGCAAAAGTTCCGTAGGGGCATGTGAAGGTAGTCTTCTCTTCAACCTGGGGATCAATGGGGATTTGGAAGTAACCCGAAAAACCATCGAGGAAGCAGTAGTATTCATTCCCCGCAAGTCTTTCAAGCATCTGGTCCATAAAAGTAAGAGGAAAATGGTATTTACGGGTGGCTTCATTCAACTTTCGATAGTCAATACATACTCGCCAACCCGTGACCAAACGAGTTGGAATCAACTCGTTATCCTCGTTGGTGACAACGGTAATGCCACCCTTTTTAGGAACGCAATGAATTGGGCTAACCCAAGGACTGTCAGATATAGGGTAAATCAATCTCGCATCAAGAAGTTTTAGAACCTCTTGTTTGATAACTTCGTGGATTTTGGGATTTACCCTTTTCTGTTGTTGCACTGCTGGCTTAAAGTCATCCTCCATTAAGATTTTATGAGTACAAAAGTTCGGGCTTATGCCCTTAATGTCGGAGAGTTTCCAAGCAATTGCTTGCTTGTGTGACTTAAGAACCTTTAGGAGTGCTGCCTTTTCCTCATCTTTCAAGTCTTTAGCAATAATGACGGGCAATTTATCATCACCCTCCAGAAATGCATATTCTAGATGAGGAGGCAAGTCCTTGAGCTCAACCTCGGGAAAGTCTTCAGTTATTTCAACATTTTTGACTTCCGCTTTATGAAGTATTTTTGGAGTCGGAGAGGGTGAAGGATCGTCATTTAACAATCTTTCAAGGAGAAGAATGTCCCCCTCCGGGTCATGATAGTTTTCATCAATCCCACATGGGATTGAGCTATCCTGAGCAAGAAAAGCCTCGACCTCTTCCAGAAGGAAGTCACTCCCCTCAAACGGAGTGAGGGAAGGGGAAGGGTCGGAAATGATAGGATCAGTAGAAAGAGTGGTACTGCCACTGGATGAGAAACCAAGGACTTCTTGAGAAGATTCCTCAGACGCAAGATCGATGATGTCAATTCGGTTAACCATTTCAGCGTCATAGTTGGAGGAGTATCTTGAAGTATGATCAAGGTTGAATGTGATGGCTTCACCATCAACACGTAGAGTGATTTCTTCTTCGAATACATCGATTAAAGCACGACCCGTTCTTAAGAATCCCCTCCCGAGAATGAGAGGGACTCGTGGGTCAGCATCGAAATCAACAATCACGAAATCTGCCGGAAAATGGAACTTTCCTACTTTCACGAAGATATCTTCGGCAATGCTGAGAGGACGGGATATAGTACGGTCTGCAAGCTCGAGTGTCATGCAGGTCGGAGTGAGAGCAGGAAGTAAGAGTCTTTTCCAGACTGTGTAAGGCATCAGGTTAATGCTTGCGCCAAGATCGGCCAAGGCAAAGCATTCAACCATCCCCGGGAAAACACAAGGAATGAGAAATTTCCCGGGATCTCCAAGCTTTCCAGGAAGCTTTTTCAAGAGCACTGCTGAGCAATGCTCATTAAGAGGAGTTTTTTCCATCTCACAAAGTTTTTCTTTGTTGCTTATCAGATTTTTGATTGTCGAAGCAAACTTAGGCATGAGAAGAAGAGCATCTGCGAAGCTAATATCAAAGTGTAATTCTTGGAAAATTTGATAAAATTTTTCCATCTGATGGTTAGCTTTTTCGCGGTTCTTTTGATCATTCAAACGTGAAGGATATGGAATTGAAGGCTTAGGATCATTCTTTGGAATTTCATCAGAACTCACAGGGGGATCAAATACAACTTTCGACTTATGAGTCGGGACCGGGACAACTTGAGGGTGGACGTTGTTGATACCTCCGTTATTAGTAGGAAGTACCTTGTCCGTGGTAACCTCAGGCTCACGTTCCGCTACCTTAGGAGGAGAAGAAGAGGTAGAGGGAATCGAGGGTCCATTGTATGATACCCCACTTCGGGTAGTGATCGCTTTGACATCGCCCCTCGGGTTAGCGATCGTGTTGCTCGGTAGTGTACCCGGGCCCGAGGGTCGATCATTTAAAGACTTCTGAAGCTCAGAGATCTTGCTGATCAATAACCGATTCATTTCCTCTTGTGCTTTCATGAATTGTTTTAGCACTTCATCGGAGGAAGACGAGGGTGGAACAACGTTTTGAGGAGGATTTTGAACACGGTTGTTTTGAAAATTCCCTTGATTTTGATTGTTGTTACCCTGAAAATTGTTTCTCTGATTGAAATTACCCTGATTGTGATTTCCTTGATTTTGGTTTCTTTGAAAATTTCCTTGAAAACCTTGGTTTTGATTGCCATTTTGAAAATTGTTTTGATTAAACTGGCCTTGATTTTGGTTCGGGTTTTGGAAATTTGAGTTTTGACCTTGGTTAAAATTCTGATTCGAGTTACGGTTTTGATTTTGGTTAAAACCGGGAGGTCCGAGAAAATTGTTGGAACGATAGCTTAAGAGATTACGGTCCCCCTGCGGTTGGTAAGAATTACCCCCCGTGTTGTAGGAACCGTGAGCAGCATAAACGTTCTCTTGAGGAAAGCCAGCAGTAGCTGGACACTCGGAATAAAGATGTGGGCCCCCACAAGTTTCACAACTTCGGGCCACGGCTTTCACTTGTTGATTTTGAACCTGATTTTGCATCGTTTGGTTCATTCTCAACACAGCCGTAGAAATATCATCCATCTTTTTGGTAAGAGCAATTATTTCAGGAGATGATGATGAAGGAGTAACTGAATTACATGACGCATCCCTCTCCACAGAGGAATCCCAAAAGTTATGGTGGGCAGTCATGTTCTCAATTAAGTCATAGCACTCCTCGGGATGCCTTTTCATAAAGGTCCCACCAGCAGCAGCATTGAGAATATCCCGATGCCTCAATGTCAGACCATTATAGAAGGTATCTATGATGGTAACTTGTAACATATTGTGGTTAGGGCACCGATCAGTAGCTAGCTTATAACGTTCCCAAGCCTCAAAAAGAGACTCATCGGGACGTTGCTGGAAGTTGCTGATATCATTTCGTAACTTGGTAACCATGGAAGATGGAAAATATTTTGCTAAAAACTTGGTTACCATTTCATCAAAGGTACGAATAGAATTCTTTGGGAGTCGGTCAAACCATGCAGTGGCATGATGAGTGAGAGAATAGGGGAAGAGGTACAGCCGGAGGGCATCATCGGTGACACCATGCTGTTTCATGCTTTGGGTGACCGTGAGATATTTGTCAAGATGCTTGTTAGCATCGTCACCCGGTAATCCGTGAAATTGACACGAATTCTGGACTTGTTGGATCACGTGGTGCTTGAGGCCAAAGTCCATAGCCTCAATAGTGAGTGGTGCAATAGGCCCACCCCGCCCTTGCATGGTAGGCTGGCACAACTCCTCCATCGTTCGGAGATCGGGAGCTGGCACATCCCTGGGAGGGTCAGGGGGTGGTAATGGTGGTGGTGGCCCAGCGGCCATTTCGGTCTTTGGTTCTTGTGTATCAGAACGTAGCTCGGGTACGTTTTTCTGAAGTTTACGTTTTGTTTATGACCGAGTGCGCATGCACCAAAAACAATTTTTCAAAACAAGATCGAGGCAAAACCACAGTGAACTTAAACCAATTATCACAAGTGAATGGCTTCTTTGAAAAAGGTACACCATTCACAGGGATATAAAGGCAAGTTTTAATCTTAAGTTTGGGAACTTATTATGTCCACACCCCCAGTTGGTAGGTGTTCAGCCTTGGTTTGCGGTGGTAAGATCTAATGTATTTATTAATTTGAAAAACTGCTTTAGGCTTATGGGTGTGTGTGCAGAAAACTTGGGAAATATTTTTGGAACTGATTCGTTAACCGAAATCGTTCTTTTAAGATTACTCGCAGGCTGGCGGGAGGAAGTAAATAGGTTTCCTCTTCAGTTCGCAATTTAATGTCAGAACTTACCTTAAACCAACTGTTTCAGGTTGTAATCTTAAAGAAAACGAAGTAATTTAACTTCACAGTTTGTTTTGTTATTTTTGATTTTTTGGTGTTTTTAACACTTTAGGAAAAGTGTTAATGAACTTTTTTGATATGATTATGTTTTTACAAAAACTTTTTACAAATTTGTACAGGGAGGGTTTTGAAATCCACTAAACTTAAAACGATTTTTTTTTAAACACGCAACAACCTCCCCGTTAGCGGCGCCAAATTTTGATTGGGTCTAAACCGTCAGATATAATTGACCAAGGTCAATTAGTCAAAAACAGCTTATCCCAATGCTCCGTGGATAGTATAGTGTGTCCCCGGGTCGTTAAAGTCCCAGCGAGATTGAAATGGTGTTATTTGAAATCGTTTATGAGTGAGTGGCACTGAGGATAGTAGCCCAGATGATATGGAATTGATTTTGCTACTGTTATTTTGGTATTTGTACACAGATATAATATTCACAAAAATCAGATATACAAATATATGCACAAATTCACAATTCAGATCACGTAACAGACAGAAAAAGTGGGATTTGGTAAATTACAAACTACAGGGGGCGCTTTTGAAACTTTTGAAAACTTAAAATTAAAAAGAAATTTGAAAATGAAAATGAAATTATAAAAATAATTATTTTACTATTTAAATATTATTTAATTAATTAAACTAATTAAAATCTAATTTAAATTAACTAATAATTATAAATATTACAAATTAACCTAAAAACTTGCAAAAATAATTTATAAACCTTAAAAAGAACTTGAAGAAAGTATAAAAAATAAAAATAAATATATTTGTCTTTTTATGGATTTTTTATTAATTAAAAACTATTTAACCTAATTAAACTAATTAAATTACTTTAAATTACTATTAATACTAAATTAACTTAGAAAATTATAAGAAAATTTATAAAATTACTTAACCATCACAGGAATCATACAAAATTATAAAAATTTCTAAAAATTATGTTTAAGGTTATTCTACTAATTATTTACCTTTTAATTACTTTATATCTAATTTAAACAATTAAAATAAGAAAAATGGAAAATGAATAGTAGAAATTAAAAATATATTTTCTAAAAGTCTATTATATTATATTAGAGCTAGAAAAAATATAAAAACTAAGTTTTGCTTTATAAAAACTAAATATGCTATTTAAAATTTAATTATTAACTAATTACTAATAAAACTAAGATTGAATCTAATAAATACTAAATGGCAAAGTAAAAATCTGAAAAATTTACTAAAATTACTTTACTATATAAGGTAATTAATAAAAATATAAAAAAGCTAAGTGCTTAACAAAAATCTAAAAATGAAAATTAAAAGATAAATTGAATTAAATAGAAACTATCACTTAATTTAAATTTGGATTTTCTTGGTTTTTCTTTTACAAACTTACTTAACTACTGAAAATAGAAAAATTTTGTGAAAACACTTTTGAAATAGCTTATAAATAAGCAGTATGCACTCCTTAAACTAAAACAGTTTGACTTTTGTTGACTGAATGGACAAATGAGCTCAAATGAGTGTAGGTGGGGTCCACAATGATGGAAATGGGTACAAATAAGCTAAAGAAACTTGAATAAGCTAGAAACAACAAGTAATGATCACAAATAAGCTGTATGGGATTCAAATAAGCACTTTGCAAACTGAACTTGAACACAGACTTGGGACAGACTTTGGTAACAAATCCAGGTGGGGTCCACTAGGATCTAGGTCAAACAAATGGTCAAGCCTTGTTCCCTGGTAGGAGGGGGGTTAGGAAAAACCAAATTGAACCACTGGGGTCCACTGGGTTGGTCTACAACAACCACCAAAGTGGTGGTGGTGAGATGGTCTGTCTGGTGCAGGGGAAGCCTTCTTCCCTGGAGGTGTGTTCCAGGGCTTGTGGAGCCCACACAAAAATTCACAAAATTGAAGCAACAATGGGGATCAAAAGTTGAGGTGGTAGAGTTTAACTTCAACTAGTTTCAAATCCTCAGTCCAAACACATAAATCACAAAAATTACTTGAAATTTTGAGTTTTTCTGAAAAAGTGTAATTTGACTTTTTAAGATTTATTGCTACTTTGACTTAAATGGACTTATGATTGATTCTACTGACTGATGTTGACGTAATATGATACCTAAAGGCTGAATTAAGTTAAAATTACAACTAATGAAGTGATGTGAGTGATCTTGGTAACTAACTGTTCAACAGTTAACTACACTTGAGGTTTATTAGTGATTTTGACTTTTAACCAAAACACTAACTGATTTTATGCTTGAAACTACCAAATGAGACTCAGAGTATGATGTCTAAACTATGGTTGCCCTCTGAGATCCACAACAACACAACTAAGCAGACTAACCTAAACACCCCTTATTGCAACTGATTCAATGGCTTTTCAAAGCAATCCAATGTTTTAATCCATAAACTTGGTTCAGATTACACACATACACTACCAAGAAAAGGTTTGATCACAAAAACACAAGTTCTAACCACAAGAACTCAAATTTACAGATTTCACTTGAAATACCAAATTTTGGAAAAATTACTTAAAGCTATTTAAACTAGATTATAAGAACTACAACTATTCTAATGATCAAAGTTAAACAGAAATAAACACAAACCAACACAGAATATCAAATAAAAGCAAGCAATTAGAAACTAAGATTTTTAGAGGAAATTTAAAATAAGCAAAAGCTTACAAGACACCCCTAGCATGAACAAGAGGTTTTCCAATGATGCCTATCTTTAGATAGGCTGTTCCAATCCCAAGCTTGCTCTTCAATGATCCTCAATACCTGAAATCAAACTAGAAACAAGACAGTTGACTATGGTTGACCTTTTTTTAGCTTTTTTGATTATTTTCTACTAATACTGGATTTTAGGGTCTCTAAAAGCTTCAATAAGCTTTATGGGATCCTAAATGAGCTTAAGAGTCCACAATTCAAACACAAACACTAACAGATTTTGATCTAAATTAGTGACTAGAAACTGAAATTTGCATAAACAATTAGGATTAAAGAAACTTGATTATATTGCTTTGAAAAGAGTAATAGTACACTGAATTGACTAAGAACACTGCTTAAAAGCTTTCAATTAAACTACAATTGCATACTACACTTATACGACTACTTTTAAACTAAAAAACTAGACAGACTCTTCATCTTCCTTCTATTCCCTTTTATAGCCACGAATTAGGGTTCCATTAGCCTCTCTGATCAAATCCCAATCACTTGTGAGCCCTTGGATGCTTGAATCACTCTTAATCATACGCCACGTGTTTTGGCGGGAAAACTTGGAGTGTGGGTTTTGGACTGTTTCAGGCAAGGGGGTGGTGCATTAATTGTGAGGTGATATAAGGTGTGGGGAGGTGATGATGGGATGGGCAAGTTGTGGTGGTGGGTTGCAATACCATGGTGGTATTCTGGTTTGGTAGTTTGGCTGAGGGAGAGGGAAAAGGGAAAGGTTTGACCGGTATTTGACCGAGGTCAAACCTTTGACCCTGGTATTACTAGTTTGGGTTTTGGGTGGGCTAAGGTGCATTGGGCCCAAGTAAAAAGGAAGTGGGTGGGCTGGCCTATGGATGGATTGGATTTTATTATTTTGGGTAATAGGTTAGGTCCGGTTATGGTTTAATTTACACAAGGACTATTTTTGTAATTTAACAAAAGTTTGGGGTGAGGTTTTGGTAATTTTCCAAAGTATTTCAAAGGGTATTTCTTGCCAAATGGTGAATAGTATGAGGTCCTGGGTTGACTTTTCCATTTAATTTTCACCAGGGACTAAAACTGCCAAACTTTCAAACTTCAGGGACCATTTGTGTAATTTCACCAAACTTTTCCATCAAGGACCAATCCTGCCATAAAAGGTTAGTGCAAGGACAAAATTTGTTTTTCTCAAAGTTTTTAATATCCCAGGGACCATTTTTGACAATTTTCAAAGTTCAGGGACTAAACTTGACATTTTGTGAAACTTTGCACCAAAGGACTAAATGTGTCACTTTTTGATTTAAAAGGACCTTTGGTGACTTTTCAAGTTTTTAGAACAACTAGGGACTAGTTTTGACAACTTTTGAAAGTTGAGGGACTGAAACTGCCAATTTTGCAAACTTTGTGCGTTTTTCAACTGTTTTTGATATTTTTGCATTTGAAACATGTAAAACACTTTCCTAGGATATTTTCACTATTTTTATTCAATATTGAGTGTTTTTAGATGTTTTGGCAGCTCAGAAAAGGTAAAAATGATGAGTATTTACACACTCATCACTCAACTATACTATTCGTACCAAAAACATGTTGACGGGAAAGTGGACTCCAATGAATAAGGATGTCAAGAAGTGGAATACGGTGGTGCATGAAACGGCCGTTATGAGTGGGGAGAATGATAGAGATTTTATGACCCGTTGTCACATATTTTTTAAAAGACAACGGGTTATGACTTTAGACACATGAGCGCTAGGGATTTTTTGAAAGACAAGCACAAGTGGAAAAATCTCGACTCGACTTTGGAAAGACGTAATCGTCTTCGGCCTACGAACGAGGAGCGCGAGCATTTTGGACCCGACGAGTTGCCACTGCCAGACGGGATGTATTGGGTTTCTAAGTGTCAACGTTCGTCAAACTCGACCGCTAGTTCCGGTTCAAACCCGGCAATGTTTCAAAAAATGTTGCAAAAACAATACGAGTTAGACCGCATGGCAAAGATGGATGTTCTCCAACGAGAGTCACTCGCTCGAGTTACTTTATATGAATCTCAAAAGATTGCCGAGGAGATGCGAGTTCTACAAATGGATACTAGCAAGATGGATCCGATCAACGCGGCGGTCGTGAAAGCACAACAAGCTCGAATCCGGGCACAATATCCTACCGACGAGGAGTAGGCTTTATTTCTATGTTTGTAGTAGGTTTTTATTTTTATGCATTTTTTTATTGAATGTGTGTTTTTTTTAATGTAATGTGTGTTTTTTTTTATTTAATGAAGTTTATTTTAGTTAATATTGTGTATGTTTTATTTTAGGGAAAAAAATGGCCGACGACACCACATTTTCTGGTGCCAACGATTACAGCCAGAATGTGGTGCCGTCAGATTTTTGGTGCCTTGGAGATTTTTGCTGATGTGGCAACACTTTTTGCCCATGGCACGAGCCTGACGGCACCAAGGTACCCAATGCTCTTAGGCCGAAATTGTTAGAAAGAGAAAGAGAGGAGAATGAGAGTTTCTAGTGAGAGAAATGTATGTGTATTAGATTAAGAGAATGAAAAGCTCCAACCATTCCCATGGGTGGGGAAGGGATTATATAATGACTTATAAAACGCCCCTAAACCGGGCTATGGAGCAAGCTAACAGTGGGTAAAGACCCGACCCGACTCCATGGTAGATTCGATATCTAAACTAAAACTATTAAGCCTACGAGCTAATATAACCATTTGATGCGTAGGGATTGCACCAGGCTTTACCTCTCGAGGGATCTCGAGAAGCTTACAACCCCCACCAGGCAGTGTACCTGATCGTTGTAGTATAGTATAGTGACAAGTACCGGGGGATTGATCGTTCAACTTGGGAATAGTGTCGCTAGGATTAGAAAACCTAAAGACTAGGTCTAGAGATGAGGGATGATTCTTTTTGTATTTTTTAGTTTTTATAAAAGCAAATAAAAATCTCGGTTTTGAAGGAGTTGGGCGGAATTAGTTGCTAGTCAACTAACCCAATTACTAAGATGCAATCAAAATAAAATGCTAAAAATGAAAATAAACTAAATTATACTAGTGGTGTGAGCAATATATGGGAGAATTGTGTTTACTTAGATTTCACTACTCCCTAGATATCTTTTACAGGTTAATTACTTGTTACAGTTGCGTGGATGACGGATTGTATTCCTTAATACCATTCATGGGGTGGCGTACTTACTTCCCCAATCCTATAAGCTCCTACTTCACTCCTATGTCGAGCCGGCTAAGAAGCTCCTAACATGGGATCACTAGAATTCGCTCATGCATTAAATACAACCAATAAAACCTAGTACACATCGGTTCATGTTTCTTAAGACGTTCAAGCAAGTTACACAATGGAGATCTTCCAGTTTTCTTAAGCCTAACATTGAAATCATTCATCCATTACAACTATAAACAAGCAATCAACCTATAATTAACATCTATGTTTCATTACATCTAAGCAAACACATGATAGATCTAGTCTAGCATGTTAAAATCAAGACAAGCATAAGATATATTCAAACAACACATAGACATATTGAATGAATTGAAAGAGGACTTATCTCAATTGATCATGAACGGTTTCAAGGGGTGAAAACCCTTGAAAATACTGTTACAAATGACCTAGGGTTTATTAGGTTCGACCCTAGTATTCTCCACACAAGTTCCTCTCCTAATGAATGAAAAATAGAAAAGTATATATAGATTTTGTGAGGTGACGGCGTCAAGAGTAAATTTCTGACGCCGTCATCTCGCCGCCAAATAAATTCTCGGACTGCCTAGATCTGGGTTTGACGCCGTCATGTGTATTCCAATTGCAGGCCGTCACCAAAAATACTCTTGACGCCCTTCTCTTGACGCCTTCAGGTTTTCTCTGGGTCGTCATGGATTTTACTCCTGACGCCATCAAAATTTCCTTCTTGACGTCGTCAGGTACTGTTCTCAGCATGGAAAATTAAGTCTTTGCCGTTTTCTTCACTTTTATGCTCCAAAAACGTCCAAAATGCTTCCTTTTCCAGAATTCACTCCCAAAGTACCTAAAATCACAAAAGGAACGATTTAGGGCAATATTTGATCAAATAAATTCAATTCCGGGCTTAAATGACCCCCTAAAAACGGTTCATTTTTCGCCTCATCACCATTTCATCATTGTACCTTAATCAAACATGCTTTCTTATTATAAATTCCCTCCAAATGTTTACTTACCATTTCATCATTCTTCACCTCCATCAAACACCTTCATACTCCACCATGGCATCACCAAAAAACTCCATTTCCAAAATCTCAAAGAAACAAAAATTCATCATTATCCCTCCAAAACAACTCTTCATTGACTTAACACAAGATGACACCAAAACTCCATCACCTCAACCTCAATGCTCATCTCTAAATGCACTATCCAAAACACACTCCACTCATGGAACATCCTCTTCTTCCATACCTTCATCTCCATCAATTAATGGATACCTCAACTCACAAATGTCTCAACCACCAAGAGTATCACCACCACCTCCTACCTAAGAAAACCCTTCCACGGAGATTGCCATTTCACTATCACCAATCACACCACTTTAGGCCCACTTCTCATCCTCACCAATAACCCCACCATTCTTTGGCAATCCCGTTCCTTGGAGCTTGCTTGAAACGCATGGTGATACTTGTCTTTATTGTATCCACAACCGTACCATAATCTTTGGTCTACGAGATGAGATACAATATATGTTCTCAAGTATTGAACATATGCTCACTCAACCACCACCACCACCACCTCCACCATCTAGCCCACCATCACCTTCATTTTCTCCTAACTAAGCATGCATATTGCTTAGTGAATAACGTTTTATGCACCCTTTTGCTAGCAAGCTCTATGGAAGCCTTGATTGTCTCTTTGAAATGATGTAGTCGTTTGTATGCATGGTTGTAGTTTTTAGTATGTTGTATGGTTATGTATGAATGGTCGTAGCTTGTAATCTCTTAATATGTTGTAATGCTATGTATGGATGGTATTGTTTCTATACACAATCTTTAATCTTAATGCATGTTGCTCTTGTGTGTTCCATAATTTTTTGTATATGCTTGTGCTTCTAATTTTTTTTCTTGCAAGCATTCCATAGCTTGTTTCCTTGGTGCCCTCAAACGAGGGGGAGTACACATCAAGGGGGCACTTTCATTTACACCATATTTCAATATACCTTTTTGATTCTATAAAAAGAGGGGAGAAGTGAATATAAACTCACTAAATACTTGTCAAAAAATAACTTTTGATTTAATGAGTTTAGATTTTGTAATCATCAAAAAGGGGGAGATTGTTTATATAAATAATGCCTAAAAATTTTATTAACATTTTCGATATCTCTTCGTTTTGATAATCACAAAATATAAAATCATTAAACGTATACTTATTACGTAAATAAGTATTTAGTTGTAAATATTCATTTTAACGTTTTAATCACTTAAGGTTTGATCAAACAAATACCTAATGCATTTTATGATCAAAGGGATACTTATTTAATCACTAAACTTTTTATGAAATGTTGTAAACATTTTATATCTTTTACAAAATCATTTTTGGTAAATAAAGGAAAATGTTTAATTCATAATAAAATATTTGAATTCAAATTTTCAACCAAAAATAGTAAAAATGTTCCATAAAAACTACCTCAGTAAAAGAAAAATTTGGGAACCGTTACAGTATGGCGGCCCCCTTAAATGTATGGGAGGCCCCCTTAAACTTTAAGGGGGCCGGCCATTCTTTAAGGGGACCGGCCATGCTTCTCAACTTATTTTGAAATGTTCTTCTGTCTTAGTTCCTAGGAAGGGCACTATGCAAATAACTGTCCCAAAAAGAATAGTAACACAAAATTGGGAACCGTTACAGTATGGGCGGCCCCCTTAAATGTATGGGAGGCCCCCTTAAACTTTAAGGGGGCCGGCCATTCTTTAAGGGGACCGGCCACGCTTCTCAACTCTTCAGCTTTGCCTATAAATACTGGACTGTTCCTGGACTTTTTCCTCACCTTTTGCACTTTATACTTTTTGTTTAAATCTTTCTTAAACATCCTTCTAAATCCTTTGAGCATATATTCATAAGCTTTGTTTCCAAGTGATCTAAATCTTAACCCTTGAAATGCAAGAGAAGAATACTCCTTTATCAACAAGAAAAGAAGTATTGTAGTCTATTAAATATTGTCTTGAAGTTGTGTAAATTATTTGTAGAAGTGTGGTGGGTATACTTGTGTAATAAGTAGATCAAGGTGTAGTTTACCTAGTAAGGTTATTAGTGTGTTAGTAGTAGTGTGAAGTTGTTAAGAAGAAGAAGTTGTGGTGTAAAGAAGTAGTGTAGAAGTCGTGAAGTAGGTATGGTGTGTAGTAGTTGTGAAGAGTCGTAAGATTGGTTCTAGCTACAATTAGAACTCGACATTTTGCTTAGTGTCAGAAATTAGTGTAAGCAAAGGTGTGTAAGGTTTTCTCCGCCACAAGAGAGTTTGTTGACATATATAGTGAAGTGAGCTCTCGAGTAGGAGACTCGAGGAGTGGAGTAGGGCGAAGAGGTGTTTCATTACCGAACCACTATAAATCTGTGTGTTGTGGTTTGATCTTTCCATCCCTTATCTTTCATTTCATTATTTTACTTACATCCTCTTTTGCTTCATACTTAGATATATTTGTTCATATTGTCCAAGTATTGAGTTCACATAATATCGAATCAAAATTTTATAAACAAAGTTTTTATAACAAAATTAGAAAGACGTAAAACTATTCAACCCTCTTCTAGTTTTCCACAGGTTCGGACTTTGAGATCGTAAATAGCATAGTGTGAAAACTTTCTCTAATCCTTGCCAAGGCCGTTCCTGAATTGGATACCCCCGAGAGGGCTTACACAGATATACCAAAGTGTATAAACGATTCAGGTGAGTCGCTGAAGTATACCGTAGTATCACTCCACGACTGTAAACTGTTTGAAACCACCGCATACACTAAGTGTAATCCACGAGGAATTACCAAAGTGACCTACTGTACGTCAGGGATATTTGATGTTGACCCTGGCAGGAATTTACATTAAATCAATGAGAATTACATTAGTAATTTCTCTCATAAATGTTCTGGCAGATTGCTAGGATCTGCGTAGGACTTTTAATAATACAGCTGATGTCCTTAATGTATTAAATCAGTGTAGTAGTATCATGTGTTCCTATGAGATCTTATGATGTATCTCGCGGCTCTAGACTCGATAAGTGCACTTTTGGGTAGTTGGAGACTGGAGCGGCGTCTCCTGTTTCAATATCGACATGGCTCAAAATGAGCGGTCGATAGGTTATGCAGGGTTCCCCGTGAGAATGAAACAAGTCCTTTTAGGAGAACTTGAGTGGTTGGAAGGTTTAATGCAGTGTGTCACTGGGTCCATCACGTCTTGTCTTCAATACCGACATTACCTTAGTAACCACCAGTAGCATATGAATTGAACCTGGATTCTGACCTAAGGTTGAATATTTGGAGGGCTATTTCTTTTCACCCTTTCTCATAACTTTTCTTTTTAATTCTTCAACCCCTTCTTTCTCCTTTATCAGATTTCTCCTTTTTTCTCAATCATACCTAAACACTTTCTAATACTAACTATTTTGGTATTGTCCTTGGGTAGATCCCTTATCCTCTGGTGGATCATATGACGACTTTCCTAACCTTAGTCACCTTATAACTTCACGACTATCCTATGTTTCCGTAAACCAAATCTTGAAAAATCTCTCAAAGTATTTATGATTATTAAACACACTTTGTTAATACTTTGAGAGTTTTGTACTTTTCAATACTCCCCCTTAACATGTGCTCATACGTGTTTAGCTAAAATTCGCACATGTTAGGTAGAGTTTGCACTTTTTGAATTGATCCACTTTCAGTGAACATGACTGATTCGAGACACTCTTACATCACTAGTTAGACTTGCTTGAAGTTATTACCCGTCCTGGTTGTAGTAAACTCTAATGTAAGAACTTGGATGGTTTAGTGTTTAGGATGATTAATATGTGTAGTTTCTAGTGATATGTTAGAGAGAGAAAGTGAAGGGAACCTTGAGAGAAAACTAGAGATATGTTAGATTGAAGTGAAAGGTCCAACCCTCTCCACTAGTGGAGAGGGGTATTTATACAAACTACTAAACGACCCATAAAACGGGCTATGGATCGAGCTGACAGTGGGTAAAGACCCGACCCGACTCCACAAATACTAACTAATACTAAACTACGTTCTAACTAATATGATAAGTACTACGAGCTACAATATGCTAAACTACACTCGGGGTGGCCGAGTGTTCATGTGAATAAATGTATTCCTAACAATCTCCCCCTAAGGGAGGTCACCCCGGAAAATAAATATTGAATCATAGCATTCAGGTCTTTGACGACATCTTTGTAGCTCGTAGCCTTTTGATTCTTCATTGTTGAGATCTTTGTGCTTTAAGTGGTACACTCTAGATGACACCTTCAATGTGATGGATGATCTTTGGAAATAGTTTCGGCTTCATTATCCAAATGACTTTCTGAGGGTCATCTTCAAGCAGTAACGTCTCCATGTGATATGAACATCATTGTGTTGGCATGCTCACACTTTTTCAGGATCATGATCTTCTGCATCAGAGTTGTGGAAGCATGTATGAGGCCCAATCAATGATCATGATTTCTTAGATTGTGATGTTGAAGTGTGAGCATGTGTTGATAGATCAGCATCTTTTCAGCAATTAACCGCAACCTTCAGAGATTCCTGCAAATAGACAGTTAGCAACAAATCATCCGGTACTTATAGGTTTGGAATTAGAGATTGTCAACAGCATAGTGTGAAGACTCCCTCTAATCCTTACCAAGACCGTTCCCAATCGGTAAACCCTGAGAGGATTTACATGAACTACCTAAGTAGATCAACGAATGGGTGAGTCGTTGGAGATCACTCCACGACTGTTGACCGTTTGTAACCATCGCGACCACTAAGCGTAATCCACAAGGAATTACCTAAGTGACATGCTTTCAGGGCTGCTTGATGTTGACCCTAGCAGGAATTTCCATTCAATCACTGGGAGTTACTATAGCAACATCCCTCATAAATGTTCTGGCAGATTGTTAAGATCTGTGTAGGACTCATAAGTTTACCACCGGTGTCCTTAATGTTGAACAACCAGGGTAGAAGTAGCACGTGTTCCTATGAGATCTTTTTATGTATCTCGAGGCTCTAGACTTAATAAGTGCATTCGGTTTTCCTATGCGGAGATTAGGGAGAGGTCTCCTGCTTCAATATCAATCATCTCTAAGAGATATGTCGATAGATTACACCGGTTCCCCGTGAGAATGAAACAAGTTCTTTTAAGAGAATTTGAGTGGCTAGAAGGTTTAGTGCAGTGCGTCACTGGGTCCATGACGTCTTGTCTTCAATACCAATGTCGCCTTAGCAACAATCAGTAGAATATGAATTGAACCCGGTTTCTGCCCTAAGGTTGAATAATTGGAGGGCTATTTCTTTTCACCCTTTCTCATTTCATTTCTTTTTAATTCTTCAACCCCTTCTTTCTCCATTCTCACAATTCTCCTTTTTTCATAATCATGCCTATGGACTTTCTAATACTATCTATTTGGTATTGTCCATGGGTAGATCCCTCCGGCTCTGGCGGATCATAGGACGGTTTTCCTAACCTTAGCCACCTTATAACTTCATGACTATCCTATGTTGCCATACACCAAATCATTGAAAATTCTCTCAACATGTTTATGATTGAGAAACTCATTTAGTTAAAACGTTGAGAGTTTTGTCATTTTCAAATGCTCCCCCTTAACATGTGCTCGTATGTTTTGATTCAAAAATTTGCACATGTCGGGAAGAGTTTGCACTTTTGAATTGATCCACCTTTAGTGAACATGAACGGGCATTCGAGACACGCTTACATCACTAGTTAGACTAGCTTGAAGTTATTACCCGGCCTGATCAAATCCACAAAAGGTTTCTCAAAACGGTACACTCTACTCAGACAAGTCCTCTTCGAGACACGCTTACATCACTGGTTAAACCAGCTTGAAATTATTACCTGGCCAGGACTAGTCCTTTCGAATGATGACAATTATTGTTTCGTCAATTTAGTGGTAAAGTCTGAGTCTCAAACTCTTAAGATGCAAGGATCCTTTTTCACAAATCATTTGCTCCCCCTTAATATGTTCATTGATATACAAAAGAGTTTAGCACATAGGGAAGAGCATACGTTTGGGTTCAAAACATCACATTTTAATCAGTTTCTCATATTTAAATCACATCTTCTCCCCCGATCAAAAATTTCAAACCAATTGAGATTTGTGATCCCAAGTGATTTAAATAAGTTTAAAGATTTTGGGAGAAAGATGTGTCATATTTAAGGATGACTGATTTAGAGATGACATTTTAGCTCCCCCTCAAACCTTGAGGGAGTATGTTATGTGTTAGAGATGATGAGTTTATAAATAATTATGAGTTTAGCGAGAAACTCATGAAAGATTCATATACTAACACATAACAGTAGCACTTAATCCACTGAGTAATGCACAAAGATCTTGTTTTGATGATATATAGTTTTGAAATCGTTCTCCCCCTCAATCCATGACACATTTTAAAATTAAACATTTTGCACAAAGTATTAATTCTTTTAGCATCGATTGAGTGGCAAATTTTAAACAACATTTCAAGCTTAAAAACCATGGTACCACCAAGTTTGGAGCAAATATTTTCCCGAAGAATCATTGAAGGAAAAATATTTGAGATGCAATGTAACACCCCAACCCGATAAGGGTAGAAGTATTACATTACAGTGACATATCAGAACAAACACAAGCATATGATTCATACATACAACGAAATTCAGGGTTACAAATGAAAATCTGAAACTACAAGGTTACAAAACAATAATTACTATGTCTAATGAAGTGAAACTTCATCTAATCGTCTCTAGTCCAAAGCATAGTCTTCTAAGTCCAGTCACACTCTCTTCCCATAACCCAGCTTCCTACTAAAACCTGCCGCAGGAAAAGGAAATGCGGCTGAGCTTAAAAAGCCCAGTGAACAGATACATATACAAAGCAATGATAATGAAACAGAACTGAAATATAGTGCATTGGGGAAATAGAATAAGGAATAGATAAAAGAGTAATAGAATAGAAAGAAGAAAGGATAGTCATCTACCACGAGCCCAGAAACATATCATATCATATAAGCCGTCAATACCATAATTCTTCATAATCATATAGTGGGGAGTCCTCTCAGATAATTAGATAATATGAGGGGTGTCCTCATTCTTCAAATGGGTGGAGTAGCGAACTCCCAGAAATTGTGAAAGGCATGTATAGCACACAGTACCAGTCACCAGACAGATATCATAAACATAATCATAGTTAAATCCACTAAACAGAACAGATCTAGGATGCATCCATACGCCCCCACAGAAATCATAGTGGCCATAACAAAACATATCATAAAGCGCGCATATCATATATCAGAAAGGGGACGGTGTAGCCAAATCACTAGGGCCACACACTAGTCATGCCAGTGGTGCATCACAGACACGCCTATGGTACCTCCATAGGTAGGGAAACAGAAATGGCTCGGGTATCAAACTAAGAGTCAGGTCTCATATCATACAAAAGGTCATATGGCAAAGGTGTATCTCAGAATCATATCAAAGGTTCATAATAGCAGTTCATAACAAAAGGTTCATATCAGAAATAGTATTCAAGGTCCAATCAGAGTTTATCAGGTCAAGGTTCATATTCAAAAATCAATTCATGGTTCAGTTCAAAAGTCCGTTTCAAAAGTTTCTATTAAAAGTCCAATTTAAATAATCTTTTAAAACAGTTTTCATAAAAATGGTCTTTCAAAATATAGGGTTCATGAAAGTTAAATAACCTTTCTTTTAAAAAGAATTTTAGCATCATTTATAAACATCTTTTCAAATCGGTTCTTCTCAAAACATATCCATGGCATAATTAAAAGGTTTTCATAGCATGGTTTCATAACGGAGGTCATATCAAGTGGGATCAACAGAGAAAGTTCAAGTAAAGGGGATCATAGCAATGGCATCAATTCGGGAACTAACGGATCAGAATATGAAAGAGATCATGAGAAACCTTTTGAGAAAGGTCAGAATATCTGTACCTTAAACCGCAAGTGCACACATGACAGAAACATAAAGGTCGAAAGCAAAATTCCTTCTTCAGCGAATCTACACGAATTAATGGTCGGCTTGTTATTAATAACTTATTCAATTCAGATTTCTCATTGTAGTCGGCTTTCCAGTTTTAGTAACTTTCCATTTAAAGTGACTTTCCACTTTTAGCAGGTTTCCATAATTAGTAAGTTTCCACTTTTAGAAAGTTTCCATAATTAGAAAGTTGAATCATTATTAATGGAATCAAAGTATCTTTTAACATATTTACACATTTGGTCCTTAGGGTTTCATAACTTTACATTTTAACCCCTTTACTTTCCAAAATTACACTTTAAACCTTTTAGTATTCAAAGTTACACATTAAACCCTTAACTTATCCATTTTACACCATGATCACTTATTTTATCATATTATACGAATGGATACTCAAGTATTCATGATTTACACATTAAGTCCCTCAAGTTATTAAAGTTACATATTTAACCCTTTAATTTATAATTTCAACTTTTAATTATTACTAATTACATATTATGCCATTAAATTATCAAAATGACACATAACCTCCTGAATATATTTAATTACCCAAAACAACCTTAAGTTTCCAGAAATTACATATTTAGTCCCTCTCTTTTAATTATTTTCAAAACAAACCCTAATTAGGTTTAAAATACATTTTAATCCATTTAAATGCAAAACTTACACTTAGCACCCTCATTATATATTTTATTTGAATATTATACAGCTCAAATAAAGTTCCAGAATTAACCTTGAAGTTTTTAAAGTTCACAAAACTCACCCAAAACTTTTTAGCCAAATCGTATAACACAAAAATAAAGAAATTAGAAACCCTAATCCATCCAATCCATTTTTAATCATTACCAAATCATTAAAGATCATTAATAGTCACAAATTTCCAGCCCTAAACACAAACCCTAGATCCCACGATTTTATTTTCTCTTTTCTCCTTATACGTTTTATACAAAACTCAATAAATCAAAATAAATTCGAAACACATGATTCAAGCCATGATAATTCTTCCAACATTTTTACAGATCACTATACATTATAACAAGTGTAAATAAATTATATTTAGAATTATTATGGATCGCATGGTGTCTTTTACATTTTAAACATGTTTTTAGGGTTTAATTAGCCAAAATGATGTCGAGCATGCATGGATCGATTAGAGCATTTTAGATGATGTTCATAGGGTGTAAGGGACCTGAGAAAAATACCAAACCAATACTTAGACGTGTGGATGGGCTGTACGAATTTCTTTACCACGCGTATAGCCCAAATCGAACCAAAATGACCACGACTTCACCAACAATCTTCCAACCTTGAAATTAATTTTCGTGGGTTGTATATGATGTAAGAATCACCAGAAAAATAGGAAATAATTTTTGTGGAGGTCAAATGAATCAAAAACGAATTACCTTGTTTATTATGCTCGACAAAAGAAACCTTCACCACGAACAAACCAAGCTTCAATAATTCGAAAAGGGATTTTTCTAGGACCTCTTGGATGTTGTTTGATCACAGAAAATTGCTTGAGAATTATGGGGTTGTCGAATGGAGGCCAAGGGAATTTCTTTGTGTGTTTTATTCAATCGGTATTAGGGTTTTGGGAGAAAATGATATGGATTTGCTTTTAAAAAAAGAATGCCGTGTGATGAGGGGGAGGGAGGACCAAAATTTCGGAATTATAGGTTGGGAGAATATCCTTGGTGATTATCTTCCATATTTACCAAGTTTAAGTCATATAAAATCTCTTTAAAATTCATTTTATTTTATTCGGCCCTTGTATGGGTATTTTGGTAATTTTACCACTTGTATAAATGTTAAATGTAGTTGTTAAAATTATTTTGGATCATAACTTATGCATTGTCAGGAGTTTGGGATTTATTTGGAGACTTTATAAACTTTTAATTAAATTTTAAACTTGTAGGGGTATTTTGGTCTTTTCACATGTTCTCTGATTTTAGGTGTTACAACTTCTTCCCCTCTAAAAAGAAAAATTTCGTCCTCGAAATTTGAAGTCGCAAAGTTAGACGAAGTCGTAGCAAACCGCAAAAGTCGTCACAACCTTCTCACGCCCGGGGAGGTTCTTCCAAAAAGATCTTCAGACCAAATAGTTTCTCATGACTCGTAATTATTGTCAAAATAGTTTCAGATTCCTCAGAAGGGCATATCATATTGAATTTGAATCAAAGGATAATGTACCAAACATAACGGATTATAATCGGATTCTCCAGGAAGAGGTATAAAAATACATAGGATTTTCATCGAATTGATTAGGCGAATCATATGAGAATACATTGAATTGTAGCAAACATGGGGTGATATACGGTTTAACCCTTCAGCTTCTCAGATAGTCTCGGCTTTTAGATAACCTTCCAAAGGTATTCTCATAAACAAACAGGTCTCATTTCCTCAAAGTCCACAATCACATATTTTACTCATAGCAGATCATAATGAACAACTTCACGAATGCGAATCGTATACGGACAGAAAGCATATCGTTAGATATCGTCAACGGCAGAAATTTCATAATGGAACCTAAGATCCTTATCAGAAGTTGCAAAGATCAGCAAAACACGTGTCGAGAGTCCAAACGTATCGAATCGTATAACAAGGACAACATATCAAACGTATAGGTAGAATGAACCTAAGGTCTCACTAAACTCAGATGATCTTGATCAGATGCCAGAATTCTAAAGCTTCTAAGGCACTTCTTAAAATATCATATGCCCACCATAAGTGCACGTTATATGATGTAAGTATTATCACGTTGGCCAGGCGTCATAATACTGGCATCATATACATATGCCCTCATGATGATCATACTTTATCTCAAGTCGTGAACACCCAAACTTATTTAAATCCACCTAGTCCACCTATAGTCTCAGAGGTCACCAAAATCAAACAACATAACTAAGAGAACGAAATTACTCGAAGAGTAACGGAGATCCGAGAATGTCATTCAAAATTAAGGTACGTCATCAGTAACGTCAATTCTTTACAGCATCATCTCGTCTAAACACAATGTCCGCTTTCAAATCCGTCCACTCATTTACAAATTTCAAAATTTCTTCCAAGTTGGAGTAGTCTGTTTACGCTTGTCCCTCTTACCTAACGATGAAAAGAATTTACAAACTCGAGTCTGGTTCCTCACGCCTTCAGCAACTCCTCTTGGTATTGTGGCATCGTAACGGCAGTCTCTGACACGATCACTGTGCATCCCTCCATCCGCAAGTCTGCTTCTGCTCTCAATTCATCTTTGTGCAACTAAAATGAATAGAGAAACAAGACTGCGTATCTTTGACAGGTCTTCTAACATAGCTCTAGGTTTTAAGGTACCTGATGTTGTTGTCGACTCCAGGTTGTGTGTTGAATGGTTCGTCTTCTTTGGTCTGGTTGTCTTGGTGCCCAAACTGAAATCTTCACGTGTTGCGTGATGCATGATTGAGCACTATCCTAGTTCCTCACTTCTTCTTGTATGCTTCTTCCATGGTAATGCTTGTCGCAACCATCTTCTACGACTCTTCCACCAAGTTTCTAACTCCGATAACGATCTTCGATCTTGGTCCTTCTTGTGAAAGCTCTGTCTTTACATTATACAGGGTAGTGTTGTCTATTATGCTTTCTGAACGTCAATCAAATTTCTCTTCCGGAACAAAGGGTCGTCTCACCAATAATCTCTATGTTCTTCTTTCGTTTTAGAACACAACACAATGTCATACTATGACCATTTGTCCAAAACACGCGAAAAACATGATTATTCTAGCCAACACCATTAGCATCATTCAAGTTCATAAATGTCATAACGAGTGCAAAGGCAACTTCAGAAATCATCTAAGGGAATTTTCACATCGCCTTCTTTCTTCTTCAAGAACTGAAATACTTCCCAAAGGTTACTCTCGGTTAGTTAACCCCCTTCTTAGAAGCTTTTGTGGTTGCTTCTTCAGTCCTTCAAATCTAAAATGATGCAATCAGACGCGGAGTTTCAAAGGAAGACCAAATTAATTATTGATACGCGGAAACAGATAATGATTAGTGATAGTGGTACGTTTAAGTTTACGATAGTCGATACGTCATCGCATACTTCTCTCGTTCTTCTTCATAAACAAACAAGAGCATCTAAGGAGAATCACCAAGGTTAAAAATCATATTCCATCAGCTCCTTCAATCTCTCAACTTCTATGGCACCATGGTTTCTTCACTGATATCAGTTCAATGTCCACTCTACTTCTTAAGCAGGAAGGAGTACCAAAAGGTTCATCAGAGAATACCGGAAAATCTTCGTATGACAAAATATTTCCCAATAGTAGAACTTTCCAAGGGTTGATAATAATGGTTTTCAGGACAACTTGGTAATCACATGAGTTTGGGGTAGGTGTTTCCATAGTGACAGAAATTTTAGCAGATGTAGAGAGTCATCATAATGGAATAGGGTGAAGCAGATTTTTAAGGTCACATTTCAGATATGGTAGTCTATGGTATCTTCACGAATAGCCATTCAGTCCAAAAGACCGTACAATCAGACATCTCAAAGTCAAAGGATTCATAGGGTGAATACAGTCGTCAAATCATACAGATAGTTCATATATCAGAGTCAAGTACATGGTTCAACAAAAATGTTGGAATGGATAAACGAACAGTTCAATGTGTGGGAATTTCGTTTAGCTTCTTAGCATAAGTAGCAGGTAGGATGTGTATCATTGGTAATACGAATATCGTATAATCGTCAATTGTGAGAGGTACAGAATCTCAGTTATCAGCATCATCATGCTTAGTTAACAAATCCATATAGAGATAGTATTTACATCATACCCTTCCAAAGGAAACGGTTGGCAGAACAAGGTTCATCATTCAAAGAGAGGAAACAAAACTTCTCATATTCGTGGTTCATAATTACCAACATTCTCATAGGAGTAATAATGGATCATACAGAGTTAAGTAGTATCGGATGATACATTCATACCCAGCATAAGTAATGAATTTACAGAATGTGTCGAACACATTGTGGTTGAATGACCTACGATGTGGTCGAAAAGGTGTCAAACAGCTTATCAAACAAATCGGAGGCGGAGATCAAAATCTGAAGGTGAAACTTAAATGTGTAAGGTATCCAGGTAGCTTTCCGAGGTATTCCAAACTTACTTGGTTACTAAGCTTAAGTTGCAAAACTTCTAACTTCTGAAACAAAGGTCCTTATAAGGCTTATCTAAGAGCAAAGGCACGATCAGAGTGATACGGAAGCAAATGATACTTACATAAATGTCTTAGTCTACCCATTCCTCACTGGTAATAACTTAGGTTCCTATGGGGAATCCTAATGTAAAGTTTCAAAGGTTGTCTTATGAGCGCCTACAGTGGAAACTTAGGGGTCCAAACTTCACAGGTCAAGGGTAAATGTATTACGAATCGCAGCCTGGGCTCTGATACCATAATTGTAACACCCCAACCCGATAAGGGTAGAAGTATTACATTATAGTGACATATCAGAACAAACACAAGCATATGATTCATACATACAACGAAATTCAGGGTTACAAATGAAAATCTGAAACTACAAGGTTACAAAACAATAATTACTATGTCTAATGAAGTGAAACTTCATCTAATCGTCTCTAGTCCAAAGCATAGTCTTCTAAGTCCAGTCACACTCTCTTCCCATAACCCAGCTTCCTACTAAAACCTGCCGCAGGAAAAGGAAATGCGGCTGAGCTTAAAAAGCCCAGTGAACAGATACATATACAAAGCAATGATAATGAAACAGAACTGAAATATAGTGCATTGGGGAAATAGAATAAGGAATAGATAAAAGAGTAATAGAATAGAAAGAAGAAAGGATAGTCATCTACCACGAGCCCAGAAACATATCATATCATATAAGCCGTCAATACCATAATTCTTCATAATCATATAGTGGGGAGTCCTCTCAGATAATCAGATAATATGAGGGGTGTCCTCATTCTTCAAATGGGTGGAGTAGCGAACTCCCAGAAATTGTGAAAGGCATGTATAGCACACAGTACCAGTCACCAGACAGATATCATAAACATAATCATAGTTAAATCCACTAAACAGAACAGATCTAGGATGCATCCATACGCCCCCACAGAAATCATAGTGGCCATAACAAAACATATCATAAAGCGCGCATATCATATATCAGAAAGGGGACGGTGTAGCCAAATCACTAGGGCCACACACTAGTCATGCCAGTGGTGCATCACAGACACGCCTATGGTACCTCCATAGGTAGGGAAACAGAAATGGCTCGGGTATCAAACTAAGAGTCAGGTCTCATATCATACAAAAGGTCATATGGCAAAGGTGTATCTCAGAATCATATCAAAGGTTCATAATAGCAGTTCATAACAAAAGGTTCATATCAGAAATAGTATTCAAGGTCCAATCAGAGTTTATCAGGTCAAGGTTCATATTCAAAAATCAATTCATGGTTCAGTTCAAAAGTCCGTTTCAAAAGTTTCTATTAAAAGTCCAATTTAAATAATCTTTTAAAACAGTTTTCATAAAAATGGTCTTTCAAAATATAGGGTTCATGAAAGTTAAATAACCTTTCTTTTAAAAAGAATTTTAGCATCATTTATAAACATCTTTTCAAATCGGTTCTTCTCAAAACATATCCATGGCATAATTAAAAGGTTTTCATAGCATGGTTTCATAACGGAGGTCATATCAAGTGGGATCAACAGAGAAAGTTCAAGTAAAGGGGATCATAGCAATGGCATCAATTCGGGAACTAACGGATCAGAATATGAAAGAGATCATGAGAAACCTTTTGAGAAAGGTCAGAATATCTGTACCTTAAACCGCAAGTGCACACATGACAGAAACATAAAGGTCGAAAGCAAAATTCCTTCTTCAGCGAATCTACACGAATTAATGGTCGGCTTGTTATTAATAACTTATTCAATTCAGATTTCTCATTGTAGTCGGCTTTCCAGTTTTAGTAACTTTCCATTTAAAGTGACTTTCCACTTTTAGCAGGTTTCCATAATTAGTAAGTTTCCACTTTTAGAAAGTTTCCATAATTAGAAAGTTGAATCATTATTAATGGAATCAAAGTATCTTTTAACATATTTACACATTTGGTCCTTAGGGTTTCATAACTTTACATTTTAACCCCTTTACTTTCCAAAATTACACTTTAAACCTTTTAGTATTCAAAGTTACACATTAAACCCTTAACTTATCCATTTTACACCATGATCACTTATTTTATCATATTATACGAATGGATACTCAAGTATTCATGATTTACACATTAAGTCCCTCAAGTTATTAAAGTTACATATTTAACCCTTTAATTTATAATTTCAACTTTTAATTATTACTAATTACATATTATGCCATTAAATTATCAAAATGACACATAACCTCCTGAATATATTTAATTACCCAAAACAACCTTAAGTTTCCAGAAATTACATATTTAGTCCCTCTCTTTTAATTATTTTCAAAACAAACCCTAATTAGGTTTAAAATACATTTTAATCCATTTAAATGCAAAACTTACACTTAGCACCCTCATTATATATTTTATTTGAATATTATACAGCTCAAATAAAGTTCCAGAATTAACCTTGAAGTTTTTAAAGTTCACAAAACTCACCCAAAACTTTTTAGCCAAATCGTATAACACAAAAATAAAGAAATTAGAAACCCTAATCCATCCAATCCATTTTTAATCATTACCAAATCATTAAAGATCATTAATAGTCACAAATTTCCAGCCCTAAACACAAACCCTAGATCCCACGATTTTATTTTCTCTTTTCTCCTTATACGTTTTATACAAAACTCAATAAATCAAAATAAATTCGAAACACATGATTCAAGCCATGATAATTCTTCCAACATTTTTACAGATCACTATACATTATAACAAGTGTAAATAAATTATATTTAGAATTATTATGGATCGCATGGTGTCTTTTACATTTTAAACATGTTTTTAGGGTTTAATTAGCCAAAATGATGTCGAGCATGCATGGATCGATTAGAGCATTTTAGATGATGTTCATAGGGTGTAAGGGACCTGAGAAAAATACCAAACCAATACTTAGACGTGTGGATGGGCTGTACGAATTTCTTTACCACGCGTATAGCCCAAATCGAACCAAAATGACCACGACTTCACCAACAATCTTCCAACCTTGAAATCAATTTTCGTGGGTTGTATATGATGTAAGAATCACCAGAAAAATAGGAAATAATTTTTGTGGAGGTCAAATGAATCAAAAACGAATTACCTTGTTTATTATGCTCGACAAAAGAAACCTTCACCACGAACAAACCAAGCTTCAATAATTCGAAAAGGGATTTTTCTAGGACCTCTTGGATGTTGTTTGATCACAGAAAATTGCTTGAGAATTATGGGGTTGTCGAATGGAGGCCAAGGGAATTTCTTTGTGTGTTTTATTCAATCGGTATTAGGGTTTTGGGAGAAAATGATATGGATTTGCTTTTATAAAAAGAATGCCATGTGATGAGGGGGAGGGAGGACCAAAATTTCGGAATTATAGGTTGGGAGAATATCCTTGGTGATTATCTTCCATATTTACCAAGTTTAAGTCATATAAAATCTCTTTAAAATTCATTTTATTTTATTCGGCCCTTGTATGGGTATTTTGGTAATTTTACCACTTGTATAAATGTTAAATGTAGTTGTTAAAATTATTTTGGATCATAACTTATGCATTGTCAGGAGTTTGGGATTTATTTGGAGACTTTATAAACTTTTAATTAAATTTTAAACTTGTAGGGGTATTTTGGTCTTTTCACATGTTCTCTGATTTTAGGTGTTACATGCAAAGAAGACTTCTCTTCTTTTACCAGGAATGATGCACTTAAGTGTACATCAGATCGGAAAGGCACTAAAGTAATTCATGCCTTTGTTAGGAACAGTCGTCTTTTTAGCGACGAACTTTCCCCAATATAAAGATCGGGTTGCTATCTGAAGTAATAGCAAACCATTTTGAAAGAATAATTTTTGAAATGACATGTTTTAGAAGAACATTATTAATAATAAGAACTCTTGCTCAAGCATATGTATGTTTCCGTGTCATTATTGAATGACATTTCTAGAAACGTACATAATATTGGTTACACAAAAGACATGTCGTGAGAAGAATATTTTTGGGTTTTTCGTAGGTTTTATATTTTTCTATTTTCTTTTTGTTTAATTCTATGTACAAAGGATATGTGAAGCAACCCCTTTACTCCTCCTGATCCTCCTGAAGACTTAAGAGATCCTCAGGCATGAGACTCTTCATACCAAGGCGAGGAAGGATGAATTAAAATCAGTCCCTAGAAAGTGCTTTGGTGAAGATAACAGCTAGCTGGAACTCAGTCCTCACGAAGTAGAGTTCCACAATTCCTTTCTCAACTTGCTCCCTGATGAAGTGATGTCGAATGTCAATGTACTTAGTCCTTGAGTGCTGGACATTGTTGCAGCAGAGTGCAATCGCACTTTTGTTGTCATAGTACATGGGAATCTTGTTGCATACGAAGCCATAGTCTGAAAGTTGAGATCTCATCCATAAGATCTGAGCACAGCACGAGGACATGGCAATGTATTCATCCTCTGTGGAGGAGATTGATGTACTCATTTGTTTCTTTGAAGACCAACTGACTAGCTTATTACCCAAAAACTGAGCACCCCTAGATGTACTTCGACGAGTATCTTGACATCCCGCATGGTCAGCATCAGAATAGGCTGTGAGCGCCATAGAAGTGTCCTTGGGGTACCATAGGCCCATGTGGATTGTTCCTTTAAGATACCGAAAGACTCTCTTGACAGCTTCCAGGTGTTTCTTGGTAGGTTTGGATTGATACCAAGCACACATGCAAACTACAAACAGAAGATCCGGTCTGCTAGCAGTAAGATACATTAAGGAACCAATCATGCTTCGATACTTGGTTTGTTCGACTGGGATCCCAACATCATCTTCATCTAGTTTTGATCTTTCAATTATAGGAGTATCAACTGAGTCACAGGAATCAAATCCAAATTTCTTCAAAATTTCATTAGCATACTTGGATTGATTGATGAAGATGCCATTGGGATTTTGAGATATTTGCAAGCCTAGAAAGAAAGACATTTGACCAATCATGGACATCTGGAACTCAAAACTCATCTCTTGGGAGAAACGATCACACTCTTTGGGATCAGAGGAGGCAAATATGATATCATCAACGTAGATTTGTACATGAAGAAAGTTTTTGCCCATTTTTCTGGTAAAGAGTGTAGGATCAACAGCACCTTTGGAGAACTTGTTAGCAAGAAGGAATTTTGACAAGGTGTCGTACCACGCCCTAGGAGCTTGCTTAAGCCCATAAAGAGCCTTCTTCAAATGATAAACATGGTTAGGATGTTCTAGATCCACAAATCCTTCGGGTTGGCTTACATACACCACCTCTTTTAGATCGCCATTTAAGAATGCAATCTTAACATCTATTTGATAAACCACCATATTCTAACATGCAGCATTTGCGAGAAATATTCTTATGGCTTCAATTCTTGCAACAGGTGCGAAGGATTCTTCAAAGTCTATTCCTTCTTCTTGACGATATCCTTTTGCCACAAGCCTAGCCTTGTTCTTCAATACATCTCCATGCTCATCAAGTTAAACTTTAAATATCCATTTGAGAGCAATGATCATAGCACAATCGGGAGGTGGTACTAATTCCCACACTTCAAGTCGATCAAACTCATGAATCTCGTCCACCATAGCAGTGAACCATGAGTGTTTAGACATTGCATCCTTGAAATCTTTTGGCTCAGCTTTAGAGAGGACAGAATTGAAGAAGCACCACAATGCGTCGGTTGCAAGTTGCTTACGGGTTGATACCGGACGAGAAAGGTTTCCAATAATGTTGTCAATTAGGTGATCATTTGTCCATTTCCCAAGGTGTTCATGGGGTTGAGGATAGGGAACTGAGGTAGCCGTGTTAGATTCGTCTGAGGATGTAGCATCATTTGACAATTCAGGAGCAAAGATGTTAACAAACGGCTCATTATCAGGTGGAGCGAAAGGATTTACTTCAAACGAATTATCCACAGCTGCTACTCGTTGTACAAATGAAGATTGACCATTAGATGTGGTAACTGAACGACTGATGGTGGGGGCTTTAGGATCCCATGACAACGAAGTGGATGGCCCAGCATTAACATCTGGGACATTTGCTACCCCAGCTGGTTATGGAATGACTGTGGCTTCTGGAGCATCCACGTTTTGAGGTTCAAAGTATTCATCAAACATTAGGTCAAACAGTTTCTTCCAATCTTCACGTGTAGGAGGTACAAACGGAGTAGCAGGAGTAGGATTCTATACAAGCCTGGAGCTTATAGGTCCTGGAGATAAAAGGTTAGGTACGGGTCCAGAACTTGATCGTCCAGGAACCGGTTGCTCAGTCAGCTCATCGAAAGTAACGTGGATTGTTTCCATTATGTCTCTGGTACGTTTGTTGTAGATTCGGTACCCCTTTCGTTCTGGAGCATAACCAACGAAGAAACCAATGTCGGCCTTGGCCTTGAGTTTCCCAAGGTCTTCACTGTCATTTGTTGGATAACACAATGCACCAAATACTCGAAGAAACGAAAGGTCTGGTTTTCTGCCATGAACCAGTTCATATGGAGTCTTGCAGTGGAGAGGATGTATCAAGGATCGGTTCTGTGTGTAACATGCTGTTGCAATTGCCTCAGCCCAAAGAAACATAAGAGCTTTGGAGAAGATGAGCATAGTCCTCGCAGCTTCAACCAAGGTGCGATTACGCCTTTCAACAACTCCGTTTTGTTGAGGAGTACGTGGAATGCTCTTTTGATGACTAATGCCGACACCTTCATAAAATTGCGTAAGTTGTTTGTTCACGAACTCCGTTCCATTATCAGTACGAATGAACCTAATTGTTTTGTTGAGTCAAACTTGCAATTGCTTGATGAGTTTGATGATGATTTCCGGAGTTTCATCTTTTGATCGTAAAAACTTTACCCACGTGAAACGAGAATGATCATCAACAATAATAAGCACATATTTCTTTCCGTTGATACTTTGAATCCTCATTGGTCCACAGAGATCCATGTGAAGAGTATGTAGGACTTCCATGATGGAATTGACAGTTTTGGGTTTATGGGTGTGCTTTTTGCTCTTGCCCATTTGACATGCGAAACATAGATGATCTTTTTCATACTTAAGTCTAGGCAAGCCTCGAACAAGATCCTTACGTGTGAGTTCATTGATGGTACCGAAGTTCAAATGGTTTAAACGACGATGCCACAACCATGATTTGTTCTTACAAGCTTTTGAAAGCAAGCAAATTGGAGAGGACCGCAGCATGTCTTCAATAGAGATGGTATAAAGGTTAGTGCCCCGAATCCCTTTGAGGATATCTACACCATCTAATTCTCTAACAAAACAGGTGTGCTTTCTGAAGGCAACTTCAAGATCAGAGTTACAGAATTGACCAACAGAAAATAGATTGTGTCCAAGTCCCTCCACGTAGTATACTCTGGATATCACACTGTCTCCAAAGACGTAATCACCATAACCCATTATAGATCCAAAATGGTCGTTCCCGAATCTGACCGTACCAATGAACTTTTCCACGAAATTCTTGAGCCGCGAGTGCTCTCCAGTCATATGTTTTGAGCAGCCTGAGTCCAAATACTAAAGAACAATTTGTACGACCTGCATTTGAAACCAGACAATGGTGGATAACTGAAAAAGCTGGAGCCCGATAAACAGTTGGGGTCCGTTTGGTTAGCAGACACAAATATGGGATTATCATATGTCACGGATATATCACTAGAATATTCACATTTTGATGCACTAGACCTAGGAGTATTACTAAGTGCTTCTACTAGGAACTTTCTACCAGTAGGTCTCCATTTATTAATTGGCACAACTTTGGAGTTAGTGATCCTAGTCAATGGCCACTTTTCTCCTAGGGTGAATTTCCTTCCAGTATGTCTCCATTGATAACCAACATTAGTGAACACCTTTCCTGTTTTATTCCAGACTTGTTTAACCCTTTTAGCACTCAAAACATTCATAATCGAAGATTGCATAGTGGATTTTAAGAAGGACACAACACAAGCATCATGATTACCAAAAAATAAACATTCGTTACAAGTCTTACAAATAGCACCAGAATTCGAATTAATTACATCATTGTTAACACAAATGTTTGATTCAACTCGATTCCTTTCATTAATCATAACTTTATTGTTCCTGGAGGATTCTTCTACTTCCTTCATAAGTGCACTCTTAGCCAGCAAAGTCCTATCATTCTTTGTATTGCACCTAGGCTGTGACATGCTAGCATTAGATACACCGTTTACTCCTGTAGAAGCAATGACGGGAACATTAGTATTCTTAATTGCTACTTGTTTACCGGTGATCATGGTGGTGGATTGTGACATGGTTTGGGGATAATCAAATGTAACATGTTTGTTGCCAATGTTAGAGTGCGACGCAAACGACCTATCTGACTTGTTATCATTCTTGGGGCATGATCCTATAGCGTATTCTAATATTTCCTGGGCTCTATTAGTGAGGAATCATGCACCAACAATAACATCATCCAGTGGTTTAGGTATCCTCTCATCTTCAATGGTTTCTCTAAGTATGACTAGGCAATCCTTAAGATATCTAAGATAGTTGCTATGAACTAACTTATTGTTCCTAAGGGGAAGAGAGACATTCAAAGCATCGCACGCATATTTCTTACAAGCATGTACATTGTAAATTACATGATCACATGAAACAACGGGCATTTTACCCTTCACCATGGTCTTTAGATTCTCAATTTCGTTTAACAAAGAAGTGACTCTTTCATCGTTTTGGTCGCGTGTTATTTTAATAGACTCAAATAACTCTTTGTAACGTTGTTTAGCGTTTGACATTTCAGCACGAAGCCACTCATTTTCATGTTGTAATTCATTGATAATGCCTTGTTTCTGATAGTTTTGAGAATCGATCGACTTTTGGTAATTGGTATTGGTCACATCGCCTATGTTAGACTTTAATTGTGCAATTTGGGCCCTCAACTTCCAAATCGTGTTTGAGTGAGCTTGAATTACTTCATCCTTTTTGGCTAATTCAAAACGTGTGTCAAACTCAGGAGCATCCGAAGATGTCTTGGCATTTGATATTTTTATGCTTTCTTCTAGATGTTGATATTTTAGTTGCAACTTAAGATTATCAACTTCTAGTTTTGAGAAATACCTGACCATGTTATCATGGTCGTCGTTTTGAATTTTGTTATTTAGTTTGTAATTCTCCCCCTCAAACTCTATCACAAGATTTTGGAAGACATTTAAAGTGATCGACATTTCATGAAATTGTCGAGCAGATAATGCTGAGTCGGTGACAGTGTAAAAAACATCATGTGCAATGCAATTAGCAATCAAGTTTTCATTATAATGAGAATGTTTTTCCTGTCAATTTCACTGTATTTGAGATCAACAGCCAATTGATTACCCTCACTTTCCACATCTTTAAAGACCTTTTTTATTTGAGTCACATCATTATTAATGGTATTTTTAAGGCCCTCAAAATGTTCTTTGAGAAGATTGAAAAATGGCATGACTTCAGTTAGCTAACATTGTTTTGTTTGCTCAAAACCCCTTTCCCCTTCTGTAATCCCCGTTGGTGTAATTCTTTTTTTACATGTTTTCTCAAAGTCATTAAACAATTGACCTATAACATATAACCCAATTAGGGTATTACACTGTGTGGGAAGAGTAAATGGTACAAGGTGCCTGGGTGTGTTCAGAGGATAAATAGTTGGGTCAGCAATCCTAAAGATAGTATGTGTGTTACCTACAATTCTTTCAGCTTTCATTTTCTCCATGTCAATATTCCAAAAAACTTTGTCAGGGAGGATTTTCTTTTGAGGAACAAAAATGGCTGAATGATTGTCATTAGTATAATCATAGTGAAACACAATATTTTTAGCTATGCACAGGGGATCCTTTAATCACTCAGCAAGTTTTTCCCTAGTTCTATCCTCCGCCTCATCAATCTCGTCATAGGATCTCACATCATGAGGGGCATGGTTAGGTTCAAGCATAGTGTTTGCATCATATAACGCAGGTTGAGCACCTATACCATTTCTAAGGAATTTGGCTTTAGTCTTAGAGGCATCCCGTTCACTAAATTCATCACTTAGTTTCCTATGGTTTTGCATCATTTGAGCAGATTGAATGGTTTGGCCTTGCGTGTACAACTTATCTTCCAATTTATTTTTCAACATTTTGAGTTTTGAGAAATCATTTAGAAGTTTAGTTTCTTTATCTTTGTATTCGAGTTTGATTGAAGTAAACCCTTTTTGAATTTCCTGTTTTTGTTTAACAGTTTGATCCAATTGTTTTTTCAAAGACACTAACTCCCTTTTCAATGTTTCTTGTTTGGAATTGTTTTCAGATATTTAAGTATGCATTTGCCATTCCATTTTCTGCTCACATTCATTAAGCTCAAATTTAGCATGCTGCTCGTATATGGTCACCTGATCCTTAAGGATGTTAACTCTAGTGGTCAAGGAATCATCAGGGTTGTATATAGTGTGCTCATGCAACTCATGTTCACTAGAATCAACCGACGGCGTGTCACTTGGTACAACTGGCAGTCTATTGTCATTCACATACCTTTCATATGGGATATTATTGGTATTTCCCATATCAGTGGTGTCTGTGTTGTCAATATTCTTGAGTTGTACAGATATACACACCCCTTGTGGATTGGTAGGATAATTCAGATTAGAATTAAGTGACGTTGGTACCTCAGAAATAGCAGATGTGATGGAAGAGCCAGACTGCTGTGGAGAGGGAGCAGCTGCAGATAGATTAGCCATGAAGATGGTTTGAGCTGTGGGTTCGTCATCAACATCTGAGTTAGATGCATCAGAGTCTTCAACTTGAAAGATGTTCGAATCATTTAGTGCCATGTCCTGAATAGGTTGATCATCCACATCAGCATCAAACATATTCCCGTCATCACCAGCTAGAAAGAGTAGAGCTTCTTCATCCAAAGCAGTCACATTCTCTTGCGCCTGCATTAGCAACATCTTGTCTTTAAAGTACTCAGAGTTCTGAGAACACTTTGGGTGAGTGCAATTCCTAGCTATGTGGCCCAACCCTCCACATTTATAACACTTAGGCTACCTAGCTTGTACTTGAAGCGCATTCCCGACTCTATACTGCCCATTTTCTCTACCAGCATTTCTTTGATTGAGGTTTTGTCTTCCTTGCACATTCTGCACCACCACCCTTCCATCTTCTATGACTGCCTGATTTTGTAGGTTAGACGAAGTCCTGAGTTGGTTATTAGTTGGTGGAAGTACAACCTTGAATTGTTGGACTAATAAGGAGACTTGGTTGCAGAGATTATCAATCATCATGTCAGTGTGAGAGTACCCAGAGTCCAGATTGGTGTTTAAAGCAGATGGTAAGGGAGTTGGTGATTGACCATTTGTTGGAGTAGATCTGGATGAAGGTTGTTGTGGTTGAGATTGATCATTTGAAGGTTGAGTGAGTTGTTGAACATTAGAGACAAAGGCAAGAGAGTCATTTGTTGTTGAAGGATTGAGTTTTTCTCGCATTAACCGATCATAAGCAGCATGTTTCTCATGTTGTTGAAGATATGCATAGAGTTGTTCATGATTAGTATGCCTGAGACCTTTGTTAAGTTTAACAGCTGTAACAAACCTATCCCATTCAGGTGTCACGTTATTCACGAATTTAGAGTTAAGTTGAATGTTGGGCATTGTCATCTTGATGGATCTCATATCATTGACCAGCTTGTGAAATCTGACATAATAGTCAGTGATGCTTTCACCTGGGTTCATTTTGAAGTGTTCAAATTCATCATATAGCTGAGACTCCCGATCTTCTTTGGTTAACTCAGACCCTGTAAGAAGCATTTTCACATTATCCCAAACTGCTTTGGCTTCTGTGTTGTAGTTGATAAGTTTGTAGACATCTTTAGGAAGCCCTTGAATGACAATATTCGATGCTCTGATGTCGGCATCATAGCATTTCTTTTCTTCATCTGACAGCTCATTGTAGGTGCGAGGTCTATCTGGATCGACTGCAGCAGGTTGCTCATCAGTAGCTGCGATCGTGTCTCTAGTGGTGCCCATTCGAAAAGGTCCTTCATCAATGGATTTCAAGATGTTAACCCCGTTTTCCTTTCCCAAGCAATAGAGACGAATCCTTTGTGCCCATGATTCATAGTCAGTTCTGTCCAGCATTGAAGGACGAGTATTCGACCCTGCAGCCTGAAGGTCATCAGAGGAAGTGCTTGCCATTCTTGTGGAAAGTGAGTAAGTATTAGTACCAAGTTTTAAACACAAGTGTATTTCGTGTAATTTTGCAGCAAGTCAAATTACAACCGCTCAATAGATACCAAGTCGAGTCGTAAGTTAATCCTCACAACGTCAAGTTACTGTTGAGTTAGTCATAACAACTTAAGTCGCAACAACGCACAAGTTTCACTAAAGTTCCTGAACCAAGTCTCTAACACCACTCCACAACTTGTCACAAACAATGTCAGCTTGCTAAGAACAAACCAATCAGCTCAAGTTTGAACAACTCACTAAGTACATCAACTCGCTGGAACAGTGATATCAACTCGCTGGAACAGTAACCTCAACTCGCTAGACACACCAAATCGCTAGAAGAGATCAACCCTCTAGATCTGGTTAACTCGCTACACACTGGAACAACTCGCTAGTATAATCAACTCGCTACAAATAGCTCAACCCGCTGGATGGAATCAACTCACTACTTATACTAACTCGCTAGCAACCTCAACACGCTAGAGCAGTGTATACTGAGTCAACTCGCTAAACAACACCAACTTGCTGGAAAATAGTAACTCTGTCAACTCTCTGAAGTTGATCAACTCGCTGCAAGCACAGCCAACTCGCTAGTGATCTCAACTCGCTAGTATTACTCAACTCGCTAGAATAGTAGGACAAAAGTGTCACTGTCTAGCGATTTGGCTTTATGCCCCAAAATAGCAAAACGCCAAACCGCTGCACCAACTCGCTAGAAGGTCCTGCCAACCCTCTACCACGAAAAGGACCAACTCGCTAGTATGAAAAACACAACGAATTCCACCTTACACCTAACTAATGGATGATACAACCACTCCAAGTGCAAGCCTAAGAACTTATAGCTCAACTAATGAAGAAAGTACAAGAAAAACACCAAGAAAAACCCTTAACAAAATTAACTAGTGAAGAAGAACACCAAATCCATTTCGAACCATACTAAAACACAAACCAAGTAATGAATACGAGTTTACCACCAATCCTAGGATAGAACCACGGCTCTTGATACCAATTGTAGTAAACTCTAATGTAAGAACATGGATGGTTTAGTGTTTAGGATGATTAACATGTGTAGTTTCTAGTGATATGTTAGAGAGAAAAAGTGAAGGGAACCTTGAGAGAAAACTAGAGATATGTTAGATTGAAGTGAAAGGTCCAACCCTCTCCACTAGTAGAGAGGGGTATTTATACAAACTACTAAACGCCCCATAAAATGGGCTGTGGATCGAGCTGACAGTGGGTAAAGACCCGACCCGACTCCACAAATACTAACTAATACTAAACTATGTTCTAACTAATATGCTAAGTACTACGAGCTACAATATGCTAAACTACACTCGGTGTGGCCGAGTCTTCATGTGAATAAACGTATTCCTAACACTGGTCAAGTCCACAGAAAGTTTCTCGAAATGGTACACTCTACTCAGACAAGTCCTCTTCGAGACACGCTTACATCACTGGTTAGACCAGCTTGAACTTATTATCCGGCCAAGACAAGTCCTTTCGATTACTGTCAGTTAGTTTCATTTTGTCAATTCATTGGTGATATCTGAGTCGAGCTCACATGAGATGCCACATCTTTTTGCCATCACAAATCATTTGATCCCCCCTCAATATGTGCATCGATATACAAAAGAGTTTAACACATATGAGAAAGCCTACACTTGAGTCCAAAACATCATTTTTTTATCAATTTTCATATTTACATCACATTCTCTCCCCCGATAAAAAATTTCAAACCTTTTGAGATTTGGGATCCCAATTAATTTAAATATGTTTAGAAAATTTGGGAGAAAATGTGGTCGGGTTCAATATGTGCTGATAATGGAATGATACAATGCTCCCCCTCAATCACTAAGGGAGAATGTTAGTGTCAGTTATGATGAGTTTATAAATGATTTGGAGTTCAAAGAGAAACTCATGAAAAATTCATACTCTGACACATAACATTTGATACTACACTACTTAGGGATGTACAATATATGCACCAAAAGATGATATTTGACCTTAATACTAGAATGATGAAATCATTCCATTATCTGGATGAGTCTGTACTCAATATCTTTGAACCTTCCACTAACTAAGCTTATGAGAATCTTGTATCTTGTTAATCTGCTACAAGTCAGCACTTTTCTTATCCAGTGCAGATACACAGTTGGCTAACTCAAGATCTGTTGCGCTTTGTAGTAGTGAAGGTGGTGGTGATGGAAATACAAATGTTGTTTCAGTTGTTGCTGTAAAGATGGAAGGAACATTTGTTGATGCAGTGAGACCTCTGAAGAAGTATGTATCATGCAGAATATCCACAGAGATCTGAAATATTTGGTTCCTTTGCTTCTTTTGTCGATCCAAGATATAGTTACCCATTCCTATCTGCACCCAAGCATAAAATGGCTAAATCTGATCATCAGAGCTTGTGGGAGCAGGAGCGGGAACATTCTGATAAACCATGTTATCAATATAAAAGAGTCAACAAAGATATACATACATATAGATATTTGGTGTTCGACAACACACAAACTGCTATCGACTAACAAAAGTCAATCCAACATCGAAAAACATTCAATCAGATCATACAAAGACATAGGAATATATGTGAACATCAAACTTGAATCATCTAATCCTAACAATCATATCCCAGCAATTCAATGTTGGCATATTTAGTCCCTGGGATTTCAAACTTCTTATATTTACGGAATTAAGTATTTAAATGTTAAAGAAAGATTAGTAATTGGCACAATTGGTCCTTGTAGTTAAATTAAATATAGGAAACATTTAGCACATTGCATACAAGTCCCTAAAATTTCTAACTAATGACACTTTGGCACTTTGAGTTACAATATATTAACTCTCCTTCAAATTATAAACCTATTAAAATACAAAACCTTATTCGTTAATTATAAGATGATTAAATAAGCCCGTTAGAAGTCATAAATTTGAAACCACTCTCCCCCTCAATCAATGACTCGTTTTCTATTTAAAGAGCTATAGTCGTTGATTGAGTGTCAAATTTAATGAAAAATCCAAGTCTGATTGATTATAAATAACCACACTGTTCCACCACATGTGACACACATAATTTTCGGAAGAATCAAAGAAGGAAAATTATATGGATAAAAAAGAAGACTTCTCTTCTTTATCAATAAATAATGCACTGAAATGTACATTAGATCGAGGGTGCACGGATATAAAGTAATCCATGCCTAGGAAAAATGAATCACCCGTCGTCAGGAACAACCGACTTTTTGGCGACATGCTTTCCTCATTTTGAAGAGTGGGTTACAGTCTGAAGTAACTGCAAGCCATATAGGCATGTTTTGAAAACTTTTTGAACTTATGCTCGAACTTCATTTAAAGACCCGTGTCATTATTGAATGACATTTCTAGGACAGTAAATGTTATCGATACCAGAATACATGCCTTGAAAAACTATTTTTGGTATTTTCTATTTTCTGATTTTTATGGTTTTTGTTGGTTTTATATTTTTCTATTTACATTTTGGTTTAAGATATGTACAGAAAAGATATTATTCAATTTAAGAAGATGTTGATATGACTATCAAAATGAGGACATCGTTCTGTATGTTGTAGAAGTCAGTGGTCAGCATCTCTTAAATTTTCACCACTAAAGCTTCTGAGGCTCCTGAATAATCGTCTGAACTTGAGCCTTCTCAATTGTGAAGCTTTGATAGCTTCCCCCTAAACCGAAAATCTTCTTTTTGAGCAGTTTCAAAGATCTCTTTTAAGTGTTCATTAGTTAAGTCCATAGCTGAATCCGTAACAAACCACATCATATATTGTTGTTCCTTTTAAGAATAATCATTGTGCTTATCCGTTGGGGGGATCATCAAATAAAACAACAACATATCATCTCACGCTTGAATAATTCTTCTCATATTTCATCCCCTGAAGGCTGAACTAATGCATACCGAAAGTATCAAGAGACCACTTCCCCCAAGTAGTTGAAGTAATGCACCAAAAGCCACGAGTTAAAACACTGATTTTATCTGCGGTTATGACAATTGTCTTCCCGGAATAACTTCAATTAAGACGAAGTATAAAGTTCATCACGCGTACTCGTTGCGCGTTCAGATGTATGTCTCCTTCCCCCTTGCTGGTTTTGATACCTCAGAATCAGCAACACATTTTAAGCACATATACTTGAAATCTTGTGAGAAGAACAAAATTGGCTCAAATGTATCCAATGAGAATCAACTGCTACATAAACTCTCTATGTCTATCTTTACCAACCCTTATGTTCTGTCAGTTATTGCTGTGACCACTTGGTGAAGTAAACCCGATATACCAAACTTGAAAATGAAGTAGAATTCCCCAAATTTGTTACTTAAGCTTGCACTGTTGTTGATTGAAGAACGATGCAGAAGAAAACCTCTAAGTACCCTTATACACCCAACTAAGAGCCAAAAAAAGTACAACACCTGTTGAGACTATCCACATCTGCATATGCGTATGACATTGAGCACTGCAATGTAACTCCTTTAAGTGATAGTTATAACCCGTGAGTACTACAATGTAACTCCTTACATCGGGTATAACTATATAATCCAAGTCCCAATCATAAACTTAAGTTCAAGCAAGTCATCTATCGATAAATGAAGTCTCAACGATGAAATAAGTAGAAGCCTTCGTGAAACGTACTTCAATCTCAATTAAGGGATGCCAAATAAACTCCGAGATCACTTAACATTCAATGTCCAAATTCTTAGCCATTTTGACATTTTAGCCAACATTTTCGTTTATGTTCGTGTGGTTAATTTACAGAGTGCACATTGGGAGGAACAACAATCCGTGATGAAATAGATTCTTCATAACCTGGTTCTGGGAAAGGAATGCCAAAGAACGGATCATTATTCATGTGTGCGACTTCAATATCTTGAGAGTCATTATCAACACCTTGAGGAATAACTGGAGATTGGGTTAGTTGAGTAGTCTGAGTTATACTTCTAGTTGGTGCATCCTGATCAATGGAAATTGTAGAAGGTGAACCAGTTGAGTAAATAGGAACCGGAGCAGGAGCTTCAGGAACTGGATGATCAACATTCATTGGAGGTTAGAAGTATTCATCAAACATCGGTTGAAGTAATGAATCCCAATCATCCTTTGTTAGTGGAACATTAGGTATTGGAGGAGGCACTTGTGGCTCGAGTCCTGTACTGTTTGTACAAGGAGTAATATGACCATTTTTCAAACATCAATCAACATGTAGTTTATTCACACTTCTCTCCCTCAAAAATTGCATATGAGGTTGCCATTTTTGATTGAACAAGTGATCTTTGAAAAACATGAAGTATGTTGATGAGAATGGTCATAAACAAGAAGATTTCTCTTATTTTGAAGATAAAGCACACTGAAGCGTACACCATTCTTTTCTTTGAGGAATGGGGCCTGAAGTGTTGTCTATAGACGTCATTTTGTTGACATTGAGGACCAAGGCTTGAACTGTGGAGTTCGCACATCACTTGTCGTTGAAGAACGAGGCTTGAACTGACGTGTTTAAACGTCATATGTGATTTCCCCTCATATGTTATGAGTAGCCTGAGTCCAAATATCAAAGGATGATCTGTATGACCTGCATTTGAAAATAGACAAAAGAAGAGAGTTTGGAGTGCCGGATCCCCAATTTAAGTTGGGGTCCAGTTAGTTAGTGCAAACAATCTCTGGGGCTGCTAAAACCATAGGTGCCATGGTTTTAACAATGTGGGCAACACTAGTACATGCAATGGACCTAGTTAAAGGGAATTGTGTATCTAAAGGGATAACTCTACCTGTTGGCTTCCATTCCTTAACAGGCAATGCTCTAGGCATTGTAGTCCTAGTTAAAGGGCAATGTTCACCTAGTATGAATATTCGACCCGTGGGCTTCCACTGAAAGCCCACATTGGTAAACATTTTCCCTGTAGGTTTCCAAGATTGCTTAATTTGTTTAGCTCCCCAAACTTTCTTAACCAGGGGTTTGTTGAACGACTTCAAAAATTCTCAACACATTTATCATGATTACCCAAAATTAAACATTCATTACATGTTTTGCAAAGTGAATTAGGATTTGAATTATGATTCCTTTTGTTCAACTCAGACTTATTGTTCCTTATGTGGTCTTTTACTTTCTTCTTAGGAACACTTTTAGCTGGTGAAGTCCTATAATTCTTTATATTTCTCCTAGGTTTTGACTCGCTAGCTTTAGTGTCACTATTAACTCCTATAGAAGGACTGATGGGAATCTTAGTCTTTTTCACTTGCGGTTGCTTAACATGTTTTGGTGTGTTGGGATCTGAGGTTTTAAAGGGTACCTTGAAGGTTACATGCTTGTTCTTAGACATCGAAGAGGATGCACTAAATCTATCTCACTTGTTACCGGTTTTAGGACATGTGCCAATGAAGTATTCTAAGAATTCCTTAGATCGTTTAGTATAGAAGCATGCATCGACAACTACACTATCATGAGGTTTCTCTATTCTATCATCTTCAATGATCTCACGAACAGTGTCTAGGCTATCCTTAAGGTGAGTGAGATATTCTTGATGAGCTAACCTATTGTTCCTAAAGGGAAGGGGAATAGGCACAACATCAATTGCATACTTCTTACAAGCAGAAACCTTTGGAACAACATCATCACAAGTGATGATTGGCATTTTCCCTTCAACCGAGTCTTTAGATTCTCAATTTCGTTAAGCAAAAGAGTTATCTTTTCATTTTCTTTATGACGCGTGACCTTAATCGAGTCATATAACTCTTTGTAATGCAATTTAACTTTTGAATTTCAGCTTGAAAACAATCATTTTCCTGTTGCAATTTATTGATGATGTCTCAAATTGAAAATTCTAAGAATCTGGAGACGATGGTTTGTGGGTGTGATGAGGCAAAAAATGATCCATTTTTAGGGGGTCATTTAAGCCCAGATTTGAATTTATTTGATCAAATATTGCCCTAAATCGTTCCTTTTATGATTTTAGGTACTTTTGGAGTGAATTCTGGAAAAGGAATGTTAGGTCACCATTTATGTAAACACAAGTATGATAATGAAAGAAATAAGATGAGAATGAGAGATGGTTGATTATGAGAAATATGAAAAGTGAAAGAACAAGAGTTTCCTTAAGATAATCAAATAACCAACAACGTGAAAGGTTACATAAGCTTTCTATTTATAAGGGAGGAGTAGGGCAACACTCCCTTCCTCCCTTATCTTACTAATTCGTGGGCTTTCAAGCCCATAGGGCTTTAACACTTAAGCCTTGTAACATAAAACATAATGAAATAAATACCAAAGCAACCTATTACAAAAGGTAATGACCGAGACTTGACTAAATACAAAAGTATGATCCCAACAATCTCCCCCTAAGGGTCGGTCATCACGGTTGCTTGACGTCTTCATCTATGTCGTTGACTTGTGACATGTAAAACTCTAGACGTCTTCAAAATGGTTGAATGATAATGAATGTACTTTGCTCTTTGTCTTTGTTCTTTGGTGATGATGTAGTGATTGTGTCATGAAGTAGTCTGCCATTCGTCACTCCTGCGTCTGTGGTGGTTGTCCGCCATTCCAACATACTCATACATCTTTAGACTTAGACTTTCACGTACAAGAAGTTCCTTTTCATTCATTAAGATCTTTGTCTTTATACTTTGTAGATTCTTCTTATTGGCGTAGAATCTTTCTTTGAACTTTGTGTTGCTAAGATCTTTGGGGGAGCTATCATTTGCTTCAAGATGTATGTATGAGCATGTTGGAATCTATCATCATGGAAGTGAGATACCTGCAAGTAAACAGTTAGCAATAAAATATCCGGTACTTACAGATAAGGAATTAGAGTTCATCAACAGCATATTGTGAAGACTCCCTCTAATCCTTATCCAGGCCGTTCCCATATCAGATACTCCCGAAAGAGCTTACGAGACCTACTAAGTAGCTCAATGACTGGGTGAGTCGCTGGGGATCACTCCACGACTGTAGACTGCTATGGAACCACCGCAAACACTAAGCGTAACCCTTGTGGGGTTACCGAAGTGACCTGCTGTCAGGGCTGTTTGATGTTGACCCTGGCAGGATTTCCGTTCAATCACTGAGAAATACATTAGTAATCCTCTCATAAACGTTCTCGGCAGATTGCTACTATCTGCGAAGGACTCGATAATATACAGCTGGTGTCCATTGATGTAGAACACCAGTTGTAGAAATACTAAGTGTTCCTAAGAGATTATTGATGTATCTCAAGGCTCAAGACTCTATAAGTGCACACTTAGGTTTCCTATGCGGAGACTAGGGAGGGTTCTCCATTTTCAATATCAACCATCTCTAAGAGATAGGTAGATAGATTATGCTGGTTCCCCGTGAGAATGAAACAAGTCCTTTTAAGAGAACTTGAGTGGTTAAGAAGGTATGGTGCATTGCGTCACTGGGTCCATGACGACTTAGTCTTCAATACCGGTGTTGTCTTTTGCAACAACCAGTAGCATACGTATTGAACCCGGTGTCTGCCCTAAGGTTGAACATATGGAGGGCTATTTCTATTCACCCTTTTCTTTATTTTTCGTTTTAATTCTTCAACTCCTTCTTTCCCGTTCATTCTTTTCTCCTTTTTTCGTATCATACCTAAGGACTTCTAATTCTAACTATGGGAGATGTCCTTGGGTAGATCCCTCCGGCTCTGGCGGATCATAGGACGGTTATTCCTATCTTAATCACCTTATAACTCCGACAGTAGCCAAGAAACCTTTGATTGAAAAATCTCTCAAAGTGTTTGTGATAATCAAATGTTTTGGTTAACACTTTGAGAGTTTTGTGTATACTTTTGAAGGGCTCCCCCTGCACATGTGCTCATAAGTGTTTAATAAATTGGCACATGCAGGGGGCGCAAGCACTTTTGAATTGATCCACTTTCCGTGAACAAGACCGATTCGAGACACGCTTACATCACTAGTTAGACTAGCTTGAAGTTATTACCCGGCCTGGTCAAGTCCACAGAAAGTTTCTCGAGACGGTACATTTCTACTAAGACAAATCCTTTTCGGGACACGCTTACGTGGTTAGTTGAAGAGATACATTGTCAGCTTTTAGGTGACAACTAGCCCTAGTAACTAACTTGATGTTATTACCCGTCGAGGATAAGTCTTTTCGATATTACTAACTTTTATTGTCTCATCAATTCCTGGGTCAATACTGAGTCTAGCTCGCACATGATACAACTTTTAAGCTTTGACTTCGTATATTTTAATCACTTTTTTCATTTTCTCCCCCTCAAAAATAGCATATAAAATGATGTTTTTGACAATCTTTTAGATTAAAATATGCCTTTTGAGTCTTACGGGGAGATTCACCAAGAACTTTTGATTTTGAGCAAAGTATTATGTTTTGACAAGTGCTCCCCCTCAACAAGTGATTAGGTCTTATTGAGGTGAAATACTTGTCCTTTTGAGCAGAATTTTGAAAAATTCATAAACATTTGGTTAATTCTACTCAAAAGTAAGAAGCCTTCGCTCCTTATATTTAGGATTGAGGCACTGATGCGTACCTCAGGGTCCTTTCTTTACAAGTTTGGGTTGTGCACTGTAATGCGTACACAAGCCATTATGAAGTATATAATTGAAAAAATCAAATCAATCTCTTACAACTTTCTACCAATCAGGTCTCTGAAATGTCAACACCGGAAACTTTTGTCTGCCTCCAACATAGCTTTCCAATCTCCTGAACTGATCCCTGCGCTTCAGCCTGTTCTCAATCCTTAGAATGAATCTGCGAGCGTCTCTGGCCTCATTGGTGTTCCACCTTTTAGATTTACCCAGTGCTATGTCATCCAATCTGCTTTTGATTCCATCTCTGACGAACTTCAAGGTTTCATCACAGAACTTATGTATTTCTCCATAGGCCATGAAGCAGTTGCGACCGTTTACACTGCGGTAGGTGAACCCAAATGCTGGATGCCTGATCAAGGTGTATTGAGGTAGATGTTGAAGGTCGGGGATGTCGAACATGTTGGGTTTGGTGAGATTGAGCTTCTTCTGATAACTTTCCACTCCCAATTGAAGATCTTCTACTCTTTCTCTGATGACTATCTGCCTGATGAAGATTAGGAGAGCTTGGATAAAGGCAAGCTGCATCTCTTTAGGCAAGCTACAGAGCTTTCCTTGAACTTTGAGCAGGTACATATCTTCGATGTCATTGAGAAGTACTCGTGGAAAGTCTGACTCGGAAATATCGTACTCCTTTTCATCAAGTCTTTTCAGTGTGATTTTGCTGAGGAAGGGGTACCCAAAGTGAGTGACAGTCGAAATGAACTGAATCGAGACTATCTTCAAATCACTTGTTACATCGCCCATCGTCTGATTGAGTCTGCTGCTTCGATAGTACTGTGCCCGGTTGTCTGGCCAGTAATGTATACCGTAAAGTGCGTTCCGGTCATAGTCAACAACTTTATCGATGAATAATGCTGAGGCTTCTTCTTCGATGGCATTGTTGAGATATCGAGCTGCAGGGAGAAAGGCAAGTGATGTAACGTACTTCTTCTCAATCTTGCTGCCAAGTTTCAGAAATTCCAAGTTTGTGTTGAAGAAGAACTTGTACGGGATCTTCGGTTCCTTAGGCTTCCCAATCATCGGTAGTGGTTTGGACCAGTCAGTAATGTAGGGTGCAGTTTTCCTTGTGACCGGATCGACATAAGATTCAGGATTGATCCAGTCAATATTGCTTGACATAGCTCGAGCAATATTTTCCAGATGATACTCAAGTTCGATTGAGTTAGCAGACCGATCTTTCAGAAGATTGAACGCATCATTCTTGATTCTTCGCAGCTCTTTCTTATTCATCTTTTTCATCTGAAACTTTTGCTGAATCAATTGAGCGTATTCCACCGTTCGACCATCTTGAGGTTCATGATTGTCTGCAAGTGGTGGTTTCGAATTGATCATCTTCTCAAACCAGGAGTATTCGGCACTATCGTCTTGGTCTAGCCATTTGAGGACGGTTTTCGGTTTCTTTGGTTCTGTGCCTTTTGATGAGGTGTCCGGTTTGGGTTGATGATGCTTTCCTTTCCTTTCTTTCTTCTTCTTAGAGGACGGTTCTGGAACTTCATCGGGCTGAGGAATCTCGTCACCACCTGTGTATTCAAAGTGGTCGTGTGCTTTGGGAGCGGAACCAGATGCCTTAGGTTGTTGTGAGGACGTTGTAGTTGTTGAAGGGATGACCGGTGTTTTTGATTGAGATGAGGGTCCTTCGGCTTGTTTCTGTTTCTTTGCCTGAGAATTAGGATCCCTGTCTTCATCATCTCTTGGACGTTTCAGTTTGTCCGCCTCTGTACTGCAAGTCTCTTTTGTCATTTTAGCTTTCAACGCTTCCAGGACTTTAGCTTCTTCAGGTGATAATGTGAATTTGCTTGCCAGTTTGTCCAAGAGCTGGGCTTCTAATTCGTCCAAAGATAGTCCTGGTAGTGGAACAGTTGACTTGTCGGCTCAAAGAGTAAATGTGGTAGATCGGATCACTTTCTTGACAGCTTGCTCTGCGAACTTGGTGAGTTCATCTCTCATGGGTGCCAGTAGATCTTTCAACTCAGCAACTAAATGTTGTTCCATATACTGATGTGCTTGAGCTGCTAATGTGGCTTCCAAGTTCTCTTGCACGTCCTTAGCCAGGAAGGTGTCAACCTTGTCTTGCAGCTCTTGGACATTAGTGTTGAGCTTTGTCAGTTCAGCTACTTGGCTTGCCAGTAACGTAACCTGATCTTCCAGTCTGCTTTTCTTCTTTTCATGTACTCTTCTGAATGCTGACTTTAGCAACTTTGATGCAGCAGAGGCTTTGGTGCTTGGTTTCTTGATTGATTTGTCGTGGGTTGATTCGGATGCTGGAGGTGATGACTGTGAAGATTCAATGATGGTGGTAAGGTCTTTGTCATCTCCTCTTTGTGGTTCGGGTTGATCAACTTTCTTTGCTTTGGCTGCTTCCTCTTCCAGCCTTTGTTCTTCAGCTAGTTTGTCAGCCTCGGCCTTAAGCCTTAATTCATCAGCAAGCTTGGCTTCCTCTTCTCTTTTCAACTTTTCTTCTGCCAGCTTGGCTGCCTCTTCAGCCTTCCTGCTTTCCTCCATACGGATAGTTTCTTCCAGTTTGGCTTGTGCAAGCTCCTCAAGCCTAGCCTCTTCAGCTTCTTGTTTTTTCTTTAATTCCTCTTCCTGAGCCCTTTCTCTGAGCTCCATTTCTTCCATAGTCATCAACCGTGGAGCATCAGTATCCATGGGATCTTCCTCTTCCTCTTCTCCCGTTGCTGAAGCATTAGTCATTTCAATGTCTGTGGGAGATACCGAAGGATTGTCGTAGGCGACTAAGTCAGTGTTGATCCCTGTGGCAGAATCAGGAATGTTGCTCGATCCGCCAGCTTTGGTAGTTTGAGAGAACACTGGAGGTGGAGGTAGATCATCATAGAATGCATCAATTTTGCTGTGGAGGAGACCCAGCTTGAGAGCTCTTTCATTTTCTTCTTCAACTGAAAGGCCTATATTAGAATGAGCAGACTCTTGTTCAGCTGTCATCGGTTCCTTCATCTTCTCTCTCCTGATCCTTTCTTCTTCCAAGATGGTCTGTGCTTCAGTGAACGGTCTTTGATTGAGATATGATGGGTATTCGGCATTATCAGCAAACTCATCAATATTTTTCTCCCAATCTTCGAAAGTCAAGTCTTTATCATCAATGTCTTCAAGGTTGACATTCTCAGTGATATTGGCAAAGGCTTCCCTGTAAACTGGACCTTCGTCGGACTCGGTTTCAGAGTTAGACGGTTTTGGAGAAGATTGTGGTGAGGGAAACCACCCAGGTTCAGGAATGGATGCGGGCTTCTTGGCAGGAGTCCTTCTCTTGAGAGTACCCTTCTTCTTATGTTTAGACTGGGTAGAACTGCTGGAGCTCCCTGTCTTGGTACCTGTCTTCCCTTTAAACGGTTGAACTTCATCCAAGAAACCAACCTTTTCTGCTTCAAGACCTTGAAGGTAGTACTTGAAATTCGGGCAAAGCTTCATTTTGTCATTCAAGAGACAGTCGGGAAATTTCTTTCCTTGCTTGCGTGTGCTGGTGTCGAGTCTCTTGATGATCTTGAGAGTATCTTCATTTCTGAAAGTATTCTTATCTTTGTCATCAAGTCTCTGTGGGATATCGTCATACTCACGAAGGAAGCTTTCGATGAGTAGTTTTGTGAAACGGACAAATGGAATGTTGGTGGTCTTGTGTTGAATGTGCCACACAAGGTCTTCCCAAATGATGCTGGCATAATCTACTTTCTTTACATTTGCCACTGCCCAGAAGAGTTTGAGGTGTTGAAGCTTTGGGTGTTCATGGCCAGTGTCTCTGCCAGATAAGGACTTGGCAATCAGAATGTATAGGGTTCTCCATGGTTGTGGAAGAAATCTAATGTTGACCCTAGAATGTCTTGTCACAACTTCTTCTGATTCGTCATAGCCAATATCCCGTAACCACTCTATTAGCTCTTCCTCTGTAGGTACTTGATCATATTCTTCATCTAGGCCAAGTTCGGGTAACCCAAGAACATTCCTAAGTAAATCAATGTCCACAGTGACCTGTCTGTCATGAAGCATGCAAGTGAAGGAAGCTTCCCCAAGGTCAAGCTGAAGTGTATGCCAAAACTGGTGTATGTAGAAGCAGGAGACTGAAGCTGACTTTGTGAATAACAGCTTGTTGGGGTGATATAGGAGAGCATCCACTGCAACAATACATGAGGATTCGTTGCAAGTGATTTTGTTGAAGTTGATTCGTAGGTTGTTCTTGCCAATCTTCCTGGTGTAATCAGCTGGAAAGGTCTCTTCCCATGAAAGTTTTGGTTCAGGTTCTGGTCCATATGGAACGTCATTGTGTTCTGCCATCTGAATTGATCATAAACAAATACAAACATGGCAATGGTTTACTGTGTTAGCTCAGACATAAGATTACATGATTGTGCATATTATAAATTGATCAGTGGGTGTTTGTGTGTGTGAAAACTTTTGATATTTGACAAACTTGTGTTTTATCACATGGTAGAAACTTATAACAATTAAGTTACAACATGAGTTTATCATTACAAGAGGTTACACTTTGGAAATTTTACAACACTTAGAAAAAATTTCATGAATTAGACAAGTTTACGCGTAACTTGAAAATCTACGCATAACATGACTTAAGCGTAAGAAGTGAAATTAGGCGTAAGAGCAAAAGCTACGCGTAAACTTATATGTTACGCGTAAGGTAAATCTTATGCGTAGGCTCAATCTTACGCGTAGGATAAAATCTTAGGCGTAGGATATGAGCTTATGCAAAGGATTAACCTTAAGCGTAAGATATAACTTATGCATAGGTTTTGACTTATGCGTAAGTTCAAGACTTAAGCGTAAGATCAAAACTTATGCGTAAGAATTATCATTTAAGCGTAAACATTGTCTTATCCAAGACAATGTTTGTCCACGTGTCGAATCTTATGCGTAAGATTCAATCTTACGCGTAGGATGAACTTCTTATGCGTAAAACGTCTTTTTCAGAAAAATTCACCTTTGAAGATTGAGTTGTATGATTCCTGAAAGTGTAAAACACACAACAACTGATCAATATTCATTTTAACACACTTAATACCCACTTTTTATGCGAAAAACATGCCTAAAGCTGAGTTACGCATAAAACCGTATGAACACTTAATCACAAATAGGTTCAATCATGTTTCTGGGTAGTGATAAACATAGGGCAAGTGTTACTAACACCCTAAGGAGCATATGGTCCAAATTATAACACTAATTGACCACAGAATCACTAGGTCAAATCTGCTTGTGCATTCGAACCCTAAATCGATGATTCATGAACAATTCAAGTAATTGAAACAATTAAACCATAATAACATGATCCTAGGCATACATGAACACTATCCCCATCACCAATTTCAATCCAAACGCACAAACTCAAGAACCCCTAAATGACTCGTATGAACCCTAATTCACAATCGATCACTTGATGTTTCTGGGTGAGATTAAAGTTTAGATACATGTTTATAATCATCTTAAGACCATTTCCCATCAACCAATTCAACCATAACATCAACAATTTTCTGGGTTCATGATTTACGCATAACCCTAGATCAAATTAATTGATTATGACAAATTAAGCCGTTGGATTGTTATGAAATTTAAAACCCTTGTTTATAAACATGATCAAAAACGTTTGACACTTACAGATTTGAAGATTGATACACGGATTTGATGAATGATTGTGAGTCGTTAGATTGAGTAGGTGAAAGTGTTATTAGTTTTTGCAGGTGGTAGTAAATGTGAGGTCAAATGAGTTTTGACCATAGTTAAAACCAGTTTCTTTGTTTGGCAATTTTGGCCCCTTAACCTCATGAAACATTTACTCCTAATGCCTAAACACATTATCTCAATTAACATTCGTTAATAACACCATGTTATGTCAAGAAAAACTTGTTGAATTATACTCCCCCTCGACCTTAGACCGTAGTCTTTAAAAATCATAAAAAAATTATTATTTTGGTCAAGGTGAGTAACCCGAAACACTTTTGATGCATCCTTATAAGAAAAAACGTAATATTTTTTTTTTGTAAAATGCAAGTATAAAAGTTAATATTTTTGTGAAAATTTTAAAATGCTTTTCCTCCCCCTCAACACTTGTTTTGAATAATTAAAGACGTTTTAAAACATTCGTGTTGAAAAGAAAGGTATATACTTGCATTTTTTTTTATAAAATATTTAGAAAGATAGTTTTGATGTTTGACGATCAATTGTGTTTTAAAAACTTTTCCAGATCCTCTGGAGTCAAACATCGCATACCAATTTGGTGAACTAGACTAGCAAACCTTGATGGTGCTAAGGATTTGGTAAGTAAGTCCGCCAATTGGTACTCAGTCCCAACAAAATAAAGTTCAACGGTACCCTTTTCCACATGCTCTTTGATGAAGTGATATCGGAGATCGATGTGTTTAGATTTGCAATGATGTACTGTGTTGCAGGAGATAGCAATTGCACTTTTGGAATCACAGTAGATAGGAATCGTGTTGAATAGGTAGCCATAATCCTTAAGTTGTGATCTCATCCAAATGACTTGAGCACAACAAGCAGACATGGCTACATATTCAGATTCTGTAGACGACAGTGATGTGCAGTCCTGCTTCTTTGATTGCCATGACACAAGTTTGTCTCCGAGAAATTGTAATCCACCAGATGTACTTTTGCGTGTGTCTAAACATCCTGCATGGTCAGCGTCTGAAAAAGCAATTAGTTCAAAGCCAGAATCCTTCGGATACCAGATTCCCAAGTTAATGGTTCCCTTTATGTATCGAAGGATTCTTTTGACCTCACTGAGGTTCTTTTCAGTTGGTTTGGACTGATAACGAGAGCACATGTAGACAGCAAATGCTATATCAGGTCTACTAGCTATGAGATACATGAGGGACCCAATCATACTTCGGTATTTGGTAGGGTCAACTGGAGTCCCATGTAAATCAGCATCTAGTTTTGTGGTATAGCCCATTGGTGTATTATAAGTATCACAACTCATCATTCCATGTTTCTTTAATATTTCAAGAGCATATTTGGACTGATTTATAAAAATTCCACTGGGTGATTGGTGAACTTGTAGTCCTAGAAAAAACGAAAGTTCACCCATCATGGACATTTCAAAATTATCTTTCATTAATTTTGCAAAATCATTAGAGTAACTTCTTTTTGTTGAGGCAAAAATAATGTCATTGACATATATTTGAACAACAAGTAAGTCCTCCCCGTAGGTTTTTGTAAATAGTGTTGGATCCACCGATCCTTTAGAAAATTTATTGGCCAGCAAGAAAGTGGACAGTTTGTCATACCACGCCCGTGGGGCTTGCTTAAGTCCGTAGAGTGCCTTTTTGAGTCGGTAAACGTGATTAGGACGCTCAGGATCAATGAAGCCGTTAGGTTGGCTCACATACACCTCTTCACGGAGTTCTCCATTAAGAAATGCGGTTTTCACATCCATTTGGTAAACAACCATGTTCCTGTGTGCAGCATAGGCCAAAAAGATCCGAACAGCTTCATGTCTAGCCACTGGAGCAAAGGATTCAGCAAAATCAAGTCCTTCTAGTTGGGAGTATCCTTTCGCTACCAGACGTGATTTGTTACGTATGACAGTTCCTTCAGCATCAAGCTTATTCTTCAAGATCCATTTTAACCTGATGACAAAGACTCCGTCAGGTCTTTCAACTAATTCCCAGACTTCTAATCTTATGAATTGTTGAAATTCCTCTTGCATAGATTCAATCCAGTTGTCATAAGTCATTGCTTCTTTAATGTTCTTAGGTTCTTCGTGACTAACTGTGAGTGCATAGATACAAGTTTCTCCATCAGTGTGAAGTCGTTGTCTTGTCATTACAGGTGCATCTGGATGGCCAATAATATGAACTAGTGGATGGTCTCGAGTCCATTTGTGTGTTGAAGGGTGTAGTTGATAAGTATCTCGCATGTTAGCAGGATCCAAATTGCGTGTAGACGACTCACCTATGTCAGGAAAGGTAGGAGCCGGTGCAAACGGGTTAAAGAACGCATCAGGATCATGCTCTGCGGGTTGTGGAACTGATTGTGGTGTTGGATCTTCAGCTGAATGGTGGGAGTTAGAAACAGTTTGTTCTGCTGTAGATGGTGATGCAATTGGAGGACCGTCTCTTTCAACACTTGTAGTTGTATGTTGAGGTGAGTCTGGTACTGGAATGTTTTCAGGTTGAGCAGCGGAATTAGGTGAGACCTCAGTAGGACGGTATTCAATTGTGTCATCAAATAGTGGAGCAAACAAGGTTTCTAATTCTTTGCGGTTGAGTGGCAATGGTTCAGCCGAAGATTCCGGAGAGTTAAGATGGTTGAATTCGGGTCCTAAGCTGTGTTGCTCAGAAGCCATTTGTGTGAGTTCATCAAAATTAGCGTGAATGGTTTCTTGAATTTCTCTTGTTCGACGATTCCATATCCGAAAACCTTTAGAATTTTCACAGTATCCAACGAACACTCTGATGTCAGCCTTTGCTTTAAGTTTACCTAAATCATCACGATCATTTTTCGGATAACAAAGTGCTCCAAATACATGAAAGTAATCAATGTTTGGTTTTCTTTTGTGAACAATTTGATAAGGTGTTTTGCGATGGCGTTTAGTGATCATGCAATGGTTTTGTGTATAACATGCGGTTGAAACAGCTTCCGTCCATAAGTAATCCGGTAATTGAGCATTAATCAACATAGTTCTAGCAGCTTCCACTAACGTCCTGTTGCGTCTTTCAACAACTCCATTCTGTTCTGGGCTTCTAGAAATAGATGTTTGATGTTCAATTCCCACTTTCTCGAAGTATGATCGAAGTGTCTGATTCTTAAATTCAGTTCCATTGTCAGTTCTAACTATTCGTACCGTATTGCGTAGCTGAACTTGAATTTTAGTGAGAAAGGTGATGATCATTGAAGGAGCCTGATCTTTACTTCGTAAGAAATAAACCCAAGTCCATCTGGAATAATCATCCACAATTACAAGAATATAGCGTTTACCGTTGATACTTTGAACATGCATCGGTCCACACAAATCCATATGAAGCAATTGTAACACATGATTCGTACTATGCTCAGGTTTATTAGGAAAATGAGCACGAGTACTTTTTCCTTGTTCACAGGCTGGACATAAGTGATCTTTGGTAAAACGGAATCTTGGAAATCCATCAACAAGTTTATAACGAGCAAGGTCAGTCATAGTTTTGAAATTCAAGTGCGAAAGACGTTTGTGCCATAACCAAGATTTAGTCGATTCCGCTTTGGAGAGAAGACATATCGGAGATGTGGCAATCATATCTGACATTGATATTGTATAAAGGTTAGAACCACGTGAGCCAGACATTAGATCGTGTCCTTGTAAGTCACGAACGAAACAAGTTTTCTCACGAAATGCAACTTCTAGATCCCCATCACAAAATTGACCAACAGAGAAAAGGTTGTATCCAAGGCCTTCCACATAATAAACACGACTGATTTCAATGTTCCCACTGATATAGTCACCATATCCCATGATTAGAGCGTAATGATCATTCCCGAATCTGACAGTACCAATGAACTTTGAGACAAAGTTGTGCAACAGTTTGAGATTGCCTGTCATATGTCGGGTGCATCCGCTATCAACAATCCAGAGAACAATCTGTACCACCTGCATCACAAGAAGAAGACACGGATGGAACAGAAGTAAGGGTGGAACCCAAAGAAACTGCGGGTTCCTGTTGGTTAGAAGCACATGTATTCAACAATTTAGGAATCCATTTAAAGTCTGGTTTGTGTTGTAACCAACGTTGCCAATTCCAACTAGTTCGAGCTTTCTTAATGGTGAATTCACTAGTGGTTGGCTGATTCCTAGATTTGTTCTCTGCACTTATGGGGGTAACTTCAACTTCATTAGAAACCGTAGAAGGCGGCTTTCCTAAGATAGACTTAGAGGCAGTAGTGGGCCTAAAAGGAATGCGTGTCCTACGTTTCTTATGACGATTCAGTAGAGAATTAGCTATACATTTTGTATGATCACCAGATGATACGCTTTTACGACAAAACACACAAGATGCATTAATATTTAAAACATTCAAAGGTTCATCATTCGTTACATGTAGATTTTGATTACAATTTGCCAGATTAGAATCTAAATCTGATGCAACATGAGTTTTATTCAAATTCCTAAGTTGATCTTCTACTTCTTGAGCTTCTAGTGATCCTCTTTTACGTTGCCAGAGCCTATTCTTCCTTTTACTTTTACGCTTGGGTCTGCTAACGCTATTAGTGGAGACTAGTCCTGTAGAAGTGGAGTTATCAACATTAGTGTTTTGAACAACATTTCCTTTAGCAGTTTTGTCTAATTGATACAATCCTGGTGCTATCACCGTGGTGTCAACCATCTTTCCTTTTTGAAGTAGCTTAATTTTCTCTTTCAAATCGATGATGATGTGATTTTTATCCTGAATTTCAGACTCAAGTAAACCATTGCAATATTTGATGTCATCGCGGTTTTGTTGCCATTCGGCGTTTTCAATTTTTAAATCCGCAATTTCTTTCTCGTATTTGAGACACAGACTTTTGAAAGACTCATTGTTTTTGCAAAGTTGACAAGAGTTTGAAATATTTTGATTTTGAAGTTTCAATTCCCTTTCAAGACTTTGAGCTTGACACCATTCAAGCCTTTGTTTGAGTAGACAAATTTCTTATGAAAACTGTTTTGTCACATCATCATTTGTTATTCTCAACTTATCATTTTCCAGTTTGAGTGTCTCAATTTCCACATTCAACAAGTTATTATCAACACAAAGATCATCCATAAGCATAGAAGTACCAGATTTATAGAGATCATTCATGATAACAGACAAAATATCAGCATTGAGAACTTGTTCCAAGAGTCGATCAGCATCATTCTTTAAAATTCGATTTCGAACCAAAATCTCATTTTCAGTAGAGTTGAAAACGTTTATCATATTTTTTACCTCGTTTTGAAGTTCCTAATCCCAACGTGTAGCACAGAGACGGAGGTGTTTGACAATTGGCAACATTTGTTTTTGAAAAATATCTCTCTTTTCTCGCTCGTAAGTGGATTGAAAAGTTTCAATTTTTATTTCAGAATTGCGTTCAATTGTTTCCTCCAAAATTTCGATGTCTTCCATAAAAGTTTTGAAATAATTTAAGACACGACAACTTTTCGGTAAAGGTGTAAGTTCACCGGATGATGGTAAAAGACCATTTATTTGTGCTACAGTTTGGACAGGGGCCGCATTAGAGGATGAAACATATGACTCTTCGACAAACCATGATTTCTCAGGTAATTCCTTTTGAGTAACAAAAGATTTAGAAATGTAAGGAGCTTTTGAATAATCATATGGTGTCCAATATTGAACGTAACTCATTTTAGATCGACTCTCGTCTTCAAGTTCTTCTTCTTCCTCAGTATCAAAAACAACAGCACGCAAAATCGTATTATCAAGCAAATGGTCCATACTGTAAATTTTAGGAATTTCTTTGAATGCCGTGTGAAGAAACATTGAATTCCAAGTGCAAATCCTTTATCAGGTCTCGGTTTTAAAGTAAATTTCTGAATTGTTGTTACAGAGTTCCCGTGTTTGTAAACAATATTATGAAATTCTTTGAGTTGTTTTTCAAGATCAACAATCTCACCAAGTAAGTCATCTCTATACTTCCTTTTTCGTATTTTATGTTCACAAAAATCCTTTTTACAACTTGACAATTATGTTTCTGTTTTTGAAAGTACTGTTTGAAGACGTTCAACTTGCATTTTCAATTCACACTTTTCACTTTCGAGTTTCGAAATCAACTTTCCGTTTGACTCAATTAAATCTTGCATTTTTCGTTGAAGATCTTGTTCCTTGTTGTAAGAATCTTAAAAAGCTTTTTCAAAACTTTTTGTATGTTTAATCTTGTCTTCCTAATTTGAAAGCTGAATTTTATAACACTCAATATCTCGTGCAAGTGACGCATTTTTTTCTTTTAAAACTTTGTTTTTCTCGTTGCATTTTATGATTTGCAATTGTTGTGCATCCAGTTGTTTAGATAACAATATTAGGTCAGGGTCTGGATCAAATGATGGTTCATGTTGTTCTAAATGATCATGTTTATCATTCTCAATAGGATCATCAAATGAAACAACTGTGTCATCATCAAATATGACAACTGTGCTTATTTGTTTATCTGTTTGAGGAGATGAATATGATGTAGATGGAACAACTTGCGCCATATCTGATTCAGAAGCAGAGGGTGAGGCTATTTCATGTATTAGGCATGCTTTTTGGTCATGTACCTGAGACAAGCCATCAGTGTCATACACTGGACCTGAATCATTAAGCTGAAGTTCCTGCATGTTGGCCATAAGCATCACAGCTGCATTGGCTTCCAGATCTTCCATGTCATCATCATTGTTCACATTTGCCAAGAAGTTGTTATCTTGTTCAGGGAAATGTTCATCTTTTTCATCTTGAAGAGCCATGAGTAATGCCTGCTTGTGAAACTTACTACCCCGAGTTCTCGGTTTGGGACATGCTATCGCTATATGACCTTGTTCATTACAATTATAGCACCATACTGCATTCCTTGAGTTGGAGTTCCTAGTTGCAACTGGTTCAGACCTTTGCTGAGAAGACCCTGAGTTGTTCCTGAACCCCCCATTGTTATTAAACCACTGACCATTCCCAAAATTTCCTGAAGAACTTCCTGAACCAGATCTACCATAGTTACGATTCTGAATTTCCACTCTTCCATCATTGACAACAGCTTGATTCCTTGTGTTAGAAGACGAACGTTGACGGTTGTTTGTTTTGTTGGAGAATTTGCTGAAAGCACGAGCAATAAGAGCAAGTCCCTGATTCAAAGTATTAAAGTCATCATCGTCATCTTCAGTGGAGTTGGAATAATACACTGCATCATTGTTGTTCATTGGAACAAGTTGAGTAGAAGTATTCTGTGGAGATGAATCATAAGGGACCATTTGGTTCGAGGTAGAAGACTGTGGATAACTGAAGTAGTTCTGCTCTTGAACATATGCATGATTAGACATTGGTGGTGGAGCATAGGGAGATTGAGCTACGAGAGCCAAAGAATTTGGTGTTGGTGTTGGTGTGTATCCTCCTCGTAGAGCTCGATCTTTTTCAACTTCAGGTTCATGGTGTTTCAGAAAATCATACAACAAACCATATGGAGTATCATGAAGATTTTTGGTTTGACGAACAAATGTCACATATTTATGCCAATCTGGACCAAGACTACCAACGAATTTGGAGTTCACTGCTATCCTCGGTACTGTGATTTTGTGATGTTCCAGATCATTGACCACATTTGTGAAACGATGATAGTAGGATTCAAGTGACTCTCCTGGTTCAATTGTGATGTCTGTGTATTCCATGTAGAATTTGGATTCCATATCATCTTTGTTCAATTGAGTGCCTTCCATAAGGAGATGAACATGTTCCCACGTAGCTTTGGCTGTTTTCTGAGCATCGACACTTGGATAAATTGGATTAGGTATACCTTGAAGTATATAAGCCATTGCGTACTCATCAGCTTCACGATGTAATTTCTGTTCTTCTGTGAGTGCAGATTCTGGATGAGGTCTATCACCAGGAGGACGTGGAGGATCAGCATTTGGATCACCAATTTCAAATCTTGTTGGCCACTCAAATGGTCCTTCAAGTATCACTTGTTTCAAGAATTTCCCATGAGGTTTCTTTAGTTCAAGAAATCGTAAAAATCGACTTGACCATTGAACATAGTTCCCAGGTGTTAGCATTGGAGGTGTTTCAAGTGATCCTGCCTTATGTCGGGATTGTTGAGTTGTAATAACTTCACACATTCTATCAAACCAGTGAGGTTGTTTGGAGGAGAACTGAGTGTTTTGTTGAGACATTTGATATGGTTGTTGTTGAGGAATGATTTGATGTTGTTGCATCATGAGATATTGTGGTTGTTGATTAAACGGTTGTTGTTGAAAGTGTGACTGTGAAGGTTGTTGATATGATTGTTGCTGATGGTATTGTTGTTGCTGATACTGCTGATGTTGTTACTGAGGATTTGAGAAGTAGTAATGTGGTGGTTGAGACATCTTTGAACACTTGTGTAGAAATGGATCTTTGTAGAAGATTGAAATGCACGTTCCTTTGATCAAGTCCAAAATCCCTGGGGTAAGTTAAATTCTTACGCGTAACAATAATCTTACGCGTAAACTTTTAGGTTAAGCGTAAAGAGTAGTTTAGGCGTAAACAAAGAGTTTATGCGTAAGTTTTCTCTTTACGCATAAGCTTTGGCTTATGCGTAAGTTTAGACTTATGCGTAAGGTTAAACAACCAAACAAATCTTCCAAACTTATCCAAGCTTGAAAGATATCCGAAGTCGAAGTATTCCACTAACTTATCCAAGCTAGGGAAGTACTGAGTCACCGTAACACAAGGAGAAGACCTTTGATGAAAGTTAAGCGTAGATTCTGAAACTTACGCGTAAGAATAACTCTTAGGCGTAGGATTGATCTTATGCGTAGAAAGGGCACCTTATGCGTAGGAAGTAACTTTAGCGTAGGATCTTACTCGTAGGAATCACAACTTACTCGTAGAAATTGACTTACTCGTAGGTTTTAGGCGTAGAAGACCAAAGTTACTCGTAAGAACAGGGTTTTGACCTAAGTTACTCGTAAGAAAAGGGTTTTAGCCAAAAGTTACTCGTAGAAAGGACAAAAAGTACTGTTGACAGGTTTAGAATCGTACTATTCATGTAAGTTACGCGTAAACAGGTCAGAAACTTGAAAAATCTCAAATTTTTGAAGAAAAAATGCTTAGAAATAAGGTACTTTTGATCAAATAACCTCACCAATACTTAGAAAACACTAACTATTGAAGATTTTGCTACCAAAAACTAGTTTTCCAATATCAAAGAAGCTATAAAACCTTAAAAAAAACCTTAAAAATCACAACTTTATGCAAAAACTAAGCTTCAAATCACTATATCAACCTTGAAACTTGTCCAAGCTTCAAGATTTGAGTGAAAGAAACAAAGAAAAATGCAAAAAGATGAAGAACAACACCTAGAACCCCACGTTAATCAATAGAAAGTTCACTTCAATCTCTATTAGGCGAATGATACCACTTGTTAGGTCACCATTTATGTAAACACAAGTATGATAATGAAAGAAATAAGATGAGAATGAGAGATGGTTGATTATGAGAAATATGAAAAGTGAAAGAACAAGAGTTTCCTTAAGATAATCAAATAACCAACAATGTGAAAGGTTACATAAGCTATCTATTTATAAGGGAGGAGTAGGGCAACACTCCCTTCCTCCCTTATCTTACTAATTCGTGGGCTTTCAAGCCCATAGGGCTTTAACACTTAAGCCTTGTAACATAAAACATAATGAAATAAATACCAAAGCAACCTATTACAAAAGGTAATGACCGAGACTTGACTAAATACAAAAGTATGATCCCAACAAGGAAGCATTTTGAACGTTTTTGAAGCATAAAAGTGAAGAAAACGGCAAAGTATTAATTTTCCTTGCTGGGAACAGTACCTGACGGCGTCACAAGATTCTACATGACGACTTCAAGAGTAATACAAGAGGTAGAAGTGGATAAAGTCCGTGACGGTCCAGAGAGTTTTGTACTAGGGACATGACGGCGTCACCCAAGGCCGTCACGTGTAAAATTAAAGAGAGATGGCCCAGAAGACTTCCTGAAGGCGTCACGTAGGCCGTCACGTGTTAACTTGTCAAAACTGGCGCGCAGAGTAGCTGATATTGTTTTGGTCATAACTTTTGCATACGAACTCGGATTTAGGTGATTCAAAAGCCCACGCGAAGAAGACGAAGAAATCTTTGATTTGGTGAAAACAGCGGGCTGACGCCATAATGTGTTAAATCTGACGCCATCAAGCCTTGCCGACAGAAAGCTTGCCTATAAATAAAACATCATAACTTCACTTTTTGTAAGCGCTAAACCCTAAGGTCGATTCCTGGGTTTAGGTAGGTGTTTTTCCAGCAACTTAGAGGGTTTCAATCACTCCATAAACATCTTGTATTGGTTTGATGATTCTATCTCAATTATGTCTTTCATTATTATTGTTGTTTGCTCTTCATTGATTATGTTTTGCTAATTCACCTTGTGTCTACTTAGGTTTATGTGAAACTTGTATATAATTGATTAGATCTTATTGATTCCTTGTTGATGTTTGTGTCTATCTTTATCAATTAGGGCGTGACACTTTGATAGATCTAATTGGTTTAGTTTATAATTCTTGATTCCTATTGTCTCTTTTTTGGTTGATTGTATTCGATGTTAGGCCTAAGAAAACTGGCAGACTTCCATAGGGTAACATGCTTGAACGTCTTAAGAAACATGAACCAATGCGTACTAGGTTATTATGGTTGTATTTAATGTATGAGAGAATTCTAATGATCCCATGTTAGGAGCTTCTTGCAAGCTCGACATAGGAGTGAAGTAGGAGCTTATATTGTTGGGGAAGTACGTACGCCACCCCACGAATGGTATTAAGGAATACAACCCGTCAATTAAAACAAGGTTTGACAATTCAATAGTTAGAATTGGATAGCTAGCAAGGAGTAACATATCATGGGTAGACATGCTTCACATCCTTTGTAGAACCTTAGTTTAGTTTTCTTGCACATTAGTTTAATTATTAGCTTTTAGGTTAGTTGATTAGCAACTAATTCCGCCCCTCCTTCCAATACCCAAGATTTTTACTTGCTTTTCATAAAATATAAAAATACAAAAAGAATCATCATTCACCTTTAGACCTAGTTAGATTAATTTCAATCCTAACGACACTATTCCTGAGTTGAACGATCAATCACCCGGTACTTGTCACTATACTATACTACAACGATCAGGTACACTGCCTGGTGGGGGTTTTAAGCTTCTCGAGATCCCTCGAGAGGTAAAGCCTGGTGCAATTCCTACGCATCAGGGTGCCAATCACATCACTCCTATTGGCCTTCAATTGAGAGATTTATGCTTTCAATTTTCGGATCGTGTTAGTGTGAGCTTAAATCCGTTCATCTCGTTTACTTATTTCAAAATATGCATCAAATCTAGGAGCATCCAACGATGTCTTGGCATTTGAAGTTTTAATTCGTTCTTCTAGATGTTGATATTTTAATTGCAAGTTAAGATTATCAACCTCTAATTTAAAAAAATGCCTGACCATGTTATCATGATCATCGTTTTGGATTTTCTCAAGCGGTTTTAAGTTCTCGGATTCAAGCTCAATGATACGATTCTGGGAAACATTAGACGCAATTGACATATCATGAAATTGAGATGCAGTTAACACATAATTAGTAACAATATAAAATACATCCTGAGCAATACATCTAGCAATCAAATTCTCATCGGTGATGAGAATATTATTTCTTTCAATCTCACAACTTTTAAGTTCAATTGCATTTTGGGACACCTCGTTTTCCATTACTTTAAACACCTTTTTCATTTATTTTACCTCAGCATCTAGGGATTTTTCAATACCCTTAAAACATTTTTTGAGTAGTTTAAAGAACGGAATGACCTCAGTTAGATAGCACCATTTTGTTTGCTCAAAACACCTTTCCCCTTCAGTAATACCCGTTGGTGTAATTCTCTTCTTACATGTTTTATCAAAATCAGCAAATAGTTGATAAAGTACATAAATGCCAATAAGAGTTTTACAATCTGTAGGAAGAGTTCTAGGGACTAAATGCATGGGTGTATTAGGTGGGTAAACCGTTGCAGCATGTAATATCCTTAGGGGTGGAGTCTTGGCTTTGAGTTCCTCGGCCTTTCTTTTTTCTAAGTCTAATTTCCAAAATACTTGTTCCGGAGTCAATTGACTTTAAGGTTTGAAAGTGGCTAAGGAGTTCTCCTTAGAATAATTGTGAGGTTTGGTTATGAAACGTTTGCCACACATACAGGATCATTCATTTTCTCAACCATTTTTTCTCTAGTTATTTCTCCTATCTCAATACTCTCTTCTGATGATGGTACGCTGGGGGGACATGATCAGGTTTAATGATTTCATTACCATCATATAAAGCAGGTTGGGCTGCTTTTACACTTCTAAGGTGAAATGGTATAGAGTCATCCATGGCTTTCTCACTATGTTCATCAGTATCACACAACTTTTTATGCCTTAGCATCATGCGAGCAGTTTGTTTGGAGTAGTCTTGTGCGTACAACTTGTTTTCGAGTTTATTCTTTAACGTTTTAAGTTTGGAAAAATTATTTAAGAGTTTCGTTGCTTTTTCTTTGAAATCCTGTTTTAGTGTATTTACACTTTCTTGTATCACTTGTTTATGCTTAACAGTTTGATCAAGTTGCTTTTTTAAATAATATAACTCCTTTTTCAATGTTTCTTCCCTTAAATTACGTTCTGTTATAAGTGCATGCATTTAACTGTCCATTTTCTGTTCACGTTCAGTTAGCTCAAATTTTGCACGTTGTTCATATATGGCCACCTGATCTTTATAGATATTAAGTCTAGTGGTCAATGTGTCATCAGGGCTAAAAGCAGTGTTCTCATGTAACACATAATCATCATTTAGACCAGAAGATGCACTACAAGGTACAACAGACACTTTGTCGTGTTTCACATATTGTTCATATGGGATAACATTGGTATTTCCCATATTCGCAGAATCTGACTCAACAACGGTTATCTGTTGTACTTTGGTGGGAATCTTATGTCTATCAATCATGTTGTACAATTTGAGTACCTCAGAGATGATGTCATCCGAAGTGTTTGACATGATAATAACGTGCAAAAGATTTTACAAATCTATGATTTAAACTGAAAAATAGAATGTTGATGCAAATAACGTCTAAAAACGCTATTTCTGTCTTTTGATATCTCTAAGTTTTGATGAGAACAAAATGTGAAAACACTTTACGTAAAAATTAATGGAAACAAGTTTTTAGTCGAAATATCCCGTTTCTACATAAATAACTCAAGGTAAGAACAAAAAAACTTACGCTGTGTTTCCAAGTATTATTTTTGAAAGAAGAGAAAAGAAGTGGGAAGAAAACAAAATAAATTCATGTTCCTGAGCTTTTTTTAGGAGAAAGAGAATAGAAGAGGAGAGTAATTTTGGCTAAACTTCTCTCTAAAACTTTCTTCCCAAAAGTGGGATGATTTGGAGAGAAGTTATATTAGGAAGCGTTAAATAAATAAAATTACTTAAATAACTGATGAGTGCTCAAACACTCATCATTTTTGACGTATTTAAACTGCCAAAACATGCAAAAACAATCAAAAAGATATCAAAATACTTAAATTATCCCAGGGATTGTGTTTTATGTGTTTTAAATGCAAAATGTGCAAAAACAAAGGAAAATCGATCAAAGTTTGCAATATTGGCAGTTTCAGTCTCCCAAGTTTCAAAACTTGTCAAATTTAGTCCCTATGCATTTATTTTGAAAGGAAAAGTCAACCCAAGGTTTTGAAAGTCAAATTTCACAAAATATTACACTTGGGTCACAAGTTTTCCAAAATTACAAGTTTGGTCCTTGAAAATCCAAAAATGGCAAAATAAGTCCCTGGGAAATTTTGAAATTTGGAAAATGGAAAAAATGGTTTGTGAACTTTTGAATCATAACATATTTGGTCCTTGGAAGCAATTGGGAAAATTACACTTTTAGTCCCTTGGGTTTGGAAAAGTTGCAAAAATGGTCCTTGTGATAACAAAATACCAACCGGACCCTTATTTAACCAAAACCCAATCCAAAACCAAAACAATTCCAAATCCAGTCCACCCTAAGCCCAGCCCATACCCTTTTTAAATAAAAAATCAAACCCCGATCAACCTATGGTCAAACCATCTTCCCCGTACCTCCCTTTCCCCCATTTCCCTCCTCCTTGTCTCCCCCCTCCTCGCCTTTTTCCAACCAATAACCCCCCACAATTAATTCCCTTCACCAACCAAACCAACCCCTCCCACCACCACAATAAATGCCCTAACCCGTCCCACTTATATTTGTCATTTCATTCTTGGCAGGAAAAAGAGAATCAAGGGTCAGGATAAGAGAAGTGTCAAATTGATGGTGAGGATTTGGTCAAGGGTCTTCATAGAAGCCATTGGGACAGAAAAGCAGAAAGAAAAGTGCACATGGGCAAAGGAAAGATTTAATTTTTGTTTTTAGTATAAATATGGACCATTTGTAATCCTTAAGGGAGTAGTAGTGGTAACTTAGTTTAACTTAGCATTTGATTTCTCAGTTGTAATCTTTTTTTTAGTTAATGAAAGTTCTTATCTTTTAAATCATCAATTGCAATTTTCAGTTTTATCAAGTTTTCTTTTAGTTCTATTTCCAAGTTAATTATTGAAAATAAGCTCTACATAAGCACTCATAATCCAACCTAGTATCTAAAAGTGTGAAAAGAAAACAGAAAAGAATCAAAAATCAGTAACAAATAAATCACAGGGTACCTTTGCATTTTTGTGGAAAGCAATGGGAAGTACCAAGTAATGGAATTGGTAGAAGGACTCTTACCTAGCTTATCCTTGATAAGCTAGGAGCTAGTAGCTGATAAAGGGGCTCTAGTAAAAGCTAGAACCAGGTTTCCAAGTTTCCTTGTTTAAATTTCATATTTTAGATTTTGAGAATAGCATAATCTGTTGTAGTGGTATTTAGTGCTTAATTTCTATTCATAAGTGCTTCTTCTGTCTTATTATAGCTTATTATTAAGGTTCTAGTTCGTATATTCAGTTATATTTTAAGTTTTCTCTGAATTCATTTCAATTCTGTGTGATAAGTAGTGTTTGGATTAACTGTGTTTGAATGATTAAGTTGGTTTCAGTGTTTAAGACTTGTTCATGTAACTCATTTACTGCCTAAATAAACCAAACCAAGCATCAAATTAGTCACCAACAAACAAAAAGTCAAAATCACTAGAAAGTGATCACCACAGTTGACTGTGGTAAGTTTTCAAGTCCAAATCCAATCAAACCTTTTCATAAGTGGGTGTTTTTACTTAAATTAGCTTTCATATAGCTTATCATAACATATTTGATCATTAAATCAGCTATCTAAGTTCATAGAAGTCAAAACTTATGTTTTCCTAAAAAGTCAAAAGTGCACAGCTCAGATTTTTGCAAAAATTGGGTGAATTAATCTGATTTTTGTGTTGTGATTTAGAGTTTGAAATTTGTTGGGTGCATCAGCTTAACTTGTGAATTCCATTGTGGTAATATTTTTGTGATTTTTTTCTTTGGACCAAAATACCCTCTGAACTGACCTGCAGGGCAAGCTGCTTGTCCTGTGCACTCAGCCTCAGCTCACCACCCAACTTTGGTGGTAGTTTGTGGCTAACCCAGTGGGTCCCACACCCCCATTTTGGTTCCATACAACCCCCCTCCTACCAGGGTTGGTGTTTTGACCTTTTGTTTGACCTATAGACTTGTGGACCCCACCTAGATTTGCACCCAAAGTCTGTCCCTTTTTCTGCCTCAGAACCAAATAAGCAAACAGCTTATTGAGGTGTTTTAGCTTATTGAATCAGCTTATTTGTATGTTACTTGCTTAAAATTGTTCATTGCACTTATTTTCATCAGTTTTCACCAAAGTGGACCCCACATTAGCTCATTTGAGCTTAATTACACTCTTGGTCAAAGAAAGTCAACTGTCATAGGTTTAAGCACTTGAAGTGCTTATTTCCTTGACCACAGTCAAACTTGCTTCACAAAAGTTGTTTAAAAACTCATAATAAGCAGTTTGGAAAAAGAAAATCTCAAATAAGCCCAACTTAATAGAAGTGATAGCTTCTATTTAAGCCAATTGGCTTATTCTTCAGCTTATTAATAAGCAATTCTCATTTTTATAATTTTCCTAGGCTTCTGGTGTGTAAAAATAATTTTTGTAATTTTTTGAGATTTTTCTTGCATCATTTAGTATTTTTCTTAATTTAAAATAGTTTTTAATAATTATTAAATAGTAAATAATTAATAATAATTAATTAGAAAATCAGAAAAATATAAATTAAATTTTAAAATTAGTTTTTAGTTATTTTTAATTTTTCCAAATTTTATTTTCAATTTTCTAGTGAATTTAAATAATTAATTAGAATTTAGGTTAATTTAAATAATTAAAAAGTAATTAGTAATTAGTTAATAATTAGTAATAATTAATTAAATAGTCTTAAAAATATATTTTCATTTCTAAAATTAGTTTTATAGTATTTTAGATTTTTCTAAGTTTAATTTTTATTTTTCCAAGTTAATTTCATATTTATTTATAATTTAGGTTAATTTAGTTAATTAAAAGTAATTAGAAAATTAGTATTTAATTAATAGTAATTATAAAATTAGTGTAAAAATTAGTTTTAAATTTCCAAAAATTTTCTCTCATCATTAGGTTTGTAAAAAGTAAATTTTCATACCAGTAGCCTTTCCAGATCACCGTATTCACCTTTTTGTACGTTTGTTCGCGTTTTCAGCAAACGTACGGTTTTTGGTTTTAAGTAATTTCTCCCCAATCTCAATTCCCGTAATCAATCACGTAGCTTTCCTAAGCTATATTTGTTAATCATTTCCAAATAATTCTTATCACAACCCTGTCCTGTGAATAATCACCCGATCACAAATATGCTAAAGTTACAATTCACACCTCAACGGGATTTAACGACCTGGTGATACCTTATATTACCCGGAGCATTGACCTAGGCTATTTGACTTTGTTGACCATTCACTTGGTCAATATAAGTTGGTAGTTTAGCATCAATCAATAACCTAATATAAAACATAACTTTTATATGTAACCAAGGGTATAATTGTAAAATCATATGTTTTCTCTTCTTTTCACTCAAAACTCGAGAACATGACATAAAATTTTATTTTCATTCATCTCCTTTTCTTTTCTGCCTATTTTTAACTCTTCTCTTCTCTTCTTTCATATCAAAAACTTTATGTGATAAAATTCCTTATCACCTAAACTTTTCTTTTGATCATTTAGTTAGGTTATTTTTGTTTGAAAGAGTGATCCTTTCATCCAACCAAGTGATCACCATCATTCCTATACTAGTCAAGAGAAGAACACAAAGTATCAAGAAGATACAAAGTGTTAAGAGTCTTTGTGTAGTGCACTTGCATTACTCGTTAGTCACCTTGATTGTATCTTGATATACAACAAGTGTCATAGCCTTGTTTAAGTCTTCTTGTGTTGATCATTGTGATCTTATTGAGATCTTGGAGATCTCTTGTAGCTTGTGTGATAGAGTGTTGATCAAGTGGATCAAGGGTAGATTGTGTTGATTATGTAGATCGTGTAGATCGTATAAGGATCGTGTAGATTGTGTAAGGATCGTGTGGATTGTGTGAGAAGTTAGGATCGTGTGGATCGTAGTAAATTGGTACTATCTAAGATTAGTATCGACATTTAGCTTAGTTTCAGAAGATAATGTAATCAACGTTGTACAGTTCTCTGCGCCTGAAGGGAGTTTGTTGACATAGTGCTTAGAACTCTCGAGTTGGGTACTCGGGGAGTGGAGTAGGGCGAAGAAGAGCTTCATGACCGAACCAATATAAATCTCTTTGTCTCGGTTTGATCTTTCCATCTCATCTTTTTATATTTATTACTTATATTAGTTAGTGTATTGTAAAGTTCATATTGGTGTTGACTGATTTCACAAAAGAGTTGAATCATAGTTTTTCAAAGAAACTTTCTTAATAAATAAAAATAAATCGGTAAAACTATTCAACCCTCCCCCCCCCCCCATCTAGTTTCCAACATAGAATCTTTCGCGGGATTTTACAAACTCGAGAAGAAACCGTGAAACAATGATTAGTTGAACGTGTTTTGATAACTGTTGGATCGGTTTAGTGATTAGTGATTGTATGTTAGGAGTGGTGATTGTTCGTTGGATTAATTAGTAAGTTTTTAAATTGGGATTTGGTTTGGTTGAAATGATTTTAAGTTATGAAGTATACAAGTCGCAAGATCTAGCAAGACTTGGGTAGCATAACGTTTAGTATGGCGTGATAATTGGTCTTCAGCAGGCAAATCGCAACCCCAAATCGCAATATCAAATCACAATCCTTTGAAGCAAATCGTAGATGCAAATCGCAGAAGCAAATCGCATAAGCAAATTTCGGAAGCAAATCGCATAAGCAAATCGCAGAATCAAATTGTATGTCACTTTCACCCAGTTTTGTCATTTTCTCTTTTTAGCTACTAACCAAAATGCAGAACCAAATCGCAGCCAAGAAATACCACAAATAACCAAATCTCAACAAAGAAACTACAAATCGCAACCTAGAAAAAGTCTTCCAACTTTTGAATAAGCCACAAAATTAGCCCTAGGCTTATGAAATAAGCACTCTAATCACCAAAATAAGGTATAACAACTATCCTAAACACGAAAGTACAACACTTTTACGAATCAAACTACAAACAAATTTCTTTATATTCAATTCGAGCCAAAGAAACAAAAAACAAAAAAAACAAAAACAAAAACAACCAAAAACAAGAAGAGAAAAAACAAGAAACTAACCACCACGAATTTAAGCTCACACAACCTATCTTATCAAACCATGGCTCTTAATACCAAATTTAAGAAATTAATTATCATAACATACTCTTAAATCTTTGGTTAGGCCAAAATTGTTAGAGAGAGAAAGAGAGAAGAATGGTAGTTTCTAGTGAGAGAAATGTATGTGTATTAGATTAAGAGAATGAAAAGCTCCAACCATTCCCATGGGTGGGGAAGGGCTTATATAGTGACTTATAAAATGCCCCTAGATCGGGCTACGCAGCAAGCTGACAGTGGGTAAAGACCAGACCCAACTCCATGGTAGATTCGATATCTAAACTAAAACTATTAAGCCTATGAGCTAATGAATGCTAACAGATACTCGGGGTGACCGAGTCTTTCATATGAATATTTATATTTCTAACAGAAAAATATTCATTGCCTTCATTATACTATCAGAACTGACAATACTGAATTCAGAGTGGTGGGCCACACTAATGCCAGTTTCCAAAGTGACAAGGATGATTTCAAATCACAGTCTGGTTATGTGTTCATGTTAAATGGAGGAGCAGTCGGCTGGAGGATTGTGAAGCAGAGCACTATAGCTGATTTCAGTACAAAAGTGGAGTACATAGCGGCGAGTGATGCAGCTAAGGAAGCAATGTGGCATAAAAATTTCCTAAAATATCTTGGAGTTGTTCCTAGTATCTCAAATCCCGTGACAACAATGGTGTTGTGGCATAAGACAGAGAGCCCAAAGAGCATCATAAGAGTAAGCACATACTTCACAAGTATCACATCATACGAGAAATCGTAGACAGAGGAGATGTGATCATGGTACAGATTCTGATTGAGTACAATGTTGTTGATCCCTTAACAAACCATTACTTCATGCTAAGCACTATAAACATGCAATATTTATAGGAATGAAGTAACTCGATGAGGCTTAACATAATTTATCAAATTAGTTTGGTCTTAATGATTTAAAGTTTATGTATTACTAAGAGCTTTGCGAACTCATTTTTCATAATGCATCAAGTTTAAATACCAAACATTTTGCGTGTTTTTTTTTTCATCCCTGGTCTTGTGCATGTCACATTCCTAAAACCGTGCCATAATTGCTTGTGTGTCATTGAGTGACGCCTTAATTCACAGTTATCGTAAATGGGTAAGATCTCTTATTCGCCTAAGAATAGAAATATGAGAGGCAGAGATTCATGAGTACTTATGTTTATGACTAAGTATTTGGTGATCCGCGGGAGACAACTTCATGGACTAAATCAAAAGTTAGTCTCCTCGAGATATCCTCTACACCTAAGATATTGGAATAAGAGTTTTTATTTTTCTTTGAGTCTTGGCTTAGTTTCTAGTTACAACGTAAAAGCGTAACGTTGTATTCTAATTTTGGATTCAGTGGGAGGTAGAATAATTAGTCTAATAGTCGAGGAGGGATTTGTAGACTCTTTGAAAAATAAGAGAAGATATTTTGGGCCCCTCGTAAGATAACATAGAGGGTAATTTTGTGGCCTCGCTAAGTGAATGTACTTCATGTCAATGTTATCTCGAAACGAGAACAGAATAGAAAGTAAGTGTAAGCGCAGTCCAAGCTAAGGTACTTTCTTGAATATCACATGAAAAATGATTGTCTCTACTCTCTATACAACACCATTTCAGTCTGGAAGACTGACAAGGATTCAGTCCTTAAGAGTGATGAGAATCGAGGATGTACAATTATAAGGTGTGAGAGTTCTTAAGAATCGGTAAACTTATAATAGTCATGCTCGAGACCTTTGTAAGGCCGTAATTTTCGGGGTATATATTTATCTTGCACAAGTAGGAGTATTAAGGAATAATGTGCACATATAATATATACATAATATATATATTTAATTATATATGCGATAAAACCACATCCAGTAATTAAATCACTAAAGGGTCACACCGGTGTGTCACAAATGGAATGAAATTATTATTGTGCGGTTAATAAATATTAGCGGGTTGAGCTAATTAAATTAACGGAGTTAATTTAATTACTAATAATAAAGTGTAAACAATAAATGGAGTGAAAGTGGATAAACCACAAACCCAAGGGTTTGTAGTTATGCAATCGGCCGAACCTCCGCAAAAGTGGAGGAGTTTGACTTCTAGTCAAACTGGGTTACTTGGCGGATAACTAAATGCATCTATAATATTCCTTTGTATCCTATAAATACAATGCATTCTATGCTTCCTCATAATTCACAAACACAACCATAAAATCCTCTTCCTTTCTCCCCCTTTGTTTGGCCGGTCGACGAAACCCCAAAAGGGTTTTCGAACCCTTTTGTCAACCCTAAAGTTGATCGATTTAAGGGTTATTAAACCCTTAGTCAATTGTATTTGGTATTCCCGAAGAACAACCTGCGTGTCAAACTTGAACCATCTAGCAATTTCAAACGTGACCAATATCAGTTTATACCAGCAGCTTCCTTGTATGGGTATTCAAGAAGATTGATCATGTCGAGCAAGTCAAAGGTACGCACGTTCTAACTATTACTGTAGTTAGATTAATTTAGATTGTAACACATGAATGGATCCGTAGCTAGGGTTAGAGCTAATTTTATTATGCATATGAATTAACTGTAATAAGTAAATATAACCTACATGTTGTACCTAGAACTCGACTTAACAATGTCAAATTCCATGACACCCGTTCAAGACAGCGGATTAGATCTAATTTTGCTTCTAGGTGAATTACTCCATCAGGTATGGATCCCTCAGATGAGAATCCAATGAGTGGAATAGTCATCGAACATATTTGCCTTCTGGTGTTGTCAGGTAGCTTCTTGAAACAATGATCGTACATGATGTTGACTGGGTTGCCTCCATTCATGTAGATTTTATTTATTTAATGTGAAGGGATTATTGTCATAATGACTATTGGATCCTTTAAAGGGTGAAACTCTTTCCAAGTAAATGTATCCTTGTATGTTTGAGTACATCGTTGTTCCGTTTTTTGCCTGGGATTCATGTTTGGATCATGTGGACATCTAACGGTTATTTAGTATCATTGTTTGTTTTCGGATTTTGAGTGATTTTGTTAATTCATCATGGTTATAAAGTAAGATTTGTAACGTGAATCAGGCTTTTGTGGTTAATATGAAGGTTTTTCGTTTGAAAATAATGATTTTCACGTTAAAACTTTGTTTTGAGATTTAATGAACAAACAGTGAATCTCTTGTGTATAACACAGTTTTCTAGTGAAACTAAAAAAAATCGATGAAACAAATTTTTTTTCTGGTGAACGGAAAAATGAAAATAGTGGCTTGTTATTATGATGTGTATAGCACGGTTGGTGCCATATTTACGTAAGGTACGTATTGGGTGAAGGTAATCGATTGTTTGGTTTTCCATGTTCGATAATGACCCCAAGTTGTGACTGAAGTCAATAGTTGGGGTAGCGCTCATGAGTTGATTAGTATGTGTATTTTCTTGTCAAGAATGACTTGATCCATTTCAAGAAAATAGCTTGGTATTAATAGGGATGCATTTAGGGTTTGGTGCAACCCATAGATGGGATCTAATGGTTCAGGAGAGTCCACACAGTGGACATCCAGAGAAGGGGACAAGAATGCCATGTGGCATGTCATCCTTAGTTGTGTCATATTCATGAAATGTCTCATGCACGATATTATGTATATTCGAAATGTTCGTAGCACTACATTTGCTCGAATGAGGTAGTGTCACATGGTGTAGGTTGTAACAACCCTAGCTCACGTTTCCTGGTGGATCATGGCCTAAACATGTTCATCTAGTCTGACCCTGCATGTGTTTGGCCTAGGAAGATGCTTTCCAGGTGGGTTGTGACGGGCCCTAACTTCGACAGGCTTGTCTTGGGCTTGTTTCAAGTGTATGGGATTTAACGAAACGCTCCTATACACTATAGTGTGTTGAAACTCCCATGCACTATAAATACTCATTATCACTAAAACTTAAAGTGTGCTTAGTTAATATGTTTTAATATTTGCATTGACAAAACCGTCCATTGTCTTCATTAAGAGATATCGAAGGCTATAAATTGAACTGTGGGATAAGATAATTGTTATGTGGATTCGGGATCTGTTCCAAAGGTAGGTTCTCCTACTTCTTTTGCCAATGTCATTAATGCTACTCGTATGATTCTGAAAGTGAATTTTAGAGCATTGATCAATGAGGATCGAGTGGATAATCACGACCCAATGTTGCCTATTGTTGCTATGAAGAAGGTTTTAAGTCGGTATGATAACACACTTGTTGGTTACTTTCTAGGTAAGACCATTGCTTTTCCTTTAGTTCAGAATTATTTTACTAATACATAGGGAAAATTTGGCTTGCAAAAGCTGATGAAGAATGGTGATGGGGCATTTCTTTTTAAGTTTGCTACTAAGGAAGGTGTGGATCATGTTCCCTGGAACGAGGTCCTTGGATTATACGTAACTCGCCCATTATTCTAAACAAATGGACTCCCACTTTATCCCTTAATAGGAATGAGGTAAGCAAGGTGTCGGTTTGGATCAAAATGCATAAGGTTCATTTGGTTGCTTATTATGAGGATGGTTTGAGCTTGATTGCTACGCAAGTAGGGAAACCTATTATGCTATATGCTTTTACAAGCTCTATGTGTGTCGACTCTTGGAGGTATATTAGTTTTGCTCGTGCTTTATTTGAATTAAGCGCGGATTCAGAACTAAAAAGCCAGGTTACAATGGAAATTCCAAATGAAGAATGTAATGGTTTTACTACTGATGTGAGGATTAAGGCCTCACAAAAGGTTTTACTTCTCAAGGGATCTTGAGAAGCTTTGCAATCCTCCAGGTAGTGTACCTGGTCGTTGTAGTGTAGTATAGGTATATCTGAGGGATTGATCGTTCTCTAGGGGAATAATGTCGTTAGGTTGCAGTGTATGTCAATTTAAGCCTAAAGGTGAGGGATGATTCTTTTTATATTTTTTATGAAAGCAGTAAAATCCTGGATTGAAGGAGTGGGCAGAATTAGTTGATAGTCAACTAACCCAAAACTAATAACAAAACTAAATGACAAGAAAATAAAAATTGTGGACTTCTTATAATGAGACAAGCGTGTTTACTTAGACATAAAAATTATGGACTTCTTATAATGAGACAAGCATGTTTACTTAGATATATTACTCCCTTGTTATCTCTTGTTGATTCGTTGAATGTCACAGTGCAATTGTTTTCGTTGAAGCGTTGTATTCCTTAATACCAGTCGTGGGGGTATGCAACCCTCCCCAACTCTATGAATATCAATTTCTCTTACAACGGCACGTTTAGTACCCTATCATAGAATCACTAACATCAATTCATGCATTAAATACAACGAGAAAAACCGTAGCGCATACACGATTGCATTTTTAAGACATTCAAACTTGTTACACGATGGAGGTCAGCCAGTTTTCTTAACCTAACGCGAAGCAATCAGGTAAACAATAGACAACTTATCAACAATTAATAACTAGGTTTCATTAGATCTAAGCAAACACTAATAAACTTAAGCTAGCATGTTAAAAGGAAGAAAAGATAGACAAGTAATCAAACAACACATAGACATATTGAAAGATTAAAAGAAAACTTAACTTCAATTGAACATGGAAGAAAAGAGGGTATGAAAACCCTAAAAATCTTCTGAAAATTGTACTAGGGTTTATGTCTCCAAAGTTGCACACTAATGAATAAAAAATCAAAAAGTATATTAGATTTACAAGGCTGACGGCGTCAGGTTATAAATCCTGACGCCGTCAGGTCATCGTTTTTAGGGTTTCGTCTTGTGCAAGTTGACCTTCTGACGTCGTCATGTTATAACACTTCTGGGTCATCTCTCTTTAAGCTAACACCGGACGACCTACTTGTAAATACACCTGACACCGTTAGGTGTAAAACCTTCAAAAATTCACTGGAGCGTCATGTGTAATATTTTCAAGCTCCATTATCTTCAAGTGATGGCGTCACCTATTAAAGCGTGACGCCGTCAGGTGCAATTCCTGACAGGTTTTTCAAGACTTTGTTGTTTTCTTCACTTTTGAGCCCAAAAACGTCCAAAATGCTCCAAATTCCAGAAATCATGTCCTCAAGTACCTAAAATGAGAAAAGAAGCGATTTGAGGCAATATTTGATCATATATTCATGAATTTAGGCTTAAATGATCTCCTAAAAGTGTAAGAAATAAATCCTTATCAACTACTGAAATTATTAATATCGAATATGAATGGAAACCTCCTTATTGTGGTGAATGTAAAACTTTTGGACATGCTTTTATTGAATGCCCAAATCGTGTTAAGGAGGATGTTCGTAGTAATACTAATGTGGCAGCAAAGGCTTCTGAAGTTGCTACAACTTTGGAAAAGACGGATGATGGTTTCATTGAGGCAAAGAATCGTAAGAGTAAGGGGAAGAATGTGGTTGCTCCTTCTTGGCCTATTGGGGGTGTTCAGCTTAATAAGCATAAACCAAAATTTTGGAAACCTGTCTCGAAGAAGCCGGTTGCTACTAAAGAGAAAATCACTAATGAGGCAAGTACTAGTGGGACGATTATTGCTACATTAGACCCATTTGATGCTCTTGATATGGCTAATATTGATGATAATGGTATTCCTTGTGCAACAAGTGTTTCTCCTAAGGATGGGGCTTATTTAGAGGTTGGTAGTAAGAAGGAAACTAAAGTGGTTGAAGAAGATAGTGATGATGAGGTTCTTGATTGCCAAAATGATATTGCTAGTTTTTTAGCATCTGGTATACCTGCTGTTGCTAGTTCTTCTAAGGGTGGAAATGGAAGTACTACTCCTATTGTTGAGAAAATTGGGAAGATTGAAAAGCTAATAATTGAAGGGAAAGTTACTCTTATGGATAATGATGGTAAACCTCTAAAAAATGTTGATTTGAAAGACAAGGAGCATGATGCGGCTACTAAGCCTAGTGTCTCCTCCTGTACGTGTATTTCTTCAACCTACACTACAAGAAAAAGTGACAAGCAATTTTCGTCACAGATAGTACCAATTTGGTCACTAAACATGATTAGTGACCAAATTTAGGTCGTCACTTGTGGTCACTATAGGTCCGTCACTAATTACAGTTAGAGACCAAATGCAGTTTCAAAATAATAAAATATATTTTATCTTGCCATAACAAAATGTTTCAAAATGTATCTAAATTCATTTTTGCACCACTGATTTTAGTCAGTTATTATTACTATTATGTTAAATCAGTGGCTAATAAACTTATGTATATTATGAATCAAATATATTCGACATGTAGTTCGGTCAATAAGTAGTGACCATCTGGCTCGTCACTAATAATTTACGAATGACCAAAAATTAGTGACGAAGGATTATGTGGTCACTAAATGGCTTAAATAGTGACCAAAATAAAAGTGGTCACTAAATTCTCGTCACTAAACACACTTTTTCTTGTAGTGCTATGTGGGTAACTCATTATCTAAGGTAGGTAATGTGGTTGTTTTTTATAGCGACGCCGATGAAGTTCTTAAATATCCTAACGAGACTAATTATTTCGGTAGTGGAGGGAACGAGAGGAGTCTTTAACAATGAAAAGATGGTACATGTGACTATGATGAGTGCGCAAACACTCATCATTTTTATCGTATTTAAACTGCCAAAACATACAAAAACAATCAAAAAGTCATCAAAATACTGAAATTATCCCAGGGATTGTGTTTTATGTGTTTTAAATGCAAAATGAGCAAAAACAAATGAAAAATGATCAAAGTTTGCAATATTGGCAGTTTCAGTCCCCCAAGTTTTAAAATTTGTCAAAAATAGTCCCTATGCATTTATTTTGAAAGAAAAGTCAACCCAAGTCCTTAAAAAATCAAAAGTTATCAAAAATGGATTTTGGGTGAAAAGTTTGGAAAATTTACATGTTTGGTCCCTGGAGTTTGGAAATTTGCAGAAATAGTCCCTGGGAATTTTTAAAAGTAAACAAATTGCAAAAATGGTTTTTGGATTATTAAACTTTGCATGAATGGTCCTTGGTGATACTTTGGGAGAATTACATTTTCAGTCCCTTGTGTTTGGTAAAATTTCAAAATTGGTCCTTGTGTTTACCACTTTACCAACCGGACCCTTAATTATCTAAAACCAAAACCAAATCCAACCCCAAACACAACCAGGCCCAATCACCCACCCTTATAACTCCAGCCCACCACCAACACCGGCCCACCACTCAAAATATATTACCCCCGTTTTCCCACCTCAGTCAACAAGGTCAAACCTTGACCTCCTTCCCCCACTTGAACCCTTGCTAACTCACCAAATACTCAACCCTCCCCTCCTCCACATCAGCAAGCCCACTCCATGTTCCCCCCAACTCCCAGAAGCTTACAAAATTCATTAATTGATAGCAATTGCCCCCAAGAAACCCAAAGTCAATGAAGACTTAAAATGGGCGCCAAAATTCATCCAAAGGTGGGGATTGCTCAAAAAGAATCCAATGGTTGTAATTGTTGATGGGATGTAATCAGGAGACATGTGGGAGCCCAAAGAAGTCAATATAAGCTGAAGAAAGAGAAAAAGGAGAGTAGTTAGTTGTTTCTTAGCAAAATTTTTAAGTCGTGTAATCTTTTTTAGAATTGAAGCATAGTTAATGTTGTAATTTCAAGCTTTCAGTAATCTTGTACTCTCACATTCAATGGTGTAATGTATCCCTTGTTTTTCAAATTTCATAATTTAGTGTTTTAGCTTAAATTCTTAAGTTAGCTTATAAAAAGTTTTCATGGTCCAGTTGCTGTTTCATTAACTTATAATAACAATAGTAAGCATGATTGAACCTTAAAACTTGGGTGAACTTTTCATTAACTCACAAATCCAAAAATGCTCAAAAATACACAACGTCAACCAAAGTCAATTAAAGCAGTGGAGAAAGGTGAAATATTGATAGCAGTGGTTTTAGTACCCTGTGGGGGGTGTTAGGTTGTTTATTTGGTCCTCAGCTCCTTGTTCTGTCATTGGCCACTTGTAAGCCTTCATACTATTTTTCTAGCAATCTACTATTCATTGTGCCTACACATGTACTTCTCTGTATTTTTTATGATCATTATGTGTATGTGAAGTGAGTTAAGTTGATTAAATAGCTTGTCATTGTTTAGATTCTAAGTTATTGCCTAGTGAGAGTGTAACTGCCATCACAAGTAGTTTTGTGATTCTTGAAGTTCTTGTTGTTATTATAAGTATTTATGTGCCCAAGTTATATCAGTATATCATGTATAAACCTAGGAATCAGTTTCATGGATTGAATGGATATATGCTCTAAAAATCATCATGACAGCTCATTAAAAGGGTGTTTGGATCAGGTTTTGTAACTGTGATCTTGTGGCTTTTGTTGGTTAAAATCTGTTTAGATAGCTTTACTTAGGTCTAAGTAGTGTAATTTAAACATAAAATGCAGTAAGTATAGTTTAAAAAGTCAAAACCTGCTTTGAAATCCCATAGCAGTTTAACTGTTTGGATTTATGGATTGCAAATCTCCATTTTTGCTACAAGAGTAGTTAGGATAGTCTAATTTAGGGTCATTTCAACTTAAAACAACATAATCAGTAAGCAAGATCTAGCAGAAACTCACCAAAGTCAACCTAAGTCTCATTATCAAAAAGTCAAAATTGCTTGAATCAGTTTTTTTTCCAAAATGAGATGAATTTTCCTGATTTTTGTACTTGGTTTTAGGTTGTGAAATTTCTTGGGTAGTTAGTCTACCAGTAGAACTAGAAATTCCTATACTTGTTTAAATTTTATGAATTTTTCTAGTTGACCTTTTTGCCCCTTGAACACACATGCAGGGCAATAACTTGCCCTGTGCATCAGCAGACCCAACCATCACCACCACTTTGGTGGTGGTTTCTGGCCACCTCAGTGGTCCCACAGACCCACATTTGGCTTCTCACAACCCCCCTCCTACCAGTTTTCAAAATTTGACCCTTTGTTTGACCTTAGGACCAGTGGACCCCACTTGGAATTACCCTCAATTCTTGTCCCCTTTTCTGTCTCAGAACTCAATAAGCAAGTGCTTATTTTGATATTCTTGGCTTATTCTCATAGCTTAATTGTGTGAATCTTACTCAAACATTTTCATATAACTCAGAGGAACCAAAATTTACCATTGTGGACCCCACATTACTCCATTTGAGCTTAATTCCCTTCTTGGTCAAAGAAAGTCAACTGTGTGGACTAATAAGCACTCAAAGTGCTTATTCCTGGTTTTCATAAAAAGTGTTTTCATAAAAGTTATTAGTTTTTAGTGTAAAATTAGTTTAGAAAAAGAAAAAACACAAAAAAAAACCAATTTTAATTATCGTGATAGCTTCTATTTAATAGAAATTATCATTTTAATTTTCTTTTTAGCTTATTTTTAAGCAATATATCATTTTCATATTTTTATTAAATCTCTTTTATATTAAAGTAATTTTAGAAATTTTTCCAGATTTTTCTTTTGTCTTTTAGTGGTTTTTAGAATTAATTTTAGTTTAATTAATTATTAATTAATATTAAGTAATTAAATAGCATAATTATATTTTATAAAGTACAACCTAGTTTTTATAATTTTTCTAGCTTTTATATAAGTTAAAACATTTTTATAAATTTTTCTAGAATTTATACTGTTTATTTTCTATTTTTTATAATATAAATAGTTTAATTGGTAATTAATTAATAATTAGATTAATAATTAGTAAATTAGTTTAAAAATACATAAAATCAACTTTTTATAATTTTTTAGGATTCCTATGATGGTTAATTAGATTTGTAAAAATTTTCTTAATTTTCTAAGCCTTTTTAGTATTTTTAATAATTATAATTACTTTAATTAGTTAATTAATAAATAATTAGTAATTGATTAATAATAAATTATTAAATAGTGTAAAAATAATTTTTATTTTTCTTAAAATTTTCTTTATTTATTAGGATTGTAAAAATAATAATTTCACACTCGTAGCCTGTTCAGTTCATCAGTTGTACTTTCTGTTTCGTTCGTCAGCGTACGTTTTTAATTAAAACGTACATTTTTAGGTTTTAAATCGATTCTTCTTAATCTCAATTCCCGTAATCAATCATGTAGCTTTCCTAAGCTATTTCTGTTAATAATTTCCAAATAATTCTTATCACAACCCTTTTCTGTGAATAATCACCCTATCACAAGTACGCTAAAGCACAATCCACACCTCGTCGGGACATAACGACCTGGTGATACCCTTTATTACCCGGAAGCATTGGTCTAGGTAGTTTGACTTTGTTGACCATATACTTGGTTAATTTAGGTTGACTGTTTAGCGCCAATCAATTTTTGGCGCCGTTGCCGGGGAGGTGTACGCGTTTCTATAGCGTCATTTGAGATTAGTGTTATTTCACCTCATTCACTGTACAAATACCACCATTTTTGTAAATTTTGAAATCAAAGCATAAAAAAAAAAAAAAAAAGTCATTAACACTTTTCCTAAAGTGTTAAAACACCAAAAAAATAAAAAACAACAAAACAAATCGTTACGTTTTCTATATTGTGTTTCTTTTAAGGTGATTCTTAAAGAAATACAATTTTGGTAAACGAAACGATACCAAAAATATTGTCCAAAAGTTTTTAAACCCATACACAAAACACAAAAACATCCGTCTTTTCTTGTGAATAATAATAAATACATAAAAACCAACCGTCGCAAACCAAGACAGAACACCTACCAACTAGGGGTGTGAACATAATAAGTTCCCAAACCAAATATTTAAAACTTGCCTTTGTATCCCTGTGAGTGGTGTACCTTTCTTAAAGAAGCCACTTGCTTGTGATTATTGGTTTAAGTTCACTGTGGATTTGCCTCGATTTTGTTTTGATTGGTTTTATCTCTAGTGCATGCGCACTCATTCTTCAAGGTCCACGAGCCCATTACGTGAGCTTGTTCGGAAACCTCGAAGACCTTGTAGACGTTCAGCACCAACAGTCGGATCTGAGATCCGTACTGTTGCCACACCCACTGTCACCATGGCGGAAGACCGCCCCATGTGTGAGCTTCTCCAAGCACCCATCGAGGGTTACGGAGATGCCATTGTTGTTCTAGCCATCGTGGCTGATAATTTTGAGCTCAAAACCGGGTTACTCAATCTTGTAGCCTCAAGTCAATTCTACGGTTTTGAGAGGGATGATCCTCATGCTCACATTCGATGGTTCAATAAAATCACTTTGACCATCAAGTACAAGAATGTCCCTTGTGAAGCAATAAAACTTCTTCTCTTCCCATTCTCCTTGGAGGGACAAGCCAGGATTTGGCTTGAAAAACAACCTCCACGATCTATTGAGACATGGGAAGATCTTGTCAAAAAATTTATGAATGAATTCTTCCCACCTTCCAAGACCACGAGTCTTAAGAACGAAATTACCAAGTTCACTCAGAAATATGATGAATCTTATGGTGAAGCGTGGGATCGTTTCAAAGAATTACTTCGCAAGTGTCCACATCATGGTTTCTCTGAGTTGATGCAACTCGATACTTTTTACAATGGCATGAGCCAAGCTGATCAGGATTCTCTCAATGCCTCCGCGGGAGGTAATTTTTTGAGTAGAACCACAAAAGAAGCTTTGCAAATCATAGAAAACAAGTCCAAGGTCCGCTCTACACGAAGCAAACCGATTGTTTCTCAAATCAATGCGGGTCCTTCCACTTCATCTTCTGTGGTTCAATCTAGCACAGATGCTAAGATTGACAAGCTCACTGAAGCTATTCAAGCTTTGGTTCTCGCCCAAACAAAGAAAGTTTCATTTCTACAACATCCTCCCCCTGCTGAGGTTAAAAAAGTGGAAGTCTGTGTGACTTGTGGTAGGCCGCATGCCTACTACAATTGCACAGCTTACTCCATATGAAGCTCATGCTGTAGCCGGGTCCCAAAATCAATGAGGCAATCAATATCGCCCTCCTATGGACCTTAGCTATCGTCCTCATCATCATTATCCTGGACCTCCCGGTTTTAATCAAAACCAAAATGTCCAAAACCGTGGCCAAAATCAAAATAGAGCGAACCAAGGTTTTCAAAACTAAGGTAACTTCAATCAGGGTCATGGTTTTCACAATCAAAACCAAGGTTTCCAAAATCAAGGTTTCCAACATCAAGGAAACTTTAATCGAAAACAAGGTCAGGGTAATTTCAATCCGGGATATTTTCATGGAAAAAACAACCCTAATCAGGGTAATTTTCAAAATCAAGGTCCCAATCCGAACAATCGAGCTCCAAATATTCCTAATCCGAATCAAGCCATTGTTCCTACCGGGCCTTCATCTGACGAGTTGTTAAAAAAATTCATGAAGTCCCAAGAATAGTTGAACAAGTTGCTGGTCAGCCAGATTTCTGATATCAAGAAGTCTTTAAATGATCGACCCTCGGGCTCAGGTACTACTTTACCGAGCAACACGATCGCTAACCCGAGGGGCGATGCTAAGGCGATCACAACACGAAGTGGTGCTTCATATGATGAACCCGCGATTCCTACTACCTCTTCTTCCTCTCCTCCAAAGGTAGTGGAACGTGAACCTGAGGTGACAAAGGACAAGGTGCAAACTCCTAGCCCACGAAGTACAGCACACGTCCAACCTCAGGTTATTCCTGAAACCAGATGTAAGCCTGGAGTTGTTTTTGAACCACCAAAAATTCCAGTGGACAACCCTAAATCCAAAACTTCTATTCCTTATCCATCACGTCTCAATGAACAAAAGCTCCGCGAAAAGGCTAATCACCAAATGGATAAATTTTTCCAAATCTTTCAAGATTTGCATTTTGATATCAGTTTCGTGGATGCTATTCTCTTGATGCCCAAGTTTGCATCAACAATCAAAAATCTGTTAAGTAATAAAGAGAAACTCTTTGAGATGGCAAGAACTCCTCTGAATGAGAACTGCTCAGCAGTTCTTTTGAAAAAGCTTGGAGACCCCGGGAAATTCCTCATTCCTTGTACTTTCCCGGGTATGGTTGAATGTTTCGCCTTGGCCGATCTAGGTGCTAGCATTAACCTAATGCCATATTCTGTGTGGAAGAAACTCTCTCTTCCCAAACTTACTCCCACGTGCATGACTTTAGAGCTTGCCGATCGTTCAATTTCTCGTCCTCTTGGCATTGCCGAGGACATATTCGTTAAAGTGGGGAAGTTCCATTTTCCGGCAGATTTTGTGATTGTTGACTTTGATGCCGATTCTAGGGTCCCTCTCATTCTTGGAAGGGGATTTCTTAGAACTGGGCATGCTCTTATCGATGTATTTAAGCATGAGATCACATTACGTGTTGGTACGGAAGCCATTACCTTCAACCTAAATCAAACTTCGAGATACTCCTCCAATTATGATTGTGAATCGGTGAATCAAATTGATGTCATCGATGTTGCTGCTGAGGAGTATGCTCAAGAGATCTTAGGTTTCATTGATGATTCTTCGAGTGAAAAACTCACTCAGTCTTCTCACCCCATCATTGCCAATTCTTCTCCTTCCCTCACTCCATTTGAGGGAAGTGACTTCATCTTAGAAGAAATTGAGGCCTTTCTCAAAAGTGATTCGATTCCTGATGGAATCAATAACCAAGAGATTGACCCCGACAGGGATATTCTCCTGCTTGAGAAATTATTAAATGAAGATCCCTCTCCTCTTCCTGTTCTACCACAAACACTTCATAAAGAGGAAGTCAAAAATGTTGAGAAAACTGATGACTTCCCTGAGGTTGAACTTAAGGACTTACCGCCTCATCTTGACTATGCATTTCTGGAGGGTGATGATAAATTACCCGTCATAATTGCTAAAGACTTAAGTGATGAGGAAAAGGCTGCTCTCATAAAGGTTTTGAAGTCTCATAAACAAGCAATTGCTTGGCGACTCTCCGACATCAAGGGCATTGACCCTGAATTTTGTACTCACAAGATTTTAATGGAAGACGATTTCAAACCTGCAGTCCAACAACAAAGAAGGGTGAATCCAAAAATTCACGAGGTTATCAAACAAGAGGTTTTAAAACTTCTTGATGCCGGATTGATTTACCCTATCTCGGACAGTCCTTGGGTCAGCCCAATTCATTGTGTTCCAAAAAAGGGTGGCATTACTGTTGTCACAAACGAGGAGAATGAGTTAATTCCAACTCGTTTGGTTATGGGATGGTGTGTCTGCATTGACTATCGTAAGTTAAATGACGCCACCCGTAAAGATCATTTTCCTCTGCCCTTTATGGATCAGATGCTCGAGAGATTAGCGGGGAATGAGTATTATTGCTTCCTCAACGGTTTCTCGGGTCACTTTCAGATTCCCATTGATCCGCAAGATCAGGAAAAGACCACGTTCACTTGCCCCTATGGAACTTTTGCGTATAAACGTATGCCATTTGGCCTATGTAATGCTCCGGGCACGTTTCAAAGATGTATGATGTCCATATTTTCTGACATGATCGGGAAAACTATGGAGGTTTTTATGGACGATTTTTCGGTCATTGGGGATTCGTTTCAATCATGCCTCTCCCATTTAGACGACATGCTAAAATGTTGTGAAGACACAAAGTTATGTCTAAATTGGGAGAAGAGTCACTTTATGGTCAAAGAGGGCATTGTCCTCGGCCATAAAATTTCAAAGAACGGGATTGAGGTTGACAAAGCCAAAGTGGATGTCATCATAAAATTACCTCATCCCACAACCGTAAAAGGTGTTAGAAGCTTTTTGGGTCATGCCGGTTTCTATCGTAGGTTTATTCAAGATTTTTCTAAAATCGCCCGGCCTATGACCCATCTCCTCGAAAAGGATGTTCCTTTTATCTTCTCCCACGAGTGCATCGAAGCTTTTGAAACATTAAAGAAAAAGCTTACTGAGGCACCGATTCTTGTTGCCCCCGATTGGGACTTGCCCTTCGAGCTCATGTGTGATGCTAGTGATTATGTGATAGGGGCAGTCTTGGGGCATCGCAAAACAAAACATTTTCAGCCTATACACTATGCCAGCAAATCTATGACCGAGGCTCAAAGCCATTACACCACCACCGAAAAAGAATTATTAGCTGTGGTGTATGCTTTCGAAAAATTCCGGCCTTACTTAATACTGACCAAAAGCATAGTGTATACGGATCACTCGGCTTTGAAGTACCTTTTTGCGAAACAAGATGCAAAGCCGAGACTTCTCCGTTGGGTTCTCCTCCTACAGGAATTTGATATCATTATTCGTGATAAAAAAGGATCTGAGAACCTAGCTGCTGATCATCTCTCCCGATTCGAAAACCCCCACCAAGATGTCTTCGAGAGGAAAGAAATTAATGAAACATTCCCTCTTGAGACACTCAATGCGGTTGCCTTTCGTGGAGATTCTATTACCCCGTGGTTTGCCGACTTTGCAAACTACCTTGCTGGTAACTTTGTGGTGAAAGGGATGTCGTCCCAACAGAAAAATAAATTCTTCAAAGATGTAAAACATTACTTCTGGGACGACCCCTATCTTTTCAAAATCTGTGCAGATCAAGTCATCCGGCGGTGTGTTTATGGCCAAGAAGCCGCTGAAATTCTTAAGGCTTGCCATGCTGGTCCCACGGGGGGCCACCACAATCCAAATTACACCGCCAAAAAGGTGTTTGACTCCGGTTTCTTTTGGCCCTCGATTTACAAGGATGCCCAGGAATTAGTCAAATCCTGTGATGCTTGTCAACGTCACGGGAACATTTCACAAAAGAATGAAATGCCTCAGAATGCAATTCAAGTTTGTGAAATTTTTGACGTTTGGGGCATCGATTTTATGGGGCCATTTCCGTCTTCTCATGGCAACAAATACATACTCGTGGCTGTTGACTACTTGTCAAAAAGGGTTGAAGCGAAAGCTTTACCCACTAATGATGCCCGAGTTGTTGTAAAATTCTTGAAAGCTCTTTTTGCTCGATTTGGAACTCCACGTGCTATTATCAGTGATCGTGGTACGCACTTCTGCAATGACAAATTCGACAAAGTCATGCAAAAGTATGGTGTAACTCACCGTCTTTCTACTGTGTACCACCCACAAACAAGTGGACAAGTAGAAGTTTCCAATCGAGGAATTAAGAGAATTTTAGAAAGAACCGTAGGTGAAAATCGTGCATCGTGGTCTGACAAATTAGATGATGCACTTTGGGCTTTCCGTACGGCTTACAAAACACCCATTGGGTGTACGCCTTACAAATTTGTGTACGGGAAAGCGTGCCATCTTCCGATCGAGCTTGAGCACAAAGCCTATTGGGCTCTCAAGCATGCCAATTTTGACCTCAAAACTGCGGGTGATCATAGAAAAGTTCAACTAAATGAATTAAACGAACTTCGTGATCAAGCTTACGAGAACTCTTTGATCTACAAAGAAAAGACAAAGAAGATTCATGACTCAAAAATCAAGAACCGCGTTTTCAACATTGGTGATCGAGTCCTTCCTTTCAACTCTAGACTCAAGATCTTCTCGGGAAAGCTCAAAACCCAATGGACTGGCCCATTCACTATCACTAAGGTTTATCCTTATGGCACCGTCGAATTATCTCACAATGACGGTCCAAATTTCAAAGTGAATGGGCATCGTTTGAAACATTATTTTGGAGAGGACATACCATCCATGGTTGTCCCGGATCTCCAAACTTTCCTCAAGGATAATTGAATTCGGGGATCGAGTCAAGCTAGCGACTCGATAAACAAAAACAATAGCACAATACGGGTTTTCACCCGTATCTCTGATTTCTTTCTATTTTCTACCACCCTAGTGCGGGAGAATGGCCAACCCCCCGCTGTTTGAAAAATGTATATATGTATATAAGTTCCAAAAAAAAATGTATGTGTATATATAGAAATAAAGTGAAAAATAACATTTCCACAGTTAGCTTCGAATATTATCTTTTTACGTTCTTAGATTCGGCAGAAAAGCCGGGACTTTGAATATTGAGGACAATATTCATTTCTAAGTGTGGGGGGGAAATTCTAGCGAATTTTATCAAAATACTTTCAAGTACCCCCGTTTTTGGCCAAAAATTTTTCAAAAATTTTTCACTTTATTTCAAAATTTTTGTGGTAATCAGTCCGCCATGTCTAACCGACAAAGGGATTGGCTAATCCAGGAGCAAACGGCTCTTGGTAAAGATAACTCAAATCCGTTGACGGCTTGCAATTTGCCCAAAATTGTATGGTAAATCAACTCGCCATATCCCATAAAGTGAATGAGTTGGCTAGCCCGCAAGATTATGGCTTGTGGTGAAGGCAGTGGAAAAACCATAATTGGTAATCAGCTCACCAAGATGTTGACTAGGTCCATCAAGAGTTGGCTAGTCCAGGAGCAAAGGGCTCTTGGTAAAGACAAATCAAAACTGTAGAAAGCTGGTGGTTTGCTAAAAATCATATGGTTATCAAGTGGACCATAGTTCTTAATTGAATCGAAACATTTGGCTACTCCAGAAGTGATGGCTTTTGGTAAAGAGTTTTCAAATCCATCAAGTTTTCCAAAAAGATTGCTAGGGACTAGCAATAGTTTAGTGTGGGGGATTGATGAGTGCGCAAACACTCATCATTTTTATCGTATTTAAACTGCCAAAACATACAAAAACAATCGAAAAGTCATCAAAATACTGAAATTATCCCAGGGATTGTGTTTTATGTGTTTTAAATGCAAAATGAGTAAAAACAAATGAAAAATGATCAAAGTTTGCAATATTGGCAGTTTCAGTCCCCCAAGTTTTAAAATTTGTCAAAAATAGTCCATATGCATTTATTTTGAAAGAAAAGTCAACCCAAGTCCTTAAAAAATCAAAAGTTATCAAAAATGGACTTTGGGTGAAAAGTTTGGAAAATTTACATGTTTGGTCCCTGGAGTTTGGAAATTTGCAGAAATAGTCCCTGGGAATTTTGAAAAGTAAAAAAATTGCAAAAATGGTTTTTGGATTATTAAACTTTGCATGAATGGTCCTTGGTGATACTTTGGGAGAATTACATTTTCAGTCCCTTGTGTTTGGTAAAATTTCAAAATTGGTCCTTGTGTTTACCACTTTACCAACCGGACCCTTAATTATCTAAAACCAAAACCAAATCCAACCCCAAACACAACCAGGCCCAATCACCCACCCTTATAACTCCAGCCCACCACCAACACCGGCCCACCACTCAAAATATATTACCCCCATTTTCCCACCTCAGTCAACAAGGTCAAACCTTGACCTCCTTCCCCCACTTGAACCCCTGCTAACTCACCAAATACTCAACCCTCCCCTCCTCCACATCAGCAAGCCCACTCCATGTTCCCCCCAACTCCCAGAAGCTTACAAAATTCATTAATTGATAGTAATTGCCCCCAAGAAACCTAAAGTCAGTGAAGACTTTAAATGGGCGCCAAAATTCATCCAAAGGTGGGGATTGCTCAAAAAGAATCCAATGGTTGTAATTGTTGATGGGATGTAATCAGGAGACATGTGGGAGCCCAAAGAAGTCAATATAAGCTGAAGAAAGAGGAAAAGGAGAGTAGTTAGTTCTTATTATTTTTCTTAGCAAAATTTTTAAGTCGTGTAATCTTTTTTAGAATTTAAGCATAGTTAATGTTGTAATTTCAAGCTTTCAGTAATCTTGTACTCTCACTTTCAATGGTGTAATGTATCCCTTGTTTTTCAAATTTCATAATTTAGTGTTTTAGCTTAAATTCTTAAGTTAGCTTATAAAAAGTTTTCATGGTCCAGTTGCTGTTTCATTAACTTATAATAACAATAGTAAGCATGATTGAACCTTAAAACTTGGGTGAACTTTTCATTAACTCACAAATCCAAAAATGCTCAAAAATACACAAGGTCAACCAAAGTCAATTAAAGCAGTGGAGAAAGGTGAAATATTGATAGCAGTGGTTTTAGTACCCTGTGGGGGGTGTTAGGTTGTTTATTTGGTCCTCAGCTCCTTGTTTTGTCATTGGCCACTCGTAAGCCTTCATACTATTTTTCTAGCAATCTACTGTTCATTGTGCCTACACATGTACTTCTCTGTGTTTTTTATGATCATTATGTGTATGTGAAGTGAGTTAAGTTGATTAAATAGCTTGTCATTGTTTAGATTCTAAGTTATTGCCTAGTGAGAGTGTAACTGCCATCACAAGTAGTTTTGTGATTCTTGAAGTTCTTGTTGTTATTATAAGTATTTATGTTCTCAAGTTATCTCAGTATATCATGTATAAACCTAGGAATCAGTTTCATGGATTGAATGGATCATATGCTCTAAAAATCATCATGACAGCTCATTAAAGGGGTGTTTGGATCAGGTTTTGTACCTGTGATCTTGTGGCTTTTGTTGGTTAAAATCTGTTTAGATAGCTTTACTTAGATCTAAGTAGTGTAATTTAAACATAAAATGCAGTAAGTATAGTTTAAAAAGTCAAAACCTGCTTTGAAATCCCATAGCAGTTTAACTGTTTGGATTTAAGGATTGCAAATCTCCATTTTTGCTACAAGAGTAGTTAGGATAGTCTAATTTAGGGTCATTTCAACTTAAAACAACATAATCAGTAAGCAAGATCTAGCAGAAACTCACCAAAGTCAACCTAAGTCTCATTATCAAAAAGTCAAAATTGCTTGAATTAGTTTTTTTTTTCCAAAATGAGATGAATTTTCCTGATTTTTGTACTTGGTTTTAGGTTGTGAAATTTCTTGGGTAGTTAGTCTACCAGTAGAACTAGAAATTCCTACACTTGTTTGAATTTTGTGAATTTTTCTAGTTGACCTTTTTGCCCCTTGAACACACCTGCAGGGCAATAACTTGCCCTGTGCATCAGCAGACCCAACCATCACCACCACTTTGGTGGTGGTTTCTGGCCACCTCAGTGGTCCCACAGACCCACATTTGGCTTCTCACAACCCCCCTCCTACCAGGTTTCAAAAGTTGACCCTTTGTTTGACCTTAGGACCAGTGGACCCCACTTGGAATTGCCCTCAATTCTTGTCCCCTTTTCTGTCTCAGAACTCAATAAGCAAGTGCTTATTTTGATATTCTTGGCTTATTCTCATAGCTTAATTGTGTGAATCTTACTCAAACATGTTCATATAACTCAGAGGAACCAAAATTTACCATTGTGGACCCCACATTACTCCATTTGAGCTTAATTCCCTTCTTGGTCAAAGAAAGTCAACTGTGTGGACTAATAAGCACTCAAAGTGCTTATTCCTGGTTTTCATAAAAAGTTTTTTCATAAAAGTTATTAGTTTTTAGTGTAGAATTAGTTTAGAAAAAGAAAAAACACAAAAAAAAAAACCAATTTTAATTATAGTGATAGCTTCTATTTAATAGAAATTATCATTTTAATTTTCTTTTTAGGTTATTTATAAGCAATATATCATTTTCATATTTTTATTAAATCTCTTTTATATTAAAGTAATTTTAGAAAATTTTCCAGATTTTTCTTTTGTCTTTTGGTGGTTTTTAGAATTAATTTTAGTTTAATTAATTATTAATTAATATTAAGTAATTAAATAGCATAATTATATTTTATAAAGTACAACCTAGTTTTTATAATTTTTCTAGCTTTTATATAAGTTAAAACATTTTTATAAATTTTTCTAGAATTTATACTGTTCATTTTCTATTTTTTATAATATAAATAGTTTAATTGGTAATTAATTAATAATTAGTAAATTAGTTTAAAAATAAATAAAATCAACTTTTTATAATTTTTTAGGATTCCTATGATGGTTAATTAGATTTGTAAAAATTTTCTTAATTTTCTAAGCCTTTTTAGTATTTTTAATAATTCTAATTAGTTTAATTAGTTAATTAATAAATAATTAGTAATTAATTAATATTAAATAATTAAATAGTGTAAAAATAATTTTTCTTTTTGTTAAAATTTTTTTTATTTATTAGGATTGTAAAAATAATAATTTCACACTCGTAGCCTGTTCAGTTCATCAGTTGTACTTTTTGTTTCGTTCGTCAGCGTACGTTTTTAATTAAAACGTACATTTTTAGGTTTTAAATCGATTCTTCTTAATCTCAATTCCCGTAATCAATCACGTAGCTTTCCTAAGCTATTTCAGTTAATAATTTCCAAATAATTCTTATCACAACCCTTTTTCTGTGAATAATCACCCGATCACAAGTACGCTAAAGCACAATCCACACCTCGTCAGGACATAACGACCTGGTGATACCCTTTATTACCCGGAAGCATTGGTCTAGGTAGTTTGACTTTGTTGACCATATACTTGGTTAATTTAGGTTAACTGTTTAGCGCCAATCAGACTACAATGATTATGATGATGATTACTTTGATGATTGTGGTCTATTTGCAGCCCAATTAAAGGTTGTTGACATGCATGACATTAGACTTGGATAGGTTATTTTCCTTTGGTTAGCATAAAGGTTGATGTGTCTTAGTTTATGTTTCGTTTTCTAGTTGTGTGTATATAGTCGAATCATTTATGGCCTGCCATGAATGATATAGTGGTTGTTCAAGCGGTTGCTTGAGATTAATGTGTTATTTCAGCCATATTCTTTTTGTACTTAACTGTTTTGGAGTAATATATTTTATCGAGTGGATGCTCTTTACCCAAATAACTAATATTCCAAGTGTTAGAATTCTATATAAAATTTTCACTTATTAAATAGTACGAATAATTAGAAAAATGTGACACGTGATATCGAAGAAACAAAAAAAAGTTTACCAAAATCAAAATTTGTTAGCTAATAGCTGTGTTAGTTAGTTTGGGTGGAAAAAAGGGGCAATTCATGTGGAGCACCTTGACCCTACAAAGAAGCGCAACCTTCTTGACCCATGCATTTTTGTCGTGATCGAAAACATATTAACTCAAATGAGTGTGTATTCCACACCTCCTTTACTCGTATCCGAGTTTAATATAAAATCACATTGGTCTCTAGTAAATCACAATTACCTAAATAGCAGTTGTGTCAGTTGTGTCAGTTGGTTTTAGTGGGAAAAACAGGTAATTCATTTGGAGCATCTTGACCCCGCAAAGGGCTGCCCATTGACCCTGCAAGGGGGCGCAACCTCTTTACACGTGTGCTTTTGTCGTGTTCGAAAACATATTAACTCAAGTGAGTGTGTACTCCATACTTCATTTACTCGTATCCGAACTTAATACGAAATCACATCGGTATCTAGTAAATCACAATTACGTAAAATAACTGTTGATACTAAAATTACCAACATCCAGCATGCGAATACATACAACAGCCAAGTTAGAAATTGATAGCAATAGAGTTCATCAAGTTTTAGCATCGTAATTTGGTAACTAAAAACATGTTTAAAGCTTTGATCGTCATGTAACCACCTTGGTTAAATGTGCGTATGGCTATAGACGAACCGAACGAATACGAATGAAACCTTATTCATGTTCGTTTGTTTAATTTTAATCAGACAAATTAACAGACGTGAATGCTTAAATGAACAAACTTTCTTGTTCATGTTTGTTAATTAAGAAACAAGGCTGATCATGTTCACTCATTAAGCAATTAAACGAACGTAAACAAACAAACATATATGAAGAAAAACAAATTAATACTCAAAATATTGTGTGTTCATGTGTTTTGTTTGTTTAAGTATATCGATTTTAAAGTATATAATAAAAATATACGATATACGACCATAATAAAGTAATCGATAAACACAATTTAACGAATGTATAATCGAACTTTCATGAACAAATATGAACGAACGACATTTTTGTTCTTGCACGTCATTTACCTAAATGGGCATAAACTCTTTTACCTGCTTGCTAGTTTAGTTAATAAACACAAACATTTGATCCACGGTTCATAAAATGTTACTCCCTCCGTCTCAAAATTATTGTCACGAGACAAGTATTACAAAGTTTAATAAAAGTGGGGCTACTTTTGTTTTCAACAACTCAAAGATAATATTCTCCTACTTTATTCTCTAGTTTTTACTTAAAAAGGAAAATGGACAATTAATTTGAGATATCACAAAATAGAAATGTGGACAATAATTTTGAGACGGATGGAGTAATTAAATGTTTGGTTTATTTGCAACTCAAATTTGCCTAATTAATTTATTCATGTCTTAACATATCAACATTAGAAGCGATATAGTAAGAAGAAAATCTAAAATGAGAAAAATAATATTAATTTCTAGCCACATATTTTAAATAAAAAAGTATTTTTAAAGTGATATGCAAATATTTTTGTAGGTGCATTTAAACTGTGTAATTATTGCTTTATTCACCTTTCTCATTAAAAATTTTCTTCTTATTTGATCTTAAATCTATAAAACATAGTCGTAAATGAAATTCTCAATCCTAAAATTTACTTTCATTTTGTACTTAATACAAGCCTTAGGCTAAACATAACACAACCGAATCATTCGGTTGGTCTAGCATAATTTGTTCGGTCTCACACGGCCCCCCTACTATCTCAATAAACCCCAAGGCGTCTCCCTTATTTTATAGGTGCATTTGAAATGTGTGATTTTTTTTCACACCTTTAACATTATCTTTTTTCTTTTCTTATTATGATCTTAAATCTATTAAGCATAGCCGTAAATGGAGTTCTAAATCCTAAAATTTATTTCAATTTTGCACTTAATACAAAGAGTCCTTAGAGCAGTAGCAGCGGTAACGCAAAGCTTGCGTTAAAGCTTACATGGCATCTCTTTAACGCACGTTAAAGGGCGTTAGTCATTGCGTTCGTTTGCGTTAAGCCCGCGTTAACGCGGTTGTGTTAAGCCACTAACGCTGCGTTATTCATTTTTTTTCTTTTCTTTTTTCTTTTCTTCCGATTTAAATGATTATTGGTGGGTTTTTGTGTGTGTTTAGTGTGTGTTGCAGCTGTGTGTGTGTGTGTCGAGAGGTTGAAGATGAGATATCTTTTTTTTTCTTTTAGTCCTTGAGGTTTTGTGTATTTGCAGTTTGGTCCTTGTGGGTTTATACAGATTTTTTTTTTCTTTTTTTTATTTAAATAAAAATGTAAATAAAATTTTTATTTTTAGTTATTTGTTTGAATAAAAATGTAATTTGTTTTATTTGTATTTTGTTAAATAATTGGAAAAGAAGAAAAAAAATGGGGCCCAAATGTTGAGTTAAAGTTGAGTTATTGTTGTGGTTTTTTTTTTTTTTTTTTTTTTTTTTTTTTTTTTTTTTTTTTTAAGGTTAAAGTGGTAAAGCTGATGTGGCGCTGACGTGGCGCTGAGTTAAGTTATAACTCACGTTATTGATGTGGATGCTCTTAGGCTAAATGTAAAATATCCAAATCATTTGACTAATCTAGCACAATTTGTTCGGTCTCATTCGGTCCCCCTTACTATAACCAAACCCAAACCCCCCCCCCCCCCCACCCCACCCCACCCCACCCCAAAACCGCACAATGAATTGTTTTGGTCCGGGTGTGGACCGAATGAAATGGTTTGGTTTGTGTGTCTCTTTTGTATAATATAATTTTGTGGGGTATAGTGTGTTTTTGGTTGTGAGTGATGTCTTCTTACTACGAATGTTTGGACTTGTTTATTTTAAGAAACTGATACGACAGTGTTGTGTTTGATGATGGTGTAGTATTATTATATGTTAATTTTAACCTTATCCAAAAGCTGTCACTTAGTTAAATTTCTCTCGATAAATACCCCCCTTAAAACCAACTAACCAACCATTACCTCGTAACTCCCCCATAACCTCTCATTTTTCTTCATCCTTCTTCCTTTAACCAACCCACATTTCTTCACGCATATTTACATATACTAAAAACATTAAATTCATTGGAATGATGAAGTTTTGCAGTAAATTAATCAGTGTTTTGTTATGTTGCTTCCCCATAATAATCTTCAACACTACTTTTAATGGTGGTGGTGGAGGAGTTATGGCTTTTCATGAGGTTTATCCAAGTTTTCAGTCTCTAAGTGCTGTGAAAGTTAAGATGGTTCATAAACCAGCGTACCATTTTCAACCCAAACAAAATTGGATCAATGGTATCAACTCTTCTTCTTCTTCTATCTTCTATTCATATTAAGACACTCAAATGGTAGCATGCATATTTTCATTTACATGCAAGAATCCCATGAAATTACAGACTTCAATTTGTGTCATTGTGTGTAAAGGTAATGCCTAAATAACTGAAATTAACAACTTTCACTAAGCCTATTGGAAGTTTTATAGAAGAAATTAGTTTCTCATAAAAATGTTCAAGTTTTAGTAACATGTCCAATGCTGTGATGAATTGAATAAAGTTCATCGCAATATTATCTCTTGGCACATAAAAGTTTTTTAAACTAATACTCCGTCTAGCCTTCGTAAGTTCATAACTACGACTCCACTAACAATTTTGATTATTAGATTATATTGCATAAAATCAGATGGACTAGTATAAATAAGTCGTAAATTTATCTCTTTTATTTTAGTTTATACACGTGAACTTGTATTTATCTTTCATATATGAACCTCTAATAGATTGTTTAGACATCAATTCAATATACGTTATATGTCACTATAAACATGACTTAAAAAACTATGCTATAAGAATATGTGTATATATGAATATTGAGTGTGTGTGTGTGTACACATTTATGCATATATAGATTAGCAATTGAACAAATGGCGTTCATTTGCACCCAAGAATCCATTGAAGTTCATTGGAGTAGTATATTACACACAATGCGTCTCCTCGCACATCTCTATTCTCAAAATAATTGTTGATATTTATATTTTAGTTATTCGGATATAACTATTTACTATCAAAATGACTGATATCAATTACCAAAAAAACTCATTATAACCATAAGCTTAAATCTATACAAGACTCCACCATTTACTCATTTTTAGGCAAGGTTGCAAAAATCGTGAATCGGAGTCGGGCGGCCGACCCCCTTGTAGCTTGCAACCGGTCTAGGCGGGATTAATCGGTGATTAATCGTATTGGCATTTCCGGCAAGTTTTGGGTATTCTAGTCAATATTTTTCTTAAAAAACATGATATAAACTAACGATTATAAGTGATTACAACTAGTATACAACGTTTTTTTGAGTATTTCTGGCAAGATTTGCAAGTTTTTGAAAAGTTTGACCATCATTGACAGTTGTTGACCACCGTTAACCACGGTTGACCGATTTAAACAAATCGGTAAAGTTGGTGGCCCTGTAGTACTTATGCGGCGATTAATCGGCTTTGTAGGTTTTTTTTTTTTTTTTTTCAACACTGTTTTTACGAGAGTGTGTTTTTCAAAAGGGAAGTGATAATAGACTCTAATGATTCGATCTACTTTTTAGATTTGTGATTTTATTTAGATTAACAACTTTTTTGAGAAAAACAACTTGATAATATATTTGTTGGAGCATCATATATATTTGTTATTTTGATACGAACAAAATAATGATACCCGAAAAAGAAGGGGCTAGTTATTGCTAGCAGATGCGGTCGGCTCTCCCCTTCATTTTGTACTTACCGAAACTTGTAATATGTATGAAAAGTAAGTTTTATACTTTTATTGCTTAAATATTTTGTCATATAAAATCAATGATTTAAAGCTATGAATATATTGGAAAAAAAAATAAAAAATAAAAAATAAAAAACATGAAAATAAGTACTGTAATAAATTTGAGCAGCTTGTTACCAATTAAGTTCCATGCAAGCTTCAGTAGTCAGTTTTTATTTGGATCCATCTGCATATTTATGTATGTATAAATAATACTGCCGATAAACTGTATCCAAATGTTACTACTCTGTGTTGTGATGTGACAACCCTTCCAAGTATGCATGTAACGTTTCCCTATATTGTTGCAACAACATATGACATAAAGTAATATAATTACAGTCTTTAGAGAAAAACAAGATAAAAGAATCATTTTATTTAGGGAATTGATTTGCACACTTTCAAATTTGATTGGGACACTCTATTTGTGCATTAAATATTTGTACAGTATTAACAGTGTGCCTTTTATTTAGGGGTGCAAACCTTCGCACACCATAATTCAACATCAACCAAAATTAACCAATAACATATTGCCAACACATTTCATAATTCATTATACCTTACCTTCATTTTTTGTGGCATTCATTATGCAAGATCAAGTTAATAAAGGGATTTTTTTTTTTTTTTTTTTTTTTTTTTTTTTTTTTTTTTGAAAAATGCCTCAAACGGCTATAACAATAAATGTGCAACGTTCGAATTTTTTGGGGAAGCTGCCATACCGATTCGGTATGTATTACCGAAATGCATGCCAAATTTGGCATGCCGAACATGTGGTTTTCCATGATGCCGAGCGGCATTAGTTGCCGAAGATTCAAACCGAAAAGATTGCCACCCCCCTTAGGATTTTTCTAACTTGTGCCCCTAAGGCACAAGTTAAGCACAATAAAAGTCATTGGGATCCCACAGAAAAGAATATTGGGATCCACAGAAAAGTACAGTTTATGTGGATCCCTATGTCTTTTTTTGTGGGGTCCCGATGTCTTTTAGTGTGCTTAACTTGTGCCCCTGGGGAACAAGTTAGACAAACCCTTTTATTTATTACTCTTTCGTCGGTTAATAATTGTCCACTTTAACATTTTTTAGTCTTTTTTATTCAACTTTGACTATAACTATTTTTATTTGAGTAATATAATACTTGATGAAAAATATATAAATTGATTGGGTTTTAAATGTATTTTCATTTGTATAATTTTTGTCAAATATTATATAACACAAATAAAAAATATTAATGATACACATTGAAGTAAAAAGACTCAAAAAAGTCAAAATGGACAATTATTATTGGACGAAGGGAGTACTAGCTAGTATAACACCCGCACATGTTATCAAATTATGGTCTTTCGGAATACAACTTTTGCTGGTGGTGTGATAAGCCGGCCCTTTTTCTTAAACAAACATTTTATATTTTTACTGTACTACGCCCACAAACAATCTCTCACAAAGAATTCTCACAAAATGAGTTGGAGGTATTTGATTTGTGTATTTGGGTCTAGCTTCTCTCTCTTCTTTCTTATTAAGTCAATCAAATATCTCCAACTTATTTTGTGGGAGTTTTTTTTGGAAGATTGTTTGTGGGTGCAACAATACTTTTTATTTTGTTTAGACAACCTACCCATGTAATTTTAAATCATTTAATCAACTCAACATTTTCGACATGATATGTTGAACACAAAATAAACTCAATCATTAACACACTTTTGTAATTTTAAAAAGCTATCCAAAGTTGGTAAGTTATGACCTAATTTATAAAGCTTTCGAGATTTATAAAGCCATTACTAATTTAGACTCTTTTTTGCAATATATAATTCCAATTATGGCATATTCCAATTATGGCCTATTCCAGTTTTGGCCTATTCCAGTATTTTTTTTTTTTTTTTTAAAAAGCTATCTTTTGCAATTTGTAAAGTTTAACTTTGTCGACACGTACGAATATAAACTTTTGACATTAAAGTCCATTACTCATCATCAACAATCTCCAAACACTAGTTCAGTTCAGTTTTCAGGGTTCTGTACTCAAAACCAGCTGGAAATGAACCGGTGGTTGTCACGTTGACTGAGCGGTGTCTCTAATCGCCGGAAAAGTAGCAGGTACGTCAGATATGTGGGGTGGTGGTGGAAGACGACTGGAAGGTGTTGGCGGTTATCGGTGGTGGTGGTTTTTGGTTTCGTTGGTGGCGGTGGAGGAGACCGGAGAGGTGAAGAGAAGAGAGGGTTTAGTTGAGTTGAATTGTGTGTGTTTTATGAGCGCTATGTGCTGTTCATATATATATAAGTTTTATTGGCCCCGTCACGTCATCATGTACTTTAATTATAACACTCAGAAAATATAAACACACTCATCAATAAAATTTTTATAACACGTTATAAAATAAATACTCTCTCACTCAAAAAATAAAATTAAATAAAAGAACATAAATAACGAATGCAAACAAAATGGCGATGGTACCTATAACATGTTGAGGCGGTGCAATTTAACGGTGATAGCGGCACCATAGGGTGCAAAGTGGCCCTATAACATGGCTATAACACCACTGCACCCACCTCACTAATGGTTATTTTGGTTAAATGGAAGGCTCGGATTAATAGATTAAGGGATGATCTCACGGTTGAAAGTTCTTTTCTTTATCTTAATTTTGTGATGACATCTTAAATGCATTACAATAGAGTATAGAAGTATAGTCCTACGACTTTGATACAGGCTTTTTAGGTCGTTCACTTATATTTCGTGTTTAATTTGAGTCACAATTGGCTTTGAATGATTTTAATACATGCAGAATTGCACAAGAATCAACTAATTAACTACATGGTTTTAAAACATTATCTGAATTACAATTGCTCAAGTTTTATATAGTTGCATTGTATTTTTGAATGTTACTGAAGGTTGTCAACTTAATTTAGTAGTCCTCAACGTAAAAAGAAAGAAAGAAAGAAAGAAAGAAAGCACTTGAAGAGTACCAACCTGTTTAATTAGTGTCTTTGCTTTTTAATGATGATATGATATAGTTGATGTGACCCCATATTTTGACAACTATGTATTCAATAATCTATTTGCTTTTTTCACTAACTGATAATCAGCTAGCTAATATGTTTCCTCTTTTGTTGTTTTTGCATAATGTGTCGCTGAAATATGATGAATTCACCCAGATCCGAATGGTGAGTTCTTGATTATAATTCACTCTATACACGATATAGTTTAGTTACATAATGTGCAAGCTATTTGACAATTGAAATGACAAATTATCTAAGTTCTTAATTTTTATGTAACAGCACCAATGTATTACAAGGGAGTTTATCATTGTTTCTGCCAATACAACCCCAAAGGTGCGGTGTGGGGCAACATTGTGTGGGCCCACTCCGTATCAACGGATATGGTCAACTGGAAATGGCTAAAACCCGCAATGGAACCATCAAAATGGTTTGATAAATATGGGTGCTGGTCGGGGTCTGCCACAATCCTCCCTGGTGATAAACCGGTCATTTTGTATACCGGATCTATAAAAGAGAAGCCAGCACCAGGTTACCAAGTCCAAAACTACGCTATACCAGCCAATTACTCAGATCCATTTCTCCAAGACTGGGTCAAGCCAGACAATAATCCGATTCTAAAGCCCACTGTAGAGAATATTTCATCTTTCCGTGACCCTTCAACAGCTTGGTTTAATAATGGTCAATGGAAAATGTTAATTGGTAGTAGACAGTATAAACGAGGCATTGCTTACTTGTACAAAAGCCGAGATTTTGTAAAGTGGACGCTTGCCAAGCAACCATTTCACGAAAAATCAGATACAGGTATGTGGGAATGCCCAGACTTTTATCCAGTATCATATAAGGGTCGTAGAAATGGGTTGGACACTTCATCACTGGTTGGTGCCACTAAATTTGTTTTCAAGGTAAGCCTTGATGAGACTAGATATGATCACTACACGATTGGAAAGTATGACGTGGTGAACGACCGATATCACCCAGATAGCACATTTATTGATGGTTGGGCTGGATTACGATATGATTATGGAAACTTTTACGCGTCAAAATCCTTCTTTGACCCTGCCAAGAAACGGAGGATTTTGTGGGGTTGGGCTAATGAGTCAAGCACAATGGACGAAGATGTTGCTAAAGGATGGTCAGGAATTCAGGTATCAACCCTTTATTATTTTCTGATAGAAACTACTTTCACGCACTATTTTTAACTATTATATAAATTTATTTGTTACACTGGATACTAGAAATGGAAAGAACTCGTATATTTGATGTATATTGAGCTGATTTACAATCTTATAAACATGTAGTTGATTCCACGTATGGTTTGGCTGGACCCTAGTGGGAAGCAATTGCTACAATGGCCAATTCAAGAATTAGAAAAGCTAAGGGGTGACAAAAAGATTCTAAGGAATGTGAAGCTCAACAAGGGAGATACCATGGAAATTAAAGGAATCACTGCGGCTCAGGTTTGTACTTTTAGTATATTAACGAGTTTGGTACCCGCGCGTTGCTGCGGAATTCTTTTGTTGCTGTTAGCTATTTAACGGGAAGTTAGTTGCCTAGAACTGACTTTGCAATTGATGTATAACATGAAGGACCATTTATGTAAATTATTTGAGGACTAAATTTGCAATGAACCACTGAGATGAAGGACAAAGTGCGTACAGTTTTTTTTTTAAATGTTAAAGATAACGGTCATTAGTTAACAGCCGTTAAATTACTAACGACCATTAATACTTAAAAAAATAAATAAAAAAAAAATAAAAATAAATAAATAAATTTAGTTACCTAAGACTGACTTTGCAATTGATGTATAACATGAAGGACCATTTATGTAAATTATTTGAGGACTAAATTTGCAATGAACCACTGAGATAAAAGACAAAGTGCGTACAAAATTTTTTTTAAATGTTAAAGATAACGGTCGTTAGTTAACAGACGTTAACTAACTAACGACCGTTAGTATTAAAAAAAAAAAAAAAAAAAAAAAAAAAAAAAAAAAAAAAAAAACTTTAGCGTCCACTGTAGCAGCTACGGTGGTTGCTACAGTAACCTCTTTCCTTTTAGTATATATAATTAGCTGGAGTACCTTGAATCATATCACTAGCTACTAGATAACCAACAATCTACCACGATTATATCTTTGATTCACTAAGACTGTTTTCACTACAAAACACAAGTTAAATTTTCCACATTTTAAAAGCCAATTTGCCACGGTTAAAAATGTGTCAAATTTTAAATTCCACACTTGCAAATGTGTAGCAATAATGGGTGTGACAAATTTTGCTACACATATAAGTGTGAAGATACTCTTTGAATGTTCACACTTAAAAGTGTGGCAAACACTCTTTAAATGCCACACTTAAAAGTGTGGCAAATTTGCAAAAAGATGCTTACAATTAAAAGTGTAGCAACATTGTTAAATATTCACACCTAAAAGTGTGGATATATTTTCTGGAAGAAGAAAAAAAATAAAAAGAAATTACATACATATAGAAAACCTGATGCAATATTTACATACAAATATGGATATATTTCCAGTACTGTTTTCCAGTAATGATTTCCAGTAATGAAAACCTGATGCTACCTACATACACATTTAGCATGTTTTCCAGTATTGTACAAGTAAAAACCAATTAACATCAATCATTTAGCGTTTTCTACCCTTGAGACGACGACTGTACAGCCTCATGATTCTGAACTCTAGAAAAAGAAGGTATTTGCATATCAGATTGCCACAAACTTTGCCACATTTTCCCCAAAGGCTCCTGAATGTTGTGCTCTTGTTGTCTTTGGTGATCCTGTTGTTGTTGCTGCTCCTGAATCTGTGATCATTCAAGGTTTATTTGTTGAGAAGTAAAGTGAGTGAAGCAAAGCCTTCAAAACTACATAAGCTCTTATGAAATGGTGAAATACATATGCACCCAAAGACAGACCATGGGTATCTACAGCCACAAACAAAATCCTAATACCTACTGCCAATCTAGATGTGGAAAACCAGCACAGAAGTAACGACTGTAATTATTTTGAATATGTTCTCTAATAAATTTACACTTGTAATCTGTACATAGAAAATGAAAAAGTTTTCTGGAAACTAGATACAACAAAATGGAGAAGATTTTTCTGCAACTAAAACGCCTAAAACTTTAGACGCTTGGCTTGGCAAGGCACTCAAGCAAACTGAGTGAGGTAGCACAAGACATAATTTTCTATATTTGTAAACTGCAAGGTGATACCAAACAGATATGAATCCTCACAGACATACATCAAAACTCGGTTCTTATTTGCTGGCAATCCTAAAATCACAAAGCCCGTGTGCACCAATAAACGAATGTGTGTGAACCAAAAGGTGATCTAAAACAAAAGACAAACAGCAATTATGTACTAATTTAAACACATTCTATGGTCTCAACTTTTTAGAGATTTACCGTCGATTAGTATGACTGAGTTTATAATTAACCTCCAATATTATGTAGAGCCAAATATATGCCCAGAAGGACCAAAACAGCTCAACAATCCAAACGCCCAAATCTGAAATCTTTTTCAGTTCTCTAGCTTTTGGAACGACTACACAAACCGCGTGAATGGGAAACAGATCGAATGCAGCAGAACCAAAAAGAGTTCCAGGGCCTTACATTTTGAAAGTGACTAGCTTACTATCACGCTTTCAAGCCGCAAATATTCAGTTTGTACTGTATGCTTTGGTAAAACTGATTCTAGCTATCTGATTATTAGGGGATCAAATACTCAGATTTGGATCATCAATTTAGGCGATAGTTGCAACATAGCTAACTATTTCGGCGGTGTTTGGGATCACTTACTTAGAAATGTTAATAAGTAGTTTGAAATAAGCAGATACAAAGCTGCATACTGCAAACTGTTATTTCACTTTCAATTAAGGTGGTTGCTATTGCATATTTTCTGCTTGTGCTTATTTTTAAGCACATAACAAAATAAGAACCACCACAGATGCTCACAAATAAGTGCTAATTCCAGCATAAAAGAAGCAAATAAGCACTTTCGGTATTTACATCCAAACACTCCAAATTACTAACTGCGCTTAGAAAACAACAATAAGCTAATAAGCACTTAAAAATATGCAATCCTAAACACCAAGCACATATCTTTTTTCATCCAAGCACTCCAAACTGCTTATCAGTGTTTACAAAACACAATATGCAGATACACAATCTAGATAAGCAATCATTGTGAAGAAAGAAGTAATCTTATTTTATTCTTCAAGTCAGACAAAATGATAGAATATGTACCATCTAAAATACTTATTGGTATCACATTAGATCAAGAACAAAGCATGGAACTTCTATCTTGTGTAATCTGTAATTTTACTTGTTAATGCTATTCCTTTTTATATTGTTAATGCCCAGTAAGTATTTAGACTCTTTATTTTCATACAGATGGAATGGGATTGATGCTTATAAAACTGATGGTAAATCTATTGCTCATGCAGGCTCTTAATATACAACAGCTATACAAAATCAGTTCAATGTATCGGGATAACAGTTACAACACACCAACCGTTTCTCCTGATGTACGTACCAGTACAATAGTTATAAAATTTCAATAACATTCTCATTATCTGGACAAAATGATTTAATAGATCGTATGCATTTAACATACAGTTCGGACAACTTTTAAACTGGTTGGCCCAATTGAACAATTTCCCTAAAAACTAGTTTTTTATTTGTCATATATATATATATATATATATATATATATATATATATATATATATATATATATATATATATATATATATATATATATTTTTTTTTACAGACTAATCGTAAAATCTATTTATAATTATTATTTACTATAAATGCACAACCAAGTATTAAGCTCATTTTTGGTAGAGGTAAGCCCTAAAGAATGCCTAATTAAGTGAATGACATATGTCAATATAAGGTTAAATTTATTTTTGTTAGACAGGTAATTTCCAAGATGAAGGTGCTGGCTTTAAATGTAGATGACAACAAATCTTTCTTGTTGGAGGAAAATTTGAGGTTGGACATATATCTACCATCAAATAAAATATTTGTTTTCGGAAATAATTTTCTGATTTCACTGGTTTTATCTAATAAAACATTTCATGTCCCGTGTGCAGCATACCATTCTGTTGATGATCTCTCAAAATCAATGGATCAGATTAGTATTGCGGATCTCTTAAAATCTCTTAAGTATGTGTACTGTGTAGACCTGGTTCAGACTTAGACCTCAATGTGGTAAGGTGGCACTGACACACATCCTAAACATGCTACACAAACAAATCATCTACAACAACAGGCTCTCATGTTGCTCGATTACAAAAAAAAAGGAACACAATTATTATACTCGAGTCATTTTCACTATAACTTTTTTGTTCCTTTACTCTTAAACATCCTAACACTAGCTAAAAATCTGAGTTATAACTATTAAAGCTGATTCTATAAAAAATTATTTCATCAATAATTGCACAAATGAGCGATTTCATGATTTGCTAACGATTAACAAGTACTTGTACATATCACCTGGACTCATTCACAAACAACACTTCTACCACAATCAACTAACAAATACTTGTACAATTTGATAACGATTAACTAACATATAACTGATACAGGTAACAGTTAACAATTCAACTAATCAACAGAATATAACACCTTCAGTTCGATAACGATTAACTAACATACAATTCACAAGATCTAATTTTCGCAAGTGCCATAGCCACTAATCATTTTGTCCATTTTAATCACAAGTGCCTATTCAATGGAACACAATACAACTAATTTTACACATACGCTAACCTATAAGATTCAATCGCTAACTAGCTAGGGCAATGCAATACTAAAACACAAACAAACCCCAGAAATAAGCATTCCACATCTACCCATCCTAAAAGTGTTACTAAGAGTACCATATACTAGGATAAAATAAGGCTCAAAGTCTAACCTGTGTGCTTGGTACGTCTTCACATGTCACGTCTTCAAAGATCATATCTTTGTAAGCTCCAGCACCATATATCTCTTTGAGTGCAGTTGTTAAAAATTTCACCTCGCGTCTAAGGTCACTAAGATCTTTTGCCATAATCTTGATTTGATTGTTTTGTGACTCTATATGCTTACCTTGTGATTCAACTTTATCTAATAGTAGACGGTTTTGATCCATTAAACTTTCTTTTATTGCTCTTCTTAAATCAAAACTGAACTTGGTGACTTTAGATTTTGTAACTCCAGTCCCAAAACCAAATGCTTGTCCAGGCTTATCTGGACCAATAAGCTCAAACAATACAGCATATGCAATCTCTGATCGCGCTTCATCATCAACAGGTTTTGACTTGCCAATTTCTAATTCTCTTTTATTCATCTCTTCACGTGCTCGCTCCTAAAACATTTACAATATAAGATCAAATATATAGATGAGTATAAATAAATGTATAAATTCTGTAAATGTTACCCTGAACTCTCTTGACATGTCGTGAAGGTATGATCCATCTTTTGATCGATATTGCAAGTCAAAACTCTCGATCCTGTTAGGTTCTCTCTTGTACTTCGTTTTCTGCACAAAATACAAATTAAAGAAATAAGATCTTGCTGTGTATTTTGATGTATATCAGCATGAATAAAAGAAATAATAAGCAGTTTGGGCTAATAAGCAGTTTAAATAAGCACTTCAAATAAGCAAATAAGCAGTTTGGGCTAATAAGAGGCTAATAAGAGATCAGGTGTGCTTGAAACTGGTTTGTACCAAATGGAGTGAACAGGGCAGTTTGTAGATGGAATTTGAGTGCTTAAATGTTTCTGGAAATGCTTAACCTTGATGTATGTTGAAGTTCACACTATAAACTATCGCCAAACTCAATTTCAAGTAATTTCAAAGCCTAATGATTACCTAAAATACCCCTAGAACAGGTCTGGTTGGACAGTATTCAAATTTAATATGTTTCAGATTCATATACCTTCCTTTGCCATACAAATGTTGTTAACAATAATGCAATACTGGGTAAGCTTCTAGCTAACACCCTAACTAAACAATCAAGACTAGTATCTAACAAGTGTATTGATCGCAAAATAACCTCAGATACCAAAACTCAGGTTAGATAGGATCTCCGGAGCCTGTAAGTGTTAAAGAAGCTGTAGTTGATATACATTATGCATAGGATTTTACTTTGTATAACATTCATACCCATCCATAATTCCACATACATATAAGTTAGATGTTAGCATAACAACATATTGCGATGATACTTTGAGACACCATAATAAATTAATAATAAGTACGAAATTGTCAAAGTTAGAACATTTAATCTGGTGTAGAACTAAGTTACTGAATGGTCTATCTTTGGTAATGACAGGGAAAAGGTTCTTATGGGTCTGTCTACAAAGCTCGTGATTTAAAAACTTCGGAAATGGTCGCAATTAAAGTGATATCATTATCTGAAGGGGTATGTTATACTTAAATATCGTCTATCTTGAGTTGGATTGGGTGATTAACTTCTCATAGCCTTTTTTCCATACTTTATGTATAAGGAAGAAGGGTATGAAGAAATTCGTGGTGAAATAGAGATGTTGCAGCAATGCAGTCATCCTAATGTGAAAATGAACAGATAACAGAGGCCCGAAAAAAAAAAGAAATCAGAGAATGTTATCAGAATACTCACAAATTGGTCACGTTTTCGTGCAACACTGGTTGCTCCTGTTCTGTGAGTATGAACTTGTGCAGCTTTTGCTTTCTTCCCCTGTTGTGACAGTTTCTACAATTCAGTTCAATATAGAAAAAGTCAGTACAAAACACTTGGTAAAAATAGTTTGTTAATATGAGGAAAACAAACCGGTACCTTTGCCATAGGTGCTCTAAGATTACTTTTATATAACTCCCATTGGTGATTAAGAAAGTTTGGCGGTGCATCAATAAGATCAAGTGCTTGCAGGAGCTCATCTTCTGTATATGTTCCTTCTTGTGCACCATTAATACCAACATTGTTGGCTTCATCTAATCTTTGAGCAGCTAACCGAAACAACTTCTTTTTGAATCTATGTTTTGTGTATCTGACTTTTACACCGAACATGGCAAAAAGTACATCATCAACACCACTAAGTTGAGGCAAACTAAATTTCCGCTGCCAAAAAATGCAATAAAGAGGATATATCAATGACCTTCATTGTTATGAACGATAAAGTATAAGTGTTTTAGAAGAAATTACCCGAAGTTCTCCCAAAAGCAATACACCACAACGAGCTTTTATTTCTCTCCAATCTTTAGCTTCTGGTGGACACAGATTGGGTTGTCTTAGAAGTAAGGTCATGAACCTTGTGCACACAGTGGTTGCACCCTTAATTAGTTGAAAAGTATCGTTAACATGAACAAGAACTTTTTCACCCTTGCTTAGCTTATATACATCTTTTGCAGTCATCTTTTGTGTCCTAAGAATACTCCCATACTCATCTACAAAAAAATCACCACCCACTGTTAGGATGGAATTGGCAAAATAATAACTAATTACTAGTATGTTTATACTTACCAACTATTTCTACCTCCTTTGCCTCGTCCTCATCAATTTGATCTTCATCTTCATATTCATCTTCATCATGTTGGTTCGAGTAAAAAGACGATGAGGACTGATGTAAACTAGTACTAGAAGATGAAGGTTGATTGGACGATGTGGACTGGTGCATCATAGGCTTGGATTCTGGTGGTTTAGGATATGACTGGTGTAGCAGAGGCTCGGATGTTGGTGGTTTAGGATATGACTGGTGTAGCAGAGGCTCGGATGTTGGTGGTTTAGGATATGACTGGTGCAGCATAGGCTCGGATGCTGGTGATTTAGAATATGATGACGATGTGGCATGGTGCATCATAGAATCATACAAATTTGGATTATAAGTGGTTGGATTGGATCATTGAAAATCAGCAGAAGATGACGATGAAAAAGGGTTTTGTTGGATAGTAGAACAAAAGGGTGGGCGGAAAAGTTTGTGAGTAAAAGATGATGGGCGATGTGACTCATCGTGTAAGGTACCGATAGTTTGAGTATGCGATTCCATGAGTGTGGAATTATTCTTATTCCTTTTTGCATGCTGTTCCATAGTTGCTTTAGACCTAAACATCTTCCAATTAGCTGTTTCAAAATCACCACAGAATATATTAGATTTGTGACTGTTGGTAACCACTTAAGGGGTGCTTGTTTGGGCTTATATACCTGTAAATTCTTGCTTCAATTGACTAGGAAATGTCGCCAAATTTAACCAGAAACAGAAATTCTAGACCTGACAGAAGCTAAAAACAGAAACATATGTTAGACTACGAAGCAAAAGCAAAATCCAGAAGAATATCACATTATCTTACTGTTTTGTTCAGAAGAATATTTCTTTATATTCATTAAAATTTCATATTCAACACATGCTTGGATGAACTGACATTTTGTAATTGATACACCCCATTATGGCTATCCCCTTATTCCTCCCCAATCCCCATGGTCAAAGGTAAAGTAAGAGTCCGGTTTGCTTGAGTTGCTCATCTACCCATGATCAAGGTAATTAATCAGTTCCAGTGTGGGGTGAAATAATCAATTTCATACCAGTCACAACAAAACTGTTTAACAAATGATCACTTGTATAACCTTGATTTAGCCTTGTTTGTATTATCAATACATCAAATAACTGGAATTCCCAAAACAGCCGACACAATAAAGAACATTACAGCTTTGAAAAGTAAATTAAAACACCATATCATCCTTACACATTTTATAGGGGTGTTTGGGATTGCTTAATTACTTAACTGCTCGTCTACTTATTCTAAGACAAACAAGCAGTAATGAGTGTTTAGACAGTACTGCTTATAAACAAGACATAAATTGTTCCAAATGTATATAAAGAAAAAACACATCCTATTTTGTAACCAACTAAGCCATTTTCCAGATTTCAAATTCACAAATCAGCTGCAGTGATATATGTCACAAGAGCAGCATTCCTCTAAAACAGTTTATTATTGTTCAGAAAAAGGTATAAAATATTAAAATCACATTCCAAACAAACTTACATATCAAATCCAGGCTCAACATCATTTTCATAATTTTAGAGATTGGAACTTAGCATGGCTAAAAAGCTTACTAACAGCAGTAATAAGATATAGAAGCAGAAATGAGGTCATACCTTGTCTTTGGAGTTTGCATTGTCAACGTTACTCTTGAGTAAAAGATATCTTCAAATAAAAAGGCCCACTTGAATAATGCTGTTGACCCACAGTTCCTATAATAGTTTTCAAAGGAATGCTTGGGTCAGAAAGAAAGATTTGTTTATATATTGTCTGCAATGCATATGTGAAAGTATACCAACAAATGATGTCATCAAGGAAACCCAAACTTTAATCAATGTCAACTACAAGGAAAACAAAGCCAAACCAAACCAAAGGTTTAAACCAACAACACAAGTCATGCTAAGAAAATAATCCATGTGAAAATTGGACAAGCACAAAATACTTTTCCATCGTCATGTATTTCAACGTAGAGTTGGTATGGACCTTATTAAAGGGTATTTTTAACACATTTTATAGGGGTGTTTGGGATTAGGATTTGGTATAGACGAAGAAAGAAGGAGGTACATAACATCAGATGAATAAGTCAATCTGTTCCGTATTCAAAAGAATTTTAAATATAACAATAAGGTGTGAGGTACATAACATCAGATGCATGTAATTGGAGTGCACTTTTTAACACATTTTTTTATTTGCGCACTCACAGTATTCAAGATCTGTGAGCGAAGAAAGAAGGAGGTACATAACATATTATCCAAGAGATAACCAGAACTTGATACTTACCAAATCCTAACATCAGATGAAGCCTTTCCAATATATAAGATTTCCAAGCTGCACAGGGTGACCTCCACACAGCCTGCAGCGACATTTGCAAAAAGATGTCATAAAAGTTCAGGATACAAAAATCTTTGCATCTAGTGCACCATAAAATTTCAAAAACAAACAACAAATAGACAAATCAGATCTGTAATACAGTTCCATTATTCATTCATGTAACAGAAATTGTAGCAAAATATCATTCTATAGTCGGCAAACAGCCTATGGTCCTAGATAACATAACATTACAAATAACTGCCACAATTAAGCAAAAACACTAATGGTCTTACTGATGTCCATCTTAAAAAGATAACATAACATTACAAATAACTATAACCAGAACTGGACAACTTCACAGAGCCATTCAAACACTCATCCTTGGATGTCTCGTCTATGCCAAATTGGTCGCTCATTAACATCATCAAGATGATCAATAAAAGTAATAACTATTTATTAAATACCATAAAGTTAAACTTGCTAAGTAAATGGAGTGTAACTATTTATTAAATACCATAATAATTAGATCGCAGTCATGTTCCAAAAAATCAACCTTTTAACATTTTTCTATAAAACTTAAACTATACGCTCGCCTAAACTACATTAAAAAATTAGTATTATTTCAAGAAACAAATTAGATTCCTTTTTGCTAATAACTTAGGCTACCCGTAATGCAACCCACTTCATGACCGAGGACACCACGCCGCATTATCTCTCTCTATACAACAACTTCATGACCAACAGGCCGTAATAATTAGTTTATCAGTAAGCTCTATACAACAACTTCATATATACTAGTTGTAGCACTATTAAGAATAGTATTAGGAGATATTTGTAATAAACAAAAGTATTAGGGGATAATATGAATAGTTCGATAGTTTGTTACGCTTTAGTTTAATCATCTTTTATATACTCTGCATTTCGTTACATAAAAGGCTTTAGTACCAGCTTTCCTTGTCATAAAATTGTTCAGATTCTGGTACATAAAATGCTTCATGTGTGACCTGATGTTTCTTTAATATTACAGATCCCATTTTAGTTGCTTTAAGTTGTTGGCCAAATGGCAAAGCTACATTTATGTTTGTAAGAATCTTGTAAGTCACACATCATTGTAAAATATTAGTACAAATATGATCAAGTAGATTCGGTGTCAATTACCTAAAAGTTATTATCTCGACGAGTAGTTATTTGATAAAGTACCTACCTGCCTTATGATTGCTTTTATAGGATTAATTGAATTCATTAGCTTGAGACAGTGTCATCACATGGTTAAGTTGATGCCGTAAAAGAATCCACTTTTTATGTGATTCTTAAAACCTTTTTATAGCAGCAAGTTTCTTTCCATGTGATCAAAAGGGTTGATCTGTAGATGTTTTCCAAGATAACCTCGTGCACATACCTCAGAACTCCTACTTTGAAAAATACTAATTACGAAGATAACCTCTGTTCTAGTATTTGTCATATATCCATAATACCAATTATATCCCTTAATAAAGACAAATATAACAATATGTTCTAGCAGAGACAAGGGATGAATCATGAAAGGGATTTAAACCAACAAGACCTACGAGATGGGCCAAGACTATCAACCTATATGCTTGGTGCTAAAAGAAGAAAGAAACTTGGTGCTTAAATTTTCGGCATTAAAAGGGAGATGTTACAATTTTCACGGGACGTCCATAATTGATAATGTTCCAATTATCAGGAAAGAAATAATACTTGATTCTTTTTTTCTTCTAGTAAGAATAAAGGCGTTTCCGATATGAGTCCTCTATCTAAAGTCTGAAAACACTCTTAAGCACTTTCTACCAAGTACCAAGCCTTTTCTTTACATCATAAGCTCAATAGGCGTGGAATAAACATATTTAGTTGGCAGGCATGTGGGATATCATGAAAATCATGTTCATCTAAGTGAATAACACCACTATTCAATGACACTGAGAAACATCAAAGACTATTAACCTGCAGAAAGAAAGTCCGTTTCTTTTCAAGTTTCAAGTATAAACTTATGATCTCTTAATACATTTCGGAGCATTCTAAGAACCAGTGCTTAATTTAATGACCTTGCAACATTCAGCAAGTTTATATTGACACAAAAATAAACTTAGAATAGCACAAGCCCACAAAGTTAACTCTTATCTATATGGTAACTTCACCTCACCATACCACCATTCTGTATGTATCAATTTGAATGCCTAAGAAATCTACCGTAATTGTGTTATCTTTCAATTAATAAGATTCTAAACTCAATCATCAGTCCTTTGCAGGATTATACAGTCTATATATTCATCTAACATAAATTCAGGTCACTACCATGATGATAACAATCAAATGTCAAGGCCTGTAAGAAATGCAAATCAACTTGTGAAGACTTACAGCTCTCTTCTCTTTTTTTTTTGGTAAAGGGTTGTACCCGGGCGCAGACATGATAACACATCATGAATAAACATAGTGAAATCATTATAATAGGCCACGGTACACATATATGCATCATATTAACAAGGAAACGATTAATTGATTAAAGAGGCTAACCGGGCGCAGAGGAAGACCAATAGGGCTGAGCATACAGTTATCCTGTTGTACTACCCAATCTGGTGGATGATGAAACTTACAAGATGCCCCGAACTTACAATCCCCTGTTTTCATGTAGTATTGACATTCCGGTTGACCAGGTCTCTCTGGAAATACTCTCTCAGTTTGGTAGTCTACTTGTGCTTTTATTATTTATTTTCATGTTATTGTACTTACTAATTTGACATTATCTTGCCTTGAGATGATCCATATGACCTCCACATATCAGTAAGCAAAAGACTAGTTGCTCATCTACTGTCATCTTTAACTCCAAATAGAAATTTGAGCAGCTACGTCCAACATTATATAGTGATTCAGGCATGCAGCAATTGATTACATCATGATTACATTATATCTCACTTGTACATTTTCGCCTCACTTATAACAATCTCCTAAACGTGCACATTTCTATAACAAAATAAGCTATCGTCTCCTAAACACGCACATTATATCTCACTTGTACCTAAACTACTTAACCATCACAAAATAACACATTCAGTTCTTTAAGAGGCATTTCCTCAAACACCTTCAGTTCAACGCAAACTCTACCATAATAATAATCGTTATCATATTGTACAACACGAAACACGAAATACATTTGCACACAATAAGTCACTATAACAATTAATCAGCTAGCAACATCAATATCAATTAAATCTAACTATAGCAATAAGTCACTTGAATGACCTGATGATCCACGGCGATTACAGATCCACGGCGATTACAGATCCACGCGATTACAACAACGATTAGAAACTATTACAGCAACGATTACAAACCACGGCGATTAGAAAGTGAACGGAACAGTAAAACCACGGCGATTAGAAAGTGAGGGTTTGATTTTATTTTTGATTAGAAAGTGAACGAGTATACCGTTTGAGATGCAAACCACGGCCATTTTATTTGTTGCAACTGCTGTAAGAGATAGGTTTACTGGATATAATGGAACAGTAAGCGGATAGTTTTTTGATTAGAAAGTGAAAGAGATAGTTTTTTTGTAAAAGAGAAGTAAATATTTTTATGGATATAATGGAATTGATACTTTTTTTTATGAATAAAGCAAATATTTTTATTTATTTATTTATTTATTTTTGTATAAGGGAAGTAAGTCTAATGGTTTTTAGTTGTTTTTTTTTTATAAGTGTAACTTTTGTTTCCACACTTATAAATGTGGCTTTTTTATTTATTTATTTTTACATTTACAAGTGTAGCATTTTTTAAGTGTTTTCTTACAATTATAAGTGTGGCTTTTTAAAAATTTGTTTTACTTCAATTATAAGTGTAGCATTATTATAATTGTCCACACTTATATAAGTGGAGTATTTTTTAAAATTTTTGTTACATCTATAAATGTAGCAAAATTATGATTTCATGTAAAAAAAACTCCACGATTGACTATACCGTGGCAAAATAAGTGTGGAGAGTAGCGCTTTTTTTTGTAGTGTTTTTTCTTTGTCTTAATAATTGACACAGGCCGATGTGGATGTTCATTTTACATTTTCAAGCTTAAGTAAAGCTGAAGCATATAATCGAAAGTGGGACAAATTTCCACCACAAGATCTTGCGCAAAATCTATGCGGGATCAAGGGTGCAACCGTACAAGGTGGACTTGGACCTTTTGGGATCCTGGCACTTTCCTCCAAGAATCTTGAAGAATACACTCCGGTTTTCTTTAGAGTTTTCAAGACTCGTGATAAAAAGCATAAAGTTCTTATGTGTTCTGATGCTACTCTGTAAGTTGATCACTAATTATTCATAAAGACATTAGTTCAACCCGTCTTACAAAAAATAGTATAATTAAGCACCAATGAGTGTAAGATGGGTTGAATAAGAATTTCCTATTGAAGGAGATTCATTTACACGAAAGTAACGAACACTTTACTAACATCGCCGGTTTTTTTATTCTTTATTTTGATGATCACAGTTCCTCGAAGAATGAGAATGAATACAAGCCATCATTTGGAGGTTTTATAGATGTTGATTTAGCTAACAAGAAGCTCTCTCTTAGAAGTTTAATTGATCATTCGGTTGTGGAAAGCTTTGGAGAGGGAGGAAAGACGGTCATCACATCTAGGGTTTATCCAGAACTTGCAGTGGGCGGTAACGCACATTTGCGTGTATTTAACAATGGTACTGAGACCATAACCGTTGAGAGACTGAATGCTTGGTCCATGAGAACACCTACCATGAACTAATCTAGGCTTCATATGAGACATCATAATGAGATGCAATAAGTTTTCTTTGTAGTGGTATTGTCTTATCTTCCGTTTATGTTTATTAGAAATAATGTAATCTTGACAAAACTATCAATAAGGATTTGGAATAACTTCAACGTGAAACATGTATACTAAGACCATAGCAAATGTGTTTTATGAGGAAGTTTATAATGAATTCATGGACAATAGAATGTATAATATTAAGGGTTAATTACTTGAAAATATATTATACTCACTTTTTGTTATTGTATGTATTGAACTATTTTTTTTGTTATTGTGTACTGAACTTTCAAATTTCGATTATTGTGTGTATTTTGTGACCATTTTACCCTTACTTTTTTTCAAATTTTAAAGGGTAAAATAGTAATTTTACATGGCTAAATAGTCACAAAATACACACAATAATCGAAATTTAAAAGTTCAGTACACACAATAACAAAAAAAAAAAAAAAAAAAAAATCAATACATACAATAACAAAAAAGCGCCAAGTATAATACATTTTCAAGTAATTAACTCTAATATTAATAGCAAGTTAGCAACTCAAAAATGGTGTAATAACAGTATAAACATAGCATAAATAAAAACTGTAACAATTTACACCTTTTCAACAAATTCCTTTGATTAAGTTGGTATAACTATATTTATGAACCCGCTGATTTTTTATGTAATATTTCCTTCAAAACCTCTTCGCCACGAGCTTATAACTACCCTTCATTGTAAGCCCACTCCCTATAAACATTCATTACCACCACCTAATAACTCCCTTCCCTCCTTCACTCTATAAATTTGAATTAATTTGTTTTAAATTTGAGAATTATTTTTAAATATACAAACTTAAGTAGAATAATGAGGTCTTTCAATGTCCTTGCTTGGGGCTTGGTAGGGTTGCTATGTTTCTTCCCATTGTTAAATGATTTTAAAGGGGGAGTCGGGGCATTTCATGAAGTTCATAAACACTTGCAACATATTGAGGCCTTTCAAGTCATAAAAGATCACAAGCCTGCCTATCATTTTCAACCACAGCAACACTGGATCAACGGTATATGCCATGATTGAACATTGTGTTACAGACATATAACACATGCTTGTGTGCCGTTCTTTTTCTTGTTTGAAACCGTGATATCCGTAGTTGTTTATTGACCGGGATCATGCATGTACACTTACATCCACGTATTTCTATATAAGATATATAGATAGACCGGGATCATGTTACATCCATGTATTTCTATATAAGATATATAGGAATCTATGAGGTTTTGTTCGCCTGGACATTATGTTCGATGCTCGTTATAGATTAAGAGTGCGTATGTATATGCTTACTTGTTTACTTGAAATCGGATTTCATATGTGATATGCTCCATATTCTTTTATAGATTGCAACAATAATAGAAGATGGCTTTTCTGATGTTCATATCACAAACTGATGATTTTTTCTTAACTTGATGTGCATGATTTGCTGCTGAAATTGATTGGACAACAAATAGATCCCAATGGTGAGTTTCTACATTTAGTATACAAAAAAGATGGTTTGAATTCAACTTTTTAATTGCAATTTGGTCATATTTTCCAGCACCAATGTATTTCAAGGGATTATATCATTTGTTCTACCAATATAATCCAAAAGGTTCCGTCTGGGGTAACATTGTGTGGGCCCACTCAATATCCAAAGACCTTATCAATTGGACACCACTACCGCACGCACTCGAACCAACAAAGCCATTTGATAAGTTCGGTTGTTGGTCAGGGTCAGCCACGGTTCTTCCAGGTGATAAACCGGTCATTTTGTACACTGGAGTTATTGATGAAAACCCAGACCCAGGTTACCAAGTCCAAAACTATGCAATACCAGAAGACTATAATGACCCAGAGCTAAAGCATTGGATTAAACCTGACGACAATCCTATCATAAAACCAACCAAAGAGAATGTGTCTGCATTTCGTGACCCCACAACGGCTTGGAAGCTCAATGGTCAATGGGAAATGACAGTAGGTAGTAAGGTGGATATGCTAGGTGTATCATACCTGTACCGAAGCCCAGATTTCATTAATTGGACCTTGGTTGATCACCCATTGCACCAGAAAGAGAATATGGGTATGTGGGAATGCCCCGACTTTTATCCCGTATCGACTACGAGTGATAAGGGGTTGGACACTACAATAATAGAAGGAGATATCAAGCATGTTTTCAAGGCCAGTCTAGACCTTACTAGATATGATGTCTACACAATTGGAAAATATGATATCAAAGAAGACAAATACATCCCAGATGAAGGAATGGTCGAAAGTTGGGCTAGTTTAAGATATGATTATGGTAATTTTTATGCTTCTAAGTCATTTTTTGATCCCTCAAAAAACCGTAGAGTCATCTGGGGTTGGGCTAACGAGTCTAGCACTAAAGGCGAAGATGTGAAGAAAGGATGGTCTGGAATCCAGGTTTGTTGTTTCTTACATATCGTGAACCTTTATAGACTGCAATAATTTAGTTCCTTTTCGTTAATTTTGACATTATCAATGGTGTAGTTGATTCCACGAACCGTCTGGTTAGATTCATCTGGAAAGCAATTGCTACAATGGCCTGTTGCTGAATTGGAAACATTAAGAGATAAGAATGTGCAGCTAAGCAACAAGGAGCTCAAGATGGGAGATACAGCTGCGGTTGAAGGAATCACTGCTGCCCAGGTTTGCTGATCGTGTAACATCGGTTTTAATTTTTAAATTAACGAGACTAATTTCGATTATAAATATAATGTATCATATGATTGGAATACAGGCAGATGTGGATGTAGTTTTCAAGTTTCCAGGAGTGGATAAAGCCGAGGCGTATGATACTAAATGGGATGAAATATTCCCGCCTGAAACTCTTGCAAAAAACATATGTCAAATCTTGGGTACAACCAAACAAGGTGGTCTAGGGCCGTTTGGTCTTCTAACATTGACGTCGAAGGATTTTGAAGAATACACTCCAGTCTTCTTTAGAGTTTTCAAAACTCCCGACACCAAGCTTAAAGTTCTCATGTGCTCAGATGCTATGCCGTACTCTCTCATTCTCTTATACTCTCTGTTTTAATTCAAAACTAACAACGGACTATAGTTGACTCACAAGGTCTAAATGACTTTTTTTTTTTTTTTTTTTTTGGAAACTTAAAGGTCAACGTTGAACCACAAAGAGTACAGACCATCGTTTGGAGGGTTTGTGGATGTAAATTTAACTGACAACAAGATTTCTCTTAGGAGTCTGATTGATCATTCAGTTGTTGAAAGCTATGCAGCAGGCGGAAAGACAGTAATAACGTCTAGAGTTTATCCGACATTGGCTATAAATGACCAAGCACATTTGCATGTATTTAACAATGGTACTGAGACCATCACTGTTGAAAAACTTGATGCTTGGTCTATGAGGAATCCCCAAATGAACTAAGTGGATATTTTGATTTGAGATCAGATTAAGAAGTAAAAATGGTAGCGGTTAACCTTTTTTAAGTGACCATGAAATCCAAGAGGTGTTCTGATACCCAGAATTAATAGAAGTTGAAATAGAATGTGAAGATACGTTATCTGACATTGTCTATATTGATTTATATAATTTTATCTCAGTGAGAATTAGCTTAAAATAAGATTTCAAATGTTTCCTATGATTTAGTCCAAGCACAGGAAAAAAAGAACATACTAACGGTAGTCCTTTATATCTTGTAATCTCTAGATTTATTGATGTTGTACAAATACACTTATGTACTGAAAAAAAATTGTTATGTTTCAGGTTTATTGTTTTATGAGTTAGCGTTAACATAACTGTGATAATCAGTTTATATCAGTCAGCATAGACCATCATTTATTTTTAAGGCAAGTAAAGCTATTCTTGAATACCCTCCCATCCTACATTGATATGAGATAACACATTTAAGCCTCTTATAACCTTAAAGAGATGGGCTACAAGTATCCTTCCATATATTATAGTTTTTAGGCTAAACCAAAAGGGTATCCATGTAGTCCATTGTTTTTGGTTTAATTTTGGGTGCCAAGGATCTTCATCCAGTGTAAGACTTTAATACCCAATTGCATATTTGTGCATCTTTAATTCGATACTTAAATCTATTTAACATCAATAAAAAGGTTAGCTTATTGAGAGGTTGGAAGATCAGCATCTTTTTTACTCTGTAGTACTTATGTAACACGTTTATCTGTATTACAAATGACTGATTTAAGTTATATGGATTAACATCACCCTACCATCGAGTAACAACACATTAAACCCGTTACTCGTCAAAATCAAAACATACTTGATTCATTGACGAATAAATATGTCCAAATTATTGCACACAGTTTTACTTATTAAACGCGTTTAACAATCTAAGATACAATTTATATTATTTTGGGTGTTTCCTTTAACCCTCTTTAACACCATCGCATAACTCCTCTTCCTCATAACTACACTCCTTTAATCTATGAATTCCTACACCATTTCACTATCTTAAAAACTACAAATCAACTAATTCAGTGATTTACATTAAAAAAGAGATTAACATAATGAGGTTTTTCAATGTGTTTGTTTTGGGTTTGGTTTGTTTCTTCCATATGTCACATAACTTCAAAGGAGTCATGACATTCCACAAGGTCTCTAAACATTTACAGAACATTAAGGCTACTGAAATCTCGGACGATCACCGAACTGGCTACCATTTTCAAACTAAGCAGAACTGGATCAATGGTAATGTCGTGGTGATCGTCTTTGCTACTTATATATTTTATATACAAAGTAAATCATATCACAGCTAAGAACACACCCGTTCGATTTCTTTTTTCCTTTTTAGGCATGCTTGATTTCTGATGTTGACTGAAAAATAAACCTAAGATAGAAAGGTGCTTGCTTTTTTTATTTTCCTCTACAGGTACAAGGCTATCCAATGTTGTTTATAGATCAAAATCATGCATATACACATGCAACCATGTTTCTTTATTACCTTTACATCTGAATAACCTCCAATGTTAGACCCATGTGCATGCTTGTCAACTTAAGGGTGGGAATAAGGGTCAGATTCGGGTCGCGCATCATCCAACCCAAAGATGATCTTTTTGAGTAACTTGTCAGACTTGAATCGTTATCCATATACACATAATCCAAATACGACCCATGTACAGTAATGTTTACTAAACTAGTTAAAAGGGATTGTCGGATCGACCCATTTAATTATACTCAACTCGAATACATCCTGATTATCAAAAGGAGTATGTGGGTTGAGCCAAAGCCCAATCCTAACTTATTTATTTTCAGGTCGTGTGATATCGAAATTGTCAGCCCTACGTGTTGTGTCTTCATTGCCAAGAAATAATATCTGAAACTACATATAGATAATTACGCATATGAACATTATGAAGGTAAAGGTCGACGTAATGCAAACATGATTACAAGAGATCAAGATACGTATATAGCTCAATTAAACTTGCTCTTTAGGTAGTTCAAACTTTCTTAGAATGGTAACAAATCATGAGTTTGAATATCAAACTACTTGTTAGTCAATCAATCATCAACAGGTCATCAATGAGCACGATAGAGGTTTTTCATCAGCCTTTTCATATATTTGATTTCAAAGCATCTATAAACACATCGACGTGTACATATGTTTTCTTATCCAAGAAAATCCTAATAACACCAACAGGTGCAACTTAATCTGTGTACATACCATGTAATGTTGTGTTCCATATTTCTTAATATATTACAAAAAAGCAGAAACTAATTTTTCTAACATCACAATCTAATGGATTACCTCTTTATGTTCATGATTCGCTGCTGATATTGATCAAACGATTGATAGATCCCAATAGTAAGTTTTCTCTCTTCAAAACTTATACTAGCTAACTGAAAAGGATGGTTTTCTAATTTTTGTTTTGCGAGTTGATCATCTTTGTCAGCACCAATGTTTTACAAGGGAATATTCCATCTGTTCTACCAATACAATCCAAAAGGTTCTGTTTGGGGTAACATAGTATGGGCTCATTCGGTATCACAAGACCTCGTCAACTGGACCCCACTAGATCCAGCAATCGAACCATCAGAATCATTTGATCAGTTTGGTTGCTGGTCTGGGTCCGCCACCGTCCTTCCAGAAGAGAAACCAGTCATTTTATACACGGGGATAATCAATGAAGACCCAAAACCAGGTTATCAAGTCCAAAACTACGCAATACCAGAAAACTATTCAGATCCGTTTCTAACAAAATGGATCAAACCCAGTGACAATCCAATCCTGAAACCAACCAAAGAGAATATGTCGGCATTTCGTGACCCCTCTACGGCTTGGAAGCTCAATGGGGAATGGGAAATGACCATAGGTAGCAAGGTAGATATGCTAGGCATATCATACTTGTACCGAAGCCCAGATTTCATTAATTGGACCTTGGTTGATCACCCATTGCACCAGAAAGAGAATATGGGTATGTGGGAATGCCCCGACTTTTATCCCGTATCGACTACGAGTGATAACGGGTTGGACACTACAGTAATAGATGGCGATATAAAACATGTTTTTAAAGTAAGCCTTGACCTTACTAGGTTTGATTGCTATCCAGTAGGAAAATACGATACCAATCAAGACAAGTATATCCCTGATGAAGGAATGATTGATGGTTGGGCTGGTTTAAGAAATGATTGGGGGAACTTTTATGCTTCTAAGTCGTTCTTTGACCCCTCAAAGAGCCGTAGGATCATCTGGGGATGGGCTAACGAGTCTTGCAATCAAAACGAATACGTTAGGAAAGGATGGGCTGGAATCCAGGTTCACCTTTTCTTACATTTCCGTATCATATATGTGTTTATCTGATTTTGACTCAGATTTATATTTAATTTGTCAATGATGTAGTTGATTCCACGAACTGTCTGGTTAGACCCATCTGGTAAGCAATTGCTACTCTGGCCCATTGCTAAACTGGAAACATTAAGAGATCAAAATGTGCAACTAAGTAATATGGAGCTCAAACAAGGAGATAAAGTTGAAGTTGAAGGAATAACTGCTGCCCAGGTTACTTATTTCTTGAGCCATAGGTTTATACAATAATCGACTTTGATATGTAAATTTGATTATGATTATATAGGCAGATGTGGATGTGGTTTTTACATTCCCACCAGAGACTCTTGCGGAAAACATATGTCAAGTCATGGGTTCAACAGTGCAAGGTGGGCTAGGACCTTTTGGTCTTCTAACATTAACCTCGAAAGATTTTGAAGAGTACACTGTACACCCCTGTTTTCTTTAGGGTTTTCAACACATCTAACACCAAGCACAAAGTTCTCATGTGCTCTGATGCTATGCCGTAAACTCTCTCTTTCTGTCTCTCATGGATACTATTTGATTCTAAAGTCCTATCTGATGTTCGTCTCTTTTTTTCTGAAATGTTAAAAGGTCAACATTGAACAACCAAGTGTACAAGCCATCATTTGGAGGGTTTGTGGATGTAGATTTAGCTGACAACAAGATTTCGCTTAGGAGTTTAATTGATCATTCGGTTGTGGAAAGCTTTGCAGCAGGGGGAAAGACAATCATAGCATCTAGAGTTTATCCGACATTGGCATTGGGTACCAATGCACATTTGCACTTGTTTAACAACGGTACCGAGACCATCATCATCGAGGGTCTAAATGCTTGGTCGATGAAGAAACCTCAAATGAACTAATGTTGATGTCTCAAAGCTAGATCAGAAGAGATTAAACTTAAAGTGGTTGTCTGATTCAAAAGAAATTAGAATGTAACAGTGAAATTGTATTGTGATCTCGAGAATCAATAAAGTTAGAAAAACTACACACATTCAAGAATTTCAAATCAATCGCATACCTAAACCAAGCATGTGCATCTACATCGTTTTCATATCCGAATAAATACACAATTAAGATAGAATTTGTTGACTGATAATCTGTTACTATGCCTAAAGATGATGTACGTTAAGGACCTTTTTAGACCAGGATCAGGGATTAATATCTATCTACATCCATCTAATTAAGTCTGATCTAACTAAAATGAAGAGGGGGGAAAAAAAGCCAACCCCTAAAACCGTGTTCCTACTTTCAGAAATTAACAAATGTACCCTGTTTCACGTGTCCCCCTTGTCCATCCCTCTGCATCATCTTCTCTAAACCATAAAGAACCAATCTTTTTTCTATTCTAGCAAAAATCTGCCATGTTTCTGTTTGCCATCTTCATTGCTCCTAAACCATCACCACTCTGTAGACTTAGTTAGATAAATCAGCAGAATTGGTACAATTTTTTTTTTTTTTTTTTTTTTTTTTTTTTTTTTTTTTTTCATCTATCTGCTTCAGATCATCTTTTAACTATTACGTAGTTTAGCTTATGTTGTTATGTTCATTCCCAAATCATAATAGGTTCTAAAATAAATAGGCTCCCCAGGTTAGTTTTGTCAATCACTTGGAAATACCTGGTATGTACATATTGGGGTTGTGATATTTTTTATAATCTATCTAGCAAATCCTCATTCAATTTCACAATAACCTCACCAAGTTGTTCATATCTCTAATACAATTTTCGTTACTGTTTATTAGATCATACTGAAACAGTCTTTGAGACTTTGATCAGGTAAAAGTCAAATAAGCCCCTTTTATTGTATATAACTAAATATATATATATATATAAATATTTACATCTGCTGAGTATTCATCTTGCTAATACGTCATGATTCAAAGGAAATTTCACAGATTCATTCGACAGCTTCATTACATGTGATCTGTTCTTTTGGAGAAATATGAAAAGATTTGTGTATTTTATAGATAAAAGAAAATCATGAAATGTGGACGTGAATTAGTTAATTAAACTTGTAATATGAAACAAGTTTGGTGATTTTAAAAAAAATCAAATATTAGTTTATTAAACTTGTAAGATAACATGTCACAAATGTCTAGCCGTATCATCTCAACCATTTTGCAAAATAATGTACAGTACATTCTAGAGCTGTGTGTCACACACCGAAAACATAGACATATAGCAGAAACAAATGATGGTCTCTAAAGGCAAGAAACAGCTGTTGAGTGCAATATACAGAAATGCAAGGCCATAGTTAATAACAAAATTTTACTTAATAAGTCTCTTACATCGAAACAATTTTCAAGCTGTTGGTAGCTTGTACATATATCAGCATATACATGACTTTTTAAAGTTGACATAACCATAATCCCAACGGGTTCCAGCCTTAGCCTATAATTAGTAAGCATGATTCATATGATGCACATCATGACATAATACACAAGATCAATGCATATCGGCATTTCACAAGAACGCAATAGATTATGATTTGTCTTATGCTAAGTACTGATACTACCTATGAATCTATGATCAAACGAGCTTTACAAAATATGAACCATAATGTGCAAAGAGTAAATGTTGCAGACAAAGACAAAACGCACAAAGCAGCAACATTTATTGCAGAAATAGTAAATTAACTATCCGAACCCTTTGCAAGGGATTTTTAAGCTACATCAATAGTGGTTTTTACTCCAAACTACCACTTGATACCACTTCCTCTAGTTCTTTAACAATTACTATCGAGAAAACAAACTCATCAAACACTAAATAACAGAACAAAAACTCTTACCCAGTAATCATAGTTCCAGCACCTCCATCCGTAAGCACCTCCAAAAGCAACGAATGTTCCAACCGCCCATCAATAATACTCGCAGTCTTAACCCCATTCGCCAACGCTTTCACACAACAATTCACTTTTGGAATCATCCCACCGGCAATCTTCCCATCATCCATCATTTTCCTAACCCCTTTCACATCAATCTCCTTAACCAAACTCCCCACATCCTCCTTATCTTCCAAAATCCCCGCCACATCCGTCAAAAGCAAAAGCTTCTCCGCACCCAACGCAGACGCCAACTCCCCTGCAGCGGTATCAGCATTAATATTATAACTCTGCCCAGTCCCATCAGCAGCCACAGAGGCAATCACAGGTATCAAATTATCACTAACCAACGTCCTCAACACCGACGTGTCAACACTACTAATCTCCCCTACAAAACCTAACTGATCAGCATTAGGACTCGGTATAGCCGTAAATATCCTACCATCAGTCCCACATAACCCGACCGCAGTCCCACCCGCTTTATTAATCAAACCTACCAAATGCTTATTAACTTTCCCTACTAAAACCATGGAAACTATCTCCATGGTTAACGCATCAGTTACGCGCAAACCGTTCAAAAAATTAGGCTCAATATTTAACCTGTTCAGCCATAAATTAATCTCGGGCCCACCGCCGTGCACGAAAACTATTCGTAAACCAATGCAGGATAACAAAACAAGGTCAGCAATGACGGAGGCTTGGAGGGACTCAGATTACATGGCGGCGCCGCCGTATTTGACTACGACGGTCTTGCCGCGGAATTTCTGGATGAAAGGGAGGGCTTCTGAGAGGATTTTGACACGGGTTTTGGGGGGTGCTTGGGATTCTGTTTGGATTGAGGATTGGGATGATTTGAGACATGGTAATGGTTTAAAGGAGGTGGGTTTTGGGGGTTTTGTTAGGGTTTTTTGGGGGAGTGTGTGGTGATGGTGGTGGTGATGGGGAACAAGGGTTTTGGCTGTTAACATTTTTGTGGTTTTTAAAAAAGAAAGTGTAGTGAGTGGTTGTCTGGTTGATGAAGTAGTGAAGTTGCACTTGATACTGTTCTCAAATCAATTACCGATGAGTTGGTGATGCAGTCACTTCACACCTTTGGCCAATTTTATGTCATTTCTTTTTCTAAATTCAATATATATCAAAGGTGAAAAGCGGAAAAGTGGAATAGTCAATATTATGAAATATTAAAAAATGTATATAAAGAAATATTAAAATGCATTTAATACTCTTATTAAAACACCTCATATCTACCAAATTAAATACAACTAATTAAAACAATTACTCCCTGCGTCCCTTATTAAATGTCCATGTTTAACTTTTCAAGTTTTTCTTTATTAACTTTGACTTTAAATATTTTTGCTTGTGTTATATAGTATTTGATAAAAATTATACGCAATGAAAATATATTTAAAATTTAATTCATTCATATATTTTGTATCAAATATTATATTACACAAACACAAATATTTACGGTCAAGGTTAAGAGAAAAAGACTTTGAAATGTCAAACATGACATTTAATATGGGACGGAGGGAGTAATACAAATCACAAACCGGGTTTGACCCGGTACGCTTCAAACACGACGGGTTGAACCGGCTTAATTTGACCCGTTTTCGACCCAACCTAGCAAGTTGACCCGGTTTTAATCGACCAATTTTTCGACCAGAACGGTTCAACCGGTTGAACCACCCGGGTCGAACCGAGTTTCAAAACATTATGTTTAATTCCAAAATCTTCAAACTTTTATTATTTTTCATTTATAACCAATAAACTTTTTTTATCAATAAACTATCTGTCGCTATAAAATCTCGTTGCTATGCACGGGTACTCGTCTAGTATGATATAAATATATAAATATTTTCACATTTTGTGTCGCCTTATATCACACCTTATAAACACTAAAGCATGAGGCTTTGTCATTCCATCACGCCTCGCCTCGTGCTATACCTTGGTGGTGCTCCATAAGTTTTACAAGATACCTCTATAACTTCACTATAATATAAATATTGTCCCTAGTAAAATTTGTATAATGCGTCATAAAAAATACCTCACTCAATCACAAAAAAGATAAAAAGTAGTAGTAAAAAACGCATAACGAATGGTGAAGGAAATGGCAAAAATCTTATAACACCAAAAGCACCGGTGCAATATTAGTTTTATATGTAATGTTGTATGTGCAAAATGTGCATGATGATGGTGCTAGAACTAGTGCACCATGCTCTCTAACTGTCAAATCAATCGCATAAACATATTTCACTTAACCACAAATATCGCTTACAAAACACCCACACACACAACGTGATTTTGTTCGGCTGGTGACCAAATTACCTCTAAAATACGATGATCATGCGTGCTTAGGGAAGTAGTGATGTTAACATGTGGTGGTAGAGTTAACGTGTGGTCTGGTATTGCATTACGCGCAGTTTAAGAAAATTATATTTAGTTTTTCAGAAATAAAAGTGTCAAACTAATTAAGGTACCGTACCATAAAAATGATAAAAATAAAATAAACTTTATTTCCAAATTTCATTTACTTTTGCACTATTTTCCAATAACATGCTGACATGTTTTAACATGCGAACCTTTAAAATGTAAAACTTGTCATTTTTACATAAAAATGAAAGTTTAATAACATATTTGCTCAGATTATATGGTACCTTAATTTTAAGAATTAAGAAAGCCAACAACTTCAACCAAAAGTCAAGAACAACGATTCTGTCCCAACTCATCTCAACAATGACACACAAATAGACTTGATGACGGAATCTGCAAAACTGAATAAGTTTTACAATCTTTTTAGGTAGTGTACCTAACCATTGTAGTGTAGTATATGATAGTGTAGTATAGGGGAATAGTAAGGTGGGTTCGAAATGTATGACGAAATTAGCCTAAGGGTTGAGAGAAGATTATTTTTGGTATTTTATATTTATTAGAAAGCAAGTAAAATCTCGGCTATTAGAAGAGTTTGGTTTTTAACTACTAATTAAACTAATGACAAGAAAAATAAAGCGATGAACTTCTTATAAGATGAAAAGCGTATTTACTTAGAATCCCACTACTCCCTAGTTAAATCATATTATGTTGCCGAATTGTTACGTCCTTATCTAATTGATGTACTATCGTTGTGGTAGGTAATTTATTGTTATCAAGTTTTAAATTAATATTTAGCCGACTTAACCTATAACAAACACTAACGGGCATTGTACCCGATCAATGTAGCCTAGTTGGTAAGTAGAGTGTCGATAACTAAAAGTGGAACGTTAACACTTAAATATCTATCAGTATTTTAATTCTAAGTTAGTCTAATTAAACCTAATCTAACGCAGCAGAGGATTTTCAGCCTGAGATGCTGGCACGATGTTTAGAATTAATAAAATTGTAAGTAAAGGCAGTTAGACAAATAACACACGCAAGCAGAAACACAGATAACAAATAAGAGGTCAAGCCGGTAGTAAGGAAAATGTATTAACCAATGTTTGGTCATATATGATGAATACTACTCTAAGGTCTTACTCCATGGTGCATCACTTCGTGTCGTATCTCGTTTCAATGTTTAGACTCCCTAAACGTCCAGATTTCGGGTTTTAAGTCTTCTCGACTGACTAATCCTGTCACGATTAATTGAAATCCGCATAAACCTCACCTTAATGATTATCAATTATTAATTGATGCGTAGGGATTGCACCAGGCTTTACCTCTCAAGGGATCTTGAGAAGAACCCTCACCAGGCAGTGTACCTGATCGATGTAGTATAGTATAATGACAAGTACCGGGGGATTGATCGTTCAGCTAGGAATAGTGTCGCTAGGATTAGAAAACCTAAAAACTAGGTCTAGAAATGAGGGATGATTCTTTTTGTATTTTTATATTTTTGTAAAAGCAAGTAAAAATCTCGGTTTGGAAGGAGTTGGGCGGAATTAGTTGCTAGTCAACTAACCCAATAACTAAGATGCAATCAAAATAAAATACTAAAAATGAAAATAAACTATATTAAACTAGTGGTGTGAGCAATATATGGGAGAATTGTGTTTACTTAGATTTCACTACGCCCTAGATATCTTTTACAGGTTAATTACTTATTACAATTGCGTGGATGACGGATTGTATTCCTTAATAACATTCATGGGGTGGCGTACTTACTTCCCCAATCCTATAAGCGCCTACTTCACTCCTATGTCAAGCCGGCTAAGAAGCTCCTAACATGGGATCATTAGAATTTGCTCGTGCATTAAATACAACCAATAAAACCTAGTACACATCGGTTCATGTTTCCTAAGACGTTCAAGCATGTTACACAATGGAGATCTGCCAGTTTTCTTAAGCCTAACATTGAAATCATTCATCCATTACAACTATAAACAAGTAATCAACATATAATTAACATCTAGGTTTCATTACATCTAAGCAAACACATGAAAGATCTAGCCTAGCATGTTGAAATCAAGACAAGAATAAGATATATTCAAACAACACATAGACATATTGATTGAATTGAAAGAGGACTTATCTCAATTGAACATGAAAGGTTTCAAGGGGTGAAAACCCTTGAAAATACTGTAAAAATCAACCTAGGGTTTATTAGGTTCGACCCTATTATTCTCCATACAAGTTCCTCTTTTAATGAATGAAAAATAGAAAAGTATATATAGATTCTGTGAGGTGACGGCGTCAAGAACAAATATCTGACGCCGTCATCTCGCCGCCAAATAATTTCTCGGACTGCCTAGATCTGGGTTTGATGCCGTCACGTGTACTCCTTATGCAGGCCGTCACAAAATTTACTCTTGACGCCTTCAGGTTTTCACTGGGTCGTCACGGATTTTACTCCTGACGCCGTCAGGATTTTCTTCTTGACGCCGTCAGGTACTGTTCTCAGCATGAAAAATTAAGTATTTGCCGTTTTCTTCACTTTTATGCTCCAAAAACGTCCAAAATGCTTCCTTTTACAGAATTCACTCCCAAAGTACCTAAAATCACAAAAGGAACGATTTAGGGCAATATTTGATCAAATAAATTCAATTTCGGGCTTAAATGACCACCTAAAAACGGTTTATTTTTCGCCTCATCATATACCCTTATACTTGAGATTTGCTTGTCCTCAAGCAAATGCGCTTTTATTCTAGTCAAAATACAAGTTATAGGTCATTTAACACTAATATAAAAGTAATTACAACAAAGAATCGTTCCACTAAAGACCAAAGACAAGCACGGAGGTCATACACTAGCACCTCACAAATAGTATTTAGATACTCACATCTCTCGGGTGTAATAAAGTATATATCACAATATGGAAATGGAAAACATCTCTCACTACCTGTCATAGCAAAATAGATTATCATAGGCTTGGGAAAGGATCAAACCTCCACCACATGGCGTAAGCACCTAGGATAAACTATCAAAGAGGTCTTTTAAAGGGTTGTAACGTTAGGTGTAGGGATATGGAATACACGGTTTTGTTGGATATAGGCAGTCTTTACTGGTGGCGAGTTAACAATCTTGGTTAATTACATGTACAATATGGCGTTGCTAAGCCAAGACTAGACTCGACTTAAGCTAATAAATGAAAATAACAAAAACATAAAGTAAACATAAAATAAAAACGGGATGGTAGTCCGTATGTTTTTTCTCTTTTCTTTTTCTATTTTTTTTCTTTCTTTCTTTTTTGATTTTTCGATTTTTTTTTTTTTTTTTTTTTTTTTTTTTTGCATACACTCTTACCCTACCATCCAAAATAATACATCATAGGGAATGAGCATTCCCCTTACACTTGAAATTTTACATACTTTACAATAAACTAATCTAATGACTCGAATTAAGAAAATCAAAACACTTGGAGTACTTTTAAGATTAACGCACATACGGGGGTAATAATATGATGTTCTTCCCTATTACTCCATAAAATAAGTACTTTACCCATAAGTCCCAATCGTCCCAAAACAATATGTACAAGGATATGACTCGACTTAGCAACCATGTAATCAATTAGATAATTAATTTAGGGTTTAAACATATAACAATAATGCACTAAAGATGAGTGCATACACGGAAGGCTAAGACGATTTGGGTGTACATTTAAGTGGGGTGTAACAAATTCTTTCTTTAAGTAAGATGCTTAAAGTTAGAAACGAAAAGATAGGCTCGGAGGGGTGTACTAGGGGTTTCGTGTACTAAAAATGAGTACAACACTAAGGGTGTGGGAAAAATTAGTTGACTTAACTAGCCAAATAATATGACTTAAATGGTCAAGTAATTATGAAACGGGTTTAACACAAGGGTGATCCTAATGCCTCTTATCATGTAGTAAATCCTACTACACGAATGTAGTCTCACTAGTGGTCCCGGGATGCATCACTAACGCAAGTTCTAGAATCTAAATGCTACCGGTACACTCATAAGCACTAATAGTAAATGCTTTTTCTATCAAATCTAAAGACGAACCTCACATATTTGGGTGGAAAATTTTTCTGAATAGTACGGTTATGTGCTAGTCATACAATCTCCTATCCATGAGACGCTTGCTATGGCTAAAGTTTCACTCCTAAATGTTGTAAAAAAATTTAAATTTGGCGCTAAAATTACACTAACAAGTATTTCTCCTAGTTTTATTACACATCTACCATCAAACAAACAAACTCAAGCGAAAGTGTATTTGTAAGGTATCATCATTTTACCCTCCCCTTACACTTAGGATGAACATTGTCCCCAATGTTCAAGTAAAGAATGTAAATGTGAAATAAGTAAAAAGAATGAAATCAAATACTCCCCTGATTCGCTCGGTATGGATAATAAGGTGGTCAGGTTAGATCATCCTCCAAGAAAATGAACAATCAAAGCTTCCCTTCCAGAATATAAATCATCTTCTTGTCATACATAACCTGTAAAACCTGAGAAAACAGACAAGGCAACCTCGCATAAAATCGGCGGCAATCTATATATGCTAACAAATCCTAGAAAACAAAATAAGATATAATGTTTGTGGAATGATGTTTGCAGATTTCCTGGAGATTATAAAATTAATGATTCAACAAAAACTTTAAGACTCCGTTAGAAAAAACAAAACTGGTAAAATTTCCAGAATTTTACACGTGACGCCGTCAAGAGTAAACTCGTGACGCCGTCAGAAGTGATCTGCAGAAATTCTTATGTTAAGTTTCCGAAAATTTTCTGGAAAAATTTCGTCCTACTTCCTGGAAAATCCTGCAAAACATCATTATGACTCGATACAATCATTTGACTCTAACAAATACGAATATACATGTTCACTTAATATTGTGGAGAATCATGATCGGTTTTGTTTCTTAAAAACATCTTTGGGGTTTCCCCTTACACTTATCTTTTGTGAAATACCTTTGGATGAAGTTAAGACTAGGCCAAACAACAAAATAAAGTATTTTCACTATTTTAGTTTGAAACATGATCTACCAACAATAAAAATAAAGCATGCATACGGAAGTAAATAACAAACAAACAAAATATAAAAATCACACAAAGCATGGGTTGCCTCCCAAGAAGCGTTTTTCTTTATTTACGAGTCTTGTAGCTAGACTCAAGGTCATAGGATACTTTTTCTTTTCCCACTTTTGTGCCGACTCAAAACATCTAACCCAATTCTCATCACGCTTGTATTCCGGGCCTAGATTCATGCAACCCGAATAGTATGTTCGCCGCCTCTCATAATAGGCGTCATCATCAATTCCATCTTCCTTAACCTCATAGGGTCGAATCTCATCAATTTATAGATTCTTGATGCCCTTTAATTCTTCCTTCATGTGAGGCATCATAAAAGTAATCTTCTCTATCCCATCAGTAAACTGAACTATCCCCTTCTCATGATCATGATACATCTTAGTCTTCGCAACAAAAGATCGTCCTAGAACCATCTCTCCTAGGTGTGGATCTATAATGCCTCTAGCATCTTCTAGGATTACAAAGTCGCATTGATAAGTAAAATTTCCTATAAAGATGTGTACCCCATTAACTCTCTTGACGAAATTACACAGCCTATTAGAGTTGTAAGGGTCTTTTCTAGGGCTTAGCCTTTCGTTCATTATCCAGTTGTAATAGAGCCTAGACATAATATTCATGGGTGCTTTTAAGTCAATGTATGTATGCTCTCTAGACATGTACCCAATCATGCAAGGAATTTTTATGTTCCTGAAGTTATGCCTCCTAATCCATGGTGTCTTTTTATATTTTGAGGGGCAGGGGTGTTGTAAAAGGAACCTATGGTAACTCAATTCATCCGGGGTTGGAGCGAAGTCCGTAAACTCAATTTTCATTTGGAGAGGCTTAATGAATTCCTTAAATGTGTTAACTTCTCTCTTTCTTCTTTTATTCGCTATAAGCCTCTTGCTAACTTCTAAACGACGACTCTCTAAATCCATAAAGACCAAATTAGTACAAACAAAAACACGAAGAAATAAGATAGACTAAAGAGAACCTAAAAATAAAAATAAAATCCTACTAGAAAGGAATCTAGCAAGTAGACCTAATAAAAAGAAATCCTAACCTAGACAATAACTATTCCCCGGGCTGCCGCGCCAAAAACTTGATGCGTAGGAATTGCACCAGGCTTTACCTCTCAAGGGATCTTGAGAAGCTTACAACCCCCACCAGGCAGTGTACCTGATCGATGTAGTATAGTATAATGACAAGTACCGGGGGATTGATCGTTCAGCTATGAATAGTGTCGCTAGGATTAGAAAACCTAAAGGCTAGGTCTAGAGATGAGGGATAATTCTTTTTGTATTTTTATATTTTTGTAAAAGCAAGTAAAAATCTCAGTTTGGAAGGAGTTGGGCGGAATTAGTTGCTAGTCAACTAACCCAATAACTAAGATGCAATCAAAATAAAATATTAAAAATGAAAATAAACTATATTAAACTAGTGGTGTGAGCAATATATGGGAGAATTGTGTTTACTTAGATTTCACTACTCCCTAGATATCTTTTACAGGTTAATTACTTGTTACAGTTGCGTAGATGACGGATTGTATTCCTTAATACTATTCATGGGGTGGCGTACTTACTTCCCCAATCCTATAAGCGCCTACTTCACTCCTATGTCGAGCCGGCTAAGAAGCTCCTAACATGGGATCATTAGAATTTACTCATGCATTAAATACAACCAATAAAACCGAGTACACATCGGTTCATGTTTCCTAAGACGTTCAAGCATGTTACACAATGGAGATCTGCCAGTTTTCTTAAGCCTAACATTGAAATCATTCATCCATTACAACTATAAACAAGTAATCAACATATAATTAACATCTAGGTTTCATTACATCTAAGCAAACACATGAAAGATCTATCCTAGCATGTTGAAATCAAGACAAGCATAAGATATATTCAAACAACACATAGACATATTGATTGAATTGAAAGAGGACTTATCTCAATTGAACATGAAAGGTTTCAAGGGGTGAAAACCCTTGAAAATATTGTAAAAAACGACCTAGGGTTTATTAGGTTTGACCCTATTATTCTCCACACAAGTTCCTCTCTTAATGAATGAAAAATAGAAAAGTATATATAGATTATGTGAGGTGACGGCGTCAAGAACAAATATCTGACGCCGTCATCTCGCCGCCAAATAATTTCTCGGACTGCCTAGATCTGGGTTTGACGCCATCACGTGTACTCCTTATGCAGGCCGTCACAAAATTTACTCTTGACGCCCTTCTCTTGACGCCTTCAGGTTTTCACTGGGTCGTCACGGATTTTACTCCTGACGCCGTCAGGATTTTCTTCTTGACACCGTCAGGTACTGTTCTCAGCATGAAAAATTAAGTCTTTGCCATTTTCTTCACTTTTATGCTCCAAAAATGTCCAAAATGCTTCCTTTTCCATAATTCACTCCCAAAGTACCTAAAATCACAAAAGGAACAATTTAGGGCAATATTTGATCAAATAAATTCAATTCCGGGCTTAAATGACCCCCTAAAAACGGTTCATTTTCCGCCTCATCATTAATTAACCACTTTAGGCTTAGATTAACATGCAAATATTAATGAAGTAATAAAGTAATCAAAATGCACGCATGAGCATCCAATGAAACATCATATAATCAATAAACACGACTAATACCTACAGGTATTGGGCGATAATCACTGTAATAGCACAAGATAACATGTTTGGAAATATTCAAGTGTGAATCAAGAGAAAAAAATACGCTAACTAAACGATTAAAGAGTAATAAAATGAATTGAGTGAATCTTCCTATGAAATTATGCAATAGCAGGACCTTCTTACTGCTCCGGTCACGTACTTGGTGGTTATGAGTCGTTCGGTTCTCTGGTGCCTCTTGTGTGTCTTCTAAATTCGGTTGCAAATGATGTATTTATACTTTCTGGAACAGAGTCGATACGGCGTATCAGTTTATCTGATAGGCCGTATCAAGGTAACTTTGCGTGGGGTCTAAGATTATTATATTCTGGAATATTCGTAGACCGTCTAAGTGATATGGCGCATCACCAATCTTTATACGGCACATCTTGTATTCTTATATTGGAAATCTGGTGAAGTCTTGAGAATAGATACGGCGTATGTTATTGTTGTCATACGGCGTATCTGAAGTAGAACAAGTCAGATCTTCTCGTTGACCAAAGTTTCATATACGGCGTATGGAGGAAATCCATATAGCGTATTCTTCAAAGTCAGGCAATGGTTTTCATATTCTTCTAAGTCTTGGTATGCGGCGTATCTGTCTAGAATGATACGGCATATTATTCTTCAGTTTAGTAGACTTTTCCAACTTGATCCATTTGCTTTAATTTACGTCCAAAATAGTTAACTTTCACCAATTGCTTGATAATAACTGAGATTTACAAAAGTAAGCGATCAAGTATCAATTCTCATATAAAATAATATAACCGTTGTCACATGGTTCTTGTTGCTAAAACTAGGATCTAGAGCCGTTAAGCTTGTGATATATTTCTCTTTTGGGCTTCCTTGGTGGCATGTTTCTTTCGAGTCTTTTGGCCCGGCTCTTAATTTCAGTAATATGCTACTATATATAGTAGTAATTGTAGGAATTATAATATCATGACAATCATATAAAATAAACCAAACACATCAAGTGAGCATAGCGGAAGCAATTACAAGATCATATAATATGTAATTAATTAATCAAATATAAAAGTAAACATACCTTTGTGATTCTAGCCCGAACAAGAATCAAATGCAATCTTCAAATCAAGAACCCTAATTAGGGTTTATGTGGATTATAAGAATTACCCATTACTTCTTTTGTAATTCAATCCAAGAATCAAACAATAGTGTGTTTGAATCGCGTTCTTATACATACGTACTAATTCAAGTAAAAGTTTATGCAAGTAAATTAAACACAAAACTTTTTAAGCTTTAAGAAAATCGAATCCCTTGTAGGGATTCTTGATGGATCGATTTAGGGACAAGAGAAGAGAAAGAAAACACCTATTAAGAGTAATGAATCCCATGAGGTGTTTATATACTATAGTTTACTTGGAGCACAAGGCAAAGAGGAGGTGGAAAACCTCCTTATGGCCGATCGGTTCTAGGCTTCCCCTAGGGATTCCGGAACCTTCTCTTGTTTCCAATTAAACACAAGTGTTACTTTCCTAATCTTCGTCTAACGGTCGTTAGCCATTCTCCGTTAAATACTAACGGTCGTTACTCGTTTTGTGTTTATTAATAATTATATATAACATTTATAAATAATTATTCTTTTACTCTTCATACGTAAAGTGTGTAATCCCACTATCTCGAGTTCGATCCGAACACACAACTATTAATTTATGTTCATAAACTAACAACTCCCACTTGGACATATCTTAATAGTGTGATCACATCGGTTAGCGTCTTGCAACACACCGATGCCTCTAGTACGATCTCGAGTAAGGCTCCTGGAAAAACCTTTTAATGATTTCTCATTATTATCATCATTTTGTTTCTAATACCACGTTAATAAGGATATGGATCAAAGTCATTCCTTAATTAACCATTCTGTTTCTCGTTGTTAGCGATTGATCAAGATTACCAAATCATCTGAACATATTCAGGGAAGATCTTGGGCACGGCCATGCAAACATCTTGACAACCCTACGAGGGGCCCAACAGTATTAAACTCCAAAAATTAATTTGAAAGAACAAATTATATCTTGACTACAAGCAAAACCCACAAACTTTGTAACACTTCCGAAAACAACCCTTATGACTACCAGTTACGTATAGCGTTAAGTTGTTCCACAAAAATGTACTAAATTCATGACACTTATCTTGCATCTCAAGTCTGAGGATAACTTCTCATGATTTACTTAATGACAAGATCCATAAAGTAACATCATGTAGTTGGGATAAGTCCTATATTCGGTATCATTGAATATCATCTGAAATGGCATGACTACGCATCAATATTCTTTAAGTATATTATACCAATCCTTCATATTTGTCTTGATTTAATAATATTCCCATATTATTAACTGACAACGGACAATTTAGAATAACATTTGTTCGTGGATTAAACATACAAATATAGGATACAATTTATTATAAATTAAACATACCATGTATTTAAATTTATTATAATAATTGTTTAATATCCCTTATCCAAATACTAAATAAATCAATGCATGATAACTCTTGTTGATGAATTATGTCTCAAGTAATGACATTCATACTTGTTGACTAGACATAAATCATCCAACTTTGATCTATCGGAATTTTAAGAATACTTATTTCAAGAATTCAACCATTGAAGTTCTTGTATGTGCATACTCAACAATTTTGATTATGCCATATAATATTTCATAAAATGTGTGACATCCTTAACCACCAATTTATGATAATGAAACTTCTAAACATTTTAAAGTTTAAAGTATTCTTATTCTTTTAATGTATAATGCAACTATGCTCTTATAAAGCACAACTAGTAATAGTCAAAGATGAAATCCTTACCATAACTAGCATTGAGTGTCACCTCAATTTCATTAGCATCATTGTATGCAACAACAATATGCTATTAAAATTTCTCGTAAACCTTAATATATATTGTGTAATGTTTGATGCCCTTCAAACTTTCAAGTTTGTTGACTATGACAATTTGCACAACTATTGAAAAAATGTTCATCTATAGAATTCGGAAGCTGTTCCAGATTTTAGGATGTGATTCTATAATCAAACATATCTTTTAGAATATTACACAAGTTATCTAATAACTTTTTAATTAGATGTTAATATTTCCAAATCATCTTGTAATCAAGCATGATACAACAAAACATGATGTGCATGAAAAATCTTTGAGTCATACTTAGATTTTATTCATGTTATACATATCCATTTAGACTTTCTAAACGATATATCATGTTATATTAGATTCATTTACCGCACACGTTTCAACAATAAAAATTCATTACAAGGTTATATGTTTTATTTTCTAAATAAGTAAAGTTTCATTCCAATAGAAGACTTAACATTTTACTTATATGGAATATTAATTTTTATATGTTCTATAACATATATGATTTAGGAAATTAAACATAATACTCCCACTAGCTTTTAGGAATACTTAGAAATTATATTATTTTTAATTATAAATCAAAACATAGATTTAATAATTAAACATAATAGTAATCTTCTAGATGCATGCATTTATCCATCCATGTATTAATGCACTTTGTACACTTCAAAGATTTATTTGAATTCATAAACTCCTTTTGATTACTTATCGTCCTCGCTCAAGTAATCACTTAAGAAAGAGTTTTGATATTCCATTGTCAATGAAACTAAATATGACAATCATAATCTTTATATATTTAATGTGTTTATAATAGAATATTCAATCACAGTTAATTGCTTAAGTGTAATTAATAATCTTGTCATACAACATGCATTAAATATGTGCACAATATTGTCCATATGATTTATATACAAAGATTTGAACCACAAAGGTTACCTTATCTTTGAAGAAACTCATCTTCATTTTCTAGTCTAATTATTAAGGTAAACCAAGTTTCTAAAATTGATTATCTTTATGGACAGCATCTTAATCATTCATATCATGTATACTTTACCCAATTTTATATTTGGTAATGTATCATAATGATTATCAGGTTTACAGTAATCCTGTAAATCATAGCCCTCAGCATATTAATCAAATATCTGAGATATTTTGCTATTCTATGAATGAGAATTCCATCATCTTGAGATTTAACATTTAAATGTCAAACTTTATTATCATCTTGAGATTTAACATTCAAATGTTAAACTTCATCATGATATTTGCTAGTGTATTTTAGAAGATTATGTATCTTGTAATTTTATCTTTTAAAGATCAAAACTCCCACTTGCTTTTAGTAATTTAAAGACTATCTTTAAATACTTAGCAAATAAAGCAACAATACAATATTCTCTTTTGGGATATTACAAATACATATTGACAGTTCCTGACTTTACTTTGTTAATAACCTCTTCACAAGCAGTTAAACAAATTCATAACGTCAATTTAAGACTTAATGTGATTCATCACATTCCATCATATGATAATGTCTTATTAATCTTCTATGTTGGAGGTTTATTAAGTATGTCCAAGTCATACTCAATATTCTAACCTTGATAGCTTTTAGAAGAAAAAAAAAAGTCATAGTTATCTTTAGTCAAACAATATAACTAGAGTTTGATTTTCCTAACTGAATATACCATAAATATTTGGTATTTCATTAGTATTAATATTGTAAGACAATCTAACAATATTTTAAGATAACCATATTTCCTTTTGGCTAGTCTATTTATCAACTAAGCCATTATAATGGTATAATAGTATTTTCAAGCTAATTACATGCTTTATAACACAAGTACATTTTATAAAGTCACTTCATGTCCATGTCTTTACATGAAAACATAAACTGTTATAATCCCATTATACGTTATAAGTTATTTAACAATTTAATGACTTCATGTATATGTCTTAATTAAAAAACATAACAAGATAACATCTTACTTTATTATAAGTCTTGTAACAATTAAAAGACTTTATGTTTATATCTTTACAATGAAACATAAACATGTTTAACTAAAGTAATTATGAACACCATCTCTTGGCTTCAATAGTAATTTCAAGTTAATTTATTACTTCACAATAATGTAAATAACATTATTTCTTCATTTATTTATGTCATTCCAATAACACATAAATATTTAGATTGAAGCAGCATTAGATTACTTAATTAATTTATGTCATTCCATGAATTCATAAATATACAAATTAAAGTACTTTTGATATCATATTGACACATGTTCTAATAGGTATCTAATTTAGAAACTGCAAATTCTCATAGTTCAATTATATCAGTTGATCTGCTAGTAATGAAAATATGAAATTCACATTGTTGTTGCAATCTAGCTAAGCTCTCACATAACTTAAATTGTAACACCAAGTGTTTCTTGAATTAGATTAGTATAATTCATATTAGAATGTAATTCTCTTACCTTGCAGTTAAGAGAATCCATTAAATCATATCTTTATGAGTTGTTTCTTGCACACATTAAAGATAACATTTCTTCCACTTGTGCATGAAACAACCTCATATAGTTGATAAACAACACGCCATGCATTTGTTTATGTGATCAATATGATTGTGTCATAGATTTTAGCATAACAAGTAGTTATAGAACAACAATGTCTAGTAAGGAAACGTACAAGACTATCCTTAAAAGTATGAGTGTCTACACTTGGAAAGTAATTATCTTTAGCTACCAAGATGTCAAAGCTTGTAACTCCCACTGAATTAAAGATAGTTACAATAATTCCTTATTCAGTAATAAGTACCCAATACTCCCACTGAATTTGACAACATTGTAAGTGTTTCATATCCAGTAAAAGAAAATAGTGTGCTTTTAACTTTCCTACACCTTTAAATGTCCATACGTAATAATTACTTATGCATTAAAGAGTGTATACTACGTAAATGATGGACTATCCACCAAATTCTATTAACTTGAAAAATTGGGCATGCAATTTCTTCCTTAATAGGTCTACCATCCTACAATGTATGTAGTACCTCTTAAATAGTCAAAACAACTAATTTGTCTTTTAACATTTTTCGGTAATTAGTCTAGCTTCTAATTATAATAGCTCATAATATGTCATACAGAATTTACTGTTAACCAAATATCATATTTGTTACTAAGAATTTAATCACCGAATGAGGATGATAAAATCCCTATGAAAAATATTCGCAATTTTCTTAACTATTAAAAATTTGCTATGAGTTATATTAGAATTTAGACATATCTAATATTCCTATTATCCTTTTCATAAAAAGAAATCGGATTATGTCTCACTCTTCTTTCAAAGAAATGAGACTTCTTTTGTCTTTTAAGTAAATTATTCTTAATCAAACATTGGTTTGAAAACAGAATGATATCAATTTACCAAAGGCCAAAGTGCGTTTACGGTTTGAACGTTGCATTAATACATTAAAACGAATTCCAAAATTCAATTTTAGTATTTTCGATAATTGGTCTTTAAGAAAATAAAATACCCATTGGTAAATATTCATATAAACCGTAGTATTTCCTTAAAGCTAGGATCCAAATTGACAGAGTACCATTACATCAGTTGATCTGCTAGTAATGATAGTATTCAACAAGGTAATTGTCGAACAATAATTGCCAATATCATATTGCAATTCCTAGATCATTATAGGATTTACATTCACAAAACTTTTGTAATGTAAGCATGTTTCATCTCCATCTTAATGCCTTGAGTCCAAGCTCTCACTTCCTACTCAATTTAAGTCGTCTAACTTAAAAACTGCAAACTCATAAATCCATTACATCAGTTGATCTACTAGCAATGAAATTATGAAATTTACCTCTCCATTGCAATCTCGCCAAGTTCTCACATGACGTAAATTACAACTTCAAGTGTTCTTAATTAGATGGCATTTGACTTAATTTTATAAGGGTATTAATTTTGACGTGTAATCAAAATAATGTATGAAGAAGCATGCATACAACTTCATAACATTGGTTTTATAAAACATTTTTATTACCAATTCACTAAGAGTAAAATATCAAAGTTTTGATTGAGGTATCGGGTTCACCAATTAAAGAATTATCAACAATTATCGTCCACTATATCGTACTTTTGCATAAGCCCTAAGGCTTAGTGTTTCGGATAATCATTATGGAATTGTGGTGAATTCACCCTTAAGAAGACAGTGTACATGTAATGGTTGTTCGGTAAGTCTAATTTACACACAAACGAGCGTTAAGACTGAATGTTGTCTATCTAAGGCCACAATTTAATGCGAAGCCAACCTTATACCCATCTTGTAGTGTGTAAACTTCGGTCGGGCCTAGTTAACCATTACGTACAAAAACATCAATCAACCAATCATTTGAAATTTAAGCTCTTAAAACTAAAACAATTTCGCCATTTATTTAGTCCATATTATTTTTCTATTCAAAAATTACCCTTTTTCGTTTATAAACATGTCTAACATAATAATAAACAAAAAACAAGTAATACATAATAAAAAATAAAACAACCAAATAAACATATACATAATCATAACAATTAAATATGTATAAACATGTAGCCACACGCAAAATATATTCAATAATCCTATTAATAATCAAACTAGGTGTATAACACATTTATTCAATTATGGCTTTCTTCTTCAAAGGAAAAAGAATCACATACATCGATAAATCGATTGCGTAAGCCAAAACTAAACAAATACCACATAGCACATAATTGATTACTTAATATTGGATTCATCCCCAATTCGACAACTATTAATATATTTACATGTTTCGATATAACTTAACAATTAATACAAATATCCAATTTAAACCATTTAAATTATTACACAATTAAATTCATGCAAACATGCACTTTTCATGGATTATGCTTAACAATTAACATATTGCACTAAGATCGTTTACTAAAACACATAACCAATTACATGACATCCTAGGGTTTCTAATCATATTAAAAAATCAAAACCAAAACCTTAAAACCCTAAAAGGTCAATCGACCCAATTAAAAAATTAGGGTTAGGAATCAAAAAACCCTAAAACATGTAATTTAAACGAATCAAGATTCAATTTTTATGCGTTTCGATAATTAATTACACATTATAACGGCTCTAGATGCCACTGTTGAAATTATAATATCATGACAATCATATAAAATAAACCAAACACATCAAGTGAGCATAGCGGAAGCAATTACAAGATCATATAATATGTAATTAATTAATCAAATATAAAAGTAAACATACCTTTGTGATTCTAGCCCGAACAAGAATCAAATGCAATCTTCAAATCAAGAACCCTAATTAGGGTTTATGTGGATTATAAGAATTACCCTTTACTTCTTTTGTAATTCAATCCAAGAATCAAACAATAATGTGTTTGAATCGCGTTCTTGTACACACGTACTAATTCAAGTAAATTAAACACAAAACTTTTTAAGCTTTAAGAAAATCGAATCACTTGTAGGGATTGTTGATGGATCGATTTAGGGACAAGAGAAGAGAAAGAAAACACATATTATGTGTGTACAAGTTATGAGAATAATGAATCCCATGATGTGTTTATATACTATAGTTTACTTGGAGCACAAGGCAAAGAGGAGGTGGAAAACCTCCTTATGGCCGATCGGTTCTAGGCTTCCCCTAGGGATTCCGGAACCTTCTCTTGTTTCCAATTAAACACAAGTATTACTTTCCTAATCTTCGTCTAACGGTCGTTAGCCATTCTCCGTTAAATACTAACGCGTTACTCGTTTTGTGTTTATTAATAATTATATATAACATTTATAAATAATTATTCTTTTACTCTTCATACGTAAAGTGTGCAATCTCACGATCTCGAGTTCGATCCTAACACACAACTATTAATTTATGTTCATAAACTAACAGTAATATCATTGCCATAAAATTTCACTAACCAACTTAAATATATTTAGTCACTTTATTAGAACCAACTGAGAAAAAGATTATAGAAAAAAAAAGTTACGTAATATATCTTATACTCACAACCGAAACCGTTTTCAGATTAAACTCTTTTCATCCCCAAAATACAACACATTGGTCATGAACAACTAGGAATGTGCTTTATACATCACCTACCATTATTTCGATTTCAGTAGCATGATAAAACTTCCTCGAACGACTTAGCCTCTTTGAAACAATGTATTAGGCGAAAATAATACAAACATACAATTACCACATCCAACATAATCCATACTCGGATGAGAGAACTTCGTATAGATTAAAGGACACCTCACCAAAAAAAAAATAATAATAATAAATAATAAATAAATAAAAAGTCTCAAATACAATATACAAAAATACCCGCTTCAACGTAGCGGGCGCCGCCTACTTGTTTCTTGCAAAACATAAACCAATATTTTATCTTGATACAAAAATAGTACTCCGTAGTCCGTAGTATATTATCTTATTCCATTTCCAAATGTAGATCTACGGTTGCTACAAAACCACATTTCAACTAGAAAAAACAATAAACAATTCCTTTTTCAACATACCAACCATTTTTTTCAACAAACACCATACACCTTAACAAACACAACAATCATTTCCATATTTCCAACCATGTCTACAGAAACAGAATCTCCGGCGGATGTGATCTCACGCGCCGTCGGTGGGACAGAATACAGCTGGTGCAGAGCCGTCCCAGGTGGCACAGGTGTCACGGTCTTATCATTACTTTTCACAAAAGAACCAAATTTCACACGCCTTCAAGAAGCTATCCATGCCCTTCAAAACGCTCACCCTATCCTCCGATCAAAGCTCCGGTGGGACCCACAATCCAACATTTTCTCATTCGTCGTAGACAAAAAAAACCCATGTCTTGAAATCCAGTCATATGATCAAACACATAATTTTTATTTAACTGTTGAGCAAGAAATGAACACAAACATATGGCAATACAATAACAATGGTAATGATGTTATTGAACATGATGTTATGTTTGCTAGTCTGCATAAGTTGCCAGAGGGCAAATACGCGGTTGTGTTGCGGTTGCATACGGCTGTATGTGACCGTGCTACGGCTGCGTTTTTGTTGCGTGAGTTGTTGGGGTTGTTTGGGGGTGATGGGAAGGAGATTGTGAAGGAGGAGGGATTGGGGTTGAGTATTGAGGATTGTATTCCTTCTGGGAAGGCTAGTAAGCCGTTTTGGACACGTGGGGCGGATATGCTTGGGTATTCCGTTAATTCGTTTAGGTTTTCTAATTTGGAGTTTAAGGCAAGTGGGTCTCCGAAGGGGACGGAATTTGTTAGGATGAGGATTGGGGCGGATGATACTGCGAGGATTCTTGAGGTATGTCTTTTGGTTCTGGTATTTTTGATTATTTGTGTTTTAGGATTGTTTGGGATTGGTTGTTGGAATTGTGAATGCGTTTAGGAATGCGAGAAGTAGATGTTGTCAAATTTAATGCAGGAGATAGTGTTTAGATTTGCTCATATTTTAGCAAATTGCAATTATTGGATTGTGTGCGGGTAAACGGAGAGAGATACCAGTGAGGTTACCTGTTGAGCCTTTTCGGCTCTTATGTACCCAACCTAACTCGTATTCCCATGACCGTTCTGGATTTTTCCTGGCCATCCCAAAATGTTCAGCCAATGAGGTTTGAACCTGGGTCTCTTCCGAGACCTTCAAGCCACCTTATCACTACGCCACCTTGAGATAGTTTAAGGATTGTGTGCATGTTTGGCAATTCTGATTATTTAAGGATTTAGAGCTAATAAAATCATAATCACAAAATAATCTGTTTGACTAAGCAAGTCTATAGCTGATTATTTCATCCTCAAATAATCAAATTATCATAAGCAGTTTGCCTCTATATGAACACTCAAAATTTCTTGCTAACGGCCTTAAAATGCAATTCTCATTAGTAGTTTAATAACCAATCCCAAAAAGTCCCTTAGTTGTTAACATATACGATCAAATGGGTAAAAACATTTTGAATTTTTTATTTTTAATTACTAGTGACCCAATATGATCATTGGTTATGGGCATCCAATTAATACAACTGTAAGTGTGATATAAGATATGCAAAAATAATTTTGATGATATTAGTTTATCGTTGGCTGTTTGGTCTGGTTGATATAAGTCTATAACACAGCAGATACTCATTGGTTAGTCCGTTTGATATAGCTTACATTTGAGGGTAACTTATATGCTGGAATTAGTTATTTGTTGCAAACTGATCATCAATCTCTCAGAAACTTAATAATTTAATATGGTGTATCAAATCTAATAGCTAAAAGTAGTAAGGTTGACCTCAATAGTCAAAGCATATTATCTTATCAGTTGTTAATATTGACAATTAATGTTTTTAATTTGGAATAAAGACTTTGAATGTGTTATCTTCTAAATATCAGTGAACGAGAATGATCCCTGGATGATGGCATGTGGTTAATAAATCTTTCATTGTAATACAAAATATAGTTGATAATGTTGGTTTTTGTTGGGCTCTCTGTCTGGTTGATCTAACACAACGGATGTTCATTGGTTTGATTCCTTTGATCTGTTTTAGACGCAAGAGTAACTTTATTTACTATACCTGACTTTGTGTGCCAAACAAATTCATCCAAAATGTAAATAGATGTTACTCTTTGTAGCAGTGAACTATCATTTGGCTTAAATCTCTAAGAATAAATGTTACTATTAGTGACCTTTTGCAGTGTATGGTGTTAATTCGCCATTTATTGAGAAAAGGATAGTTAGTTATGAACCAGAAAGCCAAAGATCATGGTTCAATAAAACCACATAGTTTGACTCTAGATTGGAGTATTTAATTAGCAACAAGGACTGAAATTAATGATTGTGATGATTTGGCCGGATAAGAAGTATCATATATAAGAAATGCCGGACAAAAGGGTACCCCAAGAGTAAACTTACAGATGACAATATGAAATGACGTCAGCGCAATATGATCACATGAGCGCATAATTTGGAAACCGTTATTAGATAGAGTATAAATAAGGAGTTATGCACTTATGCTATATTTTGGCCATGCTCTAAAACTCGTTTGTTCACATGTAACTGAATATACCATCGAGAAGCCTCATCCCATTTTCTTAGATCCTTTGTCTATTGCTTTCGGAAAGAAATAAAAAATCTTGTGGTGCTATTTACAAGTTGAATCAGTTTCGCTTAGCACTCACACACAAAATTACATATGCAGAAAAGGACAAAATATGTGTCCTTTCTGCACCTACCTTCTTTTACATAACACAGACTTTTGAGGTCAGGTGGAGGTTTTCCATATATCATTACGAGTTTTGCTACAACACGTCTTATATATATGTAGATGTCATCACAAGTTGTATGTAATTGGCTAGTTTTTCTCAGGAACTTTATGACGTGTTTCAAATCTGATTTTTAGGAGAGTAGTATCATTGAAACTATTATTATAATACTATGAATTATGAAATACAGATAACTTCTTAAACAAGAAAGAACAAAGATCAATTCTGACTCAGTTACATATTCATTTACTATTTTTTGTACCTAAAGGTGGTATTAAAAGGTTGTTTTTAATATTCACTTATTAGTCTTTTTTATCCTTATTAATATGTGGTACTTGTGTTGTGACATTGAATTTTCAGGGCTGCAAATCGAAAGGGATCAAACTATTTGGACTCTTAGCAGCAGCTGGATTTATTGCTGCTCATGCTTCCAAAAATCTCCCTGCTGAGAAATGGGAGAAGTATTCACTTGCAACTCTCATTGATTGTCGTTCACTTCTTGATCCTGTTCTTAGTGATCATCATGTTGGTAAGACTAATTTTCAGATACATTGCTCAGATATCATATTGTATGTACATAAATGTGCCAAAAGAAGGAAACGCCAAAATACAAGATAATAATGACTTTAGTTGTTAATCTGTCTTCATAAATACATTATTGGTATTTGTGACAGTGTGGGTTTGAGGTGGCTAAAGTGTAGAGGTATCAAAAATGGCGTTTTGGTTAACGGGGCAAGATGGGTGTGGTTCAAAATAAGTCATTTTTGTATGCGCTGAAACCTGTTCGGGTCTGTTTGGCTTGGTGTACTTTACATATTTAACAATGGTAGAGATAAAATATAGCTAAAATCGACCAATTTAAAGCAAATGGTCAAAATTGCCACCTCTACTAAAATTGTTAGATTGATGCAGGATTTTATCATTCTGCCATCTTAAACTCCCATGACGTAAAGGGAGGGGAAGATTTGTGGGATCTAGCACACAGAATCTATACATCCTTAGCAAACGCAAAGAACAACAATAAACATTTCACTGACATGGCTGACTTAAACTTCCTCATGGGCAAAGCCATAGACAACCCTGGTTTGACCCCTTCTTCTTCATTAAGAACTTCACTCATTTCTGTATTTGAAGAAACCATAACTCAAAACACCGATCAATTTCACAAAGACATTGGCTTAGTGGATTGTATTGGTTGTGCTTCGGTTCATGGCGTGAGTCCTTCACTTGCAATCTTTGACACAGTCCGTGATGGTGAGCTAGATTGTGCTTGCGTATATCCATCTCCAACTCATTCAAGGGAACAAATGCAAGATTTTGTGGATCATATGAAGAAGATTCTTATTGAGACTAGTGTTCCTCAATAAAAATTGTTGTAATTCTTACTGATTGTGTTATTATAGATTGGGGTATTGGCAGATAATGTTCTTGAATGTGCTTTTGGGACTCGTAATGATCATTTATGAGCGATATAATTTTGAATAACTTGGCTGGTATTCAACTCTTTATATGCTATTCATGACTGGACTTGCAACTTCTATATGCTGTAATGGTTCCAATTCACAAGCATGCAGTTCCACTTTTCTATCATCTTTACCATATCAGGATATGATCAAAATGTAACAAGTGTTTCTCAGTCGTTCATGCAGCGACTGCACTCCTGCACATATGCTTGGGGTGCAAGTGTGCAACCGTGCAACATAGAGTAAAGTGAGGGTAAGTGCGCATATCGAAAAAAGTTCAAATTATTTTACTGTTATTTTCACAATTTTATACTTTTGTGCAATTCAGTTTCCTAAATCTTATTACATAACAATGTTGTTTGGATTGATTTTCGACAATGGAAAGTTTAATTATCTCTAAGGCACGTCACATCAATTCAAAACAGAGCCTATTTTGTGTGCAATATAGCGTTGTATTTGATTAGTTAATCCACTCTTCTCAATTCTCATCTTTAGAGCAATGGGTGTCATCGCGGAAGAGAGGACACCAAGGCCAATGGCATGCGTCCTGACACTCGATATACTGCGCGATTGAGGATGCCATCCCAATGGTGTGTGCTATGGCGAGATACTATCTGGGTCCCACTCCTCTAGCTATAGCAAAACAAATCCTACTAAACAGCACGCACCTCAATGTCTTGAGGCACAGAAAACTTCGGATCCGCTTCAGTAAGGTTACCACATCCTTCTCAAGTTCCCAAAAGAAGAGAAAGAGAATGGGAGAAACTTATATCCAATGTTTGCGCATTTAGCCTAACACTTGACACGTTTACATTGTTCGACATTAATCACCACATGACCACGCACAAACTCAACCATACCCGTTTGCGTCAAGGGCGATGACCTTGTTAGATCGACACATATATCAAGCCCTCCATCGCCCAACTCTCGACCAATTAATGAACTTTTTTTCTCGACTAAGAGTGTATTCTTAATTTGAGAATTACAATTAGTATCAGAGCGAAGGAATTTATTGGTTTGAAAACTCGACTAACCCAAAACATTACAAACACTATTCTAAAGTCGACTAGGTATTAATTTGGTCATTTAGAAATCGATTAGATTAAAGTAGGAATAAAAAATTGTTGTCCAAGTACTATTTCACTATACAAAAATCTACTATGATTAATTAAATGTTATCCAATTACTTTTTCATTAGCGAAAATTACTGCAAAGGACACTGCACAAGTGTTTTGCCTTTTTGAGGGTTGTTTTTTTTTTATTCCCTATAAGGCCATGTATCTCGCTGCAAAGTGTACCAGAAATCCAAAATTTATACGTGTCACCTTCTCGTCATTTATAAAATAAAAAATTTTAAAAAAAAGTAAATCACATGGCATTTGAAGCGAAATACAATGCAAATACACCCACCCCTTATCTTACTTTTCTTTTTGGGCCCACCGAAATATTTAAAAAAAAAAAAAAAAAAAAAAAAAACGAATTTCACATCACCCTTGCAGCGAACAAGCCAACAGTACGATTAAAAAAAAAAAAAAAAAAAAAAAAAAAAGGTAGACCCCTATAGCTGCAAATGAATACAGATACTAAAAGGAGAAATACTTTTTTTTTTTTTGTGTGTTTTAGTTCATGGGTAATTCGCTGCAAATGAATACAGATATACATTCTCTCTATAAGAGGGGAAACAGGTTTCCGTGCATAGATAAAAAATTCATTTCGCAATTATATAACAAACTTTATTTGCTAAATATATAACAGATACCGAGCGGTTTATTGAATAAAAAAAATACTGGCAAAAAAGTTTTTCGATAACGAACAAAACAAGCCCAATATCGATATAGTTTTGACGTACGTATGATCTCATAAAAAATGTTGAAATTTAATATATATATATATATATATATATATATATATATATATATATATATATATATATATATATATATATATATATATATATATATATATATATATAGTTTTTAATTAAAAAAAACCTTAAAAATGCACCATTAACTTATTAAATAACTTTAAAAATTTCTCGAAAATTGCTCGAACAAAACAAGCCCAAACATTGTTCGTAAATTATTATCGCAAAAATTTCTCGAAAATTCCCGCTGCAATTCAGCGGGCGCCTTCCTACTTGTTTTATATATGCACGTAAATCTTTAACATCCTTATATATCTCATATATAATATAATTAAATACCAAGTATAGGGTGCATGTTACTTTTTTCTTTAACTGAACGTGTGGGTCCATTTCATTTGTAATTCGCTGCAACTCAACCCCGAATTAAATGTATATTTGACGCGTGGCCATGTGGAGACGAAATGGACAAAAGTTATTTGTGTATTTCGCTGCAAGTGTGCACCGATTTACATATATTTTTTTTTTATTATTATTAAAGTGGGTCTAAAGTGAGGAGAGAGGTTAAGTGGGACCTTATTTATTTGTATTTCGCTGCAAAGTGTATGTGAAATACAAGTTTTTTTTGTTGTTTTTTTTTTAAATCAACGAGATCATGACACGTGTAAGGAAGGTATCTCGCTGCAGGCATGCAGCGATTTTAGTGGCCTTTTAGAGAATAAAAAAAAAAAACCAGCCCTCAAAAAGGCAAGACACTTGTGCAGTGTCCTCTGCAGTAATTTTCGCTTTTCATTATCTAGAAATCGATTAGCTTTTGATTTTGAAGGATCAACTGTCGACTAGGATATCAAAGGACTTGTGGTCTAGTGGGTGGGGCTTAACTTGTTAAGCGAGCCACAAGTGGGAGTAGTACCGGATGGGTGACCATCCGGGAAGTCCTCACTTGTGGTCCACTTGTGGACCATATGTTCCGGAGATATCAGGCAATGAAAAGGAGAACCTGTAAGCCATTAGCTGCGCAGGTTCGAATCCAAGCCGGCCCCGGTTTTCATCCGGCCGTTTCTCCAGCGAGTAATCTCGTGTGGAGGCGGTACGGTTTCCGGGCGAAAGCCGTTTAAATCCCCACTGCGCCAGCGTGGGCCCGGTTCAGACAACATAGTCTGGGTATGTGGTGGATGAGGGCCTACTATTTGGCAGGTGCGACTCTAAACCATATATAGAAAAAGTCACCTTTCAAAAAAAAAAAAAAAAAAAAAAAAGAAACTGTCGACTAGGATAGTCAACTCTCAACTAGGTTGGTTTATTATGCAAGAATCGACTAGCTTTTTATTTGAGTGGGTACTATTCAACTTTTGGGTAATTTGTTGATTTGGGTACTATTTCAAGACAACTTTCCACTAGCTTTTGAAAAGTTGGGGTCAACTTTCAATGGCCTTATATCCTAGTTGTAAGAGTGAGAAAACTAGGAGGTCAACATTCGACTAGCTGGGAAATAATTTGTGCACAATTTATTTTTGGCTATACACCACTAAATTATACCAGTGATGCATACAGTACAATACCGCTAAACTTCGTTAATGCTTACAACGATGATGCATACAGTACAACACCGCTATGCATAATTTAGTGGTGGATGACAAAAAAAAAATGGTGTACAAATCACCTCCCTTCTGAAATACTCTTAGAGTAATGAGTGTCTTGACATCCCAAAACTACTCATTTGGGTCTTACGGGATGTCACGTCACTATAACAAACCTCCCTTTACAACCCCTTTATCACAACAAACCACAACTTCCTCATTTGAGTCTCAGCCACTTCTTATTTTATTTTCTTTTATTCAAATTTTCAAATAAACTAAATTCATTTTACTAAAAATAAAAATACATTACAACATATTAAAACATACGAAACGTAAAATAAATATACGAAAACCAAAAAACTGTTGGTGGTTATGAGCCCAGAACAGGGTTAAAATAATCAATAGCCTAACTACGTACCAATTAAGGTTACCGGATATCACTTGGAATCGTGTTATCACTTTCCAAAGTAAACTATTCGACCCTAATGCCTGGGTATCACGAATATCTAGTTGGGATAAGACCAAATGTTGTTAGTGATTTAGGCACAAATCAATAACCCTTCGTGTATAAGTATTATCTGTTTTCTGTGTGTGTCTTTCATGCATGATTTGATCTTCCTATATATAGGCAAGATTACTCAACCCTAGTCAATGGAATTAAGAGTGATTACCGGCCCATTAATCCCACTTAATTTGCCTCAATAATAATAGGTATTAGTGGTTACATGACCAATTAAACGTGGTCATTAATACCGTTATAACTACCAATTGAATATGTCAAAGCAGTTACAAACCAAGTTTGAATTCAGTCTAGTGAGTTCGTTATACTCACTGATGAGCTAGTCCCTGAGGAAGTCAACTCCCTGATGAGATCCTTCAGCCTGAGCTGAACTCATCAACCTGATGAATACCATTCAGTCCAGAGTATCACTCCCTGAAAGAGTGAACTCACTGAACTTCATCATACATTGAAAACACTTAACCACTATCTGAGTCAGGGTGTTCAGGGACCTGATGGGTGTACACTCCGTACCTCCTGACCCATTCCTAGGTTTGAACTGAACCCTCAACTGCACTAAATTTTCCAATAATCCTCCCCAAATTTAGTTCACTTCCTTTGCATGAAAGTTAAACATTAAACAAAACATATGCATAAATGAAAATATCCTGAGGATTCAATTTCTATCATAGTACATTACACGTTCAAATATTCGAGAATCAGAGTGTTCTAAAAATTGAACCCTTCAACCCATTTGAATACTTGAAGATAAAATACACATACATTTTCAAACACTTAAAACACTCCTGACACTATACAAGCCATGTGTCCATATCCAATTCATAAATGTTGTAAAAGCTAAAAGTCCATAGCTTCCTGAAGCGGCAAAACTTCAACATTCACATAGGTGGTTCCTCTTTATTCATGCTCCTGCCAAGCACTTTTTCAAAGAAAATCAACCATTAAGAAGTAATGACTTCATCCTCCCTTTTCCAGCAGGTCCTGAGTACAACCTTGGGATGTAATATAAAACATGTGCTCCAGTACACTGAATGTTCAGCTTTCCACATTGAACTCAGCTCCTAAGTTTCCTCAGGAGGGAGTTGGGTGTCCTAGCATTCAGTGACCAAGTTGGACTTCAAACCCATCCCTTTAGCAGACTTTATAACCAAGTCTCTAGCAAGACCCTTCGTCAAGTGATCAGCTAAATTCTGTTGAGATCTAACAAACTCTATAGAAATCACCCCATTCATGATAAGTTCATGAATCATGCTATGCCTGACACCTAAGTGTCTAGACTTCCCATTGTACATCTGGCTATAAGCCTTTGCCAATGTAGCAGCACTATCACACCGGATAGAAATAGGTGCTATAGGTTTAGGCCACAATGGAATCTCAAGAAGCAAGTTTTTCAACCATTCAGCTTCTTTACCAGCAGCTGCTAAGGCCACAAATTCTGATTCCATTGTTGAACTGGTGATGCAAGTTTGCTTCTTGGATGCCCAAGAAATTGCACCTCCACCAAGTAGGAATACCCAGCCACTGGTAGACGAATTGTCTTCAGTGTTACTGATCCAACTTGCATCAATGTAACCTTCCAACACTGATGGATAACCAGTATATGAGAGACTATAATCCATAGTTCTCTTCAAATACTTCAGTACCCTCTGAATTGCTTGCCAGTGTTGAGCACTAGGATTACTAGTATGCCTGCTCAGTTTACCCACTGCAAAAGCAATATCAGGCCTTGTACAAGTCATGGCACACATCAGGCAGCCAATCACCCTAGAATACTCAAGTTGAGATACAGCTTTGCCAGTATTAATGATTGGCTCCGAACAGTCAACTTAAATTGACCAAGAAATGGTCAACCAAGTCAAACAGCTTCGAGTCAATGCTCCGCGGAGTATAGGGTTTCCCCGGGTCGTTATGTCCCGACGAGGTGTGAATTGTTATCAAACGGGTTTGTGATCGGGTGAATTTGGACAAAAAAGGGTTTTGTGATTGATTTGAACTAAGGAATCTACAAGGAAATATCTTAAATAAGCTATATGAACACGACTGTGAAATCAGAAAAACCAGAAACGTTTAAAACCTAAAACGCGTACGTTTACATTTAAATAACGTAAACGTACAAAATTAAAAGTGAAAACTGAAATCTGAAAACCCACTGGGGGTGGAAATAAATTTTTTACAAACCTAAGGATAAAAGAAAATTTTTAAAAAATTAAAATGACTTTTTACACTAATTAATTATTTATTATTAATTAATTACTAATTAAAGATTTCTTAACTAATTTAACTAATTTAAATTATTAAAAGTAACAAACTAACTTAGAAAATTAAGAAAAATTTTACAAATCTAATTAACCATCACAGGAATCCTAGAAAAATATAAAAAGTTTGTTTTATATGTTTTTAAACTATTTTACTAATTATTATATTAAATATTAATTAATTACTAGTTAAACTATTTAAATTATAAAAACTAGAATATGAACAGTAGAAATTCTAGAAAAATTCCTAAAATTATATTATATTATATAAGAGCTAGGAAAAATATAAAAACTAGGTGTCACTTTATAAAAACTAATTATGCTATTTACTACTTAATTATTAATTAATAATTAATTAAACTAATACTAAATCTAATAATTACCAAATGATAATATAAAAATCTGAGAAAATTATTAAAGTTACTTTAACATAAAATGAAATTAATAAAAATATAAAAATGCAAGTTACTTAATAAAAATCTAAAAATGAAAATTAAAAAGATAAATAAAATTAAATAGAAACTATCACTTATTTTAAAACTTGAATTTTCTTTTACAAAACTCTTAAAATACTTAAAACATGAAACTTTTACAAAAACAACTTTTTTATAACTTGAAAATAAGCACTATGAGTGCTTATAAGCTTATCAGTTGACTTTGGTTGAACAAACCAAGAAATAAGCTCAAATGAGCTTATGTGGGGTCCACAAGGGTGGAATCTGGTTCACTTAAGTTGTGTGGACATGTTTAAGTAAGAATCTACCAGATAAGCCAGTTGAATAAGCAAATAAGCCAAAATAAGCAAGTTATTTTCTAATTTATACATTGGAAATGGGACAAGGTTTAGGACTGTATAGGGGGCCCATAAGGTTGATTGGAGTTCAAAGAACCAAGAGTGAAGCAGTGGGGCCCACTGTGGAGGTCTGTGGAACCTCCCAAAGTGGAGGTGTTGGGGGACTGATCTGCTGCACAGGGGAGTGATGCCCCCTGCAGCTATGTTTGGATGGGTGTGGGCCCACTAGAAAAAATGGCAAAATTATAATGAAGGTAGGACTTTGAAGATGAGGTGGGATACTTCAATTCCTGAAAAACTTAAGGTCTGGATCTGATGAGGCGAAAAATGAACCACTTTTAGGGGGTCATTTAAGCCCGAAATTGACTTTATTTGATCAAATATTACCCTAAATCGTTCCTTTTGTGATTGTAGGTACTTTGGGAGTGAAATCTGGAAAAGGAAGCAATTCGGACGTTTTTGGAGCATAAAAGTGAAGAAAACGCCAAAGTCTTAATTTTCCTTGCTGGAAACAGTAGGTGACGGCGTCAAGAAGAAATTTCTGACGGCGTCAAGAGTAATTTCCATGACGACCCAGTACAGAATTGACGGCGTCACGAAGTAGGGCGTCAAGAGTAAAATGCATGACGGCCTGGAAAATGCTAACACATGACGGCGTCAAAAGTAGATCAAGGCAGTCCGAGAAGTATTTTGGCGGCGAGATGACGGCGTCACAAATTTGTTCTTGACGCCGTCAGACCCTATTTTCTATATATAGTTTTCTAATTTTCACATTAAAAAGAGAGAAGTTTTGGAGAAACCCTAAGTACGAACTTGGTACGAATTTTACAGGTTTTTCAAGGGTTCTAAGCCCTTGATCCCTTTCATGTGTAATTGAGATAAGTATTCTTTTAATTCAATCAATATGTCTATGTGTTGGTTGTCTATATCTTGTTCTTGTCTTAATTCCATCATGCTAGGCTAGATCTATCCTGTGTTTGCTTGGATCTAATGAAACCTAGATGTTAATTATGTGTTGATTACTTGTTTATGGTTGTATTGGATGAATGAATTCGATGTTAGGCTTAAGAAAACTGGCAGACTTCCAAATGGTAACATGCTTGAACGTCTTAGGAAACATGAACTGACGTGCACTAGGTTTTATTGGTTGTATTTAATGCATGAGTAAATTCTAATGATCCCATGTTAGGAGCTTCTTAGCCGGCTCGACATAGGAGTGAAGTAGGCACTCATAGGATTGGGGAATTAAGTGCGCCACCCCATGAATGGTATTAAGGAATACAATCCGTCATCCACGCAACTATAACAAGTAATTAACGTGTAAAAGATATCTAGGGAGTAGTGAAATCTAAGTAAACACATTTTCTCCACTTATTGCTCACAACCTTAGTATAATTTAGTTTATTTTCATTTCTAGTATTTTATTTTGATTGCATCTTTAGTATTGGGTTAGTTGACTAGCAACTAATTCCGCCCAAATCCTTCAAACCCGAGATTTTTACTTGCTTTCAAAAAATTATAAAAATACAAAAATAATCATCCTTCATCTTTAGAACTAGTATTTAGGTTTTCTAATCCTAGCGACACTATTCCTAGCTGAACGATCAATCCCCCGGTACTTGTCACTATACTATACTACAACGATCAGGTACACTGCCTGGTGGGGGTTGTAAGCTTCTCGAGATCCCTTGAGAGGTAAAGCCTGGTGCGATTCCCACGTATCAAGTTTTTGGCGCCGCAACCGGGGGAATAGTTATTGTCTAGGTTAGAATTTCTTTTTATTAGGTCTACTTACTAGATTCCTTTCTAGTAAGATTTTATTTTTATTTTTAGGCTTTCTTTAGTCTATCTTATTTCTTTGTGTCTTTGTTCGTAACTCTTCACCACCCGACATCATGGACAACGGGAACATCTTTGAACCCGTCATCCCACCACAACAAAACCCACCACTAGAACCTCTTAGACCCCGAACCTTAGGAGAGTATTCCCGACCTAGCCACCAAGGCTACCGAAACACCATTGAGCTCACCGGAGCCAATGTGACCCCCTTGCGATCCGACACCATCCGGTTGGTGCAAAGCGGATGTGCATTCCAAGGATTTCGTTCCGAAGATCCAAACCAACATCTTAAGGACTTCCTCAAAATCGTAGACTCCATAGACCTAGATGTTAAAACTAGAGAGACAACCCGATTACGCCTATTCCAATTCTCTCTACGGGATCAAGCTAGTCAATGGCTTGAGCGTTTACCCGCGGGATCCATCACCACATGGGATGATCTCACCACTCGTTTCCTTGCTCAATTTTTCCCACCGGGGAGAACTACTAAGCTTAGAAATGACATCTTGATGTTCCAACAACGTCAAAATGAATCTCTTTATGAAGCATGGACTCGTTTCAAGGACTTACTCCAAAAAGTCCCTCATCATGGCATAGATCTTTGGCTCCAAGTCCAAATCTTTTATGACCATATCGATCTCTCCACGAGGCGAGCCATTGACCAATCGGCCTGTGGTAAGCTACGTGATCTAAGTGCGGAACAATCATGGGAACTCATATAAGATTTAGCTCTCTATGACAACGAAAGTTGGAATGATCCCCGTGATTTGAACAAAACGGTCAAGGCAATATCTTTGCCTTCAAACAATTCTAGCACTCCCGACCGTAGGATCATGGAACTTGAGGACCAAGTCAAGTTTCTCATGAAATATTACGAAGCTCCTAAACCTTCAAGCCAAGTGAACAAAATCACTTCTTCATGCGAATTATGTAGTGGTCCCCACGACACTCGTGATTGTGTGGAACTCCCCGGAACAGCTTTTGCGGACTACGCATCCACGCGTACCGACGAAGCGGGAGATAAGTGGTACACTTTCAAGCCCGAGCCAAACCCTTACGGTGATTCATACAACCCCTCTTGGAAAAATCACCCAAACCTTAGGTGGAAACAAAATCAACCCAATTCTTCCAATCCGCCTAATCGTTACCAACCAAACGGTCCACCCTCCAACCGTACTTTCAACAGCAATCCTTCTAACAACTATGGTAGTACCAACAATCTTGAAGGATTGATGTCAAAGTTTATGGCATCTCAAAAAGCTCGCATAGCTAGGTTTGAAGCCGAATTCAACCAACAACAAACGGAGATGACCAACAAGATTGACAACTTGTTGAAGGCCCTCAACAACCAAGCATTAGCCACACCTAGGAAGGATACTAGGGATACCAATAACGGAGTCCAAATTAAGGACCCCTCATCATCCAAACATGTCCACTTTGTCAATGTTGTCACCATTAGGCCGATAGATAAGGGAATAGAGGAAAGTGCCAAAGATGAAGTTGGAGTAGAAACCGAGACTAGGGATGAAAGTAGGGAAGTTGAGGTTAATAAGGGAGAAGAATTAGAGGAAGTAGAAGCTATAGAGAAATACTTTGATAAGATGCCTACCAAGGAAGAACGGGAATACCATAAGGATTTATTCGATAGTCCCGAGAGACCATATATCCTTGGCACACCCCTTATCAAAATGGGAGACCCCTCTAACATTAACATAGCATGCAATATCGGGCACATGCATATATGGAAAGCTTACATTGATCTTAGATCTCCCGTAAACATCATGACTAGGACTTATTACAATTGGGTGATGAAGAAACAACTTGATTTTAGGATGATGCCCAATAGGAATTTGATAAGTAATTTTGTAGGAAGAGTGAAGGGATTGCATGTGATTATAGGTAATCTCACCTATGAGATCGATTTTATGATAGTGAAAGACACTCGTCCGGTGATAGATGATTGCCTAAGCCAAGTAATATTTGGAAAACCATTTGTTGAGGCCACTAGGATGAGTTATGACCCGACTCTAGGGATAGTTAGATTCAAGGAAGAAAATGATGAGGTTGCTTATCAAATGCCTTACAAGATTGAGCAATACCGCCTCCTCTCTAATATAGAAAAAGAACACAAGCAAGCGGCTTATTATAGGAATGAGGAGGATAGACGTAGAGGAGTGAAGTAGGCACTCATAGGATTGGGGAGTTAAGTGCGCCACCCCATGAATGGTATTAAGGAATACAACCCGTCAATTAAAACAAGGTTACAATTCAATAGGTAGGATTGGATAGCTAGCAAGGAGTAACATATCATGGGTAGACATGCTTCACTTATCTTGTAGAACCCTAGTTTACTTTTCTTGTTAATTAGTTTAATTAGTAGCTTTTGGGTTAGTTGATTAGCAACTAATTCCGCCCACTCTCCCAATACCCGAGATTTTTACTTGCTTTTCATAAAATATAAAAACATAAAAAGAATCATCCTTCACCTTTAGACCTAGTTAGATTAATTTCAATCCTAACGACACTATTCCTAGCTGAACGATCAATCCCCCGGTACTTGTCACTATACTATACTACAACGATCAGGTACACTGCCTGGTGGGGGTTGTAAGCTTCTCAAGATCCCTTGAGAGGTAAAGCCTGGTGCGATTCCCACGTATTTACGTAGAGGAGTAGAGTATGTAAAGAGTAGGATGCTTGGTTTCTACAAAGAATGCTTGCAACTAGGTCCGGAATACAAAACTGGTTTAGAAGACGACCTGGAGAGTGGAACCAACGACGAGGTCACGTAGTAACCCATGACCTTGAGTCTAGCTACAAGACTCGTAAATAAAGAAAAGCGCTTCTTGGGAGGCAACCCATGTTTTGTGTGATTTTATTTTTGTTTGTTTGTTATTTGCTTCCTTATGCATGCTTTATTTTTATTGTTGGTAGATCATGTTTCTAAACTAAATAGTGGAAATACTTTACTTTGTTGTTTTGGCATAGTCTTAACTCCACCTAAAGGTATTTTTGCAAAAGATAAGTGTAAGGGGAAACCCCAAATATGTTTTTAAGAAACAACCCGATCATGATTCTCCACAATATTAAATGAACATGTGTATTCGTATTTGTTAGAGTCAAATGCTTGTATTAAGTCATAATGAAGTTTTGCAGGATTTTCCAGGAAGTAGGACCAAGTTTTTCCAGAAATTTTCCGGAAACTTAACATAAGAATTTCTGCAGGTCACTTCTGACGGCGTCAAGAGTTAACTCTTGACGGCGTCACGTGTAAAAATCTGGAAATTTTACCGGTTTTGTTTTTCTAACGGAGTCTTATGGTTTTTGTGAATTATTAAGTTTTATAATCTCCAGGAAATCTGCAAACTTCATTCCACAAGCATTATATCTTATTTTGTTTTCTAGGATTTAGTAACTTATATAGGATGCCGCCGATTTTACTCGAGGTTGTCTTGTCTATTTTCTCAGGTTTAACAGGTTATGTATGACAAGAAGATGATTTATATTCTGGAAGGGAAGCTTTGATTGTTCATTTTTTTGGAGGAAGATCTAACCTGGCCACCTTATTATCCATACCGAGCGAATCAGGGGAGTATTTGATTTCATTCGTTTTACTTATTTCACTTTTACATTCTTTACTTGAACATTGGGGACAATGTTCATCTTAAGTGTAAGGGGAAGGTAAAATGATGATACCTTACATATGCACTTTCGCTTGAGTTTGTTTTGTTTAATGGTAGATGTGTAATAAAACTATGAGAAATACTTGTTAGTGCAATTTTAGCGCCAAATTTAAATTTTTTTACAACATTTAGGAGTGAAACTTTAGCCATAGCAAGTGTCTCATGGATAGGAGATTGTATGACTAGCACATAACCGTATATTCAGAAAAATTTTCCACCCAAATATGTGAGGTTCGCCTTTAGATTTGATAGGAAAAGCATTTACTATTAGTGCTTATGAGTGTACCGGTAGCATTTAGATTCTAGGACTTGCGTTAGTGATGCATCCCGAGACCGCTAGTGAGACTACATTCGTGTAGTAGGATTTACTACATGATAAGAGGCATTAGGATCACCCTTGTGTTAAACCCGTATCATAATTACTTGACCATTTAAGTCATATTACTTGGCTAGTTAAGTCAACTAATTTTTCCCACACCCTTAGCGTTGTACTCATTTTTAGTACATGAAACCCCTAGTACACCCCTCCGAGCCTATCTTTTCGTTTCTAACTTTAAGCATTTTACTTAAAGGAAGAATTTGTTACACCCCACTTAAATGTACACCCAAATCGCCTTAGCCTTCCGTGTATGCGCTCATTTTTAGTGCATTATTGTTATTTGTTAAACCCTAAGTTAACTATCTAATTGATTACATGGTTGCTAAGTCGAGTCATATCCTTGTACATATTGTTTTGGGACGATTGGGACTCATGGGTAAAGTACTAATGTTATGGAGTAATGGGGAAGAACATCATATATTACCCCCGTACGTGCGTTAATCTCAAAAGTACTCCAAGTGTTTTGATTTTCTTAATTCGAGTCATTAGATTAGTTTATTGTAAAGTATGTAAAAATTCAAGTGTAAGGGGAATGTTCATTCCCTATGATGTATTATTTTGGATGGTAGGGTAAGAGTGTATGCAAAAAAAAAAAAAAAAAAAAAAAAAAAAAAAAAAAAAATCAAGAAAAAATAGAAAAAGAGAAAAGAGAAAAAACATACGGACTACCATCCCGTTTCATTCTATGTTCATTTTATGTTTTTGTTATTTTTCATTTATTAGCTTAAGTCGAGTCTAGTCTTGGCTTAGCAACGCCATATTGTACATGTAATTAACCAAGATTGTTAACTCGTCACCAGTAAAGACTGCCTATATCCAACAAAACCGTGTATTTCATATCCCTACACCTAACGTTACAACCCTTTTAAAAGACCTCTTTGATAGTTTATCCTAGGTGCTTACGCCATGTGGTGGAGGTTTGATCCTTTCCCAAGCCTATGGTAATCTATTTTTCTATGACAGGTAGTGAGAGATATCTTCCGTTTCCATATTATAATTTATACTTTATTACACCCGAGAGATGTGAGTATCTAAACACTATTTGTGAGGTGCTAGTATATAACCTCCGTGCTTGTCTATTGGTCTTTAGTGGAACGATTATTTGTTGTAATTACTTTTATATTAGTGTTAAATGACCCCTAACTTGTATTTTGAGTAGAATAAAAGCGTATTTGCTTGAGGACAACCAAATCTCAAGTGTAAGGGTATATGATGAGGCAAAAAATGAACCACTTTTAGGGGGTCATTTAAGCCCGGAATTGACTTTATTTGATCAAATATTACCTAAATCGTTCCTTTTGTGATTGTAGGTACTTTGGGAGTGAAATCTGGAAAAGGAAGCAATTCGGACGTTTTTGGAGCATTGGTGAGTGCTTATTCACTCACTATTATTTGACCAAAAACCGGACTAATGAGACCAAAAACTAATCGAATTATGCCAAATTTGTAGTGTTTTTGTGTTTGTGATATGCAGGTACGGATATTACGCGAAATGGACGAAAATCATGGAAAATCAACAACACGAGCACGGGATTTGGAAAGAGTAGTAAAAGCCGAAGCCGGGGAAGAAATTATGGTCAAAAAGTCAAAGTCAACCTTGGAGAATCATTACTTGGCAAGAATAGCCCTTGGATATCATTTTTCAGAATGGCATTTTCAGTCCTAGTAGTATGAGCAATTTACAAAATTGGTCCTTTAAATTTCATATTACTACATCTAATAAAACTAATCCAAGCCTGGGATCCAAGTCCAACATATCACACAACCCCAGCCCACTCTCATTATCAAACCCAAGCCCATTTTACCCAACCCCATAACCGGTCCACACCCACTCCTTGGTCAACGGGTCAAACAACCCAAACAAATAATAAAAATAACACCCCGCGCCTAATTCTTCCCCAATTCCAGTTTTTACCCAGCATTCATAAACCCTAAAAATCATTTACCCACAATTACCCTCTCCCAACCAGAATTAACCACAATTAAGGGTAATATGGTCATATCCCTGACACCCCTGACACCTCTGACACAAAGAATGACACGTGGAAGCTGTGTATTGGACTGAACGTGTCATTTGGATAATTGAAGGTTTCTGATTGGTTGAAGGATGTCATAAGGGATCTGGTGGAGTATATTCTTGGTGGATACCATTTCTAGAGCCTTCTGAAGACGCTCCCTCACCTCAGCTCGTGGCTATATAAGCTCCTCTCCATCTCACATGGAAGGCTGTTAGTTCTAGGAGTAGGAGTAGGTGTAGTGTAATAATTTTTAATTCAGCTTATTGTATTCAACTTAGAAGTTTGTAATCAATTTTAGTTTTAATAAGATTTAAGCTTTTCACTTAAGTTTCCTTGTCATTCAAATTTTCAATCAATCTTCTATTCGAAATATGTTTTAAAGCTTACTTTTATTTGCTCTCTAGCTCATCCAAACTAATTGATAGATTGTAGTGATTTTAGTTCCTTCAATGCCTGCTTGAAATGGTTAAATGGTGATGGTCAACGGAAAGTCAACTGCATATGTTAATACAAATATCGCCTAAAAACGTTATTTATATTTTACGATCTTTGCTAAGTTTTGTTAATAACAAAGTATGAACTTTAGCTAAAAGTAAATTATCACTTTGAGTGTTTAAGTCTTGTTTAACTAATGTTTACATTTCCTTTTAAACTAAACATTGGTTTTATTTCTTAAATTAGAAATAGTCACATCACATTTATGGCAAGTTTTGTCATTATGTATTTATGGCAAGTTATGTGTTTGACTTGCTTTCATGTTGCTTGCAAGTATCATGTTTGACTTACTTTAAGTGATGTGACATTGTTTGGTTGCTAGAAGTTATGAGACAAGACATTGTTTGGTTTGGGAAATTATTGCAAAAACCTACTGCAGACCCGGCAGTACCCTGGGGGTACACGGGCGGAACCCATCTGAGGGTTCCGCCTGATCCGCCAAGCTTGCAGTTTGGTTTGCTATAAATACCAAACCATTTGTTTGTTTTGTGTAACCCTTTAGGACATATTTTCACATATTCTCTAAACTAACTCAGTAACCCTTGACTTGTGTGATTCTCTTATGTAGCAAGGAATTCCACAAGATCATTCAAGAAGTTGCAAGCTTCAACTCTAAAGTTGCAAGTCTTGGTAGTTTGGTCATGTATAAGCTTTGGTAGTTTATACTTCATTTGTGTCATGTATGTAGAAGTTGTTGGTTAGTATTTTAGGCCTCAAAATACGTAGTATGTTGGGAGTTGTTGTACCCTAGTAAAAGAACTAACGGGAGTGGTTGTACCCTTGGTAAAGAACTCGACATCTAGCTTTGTGTCGGTAAAAGTGTAAGCGACGAGTGGGAGTGGTTGTACCCTTGTAAAAGAACTCGACATCTAGCTTTGTGTCGGTAAAAGTATAAGCGACGTGTAAGGTTTTCTCCGCCGGTGAAAGGAGCTTGTTGATTAGTGTTTATAACTCTCGAGTTGGAAACTCGGGGCGTGGATGTAGGGCAAGGAAAAAGAGTCCTTGTAGCCGAACCACGATAAACAATCGTGTTGTGGTTTGATCGTTTCTTTATCTATCTTTGCTTATTGCATGTTATTGTTTAGTTAGAATCGTTAACCACATATATAGCTTTTCAAAGAAGTAAAACAATTAAAGTTATCTTTATGTTTTCAAACAAGTGTAAAAGCTTTTCAAAGAACTAAACAAGCAAAGTTAGGATCATCACAAGTAAAGCTTTTCAAAGTAAGAAACAAGTATAATTAGAATTGATACTTACACTAAAAGCTTTTGAAAGAAACAAACATATAATGGTGTGTTTATATTATTGAGCAAACATAAAGTTATTAAAGGATTTTTATGTTGAAAAGGATTTTAAAAAGAGGTAAACTATTCAACTCTCCTTCTAGTTTTCCACAATTGGCATCAGGAGCTACGTTACCCAAATTCCTTAAAATAAACTGTATTTTAAAACTTGGATCGATCCATGGATTTTGAAAATCTCAAAGAAGGGCAACCTATTCAAAACCCACCACTATTTGAAAAAGAAAGCATGCTTAAATGGAAAAGTAAATTTGAAAACCAAGATGATCAATTTGATCTCACATTTAAGTTAGAGGTCTTAGAAAAATTAATTGATAAACATTTAGTTGAGATTAATACATGTACTACTAGTTTAAATGTTTTAAATGAAGGTGTAAGTGAAGATGACTTCTCATGTCGAGCTCTTTGGTGGACTTGCTTGTGATTCATGGACTAACACGGATGAAGATGTAGCCAACCATCCGGTTTGTGATTCTCTCTTAGCTAAATCACCAAGCAAGGTACATTTTGAAACCAAACATGTTTGCTTTGACACATTTATCCTAGAGTTTTCTAAAATAGAAAATGAGTCTAAACTTTCATGCAACATGGACCTAAAAACTATCTTTAACAATGAAACTTCAAGATCTTGTGTAAACACTTTTGAAAATGAAATCATGTTAGAAGATAAGATGTCTAGACTTGAGAGTCATGTTGAAATTGATTTAGAATGTAAAGTATGTCTAGAGTACAAACATGAAATTCTAAAACAAAATGAAAAAGGAAAAATGCTTCCTAAATTTGAAGAAAGTTCAAAAACTCTTGAAAGTTGTTTGAAGAATCAAAGGTCATTTAGAGATAGAACCGGATTAGGATTTAACTCTAATAAATCATCAACTTGTAAAACAAAACATGTTGTGTTTGTGAAACCTAAGAGTGTATTGTAGAAGTTACTCTAGCTCTAATAGGAACACATGATAAAGGGATAAAAATATCATGGTCAATACTTTTATGTGTCTTTCTAACTTTCTTGGATTTATAAGAAGTTGTGTTTAGCCTCTCTACGTATCAAGATTATTTGCTTTATGTTTTTCTTCTTGATGGCTAATCTATGGAGCTTAAAAGGTACACGTCTCTTCAACTTACCTTTTAAATGTTTCTTGTTGATTAACAGTATGATTTGTCATAAGTATTAGTAGTAGTCTTTACTATAAGGTGTCTATGATTGTGTGAGTAACAATAAGGATTAGATCCTTCATAGGTAAAGTAGTTTGATACTACTTCTAGTAGGAGATATAAGGTGTCTTGCCTCGCTTAATCTTTCGGGAAAATACACGAGTAACTCTTGAGTAAGTCTCACTTAATTCTTATCTACAAGTGAGTGAACTAAGAACTTCTTAAGTGATAAGACAACCAACACTTTTGTGATGCTTGCAAATCTAGCAAAACCAAAACATTTCATAAACACTTGTAGTACAAAAGTCTTTTGGTATTATACCCTATATTTTCAATTGCATCCTAAGTCCAATCATTCTTTTGCTAAAAGCTTCACGAAAGACACACAAAGTAAAATAAATCAGTTGAATTTTATTTGAATGATTGGGAGAAAATGATTTATTAAACTTCTAGGATGTGAACATCAAATTCGACCCATAGTCTTATGATGTTGCATATCTTAGACATTTACACTTATGAGGTATTAAGAAAATAAACCCAAAGAGTCGAGGAATCATTGAGTTTAAAATTCAATGAAAGACCACCTCCTTCTAAGATATCATCTTTGGTGGATGATGACTTAGTCGAAAGCCCAACATTGATAAGACAAGTATGTCAAGATCAATAACAAGGAAGATGGACTATTAAAAATTGAAAAACAACATCCTTTCGTCTTGTATAAAACATTGAGTCAAGCAATATCAACAAGGTCATAAAAACCTGAAACATGGGTCATAATAGTAATTGAAACAAATTAATAAAAAGTGTTTTTGGATATTAGTGTAAAGCAATTACTAAAACAAAATAGACTTTCAAAATAGAAAAGAATATTAATCTTTGAAAGACTATTTATTTACCTAAGCAAGCTCCAAAAGTAAGGGATAATCACTCAAAAACATTCCTAGTTATTCACTTGTTCACAATGATTAAGTCCTTTATGACTTATCAAGAATGAGATTAGTAAATCCGTAGGTAGAGCTAAACATAGAGATATGTTTGGAAGTATACTTGTTCTTACAACAAATGTAACCCAACATTATGTTTAGTGCTTGTCTATGTGCTCGATTTTAGAGAAGATCCTTAAACAACTCTTTAGAAAGAGCTTGCTTGGATTCATTTAGAAGTACTACACCACTAGGATTATGGTGTCCCAAATGAATGGGATTAGAAACCATAGTGTATGCCAAATAGAATTGCATCGGTAATAAGTTGATAAGAAAATCACAAGTGGTACTTGCACTTTTAATACTTACTTACCCAATGATTCTCCAAAACGCTGAAGGATCTCATTTGAGAATTTAATGAAGAAGCACATCAACAAGCTCCGCTTGAACAAGTTAATTCTTATCAACAAAGGAATTTCTTCATCAACAATGTTATCTCGTCAACAAAGGATGCATCGACTTCAGCAACTATTTAAATCATCACAGTCTTTACAGACATATTGTGATCCATCATCATCGTCTTGTTAAAATTGTTCATTGAGGAACATCTTAACTAAGAAAGTTTTTCTACGTTAATCAATCCATTAACGTTTTCACTAAACCCCTTGAATGTGAAACATTCATCATTCCTAGGCTTAGTCATACACAATAAGACTTAAAATCTTAGGTTTGAACATTAGGATAAAACCACAAAAATCAAGACAATCCCCTTTTGATTTTTCCTGCAGACACCCACGGCACCCTCAGACCATACGGGCGGAACCCATTTTTTGGTTCCGCCTGGTCCGCCGATTCCACAGATTGTTTTTACTCTAAATTTCAAAACCAAACACCCTCCTAACTTAGTCATTCACCTTCAAACTGCCATTACCCTCTCAAAAAACACATAACCATACGGAAATTAGGGCTTTCAATCAAATCTCTTCAAATCCAACAAACTTTGTAAGTGTTCTAATCATAATTGCATTTTTGATTCAAGAATAACATTTTCATTTACATTCATTAACTAGAATCTTAGGATTTATGCATAAAACCTCTTAATTTATGAAAAACTTGGTGGCTAACTAATCATGTCTTCCATTAGTTAAGTATTGCATCTTCTTTGTTTTTACTTTGATTTACAAAACACACCAAGCGCATTATCCTTTAAATGCAATCCAAGACTAGAACACAATTCATCACCACATTGTTAAAACAAATGAAAAACATCATTGAAACATCACTTGCATATTATCTCTTGAATGCTAAAGGGAATACATAACCAATATGTATTTTCGGGTACATTCAATCGAAGATATATTCAATTAGGAGAGTTTTTGGTTATCCTTTGTTTTCATAACATTACTTCTCAAACAAAACAATTTGGGCATCAAAATGAGTCAATATAACCAAGTCTCCTCATTGTTGGCATATAGGAACACATTAGAACATGCACATTGATTAAAAAGTCATTAACATATAATTCTTGTGTTTTCTAGGAATCAACATGCCTAACGCAAATCAATCCGATCACGTGGAAACCCTTAAGTACTTGCCCAAACACCATAGGACTAAAGGTCTTAACAAAGTTCAAGTAGAAACCTTTAAGGCACTAGAAAAACGCTATGTTCATGAAGGTAGAACAATTGAATCATCCTTTCTAGAAGGAACATCTATTCGCCAAAACTTTGCCGCAATCAACTTTGATTGTCTTCTTGATATTAATGAGCCAATTTGCCCTAGGTTCGTACTAGAATTCTATGCAACCGTAGAACTCTCCACCGATGAGTCGGGTAAGATATCATTAACTTTCAAAACAAATCAAATACCAAATTTCATAGACCTAAAAGACTTAGCTATCATCCTTGGTGTTCCTAATGAAGGTACTTGTCTTTACACAGATAAGTGGCCTATTTCAAGCCTAGACTCAATTGAGCGTTTTCATCCATACAACAATCCTCTTGTTAGTAAGGAAACAATTAAGGAACATCTCTTTGTTAGAGCCTCTACCACTAGGAAAAATCGTTCGGGGAATATTGTGGATAAGGACCCATTTGGTATGGAGACCAATGAGCTTAAACCACAATTTAAGAAGTGGGAAGAAATTCTTAGAGCCAATGTCATAAGTACCATAGGAAATAGGGATCATGTTAACACATGCCTTTGCTACATGCTTTATAGCATTTCCATTGGTCAACCATTCAACTTAGCCTACTACCTAGCCCGACGAATGGCCGACATACCTTTAGTTGGAAAAACCGCCCTTCCATATGGAATGCTTCTTACTCGCCTCTTTAGAGCAATTTCACCCATTCCTCCAACTGACAAGGGAATATACCTTGACTATTCTCTTGTCCCTCACATCTTCGTTCCTCTAAGTGATAAACGAGTTTTCAAAAATAAGGGCAAACGTACTCGATCACCTACTCCATCTTCATCATCATCCGGCATGAGCGACGATGATAAACTACCAAACTCTAAGTTACCTCCTTTAGAATATCTTCAAGCTCTCCCCATCATTGACAATGCTTCCGAAGAATTCAAGCAAACCAAAGGAATGTTCAAGTGTTTTGGAAGGTACCTAAACAAGCTCAAAAAGAAGATTGACCGGTTGTGAGAAGATTAAGGAGTGTTTGTCTTATGTGTGCTTTAGAAGCGTCTTTGTGTTAAAACTATGTGAATTATGTGATTTGTATTACTTCTCATATTCATGTCTTATTACGTTTGATGGATTATGTTTTGTATGCTCTTTTATGATTAATGACAATATTGGTGGTATGTGTCAATTTCATGCTTAGGGTAAAATTCACTAAGTTAAGTGAAAATCGTTAGCCCCTGGTCAAAGTCCTAAGAGATGAATGTCTATATGCCTAATTTTTGCATTTCCTAATCTGTCATATAGTAAATTTTCATTTCCAAGAGTTTTCGAAAATTTTGAAAATCGTTTCGCGGGTCAAAAACGCGGACTGTGAAGTTTTTCAGGCCTGGCGGATCCGGCGGATCCCAAATTTGGGTTTCGCCAGTACAATTTCTGGGAATTCCAGAAATGGCCCAACGGACCTGGCGGATCCCAAAACTGGGTTCCGCCTGTGTAGTCTCAGGGTGCCGCCAGTACCTGCAGAAAATTTGTAAACATTTTTCTTAAGATCATAACTTGTAAAGTGTCAAATCATTATCCCAAGTGAGAAACATCTTTCATTAACACCAACAACCATATTGGAACAAACCTTAATCACTAAAACAATTTGTAAGACACTTCCCGCCAAAATTCAAATTCAAAACATAACCAACCAAAGGAACCCTTTTAAAGGATCCTTCAAACCTTTGATACATTTTCAACCAAACCACTTCCCATGATCACAAAGCATTGAGTGCTTAGGTTGGTCTTTCACTCCATCCTATTCATTGGATTGACCTCAAATGATGTGACATGGTCATGAAAATCATTTGACACCTCAATCTTTGAATAGTAAAACATCAAATCCAAACACTATTTCAACACCTTGCTCATCCTATAAAATTGAAAGCTCCACAACAATTCAAATCATACCATCACCAATCAAGACTTCTTCCCTCAAACATCAAAACCAAAACCTTTGAAATGACCAAATCCAACACTTCATCCGAGTCATCAAAATCATATGCTAAAACCACTAGGATTAGTGTGAAACCTTGTTGCTTCAACAAAACCACAAAGTCAAGCTCATCATCATCAAGTGATGCTTCACTTAATATCTCCTCACCTATCCAAGATTTTCTTAACCTTACTACCTCAACTACACCCTCAACACATTGTAATACCAATGTGATCACCATTCAAGATTTACTTAATCTTGCTACTCCACCACCTTCTCCACCACTTTGGAACTCAAACCTAGCAATTAACCCATCATCAACTAAACCTTCGAGTGAGTCAACTTCATCTTCTCAAAAAGCCTTTAAATCAAAAACTCCTTCACCTCAATCACCAACACCTACACCAATGGAACTTTTCCATACACCACCAACATCACCAACACCCAATTTGGAAACTTTTGATGATTTATCATCAAGTCCATCATCCTTCTCACTTTTTGACACCATTGCTCAAATGGAAACACAACAACAACATAATGAGCAACTCAATGATGAACCTCGTTACCCTACGGTAGAACGGTTGGCTTACCGTTATGCTAGACCAACTATTTTTCCAAATGACCAAAGTCATACCCACTCACATTCATTTGTGTTTCATCCAATTTACAAAAACCTTCATGGTGATCCTTACGGAGAACCAAGTTTCCGTCACCTAGTTCAACCACAACAACAACAACAACAACAACCATCACCACAAGAACCTCCAAACACAAATGAGGAAATTAACACTCATTTAAGCCACCTCAATGCCTTCAAACGAATGGTTGATTCTCAAATCAACCATGTTATGGAATTCAATACGGCATTACACTCAACAAGTGAAGGAAGCAAAAACACTTCTCAACCATCCACCTTTGCTCCTTCAAGTTCAACCCATCCACCACCAACAAATCAAACCTCTCTTCCATCAAACTTTCCCCGCCATGATTGCGGACATTGCGAAAGAACCGCTCGCATCAGTGAAAGATGTCGAACGGAACTTCGCGAGTTAACCGAAGAACTGAGGTTTATTCTAAACCACATTTTGGATCATCTACAATCCTTGTCTCATCCACCACAACCTTAGAGTCTCCAAAATGAAACAAAACCGTTTCTTTTGGAAAAAGTCCCCATTTTAACCAACAAAGCAAAACCAAGTCACCTCCTCACATCTCCAAATAAAACCCGCTACAACCCTCAATCCACATTTTATCCCTAAACAACCCAATCCTTGTTTTTGGATAATGTTTCTCATTAAGGAAAATGATGATTTCCTTGTAGCATTTTATGTTCTTAGTTTATTTTTTAGTTTTTCTTTGTAGGATGTTGTCATCTTAATTTTGTGTCTTTGAATCTCTAAGAGTCAAAATTTTACAAGTTAAATGAAATTAATTCTACAACAAGGTTTGAAGGGTTTGTTGACCATTTAGGTATAATGAGTGAACTATACCTTGATATGGTACCATACATAAATCTTGTGCTAACCTCTCTTTTTGTAGGTTCATTATTCATGTTTTCCTTCCTTGAAAACTCCATTTAGGGGAGTAACATTCAAGGGGGAGCATGAGTCTTGCTTTATTCCGCTTCACAACTCTTAGTTGTGTTTTTAAACATGAAATGCTTTCATGACTTATCTTGTGCGGAAACTAACTTTTCTTTTGTAGGTTCAAAATCCATGTCTCCTCTCTTGGCACTCCATTTAGGGGGAGTATCAACCAAGGGGGAGCATGCCTATAATTCCGCTTCGCTACTCTTCTTTTTGTTTCGACAAAAAGGGGGAGAATTTATATGAAACTTGCTCTATTATTTTAAACTTCCGCGTAGCTAACTCTTTGCAAAAACAAGTTTCATTACTAAATTTATAAGACTTAACACTAAATCTTATGACTTACTTTTAAATAAAGTTTATGTTTTGTCATCAACAAAAAGGGGGAGATTGTTAATACAAATATCGCCTAAAAACGTTATTTATATTTTACGATCTTTGCTAAGTTTTGTTAATAACAAAGTATGAACTTTAGCTAAAAGTAAATTATCACTTTGAGTGTTTAAGTCTTGTTTAACTAATGTTTACATTTCCTTTTAAACTAAACATTGGTTTTATTTCTTAAATTAGAAATAGTCACATCACATTTATGGCAAGTTTTGTCATTATGTATTTATGGCAAGTTATGTGTTTGACTTGCTTTCATGTTGCTTGCAAGTATCATGTTTGACTTACTTTAAGTGATGTGACATTGTTTGGTTGCTAGAAGTTATGAGACAAGACATTGTTTGGTTTGGGAAGTTATTGCAAAAACCTACTGCAGACCCGGCGGTACCCTGGGGGTACACGGGCGGAACCCATCTGAGGGTTCCGCCTGATCCGCCAAGCTTGCAGTTTGGTTTGCTATAAATACCAAACCATTTGTTTGTTTTGTGTAACCCTTTAGGACATATTTTCACATATTCTCTAAACCAACTCAGTAACCCTTGACTTGTGTGATTCTCTTATGTAGCAAGGAATTCCACAAGATCATTCAAGAAGTTGCAAGCTTCAACTCTAAAGTTGCAAGTCTTGGTAGCTTGGTCATGTATAAGCTTTGGTAGTTTATACTTCATTTGTGTCATGTATGTAGAAGTTGTTGGTTAGTATTTTAGGCCTCAAAATACGTAGTATGTTGGGAGTTGTTGTACCCTAGTAAAAGAACTAACGGGAGTGGTTGTACCCTTGGTAAAGAACTCGACATCTAGCTTTGTGTCGGTAAAAGTGTAAGCGACGAGTGGGAGTGGTTGTACCCTTGTAAAAGAACTCGACATCTAGCTTTGTGTCGGTAAAAGTATAAGCGACGTGTAAGGTTTTCTCCGCCGGTGAAAGGAGCTTGTTGATTAGTGTTTATAACTCTCGAGTTGGAAACTCGGGGCGTGGATGTAGGGCAAGGAAAAAGAGTCCTTGTAGCCGAACCACGATAAACAATCGTGTTGTGGTTTGATCGTTTCTTTATCTATCTTTGCTTATTGCATGTTATTGTTTAGTTAGAATCGTTAACCACATATATAGCTTTTCAAAGAAGTAAAACAATTAAAGTTATCTTTATGTTTTCAAACAAGTGTAAAAGCTTTTCAAAGAACTAAACAAGCAAAGTTAGGATCATCACAAGTAAAGCTTTTCAAAGTAAGAAACAAGTATAATTAGAATTGATACTTACACTAAAAGCTTTTGAAAGAAACAAACATATAATGGTGTGTTTATATTATTGAGCAAACATAAAGTTATTAAAGGATTTTTATGTTGAAAAGGATTTTAAAAAGAGGTAAACTATTCAACCCCCCTTCTAGTTTTCCACAGCATATTTGTAAGAATATGAGGTGAATCAGTATTGGTGTTATTGGTTTTAGAATCATAATTCAGTAGTGGTTAATGGATGCAGAAGTATTGGTTTAGCCTATCTAAAAGATAGGTTTTGTCTGAATTAACACCCTATTTCAGTTAGGGCTATTGCATCTGTAAGATTTCAGTTCCATTTTTTAATACTTAATTCATTTTGATTAGTTTAAATATGAATTGTCAGCAGTACAGTTTGTTTGTAATTGTTTGATGATGTCTAGCTAGTTTTAGTATTGATTGAGTGTGATTGATTCAGTCTATACTTTTATACTTGTATTGCTTCTATCCTTCATAGTATAGCTCGACCTGAAATTTTATGTTACTGTGTTATATGCTCATTTGATTGAGAATTTATGCTTCATTGAGTGTTACTGAGCATTACTTGAACTTCAGTGATATGTTAATGGATTGAATCTCACTATTGTTTCATTAATGATTCACTTCTGGTAGAATATAGGGCGTTTGGATCAGTTGATTTTTATAGTCAAACAAGTTTTAAGTCACTAGTCGAATTTCTATTGGCTTTAATTTGATATCAGTAGTTGTTAGGAGTGATTTTTAACCTGTTTTTAATGGATTTGTAGGATTTGCATTTGTAACTTGAAAATTATTTTCCATAGCAGCTTATATTAGATCATTCAATATAATTAGTTTATAGATCATTTTAGATACTAAAACTAGTTCAATATAGTAGTTAAGTGAATCTGCATGAGTAGATTTTACTTTATAAGTCACTTAAGTTCCTTTTACATTTTTGCATCAGATAGTTTTTCTTTTATTCAGTTTTTATTTTTTTTATTTGTCATTACTTCATATTAGGTTTTTATATTCTAAAATTTGGTAGGCTTTAGTTTTGGTTGCTCATTTATGTGTTTTTACAGTTGTGATATTATAGCTTTTAGAATATTGGCATGTGCATCAGCTAGATTTTGCTCCCCTTCACCATCAATCTGTCCTAATAGCTCAGTTTCGTTAACTTCTATTCAGCTTGATACTTTAGCTCTTTGACTGATTTTTGATATTTTGGAAAGTTAGTAATACTAGCTTGCTGGGTTAGAGCTTGGTTTGGATTTTAGAATAGCTTTTAATTAGTTTATGCTAGCTTATAAGTAGGCCTTTGGCCTGCTATTTCCCCTGCTTCATCATATGCCTGTTTGAATAAGTTTTTCATGGTGCCTATTCTGTTTATCTGGTTGAGATTTTTGGACTGGAAATTGATTTCGATGAGAGTTTGTAGTACTGGCTTTATATAACTGAGCTTGTTTTGAATTTGAGAGCTTATTTAGACTTCTTATTTAGGCCTGAAAGTTAGGTGCTTAATGCATTATTTGCTGAATTCAACTCAGACTTTCATGATTGCTTTTAAACTTGCATTCTGAGTTTGAGTATGTCAACTGAGTAATTTTGAGCTTGCTTAAGTACTGTTCATTGTACCTAGTCTCTGGTTTTATTAGCTTCTTAATCTGCTTATTGTTAGAGCTTATTACCCAACTGCTTATTGCTTGATTCTTGTACTTCTGTGCTTTTATCTGAGCATTTCTGGGCTTTACTGAGTTTATTATTGTATATTGCACTTGTGTGTTCAGTTTGGATAAGATTTGTGGCAAGTGCTTATAAATAAGCACTTGCCATAAGCTGATTCAGTCCATATAAGGACTTCTGCTTATCATTTCTTATCCAAAATTTTTCTGCAAGCTCTCTATAATATTTTAGAATTTCTGTTAATTTTTCATAATTTTCTGAGTTCATTTACTATTTTTTCTTAATTTCTTTTAGTTTAAAATCAATTTTAAATACCAAAAATCAATAAAAAAAAATACAGAAAAGTCTTGAAAAATACAAAAATATTTTTATAAATTCTTTTATAATATTTTAGAATTTTTAGAATTAAATTTTTATTTTTCCACTTTAATTTTCTATTTTTCTTTATTTTTAATTCATTTTTAATTCCAAAATTAGGAAATTAATTCTAGAAAATAAATAAAAACTCAAAAAAATATTTTTCTTTTTCTTAAAATTCTTTTTAATAGTTTAAGATTTTTAGAAAATATTTCCAAGTTCGTAGGATCATTTTTCATTAAACGTTACGTTTTAATTTTACGGTTGCATTTCCGTTTTTGCGTTTTTAACATCGGTGCATATGTAGTTTGTATATTCTAGTTATTTCACTATTACTTTTTATTATTTGAATTCCAAAATCATATCTTTCACTTTTCCACTTTTCACGACTCGATTTTGCGATTCGACTATTCACGACTCCATTCTACCTTCGTTGGGAAAACGACCCGGGAAATACTTTCACGAGTATTTCTTAGGAATAATTATATACTACGAAAAGACTATTCATGCTGATATCTCTCTTCCGGATTATGAATGCTTTACTTTTGAGATTGATTTTGTGCTTATTTCTGATAATCCGTTACGTGACCCTCTTTTAGAGGATGTCGATATATTTCTTGCTGCGGATGACTCGATACCACCGGGTATTGAGAATGACGAGAATGATATTTCTTCCGATTTGCTTTCTTCTCGTCCACCTGCAAAACCACCCAATGAAGTTTTTAAATCCGGTACAGATAATGATATTTTTGGAATGGTGGACGATATTTTTGAACAAGATGTTCCGGTGCTTAATATTTTGCCCACCCAAACCACCCTTGATTCTGAACTTGAATTTGCTTTTACCATCCGGGTGTTTAAACCATTCTATACTTATACCATCATTTCTTCTTTCCACTCCACCGGGAGTGAAGACACCGTATTTGACCCTGGCATTTTTATCTTTTGTGCCATGTGTCCGTTCTATCTGCTCTCCCCAAGGACGAATTAATTCGGGGATCGAGTCAAGCTCATGTGACTCGGTGAACAAAAACAAGCGCTTCGTGGGTGGCAACCCATGCTTATCCAATTTCATCTTCTTAAATTTCTTATTTCTAATGTGACGTGAGGAGGGCTACCTCTTCCAAATCTTGTGTTTCGTGGTTGTTTGTGAATGTCCAGGATTTGCCCGAATAATGAAGACTCTCGTGCTCGTTGGTTTGTCTCAACTCGAGTTTCATCGTTCGTTGCTTATCCAAATATCCTAATCTTATCGACTAACATTTATCTTTTGGCATAATTAATAAACGGCCTTAGGTTTATGTAGGAGAACCCTTACCTTTAAAACATTGAGGACAATGTTTCGTTCTAGTCGGGGGAGGGTGAATCTTCGATTCGATTTTAACCTTGCATTTTTCACATGTCGTGCACTCTTGCAACTCCGTTTTTCCACCAAAAAAAATTGAAAAAATTGAAAAGTTCAAAAATTTTGATGAAAATGTCATGAAAAAGCACAAAAAGATGAGAAAAAGTGAAAAAGTTGTGCAAAAATATAATAAAGTTTGAATAAGTGTTTTGACACCTTGTTGACTTTCTTGTTGGCGAGAGTAGGAATAAATATTTTGACTTGACCGGGCGTGTTGAGCCCTAGCTTGTTCCCTTAACCAATGATAATCATATAAGCTTGTGCTAGTTTTGTACACAAGGAGCTATAAAATGCGAATTCTTTCTTAAGAATCTGTAAGCTCCCGTACTTGACTTTATACATGCGCAGCTTAAAAGCTTTCGCTAGTCTTTTACATCAGGAGCTTGAAAACTCGAATTCTTCTTCTAGAATTTGCAAGTTTCCGTATCTGACTTTATATATGCGTGGCTGATTATCGGCTAAGTATTCGCGGGTTTCATTATTTGGAATCTTAAATTGCGAAGAGCGAGAAATGATAGAGTTTATTTAGAAGTTAGATGCTAAACGTGGAGTAGTGGTTCTCTTTAGAGCTTATGAGAGGTACTTGTGGCTTTTTACTCCCATCAGAAACGTCACCTATATATAATAGATGTTCTAGGTTAATTAGTGGTATTTCGGTTTGAATAATATTTAGTTCTTTATTTTCTTAAGAGAATTTTTGCTTTAGAAGTTGGGTACATATCAAGGAACATCAAAAATAAGAGCAAAAAAAAGTGAAAAAATCAAAAGTCAAAAGTTGATTATCTATGTGGTTTTGGAGCTACCCGATAAGCTTCCATTGATGTTATGAGAAAAGTCAAAGAAAGAAAAAAGTGAAAAGTATGAAAAATATGAAAAAAGTAAAAAAAAAGTGAAATGAAAAAAAAATGAAAGTTGAAAGTTGTATCGAATAAGAGCTTATGTATAAATAAGTTGTTGGCGCGTGAGGTGCATGTGATTAGTGATTAGTAATCAGTCACATGAGGTGTACGTGATCGTACTCCGCAACTTATATCCTTGATATTGTATGTACCCTAAATTCCTTGATGTGGACCGAATTTCTATTGCAGTGGTTCTTAAGAGAAAATGAATAACTACTTATCGTTTTAACTTAGGTATCACTATCGGACTTAAAAATTATCGAAATGAGAAAATATGAAGCAATTCATTTCTCAACAAAATAAAATATTGAGATACAAAACCTAGGACATGGGAGTAAGGAGTTTCCACAAGTAACTGTTATGAGTAGTGTTAGCATCTAATTTGTAGATAAGCTGTGATCTCGTTTGTACGCTTAGTTTGGGGACTCGTGAAAAATCAAGGATGACGATTTTTATCCGTATGGTCGCTTCTTACTAGAAGTGTTTCTACTCGTTGACCCTAATAATTATTTTCAAAATAATGAAAGTTCGACAAACCGTCACAAGTGTGAAGTATGGAAAAGTACAAAAATAGAAAGTGAAAGTGGAATAGAGGAATAAAGGAAAATTTTGGAAAACGGATCGTTTTCGGGAATAAATGATTTTACTACTTCTTTCGAACCTCCTTGCTACTTTTCAAAGTTAGTAAAAAGAGTTTTGAAATCATTTATCCCAAAAGCGTGAATTGATCACATTGCGTGAGGACACGACAATACTTTAGTCGGGGGGATTTTGGTGAGTGCTTATTCACTCACTATTATTTGACCAAAAACCGGACTAATGAGACCAAAAACTAATCGAATTATGCCAAATTTGTAGTGTTTTTGTGTTTGTGATATGCAGGTACGGATATTACGCGAAATGGACGAAAATCATGGAAAATCAACAACACGAGCACGGGATTTGGAAAGAGTAGTAAAAGCCGAAGCCGGGGAAGAAATTATGGTCGAAAAGTCAAAGTCAACCTTGGAGAATCATTACTTGGCAAGAATAGCCCTTGGATATCATTTTTCAGAATGGCATTTTCAGTCCTAGTAGTATGAGCAATTTACAAAATTGGTCCTTTAAATTTCATATTACTACATCTAATAAAACTAATCCAAGCCTGGGATCCAAGTCCAACATATCACACAACCCCAGTCCACTCTCATTATCAAACCCAAGCCCATTTTACCCAACCCCATAACCGGTCCACACCCACTCCTTGGTCAACGGGTCAAACAACCCAAACAAATAATAAAAATAACACCCCGCACCTAATTCTTCCCCAATTCCAGTTTTTACCCAGCATTCATAAACCCTAAAAATCATTTACCCACAATTACCCTCTCCCAACCAGAATTAACCACAATTAAGGGTAATATGGTCATATCCCTGACACCCCTGACACCTCTGACACAAAGAATGACACGTGGAAGCTGTGTATTGGACTGAACGTGTCATTGGGATAATTGAAGGTTTCTGATTGGTTGAAGGATGTCATAAGGGATCTAGTGGAGTATATTCTTGGTGGATACCATTTCTAGAGCCTTCTGAAGACGCTCCCTCACCTCAGCTCGTGGCTATATAAGCTCCTCTCCATCTCACATAGAAGGCTGTTAGTTCTAGGAGTAGGAGTAGGTGTAGTGTAATAATTTTTAATTCAGCTTATTGTATTCAGCTTAGAAGTTTGTAATCAATTTTAGTTTTAATAAGATTTAAGCTTTTCACTTAAGTTTCCTTGTCATTCAAATTTTCAATCAATCTTCTATTCGAAATATGTTTTAAAGCTTACTTTTATTTGCTCTCTAGCTCATCCAAACTAATTGATAGATTGTAGTGATTTTAGTTCCTTCAATGCCTGCTTGAAATGGTTAAATGGTGATGGTCAACGGAAAGTCAACTGCATATTTGTAAGAATATGAGGTGAATCAGTATTGGTGTTATTAGTTTTAGAATCATAATTCAGTAGTGGTTAATGGATGCAGAAGTATTGGTTTAGCCTATCTAAAAGATAGGTTTTGTCTGAATTAACACCCTATTTCAGTTAGGGCTATTGCATCTGTAAGATTTTAGTTCCATTTTTTAATACTTAATTCATTTTGATTAGTTTAAATATGAATTGTCAGCAGTACTGTTTGTTTGTAATTGTTTGATGATGTCTAACTAGTTTTAGTATTGATTGAGTGTGATTGATTCAGTCTATACTTTTATACTTGTACTGCTTCTATCCTGCATAGTATAGCTCGACCTGAAATTTTATGTTACTGTGTTATATGCTCATTTGATTGAGAATTTGTGCTTCATTGAGTGTTACTGAGCATTACTTAAACTTCAGTGATAGGTTAATGGATTGAATCTCACTATTGTTTCATTAATGTTTCACTTCTGGTAGAATATAGGGCGTTTGGATCAGTTGACTTTTATAGTCAAACAAGTTTTAAGTCACTAGTCGAATTTCTATTGGCTTTAATTTGATATCAGTAGTTGTTAGGAGTGATTTTTAACCTGTTTTTAATGGATTTGTAGGATTTGCATTTGTAACTTGAAAATTATTTTCCATAGCAGCTTATATTAGATCATTCAATATAATTAGTTTATAGATCATTTTAGATACTAAAACTAGTTCAATATAGTAGTTAAGTGAATCTGCATGAGTAGATTTTACTTTATAAGTCACTTAAGTTCCTTTTACATTTTTGCATCAGATAGTTTTTCTTTTATTCAGTTTTTATTTTTTTTATTTGTCATTACTTCATATTAGGTTTTTATATTCTAAAATTTGGTAGGCTTTAGTTTTGGTTGCTCATTTATGTGTTTTTACAGTTGTGATATTATAGCTTTTAGAATATTGGCATGTGCATTAGCTAGATTTTGCTCCCCTTCACCATCAATCTGTCCTAATAGCTCAGTTTTGTTAACTTCTATTCAGCTTGATACTTTAGCTCTTTGACTGATTTTTGATATTTTGGAAAGTTAGTAATACTAGCTTGCTGGGTTAGAGCTTGGTTTGGATTTTAGAATAGCTTTTAATTAGTTTATGCTAGCTTATAAGTAGGCCTTTGGCCTGCTATTTCCCCTGCTTCATCATATGCCTGTTTGAATAAGTTTTTCATGGTGCCTATTCTGTTTATCTGGTTGAGATTTTTGGACTGGAAATTGATTTCGATGAGAGTTTGTAGTACTGGCTTTATATAACTGAGCTTGTTTTGAATTTGAGAGCTTATTTAGACTTCTTATTTAGGCCTGAAAGTTAGGTGCTTAATGCATTATTTGCTGAATTCAACTCAGACTTTCATGATTGCTTTTAAACTTGCATTCTGAATTTGAGTATGTCAACTGAGTAATTTTGAGCTTGCTTAAGTACTGTTCATTGTACCTAGTCTCTGGTTTTATTAGCTTCTTAATCTGCTTATTGTTAGAGCTTATTACCCAACTGCTTATTGCTTGATTCTTGTACTTCTGTGCTTTTATCTGAGCATTTCTGGGCTTTACTGAGTTTATTATTGTATATTGCACTTGTGTGTTCAGTTTGGATAAGATTTGTGGCAAGTGCTTATAAATAAGCACTTGCCATAAGCTGATTTAGTCCATATAAGCACTTCTGCTTATCATTTCTTATCCAAAATTTTTCTGCAAGCTCTCTATAATATTTTAGAATTTCTGTTAATTTTTCATAATTTTCTGAGTTGATTTACTATTTTTTCTTAATTTCTTTTAGTTTAAAATCAATTTTAAATACCAAAAATCAATAAAAAAATACAGAAAAGTCTTGAAAAATACAAAAATATTTTTATAAATTCTTTTATAATATTTTAGAATTTTTAGAATTAAATTTTTATTTTTCCACTTTAATTTTCTATTTTTCTTTATTTTTAATTCATTTTTAATTCCAAAATTAGGAAATTAATTCTAGAAAATAAATAAAAACTCAAAAAAATATTTTTCTTTTTCTTAAAATTCTTTTTAATAGTTTAAGATTTTTAGAAAATATTTCCAAGTTCGTAGGATCATTTTTCATTAAACGTTACGTTTTAATTTTACGGTTGCATTTCCGTTTTTGCGTTTTTAACATCGGTGCATATGTAGTTTGTATATTCGGGTTATTTCATTATTACTTTTTATTATTTGAATTCCAAAATCATATCTTTCACTTTTCCACTTTTCAAGACTCGATTTTGCGATTCGACTATTCACGACTCCATTCTACCTTCGTTGGGAAAACGACCCGGGAAATACTTTCACGAGTATTTATTCGGAATAATTATATACTACGAAAAGACTTTATCAAGCATAAAAGTGAAGAAAACGCCAAAGTCTTAATTTTCCTTGCTGGGAACAGTAGGTGACGGCGTCAAGAAGAAATTTCTGACGGCGTTAAGAGTAATTTCCATGACGACCTAGTACAGAATTGACGGCGTCACGAAGTAGGGCGTCAAGAGTAAAATGCATGACGGCCTGGAAAATGCTAACACATGACGGCGTCAAAAGTAGATCAAGGCAGTCCGAGAAGTATTTTGGCGGCGAGATGACGGCGTCACAAATTTGTTATTGACGCCGTCAGACCCTATTTCCTATATATAGTTTTCTAATTTTCACATTAAAAAGAGATAAGTTTTGGAGAAACCCTAAGTACGAACTTGGTACGAATTTTACAGGTTTTTCAAGGGTTCTAAGCCCTTGATCCCTTTCATGTGTAATTGAGATAAGTATTCTTTTAATTCAATCAATATGTCTATGTCTTGGTTGTCTATATCTTGTTCTTGTCTTAATTTCATCATGCTAGGCTAGATCTATCCTGTGTTTGCTTGGATCTAATGAAACCTAGATGTTAATTATGTGTTGATTACTTGTTTATGGTTGTATTGGATGAATGAATTCGATGTTAGGCTTAAGAAAACTGGCAGACTTCCAAATGGTAACATGCTTGAACGTCTTAGGAAACATGAACTGACGTGCACTAGGTTTTATTGGTTGTATTTAATGCATGAGTAAATTCTAATGATCCCATGTTAGGAGCTTCTTAGCCGGCTCGACATAGGAGTGAAGTAGGCACTCATAGGATTGGGGAATTAAATGCGCCACCCCATGAATGGTATTAAGGAATACAATCCGTCATCCACACAACTATAACAAGTAATTAACGTGTAAAAGATATATAGGGAGTAGTGAAATCTAAGTAAACACATTTTCTCCACTTATTGCTCACAACCTTAGTATAATTTAGTTTATTTTCATTTCTAGTATTTTATTTTGATTGCATCTTTAGTATTGGGTTAGTTGACTAGCAACTAATTCCGCCCAAATCCTTCAAACCCGAGATTTTTACTTGCTTTCAAAAAATTATAAAAATACAAAAATAATCATCCTTCATCTTTAGAACTAGTATTTAGGTTTTCTAATCCTAGCGACACTATTCCTAGCTGAACGATCAATCCCCCGGTACTTGTCACTATACTATACTAAAACGATCAGGTACATTGCCTGGTGGGGGTTGTAAGCTTCTCGAGATCCCTTGAGAGGTAAAGTCTGGTGCGATTCCCACATATCAGGATCACATCACAAAAATCTCTAAAAATCCTACAAGTTTTGGAAAAAAATGAAAACATGCAAATTTGACTTTTTAGATAAACATGGAAAGTTGACTTTGTTGAGGTTCCAATGGCTTCTACTGATTTAGAATGTTGTATTATGCCTAGATGTATTGAAATTACACAACCTAAACTAGCTATGGAATGATTTGCATGCTTGTGGATTCCAACAGATTTGACAATTAACTCATAGGTGAGGCTCAAGAGTGATTTTGACTTTTTAGCTAAGGAGACCTGGATTTTATGTATTCATTGACCTAAGATAACCTAAAGTAACATGTATGAACCAAGGATGCCAACTGTAACGCAGGAATCAGTGGTTAAAACCACTGATCCAAACACCCCTTTTAAGTATTTGCTAAAATCAAGTTTTGCAGCCCTAAAAATGGGTGATTTACCCTTGTAAAAAAATCTAAAAATTAAAATAAAAATACCACTAAGTCAATAAGCAAACGAATAAGCTACAAACCATATTTCAGGTCTAACGGACTTATAACGAAGAAATGAAAAATCAAAAACTATTTCTGCAGTTAAAAACGTGTTTTTGCAGCCCAAAAATGGGTGATTTACCCTTGTAAAAAAAATCTAAAAATTAAAATAAAAATACTAGCAAGTGGATAAGCAATAAAATAAGCTACAAATCAAATTTCAGGTCAAACGGACTTATAACGAAGAAATGAAAAATCAAAAACTATTTCTGCGGTTTAGCACTTTTTTGACTTTTTTCAAGTTTTTGAATATGTTGACTTTTATGAACTTTGATTGATCCTAGATGATTGTAAACATGTTTATAAGCTACTAAATGATGAAAATGAGTTACACTAACAAGTTATGAATGGAAGTGATGAGGTTCGGGGTCCTAACATCTAACAGTGAACAGACAAGGGGGTTAAGTGATCATTTTGACTTTTTAATGAATGACCTGAGTATTTTATGTAGTTTCCCACCTATTTCAACCTGATGTGAGTGAACCAAGCTAAGTGAAACATTTAAAACACTCTAGAACACAGTATGTAAGCTTAAACCAAACACCCCTAAATCCTTTCTTAATTCTACAACTTGGGATTTTAACACTACAAGGACTGAATCTAAAGCTCTAAACAGATTACTTAGGTCAAATAGAAGCTGAATGAGAAAAATTATGCCGACTCTTGGAACGTAAAAGGGCAACATTACAATCTAAATGTGGAAACACCATTTTGTGTTTTCACTTCATAAGTAACCACTGCAGGGGTAACTCCCCCACACTTAGGGTGAAAACCCTATGTACATGCTACTGTTTTTGTTTACCGAGTCACTAGCTTGACTCGACCCCGAATTCATTTGTCCATGGGGAAGCATGATGTGGAAGAAACAATCTCAATCGGACTTTCATTCAAGATGTTTGGACAAACATTTGAAGCACGTGAAAGTTCCACACCGATGAGATAAGTATCCGGCTCAAGATAATGATACATAATGCCGGGATCAAAGATAGTGTCTTCATTCCCGAAGGAGTGAAGAAGAGAGGAGGTCACCTCGAGAGCAGGCTCATTAGCCTGAGTTTGGATTTTAAAGGTTAAGCTCAAAAACATCCCGGGAGGGTGGGTGGGAATTTGTAAATCCTCATGATTGAGTGTATCTCCCCCCCGGGCATTCATACTCCGGAGGAGTCATGATAAGGTGATCAATGATGGGCTCAGAAGATATTTCATCAACATCACTGATGTCTCCATAAGATAAAGAATTTTCATCAGTGTTTGAATCACTAAGCCCGATATTGAGATAAGAATTGAGTGATGGATCATCATTCAATAAGCTTTAAAGGAAAAGAATATCCCCCTCAGAATCAAGATAGTTATCATCAACTTCATACAAAGTTGAACTATCTAGGGCAAGGAATGCTTCGAATTCTTCCAGATCATCTTTGAAATCAAAGAGATCATCATCACATCCCGATGGAAGTGGATTGGTGTAAGTGAGTTCATCGGCGAACTCCTCGAGAAGAAAGTCAACATTAGAGTGGGGAAGGGATGCATCAACATACTCAATGTCTCCATAAGATAAACAATCATCACTGGAATCAGAGACAGTCTCAATTTGATCATTTGGATTATTAGGGGGTGAAGGAATATCACACACTTGATCAAAAGTTCCCTGTGACTCTCTCGGGATTGGGACAAGGATCTCAACACTAGACTTTATTAATTCGTCCGATTCCTTATTAGGAACAGTGCTAAGATGCTCATCCCCCATGTTTAGAGAGTGAGTGTGAACTTCGTGTGTGATAACAACAGACTGAGGGAGTGGAGAGGAGCTAGCATTCATGGATTGTACAAGTTCCATTTGATCTTCTGCTAGTAACTTCCCCGTCTCATTATCTTCTCCCTGATTTTCAATGGGAGGAATCACAAATGATGAATCAGACGAACCCTTATAAAATTGAAGGATATCAAGGGTGTCTTCATTATCACTATCATCATCACAGTCTAGAAGAGCAGCTTTACGAAATTTGGCACGTGTTATAGCTGCTTGTTCTAAGACTAGCAATTCTTCCATGCTCAATTCGTTTCTAGCCTCTCGTTCTTCAACAAGTAATTCTGCCATAGATTTCTCACGAGAGTCTTGAAACGATGTGGTAACCAACTCCTCCTTAAGTTCTTTCAATATATCAAGAGCCTTTAGTAAAAGGTCTTGCTCAGTATCATGAGGAGTTGTGTGAGTCATATGGTACTGTGGAGGTGGGTCTGAAAACGAATAGTCGTAATTGTTACAAGGAAATGGATTCCTTGTTTGACAATCCGAGCTAGAGTGTGGACCTCCACAGTAATCACAACAGTGAAACTGATGTGGCTGTGGGTTGTATGTGTTTGAGTTATAATTGTTATCAGGAAACTGCTCATAGACAAGCGTGTTTCCCGATTGACAATCAGAACTGTAGTGTGAACCACCACAGTACTCACAACAGTAAAACTGTTGAGTCTCATGGTGTGGCAGCTGATGGAATAAATCAGTCGTGTCATGGTAGGAATAGGGATTCTGGTTATAGACAGACCCGTTTCCTGACTCTACCATGCCACAGCTGGGGCAATTGCCACCATTATAAGGATTACCACACCAATGGCAAATAAGAAGGTGTGGATGAGACATAGAAAGAATCAAAAGGTTTGGGAGGGTAAGGAATGAAGAATCAAAGATGTGAGAAGGTAAAGGTGAATATTTTTGGGTTTTTGGATAAACATTTTGTACAAATGAGAAAGAAAATCTTTTTGTGTTTTTCTGTTCGTTGAAAACTGAGTTTAAATAGTTTTCGTGAACTGTTTTGTTTTTATATGAAAATAAGAAGATAATATGAACAAGGGTGGGTAAATATACAGTGAGTGTATATCCCGATTCACAAATACGCAAAACCGTTTAGAATAGCGCGCACACCTCCCCGGCAGCGGCGCCAAATTTTGATTGGCTCCGAACAGTCAACTTAAATTGACCAAGAAATGGTCAACCAAGTCAAACAGCTTAGAGTCAATGCTCCGCGGAGTATAGGGTTTCCCCGGGTCGTTATGTCCCGACGAGGTGTGAATTGTTATCAAACGGGTTTGTGATCGGGTGAATTTGGACAGAAAAGGGTTTTGTGATTGATTTGAACTAAGGAATCTACAAGGAAATAGCTTAAATAAGCTATATGAACACGACTGTGAAATCAGAAAAACCAGAAACGTTTAAAACCTAAAACGCGTACGTTTACATTTAAATAACGTAAACGTACAAAATTAAAAGTGAAAACTGAAATCTGAAAACCCACAGGGGGTGGAAATAACTTTTTTACAAACCTAAGGATAAAAGAAAATTTTTAGAAAATTAAAATGACTTTTTACACTAATTAATTATTTATTATTAATTAATTACTAATTAAAGATTTCTTAACTAATTTAACTAATTTAAATTATTAAAAGTAACAAACTAACTTAGAAAATTAAGAAAATTTTTATAAATCTAATTAACCATCACAAGAATCCTAGAAAAATATAAAAAGTTTGTTTTATATGTTTTTAAACTATTTTACTAATTATTATATTAAATATTAATTAATTACTAGTTAAACTATTTAAATAATAAAAACTAGAATATGAACAGTAGAAATTCTAGAAAAATTCCTAAAATTATATTATATTATATAAGAGCTAGGAAAAATATAAAAACTAGGTGTCACTTTATAAAAACTAATTATGCTATTTACTACTTAATTATTAATTAATAATTAATTAAACTAATACTAAATCTAATAATTACCAAATGATAATATAAAAATCTGAGAAAATTATTAAAGTTACTTTAACATAAAATGAAATTAAGAAAAATATAAAAATGCAAGTTACTTAATAAAAATCTAAAAATGAAAATTAAAAAGATAAATAAAATTAAATAGAAACTATCACTTATTTTAAAACTTGAATTTTCTTTTACAAAACTCTTAAAATACTTAAAACATGAAACTTTTACAAAAACAACTTTTTTATAACTTGAAAATAAGCACTATGAGTGCTTATAAGCTTATCAGTTGACTTTGGTTGACCAAACCAAGAAATAAGTTCAAATGAGCTTATGTGGGGTCCACAAGGGTGGAATCTGGTTCACTTAAGTTGTGTGGACATGTTTAAGTAAGAATCTACCAGATAAGCCAGTTGAATAAGCAAATAAGCCAAAATAAGCAAGTTACTTTCTAATTTATACACTGGAAATGGGACAAGGTTTAGGACTGTCTAGGGGGCCCACAAGGTTGATTGGGGGCACAAGCTTGGGTGAAATGGAAAGCCAACCAGCTTGGGAGTTCAAAGAACCAAGAGTGAAGCAGTGGGGCCCACTGTGTAGGTCTGTGGAACCTCCCAAAGTGGAGGTGTTGGGGGACTGATCTGCTGCACAGGGGAGTGATGCCCCCTGCAGCTGTGTTTGGAGGGGTGTGGGCCCACTAGAAAAAATGGCAAAATTATAATGAAGGTAGGACTTTGAAGATGAGGTGGGATACTTCAAGTCCTGAAAAACTCAGGGTCTGGATCACATCACAAAAATCTCTAAAAATCCTACAAGTTTTGGAAAAAAATGAAAACATACAAATTTGACTTTTTAGATAAACATGGAAAGTTGACTTTGTTGAGGTTCTAATGGCTTCTACTGATTTAGAATGTTGTATTATGCCTAGATGTATTGAAATTACACAACCTAAACTAGCTATGGAATGATTTGCATGCTTGTGGATTCCAACAGATTTGACAGTTAACTCATAGGTGAGGCTCAAGAGTGATTTTGACTTTTTAGCTAAGGAGACTTGGATTTTATGTATTCATTGACCTAAGATAACCTAAAGTAACATGTATGAACCAAGGATGCCAACTGTAACGCAGGAATCAGTGGTTAAAACCACTGATCCAAACACCCCTTTTAAGTATTTGCTAAAATCAAGTTTTGTAGCCCTAAAAATGGGTGATTTACCCTTGTAAAAAAAATCTAAAAATTAAAATAAAAATACCACTAAGTCAATAAGCAAACGAATAAGCTACAAACCAAATTTCAGGTCTAACGGACTTATAACGAAGAAATGAAAAATCAAAAACTATTTCTGCAGTTAAAAACGTGTTTTTGCAACCCAAAAATGGGTGATTTGCCCTTGTAAAAAAAATCTAAAAATTAAAATAAAAATACTAGCAAGTGGATAAGCAATAAAATAAGATACAAATCAAATTTCAGGTCAAACGGACTTATAACGAAGAAATGAAAAATCAAAAACTATTTCTGCGGTTTGGCACTTTTTTGACTTTTTTCAAGTTTTTGAATATGTTGACTTTTATGAACTTTGATTGATCCTAGATGATTGTAAACATGTTTATAAGCTACTAAATGATGAAAATGAGGTACACTAACAAGTTATGAATGGAAGTGATGAGGTTCGGGGTCCTAACATCTAACAGTGAACAGACAAGGGGGGTTAAGTGATCATTTTGACTTTTTAATGAATGACCTGAGTATTTTATGTAGTTTCCCACCTATTTCAACCTGATGTGAGTGAACCAAGCTAAGTGAAACATTTAAAACACTCTAGAACACAGTATGCAAGCTTAAACCAAACACCCCTAAATCCTTTCTTAATTCTACAACTTAGGATTTTAACACTACAAGGACGGAATCTAAAGCTCTAAAAAGATTACTTAGGTCAAATAGAAGCTGAATGAGCAAAATTAGCACACTAAACACATCAAGAATAAGCAGTTACAACCTAAGCTATTTGAAGGCAGTTAATGGTGGAATTATGAGCTAAGACACAGACAAGCTCACAAAAGGTACTCACTAGCTTTAAACAAACAGAGTAAGCCTAGATAAGCTTTTGAATAAGAAAATTAACACTTGCTACAGTAGATGATCAAAAATGAGATTATGACTTACAAATGGATTCCAAGTACAGAACATGAATCAAGAGCTCAAATCACCACCTCAAGCTCCCCATGAATCACTACAACCATTGCCATCAGTATAAACTAAGCTCCCTGCTTCTTCTTCAATTTTTCATTTAATTTTGATTTTACTGAAATTTTTTTATATTTTCTAATAATTAAGTAAAACTGACTTAAAAGCTTACAGAGCTTATAAAAGCTTAATGATAAGCTGAAATGAGTCCAGAGAACAGAAATCAACAATTATCAACAACATTAAAGTCAAAACAATATTTTCAATAAATATAGTAAAAACTGAATTCAAATTAAGAACCTTAAAAATTTCATTAACCGAGCCTTGAAATACAACAATAGAATTAGGAAACACTAATAAACCTGGAATTACAGCTTAGAAAGATAAGTTATACTAATTTGACATAAACTTAAATTAAGCTAAAAATTACACTAACTACTCTACTGCTCTTTCCTCTCTCTTTTTTGACTTTTATAGTTCCTGGAGCATCATACACACTTTCCCACCTTCATTGTGAACCATTGGATGATTGATTTTGATCTTGGCCGTTCAAATATGTTTGGCGGGAAAAGTGGGTTTGGCAGGTGTGGGTAACTTGGAGTATTTCATGGACATTAAATGTATCTTGGACTAAGATGGAGGCTAGGGGGGACAAGGTGTGGGCTTGCTGAGGTGGAGGAGGGGGGATGGAGTGTATCAGGGTAGGCTGCTAGTGGGAAGGGGGAAGGGATTTGACTTTTGTTGACTGGATGGTATAATATAAAACGGTTTGGGTTTTTATTTATTTTTGGAGTGGGCTTGGGTAGTGGGCTGGTGAGGGTGTTATGGATCAGGGGTGTTGGATTGGATATTGTTTTGGGTTTGTTTGTTTAGTTTAAACTTAAGAAACCACAAGGACCATTTTTGCATTTTCTGAAAATTGAGGGGCTGTAATTGTAAGTTTCCGAAAGTAGTCACAAGGGTGAAATATGCCAAGTTCCACAATTCAAAAACCATAAATGATATTTTCCACTTTTAAAATTCTCGGGGACCAAATGTGTCAACTTTCAAACTGTGGGGACTAAACATGTAATTTTCTCAAAATTTTCATCCAGGGATTAAAAGTGACACATGTGAATTCCCAAAGACCCAAAAATGATTTTTCATCCAAAACTTCCCACCAGGGACCAATTCTGCCAAATTATGAAGTTCAGGGACTAAACTTGTAAATTTCCAAAACTTTTGAGATTTTTCACCAAAGGACTAAATATGACCACTTATGATTTTAAAAGGACCTTTGGTGATAATTTTCCATATTTTGAATGACCAGGGACTAGTTTTGACATTTTATGAAAGTTGGGGGACTGAAACTGCCAATTTTGCAAACTTTGTACGTTTTTCATTTGTTTTTACTCATTTTGCATCTAAAACATATAAAACACAATTTTGAAATATTTTTAGTATTTTGATGCATTTCTGAGTGTTTTTGTATGTTTTGCAGTTTAGATTTGACCAAAAATGATGAGTGTTTGAGCACTCATCAATTAAGCATAAGCTTCTCAGTGGTATCCATGGGAGTACTCACTGGAGTACAATCAAAGCAATTAAATTTCTTCAGTACCTTCTCAATGTAATGAGACTGGGAAATTGATATACCATTGCTTTCATGTTTAATCCTTATACCAAGGATAACATCAGCCTCCCCATGTCCTTCATGGAGAACCTTGATGAAAAAATTCCTTTGTCAGGTCAACTTGATTTTGGTCAGTGCCAAAGATCAACATGTCATCAACATATAGGCAAATGATGACTCCTTTACCAGATTCATCAAATTTGCTATATACACATTTGTCAGCTTGGTTAAGAACATAACCATTAGACAAAACCACTTCATCAAATTTTTGATGCCATTGCTTAGGTGCCTGTTTCAGTCCATATAAAGACTTAATCAGTTTGCACACCTTGTTTTCATTGCCAGGCAAGATGAAGCCCTGAGGTTGGTTCATATAAACCTCCTCATCCAATTCACCATTCAAGAAAGCTGTCTTCACATCCATCTGATGAATAATCATATTGTGAATTGATGCCAAAACAATCAGCAGTCTGATGGTACTGATACATGCCACAGGGGCATAAGTATCAAAGTAGTTTATCCCTGACTTTTGTTTAAAGCCCTGAATGACTAGTCTAGCCTTGAACTTTTCAATAGTTCCATCTACCTTCATTTTCTTTTTGAAAATCCATTTGCAACCAAGAGGTTTGCAACCTGGAGGTAGATCAACCAACACCCAAGTGTTGTTGCCCATGATGGAGTCAATCTCATCATTTATTGCCTCTTTCCAGAAAGCAACATCCTGGGACTTCATTGCTTCTTCAAATGTTTTGGGATCATCCTCAACAATGAAGCAATAGGAATATTGGTCAGAGACCTCATTCCTTGTACCTTCAATTAAGTATAATTGAAACTCAGGTCCAAATGACTTTGGAGTCCTGACCCTTTAGTTCTTCCTGAGCTCAAGTTCAGGTTGTTGAACCACAACCTCATCAGGGGCCTGAGATGATAATTCATCAGGGACCTCTGATACACCAATGTCATCAGTACCATTTGGAATCCTGTGACTTGGTCTAGGGACTGATGAGAATCTATTCTCATCAAATAGTGCATCCCTTGATTCAATTATTGAATTAATGGAAACATATTCATTAGGTTCAATAACATAGAACCTATAAGCCTTGGAATGCTCAGCATATCCAACAAAGATGCATTCAATGCCTCTTTCACCCAAAGTTTTCAACTTTGGATCAGGGAGTCTTACAACTGCCCTACAACCCCAAACCCTGAGATAATTCAGGTTGGGTTTCTTCTTAGTCCAGAGTTCATAAGGGGTAACCTTGTTCCTTTTATTTGGAACCCTATTTAATAAATAGCAAGCTGTTAACATAGCTTCACCCCAGAACCCTTGACTCAGTCCCGAATAGGACAACATGGAATTAACCATCTCCTTCAGTACCCTGTTTTTCCTTTCAGAGATACCATTTTGTTAAAGAGTATAGGGAGCAGTCGTTTCATGGATTATACCAACAGACTGAAAATACAGAGTATCCATGTACTCACCTCCCCTATCAGTCCTGAACCTTTTGATCAGGGACCCAAGTTGCAACTCAACTTCAGTTTTAAATATTTTGAATTTATCTAATGCTTCATCCTTGGTATGTAACAGATAGACATAACAAAACCTAGAAGCATCATCAATAAATGTCACAAAGTACTTCTTGTTCCCCAAAGAGGGAGTGGCATGTAAATCACACAGGTCATTGTGTATAAGCTCCAAGAGCTCAGTCTCACGTTTTACACCCTAAAAAGGTTTCTTAGTTATTTTGGTCAACATGCAAGTCTTACACTTTTCAGTGTCCATGTCAAATGCTGGGATTAACCCATCCTTAGACATATCTTGCATTCTTTTATAGTGTACATGGTCAAGTCTAGCATGCCACAGGGTAGAGTCGTTCAGTTTAGAGGTTGACAAAAAGGCTGAATTAACAATGTCAGTGATAACATTAAGCCTGAACATTTGATTACACAAATATCCAAAACCAATAAACACACCATGTTTAGACAATATAAATTTATCAGATTCAATAACTTGTTTATATCCATGATTATTCAAAACACTACTTGAAACCAAGTTCTTCCTTATATCAGGAACATGAATAACATTAAACAAAGTTACAATCTTTCCAGAACTAAAATTAAGATCTACACAACCACGACCATGCACCAAGGCTGTTGACTCATTTCCCATGTGAAGAATAGAACCATCATTCAGTGACTCGTAAGTCTTGAACCATCTTCTATCTTTGCACACATGAACAGTTGCTCCAGAGTCAACCCACCACGCAACATCATCATCCTGCACATAGTTAGATTCAGATACATATGTAACATAATAAACCTGAAAAGATTCATTAAACATATTCTGACCTTTCAGTGAGTTGGAAGGACCTCCACTCCCTGAACCACTAGTGCCTGAACCATTGGATTTACCTCCAATCTTAACACCTTTGCAATCCCTTTTAATGTGACCAGATTTGCCACATTTCCAACAAGTAGGTGTTGCCTTCTTGTTAGGATCAGCCCTTGTGTTATCATGATGTTTACGTTTGCCTTTGTTGTCATTGTACCTGGTGGAATTGTTGTGTTCCACCATATTGACAACAGATGCACTAGTAGCATTGCTACTCTTTGGCTTGTCATTATCCTGCACCCTGAGGGATTCCTCAATACGCAGATGACTACCCAACTGAACTAGTGTCAGTTCTTCCTTCTTATGTTTCAAGGTATGCTTGAAATCTTTCCAAGAAGGAGGGAGTTTGTCAATGATACAAGAGACTGAAATAGCCTCATCCATATTCATTTTGTGTTGTGTAAACCTTCCAAGTATTCCAAGAAGTTCATTGTATTGTTCCATGACTGGTCTTGAATCAGTCATTTTGTAATTTGTGAAATTACTTACAAGAAACTTCTTACTTGAAGCATCCTCAACCATATATTTGGCATCCAAGGAATCCCACAGTTCTTTAGAAGATTCAACATTCTGATAAATGTCAAAGAGAGAATCAGACATACCATTGAGAATTAAACCTCTACATACATAGTCATCATTCTCCCATTTGCTTCTTTTCCTTATCTGTTCCACAGTAGCATCATCCCCATGATCCTCAGGAATGGCAGTGCTAAGAACATACACCACATTCATGCTTGACAGCAAGAAGTGCATCTTCTTTTGGCATCTTCTGAAATCAACACCTTCAAACTTTTCCAATTTGGAAAAGTTAGCAGCCATATGCCTCATAGCAGCAGCCATTGATTATCACAAAATAGTTTACTTTGATTGTTGGTGGTTATGAGCCCAGAACAGGGTTAAGATAATCAATAGCCTAACTACGTACCAATTAAGGTTACCGGATATCACTTGGAATCATGTTATCACTTTCCAAAGTAAACTATTCGACCCTAATGCCTGGGTATCACGAATATCTACTTTGGATAAGACCAAATGTTGTTAGTGATTTAGGCACAAATCAATAACCCTTCGTGTATAAGTGTTATCTGTTTTCTGTGTGTGTTTTTCATGCATGATTTGATCTTCCTATATATAGGCAAGATTACTCAACCCTAGTCAATGGAATTAAGAGTGATTACCGGCCCATTAAACCTACTTAATTTGCTTCCATAATAATAGGTATTAGTGGTTACATGACCAATTAAACGTGGTCATTAATACCGTTATAACTACCAATTGAATAGGTCAAAGCAGTTATAAACCAAGTTTGAATTCAGTCTAGTGAGTTCGTTATACTCACTGATGAGCTAGTCCCTGAGGAAGTCAACTCCCTGATGAGATCCTTCAGCCTGAGCTGAACTCATCAACCTGATGAATATCATTCAGTCCAGAGTATCACTCCCTGAAAGAGTGAACTCATTGAACTTCATCATACACTGAAAACACTTAACCACTATCTGAGTCAGGGTGTTCAGGGACCTGATGGGTGTACACTCCGTACCTCCTGACCCATTCCCAGGTTTGAACTGAACCCTCAAGTGCACTAAATTTTCCAACAAAAACGATACGAAAAAAAATTCATACAACACAAATAACAATACGATACGAAAACACAAATCATATAACGATTCTCATGAAGCTTTTATATTGATTTGTAATTGTCAATGAGAACTGTCTTCTCCTCCCAGACTTGCAACACTTGTTCCCTAGCAAGTTTCAAGGCGATTGAGAGACGCATATATGTTTCCTCCGTTCTTAATAAAGTTTCTAGATTACAAGAACGAAAACATTACAAGTTTTATAAAACATTACAAGTTTAAAAAACATTACAATTTTATCAAATATATACAATACAACCAAACACTCCTTTTCTGACGATACAATAATAAAGGACGATATATTGCTTCGCCATGCAAACGAGGAGGGCATTTTTAGCGAGCCATAGCGAGGTGGGATGGTCTCATGGCGAGCCAAGGCTTAATGCCATGACACCCATGGCGAAAAGCAACAAGCTCCACACCCACTACTCTTATATATTAATTAATTTTTTAACACTATTATCTCATTTCAAAGAGTGAGAATTATTAAGTATCAAACCATCACTAAATCGAAACGTTCAATTAAAAAATATAATCTGTTCAATCAACTAACCACCAGTGTTATTGACTCCTCCCAAACCAACCAGTCAGCCTTGTGAAGCTGTTAGGCCCACCTGGGAGAAATTGCAAGTTAATATTGACCGTGGAAGTACAGGGAAATCCCCGGGTCGTTAAATCCCAACGAGATTGAAATTGTATTTGTAAACGAGTATGAGAGTGAGTGGTACTGAGGACAGTAACAAAGATGATTTAAGGGTTGATTACACTACTGATTGCTTGATATTTGGAAATTATAAAACTATAACAGAAATACAGATATAAGCACAAAATCAGATAATCAGATAACAGACAGAGAAAAGTGGTATTTAACAAGTTATAAACTACAGGGGTTAAAAGTGAAACTTTTGAAAACTTAATATTAAAGAAAATAGAAAATGAAATTTAAACTATGAAAATGATTATTATAATATTTAATTACTATTAACTAATTAAAATCTAATTTAAAACTTAATTTAAATTAACTAAAAATTACAACTATTACAAATAAACCTAAAAACTTATAACAATAATTTCTAAACTTAAATAAGAACTTGAAGAAAGTATAAAAAATGAAAATAAATATTTTTGTCTTTTTATAAGTATTTTATTAATTAATAACTATTTAACTTATTTAAACTATTTTAACTATTTTAAATTACTATTAATACTAAATTACCTTAGAAAATTATGATAAAATTTATAAAACTATTTAAACACTACAGGAATACTACAAAATTATAAAAACTTGCTAAAAATTATATTTAAGCTAATTGACTAATTAATTACTTATTAATTATTTTAAAGCTAATTTAATTAATTTAAATAAGAAAATTATAAAATGAACAGTAGAAATTATGAAACTATTTTTTAAAAGTCTTAATTACTTTATAAAACTTAGGAAAAATATAAAATTCTACTTTAGTTGATTAAAATTAAAGAAATCTATTTAATTACTAATATTTCCTATTTAATTATTTAAACTAGTTTTAAATCTAATAAATAGTAAACTGCTTAGGAAAATTCTAATAAATTTATTTTAACTACTTTAAGGTACTAAGTAATTTATAAAATTATAAAATTTGACAAGTGCTTATTAATAAGCTAAAATGAAAATTAATTAGATAATTTCTATTAAATAGAAGCTATCACTATTTTTATGTTTGCTTTTTCTGGGTTTTCTTTTATAAAACTACTTAAATACTTAAATAATGAAACTTTAATAAAGACAACTACTTTAGAACCTTGAAATAAGCACTAAGAGTGCTTATAAGCTTATATAGTTGACTATGGTTGACTAAATTAAGAATTAAGCTAAGCTGAGGTTATGTGGGGTCCACTATGGTGAAATCTAGTTTACCTAAGTTACTTACACCTAATTAAGCTAAATATGGTGAGATAAGCTCCTAGGATAAGCTGGAAATCCCAAATAAGCACTTGCTTATTTCTCTTCTGACTCAGAAATGGGACAGAGATTGGGGACAATTTAAGGTGGGGTCCACTGATCTATAGGTCAAAATAATGGTCAAGGTTTGAACCTGGGTAGGAGGGGGGTTGTCTAAACTAAATTTTAACCACTGGGGTCCACTAATGAGGGTTGCAGCCACCACTAAAGTTGGTGGTGTGGTGGTGGTGAGCTGATGCAAAGGGTAGTTTTTGTTCCCTGCAGTTGTGTTCCAAGGGTTGTGGGGTCCACAAGAGTAAAATAGGGTTCAAGCTAAGCCTAGGGGTTCAAAGATGGGTTGTTAAGCTACACAATAAACCAAGAAGCTAAGCTTATGGATTCCTAATAAGCTCTGAGTGAGCCTTCAAAATGGTGATCATATACTGAGTGCTCAGTATAGCTTGTTTTACACAGGTCACAATTTTGATCCTAAAAGCTATCCTACAATAAGCTAAAAGCTAAACTAAACCTAGATGTGATAAGATGGTGTATTAAGCTACAATTAAGCTAAATCCTAGGATGTGGTGTCCACTGGAGAGCACACTAGGGGTCTTGGTATTTTTACTAAAACCTGTGCACAGGGCAATGTTTTTGCCCTGCAAGGTACTTTGGTTGAGCTTATCTTGCTTAATAAAAATCTTAAAAATGAACTAGATGTGGGAAACTAAAGTTAAACTGGTAGGTAACAAATAGGAATAGGTTTCAACTTCTGAAAGCAAACATAAAAATCAAAACAATTCCCTGAGTTTTTGTAAAAATCTGAGATGAGCACTTTGACTATTTTGCTTAAAACTAAAACTTTGACTTTAACCAACTTTGATCCTAATTTAACTACTGAGAATGGTTTAATATGATAAAATAAAACTAGATTAAGCTATATTAGTAACTTATGAATAGGTATTAAGGGTTTTGAGTTCAAAGATCACCACAGTTTAACTGTGGTGATGAGTTTTTTTGTAATTTTGACTTTTAGACCTAAACTTCCAAAGTTAAAGTTGAATTTATACTTATTTGAACACAAGCATGATACTGAGATAGAAATGGTGCAGATACAACAACAATTAAACACCTACTCAGCTTAATCCAAACACCCTAAATATTGACTGATAAGATGATTTGTGAAGTAAATGGCTACAAGAGCTTATGCTACTGATCCATAATAACTTATTATGCTATATTAAGTATTAATAAGTGCTTAGAAACAGATTTTAACCACAGATATACAAGAACACAAAATAAGCTATGTTGACTGATTGAATTTTATTTTTTTAGTAACTATTAATTTCAACAAACAAGGTGCCAATTTTATGTTGTATTATCACTAACTAAGTCTGAATAAGCATTAAGAAGCTGAAAAAGCAAGCAATAAGCAGAGCAATAGTACAAAAGTAAAAGTGAGAATTTTGATAACTTACAAATAAGCTTTCCTGCTCATAACCAAGAACCAATAACCAAGAACCACTTATTTCCTCCCCTGAGGATCTAAACCAATACTCCAAGCTGCTTTATGCTTCCAATTCAGCTTTGAAACCCATATATCAAGAACAAATGCCACAGTTGACTATCATTGACCAAATTTGTATTTTGTGAGATTTTTATATTAAGCTGATTAGTAAGTTACTAAAAGCTGTATTGAGCTTATGGGAGCTTATATGAGCTTATTCAATCCATATAACCAAACAGTAACAAGTACAAAGCTTATTGAGATTCTTAATATGAAATTGAAAATTGCATTTACTAAGATAATAATACAAACTTGCTTTTTATTAACTTAAAAGATCACTGGTACACTGAGAACACTTGAACTGAAACTTGAAAGATTAAAATTACACTTGAACTTTTTAAAACACTAATACGACATACACTTTTAAAATTAAAACTAGATATCATACTCCTCTGCTTCTCTTTATCTTTATAGGCTTCAATTAGGTTTAGAAATATCTTCTGAGCCTTTCCCACTTCATCTGAGCCATCCATTATGTCCAATTGATCAAGACCGTTTAAATTCACTTTTGGCGCCAAAGTCCTCCAAGTTAACTTAGAGGCTACGTTCTTCAATTAAGGATAATTGGGAGTATGTGGAGGTGTCAGGAGACAAAGTGGAGGGTTTTTAGGACAAGTTGGTGCTTTATGGAAGAAACAGAGGTTTAGATGTAGTTTGGAGTGAAAAATTGTGGAGAAGGCATTAAATGCCTATGTGGTTTGATGTGTGAGGTGGAAAGGAGGTGAGGGTGAGCTGGAAGGTGGTGAGGTGGTGGTAAAACCACCTGGTATTGGTGAAGCAGGGGTGGGGGAGAAGGGTGTACAGTGGTGGTGGGGTGTTTGGCGGTTTTGGGTGGTTTGACTGGGGTCAACCCCCGTTTTTATTAAAAGGGTACGTTTGGGTTTATCTGGTGGGCTGGGAAACAAAGCAGGCCCAAAGAAATAAAAGGGGTGGGCTAAGTGTGTGTGTGGGTTGGGTTTGGTTTTGGTTTGTAACTAAATAAGGGTCCGGTTGGTTTGTATTTCACAAAAGGACTAAAAATGTAATTTTGACAAAAATAGAGGGACTGAATTTGTGATTTTCCCAAAGTTTTTTCAAGTGCTATTTTTGCCAAATATGATAAACCAAGGACCAATTTATTTATTTCTCCATTTAAAAACATCCAGGGACCTTTTCTGTAATTTTTCAAACTCCAGGGACCATTATTGAAAATTTGGATTTTTAAGGGACTGTGTTTGTAATTTCTCAAAAGTTTATCAAAATTGTTCCATTTTGTCATTCATGCATAGTACAAGGGTATTATTTGTAAATTTTCAATTTTGAATACCCAGGGACCATTTTTGCCAATTTTGTAACTTGAGGGGTAAAAGTTGCCAGTTTGTGTAAACTTTCATCCAGGGATCATTTTTGAATATTTTTAGTTTCCCAAGGACTTAAGTTGACTTTTCATTTATTTTAAACCTTCAGGGACTAGTTTTGACAACATTTGAAACTTGAGGGACTAAAACTGTCAATTATGCAAACTTTGTACGTTTTTCATTTGTTTTTGCATATTTTGTATTTGAAACATATAAAACACACTTCTAAGATATTTTAAGTATTATGATGCATTTTTGAGTGTTTTTGTATATTTTGGCAGTTCAGATTGATACAAAATGATGAGTATTTTAGACACTCATCAATCCCCCACACTAAACTATTGCTAGTCCCTAGCAATCTATTTGAGAAAAAATTAATGGATTTTATCTCTTTACCAAAAGCCATCACTTCTGGAGTAGCCAGGTGTAAGAACTGTGGCACACCTGATAACCGTGTGATTTTGAGCAAACCACCAGCTGTCAACGGATTTGATTTGTCTTTACCAAAAGCCGTTTGCTTCTGGACTAGCCAACTCTTGATGGAATAGTCAACATCTTGGTGAGCTGATTACCAATTATGGTTTTTCCACGGCCTTTACCACAAGCTATAATCTTGCGGGCTAGCCAACTCATTTGTTTTTGGGGAGCTGAGGAACCATACAATTTTTGGCAAATTGCCAGCCATAAACGGATTTGAGATGTCTTTACCAAGAGCCGTTTGCTCCTGGACTAGCCAATCCTGTTGTGGGTTAGACATGGAGGATTGATACCATTATTCGCATTTCTAAGTGTGAAAAAACTGATAATTTTGATCAAATGGGGGTTCTTGATGGAACATGTGTTTTGTATTCGTGAGAACGCTCCCCCACACTTAGAACTGAATATTGCCCTCAATATTCACAGTACTTGGTGTCCCACCAAGACTTTAGAACGTAAGGAGGCAATACTATTAACCTTTTTATTTTACTCTATTTACATACAAACTCACTTTTTTCTTTTTATTTGTCTTATACCATTTTTTTTTTTTTTTTTTTGAAAAAAATATTTTACATATGTACAACATGTGGTTCGTCTCCCCCACACTAGGGTGGTAGAAAGGGATGAGAAGACGGAAATATGGGTGAAAACCCATATTGCTATGCTTTTGATTACCGAGTCACTAGCTTGACTCGACCTCGAATTGATTTGTCCATGAGGTAGCTTGTTTTTGATTCCCGAGTCACTAGCTTGACTCGACCCCGAATTAAAATTGTCCTTGGGGAAACTAGTTTTTGTTAACCGAGTCGCTAGTTTGACTCGACCCCGAATTTATTGGTCCATGGGGTAAGTTTGGAGATCCGGGACAACCATTGGTTGTATGTCCCCTCCAAAATAGTGTTTTAACCGATGTCCATTTACTTTAAAATTGGGACCGTCGGGTTGCAATAACTCAACAGTTCCATATGGGTATACTTTGGTTATAGTAAATGGTCCAGACCAACGGGTTTTTAGTTTACCCGAGAAAATTTTTAACCTTGAATTGAAAAGAAGAACTTTGTCATCAACGTTGAAAACGCGGTTCTTTATTTTAGAGTCATGTATCTTTTTAGTCTTTTCTTTATAGATTAAAGAATTTTCATAAGCTTGATCACGTAATTCATTTAGTTCGTTAAGTTGAACTTTACGGTGATCACCCGCTGTCTGAAGGTCGAAATTTGCATGTTTTAAGGCCCAATAGGCCTTATTTCGATCGGAAGATGACATGCTTTCCCGTACACTAGCTTATATGGAGTACACCCGATGGGTGTTTTGTAAGCAGTGCGAAAAGCCCATAATGCATCGTCCAGCTTATCCGACCAAGAGGCACGGTTTTCACCAACCGTCCTCTCGAGAATTCTCTTAATACCCCGATTTGAGACTTCCACCTGCCCACTTGTTTGGGGGTGGTATGCTGTAGAAAGACGGTGAGTTACACCATATTTCAGCATTACTCTTGCAAATTGTTCATTGCAAAAGTGAGTACCACGATCACTGATAATGGCACGAGGAGTCCCGAATCTGGCAAAGAGAGATTTTAAAAATTTACAAACTACTCGGGCATCATTGGTGGGTAAGGCTTTTGCCTCAACCCATTTTGACAGATAGTCGACAGCGACGAGTATATACTTATTCCCTCGTGAAGACGGGAATGGCCCCATAAAATCAATGCCCCACATATCAAATATTTCACAGACTTGGATGGCGTTTTGCGGCATCTCATTCTTTTTAGAAATATTCCCGTGACGCTGGCAAGCCTCACAGGTTTTGATAAGTTCATGGGCGTCTTTATAGATCGTGGGCCAAAAGAATCCTGAATCAAACACCTTTTTGGCGGTGTAGTTTGGGTTATGATGTCCCCCCGTGGGTCCATCATGACAAGCTTTAAGAATTTCCATGGCTTCTTGGCCATGGACACACCGTCGGATGACTTGATCCGCACATATTTTGAACAAGTAGGGGTCGTCCTAGAAGTAATGTTTTACATCTTTAAAGAATTTTCTTTTCTGTTGGGACGACATCCCTTTCACAACGAAATTTCCCGCACGGTAATTTGCAAAGTCGGCAAACCATGGGGTTGTGGTATTATCCTGGTTAGAGATGAGATTTAGAGTCTCCAGAGGAAAAGTTTCATTAATTTCTTTTCTCTCGAGAATATCCTGATGAGGATTTTCTAACCGGGACAAGTGATCAGCTGCAAGGTTCTCTGCTCCTTTTTTATCTCTTATAAGAATATCGAATTCCTGGAGGAGCAGGACCCAACGGAGTAGTCTTGGCTTTGCATCCTGTTTAGTGAACAGGTATTTCAAAGCCGAATGATCCGTATACACCACGCTTTTGTTTAAGATTAAGTAAGACCTAAATTTTTCGAAGGCATATACCACAGCTAATAATTCTTTTTCTGTGGTGGTATAGTGTGTTTGAGCTTCGTTCATGGTCTTACTTGCGTAGTGTATTGGCTGAAAATGTTTGGTTTTGCATTGCCCCAGAACTGCACCAATAGCATAATCGCTAGCATCGCACATAAGTTCAAAGGGTAAGTCCCAGTCGGGGGCAACAAGGATTGGTGCCTCGGTAAGCCTTTTCTTTAAAATTTCAAAAGCTTCGATGCACTCGGGGGAAAAGATAAAAGGAGCATCTTTTTCAAGAAGATGAGTCATAGGCCGGGCTATTTTGGAGAAATCCTGAATGAATCTCCGATAGAACCCGGCATGTCCGAGAAAACTCCTTATTCCTTTAACAGTGGTGGGATGAGGCAGTTTAGCAATAACATCAATTTTGGCCTTATCGACCTCAATCCCACTTTTTGAAATTTTATGGCCGAGGACAATGCCCTCCTTAACCATAAAATGGCTCTTCTCCCAGTTTAGACAAAGATTAGTGTTTTCACAACGTTGAAGCATTTTTTCTAAGTGGGAGAGGCACGAGTCGAAAGAATTCCCGATGACTGAGAAGTCATCCATGAATACCTCCATGGTTTTTCCAATCATGTCATGGAAAATAGCCATCATGCACCTCTGGAAAGTGCCCGGAGCATTGCATAACCCAAAAGGCATGCGACGATAGGCAAATGTCCCATAAGGGCATGTGAAGGTAGTTTTATCTTGATCCTGTGGATCAATGGGAATTTGGAAGTATCCCGAGAAGCCGTCAAGGAAACAATAATACTCATTTCCTGCTAGTCTTTCGAGCATTTGATCCATGAAGGGCAGAGGAAAGTGGTCTTTACGGGTGGCTTCGTTAAGTTTTCTGTAATCAATACATACTCGCCACCCTGTAACCAAACGAGTTGGTATTAACTCGTTGTCCTCAATTGTGATAACCGTGATACCACCCTTCTTTGGAACACAATGTATTGGGCTAACCCAAGGACTATCTGATATGGGGTAAATCAATCCCGCATCAAGAAGTTTGATAACTTCTGCTTTTATAACTTCGTAGATTTTCGGATTTACCCTTCTTTGATGCTGCACGGTAGGTTTAAAGTCCTCTTCCATTAGGATTTTGTGTGTACAAAAATCCGGGTTAATACCCTTTATGTCTGAGAGCTTCCAAGCAATTGCTTGTTTGTGGGACTTTAAAACCTTAAGCAGCGCAGTTTTCTCCTCATCCTTTAAGTCTTTTGCAATAATGACCGGTAACTTATCGTTACCTTCCAAGAATGCATATTCTAGATGAGGAGGCAGGTCCTTAAGTTCAACCTCGGGAAAGTCATCATTTTTCTCAACATATTTGACTTCCTCCTTATGAAGTTGTGGAGGTAGAACAGGAATGGGAGAAGGATCTTTGTTCAATAACTCCTCAAGGAGAAGTATATCCCCCTCCGGGTCAATCTCTTGGTAATCAATTCCTTCGGGAACTGAATCACTTTTGAGAAAGGCCTCTAATTCCTCAAGGACGAAATCACTTCCCCCAAACGGAGTGAGGGAAGGAGAAGAATTAGCGATTATGGGATCAGAAGAAATAGTGGGATTGCCACTCGGAAAATTATCAGCGAATCCAAGGAATTCCTGAGCATACTCCTCGGATGCAATGTCAATGACATCAATTCGGTTGACCGATTCAGCATCATAATTCGAGGAGTATCTCGAGGTTTGATCAAGGTTGAACGTAATCGCTTCATTGCCAACTCGTAACGTGATTTCCTCATCGAAAACATCGATTAATGCACGTCCCGTTCTTAAGAATCCCCTCCCAAGAATGAGAGGAACTCTTGGATCTGCATCGAAATCAACAACGACAAAGTCTGCCGGAAAATGGAACTTTCCCACTCTCACAAATACGTCCTCGGCAATACCGAGGGGACGTGAAATTGAACGGTCTGCAAGCTCGAGAGTCATGCATGTGGGACTAAGTGCCTGAAGAGAGAGCTTTTTCCAAACTGAGTGAGGCATTAAGTTGATGCTTGCACCAAGATCGGCCAAGGCAAAACATTCAACCATACCCGGGAAAGTACATGGTATTAGAAATCTCCCGGGGTCTCCTAGCTTCTCGGGAAGCTGTTTCAACAAAACTGCAGAGCAGTTTTCATTGAGTGGAGTTCGTGCCATCTCAAACAATTTTTCTTTATTGCTCAACAGATTTTTGATTGTCGAAGCGAATTTGGGCATTAAAAGAAGAGCATCCGCGAAACTAATATCGAAGTGTAGTTCTTGAAAAATCTGAAAGAATTTTTCCATCTGATGATTAGCTTTTTCACGGAGCTTTTGGTCTTGCAATCGTGAGGGATATGGAATTGTTGGTTTTGGGTTGGCTTTTGAATTTTCAACAGGACCTTCGGTAGTTTCAAACACGACCCTTTTAGGGGGAGTTGGGACCGGGATAACTGGAGGAGGGATGTCATTGGTACCTCCGTTTTTATTAGGAAGTACCGTATCCGTAGTATTCTCAGTTTCACATTCCTCCACAGGGATAGGAGATGAGGTGGAGGGAGCTGTAGGTCCTTGGTAAGAAACTCCACTTCTTGTGGTGATCGCCTTTACATCGCCCCTCGGATTAGCGATCGTGTTGCTAGGTAAAGTTGTACCTGAGCCCGAGGGTCGATCATTTAAAGACTTCTGGAAATTAGACATTTGACTAACCAGCATTCTGTTTAGTTCTTCTTGGGATTTCATAAACTGTTTTAATAACTCATCATGTGATGGCCCAGTTGGAACAATGGCTTGATTTTGGTTTTGAAAATTTTGAGCCCGATTGTTTTGGAAATTCCCATGTTGCTGATTGTTGTTACCTTGGAAGTGGTTTTGTTGTTGAAAATTACCCTGTGGGTAATTTTTCTGACCTTGATTACGATTATAGTTCCCTTGGTTCTGATTTTGGTTAAACTGATTTTGACTAGAGATGAAATTCCCTTGGTTGTTATGACCTTGGTTCATTCGATTCTGGTTCTGATTCTGGTTAAAATTTTGGTTCCTGTTTTGAGGCTGATTAAACCCTGGTGGTCCAATATAGTTATTAGAACGGTAGCTCAAAAGGTTTCGGTCCCCTTGCGGTTGGTAAGAATTACCTCCCGTGTTATAGGAACCTTGAGCTGCAGACACGTTTTCACGAGAAAAGCCACCGGAAGCTGGGCACTCTGTGTAAGGATGTGGACCACCGCAAGTTTCACAACTTGGGTTTACAACTTTGACCTGATTTGGATTTGTCTGATGGATACGCAAAACTGCTGTAGACAAATCATCCAGCTTTTTAGCTAGGATAGATATTTCATTGCTTGCCGGAGTGACAGACTTAAATGAGTCATTCCTCTCAGCAGAGGAGTCCCAAAAATTATGATGGGCAGTCATGTTTTCTATTAAGTCGTAGCACTCTTCAGGGGTTCTTTTCATAAAGGTACCCCCAGCAGCAGCATTGATGGTGTCACGATGACGGAGTGTCAAACCATTATAAAAGGTATCAATAATGGTGACAAGAAGCATATTGTGATTAGGACACCTATCAATAGCAAGTTTGTAGCGTTCCCATGCCTCAAATAAGGACTCTTCGGGAAGCTGTCTGAAATTGCTGATATCATTCCTAAGCTTTGTGACCATAGATGGTGGAAAGTATTTGGCCAGGAATTTAGTGATCATCTCATCAAAAGTGTGGATCGAATTCTTTGGAAGTCGATCGAACCATGAAGTCACATGATGAGTGAGAGAATAGGGGAACAAGTATAAACGCAGGCTGTCTTCGGCGACGCCATGTTGTTTCATGCTTTGGGTGACAGTTAAAAATTTGTCGAGATGCCTGTTGGCATCGTCACCCGGCAATCCGTGGAACTGGCATGTATTCTGGATCTGTTGTATCATGTGGTGTTTTAATCCAAAATCCGTGGCTCCAATAGTGAGTGGTGCAATTGGTCCACCCCTCCCTTGCATGGTAGGTTGACACAGTTCCTCCATAGTTCGGGTGTCAGGAACTGGTTCATCCTTGGGAAGAAATGGGGGCTCGTCGTTCATTTTTGTTGTGTGTTCTTTTTCAACAATACGTAACTCGGGTACGTTTTCCTTCTTTTTATTCTTTGCTTGTGAACGAGTGCGCATGCACAAAAATTAGTTTTCAACAGAAGATAGAGGCAAAACTACAGTGAACTTAAACCCAATAATCACAAATGAACAACTTCTTTAAAAAGGTACACTATTCAAAAGGATACAATGGTAAGTTTTAAATCTTAAGTTTGGGAACTTATTATGTTCACACCCCCAGTTGGTAGGTGTTTTGCCTTGGTTTGCGGTGGTAAACTTTTATGTAATTATATTCACAGTAAAATATTTTTGGCTTTTCGTGTATGGGTGAAAAAACTTGGAAAATATTTTTGGAACTGATTCGTTAACCGAAATCGTCCCTTTAAGATTACTCGCAGGCTAGCGGGAGGAAATAAATGTATTCCTCTTCAGTTCGCAATTTAATGTCAGAACTTACCTTATACCAGCTGTTTCAGGTTGTAATCTTAAAGACAACGAAGTAATTTAACTTCACAGTTTGTTTTGTTGTTTATGATTTGTTTGGTGTTGTTAACACTTCAGGAGAAATGTTAATGAACGTTTTCAGATATGATTTGCTTTTCTTAAAAATTTACAAAGTGGTGGTATTTGTACATGAGAGTTTTTGAAAACTACTAAACTTTTACCGTTTTGAAATACGCAACAACCTCCCCGGCAGCGGCGCCAAATTTTGACTCCTCCCAAACCAACCAGTCAGTCTTGTGAAGCTGTTAGGCCCACCTGGGAGAAATTGCAAGTTAATATTGACCGTGGAAGTACAGGGAAATCCCCGGGTCGTTAAATCCCAACGAGATTGAAATTGTATTTGTAAACGAGTATGAGAGTGAGTGGTACTGAGGACAGTAACAAAGATGATTTGAGGGTTGATTACACTACTGATTGCTTGATATTTGGAAATTATAAAACTATAACAGAAATACAGATATAAGCACAAAATCAGATAATCAGATAACAGACAGAGAAAAGTGGTATTTAACAAGTTATAAACTACAGGGGTTAAAAGTGAAACTTTTGAAAACTTAATATTAAAGAAAATAGAAAATGAAATTTAAACTATGAAAATGATTATTATAATATTTAATTACTATTAACTAATTAAAATCTAATTTAAAACTTAATTTAAATTAACTAAAAATTACAACTATTACAAATAAACCTAAAAACTTATAACAATAATTTCTAAACTTAAATAAGAACTTGAAGAAAGTATAAAAAATGAAAATAAATATTTTTGTCTTTTTATAAGTATTTTATTAATTAATAACTATTTAACTTATTTAAACTATTTTAACTATTTTAAATTACTATTAATACTAAATTACCTTAGAAAATTATGATAAAATTTATAAAACTATTTAAACACTACAGGAATACTACAAAATTATAAAAACTTGCTAAAAATTATATTTAAGCTAATTGACTAATTAATTACTTATTAATTATTTTAAAGCTAACTTAATTAATTTAAATAAGAAAATTATAAAATGAACAGTAGAAATTATGAAACTATTTTTTAAAAGTCTTAACTACTTTATAAAACTTAGGAAAAATATAAAATTCTACTTTAGTTGATTAAAATTAAAGAAATCTATTTAATTACTAATATTTCCTATTTAATTATTTAAACTAGTTTTAAATCTAATAAATAGTAAACTGCTTAGGAAAATTCTAATAAATTTATTTTAACTACTTTAAGGTAATAAGTAATTTATAAAATTATAAAATTTGACAAGTGCTTATTAATAAGCTAAAATGAAAATTATTTAGATAATTTCTATTAAATAGAAGCTATCACTATTTTTATGTTTGCTTTTTCTGGTTTTTCTTTTATAAAACTACTTAAATACTTAAATAATGAAACTTTAATAAAGACAACTACTTTAGAACCTTGAAATAAGCACTAAGAGTGCTTATAAGCTTATACAGTTGACTATGGTTGACTAAATTAAGAATTAAGCTAAGCTGAGGTTATGTGGGGTCCACTATGGTGAAATCTAGTTTACCTAAGTTACTTACACCTAATTAAGCTAAATATGGTGAGATAAGCTCCTAGGATAAGCTGGAAATCCCAAATAAGCACTTGCTTATTTCTCTTCTGACTCAGAAATGGGACAGAGATTGGGGACAATTTAAGGTGGGGTCCACTGATCTATAGGTCAAAATAATGGTCAAGGTTTGAACCTGGGTAGGAGGGGGGTTGTCTAAACTAAATTTTAACCACTGGGGTCCACTAATGAGGGTTGCAGCCACCACTAAAGTTGGTGGTGTGGTGGTGGTGAGCTGATGCAAAGGGTAGTTTTTGTTCCCTGCAGTTGTGTTCCAAGGGTTGTGGGGTCCACAAGAGTAAAATAGGGTTCAAGCTAAGCCTAGGGGTTCAAAGATGGGTTGTTAAGCTACACAATAAACCAAGAAGCTAAGCTTATGGATTCCTAATAAGCTCTGAGTGAGCCTTCAAAATGGTGATCATATACTGAGTGCTCAGTATAGCTTGTTTTACACAGGTCACAATTTTGATCCTAAAAGCTATCCTACAATAAGCTAAAAGCTAAACTAAACCTAGATGTGATAAGATGGTGTATTAAGCTACAATTAAGCTAAATCCTAGGATGTGGTGTCCACTGGAGAGCACACTAGGGGTCTTGGTATTTTTACTAAAACCTGTGCACAGGGCAATGTTTTTGCCCTGCAAGGTACTTTGGTTGAGCTTATCTTGCTTAATAAAAATCTTAAAAATGAACTAGATGTGGGAAACTAAAGTTAAACTGGTAGGTAACAAATAGGAATAGGTTTCAACTTCTGAAAGCAAACATAAAAATCAAAACAATTCCCTGAGTTTTTGTAAAAATCTGAGATGAGCACTTTGACTATTTTGCTTAAAACTAAAACTTTGACTTTAACCAACTTTGATCCTAATTTAACTACTGAGAATGGTTTAATATGATAAAATAAAACTAGATTAAGCTATATTAGTAACTTATGAATAGGTATTAAGGGTTTTGAGTTCAAAGATCACCACAGTTTAACTGTGGTGATGAGTTTTTTTGTAATTTTGACTTTTAGACCTAAACTTCCAAAGTTAAAGTTGAATTTATACTTATTTGAACACAAGCATGATACTGAGATAGAAATGGTGCAGATACAACAACAATTAAACACCTACTCAGCTTAATCCAAACACCCTAAATATTGACTGATAAGATGATTTGTGAAGTAAATGGCTACAAGAGCTTATGCTACTGATCCATAATAACTTATTATGCTATATTAAGTATTAATAAGTGCTTAGAAACAGATTTTAACCACAGATATACAAGAACACAAAATAAGCTATGTTGACTGATTGAATTTTATTTTTTTAGTAACTATTAATTTCAACAAACAAGGTGCCAATTTTATGTTGTATTATCACTAACTAAGTCTGAATAAGCATTAAGAAGCTGAAAAAGCAAGCAATAAGCAGAGCAATAGTACAAAAGTAAAAGTGAGAATTTTGATAACTTACAAATAAGCTTTCCTGCTCATAACCAAGAACCAATAACCAAGAACCACTTATTTCCTCCCCTGAGGATCTAAACCAATACTCCAAGCTGCTTTATGCTTCCAATTCAGCTTTGAAACCCATATATCAAGAACAAATGCCACAGTTGACTATCATTGACCAAATTTGTATTTTGTGAGATTTTTATATTAAGCTGATTAGTAAGTTACTAAAAGCTGTATTGAGCTTATGGGAGCTTATATGAGCTTATTCAATCCATATAACCAAACAGTAACAAGTACAAAGCTTATTGATATTCTTAATATGAAATTGAAAATTGCATTTACTAAGATAATAATACAAACTTGCTTTTTATTAACTTAAAAGATCACTGGTACACCGAGAACACTTGAACTGAAACTTGAAAGATTAAAATTACACTTAAACTTTTTAAAACACTAATACGACATACACTTTTAAAATTAAAACTAGATATCATACTCCTCTGCTTCTCTTTATCTTTATAGGCTTCAATTAGGTTTAGAAATATCTTCTGAGCCTTTCCCACTTCATCTGAGCCATCCATTATGTCCAATTGATCAAGACCGTTTAAATTCACTTTTGGCGCCAAAGTCCTCCAAGTTAACTTGGAGGCTACGTTCTTCAATTAAGGATAATTGGGAGTATGTGGAGGTGTCAGGAGACAAAGTGGAGGGTTTTTAGGACAAGTTGGTGCTTTATGGAAGAAACAGAGGTTTAGATGTAGTTTGGAGTGAAAAATTGTGGAGAAGGCATTAAATGCCTATGTGGTTTGATGTGTGAGGTGGAAAGGAGGTGAGGGTGAGCTGGAAGGTGGTGAGGTGGTGGTAAAACCACCTAGTATTGGTGAAGCAGGGGTGGGGGAGAAGGGTGTACAGTGGTGGTGGGGTGTTTGGCGGTTTTGGGTGGTTTGACTGGGGTCAACCCCCGTTTTTATTAAAAGGGTACGTTTGGGTTTATCTGGTGGGCTGGGAAACAAAGCAGGCCCAAAGAAATAAAAGGGGTGGGCTAAGTGTGTGTGTGGGTTGGGTTTGGTTTTGGTTTGTAACTAAATAAGGGTCCGGTTGGTTTGTATTTCACACAAGGACTAAAAATGTAATTTTGACAAAAATAGAGGGACTGAATTTGTGATTTTCCCAAAGTTTTTTCAAGTGCTATTTTTGCCAAATATGATAAACCAAGGACCAATTTATTTATTTCTCCATTTAAAAACATCCAGGGACCTTTTATGTAATTTTTCAAACTCCAGGGACCATTATTGAAAATTTGGATTTTTAAGGGACTGTGTTTGTAATTTCTCAAAAGTTTATCAAAATTGTTCCATTTTGTCATTCATGCATAGTACAAGGGTATTATTTGTAAATTTTCAATTTTGAATACCCAGGGACCATTTTTGCCAATTTTGTAACTTGAGGGGTAAAAGTTGCCAGTTTGTGTAAACTTTCATCCAGGGATCATTTTTGAATATTTTTAGTTTCCCAAGGACTTAAGTTGACTTTTCATTTATTTTAAACCTTCAGGGACTAGTTTTGACAATATTTGAAACTTGAGGGACTGAAACTGTCAATTATGCAAACTTTGTACGTTTTTCATTTGTTTTTGCATATTTTGTATTTGAAACATATAAAACACACTTCTAAGATATTTTAAGTATTATGATGCATTTTTGAGTGTTTTTGTATGTTTTGGCAGTTCAGATTGATACAAAATGATGAGTATTTTAGACACTCATCAGTTATACTGAAAAACTATACAAATAAATAAAAAAAAAAAAAAAAAAAAATCGTATTAATCAAAGCCTCTTGAAAAAAAATCCACAAAGTAAAAAACTTTTATTATTATTATTATTATTATTATTATTATTACTTCCGTCTTTTGTTAAGTGTATACAATGGAATCTTTGGATGTCGCAAATTAAGTGTTCATATTCTTTTTCAACCAATGAGATGAGACTTTAGTCAGTAAAAATGATAGTTGATTGGTGAATAGTATAGTTAGTGGAATTTTTTAAAATTTTATGCATGATGTAAGCAGACACTTAATATGAGATGGAGTGGTATTATTATGGGAATTGATTTGCACACTCTCTCTTTTGATTGCGACACTCCAAGTACCGCATCATACAGTTGTATCATATTTACATCTTGCTTTAATAACTTATACCGTAAGTGTGCAAATAAAAAAGAGGAGTGTGCAAATCACCTTCCTATTATTATTATTTACTTTGTGCCAATTCAAAACACCGCCTAAGTCAATAAAAGTCCAATTAGAAAATTTTGAACCAGACCTTAATAAAAAGGCCAAAGGTGCACATTATACATATCTAGGGTTTCTTGACGCCATAAACCCAACAAAAAAATTTCACCATCCATCGTATCATCATCCTCTGCATCTTTTTGTTTTTAGGGTTTCATCATGAGCAGATCAGGCCAACCTCCAGATCTCAAAAAGTAATAAACAATCTTCTCCCTTTTCATTTACATTAACTTCTTTATATTCAACTACTAATTTATACCTTTTTTTTAATGCAGGTACATGGACAAACAGCTACAGAGTAAGTTTTCTTCTTCTTTTTAAAAATAAAAATAAATAGTATATAATCTAATTAACTGTAAGGATGAATCGTTATTATTTTAGATGAAATTAGGAATTAGGGGTGTTTGGGATTGTTTATATTGTTTATTTATGATAAGTAGATGGTATTGGGGGTATTTGTTCAAGCTTATATGTGGCTTATGAGCTTATTTGTGTTTCGGTTTATATTTCATATGCCTCAATTTTCCGGCTTATTTTGAGACTTGTTGGCTTATATAAGTTTATTATGATATGATAAACTTATATAAGCCCAAAAGTCTTAAAATAGGCCGGAAAATTGTGGCTTATGAAACATAAGCCAAAATCTAATAAGCTCATAAGCCCACATATAAGCTTATACAAACACCCATTTTCTTGTAAGCGAATCCATTTTAGGTTAGGACTGTGTTTGGGGACAAGCTTTTGGAGCATTTTACGTTTAGAATATTATCTTCTGTGTTTGGCAATGCGTGTTTAGCTTTTGGATTTTGTTCAAACGCTCCTATTTGAAACACTAATAAAACAAGTTTATTAGCTTTTTACGTCATTCAACACTTTACAATTAAGTATGTATCTCAAATGCTTTCATTAAACAAACATAGCCTACATGTGATGGTGTATGAATATAATTTTGTTTCATCTTCAACAAGCACTTTGAAATAAGCAGCTTCCAACCTACTTATTTCTCCCCGAATTAAGTGCAAGCAGTTTGGATCATCTAAATGATTTAAATTTCTAATATGCTTAAAATCATCATATACACAGGGGAAAAAAAGCAATACTATGCGCTCAATTATTTTCTAAAAACACTCAAAATTGCTTATTTTCTTGAACAAAAAGCAGTTGAAGCAATTTTAGTCACCCAAGAAAGTATTGTATAATCTTTTTGGTTGGACTTGGAGAAAATAGTTGATGAGTGATGTACGAGTGTTTTTTAAGGGTGTAGTTGTGTAATAATCCGTAATCACTAGACATTTAAGCACGCGCAGAAGATGTAGCGCGATATGTAACACTGTAATTAGAGGGTTTTGCGGCATGTTTTAGCAACTTTCTGCAATAGGGGACGTATACTAGCGCGATCTATAAAACTCTAGCTAGAGGTTTTGCGTCATGTTTAAGCACGTGCAGAAGATGTAATGTAGCGCGATATGTGATACTCTGTATTTAGAGGTTTTTTTGTCATGTTTTAGTCTTTTCTACAATAGGGACACGAATACTAGTTTTTTTAGAATTCCAAAGATAAGCTGATTGTGACATTATGCTTGAAAATAACATTTTTCTGAACATTGTATTGCAGTTAAGCTGAATGCTAACCGGACAGTGGTTGGAACACTTCGTGGTTTTGACCAGTTCATGAATCTCGTGATCGACAACACAGTGGAAGTTAACGGTGATGAAAAAAATGAGATAGGCATGGTGGTAAGTTTCTTTTTCTCAAGACTACTATTTTCTTTGACATTTCATATCAGCATGTACAAACTGATAAAATTCTAACCACTTGTTTTTTGCAGGTCATAAGAGGGAATAGTGTGGTCACTGTTGAAGCACTCGAGCCAGTCGCCAGAGCTCAATGATTTGAGACTCGTAGCAGTTTAATTTCAGCTGTATTGTGTAATTGCTCTCTTTTCTGAAACAGTTTTAGTAGTAACCTAGTCGATACTCATCTATCAAAGCTTATGTGCCACCTATTTGACAATTTTTAATTGCACATTTGGTGTAAACGAGCAGTATATTGACTTTATCCTGACTTTAATGTTTCTAAGTAAATCTTGGTAATTCATCTTCACTGGTTTTTGTACACTAGGCGAGTACCCGTGTATAGTAATGAGATTCTATATTTTCTCTTTACATGTGTAGTATAGGTATAGATAATTTGCGTAACGTGGCTCTTGTGTAATACATGTGCCTGTTCTTTGACACAATTTGTGAAAACAAACATTTTGCTGCAAATGCAACCATGTTTGTTTTTCTGGTGGTTTGTGAAGTCGATCTTGATTGCAAGTGTGGACATAATAGACAGGCGAACTTGGTTAACAGGTCTAACCATGTTGAGTTGTAAACACTCTTCTGTTCAATTCTATATTTTCTCTTTACATGTGTAGTATAGGTATAGATAATTTGTGTAGCGTGGCTCTTGTGTAACTGTTCTGTCACAATTTGTGAAAAGGGGAAAACAAACATTTTGCTGCAAATGCAACCATTTTTTTTCCCCTTCTGGTGGGTTGTGAAGTCGATCCTTGATTGCAAGTGTGGACATAATAGGCAGGTGAACTTGGTTAACAGGTCTAACCATGTTGAGTTATAAACACTTCTGTTCAATTCTTCTTTGAATTGTACAGATAGTATAATTTGATTAAAATGGTTCAAAAGATCTCAACAATATTTTAACAAGTATCTACTCGTTTTAGTTGCTGGATACCATCTTGAGCTATGTTTTAGATTTGACTTCTTTGACCCATTAGAGATCTGAAATATGGATGAGATGAAACTGCAAAAACGTGTTCTACGTCATCTTTATGAGGATTGGTGCCGTTGTACTTGTCTGAATGGTATCAAGTATGGTTGAACTGAAATATGCACTTGAGTTTTGCAAATGATCTTTGTTTATCCAAATTGCCACAAGGCTATGAACTAGTAAGCAACGGTCTAGTGAACTTGAAAATTCAGATGGAAGCCTAATTATGCTGCATATGGTCTAAATAGTTTTAGCTTACGAAAAATATGAAGTACAGATTGTAACACTTGGCCTGTTCCATTTGTAACCAAAACATTTGTTGACAGTTTTTTTTTCTCCTTTGAACAACAAATAGAATCTCATTTAACAAAACGAAGGGGGGCACTCACATACCTAAGAACAAACAATGAACAATATCAGAAACATTCTACACTCGCACCTAAATGATTAAGATAACATATCCATACCCAACCAAATGACAAAAACAAATAATTACTGAAATGAGCTAGATCTTGATGCCTTTTGGAACGCAACTGAAAACACAGACATCAAAATACATATGGTAACCGAACTGTTGCACCAAACCTGGGACGCTGCCAGGTAAAAGAATAGTGATGTTTCATCAAACAGATGAGCCATCTTTCATGAACATGATTGCAGTGGCACCACCATGGTCAAAAATCAAATTATGTTCCTTGCCCATTGCCCTTCCACATCATTAGCTCCTATACCCAGCTATCTCATATTAACATAGTTCAAGCCTTCAAGGAACTGCCAACAACAAAAGAAAACCGTGTTGTGTGTTGGATACGATGTTGCTGATGAAAAATGTGCATTTACTTATGAATTTTGCTCATGATGACGTATAGTCCGCACTCGGGTCACGAACCCGACCAATGGACACTACTAATACCCAAACCCATCACGCGTGGGCTATCATGATAAAGATTTGGGCTTACAAAGGCCCAAATTCGAATATATTATTTATGGTCTTGATATATGATCTCTTATTTATGGGATAAGGATCAATGGACCGCATAAGTAGGGATACGCCGAAGGGTAAGGAACACGAAACCAACAAGGATTTCGTGTGTATATAAAAGGCATCTTGGCTCTCATTAAGGTATCATCTAATAACCATAACTCTTTACTAAAACCCTAAATCGATTACTTACTGTCACGCCGGAGGATAATTGTGGGAGATAATCCCACGGTAAGCCTAACGGTATTTTTTGTTCTCTTAGTGCGCAGGTCTCAGCATTAAGATCTAATTGATACGGGAACAAGAGTCCAAACAAGGAACGCCCAACTTTTGTATCAACAAGTGGCGCCATCCGTGGGACACACACTAAGAACTCCACTAAGAACTAGAATGACGAAGCACGGAAACTTAAACCAGCGGACTCCGCAGGTGAAGAAAACGTATGGTGACCTACAAGGGAAGAAGCAGCAAAGTGATTCAACCCCTAAGCAGGCCTCTAGAACAACTAGTGCGCCCAAACACCAAGGATCAGGCTCAGATCTGATCTTTCCGACAATAGGACCGCTCACATGGACTACCCAGGCCACTACGACAACCACAAGTGCGGAAGATCTACAGCGCACTCCTTTCACCACCCCCACCAAACGGTGCCAGAAACAGACCCCACTGAGCCGCCACGTGCGCCTAATCGAGACAAGGGTCCTGATTTGGAAACAGACATCCTCGTGCTAGAACAACTAGTGCGCCCAAACACCAAGGATCAGGCTCAGATCTGATCTTTCCGACAATAGGACCGCTCACAGGGACTACCCAGGCCACTACGACAACCACTAGCGCGGAAGATCTACAACGCACTCCTTTCACCACCCCCACCAAACGGTGCCAGAAACAGACCCCACTGAGCCGCCACGTGCGCCTAATCGAGACAAGGGTCCTGATTTGGAAACAGACATCCTCGTGCTAGAAGGAGTCGCGCCTGAACTAGCACCAAGTGATTTCGTGTCTCAAAACTACGAAACCTTGGCTGCCCTTATGCAAGAGGAAGCAAAAAAGAGGTCAAGTCAGAGCCTGCAAGCCCGGCTCAACTTCGGCCCTGAGTATGAAGCATCTCCACCGCGTCACCAAAAGGAGAGGCGCGAGAAGGATAGCCGCCGACCCCCAGTGTTTACTAGGGTCGGAAAGAAAGTTGTGGATGATGAAGCAGCTGACTTACAGTACATGGAGGAGCACGAAGACGATGGATGGCGGTACCAATGTCCACACTAGGCTTGGTAGTCGTAGGATTCACGATAGACTTGGGCGACAACGCTCCCCAAGCGAAAGCCCTTCAAGGCTTGGTAGTCGCAGGATTCACGATAGACTTGGGCGACAGCGCTCCCCAAGCGAAAGCCCTTCAAGGCTTGGTAGTCGCAGGGTTCATGATAGACTTGGGCGACATCGCTCCCCAAGCTAAAGCCCTTCAAGCTCGGATTCCGAGGAAAGTCGACGCAAGCGCCGCAGAAGAGTAAGCTCGTCCTCAAGTGACTCCTCGGACAACGAGGATGAATAAACAGGACACTGGAAGTCCAGGAAAAGATATCGCGACTAGGAGGACGAAGATATGTCTCGTCCCTGGCGCCGCCAAAAAGTTGACGCATTCACTCGGCGCATCAGCGATTTTTCAGAAGATAAGAGAAGGCGCATGCCCGCTAATGTTAAAACTTATGATGGGACAGGTGATCTTGACGACCACCTAAAAATTTTCGAATCAGCCGCTACCATCGAAAATTGGCCACAACCCGTGTGGTGCCACATGTTTAACTCCACATTGGTGGGGAATGCGTGAAACTGGTTTAGTAAGCTGCCACGTAGAAGCATCGTTGGGTTTGAAGAGTTGCGAAAGGCGTTTCGCTTGAACTTTACTCAAAGGAAGAAGTGCGCCAAGAACCTTGTCGAGCTTGCTAGGGTAAAACAGCACCAAGGGGAATCCACAAGCGCTTATGTGGAGCGCTATAAGGACGAATGCATACACGTCAAGGCATGCCCCGAAATACTAAAGATCTCAGAGTTTATGAACGGAATCAATAACCCAGAACTTATCAAAAGGTTAAACGATAAGGTTCCCCAAACCTTTGATAAACTTATGAAGCGCACGAGGTCCTTTATCCAAGGAGAAGCCGCCGCTGCGGATAGCAAGAAAGGCTACTCAAACTATAGGTCACAAGAATAGCCCAGGAGACAATCCAACGACCAGAGTAGCAACCGTAACAAAAGCTACCGCAGTCAGGGGGCGGACGAGAGAATGACAAGTATACCCCACTAACGAAGACTCCAAGGGAGATATTTGTGACGGAAGGCGCGAACTTCCCGAAACCCCCACCAATGCGCACTCCAGAAGATCGGCGCGTAGGGAACGGTTACTGCGAGTATCATGGACAGAAGGGCCATACCACCAATTAGTGTGTCCAATTGTGCCAACTAATTGATAAGCTAGTAAAAGAAGGCAGATTGGATCATCTAGTTAAGAACATCAAGGATGGGAAAGACAAACAAAAGATCGGGAGCAAGAAAGAAGCACCTAAGGACAAGGCTGACACCATCTACATGATACAATCATGGCAGCGAAAGACTAGGCAAAAGGTCAGCCAAAAGTTTTCTTATGGAAGCGAAATCTCTTTCCCTACCTTGGCTGCGGACAACGCAGTAGCGGAACCGCTCACCATCGAGATAAATACGGGGGGTTACGATATCCGCCGCATGTATGTTGATGGAGGGGCATCCGTAGACATAATGTATGAACATTGTTTCAAAAGGTTGCGACCTGAGATACGAAGTCAGTTAAGCCCGGCCACGACGTCGTTGACTGGCTTTACAGGAGAAAAGATATGGCCCATGGGGCAAATACGATTACTTGTTGTCGTTGGTAATAAGGAACACTCCACGGCGGCCTAGATGAATTTTATGGCGATCAGATCTCCTTCGCCATACAATGGCATCATTGGAAGACCAGGAATATCAGCCATACGCGCGGTACCATCCACAGCACATGGGATGCTCAAATTCCCGGTAGAAGGCGGCATTGTCACCCTCTACAATACCACTGTACCACCTAGAGAGTGTAACACGGTTACATGTGAGGCGATATACACTCCAGAACAGCGCGCAACTAAAATATCAAACCTGAAGGTCGCAATTCATCCTGATTACCCGAAGCAAGAAGTTTCGATCGGGGGATCGCTGTCTGATAAAGGCAGAGCGGCCGTGTGCGCACTCTTGCAAAGGAATCTGGATATCTTCGCATGGGAACCAAAGCACATGACTGGTGTGCCACGCTCGATTACAGAACACAAGTTGAAAATCCGACAAGGATACTCCCCAGTACGGTAGAAAAAGCGCGGCCAGGCTCCAGAGCGCGCAAAAGCCATTCTAGAGGAAGTACACAAGCTTGTGGACGCAGGTCTCATGCGAGAAGTCTATTACCATGACTAGCTCTCCAATCCAGTGATGGTGAAAAAGAGTGATGGTAGCTGGCGGATGTGCGTGGATTTCACTGATCTCAACAAAGCATGTCCACAAGACTGCTACCCGCTACCAGAGATAGACTGGAAGATAGAATCTTTGTGCGGATACCCATTTAAATGTTAGACGCATACAAAGGGTACCACCAAATCCAAATGGCTAAAGAAGACGAGGAAAAAATAGCCTTCCACACAAGCCAGGGTGTCTATTGTTACACAAAGATGCCTTTTGGCTTAAAGAATGCGGGCGCCACCTACCAGCGATTAGTAGATAATGCATTTGAAAACCAAGTGGGCCGCAACCTAGAGGTCTATGTTGATGACCTTGTCATAAAAAGCCATACCGAAGACGAATTGGTGCGCGACATTGAGGAAACATTTAGAATACTAGGAAAGATCAACATGAAGTTAAATCCTAAGAAATGCGCTTTTGGCGCTACAGAAGGCATGTTCCTTGGATACTTGATAGAGCCTGATGGCATCAAGCCATGCCCAGAAAAAACAAAGGCTGTCATCCAACTCCTTTCACCACGCACGTTGAAAGAAGTCCAGTCTCTGAATGGAAAACTAGCCGGGTTGAACAGATTCCTGTCCAAATCAGCAGATAAGTCACTCCCCCTCTTTAAAACACTCAAGAAGTGTACAAAAAAGGGATACTTTCGTTGGACTACGGAAGCAGAAGAAGCTTTTACACATCTTAAGCAACATATAACAGCGCTTCCCACGCTAGTCGCACCCCGACCAGGGGAAGAGTTAATTGTGTACTTGTCTGCGACTCATGGAGCAGTCAGCGCGGTGCTACTGACAGATAGGAACTCCGTACAAACACCGGTATATTTTGTAAGAAAGGCACTCAAGAAGACATAGATTAACTATAGCGCGATGGAAAAGTTAGTCTTGGCATTACTATTCTCCGCCAAAAGATTGCGCAGGTACTTTCAAGCATACCCAATAGCGGTGATCATGGACCAACCCATCAAGCAAGTTATCTCCAAACCCGACGCATCGGGGCGATTACAGAAGTGGAGTGTGTTGCTAGGTGAGCATAACATCTTTTATAGACCACACACTGCGGTTAACGGGCAGATACTAGCAGACTTCATCATCGAAAAACCAGATACTGATACTGCACCTTCACGAAGCGAGGTAGAACTACAAGAACCATGGGTCCTATTCACAGACGGATCTTCATGCATGGATGGGTCGGGCGCAGGCCTTATCCTCACCAGTCCAGAAGGAATGGAATTCACTTACGCATTGTGCTTTGAATTCACAGCCACGAACAACGAGGCAAAGTATGAAGCCTTAATTGCTGGATTACGCATTGCAACTCGAATGGGTGTACGCAACCTAGAAGCAAATGTGGATTCCCGATTAGTAGCCAATCATGTGTTAGGCGAATATGTGGCTAAAGAGGATAACATGGTCCAATACCTCGACAAGACTAAGTCATTAATGCAGGGTTTTGACAGGTTCACCATTAAACAAGTTCCTAGAGGGGAAAACAGAAAAGCGGATGCACTAAGCAAGATCGCATCTACAAGCTTTGCACACCTGTCAAAACAAGTATTGGTGGAGATCCTAAAGAACAAATCCATTTCGGAGATGGAGATATCTACGGTGATAGAGGAGCAGGATCCTACGTGGATGACCCCTATCATAGAATTTATAAGCAAGGGCATATTGCCCGATGAGTAGAAGGACGCTCGACGGATACGGCGCACAACGCAGAGGTTCGAACTTCGAGATGGTACCTATATCGGCGCTCATTTCTACAACCATGGCTTCGGTGCGTTGGACCTCTTCAGGAAGATTACGTACTATGAGATATCCACGCCGGTTCATGCAGCATGCACTCAGGACCACGGTCCAATGTAGCACGAGCCTTGCGGTCAGGATACTACTGGCCCACTATGCATCGCGATGCGCGTGATGTGATAAAGAAATGTAGCGACTGCTAAGTTCAAAGACCCATCCCACGACAACCACAACAAGAGCTAATACCTATTACTTCGCCATGGCCATTCTATAAGTGGGGTCAACATTGCGGGCCCCTTCCCTGTTGCAGCAGGGGGATTGAAATTTCTTATTGTGGCTATAGACTATTTCACTAAGTGGATTGAGGCAAAAGCAGTGGCGACAATCACAGGTAATCAAGTAAAACGATTTGTTTGGGAAAATATTGTATGCCGCTTTGGATTACCTGGGGAAATCATTTCGGACAACGGAAAACAATTCTGCGATAACCCGTTCAAAGACTGGTTCGCGAAACTAAATATTACACAACACTTCGCGTCGGTTAAACACCCAAAAACCAATGGTTTGGTTGAGCGCGCAAATCGTAGTCTAGGCGAAGGAATTAAAGCGCGCCTAGACAAACACAAAGGAAGGTGGGTGGATGAATTGTCGCACGTCTTGTGGGCGCACCGCACGACAATCAAAGTTAGCACTGGAGACACTCCCTTTTCTCTTTTCTATGGGACAGAAGCTGTCATACCAACTGAAATTGGGATGCCAACTATTCGTACGGCGGAAGTTAATGTCGCAACCAATGACGACGAACAACGTATAGAATTGGACCTATTGGAAGAAAGGCGCAAACGCGCAGCTATATGTGAGGCAAGAGCTAAGTCAAAAATGAAGGGATACTACTATGCTAAAGTTCGAAGCACCTCATTCAGACCAAGCGACTTTGTATATCGCACTAATGATGCAAGCCACGCAGAAGATACAGGAAAACTTGGACCAAAGTGGGAAGGACCCTATGAGGTCACATAAGCACTAGGAAAAGGCGCGTACAAGTTGCGTGACATGGATGGCCGTGAGCTACAACGCACATGGAATGTTTGCAATCTCAAGAAATGCTATCTTTAGGAAAGGTTACGGCCCTGCGCACGGACATCTCCGCACTTTAGTAAGTGCTCAATAAATGTCCGTGTATTTACATTTTGTTTTATCTAGGCAAATATTTTTCTTTTCCCAAAAACTTGCAAGCATTAATTAAATGTCGCGGTTTCTAGCTAACTCCGTGACACACTTCACTTTGTTATTTACATATTATTTATATCTCAATATTGTTGTTATATTATCTTTCGCCTACATGGCGTGCATGCACTTATTAAAACCCACGATGGTAAAGGATGAGTAAACCTACTAAATAACTCGTTGAGTAAGAGGGTTGCAAACCCATCAACATTGGATCACACATCCTTGTTAAACACCTTACTCACAAGACGTTGGAGTAAGTTCAATGTGCATCCCACAACGGATACGCAACAATGCACACTGTGCGCGTTTAACAAATTAGGAGTCTAGACTCTTGACTCCTTGATATGGTATTTGCAGTACGCTGCATGTCAACCCATACATCTGGTTGAATTTTATATTCGCATATACATTAAGTTATGGACTTCATATACAATTATTTTGTAAGTGATTATAGATTCCTTTAATCTCTTTTAAGTACGTTTACATAAAAGTTTGATTCTTGGAGATAACATGGACGTCTTTTATGCAAAGACAAAATAACTAAGTACAAACATCATCATACAGTATGCGTACAATCACACCTTCAAAATAACATTTTATTATGGACTACGAGTTCATACAAAGAATAGATTCAACATGCACATGTGCAACAAAATGTTAATATATTACAAAAACAACCTACAGACTATGGGAACGTTTAAGCTCTGAGCTGCCGACTCGGTACGCAGCACTCCCAGCTTCCTCAAGCTTTTTCAACAGATCACTATCATGGGGTGACACTGTCGCCACGCTAACAGGTACCCCATCAGATCTCGGAATATATGCTGTACCAAGACCACAAAAGGATGGCCTTCCCCTTCACACCCTCCTTCTTTGCAAGTCTCATAGCATGGGCCTCTAAGGATTCCTTCAGAGGGATCTCCTTCTCAAGGGCAAAAGGGTTTAGGATGTCATGCGGACGAGCAAAGATAGGTACCTGCAGCTGCCACACATCTGGCTTCAAAAAGTAATCAGGTTGTGCCTCAGCGCCCTCTGCTGTGTACCTAGCCAAGGTTAACCCCTCCATAATAACACCTATGGGGTAATCTTGGTCGCGCTCCAGTTGAGCAATGTGAGGAAGCTCTAACAGCTTCATCTTCTCCATAGCAGCGACAAGCTCAGCATAGGCATCCCCGTTGTAACCTGGCACTTGGGCAATAGGCACTGTCAACACCTTGTTCTCATACAACTCCTCTATAGCCTCCGCCTTGCCACGCGCCAGCGCACATCGAACAACGTCCCCAAATGAATCTCTAACCTCTTGAGACTCCAGGGTACTCAAAGCAGTAAGGCGCAGGCCATGACTGATAAGCCACCTGCGCTCAGCAATGGATGACACCAGGTGTGGGTATAGCTCTTCATCATATTCAATACTGAGCTTGCACAGCTTAACCTCTTGCTTCTCCAATGCATCCTCCACAGCCTTGCGAAACTCATCCAATCTAGAGAAGTGTTCATTCTTATTTTGCTCCATGTATTTCAAGACCCAAAGACAAGTGGCCTTGTACTCTGTGAAAGCAGCATGCTCTTGGCTCATCTGGGCAAGTAATGACATCTTCTCCTCAGCAAGCTTCTTGGCGTACAAATTTGTTGACTCTACCTCAGCACGAGCATCTACCAACTGCGCCTTCAGTAGCGCAATTTCCTCATCTTTTTGCGCACTACTGCTACCTTCACCAGCATACCTTGCTTTGAGCTGAGAAACTAATGTGGCCTGGTGCGCAGCGGCCAAACCTAGCTCCTCTATCAGATGATCCGTTGGCACATCCTCAAATGCCTTCGGCTCAGTCCCTTGGCTCTTCTGCGAAGACTCATTAATATGAAGGAGACTCGCCTTAGGAGGCGATTTCCCAGCATGCGCAGCATCACCCCCAACAGCTTTAATACTGCACGCAAATGACAAGGGTTCAAGGTTATTTTATATCAACGGAGAATATGAAATGAAGTTTTTTAAAAAAAGGCACAAGTTTCATTACTTACTTGGGGGGAGGAGTTTCAGTTGTATCCTTGGCAGCAACGGTGGGCGACGCATCCTCCTCTGATGACGCATCTACGATGATAACATGGCGCCTTCTCTTGGATGTGCCTATGCCATCATCGCCAGAAGCTTTCTTGCGCTTCACCCCTGGCTTGCCTCCTCTGGCTCACTTTCAGCCCTAAGGATCCCCGCACTTTTTGACGAATCTGTGCGCGATAGCTCTGGGGATTGCACCCTCAGATTCGGAACACTGTGCACTGGGGTCACCTCTAAAACTATTGGGGAGGCATTCTCCGGCTCCTCCTGTACAAACTCCATTGTGCGCCCTGCAGTAGCCTCCAATATTGGTGCCTCATGTAACACCCCCAAAATACCGCAGCGGAAGACTGTGTCATTGGGGTGCTACTTCATAATACAAAGTACAAGTTATAGAAAACGAACTCTAAATGAGACGTTTTGAAAAGTTACCATTCGATTAATGAATTCAAAGTTACAAACATGAGATTCCAAAGTATGATACATAAATGTATACAAAATGTTGAATGGTAAATGATAAAAGCGTAAGTCTTCAGAATATGCAGCTTGACTCTAAGTTCCACGCACTAGCTATCGTCTTATAGACCTGAGATAACATGCTAAAGTGTCAACACAATGGTTGGTGAGTTCATAGAGTTTGTCTTAAAACAGTTGAAAAGCCTATAAAGAATGTTCACATAGCAAAGGCATCGTGAATCCACTCAGTTGCAACTCCCGCCATAAGAGACTTGCAACCTGTGTGTTCACAACCCACTGCTAATATATAGTTTCTCAGTGCACCGGATTATATTCACCCAAGGTCAAGAATAGACACAAGGGCGGGGGCCTCTCCCCAAATAGTACTACGACATCCAAGGTCAAGTATAGACACAAGGGTAGGGGGCATCTTCCCATGAGTACTACCAATACCTCTCCGACAGTATAGAGTATTATGTATGCACGTAAATACGAATCTTGTATTTAAATTAAGCAAGTATAGTGTATCAAGTATGTATAACGCAATCATGTATATATGACATCAAGTATAATGCGATCAAGTATAAGACAATCAAGTATAAAACAATCAAGTATAAAATAATCAAGTATAAATGTTTTGAGTATTTGTACAAGTAAGCAAGTAGTTGTGCATGTATCCCCCCCAAAGAGTTAAAACAAGTATGAAAAAGTAGGGGCTATGACTCACCTTAAGCCTATGAAATGAGAAATGAAAGTGGTAGTCGAATCGCGAAAGTCTCTAAGAGCAGCCTATAATAGAACGTTGCGACTTAGGTTTGGAGTAACGTCTAAGAATACGAAGAATTGCCAATATATGTCTTGCATAATGTTCATGATGTAGTACTTTAGTATAATGTGTAAGTCTTTGAATATAAATGGCTATGAAACATGTATAGGTTGTAAATCTCTTACTACCGTTCGGGCCGACATAATTCAGAAGTCATGGAGTAAACGTTCGAGGAGCCAGGACACTTTAACTCGTAAATCCACAACTCGTCTCGACGGCTTACTCAATGAACTCCTCACATGAGGCTCCCTACTATTGTAGTATTTGATAACATATATATAAGTTTTGATCTTTAAAAGTTATATGGTCTTTAGCCGTGGCTTTGCCGTGACCTTGGTCATTGTTACCATGGTCTTGAGACTCAACCTTGGCTTTAGCCATGGTTGTGGTCTTGGCTTTAGGTCATTAGACCTCTTGGTCTCATCTAATTATAACAATTATATAGTTACTTTGGTTTAAAAATGAGCTGTTAAGAATTTGAAGAAAATTTATCACTCAGAAAGCATTTTCAGGGCTCGAGCTTCTTTGTTCCTGAACGAAAACGTCGTTCCGGACAACTTTCGTGTTTTAACTTTTTGATGAATCGGACCAGAAGTGGGACTTTCAAAATCATAATTTGATCAGAATGCTATTTAGGCAGTTTCGGCGTTTTGGTGTCGCTAACTTCTTATGGTCATAACTTTTGACTCGTGTACTCGTTTTGGGTGATTCAAATTGCTATGTTTTCCTTATTAAGTCCTCTTTAACAGTAACTAAGTGTCAAATATCATAGTTATACCATTTTGGTCGTGGTTCTCCATAAAAATCACTAGTTTGCTTGTTTACTTGTCATAAGTTAACATATGTATACCAATACTTGTTTTATCCATTTTTAAACATCATGAACACAATACAAAGACCATATATAGCATGAATGAAACATAATAAGCATGAATATGATATTGAGCAAGAAAGTGTATAAGGTTTTCTTACAACTTTTGGCTTTCACTTAAGAAAGGAAGTCAAGTATAGAACTAGGACACTAAACCTAATCTTGTAAACCCTTCACCATAACTCTTGTAACCATTGATAGACTTGATATAGACCTTGTGAAAACCCATTAACTTCAGCCCCTAATCACCTTGTGTAGCTCCTAATTCAACCATGGAATCACCAAACAAACTTAAGAACTAGGTAGAGAATACTAAGGCCTTGAACTTTGTAGTGTAACTTGTATATTGAAGATCAAAGGATCTTGGTGCTATGATAAAAGGTTGTGGCGTTTTTGGTGATGAAGAAAGGAAGCAAATGAGCTTGTATTTATACTATGAATGAGGAGGTTAGGAAGCTTGCTAGGAAAGTGCTATAACTTGGTGACAAAGTTGTAATTAAGTAAGATCTAATGGCTAAAGTCAAGATTTAACCACACATGGTGACTCCCCCCTTCCTAAGTCGTTTTTCCAAGGATAAGGGTGACTAGATGAGTAGTCATGGTCTTTGGATGATAATATCCTAAGTATGTAGCTAGTTTTGACTCCGTAAATCGCTAACCGTAAGTTTTTAAGTCACGAAACGTAAAACCGGGTATCCTAAAAATATGAAACTTGAAAGTATGGTCAAACATGTCAATATACTCCATAATAAAATATAAAATGAGTGGTAGGTTCTATCGGGTGCTAAAACCCTGCTAAAAACTGGAAACACGGGTCTAAAACGCGTAATTCGCGTAAAACGCTGAACTGAAAAACGTAAAATTCCGAAACTTTTGGAATTGTCCTAAAATGAGAGAAAATCATATTTCTATTGTTTATAATGTTTTATGGACATATCGGGATGCTAGAATGACGTTTAAACCTAAAAGTAAATCTCGGACACGGCTTTGTGATTTTTGCAGAAATGATCCGACGAGCGTCAAACTCTCGGATTATCGTTAAAATAGTTTAACTTACGAGAATATGAAATAAAAATTTCTGAGATGAATAGTGAAAAGTGAATAGTAAAAGTGAATAGTAAAATTTTCGGGAATAAAAGTTAACCTGAAATTGCGAATTGTTACACCTCACCATCTCTCAAGGGGCGCACCCCTACGGTTACCTGTGTGGGCCTCGCCAGTTTCACTACGCTGAATAGATCCATCTCTGCACAACAAACAACAAGCAAACAAAAAGGGGTTACATAAGCTACAATAAAAGAGAGCGCTTACACTAATAAGCGAAGGAGAGGGAAGGACAAGCACCCACCCCGGTTATCCTCGTCCAAAAAAGTTGGCACCTCGTCAGGACCTTGGAAGTAGTTACGACTAATGCCCATATGCACCAAAAACTTTTCTGGGTAGGAGTTGATGGGGATGCGATTGGCATTTATCGTTTCAGCATCATCTGGGCTATATGTCCTGGGGTTTGGGCGCTCATCCCTCGGTAACGACCCTTGGGTATAGAACTCGAAATCCCATGGGAAACATGTATCATCAACCCAGAAGAATTTCTCCCTCCAGTTCCTAAGCGCATCTAGCTTTTCCGTATAACATTGCAGTCGCCCTGCGCGTTTGGAAAAGGACACCCACCCGTTTGACCACGTTGTGTGATAAAACATGCGGAACAGGTTGATTGTAGGGTTAATCGCCAACAAGCGACAGTTTACTTCGAAATTGGTTATTTTGGCTGTGCCTATGCAGTGCAATTGGGATATATGGAGGCGATAATAGTTAAGAACATCGCACAAGAATAGTGAAATGGGCACACGTTGATTCGCGAATTCGAAAAAACGTGTGTGTACCCCTACTTTCCCTTCAGGGAACTCCGCTATGGATGCAGTCGCCACCGGTACTACCGGGTGCAATGCGAGAGGGATATAATAATCCGAGGTGAACTCACGAAGTTCATCCTCGGTTATATTGGAGTTAAAGTCAGATAATTTGAGAAACATTATTAGAAATTGATAGATTCAGACGCGGACGCGCTATTACCTTGAAGATCGTTGATTTCTTGATTGAGGTTTGGGAAGCTTAACAATGGTGGAAATGACGATTTTTACTGTGATAGCCACAGTGAAAGGGAGGCTACACTTTATATAGAGTTACACACAGTCATGGATGCTTGACATGTGTTTCCCACTTGCCCTAATCGTGTGGCTAGGAGATCAAGAGGTGAGATACTTTTCACCCACCCTCTCACGATTTACGAGGGATACTTGGGATTTATTTGGACTAGATTCATCGTATACCTTTTTGGCGGGAAACACTTGAAGCTTCCCCGCCACGCATTCTGGAATATTTTCGCTACAGTTGTTAGTCTAGCATCCGTGGTTGCACCTTGCGCATACTAGACTGGCGGGGCATGATGACGTATAGTCCACACTCGGGTCACGAACCCGACCAATGGACACTACTAATACCCAAGCCCATCACGCGTGGGCTATCATGATAAAGATTTGGGCTTACAAAGGCCCAAATTCAAATCTATTATTTATGGTCTTGATATAGGATCTCTTATTTATGGGATAAGGATCAATGGACCGCATAAGTAGGGATACGCCGAAGGGTAAGGAACACGAAACCAACAAGGATTTCGTGTGTATATAAAGCGCATCTTGGTTCTCATTAAGGTATCATCTAATAACCCTAACTCTTCACTAAAACCCTAAACTGATTACTTACTCTCACGTCGGAGGATAATCGCGGGAGACAATCCCACGGTAAGCCTAACGGTGTTTTTTGTTCTCTTAGTGCGCAGGTCTCAGCATTAAGATCTAATTGATACGGGAACAGGAGTCCAAACAAGGAATGCCTAACTTTTGTATCAACAGCTCACATATAATCGGTATCCATATGCTTACTTGAAGTTGAAATCATGCCCAAAGTCACCATAATTGATGTAGATATGATAATGCCAATAGACTCTGCTCACAATTTTCCAACATGGTACTTGTAGATGTTGATGTTTCTCATTAAGCATGTTGCTCAAATTTGGAGTTGATCAACAATTACTCCATTACACACAAAACTGAAGGTTCTTATTTTAGATCATGAAAAAGCCAAAGAACAACATAAAGTAAGTTCACATTTTTCTGCAGGTTTCACAAAGACCACGGGCACAACACAAACTCTTGTAGGGAACTCAAGATTTTTTTTATAGAAAACAATCATTTAGGGCAAGCTGGATCACTTGCTCCCGGCGGCAAAGAAAGCAACTACTGTCGGTTCTGAAGAACCAGTGGGCCATATCTGCATGATATTATCCGCCCAACCTGAAAATGACAAAGGTAGCTATGATGTGACAAGCTGGAAACAAGTCCGTTCACGAAACATTCCACTGGACACCTTCTTCCCATCATCTAACCCAGTCTTCATATCGGCAATCATTGCCTCGCACAAAGTAAGTCGAATATACATAGATGGAGGAAGCTCAGTCGACATAATGTATGATCACTGCTTGAGAAAGCTATCGGAACATGTTAGAAACAAGCTCAGGCCATCAACTACACCACTAATTGGTTTCACAGGGAAGGACCTTCTCGTCTACAGTGATCCACACCCAATTCTGGTGCCAACCCGACAGACTCTTAGAAGTACCAATAATGGTAAAACCCTATTCTCTACTTTTTTTCTTAAAGGTTTACCACGACCCACATTTTCGAACTCGAAAGATGTGACGAAACACGAGTAAACTAGGAGGCAAGTTCAACCCACACAAGCAAGTATGAAGGCGTTGAGTCTCTAGTATCTAAAAGGGTGGATTTGGACAAAACCAAGATTGAAAGGATGCAGGGGAAGCCTAATAGTACAATCCCTGGCATACTCTAAATAAAAAGCAGTAACACCGGGCGACGGTGGTCGATCAGCCCTCACATGTTTCGCAGGCACACCAGGCGAACACGGTCTAATCCACCCATGGTTACGCAAAAACTTATTAAAATTTAGAGGTTTCACCCAAGTAGTATTCTCAGTGGCATTACTATGTGACGAGGCGAAAAATGAATCGGTTTTAGGGGGTCGTTTAAGCCCGGAATTGAATTTATTTGATCAAATATTGCCCTAAATCGTTCCTTTTGTGATTTTAGATACTTTGGGAGTGAAATCTGGAAAAGGAAGCAATTCAGACGTTTTTGGAGCATAAAAGTGAAGAAAACGCCAAAGACTTAATTTTCCAAGCTGGGAACAGTAGGTGACGGCGTCAAGAGTAACATCCTGACGGCGTCAAGAGTAATTTTCATGACGACCCAATACAGAAATGAAGGCGTCACAAGGAAGAGCGTCAAGAGTAAAATACGTGACGGCCTGGAAAAAGTTATAACGTGACGGCGTCAGATGTAGATCAAGGCAGTCTGAGAATTCCTTTGGCGGCGAGATGACGGCGTCACCTATTTGGTCTTGACGCCGTCAGCCTCAGTTTTCTATATATAGTTTTCTAATTTTCATTCATTGAGAGGAACAAGTTTGGAGAAACCCTAAGGCCGAACCATATACGATTTTTACAGGTTTTTCAAGGGTTTTCAGCCCTTGAACCCTTTCATGTGTAATTGAGATAAGTGTTCTTCTAATTCAATCAATATGTCTATGTGTTGGTTGTCTATATCTTGTGCTTGTCTTAATTCCACCATGCTAGGCTAGATTTATCTTGTGTTTGCTTAGATCTAATGAAACCTAGATGTTGATTATGTGTTGATTACTTGTTTATGGTTGTATTGGGTGAATGATTTCGATGTTAGGCTTAAGAAAACTGGCAGATCTCCAAATGGTAACATGCTTGAACATCTTAGGAAACATGAACTGACGTGCACTAGGTTTTATTGGTTGTATTTAATGCATGAGTAAATTCTAACGATCCCATGTTAGGAGCTTCTTAGCCGGCTCGACATAGGAGTGAAGTAGGCACTCATAGGATTGGGGAATTAAGTGCGCCACCCCATGAATGGTATTAAGGAATACAATCCGTCATCCACGCAACTATAACAAGTAATTAACGTGTAAAAGATATCTAGGGAGTTGTGAAATCTAAGTAAACACAATTTCTCCACTTATTGCTCACAACCTTAGTGTAATTTAGTTTATTTTCATTTCTAGTATTTTATTTTGATTGCATCTTTAGTATTGGGTTAGTTGACTAGCAACTAATTCCGCCCAAATCCTTCAAACCCAAGATATTTACTTGCTTTCTAAAAAATATAAAAATACAAAAATAATCATCCCACATCTCTAGAACTAGTATTTAGGTTTTCTAATCCTAGCGACACTATTCCTAGCTGAACGATCAATCCCCCGGTACTTGTCACTATACTATACTACAACGATCAGGTACACTGCCTGGTGGGGGTTGTAAGCTTCTCAAGATCCCTTGAGAGGTAAAGTCTGGTGCAATCCTTACGCATCAAGTTTTTGGCGCCGCTGCCGGGGAATAGTTATTGTCTAGCTTAGAATCTCTTTTTATTAGGTCTACTTGCTAGATTCCTTTTTAGTAAGATTTTATTTTTATTTTTAGGTTTTCTTTAGTCTATCTTATTTCTTTGTGTTTTTTTTCGTAACTTTTCACCACCCGACATCATGGACGATGGGAACATCTTTGAACCCGTCATCCCACCACAACAAAACCCACCACTAGAACCCCTTAGGCCCCGAACCTTAGGAGAGTATTCCCGACCTAGCCACTAAGGCTACCGAAACACCATTGAGCTCACCGGAGCCAATGTGACCCCCTTGCGATCCGACACCATCCGGTTGGTGCAAAGCGGATGTGCATTCCATGGACTTCGTTCCGAAGATCCAAACCAACATCTTAAGGACTTCCTTAAAATCGTAGAGTCCATAGACCTAGATGTTGAAACTAGAGAGACAACCCGATTACACCTATTCCAATTCTCTCTACGGGATCAAGCTAGTCAATGGCTTGAGCGTTTACCCGCGGGATCCATCACCACATGGGATGATCTCACCACTCGTTTCCTTGCTCAATTTTTCCCACCGGGGAGAACTACTAAGCTTAGAAATAACATCTTGATGTTCCAACAACGTCAAAATGAATCTATTTATGAAGCATGGACTCGTTTCAAGGACTTACTCCAAAAAGTCCCTCATCATGGCATAGATCTTTGGCTCCAAGTCCAAATCTTTATGACCATATCGATCTCTCCACGAGGCGAGCCATTGACCAATCGGCCGGTGGTAAGCTACGTGATCTAAGTGCGGAACAATCATGGGAACTCATAGAAGATCTTGCTCTCTATGACAACGAAAGTTGGAACGATCCCCGTGATTTGAACAAAACGGTCAAGGCAATATCTTTGCCTTCGAACAACTCTAGCACTCCCGACCGTAGGATCATGGAACTTGAGGACCAAGTCAAGTTTCTCATGAAATCTTACGAAGCTCCTAAGCCTTCAAGCCAAGTGAACAAAATCACTTCTTCATGCGAATTATGTAGTGGTCCCCATGACACTCGTGATTGTGTGGAACTCCCCGGAACAACTTTTGCGGACTACGCATCCACGCGTACCGACGAGGGCGGGAGATAAGTGGTACACTTTCAAACCCGAGCCAAACCCTTACGGTGATTCATACAACCCCTCTTGGAAAAATCACCCAAACCTTAGGTGGAAACAAAATCAACCCAATTCTTCCAATCCGCCTAATCGTTACCAACCAAACGGTCCACCCTCCAACCGTACTTTCAACAACAATCCTTCTAACAACTATGGTAGTACCAACAATCTTGAAGGATTGATGTCAAAGTTCATGGCATCTCAAGAAGCTCGCATAGCTAGGTTTGAAACCGAATTCAACCAACAACAAACGGAGATGACCAACAAGATAGACAACTTGTTGAAAGCTCTCAACAACCAAGCGTTAACTACACCTAGGAAGGACACTAGGGACACCAATAACGGAATCCAAATTAAGGACCCCTCATCATCTAAACATGTCCACTTTGTCAATGTTGTCACCATTAAGCCAATAGATAAGGAGATAGAAGAAAGTGACAAGGATGAACTTGGAATAGAAACCGAAACTAGGGATGAAAGTAGGGAAGTTGAGGTTAATAAGGGAGAGGAGTTAGAGGAAGTAGAAACTATAGAGAAGTACTTTGATAAGTTGCCCACTAAGGAAGAACAGGAATACCATAAGGATTTATTCGATAGTCCCGAGAGACCATATATCCTTGGCACACCCCTTATCAAAATGGGAGACCCCTCTAACATTAACATACCATGCAATATCGGGCACATGCATATATGGAAAGCTTACATCGATCCTAGATCTCCCGTAAACATCATGACTAGGACATATTACAATTGGGTAATGAAGAAACAACTTGATTTTAGGATGATGCCCAATAAGAATCTGATAAGTAATTTTGTAGGAAGAGTGAAGGGATTACATGTGATTATAGGTAATCTCACTTATGAGATCGATTTTATGATAGTAGAAGACACTCGTCCGGTGATAGATGATTGCCTAAGCCAAATAATATTCGGAAAACCATTTGTTGAGGCCACTAGGATGAGTTATGATCCGACTTTAGGGATAGTTAGATTCAAGGAAGAGAATGATGAGATTGCCTACCAAATGCCTTACAAAATTGAGCAATACCGCCTTCTCTCTAATATAGAAAAAGAACACAAGCAAGCGGCTTATTATAGGAATGATGAGGATAGACGTAGAGGAGTAGAGTACGTGAAGAATAGGATGCTTGGTTTCTACAAAGAATGCTTGCAATTGGGTCCGGAGTACAAAACTGGTTTAGAAGAGGACCTAGAGAGTGAAACCAACGATGAGGTCACGTAGTAACCCATGACCTTGAGTCTAGCTACAAGACTCGTAAATAAAGAAAAGCGCTTCTTGGGAGGCAACCCATGCTTTGTGTGATTTTATTTTGTTTGTTTGTTATTTGTTTCCGTATGCATGCTTTATTTTTATTGTTGGTAGATCATGTTTCTAAACTAAAAAGTGGAAATACTTTACTTTGTTGTTTTAGCCTAGTCTTAACTCCACCTAAAGGTATTTTTGCAAAAGATAAGTGTAAGGGGAAACCCCAAATGTGTTTTTAAGAAACAAACCGATCATGATTCTTCACAATATTAAGTGAACATGTATATTCGTATTTGTTAGAGTCAAATGCTTGTATTGAGTCATAATGAAGTTTTGCAGGATTTTCCAGGAAGTAGGACCAAGTTTTTCCAGAAATTTTCCAGAAACTTAACATAAGAATTTCTGCAGCTCACTTCTGACGGCGTCACGAGAATACTCTTGATGGCGTCACATGTACAAACCTGGCAATTTTACCAGTTTTGTTTTTCTAACGGAGTCTTAAAGTTTTTGTTGAATTATTAAGTTTTATAATCTCCAGGAAATCTGCAAACTTCATTCCACAAGCATTATATCTTACTTTGTTTTCTAGGATTTAGTAACTTATATAGATTGCCGCCGATTTTATGCGAGGTTGCTTTGTTTGTTTTCTCAGGATTTACAGGTTATGTATGACAAGAAGATGATTTATATTCTGGAAGGGAAGCTTTGATTGTTCATTTTCTTGGAGGAAGATTTAACCTGGCCACCTTATTATCCATACCGAGCGAATCAGGGGAGTATTTGATTTCATTTGTTTTACTTTTTCACTTTTACATTCTTTACTTGAACATTGGGGACAATGTTCATCCTAAGTGTAAGGGGAGGGTAAAATGATGATACCTTACAATACACTTTCGCTTGAGTTTGTTTTGTTTAATGGTAATGTGTAATAAAACTATGAGAAATACTTGTTAGTGCAATTCTAGCGCCAAATTTAAAATTTTTTACAACATTTAGGAGTGAAACTTTAGCCATAACAAGCGTCTCATGGATAGGAGATTGTATGACTAGCACATAACCGTATATTCAGAAAAATTTTCCACCCAAATATGTGAGGTTCGCCTTTAGATTTGATAGGAAAAGCATTTATTATTGGTGCTTATGAGTGTACCGGTAGCATTTAGATTCTAGAACTTGCGTTAGTAATGCATCCCGAGACCGCTAGTGAGACTACATTCGTGTAGTAGGATTTACTACATGATAAGAGGCATTAGGATCACCCTTGTGTTAAACCCGTATCATAATTACTTGACCATTTAAGTCATATTACTTGACTAGTTAAGTCAACTAATTTTTCCCACACCCTTAGCGTTGTACTCATTTTTAGTACACGAAACCCCTAGTACACCCCTCCGAGCCTATCTTTTCGTTTCTAACTTTAAGCATTTTACTTAAAGGAAGAATTTGTTACACCCCACTTAAATGTACACCCAAATCGCCTTAGCCTTCCGTGTATGCACTCATCTTTAGTGTATTATTGTTATTTGTTAAACCCTAAGTTAACTATCTAATTGATTACATGATTGCTAAGTCGAGTCATATCCTTGTACATATTGTTTTAGGACGATTGAGACTCATGGGTAAAGTACTTAATTTATGGAGTAATGGGGAAGAACATCATATATTACCCCCATACGTACGTTAATCTTAAAAGTGCTCAAAGTGTTTTGATTTTCTTAATTTGAGTCATTAGATTAGTTTATTGTAAAGTATGTAAAAATTCAAGTGTAAGGGGAATTTTCATTCCCTATGATGTATTATTTTGGATGGTAGAAAAGAAAAAAATAGAAAAAGAAAAAGAGAAAAAACATACGGACTACCATCCCGTTTCATTCTATGTTCATTTTATGTTTTTGTTATTTTTCATTTATTAGCTTAAGTCGAGTCTAGTCTTTGCTTAGCAACGTCATATTGTACATGTAATTAACCAAGATTGTTAACTCGCCACCAGTAAAGACTGCCTATATCCAACAAAACCGTGTATTTCATATCCCTAGACCTAACGTTACAACCCTTTAAAAGACCTCTTTGATAGTTTATCCTAGGTGCTTACGCCATGTGGTGGAGGTTTGATCCTTTTCCAAGCCTATGGTAATCTATTTTGCTATGACAGGTAGTGAGAGATATCTTCCGTTTCCATATTGTAATTTATACTTTATTACACCCGAGAGATGTGAGTATCTAAACACTATTTGTGAGGTGCTAGTATATGACCTCCGTGCTTGTCTTTGGTCTTTAGTGAAACGATTATTTGTTGTAATTACTTTTATATTAGTGTTAAATGACCCCTAACTTGTAATTACTTTTATACTAGTGTAAGGGGAATTTTCATTCCCTATTGTAAAGGAGCTTGTTGACTAGTGCTTGAAATTCTCGAGTTGGAAACTCGGGGCGTGGAGTAGGGCAATGAAAAAGAGTCCTTGTAGCCGAACCACGATAAATAATCGTGTTGTGGTTTGATCGTTTCTTTATTTATACTTGCATATTAATTATTGTTAATTAGTTAGAATCATTGATTACACGTAAAGCTTTTCAAAGATTAACAAGTTAAAAGCGGTAAACTATTCAACCTCCCTTCTAGTTTTCCACAAAGCCCATACAACAGTTTGCGAGTCAACATTGATAAGAACTACATAAACCCCGGCCGAGCTTGGCCTTATAACGTTTCTCAGGTTGCATAGTACATGCACAAAGAGACAACTGTCACAACTGTCGCTAATGGATAAGATGAATGAGTCTGACATAGCACAGTGAGGAACAAACGACCAACAAAATAGGAGAGTATAGCACTCTCCTGTATGAGCCAAGGAGTGCACAACACCTGTCTTCCTCTTCTGCTCTCGGATGATCAATACCTAGCAGCCGTTGATCATCCCCAAAGGGTTTATCTCTGAACTCTACAAGTCTCTCTATAAAAGGAGAGCAACACACAACTTCACAAGGTTTCACACAATTGGGCAAATACTGCCTCATAGCAATAAAGTATGGTCTTTGTTTAAGTGTTACCCAAGCTTTTCGATCATTATCAATCTCATCGGGTCCTTACCGTTCTACATGAAAAACCAAACAAAACCATTCTTATCTTATCTCTAAACCGATTTACATACTATTCGTAAACAAAAATGTATCACAAAAAAAAGTATTAAAAAAACTACAAACAACCTTATAAAAACCAACGAGTCTTAAAGTTTTGCCTTAAAACAATCACACAAATCAAAACCAAAACCCCGGCCGCAACGCTGAATTTCTCATTTGTCTTTTGTGGTTTGAAAATTTTATTAGAAAAGGGCCTTTCGATTCCAGTTTGACTCTCACTAATATTTTGATTTGTTTATGTTTTATATCGGTTTTTAGTGACACTAGTCTACAACAAAATTAAAATGTCATTTTTACACAATTATTTTTACACACTTCTTTTCTAGGAAGTGTATAAACTTTTTTGAGTTTAGTGACACTTGTAAATTTGTGAAAGTATGTAAAAGGGACTGAGGGAGTGTGAGTGAATGAAATATTTGTTGTAATAATGTGAAAATGGCGTCACCGGTGTTGTTAACGATTTCGGATGGTGTCAAGGTTTTCATCAACGATTCTTACTAACTTAATTTGGCCCCTACATAATTTCCCTTGTTTACTTGATATCAACAGCATTGTCAAAGAGACAGAGTGTCCAAAACAAGTTGACCTTAAAAAGTCATTTAAATAGATTGTCGCTATAATTATATTATTATTTTGCAAAAGTGGGCAGACATGATGCAAAATCTGAAGTCAACTATTATAAAAGAATTATACAACTGGGCCTTGCCAGCTACAAGATGCAAAATAATACGGAGTACTAATAAAAAATGTTTAACAAAACAATATATGAATTAAGCTGCTGAAATGGTTGTTTCTATGCATTGATAACCTCATCTTATTCACCAACACCCCACTCCCTCTATCATTATGGCTGAAATTATTGCAACTGAACTCATCAAAGTCGTTTTCCATAAGCTGTTAGGGGATGAGCAATGTGATTGCAAGGAAAACTTTAGCATTGTACCTATAGTTGGTATGGGTGGGGTAGGCAAGACCACTCTAGCTAGATTTTTGTATAATGAAACAAAGGTGAAAGATCACTATGAACTCATGGCATGGGTTTGTGTTTCTGACGAGTTTGATATCTTTAAGTTAAGCAAAAATATTTTTCAGTCTTTCACTAGAGAAAACAAGGAATTTGGAGATTTCGATCAGCTTCAAATTGCTCTTTCAAAGCACCTTAAAGACAAGAGATTTCTACTAGTACTAGATGACGTGTGGAGTGAAAACGACGTTGATTGGGAAAATCTAGTAAAGCCATTTCATTCGGGGGCTCCTCAAAGTAAAATTATTATGACGACTCGCAAGCAGCAATTGCTTAAAAAGCTAGGTTTTGATGATATAGACCATCTCCAGTCCTTGTCTCATCATGATGCCATATCTTTATTTGCTCAACATGCATTAGGTGTAGATAACTTTGATTCACATACAACACTAAAATCGCTCGGTGAAGGTATTGTGAAAAAGTGTGGTTGTCTACCTTTGGCTTTAAGAGCACTTGGAAGGCTGTTGAGGACAAAAACAGATGAACAAGATTGGGAAGACGTGTTGAATAGTGAGATATGGGATTTAGAAAAACTTGATGAAATCGTCCCCGCCCTTAGGCTAAGCTACTATGATCTTCCGGCATGTTTGAAGCAGTTGTTTGCATACTGCTCCTTGTTCCCTAAGGACTTTATGTTTGACAAGGATGCTTTGGTTCTATTGTGGATGGCGGAAGGGTTTCTGAACCAATCTACAGGAAGCATGACACAAGAGCGTTTGGGTCATGATTATTTTGATAAGTTATTAGCAAGGTCTTTTTTTCACCGCGCACCTAATGAGGAATCGATGTTTATGATGCATGACCTAATGAATGACTTGGCCACATTTGTTGCTGGAGATTTATTTTTAAGGTTTGACGGTCACATGGAGAAGGAAGCTTTGGCAAAGTACCGTCATATGTCCTTTATTTGTGAGGAATATGTAGGTTATGACAAGTTCAAGGCATTTAAGAGAGCTAGAAATCTGAGAACATTCTTAGCAGTGTCTCTTGGGGTGAAGCGAAGTTGGGATTGCTTCTACTTATCGAATAAGGTTTTGGTTGACTTACTACCTGAGCTATCATTGTTAAGGGTTATTTGTTTGAGTGGCTTTGAAATTATTGAGGTGCCGTCGTTCATTGGTAGTTTGAGGCACTTGCGGTATCTAAACTTATCTCGAACTCGAATCAAAGAACTACCAGAAAATTTGGGCAATCTTTACAATTTACAGACATTGATTCTTTTTGGCTGTTATAACTTAGCTAAGTTGCCCAAGAGCTTCTTAAAGCTCAAAAAACTGAAGCATTTTGACATCAGGGATACACCACTTTTGAAACATATGCCTTTAGGAATTGGTGAATTGAAAAGCCTACAAACTCTCACCAAGATCATCATTGGAGGAGATGATGGTTTTGCATTAACCGAGCTTAAATATATTAAGAACCTTCAGGGAAAGATATCCATTAAGGGTTTGGACAGAGTGCAAACACGGGAAGCGTACTTATCACTAAAGATGGTTACTGAGTTAGAGCTGGAATGGGGTAACGTGTTTGATGGTTCTCAAAAGGAAACACTCGATCAGGATGTCTTGGATTTGCTGAATCCTCGTACTGATCAATTGAAGAAGCTCGAGATTGTGTTATATGGGGGGATAGATTTTCCAAGTTGGGTTGGGGATCCCTTGTTTATTCGGTTGACTCAAGTGTCTCTGCGTGACTGTAAGGTATGCACATCTCTACCGTCACTTGGGCGGTTACCGTTACTTAAGGAGTTGTTTATCAAAGGCTTGGACGGGTTGAAAGTTGTGGGTTTGGAGTTTCTTGGGACTTCGGGTGTTGCATTCCCTTCACTTGAACTTCTATGTTTTGAAGATATGAAGGGTTGGACAGCATGGTCAACCAAAAGTAGGGTTTTATTTCCATGCCTTAGGGAGCTTCGGATAATGCATTGTCCTAATTTGGTTGACATCTCACTTGAAGAAGTACCATCACTGAGGGTTCTAGAAATAGATGGATGTGGTGATAGAGTATTGACTAGTACGGTTCGTGCAGCATCATTAATCACAAAGTTGGAAATTAAATCTATGTCAGGGGTTACTAATGAGGTTTGGAGAGGTATTATAGAATATCTTGGGAAAGTTGAAGAATTAAGAATCAATTGGTGTAATGATATTAAATACTTGTGGGCATCTGTCGAAGAGGCAGAGTTTCTTGTGAATGTAAGGAAGTTGGTATTATATTCTTGTGAAAAATTGGTGAGTTTTGGAGAGAAAGATGAGGATATATATAATTGTGGGAGCAACTTGTTACCATCTCTAAGGAATTTGGAGGTATGGATTTGTGAAAGTATGGAGCGTTGCAGTTGTCCAAATAGCATCGAGACGTTGACTATCAATGATTGTAGTTCAATTACATCTATCTCCTTCACAACAACAACAGGACGAGGGCATACTCTCAAGTCACTTGAAATTAACAATTGTAAGAAACTGCTGGAAAAGGAGTTTGGAGGAGAAAAGATCAACAACACAAGCATGCCAATACTTGAATATGTTAAGATAGTCAACTGGCCGAACTTGAAATCAAACATTGAATTGAGTTACTCCGTTCACCTCACAATTTTGATGATAGAAAAGTGTCCCTATATGCAGTCATTTCCTAATCTTCAGCTTCCCAATCTCACCCATTTGATAATATACGAATGTCAAAGTATGGTGTCATTTCCTGACCACCAGCTTCCCAAACTCGCCTCATTGAAACATATGAGAATCAGAAATTGTCCAAGTATGAATGCTTCATTTCCTCAAGGATTTTGGCCTCCCAACTTGTGTACTCTTGAAATAGGAGGGCTGAAGAAGCCGATCTCAAAGTGGGGTTCTCAGAATTTTCCGACTTCCCTAGTGGAACTGGAGTTAATTGGCGAACATGTGAGTAATTTTAGTGAATTGTCCGATCTTCTTCCTCAGTCTCTTACTTGTCTTGAAATAAAAGAATTTGAGAAGCTGGCATCACTTTCAAAGGGACTCCAACACCTTACCTCACTCCAACATCTCGTCATTCGCAAGTGCCCAAATCTGATACATTTACCGAATGTGTTACTACCTTCATTGTTGAGATTGAGAATAGGTGATTGCCCTAATCTAAAAGAACGGACAAATGGAAAAGGCTCCTACTACTGGCCCCGAATCTCCCATATCCCCTGCATCATCATAACAGACGAGTACTAGTTTATTCAATAAGAAGGTATGTCCCTCTCTCTCTCTCTATCTGCACTTTTGACTTCTTTAGATTTATTATGTATGTATTACATATCTGATTTTTCTTACACTAAAATTAATTAGCATGTCAGAACTCGTAACACTTACCATAATACCATGTAAGATAGCATTCCATAATGTAACTGAATTACTGAACATCTCTCTTATAAAAGTTAAAGAATCACATTTTTTGAATGAGCAATTTTTACCCTTCATGGTTTCACTTGTAGTCTGTTGGTTATGTCTGATCGAATGCAATGACCAAATAGCTAATTAAATTTTGCAACAGTAACTATCACAGGGTGAACATGTTGTAAGTTATAACTTCTGCACCTGGTCAAAATTGAACTTTGATGAATCTACATGCCTTTGCTCAAATTTGTTGGTAATAATTAATTACTTGTCTTAGAGGCTAGCAGTTCACAAAAATGATAGCTTCTGCTGCTAGACCAACTACTATGTTTGATATTTGTCTTTTTGAAGACATTTTTACTCTAATGTTGAAACTTGAAAATGTTTATCAACTTATGAGTTATGTTGCTATTATGAAGCATTCTTCACCAGTATCTCAATCCGCTCCAACTCCTGTTTGCTTCAATTACCCATTCCTTTTGTAATAACTTAGAATGTTTATTTCTGTTTTGTAATAACATAAAATATTTCTTTTCTTTTTATCATATTATATGCTAGGACGACGAATCACGAGGTCATGAAAAACATAGATGATCTTGAGCTCCAACTTTTTCAAAGAAGTTTTAACTCATTTCTCAAATGGCTTAAGATACAGTTCCGTACAATCGGAGACATTCTAAAACAAAGCGGGCATCAATGGAATGATATGGATAACGAAAAAGTGCATGTGAAAAGCAAGGGAATGACAGTAATTGTCACATAAGGTAAGCAACGGTAGAATAATTTGAATTTTGTTAGTTTCTTTTACTTTTTTCTATTTCTGATTTTTTTCATCTCTTATCGTAACAGAGTCATAAAGAAGTGAAAGTAACGTGGATTACAAATTCCCACTGTTCAACCATCTTGGATTGGCGTATTGAATGGATAGACCTATTGTTGCAGTCCCTTAAAGTGTATGGAGATACGATCTGTTGGAATATTAGCATCTTAACAAGTAATATAACACATAATAATACACGAAATTACCTTGTTTACTTTTTTTCTTGTAACGGATTAGATCAAGAACGAGTAACTAGTATTCTTGAAACCACACGATAACTATATAGATTCAAAGAATGAAATCCTAATAGTCTCACACACAATACGTTTAATAGGAAAACAATTAGTATGCTAGAACTTGTAAACGCTAAGCAAATGATTCCCTTTGGATCTTAAAACCAAAACCCTTGCTATAGAGGGATTGTTCGATCGGCTAGAAGAAGAGAGGAGAAAGAAGAGAAGAAAAGAGTTTTCAAGATTAGTGAATAATGAATCCTAAGCGTTCATCACTTCATTATATAGGCTAATCAAAACTAGGGACCAAGCGAAGTTTCAAGCTTTCATAATTCTCCAACCCCCCCAAGGGCCGGCCTCAATAAGGAGGGGGGATTCTACTTTCTAGATTCTTCCCTTCCTATATTTTACAACAGAGTCCTTGTAGTTAACGTTACGACCATTAGTGAAATACCTTAACGACTGTTATACTTATTTTCGTTAAATATAATTAATATAATACTTTATTAATTACATTAATTGTTTTTACGTATTAACGCGTGTGACCCCATAGGCTCACGTAATCTCCGGACATACATTTAATCGTGATATGGACATATCCCCCACGATCAACATAGAGGTTGAGCAAAATATAAATTTTGGAGGTAAATCTCATGTCTATTTAAGCATTGATAAAGCAAATATGGAGAACTTATCATTCAATGTTCAGTTCTGTAGTCTTCTTGTTACATACTCCGGTAATTTGATTCCTAAATTGTGCTATGTATGACAGCTTTTGTTGTTATATTAAGTAATTCAAGAGCGGGTGGATGCAATGAATTTGAATATACTAATATGGCATATTTTTAAGAGTTAAAATGAATTGAACAACACTTGTTTCTTTCATGCTTTAGCATATTTTCTATCATTTAGACTTATGATGTCAATGTTTTCTGTATGAGATGTTCAATCAATTTAACCATACTCGATTACTTCATTACTTGATGTTTCAAACCCAATTTTCTAGACTTTGTTTGATCTTTAGATGAAGAAGTGTTTGTAGTACCTGTGCTACTTCACTATAATACTTGAGGTATTCGTCTGCAAACTGCAGCCTGCACAATTCAGGTTGCACGGGTAAATAGTTAGAAACTGGATGAAACATTAATAATTGGGAAATTTGCATTTCTAGTCTCAATTTCACCTGCATGCAGGACATCAAAATCGTCCAATTCTATCAAATAAGCATTGATGTGTTTGATTACATGAATATTTCTATCAAAATGATATCTTGTTTTCATCATAGGAGGTTAGCTATGGAAAAGAAGTGGTTGAATTGCCTGAACGGAGGAGGAGTGCTCTCATAGCTGAGAGAATCAGTCATAGGCTCAAGCATTAAGTCCCAAACAAACAATCTGATAAAAGCTCAGTGAATAAGTCGTCCATCTCATTAAGCTTTTAAATAAGAGCACCTAAGACCTGTCCAAATCAAGTCCGTGGCTAAGTAAAACAGGAACAGGTCCTAAGACACATAGCATATTTATTGAAACATCAAAGATTGCATCAAAGGGTCGAAACATTGCACTCTGCCAGGAGCCAGGTTAGACATGTCAACAGCTGTAGATGGACAATATTGCTACCATCTGAATATTTGCTTACAGACCAAGTGGATAATTCAGCAATTTACCAGCACATGATCCATAGTTTTTATAGAAACACCAAATCAGCGCCACACTCATCTAATTTAGATTACTGCTGGAAGACAATTGTGACTTGCACTGCATGTAAATATGTTCAGCTTTTTTTATCGATAAGCTATGAACAAAAGTTCTCTATTTGGGTCAAGATACCATCTCCAGCTATCACCTGTCCATTTGACATGCTGAAGGTAAAATATAACCCAAATCTACTGTATAAGTTGATATAAAGCATTCACTTGAGTTACATTTGACACAGAATTACTTCAATACTAAAAATTGTGACTCTTCTGAGTAGTTCTGACTGTGGACCCGATGAGAACTCCTGATTAGATTCAGTTAGTCCTTTGTTTTTCATTGTGTGTGTATCAGATAACCCTGTATCCCATCTAACCTGATTTCTGCAAAAATTATATTCCTTCCAGTCGGTATATACAAGTCACAAGCAAGTCCACTACCAGTAGTCCTTGCATGAACAAAAGCCGTCTTTAAAATGATGAAAACGAGTCGGATCTCTGATAATGAACTGACGGTCTATAACCTTACTAACCAACTTTATAAATACATGACAATCTCCACATACCCGTAAGTTCTTTATCACAAGAATGTCTTGCCCGATATCAGTGGTCAAAAGTGCAAACGCAATAGCCAATCTCTCACTATGAACCATACCGCCACCACTACTACTACTAAGATTTACCAAATCATCAAGTCTCTCGAGCATTGCATATATCTCTTTTGTTTGTGGATGATTATGATCACCGGCTACAAAAAGATGAGTCTTTCCTTTATGATCAACATAGCTATATCCTGGATCCTTTTTTAGCCTCTTTTCTCTCATCATCACTCGTATGCGTAGAATACCATCTGTATTGTTGACTTCAGTGTATAAGTTTGACAATAACACATAGTAGCCAATATTCGAGGGTTCAAGCTCAATAACACGGTCAAATGCAAATTCAGCTAAGTCAACGTTCTTGTGAATCTTGCAAGCACCCAAAAGAGCTCCCCATACTGCACCATCAGGTTTCATTGGCATTGTGTTAATGAGCTTCTGAGCCTCATCAAGACGACCCGCCCTACCTAGAAGGTCCACCACACATGAGTAATGTTCCGGGCCTGGTTTCAACCCGTAATTCGTTTTCATCGAATTAAAATAATCTAGCCCTATATCGGTCAATCCAGCATGACTACACGCAGACAAGACACTCACAAAAATAGGCCCGTCAGGCATAATGTTGCACCGTATCATTTCATTAAAAAGATGCACAGCAGTGTCACCTTGCCCGTGCATACCATATCCACCTATAATTGCTGTCCACGATACTAAATTCTTCTCTACAAGGCTATCAAAAATCTCTTGAGCTTTCACCAGATTACCACATCTTGCATACATATTTATCAAAGCATTATTCAAAAAAATGTTATCTTTAAAACTACTATACCGTATCTTCTGTTCTATATCTACACCAATTCTCTGAGCACCAAGATGAGCACAAGACGATAGCACACCAACAAGCGTTATAGGATTAGGCTCCACACCACACGACTCCAAATCCTTATAAAGTTCCAACGCTTCAGTTGCATATCCATTTTGTGCATACCCCGAGATCATAGCATTCCATGTTCCAACCTCCTTAACACACATCCCGTCAAAAAACTTCCTCGCCACTTCCATCGCCCCACACCTCACATACATCGTAAGCAAACAATTCGCAACACAAAAATCACCATCCAACCCAATTTTTGCCACAAAACAATGCAAAGACTCCTCAAACCTCACCCGTCCACACTCACCAATAAAACCCGGAATCAACCCCAACATAGTAACCGCATCAACACGAACACCCAAAGCCCTCATTTTACAAAACAACTCAAACCCATCACAAAACCCGTCATTCCTAACATACCCAGCAACAAGCGCGTTATAACAGACAGTCAATTTTCGCGATTCAGGACTTTCATCAAACACGTTACGCGCGTCTCCAACGAACCCACATTTCCCATAAAGCGCAATCAAACCCGTTTGCACAAAGGGTTCTGAGTGACACCCAGTTTTGATGACGTGGCAATGGACCTGTGTGCCGTAAACCGGGTGCGATAAAACGGCGCAGGATTTGAGAATTACAGGAAATGTGAAGGCGTTTGGGGCGCGGCCGGACCGGAGCATTTGGCGGTAGAGATCGAGGCATTGTTCGTAGTTGCCGTGTTTGGTTAGTTCACGGAGATGGGTGTTCCATGATGGTGTGATCATGGTTTGAAAATGGCGGGAAATGAGTTTGGTTGAGGTGTGGAAAGTAAGGGATTGTTTGGTCATTATGTGAAACATTTGGGTGCTTTGTGTATTTTTGTTTTCTTATGTAAGGAGCAAAATAAGGGTTCGTTTGATTTGTTATAATTTGGTACGTAGGGTGTGCAAGAAACCGAAAAACCGAACTTAAACCGAAAAAACCAAAGAATCGAAACAAAAAAACCGAAACTTATTGAAAAACCGATGGTTTGGTTTTTATATTTTGAAAAACCCAAAGTTTTGGTTCGGTTTGGTTTTATCATTAAAAACCGACTAATAGAAACCGAACCAACATTTAAAGTCAAAATTCATATAATACCGAACTGATCCACATCTTAATACCGAACCGATGCTTTATTGTATTAAGATAATAATTTCAAACTTCATCTTTATCACTAGAATATCTGACTCTTTGAAAAATTTAAAATATCTTTGTTTGTTAAGTAGATCCCGTATTTTTCACATTCTGTTTCCCATTTCCCCGCTTGGCTACTTACGAATTTCAGTGTATAAGTCATTTGAAGCATGAAAGTTCCGAATAGGGTTTTCTCTGATTATTGGCTACTTTAGTCAATTTATGATATATGTCAAATCTACTTTAAAAAAGCAAAGCTCGATAAATCGTATAGAAAAAGGAAAGCTCGATAGATCGTATAGATATATGTCAAATCTACTTTGAAAAGGCAAAGCTCAAAAGATCGTATAGAAACCGAAAAAAAAAAAGAGATTGGTGCAGATATGATTTAAAAAAAAAAAAAAAAAAAATATTCCGTGTTACGAGTAAGGGGATTGAATCGTAGCCTTACTCTTTGCTTTTATTTAAGATATGTTACGAGTTTCCGAAAGTACCCCAACTTTGGATGGCAAATTACAAAAAAGCATATACCCTCTTTTTATTTACTAGGTCTAACATTTCTCCTCTTCATTATTTCTCTTCACCCAAATCATAAAACCTCGACCCCCATTTATTCAGGTAACATATAAACTTATTATATTTTTATTTATGCTAATTTGATATAATGATATCCCATATATTTTATAGCTCAATTAATTATAATCATGACAAGCTGGTCATCTTTTGTATGCTGATGCACATAAGCTGTTCGATGAAATGGCTCAATGAAATTAGTGTAGAAATGGGTCTTAAATTATTGAAAATGTGTTTTTGGGAAACCCCTTTTTTAATGATGCACATAAGGTGTTTGATGTTATGCCTCATTTTGGAGAAAATATGAGAGAAAATTAGTGTAGAAATGTGTTTTATTCCTGTCATTTTGGAGATATAAAATGATTGAATGCTATGGTCTTGTATTAACATAAGTAATAAGTTGCTAAGTAGCAGACTCTTGTTAAGTGTCAGATACGTTGATTTAAATTTACTAAACAAGATTTGTAAGAAACTTACTTTATTTTTTCGTTTATGGAGTAGGCATGACTTTGATGCGGGTTAAAGTTAAACTGAGTTTTAATAGTTTTTATTTTCTTAAGACAAGTTTTTTTTTTTTTTTTTTTTTAAATCATATCTGCACCAATCTCTTTTATTGGGTGGTAAAGAAACGGAATATTTGATATGATGTTTGCAGGTAGGAAACGGAATATTTGATATGACTACTAACTAACTAGCCGTTCTAAAAAAAAAAAAATACTTATGTTTATACATATACCTTCTTAAACAGACAACAAATTGATCATAAAATCCAATTCACAAGTATAGTAGATTATTATGTTTACGTATACGTGTTTCTGATTGCAATGTAATATTTCTAGAAAAGATGGAGTCCCAACTACCTTGTGTATTAGTACTAAGTGGAAAATCAGCAAGTGAGAAGGAAATAGTCAAGTCTTTAAAGGAAAATGCATCCCTAAAACTTGCAGACGATGTAAAAATGTTGACGTTTTTGCAATCTGAGATGGAAAGGCAATCAGAAAAAGATGAATTTGATACTCACACTTACATGACTTCTCTAATGACTACGTGTTTTGGAAGACTTCTTCTTTGGTCTCCAAGATTGCCTTCGACTCAGGACGTCGTCTCTCTGTAAGTGCAACAAGCTTTTGAGCTTCATATTGTTTGCAAGGTAAGGTATTGAAAGTTTTTGGTTTTATGCAGTAACTTTAGTGAGATTCCAATAGGTTCGGTGTGCATTGCTGATGTTCAGTTTAAAGGACGAGGTAAGTAGTAACATAGATATTGATCTGTATATGTAAAGGCTATAGGCTAATAGAATGAGTTACAGGGCGTTCACAAAATGTATGGGAATCTCCAAAGGGTGCCCTTCTCTTTTCATTTACAATACAAATGGAAGATGGCCGTGTGGTGCCTCTTGTGCAGTATGTTGTTTGTCTTGCTGTCACAGAAGCAATTAAGGACCTTTCTCTACGAAATGTGAGCTTTTTATTTCTTAACTTTGATGTTTCATATTCTTACTTCTTTATTGGCATCACTGCTAGATATGCCACAAGGCTTTAGATTAATGAGGACTAACATAAATGCTTATAACTACCTAAAGATCACTCTCATCCACATCAGTCTTCATAGAAGTAGCAGTACCATTCGTTTTCCTCATCTCAAAGGTTAATATGACATTAGTCTATATAATAACCTATGTCGTACTTTGTCCATCTATTTTAGATTTTTATCTATTTGCTAGGATGTGTATGTTTCAACTTAAGCAATCAGCCTTTTCGATTTGATTTCTTGCAGTAGATCATATGTATTGCATTGATCATACACATAAAGTTATTTCATTTGAATTTATGCTCTGACTTTGATTAGCTTGAGTGTAACCTTTGATCTGCTACCTTAACTTTTCTTTTGACCTATAATTTCCCAATGTCATTATTCGTAGAAGTTGGGTTTTAGACAACTGAACGCAACTCATTACTTTCACACCATGAGTGTACCCTTTACTTGCTACCCTTCTCTATAAACACCACCTATTTCATCAAATTTTATTGTTGCTCCTCGCCTTGAGCGGCAAGATACATGTCGTGGACTCAGACATTGTCACCTTGCCATTGGGGATGAATAATCAGATTTCAGCAGCTGCTGCAAAGAGGCCGCACAGGCGCACAGAATGCAGATTGAGGTATTCGTTTGCTTTTGACCTCATATGGAAGCAGTTGGTGTAATATTTTGTAGTTAGTTAAAGCTAAATAGCATAGCTAGTTTATTGCCATTTTATTCATCCAGGCCTGTACTCAGTTGTCCGTTTTTTTTATGGTTGTGAGCTATTGCCTTCGAGTCTTGTAAATAACTATATTATAGTTGGATCTGTAAACTTATTTTCGTTGATTCTATCCTTCACCAAAATACGAGTATGAGTGGAATTTATGACGTGTTAATTTTGAAAGATCAAGCCATGATACAACCACTGTTGATATGTCATACCCTTTGGTTACTTCATAAGGCTTATCTTTAAATTGCGAGTCTGCTATATTCGTCGCTCACATGATAGATATCAAGGAAGCTACTCATTCATTGGTGTTTATGCTTGCTGCTGATTTGTAATATTGACGTTTGTTTTGTTATATCAATTTCAGGGCATCCCTCCTTTGGATGTTAGAATAAAGTGGCCAAATGATCTTTATTTAGATGGCCTTAAAGTGGGAGGCATTTTGTGTACATCAACATATAGATCTAAGAAGTTTAATATTAGTGCCGGTAAACATCTCACTCCACCAAAATATCTTTCTCTTCTGCTTTGCAATCAATGCCAACTTTTCAGTGTTTTGATTTCTATTGAGATGTAAGAAACTGCTTCAGAGAAATGCACTATATTATATGTGGATGTATTATGGTTAAAAAGTTGTGATCTCTTTATCTCTTATTCCAATTGCAGGAGTAGGATTGAATGTTGATAATGATAAGCCAACAACATCCTTGAATGCAGCGCTCCGGAATTTGACTTATGATTTCCAACTACGGAGAGAAGACATTACATCAGTCTTTTTTAACAAATTCGAGCATCTCTTCAGTATTTTGATGAATCAAGGTGAGTAGTACTCTTGATAATGTTAGGACTTAGGAGCACTTTAAAGTGTCAAATTATGCCTTCCCTTGTTGTATCCGCATAGTGTACTGGGTGTGAGTGCTACATGAGTGTGCATGATATAAAATCAACTCTCTCTAATCTGTTTAAAATAAATACTTTAAGCATGACTTGGACTTGGTTATTCAGTTTGTGTGTCACATGGCTCGGTTGCGGTCTTAAGTCATCCAATGAATGCTTTCTAATAAAAACATACTTTTCATTTCTACATATTTTGTTTTCCTCTTTTAAGTTTTAATTATGAAATTGATATGATACAAATTGGCTAATACTCGGTTTAATATATTAAAAAAAAATAAATAATAAAAAAAATAAAATAAATAAATAACAAGAACAGATCTCCTGCAATTTGAGAAGCAGGTTTCTCCCTAGTCTATTGACTCCAAATAACTCCCTAGTTTATTGAATATAAATACCCACCAGATTTCATTAACAAGGAATCCTAATCCTAATAAAACTCTAATACGTAAATAATAAACAAAAGATAACTTCTGTTACTTCCAGAATTCAAATTTACCCCAAAGGTCCTTCAACTTATTTCTTTTTGCTCCGCTGGAACACTTGGCCCCACTTTTGACTCGTATTCATATCACAAATCAGTCATGTTATGTCAAGAAAGTTCTTAGGACTTTGTTGATATTCAGTTACTGAGTTCTTATTATGGTTTAAACTTTAACACCCTTCTCCATTTGCTTTGCAAAGAATTAGTTATCAACTAACCATTGGTAATTAATGGAAGTCTTGCTCCAAAAAGTTAGCAATCATTATCGCATATTGAAACTATGCTTCCTAGTCTTTAGCAAGGAAACTTCAACATGTGAGTTACCGTGTTACCAAATCAAACCACATCATTTTAAGAGTAGATACAGTTGAATAAAAAGGCCTGATTTGGCCATAGAAGTGGTTGTCACTTGTCAAGATTAAGATTAAGATTTTGATGGTGGCTGCAGGTGTTAGAATTCCGAAATGTTACCAAAACCGTTTAAAATTGGCATGTCCAGGTCATGTCACTTTTATGATATCTTACGGGATTCAGTTAATCTAGTGGATTCAGTTTTTTAGGGTGTATAGTCGGGTACATTCTGCATTTAACATAAAGTAGAAAATGTAATTCAAGGTTTCTCTTACTTGAAATGCAGGTTTTCAACCACTTGAGGACCTGTATTACAAGACATGGCTCCATAGGTAAGATTGCAGATGTAGTCCAACAAAATGGGCGAGTTTGTTACATTTTGGCAACATAAGACATCAAAGCAATTTGTTTTTATAGGGTTCTAAGAACCATTTTTCTAAAACTTGGGATTTTTATCTATCCTGTCCTACGCATTATGATCAGCTAAATGCCAGAAGTTCTGAAACGTTAACATTTTAATGTTTATTAGATCTATTAGCGCATTCCATTATCAATTCATTTGGATTTCCTCATTAGTCTTGATATGTGCAGTGGGCAGAGGATTGTTGTTCAAGACAAAAGTGAAGGTGAAGATTTTCTGATAGAAAATGTCGTTACCGTTCAGGTTAGCCTCATATGTATTTTGTGAATATGCTTTTTGATTAGATAATCAAGAAAAATCTTATTGACTAGCCTTCGATTTTGCATTAACTGGTTACATTTATAATTGTGATCCAGTGGTGAAGGTTTAGGGGGTGTTTGGGATTGCTTATTTTTTTTCTAATTTTCTTCTTACCTTCTTAATTTTAAGCAGAAGCAGTGTTGTGCTAACGAAACTGCTTTTTCTTATCTACAATTAAAATTAACTTTTAACATCATATCAAACTTAAAAGCAAATTAATTTAATTAAACATTTTCAACAGATAATTATTTTTTTCGAATTTACTTAGAAAGTTAGAAGTACTCATATTTAAGCAGCTTATAAGTACCTATTTTAAGCGAAAGCGCAATGAGAATAAATAAGCAACCCTAAACACACACTTCATGTATCATAGATACTTTCCTAGGAGCATGCATAACGTTGCATTGGTGAGATAGTTAGATGAAGCGTGCTCCAGTTTTAGTTGTATTTTTTAGTTATACGTTCATGCCATTGGGAGATGCTAAACTGAGATGTGACATTCACTTCTTAATTATAGGGGTTAACATCTTCTGGATATTTACTGGCCATTGCTGATAACGGTGAGATGTGTGAGCTTCATCCAGATGGTAATAGGTACTATAGTAACCATTAAGTTCCTTGCTATTCAATATCAGGAAATAGCCTATAACAGAAAAGAGTACACATTGGACCAAGTATCCATGACTTTGTATTGTCAAATGGTTGCAATTAAGTTAAAGAACACAAATGACAACTTTTTGCACTTGAAAACAAAGAAGATCCATTAAACAGAAGTTGACTCTTATCATATCTCTACTTTCAGTTTTTTACCAATTTAAGTGCGGCTTAAGTTTAAACACAACACGGGTCCCTATACTTATTTGATTGCTAGACGGGTCGCTTTATTGACCAATAATGACGGAAGATCCGTGCAGTAAATATGTACCAAGTGACCTATTTAACTAAGTACAATAAGGTCTCCTTTGCATGTAATTAGTAGTGTATATCAAATGGTAATAACAAAATTGAAAGTAGAGAACTTTTACTCAATTTGACCATTTACAAAGCAAGAAGTAAATAAATTTGAAAAAGAACTTATTGAAGCAATGTCACCTCTGATGCCAAGGCCATCGAGGTGCTATTTTCGCCATCTAAAGCGGGATTTTAAAGCAAATAGATATGTGAGAAAACGTAGAATGAATAAGAATAACGAAGTATAACCATATAGTTCTTGTAGAATAATGGTTTCTTTATGTAACAAAGGATAGACATCTAGGTTATTAATTCTAGAAGAATCTGCCTTTGATATGATGCTAGAGAACACGATACTGAACTGGTGAAAACTAACGGATTTACGAGTTGGTTGACCATGAATCTTTGTAAGAGTTTACCGTGTGATGTATGAATTTTAAGCCAGTTATTAAGAAAAAATCGTGTACAAAAACATCCGCTCCCAAGTCCCAACCCTCAAAATCGCGATGAGTTTTGGTGCACCTCCTATTCCTCTATTATTGCCTCCTATTCCTTTATTATTGCCTCTATTATCGAGTGGGGATGGATGGAACCAATCAGAAGTGAAAATTGCGCAAGCGAAGCCGGGAAACGGACCGCAGCGCAACAACTAGGACTCGTGTCGGAGGACTTTTGAGCGGGAGCTACCACTCATGCAGCGACAAGGACCCGCAACTCTCGAAGGGGCCACCAACCACCCGAATCACTGTAGCAAACCCTCCCTTTACTTTACTCATTGGATAGCGCTTATTCTCTTTCAATCAACAAAATGAGAAATGGGGGCCTTAGGATATAGGGGCCATATTGTAGAGTTTGCAAAAGTATTGTGATCCCGTGCTTAATCTAATTTATTGTACACATTGAATTTTCTACAGTTTTGACTTTTTCAAAGGACTTGTAAGGAGAAAACTTACCTGAGAGACTTGATCATAAAGGTTGTTGGAGGTAAGTATGCACCAGCTAATAAATACATCGACATGGTGCACTTATGTAGATGATTACTTAATTGCAACATTAACCAGGTATGTTTTCTAACATCTAAGTTGTTAAACAGAAGAGTTGCCCAGGTATGTGCTGCGGAGAGAGGTCTATGTATCAAAAAGTAGCAGTTTCATGACTACCATTATAGAAAGATAATCCAAATACAAAGCAATGCTGTTTTTTATGTATTAAACATTGTAAAATGAACTGGTTTGCGTTCTGCTAAGATGGTAGCATGTATGTGATACTTTATTTGATTTATTTAATTTCATTCTTTGTTGATTGGAAAATTAAATTTACTTTGGCGTATATGTATTTCACATGTGTGGGAGGTTTAGTTTTAAATTATGTGATACTTTTGAACTAATTGATGACGAAAATTGCAACTTGGTGATATGTTATGGTTGAAGTAAATGATGATTTTTATTAGTCTCTCTTAAGCCATTTTTGATAAATTTTGGACTCTATAATATTAAACAGTATACATTAGTAGTGATGTATAACACAAAAATTGGGGACACTTTGATCGGCAAACTAGTAACAAGTTTAATCTGAGCTAAGCTAGAGTTTCTACTTTCAACATCCCACATAGCTCGAGCGTTGACGGGCGCGTGGAATACAATGTGACAGGTCTTTAGATTTTGACAGTGCAATTATTGAGTTTTTTTTTTTTTTTTTTTTTTTTTTTTTTTTTTTTTTTACGCCAACTTTTTCGCTCAATCTTATAAGTATCTCGCAAAAGGACATGTATAGATTGACATATATGGTGCATCGAAATCACAACATCGCCGACTAATGTAAACTGTAAGAGATTACAATAAGGAGAACAGTTTTCTTATCGATGAATTGTTATTACATAGCCAACAAACAACTATCTAACAAAATAAACATGAAAGTCAAAACTTACATAAATTAAGACCATTTAGGAAACAAACTATTACAATTAAAAATCCATGCAAGTCTTCTGGTTTGGACCATAAAAAATAGATGCCTTGAGGTATGCCAAGTTTGGGTCAAAATGTTGACCCATAGCAAAAAGTGTGTAGCCTTGTTTGACCATGAAAGTCAATTAGAAAGAAAATAGGAAAACAATTTGTAAACAATTGCAACTATAACTACAAAGATGATCTGATCAGTTATGGAGATACTTTGATTTTTGTCAACTGCTTCATTTAGATTTGAAGGTGAGCACTTGAGTTCAATGGAGTATGCTCCTTTGTCTTCATGGACATCTGGTTCTATGTTTATCTCCCCCAATGCAGATCTCAACTCTCCATAGCTCCATTCCTTTACTCAATATAATCATCGAATTTGTTAGGTCTAGCAACTATGTAAAATCACTATATGTTTAATTTCATTTTACACACATTTTTTTGGCACACTTCTGCATTTAAAAAATGTATTAATATGAACAAAAGTAATGAAATAATCCCTCATCATTACAAACTCTTTCTAAATCTTTGGTCAGTAAATTTTTGAGGAAACCAGCGGCCAAGCCGTTCCAAGTTACATAATGTGCCCCTCAATTAAGGTGGTTGAGGGTTCAGATCCTGGTTGGGACAAAGAAACTATGTTTGTGTTTGTGAGTTTAATTTAGAAAACATAAATTTTATGGAATTGGCTAGATATCATAAGGTTTCTAATTTAAATAGACACTAATTTAACTGTTAGTTTATTTCCTATACCTTTCGGTTTCTTTATTTGCATTGTCTGTGTGGAGTTTTATTATTCTTACAATACCATAGTGCATGCGTGGATGGTTAGCAATTACCTCAGCTTGTTCTCCCATGGTAAAGACAATGGTGTTAGGGTTGGTGCGGAATGAGTACGCTCCGTCCTCAGACAAGAGACGGAATTCCCCATATTCGGTTGGGATATGAAGGCTGACAGCAAATGCAGCTGAATCCCGTCTTGAAGACCCATCCAATGCACGTGGAGTTTGAGATGAACGTGGCGTGTGTGGTTGAAGAGATGAGTTATTATGCTTAAACAGCGTCATTCTTGTTTCATTTTCCTTAATTTTCTTTCGAGGTTGCTTACCACTATTGCTTCCAATTACCTGAGTCACGTCTTTTGCAATTTTCTCCAGCTTATTCGCAACATTCTCCATTTTCTCTCTGCAAATATATGTAAATTTATGAAAAATATATTCAGTTCCACATACATACAATGGATATAAAGAAAAACAAATAGTGAATTGATACCTGAACATATGAAACTGCTCGGCGTTCTTAACATCTCTCCTTCTTTCGGCCATGGTCATAGCAGATCTGGACCACGCAAACTCCTCCCTATCACCATCACGGCTCCACCTCTCGGCCAACAATCCAAAACAAAACTCAGCCTCTCTAAACACCATTTGCAACTCCTCAGGAGATATCCCATGACCAGTAGTAACTCGAAACACACCAAACTTAGCAGCCGAATCCAACATCATATGGATCGTATTCTTATCCTTAGATTTAATCATCTTATATTCCACCTCAGCAATAGGATTCTTCATATCATCAAATTCAGGAATGTTTCTCATTTTGTCCACATAATTGTTGAAACTAGAAGGCTTGGAATTTGGCATCGGGGACGTAGGTTGGGCAGGCGACGATGATGATAAACGGCTTCTGATACGTGCGAGAGCCATCATTCGATGATTGTTTTTTTGGGATCAAAATATGGGAATTATAGTAATTGCATGCCACTCACAACCCGGTAAGACACGCGTGCTGTCAGTATCATGATGATGTCAAGCACAGTCGAATCGACAAGTCTGACCCGTCGAAAATATCAAAGGAAGGGTTTGAAATCATTTAGAAGATATTACTTTTGCATTTCCCGCGCAAACATTTAATACAATCTTGCCCTGAACACCCCACACGTCACTTGGGGAACGCGACCTACAACCTAGGTCATCATCACAAGGTAGCTCATGAGTCAAATGTCAAACCAGATACGCGGACTCCAATTACCTGGCATAGAACTGGGGGGACTCAATCACTTCATAATCCATCATCATCTCATATGTACATGACCTAATACAATACTGGGGGACTTGATAGCGTATCATTATTAGTGGCCTAAGCCCACTAATCACATGCTCGAATCAAGCCCAAACAACAACAGTTCACGAGTCAACATTGATAAGAACTACATAAACCCCGGCCGAGCTTGGCCTTATAACGTTTCTCAGGCTGCATAGTACATGCACAAAGAAACAACTGTCACAACTGTCGCTATTGGATAAGATGTATGAGTCTGACATAGCACAGTGGGGAACAAACGACCAACAAAATAGGAGAGTATAGCACTCTCCTGTATCAGCCAAGGAGTGCACAACACGTGTCTCCTTGTCTCCTTTTCTGCTCTCGGATGATCAATACCTAGCTCCCTAGCAGCCGTTGATTATCCCCAAAGGGTTTATCTCTAAACTCTACAAGTCTTTTTATAAAAGGAGAGCAACACACACAACTTTACAAGGTTTCACACACTTGGGCAAATACTGCCTCACAGCAGTAAAGTATGGCCTTTGTTTAAGTGTTACCCAAGCTTCTTGATCATTATCAATCTCATCGGGTACTTACTGTTCTACATGGAAAACCAAACAAAACCATTCTCATCCTATCTCTAAACCGATTTACGTACTAATCGTAAACAAAAATGTATCACAAAAAAAAAGTATAAAAAAAAAACTACAAACAACCTTATAAAAACCAACAAGTCTTAAAGTTTTGCCTTAAACCAAAACCCCGGCCGCAACGCTGAATTTCTCATTTGTCTTTTGTGGTTTGAAAATTTTATTAGAAGCCTTTCGATTCCAGTTTGCCTCTCACTAATATTTCGATTTATTTATGTTTTATATCGGTTTTTAGTGACACTACAAGTCTACAACAAAATTAAAATGTCATTTTTACAAATTTATTTTTACACACTTCTAGGAAGTGTATAAACTTTTTTGAGTTTAGTGACACTTGCAAATTTGTGAAAGTATGTAAAAGGGACTGAGGGAGTGTGAGTGAATGAAATATTTGTTGTAATAATGTGAAAATGGCGTCACCGGTGTTGTTGTTAACGATTTCGGATGGTGTCAAGGTTTTCATCAACGATCTTACTAACTTAATTTGGCCCCTACATAATTTCCCTTGTTTACTTGATATCAACAGCATTGTCAAAGAGACAGAGTGTCCAAAACAAGTTGACCTTAAAAAGTCATTTAAATAGATTGCCACTATAATTATATTATTATTTTGCAAAAGTGGGCAGACATGATGCAAAATCTGAAGTCAACTATTATAAAAGAATTATACAACTGGGGCTTGCCAGCTACAAGATGCAAAATAATACTAATAAAAAATGTTTAACAAAACAATATATGAATTAAGCTGCTGAAATGGTTGTTTCTATGCATTGATAACCTCATCTTATTCACCAACACCCCACTCCCTCTGTCATTATGGCTGAAATTATTGCAACTGAACTCATCAAAGTCGTTTTCCAGAAGCTGGGTGATGAAGCCTTGAAGCAAATTGTTAGGGCCCAAGGAATCCATGCGGAGCTCGAGAAACTGAAAAAGACATTGTGCAAGATCCAGGATCTGCTTAATGATGCTTCCGAGAAGGAAACTAGTCGCAAAGATGTTAAACAATGGTTGAACAGTCTCCAACATTTGGCTTATGACATCGATGATGTACTCGACGGTTTAGCAACCGATGCTATGCATGGTGAGCTGATCGAAGAGTCAGGCACAACTGCTAGCAAGGTAAGAAAGTTAATCCCAAAGTTTTGCACTACTTTCTCACTAAGTAGTAGATTGCATCCCAAGCTAGATAGTATTGCCAGAAAGTTACAAGATCTAGAAAAAGAAAAAAGGGCTTTAGGTTTGAATGTGAAAGATGAAAATCCAAAAAATACGAATAGGAAATATGAGACCTCTTTGCCAGATGCCTCTGGGATCGTTGGACGAGAAGGTGATTTAAAGAAATTGCTCCATAAGCTGTTAGGGGATGAGCAATGTGATTGCAAGGAAAACTTTAGCATTGTACCTATAGTTGGTATGGGTGGGGTAGGCAAGACCACTCTAGCTAGATTTTTGTATAATGAAACAAAGGTGAAAGATCACTATGAACTCATGGCATGGGTTTGTGTTTCTGACGAGTTTGATATCTTTAAGTTAAGCAAAAATATTTTTCAGTCTTTCACTAGAGAAAACAAGGAATTTGGAGATTTCGATCAGCTTCAAATTGCTCTTTCAAAGCACCTTAAAGACAAGAGATTTCTACTAGTACTAGATGACGTGTGGAGTGAAAACGACGTTGATTGGGAAAATCTAGTAAAGCCATTTCATTCGGGGGCTCCTCAAAGTAAAATTATTATGACGACTCGCAAGGAGCAATTGCTTAAAAAGCTAGGTTTTGATGATATAGACCATCTCCAGTCCTTGTCTCATGATGATGCCATATCTTTATTTGCTCAACATGCATTAGGTGTAGATAACTTTGATTCACATACAACACTAAAATCGCTCGGTGAAGGTATTGTGAAAAAGTGTGGTTGTCTACCTTTGGCTTTAAGAGCACTTGGAAGGCTGTTGAGGACAAAAACAGATGAACATGATTGGGAAGACGTGTTGAATAGTGAGATATGGGATTTAGAAAAACTTGATGAAATCGTCCCCGCCCTTAGGCTAAGCTACTATGATCTTCCGGCATGTTTGAAGCAGTTGTTTGCATACTGCTCCTTGTTCCCTAAGGACTTTATGTTTGACAAGGATGCTTTGGTTCTATTGCGGATGGCGGAAGGGTTTCTGAACCAATCTACAGGAAGCATGACACAAGAGCGTTTGGGTCATGATTATTTTGATAAGTTATTAGCAAGGTCTTTTTTTCACCGCGCACCTAATGAGGAATCGATGTTTATGATGCATGACCTAATGAATGACTTGGCCACATTTGTTGCTGGAGATTTATTTTTAAGGTTTGACGGTCACATGGAGAAGGAAGCTTTGGCAAAGTACCGTCATATGTCCTTTATTTGTGAGGAATATGTAGGTTATGACAAGTTCAAGGCATTTAAGAGAGCTAGTAATCTGAGAACATTCTTAGCAGTGTCTCTTGGGGTGAAGCGAAGTTGGGATTGCTTCTACTTATCGAATAAGGTTTTGGTTGACTTACTACCTGAGCTGTTAAGGGTTATTTGTTTGAGTGGCTTTGAAATTATTGAGATGCCTCCGTTCATTGGTAGTTTGAGGCACTTGCGGTATCTAAACTTATCTCTACCAGAAAATTTGGGCAATCTTTACAATTTACAGACATTGATTCTTTTTGGCTGTTATAACTTAGCTAAGTTGCCCAAGAGCTTCTTAAAGCTCAAAAAACTGAAGCATTTTGACATCAGGGATACACCACTTTTGAAACATATGCCTTTAGGAATTGGTGAATTGAAAAGCCTACAAACTCTCACCAAGATCATCATTGGAGGAGATGATGGTTTTGCATTAACCGAGCTTAAATATATTAAGAACCTTCAGGGAAAGATATCCATTAAGGGGTTGGACAGAGTGCAAACACGGGAAGCGTACTTATCACTAAAGATGGTTACTGAGTTAGAGCTGGAATGGGGTAATGTGTTTGATGGTTCTCAAAAGGAAACACTCGATAAGGATGTCTTGGATTTGCTGAATCCTCGTACTGATCAATTGAAGAAGCTCGAGATTGTGTAATATGGGGGGATAGATTTTCCAAGTTGGGTTGGGGATCCCTTGTTTATTCGGTTGACTCAAGTGTCTCTGCGTGACTGTAAGGTATGCACATCTCTACCGTCACTTGGGCGGTTACCGTTACTTAAGGAGTTGTTTATCAAAGGCTTGGACGGGTTGAAAGTTGTGGGTTTGGAGTTTCTTGGGACTTCGGGTGTTGCATTCCCTTCACTTGAACTTCTATGTTTTGAAGATATGAAGGGTTGGACAGCATGGTCAACCAAAAGTAGGGTTTTATTTCCATGCCTTAGGGAGCTTCGGATAATGCATTGTCCTAATTTGGCTGACATCTCACTTGAAGAAGTACCATCACTGAGGGTTCTAGAAATAGATGGATGTGGTGATAGAGTATTGACTAGTATGGTTCGTGCAGCATCATTAATCACAAAGTTGGAAATTAAATCTATGTCAGGGGTTACTAATGAGGTTTGGAGAGGTATTATAGAATATCTTGGGAAAGTTGAAGAATTAAGAATCAATTGGTGTAATGATATTAAATACTTGTGGGCATCTGTCGAAGAGGCAGAGTTTCTTGTGAATGTAAGGAAGTTGGTATTATATTCTTGTGAAAAATTGGTGAGTTTTGGAGAGAAAGATGAGGATATATATAATTGTGGGAGCAACTTGTTACCATCTCTAAGGAATTTGGAGGTATGGATTTGTGAAAGTATGGAGCGTTGCAGTTGTCCAAATAGCATCGAGACGTTGACTATCAATGATTGTAGTTCAATTACATCTATCTCCTTCACAACAACAACAGGACGAGGGCATACTCTCAAGTCACTTGAAATTAACAATTGTAAGAAACTGCTGGAAAAGGAGTTTGGAGGAGAAAAGATCAACAACACAAGCATGCCAATACTTGAATATGTTAAGATAGTCAACTGGCCGAACTTGAAATCAAACATTGAATTGAGTTACTCCGTTCACCTCACAATTTTGATGATAGAAAAGTGTCCCTATATGCAGTCATTTCCTAATCTTCAGCTTCCCAATCTCACCCATTTGATAATATACGAATGTCAAAGTATGGTGTCATTTCCTGACCACCAGCTTCCCAAACTCGCCTCATTGAAACATATGAGAATCAGAAATTGTCCAAGTATGAATGCTTCATTTCCTCAAGGATTTTGGCCTCCCAACTTGTGTACTCTTGAAATAGGAGGGCTGAAGAAGCCGATCTCAAAGTGGGGTTCTCAGAATTTTCCGACTTCCCTAGTGGAACTGGAGTTAATTGGCGAACATGTGAGTAATTTTAGTGAATTGTCTGATCTTCTTCCTCAGTCTCTTACTTGTCTTGAAATAAAAGAATTTGAGAAGCTGGCATCACTTTCAAAGGGACTCCAACACCTTACCTCACTCCAACATCTCGTCATTCGCAAGTGCCCAAATCTGATACATTTACCGAATGTGTTACTACCTTCATTGTTGAGATTGAGAATAGGTGATTGCCCTAATCTAAAAGAACGGACAAATGGAAAAGGCTCCTACTACTGGCCCCGAATCTCCCATATCCCCTGCATCATCATAACAGACGAGTACTAGTTTATTCAATAAGAAGGTATGTCCCTCTCTCTCTCTCTATCTGCACTTTTGACTTCTTTAGATTTATTATGTATGTATTACATATCTGATTTTTCTTACACTAAAATTAATTGGCATGTCAGAACTCGTAACACTTACCATAATACCATGTAAGATAGCATTCCATAATGTAACTGAATTACTGAACATCTCTCTTATAAAAGTTAAAGAATCACATTTTTTGAATGAGCAATTTTTACCCTTCATGGTTTCACTTGTAGTCTGTTGGTTATGTCTGATCGAATGCAATGACCAAATAGCTAATTAAATTTTGCAACAGTAACTATCACAGGGTGAACATGTTGTAAGTTATAACTTCTGCACCTGGTCAAAATTGAACTTTGATGAATCTACATGCCTTTGCTCAAATTTGTTGGTAATAATTAATTACTTGTCTTACAGGCTAGCAGTTCACAAAAATGATAGCTTCTGCTGCTAGACCAACTACTATGTTTGATATTTGTCTTTTTGAAGACATTTTTACTATAATGTTGAAACTTGAAAATGTTTATCAACTTATGAGTTATGTTGCTATTATGAAGCATTCTTCACCAGTCATGAAAAACAAAGATGATCTTGAGCTCCAACTTTTTCAAAGAAGTTTTAACTCATTTCTCAAATGGCTTAAGATACAGTTCCGTACAATCGGAGACATTCTAAAACAAAGCGGGCATCAATGGAATGATATGGATAACGAAAAAGTGCATGTGAAAAGCAAGGGAATGACAGTAATTGTCACATAAGGTAAGCAACGGTAGAATAATTTGAATTTTGTTAGTTTCTTTTACTTTTTTCTATTTCTGATTTTTTTCATCTCTTATCGTAACAGAGTCATAAAGAAGTGAAAGTAACGTGGATTACAAATTCCCACTGTTCAACCATCTTGGATTGGCGTATTGAATGGATAGACCTATTGTTGCAGTCCCTTAAAGTGTATGGAGATACGATCTGTTGGAATATTAGCATCTTAACAAGTAATATAACACATAATAATACACGAAATTACCTTGTTTACTTTTTTTCTTGTAACGGATTAGATCAAGAACGAGTAACTAGTATTCTTGAAACCACACGATAACTATATAGATTCAAAGAATGAAATCCTAATAGTCTCACACACAATACATTTAATAGGAAAACAATTAGTATGCTAGAACTTGTAAACGCTAAGCAAATGATTCACTTTGGATCTTAAAACCAAAACCCTTGCTATAGAGGGATTGTTCGATCGGCTAAAAGAAGAGAGGAGAAAGAAGAGAAGAAAAGAGTTTTCAAGATTAGTGAATAATGAATCTTAAGCGTTCATCACTTCATTATATAGGCTAATCAAAACTAGGGACCAAGCGAAGTTTCAAGCTTTCATAATTCTCCAACGCCCCCCCCCCCCCCCCCCCCCCCCCCCAAGGGCCGGCCTCAATAAGGAGGGGGGATTCTACTTTCTAGATTCTTCCCTTCCTATATTTTACAACAGAGTCCTTGTAGTTAACGTTACGACCATTAGTGAAATACCTTAACGACTGTTATACTTATTTTCGTTAAATATAATTAATATAATACTTTATTAATTACATTAATTGTTTTTACGTATTAACGCGTGTGACCCCATAGGCTCACGTAATCTCCGGACATACATTTAATCGTGATATGGACATATCCCCCACGATCAACATAGAGGTTGAGCAAAATATAAATTTTGGAGGTAAATCTCATGTCTATTTAAGCATTGATAAAGCAAATATGGAGAACTTATCATTCAATGTTCAGTTCTGTAGTCTTCTTGTTACATACTCCGGTAATTTGATTCCTAAATTGTGCTATGTATGACAGCTTTTGTTGTTATATTAAGTAATTCAAGAGCGGGTGGATGCAATGAATTTGAATATACTAATATGGCATATTTTTAAGAGTTAAAATGAATTGAACAACACTTGTTTCTTTCATGCTTTAGCATCTTTTCTATCATTTAGACTTATGATGTCAATGTTTTCTGTATGAGATGTTCAATCAATTTAACCATACTCGATTACTTCATTACTTGATGTTTCAAACCCAATTTTCTAGACTTTGTTTGATCTTTAGATGAAGAAGTGTTTGTAGTACCTGTGCTACTTCACTATAATACTTGAGGTATTCGTCTGCAAACTGCAGCCTGCACAATTCAGGTTGCACGGGTAAATAGTTAGAAACTGGATGAAACATTAATAATTGGGAAATTTGCATTTCTAGTCTCAATTTCACCTGCATGCAGGACATCAAAATCGTCCAATTCTATCAAATAAGCATTGATGTGTTTGATTACATGAATATTTCTATCAAAATGATATCTTGTTTTCATCATAGGAGGTTAGCTATGGAAAAGAAGTGGTTGAATTGCCTGAACGGAGGAGGAGTGCTCTCATAGCTGAGAGAATCAGTCATAGGCTCAAGCATTAAGTCCCAAACAAACAATCTGATAAAAGCTCAGTGAATAAGTAGTCCATCTCATTAAGCTTTTAAATAAGAGCACCTAAGACCTGTCCAAATCAAGTCCGTGGCTAAGTAAAACAGGAACAGGTCCTAAGACACATAGCATATTTATTGAAACATCAAAGATTTCATCAAAGGGTCGAAACATTGCACTCTGCCAGGAGCCAGGTTAGACATGTCAACAGCTGTAGATGGACAATATTGCTACCATCTGAATATTTGCTTACAGACCAAGTGGATAATTCAGCAATTTACCAGCACATGATCCATAGTTTTTATAGAAACACCAAATCAGCGCCACACTCATCTAATTTAGATTACTGCTGGAAGACAATTGTGACTTGCACTGCATGTAAATATGTTCAGCTTTTTTTATCGATAAGCTAATGAACAAAAGTTCTCTATTTGGGTCAAGATACCATCTCCAGCTATCACCTGTCCATTTGACATGCTGAAGGTAAAATATAACCCAAATCTACTGTATAAGTTGATATAAAGCATTCACTTGAGTTACATTTGACACAGAATTACTTCAATACTAAAAATTGTGACTCTTCTGAGTAGTTCTGACTGTGGACCCGATGAGAACTCCTGATTAGATTCAGTTAGTCCTTTGTTTTTCATTGTGTGTGTATCAGATAACCCTGTATCCCATCTAACCTGATTTCTGCAAAAAATATATTCCTTCCAGTCGGTATATACAAGTCACAAGCAAGTCCACTACCAGTAGTCCTTGCATGAACAAAAGCCGTCTTTAAAATGATGAAAACGAGTCGGATCTCTGATAATGAACTGACGGTCTATAACCTTACTAACCAACTTTATAAATACATGACAATCTCCACATACCCGTAAGTTCTTTATCACAAGAATGTCTTGCCCGATATCAGTGGTCAAAAGTGCAAACGCAATAGCCAATCTCTCACTATGAACCATACCGCCACCACTACTACTACTAAGATTTACCAAATCATCAAGTCTCTCGAGCATTGCATATATCTCTTTTGTTTGTGGATGATTATGATCACCGGCTACAAAAAGATGAGTCTTTCCTTTATAATCAACATAGCTATATCCTGGATCCTTTTTTAGCCTCTTTTCTCTCATCATCACTCGTATGCGTAGAATACCATCTGTATTGTTGACTTCAGTGTATAAGTTTGACAATAACACATAGTAGCCAATATTCGAGGGTTCAAGCTCAATAACACGGTCAAATGCAAATTCAGCTAAGTCAACGTTCTTGTGAATCTTGCAAGCACCCAAAAGAGCTCCCCATACTGCACCATCAGGTTTCATTGGCATTGTGTTAATGAGCTTCTGAGCCTCATCAAGACGACCCGCCCTACCTAGAAGGTCCACCACACATGAGTAATGTTCCGGGCCTGGTTTCAACCCGTAATTCGTTTTCATCGAATTAAAATAATCTAGCCCTATATTGGTCAATCCAGCATGACTACACGCAGACAAGACACTCACAAAAATAGGCCCGTCAGGCATAATGTTGCACCGTATCATTTCATTAAAAAGATGCACAGCAGTGTCACCTTGCCCGTGCATACCATATCCACCTATAATTGCTGTCCACGATACTAAATTCTTCTCTACAAGGCTATCAAAAATCTCTTGAGCTTTCACCAGATTACCACATCTTGCATACATATTTATCAAAGCATTATTCAAAAAAATGTTATCTTTAAAACTACTATACCGTATCTTCTGTTCTATATCTACACCAATTCTCTGAGCACCAAGATGAGCACAAGACGATAGCACACCAACAAGCGTTATAGGATTAGGCTCCACACCACACGACTCCAAATCCTTATAAAGTTCCAACGCTTCAGTTGCATATCCATTTTGTGCATACCCCGAGATCATAGCATTCCATGTTCCAACCTCCTTAACACACATCCCGTCAAAAAACTTCCTCGCCACTTCCATCGCCCCACACCTCACATACATCGTAAGCAAACAATTCGCAACACAAAAATCACCATCCAACCCAATTTTTGCCACAAAACAATGCAAAGACTCCCCAAACCTCACCCGTCCACACTCACCAATAAAACCCGGAATCAACCCCAACATAGTAACCGCATCAACACGAACACCCAAAGCCCTCATTTTACAAAACAACTCAAACCCATCACAAAACCCGTCATTCCTAACATACCCAGCCACAAGCGCGTTATAACAGACAGTCAATTTTCGCGATTCAGGACTTCCATCAAACACTTTACGCGCGTCTCCAACGAACCCACATTTCCCATAAAGCGCAATCAAACCCGTTTGCACAAAGGGTTCTGAGTGACACCCAGTTTTTATGACGTGGCAATGGACCTGTGTGCCGTAAACCGGGTGCGATAAAATGGCGCAGGATTTGAGAATTACAGGAAATGTGAAGGCGTTTGGGGCGCGGCCGGACCGGAGCATTTGGCGGTAGAGATCGAGGCATTGTTCGTAGTTGCCGTGTTTGGTTAGTTCACGGAGATGGGTGTTCCATGATGGTGTGATCATGGTTTGAAAATGGCGGGAAATGAGTTTGGTTGAGGTGTGGAAAGTAAGGGATTGTTTGGTCATTATGTGAAACATTTGGGTGCTTTGTGTATTTTTGTTTTCTTATGTAAGGAGCAAAATAAGGGTTCGTTTGATTTGTTATAATTTGGTACGTAGGGTGTGCAAGAAACCGAAAAGCCGAACTTAAACCGAAAAAACCAAAGAATCGAAACAAAAAAACCGAAACTTATTGAAAAACCGATGGTTTGGTTTTTATATTTTGAAAAACCCAAAGTTTTTGGTTCGGTTTGGTTTTATCATTAAAAACCGACTAATAGAAACCGAACCAACATTTAAAGTCAAAATTCATATAATACCGAACCGATCCACATCTTAATACCGAACCGATACTTTATTGTATTAAGATAATAATTTCAAAACTTCATCTTTATCACTAGAATATCTGACTCTTTGAAAAATTTAAAATATCTTTGTTTGTTAAGTAGATCCCGTATTTTTCACATTCTGTTTCCCATTTCCCCGCTTGGCTACTTACGAATTTCAGTGTATAAGTCATTTGAAGCATGAAAGTTCCGAATAGGGTTTTCTCTGATTATTGGCTACTTTAGTCAATTTATGATATATGTCAAATCTACTTTGAAAAAGCAAAGCTCGATAAATCGTATAGAAAAAGGAAAGCTCGATAGATCGTATAGATATATGTCAAATCTACTTTGAAAAGGCAAAGCTCAAAAGATCGTATAGAAACCAAAAAAAAAAAGAGATTGGTGCAGATATGATTTAAAAAAAAATATATTCCGTGTTACGAGTAAGGGGATTGAATCGTAGCCTTACTCTTTGCTTTTATTTAAGATATGTTACGAGTTTCCGAAAGTACCCCAACTTTGGATGACAAATTACAAAAAAGCATACACCCTCTTTTTTTTTACTAGGTCTAACATTTCTCCTCTTCATTATTTCTCTTCACCCAAATCATAAAACCTCGACCCCCATTTATTCAGGTAACATATAAACTTATTATATTTTTATTTATGCTAATTTGATATAATGATATCCCATATATTTTATAGCTCAATTAATTATAATCATGACAAGCTGGTCATCTTTTGTATGCTGATGCACATAAGCTGTTCGATGAAATGGCTCAATGAAATTAGTGTAGAAATGGGTCTTAAATTATTGAAAATTTGTTTTTGGGAAACCCCTTTTTTAATGATGCACATAAGGTGTTTGATGTTATGCCTCATTTTGGAGAAAATTAGTGTAGAAATGTGTTTTATTCCTGTCATTTTGGAGATATAAAATGATTGAATGCTATGGTCTTGTATTAACATAAGTAATAAGTTGCTAAGTAGCAGACTCTTGTTAAGTGTCAGATACGTTGATTTAAATTTACTAAACAAGATTTGTAAGAAACTTACTTTATTTTTTCGTTTATGGAGTAGGCATGACTTTGATGCGGGTTAAAGTTAAACTGAGTTTTAATAGTTTTTATTTTCTTAAGACAAGTTGTTTTTTTTTTTTTTTTTTTTAAATCATATCTGCACCAATCTCTTTTATTGGGTGGTAAAGAAACGGAATATTTGATATGATGTTTGCAGGTAGGAAACGGAATATTTGATATGACTACTAACTAACTAGCCGTTCTAAAAGGAGAAAAAAAAAAGACTTATGTTTATACATATACCTTCTTAAACAGACAACAAATTGATCATAAAATCCAATTCACAAGTATAGTAGATTATTATGTTTACGTATACGTGTTTCTGATTGCAATGTATTATTTCTAGAAAAGATGGAGTCCCAACTACCTTGTGTATTAGTACTAAGTGGAAAATCAGCAAGTGAGAAGGAAATAGTCAAGTCTTTAAAGGAAAATGCATCCCTAAAACTTGCAGACGATGTAAAAATGTTGACGTTTTTGCAATCTGAGATGGAAAGGCAATCAGAAAAAGATGAATTTGATACTCACACTTACATGACTTCTCTAATGACTATGTGTTTTGGAAGACTTCTTCTTTGGTCTCCAAGATTGCCTTCGACTCAGGATGTCGTCTCTCTGTAAGTGCAACAAGCTTTTGAGCTTCATATTGTTTGCAAGGTAAGGTATTGAAAGTTTTTGGTTTTATGCAGTAACTTTAGTGAGATTCCAATAGGTTCGGTGTGCATTGCTGATGTTCAGTTTAAAGGACGAGGTAAGTAGTAACATAGATATTGATCTGTATATGTAAAGGCTATAGGCTAATAGAATGAGTTACAGGGCGTTCACAAAATGTATGGGAATCTCCAAAGGGTGCCCTTCTCTTTTCATTTACAATACAAATGGAAGATGGCCGTGTGGTGCCTCTTGTGCAGTATGTTGTTTGTCTTGCTGTCACAGAAGCAATTAAGGACCTTTCTCTACGAAATGTGAGCTTTTTATTTCTTAACTTTGATGTTTCATATTCTTACTTCTTTATTGGCATCACTGCTAGATATGCCACAAGGCTTTAGATTAATGAGGACTAACATAAATGCTTATAACTACCTAAAGATCACTCTCATCCACATCAGTCTTCATAGAAGTAGCAGTACCATTCGTTTTCCTCATCTCAAAGGTTAATATGACATTAGTCTATATAATAACCTATGTCGTACTTTGTCCATCTATTTTAGATTTTTATCTATTTGCTAGGATGTGTATGTTTCAACTTAAGCAATCAGCCTTTTCGATTTGATTTCTTGCAGTAGATCATACGTATTGCATTGATCATACACATAAAGTTATTTCATTTGAATTTATGCTCTGACTTTGATTAGCTTGAGTGTAACCTTTGATCTGCTACCTCAACTTTTCTTTTGACCTATAATTTCCCAATGTCATTATTCGTAGAAGTTGGGTTTTAGACAACTGAACGCAACTCATTACTTTCACACCATGAGTGTACCCTTTACTTGCTACCCTTCTCTATAAACACCACCTATTTCATCAAATTTTATTGTTGCTCCTCGCCTTGAGCGGCAAGATACATGTCGTGGACTCAGACATTGTCACCTTGCCATTGGGGATGAATAATCAGATTTCAGCTGCTGCTGCAAAGAGGCCGCACAGAATGCAGATTGAGGTATTCGTTTGCTTTTGACCTCATATGGAAGCAGTTGGTGTAATATTTTGTAGTTAGTTAACGCTAAATAGCATAGCTAGTTTATTGCCATTTTATTCATCCAGGTCTGTACTCAGTTGTCCGTTTTTTTTATGGTTGTGAGCTATTGCCTTCGAGTCTTGTAAATAACTATATTATAGTTGGATCTGTAAACTTATTTTCGTTGATTCTATCCTTCACCAAAATACGAGTATGAGTGGAATTTATGACGTGTTAATTTTGAAAGATCAAGCCATGATACAACCACTGTTGATATGTCATACCCTTTGGTTACTTCATAAGGCTTATCTTTAAATTGCGAGTCTGCTATATTCGTCGCTCACATGATAGATATCAAGGAAGCTACTCATTCATTGGTGTTTATGCTTGCTGCTGATTTGTAATATTGACGTTTGTTTTGTTATATCAATTTCAGGGCATCCCTCCTTTGGATGTTAGAATAAAGTGGCCAAATGATCTTTATTTAGATGGCCTTAAAGTGGGAGGCATTTTGTGTACATCAACATATAGATCTAAGAAGTTTAATATTAGTGCCGGTAAACATCTCACTCCACCAAAATATCTTTCTCTTCTGCTTTGCAATCAATGCCAACTTTTCAGTGTTTTGATTTCTATTGAGATGTAAGAAACTGCTTCAGAGAAATGCACTATATTATATGTGGATGGATTATGGTTAAAAAGTTGTGATCTCTTTATCTCTTATTCCAATTGCAGGAGTAGGATTGAATGTTGATAATGATAAGCCAACAACATCCTTGAATGCAGCGCTCCGGAATTTGACTTATGATTTCCAACTACGGAGAGAAGACATTACATCAGTGTTTTTTAACAAATTCGAGCATCTCTTCAGTATTTTGATGAATCAAGGTGAGTAGTACTCTTGATAATGTTAGGACTTAGGAGCACTTTAAAGTGTCAAATTATGCCTTCCCTTGTTGTATCCGCATAGTGTACTGGGTGTGAGTGCTACATGGGTGTGCATGATATAAAATCAACTCTCTCTAATCTGTTTAAAATAAATACTTTAAGCATGACTTGGACTTGGTTATTCAGTTTGTGTGTCACATGGCTCGGTTGCGGTCTTAAGTCATCCGATGAATGCTTTCTAATAAAAACATACTTTTCATTTCTACATATTTTGTTTTCCTCTTTTAAGTTTTAATTATGAAATTGATATGATACAAATTGGCTAATACTCGGTTTAATATATTTAAAAAAAAAAAAAAAAAAAAAAAAAAAAAAAAAAAAAAAAAAAAAAAAAAAAAAAAAAAACAAGAACAGAACTCCTGCAATTTGAGAAGCAGGTTTCTCCCTAGTCTATTGACTCCAAATAACTCCCTAGTCTATTGAATATAAATACCCACCAGATTTCATTAACAAGGAATCCTAATCCTAATAAAACTCTAATACGTAAATAATAAACAAAAGATAACTTCTCTTACTTCCAGAATTCAAATTTACCCCAAAGGTCCTTCAACTTATTTCTTTTTGCTCCGCTGGAACACTTGGCCCCACTTTTGACTCGTATTCATATCAGAAATCAGTCATGTTATGTCAAGAAAGTTCTTAGGACTTTGTTGATATTCAGTTACTGAGTTCTTATTATGGTTTAAACTTTAACACCCTTCTCCATTTGCTTTGCAAAGAATTAGTTATCAACTAACCATTGGTAATTAATGGAAGTCTTGCTCCAAAAAGTTAGCAATCATTATCGCATATTGAAACTATGCTTCCTAGTCTTTAGCAAGGAAACTTCAACATGTGAGTTACCGTGTTACCAAATCAAAGCACATCATTTTAAGAGCAGATACAGTTGAATAAAAAGGCCTGATTTGGCCATAGAAGTGGTTGTCACTTGTCAAGATTAAGATTAAGATTTTGATGGTGGCTGCAGGTGTTAGAATTCCGAAATGTTATCAAAACCGTTTAAAATTGGCATGTCCAGGTCATGTCACTTTTATGATATCTTACGGGATTCAGTTAATCTAGTGGATTCAGTTTTTTAGGGTGTATAGTCGGGTACATTCTGCATTTAACATAAAGTAGAAAATGTAATTCAAGGTTTCTCTTACTTGAAATGCAGGTTTTCAACCACTTGAGGACCTGTATTACAAGACATGGCTCCATAGGTAAGATTGCAGATGTAGTCCAACAAAATGGGCGAGTTTGTTACATTTTGGCAACATAAGACATCAAAGCAATTTGTTTTTATAGGGTTCTAAGAACCATTTTTCTAAAACTTGGGATTTTTATCTATCCTGTCCTACGCATTATGATCAGCTAAATGCCAGAAGTTCTGAAACGTTAACATTTTAATGTTTATTAGATCTATTAGCGCATTCCATTATCAATTCATTTGGATTTCCTCATTAGTCTTGATATGTGCAGTGGGCAGAGGATTGTTGTTCAAGACAAAAGTGAAGGTGAAGATTTTCTGATAGAAAATGTCGTTACCGTTCAGGTTAGCCTCATATGTATTTTGTGAATATGCTTTTTGATTAGATAATCAAGAAAAATCTTATTGACTAGCCTTCGATTTTGCATTAACTGGTTACATTTATAATTGTGATCCAGTGGTGAAGGTTTAGGGGGTGTTTGGGATTGCTTATTTTTTTCTAATTTTCTTCTTACCTTCTTAATTTTAAGCAGAAGCAGTGTTGTGCTAACGAAACTGCTTTTTCTTATCTACAATTAAAATTAACTTTTAACATCATATCAAACATAAAAGCAAATTAATTTAATTAAACATTTTCAACAGATAATTATTTTTTTCGAATTTACTTAGAAAGTTAGAAGTACTCATATTTAAGCAGCTTATAAGTACCTATTTTAAGCGAAAGCGCGATGAGAATAAATAAGCAATCCCAAACACACACTTCATGTATCATAGATACTTTCCTAGGAGCATGCGTAACGTTGCATTGGTGAGATAGTTAGATGAAGCGTGCTCCAGTTTTAGTTGTATTTTTTAGTTATACGTTCATGCCATTGGGAGATGCTAAACTGAGATGTGACATTTTCACTTCTTAATTATAGGGGTTAACATCTTCTGGATATTTACTGGCCATTGCTGATAACGGTGAGATGTGTGAGCTTCATCCAGATGGTAATAGGTACTATAGTAACCATTAAGTTCCTTGCTATTCAATATCACGAAATAGCCTATAACAGAAAAGAGTACACATTGGACCAAGTATCCATGACTTTGTATTGTCAAATGGTTGCAATTAAGTTAAAGAACACAAATGACAACTTTTTGCACTTGAAAACAAAGAAGATCCATTAAACAGAAGTTGACTCTTATCATATCTCTACTTTCAGTTTTTTACCAATTTAAGTGCGGCTTAAGTTTAAACACAACACGGGTCCCTATACTTATTTGATTGCTAGACGGGTCGCTTTATTGACCAATAATGACGGAAGATCCGTGCAGTAAATATGTACCAAGTGACCTATTTAACTAAGTACAATAAGGTCTCCTTTGCATGTAATTAGTAGTGTATATCAAATGGTAATAACAAAATTGAAAGTAGAGAACTTTTACTCAATTTGACCATTTACAAAGCAAGAAGTAAATAAATTTGAAAAAGAACTTATTGAAGCAATGTCACCTCTGATGCCAAGGCCATCGAGGTGCTATTTTCGCCATCTAAAGCGGGATTTTAAAGCAAATAGATATGTGAGAAAACGTAGAATGAATAAGAATAACGAAGTATAACCATATAGTTCTTGTAGAATAATGGTTTCTTTATGTAACAGATCCAGGATAGACATCTAGGTTATTAATTCTAGAAGAATCTGCCTTTGATATGATGCTAGAGAACACGATACTGAACTGGTGAAAACTAACTGATTTACGAGTTGGTTGACCATGAATCTTTGTAAGAGTTTACCGTGTGATGTATGAATTTTAAGCCAGTTATTAAGAAAAAATCGTGTACAAAAACATCCGCTCCCAAGTCCCAACCCTCAAAATCGCGATGAGTTTTGGTGCGCCTCCTATTCCTCTATTATTGCCTCCTATTCCTCTATTATCGAGTGGGGATGGATGGAACCAATCAGAAGTGAAAATCGCGCAAGCGAAGCCGGGAAACGGACCGCAACGCAACAACTAGGACTCGTGTCGGAGGACTTTTGAGCGTGAGCTACCCCTCATGCAGCGACAAGGACCCGCAACTCTCGAAGGGGCCACCAACCACCCGAATCACTGTAGCAAACCCTCCATTTACTTTACTCATTGGATAGCGCTTATTCTCTTTCAATCAACAAAATGAGAAATGGGGGCCTTAGGATATAGGGGCCATATTGTAGAGTTTGCAAAAGTATTGTGATCCCGTGCTTAATCTAATTTATTGTACACATTGAATTTTCTACAGTTTTGACTTTTTCAAAGGACTTGTAAGGAGAAAACTTACCTGAGAGACTTGATCATAAAGGTTGTTGGAGGTAAGTATGCACCAGCTAATAAATACATCGACATGGTGCACTTATGTAGATGATTACTTAATTGCAACATTAACCAGGTATGTTTTCTAACATCTAAGTTGTTAAACAGAAGAGCAGCCTAGGTATGTGCTTCGGAGAGAGGTCTATGTATCAAAAAGTAGCAGTTTCATGACTACCATTATAGAAAGATAATCCAATTACAAAGCAATGCTGTTTTTTATGTATTAAACATTGTAAAATGAACCGGTTTGCGTTCTGCTAAGATGGTAGCATGTATGTGATACTTTATTTGATTTATTTAATTTCATTCTTTGTTGATTGGAAAATTAAATTTACTTTGGCGTATATGTATTTCACATGTGTGGGAGGTTTAGTTTTAAATTATGTGATACTTTTGAACTAATTGATGACGAAAATTGCAACTTGGTGATATGTTATGGTTGAAGTAAATGATGATTTTTATTAGTCTCTCTTAAGCCATTTTTGATAAATTTTGGACTCTATAATATTAAACAGTATACATTAGTAGTGATGTATAACACAAAAATTGGGGACACTTTGATCGGCAAACTAGTAACAAGTTTAATCTGAGCTAAGCTAGAGTTTCTACTTTCAACATCCCACATAGCTCGAGCGTTGACGGGCGCGTGGAATACAATGTGACAGGTCTTTAGATTTTGACAGTGCAATTGTTGAGGGTTTTTTTTTTTTTTTTTTTTTACGCCAACTTTTTCGCTCAATCTTATAAGTATCTCGCAAAAGGACATGTATAGATTGACATATATGGTGCATCGAAATCACAACATCGCCGACTAATGTAAACTGTAACAGATTACAATAAGGAGAACAGTTTTCTTATCGATGAATTGTTATTACATAGCCAACAAACAACTATCTAACAAAATAAACATGAAAGTCAAAACTTACATAAATTAAGACCATTTAGGAAACAAACTATTACAATTAAAAATCCATGCAAGTCTTCTGGTTTGGACCATAAAAAATAGATGCCTTGAGGTATGCCAAGTTTGGGTCAAAATGTTGACCCATAGCAAAAAGTGTGTAGCCTTGTTTGACCATGAAAGTCAATTAGAAAGAAAATAGGAAAACAATTTGTAAACAATTGCAACTATAACTACAAAGATGATCTGATCAGTTATGGAGATACTTTGATTTTTGTCAACTGCTTCATTTAGATTTGAAGGTGAGCACTTGAGTTCAATGGAGTATGCTCCTTTGTCTTCATGGACATCTGGTTCTATGTTTATCTCCCCCAATGCAGATCTCAACTCTCCATAGCTCCATTCCTTTACTCAATATAATCATCGAATTTGTTAGGTCTAGCAACTATGTAAAATCACTATATGTTTAATTTCATTTTACACACATTTTTTTGGCACACTTCTGCATTTAAAAAATGTATTAATATGAACAAAAGTAATGAAATAATCCCTCATCATTACAAACTCTTTCTAAATCTTTGGTCAGTAAATTTTTGAGGAAACCAGCGGCCAAGCCGTTCCAAGTTACATAATGTGCCCCTCAATTAAGGTGGTTGAGGGTTCAGATCCTGGTTGGGACAAAGAAACTATGGTTGTGTTTGTGAGTTTAATTTAGAAAACATAAATTTTATGGAATTGGCTAGATATCATAAGGTTTCTAATTTAAATAGACACTAATTTAACTGTTAGTTTATTTCCTATACCTTTCGGTTTCTTTATTTGCATTGTCTGTGTGGAGTTTTATTATTCTTACAATACCATAGTGCATGCGTGGATGGTTAGCAATTACCTCAGCTTGTTCTCCCATGGTAAAGACAATGGTGTTAGGGTTGGTGCGGAATGAGTACGCTCCGTCCTCAGACAAGAGACGGAATTCCCCATATTCGGTTGGGATATGAAGGCTGACAGCAAATGCAGCTGAATCCTGTCTTGAAGACCTATCCAATGCACGTGGAGTTTGAGATGAACGTGGCGTGTGTGGTTGAAGAGATGAGTTATTATGCTTAAACAGCGTCATTCTTGTTTCATTTTCCTTAATTTTCTTTCGAGGTTGCTTACCACTATTGCTTCCAATTACCTGAGTCACGTCTTTTGCAATTTTCTCCAGCTTATTCGCAACATTCTCCATTTTCTCTCTGCAAATATATGTAAATTTATGAAAAATATATTCAGTTCCACATACATACAATGGATATAAAGAAAAACAAATAGTGAATTGATACCTGAACATATGAAACTGCTCGGCGTTCTTAACATCTCTCCTTCTTTCGGCCATGGTCATAGCAGATCTGGACCACGCAAACTCCTCCCTATCACCATCACGGCTCCACCTCTCGGCCAACAATCCAAAACAAAACTCAGCCTTGCTAAACACCATTTGCAACTCCTCAGGAGATATCCCATGACCAGTAACTCGAAACACACCAAACTTAGCAGCCGAATCCAACATCATATGGATCGTATTCTTATCCTTAGATTTAATCATCTTATATTCCACCTCAGCAATAAGATTCTTCATATCATCAAATTCAGGAATGTTTCTCATTTTGTCCACATAATTGTTGAAACTAGAAGGCCTGGAATTTGGCATCGGGGACGTAGGTTGGGCTGGCGACGATGATGATAAACGGCTTCTGATACGTGCGAGAGCCATCATTCGATGATTGTTTTTTTGGGATCAAAATATGGGAATTATAGTAATTGCATGCCACTCACAACCCGGTAAGACACGCGTGCTGTCAGTGTCATGATGATGTCAAGCACAGTCGAATCGACAAGTCTGACCCGTCGAAAATATCAAAGGAAGGGATTTGAAATCATTTAGAAGAGATTACTTTTGCATTTCCCGCGCAAACATTTAATACAATCTTGCCCTGAACACCCCACACGTCACTTGGGGAACGCGACCTACAACCTAGGTCATCATCACAAGGTAGCTCATGAGTCAAATGTCAAACCAGATACGCGGACTCCAATTACCTGGCATAGAACTGGGGGGACTCAATCACTTCATAATCCATCATCATCTCATATGTACATGACCTAATACAATACTGGGGGACTTGATAGCGTATCATTATTAGTCGCCTAAGCCCACTAATCACATGCTCGAATCAAGCCCAAACAACAACAGTTCACGAGTCAACATTGATAAGAACTACATAAACCCCGGCCGAGCTTGGCCTTATAACGTTTCTCAGGATGCATAGTACATGCACAAAGAAACAACTGTCACAACTATCGCTAATGGATAAGATGTATGAGTCTGACATAGCACAGTGGGGAACAAACGACCAACAAAATAGGAGAGTATAGCACTCTCCTGTATCAGCCAAGGAGTGCACAACACCTGTCTCCTTGTCTCCTTTTCTGCTCTTGGATGATCAATACCTAGCTCCCTAGCAGCCGTTGATTATCCCCAAAGGGTTTATCTCTAAACTCTACAAGTCTTTTTATAAAAAGAGAGCAACACACACAACTTTACAAGGTTTCAAACACTTGGGCAAATATTGCCTCACAGCAGTAAAGTATGGCCTTTGTTTAAGTGTTACCCAAGCTTCTTGCTCATTATCAATCTCATCGGGACCTTACTGTTCTACATGGAAAACCAAACAAAACCATTCTCATCCTATCTCTAAACCGATTTACGTACTAATTGTAAACAAAAATGTATCACAAAAAATAAAAAAAGTATAAAAAAAAAACTACAAACAACCTTATAAAAACCAACAAGTCTTAAAGTTTTGCCTTAAACCAAAACCCCGGCCGCAACGCTGAATTTCTCATTTGTCTTTTGTGGTTTGAAAATTTTATTAGAAGCCTTTCGATTCCAGTTTGCCTCTCACTAATATTTCGATTTATTTATGTTTTATATCGGTTTTTAGTGACACTACAAGTCTACAACAAAATTAAAATGTCATTTTTACAAATTTATTTTTACACACTTCTAGGAAGTGTATAAACTTTTTTGAGTTTAGTGACACTTGCAAATTTGTGAAAGTATGTAAAAGGGACTGAGGGAGTGTGAGTGAAAGAAATATTTGTTGTAATAATGTGAAAATGGCGTCACCGGTGTTGTTGTTAACGATTTCGGATGGTGTCAAGGTTTTCATCAACGATCTTACTAACTTAATTTGGCCCCTACATAATTTCCCTTGTTTACTTGATATCAACAGCATTGTCAAAGAGACAGAGTGTCCAAAACAAGTTGACCTTAAAAAGTCATTTAAATAGATTGCCACTACAATTATATTAGTATTATTTTGCAAAAGTGGGCAGACATGATGCAATCTTAATTCTTAAGTCGAATATTATAAAAGAATTATACAACTGGGGCTTGCCAGCTACAAGATGCAAAATAATACTAATAAAAAATGTTTAACAAAACAATATATGAATTAAGCTGCTGAAATGGTTGTTTCTATGCATTGATAACCTCATCTTATTCACCAACACCCCACTCCCTCTATCATTATGGCTGAAATTATTGTAACTGAACTCATCAAAGTCATTTTCCAGAAGCTGGGTGATGAAGCCTTGAAGCAAATTGTTAGGGCCCAAGGAATCCATGCGGGCTCGAGAAACTGAAAAAGACATTGTGCAAGATCCAGGATCTGCTTAATGATGCTTCCAAGAAGGAAACTAGTCGCAAAGATGTTAAACAATGGTTGAATAGTCTCCAACATTTGGCTTATGACATCGATGATGTACTCGACGGTTTAGCAACCGATGCTATGCATGGTGAGCTGATCGAAGAGTCAGGCACAACTGCTAGCAAGATAAGAAAGTTAATCCCAAAGTTTTGCACTACTTTCTCACTAAGTAGTAGATTGCATCCCAAGCTAGATAGTATTGCCAGAAAGTTACAAGATCTAGAAAAAGAAAAAAGGGCTTTAGGTTTGAATGTGAAAGATGAAAATCCAAAAAATACGAATAGGAAATATGAGACCTCTTTGCCAGATGCATCTGGGATCGTTGGACGAGAAGGTTATCTAAAGAAATTGCTCCATAAGCTGTTAGGGGATGAGCAATGTGATTGCAAGGAAAACTTTAGCATTGTACCTATAGTTGGTATGGGTGGGGTAGGCAAGACCACTCTAGCTAGATTTTTGTATAATAAAACAAAGGTGAAAGATCACTATGAACTCATGGCATGGGTTTGTGTTTCTGACGAGTTTGATATCTTTAAGTTAAGCAAAAATATTTTTCAGTCTTTCACTAGAGAAAACAAGGAATTTGGAGATTTCGATCAGCTTCAAATTGCTCTTTCAAAGCACCTTAAAGACAAGAGATTTCTACTAGTACTAGATGACGTGTGGAGTGAAAACGACGTTGATTGGGAAAATCTAGTAAAGCCATTTCATTCGGGGGCTCCTCAAAATAAAATTATTATGACGACTCGCAAGGAGCAATTGCTTAAAAAGCTAGGTTTTGATGATATAGACCATCTCCAGTCCTTGTCTCATCATGATGCCATATCTTTATTTGCTCAACATGCATTAGGTGTAGATAACTTTGATTCACATACAACACTAAAATCGCTCGGTGAAGGTATTGTGAAAAAGTGTGGTTGTCTACCTTTGGCTTTAAGAGCACTTGGAAGGCTGTTGAGGACAAAAACAGATGAACAAGATTGGGAAGACGTGTTGAATAGTGAGATATGGGATTTAGAAAAAGTTGATGAAATCGTCCCCGCCCTTAGGCTAAGCTACTATGATCTTCCGGCATGTTTGAAGCAGTTGTTCGCATACTGCTCCTTGTTCCCTAAGGACTTTATGTTTGACAAGGATGCTTTGGTTCTATTGTGGATAGCGGAAGGGTTTCTGAACCAATCTACAGGAAGCATGACACAAGAGCGTTTGGGTCATGATTATTTTGATAAGTTATTAGCAAGGTCTTTTCTTCAGCGCGCACCTAATGAGGAATCGATGTTTATGATGCATGACCTAATGAATGACTTGGCCACATTTGTTGCTGGAGATTTATTTTTAAGGTTTGACAGTCACATGGAGAAGGAAGCTTTGGCAAAGTACCGTCATATGTCCTTTATTTGTGAGGAATATGTAGGTTATGACAAGTTCAAGGCATTTAAGAGAGCTAGAAATCTGAGAACATTCTTAGCAGTGTCTCTTGGGGTGAAGCGAAGTTGGGATTGCTTCTACTTATCGAATAAGATTTTGGTTGACTTACTACCTGAGCTATCATTGTTAAGGGTTATTTGTTTGAGTGGTTTTGAAATTATTGAGGTGCCGTCGTTCATTGGTAGTTTGAGGCACTTGCGGTATCTAAACTTATCTCGAACTCGAATCAAAGAACTACCAGAAAATTTGGGCAATCTTTACAATTTACAGACATTGATTCTTTTTGGCTGTTATAACTTAGCTAAGTTGCCCAAGAGCTTCTTAAAGCTCAAAAAACTGAAGCATTTTGACATCAGGGATACACCACTTTTGAAACATATGCCTTTAGGAATTGGTGAGTTGAAAAGCCTACAAACTCTCACCAAGATCATCATTGGAGGAGATGATGGTTTTGCATTAACCGAGCTTAATTATATTAAGAATCTTCAGGGCAAGATATCCATTAAGGGGTTGGACAGAGTGCAAACACGGGGAACGTACTTATCACTAAAGATGGTTACTGAGTTAGAGCTGGCATGGGGTAATGTGTTTGATGGTTCTCAGAAGGAAACACTCGATAAGGATGTCTTGGATTTGCTGAATCCTCGTACTGATCAGTTGAAGAAGCTCGAGATTGTGTTATATGGGGGGATAGATTTTCCAAGTTGGGTTGGGGATCCCTTGTTTATTCGGTTGACTCAAGTGTCTCTGCGTGACTGTAAGGTATGCACATCTCTACCGTCACTTGGGCAGTTACCGTTACTTAAGGAGTTGTTTATCAAAGGCTTGGATGGGTTGAAAGTTGTGGGTTTGGAGTTTCTTGGGACTTCGGGTGTTGCATTCCCTTCACTTGAACTTCTATGTTTTGAAGATATGAAGGGTTGGACAGCATGGTCAACCAAAAGTAGGGTTTTATTTCCATGCCTTAGGGAGCTTCGGATAATGCATTGTCCTAATTTGGTTGACATCTCACTTGAAGAAGTACCATCACTGAGGGTTCTAGAAATAGATGGATGTGGTGATAGAGTATTGACTAGTACGGTTCGTGCAGCATCATTAATCACAAAGTTGGAAATTAAATCTATGTCAGGGGTTACTAATGATGTTTGGAGAGGTATTATAGAATATCTTGGGAAAGTTGAAGAATTAAGAATCAATTGGTGTTTAAATACTTGTGGGCATCTGTCGAAGAGGCAGAGTTTCTTGTGAATGTAAGGTAAGTTGGTATTATATTCTTGTGAAAAATTGGTGAGTTTTGGAGAGAAAGAGGAGGATATATATAATTGTGGGAGCAACTTGTTACCATCTCTAAGGAATTTGGAGTTATGGATTTGTGAAAGTATGGAGCGTTGCAGTTGTCCAAATAGCATCGAGACGTTGACTATCAATGATTGTAGTTCAATTACATCTATCTCCTTCACAACAACAACAGGACGAGGGCATACTCTCAAGTCACTTGAAATTAACAATTGTAAGAAACTGCTGGAAAAGGAGTTTGGAGGAGAAAAGATCAACAACACAAGCATGCCAATACTTGAGTATGTTAAGATAGTCAACTGGCCGAACTTGAAATCAAACATTGAATTGAGTTACTCCCTTCACCTCACAATTTTGATGATAGAAAAGTGTCCCTATATGCAGTCATTTCCTAATCTTCAGCTTCCCAATCTCACCCATTTGATAATATACGAATGTCAAAGTATGGTGTCATTTCCTGACCACCAGCTTCCCAAACTCGCCTCATTGAAACATATGAGAATCAGAAATTGTCCAAGTATGAATGCTTCATTTCCTCAAGGATTTTGGCCTCCCAACTTGTGTACTCTTGAAATAGGAGGGCTGAAGAAGCCGATCTCAAAGTGGGGTTCTCAGAATTTTCCGACTTCCCTAGTGGAACTGGAGTTAATTGGCGAACATGTGAGTAATTTTAGTGAATTGTCCGAACTTCTTCCTCAGTCTCTTACTTGTCTTGAAATAAAAGAATTTGAGAAGCTGGCATATCTTTCAAAGGGACTCCAACACCTTACCTCACTCCAACATCTCGTCATTCGCAAGTGCCCAAATCTGATACATTTACCGAATGTGTTACTACCTTCATTGTTGAGATTGAGAATAGGTGATTGCCCTAATCTAAAAGAACGGACAAATGGAAAAGGCTCCTACTACTGGCCACGAATCTCTCATATCTCCTGCATCATCATAACAGACGAGTACTAGTTTATTCAATAAGAAGGTATGTCCCTCTCTCTCTCTCTCTCTCTCTCTGCACTTTTGACTTCTTTAGATTTATTATGTATGTATTACATATCTGATTTTTCTTACATTAAAATTAATTGGCATGTCAGAACTCGTAACACTTACCATGTAAGATAGCATTCCATAATGTAACTGAATTACTGAACATCTCTCTTATAAAAGTTAAAGAATCACATTTTTTGAATGAGCAATTTTTACCCTTCATGGTTTCACTTGTAGTCTGTTGGTTATGTCTGATCGAATGCAGTGACCAAATGGCAAATAGCTAATTAAATTTTGCAACAGTAACTATCACAGAGTGAACATGTTGTAAGTTATAACTTCTGCACCTGGTCAAAATTGAACTTCGATGAATCTACATGCCTTTGCTCAAATTTGTTGGTAATAATTAATTACTTGTCTTAGAGGCTAGCAGTTCACAAAAATGATAGCTTCTGCTGCTAGACCAACTACTATGTTTGATATTTGTCTTTTTGAAGACATTTTTACTATAATGTTGATAATGTTGAAATGTTACAAGACAAAATACATCAGGGGTCGATTATGCCAACTCTCAAAGTTAAAGGACCTATGGTGTCATCTTTTGAGTAGTAGTTAACTTTGGCGCTCAAGTCTGCATCTCCACCGCCTTACTTCACTATAAATAATCATCTTTGTTTCATTTTCTCATTTTCAAGCTTGAATGAATTCTCTCTTGTTCTCTCTAGTTCCTTGTAACAAACTCCAACAGAATAATAACAAATCCTTTTCACATTTCACTCCAATTTACATTCTTCTTCTGTAAATTCGGTGATTTGTGAGTGTTTGACTACCAATCCTAGTGATTCTAGTTAAGCACGTTACAATTGGTATCAGAGCGGTCTTCCTGGCCCTCTAATTCCATCTATCCTGGCACAATGTTCGAATCCGCCATTGATTCTTGACATTTAAAAAAAAAAAAAAACACACACACGGTGTAATCGCTATTGATTCTGTTGAAAGTTGTTACAGTTGGTTAGTTGTTGTAACAGTAATCGTCATTGATTTCGTTGAAAAGTTTGTTACAGATTGTAACAGAATCAAGAAAACGGTTACAAAGTGTAAAAATGACGGGAACCAGATCAATTTTGACTGCTGGAGTTTCAAATAATGGTCACAATGGAACTAGTAATGTTGATGCTCAACAGCGGCTTGCCAATGCAATGGCAGACTTTCGCATTGCTATGGACAATTTGGTCAAAACGGTTAGTAAACAAGACACTCTTAATGATCAAAATCAGTATTTTTCGGGTTATGATGTACGAAGATCGAGTTGTAGTTCCTGTATTGTTCATGATGTTGGATCTTCAGTGCTTAACGATAATGACATTGAAGTAGTTGTGGGTAAAAAATATGGAAAAAATGAAGAAAAGGATGGAAAACAAGATGATGCACATGAGGTGTTTGACAAAATGTCAATGGAGAAATTACTTAGACATGATGGCTCCGTTCAAGAGTATATCGACGCATTTAGTTTGGTGATTGGTGATAAGGGTCTGGATGAAAAGTATCTCATTGATTTCTTCATTTCGAGGTTACAGCCAGAAATTAAAGAAAAACTTTGTTGGTTTAAACCTAAATCTCTTTCGGATGCTTATCAGTTGGCTAGGCTTCAAGAGAAAGCCATTAATCTCCGGAAGAAAATGACGAGTCCACCATTTTTTCATAACAAAGATTCAGGGGTAGTGGGGGATAAGAATTTTGAAGATCATATGGTTGAATTGAAGAATTTGAAATACAAAACCACTATGAAGCAGTATCAAAGTGATTTTGAAGCGTTTTTGACTCAGGTCAACATTACGGAAGCTCAATCAATCAGTATGTACATAGCTGGTCTCCCTCCTACTATTGCAATGAATGTAAGGGTGTTTAGGCCACGATCACTTGCAGATGCTTTCAGCTTGTCTAATCTGCAAGAGTCTTCCCAAGCTCTTCTTAAACAAAGGTATACTCCTCTTCTGCCTATTCCAAAGAGTACTAACACTAGTTTTAATGTGAACAAGAGTACTTCTGATCCTGCAAAGAGTACCACTACTTTGGCCTTGCCTCCAGTCACATCTCAAACTGTGGTGAAAAGTAGTCCTGTTAATGGGTACATGCCAAGGCTAAGTGAGGTGGATGATAGCATGACACTAGATGTAGGGACTGACGACATTGAGTTAGTAGATGTTAAACGTATGGAAATTAAACACCTCAAACAAACAGCCTCAGTTCAGGCAAATGGAGTGATTGAAGTAAGCATTGGCTTGATGGGTACTTGTTTGATGGGCTGTGATGATAGTATTGGTACTTGGTTTGATAAAAGAAAGAAAACTGAAGACATTAGTAAGAATATTGAAGAGGATGAGGGTATAGAAGCAAATGATAACAATGGTGTGTCTGAAATTTATCAAGTAAAGGTCACAGACGTTTATGATCAGAAGTCAACATTAGAGGTTCCAGATCAGATGTACACACCAGGTCTTAATCAGGGAGACTTTGATGAAGGATTAAATTCAGGAGAAATGGTAGCAAGTGACATTGAAAGTGTTGATGTGTTGAATTCAGCGAGTCTTGAATCCGTTGAAGGTGGGTTGGAATCAGCTGAAGATGGAAATGGTTCGGTTATTCATATGGCAGCTGGTATTATTATAGGAGTTGGGGAAAGTAATGAAACAATTAATGATCAGCCATTGACATCAGTTTTCAATCGAGTTGGAATTGGTGATTTGAGTCCATGTGAAGTGAATTTGGTAAGAGATATAGTGCCTGGAAAAGCTTCTCAACAACCCGATAAAGAATGTCCACGGGTAGTGATTGAGAAATGTTGTACAGAAAATATGGAAGGTGCGGATAGGGAACCAATTGGTGCAATTAGTGTGACTGATACGTTTAGAAACAGGGAAGTATCAAAAGTTGAATGGAAACCATTGGTTAAAATGCGAATGGATGGAAGTATTATGATAGGGAATAGTCATGTATGTGGTATAAGAAATAAAGGAGAAGAAAGAAATGGGTCTGAATTTGGAGAAGAAAGGAATGGGTCTGAATTTGAAACGACAAGTGGTATTGGGATAAGTAGTGCTAGCTGTGTTGACAAGAAAAAGTATTCAAATGGTGTTGTGATGATGGGTAATTTTGAATTGGAAAAGGCTTTGAGTGAAAGTGAATACAAAGTACAACATGAGAATGGTGGGAAGTATGTTGCTTTCAAGGATATTCTTGAAGAAGATGCAGAGTATCATAGTCTTGGTGTCGCTATTGATGGTAATGGTACTAACAGTAATGATGGAAATATTATGGGGTTTGAAGTGGGTCAAGGTGGTAAAAACAGAGGTGGTATGAAGTTGGAGATATGGAAATGGCCAAAAAGAAAGAAAAAGTGTGTGAAATCTGGTTTAGGTAAATGGCCTAAAAGAAAAAGGTACTTGTGGTGTTTGACATATGGAAGTGGCCCAACAGGAAAAAGAAAGTTATGGGTCGTTTGGCATTGTGTTTGGAAGATTGTTCACTGGGTAGAATTTGGGTTGCTGATAAAATTGCTATGAGTGTTGGTAAAGAGAGTTATGAGCTGCTGATTAATGATAAAAGGTCTAACATGAGTTGCTGTGACCAGTATTGATTTGAGTTGCTGTAACATGTGCTATAATCAGCTGAAACATATGGCTTTATATCTAACCCCGATTCTTGAGGTCAAGAATCTTTTAAGGGGGATGGTTTGTTACAAGACAAAATACATCAGGGGTCGATTATGCCAACTCTCAAAGTTAAAGGACCTATGGTGTCATCTTTTGAGTAGTAGTTAACTTTGGCGCTCAAGTCTGCATCTCCACCGCCTTACTTCACTATAAATAATCATCTTTGTTTCATTTTCTCATTTTCAAGCTTGAATGAATTCTCTCTTGTTCTCTCTAGTTCCTTGTAACAAACTCCAACAGAATAATAACAAATCCTTTTCACATTTCACTCCAATTTACATTCTTCTTCTGTAAATTCGGTGATTTGTGAGTGTTTGACTACCAATCCTAGTGATTCTAGTTAAGCACGTTACATGAAACTTGAAAATGTTTATCAACTTATGAGTTATGTTGCTATTATGAAGCATTCTTCACCAGTATCTCAATCCGCTCCAACTCCTGTTTGCTTCAATTACCCATTCCTTTTGTAATAACTTAGAATGTTCATTTCTGTTTTGTAATAACATAAAATATTTCTTTTCTTTTTATCATATTATATGCTAGGACGACGAATCACGAGGTCATGAAAAACATAGATGATCTTGAGCTCCAACTTTTTCAAAGAAGTTTTAACTCATTTCTCAAATGGCTTAAGATAAAGTTCCGTACCACCGGAGACGTTCTAAAACAAAGCGGGCATCAATGGAATGATATGGATAACGAAAAAGTGCATGTGAAAAGCAAGGGAATGACAGTAATTGTCACGTAAGGTAAGCAACGGTAGAATAATTTGAATTTTGTTAGTTTCTTTTACTTTTTTCTATTTCTGATTTTTTTCATCTCTTATCGTAACAGAGTCATAAAGAAGTGAAAGTAACGTGGATTACAAATTCCCACTGTTCAACCATCTTGGATTGGCGTATTGAATGGATAGACCTATTGTTGCAGTCCCTTAAAGTGTATGGAGATACGATCTGTTGGAATATTAGCATCTTAACAAGTAATATAACACATAATAATACACGAAATTACCTTGTTTACTTTTTTTCTTGTAACGGATTAGATCAAGAATGAGTAACTAGTATTCTTGAAACCACACGATAACTATATAGATTCAAAGAATGAAATCCTCTATAGTCTCACACACAATACGTTTAATAGGAAAACAATTAGTATGCTAGAACTTGTAAACGCTAAGCAAACGATTCACTTTGGATCTTAAAACCAAAACCAAACCCTTGCTATAGAGGGATTGTTTGATCGGCTAGAAGAAGAGAGGAGAAAGAAGAGATGAAAAGAGTTTTCAAGATTAGTGAATAATGAATCCTAAGCGTTCATTACTTCATTATATAGGCTACTACTTATAATGGAGAAGGACTCTCTCTCAAAAAAATTTAGATGAACACAAAATGATGCATGATTTACAACACTTTAAAGCAAGCAATTTTCATAATTACAACAACCAAAGCATTGTGTATAACAAAAACTTGCATGAATCGAAATTCAGACCACTTTTTTAGAATTCTACATTAATAGCATTAAAAACACCCCTACACCCAATATTAAAATTATTTAAACACAGTGTACAACCCTCATTCTACATTAATAGCATTAAAAACACCCCTACACCCAATATTACAATCATTTAAACACAATGTACAACCCTCATTCTACATTAACAGCATTAAAAACATCGCTACACCCAATATTACAATAATTTAAACACAATGTACAACCCTCATTCTACATTAATAGCATTAAAAACACCCCTACGCATAATATTACAATCATTTAAACACAATGTACAACCCTCCATCTTAACCTAGACATGAACCTGTGACCAAGGCTCGACTCGATACATAAAGCTGTGACCAAGCAAATTTAGGTGTCGGAATGACATCCCGTGACATTTTTATTAATTCCATTGAGAATTTTTATTTCAGGGTACCCGCCGCTGCAACGCGCGGGTACCCTGCTAGTATAGGCTAATCAAAACTTAGGGACCAAGCGATGTTTCAAGCTTTCATAATTCTCCAACCCCCCCCCCCCCCCCCCCCCCCCCCCCCCAAGGGCCGGCCTCAATAAGGAGGGGGGATTCTACTTTCTAGATTCTTAATTCCCTTCCTATATTTTACAACCGAGTCCTTGTAGTTAACGTTACGACCATTAGTGAAATACCTTAACGATTGTTATACTTATTTTCGTTAAATATAATTAATATAATACTTTATTAATTGCATTAATTGTTTCTTCGTATTAACGCGTGTGACCCCATAGGCTCACGTAATTTCCGGACATACATTTAATCGTGATATGGACATATCCCCCACGATCAATATAGACGTTGAGCAAAATATAAATTTTGGAGGTAAATCTCATGTCTATTTAAGCATTGATAAAGCAAATATGGAGAACTTATCATTCAATGTTCAGTTCTGTAGTCTTCTTGTTACATACTCCGGTAATTTGATTCCTAAATTGTGCTATGTATGACAGCGTTTGTTGTTATATTAAGTAATTCAAGAGCGGGTGGATGCAATGAATTTGAATATACTAATATGGCATTTTTTTAAGAGTTAAAATGAATTGAACAACACTTGTGTCTTTCATGCTTTAGCATCTTTTCTATCATTTAGGCTTATGATGTCAATGTTTTCTGTATGACATGTTCAATCAATTTAACCATACTCGATTACTTCATTACTTGATGTTTCGAACCCAATTTTCTAGACTTTGTTTGATCTTTAGATGAAGAAGTGTTTGTAGTACCTGTGCTACTTCACTATAATACTTGAGGTATTCGTCTGCAAACTGCAGCCTGCACAATTCAGGTTGCACGGGTAAATAGTTAGAAACTGGATGAAACATTAATAATTGGGAAATTTGCATTTCTAGTCTCAATTTCACCTGCATGCAGGACATCAAAATCGTCCAATTCTATCAAATAAGCATTGATGTGTTTGATTACATGAATATTTCTATCAAAATGATATCTTGTTTTCATCATAGGAGGTTAGTTATGGCAAAGAAGCGGTTGAATTGCCTGAACGGAGGAGGAGTGCTCTCATAGCTGAGAGAATCAGTCATAGGCTCAAGCATTAAGTCCCAAACAAACAATCTGATAAAAGCTCAGTGAATAAGTTGTCCATCTCATTAAGCTTTTAAATAAGAGAACCTAAGACCTGTCCAAATCAAGTCCGTGGCTAAGTAAAACAGGAACAGGTCCTAAGACACATAGCATATTTATTGAAACATCAAAGATTGCATCAAAGGGTCGAAACATTGCACTCTGCCAGGAGCCAGGTTAGACGTGTCAACAGCTGTAGATGGACAATATTGCTACCATCTGAATATTTGCTTACAGACCAAGTGGATAATTCAGCAATTTACCAGCACATGATCCATAGTTTTTATAGAAACACCAAATCAGCGCCACACTCATCTAATTTAGATTACTGTTGGAATACAATTGTGACTTGCACTGCATGTAAATATGTTCAGCTTTTTTTATCGATAAGCTATTCAACAAAAGTTCTCTATTTGGGTCAAGATACCATCTCCAGCTATCACCTGTCCATTTGACATGCTGAAGGTAAAATATAACCCAAATCTACTTTATAAGTTGATATAAAGCATTCACTTGAGTTACATTTGACACAGAATTACTTCAATACTAAAAATGGTGACTCTTCTTAGTTCTGACTGTGGACCCAATGAGAACTCCTGATTAGATTCAGTTAGTCCTTTGTTTTTCATTGTGTGTGTATCAGAGAACCCTGTATCCCATCTAACCTGATTTCTGCAAAAATTAGATTCCTTCCAGTCGGTATATACAAGTCACAAGCAAGTCCACTACCAGTAGTCCTTGCATGAACAAAAGCCGTCTTTAAAATGATGAAAACGAGTCGGATCTCTGATAATGAACTGACGGTCTATAACCTTACTAACCAACTTTATAAATACATGACAATCTCCACATACCCGTAAGTTCTTTATCACAAGAATGTCTTGCCCGATATCAGTGGTCAAAAGTGCAAACGCAATAGCCAATCTCTCACTATGAACCATACCGCCACCATTACTACTACTAAGACTTACCAAATCATCAAGTCTCTCGAGCATTGCATATATCTCTTTTGTTTGTGGATGATTATGATCACCGGCTACAAAAAGACGAGTCTTGCCTTTATGATCAACATAGCTATACCCTGGATCCTTTTTTAGCCTCTTTTCTCTCATCATCACTCGTATGCGCAGAATACCGTCTGTATTGTTGACTTCAGTGTATAAGTTTGACAATAACACATAGTAGCCAATATTCGTGGGTTCAAGCTCAATAATATGGTCAAATGCAAATTCAGCTAAGTCAACGTTCTTGTGAATCTTGCAAGCACCCAAAAGAGCTCCCCATACTGCACCATCAGGTTTCATTGGCATTGTGTTAATGAGCTTCTGAGCCTCATCTAATCGACCCGCCCTACCTAGAAGGTCCACTACACACGAGTAATGTTCTGGGCCTGGTTTCAACCCGTAATTCGTTTTCATCGAATTAAAATAATCTAGCCCTATATCGGTCAATCCAGCATGACTACACGCAGACAAGACACTCACAAAAATAGGCCCGTCAGGCATAATGTTGCACCGTATCATTTCATTAAAAAGATGCACAGCAGTGTCACCTTGCCCGTGCATACCATATCCACCTATAATTGCTGTCCACGATACTAAATTCTTCTCTACAAGGCTATCAAAAATCTCTTGAGCTTTCACCAGATTACCACATCTTGCATACATATTTATCAAAGCATTATTCAAAAAAATGTTATCTTTAAAACTACTCTTCCGTATCTTCTGTTCTATATCCACACCAATTCTCTGAGCACCAAGATGAGCACAAGACGATAGCACACCAACAAGCGTTATAGGATTAGGCTCCACACCACACGACTCCAAATCCTTATAAAGTTCCAACGCTTCAGTTGCATATCCATTTTGTGCATACCCCGAGATCATAGCATTCCATGTCCCAACCTCCTTAACACACATCCCGTCAAAAAACTTCCTCGCCACTTCCATCGCCCCACACCTCACATACATTGTAAGCAAACAATTCCCAACACAAAAATCACCATCCAACCCACTTTTCGCCACAAAACAATGCAAAGACTCCCCAAACCTCACCCGTCCACACTCACCACTAAACCCAGGAATCAACCCCAACATAGTAACCGCATCAACACGAACACCCAAAGCCCTCATTTTACAAAACAACTCAAACCCATCACAAAACCCGCCATTCCTAACATACCCAGCCACAAGCGCATTATAACAGACAGTCAATTTTCGCGATTCAGGACTTTCATCAAACACCTTACGCGCGTCTCTAACGAACCCACATTTCCCATAAAGCGCAATCAAACCCGTTTGCACAAAGGGTTCTGAGTGACACCCAGTTTTTATGACGTGGCAATGGACCTGTGTGCCGTAAACCGGGTGCGATAAAACGGCGCAGGATTTGAGAATTACAGGAAATGTGAAGGCGTTTGGGGCGCGGCTGGACCGGAGCATTTGGCGGTAGAGATCGAGGCATTGTTCGTAGTTGCCGTGTTTGGTTAGTTCACGGAGATGGGTGTTCCATGATGGTGTGATCATGGTTTGAAAATGGCGGGAAATGAGTTTGGTTGAGGTGTGGAAAGTAAGGGATTGTTTGGTCATTGTGTGAAACATTTGGGTGCTTTGTGTATTTTTGTTTTCTTATGTAAAGGAGCAAAATAAGGGTTCGTTTGATTTGTTATAATCTGGTACCTAGGGTGTGCAAGAAACCGAAAAACCAAACTTAAACCGAAAAAAACCAAAAAATCGAAACAAAAAACCGAAACCTATTGAAAAATCAATGGTTCGGTTTTTATATTTTGAAAAACCCGAAGTTTTTGGTTCGGTTTGGTTTTATCATTAAAAACCGACTAATAGAAACCGAACCGACATTTAAAGTCAAAATTCATATAATACCAAACCGATCCACATCTTAATACCGAACCGATACTTTATTGTATTAAAATAATAATTTCAAAACTTCATCTTTATCACTAGAATATCTGACTCTTTGAAAAATTTAAAATATCTTTGTTTGTTAAGTAGATCCCGTATTTTTCACATTCTGTTTCCCATTTCCCCGCTTGGCTACTTACGAATTTCAGTGTATAAGTCATTTGAAGCATGAAAGTTCCCAATAGGGTTTTCTCTTATTATTGGCTACTTTAGTCAATTTATGATATATGTCAAATCTACTTTGAAAAAGCAAAGCTCGATAAATCGTATAGAAAAAGGAAAGCTCGATAGATCGTATAGATATATGTCAAATCTACTTTGAAAAGGCAAAGCTCAAAAGATCGTATAAAAACCGAAAAAATTGAAAAACCAAACCGAAAAAAACCGACAACCGAAAAACCAAACCGACACAAAACCAAAACCGAATGGTTTCTAAAAATCAAAAACCAAAAATATTTCAGTTCGGTTTCGGTTTTATACAAAAACCGAGCCAAACCAAACCATGCTCGCCCCTAGTACGTAGAAGGGATTCGGTAAGAAGAAAAAACTAAAATGAAAAGAATGAGAATGATTTTTAGGCACACATTTTAAATAAGAGTGAGAATTTTAAGGGAGATGCATCTACTTTTATATGTACATCTGAAATGTATAGTTGTGATTTCTTCTTACTATTCTCACTTTAATTTTTCTTTTTATTTGATCCTAACTCATGTAGTAAATTACACAGATCGTGTACTTATAACCCTTTAATTTTTTTTTCCGACCCAGATAGTCATTAACTCTGAAACCTTTAACACCAAAAGTCCTTTGACCAAATAGATGTTAAATTTGACCATTAACTCATCTCAAGTGAAATGTGGGTAAAGGTAAAATGGTCTTTACATCTTTGTTATAACCAAATAATTAACTTTACAAATAACTCTCACCCTCCTCTCTCTTTCTTTATGTACGTATCCTCATCCTCTATAGTTATGTTTCAACAAATCGAATTCTCAAGATTGACCCATCAACCATTACCAAGAACACCAACAAACCATTAACGCTATAATATTCTCCAAAAATATATCAGTCTCTGCCATACAATCAACATTATTTTCACAGAAAAAGCTTCTCCATCCCTAGATTCACAACCCTCATCTAATTATTCTTCTACTTGAATTTCTAACCCACTCACATGAGTGTTCTTGTGGCGACGTGACGGTAATTCTAATTTAAATCAATCGTCACTAGTTCTATAAAAATATCAACCACCACATATCTAACTGTCAATAACGCCACCACATATCCAAATATCACCATCGTTATGACAACACTCATGCGCTGCAACCAACCACTGCAACCACAAATCCAATTGGGTTGACTTCTATTTTTCAACCAATTTGATATTTCGAGCCAAATAAATCGAAACTAAAATGTTCATCAAACAAGGAAAAAAAGCATAAAAACTAAAGCAGAAACAATATTAAAAACCTAATTTTAGTTACGCATTTTAACTCACTCTTAAAATTACCCTATATTTTTATAGACAGCCAGACTTTTAGTATTTTACAAAAGACATATATAGGCAATTCTAGTAATAAATTCATTATTTTAGAATAGCTTGATTCTAAGTATGAGGTTTTCTAATTGTGCTACTTAATGGAATGAATCAATAATAATAAAAGTAATAAAGAATATGCAAAAGTGCTATATTAACTTGATTAGATTTTAAATAAGATGAGTTTACAAATTTTGTGTCTTCTTCAAAAGTGATTAGAGTTAAAATGATTGAATTTTGAAATCAACTGCTATGAAAAGTTCTTGCGGTTGATCATGATGAAATTGAAGAAGTGGAGAAGAAAAAGACAAACGTGTGGTAGTAAAAGAAGCAAAGAATGTGATATAAGTGAGAAATTTAAGAAAAGACTAAAATACCCTCATGTGCAACACATGTGAGATGGCTAAATGGTTTTACATGATGTTCGTTTGGTCAAAGGACTTTTGATGTCAAGAGTTTCAGAGTTGAGAACTATTTTAGTCAGAAAAAAAAGTTGAAGGAGTAAAAGTGAAGCTCAATGCAAACCACATGGACGATCCATGTAATTTACTCTAACTAAAAAAAAAAAAAAAAAACACCATAAAAACTTCACCAAAAAACACAAAATCACAAGACATCACTCCCACCTTTCGAGTGCATGCCTTGGGCATTTTCTTTTGGGTAAAGGGGAGTAATCATGCACCCTGGTAAATATATTAAACCAAAAACGTTCAAGTATAAAGGATATGGGTGAAATCCCATATCTCAGTCCGTTACATAGGCGATAAAGCTTACATAACAATGTAGACAGCTAAGAAGCTTGGAAATAACTAGTGCTTATGAGAAGCCATAAGCACTTACAACTCAAGAAATAACACAAGCAAGCGAACCAGCAGATACCGTGAAAGATGAACTTCCACCAGTATTTGGATTAGCCAAATCTTCATTCACATGTGTGACATGTTCTCCATCTTCTTCATCATCGTTCACCAATGCAACATAAGAATTAGATGTAGTAACAATACCTTCCTTAGAAGTAGAATCAGTAGACTTCAACTTAGATGACGTTGAATGCACATTAAGCCGAGTATCAGCTCCCTTCTTTGGTTCACTAGTAGTTTTCTTTGGCTCAAACTTGAAGTTCTGTTTGACTGAAGTACTACCAAAATGACTACCTTTAGCAAACTGGGCTTTACCTTTGTTCTTCTTATGACTCACCGTTTGGAAACCATCATTGGCAGGCATAGTAGAAGGATTAGCAACATTTGAAGTAGTAGCAACAGGATGATTGACCACTATGTTAGGGCAATGATCATGGATGTGGCCAAAAATCTTGCATAATGTACACCTGGGAGGCCTCCATTCATACTCAACTCGAATAGTATCTTTAGTAAAACCATCCCCTATAAGAGAGGGGACACGAGTAGTAACAACTTCTACGAGTTCAGCCTCTGAACTAACCTCAATTAAGCATCGAGCAAAACTACTCCTACCCCAAAAATCCTTACACATAGAGCTCGTATACGAATCAAGCATAATAGGCTTGCCAATAAATGAAGCAATTAAGCTAATACATTCCTCTTCAAACACTTGAATAGGTACATCATGTAATTTAACCCATACTGAAATACGAGTCAACTCTTCCTTACACAACCTAGTATCAATTGACCATTTCTTAAGAACGATCGGCGATTTCGTATCATCCAAGGGCCACCTTCCAAAACTGCTTCTAAACCAGACTGAGTATCGAATTTAAAAAAGAAAAAGCCTTTTTCATTCATCATAATCTTTTTCAAACCATATTTAGCCCAATTATTTTTAACATAGTACTCAACCACTAGAAACGTCATTCTATTACCAATAAAGTAGCCATATAGGGTATGTTCAAGACATGCAATAACCTTTTCAACCACACTACGTGGAATAGAAACGTTAACTCCTTCACAAACTGAATCAGCAACCAAAGGACGAAAAGTAGAATTTGGAATAGATTTATCCTTTGTATTCTCATCCACATTTACAACATTGGGTGTTGTATCTTTGATACTCTCATCAGAATTAGAATTTGTTGCATTAGTATTCATCTCATAAACCTCAAGCAAACCACTCATAGCTTCATGCACCTTTGAACGCGTATCACTATCCAAATTAGACCATATTTGATATTTACCAGCTTCAAGCTCCTTAAGGAATAAATCAATATCAAACACCAATTTAATAAAAGCTCAACAAATTTAGTAAAATCAAAGGTTGATTTCAGCGAAACACCAAACACCAATTTAATAAAATCATGTTTGCTTGTGACAGAATAAAGCTCAACAAAAGGACCAGTACCCACATTCAAATGGGACGATTCAGCATCAACCTGAACATGAGGAGATGTATCATAAGAATTATCAACTATAGGCTGTGTCGCCACACCTGTAACATCCTTAGGTCGAGACTTCTTATGTTTCCTCATAGTCACCTTCGATAAATCAACAATAGCACTCAATTCTTCAATATTCACATTAACAGTTTGTGTTAATGTATTATTTCCCTCTCCCTTATTCGACATCACAGTAATGAACACCAAATACTAATGCAAACGCATGAAACCAGAAACAAATCACTTCAATAAATACGAGTAAACCCTAATTTAACCAATTAGGGTTTTTAATCATGCACAAACAATAACTAACCCATAATAAATCACTGATGTCTAATCGGTATTGATGCTTAATGATTGGAATTAAATAGACCAAAATACGAACCGACTAAGAAAACCCTAAGTATCGATTTAGAGAAAAAAAAAACCCAAACAATAAGTAAATCGACCTGAGATCCCAATAGAAACAACGATTTAAGCAAGGTAAAACTTGAATCAAGATTGTAATGGAGAGGATTAAGAGATCGATCATGTAGAAAAGTTAGGGTAAGGGTTTCGCAGAATCTCCAAAATCGCAAAAGGGGTGGGAGAGTTTTTTTGTGCCTTGGGCATTTTACAATTAGTCGATACTTGGATTATTTGAGATTGTTTATCACTTAGGGTTTTTGGGATTTTTTTTATATATGTGCTGTTTGGGATTGTTTATATATTCATCATTGTTTACGATTGTTTATAGATTTAGGGTTTTATGGGATTGTTTATAGACTAGAAGTTGTTTGAGATTGTTTATTTAGACTAGTTATTGGTTGTTTTAGTTTCAAATTTATTTTATATACTCTTATTTTACTTTTCGGGGGCTATATAAATTAATGCAGTCAAGTTCGAGCCGTTGTGGTCTATTAAACCCACATTGATTAAAGGAAGTTCATGCCTTAACAATACTTTAGAAAAGTATGATATTATCTAAATTGTTTAATTGCTTATGTGCGTATATGGTTGATAATTTCGTTTTAGCTTTATCAAGAGGAACCATTGGGTGTTGTTTGTTATATACCCTAAACAACGCATGTGCTACATCTTGGAATCATATCATCCAAAGATTAAGAAAAGGACTGAGCAAAGTTATTAGATTACAAGCTGTTTGAATAAGTTCGTTGCAAATTACAAAGTTGTCGAGGTAAACTGTCTACAAACAAATTGTTATGTTATATAACTTTTAACATGTAAGCGTGCTTGTTTATTAAAATGTAATGCAATCAACAAGCTAATACATAGGAATGCATATATTATGTACTAAAATGGATGCATGAATTTGTAACCGTTCATCGAGATCATTTTCCTAATAGAGTAAGTAATATATTCCTAAGTATTGATTTTAGAATATGTAAACGAAATTTTCATACTTAACGGATGCAACAAGCAAGCTTAATTATAATGCACCCGATATATTCATTTTTCTTATTTTAGAATTTTTTTATGTTACAGTTCTCGACATATCTTGTATACGTTTTTTACATGTAGATCCTTTGACGTGACAATCGTCCGTTCTCCATTAATCATATTGAAGACACTATCGAAAAGTGGAATCAGCTATGTCGAATTTGATTAACATTAGACTGATCGTAGTAGGAGTCCACCCCCTAGACAACTTTGTTGTCCACCCCAACCAAACACATCTCCTCTTATTACATGACATCCATAAGGACGCGTCCCCCCACCCCCCAAGACACCCAATTGGTTTGGTGCATCTCCGGATCGAAAGAATTGAAGAAAAAGAAAGGAAAAAAAATGAAGAAAAAGAAAGGAAAGAAAAAAAATAAACGAAATTGCCGTTACATTTTGTTTGTTTGCAACAAAAAAAAAAGTGTTTGGTCTCCTTACTATGTGTGTTTGGTCTAGGTGTTATCTAGATGGTGTCTGATGAGAGAGAAAGCTGGTGTGGCGCTGATGTGGTAATGTTTGGGGTGGTTTTTTGGTGTCTTATTACTTTTAGTCTTATTGATAGGTAGTTGTTGGTTATGCTGTTGTTTTTTGTTTGAGGCATTTGTACGTTCAACTATTTAAACTAAGATGATATGTTCGAACTACTTTTGTAGAAGACATTTTGGAACATACATATGTTTAGTGCTAGAACTCGTTATCATCTAAGTTAAATTCTGGAATATATGTATTTACGTTTATGGTTTATTAGTTAATTTATGGAATGCATGATATATTTGGTAATTTATGGATCAAAAGTTGTTTGTGTTCTTATGTAAACTGGACTTGTGTATGTGTTGCTGGAAACATGAAATAAATCAAGATTTTTTTTTTTTTTTTTTTTTTTTTTTTTTAATAGAGACTAGTTTATTGATAGAAACAGGTCTCTGTATATAACCAAGACCGGTGAAACACATAAACAAGTCTCGATATTGATATTAGGACCGGGTATATAGTAGGAATCGGTCTCGATTGTTATAAGCAAGACCGCTTTTTAGACCCAACTTCTAATATTATGAAAAAAATACGTTTGTGTATTATACCACTTTTTTGTGCATTAAAAATTCGTTGTTATACCCAAGTTCTTTTGACATTTTGCAATAAAATAAAATTGCGCATCAGACTAAAACAAGTTGAAAATTTTGTGCATCAAAATCTGTTTGCGCATCAAAATTCGTTTTTTGTGCATTAAAAGAAAAGGTTTAAATCTTCGAAACTAGAAAAACTTATTTCACAAAAGTTTTATTCACAAATATACCCGGTCTTGTGGACTTTTTTTAACAGAAAAAGTTCCATAAAACATATCGTCATCTCCTAAATTATAAGCCTTGTCATGTGAACCGTTTAAATTCATTCTTGGGATATCAAATGTAGCAATACTCTTTCCCTTGTAGTCTTCCTCCTCGATGTATCGGTGGGTATCGCGGGAGGACAAATGATAAATTCGATTAGATAAATTGGGCTGAAACGAAGTTATGTTGTCGTAACAATTTTTCTTAATTTATTAACATGAGCTAAAGAATTTTGATCAAAAGAAGATTCTAAACATGTAGTAGTGTTTGAACCTACACATAAAACACAACGAATGAATCAGCGTGCCATTCCATACAACTTAAATACAGGAGAATGATGATAGAGTAACCAAATGACTACCATAATTTCGAACCAAATGACTACCATAATTGTTAGAGTTTAACAATCAAATACACATATTGCGGAAGCGTAGGATCAAGTATAACACATAAATATTAACCAAAACGTAAATAGTAAACGTACCCGATGCACTTCAAATAAACCTTGATTCTTGGACAATATAGATCAATGATAAACCCCTTACCGTTTTGTTTATCGATCTCTTGATAATTACTAAAGTAAGTAATTACCTCGTTCTTGTACACACAAACTCCAACGAATAAAGGTTGTTGCAAGTAAACAAATCACTAATGGTTTTGTAATGGAAAAATCGACCAAGAACCCTTGGAGGGGAGGTGGTACGATCGGCCACAAAAACAAGAGAAAGAAAACAAGTTTTAGGGTTAGAGTGTGTGCACAAAAGATGTGTAGGTTTAACCCCAAGGCCTTGTATATATACTATGTGATATCTTGGTGACCAAGCAAGGCTTGGGTCGACCCTTGTGTGGGCTTCGACCGGCCATAGGCTCCCAAAGGGGGTTCTAGAACCTCCTTGTCACCCAAGTTACACTCTAGTCCTTGTTTTTCTTATTTAACGATAGTTAGTCCATACGGTTAACAACTAACGACCGTTTAGTCCATTAAGTGACATAAATATATATATTTCATACATTTAATAAATATATAAATTTATTTACATTATTCTTGTTTGTAAAGTGTGCAATCCCGAGGTCTCGTGTTCGATCCTAGACATTTACCTATTAATGTTTATACGTAACATTTAACAGCTCCCACTCGTATATTCATTAATAGTAAAATGACATTGGTTAGCGTCTTGCAACACTCCAATGCCCCTAGTTCAAACCGAGCTAGGTTTCCTGGAAAAACCTTTATGATTCATCATTATAATTATCCTTTCATTACTAATACCACATTAATAAAGATGTGAGTTTCTTTATTAAAATTCTGTTTCTCGTTTCTTTATGATTGAACAAAATTACCAAAACATCTGAACGTATTCCAGATTGACTTTGGGCATGGCCATGCAAACATTTTGTCAACCCTACGAGGGGCCCAGCAGTATTAAACTTCTGAACAAATCAGAAGGAATGAATTCTCTCTTGACTACAAGAATAACCCATGAACTTTGCAACACTTCTGAAAACAATCCTTATGACTCCCTGTTACGGTGAGCGGTAGATTGCTTCACAAAAATGCACTACATCCATGACACTTATCTGGTATCTCAAGTCTGAGGATAACTTTAAATATGATTCTCACATTAAATATTAAATCATATTGTTGGGATAAGTCCAATATTCAATTCATCGAATATTATGTGAAATTGGTATGACTACGCATCAATATACTTTCAAGTATATTCTAAAACCAATACTCAAATTTGTCTTAGTTTAATGATATTCCCATATCATTAATCGACAATGGACATTTAGAATAATAAATTATTCAAGGATCTTAAACATGCAAATATAGGATATATTATTAAGACAATGATAAATAAACATAAAACTTATTTTATTCCATTAAAATAATAATTGTACATTACATCCTTTATCCAAATACTAATCACAAATGGGCATGAAACTTTCAGCTAATCTAAGTCCTACACCTGCAGCATGCTTATAAAGCTTAGTGCCAGGTAGAGGCTTTGTTAATTGATCCGCCAAGTTATCATCTGTGTGAACTTTGAGCATTTCGATTTCGCCTATTTCGACTTGTTCTCGAACATAGTGATGCTTAATCGGGAAATGTCTGGTGCCTTTCATGATTCCAGGCTCATTGGCAAATGTAATTGCAGCAGAATTGTCACAATACATTTTAATAGGTCTTTGAATCGAAGGCATGACTCCAAGCCCTGAGACAAACTTCCTAATCCAAACAGCTTCCATTGCAGCTTCCGAAGCAGCTATATACTCACTTTCTGTAGCAGACATCGCTAGTACACTCTGCTTTCTGCTCCTCCAATCCACTGCTCCTCCATTAATGACAAAGACATAACCCGTCTGAGACTTCGTATCATCCTTATCACCTTTCCAAGAAGCATCGCAGTAACCTGTAACATCAAGTTCTGCCGATGGATTTCCCCCATAAACCAAAAACATATCCTTAGTTGCCCTAAGGTACTTAAGAATATTCTTAACAGCAGTCCAGTGAGCTACACCTGGGTTTTGCTGATATCGACTGGTTAAATTCTGAGCAAACGCTACATCAGGTCTTGTACTTTTCACCGCATACATAATAGATCCCACAGCCGAAGCATAAGGGACTCTTTTCATGCGTTGCACCTCTTCAGGTGTTGAAGCACAAACCTTGTTGCTCAAGCCATGTTGCTCTTGCATCGGCAAATATCCTTTCTTGGAATTTTGCATATTGAATCTCTTCAATATTTTATCAATGTAAGCACTTTGGCTTAATCCAATTAATCGCTGAGATCTATCTCTATATATCTTGATTCCCAGAATAAATGCAGCTTCCCCTAAATCTTTCATAGAAAAACAACTTCCAAGATATTCCTTAACCTTTTGTAAACTTGGAATGTCGTTCCCCATGATCAATATGTCATCGACATATAATATAAGGAAAATCACATTACTCCCACTAACTTTGTGATATACACATGGCTCATCAAGATTTTTAGTGAATCCATACTTTTTAATCTCACCATCAAATCTTTTATTCCATTGTCGTGATGCTTGCTTTAATCCATAAATGGATCTTTTAAGCTTGCATACACGATTTGGGAATTCTGGATTTACATACCCCTCAGGCTGCGCCATATAGATGTCCTCATCTAGGCGGCCATTTAAGAAGGCGGTTTTAACATCCATTTGCCAAATCTCATAGTCATAGTAAGCGGCTATGGCTATAAGAATCCTAATTGCCCTTATGTCAGCTACAGGAGAAAAGGTCTCCTCATAGTCAACACCAAAAGTTTGTGTATAGCCTTTAGCTACACAACGGGCCTTATAGGTGTGTACAACGCCATCCATGTCAGTCTTTTTCTTGTAGAGCCATTTACTCCCAACTAGTTTGGCACCCGGAGGTAGGTCTACTTCTTCCCAGACATCATTGTCTTCCATGGATTGCATTTCCCCATCCATAGCTTCTTTCCATTTGGCCTTTTCAGGACCATTCATGGCAGCTTTATAACTTGTAGGCTCATCAAGATCACCCAGTATATACTCATCACTCTCTACATTAAGACATAGACGAGTAGGAGCTTTTACTGGTCTTGTTGACCTACGAATGGGAATCACTTCAACTTCTGGTGGAGTACCTAAGCTTTCAGGTTCTACCGGAAGTTCGTTAGTGTTTTCAGAAGGTTCTACATCTTCATGACCGTCTTCCAGATCATATACTCTCCCACTGAATTCTTGAGATATGAGCTCCCTTTCAAGGAAGTCTCCATACCTTGCAACAAATACTTTGTTTTCAGGTGGGTAATAAAAGTAGTATCCCATAGTTTCCTTAGGGTATCCTACGAAGATGCACTTCACAGATCTTTGTTGGAGTTTGTCTGCTGAGTCACGTTTAACATACGCCTCACAACCCCAGATCTTAAGATAAGACAGGTTAGGAGCTTTTCCAGTCCATACCTCATATGGTGTCTTATCAACCTTCTTTGTTGGAACCATATTTAGAATGCGAACCGCAGATTCTAAGGCATAATCCCAAAACGAGAAAGGAAGAGTTGTTAGATTAAACATAGATCGTATCATATCTTGCAATGTACGATTCCTTCTTTCAGATACACCATTTTGTTGTGGAGTATATGGAGAAGTAAGGTGCTGGACAATTCCCTCCTTTGCTAGATAATCTATGAACTCCTGACTCAGGTATTCACCACCTCTATCGGATCGAAGAGCTTTAATCTTCTTTCCAAGTTGCAACTCTACTTCTGCTTTAAACACTTTGAATGTTTCAAACACCTCATGTTTATGTTTAAGTAAATAAACATAACCATAACGGCTGTAATCATCCGTAAATGTTAAGAAGTAGCTAGCACCCCTCCTTGACACATGTCTAAGTGGTCCACACACATCTGTGTGAATAAGACCAAGTAGATCATTAGCCCTTTCAATCCTATTTTTAAAGGGTTTCCTAGTCATCTTCCCAGCAATGCAAGATTCGCATTTATCAAATGATTCATCATTGATCTTATTTAAAAGCCCATCATGTTGCAGCTTTTTCATGCGATCTTTGCCAATGTGAGCAAGTCGACAATGCCAAAGATAAGACGAATCCAGACCTTTCTTGATTCTCTTATTGTTGATGCTATACATCGAATTATTTGTAACAAAAGCATTATCATTATCATTCATATCAATTTCAAATACACCATTCACAGCAATAGCATTAAAATAAAAAACATTATTTAAAGAAACCGAAATTCCATTGCTTGAAATAGTATGCTCAAAACCAAGGTTTAACAAACATGAAAATGAAATTACACCTCTAACAATTGACGGTGCATAATGACAATTATTTAAAGATAGTACTAGGCCCGAAGGCAACACTAAATTAAATACTCCTATAGCTTCAACTCCTGCATGCGCTCCGTTACCAACGTGCAAGAATTGTTGTCCATAGGCCAGCTTTTTCTCAACTCTAAACCCCTGCATGGTATTGCAGATATGAATGCCACATCCAGTATCATATACCCATGAATTCAATTTAGGAGTAAGAGTGAATAATTCAATCATAAAGAACGCACCTGATGAGCTGGGGTTACCAGCATCATTCCCCTGCTTCTTGAGTCGCAAGTCATGAATGTAGAGAGGGCAATTGCGCTTCCAATGGCCCTTTTCATGACAATGGTGACAAGCCTGATCCTTCCTGTTTGGCGGATTCACCTTGTTCTGCTTAGGCTGATGTTGTTTCATCTTGGGTTCAGGTTGATAGGCCATGACCTGCTTGCCTTTGTTAACCTTCCCTTTGCCTTTGTTCACATGCGATTTCTTCTGGATTCTTCCCCCATGAATTGCCAACACTTGCGGGGTGGGATTCTTGACCTTGGCTGGTAGACCTTTCTCATAATCAACAAGCAATGCGAGTAATTCTGAGACTGTCTTCCCCGAGCAATGCATGTTGAAGTTCTGCACAAAACCAGCAAAATCCTTGTTAAGGGATCTGTTGATCAAGTGCACTTGCACATTCTCGGGGTAACCAAAACCAATTCTGTGAAGTTGATCAAAGGAGTCCTTCATCTCATCCACATAATCGGCTACTGGTTTACCATCACCATGCTTGCAGTTGTGTAGCTTGTCAAGTTCATCATACAATTCAACTGCAGGTGACTTCTCATAAGATAGCCTGAGGTTATCAAGCATATTCTTAGGAGACGCATACTCATACTTCTTTTGTAATTGAGCATTCATGCTAGTGAGCATTAGACAAGCAACCTCATTGTACTTAGCATTAGTCACCTTCCATTCTGCCTTTGCTTCAGGTGTTGCCGTAGCAGCAGGTTCAGCAGGGCATTCCTGGGTCACATAATCCATCTTACCAGACGCCCTCAAGACAATTCTGAGCGAACGGTACCAGTCATTGAAATTCTTTCCTGTGAGTTTCTCTCTTTCAAGATGACTCTTGAAAGCATTGATCACAGTTTGGTTATCGGGTTGAGCCATATCTACAGATAAAGTTCAAATATTAGTATTTTCGATAATCAATATCTTCAAGAAAATAAAATACCCAAGGCTATATTCATATAACCAACTAATTTTCTTGAAAATCTAGGATCTATCTTTACATAGTTTCACCACACCAGTTGATCTGCTAGTGGTAAAAGTACAAAAGATAGTAATCTGTCGAACAATAATTGGCAAACAAGATTTCCAATTCCTAGATCATTATGGGATTTACTCAAATTGATTCATCAATTTGCCTTTGTAAGCATGTTTCATCCCATCTCATGCCTTAAGTTCTAGGTCTCACGCACAACTTAATTAAGTCGTCTACCTTAGAAACTGTAAAATTACAATTATGGTCTCACGCGTTAAAAGAATTTTACCTTGTTATAGTAATTTAGCCTAGGTCTCACGTTTACTAAATTAAAATTCCAAGTGTTTCTTATAGGTAGATGGCACGTAACTTAAATTTTAAGGGTATTAATTTTTGATATGTCAATCAAAATTATGCACAAAGATGCATGCACTCATCTTTATAACATAAGTTTTCATAAAACTTTTTATGTCCGATTCCTGAAATTAATACACAAAGTTTTACTTGAGGTTTATGCCAAAACCCTAAGATGACTTTCTACAACATATAATTTTAAAAGTAATTCGTTTAAGATATATTCAAGATTGTGATAACCAAGGCAGACTCTAAGGCTCTTTTCTAAGCCTTCAAATCACGGTTATGAATATCATCTTAAAAGCCTTAATTTTAAAAGTATATTTGCACAAAACATCATTCAAGCAAAAGTTTATGGATTCAATCTCAAAATAGTAATAAAGTTTGAATAATGCTAGTCTCGACTGGGAGCTGATTACCGTGCGAATCGGACCACGATTGTCATAAGACCATTGCAAGATTCTTACTTTATCACTTTAGGGTTTCACAATTATTAGTCCGTTTTAATTTTCTTTATGAAAACACCCTTTTATTGCTTACATCAAGTCCAACTAAAAACAATAAAACAAGTAGCAAAGAAAATCAAACAAACAATAATAATATAAGTGAAACAATTAGCCACATGCAAACCATATTAGAAAAGATCCTAATAAAATCAATTCTAGGTATAATAACGCATGTAATCAACTAAGGCCTTCACCTCTTAATGGAGGTGAGCCACATACATTGACGAATCAATTGCGTAGGCCAAAGCTAAAAACACACCACATAGCATATAAAATTGATTTTAATATATATTGGAGTCTTCCCCAATTTAAGATCTATCTAAACATGTGACAACAAAACAAGATCCATGACAAACATGCATGTAAGTCACGGATTAAAACCTAACAATTAGCAATTAGGTCACAAGATACGTTCAATTAACCGGTTAATGACCTAGGGTTTCTAGTGATTACACATAATCAAGAAAACCACAAAACCCTAATTAGGGTTTCATGGGAAAATCGACCCCCCCCCCCAAAATTAGGGTTAGGGTTTCGAAATTTTTATAAAAAAATAGGAAAAACCCTAGATCAAAAAAAACATGTATCTAAAACAATTAAAGATCCGGTTTTTATTACGTTTTAGTAATCAATTACATGTTATACATGGCTCGTGATGCCACTGTTAGAGTTTAACAATCAAATACACATATTGCGGAAGCGTAGGATCAAGTATAACACATAAATATTAACCAAAACGTAAATAGTAAACGTACCCGATGCACTTCAAATAAACCTTGATTCTTGGACAATATAGATCAATGATAAACCCCTTACCGTTTTGTTTATCGATCTCTTGATAATTACTAAAGTAAGTAATTACCTCGTTCTTGTACACACAAACTCCAACGAATAAAGGTTGTTGCAAGTAAACAAATCACTAATGGTTTTGTAATGGAAAAATCGACCAAGAACCCTTGGAGGGGAGGTGGTACGATCGGCCACAAAAACAAGAGAAAGAAAACAAGTTTTAGGGTTAGAGTGTGTGCACAAAAGATGTGTAGGTTTAACCCCAAGGCCTTGTATATATACTATGTGATATCTTGGTGACCAAGCAAGGCTTGGGTCGACCCTTGTGTGGGCTTCGACCGGCCATAGGCTCCCAAAGGGGGTTCTAGAACCTCCTTGTCACCCAAGTTACACTCTAGTCCTTGTTTTTCTTATTTAACGATAGTTAGTCCATACGGTTAACAACTAACGACCGTTTAGTCCATTAAGTGACATAAATATATATATTTCATACATTTAATAAATATATAAATTTATTTACATTATTCTTGTTTGTAAAGTGTGCAATCCCGAGGTCTCGTGTTCGATCCTAGACATTTACCTATTAATGTTTATACGTAACATTTAACAATAATGTCGATACTTTCATTTGCAAATCAATGTGTCTCTAGTAGACACTTGAAACAAACTGATTGGTTTCATTTTCAGTCTCTTTCCTGGTTATCGGATCAATGGAGCCGAACTTGTAGGAAGTGATAGGCATAAGGGGTTGGCAACGTACACGGGAAGGCACGGCACGTGAAGCATCATGAACGGCAGCACCGCCGCCTTGCCTGCGTGATGCAATACGGGATCAGATTTGGGTGAAAGTTTCACGCACGGGAAGAAGGCACGAAATCAGATTTGCATGTTTGCATGTAGCATTGATCTGTTTAATGGAATTTAAAAAAAAATGAAGTGAGTGATGGGATGTAGTGAGTGATGATGTTGCCAACAAAAAATGGTGAGTGATGAAAAAAGTAGGTTAATAATGTGGCATAAGAGAATTGTTTGGAAGTGATTGATAGGATTTTAGGTGAGAGATAGGTTGCCACCCGCTAAGCACAGTTTCTTGCACCATCCAAATCTTAGGGGGAAAAAAAGTAACATAATTAAGTCAAGATGAATGCATAATTTGTATCTATTACGTAGTACTTCATAAGCACAGAGGCAGATATTCATCCAAAACATATCACTTTGACTCTAAATCAATTCAACGTCTAAACAAATGTAGGGTTCTCGAAAAGGGTTTAGGGTCGTGTGCTTTTTTTATGATGAATGCGGGATTGTGAGGGAAAATGAAATAAATGACACTCAATTTTTTTTTTTCTTTTTGGTCACCATTCTTTTACGGCTTTTACTTATTTTTTTTATGGTATTTCTTGTTTTCAATTTTAGCCACCAAACTAAGGAAAACGAATTTTACAATGATTTTTCCCAATTTTTAGGTGAAATTACCCATTTTTCAGGCTTTGAAAGTTGAAACATCAAATTTGTAAAAAAGGAGATGATCCCTTTTTATTGTATAAAAGATTTTTTCCTTGATCAATCCTATTGGCCAGTAGCTTTGATTTTCTTAGTTGCTAATATCACAACGAGTTTCTTGGACTGCGAGGCTGCGACCACAACCATACGCGCGGTATGAGGAATTTATATATGTTTGACCCGTAACCAACTAAATATGTACTCCGTAAAAGATATATTGTTTTCCATATATAGCCCAAGAAAATTACTGTATCTGTTAACCGAATAAGTTACAAAAATAAAAACTGGTTACCCTACCCTAAATTAATTCGCGAAAATACGTAGCCTACAAGCAAAAGGTCTTATATATATTGAAACACACATTGCTTAACTTTCATCCATCATAGAATCTCACAATGAATAACAATCGGTTCACAGCATTAGCCGACTGCGACGACGAAGACATGATAACCACCATTATAAACCACACTAAAAACCTCCCCACCTACAAAACCGTCACTAAAAATATCTCAGCCACCCACAAAACCGTCACTACAAACAACTTAGCCGCAAACAAAACCCTCACTGAAAACAACTCAGCCACATACAAAACGTCCAAAAACCCTAACCTAGATTTCTTTTTCCACGTCACACCTGACACGTCGCCACAAACCCTAATCAGCATGCTAGAAGAATCATGGGCTCACAACCCTTTAACTACACTTAAACTTATATGTAATCTTAGAGGCATACGTGGCACTGGAAAATCAGATAAACAAAGCTTTTATACCTCTGCTATATGGCTCCATAATAACCATGCAAAAACCCTAGTTTGTAATATTCCGGTTTTTGTTGAGTTTGGTTATTTTAAAGATTTGTTAGAGATTTTGTATAGGCTTATTCAAGGTGATGATGTGAGAAAAGTGTCGAACAAGTTATGGATGGCGAAAAAGTTAGCCAAAGGTAAAGGAATGGCACGAAAAATGTATTTTCTTAATAAGAAAAGGGAGAAAAGGGAGGAGATGAAGCCTAAAAATATGGCGAAAAGAGGTAGAGGGAATTATAGAAGAAACATTCGCGAATATGAAGGCAGAGGTAGAGGGAATTATAGAAGAAACATTCGCGAATATGAAGGTAGAGGTAGAGGGAATTATAGGAGAAACATTCGCGAAGATGAAGGTAGAGGTAGAGGGAATTATAGGAGAAACATTCGTGAAGATGAAGGTAAAAGTAGTAGGACGAGCAAGAGCCGAGCAGAGAGGGTTGAGGAAAATAGGATACAAATGGAGAAAAATAAATACGAAGCTAAAAAGTTAAGAAAAGAAAAGGAATTTGCTATGAAGCAAAAGTTAAATGATAGGTATGGTTCGGATCAAGGATTTAAGATGTTGCATGATCAGGTATCGTATTTTTTTGCTGAATGTTTAAGATCCGATATTGAATTGTTGAATAATGGTGAAAGTATGAAGATTAGTTTAGCTGCTAAGTGGTGTCCTAGTGTTGATTCCTCGTATGATAAAGCGTTATTGATTTGTGAATCCATTGCTAAATTACTTTACCCATGGGATTCAGATAGCGAGTTTGAAGCACTTGATGAGTTTAGTTATATTGTTAAGATAAAAAATAAGTTGAGAAAAGAAGTACTTGTTCCTCTTAGGAATGCGTTGATGTTACCCGAAGTTTATATGAGTGCAAAGCAATGGAGCTCGATAACTTATGAGAGAGTAGCTTCTATAGCTATGAAAAACTATACTAACATATTTTTACATAGAGATAATGAACGGTTTCGTAGTTATCTAGAGAAGGTGAAACATGGTGATACAAAGATTGCAGCAGGGGCTTTGTTGCCTCATGAAATTATCAGTTCTTTACAACGCGGAAGTGGGGACAGTATGGTAGCTGAGTTACAATGGAAACAAATGGTTGATGATTTGTTGAAGGAAGGGAAATTAACGAATTGCATTGCGGTTTGTGACGTTTCTGGTAGTATGTGTGGGACACCAATGGAGGTTTGTGTGGCGCTTGGTTTGTTGGTTTCAGAACTTAGTGAAGAGCCATGGAAAGGTCATGTGATTACTTTTAGTCATTGGCCTCAGTTACACTTGATTGAAGGGCATGATTTGAGATCAAAGACAGAGTTTATCGAAAGAATGGACTGGGGGATGAATACAAATCTTCAAAGAGTGTTTGATCAAATGTTGGAAGTGGCTGTTAAAAATAAGTTGAGTGAAGATCATATGGTGAAAAGGGTGTTTATTTTTAGTGATATGGAGTTTGATCAGGCGTCGGAGTCTCCATGGGAGACTGATTATGAAGCAATTCAGAGGAAGTTTAGGAGTTGCGGGTATGAAAAAGTGCCGGAAATAGTGTTTTGGAATCTTAGAGACTCGCGTTCCACTCCTGTGACTGCTAACCAGAAGGGGGTGGCTTTGCTTAGTGGGTTTTCAAAGAATTTGTTGACCTTGTTTCTTGAAGGAGGTGGTATGATCAATCCTAGCGATGGGGCTGATGGGGGTTTCAATCCTGTGTCTATTATGGATGCTGCTATATCCGGAGAATTGTATCAGAAACTAGTTGTGTGTGACTGATGTGAGATTCTTCTTTATGCACCAATGGGTTGAAACGATGTGCTTTTTTTAATTTTCTCCTCTAGTTGATTACTTTTTGTATTACACTTGTTTTTCTTATCTCTTGGTAATAAAAAAGAATTAAACTTCTGTTCGACTTGCGTGTACTACTACGAATTACTTAATGCGTCTAACGAATATACCAACAGCTTCTGGAATCAATTGATAAGAGTTAGCATTAGGTCATGCAAAAGTTATTTTCTAAATCCATGTGTGAAAATGTTATTGAATCCGACTGTCAGTTTATTTAGACTCGGTGTGTGGTGATTATTTGATAGATAGGTGTGTGAAACTGGGTATTTATTTTGAATTTATTCTGAACTAGATGAGGTCCAATCTGGTTTATATGGCTTAAATATATTAAAAACATTGTCTTTTCCTGTTTCTCGCAATACATAATGATTAAATTCACTGGATCGGTATTAAGATAGTTTCTGCAAAGATACTGTGCACACAAAATGCAGCGGTTATTGCATTAACGACATCAATTAGGCGGAGGTTGGATGTAGACATATAACAATAAAAACATGCAATCACATATAAGCATGAACGCATATACGCATAAAAGCATGAATACATACACTACGTCGTGCTCATTGTGATAAGCACTCTCTTTGTTGTAATTTATAGGCCTCCAAATGATTTACTTGACTTCAAGGAGTGGGAATTTTTGTTAATAGTATACAAAATTCTCCAAATGTCTTTCATTCAGCACTTAATTATTAGATTGTAATCTGAATACACTATATATAATATATAGGAAATGGTTCAATTTTTTTTTCTACACAAACTGCATACTCTACTAACTAAGCTCTATTCTTTATGTTAACATGTGTTGTTAATACTAAGCTTCAGAAACTTTGTTGCTAACGGAAGACTCAACCCTCTCTTCCTATGTTGTGACACTAAAGGGAACACCTATACACTTATATACTCATCCATTCATGGTGGCCGGTTAAAATTAGATCGGCTCCTTACAAGGTATAATTAAGATATTTGTGGTATGGACCTAATTAGCTAACTAATGCCTCGTATGCGATGAGGATGTGGCCGGAAACTGGAAACATGACAACCTATAAATTAGATTGGCTCTACTTTGCAAATCAGCACATGGTGTGGGCAGGTTATAGGGCTGGTCGGTGCCCTATGACGCCGACCTAGGTTTCACTCCACACCCCACCTCAAGCCCTAGCATCTCACGCCAAATCCACCAGCCATGTTTGACATTTTTTTATTTTTTTATTTGTTTGTTATTGGTTTAAATGTGGGTAAGAGAATGTCCTATAATTTAATTGATGAAGTGAGTGTGTTTTTATGTTAAATTATATAGTTTCAGGGTTATAAGGAAATATTGGTTGAGATAACAACACTCTTTGTTATAAATTGCTATAAAACGAGTCATATGAGTCATGGGCACATGGTTAGAATGTTTCATTACAATGTACGTATGTATGATCACTTAATGGTGGGGTCTTACGGATCATCTTACAATTTGGCTAATTAATTGAGTTGATTAATTTCGGAAATAGACGTTAGGTTTTGATTTATGTTTGAATATGGATGAGGTTTAGTCACCAGCATATTAGTAGTCGTCCGAACTACTTGGTTTCAAAATTAACATCCAATTGATAATAATATGTGGTTTAAGAAAAATACATTTAGAGTGAAAGGTGCTATGACGAGGGGTTTCTCCTCATTTGGGGCCCACAGCTGCCACATCAGCTTCACACCTCTTCACAACTACCCCCTCCTCACTCACAACTAACCTCAACTTACTTATTTGGGGTCACCACTTACAACTTTATTTTTTATTTTATTTCATTAAATAAACTAAATCCATTTCACAAATAATTAAAAATAACACAACATACTAATTTTATTTCATCAAATAAAAAAGTTACAATACAGAAAAAAAAATACGATACAAAAAAAATACAATACAACACAATAAAAACATACGAAACGTAAAATAAAGAAAAAGTTAAACATAAAACACACAGCAACACAATACGGAAATAGTAAAGATAAAACACAATTACGCATCGTCTCTGTCCCATACGTTGGTGTTCTTCAAAATCAATCACACGTGAAGATACTGGAACCCTCTCCCATCATAGCGTTCTCTAAACATGTTCAATGCATTTGAGATATGCTCATGGTCATGGCTCGTTTGCTGCAAATACTTGTAAATATCATGATATTTACGGCATTCATAGTTGAGTCGTGCCCATTTACCTGTGATCATATTCTTGTTACGATGATCACCGTCGGTCCACTCATTGAACCTTGCTACCACCTGATCCCAGAAAGAGCGTTCATTCAAACCCTCGCTGTTTCGGCTAATTTCAAGCCACATATCAGCTAGCAATACTTCTTCTTCAATTGACCAACGCGTATTCATTGTAAGATGATTTAGATATTGTTGTGTGTGAAGGATTGAATGGTAGTGTGTGGAGATTTGAATTGTATGGTATGGTATTTATAGGTATTTAAAATTCAAATTCAAAATTTAAATTTAAACTGAGCGGGATAAAATATTAAAATTCAAATTCAAAATTTGAATTTAAACTGAGCGGGATAAAATATTAAAATTTAAATTCAAAATTTGAATTTAAACTGAGCGGGATAAAATATTAAAATTTGCATTGACAAAACAATTACACTATTACATTTACATATTTACAAGTTCATTACACATTACATTTACATTTCTACAAATCCCATTTATACAAAACATTAACAAAAGAAATAAAGGGGAAAAAAGATGGATGATTTGCAGTATTCAAATCCTCGTCGTGCAGACGAGCTCGGAGGTGAAGAACGGCGAGCCACGGCGAGGCACCAGCGGTGTCATGGTGAGCTACAACGAACCAAAACCAAGTCCACGTAGGAGTGGCGAGGTCACTTGAGCAATGACACCTTCTCCTCTTAGTATTGTTTTTTCTTTTTGCGAAAATCACAAAAGATGAATCGTACCTTTTAGACAAATATTAATGCATTCATTTTGTGGAAAACTAAAAGGGGGGTTGAATAATTTACCGTTTTTTAACTTAATTATCTTTTAAAAACTTTACGTTTAAATAAAGATATAAACTCAAATTACTTGTTAATCTTTGAAAAGCTTTAGGTGTAATTAACGATTCTAACTAAAGACAATATGTAATATGCAAAGACAAAGAAAGAAACGATCAAACCACAACACGATTGTTTATCGTGGTTCGGCTACAAGGACTCTTTTTCCTTACCCTACATCCACGCCCCGAGTTTCCAACTCGAGAGTTTCAAGCTCTAGTCAACAAGCTCCTTTCACGGGTGGAGAAACCTTTACAATCGTCGCTTACACTTTATCCGGTACAAAGCTAGATACCGGGTCCTAGTTCAAGGTAGAACCAACCTAACGTCGCCTATCCACTATTTCTGTGACAACTGGCAAAATAGGGAGCCGTTTTAAAAACCCGCATTACATTAAAATCATAAATTTGGAATATTTGAAAAGTTTATTGTGACGAGATATTTTACGAACGTTGGTACATGATTTTTAATCGTACGATATTTATGGGAATCGATTATTTATTTATGGTTTGATTTGATTCGTTCGTGATGATTTATTTTGAGATCGTTATTTTGGCACTACATTGACTCCGACACTAGGTTGACCTAACAATTTTAATTATATTTTGTTTTTGGATCGGATTTTATTATCTTTGGAACGGGTTCGGTTTGAGAAAGTCATTTGGTTATTTAAGTTTCGGGTTTGGTCCGTGTATTTACACCGGGCTACTTAAACCCTTACACCTCTTACCACTATTATTATTATTATTATTATCAAAATTCTTTAAAAAAAAAAAAAAAAAAAAAAAAAAAAAAAAAAAAAAAGAGTAAACAAAAATCGTCCTTGTGGGTCTGCGTATTCCCACACAACACACACCATCACCAACACATTTCACCAACTCTCTCTCTCTCTCTCTCTCTCTCTCTCTCTCTCTCTCTTTATTTCAAACCATCGCCGCCCCTTATTACCACCATAGCACCGCCACCCGCCTCTCTTACAACGAAAATAACACCACCATCTTCACCATCTTTTCGCGATCTATCTTTTGGTACTAACCACGCGCGATTTGGACCACCCTAACACCCTATTCGAATCAATATCATCACGTTATCACCACTTCTACCATCTTTTCATATTGGGTTTTTGAAGGAAATCGGGTTTGGAGCTTATTTGAAGGTGAGTGGCCACGAGATTTGTTCGTGCGCCCCGATTCATACCCAAATCGTGGGTATCTTGTTGTTTTCTTGATGGGTTTTGTAAAATAATGATGGGGAAATGAGGTTTTGACAATAATAATCCGTTTGGTATCTTGGGTTTTGGGTGTGACGCGAGTTTGGTACTCGATTCGTGGCTTTGGGTCGCGTTTGGTTTGGTTGTGGCTCGTATTGAGCTCGACCGAGACCCTAGGTCTCGGTGTGACCTTTCCTAGACTCGGTTGGGAGTCTTGGATATGTTGTGGTCCGATTATTATTGATTCTTGGTGTTGATTATTGCTACTTGAGGTTTTGGTCGAATGGTTATTCTCGATTTGTTGTTGTTGTTGTCTTGATTCTCGGCCGACACCCCCCCCCCCCCCCCCGTGGGCTGTTTTGGGTCGAGTGGCTCATTAGAGCTAGCCGAGACCAAAAGGTCTCGGGTGAGGATAATTTTTGTGTTTTGTGGTCGAAATGTTGACCCGGGTTTGACTTGGTAGGTCGACCCGTATATATGGTATATTTTGTTTTGGTTAATATTGTGTTATTATTTCATGTTGTGGTATACGTTGGACCGAAGCTTTTGGACTTGGTTTACTTGTGTTTTGATATTATGGAGATGTGTTGTCGAATGTGGAATTGGGGACCGATTGTGAGACGGTCGATTAGATGACGGAGATAGGTTAGTTGGGTGCCGTAGTCGGACCCTCATGTTGTAGCACGTGGTTATGGGATTGATTTGGACGGAGTTGATTTATTATTGTGACTTGATTCTTATATTTGGACTTGGACTATGAGCCGAGAGTCATGACTCGGACATGTGACCAAATTCTATGACTCGATAAATATTTAAAAGTCAAATATTAAAAATAATACTCGTAATACTATTATTAAGAATATAATCGTTTATATACGTATATAGACGTGTTAAACGTATATATAAATATATAAATGTGTATATTAATAATAAAACGATCATGAGTAAACTCTATAATAATATAACGATAGTTATTATGCTATGCAAATAGTATAATAAATGTCGGACTATTGTTATAAATAATAACTATATAAATAATGGCGAAATAATAAGTCGGGCGAATAATAATTAAAAACGTGATTTTTACAAATTTGGAAACTTATCGAGTTATACGAGTTGTGGTTCTTTAAAGTCCAAGTGGGCTTTATATTGTGACTTTTGTGTTGTCACGGATATATGACGATTAATATAAACATTTTATATATCAAGTGACTTATTTAATCGACGGATTAGATCGAGTTATTTGACAATATAAAATGAGTATATTAATGGGCATCGTATCCCACGACGCCCATAGGTTGTGGTATATGTTTTAGGGTAATAAATTACTAGGTATCTCGTGGAATTTGGCCGATTCGGCGATATATATAGGGAATTTATTGGACTACGATATATACCATATAGTATTCTTTGTGCAATGTGATTCGGGTTGGGTATAATCTTGGAGCGATGTATTACATAAATAAATATGGGGGATTATCAAATCGACGGATTTGATAAACTTTGATGATTTATTTAAATAATATATTGGGCTAATATTAGACCTATAGATGGTTTATTATTTCTTTTCGTTGTGACTTCTTGGTTTGAGTTGTGTCGACCGTTCACCCGTATGGATACCAAACGTCGGATTTCAAATTAATATGAAGTTAATTCGAGAAATGGATATTTTTGGAATGTAAAATGGAATACGTTCGGGAATGGGAATATTTGATTTTGAGGAAATAATTTCTGAACGAGTTTGATATTGTTAGGAAGTGCCGAGTCTGTAGTCGCCGTTACGTGAGTTGCTTGAGTTGCTTACGTCTTTCTTCTATCGATTTCTTTTGAGAATTTCTTTGCTGGACTTGAGGTGAGTCATAGCCCCACTTTTTACTCTTGAACTTTGTTTTCAATACTTGGGGTGAGAAACATGCAAATGTTTTATGTGGACTATTATCGCTTCGTTTATTTTAAAACTTGCTATGCTTATAGAACTAGGTAGGATTAAGCGAGGCCTAGTCCCGAACTAGGTAAGCTATTGATTTGGTTATTGAGCGAGGCCTAGACATGAGCTAGGTAAGCTATTGATTTTGGTTATTGAGCGAGGCCTAGTCCCGAACTAGGTAAGCTATTGATTGGTTGTTGAGCGAGGCCTAGTCCCGAACTAGGTAAGCTATTGGATTGATTTTAGAGCGAGGCCTAGACTTGAGCTAGGTAAGCTATTGATTGGATTGATTTGAGCTATAGCGTGCACCTATAGGGATGATTTGATTTTGGTTGGATTATATTGGATGGATTATTTTGGTTGGATGACTAAGGCCTAGTCTAGCTAGCAAGCGTTTTGCGTATATGTCCACTATATTGAATTATGAATCTAAACCTATGATCTCACCAGCGAAAGCTGACTTTTAGCACGTTTTCTCAGGTATTTAAGTGATGCTCTATGGATGCTTGGGATTGGAGGCTTGGCAATGGCACCGGTTATGGATCTATATTTCTAAAACTCTGATAACTATTGTGGACCTATGTTTATTTCTTTTGGGCCTTACTTTGGATAATTCTTGGGATAAATGTAAACTTTAAAACCCGTTTTGGTTGTGTTTTCTTATGTTTACTTTATCTCGTTCTTTCATGACTTTGAATGGATACCAATCCCCGTAGCACCCCGAAAGCTTGTTGAGTCTTCCGCTGTACCAAATTTTGGGGGTGTTACAATTTCCGACACTAAGCTAGATGTCGAGTTCTTTTACAAGGGTACAACCACTCCCGATAGTTCTTTTACAAGGGTACAACAACTCCCGTCACACTATGTATTTTAAGGCCTAAAATACTAACCGATCACTCTTGAATATACACAATCAAATGATGTATAAACTACACTAAGTTTACACAAGGCTAAGCTAACAAGTCTTGCAACCTTGAGTTGAAACTTGTTACTTGATGAGGCGAAAAATGATCCGTTTTTAGGGGGTCATTTAAGCCCGAATCCGACTTTATTTGATCAAATATTGCCCTAAATCGTTCCTTTTGTGATTTTAGGTGTTTGGAGAGTGAATTCTGGAAAAGAAGCTATTTTGGACGTTTTTGGAGCATAAAAGTGAAGAAAACGGCTAAGTACCTAATTTGCATGCTGAAAATACAAGGTGACGGCGTCAAGACCATCAGCTTGACGGCGTCAGACATGAAGAATTAAATATCGAAGGTGGTGACGGCATCAGACGGACTCGTGACGGCGTCAAAGTGGCTAAAATAATATACCGTGGGTGGTGACGGCGTCACATAGGCCGTCATAAATGGATCAAGGCCGTCCGAGGAAGTGTATGGCGGCGAGGTGACGGCGTCAGAAGTTACTCTTGACGCCGTCAGACTGTTTTTCCTATATATAGTTTTCTAGTTTTTTCATTAAAAGAGAGAAGTTTTGGTGAAACCCTAAAGACGATTTTAGTGCCTCTTTTACAGGTTTTTCAAGGGTTCCAAACCCTTGAGACCTTGCATTGTAATTGAGATAAGTATACTTTCAATTCAATCAATATGTCTATGTGTTGGTTGTTTATCTCTTGTTCTTGTCTCAATTCTACTATGCTAGGCTAGATCTCTCTTGTGTTTGCTTAGATCTAATGAAACCTAGATGTTGATTATGTGTTGATTACTTGTCTATTCTTGTTTTGAATGAATGATTTATATGTTAGGCTTAAGAAAACTGGCAGATCTCCAAATGGTAACATGCTTGAACGTCTTAAGAAACATGAACCGAGGCGTACTAGGTCTTTATTGGTTGTATTTAATGCATGAGCCACTGTTTACAATCCCTATAGTTGTGCTGGGTCATGGTGTAGGAGGAGATAAGAGCTCATAGAGTTGGGGAGTTATGTATGCCACCCCACGAATGGTATTAAGGAATACAATCCGTCATTCATACAAGTGTAACAAGTAATTAACATGTAAAAGATATCTAGGGAGTAATGAAGTCTAAGTAAACACAATTTCTCCAACCACTGCTCACAACCTTATTTTAATTAGTTTAATTTCATTTTTATTATTTTATTTTGATTGCATCTTAGCTTTGGGTTAGTTGAATAGCAACTAATTCCGCCCACTCCTTCAAAACCCGAGATTTTATTTGCTTTCATAAAAATATAAAAATACAAAAATAATCATCTTTCACCTCTAGAACTATTAATTAGGTTTTCTAATCCTAGCGACATTATTCCTAAGCTGAACGATCAATCCCCCGGTACTTGTCACTATACTATACTACAACGATCAGGTACACTGCCTGGTGGGGGTTGTAAGCTTCTCGAGATCCCTTGAGAGGTAAAGCAAGGTGCGATTCCCACGCATCATTACTTCTTGGATGAACTTGTGAACTTCTATGCTACATAAGACAATCACACAAGTGAGTTGCTACTGAGTTAGATGAGAGAATATATGAAATATATGTCCTAAAGTCATGGGTGATTTCTTGCAAGTGGTTAGGTATTTATACCCAAACAAACCAGACTTCTGGCGGATATGGCGGAACCTTAGAATGGGTTCCGCCCATATACCCCAAGGTTCTGCCAGATCTGACAGTCAAACTTACAAGAAATCACATCAAGTTATTTCTAGTGAAACACACAAACTTTCAAGAGATCACATCAACATGGAATGCTTCCAAAATGTGTAAGAGCTTTATGGATAGTCAAACACACAAGCTTTCCATAAATGCACATTGATGTGATGTTATACTTTCTTTATTAAGAAATATAACAAGGTTATGTTTAACATGTAAATGTAGTTATACAAGACTTAAGAAACTAAAATGATGTTTTACTATAAGCTAAAGTTCATACTTTATCATTAACAAAACTTAGCAAAGATCGTAAAATATAAATAATATTTTTAGGCGATATTTGTATTAACAATCTCCCCCTTTTTGTTGATGACAAAACATAAACTTTATTTATAAGTAAGCCACTAGTTTTAGTGTTAAGTCTTATAAAGTTTGTATTAAAACTTGTTTTTGCTAAGATGATGTGATATGCAAAAGTTGGGGATGAGAACAAGTTTAATATAAATTCTCCCCCTTTTTGTCGAAACAAAATGAAGAGAACGTAATGATGCAAGTGCTCCCCCTTGGACAATACTCACCCTAAATGGAGTGCCAAGTAAGGAGACATGGATTTTGAACCTACAAAGGACCCGGTTCCTCCTATTAATAATGGAGGTTCCGAAAACGTCCAACCTCCGGTTGTCCAAAAGTCAAAAGATAAAGAAAAAGTCGTTTTTGAGAATAATGTGAAATACAAGTCTAAATTGCCATATCCGTCACGATTTAACGATGAAGAGCTCCGTGCAAAGTCTAAAAAACAAATGGAAAAATTTCTGGATATTTTTCAAAAATTGCACTTTGATATAAGTTTTATGGATGCTCTCGTGTACATGCCAAAATTTGCTTCCACGTTCAAAAACCTCATAAGTAATAAAGAGAAATTGCTTGAATTAGCCGAAACGCCGATAAATGCTCAATGTTCCGCGATTCTTCTCAAGAAGCTTCCCGAAAAGCTTGGTGACTCGGGAAAGTTTCTCATTCCTTGTTCGTTGAAAGATCAAGAAGTTTGTAACGCCCTGGCCGATTCAGGTGCGAGTATAAACCTTATGCCATTATCGATCTATGAATAACCTGGAATGGGGACTCTTAAACCGACGAGAATGACTTTAGAGCTTGCTAATCGATCGATAACTCATCCAGTTGGAATCGCTGAAGACGTTTTTGTTTGTGTGAATTCATGTACTTTTCCGGTAGATTTTGTTGTTGTCAATTTTGAGGCTGATCCGAGAGTTCCTCTTATACTAGGGCGACCATTTTTACGAACCGCTAAAGCCCTAGTAGATCATTTTGAGGATACTCTAACTTTACGACATGATGACGATATTATGATTTTTAAAGCCGATGATTCAAAATCGAAGAAGTACTCCGTCAAAAGTGTTGATGTTTGCGATTATTCCTTTGATGATTTTGTAAAAACTTTCGTCTCCGACTCTTCCACATCATTTTCTCCGACTAAGGAATATGATTCTTTTTGGGAAGAGGTCGATGAATTTCTTGCAATTGAAACAATTCCGATTTCTGAGACTGGCGAATCTTACTTTGATTCGGAGGGGGATATTATTTTTCTTAATAATTTGTTGAACAATGAACCGTCAATCCCTCCAGATAAAGTTAAGACGAAGATTGAACTTATAATTGACGATCCTCTGGAGCCCGAGCTCGAGGAATTTTTACCCGACTTGGAGAGTTTTTCCTTCGATACGACTGAGGAGATGAGTGGCAATCCCACTTATCATCCTGATTTTTCTGATACGACTTATGAAGCTTTTCATTTTGATCACTCGGAAGAGACGAGTCGTGGCAGTACCACTTCTCATGCTTTTATCTCTCTTCCGGAGAATGAGTTATTTCGTTTTGATGAATTTGAATGTGAAATTGAAAAGTTTTCTAAACCTGAATATGAAAGTTTTAGTTTTGATCTTGAAGTTGATCATGATCCGGGTGGTGTTCTTACGAATGAAAGTTTTTATGAAGATTTTATACCATCCCTCCCACCCGGAAAAGTTTTTAAAATGAGCTTGAATGATAAAACTCATAATTTCACAATTATGAAGTTTTCTTTTGATGATGATGAGTTTTTCAAGATTGTTATCATGACCTTCTTGCCGTTTGTAATATTTGGTGTGATTTCTCTTATCCTTCACTCCGTGGGGAGTGAGGATGTTGTTTTTGATCCTGGTATCGTTTTTTCAAAGTTTTTACTATCGGTTATCTCTTCGGGATGGAACTTTCAAATAAATCATATGTTTTTCAAAATATTTTGAATGAAAGCCCGAGTGAGATTATTTTTCCACGGATTTTTCCCCAAGGACAAATTAATTTGGGGATCGAGTCAAGCTATGTGACTCAGAAATAAAAAACAAAGCGCTTCGTGGGTGGCAACCCTTGCTTATCCAATTTCATCTTCTTATTTTCTATTTTCTAACAAATAACGTGAGGAGGGGGTACCTCTCCTACTCTTGTGTTCCGTGGTTGTTTGTGATGTTTGTTAGGATTGTCCGCGATTCATGATGACTCTCGTGCTCGTTATCTTTTCCGCTCGAGTTTCATTCATCGGTGCTAATTGGAAATCCTATATCCGTGAATCTTATCGACTAACGTTTTCTTTGGCACAATTAATAAACGGCCCTAGAATTTTGTTAGGATTACCTTAACCCGTAAAACATTGAGGACAATGTTTCATTCTAGTCTGGGGGAGGGTGAATCTTTGATTCGATTTTAACCTTGCAGTTTTCACAAATGTCGTGCACTTTCGCAACTCCGTTTTTCCACCAAAAATAAAAAATTGGAAAAAATTGAAAATTTCAAAAATTTTGAGAAAAAATGAAAAAGTTGAAAAAGTTGTGCAAAAATATAATAAAGTTTGAATAAGTGTTTTGACACCTTGTTGACTTTCTTGCTGGCGAGAGTAGGAATAAATATTTTGACTTGACCGGGCGTGTTGAGCCCTAGCTTGTTTCCTTAACCAATGATAATCACATAAGCTTGTGCTAGTTTTGTACACCAAGAGCTATAAAATGCGAATTCTTTCTTAAGAATCTGCAAGTTCCCGTACTTGACTTTATACATGCGCAGCTTAAAAGCTTTCGCTATTCTTTTACATCAGGATCTAGAAAACGCGAATTCTTCTTCTAGAATTTGCAAGTTTCCGTATTTGACTTTATATATGCGTGGCTGATTATCGGCTAAGTATTCGCTGGTTTCATTACTTGGAATCTTAAATTGCGAAGAGTGAGAAATGATAGAGTTTATTTAGAAGTTAGATGCTAAACGTGGAGTAGTGGTTCTCTTTAGAGCTCATGAGAGGTACTTGTGGCTTTTTACTCCCATCAGATACGTCACCCATATATAATAGATGTTCTAGGTTAATTAGTGGTATTTCGGTTTGAATAATATTTAGTTCTTTGTTTTCTTAAGAGAATTTTTGCTTTAGAAGTTGGGTACATATTAAGGAACATAAAAAATAAGAGCAAAAAGTGAAAAAAATTAAAAGTCAAAAGTTGATTATCTATGTGGTTTTGGAGCTACCCGATAAGCTTCCATTGATGTTATGAGAAAAAATCAAGAAAGAAAAAAAAAATGAAAAATATGAGAAAGTATGAAAAAAGTGAAAAATGAAAAAAATGAAAGTTGAAAGTTATGTTGAATAAGAGTTTGAATGTAAATAAGTTGTTGGCGCGTGAGGTGCATGTCTGTAATTCTGAATTGGACACATGAGGTGCACGTGTAGTACTACGCAACTTATATTTATGATGTTGTATGTACCAAAATTCCTTGATGTGGACCGAATTTCTGTTGCAGTGGTTCTTAAGAGAAAATGAATAAATACTTATCGTTTTAACTTAGGTATCACTATCGGACTAAAAATTATTGAAACGAGAAAATATGAAGCAATTCATTTCTCAACAAAATAAAATATTGAGATACAAAATCTAGGACATGGGAGTAAGAAGTTTCCACAAGTAACTTTTATGAGTAGTGTTAGCATCTAATTTGTAGATAAGCTATGATCTCGTTTGTACGCTTAGTTTGGGGACTCGTGAAAAATCAAGGATGACGATTTTTATCCGTATGGTCACTTTTCTATGAAAAGTGTTTCTACTCGTTGACCATAATAATTATTGCGAAATAATGAAAGTTCAACAAACCGTCACAAGTATGAATAATGAAAAATCCAAAAATAAAAGTGAAAGTGGAATAAAGGAATAAAGCAAAAATTTTGGAAAATGGAGCGTTTTCGGGATTAAATGATTTTATAACTTCTTTCGAACCTCCTTGCTACTTTACAAAGTTAGTAGGAAGAGTTGTGAAATTATTTATCCTAAGAGCGTGAATTGATCACATTGTGTGAGGACACGACAATACTTTAGTCTGGGGGATTTTGGTGTGTATTAATTTACACATCTTTTATAAGACCAAAACCAGACCGAATAAGACCAAAAACTAACCAAATATGCCAAATTTGTATTGTTTTTGTGTTTGTAATGTGCAGGTACGGATATTACGCAAATGACGAAAAATTAATGAGAAAACAACAACACGAGCACGGGAATGGAAGAAGGTTCAAAAGTCGAGGTCATGAAAGCTATTTTCAAGTCCGGATCAATAATCGAGCTCAAAATTCCAAATTAAACCTTGAAGAATCATCATATGTCAAGAATTACCCTTGAAAGCAGTTTGCAATAATGGCAGAATTAGACCTTGTGCTTTATATAATTACAAATTTGGTCCTTGGATTATTACCACTAAAATCTAAATTAAAAATCCTTACATGCCAAGCCTGATCCAAAATCAAAATACAAAAGCCCAAACACCATTTACCCCATACTCGGCCCAGTTTTACCCCCGGTCAACCCCAAATTAAAACAAGTCAAATCAATAATAAAATATTACCCCGTACACTTACCCGCCCCCCAAAACTTACCCAAACCCAGATTTCACTATTCACCCATGAACCCTAATACCCCGTCCCTCAAAATTAACAGCAATTAAGGGTGTTTTAGTCAAATTAAGAGCTTCTAGAAACAAGTCAGACGTGTCAGAGGATGTCAGAGTGAAAGAAGCACAAGGGGAAGGAGGTGGCATCTTATGATTGGTCTATACACGTCATTAAGAGTGATCCAAGGGCTTAAATTGATTGGGTAATGATTGATTGATGATCAAGGGCTCAGAATAGACTTGAAGAAACACACCACACGGATTGCCAAGGTGGCAATCCGTGACTCCCTCATCTCTAGATCTTTCTACACGTTGCTATAAATAGAGTGTTAGGCTATCTGTTTTAGGTGGTGGAGACTTTGAGTAGCGAAGCTATGCCCTTTTCAATTCTGAATTGTAGTAGTCTTTCAAATTCAATTGTAATTCTTAGTTTTAAATGCAAATCAGTCTTTACAATTTACTACTTATTGTTGATTTTACTTATCTGTTTTGATTAGCTTAAGTCATCTTTAAATCCTTTATATTCATCTCAGTTTTAATTAGTTATAAAGTTTCCTTTGAAATTAATTTTTATCTCATCAAAAGATTTATAAAATCAGAAAATTATAAAAAAAATATAAAAATAGTGTTATTGAATTCAATTTCTCAGTTATTAGTTTAGAATGTTTGTGGTTTTGAACTCCAATTCTAGCTTCAAATAGTTTGTTTTGAAAGATCTGTTCATTGAATTTATCCAAAAGTTTGTTGGTCAAACAAAGTCAACTGCAGTGATTATTTGGTGATCAGAGGTTAATTTGGCAAGCCAAAGCAGAAAATAGAAGGTTGAGCATGTCTAGAGACAGGGTAGCACAGTGAAGCCCTCTGTTCATTGCTGAGGGTTACTAATTTGTAAGTTTCATGTTCAACTTTGCTTAGTCAGTTGATAATCTCTGAGTTTCTGTGTAACTATTTGTATCTAGTTGTTATTGGCTGTTTGAATTGCTTCTAGTAGTGTAGAATTTGTTGCTTTGATCATCAGTATTGATTGTATTAGTGTAGGATTCAGTTTGCTGTTTGCTTATTTCAAATCTGTCATGGTTAGCATTAGTGTGATACTGGATTGCATTAGTATTTAGTAGTAATAGATTGCTTATATATCTTCTAGAAGTGTAAAAATAGTTGTTTTGGTAATGATTTTGGTGATTTGTAGTCTAGAAATTGAATTCATAGTGTAATCTGTTAGCTAAGGGGGTGTTTGGATGTGTTATCTGTTGAGTGTTGCAGTAGTTTAGTTTAAGTTTCATCATTTGATATAAGTCATATTAGTATTGTTTTAGACATTTAGGACATAAAATTAAGTAGGTCTTACTTATAGAAGTCAAAGTAGGTATTAAATCTAGCATAACTATTAGTATAAAGTGATACTGTTAGCGGAATTGTAGTTACAGTTACAATATAGTTTGTAGTAGCTTATATTTGTCTCAAATTAGCTTATTAATACATTTAGGAGTAGATCAGCTTAATTGAAATTGGCATAAGTCAATTAATTCAAGCTCTCATAAAGTCAACTGTTCTATTCTTTTCATTGCTTATAACTGCTGAACTTGGATTAATTTTGAGTAGAAGTTAGATGTCTTAGATAGTTCTTTTGTATTTTGTAGAAGCTCAGCAATCAGTAAAGCTTTTGCACCCTTAATCTTCAACATTATAGCTTTTTAGGATTGCTTTTTAGCTACTGCAAGTTAGGTGTTTAGATTATATTTGCTGAGATTTATACTGAACTGCAGTTGTGGTTTCTAGCTTGATCCTTGAGCTTCTTTGTGACTGATTGAGTAGTTTAGATCTTATTTCAGTTGTATGATTGATCTTTGAGTTCCTGGCTTATTCAGTTTGTCTTGTGCTTATCATTGAGTTTTTCTATTGAGCTTATTGCATCTATTTTGAATTCCGTGAATTATTGGTGATTGTATTTGATCATTCTCTTACATATCTGAGCATTTTATAGCATATAAGAATTGTGTTCAGAGTTTGGTAAAGTTTTCGTTGCAAGTGCTTATAAATAAGCACTTTTCATAAGCTGTTTAGCTCAAAATAAGCACTTCTGCTTATCATTTTCAATTCAAATTTTTTCTGCAAGATCTCCATAATATTTTAGAATTTCTGTAAATTTTTCATACTTTTCTGAGTTGATTTGATATTTTTCTTAATTTTTCTTCTTTATTAATCATTTTTAAATAAACAAAAATCCATAAAAATTCAGAAAAAGCCTCTAAAAATACAAAAATATTTTAGGAAATTATTTTATAATATTCTAGATTTTTCAAAATTTTTTTATAATTTTCCCATTATTTTTCATATTTTCTTTTATTTTTAATTACTTTTTAATTCAATAAATAGAATTTAAATCATAGAAAATAAATAAAAACTCAAAAAAATATTTTTCTTTTTCTTAAAATTCTTTTTATTAGTTTAAAATTTTTAGAAAATTGTTTCACACTTGTAGGATCATTTTTAGAATAAAAGTCGCGTTTTATTTTATACGTTACATTTAAAAATTACGTTTGCATTTTCGTTTTTACGTTTTTAACTTTTGTGCATATATATCTTGTACATTGTGCATAGTTGATTCGCCTCAAACGGTCAGATAATTATTGGTCAACCACTTGTGAATGGTCAACGATAATAGTCAAACAGCTGAGGCAAATGCTTCCGTGGAATACAGTGTTTCCCCGGGTCGTAATGTCCCAACGATGTTGTGATGGTATTAAAAACGAGTATGTGATCAGTGAATGTGAACAGGAAAGGTATAAGTGTGTGTGAGAGATTAAACTAGGGTTTTATAAAATAAAATGACTTAAATAAACTATTGGAACGATTACGTAAAAGCCAGGTATCTAAAACGTATAAACGTAAACTAAATTAAAAATCAGACACGACTGCGTACTGAGAAAAAGGTGAGTTTTAAGAAAAATAAACTACAGGGGTTAAAAATGAAAATTCTATAAACTTAAACTTAAAATAAAATTAAATTAAAAAGAAAACTATTTTTTAGATTATTTTATTATTTATTATTAATTATTTAATTAAAAACTTATTTAACTATTTAATTAAAACTAATTTATATTAACCTAAAAATTATAAATACTACAAATTAAACTAAAAACTTGTAAAAATAATTTCTAAACTTAAAAATGAACTTGAAGAAAGTATAAAAAATAAAAATAAATATTTTTGTCTTTTTATGGATTTTCTATTAATTAAAAACTAATTATATTAATTAAACTAATTAAACTATTTTAAATTACAAATAATACTAAATTAACTTGGAAAATTATGGAAAAATTTATAAAACTATTTTATGACTTATAAAAGCTATAAAAAATATAAAAACTAGGTGTTGCTTTGTAAAAATTAGTTATGCTATTTAAAACTTACTTATTAATTAATTATTAATAAAATTAATTTTAATTATAATAAATACTAAATTAGAAAATAAAAATCTGAGAAAATTATTAAAAATACTTTAATATAAGAGAAAATTAATAAAAATATAAAAACACAACTTACTTAATAAAAATCTAAAAATAAAAATTAAAATTAAATTATATTAAATAGAAACTATCACTTATTTTTATATTGTCTTTTCTGGATTTTTCTTTTACTAAACTAATTTATATATAAAAATAGACAACTTTTGTAAAAACAATTATTTTATAAGCTAAAATTAAGCTGTGTGGAAGCTTATTACTTTCACAGTTGACTTAGTTTGACCAAACAAGTAAAAATGCTCAAACTGACTTGTGTGGGACCCACTATGGTAAAATCAAGTTTAGCTAAGTTGAGTAAACAAGTATAAGCTAGAAAAAACACAAAGTGTTCACTGAATAAGCCAATAAGCCACAATAAGCACTTGCTTATTGTGGACTGAGACAGACTAGGGGACAAAATTCAATGGCAAATCTAAGTGGGGTCCACTGGGTACCAGGTCAAACAAGTGGTCAATATAGATAGCCTACTAGGAGGGGGATGTAAAAAACTAATTTGGAAGTGTGGGGCCCACTGTGGTGGTCACAAATCACCACCAAAGTGGTGGTGATGGGTGAAGTCTACTGGTGCAGGGGAAGAGGTCTTCCCTGCAGGTAACTTTGAGGGTGAGTGGGGCCCAAGGTAAAAATGCTAAAAATATAAAACTTGTGGGAACTTAAAGACAAGCTGGCAAAATATTACTACAACAAATTTCAGATTCTAAATCCTATTACACAAATCTACAAAAATCCTGGAAGTTTTGAGAAAATCTGAGAGATGTAAATTGACTTTTGATGAAACTGAATTAGTTTGACTATTGTGGGATTTGAGCTTAATCTACTTACTGAGTATGAAGTAATAGGGTATAATAAGACTTAATTAAGCTATCCTAACAACTTATAAACAGGTATGAATGGTTCTGAGTTCAAAGATCACCACAGTTTAACTGTGGTGATGAGTTTTTTATGATTTTGACTTCTAATGAACACACACAAGTTTATATGGTTTGTCAGACCAAATAAGACTTAGTATGACATAAAACAAGTAAAAACAACAACTCAAACAACTTATAACAAAGCTAAACAGCTTGATCCAAACACACCTTTAAATTGACTATTTTGAGATTATTAAAGCTACACACTGATTAAAACCATGAGACTGATTCAGATAGTCCTAAGATGATTAAATAAGATCAAATGAACAAGAATCAACTACACCACAAGCTTATAACTCAGATTTTTCAAATTTTAGTTTTTCACTGTGAGTATTTGATTTTTTAGCAACTAGTAAATTTAATGAACAAGTAAACTATATTATATTAGATTATGACTAAATAACACCAAATAAGCATAAAAGCACACAGATAAGCAGAAATAAGCTAAGCTACAGAAGATTAATAGAAATTGAGGAACAAGCTTACAAGTAGAATTGGACTGATAAACAATGAACCAATGGATCAAAACATAACCTATTGTCCCCCATAGGACTCTAAACCATGTTCATCCAGAAACCAACATGCTCCATGCTTTTCCTTCTTCTTTTTATGATTTTTTATTTTTCTACTATTTTATTTGATTTTTTGGTATTTTCTTCTTTTATAAACTAAACAGACAACTAAGGTTTTCCAAAGCTTATTTAAGCTTTGTCAGAGCTTATATGAGCTTATGAATTGACTTAACTACAACTAATAACAACACTAGAACTTTTTGTGATCTTGATCAAACTTGAAAATGGCATAAACTGAAATGCAATCTGAAACTTGAATTTAATCCTTAGGAAAGAGTTATAAGATACTGAATTGACTTAATTTAATGCTTAAAAGCTTAAAAGTACAATGGAAAGTAAAAATTAACCTATTCGACACTAAAACTACACTAACTAATCTAATACTTCTCCTCTCTGCTTCTTTTCTTCTTTATAGCAACTTCCAGGGTTTTGTGGGACCCACTGGACCAATTCCCACCACATCTTGACCCTTGGATTGGTCAGATTGATCTTGGCCGTTTAAAATGGTAACTTGGCGCCAAAGTAGTATTTTCCACTGTAGATAACGTGGGGAGGGTTTTAAGGGTTTAAATGCGTTTGGGGTGTTGTGTGAGGTGGAGGGATAAGGTGGAGAGCTGGAAGGGTCAAGTGGTGGTGAAACAGGTGAGGTGGAGGTGGTATTGTTGCTACAGTGGTGGTGGTGGTATGGTTTGGGAGGGAAGTGGTGACTGGTTGGTTTGGTCAAACAAGGGGGTTGACCCCGTTTTAATACTAAGGGGTGTTGGTTGGGCTTATGTAACTTGGGCCTGGTGGATTGGATCACAAAAACAAAAGGGTGGGCTGGGTAGTGTAAGTTGGGTTTGTTTGTTTGTTTTAATTATATAAAGGGTCCGTTTGGTAAGTTTGTTAATAAATCACAAGGACCAAAAATGTAATTTGAGCAAAGTTGAGGGGCTGGGTTTGGGATTTATCCAAAGTTTAAATAAGGATTAAACTTGCCAAGATTGAATAGTACAAGGGTATTTTTGGTATTTTTTTCATTTTTTATATACCCAGGGACTAAAACTGACAAACTGCCAAACTTGAGGGACTAATTATGTAATTTCACCAAACTTCACACCAAGGACCATTCCTGCAAAAGATTATTAGTACAAGGACCAAAATTGATTTTTCTCAAAGTTTTTACATCCCAGGGACCATTTCTGTCAATTTTCAAAGTACAGGGACTAAACTTGTAATTTTGTGAAACTTTGCACCAAAGGACTAAATATGTAACTTTATGATTAAAAAGGACCTTTGGTGACTTTTTCAAGTTTTTAGAATAACCAGGGACTAGTTTTGCCAATTTATGAAACTTGAGGGACTGAAACTGCCAATTATGCAAACTTTGTACGTTTTTCATCTGTTTTTGCATATTTTGCATTTGAAACATATAAAACACATTTCTAAGATATTTTAAGTATTTTGATGCATATTTGAGTATTTTTGTATGTTTTGGCGGCTCAGATTGGTATAAAATGATGAGTATTTAGACACTCATGAATAGTTCATCATTTCTTTTCACATTTTGATTTCACAATCACTTTTCATTATTCACTTTTCACTACACGATTCCCAATTCGATTATTCGATATTCCATTCGAACCTTCATTGGGAGAACAACCCGGGAAATACTTTCACGAGTATTTCTTCGGAAAAATAAATATATACTATAATTTGACACGCATCAACGCCGTCACCTCACAAAATCTATATATACTTTTCTATTTTTCATTCATTAAGAGAGGAACTTGTGTGGAGAATACTAGGGTTGAACCTAATAAACCCTAGGTCGTTTGTAACAGTATTTTCAAGGGTTTTCACCCCTTGAAACCCTTCATGTTCAATTGAGATAAGTTTTCTTTCAATTCATTCAATATGTCTATGTGTTGTTTGAATATATCTTATGCTTGTCTTGATTTTAACATGCTAGGCTAGATCTTTTGTGTGTTTGCTTGGATGTAATGAAACCTAGATGTTGATTATAGGTTGATTGCTTGTTTATAGTTGTAATGGATGAATGATTTCAATGTTAGGCTTAAGAAAACTGGCAGATCTCCATTGTGTAACTTGCTTGAACGTCTTAAGAAACATGAACCGAAGTGTACTAGGTTTTTAGGGTTGTATTTAATGCATGAGCGAATTCTAGTGATCCCATGTTAGGAGCTTCTTAGCCGGCTCGACATAGGAGTGAAGTAGGAGCTTATAGAATTGGGGAAGTAAGTACGCCACCCCATGAATGGTATTAGGGAATACAATCCGTCATCCACGCAACTATAATAAGTAATTAACCTGTAAAAGATATCTAGGGAGTAGTGAAATCTAAGTAAACACCATTCTCCCACATATTGCTCACACCACTAGTTTAATTTAGTTTATTTACATTTTTGTTATTTTATTTTGATTGCATCTTTAGTTATTGGGTTAGTTGACTAGCAACTAATTCCGTCCACTCTTCCAAAACCCGAGATTTTACTTGCTTTTATAAAACATAAAAAAAAATACAAAAAGAATTATCCCTCACCTCTAGACCTAGTTTTTAGGCTTTCTAATCCTAGCGACACTATTCCTGAGTTGAACGATCAATCCCCCGGTACTTGTCACTATACTATACTACAACGATCAGGTACACTGCCTGGTGGGGGTTGTAAGCTTCTCGAGATCCCTCGAGAGGTAAAGCCTGGTGCAATTCCCACGCATCAAGTTTTTGGCGCCGCAGCCCGGGGAATAGTTATTGTCTAGGTTAGGATTTCTTTTTATTAGGTCTATTTGCTAGATTCCTTTCTAGTAAGATTTTTATTTTTATTTTTAGGTTTTCTTTAGTCTATCTCATTTCTTCGTGGTTTTGTTCGTAATCTTTACCATCTGACATCATGGAAGGTGGTAACATCTTTGAACCCATCAATCCACCACAACAAAACCCACCACTAGCTAACCAACCTCTTAGACCCCGAACCCTAGGAGAGTATTCCTGACCTAGCTACCAAGGCTATCGAAACACTATTGAGCTCACCGGAGCCAATGTGTCTCCCTTGCGATCCGACACCATCCGGTTGGTGCAAAGCGAATGTGCATTCCATGGACTTCGTTCCAAAGATCCAAATCAACATCTCAAGGACTTCCTTAAAATTGTATATTCTATAGACCTTGATGTTACAACTAGAGAGTCAACCCAATTACGCCTATTCCAATTCTCTCTACGTGATCGAGCTAGTCAATGGCTTGAACGTTTCCCCGCGGGATCCATCACCTCATGGGATGATCTCACAACTCGTTTCCTTGCCCAATTCTTCCCATCAGGGAAGACTGCGACGCTTAGAAATGACATCTTGATGTTTGAACAACACCAGGGTGAAACTTTCTACGAAGCGTGGGCTCGTTTCAAGGATTTACTCCACAAAGTCCCTCATCATGGTATAAATCTTTGGTTATTAGTTCAGATCTTCTATGACCATGTCGACTATCACACTAAACGTACTATCGATAGAGCCGCAGGAGGTAGATTGCGTGATAAGAACGCCGAGGAGTCTTGGGCAATTATTGAAGAGCTTGCCGCTGATAATCAAGAGTTATGGGAGTTTAATCACACTGTAAAAGCGGTCATCAATGCAATCTCGACACCTGGAGGGAGTAATCAAATCTCCGATGAACTCCTTTGCAAACTTGAGGCAAAAGTTGACTATTTTGAGGAAAGGCAAAAGAGACCCTTAAGTCCTAGACGGGCTACTGTCAATTCTGTTTCGAAAATGACTTCAACGCCGTTATCAAAGTCACCCTCTAGAGAGAATGTTGAGACTTTTCAAAACTATGCCCCACCCTATTCTCCTCCTGAGAAACTTAGCCCAGAATTTGAAGCCAGAATGAGGGAATATATGGCGACCCATTGTGAGTGGCTTGCTAGATTCGAAGAAGCAGTTTATAAACAAAAAGAGGAAATGCAAGAGAAAATGAATGAGATGATGAGCCTAATGGAGGAGTATGCCAACCAGAAAACCCTTGAAAGGATGTTACTAAGGAAAGAAAGCGTCATCCCCAATACCCGGTTTGTTAATTCCATCACAATTGTCCACACGGATAATGAGAAAGTAGAAACCCCCAGTGAACAAACCACAGAAGAACCACCAAAATCCCAATCCTTAAGTTACTACCTGAAACATGATATAAACGAAAGCACTATAACAAATTGGATAAAGGGTGACAGGCGTAACCAATCTTCCAAACAGGGTTCAGAGAAGGAGGAAGAGGGAAAAGATAAGTATGATACATTACCTAGGGGACCGATATTCGAGAAACTATTGGTACAAAAAGTGGCTACTAAGCAGATGGCGTGTGGGAACTTTGAGATACCGGCCAGCATCGGGAATTTGAAATATCTAAACACTTTTGCCAACCAAGGATCGGAAGTAAATCTTATGCCCCTAACTATCTACACCCAACTAACGTCAAAAATGCCAGCCACCACTCGTGTTAGGCTATCCTTCGCTGGACACTCGTACGTGTACCCCCTGGGAATCGCTGAGGATGTGTTGGTCAATGTCGCAGGATTCATCTATCTCGTTGACTTCATGATCATCAATGACAAAGGAGGCGGATGCATGCCAATAATCCTTGGGGCACCATTCCTTACCACCGCAAAAGCTGTCATTAGGTATGAAAATAGGAAAATCGAGCTTAAATCAGGGAAAAGAAAGATTAGCTTTCCCATGACCCTGCGGTGTGCGCAAGAAAGTTTGATGAGGAGAAGGCTCAAAAACGATATCGACACATCGCCTATTCATGTTCAGGAGAAAATACTTGCATGGGAGGCAAGAATCAAAAGCTACAAAGAGGCTAAACAGGAAAGAAGCAAAAGCAATGAAGTTCATGTCGAATTCGAACATAGTCAACCAACAAGGAACTATATACCATTCAAAAAAGGGGACCTAGTACTCTTAAGACACTTGGAGATAACGATACCTCCCGATAAACCAAGTCCCTGGTGGTATGGGCCATTCACAATTGAGGGTATAAGCCAAGATGGGATGGCTAACTTGAGTAGTAGAAGAGGAGGAGAGGTGATTGCAAGTATCGATAGATTGAGACACCACCACCACGATAGTAATGATCGCAACTACATGGGGTACATCATCTCAAGGGATGAGGTCACGTAGTAACCCATGACCTTGAGTCTAGTTACAAGACTCGTAAATAAAGAAAAGCGCTTCTTGGGAGGCAACCCATGCTTTGTGTGATTTTTAATTGTTTGATTGTTATTTTTTTTCCGTATGCATGCTTTATTTTTATTGTTGGTAGATCATGTTTCAAACTAAAATGGTGAAAATACTTTATTTTGTCGTTTGGCATAGTCTTAACTTCATCCAAAGGTATTTCGCAAAAGATAAGTGTAAGGGGAAACCCCAAATATGTTTTTAAAGAAACAAAACCGATCATGATTCTCCACAATATTAAATGAACATGTATATTCGTATTTGTTAGAGTCAAATGCTTGTATCGAGTCATAATGATATTTTGCAGGATTTTCCAGGAAGTAGGACAAAGTTTTTCCAGAAATTTTCCAGAAACTTAACATAAGTATTTCTGCAGGTCACTTCTGACGGCGTCAGGAAGAAATTCTTGACGGCATCACGTGTAAAATTCTGGAAATTTTACCAGTTTTATTTTTCTAACGGACTCTTAAAGTTTTTGCTAATTCTTTAGTTTTATAATCTCCAGGAGATCTGCAAACATCATTCCACAAGCATTATATCTTACTTTGCTTTCTAGGATTTGTTAGCATATATAGATTGCCGCCGATTTTACGCGAGGTTGCCTTGTTTGTTTTCTCAGGTTTAACAGGTTATGTTTGACAAGAAGATGATTTATATTTTGGAAGGGAAGCTTTGATTGTTCATTTTCTTGGAGGAAGATCTAACCTTGCTACCTTATTATCCATACCGAGCGAGTCAGAGGAGTATTTGATTTCATTCTTTTACTTATTTCACTTTTACATTCTTTATTTGAACATTGGGGACAATGTTCATCCTAAGTGTAAGGGGAGGGTAAAATGATGATACCTTATAGATACACTTTCGCTTGAGTTTGTTTGTTTGATGGTAGATGTGTAATAAAACTATGAGAAATACTTGTTAGTGTAATTTTAGCGCCAAATTTAAATTTTTTTACAAAATTTAGGAGTGAAACTTTAGCCTTAGCAAGCGTCTCATGGATAGGAGTTGTATGACTAGCACAAAACCGTACTATTCAGAAAAATTTTCCACCCAAATATGTGAGGTTCGCCTTTAGATTTGATAGGAAAAGCATTTACTTTTAGTGCTTATGAGTGTACTGGTAGCATTTAGATTCTAGAACTTGCGTTAGCGATGCATCCTGAGACCGCTAGTGAGACTACATTCGTGTAGTAGGATTTACTACATGATAAGAGGCATTAGGATCACCCTTGTGTTAAACCCGTATCATAATTACTTGACCATTTAAGTCATATTACTTGGCTAGTTAAGTCAATTAATTTTTCCCACACCTTAGCGTTGTACTCATTTTTAGTACACGAAACCCCTAGTACACCCCTCCGAGCCTATCTTTTCGTTTCTAACTTTAAGCATCTTACTTAAAGGAAGAATTTGTTACACCCCACTTAAATGTACACCCAAATCGCCTTAGCCTTCCGTGTATGCACTCATCTTTAGTGCATTATTGTTACATGTTTAAACCCTTAGTTAATTATCTAATTGATTACATGGTTGCTAGGTCAAGTCATATCCTTGTACATATTGTTTTGGGACGATTGGGACTCATGGGTAAAGTACTATTGTTATGGAGTAATGGGGAAGAACATCATATTATTACCCCCATATGTGCGTTAATCTTAAAAGTACTCCAAGTGTTTTGATTATCTTGATTCGAGTCATTAGATTAGTTTATTGTAAAGTATGTAAAAATTCAAGTGTAAGGGGAATGTTCATTCCCTATGATGTGTTATTTTGGATGGTAGGGTAAGAGTGTATGCAAAAAAAAAAAAATAATAAAAAAAAAAAAAAAAATTGAAAAATTAAGAAAAAGAAAAAAAATATATAAAAAGAGAAAAGAGAAAAAACATACGGACTACCATCCCGTTTCATTCTATGTTTGTTTTATGTTTTTGTTATTTTTCATTTATTAGCTTAAGTCGAGTCTAGTCTTGGCTTAGCAACGCCATATTGTACATGTAATTAACCAAGATTATTAACTCGCTACCAGTAAAGACTGCCTATATCCAACAAAACCGTGTATTCCATATCCCTACACCTAACGTTACAACCCTTTAAAAGACCTCTTTGATAGTTTATCCTAGGTGCTTACGCCATGTGGTGGAGGTTTGATCCTTTCCCAAGCCTATGGTAATCTATTTTGCTATTACAGGTAGTGAGAGATGTTTTCCATTTCCATATTGTGATATATACTTTATTACACCCGAGAGATGTGAGTATCTAAACACTATTTGTGAGGTGCTAGTGTATGACCTCCGTGCTTGTCTTTGGTCTTTAGTGGAACGATTATTTGTTGTAATTACTTTTATATTAGTGTTAAATGACCCCTAACTTATATTTTGACTAGAATAAAAGCGCATTTGCTTGAGGACAAGCAAATCTCAAGTGTAAGGGTATATGATGAGGCGAAAAATGAACCATTTTTAGGGGGTCATTTAAGCCGGAATTGGAATTTATTTGATCAAATATTGCCCTAAATCGTTCCTTTTGTGATTTTAGGTACTTTGGGAGTGAATTCTGGAAAAGGAAGCATTTTGGAGCATAAAAGTGAAGAAAACGGCTGATTGAGCCTAAACCACCTAACTTATATTGACCAAGGAATGGTCAACAAAGTCAAATAGCCTAGATCAATGCTCCGCGGAAGTATAAGGTTTCCCCGGGTCGTATGTCCCGACGAGGTGTGAATTGTAAACAAACGGTTCTTTGATCGGGTGAAATTGGACAGGAAAAGGTTTTGAGTGATTAGAACTAAGGAATCTACAAGAGAATAGCTTAAACAAGCTATACGAATAAGACGGGAAAGTTTGAAAACCCAGAAACGTTTAAAACTTAAAAACGCGTACGTTATGTTTAAATAAAACGTAAACGTACAAAATAAAACGCGAGTTTTAACAAAATAAAATACTTACAAAAGTGAAAATCACATTTTTACAATTCTAATAATAAAATAAACTTTTTAGAAAATTAAAATTACTTTTTACACTATTTAATTAATTATTATTAATTAAAAACTATTTATTAATTACTTATTATTAATACTTTAAATAACTAAAATACACTACAATATAATTTAAATACTAAAAAGGTGAAAATAAAATTTCTAAAATTATAAAATAACTAAAAATAAGTTTTAAAAATAAAAATAAGTGTTTTTGTCTTTTTGTGGTTTTTCTATTAATTAATTACTATTTAATTACTAATTATCTAATTAACTATTTTAAATTAAGAAAAATACTAAATGAACAGTAAAAATTCTAAGAAAATTTCTAAAATTATTTTACAACATATAAAAGCTATAAAAAAATATAAAAACTAAGTTTTGCTTAAGAAAAACTAATTATGCTATTTTAAACTTAATATTAATTAATAATTAATAAAACTAAAATTAATTCTAATTAATACTAAATGAGAAAATAAAAATCTGAGAAAATTAATATAAATACTTTAATATAAGATATAATTAATAAAAATATAAAAATGACAAGTACTTAATAAAAATTTAAAAATGAAAATTAAAATTAAATTACATTAAATAGAAACTATCACTTAATTTTAAATTTGTTTTTCTTGATTTTTCTTTTGCAAACCTATTAAATACTTAAAAACAAACACTTTTTGTAAAAACAAAATTTTTGTAAACTTAAAATAAGCTGAAAACAAGCTAAGACTTGAAACAGTTGACTTTGGTCAACTGTGGGAGGAAATGAGCTCAAATTGGCTTGGGTGGGACCCACAATAGCTAAATCTGGTTCCAATAAGCTAATAAGACAATAATAAGCTGGAAAAGGTGCAAGGAGACCACAAAATAAGCTAAAAGCCACAAATAAGCACTTGGCTTATTGTGGTGAACACTGAATTGGGACAGACTTCAGGGGTATCTAGGGGGGCACACCAGGTTGATTGGGGGCACAAAAATGGGTACTATGGAGAGCCACCAACCTAGGGAATGCAAAGAACCTAATGGGAGCCTGTGGGACCCACAATTGAGTCCAGGGGAGGGCTTGAAAGATGAGTGTTTGGAACAAAGTCTGTGAAGCAGGGCATTACCTTGCCCTGTAGGTGTCTTTGGATGGATGTAGGGCCCACCAGAAAAATCACAAAAATGAAATGGAAACTGATTACTGAAGCTGAGGTGACATATTTTATCCACAAGAAATTTGAGATCCTAATCTTGAACACACAATTCACAAAAATGCTTTGAAAATCTGAGATTCTGCACTAAGGTATACTTTGACTTTTTATAAGAACTAGCAAATTGACTTTTTTGAGGTTTTAATCTTTCCTACTGATTTAACATGTTGGAATAAGCTATAAGCAATCCAAATTATGCTACAATACCTACTTATGCAAAGATATGGTGGGATCTCACACCCTAAATCCTAACAGATAACAAGCCATATAGAATCACAAATCAATTTGACTTTTTCCAAAGGAGTGACAAGTTTTAATTGATTGAAGGGTCTAAGGAGATATAGTTTAACATGCTTAAACCAAATATTCCAACTGAAATACAAGAATCAGTGGTCAAAACCACTGATCCAAACACCCCTATATCTGTGATCTGTGTGAGTTTTCAAAGGGAGTTGGTGACTGAGGCAACCCTAACTGCTTCTAATCTAGGATATAAGCTAATGGGACTGAATGCAAATAAATTTCATAGAAAGCAAACACAACAACAGCTCAAAGAGATTAAGCAATATTATGAATAAAGTAAAAGAATCAAGCAAAGAAAATGTGATGACTCACAACTGCTTCCTGCTTACACCAAGGTAAATTGAACCCACATTGAGCTCAGAGCAAAGGTCTAAGAGTCTAAGTACCATCAGCTGCAAAATAAATTAGCACTCCAAGCTTATTTCAATAAGCTGTTGACTTATTGACCTTTCTTAAGAGTGGGAAATTATCACTGATTAAGCACAAACCAGCTTACAATAAGCTATACAGAGCTTATGTAAACCTGTAGAAACCTAAACTATAGCTTATTGAAGCTTATGAAACTGATGAACCATATCTTTACTTTTCAAATGATTTTTCTTCTTCATATTTTTTTCTTTGAAACTTTGAAGTAGTACTAGTTAAAATACTGACCTAAGCTTAAAAGAATAACATGAAACTAGCTTATGAAACAACAATTAATAACTTTCACTCAGAATTCAGTGAAATCAAGATTTCACTAGAATTTTACAAAATCTAAATTGAGAACAGGAAAGCTTGGGATTAAGGTTTAATAAAAGTTTACTTGCATTAAAAAGACTGATTACAATGTTTTCAAACTAAAAATACAACTGAGACTTAAAATTACATTATATTGAAATTAAACTAAACTAATTCCTACACTACACTAAAAACTACTCATTTACTCTGCTTCTTTCTTCACTTATATAGGTCCTGGTGGGTCCTACTTGCAATCCCACTTCTCTTGAAGACTTTTGGATAACTTTTTCTTATCTTCATAATTTGGCGGGAAAACATGCTCCACTACTTTTGATTGTTTGGAGTGATATGAGGAGCATTTAATGATTGTTGGACTTATTGGTGAGGTGGAGGGATAAGAGATGGGTTTTGCTGAAAAGAGGAGGGGTGAGGATAGAGTGTTGGGTGAGTTATCAGAAGTGTGGGGGAGGTGGAAGAAGGGTGTGGTCAAAGGGAGGTTTGACCGTTTTATTTAAAACGGTTGTAGTAATTTTTATGGTGGTGGGCTGAAGGTGATTGGGCTTGGGGTTGGGGTAGGCTAGGTGGGCTTGGTGGATTGGATTAGGAAGGGTGGTGATTGGTTTGTTGTTTGGATTTTAAAAAGGGATCCGTTTGGTTTAGTAAGCATAACACCACAAGGACTATTTTTGTAATTTATGAAAACTGAGGGACCTGAATTTGCAAGCTTCCAAAATATATTCAAGGGACCACTTATAGCCATATGTGATAAACCAAGGAACATAATTGCTAATTTTCCATTTTCAACGTCCGGGGACCAAATATGCCAAAATTCAAAGTGTAGGGACCAAACTTGCAATTTTCCTCAAATTTTCCACCCAAGTACCTTTCTTGCCAAAATAAGTAACCAAGAGACCACAAGTGGCAATTTCCAAAATTTGAGATCCCAGGGACCATTTCTGTCAATTTTTGAAACTCCAGGGACCAAAAGTGTAAATTTCCAAAACTTTCCAATTTTTCACCAAAGGACTAAATATGACATTTTATGATTTCAAAATGACCTTTGGTGATAATTTTCTACATTTTGAATATCCAGGGACTAGTTTTGTAATTTTATGAAAGTTGAGGGACTGAAACTGCCAATTGTGCAAACTTTGTTCGTTTTTCATTTGTTTTTAAACGTTTTGCATCTAAAACATATAAAACACAATTTTGAAATATTTTCAGTATTTTGATGCATTACTGAGTGTTTTTGTATGTTTTGCAGTTCAGATTTGACCAAAAATGATGAGTGTTTGAGCACTCATCAATCCCCCACACTAAACTATTGCTAGCCCCTAGCAATACTGTTTTGAAAACTTGATGGATTTGAAAAACTCTTTACCAAAAGCCATCACTTCTGGAGTAGCCAGGTGTAAGAACTGTGGCACACCTGATAACCGTGTAATTTTGAGCAAACCACCAGCTGTCAACGGATTTGAGTAGTCTTTACCAAAAGCCGTTTGCTTCTGGACTAGCCAGCTCTTGATGGAATAGTCAACATCTTGGTGAGCTGATTACCAGTTATGGATTTTCCACGGCCTTTACCACAAGCCATAATCTTGCGGGCTAGCCAACTCATTTGTTTTCGGGGAGTTGATGAACCACACAATTTTGGGCAAATTGCAAGCCGTAAACGGATTTGATATGTCTTTACCAAGAGCCGTTTGCTCCTGGACTAGCCAATCCCTTTTTTCGGTTATACAAGGCGGACTGATTACCAAAAATTTTGAAGCACCAGTGAAAATTTTTTAAAATTTTTGAAATTTTGGCAAAAACGGGGGTATTATATAGTAAAATGTGATAAAATTCGCTAGAATAGCGAATACCCCCCCACACTAAGCATGAATATTGTCCTCAATATTCAAAATCCCGGCTATTATGCCGACATTTTTAACGTAAAAGGGCAACATTACAAGCTGAGCGTGGAAAACACCATTTTGTATTTTCACTCTTGTAACCATAGCATGGGGGACTCCCCCACACTTAGGGTGAAAACCCTATAAGCATGCTATTGTTTTTGTTTACCGAGTCGCTAGCTTGACTCGACCCCGAATTCATTTGTCCTTGGGGAAGCATGATGTGGAAGAGACAATCTCAATCGGACTTTCATTCAAGATGTTTGGACAAACATTTGAAGCACGTGAAAGTTCCACACCGATGAGATAAGTATCCGGCTCAAAATAATGGTAAATGAAAATGCCGGGATCAAAGATAGTGTCCTCACTCCCGAAGGAGTGAAGAAGAGGAGAAATCACCAGGTAGGTGAAGGAAAGAAGAGAGATCTGAATAGCAATTAGGATAAGAACTTCCTCCTCAAGAAATGTATGTTCAAGTGGAGGAGGCAAGTCCTTAAGCTTGATCTCAGGAAATTTATCAGTTTCCTCAACTGATTTGATTTCCTCATTATGAAGTTGTTTGGGTGGGAGAGGGGGGAATGAATCCTCATTTAACAAACTCTCTAGAAAAAGAATGTCCCCCTCAGGATCAAGATAATTATCATCAACTTCATATGAAGTTGAACTATCTTCAGTAAGAAAAGCCTCGAATTCGTCCAGATCATTTTCACTTTCTGGAGAGAGAAGATTGATCTGAGTAAGTTCAATCGAAGGATCACGAGTAAGTAAGAATTCTAACTCTCTCAAATCCGCATCAAAGTCAAAGACTTCATTTTCATCCCTTGGTGGGATGGGATCCATATGAGAGAGTTCATCAGCGAACTCTTCAAGAAGAAAGTCAACATCTGAGTGGAGAAGTGATGCATCAATAAATTCAATGTCTCCATAAGATAAACAATCATCACTGGAATCAGAGACGGTCTCAATTTGATCATTTGGATTATTAGGGGTGGAAGGAATATCACACATAAGATCAAAAGTCCCCTGTGACTCTCTCGGGATTGGGACAAGGATCTCAACACTAGACTTTATTAATTCGTCCGATTCCTTATTAGGAACAGTGCTAAGATGCTCATCCCCCATGTTTAGAGAGTGAGTGTGAACTTCGGGTGTGATAACAACAGACTGAGGGAGATGAGAGGAGCTAACATTCATGGAATTTTCAAGTTCCATTTGTTCAACGGCTAGTAATTTCTCCGTCTCATTATTTTCTCCCCGATTTCCAATGGAAGGAATCACAAGTGATGAATCTGACGAACCCTTATAAAATTGAAGGATATCAAGGGTGTCTTCAATATCACTATCATCATCACAGTCTAGAAGAGCAGCTTGACGAAATTTGGCACGTGTTATAGCTGCTTGTTCTAAGACAAGTAATTCTTCCCTACTCAATTCGTTTTTAGCCTCTCGTTCTTCAGCAAGTAATTCTGCCATAGATTTCTCACGAGAGTCTTGAAACGGTGTAGTAACCAACTCCTCCTTAAGTTCTTTTAATAAATCAAGAGCCTTTAGTAAAAGGTCTTGCTCGGTATCATGAGGAGTTGTGTGAATCATATCGTACTGTGGAGGTGGGTCTGAAAACGAAGAGTCGTAATTGTTACAAGGAAATGGATTCCTTGTTTGACAATCCGAGCTAGAGTGTGGACCTCCACAGTAATCACAACAGTGAAACTGATGTAGCTGTGGGTGATAAGTGCTAGAGTTATAATTGTTACCAGGAAACTGCTCATAGACAAGCGTGTTTCCCGATTGACAATCGGAACTGTAGTGTGAACCACCACAGTACTCACAACAGTAAAACTGCTGAGACTGATGGTGTGGTAACTGATGGAATGAATCAGTCGTGTCATGGTAGGAATATGGATTCTGGTTATAGACAGACCCGTTTCCCGACTCTACCATGCCACAACTGGGGCAATTGCCACCATTATGAGGATTACCACACCACTGGCAAACCAGAAAGTGTGGATGAGACATAGAAAGAATCAAATGGTTTGGGAGGGGTAGGGATGAAGAATCAAAGGTGTGAGAGGGTAAAGGTGAATATTTTTGGGTTTTTGGAAATACATTTTGTACAAATGAGAAGGAAAATCTTTTTGTGTTTTTGTTTTTATGAAAATATGAACAAGGATGGATAAATGTACAATGGAACGAATTCCAAAGACACTAATCAGAAAAACCGTTTTAGAATAGCGCGCACACCTCCCCGGCAGCGGCGCCAAATTTTGATTGAGCCTAAACCACCTAACTTATATTGACCAAGGAATGGTCAACAAAGTCAAATAGCCTAGATCAATGCTCCGCGGAAGTATAAGGTTTCCCCGGGTCGTATGTCCCGACGAGGTGTGAATTGTAAACAAACGGTTCTTTGATCGGGTGAAATTGGACAGGAAAAGGTTTTGAGTGATTAGAACTAAGGAATCTACAAGAGAATAGCTTAAACAAGCTATACGAATAAGACGGGAAAGTTTGAAAACCCAGAAACGTTTAAAACTTAAAAACGCGTACGTTATGTTTAAATAAAACGTAAACGTACAAAATAAAACGCGAGTTTTAACAAAATAAAATACTTACAAAAGTGAAAATCACATTTTTACAATTCTAATAATAAAATAAACTTTTTAGAAAATTAAAATTACTTTTTACACTATTTAATTAATTATTATTAATTAAAAACTATTTATTAATTACTTATTATTAATACTTTAAATAACTAAAATACACTACAATATAATTTAAATACTAAAAAGGTGAAAATAAAATTTCTAAAATTATAAAATAACTAAAAATAAGTTTTAAAAATAAAAATAAGTGTTTTTGTCTTTTTGTGGTTTTTCTATTAATTAATTACTATTTAATTACTAATTATCTAATTAACTATTTTAAATTAAGAAAAATACTAAATGAACAGTAAAAATTCTAAGAAAATTTCTAAAATTATTTTACAACATATAAAAGCTATAAAAAAAATATAAAAACTAAGTTTTGCTTAAGAAAAACTAATTATGCTATTTTAAACTTAATATTAATTAATAATTAATAAAACTAAAATTAATTCTAATTAATACTAAATGAGAAAATAAAAATCTGAGAAAATTAATATAAATACTTTAATATAAGATATAATTAATAAAAATATAAAAATGACAAGTACTTAATAAAAATTTAAAAATGAAAATTAAAATTAAATTACATTAAATAGAAACTATCACTTAATTTTAAATTTGTTTTTCTTGATTTTTCTTTTACAAACCTATAAAATACTTAAAAACAAACACTTTTTGTAAAAACAAAATTTTTGTAAACTTAAAATAAGCTGAAAACAAGCTAAGACTTGAAATAGTTGACTTTGGTCAACTGTGGGAGGAAATGAGCTCAAATTGGCTTGGGTGGGACCCACAATAGCTAAATCTGGTTCCAATAAGCTAATAAGACAATAATAAGCTGGAAAAGGTGCAAGGAGACCACAAAATAAGCTAAAAGCCACAAATAAGCACTTGGCTTATTGTGGTGAACACTGAATTGGGACAGACTTCAGGGGTATCTAGGGGGCACACCAGGTTGATTGGGGGCACAAAAATGGGTACTATGGAGAGCCACCAACCTAGGGAATGCAAAGAACCTAATGGGAGCCTGTGGGACCCACAATTGAGTCCAGGGGAGGGCTTGAAAGATGTGTGTTTGGAACAAAGTCTGTGAAGCAGGGCATTACCTTGCCCTGCAGGTGTCTTTGGATGGATGTAGGGCCCACCAGAAAAATCACAAAAATGAAATGGAAACTGATTACTGAAGCTGAGGTGACATATTTTATCCACAAGAAATTTGAGATCCTAATCTTGAACACACAATTCACAAAAATGCTTTGAAAATCTGAGATTCTGCACTAAGGTATACTTTGACTTTTTATAAGAACTAGCAAATTGACTTTTTTGAGGTTTTAATCTTTCCTACTGATTTAACATGTTGGAATAAGCTATAAGCAATCCAAATTATGCTACAATACCTACTTATGCAAAGATATGGTGGGATCTCACACCCTAAATCCTAACAGATAACAAGCCATATAGAATCACAAATCAATTTGACTTTTTCCAAAGGAGTGACAAGTTTTAATTGATTGAAGGGTCTAAGGAGATATAGTTTAACATGCTTAAACCAAATATTCCAACTGAAATACAAGAATCAGTGGTCAAAACCACTGATCCAAACACCCCTATATCTGTGATCTGTGTGAGTTTTCAAAGGGAGTTGGTGACTGAGGCAACCCTAACTGCTTCTAATCTAGGATATAAGCTAATGGGACTGAATGCAAATAAATTTCATAGAAAGCAAACACAACAACAACTCAAAGAGATTAAGCAATATTATGAATAAAGTAAAAGAATCAAGCAAAGAAAATGTGATGACTCACAACTGCTTCCTGCTTACACCAAGGTAAATTGAACCCACATTGAGCTCAGAGCAAAGGTCTAAGAGTCTAAGTACCATCAGCTGCAAAATAAATTAGCACTCCAAGCTTATTTCAATAAGCTGTTGACTTATTGACCTTTCTTAAGAGTGGGAAATTATCACTGATTAAGCACAAACCAGCTTACAATAAGCTATACAGAGCTTATGTAAACCTGTAGAAACCTAAACTACAGCTTATTGAAGCTTATGAAACTGATGAACCATATCTTTACTTTTCAAATGATTTTTCTTCTTCATATTTTTTTCTTTGAAACTTTGAAGTAGTACTAGTTAAAATACTGACCTAAGCTTAAAAGAATAACATGAAACTAGCTTATGAAACAACAATTAATAACTTTCACTCAGAATTCAGTGAAATCAAGATTTCACTAGAATTTTACAAAATCTAAATTGAGAACAGGAAAGCTTGGGATTAAGGTTTAATAAAAGTTTACTTGCATTAAAAAGACTGATTACAATGTTTTCAAACTAAAAATACAACTGAGACTTAAAATTACATTATATTGAAATTAAACTAAACTAATTCCTACACTACACTAAAAACTACTCATTTACTCTGCTTCTTTCTTCACTTATATAGGTCCTGGTGGGTCCTACTTGCAATCCCACTTCTCTTGAAGACTTTTGGATAACTTTTTCTTATCTTCATAATTTGGCGGGAAAACATGCTCCACTGCTTTTGATTGCTTGGAGTGATATGAGGAGCATTTAATGATTGTTGGACTTATTGGTGAGGTGGAGGGATAAGAGATGGGTTTTGCTGAAAAGAGGAGGGGTGAGGATAGAGTGTTGGGTGAGTTATCAGAAGTGTGGGGGAGGTGGAAGAAGGGTGTGGTCAAAGGGAGGTTTGACCGTTTTATTTAAAACGGTTGTAGTAATTTTTATGGTGGTGGGCTGAAGGTGATTGGGCTTGGGGTTGGGGTAGGCTAGGTGGGCTTGGTGGATTGGATTAGGAAGGGTGGTGATTGGTTTGTTGTTTGGATTTTAAAAAGGGATCCGTTTGGTTTAGTAAGCATAACACCACAAGGACTATTTTTGTAATTTATGAAAACTGAGGGACCTGAATTTGCAAGCTTCCAAAATATATTCAAGGGACCACTTATAGCCATATGTGATAAACCAAGGAACATAATTGCTAATTTTCCATTTTCAACGTCCGGGGACCAAATATGCCAAAATTCAAAGTGTAGGGACCAAACTTGCAATTTTCCTCAAATTTTCCACCCAAGTACCTTTCTTGCCAAAATAAGTAACCAAGAGACCACAAGTGACAATTTCCAAAATTTGAGATCCCAGGGACCATTTCTGTCAATTTTTGAAACTCCAGGGACCAAAAGTGTAAATTTCCAAAACTTTCCAATTTTTCACCAAAGGACTAAATATGACATTTTATGATTTCAAAATGACCTTTGGTGATAATTTTCTACATTTTGAATATCCAGGGACTAGTTTTGTAATTTTATGAAAGTTGAGGGACTGAAACTGCCAATTGTGCAAACTTTGTTCGTTTTTCATTTGTTTTTAAACGTTTTGCATCTAAAACATATAAAACACAATTTTGAAATATTTTCAGTATTTTGATGCATTACTGAGTGTTTTTGTATGTTTTGCAGTTCAGATTTGACCAAAAATGATGAGTGTTTGAGCACTCATCAACGGCAAAGACTTAATTTTTCATGCTGGGAACAGCACCTGACGGCGTCAAGAAGGAAAATATGACGGCGTCAAGAGCAAAATGCATGACGACCCAGAGAAAACGTGACGGCGTCAGAAGTAGGGCGTCAAGAGTTATTTTGGTGACGGCCTGGAGCAGAATTACACATGACGGCGTCAGACCCAGATCTAGGCAGTCCGAGAACTTTATTGGCGGCGAGATGACGGCGTCAGAAATTTACTCTTGACGCCGCCACCTCACAAAATCTATATATACTTTTCTATTTTTCATTCATTAAGAGAGGAACTTGTGTGGAGAATACTAGGGCCGAACCTAATAAACCCTAGGTCGTTTGTAACAGTATTTTCAAGGGTTTTCACCCCTTGAAACCCTTCATGTTCAATTGAGATAAGTTTTCTTTCAATTCATTCAATATGTCTATGTGTTGTTTGAATATATCTTATGCTTGTCTTGATTTTAACATGCTAGGCTAGATCTTTTGTGTGTTTGCTTGGATGTAATGAAACCTAGATGTTGATTATAGGTTGATTGCTTGTTTATAGTTGTAATGGATGAATGATTTCAATGTTAGGCTTAAGAAAACTGGCAGATCTCCATTGTGTAACTTGCTTGAACGTCTTAAGAAACATGAACCGAAGTGTACTAAGTTTTTATGGTTGTATTTAATGCATGAACGAATTCTAGTGATCCCATGTTAGGAGCTTCTTAGTCGGCTCGACATAGGAGTGAAGTAGGAGCTTATAGAATTGGGGAAGTAAGTACGCCACCCCATGAATGGTATTAAGGAATACAATCCGTCATCCACACAACTATAATAAGTAATTAACCTGTAAAAGATATCTAGGGAGTAGTGAAATCTAAGTAAACACCATTCTCCCACATATTGCTCACACCACTAGTTTAACTTAGTTTATTTACATTTTTGCTATTTTATTTTGATTGCATCTTTAGTTATTGGGTTAGTTGACTAGCAACTAATTCCGCCCACTCTTCCAAAACCCGAGATTTTACTTGCTTTTATAAAACATAAAAAAAAAAACACAAAAAGAATCATCCCTCATCTCTAGACCTAGTTTTTAGGCTTTCTAATCCTAGCGACACTATTCCTGAGTTGAACGATCAATCCCCCGGTACTTGTCACTATACTATACTACAACGATCAGGTACACTGCCTGGTGGGGGTTGTAAGCTTCTCGAGAAGTAAAGCCTGGTGCAATTCCCACGCATCAGGTACCTTCCAAAGCACTTGAATATTCCTTTGGTTTGCTTGAACTCTTCGGATGCATTGCTAATGATGGGAAGTTCTTGAAGGTATTCTAAAAGGGGTAGCTTAAAGTTAGGAAGATTATCGTTATCGCTCATATCGGATGATGTAGAGGAGAGCGAGTACGCTTTCCCTTAACTTTGAAGACTCTTTTATCACTTAGAGGGACGAATATATGAGGAACGAGAGTGTAATTAAGGCAAATTCCCTTATTGTTAGGAGGAATGGGCGAGATTGCTCTAAAGAGGCGGGTGAGAAGCATTCCATAAGGAAGAGCGGTTGTTCCTATCAAGGATATGTCGGCCATTCTTTTGGCTAGGTAATAGGCTAAGTTAAAAGGTTGACCGGTGGAAATGCTATAGATCATGTAGCTAAGACATGTGTTGACATGATCTCTATTTCCTATGGAACTTATAACGTTGGCTCTAAGAATTTCTTCCCATTTCTTAAATTGTGGTTTAAGCTCATTGAGTTCCATACCAAAAGGGTCCTTATTTACCTCATTTCCCGAACGATTCTTCCTAGTTGTTGAGGTCCTAACAAAGAGATGCTCACGAATTTCTTCCTTATTAGCAAGAAGAGTGTCTTATGGATGATAACGCTCAATGGAATTAAGACTTGAAAGAGGCCACTTATCAGTGTAGAGACATGTACCAACATTAGGGACACCGAGAATAGTGGCAAAATCTTTTAAGGATATGAAATGTGGATGTTGATTGGTTGAGAATGTTAATGAGATCTCACCATCGTCATCGAAGAAAAGGCTTATAGTTGCATAGAACTCCAAAATAAACCTAGGACAAATTGGCTCATCTATGTCTAGGAGGCAATCAAAGTTGATAGCAGCAAAGTTTTGACGAATGGAAGTTCCTTTTAGGAAGGATGGATCAACGGTTCTTCCTTCATGAACATAGCGTTTTTCTAGACCTTAAAAGTTTCAACTTGATCTTTAGTAAGGCCTTTGGTCCTATGGTGTTTGGGTAAGTAATTAAGAATTTCCTTGTGATCGGAGAATGTTGCGGGAGGCATGTTGATTCCTAGAAAACACAAAATTTAAGTTTAAGTTAATGACTTTTACAATGGGATGTTCTAGTGTGTGCCTATATGAAAACAATGTGGAGGTGCGGTTATCTTGACTCATTTTGATGCTTAAAACGTTTTGTAATGCAAGTTTTGTTACAAAACAAAAGATAACCCAAACGCTCCTAATTCAATATAGCTTCATTTGAATGTACCCGAAAATACATATTAGTTATGTATTCCCTTTAGCATTCAAGAGACATTATGCAAGTGATGTTTCAATGACGTTTTTCATTTGTTTTAACAATTCTATGTGCTCGTAGTACCTTTTGATGTATCCAAACAATCTCTTCCGAAAGAATTGTTTTAGGATCTTCTCTAATACGAGCACATAGACAAGCACTAAACATAATGTTGGATCTATTTGTTGTGAGAACAAGTAAACTTCCAAACATTTCTCTATGTTTAGTTTTACCTACGGATTCACTAATCTCATTCTTGATAAGTCATATAAGACTTAATCATTGTGAACTTGTGAGTAGTTAGGAATGTCTTTGAGTGATTATTCCTTGTTTTTGGAGCTTGCTTAAGTTTTCAAAAAGTCTTTCATAGATCGACACTACATTCATTTTATCTATTTTGAAAGATTTATTTTCGATTGTTGTTTTACTCTAGTGTCCAAAAACTATTTTTATCGAATTTGTTTAATTACAACTATGATCCATAATTCAAGTCTTATGAACTTGTCAATTTTACTTGATTTAATGCTTGACACAAGATGAGAGATGTTATTTTCTTTTTGAACTTTTGTCCTTAATGTTATGACACTATGAGTTATGAATTCTTGGACATATATGTTATCTCCTTTTAATAGTTCATCTTTCTTGCTATTTTTCTTAACTTATTTGTCTTACCATCGTTGAACTTTCGACTAAGTCATCATCTACCAAAAATGATATCTTAGAAGGAGGTGGTCTTTCGTTGAATGTTGGATTCAACGACTCCTTGACTCTTTAGGTTTCTTTATTAAAAAAAAAAAAAAAAAAAAAAAAAAAAAAAAAAAAAAAAAAAAAAAACTATAAGTTTTCATGTTTTGTAAATGTCCAAGAGATACAACATCATAAGACTATGGCTCGAATTTGATGTGCAAATCGTAGATGTTTATAAATCATCTTCTCTCAACCATCCCATTGTATCTTAATGTGGTTTATTTTCCTTTGTGTGTCTTATATGAGATTTTATTAAAAGAGTGGTTAAATTAAGACACGATTGAACATATAGTGTTAAAAGATGTTGTGTTACAAATGCTTGTGAAATGTTTTGATTTACTAGATTTGCAAGCATCACAAAAGTGTTGGTTGTTTAATCAATTTGGAGATTCTTAGTTAGCTCACTTGTAGACAAGTATTAAGTGAGACTCACTCAAGAGTATCTCATGTCGATTCCCAAAATTTAAAAGAACTGAAGCACCTTATATCTCCTATTCATTGTAACTTAGAAATCCTTTAAACAAGGAGAAGCTAATCTACGTTATAACTAACTAAAGAAAGAACAACATAGAGTATGCACAACAAATCCTACACACGATAAACCTTAAAGATAACAAGAAGAGACAATAAAAGGTAAGTTGAAGAAATGTGTGCCTTTTGAGTTCCATGAATAGATTATAAAGAAGATAATCATTAAGCGTTTAATCTTGTCATGAAGGAAGGCTTGGAAACTCAATTACTCATGAATCCAAAGAGGTTAGATAAACATAAAATATGATATTCTTAGATCATAAGCTTCTATTAGAGATTGAGATATTTCTAAATATCTCTTCTAGGCTCAACAAACTTTTTTTGGGTAAAGGGGAGTAATCCTGCACCCTGGTAAATAAATTAAAACCAAAACGTTTGAGTACAAATGGAATGTGGCTGAAATACCACATTAACCTCAAGCTAACACAGCTTGAAAGACAACTAAACTAGAGCTTATGACATGCCAAAAGCTCTTAACAACTCTAGAATCAAAATGAACCTAGAACAAGAAACAAGACAAAACAAGCTAACCAGCAGCATCCGTGAAAGAAGAACTTCCACCTTTAGCAAAGCAAGGAAATAAATTAGCCGATTCATTAAACCTGTTATCAACACAATCATCATCACCATCTTCATCGGTAGCTAAAACATCATAAGGATTGGATGTAGACACTTGGGGACCTTTAGACTTCAACATAGATGACGATGTAGACCCATTACTAGTAGCTCCCTTTTTTGGTTCACTAGTAGTCTTCTTTGGCACATATCTGACAGACTGTTTGACAGAAGTACCAACCTGACTCCCTATACCTGACTGGGCTTTACCTTTTTTCTTCTTACGACTCACCTTTTGGAAATCATCATTAGCATGCATAGTAGCAGTAGTAACCACATTTGCATTAGTAACAACAGGAGGAGGAATCTCCTTTTTAGTACAATGCTCATAGATGTGCCCAAAAATCTTACATGATGTGCACCTAGGAGGCCTCCACTCATACTCTATTCGGATAGATTCTTTAGTAAACCCATCCCCTATAAGAGATGGGACCCCAATAGTGATAACTTCCACTAGCTCATCTTCTGAACCCACTTCAATTAAACATCGAGCAAAACTACTTCTACCCCAAGAATCCTTACACATAGAGCTTGTGTACGAATCCAACATAATAGGTTTGCCAATAAAAGAAGCAATCAAGTTAATACCATCATCTTCAAAAACTTGGATAGGCACATCATGCAATTTAACCCATATCGGGATACGTGTCAGCTCTTCCTTACATAATCTAGTATCAATAGACCATTGCTTGAGAATGATTGGAGATTTACGTATCATCCAAGGGCCATCTTCCAAAACGGATTCTAAACCAGCTTGAGTATCAAATTTAAAAAAGAAAAAACCTTTAGCATTCATCATGATCTTTTTCAAACCATACTTAGCCCAATTATTTCTAGCATAGTATTCAACCACTGGAAACGCCATTCTATTACCAATAAAGTAGCCATAAAGAGTGTGTTCAAGACGGGCACTAACCTTTTCTACTACTCTACGTGGAATAGACACATTAACACCTTCACAAACAGCCTCAGCAGTAGAGTTTTGTGTAGGTTGAATATTCGCATCCACATTAACATTAGATGTATTATCTATGTCATTCACATCAGATTTAGTATTATCATTCTTCATGTCAATCCCATAAGCCTCACATAAGCCACACATAGCCTCATACACCTGTGATTGAGTATCACTATCCAAACTAGGCCATGTCGGATGTTTACCCGCTTCAAGCTCCTTAAGAAATACATCAATGTCCAAGGCTGATTTAAGCGAGACCCCCAACACCTCTTTAATAAAGTCATGATTACTTTGAATAGAGTTAACCTCCGTATTAGGACCAGTAGTAACCACCGATTCCTTAATAACCACATGCTCACTAAATGAACCCTTAGGCTTCTTATGTTTCCTCATAGTCACCTTCAACAGATCAACATTAGCAGCTTGTAAACAAACAACATCATCCATATTAACATTCGGAACACCCACTCTCTCCATAATCGACTTAAAAAAGCAAACGAGAAAACCCTAAAAACCTAGAAAAAACGATCGCAATAAAAACAAGAAGGACCACGGCAAACCTTCAAAGAAACGATGGCCTCAACAAGGTTGAGGCATGAATTAAATACCCAGCACACACTAACCGACTTCCATCATGAGATCGCAACAAATAGGAGAGCAGATTAGCGATACCCTAAAAACCCTAAGACTAAGCAGCGATTAAACTAAACCCCTAAGAAAAACGAAACCCTAATCCAATCAGGTCTGAATCCCAATAAAAATAATGTTAACAACACAATTAAACACAGTTAATTTGTTAGAAACACGATCGTTAAAGGAACAAGAACAAGATTGAAGATTAAAATTCGTTTATGAGAAGGTTAGGGTTTAGAAGAAAAAAAATCGCCCATAGTACTTGAGAGAGAGAGTTTTCTCCTAAAATGTTTTTCAGCTACAAATTCGTAGTTAGGCTCAACAAACTTTACTTGCTCTTTACTTGTTGATGGTGCATTTGAGTTAAATCCTAAACCAGTTTTATCTCTGAATGACTTTTGACTTTTCAACAATCTTTCAAGGGATTTTGAACTTTCTTCAAACTTAGCCAACATTTTTCCTTTTTCATTTTGCCTTTTAATTTCATGTTTGTATTCTAGACATATTTTGCATCCTAGATCAATTTCAATATTGCTTTCAAGTCTAGACATTTTATCTTCTAACATTATCTCTTTTTCAAGATTGTTCACAAGAGATTTTGAATGTTCATTGTTAAAGATAGTTTTTAGGTCCATGTTGCATAAAAGTTTAGACTCATTTTCTAGTTTAGAAAACTCTAGGATAAATGTGTCAAAGCAAAAGTGTTTGGTTTCAAATTGTACCTTGCTTGATGTTTTATCTAGTTGAGAATCACAAACCGGATAGTTGGCTTCATCTTCATCCGTGTCATTCCATGAATCGTAAGCAAGGCCACTTTGAGCTCGACATAAGTAATCATCTTCACTTACACCTTCATTTAAAACATTTACACTAGTAGCACATGTTAAGACTTCTAACTCATGTGTGAGATCGAATTGATCATCTTTGACTTGGCATATTTCTTGATGAAAGTTGATTATATTTTTCCAAATATCATTAGCCGTTTGACAAAAATACACTCTTTCATATTCAATTCTCGGTAAAGCTTTATAAATCATTATCTTAGCTTTAGTGTTTTTATCAAACTTGAGATAATCATTTTGATTTTCAAAACTTGTTTTTGTTGGTTTGAAATCACCAATAGAAATAATGTGCCAAAGATCTTGATCAATTGATTTCACATAGTTTTCAAATTTACTTTTCCATTCAAGGAAGTTTTCTTTTTCAAATAGCGGTGGCTTTTGAATAGGTTGCCCTTCTTTGATATTTTCAAAATCTATGGATCGATCCAAGTTTTAAAATACAATATATTTTAAAGATCTTAAGTAACGTAGCTCCTAATGCCAATTGTGGAAAACTAGAAGGGGGGGGTTGAATAGTTTACCGCTTTTTAACTTAATTATCTTTTAAAAACTTTACGTTTAATTAAAGATATAAACTCAAATTACTTGTTAATCTTTGAAAAGCTTTAGGTGTAATTAACGATTCTAACTAAAGACAATATGTAATATGCAAAGACAAAGAAAGAAACGATCAAACCACAACACGATTGTTTATCGTGGTTCGGCTACAAGGACTCTTTTTCCTTGCCCTACATCCACGCCCCGAGTTTCCAACTCGAGAGTTTCAAGCACTAGTCAACAAGCTCCTTTCACGGGTGGAGAAACCTTTACAATCGTCGCTTACACTTTATCCGGTACAAAGCTAGATATCGGGTCCTAGTTCAAGGTAGAACCAACCTAACGTCGCCGATCCACTATTTCCGACACTAAGCTAGATGTCGAGTTCTTTTACAAGGATACAACCACTCCCGATAGTTCTTTTACAAGGGTACAAAAACTCCCGTCACACTATGTATTTTAAGGCCTAAAATACTAACCGATCACTCTTGAATATACACAATCAAATGATGTATAAACAACACTAAGTTTACACAAGGCTAAGCTAACAAGTCTTGCAACCTTGAGTTGAAACTTGTTACTTCTTGGATGAACTTGTGAACTTCTATGCTACATAAGACAATCACACAAGTGAGTTGCTACTGAGTTAGATGAGAGAATATATGAAATATATGTCCTAAAGTCATGGGTGATTTCTTGCAAGTGGTTAGGTATTTATACCCAAACAAACCAGACTTCTGGCGGATACGGCGGAACCTTAGAATGGGTTCCGCCCATATACCCCCAAGGTTCCGCCAGATCTGACAGTCAAACTTACAAGAAATCACATTAAGTTATTTCTAGTGAAACACACAAACTTTCAAGAGATCACATCAACATGGAATGCTTTCAAAATGTGTAAGAGCTTTATGGATAGTCAAACACACAAGCTTTCCATAAATGCACATTGATGTGATGTTATACTTTCTTTATTAAGAAATATAACAAGGTTATGTTTAACATGTAAATGTAGTTATACAAGACTTAAGAAACTAAAATGATGTTTTACTATAAGCTAAAGTTTATACTTTGTCATTAACAAAACTTAGCAAAGATCGTAAAATATAAATAACGTTTTTAGGCGATATTTGTATTAACACATTTATTTCATGAATAGTAATTCTGAATAGAGTTAATATGATAAACTCAAAAAACTATAACTGCTATTTTTAGCAGTAGATAATTATTTTGAAACATCTAAAAATATAAATAGACAATAACATAGGAATATGTCACAATGTCACATAACAATAACCAACTTATATCAACCATAAAAATCATTAATGTTTCAAAAGTATTTCATTCTTGTGAAACTGTTTCAAATTAATGTGTTTAAAGTATCCATATATACATTATCATGTTGTACCTTAATAATAAACAAGCGGGTTTGCCCGCGCGTTGCTGCGGGGCGGCCGTGTTTGTGTTTATTACAATTATGTCTATTCCATTTAAACTATCAGGTCACCTTACATTTTCTTTACACCATACTATTGAAATGAAGTGACTTTGCATTTCTTTATGCAGTTTGTTCCCACATCTATTTTGCACCAAACATAGTGACTATTGATTTATTTCCTTCTTCACATGTTCCTTGTCTCTGATAGCAAAGTTATTAACAAATGGATAAGCTAAACATGTCACTATTGTATCCAAATTTATTTATTTGAGCTACAGGTCAAGATGTATAATCCAATTTTGAACCAAAGGTACTACTCAAGAACAAAAGCCATAGGTTAGAACCCTTCAGCTTTAAGAGTAAGCAAATTCAATACAATATTCATAAATACTGTAATAGAAAAGGAAAGTGAGACCAAGAGTGGATCTTGCACTGTAAGTATATTTTTTTTATTAGCCTTTCACTATGCAAGTTTAACAATTACAGAATAACATGTGAATACAAAATATTATAGCTCATTTTGTTGTGTATTTATTTCTTGTACAATAAGTTCGAGTACCTTGGGGGCCTCTTTTCAAGTGATTCTTGCACACGTGACAATGAAGGTTTGAAAAGATCGAGGCCGGCGGCTAAGGCTTTTTCAAAAGCAATTGTTTCACCCATTGTTCTGAAATCTCGTAACAATTAATATAAACAACCAAAAACAGAACATGGGAACAAATATTCTTATATTGTATGCACACCTAGCGGCCCATTCGGCAACAACTTTGACGGCTCCACAAAATTCAGCAAGTTTATCAATGGCCTCATCTATGCATCAACTCTTTTGCCATAAGTAAAGAACCTATAAATGTTTAACAATAGCTCAGTTAGAAAGGTGATTATAATCTTGCAAAAAAGATATATTATGTGACCTATAATACAATCAACTTGTTGACTACCTTATGATTGTGGCCATCCGCAGCCTTGTGAAGGGCAGTCTGCTCCTTGTTATCAATCCTTTAAGGAAATCCCAGGTGCATCCTCCTAAGTATCTTCACCGGCCTAAGATGCCCATTTCTTGAAGCTGAATGAAATGTTGTTTCCCCATTACTTTTAGTTATCGATGCCAGACTACTCTGTACTTCCAAATAAAGGGATGCATGCAAATACATGATCAAGTAAATTTTTAACAAAACTATTCATTTCTCTATATACAATAATATACACATACCATCATTGGACTAACAATCCGTAGTATAGTTGCTTCTGTAGCTGGTTCAAAGGCCTGAGTAAATGGTACTCCGTATCTCAGGTAGCCCAGGATAAAGCATTAGGTACATGCTAAGTGGCTCTACGTTAGCCAGAGTAGCCTGTCCTTCATGAAGTTTGCAGCACACCCGTTTTGACCCGTACTAAAAAAACACTATTGACATGTTTTCCAATCTGTCATGCAGTTTGCCACATGTAAGAGAAAGGATGACTTTCAACTCTTTGAATTTGTGAACTTCAATTGTAAGGTTAAGTAGTATCTGAACTTGTAATTCAGTACACTCAATCTTAACTTGGTAGGAGTTGGGCTGTAAGATGAGAAAATTTTGATCATTAACATGGAAGGAGTATGGGCTGTTTCGTGATATCGATTTGTAGGACTCAATTGCATCACCAATAAGCTATGAGCAAAACCCTGCACACACAGGTTATAGAATGCGTTAACTGTTATTACAAATATAGGGTAGTATAACATCTGAGTCACACATATTGGGTAAATGGTTTAAAGAGAAAAGTTTATATAACAAAGCATGAACCTTATTTAAAAGAGTAAGTCCAGTTTTATTCCCATCTGCAATGAATCAGAAATATGTAGAAGTTTAGAAAAATTGGCAGCAAATATCAAAAAAAAAAAAAAAAAAAAAAAAAAAAAAAAAGAAGAAAAAAAGATAATAATGATAAAAAAAAAATTACGTAGTAATTATCATTGCATACCGTCTTTTCCAACGGTCGCGATATAATCCCCTTTTTTTGAAAACGCAATACTGTTTATTGAGGTTTCATATATATGCCATCAAGCAATTGGATTCTGCACAATAAGGATATATTATATACATAAATAAAATAAATATTGCAGAAAAACGCTTCAGCCTAGGCACTCAACAACATAAATTTTTTGTCTAATATTTTAAATATATATATTCTTGGTAGTATTATTAACTCCTTAGGAGCTGGAACCCTACTCGCCTTCGTTCACAGCCAAATAACCAAGAACACAAAACACTAAAGTTCATTTAACTCTAATAATGTAACTGAATCAAATTTCACACAGTTGAAAAATTACCAAAGGCATTTGTGATCGCGGATGTTCTGCTCGGTTTAACTTACTGCTGAACCATTATCCAACTCATCCGAGCCGCCGAGAAAACAAACTCAACTTCCTGCTGAACTACACACATACAGTCAAAGTTTGCCCTGCCACAATGCAAATAAGGTCAGAAAGTCAACCCCTTTTTTAACTAACAGACGTGGACCATTGGAAAAAAAACTCATTTAAGCCAACTATTTATGTTCATAGTATTAGGTAACTGATCGAAACGGGTCAAGTCAAGCTCAACCACCAACATTTTTTTATTTCCGTTTTCTATCAGTTCATAAAGAATAAATGTATCAAACAGCAAAATTATGAAAACCCCCAATTTAAGTACCCGTTTCTTTTTTTCTTTCTTTATTTTTAAGATGTGAATCAGATGTTTAATTGGGTGCTGGGGACTGCTTATTTATATAACTTGTGAGATTATTAGCTCATTAAATTGTTTTTGAGAAACTATTGCGTGTAACATCATATGCTATTTACAAAACACATAAGACACCTAAACATCTAATCCATACTATCCTCACCTTAATTCGAGCTTAAAAACAGGATGACACAAATCGAAAATGTTTTTCTGATTCAAAATACGTAAAAATTATAAGCAATCCCAAATACCCCTTACAAAAAAAAAAAAAAAAAAAAAAAAAAAAAAAAAAAAAAAAAATCCCAAACCAAACCAAACAACTTTTTCCTAGCTAACGAAGCAAGAAAAATGCTTCTTTGTACATAAGTTAAAAATCACTAAAGCTGATAAAATAAGTGTACAGTTCAAACCCGAACCCAAACATATGGCAAAACCTGATACAATGTCCTTGTATCAGGTTCAGTTCATAAAGAAGTTAAAATATCACTGAAACTGATACAACGGCATTGTATCAGTTTCAGCAACACATGTAAACCCACGTTAAAAAATTGTAAAAGCAATAACCTGATCAAACGCAATCGGAACAACCTTTGTGCATCCTTCAGCAATTACTTGAAGAAGGTTGGTAAATGTAACAGCCTACAATATAACCAACTCAATTTCAAATAATTTCATATATTAGCATAAACATTTACAGTAAATAACTAACTTCTTCACTTGTACCTTAGGGCCATATTTGAGACACTTCATCATAGCAAATCAACCATCTTTACCAGCATGTCCTGCACCAAGAACAGAAAAGAAAGAACAAAAATAAGTTATTACCTTTATTTTCAGCAATTTAGAATCTAAAAAAAAAAAAAAAAAAAAAAAAAAAAACCAATAGTCCATGGATACAATTATTTCATATATTGTGTTGGATCGATACTTTTTTTTGGGCATGAATCATAATTTTTTTTTGTGTTTGTGTTTTGTGATTTGTGTGGCTGTGCTCTGTGATAAGAGAGCATTTGGTACTGTATCTCCCCTCACAAAAGAAAATAATAATAATAACATCACCAACCAAAATAGCTTCCAGCAGATTAAAACGAACATAAACATGTATGTGTGTGTGTGTGTGATTTGGGATTTGGGGATGTGGAAGATAGTATTTTTTTGGGTTTTGATTGTGATTTGTGTGTGTGTATCTCACACAGTTGATTATTTACATAATGAGGATGTATGTCCAGTGAAAGTAACTAAAGAGGATGTATATACATCAAAAGTAATTCAAGAAACTTCTCCACAGGGATTGTACATGCCTACCATACTCAATTAGTATTTATATAACAAATGTATGGTCAAGATTTTGTTGTACAGATTTTAGGTCTGCTACAACTGTTAAGAAACCACGTTTTCTATATTATAGGTTGATTATCTTTCATAATTCGTGAACAGTAAAGTTGGGGATGTTTTGCAGCGAATGGGCTTTCGCCACACATATTCGTTAACACTGTTGGGCTCATTAAGGATGCTAATTAGGACTCTCTAGCCAATAGCAACCAAAATAACACATCTAAAAAAAATTTAAGTATACAATTAGATGTCACATCAATTTTACTTATTATATTATATTATAATGCTCACCCTCTTAATATAACTAAATTCTAACCAACTTTATGTATAACCAATTAATACACAACTGGACATATAAATAATAACGTAATAATAGCCAAGTTTAAGAAGTGTTCTATTAAGTCACTTTAACATAAAAAAAATTTCACAAGACTTTTGAAACTTCGAGTATTTTTCAAATCAAAATAAAGTTAAAGTGTCGAAATAGGAATAATATTCAAACTTGATTACTATTTGATAATTTCCATCCCAATAAGAAGAATAAGGGATTACAATTAGGGTTATGATAGTTTTGAGAGTGTTGGAGATAAGTAAAACATGGCGTTTTATTTGCTTAGTTTGGGTAGAAAAATTAACTAATGCTTAAACACTATAAAGGAAAAGGGCATATTCCAAAATAAGCAAACATGGTAAGGTGTTCTTTTTGTATCTATGATCTGAACAATAAAAATAATGCCTATTTGTATTTATAAAACCCAAAAAGTTGAAAAAAAAAAAAAAAAAAAAAAAAAAAAAAAAAAAAAAAAAAACTAATCAACTATGCACTATAATATAATCAATTTGTTTAGTAAATTGATTTAGAGTTTTGAATTAAACAATTCGAAACACCTTCAATTTTTAATAAAGATAAGCCACTGTAATAAGTATATAATTTGCACATCATACAATAAGAGAAAACCCAAAGTTCGAAAAAATGAGTCTTTGAAGAAAATCAAACTGGAACAATAGAATAACTCAACTTCAAAATTGAGTCTTCTGACTAATAAAAACGGAAATTAAATGTAAATTTCAAGAAAGAAAAAGTCTTTAAAAAATGAAAGGAACTCTATTAAACTTTAAGAGTTGAATTTTGATTAATAAAATTTACATTTAAGTCCAAAATTTTATAATCAATAGGTAAACGTTTTAAAATTTTAAATACGACTAAAATTATTTTTGATAACATATAGTCACAAAATTTTTAAATCAAAATTAATTCATATTTAAAATCACGTGAGTATGTTTCGTTTCGTCTTCAAATAAATGCTTCATTAAATAGTAAACAGATATTTTCAATCCATGTAAATATAGTTTAAAATTGTTAATTGAGTAAATTTCATAAACCTTCCATGTGGTTCGTAGAAATTGCATTTTTTGCACATATTTTTTTAAACTGTAGATGCCGCTCTTGTAAGAAACCTTTGGGGCACGTTTCATCCCAGTCTAAAAATTAAATGACAAAACTACCATCGGCTTCATCCCCTTTGACTTTCTTACTAAAATTTTCTTTCAAAAAATAAAAAGAAAATGACAACAACATTAAGAACACTATATAATTTTATCATTTATAAATAAAAAACATAATCAATTCTACAAGCACATGTTAAAATCAGAAAGAACGAAAAAAATTCTAAATAAATTTACAGTTTGCGTATAAAAAAAACCCTATCCAAAAATTACTAGTAGTAATTAACAAACTTCAATTTTCTAATTCCAAACTAAAAATCCAAAATCAATGTATCTGCCACAACAACCAAAATTTTACACTTGTAATTTTTCACCCATAAACTTTCTCGTAGAATGTACATTTTTTTTTATAGACTAATCCTTATAAGCAAACTTCACAACAAACCATATGCGATACCCACGTCAACAAGGCGGCGACGGTGATGACGCAACGTGACAACAAAGGATGTGTGATTGTGTTGGGCTGTTGAAATTGGTTGTAGCTTGTTTTGGGTTTTGTGACACATAAATAATTTGTTTGTTTGTTGTGGTGATTTATAGCGATAATAAATTGAGTGTGTGTTTTTGTGTATGAAAATGTATGTTTTTGCTTTAATATTGATATAAACAAAAACGATGGTGTGATGAGTTATTATAGTTTGGTAAATAATAGTAGGAAGAGGTTTTATTTAAAAAAATAATAATTAAATGAAAATCAAAATAGAAGAAAGACAGGGTGTTTTAGTTAATTAATATTGAGACTGGGACGAAACATGTCTCAAATGTTTCACACAAGGGACGATATCTAGGGGTGTTTAGAAAACCGAATCTAAACCGAGAAAAACCATTAAATCAAAACCGAAAAACTGAAACCGATTGAAATACAGATGGTTAGATTTTTGTATTTTGAAAAAACGGAAGTTTTTTAGTATAAAAACCAAACCGATAAATACATATAATCCTAAAACACTCTTTTTAGATTGCTTAAACAAAGTGTCATTTAGGAAGCGTAAACAATTTCTTATATGATTTTTTGTGTTCATTAATTCTTTATTGTTGTTATTGTGTCGATTTATGACTTATAAACAATTATCTTCTAGTTTTTTGTATGGTCATTAGTTTCTTATTATCATCATTGTGTGTGTGTGTGTGTTTTTTTTGTTTTTTTTTTTTTTATTTTTTTTATTGTTATAACTTGAAAGTGTTAATTTTTATGATGCATTATAAATTCGACATTGCAAAGGCCAAACCTTGATAAATCGAACGAAAACCAAACCGGAAAACCGAACATTGATAAAAGCGAAACCGAACGGTTTCTAGAAAGCAAAACCGAATTTTTTTGTTTGGTTTCAGTTTTGGCCCTAAACCAAGGCTACCTAACCATGCTCACCCCTAACAGTATGTGCAATTTCAGAAAGATAAGGATGAAACTTGCAATTTCGTCAGACCACAAGAACTATTTATGTATAAAGGTGAACTCCGTACGTGCACGATATTAAACCTATTATCAACCAAACACTCTTCAAGTAATCAAACGATCCTCTCATTTACCTTTAAAACAAACACAACCTTGAACCTTTTTAGCATGATATACCAACTTCAGTTTTTGATTGTTTTGTTTTCTATTTTCGTTTGGACTTTGTCAAATACCTCAATCACCGTAAATTATGTCAAATTCAACACAGTAAAAACTTCAAACACATCTAAACACACACTATCCCTAACCATTTCTACTGATATTCCAATTATTAAATCAAGAAAATAAAAACCCTTTTAACAACCATATTCCGGCGGGAAGATCATAACAACCTTAAAAAACCAAACCAAACATGTTCCTTTTAATCCAACCATCACTTTCACCATCATATCAAAACCTTAAACTCAAATCCTTAAAAACCCACTTCACAAATCATGTTCATTACAAACCCCACAAAAATCTTGGAAAAATACACCCCATATCATGCACAATTCACCCCACATCTTCCTACATTTCCATCAAACCCTTTGTCGAGTCCGAATGGAAAACGATAGCCTCCGGGTGGCTTTTCAGCGCGGTTTCGGTCTATTCGCTATCGAGAATTGTCCCATGTGTTGGGAAATGTAGTGCTGCAATGAGTTTGGAGAGGTTGAAAAGTGAGGGGTTGGTTATTGGGGTGTTGTTTTTGGTGAGATTGGTTTCGAGTTATTTGCAGCAGAGTTTGCTGTGGGAGGCGTCGTTGAGGGCGGTTTATAAGATGAGAGTTAGTGTGTTTGAGAAGGTGTTGAAGAGGGAGTTGGGGTTTTTTGAAGGAGGGAAGGGGAGTTCAGTTGGGGATGTGGCGTATAGGATTACTGCTGAGGCATCTGATGTGGCTGATACGGTTTATGCTGTTTTGAATGTATGTATTTTGGTTATGTTTTGTGAAATTTATGTGTTTGTGTGTGTGATTTGGTATGTGAGTAGTAATTTTGGGATATAGGGAGCGTTTGGGATTAGTTATGTAAACTAATTGTTTGATTATATGTGAGTGAAATAAGGCGTTTATTTTTAGATTAAACGTGAAACTGCTAACTGATAATAACTTTTCATATACCATTGTGTGTAACTGTATAAGCAATCCCAAACACTAAGATAGTTTGTGTCTTAGTATGCCGTTCAACAAAAAGTTTCCGTCTTAGTATCATTGAGAGTTCAGTATCACTAATTCTGTTCATGACTTCATGCCCAAAATTAGGAAGTTTGCTTATAGATTATTTACTAAGAGTATATAACCTGCTTGAAAAGATTAATCTTTGTTTGGTAAATTATTGTTCTAGTATGCATACATGTACACTCATTTCGATTTGCATATGTAGCGGAATGTGTTGGAGATATCAATACATGTTTCAAGAGAATATAGGGTGGCAGGCAAAAGGGTTCTTAAGATGTATATAGAAAAATAAATAACTTACGTTCAAACGGTCGGGCAAACTTGAGGTCATTGGGTTTCTTGATTCCAACGTTGTTGGCTGCCCAAACAGTCAAAAGCTCGATATCTAAATATGTCTCTTTTAGTAGGATGAGCAACGTATTGTAAGATTGTTAAGTGAACACTCATTGCATTTTTAACTGTGGAGGCTAAATTTGTTGCATTTTGTGAGGCATCCAATCTTTCTGTAATGAGGTGCATTAGGAATGCAATTTATACTGCATTAATTGGACTGGGAGTTACTAATCCAGTTAAGTTATACTGTGACAATTGTCATTATAGAGGCAATTCATGTAGGTTTTTCAATTATATTAGTGATACATATACATTCGATAACCGTAATCCATGTATGCAGTGCCTATATTCCTTTTTAATATATGCACATGGTATATATATAGCAAATTCTAAAACAGTTAAGCTCTTAGGGGATTATATTATTCACTAGTATCGTGGATGACTAAATGAATAATACCAAAGTACTTTGATCTGCTGAGTTGTGTCACATAACTAGATGTTCGTTCAGCAAAAGCTCATACAAGAGCAGAAATCCGGAAGTCCTTGAAAAGCTAGTGGTGTGGTGTGTATACAATGTTTAAAAATTATGAAATTCGGACTTTTATATTAGGTTGACTTACCCTAACTGAATTCTTCTAACTTTTATCTAAAAGTCAACGTTCTTTGAACTGTAAATAAATGACACTTCTTTCTGTTTTGTAGTCATTTGTAATTTTGCCTTTACGAATGTGTACTTTCTGTGTTGTAGTCAATAATTTTCTAAGGACACTTTTTTGTGCTCTTACATCTTTCCACTTGTTTTATTATCGACAGACTATTGTGCCCAGTTCACTGCAGCTAATAGCGATGGCGTCTCAGATGGTGGTTATCAGCCCTGTTCTCTCGTTAGTTACTGCCTTGGTAAGCAGAAGCTTCTCTTTGCTTGTTGTTAGACTATCAGCCTCTTTGCACAATGCAATGGAAGGATTGCTTATAGAGGTGGCAAAATTAGCGGGTTGAACAGGGTAACAGGTTGGATTGGGTTGGCCACTAATACTTGTTTCCCGATATATTTTTTATTAACCAGTGTGTCAAATATGGGTACAAAACTTCGATATTTCAATAAGAATCAAATTATAAGAATAAAACGATTTAGGAGGCTTTATGCAGTACAAATAAACTTTGGGTGACTTTTGACTCATTGGATCTATTTCTTATTAAGCTATCTTATCTTAAATTACCAGTTTGGCTCATTAGAAATAAAAACATAACCGGATCGAACCGATCGTAAGTCAATGGACTGAATATTGATCTCAAGTTGTGTGCAAAGACTTCCCCCATGACCCTACAAATCCCAAGAGAATTAGTGCACTGGGTTGCCCTTTCATTTCGGTATCGTCTATGTTTATATGTACAGCCTAAATGTTTAATATAAATACTGTTTGAAGGTGATCCCTTTGATGGCCTTGGTAAGTGCACATTTTGGTGAAGAGCTTCGTGAAATTTCAAACAAAGCCAATTTAAGTATTGCTGCTATTTCGGCCTATCTGAATGAGGTATGCTAATCAGAATAAAGTGTCAATCACCAATCTCCTCTTTGTGTCTAAAAACAACCAAGGCCTCTTGCTCATCTTCTGATATCTGTTTATTACAAATGTGACTTGCTTTAGGTCCTGCCATCAATCCTCTTTGTGAAGGCAAACAATGCAGAATACAGTGAGTGTATGAGGTTCGAGAGGCTTGCTCATACTGATCTCTATGGGCGCTTAAATAAGAAGAAAATGAAGGCTTTGGTTCCTCAAATGGTACAGCTAAGTTTATTTGGCGTGCTGCTTCTTATTTTTATTGGTTCATCGGTGGCTGGAATCGATTTTTCTCGCGTGGTTTCATTCATAACATCATTGGCTCTCTTAATTGAGCCACTTCAGGTTAATCTTTCAACCCTTATTTCATACTTAACTTTTATTATTCTTTGCAACTGTTTACATTATCATTATATTTCACCATACATCAGTCCCCTTCACTTTATTCATGTATGTTATCTTCCTTCCAGTAACCAACGAGCCTTTAGCCTAGTGGTATCCAAGGTGTATTTGTGGTTCCCCACCCAAGGTGTGAGGGTTCAAGTCTCTTCCTGGACAAAAGGTGTAGATTAGGGTGTTGGTAACCACTCAGGGTTGGCCTAGTTTTAAAGGTTTTGTGACTATCATCACTAAATGTGAGAGGCCTCAAGTTCAATTCCGATTTAGTGCAAACAACCCTGATGTGTCTGTGTGGTGGTGGGCACAAACCCGGTGGATTAGTGGGCCAAAAGGTCGCTTACCCAAAAAAAAAAAAAAAAAAAAAAAGTTGCCTTAACCAAATTTGTATGGCTATTGATTAAATGTCTATTATACCATTAATGAAGACAAATTAAAGAAAACTTGTGGACAACACTCAGAGTTGCCAATTTCAAGTACCCCCCCTCCTTCCTGAAATTACTGTCCGCAAATGAAAAAAATAATACTCCGTACAATTTAAGAATAAGTTTATGAAAGTAATATTAATTAAGTTTTGTGATTGGTGTACTTATCTGTAGAACAGGGAACTTAGTAAGATATCTTTAGAACTAACCACTTATTTCTAGTCAAACTAAATAAAAAATGGGGAGAATGGTTTTGAGACGGCTGGAACTAAAGTTAAGTAGGTTCCAAATCTTGCATATTCTTGGACCCCAAAAGCCTGTCTCTATATGTGCATGCATAATATCCGTTAATCGATTGTCTATTGCTAATAGGGCTCTCTGTAATAATGGTTCATCCTATGAGGATTTGTCTTAAAGTTTCATTAATCTTAATTTACAAAACATGCAGGATGTGGGAAAGGCATACAATGAACTAAAGCAAGGAGAACCTGCTATCGAACGCCTTTTTCAGCTTTCAAATTACAAGCCCAAGGTAAATATTTAGGTTTATGTGCTTAATTTGTTAAACGGTATCCAATTCACGAGTTTTTAATAAACGTCTTAAGTGTTGATATTCATATTTTCCACTTAATCTGTTCTCAACATTTCTCATAACGTCTGTTACGTCTGTGTAGGTTATTGAGGAAAGAAATGAAGTTCATGTAGAGTCCATTGCAGGGGAGGTAAAATTCTGTGAAGTCTCGTTTAGATATGGTGACAGTATGCCTCTCACTCTGAATAAGTTGGATCTTCATATCAAAGCTGGAGAAACGGTTGCTCTTGTTGGGCCTTCTGGGGGAGGAAAGAGCACCCTTGTTAAGTTGCTTCTTCGCTTGTACGATCCTTTAGGTGGTAAGGCATCTAAAAATCCAAATAGCTATCAGAGGTGGTAATTTTAAGTCATTTACTTATGAATAGGCTGATTTGGGCTATGATTTATCAATGATTAAGTCAAATGGGTAAAATCAAAAAAATCAGCAAAAAAGTAAATGGTTCTGATGGATCGAAAGTTGCCCATAGTAATTGATGCATAAAACATCTTAAGTTATTTATTTTTAAAAGTTTATATTTATTTAAATTATATTATTTTAACCATAATTGACACAATTGTTTATTAAAAAAAAAAAAATTGTAGCTTTTGGAAAGCTAGTGTTTAGTGTCATTCCAATTCGTCCTGGTCCATTCAAGTCATATAAAAAATTTACTCAATTGGCCCCGTTAATTAACATACCCAACGCATCCACATCTGGCCACCTCTAATACATAACCTTGTGAAAGTAAAACTATTGGTATATTTTTGTTGTTACTCATGCTGAAATATCCGTGTTAATAGGTGATATTCTCATTGATAACCGTGACATAATATGTCGTTGGAAAGTTTAAGGACACATGTTGGGCTGGTCACTCAGGATACAGTACGTACCTTTATAAATGTTGGATGGATACTTAGTCCTCGATTGTTAGCTGATAAGTACATTCTTAAGCTCTATATTAAAACCTAAGGTTTAGCTAAAATGTGCAAACTTGTTTCAGACAAAATTAACATATAATATCGGAAATTGTCTTGATTTTTTTTGTAATGCAAGAACACTCCAATTTCCATGTTTGATTTCAGCATGCCTAACAAATTGTTGGTCACCAGACTCTTTTTTCAGGGACAATTGCTGAAAATATTGGGTACAGAGATTTGATGACAAATATTGATATGGAAAAAGTGAAGCTTGCAGCACAAATGGCAAATGCAGTTGAATTTATTCAAACACTCTCTGAAGGATATGCAACAAATATCGGACCTAGAGGCTCACTTCTAAGCGGAGGCCAAAGGCAAAGGTGCCATGCTTTACATTTGACCTTAATATTGGAAAGTATAAAGTTAGTAGGTATTGGGGATTGTGTTTTGGTACTGACTATCTGATCATCGCGACCACACATAACAATAATACTTAATTTATAAGTGTCCTTTGGGACTGAGATGAGGGAAATCACCCTCATCCTGTTGTCCTTCAATGCTTTTTGGTGTAATAGTATTTTACCAGAGTGAAAAATCCCTTTTACCCAAAAGAATTTATAAAAAAGAAAGTAGCAATAATTAGTGTGGTATACTGCTATCTGGGTAAACAAATTGTGCTTCTGATGTTTAGAATTTAGATTATTTAGGGGTCAAATAGTCGGTTCATATTGTTGGCAAGAAAACTGTTTATCTAAGTGTAAAAATATTATTATGACCTATTTAATCGAATTTGAGAAACTCCACTCCCATTTCACACGTCTTATAATTTTTTTTTGGTCGTTTTATATATTAACTCCTTAGAAAATCAGAATTTGACCAACAATCAAACAACATTGCAAACAACCCCATAATAATCTTTATTCAAAGACTCGTTTTTATTAGAAATACCTTCTCCCCATGCGCCCAAGTTTTGCCTTCTGAACTACTGTATTTTTTTTGTATGGCTAAAAATATCAGTTTAGCATTATGCGCCTGTAACTTCCCATCTTACATTTCGTTTTTACTTTTATGTATTTCAGAATAGCTATTGCAAGAGCTCTCTATCAGAATCCATCTATTCTAATTTTAGATGAAGCAACTTCTGCGCTGGATACAAGGTCTGAGATGTTGGTGAGGCAAGCTTTGCAGCGGCTAACGAAAAATCGTACTGTAAGTATAAACTAATTACTAGTCAGCAAATTTGTTCTAAATCTTACCTGTGACCATTAAACCATTTGATTTATATCAAATGAATTGATACTAAAAAAAAAAAAAAAAAAAAACGTGTGTTGTGTTTGAGCTGATTGCTTGTGATGAAAAAGATATAGGGAGCCTGGATCATGGGTGTATAGATGTGTTTGACAAAGAGAATATCGAGGAGAGAAAAATTAAATGATCTTTGGTGGTTATTGATAGCCCCATTATAGAAGAGAAAAAAATCCCTTACCCGACCCGCCCAGTTGAATTATTAATCGTCTCTTGGTTATGCTAAACATCATTATCAAGGGGTACATTGAGGATAATTTGAACTACATGTTGAATTATTGATGTATTATGTAGGTTATTGTCATTGCCCATCGCTTGGAAACTGTTCTGATGGCAGAAAGGGTTTTCCTTTTAAGTGAAGGAAAACTGCAGGAGATATCTCGCTCATCACTCCTGGTTGCTCAACATGATTCGCTGGCGTCAAGCGGGCTTGTGATATAGTTTTTTGTGTTAACAGCTTTTACCTAAAAGAAGAGAGCATCACTTTTGGCGACATGGAGTAGTGGCAATCCGAATGATTAACTTTATGCACTAAACACGTTTTTTCGGGTTCTTTTTTGTCCATCCTCAGTGGTTAGAGCATTGAATACGTCAGATTATGTTAACGGTTTGAGCTTAGAACACTTCAGACTGTTAACGATGAATTGCTCGCCAACGATGATGGAATTCAGATTAATAGAAAAGTTGAGGACTCTATTTAGGAGTACTTAGTATGGTCGATAAATATACTATGATCCAAGAGTCGTAGAGGAATGGTCTGATACTGTCTTTTCAGTTATGAACATTATCTACGAATATGATACCTAAAGGGAAATTTGCATTTCTGTGACTCAAGATGATATTTATTTTCATTTAACTCAACTTTGTTTGCTAAAACTAGGATTTTTTTGCTTCTGAATACCAAGAATAGTAATACTCATTTGACATCCCCTGTCACCATCTGCCACCCATCTACAAATTTTTTATTTTTAAATCTATTCATTTCAATCGTATTCCACTATTTGTATTCGCAATGCATCGTTTCATGGCCAATTGTACAATAACATAAATAAAAATGAGAACATCATTCATTATTCTTCATTTTATGTTTGCATTTATAGTTTTCTTCATTTTATTTGTTCTTAAACATAACAATCACATGATGGGACACTCTGGATTTTTTTTATTGAGACTCAATTGTATAAGTAGTTAAAGCACATTGCAAACACTGTACAAGTACGCAATGCATATAGTAGAGTAGGGCCGAGCATCGCAGATCCCAAAACCGATCGGACCGACCAAACCGAAGGACCAGCGGTCCGGTCTCGCTCCCAACTTTTTCCTTATTTCGGTCACGGTCCGGTCCGGTCTTAAGTACAAACCGACCAATAATACCTTCTTGGACCGGACCGAACACATTTGGTCCAGTCCTCGGTCCATAGTTTCGGTCTAATTCGGTCTCGGTCCGGTCTTAGACCGATGCTCATCCCGTAGAGTGTCCCGATCAAAAATATGAGTGCAAATCAATTCCCAATCATCATGTTTACCATAGTACAAATTATGGAACTAATAACACAATGGTAAAGAAAGCTGTCACGTAATGCATTATAATTTAGTGTGCATTTTAATCACTACGCTCTAGTTTAAACAAGCGATTCCACGAACTAATTAGAAAAAGATTATCAAACTAATTTGCCTATTACATAATTTACTTATCTATCAGTAAACCTGCAATCTCCGGTTGAATTTTAACTCAATGTCCTAATATACATAAATCTTCTTGCTATTTATTTCCACCAAATTTGATGTTTATTGAGTTTCAAGATACCAGAGCGCACTTCTGGTGGGCTTATTCAGAAGCATGCCACTCTGAATCTATCATATTATTCATCTACAAATACTGCACCAGAAAGACAATTTTAGTAATGAAATGGGAAAAATATTTCATTCACAAAGCTTGACAAGTTTAGCCCAGTTGCTTGTTAACAAGTCATTTTGGGTTGTGCTGTATTAAAAAAAAAAAAAGGGGGGGGGGGGGGGGGGGGGGGGGGGGGGGGGGAGGGGTTGTGGGGTGGGGTGGTTGAAATGGTTAAATATTTCAAAGTCGCCAAATATGTCTAATTGCATACAAACTTCTTAAACGTTTTATTCTGCAATTGAAACGTTATTATAATAATAGGGGCAATAAAAGTTTTTTCGGGTCAGCCTGTCCTGGCCCAGCCTGTTGCAACCCGTTAAAAACATAGAGTTCCAACCAATAGACGTTATTCAACCGGGCCAACCCATTCATCATCCCACCTATAGTAATTTTTTATTAACAAAAATGGGTAGAAATTTACCTGTTTCATTGCTCTTCCCAGCTAAATGTTGAGGCGTCTTCAGGTGGTTCAACCCAAATGCTCTCAAACGGATCTTGTTCTCCCCAATCATGACACTGCTTCCGAGGGTAGTATCTATGGTGATCTAAAGAGTAAGATATGCATCGTTTTCCATAAAAACGAACTTTAGAGAAATAAACACTATTCCTCATCATTCCCAGAAGGTCGGTTCTTGCATGGGATGACAGAAAACTAGCAAATAGTGTCACACCTTCAAGTGTTTTCATTTCAATCCATTCCTTATTGGTCTGATCCAGCTTATAAATTATTGGGTTTTCACTATAACAAGTGTACACAACGTATATATCTCCTTTATGCTCAGCCATAAACTTCCCCTTCCACCAATTTTTAACGAAAAAATTATCAGGACACTTCGGTGGAGGTATAATACGGATAGTCCATGTAAGCTCTAGTGGGTCATAAACTCCTAGCCACCCGGTTAGACTCAAACAATAAAATAGGCCATTGCAAAAGACAAGCTTATTCCAAATACTGCTAACAAATGGCAATCGGTTGTGGTAATTAACAGTAGTCCAAACCGAAGCCCCTGGATGACAAGTGCTAATAGCAACGACAGTTGGACTAACATGCTTAACTGTAAAAACTATGCAGCTAGGAGATTTAGGGGATGTTGAAAATGCCACGATTTGATACGTCATCTCAAATCTTGGCAGTTTAATCATTTCTCGTGTATAAGGGTTAAAAAATAGGACCCGTTGTGTTCTTGGTTTGTATAGCAATAACCAACCGTCTTTATTGTAACATATCCTACAGCCATGTAGCTCGGGTAGTTCAAGAGAGTATGTCTTGCGTTGTGACGGGTCGTAAAATTCAAAACGGTTACCAAGTTTTGGGAAGTACATAAGCCATGGTGGCTTGTTTACTACTCTGACTGACAAAGCAACTGATAACCATCTTTTGCAAACTGCAGAAGTGCGAATGTTGTCCCTTAACGTTAGCTGTGAAACTATAAACTCCAAGAGTTCGACCGGAAGGAAAGACCATGCCTCCTGCTCCTCCTGATTGGCATTTTCTGTTGTTGAAACTCTTGTATCATCTTTGTATGTTACTGATAACCTATAAAGCACAAATCATATAATTAAAAGTCTAGTTGGTATGTGATATGTGAAAGTATCATTGGTGGTTGAATGAACAAATAATCTATACAATCCCTTTTAATATTCCATTCTAGTGCTTAAAGTATAATTTGAACAAAAAACCCATAGGACAAGACAGCCTCGTTAACACAATAAATGGTTAATAGGAATAAAACCTTTGATTTGATTTACTGTTCAAGAGTTTATAATGAAACAAAACATATGCATAATATCAGATGAGTGTTGGATACACGGTTACAAAGCAATTTTAATCAGTTGAACTCAGTTGAAGCACATTAAAACTTGACATCTAGGTTCAAAAGCATCAACGGACTATCTTCAACAACTATATTCTACCTGTACCGGTTTCATTTCTCATTGCATCATAACCTACAAAGACAAATGTACTAGAGTTATACCAGTTTTATTTCTTGTCCTGTTACTTAGGTTCATATCTCAAGCTTAGGTTTAATATATTCATCTATTATTTCATATGTTATTGTGATCTACTTGTTCAAAGGGTGTGACCCATGGTTCATGTGACATTAGTGGTTCATGTGACATGAGCAGTGTTGGAACATTGTCGTGTTGCGGGCATATTATCTACACTTGATGCCTGGCGGTGGGTTCAAACTCCGAGGATTAGTTGGCCAAAAGATCAGAAACCATGGTTATCCAAAATAAAAATAAAAAAATACAATAAGCTCACCGAAACACTTAATAACAAGTGCTTATTAGCTAATTAAAACCTAAAAAGGGGACTTTTTTGCAAAAGCCAGAAGCTTTTTTTTTTATAAACTTACTCAAACACCCCATAAAGTGTCAATCAAATACGTACATAATCGAAAGCAACAAATAACAAATAAGAATTTAAACACAAACACAAATTCTTCAGATCCATGTCAATTTCGTCCAAATTCACTTCAACAATCACAGAAATCAGCTTAACTTGTAAAGATAAACATCTATGTATTTGACACCTAAATACATGAATTGCAACAATTTCAATAACCAAAAACATGACACAACTGTCAAGCAAATGCATACATTACTAATCCGAGCAAGTAATACATGAAATGCATCAAGCAAGCAACTACTCGATTTCATCAAAAATCACCTAAAAACAGAAATCGTATCTAAATTTGTGCAAGCGAACATCTAAACCCTAAACCCTAAAACCTAAAAACTATAAATTTCACAAACTCCAACGACCTAAATCATCAGAATCTATCAATCAAACACATTCATAATAAAATTCAACTAATAACACATATTATCATCCATTAAATTCAACTAATAACACATATTATCATCCATTAAACAACAATAACTGACTTTACCCAATCCCGCCGGAGTGTGGACAGTTACACTCCTGCCGAAGGGTAAATGGACTTGTTCCGGATATGATATTATCATCCATCAACCAACAACAATCAACAACTACTCCCACAAACACAAATTTCACTAATTCATCTCAAATTCACAAACTTTATACCAAAATTCATAACAATTCACAATAATCTCATCTGCAAAACCCCTAATTCACCAAAAAATATCAAAATTAATCACAAAATGAAAGTTCACCTCTAAAAGTCTAACTAACACCAGATAGTTAAATTATCAGTGCTAATTCACTCAATATTAAAAAATCAGCTCAAATTCATCATAATTAAACACAAACAAACTTTACGGCTTAATTATCAACAATCTCATCTCTTAACACCAAATTAATTGTAATTCACTTCACAAATTAATCTCTAAAACAAAAAGAAATTATAAACTTAACATCAACCTCATCTTCAAACCCCTAATTAACTCAAATTGATTAAGAAGACTCACAATTTAAGCCTCTTTCTCTTCCTTCCCGCCATAATCTTACACCGACTGTGTGTTTTCAGTATGTGTTTTTAGTGTGTGTGAGAGGGAGAGAAACGGAGATAAAAGAAGAAAGAGGAGGTGTTGAGAAATGATGAAGAGCTGTGAGTTTATAGGACACGTGTTAAATAAGGGGGAGCCAATGAGAGAGGTGGTTTTGGTGACGTGGAAGGGTGTGATTGGATGAAGGGATGATTAGTTGGGGGTTGTATGGTAAGTGTTGTGAAAGTGTGTGTGTGTGTGTCTGAAAGTAAAGGAAAGTAGATCTGCGTGGGAGTCACGGTCTTTTCGGTGTGTGTTTTGTTTAGCTTTCTTTGGGTAACATTGTATTTTGTGCTTTGATCGGTAGGTAGGCCGGTTAATTTAATACTAATAAAACGAGTATTATTAGGCCACATTTCATCATGATCTTAGAAAGCGTGAAAAACATGGCAAATGTCATGCCGTCACATCATGCGTTATGTCGTGTTATAACACGTTTTATTGTAAACTCAATATATGAAATATAATATAAATATATAAGTATTTTTATATTTTGTGTCGCTTTATTCCACGTCTTACAAACGCAAAAGTTTCGACTTAGCTGCTAAGGTGTGAGGCTTGGTCATGCTGTCACACCACGCCTCGCGCTATTTATAACCTTGGCCTCACCCCACCCCAAACCGAACGTGTCTCTCTCTTGTTTTTGCTTGGTTTGGTCGGCGAACCGACCGAATTTGAAGCTGGAAAAAACTAGCCATCGGGATAGTATCCAACCAATATGGTGTTTAATCAATAAAATATAAATAAATTTTAATAAACTTATCTTATAAATACCTCAGTACTTATCGGTGTTTATCGGTTCGATTTACAGGTTTGTGGGTTATGTGGTTTGGGTTTATCGGTTTGAAATTTTTTTAAATCAAAACCAAAGCCAAAACGAACCAAATATAGAACGGATAAAACTAAACCATATACCAAACTAGAATAAGGTTTGGTTTCAGTTAAAACTAAGAAAACCAAATTTGAGTAAACTTCAAAATATATAATCTAGACCTCATAAATAAAAACATAAAAGTTCAAATAAGATTAACAAATCAAAAGTTCCCAGCTCAAGTAAATCAATGAAATGAAACCAAAAGGTTTCACAAGTTAACATACGTAAATTAATGATAGGAGTATATAAGACATAAGAAGTTTTTAGGGATCAAATATATTAATTCACTCATCGGGATATGCATCACAATTTTGTTTTTATGATTTTTAAAAATATTTTGAAACTTTAGAATTGTTAGTTAGAATAATATGATAGAAACCATACGCATAATATAACCTTTTTGTGTATATATAAATATTCGGTTTTTTCAGTTTGATTTATTTATATTTTTGTCAAATCAACAGCAAACCAAATATTAATTAAATACTTTGATTCTTTTTCAAACCAAACCATACACCAATTAAAAAACTCGGTTCGGTTTTGTTTTTGGTCTGGTTTATTTTTTGATTTATTTGATGTCAAATCAAACACTGATCACCCCTACTAGTACTTCTTCATTTTATACACACTTTCGGTCTCAATCTTTATATACACACTTTAACTTCTCAATTCAAATAAATGAATCTAAATCATTTCTTTTTTTACGGATACCGATGAAGAAGACGAAGTTACTAATTTAACTTTAGAGTTTTTAAAAGACCGCTTTGCTTATTCAGGCTTCATTCCTTCAATCTTAAAAATCCTATGAACTCTAGTAGATATAGATCATTATGGTGCTAATAATCGTCTAGTGGCTGATTACTTCGGTGAAAACCCAATGTATGGCGCACGTACATTTCGTAAGTGGTTCTGAATGAGTCGATCACTTTTCACATAAATTATTTCGGAATTGACAGATAATGTGTCGTATTTTCAACAAGGTGTTGATTGTATAAGAAAAGTTGGCATTTCCCCGTTGATTAAGTGTAGCTCTGCAATTCGTCAATTAGTATACGACATCGTTCCTGATGCTCTAGATGAATATCTGCAAATTGGTGATAAAAACTTCCCTTGATTGTCTCAACGCTTTCTATAATAGGGTTACGGACTTATATGGAAAGGAGTTTTTGCGAAGGCCTATTAATACCAATGTCGAAAAACTCTATGCTTTTCATGAGGAGAAACATGGTTTCCTAAGATGTTAGAAGCATTGACTGTAAGGATTGGTCGTGGGCTCAAGCCCATATGCATATTGTGCTCAATTCTTTAGGGGTGATCGCAGGTTAGATCCGTTCATTTTATTGGAAGTGGTTTCCTCACTAGACTTATGGATTTAGCATGCATGTGTTCTTTGGTGTTTCCTGGTTGAATAACGACGTCAATGTTATACGTCAATCGCCTATTTTCAACGATCTCAAAGACGGGAAAAAACCAGAGGTTTGATTTGTGGCTAACGACGTGACTTATAAATAAGGATATTCTCATTTACAGAATATATCTAAAATGGTATGTTCTTATGAAGTCCATTTTACAGCCAAGGTCGAAAGATACAAAGTGTTAATACAAATATCGTCTAAATACGTTATTTATATTTTATGATCTTTACCAAGTTTTGTTAATGAAAAAGTATGAACTTTTGTTTATAGTAAAAACATCACTTTAGTTTTAAGTCTTGTATAACTAGATTTTACATTTCTCTTTTAACATAACATTGTTTTTATTTCTTAAATAAGTAAGTGTCACATCACATCAACATGCATTTATGGTAAGTTTGTGTGTTTGACTTACCATAAGCTCTTACACATTTTTGGAAACATTCCACTTTTTGATTCAATGTGTTTGACTAGAATTTAGTTGATGTGACTTTGGTTGGTTTGGAAAGATTTATTGCAAAACCTACTGTGTGTATGGCGGAACCCTGGAGGTACACGGGCGGAACCCATCTGAGGGTTCCGCCGTATCCACCAGACCTGCTGAAGGATTTGCTATAAATACCAAGCCACTTGCTAGTTTTTATCCATCACTTTAGGACATATATTTCACATATTCTCTCATCTAACTTAGTAACATTTTTCTTGTGTGATTCTCTTATGTAGCAAAGGAGTTCACAAGTTCTTCCAAGAAGTTACAAGTTTCAACTCAAAAGTTGCAAGACTTGTTAGCTTTGTTATGTATGAACTTTGGTAGTTTATACTTCATTTGTATCTTGTGTAGAAGTGATCAGTTAGTACTTTAGGCCTCAAAATACATAGTGTGTTGTGAGTTGTTGTACCCTTGTAAAAGAACTATCGGGAGTGGTTGTACCCTTGTAAAAGAACTCGACATCTAGCTTAGTGTCGGAAATAGTGGATAGGCGACGTTAGGTTTGTTTTACCTTGAACTAGGACCCGGTATCTAGCTTTGTACCGGATAAAGTGTAAGCGACAATTGTAAAGGTTTCTCCACCCGTGAAAGGAGCTTGTTGACTAGTGCTTGAAACTCTCGAGTTGGAAACTCGGGGCGTGGATGTAGGGCAAGGAAAAAGAGTCCTTGTAGCCGAACCACGATAAACAATCGTGTTGTGGTTTGATCATTTCTTTCTTTATCTTTGCTTATTACATATTGTCTTTATTTAGAATCGTTAATTACACGTAAAGCTTTTCAAAGATTAACAAGTATTTTGAGTTTATATCTTTGATCAAACGTAAAGCTTTTCAAAGATTAAACAAGTAATTTGAGTCTATATCTTTAAACAAACGTAAAGTTTCAAAAGATAATTAAGATAAAAAAAAGCGGTAAACTATTCAACCCCCCCCCCTTCTAGTTTTCCACAATTGGCATCAGAGCTACGTTACTCAAGATCTTTAAAATATATTGTATTTTAAAACTTGGATCGATCCATGGATTTTGAAAATCTCAAAGAAGGGCAACCTATTCAAAAGCCACCGCTATTTGAAAAAGAAAACTTCCTTGAATGAAAAAGTAAATTTGAAAACTATGTGAAATCAATTGATCAAGATCTTTGGCATATTATTTTATTGGTGATTTCAAACCAACGAAAACAAGTTTTGAAAATCAAGATGATTATCCTAAACTTGATAAAAACACTAAAGCTAAGATAATGATTTATAAAGCTTTACCAAGGACCGAATATGAAAGAGTGTATTTTTGTCAAATAGCTAACGATATTTGAAAAAAATGTCAAACTTTCATCAAGAAATATGTCAAGTCAAAGATGATCAATTTGATCTCACATATGAATTAGAAGTCTTAGAAAAATTAATAGATAGACATTTAGTTGAAATAAATAAATGTGCTACTAGTTTAAATGTTTTAAATGAAGGTGTTAGTGAAGATGATTACTTATGTCGAGCTCATAGTAGCCTTGCTTACGATTCATGGAATGACACGGATGAAGATGAAGCCAACTATCCGGTTTGTGATTCTCAACTTAATAAAACATCAAGCAAGGTACAATTTGAAACCAAACACTTTTGCTTTGACACATTTATCCTAGAGTTTTCTAAACTAGAAAATAAGTCTAAACTCTTATGCAACATGGATCTAAAAACTATCTTCAACAATGAACATTCAAAATCTCTTGTGAACAATCTTGAAAAAGAGATAATGTTAGAAGATAAAATGTCTAAACTTGAAAGCAATATTGAAATTGATCTAGGATGCAAAATATGTCTAGAATACAAACATGAAATTAAAAGACAAAATGAAAAAGGAAAAATGCTTGCTAAATTTGAAGAAAGTTCAAAAGCTCTCAAAAGTCATTTAAAGATAAAACCGGATTAGGATTTGACTCAAATGCACCAACAACAAGTAAAACAAAACAAGTTGTGTTTGTGAAACCTAGGAGTGAATTGTAGGAGAAATTCTATCTCTATTAGGAGCTCATGATAAAAGGTTAAAGATATCATGTTCAATACCTTTATATGTTTATCTAACCTTCATGGATTTATAAGTATTTGAGTTTAGCTCTCTTACGAGTCAAGATAATTTGCTTTAAGATTATCTTCTTGGTAGTTCATCTATGGAGGTTAAAAGGTACACGTTTCTTCAACCTATCTTTCATTGCTTCTTGGTGATTGATATTAAGCTTTGTCGTAGGTGTTATTAATAGTTTTTACTCTAAGGTGTTTATGTGATGTAAGTAACAACAAGGATTAGATCTTCCGTGATTAAAAGATTTAGACACTACATCTAGTAGGAGATATAAGGTGCTTTACCTCTTTAAACTTTCGGGACAAGACACGAGAAACTCTTGAGTGAGTCTCACTTAATACTTGTCTACAAGTGAGCTAACTAAGAATCTCCTAAATGATTTAACAACCAACACTTTTGTGATGCTTGCAAATCTAACAAAAACACAACATTTCATAGATGTTTGTGGTACAACATCTTTTGACATTATACCTTATACTTTCAATCGTGTCTTAAATTCAATCACTCTTTTGTTAAAGTTTCATATAAGATACACAAAGAAAAGTAAATCATTTGAATACATTAGGATGATTGGGAGAAAATGATTTATAAACATCTAGGATTTGCACATCTAATTCGACCCATAGTCTTATGATGTTGTATTTCTTGGACATTTACATTTATAGTGTTTTAAGTAAATAAACCTAAAGAGTCGAGGAGTCATTGAATTTATCATTCGATGAAAGACCACCTCCTTCTAAGATATCATCTTTGGTAGATGACGACTTAGTCGAAAGTCCAACTTTGGTAAGACAAGTAAGTTAAGATGAATAACAAGGAAGATGAACTATTAAAAATGAAAAACAACATCTTTTCGTCTTGTGTCAAACATTGAGTCAAGCAATATCGACAAGGTCATAAAAACTTGAATCATGGGTCATTGTTGTGATTAAAACAAATTCGATAAAAATAATTTTTGGACATTAGAGTAAAGAAACAATTAAAACTAAATGGATCTTTCAAAATAGAAAATTGTGTAAATCTATGAAAGTCTTTTTAATAACCTAAGCAAGCTCCAAAAGTAAGGAATAATTACTCAAAGACATTCTTAGTTATTCACAAGTTCACAATGATTAAGTCTTATATGACTTATCAAGAATGAGATTAGTGAATCCGTAGATAAAACTAAACATAGAGAAATGTTTGGAAGTTTACTTGTTCTCACAACAAATAGATCCAACATTATGTGTAGTGCTTGTCTATGTGCTCGTTTTAGAGAAGATCCTAAAACAACTCTTTCGGAAGAGCTTGTTTGGATACATCAAAAGGTACTACACAACTAGGATTATGGTATCCCAAAAGAACGGGAATAGAAACCATAGTGTATGCCAAATGGAATTATGTCGGTAATAAGTTGATAAGAAAAGCACAAGTGGTACTTGCACTTTTATACTTACTTACCCAATGATTCTCCAAGACACTTAAGGCTCTCAAATTAGTATCGAATGGAGAAGCACGTCAACAAGCTCCACTAGAACAAGCAAACTCACGTCTACAATGGAATTCCTCTTATCAACATGTTTTTCCCTTCAACAAAGGAAGCATCGTCTTCAGCGTCAACCCAATCTATTATGTTCTTAATTGACATATTGTGATCATTCATCATCGCCTTGGTAAAAATGTTCATTGAGGAACGTCTAAACCAAGAAAGTCTTATACGATAACCATATTTTCACGAAACCTCTTGAATGAGTAACATTCATCTTCCCTAGACTTAGTTAAAGACTCATGAGACCTAAAACCTTAGTTTTGAACATTAGGATAAAACCACAAAAATTCAAGACAAAACCTTTTTATTTTTTTTCTCGGCTGTACCCGCGGAACCCTGAGACCAAACGGGCGGAACCCTCCCTTTGGTTCCGCATGGTCCGCCAAATCTGCAGCATGTTTTATTTTAATTTCAAAACCAAACACCTCTTTACTCACAACTTCAACTTACCAACAGCCATCCCTCACTCACAAACACCTTACCATACGAAAATTAGGGCTCTCACTTACATCTCTTCCAATCCAATCAACTTTGTAAGTATTTTTATCATAATTGCATTTTCAATCAAAGTCTATCATTTTCATCTATATACATTAACTAGAATCTTAGTGTTTATGTATAAACTTGTTGATTCATGAGAAACCTTGGTTGTAAACTAATCATAATTTCCATTAGTTAGGAATTGTATTTTTTTGTTACTATCATGATTTACCAAACACACCAAGTTTATTGTCTTTCAAAAATCACTAGAACACCACCTTTTACCACATTGTTAAAACAAATAAAAAACGTCATTAAAACATCACTTGCATAATGTCTCTTGAATGCTAAAGGGAATACATAACTAATATGTATTTTCGGGTACATTCAAACGAAGCTATATTGAACTAGGAGCATTTGGGTTATCTTTTGTTTTATAACATAACTTGCATTACAAAAATGGTTCAAGCATCAAAATGAGTCAAGATAACCGCACCTCCACATTGTTTTCATATAGGCTTATACTAGAACATCCACATTATAAAAGTCATTAATTTAAACTTAAATTTTGCGTTTTCTAGGAATCAACATGCCTCCCGCAACATTCTCCGATCACAAGGAAACTCTTAAGTACTTACCCAAACACCATAGGACCAAAGGCCTTACTAAAGATCAAGTTGAAACTTTTAAGAGTCTAGAAAAATGCTACGTTCATGAAGGAAGAACCATTGATCCATCCTTCCTAAAAGGAACATCCATTCGCTAAAACTTCGCCGCAATCAACTTTGATTGCCTCCTAGACATCGATGAGCAAATTTGTCCTAGGTTCATCTTAGAATTCTATGCAACCATAAGCCTTTTCTTCGATGACGATGGTGAGTTCTCACTAACCTTTACAACCAATCAAATATCAAACATCATACCCTTGAAAGATTTTGCAACAATTCTTGGTGTCCCTAATGTTGGTACATGTCTCTACACGGATAAGTGGCCCCTTTCTAGTCTTGATTCCATTGAGCGTTATCATCCTTACGACACTCCTCTTGCTAATAAGGAAGAAATTTGTGAGCATCTCTTTGTTAGGACCTCAACAACTAAGAAGAATCGTTCGGGAAATGTGGTAGATAAGGACCCTTTTGGTATGGAACTCAATGAGCTTAAACCACAATTTAAGAAATGGGAAGAAATTTTTAGAGCCAACGTTATAAGTTCCATAGGAAATAGAGATCATGTCAACACATGTCTTAGCTACATGCTCTATAGCATTTCAACCGGCCAACCTTTTAACTTAGCCTATTACCTAGCCAAAAGAATGGCCGACATATCCTTGGTAGGAACAACCGCTCTTCCTTATGGAATGCTTCTCACCCGGCTCTTTAGAGCAATCTCGCCCATTCCTCCTAATGATAAGGGAATGTGCCTTGACTATTCTCTCGTTCCTCACATTTTCGTCCCTCTAACTGATAAAAGAGTCTTCAAAGTTAAGGGCAAGCGTACTCGCTCTCCTTCACCATCATCTTCCTCATCCGATATGAGCGATGACGATAAACTTCCTAACTCTAAGCTACCCCCTTTAGACTACCTTCAAGAACTTCCCGTCATTAGCAATGCATCCGAAGAGTTCAAGCAAACCAAAGGAATTTTCAAGTGCTTTGGAAGGTACCTAAGAAAGCTCAATAAGAAGATAGACCGGTTGTGAGATGTGTGATTAAGGAGCGTTTGGCTTATGTAGGTTTTAGAACTTTGTATGTGTTAAACTATGTGATTTGTATTGTTTTTTACTTCCATGCTTTATTATTTTCTTCGGATTATGTTTTGTATGAGCTTTTATGCATATTGAAAATATTTGAAGTGTTTGTCAATTTTTTATGCTTATGAAAAATTTCACTAAGTATAGTGAAAATCGCTAGCCCCTGATCAAAGTCCTATGATATGAATGTCTACATGTCCAATTTTTGTATTTCCTAATCAGACATATAATAAATTTTCATTTTTAAGAGTTTTCAAAAAATTTGAAAATCGTCTCGCGGGTCAAAAAAGTGGACTGCCTTGTTTTTCAGGCCTGGCGGATCTGGCGGCACCCTCAAATGGGTTCTGCCAGTGTAAATTCTGGGCAACCCAGTTTTGGCCCAATGGACCAGACGGAACCGAAAACAGGGTTCCGCCTATGTTTCGCAAGGGTTCCTCCTGTCACCTGCAGAAAATTTTTGTCATTTTTTTTAATTCAAAATTAGTAAAATGTCAAATTATTATCTTTAGTGAGAAACATCTTCCCTTACTTCCAATAAACATATTAGGATCACTCTCACTCACTAGAACAATTAGGAAGTCATTTCCCGCCAAAAATTCAAATTCAAACATAACTAACCCAAGGAACCCTTGCAAAGGATCCTTCAAAACCTTTAGAACATTTTCAACCAAATCACTTCTCATGATCACTTAGCATTGAGTGCATAAGTTAGTCTTTCACTCCACCCAATTCCATTGGATTGACATCCAATGATTTTACATGTTCTTGGAAATTTTCTAAATCATTAGAAACCTCAACATTTGTATGGTAAAACATCAAATCCAAATACCCCTTCCAACATCACTTCCACTCTATAAATTTGACAATTTTGCAACACTTCAAATCGCACCATCACCATCAAAATCCCTTATCTTAAAGCTTCAAAACCTCACTTTTGAAATGACTAAATCCAACACCTCATTCGAATCATCAAAATCCCTTGCAAAAACCACTAGGATTAGTGTAAAACCGTGTTGCTTCAACAAAACCATCAAATCAAGCTCATCATCATCAAGTGATGCATCACTTGACATCTCTTCACCTATCCAAGATTTCCTTAACCTTACTACCTCAACACCATCCTCAACACCTTGCAATACCAATGTGATCACTATTCAAGATTTGCTTAATCTTGCTACTCCAACACCCTATCCAACACATTGCAACACCAACATAGCCACTATTCCGCCACCAACTAGACCTTCAAGTGATTCAACATCACCTTCTCAACAAACTAAACCATCAAAAACTCCATCACCTCAATCACCAACACTTACACCAATGGAACTTTTCCATACACCACCAACATCACCACTACCCTATTTGAAAACTTTAGAATACCTATCACCTAAATCATCAAGCCCTCCGTCATTGTCACTCTTTGACATCATTGCTCAAATGGAAACCCAACAACAACCAAGTTTTCAACCAAATGAGTCATTAGATGATGCACCTCATCAACCATCATTGGTTGAACGTTTAGCTTACCGTTATGCTAGACCATCAATTTTTCTACAAGATCAAGGTCATACACACCTACAATCTTTTGTGTTTCACCCAATTTACAAAGACCTTCATGGTAATCCTTCCGAAGAACCAAGCTTCCACCATTTTGTTCAAAACCAACAACCACAACAACAACAACCACAACAACAACAACAACAACAACCACAACAACAACAACCACCACCACAAGAGCATTCCAAACACTTTGAATCTCTATTTCCTTCGTATAAGAAAATAGAAGCATCCATATGGGAAAAATCTCCAAACCTTAATGATGAGATTGACACTCATTTAAACCACATTCATGCCTTCAAACGTATGGTTGACTCTCAAATTAACCATATTATGGCTTTAAAAACGACGTTACACTCATCTAGTGAAGGAACCAAAAACACCTCTCAACCATCCACATTTGCTCCTTCAAGTTCAAACCATCCACCACCAACAAATCAAACCTCTCTTCCACCAAACTTTCCCCGCCATAATTGCGGACATTGCGAAAGAACCGCTCACATTAGTGAAGGGTGTCGAACGGATATTCGCATGCTAACCGAAGAAATGAGGTTTATCCTAAACCACATTTTGGACCGTCTAGAGTCTTTGTCTCACCCACCTCAACTCTAGAGTCTCCAACAACAATAGGGACCCATCCATAATAGCACCAAAAACACAAACCAACAAACCAAAAATGTCTCACTTCCACAACACTCAATATGAAATCCTCTACACCCTCAAACACCCATTTTCATCCCTAAACAACCTTAGCCTTGTTTTTAGAAAATGTTTCTCAATAAGGAAAATTATTGTTTTCTTATATAGATGTAGGATTTTATATTCTTAGTTTCTTTTTATTTCATTTTTTTATTTTTAGAAGTAGGATGTTATCTTTCTAATTTCTTGTCTTTGACTTTCTTAAAGTCAAATTTTACATGAAAATGAATTCCATTCTACTATAAGGTATGAATTGTTTGTTGACCATTTAGGTATTATGAGTAAAATTTGCCTTGCTATGCTAGCATACATTTATCTTGTGTTTTAGAAACTAATTTTTTTTGTAGGATCATTATCCATGTTTTTCTTCCTTGATACTCCATTTAGGGGAGTAATATTCAAGGGGGAGCATGAGAATTGCATTATTCCACTTCGCAACTCTTCACCTCATGACTTGCTCTTTGCTCGTCCATTGAGAAAACTAACTTTTTTTTATAGGTTCAAAATCCATGTCTCCTATCTTGGCACTCCTTTTAGGGGGAGTATCAACCAAGGGGGAGCACGTGCATAGTTCCGCTTCACTACTCTTCTTTTTGTTTCGACAAAAAGGGGGAGAATTTATATTAAACTTGTTCTCATCTTTTCTCTTGCACATCATCTAAGCAAAAACAAGTTTTAATACAAACTTTATAAGACTTAACACTAAAACTAGTGGCTTACTTATAAATAAAGTTTATGTTTTGTCATCAACAAAAAGGGGGAGATTGTTAATACAAATATCGCCTAAAAACGTTATTTATATTTTACGATCTTTGCTAAGTTTTGTTAATGACAAAGTATGAACTTTTGTTTATAGTAAAAACATCACTTTAGTTTTAAGTCTTGTATAACTAGATTTTACATTTCTCTTTTAACATAACATTATTTTTATTTCTTAAATAAGTAAGTGTCCCATCACATCAACATGCATTTATGGTAAGTTTGTGTGTTTGACTTACCATAAGCTCTTTCACATTTTTGGAAGCATTTCACTTTTGATTCAATGTGTTTGACTAGAATTTAGTTGATGTGACTTTGGTTGGTTTGGAAAGATTTATTTAACCTACTGTGTGCCTGGCGGAACCCTGGAGGTACACGGGCGGAACCCATCTGAGGGTTCCGCCGTATTCGCCAGACTTGCTGAAGGATTTGCTATAAATACCAAGCCACTTGCTAGTTTTTATCCATCACTTTAGGACATATATTTCACATATTCTCTCATCTAACTCAGTAACATTTGACTTGTGTGATTCTCTTATGTAGAAAAGGAGTTCACAAGTTCTTCCAAGAAGTTACAAGTTTCAACTCAAAAGTTGCAAGACTTGTTAGCTTTGTTATGTATGAACTTTGGTAGTTTATACTTCATTTGTATCTTATGTAGAAGTGATCGGTTAGTATTTTAGGCCTCAAAATACATAGTGTGTTAGGAGTTGTTGTACCCTTGTAAAAGAACTATCGGGAGTGGTTGTACCCTTGTAAAAGAACTCGACATCTAGCTTAGTGTCGGAAATAGTGGATAGGTGACGTTAGGTTGGTTCTACCTTGAACTAGGACCCGGTATCTAGCTTTGTACCGGATAAAGTTTAAGCGACGATTGTAAAGGTTTCTCCACCCGTGAAAGGATCTTGTTGACTAGTGCTTGAAACTCTCGAGTTGGAAACTCGGGGCGTGGATGTAGGGCAAGGAAAAAGAGTCCTTGTAGCCGAACCACGATAAACAATCGTGTTGTGGTTTGATCGTTTCTTTCTTTATCTTTGCTTATTACATATTGTCTTTATTTAGAATCGTTAATTACACGTAAAGCTTTTCAAAGATTAACAAGTATTTTGAGTTTATATCTTTGATCAAACGTAAAGCTTTTCAAAGATTAAACAAGTAATTTGAGTCTATATCTTTAAACAAACGTAAAGTTTCAAAAGATAATTAAGATAAAAAAGCGGTAAATTATTCAACCCCCCTTCTAGTTTTCCACACAAAGCAAATAAGAATATAAGATATAGAGATGCGCATGAAGCAACAAGAAAACATGTGGAACGAGCGTTTGGTGTGCTAAAGAGAAAGTGGGCTCTAATAAATACTCCCGCACTGTCACTAAGTTTTAAGAAAATAACAGATATGATGTACACATGCATCATATTATATAATATGATTTTAAAAGACAAAAGGGAAGGCCATCTCTCCCGACTTTTATCCGAATGATCAACATTGTGAAGATGATCCCGTACAAGCACAAGAAGATGTGTTCCAAGTTATTAGAGATATGCACTGCCAATAAATTCATCTAAGTGTTAAAGCCAATTTATTGTAACACATTTGGCGTCAAACAAATGAACACTAATTTTATTGTAATATTTTTATTTTATTTGATTTTTTTAATGAGTAATGAATTTTAATTTAAAAATAAAATTTGTTGGGCCACTCGTAAGATCACCGCTACAAGTTATTTTGTCATGTATTTAGTTTTAGAAAAAAACTGAATTGACACTGAGATGACAAAATGATCTGATCACCTTTAATGTCACCATTATTATAAATCTTACAACTCGCGCTTGTGCAAACTTCCTTTTCGCTTATATAATTCCTAACACCACAAAAATAAAGTGCATGACCAATATCGTTAACGCTTCATCATAAAAATTCAAATCATACCTCATTTTTCTTTATCTTGCGGCTGCTTTTTATTTTAGTAAGCAAACTTAATATTTACAATATTTTGGGTCGATGTGTTAGTTTGCATTCAATATCAATAAAAACTATTGGGTTTGGTTATTAGTGGTTTATTTATCTTATGAGTCGAGTTATTTAAAAAACCATACGTTCCTCACATACCAAGGGACATATATGGACCTTTGATTTAATTTTGATCAACGGTTGAGATCAAAACAGTTACTACTAAGAAAATACACGGAGGGGCAATTTAGTAAACTTACAATTCCAACAAACACCCACTATCGCTTTCATTTCATCATAACTTCCCTCACCAAACACACACTACTCGCGAAAATAAACCGATCAAAATCCAAGCCCTAGAAACACACCGGGTCTACCATTCTCACCAGAAAAAATGGCGGAAAGTGGCGGAGATGATATAGTACTGAAACCATACCCATCTCCGGCGAAAAAGAAGAATAAAAATACGGTTAAAAAACCGATTACATGTATACTGATACATTTTAAACAACTACTTTACTATCATGTATGTTTGAAATATTGATGTGTACTATGCATAGAGAGTATACTGAAGATGTTATGAATTTACATTGATTATTGAATATTTATGCAAGTTATTGTGATTTTGTGAAGAAATAAGTAACTAGAAATTAGGTTTTTGAAAGTTAACAGATAGAATCAGTTGATGTTGACATAAAAAACACATATTAGAAGCATTTATTCAAGGCGTCTTATGCGGCTAATCCTTCAGCTTAGCCGCAGAAGACGCATTCGGCTTGGCCGAAGGCATCGGATGCGGCTAAGCAGCAAAAGATGCCTTTGGCAAAGCCCACGCCTTCGACTATGCCAAAGGCGTCGGTTGCTGCTAAGCCGCAGAAGACGCCTTCGGCTTCACCGAAGGCGTTGGCTGCGGCTTAGACGTAGAAGATATGTGTTGATATAAATAAATGCCTAAAAACGTTATTCATATCTTTCGACATCTCTATGTTTCGATAATCACAAAACCTAAACTCATCAAACCAAATATCATGACGTAAATAAGTATTTAGTAGTAAATACTCACTTTCACCATCTAATCACTTAAGGTATGAATAAACAAAGTGTCTAATACCTTATAAGATCAAAGGAACATTTTTATTAATCACTAGATTTCTATAAAATGTCACAAAACATTTTATATCTTTTATAAAACACTTTTGGAATTAAAAGAATGTATTTAATTCATTACAAATATATGAATTCAAATTTTCAACCAAAAATGACAAATCTAATTCAGAAAAATTTTCCTCACAAAAGGACAAAGCTGGGCAACGTTCAGGAGGGCGGCCCCCTTAATTATCTAGGCGGACCCCTTAATAATTAAGGGGACCGGCACGCTCCTGATTCCCCCCAGCTGTCCCTTTAAATACTGGTTCATTCCACTATTTTTTCTCACCTTTTTGCACTCTAAACTTTCTGATTCAAACCTCCATTTCTATCCTCTAAAATCCTTTGATCATATATACATTAATCTTTGTTTCAAAATGATTCAAGCCTCAACACTCAAGTGCAAAGAGAAGAATACTTCTATTAATTAAGATTAGAAGTATTACAACTTAGTATCATCTTGCTATCTAAGTTGTTTGTTCATTTCATCTTGTTAATCATTTATACTTTGGTAAATAAGGTTTATACATTGGTTAGCTAGATTTAGATATAGGATCTAGAATTGTTGATAGTGTGAAGTGGTACTAGAAGTGAAGAAGTAGAAGAGCATAGAATTAGTGATAAGAGATATAAGAAGAAGTAGCATATTGAAATAGTGGTAAGTAGTGAAGAAGTTGAAGGCTTTAAGTTGTGAAGACATAAAAGACTAGGAGGTGTGAAGACTTGGAAGCTTTGAAGCATATAAGATATAGAAACTTTTAAAGTAGAAGAATCATTGTAGTGGTATATAGATAAAGGCCCTCAAGTAAAGAGATAGAAGTATTGAAGTTGTGAAGACTTAGAAGCCTAGAAGTTGTGAAGTAGCAAAACCCTTGAAGTTGTGAATAAATAGAAGTTGTGAAGGCGTGAAAGGGTGTGAAGAAGTTGTGGTGTGATTGTAGTTGTGAGATTGGTTCTAGCTACGATTAGAACTCGACATTTAGCTTAGTGTCGTTAATCAGTGTAAGCCTAGGTGTGTACGGTTTTCTCCGCCATAAGGGAGGTTATTGACTTAGTGAAGAAAACTCTCGAGCTCGGTGCTCGGGGAGTGGAGTAGGGCAAGGAAGGTGTCCTTGTAGCCGAACCACTATAAATTCTTTGTCTCTCGGTTTGATCTTTTCATCTCTCACTCTTTGCTTACTTACTTATTAGCATTTCGTATATAGTTATAATTGCTTGTTTTGTGCATATATTGATTTCACATAAAGATCAAACTAGGCTCCATTCACAACAATAATTTTATATAAACAAACTATAAAGATATACACATATTAAAACACATATATGAAATTATAATTTCTACTCAACATACTATATAAGTAGTGTTTATACGATAAGTGTGAATAAACTAGTATCTATACTTTTGCTTCAAAGGTTTTTGTAATTTGCATCTATTCTTTAGAAGCAAACTTTTATAAAACGAAAAAGACGTAAAACTATTCAACCTCCTTTCTAGTTTTCCACAATATGTTTGGCTTAAATGAAGACACATTTGGCATACACATTTGGCATAGGATGTGGCTTAGATGTAAACGCCTTTGGCATACACAAAGGTGTAAGATGCGGCTTAGCCGCATACTACGCCTTTGGAATAGAAAAAGTCGTAGGATGCTGCTTAGTCTGTATTTTATAACATATGATATAGCAAAATATTCTCTTATAGATATATTAAGTTGATATTGAATGTATTTTATCACATATGATATTGAAAAAAAAAAACACTTGTCTTAGCTGCAGCGATAGCCTTCGGCTTTGCCGAAGGCTATCGATGCAGCTAAGCCTTCGAAAAAAGAAACTGATGATGTATGTTAATTGGTCTGCTTGAACATAATTACTAAAAATACGTGTTTTAAAAATGTACATAAAGGTAAAGTAAAGTAAACTAACGATGTGGAAAAAGTAATAACAACATTGCCGTTCTTAAAAATCATTCCGGATAACGCTTGCATCCTCTGTATTACCGCGGCTGCTGGCATAGAGTTAGCCGATGCTTATTCCCCAGATACCGTCATTGCTTCTTCTCCGGGAAAAGAAGTTTTCTAGTTTGCATGGTCCAACCATTGATTCCGAAAATTTCTACAAGAAATTGGGGTAGGTCACTAATGGAGTTTCCTATCCACGATTCTGTTATTTACTGGAATAATAATAATTTGACTTGATTAATATATAGGAATATAGGATGAATCTCCGGGATGGGTAGAAATATAAAGTTTTTTTTCAATGCTTTGCTTATGTACAACTGCAAAGTAATAAGAAACATTATAATTACATCCACTAAAGAAAAACAAGCTGCAAAAGGTACATTTTATTTGCTTTATCACATATGATATTTCATATATTTTTTTTCAAATCATTTGGTTTATCACATGTGATACTTGATTTTCTTTGTATTTGTTATTGGTTTATCACATGTGATAAAATTTTTAAAAATTTTTGCAGGACATGCAGTAGATGTTGATGACATGGAAATAGAACAGGGGGAAGATGATAACAACAAAAAGAAGCAAGAGCCAAAAAAGAAGGTAATTAAAAAAGAATAGCTAGAAATTGTTCAGATAGAAAAAAAGAGATATGTCAAGACGAAGTGCACAACAAGAGGGCGTGCACAGAAAACAAGAAAAGAAGCAGCAAAACCTGCTATATCTTCTAAGAGATTCACAAGAGCATACACTAAAAAAAACAATTAAAGAAGAAGAAAGTAATCAAGAGAGCAAAGAGGAGGAGGAGGAAGGAAGTGAAACAGAGGAGGAAGTGAAAAAGGAAACGAAAAAGAGAAAAATAGAAATTAAAGAAAAAGAATATGATACAGAGGAGGACGAGGATGAGGACGAGGAGGAAGAGAAGGTTGTCAAGGTGAAAAAAGAAAAACCGACACAACAAAAACAAAAACAAACAACCAAAAAGGTGCTATATCCAAGTTGCATTATAAGGTCATCAACAAAAGCTATGTTTGATGCCATGGCTGGTTTAACAGAAATGAGAAAGAAATGTTTGAAAGATATTGGTTTTGAGAGATTCATCAACTTCCCGATAAATGAACTTCCTGGTGCTTTGGTATACCACGTGATTGATAAATTTCATCCACCAAGCATGTAATTAAGATTAGAGAAAGGGTTAATAAAAATAACAAGACAAAAAAATTAATGATATGCTAGGTGTGCCGATGGGAACAAAGAAATTGGAAGAATTAGCAGAAAGAGACCATGATGATCCTTTCATAAAAGAATGGGAAAACCAATATTCTCATGTAAAAAAATCACACCACCTACAATATCTACAGAGATATCTAGTACATCCGATGCTGATTTCATCTTCACGATAAACTTCTTGACTTTGTTTGCTAGCACCATGGGGAAAATAGACAATGGTGGAAAGGTGTTTAAAACAATGTTAAAAATGTGAAAGAAAATGATGAAATTTCGGATATCGACTGGTGTAGATACATAATGGATTGCTTACAAACAAGTAAGCATAATTGGGAAAAGGTGAAGTTAGGCAACTACTATTATGGGCCAACAACCTTCTTATGTGTAAGTTATTTTACATGTTTCTATACATTTGTCAAATGTGATTCAATACAATAAAAATATTACAATCTAACACAAATTTATTTTTTGTATGAAAAAGTTGCTCTACTTGGACACAACAAACTTCCCAAGATTTCAAGTTATGCGTCATCGTCCAGCAATGAGAAGTTGGAACATTCAGGCGATGAGGAAGAGGATAGGAATGGAAATGAAGGACAAATGCTTGGGGAAGCTTGAACATCATGAAGAATTTGATCCAGAGGAAGAGCAAACTGGTCTGAATTTATACAAGGGAATTGATGTGTACAATGAACCATTGCCTCCCAAGAGACCAGAAACAAGAGAGGTTACTTTTATCTTATTCTGATTGCTATATAAATTGATTGTCTTATAAATTGCAGCATAGCCTTCGGCTATAGCCGCAGGCTATGCCTACGGCTTAGCCGTAGGCATTGCCTTTGGCTAAAGCCAAAGGCATTGCCTGCGACTAAGCATTTAGCAAGCTAAAATTAAGCTATGCCAGCAAAAATCACATATGATTTTAAATAAGATTTAAATTTCTTTGAAAAATCATATATGATAATTTTGAAAATCATATATGATACTTCAAATGTTTTTGTAAAATAGAAAATATCACATATGATTTTAAATAAGATTTAAATTTCTTTGAAAAATTATATATGATAATTTTGAAAATCATATATGACACTTCAAATGTTTTCGTAAAATAGAAAATATCACATATGATTTTGAATATAGATTAAAAAAACTAATCCATATTACAAATTTTACAGGAGTTTTATGAAAAAATAGAAGAGAAGTTTGAAATCATTTCAAACGAAAAGAAAGAGCTAGCTGAGACGATGAGGGAGGGTATGATGAAGTTCAAAGGAGACAAAAAGTTGTTCAGCATATGTAAAAGATACAAAAAGATGTTCAATGTCCTAGATTTTGATCTTGATGAAGGAAAAGAAAAAAATAATGAAAAAAGAAACAGTGATGATGGAGACACTGATGATGATGATAGTGATGATGGAAGCGATGATGGAAGTGATGACGACGATGAGAAAGATAAGGAAGATAAGTCTAAAGATAACAAAGGTGAAAATGGCAGTGATAATAAGGAAGAAAAGGATGGGAAAGATGATACAGATGAAAGTGGGAGTGAAGAAGAGACTGGAAGTGAAGAAGAGAGTGGGATTGAAAATGAAGAACGTGAGAATAAAAATACAATGGATAAGGAAGAAAAGAGTGAAGAAGAGAGTGGTAATGAAGAAGAGAGTGGGAGTGAAGATGAAATGAAAACAGATGTTCAACAAGAAAAACAAAAGGAAAAAGAACATAGCAAAGAAGAGGATGAGATGGAAACAGAAATGGAGACGGAAAAACAAATTCCGGTTGAGAAGGAAAACGAGAAAGAAATTGAAGTCGAGAAGCAAAAGGAAACAGAAATGGAAAAGGAAAAAGAAAAACCAGTTGAGAAGTTAAAGGAAAGTCCAGTTCATTCTTTTGAAGAACAACCATGTATGACAGGAACAGAAGAACTAGACGCCTATTTCGCTGAGGATGATAATTATGAAACCTTTATTAGTCAAGCAAAAGAAAATTTGGAAAAGATTAATCAATCACAAAAGAAATCGACAAAAATCACAGCAAGAAAATCCACCTCACCACAACAAAAAATGACAATAAGAAGAATGAAATCGATTTCACCACCAAGTTTCAGTCTTAGTATAATCCCGATTTCCAGCAAACCTGTAGTTCAAACTGACACGGTAGCAAAAGAAAACACACCAATGATTGAAAAAAGAGCTGAAGTTGAAGATGACACAGCGACAAAAGCAGAAACACAAAAGATTGAAAAAACTGCTGCAATTGAAACACCAAAGATTCCAAAAAGGACGAGAAATCAACTTGCTGAAGAAGCTAAAGAGGAAGAAGAGCCACTTGTAAAAAGAGCAAAAAAGCCTTCAAGATATCTGGTTTCACCATATATGAACAAGAAAACTGTCATAAATACACCAGCTGAGCCAGATGAAATGATGGTAACCAACGCTATATTCTCCATGCAAGGAAATCCATAGTAAGTCTGCTTTATATTATTAAAGAATCAAATGAATAAAAAGTGTGAAATTGTGCTAAAAATATATCTAAATCTGCTTTATCTATTTGTGTAGCGAATTTGTGTTTGAAACAGAATGGGCATGGGGCGCAACAACACTCATAGACAACATGCAAACACTAGCACCACAATTAAAAGTGGACTCTAGTGTCATCGACAGCTTTGCTTGTGTTTTAAGCTATGAAGAAACAATCAACAAAAGAAGAGCAAAGATTAAACGGTATTTTCACACAGGAATACTTGTAAGTTACCTAAAAAATTAGAACTTAATTAATAAAATCTTAAATTTGTTTCTTTAACATATGTTGATTTATAAAAACAGACAACACAAGTAGTGCACGCAAAAAAGTAAGATGAAGAGAAGCAGTATAAAGAGTTTTTTGCAAACTTGATAACTATAAAGCCCATCCATAAGACAAATCAATGGATCATGTGGAATTGGTAAGAAATAATTTGACTTATTATGTAAAAACAAAAAAAAAAGTTTTACTTGTATTAAAATGAATCTAATTTTTCTTCTCTATTTATACAGGCATTCTTTCCAATAATTGCGCATGAACACTTTTATTTGGTTGTTTTCAATCTACTCAAAGGTACTTCTGTCATCATTGACAACTCCAACTCAGGGGCGACTTATGAATCAAAATACTCGAAAGAATGTGACATTCTGGTAAGTAATTAGAGATTATGCTCAAGTAATGACGCGTACTGATTTATTATTTTGTTTTCACTATCACATATATGGAAAAAAAGTATCACACGTGATTTAACAAATGATTTGAAAAAAGATATGAATTGTCATATGTGATAAACCTATAAGAAATACAAAAGGAAATCAAGTATCATATATGATATAAAAAAAAATAAAAACACTGTGATGCATTGTGATGTTCTGATAAGTGATTAGAGATTATAAATTTATATTGAAGGGTCTTATTCAGCTAAGCCTTCGGCTTAGCTGCAGCCGAAGGCGTCTTCTTGGGCAAAGCCGAAGATAACGCCTTCGACATATGAGATAATGAATTGTCTTTGATAAATTAAATTTTCTATTTTGTGTAGAAAAAACTGTTTTCAAGATATCTGGAATCCCAAAAGCATAAAAAAGCATCTGACATAGCGAAAAAAAAGACAACAGTGATGAAGCTAAAGTGGGGAACAAAACAGAATGTCATTGATTGTGGTATTATCGTAATGATGCATATGGAGTACTATGGTGGAAAAGCTTTGAAGAACTGGAACTTTGAATTTCCAAAAGAAGCAAAAGATCAGGAGTTGGAGATAATAAGAATGAGAATCAAGTATGCAACCAAGATATTAATGCATGAACTGAACAATCACCGAGAAATGATAAGTGAAGAATCATTTGAGTTTGTAAAGAAACACACAGACAAGGCAGAGATGCAGAAGATGATAAGAGAAGAGATTGATAAGAAGAAGGAAGAGCAAGCAAGGGAACATGTTTCAAGTGCAATATGATGGAAAAGGTTAGCGGTTAGTGGTGGAAAATTCAGAAGTAGGACTGACGACACAAGAATAGAAGGAGGGGGCATACAGTATCTTTTTGGGGCCACTAATGCAGATTAAGAACTAATTTTTGTAGACTTTATTATGTAATATCATATGCCATCTAGTATGGCTTAAACATGTTAAAACAATGTCTTAATTCGTATGTCGTATGCTAGAATATCGCAAGACAGTTTAAACTACCAGGTAGGATAATGGTTTAACTTTGTAGGTACTACGTTGCCATCATTTGTCAAGAAATGAAAATGGCGAAACATTTCTGGATGTGATTTTGAATGTCTTGTTTAAGTTTTTATTGCACCAATTGATAATTAATTGTAATAGCTATTGTTAATCGCTAATCAACTCTGCGTTTTATAACACACAGCATAAAAAAAATTATCATATATGATTTACAGAAAAGTAATAAAGCTAGGGTAAATCACATGTGATTTTAAAGAATTATCACATATGATATAGACTTAAAAAACTTGTTTATGAAAATATCATATATGATATCCTTAAAATGTATTTCAACAGTTACAAATCACATATGATATCCCTATTCTATCACATATGATATATAACTAAAAAACATCAAATATAAAAATCACATATGATAATGGTAATGTCAATAAACAAAATTCTTCATAACACAATCTGCAACAATGTATTTCATATAAAAACTCATTAACAATCAAACAATCATGTATAAATCTGATATTCAAATTTCTTCAACACAATCTGGAAATTAACAAAGATACTAAAAAAATATGCGGACGATTTATGTTGTAACTTCTGCTTGATCCAAGTCCGCTTCTCTTGTAACTTCTGATTGATCCAAATCCCCTTCTCTTGTAACTTCTGATTGATCCAACTCGGCCTCTTCTGCAAACTTTTTTGGGCACGTCCTCCTGTTGTGACCATCTGTCTCTCCACAAAACGAACATGCTTTCCTGTTCTTCTAATTCTTATCAAGACGCTTCTCTTGTAACTTCTGATTGATCCAACTCGGCCTCTTTTGCAAACTTTTTTGGGCACGTCCTCCTGTTGTGACCATCTGTCTCTCCAGAAAACGAACATGCTTTCCTGTTCTTATAATTCTTATCAAGAGTTTGCTCTTTCCCTCCTTTTATGTGCAACTTTTTACGGCCTTTAGGATTACCAAGAGCTGGATTGTTAATGGTTTTTTCAGCTGGCTTCGGGACTCCAACAAGTTCCTCCAAATTATCAGCCTTGTTCTTAGAAGTAGGATTTGGGCAATCAGCCTGGACATCAATCTTTAACAACCTCAACTTTTCAACAAAAAGAAGACAACCTTGGCTCATCTTTACTCAACATATGGATACGCAACACCTTCATGGGCAAAAATAAAATAAGAGAGTAAAAATGATAAAACAAAAGCAATAAGAAAGTAGAAAATCATATATGATAAAAAAAAATGAAAAATGTTTTTTAAGAAGGTAACATACCTTATATAATCCATCTACTCTATAAAACAGGTTAATTGACTCTTCTTCTTCAGCTTTATCATTATCCTTACCTTTATCCTTAACTCTCTTCCTAGCTTTCTTTCTCAACTTAGCTTTCTTCTTCTCTATTAGTGCATCAACAAATTTCGTCTCTTTAATAACAGAGACCTCAGATCCTTCAACCAAGATTTTGGTTTCTATTTGACAATACCATGTGCCTGCAAATATCTCTGCTTGAACCAGCTCGAACAGAGGATGAGTATAAACCTTCGAAGCATGACATTCAATTTTAAGATAGGTTCTAAACTTCGGAACATAATCAATAGTCTTATGATCAAGCCTCTCTTGTATATGCCTCTTTTTTTCCATTGCCGTCTCAAAACAATTCATAAAATTCATAAGAGTGGAACCTTGATTTGTAAAATGAGAGAAAAAGGAGTTCTCACTCTCAGATCTAGACGTCGTCCTCATCAAACCACACAAGGGGGAATCAATAAAATAAGCAGGAACCCAACACGAACGTATACGAAACATCTTTGTTAACCACTTATGATTCTGCAAACTAAACTCCTCCAATAACTTTGACCATCTATCCTCAAACTCCTCCGGACCAATATACATATTCCATACAATTTGATTGAACTTCTTTTTAAAGTCAGTCTCATCATAGATTTTTGAACATATCTGAAAACAAAAACAAATAACATTTGATTTAACAAATGATTTGAAAAAAGATATGTGTTATCATATGTGATAAACCAATAATAACTACAAAGAAAATCAAGTATCACATATGATTTAACAAATTATTTGAAAAAAGGTACAAATTATCATATGTGATAAATCAATAAGAAATACACAGAGAATCAAGTATCACATATGATAAACAAGAAGGCAGAAAAATACCTTTCCAGGGAGCTTTTGAGTAATATGCCACATGCAAAGTCTGTGTTTAGAACTCGCAAACTCAGCTTCAATGGCATTTCTCATAGCCCCATCTTGATCACTAACAACAATATTTGGAGCCCTACCAAACGCCTTTATGAACGCTTTCAGCAACCAAATATACGAAGCTGTAGTTTCATTTTTCAACAAGCTTGCTGCGACTGTCACACACCTTCGATGATTATCTATGGCTGTAAAGGGAACAAACACCATTTTGTACCTGAAAAACCAAAAACAAAAATACTTAAAATAACAAATTAAACAATAAAATGCAAATCATATCTTCAAAATCTCATATTGAACATAGAAATACTTACTTGTTTGTTTTGTAAGTAGCATCAAATGAAACAACATCACAAAACTCTCTGTAGTTGTACTTAGAAACTTCATCAGCCCAAAAAATAGCTGCAAGCTCAGCATTTTCAACCAAATAATCAAACGAAAAATCTGGCAAATGATTCTTCCTATTCTCCATCTTAGATATAAGCATTTGTGCATCACTATCGCCTATGTAGCAGTTCACACCCCTAAAAAAGTTCTTGAAATAAACAGTCGTACCATGAACAAGTAAATAAAAACCCTTCAAACCGGTTAATATGTGATGAGCTCTCGTTGCGCCTATATTTACACTAGCAACTTTAACAATAAACAATTGCTCAGCATACGTCAACTGCCTCTCAGTCTTTGACAAATGCTTATACTCTTCACGTTCAAGCTTGTGATTATGAATACTATCAAAGACATTCAACCTGTACTTAGAAGTACCAGGAATCAAATAAAAAATAACACGTGCTTTGCAGCCTGTGATATGCAGGTTCGAACTTCTAATCTGCTTGTCACTATTCTCTAAGTCTAACGTATCCACATGAATTCCCTTTGGACAACCTTCCCTATTACACACTAGATACTTTTGCTTCACAATACCGTTCCTCAATCTTTTCTGGCATGATTTCCTAACCACAAACCCTGCTTTAGCAGCATATTTCATATAGGCAGCAATGCACTCATCAATCGACTTATAAACTTTGCCCTTAACAACTAAAACGTCCACAGGAACTTTCGGAATATAATAAACAGTTCCACCAAGAGTATCAAAATTAGAGTGAGTAGCAAATGATTCAAGAGTTTTCAAAGCATTCAAATCTGAAAAAATAAACACAAATATAAAAACACTGATTAACTATAAACGAAATCACAGACACATGTTCTAATTGTATCACATATGATATAACACATGTAATACAAAAACATTAATATATCACATGTGATATCATATATGATATATCACATGTGATATATCCAAACTGCTAATATTATCAGCTACTAAGATAGCTTATTCAAAGCTTAAAACTACTTATTCAAAGCTTAAAAACTGACTGACTTAATCAAAACCTAACTAAAGGGCATATTCAGAGCTTATAACATCTTAATAACATAGCTTATTAACACTAACAAACGGATTATAGTAAAAATTAAAATAATCAAAAAGCTTACTCTTAATTGCTTCGGATTCATCACCGTGTTCATAAGCGACAATCTCCTCAGCATACTTAGCTGAAACATCATCACTAATAACAATCTCTTCAAAAGCAGTAGAAGAATCATTAACAGCGATCTCTTTAGAAGTAGTAGAAACAAAACTTTGAAGCGAATCCATAAAACCTGCATATCATATGAAAAAATGAATCAGTTAGCTTATAATTCAACTTATAGAAACAGAGAGCTTATAATTCAGCTTTGAATTAAGTTTAAATAAAAATAAACGGTAAAAAATTAAGGTTAGGTGATGTACGGGATGAAAAATGGATCGATTAATGAATTGAGAAGCAAAAATTAGGGTTTGTTGATGAACGGGATGAAGGAGGTGGTTAGAGGAGTTGGTTAGATGAGAGATAAGAAAGAAACAAACACTTTTTGTGTGTTAAAGAAATGACGCATTAATTGAGATGAGAGTAAAAAATAATATTTACATAGTCCCAAAATACCCTTGTAGTGTAACTGTTAACTCTAATCTCAACCATTAGATCAAAATGAATGAAAGGTGGGATTGATCTCTTGATATGTAAAGAATGTTTAGTCCTCAAATGATCTTATATCTTATCTTATATATAAATAGTGGATTAGAACATGCACGTTGTTTCAAGTTTTTAAAAATATAAATAGTGAATTAGAACCTGCACATTGTTTCAAGTTTTTAAAAAATGGGTAATTTTTTATTCATACTTGCTTAAAGTTCAACAATATATATATATATATATATATATATATATATATATATATATATATATATATAAAAGATGATGCAACGAAAATTGTTTTATACCAAAACCTGTAGTTTACCAAATTTGTATGTTTGTGTTTAATCTCGGTCCTTAGAGGCGTATAAATATTGATATTATAATATAGCATCAGGATGAATACATGAAAAAAATATTAACAAAGACAAATTTATAAGTGCTTAGACACTAACTAAACATTAAAAACAAAAAGTCAAATTATATTAAATATCAAACTTTTCCAATTATATTAAATATCAAACTTTTCTTACATAGCAAAGGAATCATCTTCACTATACATCTAAAAAGAAATCAATTGTTTAGATTAAACGCATTTTAATATTTCACTTATTTTTTATAATCTAAATATCTCTTAAACAATTAATCATTAAGGGAAAATAATTACATCATCGCGACGAGCATTTAATTATCTTTCTATACACGGGCACTTTGATATACTTTCGACAAAAAAAAAAAAATCGTTCTTTTTTACGTTTTTTTTTCGTAGCCAAAAAAATCACATGTGATATGTAATATCACATGTGATATTAGTGTAATATCACATGTGATATGTAATATCACATATAATATATCACATGTGATTTTTTCGGTCACGAAAAATAACGTGAAAAAAACAAAAAAAAAATGTCGAAAATATGTCAAAGTGTCTATCTATAGAAAGATAATTAAATGCTCGTTATAACGGTATATTTTTTTTTCGCTTAACGATTAACGGTTTAAAAGATATTAATATTTGAAAAAAAATGATGAAAGTGGGTTTTTTAAATTGTTGGGATTAATCTCATCCATTAGATCAAATAAAGATGGAGAGAAGATGAAAGGTGAAGATTAGTCCCTTGGTATGTAAAAAAAAATTTGATCCTCAAATGATCTTTCATAAAAAACAAATACTCCGTACTAGTATAAAACATGTATAACAAAAGTAAAGTTTCAAACTATGATTTTCTCATTAGTAATTACCATCTTTTCTGATTTATTGACTACATACCACAAAAGGTTCATATTAGGTTTTTATTATTATTATTATTATTTATTATTATTATTATTTTTTAATAAAAGATAAAAAGTAAAAGAGTAAATAGCCTTTCTAGTTTAATTTATAACAAGGAAACCTGCGGCTGGGCTTCTCGTTGTTAGATCGTGGTATATTATTTGCCGACACATGTTGTACTTGTCGTACACCATTTTTTTTGGAATGAATGTTATGTTGGACACCAGTGTGTTGCGACGGGCTAATTTGTTGCTAATTTCAACTTATTTTTATAAAAGCGCACGTATTTCACAGGTATATTAATATTAAATTTGTATAAATCATTAGATATTTGTTATATATTTTGTAAATAAATTTTACTCTATAAACAAAAGAATTATTTATAAACTTTTATAGAGTTGTAAGTCTTTGCCCCTTACAGTTTTAAAAAAATTAAGATAATTTTTAAATTTTATAATAAACTTTAACATTTTTTATAAAACTGTATGTACGTCAAAAACATATCAATATTAGCCTTGTTTTGTTCTTTATCGAGAGCCTTTTTTGCCAGCATTTTTTTTATTCAAGAAATCGCTAGATATCTATTAAATACTTGACGAATAAAATTTGTTATATAAAAAAGTCGTAAATATTAAGAAGTTAAAGGGTGTTTTTTTAACAGTCAAAACTCAAAAATAGGAAAACTAACAACCTTAAATCGAATACAAAAAAGTAAAAACATATGAATAATTGGAATTCAATGTCTTCAAACTTACATTCTAATTGATATACGAGTAATTCACTAAAAGGCTTAGAAATAACTTACCTTTAAATAAGTATCAATGGCACGGTACAATCCATCATTACTGGACTTTGGAAAGGAGCCCAACAAATACAAGTAACCCAGCAAAAAAATTATAAAAAAGTGGTGTTGTCATCGACATTGCCCTTTAGTATATATACAGGAACATGTGACGGTAACCCGCCGCGTTGCAGCGGGGGCATTTGCAAAAGGTTGCATTGTCATATGGTAGGTTCGTTAAAGGCTGTCGTTATATTAGTTCAACTTATTCATACAAAATTATGCAGACATCCCTTCATTTGTGAAAGCAGTGTAAAGCTGTGCATTAAGTGTAGTTACATATATCTATATGAGAGGAACATATTGCAGATGACCAAAAAGAAGCCCATGGGAAAGCTCGAGTATATCCTACGGAACCAACTAACTTAAGCTTCATAAAGATATTAATAGTAGAAGCTGACATTTCATGAAAATTTAGTGTGCGTATGCAAATGTCAATTGTAGTTACATATATGAGAAAGTTACTAACCTAACACAATAACCATAAAAAAATAGACAGTTACTACCCTAAAACACGACTCAATCACCTATTCTTGTAGCGGTTGCTAATGCGGCAATTACAGCTGCAGATGCTTCATTTTAAATTTAGTCAAACAATCGGGTTCATACTTGCTGCCACTTAAAAGAATAACACCATCTGAATGCAAATTATATACGTCAACCTCAGTAGCTGAAATCAAAAACTTTATGCCCGAAACTACATATGTTTTAGGTCACTTCAAACCCACCCATTTCACCCAAGACATCCCCGTGCACAGTCCCTATTTCAACCATAAATTCCACACCCATTTCAGTGCCGAAGCTGGCCCGTTTTAGCCTGTACGTGAACCCCATAAACACATTCATAATAAAGAAATAAAAATTAAAATAAAAAAAGCCAAAGGTCCTGAAAGCCTATCGTCGATTATTTACTGTCAAACGATCAACTGCATAAATCGACTCACCGCCGCAACACAGCGGACCGGCGCCCATCTCGTTATTTGAAAAACATCTACGATTCTACGAATGCTTTGAAAGGGATCAAACATTCAAACCTAATGCCTTTTTGTCCGAAAAGACGCATGTTTACCATTATGCTTGCTAATTAAACTTGCTATAGTTTTCTCTTAACTTATTTATTATTAAATGTATTTTGCTTACTTAGCTCACTAAACGACTTCATAACTACACTCAATGTATAAATGTATACTAACGAGGATCGCTGCAAGCCGCCGCGTTGCGGCGGGGCGGTGATCTTGCACCAAACTTTTGCGTCTGGTTGCCTGATAAATGTAGCGTTACGTAAGTGAGAGACTTGTTCATCTTTTTCTGTATGTTATTGGAATAAATATGTAGCAACTATTTGGTTAGGGGCGCATAGTTTAAGTATTGTCCCTAAACCCAATATAGAGATCAGAGATATTACTTGCAATCTTCCCAGCAAAGCTAAAAAAAATAAACAAACAAAATGGGCTAACGATTTCGATGGGCTGGGCTACCGGAGTAGATGACGCAAATTTAACGTCACATAAAAAGACAGAATAGACGTAGACACTCTATTATATATAGCAAGTATCGGGAATTAAATCTCATCGTATTGAATGTATACGTACTCAAACATGTCATACTCATATAAAACAAAAAGACAAATTTAGATGTTATTAGTTTATGCATGGAGAAAACTTTATTAAATAAGAGAACAGCTCATGCTTTTTATTAAACAACTAAATTTATTTTATGAAGTCAACATGAGAAAACTTTATTAAATTAATAGGTTAAGTTAAATGTTGTATTAGTGGTTAATACATTATATAAAATGGCTATGGACATTTATCTGTTAATAAGACTGAATTTTATAACTGTCAAGTAAGCAAATTCTTTTTGGACAAAATAAGCCAAATCAAACGCCACTCTATTTGGGCCTGATGGTCTTCGACCCAACAACAAACACAAAACTCACTCTTTTATATTTGGGCTCCCCTGTCTGACATCAAATTGACGCAAGCGAATTGATGCTCTATTATATGGTAAAACATCACCAAACTTTTTTTTACGATCCATCTTCCCTCCATCTTTATTTGATCTAATGGATGAGATTAATGCAACAATTTAAAAAACCCACTTTCATTCTTTTTTTTTTTTTCGAATATTAATATCTTTCAAACCGTTAATCGTTAAGCGAAAAAAAATATACCGTTACGACGAGAATTTAATTATCTTTCTATAGATAGGCTATTTGATATATTTTCGACAATTTTTGTTTCGTTTTTTTCACCTTTTTTTTCGTGCCCGAAAAAATCATATATGATATTACATATCATATATATATATATATATATATATATATATATATATATATATATATATATATATATATATATATATATATATATATCATTTATGATTTTTTCAGCCACGAAAAAAAACGTGAAAAAAACGAAAATTTTTTTTTGTTGAAAGTATATCAAATAGCTTATCTATAGAAAGATAATTAAATGCTCGTCGCGATGGTGTAATTATTTTTGCTTAACGATTAACGGTTTAAGAGATATTTAAATTATAAAAAATGAGTGAAATATTAAAATGTTTTTAATCTCAACCATTGATTTCTTTTTAGATGGATGCTGGGGATGAGTCCCTTGGTATATGAGGAATGTTTGATTTTTTAAATAACTCGACTCTTATATATATATATATATATATATATATATATATATATATATATATATATATATATATATATAGTGTAGTGTTCAATGCAGAACCATTTTTTTGTACAGAACCTACAGAACCAGTCTTTTTATTCCTAATAATGCATGATGTACATCATACCAATGTAAGATGACATTTTTTGTAAATATTTACTACTTATTTTTAAAAAAGAAAGTAGATTAAATGGCAAATTAGGTATTTCATCCCAAAAAAATAGCATCTCATCAGTTACATAATGAAACCACTAAATCACAGATTCACATCTCTTTTCCTCAAGATCTAAAACCGCCTCCAACATCTCCACCAATCAATCATTACTCTCACCAAAAATCACTGTAACTCTTCCCTGCCTCCATCAAAAACCCAGAGCGAATCACGAATCACCATCAAAAACCCAGATCTGGTATGGTTTATTAAAAAAAACGTGGTAGTTTTTTTAAAAAAATAGTACCAGCAAATCGGTGCTTGTGAATGTAACTGGGATACATATGCGATGTGTTTTAAACGACGAAGATGACTAATTCCCCTACTTTTTGGGCGCTCGATTGGATCACACATCAAACCGTGTAAGTATTCTGATATGGTGGTAATCATATAGAAAAGAATAAGATTGTTGTTTGTAATAGTAAGTTATAGTTAATGGATATTTCTTTTTAAATTAGTTTCCAGAATCTGATAAAAGATATAATAACATTTTGGTTTTCATTTTTAAAATAGTATTTTAGTTTAATTCCTCCGTTTTCGAATCCGAAAAAAGGGATCAATTTAGTCGGTATAGTTTATCCATTTGGATGAAATGAGTAGCAGGCTACATTAAAATTATTTTGAATATGGGCTTTTGATTTGTTCCTTATTGAAGATTTTCATTCGTAAGGTTTGTTTGATTATTTTATAAATTGTTGCATTTTAATGTTTTTTTAGCTCTCTTATGCAGTATTCATATTATTTGGGTTATGAAAGATTGAAATTATCATAACTACAACATGTAGTATAGAACAGAACACATGGTCAAGTTGTTTTCAATGTGTAGCTACTTTTAAATGTTATAATAAGTTGTTGATGTGCTAGTTTAAGAAGGTTACTTTTAAATGTTCCGTAGTATTATAATTTTGTATGTTTTTGTCTATGTGTAGTTAAAGGAAAAATCAGGTGCTCATAAAAAATTGGATTGTGCATATATGTTTTTTGTAAAACGAGCACATATGTTCAAATTAAATTGACGAGAAAGTGCAATGTGCACATATGTTTTTGGAAGACAGGCCCATATGTTCAAATGAATTTGACGAGAAAGTGCAACGTGCATATATGTTTTTGGAAGACGGGCACATATGTTCACATGAATTTGATGAGAAAGTGCAACGTGCACATATGTTCAAGTTTCAGTCGGGATGGCTCAATCATAAGAAAGACGGTGTGCTGAAGATGATCTACGGATTCACTTGTTTTTAGAAAGCGTGCATATATGTTGTAATGATTTTGATAATACTTTTGTTTTGAATTGTATTTTATTTAATATAATTTTTAATGGTATTTATGTTCTTGATTTGTTACAAAGTTAGAGGTTACATGTATATGTTTATGTTTTTTGTTATAAAGTTTGAATATTAAAGAATGTACACTTAAAACATATGTGCAATTACCATTTTAAGCAAATAAATGTATGCTAGAAACATATGAAGTTTACAATATTGAAAAAAAAACACATATGCACTTGATTAGAAAAAAATGTATGATGAAAAAACAAAAAAAAAAAAAAAAAAAAAAAAAAAAAAAAAAAAAAAAAAAGGGAAAATTAAGGGATTTAAAAAGACGTTTTTTAATTAAGAAAATTCAAAAAAAAAGTGAAAATGTGTTATTACCATTATGCCCTTTTGAATTAAATAAAAAGATTTAATAATACTAAATTCTTATTGGTCCAAAGTGGTTCTGTAAAGTTCTGTACAAAAAAGTGGTTCTGCATTGAACGTGTATATATATATATATATATATATATATATATATATATATAGTGTAACTTTATTTTCAGAACCCTGTTAAGTGCGAGAACTGCGAGAACTTATTTTTAACCATTAGATCATTTAATCAATGGATGAGATGATATGGGCCATTTGTGTAATTAAATAAAATGTTAGGAAACTGCTGTAAATAAGCTGAGGGCATTAAAGGAATTTCAAATAATATTTTTTAAAAGGTAACCCATGTTTTTAGGACTTATTTTGGTACTCCGAATTAAAATATTACTGCAGTTATCACTTTTATTTACCCTAATAACTTTCTCTCTCTACATAAACAAAACAAAACCGCCGCTCCTTTGTTTTTCCTCTCATCTCCCTTCTTCTCTAAACTGAAAATCAATGAAAAAAAATGACGATTGTTCAGTTATGATATCAATAAAGATGCAGATCGATGATGATTATGATGGATCATATAAAAAAGTTTCATCTACGTTAGAAATTCAATATTTATCAGCATAAAATAATAATGGATGATGATAAAATTGATTGACAAGGTTTGATTTCTATCTATGTTCTATAATTGTCTTCGTTAATGGTTTAGTTTTAAAATTATTTTGTTTTTTAAAATCGTCTATTGTTATTTTGTTGCAGATTGTTCATTAATGGTTTCGTTTATATGTTGATATGAAACTTTTTTATTATGTGACAAGATTTACTTTTATTTTTACAAGTTATTGTTCTTACTGATCATGTGTTGGATTAATGAACTAGTTGTGTTAATTTCTTGTAACTTCATCGAATTGGAATATTTTATAATGAATCAGTACGTGTCTTTATAATATCATATGGTTTCAAGGGTGCTTATTCATATCAATTTAATGAGGAGTCAACATCATATATAAAAATCTCATCTTTTTCCTACCGAGAATTGCAATTGATTGTCGAATATATTTAATTAATTAGTGATTAATTTATTTGATTTTTTTAAGTATGGTTAGTTCTTAAAACAATGACCCAGTAAATTTTGAAATAAATCACAAGCCAAATTCACATTCTTGAATGGGTTTTGGAAAGATACATATATGTTTACTTATAAAACATATATGTTTACGTGTAAAACATATATGTTTTGTGGATTATAAAACATATATGTTCTGTGTTTGGATTATATGTTTACGTATAAAACATTTATGTTTTGTCTTTGGATTATATATGCTTTGCATACATAAAAAAATTGGTCTCCTATTTATTTGTGTTTGCTAGTTTAAGCTTGTGCATTTATGTTATGTTATCTTAATTTTTATTTTAAAAGTATTTAATCTTGACTATTATTTTTTCTAGGCGTGACAATATGTTCTTTGAAGGCGTTCACATATGTTCTTTGAAGGCGTTCACATATGTTTTAACGAATTTGATGAGAAAGTGGAAGTACATGTATGTTCATGGAAGGCGTGCATGTATGTTCTTGGAAGACGTGCACATATGTTCGAAAGAATATGATGAGAAGCTTTAAACACATATGTTTTGTGCATATAAGCTTAGAAGGCGTGCATATGTATATTCGAAATGATAAATTTGATTTGTATTTCATTTGATATAAAAATTTATGTATCATATTTTTGTTTTGGTTTGTAATAAATCTAATGGTTACGACTATAATTTATGTTTTTAGTGTTTATTTAAGAAGTTTATAGAATATAACGCAGAAACATATGTGCAATTACATTTTTAAGTAAAATTCATTTGAAGTTTAAACTATGGTACAATAAAAACACATGTAAATTTACGTTATTTAAAAGAAACATACATGCACCTTGACTTTCTAAAAACATGCATGCACAAAAAAAAAGATAAAATAAAATAAAAGTCCTTAAATTTTGAACAGAAAAAAAAAAAAAAAAAAAAAAAAAAAAAAGAAAAAAAAAAACTCCTAAAGTTATGAGATATTTAAAAACGGAATTAAATAAAAATATCTAAAAAATAGAAAAATTGTTTTTTACTATAATACCCTTTTGATTAAATAATAATCTTTAATATTTAAAAAAATCTCATTGGTCTAGAGGAGTTCTCGCAGTTCTCGCACTTAACAAGGTTCTGAAAATAAAGCTCCCCTATATATATATATATATATATATATATATATATATATATATATATATTAAATACTTCTGCATATCTTTTTAACTAAATAGTTGTTTTGTCATCCGTCAGATACTGTGGATAAAAAGAATGAGTAATAAGAAATATTATTTCTCTCTTCCAAAAAGTATATTAATCGATGAGGAAAAACCTAACCTTAGTGCACTTTTTTTTGTGTTGGTTAAGCTTTCCTAAAAAATTTAACACTAAAATAATATGCATATGTTTTAATGAACTTTAGGAACTCAACTTAAAAGGCTAGGAACAATTGAATATTTATTCGAATAATTGATTTGACCGGTCAATTGAATAAATCTCTCTGAACCCTTATTTGACCGGTCAATTGAATATTTACGTTAAAAAGAGTGATTGCGCTAAGAGCATTAGGTATCCTCGTGTTGTCCCGTTGGTGTCGTAGGTAAAACTGTTGCCACATCAACATCTTTTTCTATAACACCAAAATTCACCACAACACCAAAAGCCACCTCCCTCGTATTTTCTGGTGTCGTCATGCACCCTTGGACCTACATATTTTTTATTTTTCTTTTCATTTATTTAAACACATTTAATTAAAATTAAATTTTGTTAATTAAAAAATACATTAAAAAGTTACATTTAAAAAAAAAAAAAAAAAAAAAGTAGTTTGATCTAAAGTTCGAGACGGATTTGAAAACACATATACACTAGCTAAATTTAAGTACTTCCTTTATTTATTATGTTTACTAATGTACTTTCCTTTTTTATTGTTTTGCTTTTTTATTTCAAAACACACAATTGCTATATCAAATTAAAATGGTTTAAAAATAATAATAATAATACTCGTAATAAAAATGATACCGTATTGGAAGTTGAAAAAGCAAAAGTAAGGATAGGAACAGTACTATTTTTAGTTTTATCTTCTCTCTTAGGGTCATCTTCTACATATACCAACATCACAAAGACACCACCAGCCATGGCACGTCATGATTTCACCAAACAACTTTACAAAGAAAAAAAAACGGAATAACGTGAGAATAACGAGAAAACACGAGGCTCGGTACCGTACTCGCGCCGTCCCGTCGCGTTTTCCGGGACCATTTGTGCTGGTTGTGACGGCTCAGGACACGAAAATGCGAGCCACGGTGTGGAGCTCGCGCCTTCCGGTAGCGTTTTGCCGGAAAACACCAGCCTTGGCGCTGGGTACTGAAGCCTCTAAGGCAATGCCACAATGGTATATGTTAGTATTTATTCGAATAATACCTCTTAAATGAAAACAAATAGTTTAAAAATGTAGTTTGAGCTTACTTAAAAATGTAGTAATGACTTGTTTAAAATTTGTGGTGATAAGTAAAATAATACAATAACTTAATGTTTTGGTTAAAATTTAACATTTACACTTAGTGCCGGATAGTTTATTTGTAATCACTCTTTTAGTTTCAAATAAAATGTTTATTTTTAAGTTGCACAAAGTTTTATAATTTCTCACTAAATAAAACTTTTCTGTCAATCAAATATCATCTCGATCTACTAAAATCTTTTTTAATTGGTTAAAACATAAAGTAAACACTTACTGTATTTTAAAACAATGATAAGTAAATACAAACATAAAGAGTAATAATGTACTTAATATTAGAATAAGGGCTACCGAAGTATAGAGATGTCTCACAATTTATACAATTTCAGGTTCTACGACTATGATTATTTTGATGGTCTTTTAGCCTTTTCAAACCCGATATACTACATAAAACCAGATAATCACATTACAGAAAGCATTTAGTTATTGATTACTCCATCCGTCTCAAAATATAAGTCAATTTTGCTATTTTTTGTTGTCCCAAAATTAATGTCCACCTTCAATTACATCCAATCAAAATGCTTCTAATTCGGTGAATATGAAATTTGATTGGTTAATAGTGAAAGATACCTAATTTTCTTAAAGAGTTAAGTACATTTTTGGTCCTTGTGGTTTGCCGGGTATAACATTTTTAGTCCAATAGTTTCAAAAGTCCCGGATCCTGTCCTGAATCCGACGACCCGTAACACTTTTGGTCCAATTTTCATGACTCCGTTAAATTGACTATGTTTGACCGTTAGTTTTAGGGGTATTTATGTCATTTACATACTTTATTAAACATCTGTACATACACAAACCCAAATACACAAATACAAACCCAAATACACAAACACCAAACACAAACACAAATACGCATACACAAACACAAATACATCACCAACTGCTACCACACCATACCATAACCATCACCATTAAACCTTCAAATACAAACACAAACACAACTACTACCACACCACACCATAACCATCACCATCAAACCTTCAATTGCTACCACACCACACAAACACAAATGCCCACAAACAGACCGGCTACCACACCAGATCCCGAGATCTTTCTTCTTCTTTTTAAAATACGAACGTGAATGGTCTTCAAGATCTTTGATAGGTCTCAGGTAGGATCTTGTTTTTCGTTTTTGTTTAAGATCTATGATGGGTTCGTATTTGGCAATTGGTGATGATGGATTTCGTAGTGGTGGCAGTCGATGGGGTGAGGGGAATTGGTTATGATGGATATCATATGTATGTTTTGGATGGGTGTGTTTGAAAAAATTAGGGTTGAAAGGATTTAATTGTGTAGGAGATTGGTGGTTTGGATTTGGGGTTTTGACTTTTTTTTTTTTTTTTTTTTTTTTTTTTTTTTTGAATCGGCACCTAGGTAACTGGGTTTGGGTTGCTGGGAAGGTTTTTTTTGTTGTTTTGTCTTATGGTTTTCCGGTGATAAGGTGTGTTCGTCGGAGGTGTGTTTGGATCCATTTTTTATAATGATGATAAATATGGGTTTTGTGTGTTTATTGATGAAAATAATAGATGATGATTATAGGTTTTGGGTGTGTGCATAATGATTTGTTATGGGTTTTGTAGTTTGAGTTGGGTATGTTTATATTTGCAGATTTAGAATTTGATTTCTAGTAGAGGTTGAAGATGATTGGCTAGAGATAAAGAGTTATGTGTTTATGTTGGTGTGTTCGATGTTGTGTTTTTTTTAAATGTGTTTGATATGTGTTTAGTTAATAATCAAAGGTGAAGAAAACAATGAAGAAAGGGTGTACCAGTCATTTCATTAAAAAGGATTAGGGTATTTTAGTCATTTCATATTTTTTTAACAAGTCAAACTAATAGTCAACGAAAAATGGACCAAACCCGTTACGGGTGTTTCATTTCAGGAGAGGATCCGGAACTTTTGAAACTATTGGACTAAAAGTGTTATACCCGGTAAACCACAAGGACCAAAAATGTACTTAACTCTTTCTTAAACTTTGGGAAATATGAAAGTGTAAATTAAATTTGGGACGGAGGGAGTACATCATAAAGAAAAAGGTGAATTGCATATATATATATATATATATATATATATATATATATATATATATATATATATATATATATATATATATATATATATATATATATATCCCTTCTAAAGTTGATGATTGTATATAAGACAAGAATCTCTCAAGTTAGAGTAAGCCGTAAGGCTGAGTAAACCACCCGAACGGACCGGACTGACCGAGACTGGACTGGACCGGACCGACAACATTCGGTCTGGTTCTCGGTCTCGGCTTTTGGGATAATTCAGTCTCGGTTTTGTTCGGTCCGATCCGGTCCGGGACCGATGCTCAGCCCTAAGTTATTGTCAAACATAACTGATCATGTCTGTTTTATTGTGAAGGTAAATGAATAAGTGGGGTCACATTTTTTATTAAAAGAGAATATTTTATGTATTTAACTTATTTATAATTAGTGAAAATGATCGATCATGTTTAACTCAACTTGAATAAATGGGGTCATTATTTCATTAAAAGAAAATGTTTTACTATGTATTTAACTTATTTGTTAATTGGAGCCTACGTTTAAGCTATTGCACCACGCCAACAAAATCCCTAATTAAAATGATGCTTATCTTATAGCCATACGAGTAATGTATAATGGTGTTTAAGTATGCTTTTAGTAAATATACAAGTTTTAATGAGTATATATGTAATTGCCCAAAAATATATGCCTTTTTTTGTGACTTGAGCATGTGTATACAAAGAACATACGTTTTTTTTTTTTAAATAAAAACCATGACAAACATGAGGACATATTCTACGAGTTTGAAACAAAAGTTGAAAAAGGAGATGATATGGTTTTGTCCTACACCGGTGGCCGCACAAAGGTGATTTAAAAGTAGCATTATAGCAATGTTGTGTATGTTGGCAGTTGGATAGGCAATGAATATAAGCTCTTCATTTTCTATCTAGCATGTCCCTTTTTTAACTCACCAACATAAGGCCAAAAGACCCAATAATTTTAAATTTTATTTTAATCTCTTTGGTCATAAAACACAAGTAATAAGCTCTCCATTGCTTGTTCTTAAAAAGAGTAATTACAATTTGGTTCAAAATGAATATTAATTTTGAGTGTTTGACTATACATATTACATAGCTAGCCCACAACTTCTAGACTTCTAGTATGCTTAGCCTAAAGCACAAATGGAATCATTTTAACGGGCTAAGCTTAATCAATAGATTAGCCTTATACAAATCAATCGAGTTATAAAAACCTTGGGCTGAGCCTGACACTCTTAACATTCATATTCAAATAATTCTAGGCTAAGGGGGGAATCGAGTCTAGCCGGGTTAACTAGGAATATAATTATGGAATTTCTATGTGAATCGAGATTCAAGAGCTCCTGAACTGGAAGGGCTTTACCTGGTTTGAGTTTGTGTGGCAGTGGGTTCAAACTCTGTGCATTAGTCAGGCAAAACGTCAGAAACCGTGGTTAAAAAAATATATAATAATAATAATAATAATAAAAATAAAAATAAAAATAAATGCTTTTCAAATGGATATCTTGTTAATGTAATTGTGTCGATTGTATCTATGTTTGTCTTTCAAAATTTGTTTTGATTAGGTTGTATATTCGTTGTTGTATCATCGAGTTGAAAATTTTCTCATATGATATGTAGTTTCTTTTTTATATATGTGTTTTTTTTGCAAATACTTAAGGGTCCGCTTGGTTCAAAAAGTGGGGAAAGGAAAAAGGAAAGGAAAAGGGAAAGGAATGCAAAAGAATTAGTGAGGTGGGTAATCAATACCTTACCCCCAATTTACTATATAATGGTTGATTACCCACTACGGGGTAATCAATACATTTCCCCTTACTAACCAAGCACAAACATTGTTTGATGTGGGCCCTTCATTATTCCTTTACCCATTCCCCACCCCCACTTAACCCCTCACCAAGCACCCTCTTACTAAGATATGTAATAGAGCTTTACATATCGTATCGTAAGAATTTCTTTTACTTTGTTGGCAAGTCAAGAACTAAAGAACTACTTGAAACTTGCTTGTAGTATTGAGATGCAAAACTTTATCCCTGAAATATTTTTGTACGATAATGGGATATATATCACCTCATTATGCTTTCTATGTGTCCCGGTTATTATTCTCAAAACTTCAATTATACAACCTAAAGTACAATCGTATTCAAATTGTTGAGATGCTTATATCAAGCATAATTAGATAGCGATTGTTATATTATGCTGCCTTTTTATTATAACTTTCGGCAAGTTGACATTTGCAGATAAAGTGTCGTAATCAGATGTGATGTCGTCCAAATTCAGTTGACCAAATACGGAGTACATTGTTATGCCGGCTCACCGCTCATGTATGATACATATGTCTATATGACGACATACATCTTTGTTCCATAATCATCGCTTAACTATGTGCTTTAAGTGATGATGTTTTGTACTCAGTTACCAATCATAAATGAACCTTATGATAAGTAAATCCTCATAATCTTTTCTTACCAATCTTAAACATTGTGCTAACTCAGTAACTCTATTTCTACGTCTTATAGATTTGGTATACGAAGAGGGAGTAGTAGGTGTGCTTTTAGCGTTGTTGTCATCCTTGTATTGTATTTATTTTGGTCCGTGTGTAATATGCACTTTTTGGTACAGTTTAAGTTTGTTGTTATATATAAATTTCCGTTCAAAACAAATTAGACAAAATCTTCCAAAATCTTGTATTTTGTTTAGAAGTAAACCAAAATTTGTTCCATAAATAGGAAATGTGGGTCAGTCAGTGGATGGAGGGCACACGCAAGTAAAAGATATGATTATCTCACCTAATAATAAATTACTATCCAAAAGAATCAAATTAGCTTACCAAGCAAAGCTAAAAAGGACCACTTTTTTCCCGGGAAAAGGATCATGTTCTTGTTAAATTATGGAGTACTTTGGTACTATAGTTACTTAACCAAAATATCATGGCAAGATTTTTGCAAGGCGAAAAGAGATGTTTATTCCTCTAAACTGTAAATTCTTATCAGATATAGCAAATTATGCCAGACACTAAACATATAAATGAAGTAAAATATTTAACGTGTTTTTAATTTTTTACCGTTGATGGCAACACATTTTTCGTTACTCGCCATATCTTAAAAGTTAGTATCAACTCTTGTCATGGGTTTGAAACTAAAGTCATATGTACCCGACTTTCTATGTTTCGTGTAGAGGAACACGATCATATTATTTACCAAACGCTAACTGAATTTGTTATATGATCTTCGGTTGTATTAAATTCTTTTACTGGTAGCCTAATTGGTAAACGTATCTTTTATCAAAAAGATTAGTACTTTGATGCGTTTAATAGATATTGTGTTATGTTACATTTGATTGTTAGGTGATTGGAACTTTTGTAATGTTGTTACGATGTTTTATAGTATGTTACAATTATCTCTAAAATATAAACAGTAAAATAGAATGAATTATTGTTTTAGAGATTGACTCATATAGTCATGGGTGAAAAGTTCCTTTTACTTGGTCAAAAGAAACATTCTTCTACATAAAGAAAATAAAAATATAGCATTTGTTGATTAGTGAAAATGGAATCTAACATTTTGTGTCTCTAGTCCATATCTAGTAAATAATGAGAGTGTTGTATGTATCGGGAAATTTTGCATTTCGCGTATCGTGACACTTGTGTTTAACGTCATATTGTTTTTGTACACTTAAAAAAAAAAAAAAAAGTATTGACTTTATTTGCAAAGTTTGTAGATATCACTTTATATAATCACAATGCATAACTTGCAAGCATTTATTTTGTTAACTAAAATCAATTTGTTTTAAGAAGATCGTTAAATTATGGATTACAAAAATAAATCATTGGAAGAAGATTAATAGATGAGAAGAATAAGTTAGCGTATGGAAGGAGGTAAAGTTGCATGTTGATAATGGAAGGATGGCGGGAGGAAGAAATTGATGAATGGAAGGATGGTGGGAGGAAGAAACAAAGGGGAGAAGATTAAACCTTTCAAAGTTCCTATGCATGTTTAAAAAGAATGGAGTCCATTCGTTGTCATTTTTTCAATTGGGGTAGATCATAATGAAAAGAAGATGATATGGGTAAAACGTAATAAAGTGTTGGCTTCAAAAGAAAAAGGGGGCCTAAGTGTGTCAAGTTTTTATGATTTGAATCGACCTCTTTTGTTTAAGTGAGTGTGGCGTTTTCGTAATCATGGTAGTTCGTTGTGGGCTAGGGTTATCAAAGTTGTGCATGGGGAGGATGGCAAAATTGGTGATAAGTCCAAATCTTCTCACCCGTCTATATGGTTGGATATTGTTCGCGATATGGCTCACATTAAGAATCAAGGAATCGATTTGTTAGGATTTATTAAGAAAGTTGGGAAATGGTGTTAATACTTTGTTTTGGGAGGACGTTTAGAGGGGTGATGTTGCTTTCAAATCCCTTTATCCTAGAGTGTATGCGTTGGAGTCTTGTAAGAATATTTCTGTTGCTTCGAAATTATCTCATGATAATGTGGGTGTTTCTTTGCGACGGATCCCGAGGGGTGGAGCTAAGCTTACTCAGTTTTCTGTTTTGTCGGCCTACGTGGATGGCATTCAATTGCTTGTGATGCAAGATAGGTGGGTTTGGTCGTTGGTGGGCTCGGGAGAGTTTTCTGTTGGGAGGTCTCTTCCAAAACACGTTGGATAAACGCAGTTCCGATTAAAGTTAATGTTCATGCTTGGAAAGTAAGGATGGATTGTTTACCTACTCGGCTAAATATTTCTCGAAGAGGGATGGATATTGAATTCATCTTATGTACAATTTATGGTAAGGTGGTTGAATCTACAAGTCACATTTTCTTTGCTTGTCCAATGGCGAGAGCGGTTTTTCGAAAGATCGCTATGTGGTGGGATGTTAGCTTTTTGGAGGTTTCTTCGTACGAGGAGTGGTTCCATTGGCTTACGGATCTTGGAATTCCTACTAATCTTAAATAGGTTTTGGAAGGTGTTTGTTACATCATGTGGTGAATTGTTTGGAGTTTTCGAAATAAACTTCTTTTTGGTTCAAGCACCCCTTCGAAAGCGATTGTGTTCGATGACATACTGGCCCGTTCGTTTTATTGGTGTAGGTATAGATGCAAGGCGAACTTTAGCAAGTTAGACTGGCTTAAAAATCCTCTCTAGTTTCCTTGTAATGTTTCTTTTTCTAGGCCCGTACTAGTCTTTTAATAAAATTCGCACTTCAAAAAAAAAGGTGGGAGGAAGGAGGGGCTTCAAGGTTATGGAAGGGTTCATAGGAAGTAGAAGGGTGGTTCGCAATAATTTGTATTATGTGGTAATACATTCCCGAAAAAAGGTGGCCGGGTAGAGGGGGTTTACGGAAGGAATGAGTATCATTATTTAAATGTATTTTTTTTATTACGAATGTATTGCTAATTTTACGATATTTTGTGAAAGAAAATTAACAAACTTCACAAAAGCATAGCAAAATTGACATCAAATTGAAGAGCATCACAAATTACGTTTATTAGTATAATCTCTGTAAAACCCACATTTCAATAACATGTTTAAATTACCGAAATACCCACTAATTTGAAATTTTGAAGAATTGTGTTCGATTGCCAAACAATCCCCTATAACTTAAAACTTAAATAAATACTTAAATAAAGCACCAAATAAATCTCAAACACTTGGTAATTAGCAACATATGATATATGATAAATTTTATATGAAAATTTTAACATTTTTAATGCCCTAAAAATATGTGTCACATTTATTTGGCCGAAAATACCTTACTTTGTATTTATTTTATAGTTATTTGATTTAAAATGAATAATAAAAGGATAATACTAAATATTTTGGGAAAGATCTTTGAAAATCAGAGAATTCATTACATTACAACTATTTGGGCCGAAAATCACTCCCCCTCCCATCTATAGACACGCTTTCCCTTTAACTTGTTTAATTACCAATCTAAAATAAATCCACAAAAATACTCAAAGCAGCATCAACAATTTTTGGGCACCTCTGGTTATTTTTCTAAGGTGAAAACACGTCCAAGGAATTTGAGAAAAATAGTGGAAGGGTTCCAGGGTCGATCGTTAAATCTGGATGATATTTTGAATTGAATTATCCTAGCCGAGAAACAAGAAAATCATTCTGCTTCATCTACACGTTCCAAAATTGTTGGCATGAATATTACGATATTTAATCTAAACATCCTCTTCATGTTTTGATAATAACAAAGATGTAAGTTACAACATATAACGTAAAATGCTTAAGTTACTTGTGATCACAATTCTTCTATGAATTCTTACGTCAACAAGCCTCGACATCTTAACGTCTCGAGTTTGCCTCAACAATCACTTAAGGTATGGATAAACAAGTGCTTAATACATCTCATGATCAAAGGGGTATTTAATTAACTAATACAAAGTTTATTTAATTATATAAACATATTATATATATATTTGAAAAACACTTTTGGTAATAAAGAAAAATGTTTTAATCATACTAAATATATGATTTCAAACTTTTAACCAAAATCAGTTAGTTTTTACCAAATAAACTTTCCCCACTAAAAGACAAGAAAATCCAACGTTCTAAAAAAATATTTTTTTATTAGGCGGCCCTCTTAATTATACTAGGCGGTCCCCTTAATTATTAAGGGGACCGACATACAATTAAGGGGACCGGCACGCTCCTCTGTCAGAAATCTTCTCCTATAAATACCACCTAAAACCTGGTATTTTTCTGGACCTTTTGCACAAAAATTTTCAAATCCAATTCTCTCTAAACATCCTTCTAAAACCCTTTGATCATAAGATTATTAATCTTTGTTTCAAGTGATCCAATCTCTCATCACTCAAAGTGCAAGAGAAGAATCCTCCCTATCATAAAGCCAAAGATGTATTAGGATCTAGTTAGTGCTTATGTGAAGTTGTGAGTTAGGTATATGTAATAAGTAGATCAAGATGATCTTACTTAGTAGTGAGTCAATGAGTGAGTAAGAAGTAGTGGGAGGAAGTAGTAGTGTGGAGAAGACATGTAGTTGTGAAGATGTAGGTATGTGATTAAGTAGTGGAGTTTAGAAGAAGTTGTGATGAAGTCGTGAAGTGGTGAAGAAGTCGTGAAGCCGTGAAGTAGTTTAGAAGAAGTTGTGATGAAGTCGTGAAGTCATGAAGAAGTCGTGAAGTTGTGTAGAAGTTGTGTAGTGATCTAAGTTGTGTTGTGAGATTGGTTCTAGCTACTATTAGAACTCGACATTTAGCTTAGTGTCGTTAAATGGTGTAAGCAAAAGTTGTGTACGGTTTTCTCCGCCAAAAGGGAGCTTGTTGAGTAGTTGATGAGTGCTCAAACACTCATCATTTTTGGTCAAATCTGAACTGCAAAACATACAAAAACACTCAGAAATGCATCAAAATACCAAAAATATTTCAAAATTGTGTTTTATATGTTTTAGATGCAAAATGAGCAAAAACAGATGAAAAACGTACAAAGTTTGCAAAATTAGCAGTTTCAGTCCCTCAACTTTCAAAAATTTGCAAAAATAGTCCCTGAGCACATATTTTAAAAGAAAAATCACCAAAGGTCCTTTTACAATCATAAGTTGTCATATTTTGTCCTTTGGTGAAAAATTGGAAAAGTTTTGGAAATTTACAAATTCAGTCCCTGGAGTTTCAAACTTTGATAGATTTGGTCCCTGGTGGGATAATTTTGAATAAAAAATCATTTTGGGTCCTTATGAAGTTACAAAAATCATTTTTAGTCCTTGGTGTGAAGTTTGTGGAAATTACATGTTTGGTCCCTCAAGTTTGGCAACTTGTCAAATTTGGTCCCCGGGAATTTGAAAAATGAAAAAAATGTAATTTTTATCTTTGGACTTATGAAACTTGGCAAGTTTGGACCCTTGTGATAACTTTGGACATTTGGCAAAAATCAGCCCCTCACTTTCATTAAATACATAATTGGTCCTTGTGAAATGTATTAAACCAAACGGACCATTGTTATTATTTTGAAACAAAACCAAGCCCATAACCACCAAGCCCACTCCACCTTTTATCCCCTTGGCCCATCTCACCAAAATCAGCCCACACCCAAAATAATATTAATCCCACTCACCCCGTATTATTTACCCCAGGGTCAAAGCTCAAAGTCAAACCCTTATCCCTCCCCCTAGCCTGCTGCTACCCTGCAAATTACCAACACCATCATCACCCCTAAACCTACCTTCCCCCTCTGCCACACTCCACTTTTTTACCTTTCCACCACAAAATAACAAAACACACCCCCATGCCAAAGAGCTATCTGCCAAAGTTGCAATACCTCCCATTTCCCGCCAAAACCCCACTAATGGTTGAGATCAAATTATATGGAACCAACGGATGGGATTTCAAGAGAAGTTGCTCAAAAGTGGACAAGAAAGAGAAAAACCCTAGTTGTAATTGTAGTATAAATAGGAAAATTGTAAGCCTTTGAAGGCAGTTAGGTTTTAATAGTAGGAAGTAGTGTAATTTAGTTTAGAAGTAATTTTAGTTTAAGTGTTGTTTTGCTTTCAATCTCAGTTGTAAACCTTTGTTTTTAAATTAAATAAAAGTCTTATTTCATCAAAAAAAGGTACTCAGCTTATTTCCTATAACTTATTGAATTGCTTATTTAACTTTCACTGCTTGTTTTGAGTTTGCATATGCTTATTAATGAGTTTTATGCCCTTTCATGTTGACATTATAGTCTATGAACTGTTGCTTAAGTAGTACTTCCTAACTGCCATTTTAAGTTCAAAAAATTGCTTATCACTAGTTTGCTTTTCCCCATTGCCTTTCCTGTTTTATTTCTTGCTTAGTTTTGTTTATATAAGCTTTGTATTCATTATTATGCTCAGTTGAATGGTCCATTAGCCTTAGTCTATAAACTTGTTTGTTCACTGTTTAGTATAGCCCATGTAGCCCTTTGTGATTACTTATGGAGAATGTTTGTTTTTAATAGAATTATGTTAGTCATGAGTTTTTAGATCCAATGCAGACCTGTGTTCAAAGATTATGCCACAAAACATTTTCTTGCTTTGAAGAAATCCCACAGTCACCACTTTAGGAGTGTTTGGAATTGCTGATCTTAATGTGATTTGAGTTATTTTTGTGGGTATTGTCTGTTGGAACATGTCATATTAGGTGTGTTTAGGTTAGTTCAAGCATCAAATCCAGTACCTCTTTGGTGAAAAGTCAACTTCACACTTAAATCTCTTAACAGGATAACTGTTAAACATTTAGGATTGGTGGACCATCAATTTAGTTATAATCCATGTTAGTTTAGCTTAATCTAGTTGTATAATAGCTTATAACATCATGCTAAGTCATTAGGATCAGAGTAAATTTCATTTAAGTCAACTGAGGTACACATTGGATAAAGTCAAAGTTTGCTTTTGTTCAAAAATTCCAATTCTTGCAAGATTTATTGGGAATTTAGTGTAGTGATTCAGGGTTTGTTCTTTTCATAAATGATAGTATCTCAGCTCATCTATAGATTCCCATATTTGTTTCATTTTTATGAATTTTATTGTGGGACCCACATCACTCCAAAGAGACCTGCAGGGCAAGTTTCTTCCCCTGCACCCAGGTTTGGGTCAGATTTCAAGTGGTTCTATCATGTTCAATTTAGAGTAAATGGGCTTGATCTCTGTTGCTTTAAAATCTTTCATAGGTAGACCTTAGTCCTGTTCATTTAGTTTCTTCCTTAGTGCTTATTAACTTAGCTTATTTTGCCCCTTTAAGTTGCTCTTTGGCAACTGTTTATGCTGATGCATAAGCATGCATCTGAGCAGGTTTGATTTCTTGTTCCTGTGTGATCCAGAACTATTATGTAGGTGTTAATAGTTGCTTTGTATTGCATCAGTTAATCTCTGTTTGTGCATGCATTGGTTTGTCCCTTTGAACTTACTTGGTTAACTGCTTATTTCATTATTCTCACTCAAATTACATAATCTCATCTCTGTTGTAACTAAGTGTTAGATTTTAATTTGTGTTTAATCCATGCTTGTGTAATTGTTGTGTTTAGTTTTAATATGTTATTGATGATTGTGTTTAACTGAGTTTGTATTGAATTTGTCCCTTGTGCTCATTATGCTCAACTGCTTATTTCACAAGCTCACTTTGAACCTTTGGTTACTGAGTCAGTTTCCCAAGACCATAACAACTTCAAACCTTGATCTTAAGCCTTGGTCTTGGGCATTTTGAGAAGCCCTCCTAGCACCCTTTTAAGTTCCAAGCTTGCCTTGTACCCTGGGTTACCCCTGTGGGCCCCACCAAGGGCTGAAAACAAGCCTTTAGGCATGTTTGGTTTTAAGTTTTTGATTTTGCTTATTATTTTGTTATGGCTTATTCTGAGCATTTCTTTGGTTGTTTTTAGTTAATTTAAGTTAATATAAGTTATTTGTAGTGTACTCTAGCTTTTGAAAATTATTTGCATTGTTTGCTTATTTTTAAGTGCTTATTGCCTATTTTGCTTAATTTGATTTCTTTTTCAATAGATTTTAATTTTATTAAGTCCTTAATTATATTTTAGAATTTTCCTAAAAGTTTCAGATTTTTCTTTACCTTTTTAGTATTTTTAATAAATCAAAAGTAGTTTTAGTAATTAATAAATAGTAAATAATTAATAATAAATAGATAAATAGTGTAATAAATATATTTTCTGTTTTAAAATTAATTTTATAATATTTTAGATTTTTCAAAGTTATAATTTCATTTTTCTAGGTTTATTTTATATTTTCTTAATTTTTAGTGTATTATTAAATAGTTAAAATTAGTATTTAATTAATAATAAATAATTAAAAAGTCAAAAAAAAATAATTTTCTTTTTTCTAAAATTTTCTTTTATCGTTAGGATCGTAAAAATATAATTTTCATGTCCGTAGGGTTAGCGTAGCTCAATTTTCACTTTTTATTTCGCGCACTCGCGTTTATTTTAATTTGAACTCGCGTTTTATTTAAATAATTTTTGCGTTTTTAAATTTAGGTTACGTTAATAAAAGTAAGAAAAACCAAAAACATAAATAAAATGATAGCTTCTATTTAAGCCGTTTGGCTTATTTTTCTGCTTACGTATAAGCAATTTCTGATTTTAAGTTTTTATATTAGGTTTTAAAGTTAATTAGGTTTCACGTCATTGTTAATATAGTGTGTTTAACCCATGCCCGTTTAGCCCGTGCCCGTTTAGCCCATCGCCCATTTAGCCCATAGCCCGTGCCCGTGCCCGCCCAGCCCGCCCATTTTGCCACCTCTAGGGTCCGCCTATCTGTTCGCAGCTTTTTCAGAAACTTTGAAAAATTATATAAAAATAACCGTAACTCCGTAGAAGTCGCGCCACCCGGCGTTTTAAATGTAATTGAGTCTACTTTCATTTAAAAATACTTACAAGTAACCATTACATACTTAAATAAGTCAGAAAGTTAAAATACTACACGAAGGTCAAAAATTTGAGTCTTGTTTTAACGTAAAACTTGTATTTTACCTTTTCCTTCGAGTCGGGCATTCCTAGTCGATATATCTTTGAAAAATTAAGTATTTATGTTTTCAAAATATTGATCTTAATTAAATTTTAAAATGGATAGGAAACTATTTTTTTTTCAAATAAAATCGAGCTAAGTAAACAATGGTATATTTAATACACAAAACGACGACAAGTGTTTTATGTGTTATGTGAACTCATTTGTGATTTTACTTTGTTAATCGTTGCTATTTGTAATTTAGCTATTTGAATATCTTAGCATATGTGCCTTGTACTCTATTAGTTTATAGCTAGTTTTCTGGCTTATACTTAACTAGATCTTATGCTAGATTTCTTGCGTTAGAATTGCAATATTATGCTTGCATTGCATATAGGTATAGATGACTTAATGTTACTCAAACATCTCGTAAATGAGTTAAATCTAATCACCTAAATATTTCAAACAATTTGATCTATTCTTAACAACACACTTAAATATTTTCAACAAATTACCTTGTTTTACCTTAAGTTGTTTAATAAGAGAAATTGAATCTTTGTAAAACATTAGTAGCAATATAAAAGAAAAAGTATTTTCAAAATCTAAGTGTGTTCATTATAAGTAACAATGAAGAGTCTTTCACATAAACATAACTTATAACAATCATGTAGTAATAAGTCAAATTTCAATCATTCACCAACCTCACTCATAAATAATCTTAGGATTAATGGAACACACTATCAAAATGCCTATTTATTTTAAATGAGCGTTTGTGAGGGTCAAGAAAGATCTTGATATTATATCAATTCATTATTCAAATTATGGTTGATATATTCATCAAATCTAATTGACATGTTTTTTAGTATGAACAAGAAATTGGATTGTTATTTGTTTAGTTTCAAGATTACATCAAATTTTAACCAAGGATATAGTCTTGAATCTACATACTCAATCACACTAGATTGATATGAAAATATTTACATCCTTTGTAGATGAAAAGAATATGCATTGGATCATAACTCACACTTGTGTTGACAATGCCATATTGAATCTACTTGTCCAATAGTTGTGTTCCAAATATTAGAATAACATGTTTAACACATGCATAAAATATACAATGGAGTAAGATTGACGACTTGGATGTTTCATCCGAAATATTCAAGCAATTTACATTGCAAAGCAATGGATAAATGTGTCATATCCGAAAAACCAAACATGCGCAAACTAACAACATATGTAAACTTTGCTCACACTACTTATAATCATCACTTCAAGCTATAATACATATTTAAGAACAATACACTCTATATATTATATGTATTTCATTTTCTTTGTAGCATGAATGGTTGTGTTACAAGATAATGCACTACACTTTTCTTTTTGAAATAATTTAAGTTATTAGAATTGAAAAATAACTTGTCACAATGCATAAACAAGTAAAATTTATTTTGTCTCAAATACTAGTTAAATTATAATATATAACATTGGCAAAAATCATAGAAAATAATATTTGCTTTAGAATATATAAATGTCTAGTTTTGATATCATTTGTGAATCACAATCTCATTTAAGATAAATAATCTTAATGAGATTCATTTTTCAAGATATGCTAAGGAGCATTCTTTTATCAAGCACATTTATTAAATCAAGTAATATGCCATCAAAACCAAATAACCGGTTAATCATGAACAAAAGATTAAAACTTTGCGTTTACTCTTATCTAAACATTTAACACATCTCTATTGGGATAGTGAGTAAAATATATCATGTAGACTTACCTTCATATAAACATGATGTTTGAGTCACATTAAGCCAACCATTAGTGAATCAAGCAAACTTCATATTTGGTACTCTTCGATAGGTAAATTTAGGAACTCAATTTCTTCTACAAAGAGAATGACTACTGGAGAATCTATTGACTAGAAATTCAATTTAACCTAACGGTTGAATTGCTTCTATGTGAGAAGTTGGGTGTGTGTAACCCGTAAAAATGGTCGTGTTTAGCCTGAATTGAGCACCACTAGTAATAGTCTTATACTCATTCTCCAACTTGATTAAATTGCTCTTCCTAAATATACCTAACGCTAGTTTACTTTTGTGAACTTTGCTTCTCATCAGATGCTTTCATCCCTAGATTTATGGCATATCGCATATATGTTATTTCTAGAAGATTATTTGCTCCTCTGTGATTTGATTGTATGCCTTTACATGGTTTACTCTATATGTATCATTCATCTAGGTATATTTTTCTTACATTTAGATCCTACACCCTCATTTCATGAGAACCTTAGTGTCATAATCCGATAGGTCATATTAGTCTCTTAATATATCCGGATGAGCATGAATTTAATGGGAAGGAAAATCACACTCACTCACATATATCCTTCTACCTCACACCCAAAACCGAGTCATCCTTTGTACTACCAATCTCGAGTCATCCACCATTTCCATGTCCTCAAAGAAACCCAAAATCAATACCATACATCCTAAACCACTCCTAATTGAGTTAACACAAGACAACACCAACACTCCATCAACACCACCTCTACGTTCATCTCATAGTGCTCCCAATGCACCATCCAAAACACCATCAACTCAAGAAACCTCTACCTCCTCCACACCATCATCATCATCATCAATCAATGACTATATCAACACCCACTTGTCACCTCCACCAAGAACCACCATCTCCAACAATAACTTGTCATCATACCATCAAAACAACTCTTCATTGACCTTACTAATGAAGACGACACCACTCCATCCATCAAAGAATATATCAACTCACAATTGTCTCCACCACCAAAAGTATCACCACCACCTCCTACCCAAGAAATTCCTTCCTTGAACATCACTCTTCCGCTGCCACCTAGTTATCTCCACTTGATCCTCATTTCCCATCTTCACAAGAAGATTCAACCATGTCACCATTCCCTACATTCTACTAGGTACGTCATCACCACCAAAACTTAAATCCCTGAAAGTCATGTGAATTTCTTTATGAAATACATCCTTTCCACTTTATAGCAAGTGAAGAACATAAAGAAGATATCCAAGCTTCAAGTGTTGTCAAGTTATCACCACCTCATCCAAGTGAATTTCATTACGAAATGCGTCATTTCCACTTTCTAGCAAGTGAAGAACACAAAGAAGATATCCAAGCTTCAAGTGTTGTCAAGTTATCACCACCTCATCCAAGTGAATTTCATTACGAAATGCGTCATTTCCACTTTCTAGCAAGTGAAGAACACAATGAAGAAATCTAAGCTTCAAGTGTTGTTGACTCATCACCACCTCATTTCACATATCCACCTTCGGTCGTCAACCAACAAAACACCTAAAAATCCCATGATTCCCTATCATCCACCCTTGTCAAACGATATATTAATCTAAACCATAATTGTCAACCCTTTGTCATCACCTTCCCTTTACATTCACGCTCATCCCTCCTCATTCTCCTACATTTTCCTAGGTTCTAATCTTTGCATTAGGTTCTAATTTTTTTTGGGGATTTAGGTTGTTGTTTTTAAAAAACAATAATTGCATGTGTCATACTTTTAGTGCATATACCTAATATGTCCATATATTGTTCCCCTATTAGTTTCATGCATATATCTATTATCATCATTATATATATGTGCACTTGTCTACTAACTTTGTTTTGAAGGATTACTTCACCGCTCGATTCTTTGGTAGCTAAAACAAGTTTTGAGCATACACCAAAGGGGAGCATACACCAAGGGGGAACATTGAGGTTGATAGGATCAAGGCTTCACTTACGATGATGCAAGCTCGCCTTTTACATTCTATCTCAAGTGTTCAAGCATAGTAGAAGTGTCGTCTTAGAAGTCCACCTTTTTGCTTCGACAAAAGGGGGAGAAGAAGTGTAAACAAGTAACTTATACATTTTACTATAAGTTATAGTTTACATAGTTTGTCATCATCAAAAAGGGGGAGATTGTTGGCATGAATATTACGATATTTAATCTAAACATCCTCTTCATGTTTTGATAATGACAAAGATGTAAGTTACAACATATAACGTAAAATGCTTAAGTTACTTGTGATCACAATTCTTCTATGAATTCTTACGTCAACAAGCCTCGACATCTTAACGTCTCGAGTTTGCCTCAACAGTCACTTAAGGTATGGATAAACAAGTGCTTAATACATCTCATGATCAAAGGGGTATTTAATTAACTAATACAAAGTTTATTTAATTACATAAACATATTATATATATATTTGAAAAACACTTTTGGTAATAAAGAAAAATGTTTTAATTATACTAAATATATGATTTCAAACTTTTAACCAAAATCAGTTAGTTTTTCACCAAATAAACTTTCCCCACTAAAAGACAAGAAAATCCAACGTTCCAAAAAAAAATTTTTTTTTTATTAGGCGGCCCCCTTAATTATACTAGGCGGCCCCCTTAATTATTAAGGGGACCGGCATACAATTAAGGGGACCGGCACGCTCCTCTGTCAGAAATCTTCTCCTATAAATACCACCTCAAACCTGGTATTTTTCTGGACCTTTTGCACAAAAATTTTCAAATCCAATTCTCTCTAAACATCCTTCTAAAACCCTTTGATCATAAGATTATTAATCTTTGTTTCAAGTGATCCAATCTCTCATCACTCAAAATGCAAGAAAAGAATCCTCCCTATCATAAAGCCAAAGATGTATTAGGATCTAGTTAGTGCTTATGTGAAGTTGTGAGTTAGGTATATGTAATAAGTAGATCAAGATGATCTTACTTAGTAGTGATTTAATGAGTGAGTAAGAAGTAGTGGGAGGAAGTAGTAGTGTGGAGAAGACATGTAGTTGTGAAGATGTAGGTGTGTGATTAAGTAGTGGAGTTTAGAAGAAGTTGTGATGAAGTCATGAAGTGGTGAAGAAGTCGTGAAGCCGTGAAGTAGTTTAGAAGAAGTTGTGATGAAGTCGTGAAGTCGTGAAGAAGTCGTGAAGTCATGAAGAAGTCGTGAAGTTGTGTAGTGATCTAAGTTGTGTTGTGAGATTGGTTCTAGCTACTATTAGAACTCGACATTTAGCTTAGTGTCGTTAAATGGTGTAAGCAAAAGTTGTGTACGATTTTCTCCGCCAAAAGGGAGCTTGTTGAGTAGTGAAGAAAACTCTCGAGTAGGTGACTCGGGGAGTGGAGTAGGAACAAGGAAGGTGTCCTTGTAGCCGAACCACTATAAATCATTGTGTCCGGTTTGCATCCTCTTTCTCTTATCTTTTTACATTTACTCTTGCACTTATCGTTTTATATTTATGCTTGCAAATATGTGTTAATTGTTGCTTATATTGATGATTGATTGTGGTGTAGTAACAAGTTAATATTGTGATAGGATATATAGTTGTATGATATGGTCTAATGGGCTTATATATATATATGATTAACACATCTCATGTTGAGTTTAACTTAATCGATAATTTGATACAAAATGCTTTAAGATTTTAAAAGGAAAACGTATTCACATAAAGATCGACCAAAGCTTCATTCATAAAACTAAGTTTTGAAAACTAATCCAAAAGTCTACATATATAATTGATCATATTGATTATATATTGTTTTCATACTAAACTTAAATTGAAGGTTTTCAAACAAACAATTGAATAAATTTGAATCAACACTTTGCAAAACCAAGTTTTTATAAAACGAAAAAGAGGGGAAAACTATTCAACCCCCTTCTAGTTTTCCACAAAAATCTTTCTGGTATTTTCCTTACACTCCTCATATCACATATGATCTATAAAAATTGTTGGTTTTGATCCATGCAAAGAATTTAGGCCGAATGGAATTTTGATTGTTTTTAAACCCTAAAATTAAAAATAATTATGGATCGGCCATATTATGATGTGATAATTTTGATCATATTTTTTGGGTTTCTTACATGTATAACTAACCTAAATAAAATGGTAATCGAATTTTTGGAGGCCTTGATGAATTATTTTGATTTAATATTAAAACCGGATAAATAAATAAATGAAAATAAATTATGAAGTGGATCGAATGGACCAAGGATCTGAACTAAGGCTTGTATTTTGTGCTTAAATAATCCTAACTGATCAGATATGAGATGGAAAAAATTTTGGAAAAATTATTTAGGGCTTGTTTCTCTTAAATAATTAAATCGGCTAGATATTGATAAATATGAAAGGTTGTGTTTTTTAATTCTATAAAATGGTGGGTTATTTTTGTAAACCTTATATAAACAGTAGCTTTTGGGTAAAAAAGTTAGTATGTGGATCATTTATGCATATTTGATAAGTTTTGGTATTTAATTTGTAATTTAATTATGTTTTAAATTCAGTTGCTAAATAATGAAAGTTAAGGGACCAAAAGTGTAAAATTCTGGAAGTTAGGTTTCTGGTCATTTAATAATTAATATGAGGTACTAAAAATGCTAAATGGAGTATTTGATGGGTTAATGTGCTAAATTGGAATTATTAGAAGTTAATTATTAATTTATGATAATTAAGGGGTTAAACTGTAAATATGGGATACTTGGCATGTCTCAACCTGGAAATATAGTAGAGGGGCTTTTTATTTCATTTTTGTATTGTTGGATGACTTGTGTGCTCATTTGATTAGTTATATGCTTTAAATAGTTAATTAAGTAATTATATGATTTAAATTGCAAAATTGTAAACTAGAGGGGCTAATTGTGTAAATACAGAGACTTTGGGTTCACTTGCTGTAAATATGAGTTAGGGGCTGCTCTTGACACTCTTGGATAATTATGTGACTTAAATGTTAAATTTATTAATTAATGGTTTAATTATGATGATTATGTTTAATTAGGGTTTATTTGGTAAATTATGATACTTGAGGGTGTAATGTGTAAATATGTGATACTTGAAGTGTATGGGCTGTATATATGTGTATTTGATTGTTTATATTCAGTTTTGACCCTTCACTTTCATTATGGGCACTTTTAACCCTAAATTATGAAGACTTGTCATAAGAAACCCTAATCTTGGAAAACGTGCATAAAATGAAATCCATAACTTGAAACGATACAAAACTTCATGAAATGATAAACTGACTATATAGAACATGTTTATATTGAAAAAAAAAACTTGTTAAATTTGATAACCTGTTATTTATGGAAACCTGCTATTTTTGAAAAGTACTATTTATGGAAACCCTCTAAAATTGGGAATCTTCTGAATAAGGAAATCTACTAAAAGTAGAAAGTCTTCCAAAATACTTAACCTACTTTAAGTGGAAACTTACTAATTATAGAAAGTTACCTAAAATGGAAAGCTGCTAAATATGGGAAGTTTCTGAAAATGGAAAGATAACTGAAAGGGGCAGCTTATATAATTTGAACACTTCTTAATTCGAATCCACTATCTTCTAGGTCCGGTGAAGCAGGAGTGATTCTTCCTCCTTTGATTTTGAGCTTGCTTTGTTTGTTTGGACGAAGGTACAGATATTCCGTACTCTTTCAGTAAGAGTGCACACTTCCACTCTCTTGACTTTGTCTTTGATTTGTTATCGTATTATGATTCCGTTTGATCTTGTTTATGATCCTTCGTACTCAGCTCTATAATTGATGTGTTTCACCGGTATTTGCAATCCTATTGTTATTCGTTTGAACTCTTATGATCCATTCGATAACCTTTTGTGACCTTAACCTTTGAACCTTTGTGAGACTTTGGATACCCTTTGGGATATTATAACGGGAGGTGAAACCCTTGTGAGACTTTGAATGTTCTTTTGGGATAACATAACGGGAGGTGAAATTTCTTTTCTTAATTATGATATGGGAACATTTAAAGGAGAAACTATTTTATAACGACACTTTTAATATGATTTAAGATCACTTATCTATGGAATTTTTATAAATGTCATCTTTGGAAGATCTTTTCTAAATGAATCCTTGTTATAAACCTTTCTAAATGGGATTGTACTATGAACCTTTTTAAGCAAGTGATGGGAACCTACTAAATTGAACTTTTGTTTAAAACTCTTATTATGACCCTTTGATCATGAACTTTGGGACTTTGGAACTTGGAATAGTGAACCTCGTGGATTGGAACCTTGACTTTGATCTTTCCATTTGACCCATTGACATTGATCCATTTGAATTGAACCTTTGCTATGAACCTTTGATTCGAACTCTGATTATGAACCCTGCCATTTGTAAACCTTTGACCTGAACCTTTGCTATGCACCTTGGATTATGATACTTTGATTTGACTTGGACTTTGCTATTTGATTTGCCTTTGACCCTTCAGTATTATACCCGAGCATTTTCCTAGTCATGAAGGTAACATGACCATGGCATTGATGCACCAATGTCATGACTTCAGTGTGGTCGAGTGATGTTCCACACCGTCCCTTTGTTTGATCTGCATTTGGTTTGGGTAGGGGCGTATGGATGCATCCTAGATTTGCTTTGATTTGATTTGCTACTACATTTGGTTTGGTGTCTGGTACTGTGTGCAATACATGCCTTTCACATATATTTGGGAGCTAGCTACTCCGTGGTTACTTGAAGACTCCCCTCCTACTACATTTGGTATTCTGAGGTCTCCCCTTTGAGTACATGGTTACTTTGCTGAAGACTTTGTTTTGTTTTGTTTGGCTCGTGGTAGAATGCTGATATAACCTAATCTTTAACTTATTCTTATCATCCTTATTATACCTTTTGTTTTCCCCAATGCACCCTATGATATTCTTTGTTCCTTATCTTTTGCTTCGTTTATATATATATATATATATATATATATATATATATATATATATATATATATATATATATATATATCTGTTCACTGGGCTTTTTAAGCTCAGCCGCATTTCTTTTCCTGCGGCAGGTTTAGTAGGAAGCTGGGTTTGTGGATGAGTGATCTTATTTTGGACTTAGAAGACTTCATCCTCATTAGCTACTGGCTGGACTTAGAGATGATTAGAAGCAATTAACGTTGGGCTTAGTTCATCGTTGTTACTCTTTTGTATTTTGTTTAGTTCTCCTTGTAACCTTTGTATACTTCGTATTAGAAATGTATCTCCGTTCGCTTGTGTTCTGATTTGACTTCATAATGTAACACTTTAGCCCTTTTCGGGTTGGGGTGTTACAATTATGGTATCAGAGCTACAGGTTTGGATCGGCGGAGGCAACGTCCGTAGAGCTTAGGCTATGACCTGTGAGTTTTGGACCATTAGGCTTCCACTGTATGAACATAGGAAACCGCCTCGAGAACTTACTTTAGGAATTCCTTTTATGAACTTAAGTTTTGACCGATAAGGAATGGTAGACTCTAAGATTTCGCTTACGTATCTTTGCTTCCGCATTACTCTGTTTCGTTCCTTACGTTTAGCTATGCCTTTTTGGAATCATTCTTTTAGAATTAGAGATTTTGCACCACCTAAGTTTACCACTAGTAAGTTGGAAGGCATTTAAGATTGCGTGTTAATGCATAACTCTATTTTGATTTTATCTTTGATCTCTGATCTGTTTGTTGATCCTTTTGACACCTCTTTGGGCATTCTGAGAATCTACATGGCGATGAGGTGTTTGAAGCACTCTCTGTTCGTATCTTGCTTTTGGTAAATCCCCTGTAAGCTTCCTGAAGTTATTTGATTTTGTTTTACTCGTCTTTTCCATCTCTGAGAAGTCTGGTGGTGTTTAACCACGAGTATGAGAATATCTCTTTCCCTTTCGAACGATAAAATCTGCTATGTTAATCTGCCTTTCTTTGAAAAGTCAACTTCGATTTGATTATGATATATGGTTGGTTGTTTAAGCATTCGAGATGCTGACGATTGTTCTACTATGTCTCACCTTAGAAATTCATAAGATTTACAAGAAATTAGTGGGAAGCCGAGAAACAATCTGAGCCCCCACTCTTCTAGCTATATCGAAGCTAATCCTACTAAAAATATGAGCAGCAGCACGTGCTCCAATCCTATTATTATTATTATTATTATTATTATTATTATTATTATTATTATTATCCTACTATAACATATCATTCATCTAAATGTAGTAGGCAAGTGATTCATATTTATAATCCATGTATAACTGACATATAAGAAGTAAAACTATAATGAAATTACTAGAAGAATAAGTAAGAAAACAAAAGTTATTTTTCTTAAAACGTGTTAACATAGTTGGAAGTGTTGCTTATCAACAACCTAACATCAAATATGGAGCATATAATTAGCTATTTTTTGCTGTCTTGGTTGTATGCTAAAATTTAAACAGTCGAAAGTCAAACAATAATGGAACACCCAAAATAATATACGAATACAACTATAATGACGTACAGTTATGTTATTAAATTAACAAGAATTTTCTAATTGAAAATTCTGTATATCGTCCTTTTCAATGTTTATCAAAAGAGCATTGATTAACATGCCTAACTGATATGTCTAATTATATGCCTAAATCTATGTGTTAACATCCTGTTGGTGTCATGAGAGGGACCCGCTTCACAAACCAATAAATTATTGCCACATCGATTTAGGCACATGATTAGTCACACTTTTAGGTCTCTTAATCATTTTCTTTATCAAAATTTGAATCTTTTTTTAAACATTGTTTTATGCTTTCAAAAAAATTGATGTTAGTTGATGCGAAATTGGAAAATTTCCGTTAGTTGGGGTTGGTTGCTTGGAGTTATTCGTTTGTATTTATTAAAAGGATATATTATCTAAAAGTAAGTTTAAAAATAATAATAATAATAAATAAATAAATAAATAAAAGAAAAGAAAAGGAACTTGTATGGTAAGTACGGTGTTTCACTTATCAAAATAAGTTCGCAATAGTTATATAGTATCTTAAGCAAGGCCGTCCAGTGAAATTTAGTGGCCCTATGCCGCAATTTTAAAATAAACCCTTTTACGATAAAGCCAAATTATCTATAAAACTATCAAATAATAATGTTACTATGCATTGCTTTTAAGTACCAATCAAATCACAACTTGGTATAATCATGGTTTAAATACATCTTTCTTATTAGATTTAACTAATTGCTTTTAAAATATTGCTTTTAAATCGATTTAGGCACATGATTTAGGACCACAACCGTTCGTCCTTATGGTTTGAGTTGACCGCAGCCTGTGGTCCTTTGACCAAAAAAGTTGCACTGTTCACCATTAGTCAGAAACGTTATGCACCATTAGTCAGAAACGTTATGCACCATTAGTCCCTCCAGGCGTAAAGTGATGAAGACCTATTTTGAGACCATAACAGATCCAAACATAGTTTTTTTTTTTTTTTTTTTTTTTTTTTTTTTTTTTTTAAGATGATCTAAAAGAATGTTAATACAAATTTGTATAGACATTGGCTTAAGTGTTAGTATTTGGCCAATGCATAGAGAGATGTTTGTATGGAAAAATAAAAAGCCAAACGTAGTGAGTGTATTTGAAGGGAAATTTGCTTTCCCAAATGGTATTGATTTCCCAAATAAAGTGATGTTTAAAGTAAATAGCATTAATTATACCATTGCAACATGTCGCAGTACCTATCGCAATGCATCGATTGGTATCTTACTATTATCGATTATATTTCAAACTTATCGTTTTCATATTGTGTGATATCGTTGATACTATAGCGATAGATTTTTTAGGTTTTCTAAGTTAAAATTGATACCAAAAAAGTTGCCCGTTTTTGTCTGTTTTTATCATTTCTAACCAAAACTTGAAATTGTCTTCTTACTGTATTGAAATTGATACCAACTCTAACCCATTTTAATATTAGCTTTCAACATGCAATTGGTGAATTTTTTGGAATCACGGCGATGTCATCACGATATTGTAATGATAATCAAAGATTAAAAATCTAGCGTTAAAAGATAAACGAGTCACGTTGATTAAAAAAGGGGCCAGACGCTTATAGTTTTCTAGCGGGTTCATAATAATTAATAAAAGTTTATCAACTAAATGTGATTATTAGAATTTAAGATGTTTGTACGACTACATGTTGGGAAAAGTTTAACATGTTTTAGGCATTTTCTTTTTCAAAAGGTTTACCCTTCTAACTCGCTGCAGTTCACCGATACGTACCTTAAATGCTTTAGGATCAATAAAGAAAGAAATAAAAATTTTAAGAGTTGTAGCATTTTTTATTTAAAAATATATATATATATATATATATATATATATATATATATATATATATATATATATATATATATATATATATATATATATATATATATATATATATAAGTACAGTAAATAATTGTTTAATCCTTTAATTTGAGTCAATTTAATCACTAAACTTTATTTGACAATGTTTTTATCCTTAATTATTTTGACTATTTGATATAACAATTTAATTTCGTTTTACCATTTGATTAAACCCTTTGAGTTAATAAACGTTTAGTAAAGACACTTAACTAATTTTGTCGATAAAGTTTTCTCTAACATATAAATGACAAATTAATTTGATCATATCGGTCAAGAGTGTTCACGGTTCGTGTAGATTATTGTAGTGAGAAAATTAATAACCATGTTCCCATGGCATGTATCATGTTCACAACCATGACATAAAAACGGATACCCAAACCTGAAATAAAAGATATAGTGGACCGTGTAGGTAAAATATGGTACCCACTCCGTGAGGACGATTATCTACTTTTCATGCTACACGAACAAACACATCACATGGTTTACCAACTTTTTTTTTTTTTTTTTTTTTTTTTTTTTTTTTTTTTTTTTTTCTAATCATGGGGATCAGTTCTTCCCGTTTAGAATTAGGGATAAAATCATTGTCAAACAAAGTTAAGTGATTAAGACATAAGCTGACTTAAAATTAAGAGATTAAACCATTATTTACCTAATGAGGTATTGAAAAATCTATGAAAAAAGTGAGGCATTAAAATGGTACCAATACAAATAGAAGTGGTTAAAAACCTTCTCCGACCATACCTTCGTTATTCTAAAATCAATTTCAAAATGAAAATATGATGAAATGTCCTCTATCATGCCCACTCTTTCACCCAAGTAAATCAAAAGTGCATTATGTTTCTATATTTATGTAAAATAAAATAAAATAAAAAATAAATAAACAAACTTTTGAAAAAGCCTTTGAAAAAGCGCATATGAATATATGTGGATCCCTGTCTTAACCCCTAATTTTCTTTACGGGATAAAAGACGGTATTTACAGCAATAATTAACAATTGTTGTGAAAATTGATTAGGGTAAATATCCTGAGGGCTCACGACGTAAAGTGATAAAGACCTCAAAGTATCGAGTTGGATACAAATCCAACCAGGCGTAAAGTGATGAAGACCTATTTTGAGACCATAACAGATCCAAACATAGTGTTTTTTTTTTTTTTTTTTTTTTTTTTTTTTTTTTTTTTTTTTTTTTTTAAGATGATCTAAAAGAATGTTAATACAAATTTGTATAGACATTGGCTTAAGTGTTAGTATTTGGCCAATGCATAGAGAGATGTTTGTATGGAAAAATAAAAAGCCAAACGTAGTGAGTGTATTTGAAGGGAAATTTGCTTTCCCAAATGGTATTGATTTCCCAAATAAAGTGATGTTTAAAGTAAATAGCATTAATTATACCATTGCAACATGTCGCAGTACCTATCGCAATGCATCGATTGGTATCTTACTATTATCGATTATATTTCAAACTTATCGTTTTCATATTGTGTGATATCGTTGAGACTATAGCGATACATCCTGTTGGTGCCATGAGAGGGACCCGCTTCACAAACCAATAAATTATTGCCACATCAATTTAGGCACATGATTAGTCACACTTTTAGGTCTCTTAATCATTTTCTTTATCAAAATTTGAATCTTTTTTTAAACATTGTTTTATGCTTTCAAAAAAATTGATGTTAGTTGATGCGAAATTGGAAAATTTCCGTTAGTTGGGGTTGGTTGCTTGGAGTTATTCGTTTGTATTTATTAAAAGGATATATTATCTAAAAGTAAGTTTAAAAATAATAATAATAATAATAAATAAATAAATAAAAGAAAAGAAAAGGAACTTGTATGGTAAGTACGGTGTTTCACTTATCAAAATAAGTTCGCAATAGTTATATAGTATCTTAAGCAAGGCCGTCCAGTGAAATTTAGTGGCCCTATGCCGCAATTTTAAAATAAACCCTTTTACGATAAAGCCAAATTATCTATAAAACTACCAAATAATAATGTTACTATGCATTGCTTTTAAGTACCAATCAAATCACAACTTGGTATAATCATGGTTTAAATACATCTTTCTTATTAGATTTAACTGATTGCTTTTAAAATATTGCTTTTAAATCGATTTAGGCACATGATTTAGGACCACAACCGTTCGTCCTTATGGTTTGAGTTGACCGCAGCCTGTGGTCCTTTGACCAAAAAAGTTGCACCGTTCAGCATTAACTTAGAAACGTTATGCACCATTAGTCCCTCCGTCCCTCTAACGGGGTGGACTAACGCTCGTTAACTTGTTTGCTTATGAGGGTATAATCGTCATTTCGCACTATAAGGACGAATGGTGCAAGGACGAACGGTGCAATTTTTCGCTTTTAGTCACTTTTTTAACGCTTTTTAAGTTTTTTTATGTTTTCACCCATTTTCGTCCGCTTTTTTATGTTTTCGCCCGTTTTTGTCTGTTTTTATCATTTTTTACGTTTTCATTCCGTTTTTTACGTTTTCATCCATTATTTTTACGTTTTCGCCTATTTATTTTACGTTATCGTCCGGTTTTTACGTTTTCATTTGTTTTTTTATGTTTTCGCCCATTTATTTTACATTTCTTCCGTTTTTTACGTTTTCGTATGTTTATTTTACGTTTTCGCCCTTTCTTTTACGTTTTCGTCAATTTTTTACGTTTTCGTCCTTTTTTTAATGTTTTCATCTATATTTTTACGTTTTCATCTAATTTTTCAGGTTTTTGCCCATTTTTTTTTACGTTTTTATCCGTTTTTCTTACGTTTTTATCCAAACTTATCCGTTTTTATTTTTTCTTATCCATTTTTATACGTTTTCATCCGTTTTTTTACTTTTCGTTCATTTTTTATGTTTTCGCCCATTTTTTTACGTTTCCGTCCGTATTTTTACATTTTCGTCTGTTTTTATATGTTTTCGCCCGTTTTTTTATGTTGACGTCTGTTTCTTTATGTTTTCGTCTGTTTTTTTTACGTTTTCATCCGTTTTTTTAAGTTTTCGTCCGTTTTCATCCATCGGCTTCCTTTACGTTTTCATCCATTTTTTTTACGTTTTTGTCCATTTTTTACGTTTTTATCCATTTTTATCTATTTTCATCTTTTTTTATCCGTACTTTTACGTTTTCGTCTGTTTTTTTTTACGTTTTTGCTCTTTTTTATGTAAAAAACGGACGAAAACGTAAAAAAAAGACAAAAACGTAAAAAAAAGACAAAAACACAAAAAAACAGACGACAACATAAAAAATAGACAAAAACGTAAAAAATGGCGACAACATAATAAAACGGGCGAAAACATAAAAAAACGAAACAAAACGTAAAAAACGGGCGAAAACGTATAAAAACAGACGAAAACATAAAAATACGGATGGAACGTACAAAATGGGCGAAAACGTAAAAAATGGACGAAAACGTATAAAACGGATGATACATATAAAAACGGAGAAGAAAAAATAAAAACGGATGAAAACGGATAAGTATGGATAATAACGTAAGAAAAACGGACAAAAACGTAAAAAGATGGGCGAAAACGTGAAAAATTAGATGAAAACGTAAAAAAATGGACGAAAACGTTAAAAAAAACGGACGAAAACGTAAAAAAAGGACGAAAATGTAAAAAAAAGGGCGAAAACGTAAAATAAATATACGAAAACGTAAAAAAACGGAAGAAAAGTTAAAATAAATAGGCGAAAACGTAAAAAAACATATGAAAACGTAAAAAACCGAACGAAAACGTAAAATAAACGGGCGAAAACGTAAAAAACGAACGAAAACGGGCGAAAACGTAAAAAAAAGGGAAAAGGCGTTAAAAAAGGGACTAAAAGCGAAAAATTGCACCGTTCGTCCTTATAGTGCGAAATGTCGATTATACCCTCATAAGCAAACAAGTTAACGAGCGTTAGTCCACTCTGTTAGAGGGAGGGACTAATGGTGCATAACTTTTCTGAGTTAAGGCTGAATGGTGCAATTTTTTTGGTCAAAGGACCACAGGCTGCGGTCAACGCAAATCACAAGAACGAACGATGTAGTTTACTCTAACTAAAATGTTTTTTCTGAGACATGTTTCAAATTGAGAATAACAAAATATTTTCTTTTTGATGGTTCAATTGTAATAGATATAAGGGACTAAAATGATACATATTATAAATACAAAGGTTAAAATAAAACTTTTAAATCTAATAAGGGTCAAAGACGATCAAAATTCAAGTGCCCCACCACACATACACGCTTTTATCTTTGTCTTCTCCGGCGAACTACGTATCCCATTTTCCACCATTGTTGTCTAAAATTTCTTTTCCCGAAAAATCTTTTATATTAAGTCATCTATTAACATAACTAAATCTCCAAAAACGATTATATACTTATACTAAAGTTTTAGAAATTTGAGGCCTCTAAAAATTGAGTCCCTGTGCGGTTGTTCCTCCCGCACATACTTAAATCCGGGCCTGATTCTAAGAGACACGATGACACCAACTTACTAGAATATATTACTAGTTTAAACCCCGTGTGTTACACACTATCAATTTTACTTTTTAATAGTAACTAATTGATGATTCGACCTACTAAATTTTGCATTTAAACCACGACACTATCTACAGGATTGGTTTTCTTGTATAAGTTAGTTGCTACTTCATCCATCTCAAATTTATTGTCCACATTTCCTTTTTGGGATGTCTCAAAAAAATTGTCCACTTTCATTTTTAAGTAAAAACTACAGAATATTTTAAGGGTATATTCTCATTTAGTGGTTGAGATTTATAGGGGGCCTATTTTTATTAAACTTTGTAATTTCTCTCTCATGACAATTAATTTGAGACTGAGGGAGTAATATTTATGCACATGTATGTCAATACTGTTAACCCGTGTATTTACATTGTAACTGCTTAGCTTTAACTTTACTATTCACCAATATTTATAAACTACAAAAAACCCTAATGTACTCTAAGCCCACAAATCGGGTTTGGGCTTATATCGGCTAATACTCCCCTGCAGTTCGAGCGGCGAAATCGCGAAAGCCCGGACCGGAGATACTTAAATCAATAAAGCTATAACTATTTTTGATGACGAAGACATCCACAGCAAGCGAAAGCAAAGCAAACTAAGCTGCACTTGTCGAAGAACTTGTATATTCACCACTGATGTGCATTAGGACATTAAAAGGTTGCACATTGATTCTTGAAGAAGTAACCTCTTGCGGCTTATTGAATGAAGTAACACCATTGATCGAGCTTTAGTCGACTATAGGTGGAGATATGTCGAACTTTAGTCGACTTTGAGAGAAAAGAAAAAAAAACACAAAACAGTAACAATGAAGTTCATTTTTTTTTCTTCAGAATTAACGATCTTTTTGCAATACGATGAAAAGAGAACCAAAGAAAAAACCTTTAGGTTTTGTTTCAACGAGTGAGGGTAGGAGGTGGTAGAAGAAGATCACCATTTGTCATTATGATGGTGGTGGAGTAGATGATATGGGACATCAGGTTGTTTAGGGAGAAGCGTAATGCACTTTCGGTTACAACTGCTATGCAGTTATAACAACTGTGAAATTAGTTAAATTAACAAGCGAAATATATGTCCAAAATAACGGAAATTTTATTTTTAAGTGCGTTTTTAACATAGCACTTTATACCAAATAAAAAATACCAGCCAGGGGCGCTGCCCTTTGGACCCTGCCAGGGGCTGCCGCCCCTTGGACCCTGCTACAAGGGGCTGCCGCCCCTGGAACCCTGCTACCGGGGGCGCTGCCCCCGGACCCCTGTGATTCGGGGTGATAATCACAATAACGTCATATAAGTGTGCACTCCGCACAACCCCGACTTGCTGAACATCTATCATGATTACACATTGGTCAATTAAGTCAATCTATTACACTTAAATCATATTGGTGATGTAAAATCACCAACATTAAACTCATTCATCTTAAACTCATGCGATGCGTACAAAAGTTGTGATACCATCACACTTACAAAACCTAATGACGAAAATGAATACCACATATTATACTATTACCAATTAGATAGAGCCCGTGTGCAACGCACGAGTCTGAATGACTAGTACTTATAACGATCTGCTCTTTATATAACTCAGAAAATTAAGCAAATATTTATAACCAAACCTTCAAATTTTCTAGTTTATATTAAAAAAAGGCTCAAGAGCCAAAAGTTCTACATTGAGTTGAAATTTTCTTTTTCACACTTCAGTACGACATGATGTCAAAGATTTCTAACCAAACCTTGAAATTGTCTTCTTACTGTATTGAAATTGATACCAACTCTAACCCATTTTAATATTAGCTTTCAACATGCAATTGGTGAATTTTTTGGAATCACGTCGATGTCATCACGATATTGTAATGATAATCAAAGATTAAAAATCTAGCGTTAAAAGATAAACGAGTCACGTTGATTAAAAAAGGGGCCGGACGCTTATAGTTTTCTAGCGGGTTCATAATAATTAATAAAAGTTTATCAACTAAATGTGATTATTAGAATTTAAGATGTTTGTACGACTACATGTTGGGAAAAGTTTAACATGTTTTAGGCATTTTCTTTTTCAAAAGGTTTACCCTTCTAACTCGCTGCAGTTCACCGATACGTACCTTAAATGCTTTAGGATCAATAAAGAAAGAAATAAAAATTTTAAGAGTTGTAGCATTTTTTATTTAAAATATATATATATATATATATATATATATATATATATATATATAAGTACAGTAAATAATTGTTTAATCCTTTAATTTGAGTCAATTTAATCACTAAACTTTATTTGACAATGTTTTTATCCTTAATTATTTTGACTATTTGATATAACAATTTAATTTCGTTTTACCATTTGATTAAACCCTTTGAGTTAATAAACGTTTAGTAAAGACACTTAACTAATTTTGTCGATAAAGTTTTCTCTAACATATAAATGACAAATTAATTTGATCATATCGGTCAAGAGTGTTCACGGTTCGTGTAGATTATTGTAGTGAGAAAATTAATAACCATGTTCCCATGGCATGTATCATGTTCACAACCATGACATAAAAACGGATACCCAAACCTGAAATAAAAGATATAGTGGACCGTGTAGGTAAAATATGGTACCCACTCCGTGAGGACGATTATCTACTTTTCATGCTACACGAACAAACACATCACATGGTTTACCAACTTTTTTTTTTTTTTTTTTTTTTTTTTTTTTTTTTTTTCTAATCATGGGGATCAGTTCTTCCCGTTTAGAATTAGGGATAAAATCATTGTCAAACAAAGTTAAGTGATTAAGACATAAGCTGACTTAAAATTAAGAGATTAAACCATTATTTACCTAATGAGGTATTGAAAAATCTATGAAAAAAGTGAGGCATTAAAATGGTACCAATACAAATAGAAGTGGTTAAAAACCTTCTCCGACCATACCTTCGTTATTCTAAAATCAATTTCAAAATGAAAATATGATGAAATGTCCTCTATCATGCCCACTCTTTCACCCAAGTAAATCAAAAGTGCATTATGTTTCTATATTTATGTAAAATAAAATAAAATAAAAAATAAATAAACAAACTTTTGAAAAAGCCTTTGAAAATGCGCATATGAATATATGTGGATCCCTGTCTTAACCCCTAATTTTCTTTACGGGATAAAAGACGGTATTTACAGCAATAATTAACAATTGTTGTGAAAATTGATTAGGGTAAATATCCTGAGGGCTCACGACGTAAAGTGATAAAGACCTCAAAGCATCGAGTTGGATACAAATCCAACCAGGCGTAAAGTGATGAAGACCTATTTTGAGACCATAACAGATCCAAACATAGTTTGTTTTTTTTTTTTTTTTTTTTTTTTTTTTTTTTTTTTTTTTTTTAAGATGATCTAAAAGAATGTTAATACAAATTTGTATAGACATTGGCTTAAGTGTTAGTATTTGGCCAATGCATAGAGAGATGTTTGTATGGAAAAATAAAAAGCCAAACGTAGTGAGTGTATTTGAAGGGAAATTTGCTTTCCCAAATGGTATTATAACAACAACATACCCAATCCCGCGAAGGCGAGGTATGGGGGAGGTAGAAATGTAGACAGGTCCTACCCCTACCCCAGGTAAAACCTAGGAGTAGAGAGACTGCTTCCAGTGAGACCTCCGTCACGTGCACCAGTGCGAGTGATATAGAAATAAAAAATGCAAGTAAAAGAGCATCAGGTAAAAGCAAATAGAAGCAAGCAACCAACCAGCAAGGGGCCTAGTACAAAAGACAACAAATAAACATGCAAACAAGCAGAGCACCAAAACAACAAACAAACAACAAACCAGGGGCAAGCCAAACAAAACATGTAAACAAATCAAGAAAGGCAAAAGAAAGAGAGCAAAAGAAAAGCCAAAAACAAACACAACAAAGCAAGGACGCAAAAGCAAGCGGGCAAAAGGCAAGAAGAGCACCACAACAACAAATCAAGGCAACGCAGGGGGCTAAAGCTAAGGCAAAGCAAAGGGAAAAGAGGCACCACTAGCCTACTACAAACCTAAAAAGGGAAGAGCAACGGGGCCACTAAACCTAACGTGCAAAGGGCAAACTAAACCTAAAAGGCAAAGGGGCAGGGCAACAAAGGGAAGAGAAACGCAAAGGCAAGCACCTACAACCCAACCAACACTACCCGCAAGACCTAATCCTAGCTCTCCACACATTCCTATCTGAGATCATATCCTCGGACAAGAGAAGCTCCTTCATGTCTAACCTAAGTCGATCCTCCCACCTGAGCTTAGGTCTTCCCCTCCTCCTCAAACCGTCGACCATCAGCGCTTCGACTCTCCTAACCGGTGCGGTTTGTGGCCTCCTCTTGACATGACCGAACCACCTCAACCTTTCTTCTCGCATCTTCGAGATTATAGTTTCAACTTCAAGTTCCGCTCTAAAAACTCCGTTCGGGATCATGTCAAGCCTCGTCTTACCACAAATCCACCTAAGCATCCTCAGTTCTGCCACTTCCACTCTGTCAGCTTGAGCTTTTGTGATAGGCCAACATTCTGACCCGTACAAGATAGCCGGTCTGATTGCAACCTTATAAAATTTTTCCTTAAGCTTAAGGGGTACTTTCTTATCACAGAGTACTCCTGACGACGCCTTCCATTTCGCCCAACCTACTCTAATACGGTGGGTAACGTCCTCGTCTATCCTTCCTGATTTGTGTATCACCGAACCCAAATACCTAAAAGACTCCTTAGGTTGAAGAAACTGGTCTCCGATACGAACTTCCTCCTCGTTTCGGCCGATCTCGTAGCTACCAAAATCACATCTCATGTATTCCGTCTTGTCTCTGCTCACCCGAAGCCCCTTGTCTTCCAAAGCCTCGCGCCAGTGTTCCAGTCTGTAGTTTAACCCTTCGGCCGATTCTGCAACCAACACAATATCGTTTGCGAATATCATGCTCCAAGGGATGCCCTCTTGTATCCCTCGGGATATCTCATCGAGAATCAAGGCGAAAAGGTAAGGGCTAATGGCTGATCCTTGGTGTAGTCCAACTTTCACCGGGAAAAACTCAGTGCACCCCACCGTGCACCGTACGCGGGTCTTCGCCCCATCGTACATATCCCTAATGACTTTTAAGTATCTCCTTGGGGTCCCTTTTTCTATTAGAGTCCTCCATATCAACTCTCGTGGGACACTATCGTATGCCTTTTCTAGGTCAATGAAGGCCATATGCAAATCTCTCTGTCTTTCTCTATACTTCTCCATAAGACTTCTAAGGAGGTGGATAGCCTCGACCGAGGACCTCCCTGGCATAAATCCGAATTGGTTTTCTGACACCCTCGTCTCCCTTCTTAACCTTCTCTCTATAACTCTCTCCCAGAGCTTCATGGTGTGACTAAGTAGCTTAATACCCCTATAGTTGCTACACACTTGAGCGTCTCCCTTGTTCTTGAAGATGGGGATGATTTCGCTGAGTCTCCATTCATCTGGCATCTTTTCGCCGGAGAATATCTTGTTGAAGAGACAAGTCAACCATATTACCCCCTCATCTCCTAGGCTCCTCCAGGCTTCTATGGGTATTTGATCCGGGCCAACAGCTTTGTTTCTACCCATCTTCTGTAGAGCAACCTTCACTTCTTCTTGGCTGATCTTCGAGTAGTAGCATTCGGGTACCAAAAGTTGGCTAGGGTCATCTCGTTCACCCCTTCCTTCGGTGTTCCCCTCGTTAAAGAGAGAGGAAAAATATTGTCCCCATCTCTTCCTAATACCTTCTTCGTTCACGATGGTACGTCCTCCTTCATCTTTGATGTATTTGATGTTTCCTAAGTCCCTTCTTCTTCTCTCACGGGCTTTAGCAATTCTGAATATATCGTTTGCTCCCTCCTTGGAGTCCAATTTCTTATACAAATCTTCGTACGCCTTGTCCTTCGCCACTACTACAGCCTTTTTTGCTTCTCTTTTAGCCATTTTATACATCTCTTTCCGCAGAGGCCCAAATGGTATTGATTTCCCAAATAAAGTGATGTTTAAAGTAAATAGCATTAATTATACCATTGCAACATGTCGCAGTACCTATCGCAATGCATCGATTGGTATCTTACTATTATCGATTATATTTCAAACTTATCGTTTTCATATTGTGTGATATCGTTGAGACTATAGCGATAGATTTTTTAGGAAGATCTTGTCAGTTTTAAGTTCCCAATGCATGATACGAAGAGAGAAATGGTAGACATTTTTTTTTTTTTTTTTTTTTTTTTTTTTTTTTTTTTTTTTTTTAGCATGAAAACTTAAAGAGTGAACATATGAAACACTTAAGTAAGAGAGAGTGCACACTCGAGCATGTTTCATCAAATTTCTCTTTTAGAATATACCTTAACAAGGTTGCTTATTGGCACAAATATTTCCTGATTATAAGCAAGTAATATTCTAATGAGCTTAAACTAGGCTTTTTAGACGAAAAAGAAAGAAAAAATTTAGGCTTAAACTAGAATTTACAGTAATTGAGTGTAAGAAACTTAGTTTTCTAACAAGAATTAATGACTCAAATCTCACGAGCTACGCTTTTGAGAGTAATGGTCAGAAACGGTAACAGGTAAACCTCAATTAAATCGTGTACATCTGAGTCAAATAATAGTTATCCTCAAGCGAATAAAACATCTCATCGATTCACCTTTTTATTTGAAAATTTGTGTTTTAGTATTCATAATAATATTTCATGTTTTGACATGACTTTAGTTAAATATAACATTATTTTACACCTAAATTAGAAAAAACACAAAGTTACCATATATTTCTACTTTTTTTGTAAACTAAGATTCATTGTTCAAATATTTCAAACTTAACCTAAGATTCTCACAATCAAAACCAAATATAACTCACCGCCTTCTTAGTTACAAAAGTCAATATCCGAATAAACTAATCTTTATCTACATTTTCTTAAACAATAATCCAACACAACAAACATTGTTTAAAAACTGTAATCACTTATATTCCTTTATACGCTCCTAAAACCCCTCTACATAATATCTTTCTCCTCACACACACACAAACAACCAAACATATTATTCACCTAAACTTCATATATGGATCCAACAAACAACAACAACAACAACAACGTCGACGAAACCGAAACCGAAACCGAAGCTGATCAAAACCCCGACATCTCTAACAGCTCAGAATTCGTCCCTCCAGACTCATTCTGGCTATCAAAAGACTCCGAATTCGACTGGTTCGACCGCAACGCCTTTTTAGAACGTAAAGAATCAACTAAAAGAAGCAACAACAACAACAAAACGTACACAAAGTCTAATTCTCAAAAATTCTCGGTTAACGTAAAGTCTAAACCTGCCATAATAGGTTTACCAAAAACACAAAAAAATACCCACGTTGACATGGGCCGAAGAAGCTGTAAACCGGCTAATACGCGGTTATTTCCTAAACAAAAATCTACTGGTGGACGTGGACCGGTTGCTGAACCGTCCTCACCGAAAGTATCGTGTATTGGACGAGTAAGGTCGAAGCGTTGCCCGAACCGGCGTAAACCGGCGGGTTCGGTAGCTCAACCGGTGATACAAGAGAAAGGTGAAAAAACCGGGTTCATGTCACGTATAACCGGTTTATTCCATGGAAATAAAAAGAAGAAAAGTAAGTCAAAGGTGAAAGTGAACGAGCAGTTAGAGAAGGAGAATTCATATTCAAGGAGAAATAATGTGACGGTTAAACCGGTTAATAGTGAACCGGAGTCACCACCTGAACCGCCGGTTTTGGGAGGGATGAACCGGTTCGCGTCCGGTAGGAGGGGGGAGTCATGGGCCGATGGTATCGAAGTCGATGGTAAAAGATGAAATTGTTCGTTGCTGACGTGGCATCGGTTTGGGAGGCTAATGTTGACTAAAAGTGTGGGAGTTAGTTGAGCTGACGTGGCACGTGGGATGATTTTGTACAGCGGTTTTTACGGTTTGCTTTTTTGTTTTCTGTTAGGTTTGATTTATTTTCTGGAGTAAAATTGAAAATTTTTGAAATGTTGTTTTATAAGACGATGGTAAAATAAATCAATATTTTAAAACACGGTTTTTTAATGAACCTGGTAGAGCCCCCGGGTCACGCTTTAACCGGCGGTTCAATCGGGTTTCGTTCAAAACCGACATCCGGTCACCCGAACAGCTCACGGTTCAATCGGTGTAACCGGCCGGGTCAACCCGGGTTTTAAAACAACATATACTAGCTTGAACACAATCATATACTTGTATTTTTTAGACAAATGACATGATTTTATATACTTTACTAATCACTAAAGTTAACAAGTGTATGATAAGTGTTTAATGTTATGAAGACGTTTTGATTTATTTTTGCCTATTTTGTATAAATAACATTTTGTAAAATTTGAAAAGCGTTACTCTGGGAAAAATGGCTAGTCTTGTTTTGATGGGTGGTTTTTGTTGTGTGATTGACATGGTAGATTGTAAATTATTAATGATACTGTATAAAGGGTGATAAACAATTTTGTATCATGTTTTATGTTTTAATTAGTTTTGTGTAATAGGAGTCGCATAAATGTGTTCTTTCTGTCTTGTATGTTGTTTTGTAGTTTTTAGAGGTGGGTAGTTTTGACTTGCTTAATAAATTGGGGTAATACGATATTAAAGCAGTATATTTGTCAAAAAAATCACTATTGATTTTTTTTTCTCATTGATGTACTAAACTTTCATTTTTGCCTATTTCACGCATTTTTAGACATTTTTGCCCCCCAAAAATTTGAAATCCAGGGGTAAAAAGGTCATAAAAATGTTCCAAAGTGCATAAAAGAGGCCAAAAATGAAAGTTTAGTACTCCAATGAGGGAAAAAAAATTCGATACTCAAAAGTGAGTTTTTTGACAAATATAATACTTTAATATGGTATTTAAGTAAATTAGTAACTAACCTAGAAGTCTAGAACTTGTTACATAGACACTTGACAAAAACTTATTTGAAATATAATAAGGGGTGTTTAAATTAGAGAAGCTAAGCTTTTTTTTTTTAGAGAAGCTAACTTGAATTTAGAAATATCATTAGGTTTTTGTTAGAGAAGCTAAATTGAATTTAGAAATATCACCAAGCTTTTTTGTTAGAGAAGCTAATTAATTTAGAAATATCAGTAAGTTTTTTGAGTTTGTCAACTTGAGCTAAGGGTTTTTTTTTTTTTTTTTTTTTTTTTTTTTTTTTTTTTAGAGAAGCTAATTTGACTTTAGAAATATCAATAAGTTTTTTGAGTTTGTCAACTTGAGCTAAAGACTTGTTTAACTTGTTAAGCTTAAGTTGATCAGAGTTTATTAACCTGAGCTAAAAGGCTTGTTTACGTTCATAAGCTAAAATTAATCACCTTGTAAACCCAGAATAATGAGTTTTAAACCGATGATTAAGCTAATCATACTCTAAAATATTAACGCAACAATACGTAGATAGATAAATAAATAAATAAATAAAAATCTATTAAAGGAGCAGCTGGCAATTTGATATGCAAGATCATGGATTAGCTAACATCGTTGAGATTCTGGTAATGGTTAGGTTTAGTGCGCGTGTGTATCTTTTTTTTTATAAAGCTAAACCAAATTTAAACTGATTAAAATATTAATAAGAAATTTTAAAAATCCATACCATGCTTGATTCCATCTGGTTACCAAACGCATCAGAATTGTCATGTTATACACGTCATGACAGCTAATATATATTTAAATTAAAACATATCGTGTTCAACATAAAGTTTAATACTTATATATCAAATTATTTTTAAAGATACCAAAAAACAAACCATATCATAATATGACGTACTTTGCAAAGATCTCATGCTCGACTGTGACAGGTTGATGGTGAATTTACGCCATTTACAATGTTTTATTTGAACGAGTCACGAGTGAATACATGCAATATGTACGTCTGTGTATAAGTGTTATGTCTAGTTGTCTAGTGTTTTCCAGACTCAAATGTGTATTACTGCGATATAGCACAAAGTGTCCATTTCTTAAGGGAATTAAATGATTACAGTTGGTTGCTATAGTTGGTTAGACTTTTCGAGTGTCAAATGTCAAGTTTTTTCCAAATATTTCCCACCTATTCAACCAAATTTGTTTGGTCTTTCAAGTGATAAATGATCTACCTCTTATGACTATAGCTGTTTAGAATGTAAGCAGTCGAACTCATTTGACTCGTTTGAGATATAGAGTATTAATTTCTAGCCGGCTTGTTGAGCTATATGGTCATGGTCAGACTGCAATATATTACCGAAACACATATTCATTATATATATTTCAAACATTGAATACAAAACTAAGTAAATCAAACTAAACAAGGTACGCCTTTTTACCAAATATTTAACAAATGCAGAAACAAATTCTTTAGTCATAACAGTGTACCTATTACCTAATTTAGTCAAAGGCTTTTTTTAATTTCCACAATTTGAAGCCTTTCTGTATTTTCCTTGAAGCACAACTGCCTAACTTGTGGCTTTACTTATATGTAAAGAAGTAAAGAACAATGACTACTTTTTATATCCCTTTTTCCTTTTTTTGGGTGACTTTGGAAAGACTAGTTCCTCTAATTTGACTAACTCATGTTCGTGGGTCTTTTTGATTATTCCCATCTACTTTTTGGTTACAAGTTATAAACACGTTGTATCGAATGCCAAATTTTGACTGAACCGAAGTATGAATTGGAAAAAGTTTAACTGTGTAGTGTAGTTTATTATCGGGATCGATGCACGAGTTAGTCAAATCATTTCATGTGATATTGTTTCGATTTAGTTTATGTTTAACGAAACTAGCAGTAGTGCAGTAATACTCCGTATTTAGTAGTAGCTATATGTTTTATAAAAGCACTTGGTAATTAACAAGGCTGTTATCATAAAATGTAAATGATTATTTTATTAGCGATTCAGATAGGAGCGTTAAAAAAATTCCATAAGCTAAATGTCCGTCAAACAAGCATTATCTGTTAAGCGTTAAATGCTCCAACCGCAGGCTTAATGCTCATCAAACAAGCATTATTAAACGTTAAATGAACCAAAGAAACTCGTCGCCAAAAAAACAACCTAACTACTTTAAAAGCTTACAAGGGGTCGTTAGCATAAACAAATATGTGACAAATAATGTGATTCTTTTAAGATGTAAAAAGCATATTCTTTCTTAAGAAAAGCAATAAAATGTTTAAAGTTATTTTTCTCAAAAATCAAAGTTCTTAGAAGAAGAAGGAAAAAAAAAAATGCAATTCCTCGACGTTTCTTTGAGTTCAGACTCCTTTCCCTTTCAATATTAAAAAGTAAAAATTCAAAGCTTCACTAATTTGTCTTTGCACTTTTTTTCTCTCTTCTTGTTATTTTATTGTTTAAGCACGTAAATGCATCATGTTCAGTATGAAAAATGCGGAACAATTGTGGTCTCACGGGACCCTAATGAAATGTTGCTTCATAGTGTTAAATTTAGTGAAAAATCATATCTTTCCTGATTGCACCGGTTGCAATTATGTTACTAGCCTAGTCCCTAATAGCCTTTGTCTAATTACATTATTTCAAAAGTGAAAATTAACCTCAAACTTTGATTAAAGTACTTATATTACAGTTCAAGAAAAATTGTTCACTCAATCACCTCTAGATCTGATTTTTCGGGTTATATATGTTGTGATACTTTTTTCTTACAAGTATATATCAATATAGGGGGTGCAGACTGTCTAATTGGCTGGTATTGGCCAAAACATATCAACCAAATCGGTAATCACAAATGTTATACCAAGCCGGCCAGGGCTGCTCGGTTGGCCGAACTGGCCAGAACATCAACAGCTATTTGCATATTTATTGGTGTAACACGATTACTTACTGACCTATGTAGTTAATCGAAGTCAAGAATCTTTAACCATGATTTCACAATACATCTTTATGTTTTATCTTATTACAGTTTCATATATAACCCGAAATCTGATTATTTATTATTTCCGATTCCAAACAAGAGAGACATCTAAACAATATCTTTTGCACCTCATTCTATTACAGTTAATTATCCAATCATAATTACACATTCAAACACCAGCTTAGCACACTCACAATGCTAACTTGAACTTTTGACCCATGAACTGGACAGAAATAAATCTTATAACATTAGCACGCCATTCAACAAAGATTGCACAAACAAACAAAACGCGCAAGGCATCAACATATAGATCGAGACACGGTGTTGTAAGTAACAGAAATTTATTAAATGCTAGCAATTTAAAAGTAGACTCAGCATCATACGATAAACTTTCTTCAAGCAATTCATGTACACCTACTATATGTGAGAACTGTGGACACTATAATTCAGGTGTTTCATGTTATCATGTATGTACCCTTCAATGTTCACAATAGGTATATATCTATTTCAATGTATAACTTTACAAGAACGCTTACAATTGAGGCCGATCAAATGAATCTACATAAGAAGGGATTGAGAAGAATCTTAAAGCATTCGGACGACCTTACTACTCAGAGAGCATAAGTAGCTCTCAAATACTCCACGATTTCAGCACTTTCAAACATTTTCACTCCTGTATTCGGATCTTCTAAATAAGGCGCCTGTCAATGAAATTGAATCAGTTCATCTCTTGAAAAAAGTTTAAACATATATCATAGAGATATCAAATTTGACCTATTCATTTACAAAGAGTAAAAGTTCAAAAAAAAAAAAAAAAAAAATTACAAAGAGTAAAATAAATAAATAAAGTAACTAAACAAATGGGTTGAAAGTCACCCAAAGTGGTTTTTATGATGCATAAACCTTTTAACTCGTTTATAATAAAAAATAAAAAATGATTATTACACTCATATATGACAAATCAATTGTTTATTAAAAAAAAAACAAACATTTTGGACAAAAACTGTTACCCGTCAACATGACAAAGATAAAACTAGTCATTTTGACCCAAACCCAATTTGAGCAATCACCCAACTGACCTGACCTGCTCAACTTTCCACCTCTAGCATATATTTTCTCAATAACATACAAGTCTTGGAAAACAGAAAAGAAAAAAAAAAAAACAAAAAAACAAAAAAGAATACCTGGAAGTGGCCAACCTTCTCATATAACACCTGTCGTTTTGGGCTGCCACGAGCACAACTGAAAGAGAGTTGTATGCGGTTATATAACGGGATACCGTGTGATTATAACACTTCTATCCCAAGAAGAGGAAACCATGTTCATGTCTGTTTTTTTACATTTTGTAATGTAAAAGAATTTTTTTTTTTCTTAGCACAGAAATTTTTTGCCCATGTCAGCATAAAAGATTAGCTATGGTTTGCCAATCAACCAAGTGATGTGGATTGATTTGTTGGCATTCATTACCTCTATAATTCTAATTATAATTTGGATCTGTTTCATAAAACACCTTAAGTAGAAAATGATTTTTTACCAAGTGAAAAATTGCAGGTTGCAAGTATTTTGTTCATGTCAGCATTAAAAAACAATACTACGTTATAAAAGAACTTGCACCCTAGGGCCACATAACATATTCATTCTTTGGTAAACAACTTGGACATACAAATCTCATGCGAAAAAGTGATCAAAATATAGATTTGAGCTACAGTTTAGTATATATATTTGGGAGAGAATAAAGAAAAATTATGATAAATTCAGTGTCATTCTTGCCTTTTTCTGTGATGGTGTCAAATTAAATAGAATCCTTATTGATTAAACAAATGATCTAAAACAACAACAAAGTGCATAATTTAAATCGATATATTCTCTACTTCCAACAACAAATGATTTTGCACATGTTAAATTTTACCTATGAAGAATATGTGGCAGCTCCAACTCTACAAGAACTTCACGCACAAGTTTGCAGAAGGGTGATGCCTAAAAGGTTTATGTGCCGTCAGATTCCAGAACTCGGTGGTTAATGAAACACCTTAACAACGAATGTGTAGAAGAATAAACACCTCAGGGACTCGAACAAGATTTAAGTATCTGATCTTACCTCATACGCCCATACTTCAAGTGGTTGTGGCGGCATCTTTGCCTTGGTATATATGCTCCCCTGTACAGATAGAATTTTGAGATTGTCAAAGCAAGTCGATGATGCTTTGTACAAAGAACTAGCAGAATGTATGATGACCTCATCATCTTATTAATGGATGAGAGACTTGGATGTCAAGGGGTGCTTTTGCAGTTTGGCGTTGTAATAATCAGATAGTCGTTTGTTTAAGCCTTTTGGAAAGTTATGATTATCCAAGGAACTTGTAGATAAAATGATATTTTGGTATATTGTTGAAGTATTCAAACTTAAAATATGAAACTGTCCTCTTTATGAACTATAATAACAAAAAACTAATAAACCATTTTTATTTTTTTAAATAGTCAATAAACAATTTTTTTAAACAAATTTTGTGAAATAATATACATAACCACCACCATATGGGCTAGTGGTAACGCACTTGACTTCCTCATAACTCACAAGAGGTTAAGGGTTCAAACCTCACTAGGTACACATTTGGAAAAGACTCATCTTCCCTGGGTAACATGTCCGTTTACCCGTTTAATATTTATAATACATACATACTTCCATTAAGTATTGTTTGTATAAGTTATTATCCAAACACTAAAAACTGATTATCTCGACTTCAAGTTCCCAATAATCAGATGACAAGTTTAATAACACACGTCCAGACACCCCTTTAATATAAGGAGGAACATTTCAACATAAATTGATTGCCAAATAACATGTCATGGTTACTAAGAAGTGTGAATACCTTCCCTGCACGACCGATCATGGCAAAACCTGCTGTCAAAGTCTGTAAAATATTTAGTCAGCACAATGATTTGCACGACATATAATGCATACATTGTTATTGCATAATCTGAAAGATTCGGTATCCAATACTTATCACTTACTGTGAGCAGACCAAGTGACAAAGACAATGGCACATTTCCATCTCCTGGATAGAGAATTAACAAAGATGTCTAAGATCATTGTAAAACTAGATAAAACAAAATTTCCCTCACTCTTAACATTCTTCTAAAAGCATATATATAATGGAAAAACTAATGACATCCGTTAACACTACAAGACTTTATGTAGATGTCTTGATATCAGTTAATTTCCTTATCAGAAAGTTCCCTAGAGTCTAGATTAATTACTAAAGTAAATAAAGTAACACTAAAGTGAGAAGTTATAATATTCGAGGAAAATTGGCAACCCCGACCCGTTTTGACATATGTAAAAATACTATTTTGACCCGTTATCCAACTCAGCCGCCCTCCAACTTTTCAACTCTAAGTAACAGAATAAATAAGAAAACAAGAAGGATGTGAAGAAAGAGTGCTAACCATATTTCTGGACAAGATACTTTATAATGTCATCTGATTCATACATAGAAACTCCTGTATTTGGATCTACCTGTAGCAAAAAGCAATAAGAAGACAATGTCATTCTTCGTATTTATTTTTACGCCCTTTATGCAAATCTATTGCCTTCTACATATGTGCATTATACAATCTGAAATTGTAGATACTTATCATGTCATATTGAGAAATTAAATGAAGAGCCGCTATGGATGGAGTATTAGCATTTACCATGTAAGGAAACATCTGTTTGCCACCCATCTGGACAACCTTGGCACGGAAATTTGGACCATTTCTTGGGCATGGATAATATAATACATCAAGATCCAACACTGCAACAATTTCCCTCACCTGTAATTTCATAAATAAGGAAACGATATAGTGTGACACATAAGTTTAGTCCAATTCATGTCCTACAACTCTGTTGGTATTCTGAAGAAACTATAATAGGTAAACATGAATTTTACCTTACGACAGAAAGGGCAGCTAAAGTTTCCATGAAAAGGCATAACCAGGAGAATGTAATACATGGATTCAGTCAGAAACTATTAGGCCTAATACCATAGTAAAGTATCATACTTGTCAAAAAAAGTTGTTCTGAGTAGCGTACTTTTTTTTTTCCTTGTTGGTGGGTCAAACTCGACTATTTTGTCCATAAGTGAGTATTTTACAGCCTACTATAGGTAACACGCCATGTCATCCGGTTTTTCTGTTTTTATATATATATTTTTTACCTTTTCCAGCTACTCCCCACAGCAGCAGCAGATTCCGGCCACAGCAGCAGATTCCGGTCGCCGGAATAATTTTTCGGCAACCCTTTTTATTGTCCCACTTTGTAGATCGGATAAAACCCTTCACCCCCGCGCTAACCACGCACCACAACACCCACCGTATCACCTCCACGCGCCTCCCACCGTCACCACAGTCGCCGCCACTATCACCGAAGACCACGACCACCACACCCACCGTTCCACTATCACCGAAGACCACCGCACCCACTGTAATACTACTGAAACACGCAGTCACTTAAATCCTTTACCAAAAAATATATACGCGCCTCCACTTTATCTTCTTCTTCTCTTGTGATACGCAGCCTCAACAAACACAATGGAGGTGGTGATGGGGGTGTGGCCGTCTGATGTCATGGAGGTGGTGATGGGGGTGACACTTGGCAGTGGTGGTTGGTGTGAGGCTTGGCAGTGATGGATTGTGTTGATGTGTTTATGGCTGTATCATAAAGATGGATAGGACTCCTCATTTTACTATAGCGCACATGATGTGTGAGGCTTGGCAGTGTTTATTGTCCCACTTGGCAGTGATGGATTGTGTTGATGTGTTGATGTGAGGAGTTTATGGCTGTATCATAAAGTGGGACGAATTATAATTCCGGTGTGAGGCTTGAAATGACTGGTAACCGGATGAGGGGTGCAAAAATACTCACTTATGGACAAAATACTCGACTTTGACCCACGAACGAGGAAAAAATTAAGTACGCTACTTATAAGAGCTTTTTTTGACAAGTATGATGCTTTATTTTGGTATTAGGCCAAACTATTAAAAGTTAAAACTACAAAAATGAAAAAGATAATAAGAAAACAAAACCGTAAATCTTTTAGTACCCTTCAAACTCGTATATCTCAATAGGCTTTTCAGGTCGAGGGCCTAGTTTTGAGGTCTCTTTCGCTATGAAGTCTGCAAGCATGATGACATGGTGTATTAATGATTAATACTTAACACGAAGATATTCTATGCAAATCATGAAACAGATTTTAAGATCACTGAAAGATGTTAATGTTATGTTGTGGAAACCAATTGTTGCCGGATGGTCAACACAATAGCTTTATCTTGTTCGATATTTCATAGTCTATGGTGTTTTTGCCTACTCAACAACTGTTGACGTTAAGACAATGTATATATTGTTACCTCCGACTGCAAGACCATACTGGCCAGATGGATACTCGCTCTTGGGAACGAAAGAAACTGAATACCTGATACATCATCACATGTCAACTATTATCTTCTAATTTAGAATTATAAAGTCAAATAAATTCTACTTAATTTCAAACATTTGAACTGCATTTGTGTGATTCATTTTTAGAAAGTAAATATGTGGATAAATAGTCACATGACAAAGTGTTCGGATGTGTTTAACCAGTTTGGTTACACTTACTCCCGGGCCTAAATTTATACATAAATAAGATGCAACGACAAATACCCCCTTTGATCTGTTTTCTTTTTTCTTTTACTTTGCGTTCATAAATAATGTGGTGTTCGGATAAGCTTATACCTTTATTTAGTGGGGATTTAGATAAGCTCATTTTATGAGGCTTACTTTGTGATTATCTTAACAAAAGACAATTCTACCGTTTTATGTGGCTTATTTAAAAGAGCTTAGCTTATAAGCTTATTTAGGAATGCACTTTTTGGATATTTTACCAAATAAGCTATTCCAAACACAGGCGAATGAACTTACACATCAAAAGCAAAACTACGAATTAAAAATAATCTTAAGCCCAACAAAAAAGCAATGAAAAGAAAGAAACATATATATACCCATCAACAAAAACACCAGTCCCTAAGCGAAACAAGAGATTAAAACTAGCAGTAATAATATCAACAACTTGGTCTGATCTGGGCGTAAAAAGCTTGGGTTCAGGGGCTTTAAAGTTAACCGGGGCACTAATAATTTCCTTAACTGAAGATGTATCAGTAGTTTCTGTTGATGCTTTTATAACAAAATTTCTACTATTGCTATAAGTAGATGAGGGTGTTTTTTGGCGCCAAATGGGTTTTGAGATAGGTGGTAATGACGTGAAGTTTAGAACTCCGGCCATTTTTGTATTTTTTTTATTTTTTTTCTGGTTTGGGGTTTTTGTGTTGGCCAAGTGAAGTTTTGGTGGCGAAATGATGGGGGCTTGTTTAGACCACATAAAAGGTGTGATATAGGAGTGTCAACTTGTTTGTTGTAGACTTGTAGGATACTAGGATTTACAGATTATTTGCGGTAATACTCCCCAATTTCAATACTTAGAGCACCCGGTGTAATTTTCGTGGTGCCTCGTTGCCGCCCCTTTGTTTTTTCTCGCCACTCACTACCTTGTTGTCAGCACGGCGAGGTTGAAATCTAACGATTGGAATGTTGGAGTGGGCCTAGGATTTGGATAAAACGGATATATTACCGTTGATTTTAAACGGTTATTATTATTATTATTATTATTATCATCTATAGTTCTATACTAGTATATAATGTGAGACTATTCTATAATTAGAAAAGCTTAAAATTTATACTTTTACTTGCTTATTATGGAAGGATTTCAAAATTAATTTGTTAGGAAGCAGATTGGTTAGGACTTAGGAAGTTGGTTAGGAAACAAGTTGGTTGTTCAAACTAAAATTATTTGTCTTAACCATCTCTACCATCTCTACTTATAAAGCATAAAAACAACTAAATATGTAACCGAATAACCGAATGACGCAAAATATAGTCACAGATACCCGCCGCCGCATTGCGCGAGTACCGTTCTAGTTATTTATTACGGAGTATTATTATAAACTTAACACACCCTATAAATACCAAACCATTACATATATTTTTCTAACTACAATTCAACTAAAAAATAACATTACTCTCTATATCTCAACTTAAAAAAAAAAAAAAAAAAAAAAAAAAAAAAAGTCTCAAAACCCGAATGAAGTCGGCTATTTCACGAACCTTCTCGCGTCAAACCCACAACAATAGGGGGTTCGTCAAACCCGTATACCCCTCGTCGCAAAATTCTAACTCGTCGTCGCCATCTAGTACGCAACAATTCAATCCCGAGGCAATTTACCTTAATCAACAATATGTGTTTTAACAAGGATTCGCAAATCAACCCAAAGATTTCCGTCACCACAATTTTTTAACTCGTCACAACATTTAACGTTTCTTCAATCTCAACCACAACCACAATATTATAAGAGCGGACCAAAGGCAGCCCATTAGTAAGCCCAAAAGTATATCAATATATAAGAAATTTCCGATATTAAATGGACAGAATGTCGCCTCTTGCTTTAGTATAACGAGATGGGCGTCGGTTTCATGTCGTTGTTTAATGTCGTTGATCGTTAAACACATAATAAGTAATGTCTACTGCTAGTTACCATGACTACTTAACTTGTCAACAGAAAAGTTATAACCATGTAAAGTTTCAAATTATTACAAAAGAAACCTATGTGTTTCATATTCAACTAAACTTATGTATGAACCATGATTTCTAAAATTAATAAAGGCAAACACATGTATTGCAACATTTTTTGGACTTGTGGATAGTTACCTGTCCTGAAGCCAAAGCAATAGTTTTCCAGAACCTGTATGTCATGTTTGATGTTTACAAAATGGTGTAAGTCATGTTGGGCCAGACACAAAGAACGAAATGGGCCAACGTTAGGAAAGGTAGCCCAAAGTTTATTTTATTGGTTTCTGCATGTTTTCATAGGTTTCAGGTTTGACGCTGTGTTATATATATAAGAATATAGAGAATGGGTAAGGATCCAGTGAGAAGAAAACTTGAAATGAGAAGAATGAGAAATAACTATAATCACATATTTGAGATGCAACGACTTGAATTAGATGCATCTTTACTCATTTATATTCATCTCAATTAGTTTCAAAAGTGATTTTAAAATGAAAAAGATGCAAAGTAGTACTAGCAACAAATTTGACACGCAGATGACGAAAAATACATGAGATTCTTCTAACTTGATGAAATGCATCTAATATATGTATATGCATCTAATTTTTTTGTCAGAAAATATATTATGATGCATTTAAAAGATTAAGGATACATCTAATTCAAATCGATGCATCTCTAATATGAAGTTATACTTATTTCTCATCCTTCTTATTTTAAGGTTTCTTCTCATTTGATTATAAGTCTATAGAGAATAGCATATATATATATATATATATATATATATATATATATATATATATATATATATATATATATATATATATATATATATATATATATATAGTGTAACTTTCAAACGAGAACCATTTTAACTGCGAGAACTGAGAGAACCACCAAAAACAAACATGCACGCCTTCAATAATTGTATTTTTGCACATATGTTTTAAAAAGAACACATATGTTTTAAAAAAAACATAGTTGTTCTAAAGAATTTGATAAGAAATTGAAAATACAAAATTTTTCTTTGAAGGTGTGCATGTATGTTCTTATAAGACGTGCAACGACAATATTGCGGCCATGGGTAAGGTTTTTGTGAAAAAAGATGATGAGTTCATAATGATATTGAAGAACATAGGTGGATGCTTACGATTATTGATGATTTGCATGTATTTTTATTTTATTTTAAAAGGCGTGCATGCATGTTTTTGGTGGTTCTCTCAGTTCTCGCAGATAAAATGGTTCTCGTAAGAAAGTCCCCCTATATATATATATATATATATATATATATATATATATATATATATATATATATATATATATATATATATATATATATATATATATATATATATATAATTTTAATAGAATGATATACAAGACAATGATATACAAGTCTTGTGTATATATATATATATATATATATATATATATATATATATATATAATTTTAATAGAATGATATACAAGACAATGATATACAAGTCTTGTGTTCCATCAGACATGCCTCCATGGATTTTATAAATAAATTAGTCAACTGAGTTGAAAATCTCACACATATATAAAAAAGAAGTATTACTTTAATACTAGTAATAAATATTCTCTCTAGTGAGATACCAAAAATTAGCAACTAATGGGTCCAAATTGTGCTTTAAGTTCATATTTTGTAATTAATTGAGAGTATAATACCATCGCCACATGTCTTCAAATACAACATACAAACATGAAACATAACTCGAACAACCTTAGCTAAAACAAGATTCTCAAACATGGGATTAATCCGACGAAACAAGATGATCATCAAAGTGATCAAAACAAATAGTGAAGTTCTTGAATACAAACCACCCATCAAAGACAATCAAGTCCTATCACAACATGCAAACCATAGAATCGCAGACAAACTTCAAGTGTTCAGACGTCTTGAGCACGAATCTCCATTGACTTCACTTGAGTCCGTCAAGAACCCAAAAACGAGTGTCAAGATTAAGCTAGTAATAACTAAGCAGGAGTTGGAATTGATGTTGAATAAAGGAAAAGTTTCTGTGGGTGATTTGGTTTCTCATATTGGAAAAAATGGAAGCTTGATCAAGAATGAAACGCGTGATGGGAAATGGAAGCCTCGTTTAGAAAGCATACCGGAATCTAATTAGTTTATATAGTTTGATAGCGAAAAAGATCATTAGTTTTCAGCAAGAAGCATCTGATGTGCATGTTGTAAATGCATGTTGATGCATGATTGAGTGACTCCTGTTGGAAATCAATTTATCGGTTATACATGAACATCATATAGGCTTAATGGTGGAGAAAATGTTAACTTTTAATGAAGAGCATATATATGAATGGCATGTTGTGAAATGTTGGTTCATGTACTCATGTAGGATCGCGTGATAAACATAACGATTGATTAAAAAGTTGGTAGGCATAATTGTGATTACAATAAGACGTGGTAAGAAATTTAGTTTGAGTTTATTCTCGTTTATGCATGCTAATCTAATTTGTCAACTAAAGTGCTAGTTAATTTCTAAAGATTACATGGTAGAAGAAATTATGACTTCCGTTTAACTTTAAATAATCTTATTAGATTACACATAAAATTAGTCATACACTGAAACACAAGTTTATACATAAAATTAGTCACAACGCAAAGAGATCTTCTTGTTACACAATAACATCTTCGAAAAAGAATATGTCGGATATGGAAGCATCCCATTTGCATGCCGAAAAATTCGGGTTCATGCACATAGGGTGACTATCTTTTCTAAGTCTAACAATGAGTTAAGAAGGTATCAGTCTAAGCTAATTATGTGAGTTTAAGCTTATGTTCACTAAAGAGTTCATGTCGTATGATGAGCTAATGTATAAAAAAGTGGAAAAAGATTATAAAAAAAAAAAAAAAAAAAAAAAAAAAAAAGCTAGTTGAAATGTTTGGTAAAAGTTATCAAAAACATAACAAACAAAAAAGTTTGATTATACACGTCTGTCATATGGGTAAATTAAAACAATCTAATTTTAGGAAAAAATAAAAACCTTATATACATATCTAATAAACAAAGGTAATCTTGTAAGCTTGAGGATTATTTTATAATCATCTATCTAATAGTGGGTGAGTTAGAAAATCAAAGAATTCCATGGCAACCAGTACTTTTTTAGTAACTAAAACAAGAACAATACCCGTGCGTTGCACGGGTAGACGTTTTTTTTTGTGATGTTTGCAATAAGTAAAGAAGAGATTGAACATCGAAAAGTTGGAAAAAAAAAAACAATTATTAAACTGTAACAGAATAATAAAATAAAACATAAAGTATGATGGTCTAAACTCATTACTTTCATAATATACTAAATGATCAAAGAAATTTGTGAACGAACTATTGGCTGCAAATTGTCTAAACGATTCAAGTAAAGGACTACGAACGATTAACCACTTCGTCATCTCCCTCATCCTGCAAATTGTCTAACGATTCAAGTAAGCACATGCAATCATGGTATAGCATATATTGTAGCAATTCTTATTGACACAATTTACCATTTGTTTTCATGGTATAGCATATATTATTGTGTCAGTTATTAGCACATAAAATGTAGACTTTTGTCAACAAATTTTAATAAAGTGATAAATTAACAGACGAAAGAACCAAGCATAATCAAGCATGTTATTTGTTTTTACACTATAAATATCAGTAGATTGATCACAAAACACTAAGCAAAGTTTATTTTGCCTATTGTGACATAATATACAGGCCTTTATGGTATCATAATATACTAAGCAAAGTTTATTTTGCCTACCGTGACATAGTATAAAGTAGTACGTATACAGTGCATCAGTGACCCAAATAAAGCCATTCACTAATATGGTATCATTTTAGTAGTACATTGAGTGGTTCGAGTGGCCAATCATTACCCAAAGAAGTCTTTGCAAATTTTGATACATGTGAAAGCAAATACATTAATACCAACAGGTTTCAAGAATTGCAATATTAACAATTTTAATTTGCGGATTTCACTCAATGTAAGGTAGCATCAGTATTGTCATTTACTTATTAATCAATGCTACTTAACTCATATGACTTAATCATACACGTGAATCACAATATTCATATAGAGCATAACATGTTGAACGAAATGCAAGATTGATGTGTTGAGAGATCGTGATTGAACAACTATTAACAAATTGTTCTTTGGTTTCTCGAAGGAAAGTTAACATTATTATGTTGTATCAGTAATTCATGAGTAAATCATAAAAACAATGTATAAGTAATTCATCGTGATATATTGCCTATGCAAACATGAAAAACCAATATTCAATTCATCTTGATATAAGTAATGGAGGGTGCTATTAAAAATTGGAACCTTTAAAACTCTTACATCATAGCATGGATAATTTGATCAACATCCTAATTAAAAGTAGAAGATTATAATGCATGATCATTTTAAAAAGTGACACAATAATATATGCAAACATGAAAAACCAATATTCAATTCATCTTGATATAAATAATGGAGGGTGCTATTAAAAGTAGAAGATTATATGTAAGCATTTGTTTTCAAAGTTTTGTAGGTTAAAAGTGAAAGTGACTACTCATGTATATATAGTACATTAAAGATAAAATAGCGCCATATTTGAGAGTTCAAAAAGTAGCAGAGATTCTTGAAAGTTTGTTGTTAAGATAGATGTTGGTTATGTTGGTACTATCTTTCATTAAAAAGGTATAACATGTAATGCATGGAGCGGATAATTGTTTATACTTATCCTCAGTTATTTGAAACATGTCATAAATTGACCAAGTAAAAAACCCTAGCAGTTGCACATGAAAGTGAGATTGATTTAATGCGGCTGAGATTAACTTATAGTAAGATCCAACGGATGATAGACAGTGACATGTCATAATTTTCTCTCTATGTAGCGTCGGCAATAGATAAGTAGAATAAACAAAAAAGAGACCACTAAAATAGTAGCCTAACATTTGAAATACAACAAAAAATAGACTCTTAATCCCATTAATCATTGTCACTCTCTTCATCTTCTTGGGTTGCATCTTCATCAAATAAGCGAGACAACTTGTTTCTTCCAGTGACTTTTATTTGGTTTTCTTTTTGTGTCATTTGATGGGCGCCATTAGGATATCGTCCTCGTCAATTTCCTGCATGATAGTTTAGACTATAAGTTAATGCACTATGCTAGAGTTTTGTCACAACAAAAGTAAAAGAGTATGAGAAGCAAGCTCACATGTTCTTGAACTGACCCATCAATGACATTGTTGTGGTTATTTTCGGACATAGTGACCTCTTGTATAGTTGTTTCACCAGTTTTGCGATCATCAGCAGCTTCAGTTTCATCTTCATCTTCATCTGGAAGATCATCAACGTCAATCATGTCGGCCCAGTCCAGTTTCTTAGGATGTGTGCACTCTTTATTTATTTTCGTGATAACATGAATTATTTTCATCAATATCCTGATATAGAACAACGTAAATTAAAAAAAAATATGTATGACGTTAAGAAAAGTATAAAATGGTTGATTTATAAAACTTCCCACCTGGTTCTTGTGGTTGTTTGCTATGATGGCATCAACGATTGCAGCAAGATCTTGATGAAAAAAGAATATTAGAATGCATGATTTAAAGGAAATGATACTTGAATTGTATGTATATGATGTATGAACATATAATATGTACAAACAATTACCTGATGGTTTGACATTTTGATTTGTATGTAAAGAGTGAAGATGAGACTTGAGATGAGTGAAAGTGACCACTCATATATATAGTAGACAAACCCTAGGGGAATCATTGGTGGGCGTACTTTAAAAGTTTGAAACATAGGCCTCAAAAGAAAGAGACATGTGTCTAATGAATTGGGCAAGAAAAGTGTACACATTCATTTCCTTAATTGTAGAATAGTTTGTTTTTAGATTCTGCATATATCCATAATAGGGTTTCTATTGGCGGCAAACAATATATTCTTCTTTTATACGGTTGAGATTAAAGACTAACATGATCCAATGAACCAAAAGGTATTCCATGTCATCATTTTTTCTCTTTGCTTCGGTAGCAATATATATTATAATCTGCAAGTGACAAATGTGACTTTACAGATTACAAGGTAGGGCAACTTGTGTACAAGTGGCAGCACATGGTTGGCTAAATTCAAGTTGCCAAAGCAACTAGTCTAGAAAAGCAAACACAAAAGATTCCGTTTAGATAATCTCACGCCTTGGGCAACCGGGGCATTTCTAAAATCGCTATTAATAGGAAATGATCTAAACAAGAAGATTTGCACACCACAAGTGATACTACACGTTTATTGGACGAATCAACAGTGATTTCAAGTTATAATGCCCCAATTTATGCATCTGACATAAAAATTCTATGAGTACAATTGAGTTTGTTCACTAACAAAAAGAGCTAAACTGGTAGGGCCTCTTGCTGGCAATGCCAAGCGACAACATCTTTGTAAGCCAATTTTCCTCCAAAAATGTCTAAGGCGCTACCTACAGTCACATCCACACGTCCCATTCCTGCAACTTTAATCCTCTCCATGTCGTCCATTATGGTTACACCACCGGCGTATGTGACTGGAATCTGAAGGAAATAAAACCACCACATAAGCAAAATGTAGATGGCAGATGAGCATAGTTAATTCATTAAGTAAAGGTTAGATGTATTCGGGCTATTGTCGATATCTAATGGGTAACATAACATATATATATATAGTTACAAACAGAAAAAGTCAGATGGGTGCAAAGTCCCACAAAGTGTTTTCTTATATGCATGAAACCTCCTATAACATCTTGTTTAATGAGTAGAAATATTCGTGAGAAATACAACTTTTTAGTATCATATTTGACTTGACACACGTACTTCAGAGATGAAAAATTGAACCAAATTACTTTTTGGCCAACCCTACCCCTTTTAACCAAAATAATAAGCGTTCTCGCTCGTTACCCAATCTGCCCATTTAGACACCTCCCATTAACTAGGGGTTGAATATGTTTATTGCGGGTTAAATTTGGTTATACCATTTTGAACTGCTTGTGTTGTCCAAAGAGAAGTAAAGATGATAATCAGCAGTTGATGTTAAATATGACTATATGAGCCGTTGAACTGATTTTGTGCAGAAATAAAAGAAAAAAATAAGTTGCTTAGTACATACCGGGGAGTGCCTGCCAAGCAGTGCTACAAGTTCTTCATCAATGCCAAGTCTGCAATAGATAAGAAAATGAAAACGAATAGAATACCAATACCATACACATTCGAATATGAAGTACTCCCGTATCCTAGAACAAATGCAACACGTTCTATTTTGGGTTGTGTCCCAAAAGATGCAGGAATCACTAACCATCTCTAATGAATGCACCAAAACACCAAATTTGGTGTTTTGTTGTGAAAGACCATCTCTAACCAAGACACCAAATTTGGTGTGCTGTGTGGCAACATGTCCCTTTTGAAAACATACGTTAACAAAGTAGCATATTTTGTTCATTAACAATCCTTATGAGAGATTATTAAGCTTGAATATGGTGCACAGTATTTTTTTAAAACTTTGTATGACCATTTTAGGTATTTGATCACTAGCCAAAGGGCAAATTCTTGCCTATATGGTATTTGATCAAAGCAAAGCACGTCATAAGCATAAAATGACATATGCATTTAATGCTCTTTAACAACAGCCCTTCAGGCACATATTAGACAATACCATAATATATTAGTAACATCGATTGTGGTCCACAGTTTTTTAACTCTGGTCATTTGATCACTAGCCAAAGTCCATATAGCTTAGAGAAAATGTACAAGGATGCCCCAACACCTCATTTGATTAAAGAAAAGCACACCAAGAGCATAGAAGAGGGGCTGCTTACTTACTTTTTACCTTCAACATCAACACCATGGACCAAAAACTCATCAGCATATGTCGAAAGAAAGTTTAGTACCCTCTCATCAAGATATACATCACTGAACTTCTGCCATCTATCTGTCACAATAGCGTACTTACCATCCTGAAAACCAAAAGCAAAAGCAACTAGCTCAGATGACAAAGTAAATGCTAATAAATTGGCTCAATCGGGTATGTTTTGCTTCTACACTACAATCTGGACAGCAAGGAGATGCATAAATTTATGTATTTACCTTAGGGTTAATTGCTTGAAAGTGTATCATACTTTCCACTTTTTGTTATTGTGTGTACCGAACTTTTTTTTTTTTTTTTTTTTTTAATTGTGTGTACTGAACTTTTAAATTTCGATTATTGTGTGTATTTTATGACCATTTTACCCTTACTTTTTCCAAATTTTGAAGGGTAAAATGGTCATTTTACATGGCTGAATGGTCACAAAATACACACAATAATCTAAATTTGAAAGTTTAGTACACACAATAAGAAAGAAAAAAAAGTTCAGTACACACAATAACAAAAAGTGGCAAGTATGATGCATTTTCAAGTAATTAACCCATTTACCTTATACACCTTAAATTAACAGATGAGTTGGGACCCTATTCTTGATACTACAATTACAGAATCAGCTCTTATTTGTCATTTTAGTCTCTAATCTTGTAAAAGAGGGTTCTAACTATGGGAAGTGATATGCACACCACAATAAGTGATGTGCAGACCACAAAATCAAACATGTAATGCATAAAGTACAACATCACATATGCATGTTTGTGGTATGCACATCACTTATTGTGGTGTGCATATCACCTCCCTTTAACTATACTATCGGTTGTACTAATGAGTCAAACAAATAAATGGGTTGAACGGGTCGAGAGTAGCCCATAAACGCAAGAGATTAGATTGTTACTGAAACAATATAATCACGCAAGAGAGACCTAAATCAAACAGCCAGTGTGGCCCAAGCCCGTAGACAGCTATTTAATCAATCTTCCTTTGTGTGCTGCTGACACATGTCGCATAAGTTGGTGGGTCAAATTGAGCATCTTCCGTTTGAAATTGAAACCAGTTGTAAGCACCCGCAGTGTAACTCTTATCCTTGTTGTTGATCCCATCATCCGTCTCTTCAAGGAAAAGAAGACACAATAAAAGAGGATCTACGGGGAGATGAATGATCGTATCAATATCAATGATAGGAGTGCCAGCAATAAGGATCAAGCACTAGATTCAATTCCGAACACCAAAGGCTCAAATCGATCCAACATTATAACATGGTGGTCAGCACACACGGACGCAATCTGGGCGACGGCGGTAAGCGAAGGACTAGCAATGTTAACGACAATATCCATTTCGTACGATGCAAAGGCGGCATACAAGGGATAAAAAGCCCATTCAAAGACTATATAAGTCAACACTTACTAGTCTTGGGGACCTCAAACCGTGATCAACAAGAAAATAGGAATACATGAAAGGAATTAGGATCCTATAACAAGAACACAATAAATAGAAAGCCTGAAAAGGAAGGAGGGGCTGACATGTGTCCTTGATGAACACACACAAAAAAACCGAGTCCAAAAAGTGTAAAAATTTCACAACAAATTGAAGAGTAAATTACTAAGAATTGCTGGGTAAAAAATTAATTTGTGATGAAAACAATTGCGTAAACTTTTTTGTTCATCACTTTTCTTGTAAAAATTTATTATTCATAAAAACATAGTGTAAATTTTTTTATGAATTAGGTTCTTTCTATAACTCTACATGAAAGAACTTTGAATCCCATAATCTTATCATTGGTCGTGACGACATTATAGGATCAACAACTCGCGGACAAGGTGTGATTTGAAGATGGGCAACGCTATGTCACAAAAACAGTAGTGATGTTATTTGCTTGGTTAGATATGGTATTAATATACTCCATAGTTGTATAGCAATGATATAGTTTCTACGCTTATATAGACTATGTATAAGGTTTTTTGTTTTATGTTTTTTTTTTTTTTTTTTTTTTCTTTTTTTTTTTTTTTTTTTTATTATTTTATTTATTAGATAGAGAACCAATCGATATATAGCACTATGATACGGGTAAACGGATGAAGTTTTCCCTGTTCATGTTACCCGGGGAGAGCGAGTTTTTAACTAGATGTACGTGACCTATCCGCGGAATCCCCATAACCGTTTCCGACCCTTTTCCCTATATATATAGCACTATGATATACTTCCACTTTTCATTGATTCTTTAAAGAACATAACATTATTAACTATTAGCAAAAGTAAGTACTTATACCACCTATCTCAATTTAATAAAGACCACATTATCATTGTTTCTGTATTTATTATTATTTTTATTTATTATTATTATTATTATTATTATTATTATTATTATTATTATTATTATTATTATTATTTTATTTTATTTATTTATTTATTTTTTTTGAACCTTTTCACATCCTATACCACCTATCTCACAATATCTCACATTGTTACTGTTTTTATCTTTATTTTGTTTTTAATTTTTTTTTCTCTTTCCAATTTAATAAGAAAGTTTACGGAAAAATATATAAGTAACAAAAAACCCACATCGTAGTTATCCTAGTTTTCCCTTATAGCTCAAGGGACTTGAGTGGCAGTAGCAGTCAAACAGAGCTATATAATCAGCTAAATATTAAAAAAAAAAAAAAAAAAAAAATGGAACTGTAAAACACTCAGGAGTGACATGTATTCATTATAGTAACTACAAAAGATGCATACCTTCTTCCTGCAACTAAGATCCAAGACAAGCCTCTCTTTTCCAACAATGTGAACAAGTTCTTTAAGCCTCTCATGGTCCATTTGTCCATTGTTAAAAACATACTGCAATGTACAAGTAATATGATTAGACAAGTGTCTAACTAAAGTTTCATCATACACTTAACAAAACAGTTAAATAACAATTTCAGTTTCATCATACCTTTGATTTCAGAACATTAAGTATGTGATTCAATCTTTATTTTACAGTTATGTAATATTCGTCATAGACTTTCTATGTAAAACTCTCACTGTTCCATAAGTATTTGAGATTTATACGAATAGAATCATCACATCTAACATCCATAATCCTGAATTCCTTGCATATCATCTAAAAGATCGAAATTTCCATAAATATATATTGTAAGGTCGGGTGCTCTGTATTTATGACTTTAGGCATGATATGTGGCTGTTGACTTTAGGGTTCATTATCGTATCATGGGAGAATCATCTGATTCGCCCATTATATAGTTATAAATCATCTTCGCTTGCTATCATTATCTAGTTGGTTAGTCTTGTTAGTTGTAACAATACCTCATGTTCCTATTATTAACTTTTTTGCTGAAAACTTGGACTTGTAGTTATAATTGATTCATCTGATAAAGTTGATATATTAGTGACCAAAGCTTATCTGCTCAATAGTACAAAGGTCAAACAATCCTCACCTCATCAACTCTCATTTTACCTATAAAATAAAGGAAACAGTACTATGGAGATTTGAGAAAGCTAAATTAGATGTATCAATAAAAAAGAAACATACGGAAGTGATGATGACATGGCTAGCTCCTTCTTCTATGTAACTCAAAGCATTGCCTGAATTTATACCACCTCCAACTTGCAGACCACCTAGATGATATGGTCCTCGCAGTAAGTTCAGCAAAGGAAAAATCTGTTAAGTTCATAGTATCAACCATCAAGAATCCAGTTAAATTGAAGTTCTAATGAGTTTTTTTTACTTTTTCTTATTTATCTAAAGACGGACTTTTAGGCTTGTAAAAACACTTTATAAAAAAGTAATAATGTACTTTTATGAACGATTTAAAGAATAAAGAAGGTTTTTTTTTTTTTTTTTTATTTTTTTTATTTATTTATTTATTTATTTATTTATTTATTTATTATTATTTTTTGTTGGTAAAATTAACGACAACCATCCTACCAGGATAAGCATGCAGTGCACCAATGGCTGATTCGTTACTTAAAGGATCGGCTCCAAGCATGATTACATGACCACCAACAAGACCATCTTCTTTGTAAAGAGCGGCATACTCTGCAGCTGATTTATCAGACTCAAAGTTTGTAACAAGTGTTGAGTCACTTCCCTTCATATCTGAAAGTGTAGAGCCAACAATCTGCTTTACTTTCCCCTGACGATACATAAAAGACTTATTAAGGTAAGAAAATACACATTTCTTACGCGTTTTAACATTATCCACTAAACTATCCACGTATACTAAAGACGGTGATAAAAGATGCTGTAAAACAAAAGTTAGAATTTTGGATGAGCTTTCTTCCAGATATATCACACTTTCGAATTATGTCGTTACTTGATTTACTTAATCAACTTTTCTTATAAACAAAATCCATTATGTGAAGACTAATTAAGACTAAAAGGTTGGTCAATTATAACACAAAAACACACTAGAGGCAGTAAGATGGGTGTGTCGGTCAAGTCAAATTATGGGACATAACAAGTGACTTTGTTACAGGTCGGCTCAAACACTTTCTGCTGAAAATAGTTTATCACGTTATATGCATAAAATACAGTTTGGGTGGGTGGCAATTTTCGAACATTTCTTTAAGCAAATTATATGATTTGCACCATATGACCGTTTAGACATAAGACACAACCTAAGTCAGCCCATCTATTAGTTAACGGGTCAAAATTACGAATCAGAATAACATCAAAACATAGAAAGTACAAACCTTATGTATATCAATGCAAGGTCGAAACTTTATTCCACACCTTATAGATAAACATCGAGATCCTGTCATATGAACAAAATTTATTTTCTTTACTGAACCACGCCTTTAAAAAAAGGATGCTTAACGGCTAATACATACAATGCAAAACATAAATGTAGAAACAAACATACTTGTGCTCCATGAAGGTGTTGTTACAAACTTCTGCTTTCCGTTGTAACCAAAAGTAGACGGTCTCAAAACCCTATTGAAGATATCTAGTCTCGACCATGTCGAATTGGTCTCAATGCTCTTAACTTGCATAATCTTTGATAATTGCTTCAACCAACAACTCTGCAACCATTGCAAATTCGATAAATAATCACATATTCACATAGCAGAAAATGTACTAAAGTAACAGATGATTACGAGGCAATTGAGGCATGTACAATTCTTTACAATTGCTTATTTTTTTTGCTAATCTGCTTATTTGGGGGCAAAATAAGCTTTTGCAAAGTTGGGAAGGGCTCATTTCCAAAAATTTATTAAAGCTTACATTCAATAAGTAGCTTATGGCTTATGACAAATAAGTTCATAAGCTTAGGGTGAGTGTTTGATTACCTTATGATAAAAAGGTTGCAAAATAGGCTTATTATCTTATAAACTTATGTAAGCCAATAAGCCGCAAAAAAGGGAGTTATTACATAAGCTCACATGCCTAAGCTTATAATCTTATCCAAACACTGCAACAGGCTTATTGTCACTATATATGCTAATAACCCCATAAAAAAACTAAAACAAACACCCCCTCAGACCCACATATGGCATATCTAACCTAAAACCCTCAAACACACGCAAATAAGCAGTCCCATTTATTATACTTTTTTGGGAATAAGCAAATCCCAACACTATTTACTGAAGTGCTTGTTTTATGCTGCTCAGAAAAAATTAAGCAATCCCAAACACCCTCTCAAAGTATTAGAATGAAATTTGCAAAAGAATCCCAAACATGTACCAAAATAACTAATGGTGTTTACCTATTAGCTTGAATGATGATGCAAACGAATATTCCGTTGATGAAATAGGGTTCCTTTTTGTTTTCTTGATTAAACCCAAAATGAGTAATGTTTGGGAAATTTGCATATATGACACCTAACTTTAGTTACGTAGTATTTCCGACTTGACTCAAGTTTGTAGCATATCATTAAAAATTTACCTCAAATATGTGAACTGACAAAAACGCTCTTACTTTTGATGAGTTTTATGAATTGTTTTTCTCTCTTGTGATATCTTGGCTTAACTTGACTTCGGCAAGTGTTTAGTTTATTTCCGCAGTGATCCCACATCGGTCAAAAGAAAGATTGATTATTAATATACCATATATCTCGCGGATAAGGCATCTGAGTGCTAATATTATGTTGTTTGGTATGGTATGAGAATAATGTAACATAATCAATAATAATATAATATTACATTATTCTCTTCTAGCCCAAGCAATTTGTATAAAATCTTAACTTTTTTGCAACTCTTTTCTTTGAATAGTTTTAGATGTGTAGTTGGATTAACACCACATACCTTTAAGCAAAAAATTTTTGTACCAACATTTGAAATCTGTATTAGAAATATATAAGTACAAATACAAAATGTTTGAGAAACTAAATAGGGGCATACACACATGATTGCATCATTAAAGTACAGCATTGATCATATGAGTTTTTATCGAGTTAGCAGCTGTTGATCCAAATGACTAGGATTGGCTTATGTTAAGAATTTTGTTTGTAAAATTGTTCGGTGTTTATGACTAATGAATTAAACTTGTTTTCTAAATTAATAAATAATATAAATAACTATACCGATATACAAAGCTTGGATGATATACATTTTGTCATGACGTAACTAAACCGTTAACTAGAAGTCTACGACATAGTCATACTTAACTCATGACAAAAAATTTGGTAAAGTATAAGTAACAACTTTTTTAAAACAAAGAGTTAGAGCCCATACAAGTTACTTTCAATTTACCAAAAATATTCCACTTCATTCTTTTTGAAAGGCACTGATATACTTTAATTCACGTTAACTAATACTAAGAGCATGCGCAACGGTAACATGAAGGGCACATTAAGGGGGTGTTTAACGCACGTTAACCTGCGTTAACCACTGCGTGTCTCGAAGTTAAATTCGCGTTAACATGAGGCGTGAGTGGTTTAACGAGGCGTGAAGGGTGGTTTGTTTAAAAAAAATCATTTCACCCCATGATTGAAGTGATTGTAGTGTGTGTTATTGAGTGTGTAATTTTGCAGTGTGTGTGTTCTTGTGTGTGTTTTAACTGTGTGTGTGTTTAGTGCGTGTACAACTTTATGTGATGGAGAAGATGATATATAACCTGAATTTGCAGTTTGGTCCCTGTGGTACTGTAGTATTTACAGTTTAGTCCCTGTGGTTACAAAAGCAGTTTTTTTTTTTTTTTTTTTTTTTTTTTTTTTTTGCGTAATGTATTTTTTTTTTTTTTTTTTATTTTGTAATGTATTTTTTTTTTCGTTGTAACTTTTTTTTAGTGTGTATTTTAATATATTTTAAGAATGAATGTTATGGTTTTTAATAAATGAAGTATTAGTTTTAGTTTAGGGTTGAGTTTGAAAATATTTGAAAAGTTGAGTTAAAGTGAGTTAAGATTGAGTTATGATTGTGGATGTTTTTTTTTTGAGTTACGGTGAAAAGGTTAAAGCTGATGTTGCGTTGACGTGACACTATGTTAAACTTTAACCCGTGTTATGATTGTGCATGCTCTAAGATTCTAATCCTGACGAGATATTAGTATCTTTTTGGAGCCGTAAATTCAATTTATCTCACACCTCCAAATCTTCCGGAAGTATCTGGGTGCCAATATGGTTACAAATTTCTGTCAAAGAATTTTACAAAACAACGTGATAATAAATTAAATCTATTTAGCTGGAATAGATTTAATGAAAAAAAAAAAAAACAAAAAAACAAAAAAAAAAACAAAAAAACAAAAAAACGTGTATCCAAATTCCAAACATATCACTTTATCCAGTTATTAAAATCACGGGAGAAGTCAAACATCATTTGTACTACAAGAAAACCTTTTATCGTATTTTATAAAAATGGGATATGCAACAGGAGAGCTCTTGGTCTAAGAGTAATTGTGCAAAAAAAGGGAGAACGCCCTGAAAATATATTTGAGGACATATGGAGGAGAAAGTATGTATTCTCCGATAGTTTTTTTTTTTGAACGGCATGTATTCTCCGATAGTGATCTCCCCAGCTAGAAAATCGCCCCAAGAGCAATAACTTATTTGGAGCAGAGTGAAAATAATAGAAAGAGGTGTAATAAAGTTAAAAGCCCTCATGCTCAAAGTAGGTTTTGTGCAATGAGAAAGCATGATAAAGAAAGTGGAGAAATTTGTCCTGCTTGCTAGAAGAACAAGGAAATAACTTACTCAAAGCACGTGGAATTCTCAAAAGAAATGACTAAGCCTTGCAATGCAAGACACACATGTCAAGACTTCATGAAAAAAGAGATCAAGTGTCAAGGACCTCAAGATAGAAAGCGTAGGAATTTTAGTATATATAAGATCATGTATTGTACAAGGAATGATCGTCCTTCCATGCACTTAGTTCGCTTATGTACTTATTTCACTTTCATTTCCATTTTGTAATATTTACATCAATGTACTTTCCTTTTACTTTCCTTATAAGTTCATAGTGTTTCATACTTAGTTTTTGTTATTCCTCTCTTACTTAAATGAAACTTCCAGCTATATCAATATTTTTCTACCCTATCAAAGGAATGAAACTGGGTTCTGATGAGTATTGTTAAAGGAGCCATAAAAGAAGTCACTTATCTCATAAGGATAGGTTGGGATTGAGATACTCTATTAAGAAGTCTAGTAGTGTGACCTAATGATACTTTTGTTATAAACTTTGAACTTAGATTGAATATTTTGTGTTAACCATGTTCCGTATCCGTCTCCCTTTTGTATAGTATCACTGGGTCACACCGCTAGACTTCTTAGTAGAGTATGTCAACCCCAACATATCCTTAATTATGAGATATGTGACTTCTTCGAGAATACTCAACACAAACCATTTTCATTTTCTACGGTACTATGGCAAATAAATATTGATATAGTTGAAGGTTTCATTTGAATAAGAGCGGAATAAAAATAACTGAGTACATATTACAAAGTGGAATTGAAAGTGAAATAGGTGACTAAGTACGCGGAAGAAACGATGGCTCCTTTATTACAATACGCTAGTCGGGTACTCGCACGTTGCGGCGCTAGTTGACCCATGTAACTAAAATTTTCAGCGAGCAAATGATTTTCGGTTATACATTTTTCCTAATAATAAATTAGTGATAGTGTTGCTATAAAATTCATGGTGATGAATATATAAAGAAGACTATGTATTTATGATTGTATTATTTGTAAAATAACTTTAGATTTGTTGCCTTTTGTTTGGTTTGTGAGTTATGACAATGTTATTGGTGGTTGCAATGACGGAAAGTGGTAGTGACGTTAACGGTAAATCCCCGGTGTGTTTCGAGCTTGTAGATATATAATAAGTTGGTTTCATTTTTTATGAATCTAGAATGATTTTTTATGGTTTTAATATATTCTTTTTGTGTTTGAAAATTAACAAATATGGACAAATTAAAGAAGGCAATGAATCAAAGTTTAATATACACTGTGCTGAGCATCTCAACTAAGCATATCTCCTTTCAAAGGGGGCTTCTTGGTGTCCCTTTTTCTGTAGTAATCGATCATTAAATTTTATTGTACTCCCTTTGGTTTTGGTTGATCAAAAAGATTTCTTGTTGATATCAGCTGCTATAACTTTAGAGCCATAACTTTATATCAAAATGATTTCTTGTTGATATGATTGTGAAAATGCAAGATGAAACAAACAGGACAACTTTCTGGTTTAACACCTCCTTTTCTTTGCCTCTCTTCTTTGATCGGTCACTTCTCGGCGGTGTGATTTATAGTTGACATTCCGTCTTCTAACCCATTCTCTTGGATAGATTCACCACCTTTTTTTCTGTTTTGAAATTTGATTGTTGATGTTCTCGGTTGGTGCATCATGCTTGATGCTCCCTGATGTTGATATGTGGGCAATGGGCGCAATCATGACTAAATTTTTTTGTATGTAAACATTATGGAACTTATCGACTATAAGTGATTAAAAATGCATTACGGCCATCACTTTTAACCTCAGTGAGTTCGAGCTAAAATCTTTGAGAATTCATTCTCTAACCCTCCGAGATAAAGATAATTGTATAGAAGAAAGACTATGAATGATGTATTATTCGAGAGTGGGTGGGGGGAAATCAAGCTATGCGAAAGCAAACTAGTGCATTCGTAGATGCAACTATCTCAAGAATTTGAAGAACTAGTAATATAAACACAATCAATCTCATGTAACTAAATAACTTACTACTAACAAACAAATACAACAGTTCAGCTATCAATAGCAAGAAGAAACTACTAATGGAAAAGCTAAGAATAAGAATAGCAACGTCCTTTTAGTCGTATCTGAATGAATGAAATGAATGATTCAGAACCATATATCGAAAAAAAACGATACAAGCTGCTGGCTGATGAAAATATGAAGAAAAGAAAAGCATCTTTATTATCAAGTTTTCTGTTACACAAGATCAAATGAGAATGAATGATGATTTACACTACACAACCCGTAACCCAAAAGTATCGTACACATTTTATGGAACAGTAGGATTCCCCCCCCCCCCCCCCCCCCCCCCTTTTTCGAGTAACAAATGGAACATCTTACAACTATAAGTTCTTATATCCATGGCTCACTGAAAATTTGGAAACTAATATCTACTCACTTCTTTTTGGTTCTGAGTCTTGGCACATTCTTAGCATGATTGACTGCGTTGTCGATGTAGATAGCTAACGGTCCGTGATCAGGAACCGTTACTGGGCCATGAGGGGTTTCTGGAACTTGTTCATTGTTAACAACACTTGGGTGCAGCAGTGCATACCCTCGCCCAAATCCTCTACCACTAGGTGGCCCCACCAAAACTGACCCATTAACACTTTGCTGTTGTTGCTGCTGCAGTGCATATGCTCGCCCAAATCCTCTTCTAGCCGCATTACTCATTGTTAACATTCCACCGTTACAGCCGCTAGTCGTCCTCGATACTGGCTCATCATTGCCCTTTCTTTCACTGTTTTTTATTTGTTGATCATGAACACATTCAACCCCTTCTTCTTCTTTAGCCGGCGTTTTAAAACATTGTGATTCTTGATTGGTATTATTCATTGTCATCATCTCCCCACTAGCCCCCGATACTAATTCACCGCCTTCTTCTTGGTTTTCTTGCTTATAGTCTTTATCATACGCCATTATTAACAACTTAACTTCGAGATGAAGATTAATGAAAACTTAACAGCAATAAGAAGTAGCCAAAGAACAAAAAGACTATTTAAATTGGAATTTTGAATGAATGCTATATAAAAATAGAGGTTTGGAAGAGAAGTAGTGATCCTAACTGAATGTGATTTTTAAAGGATATAAGAGGCTCCAAATTGAAAGTTTTTGTACTCAAGAATTGTAACAGATTTATCCTTCACTTGCTTAAGTATTACTAGTATTTTTTTTAATCCAAATATCAAATTTGTTATTCTGGTATATGTTACTTATTAAATTGAAAAGTTCAACCGAATACTATTTCTTCAACTTCACTTTCAATTTCGCATCCAGTCATTTTGTTTACAACTATTTCTACGTTTGTCTATGTGGTTTTTTTTCTGAAGAGCAAGAGTGCCAAAGGCGTTAGAAAATATCAAATAATGGCGTCAGTTGGTCGTGGAGCGTCGGGGGTTGTCTTTACAGTGCTCAATTATCAAACTGGTGAAGTTAAACCTATGTTTTAAGGCTGTTATGACATACAACAAAGCATATATCCTTTCCAAGGGGGCTTGCTGGTGTCCCTTTTTCTGAATCATTTTTGTAATTCTATAGAATTTAACCTTTGAGATGAAGATCAACAAAGACTTGACAACCACAGTAAGTAGACATAGAAGAAGAAGAAGAAAAAAAAAAAAAAAAAAAAAAAACTTGACAATCATTTCATTGCACACACGTCGTTGCATCAATGCATACCCTCGCCCAAATCCTCTACCACTAGGTGACCCCACTAAAACTGACCCATTAACACTTTGCAGTTGTTGCTGCTGCAGTGCATATGCTCGCCCAAACCCTCTTCTAGCCGCACTACTCATTGTTAACATTCCACCGCTACAGCCACTAGTCGTCCCCGATACTGGCTCATCATTGCCCTTTCTTTCACTATTTTTTATTTGTTGATCATGAACACATTCAACCCCTTCTTCTTCTTTAGCCGGCGTTTTAAAACATTGTGATTCTTGATTGGTATTATTCATTGCTATCATCTCCCCATTAGCCCCCGATACTAATTCACCGCCTTCTTCTTGGTGTTCTTGCTTATAGTCTTTATCATACGCCATTATTAACAACTTAACTTCGAGATGAAGATTAGCGAAAACTTAACAGCAATAAGAAGTAGCCAAAGAACAAAAAGACTATTTAAATTGGAATTTTGAATGAATGCTATATAAAAATAGAGGTTTGGAAGAGAAGTAGTGATCCTAACTGAATGTGATTTTTAAAGGATGATAAGAGGCTCCAAATTGAAGGTTTTATACTCAAGAATTGTAACAGATTTATCCTTCACTTGCTTAAGTATTAGTATTTTTTTTAATCCAAATATTAAATTGAAAAGTTCAACTGAATACTATTTCTTCAACTTCTCTTTCAATTTCGCATCCAGTCATTTTGTTTACAACTACTTTTACGTTTGTCTATGTGCTTTTTTTTTTTTTTTTTTTTTTTTCTGAAGAGCAAGGGTGTCATAGGCGTTAGAAAATATCAAATAATGGCGTAAGTTGGTCGTGGAGCGTCGGGGGTACAGTTGTCTTTACAGCGCTCAATTATCAAACTGGTGAAGTTAAACCTATTGTTTAAGGCTGTTATGACATACAACAAAGCATATATCCTTTACTTCCTGGTGTCCCTTTTTCTGAATCATTTTTGCAACTCTAAAGCATTTAACCTTCGAGATGAAGATCAACAAAAACTCAACAACAGTAAACAGACAAAGAAAAAAAAAAAAAAAAAAACTAACTATGAACGGATGAATGTAATCTCTCCATTTATTTTATTTTTATATAATTTTATTTTTATGACTAAACTGTTACTTCAGAGTGCAATGACCAAAGCCATGCAATAAGAGAATCAATCTCAACTAACTGTAACAGACTAACAGAATTATCCTTCACTTGATTAAATAATAATTTCAAATCTTTATTTTTCTATAAACTGTTTGTTATATGAGTACATCTCCCTATTTAAACACATAAGAATATCCCATTCTCTAGAATTACTCAATAAATTCATTTGAGTACCAGTATAGATAACCAACATTCATATTCACATTCATTCTTTTTCTGCAACTATTTCTTCTACTTTTCTCTCTGTGTTTTTTACTGAAAAACAAGAAATGGAAAAATATCAAATAATGGCGGAAGTTGGTCGTGGAGCGTCAGGGGTTGTTTTTAAAGCGGTCAATTATCAAACCGGTGAAGTCGTTGCCATAAAAAAACTCAACAAGAGCTACAATTCATGGGACGAAAGCAACATCTTAAGAGGAATAAATGCTCACATGATGATGAACTATCATCCTAATATCGTCACGCTCAAAGAAACCATCAAAGAACATGACACCTTGTTCTTGGTATACGAATACATGCCATGCAGTCTCTACCAATGTTTGACAGAACGAAAAAGGGTATCTTCGTCATTCTCAGAAACCGAGATTCGATTCTACTGCTTCCAAGTTTTTCAAGTTCTTGCACACATGCATCAAAACGGCTACTTTCATTGTGACCTCAAACCCGAGAACCTTCTTATGAACGAGAATATAATAAAGATTGGTGATCTTGGTCAAGCTCGTGAGATGAATGGTCAAAGGAGATATAATGTTTCAAAACTTTGGTATCTTGCACCTGAGGTTTTACTACAGTCGCCTTGTTACAATTATGCAGTTGATATGTGGGCAATGGGTGCAATCATGGCTGAATTACTCACCCTCCAACCACTTTTTCAAGGCGATTCTCCAGTAAAGGTGTTGTTTAAAATGCGAAAGGTTTTAGGCGCTCCAACAGAAAGTACATGGACAAGGGGACCTGATATTGCGAATAATTGGATCAATAATCTGTCTCCAGATCTTCTTGGTATGCCATATTCTGAATTGTTACCAAATGCAGGCCCCGATTTGGTGAACCTGATTGCTACACTTCTGTCATGGCAACCGTCTAATAGGCCAACAGCCGATCAGGCACTTAAACATCCGTTCTTTCATAGTTTTTATCCTTTTCCACCAAGTGTACAAATCGTTTTCAGAATGGCCCAACAGAGGGAGGTGTTTAGGAACATAAGAATTTTGCAGGGTTTAAGAATTTTGCCAGGTTTCACAAGTGGCCCTGAAAGAGTGGTTTCAATTGAAGAACAGATTAGCATGCTTCCAGAGAATCCATTTGATATGTAATATAACAGAAATATGATACATGGTTTAGTTCATTGCAATAGTATTAGTTAAATCGTAAGTTTTCATGTACTGGATTTGGTTTGATTGTTTGTAAATCATGTTACCTGAATGATCGAAAAGTACTTTTGGTGATCAATGTTTTGTATTGTATGTAATATGTTATAGCGTTATTGTGTGTTAAAAGCTATGTAGCTCATATGTTTCTTGAATGATTATCAGCTTCTCTTTTTTGTAGTGCTAGCAGAAGATCTACTAACAGTCTAACATGTATTTTGTGTCACCGATAGAACGGCAACCTTTCGAACTCAATAATCGACATCCCATTTATTTTGAATTTAATTGTTAATATATACATAGGATAAGATGGTTTTAGGTGATGGTCGATATTGTAACTTGAAAGGGTAATAAATAACACAAAGAAAATCATGATCAAACATATTAGATCGTTCTTATATGTAGTAAGTTTCTGCCAAATAACTAATTTAAAAGCAAAAAGTGCTGTTTTGCCTTAAAGCCATATCGTATGTATATTTTAATGATTGTAACAGTATCCATATAACCAGAACCATTCATATATACTGAGCAAACACCTTTTTTAAACAAATTGTAAAACATGTCACCCTCACAACTTAATAGCATTCAGTTTCGCGTATTTATGTAATACACCGTGTTTATATTTTTGTATCAGGGATTAAGGTTCACACACACAAGTAAGTAGAAAAGAACATACCATCTATATAAAGAGTGCAAGTCAGTGTCAATGTTGCTTTATTCTAGGAGATATCAAGATTTATAGCTCCTCGTGATGGTCATTGGAGACAAAACCTGAAATTTGTATGCAAAAGAGGGAGACGTTAGAATCACAAACCACACAAGTCGCAATTATTGCAGAAAAACAGTATATCACCAAAAGTGTTATGTGGTTTTACATGGTTAACAAACTATTAGTAGGCTATGTAATATAAATTTGGGACCAGTGGTACATAAAACTCGGACCGGTTCTTCTTATGGTAGGAATTTGAAAAAACGAATGACTTCTATATTCTTCTTTCATTATGCAAAATATGAGCCAACAAAGAAAAATATAAATAGGCTTAGATGACGGTATTAACTGAATGGACTATAATGTCATAAAGGAACACACGATATGTGGATTAACTTAGCACACTGATTTGCCCCTTCAGATTTCCCTAAATGCAAGAGATAGTAAACGAACCCTTAATAACAGTGCTTGAAAAGAGCATAGATAAATGCTGCAAGTTCATGTAAATGCTCAACATGGATACATATTCATAGGCAGTGCTTGAACTAAGAATTTGCCATCTGACAAAAGAAGCGAAACTAATAAACTAGATGTCAGAGACCTTTTCAGTTTGAAATTGCGTCAAAAAAAAAAAAAAAAAGAAAAAAAAAGGTGTATCAACATAGAGTCAAAGTGTGTGATACAATGGCGGAGCCAGAAAGTAGGTTGCGGGGGGCAATAAATTTGTATTGTCGGAAAAGAGAAGCAAGAAAGAAACTATAACAAAAAAATTTTCAACAAACAAATTACTATAGTAATAAAAATGCTTGTAATGAATCGAGAAGAAAGCCTAACATGTGGGGTCCAAACACTTAAATAGTGAAATAAATCAGTTACTCACATGAAATAATCACATGATTTTAGTGTATTATATTTCTTTTACGTTGAATTGACCAATGCGTTGAGGGAAATTATGAAAATGGGCCGAGGGCATGACCAATAAAAGCCCAAAAATGGAAGAGAATTGCACTGAAGATCGAAGGTTGTAGACAACGTTGAGGGCACAATGTCAGTTATTCCTAACCATTGTGACGTTTGACCATTTAACTAACTTAACTAATAACTTCCATAGCTGTCTAAACATAACTGCTAATAACGGGTGTTTGGGTTAACTGTTTTTTACCCAAGTTCAACCCATTGCAGCCCTGCAATTCGACCCATAACATATTCTATACTAAGTACATTCTAAATACATAAAACTTTGACATATAAAGAGATTAAGTGGTCAACAGTCCCTTTTTCTCATAGTAATCGATCATAAATTTATTCTACTCCCTTTTGGTTTTGATAGATCAAAAAGATTTCTTGTTGATATCAGTTGCTATTAACTTTACAGCCATAACTTTAATCAAGTGACTAAAAAAGCAAGTAATTACAGTATTAATCACAACTATAGCTTCGCCAAAGATATGATTGTGAAAATGCAAGATGAAACAAACAGACAACTTTCTGGTTCAACACCTCCTTTTCTTTGCCTCTCTTCTTTGATCGGGCATCACTCTAAATGTGACTCTCGGTCGGTGTGACTTATGGTTGACATTCCGTCTGCTATACTCATTCTCTTGGATAGATTCACCGCCTTTTTGTTCAGTCATGAAATTTGATTTTTGATGTTCTCTGTTGGTGCATCATGCTTGATGCTCGCTTATGTTGATTTGTGGCCATGTGGGCAATGGGCGCAATCATGGCCAAATTTTATAGTACATAAACAATATGGAACTTATAGACTATAAGTGATTAAAAATGCATTACGGCCATCACTTTTAACCACAGTGAGAACGTTCGAGCTAAAATCTTTGAGACTTCATTCTCTAACATTTCGAGATAAAGATTATTGGACTTAGAAGAAAGACTATGAATGATGCATTATTCGAGAGTGGGTGGGGGGAAATCAAGCTATGCGAAAGCAAACTAGTGCAATCGTAGATGCAACTATCTCAAGAATTTGAAGAACTAGTAATATAAACACAATCAATCTCATGTAACTAAATAACTTACTACTAACAAACAAATCCAACAATTCAGCTATCAATAGCAAGAAGAAACTACTAATGGAAAAGCTAAGAATAAGAATAACAACGTCCTTTTAGTCGTATCTGAATGATTGAAATGGATGATTCAGAACCATATATCGAACTAAAACAATACAGGTTGCCGGCCGATGAAAATATGAAGAAAAAAAACAACTTTATTATCAGGTTTTCTGTTACGCAAGATCAAATGAGAATGAATGATGATTTACACAACACAACCCGTAACACAGAAGTATCGTACATATTTTATGGAACAGTAGGATTTTTTATTTTTATTTTTACTTTATCGAGTAACAAATCGAACATCTTACAACTATAACTTCTTATCTCCATGGCTCACTGAAAATTTGAAAACTAATATCTACTTCTTTTTGGTTCCGAGTGTTGGCACATTCTTCTGAGCATTATTGACTGCGTTGTCAACGTAGGTAGCAAATGGTCCGTGATCAGGAACTGTAACCGGGTCATGAGGGGTTGCTGGAACTTGTTCATTGTTAACAACACTTGGGTGCAGCAGTGCATACCCTCGCCCAAATCCTCTACCACTAGGTGGCCCCACCAAAACTGACCCTTTACACTTTGCTGTTGTTGCTGCTGCAGTGCATATGCTCGCCCAAATCCTTTTCCTCTACTCATCATCGTTGACATTATGCCAATAACCCCCGTTACATCTGTCCCCGATGATGCTGACTCATTCGGAATCTGTTCGTGACCCCCCAAAACAAGAACCGGGTCAGGGTTGGGGGTTTGGTTTGGTGGATCTTCATTGCACACGCGTCGTTGCATCAATGCATACCCTCGCCCAAATCCTCTACCACTAGGTGACCCCACTAAAACTGACCCATTAACACTTTGCAGTTGTTGCTGCTGCAGTGCATATGCTCGCCCAAACCCTCTTCTAGCCGCACTACTCATTGTTAACATTCCACCGCTACAGCCACTAGTCGTCCCCGATACTGGCTCATCATTGCCCTTTCTTTCACTATTTTTTATTTGTTGATCATGAACACATTCAACCCCTTCTTCTTCTTTAGCCGGCGTTTTAAAACATTGTGATTCTTGATTGGTATTATTCATTGCTATCATCTCCCCATTAGCCCCCGATACTAATTCACCGCCTTCTTCTTGGTGTTCTTGCTTATAGTCTTTATCATACGCCATTATTAACAACTTAACTTCGAGATGAAGATTAGCGAAAACTTAACAGCAATAAGAAGTAGCCAAAGAACAAAAAGACTATTTAAATTGGAATTTTGAATGAATGCTATATAAAAATAGAGGTTTGGAAGAGAAGTAGTGATCCTAACTGAATGTGATTTTTAAAGGATGATAAGAGGCTCCAAATTGAAGGTTTTATACTCAAGAATTGTAACAGATTTATCCTTCACTTGCTTAAGTATTAGTATTTTTTTTAATCCAAATATTAAATTGAAAAGTTCAACTGAATACTATTTCTTCAACTTCTCTTTCAATTTCGCATTCAGTCATTTTGTTTACAACTATTTTTACGTTTGTCTATGTGCTTTTTTTTTTTTTTTTTTCTGAAGAGCAAGGGTGTCATAGGCGTTAGAAAATATCAAATAATGGCGTAAGTTGGTCGTGGAGCGTCGGGGGTACAGTTGTCTTTACAGCGCTCAATTATCAAACTGGTGAAGTTAAACCTATTGTTTAAGGCTGTTATGACATACAACAAAGCATATATCCTTTACTTCCTGGTGTCCCTTTTTCTGAATCATTTTTGCAACTCTAAAACATTTAACCTTCGAGATGAAGATCAACAAAAACTCAACAACAGTAAACAGACAAAGAAAAAAAAAAAAAAAAAACTAACTATGAACGGATGAATGTAATCTCTCCATTTATTTTATTTTTATATAATTTTATTTTTATGACTAAACTGTTACTTCAGAGTGCAATGACCAAAGCCATGCAATAAGAGAATCAATCTCAACTAACTGTAACAGACTAACAGAATTATCCTTCACTTGATTAAATAATAATTTCAAATCTTTATTTTTCTATAAACTGTTTGTTATATGAGTACATCTCCCTATTTAAACACATAAGAATATCCCATTCTCTAGAATTACTCAATAAATTCATTTGAGTACCAGTATAGATAACCAACATTCATATTCACATTCATTCTTTTTCTGCAACTATTTCTTCTACTTTTCTCTCTGTGTTTTTTACTGAAAAACAAGAAATGGAAAAATATCAAATAATGGCGGAAGTTGGTCGTGGAGCGTCAGGGGTTGTTTTTAAAGCGGTCAATTATCAAACCGGTGAAGTCGTTGCCATAAAAAAACTCAACAAGAGCTACAATTCATGGGACGAAAGCAACATCTTAAGAGGAATAAATGCTCACATGATGATGAACTATCATCCTAATATCGTCACGCTCAAAGAAACCATCAAAGAACATGACACCATGTTCTTGGTATACGAATACATGCCATGCAGTCTCTACCAATGTTTGACAGAACGAAAAAGGGTATCTTCGTCATTCTCAGAAATTGAGATTCGATTGTACTGCTTCCAAGTATTTCAAGTTCTTGCACACATGCATCAAAACGGCTACTTTCATTGTGACCTCAAACCCGAGAACCTTCTTATGAACGAGAATATAATAAAGATTGGTGATCTTGGTCAAGCTCGTGAGATGAATGGTCAAAGGAGATATAATGTTTCAAAACTTTGGTATCTTGCACCTGAGGTGTTACTACAGTCGCCTTGTTACAATTATGCAGTTGATATGTGGGCAATGGGTGCAATCATGGCTGAATTACTCACCCTCCAACCACTTTTTCAAGGCGATTCTCCAGTAAATGTGTTGTTTAAAATGCGAAAGGTTTTAGGCACTCCAACAGAAAGTACATGGACAAGGGGACCTGATATTGCGAATAATTGGATCAATAATCAGTCTCCAGATCTTCTTGGTATGCCATATTCTGAATTGTTACCAAATGCAGGCCCCGATTTGGTGAACCTGATTGCTACACTTCTGTCATGGCAACCGTCTAATAGGCCAACAGCCGATCAGGCACTTAAACATCCGTTCTTTCATAGTTTTTATCCTTTTCCACCAAGTGTACAAATCGTTTTCAGAATGGCCCAACAGAGGGAGGTGTTTAGGAACATAAGAATTTTGCAGGGTTTAAGAATTTTGCCAGGTTTCACAAGTGGCCCTGAAAGAGTGGTTTCAATTGAAGAACAGATTAGCATGCTTCCAGAGAATCCATTTGATATGTAATATAACAGAAATATGATACTTGGTTTAGTTCATTGCAATAGTATTAGTTAAATCGTAAGTTTTCATGTACTGGATTTGGTTTGATTGTTTGTAAATCATGTTACGTGAATGATCGAAAAGTACTTTTGGTGATCAATGTTTTGTATTGTATATAATATGTTATAGCGTTATTGTGTGTTAAAAGCTATGAAGCTCATATGTTTCTTGAATGATTATCAGCTTCTCTTTTTTGTAGTGCTAGCAGAAGATCTACTAACAGTCTAACATGTATTTTGTGTCACCGATAGAACGACAACCTTTCAAACTCAATAATCGACATCCCATTTATTTTGAAAGGTCTTATGATTAATTGTTAATATATACATATATAGGATAAGATGGTTTTAGGTGATGGTCGATATTATAACTTGAAAGGGTAATAAATAACACAAAGAAAATCATGATCAAACATATTAGATATATCGTTCTTATATGTAGTAAGTTTCTGCCAAATAACTAATTTAAAAGAAAAAAGTGACCAACTGTTTTGCCTTAAAGCCATATCTTATGTATATTTTAATGATTGTAGCAGTATCCATATAACCAGAACCAGTCATATATACGGCGCAAACACCTTTTTTAAACAAATTGTAAAACATGTCACCTTCACAACTTAATAGCATTCAGTTTCGCGTATTTATGTAATACACCGTGTTTATATTTTTGTATCAGGGATTAAGGTTCACACACACAAGTAGAAAAGAACATACCATCTATATAAAGAGTGCAAGTCAGTGTCAATGTTGCTTTATTCTAGGAGATATCAAGATTTATAGCTCCTCGTGATGGTCATTGGAGGAGACAACCTGAAATTTGTATGTAAAAGAGGGAGACGTTAGAATCACAAACCACACAAGTCGCAATTATTGCAGAAAAACAGTATATCACCAAAAGTGTTATGTGGTTTTACATGGTTAACAAACTATTAGTAGGCTACGTAATATAAATTTGGGACCAGTGGTACATAAAACTTGGACCGGTTCTTCTTATGGTAGGAATTTGAAAAAACGAATGACTTCTATATTCTTCTTTCATTATGCAAATATGAGCCAACAAAGAAAAATATAAATAGGCTTAGATGACGGTATTAACTGAATGGACTATAATGTCATAAAGGAACACACGATATGTGGATTAACTTAGCACACTGATTGGCCCCTTCAGATTTCCCTAAATGCAAGAGATAGTAAACGAACCCTTAATAACAGTGCTTGAAAAGAGCATAGATAAATGCTGCAAGTTCATGTAAATGCTCAACATGGATACATATTCATAGGCAGTGCTTGAACTAAGAATTTGCTATCTGAAAAAAGAAGCGAAACTAATAAACTAGATGTCAGAGATCTTTTCAGTTTGAAATTGCGTAAAAAAAAAAAAAGAAAAAAAAAGGGGTGTATCAACATAGAGTCAAAGTGTGTGATACAATGGCGGAGCCAGAAATTAAAGTAGGTTACGGGGGGCAAGAAATTTGTATTATCGGAAAAGACAAGCAAGAAAGAAACTATAACAAATTTTTTTTCAACAAACAAATTACTATATTAATAAAAATGCTTGTAATGAATCGAGAAGAAGGCCTAACATGTGGGGTCCAAACACTTAAATAGTGAAATAAATCAGTTACTCACATGAAATAATCACATGATTTTCATGTATTATATTGCTTTTACGTTGAATATAATTGACCAATGCGTTGAGGGAAATTATGAAAATGGGCTGAGGGCATGACCAATAAAAGCCCAAAAATGGAAGAGAATTGCACTGAAGATCGAAGGTTGTAGACAACGTTGAGGGCACAGCCCCTGATACGAGTTGGAGTCTAACAAGACATAGTCAACAGTTGGTTTTAATTAGTAGTGCATGCATGTGTTTAGTGGAGCATACATATCCCACGTCCTTTCTTCATTATTAGTTTTAGCATGATCCCATGTTCATTGCATGTTTCCTTTGTCGCTAGTACGTAACTGCATCTTTCTTTCCTATAAATACTTTGTAACTCATTTAGATTGGACATGAATGAAGAAGAATATTAAAGTCTAGTTCCTCTCTAGTTTCTTGGAGTCTTGCCCGCTCTAAGGGCCTTATCATCTCGTTCCCTATCTAGTTCTTAGGAGATTGACCATCTCTAATCGGTCTCTTAACAGCCCCCATACTCGTTCATGTGCCTCCGTCCCTGGTGATATATGTTTCCAAACAGTATATTTGAGTCAAGAAAATAATCATACATAAGCCAGAACAAGAGTAGCTGCTCAAATTGTCCTGCTGAACCTTGTCTGCATAATGACAGAATGTCTCAGCAACTGCAAGTGATGAGTGAAAAAATTATAGATTGTTTATATGTATTGGCTTTGTAGGTGAATGAAAGAAAAAATAATATATTAATAAGAGATTGTGTTGTGATAGATTGTTGATAAACATAGTCTTATAAGTCCATGGTGTTTCATACTTAGTTTTTGTTATTCAGCTCTTACTTAAATGAACTAATTTCAACTATATCAATATTTTTCTACCCTATCGTAGGAATGAAACTGGGTTGTGATGAGTAGTATTATTAAAGGAGCCACAAAAGAAGTCACTTATCTCACAAGGATAAGTTGGGTTGAGATACTTTATTAAAAAGTCTAGTGGTGTGACTCGATGATACTTTTGTTATAAATATTGAACTTAGATTGAATATTTTGTGTTAACATGTTTTCGCATCTGTCTCTCTTTTTTATAGTATCACCGGGTCACACCACTAGACTTCTTAGTAGAGTATCTCAACCCCAACCTACCCTTAAACCAATTTCGTTTCTTACGGTAGGCCTACGGCAAACAAATATTGATATAGTTGAAGGTTTTATTTGAGTAAGAGCGGAATAAAAATAACTTAGTACATAACTTCGGGAATTATAAGAAAAGTAAGCTTTTATTTCTATACTAAGTAAATATTACAAAGTGGAATTGAAAATGAAAAAGGTGACTAAGTACACAGAAGAAACGATGGCTCCTTTATTACAATACACTAGTCGGGTACTCGCATGTTGCGGCGCTAGTTTACCCATGTAACTAAATTTTTCAGCGAGCAAATGATTTTCGGTTATACATTTTTCCTAATAATAAACTAGCGATAGTGTTGCTATAAAATTCATGGTGATGAATATATAAAGAAGACTATGAATTTATGATTGTATTATGTGTAAAATAACTTTAGATTTGTTGCCTTTTGTTTGGTTTGTGAGTTATGACAATGTTATTGGTGGTTGCAATGACGGAAAGTTGTAGTGATGTTAACGGTAAATCCCCGGTGTGTTTCGAGCTTGTAGATATATAATAAGTTGGTTTCATTTTTTATGAATCTAGAATGATTTTTTATGGTTTTAATATATTCTTTTTGTGTTTGAAAATTAACAAATATGGACAAATTAAAGAAGGCAATGAATCAAAGTTTAATATACACTGTGCTGGGCATCTCAACTAAGCATCTCCTTTCAAAGGGGGCTTCTTGGTGTCCCTTTTTATGTAGCAATCGATCATTAAATTTTATTGTACTCCCTTTGGTTTTGGTTGATCAAAAATATTTCTTGTTGATATCAGTTGCTATAACTTTAGAGCCATAACTTTAATCAAGTGACTAAAAAAGCAAGTAATTATTAATCACGTCTATAGCTTCGCCAAAGATATGATTGTGAAAATGCAAGATGAAACGAACAGATAACGTTCTCGTTCAACACCTCCTTTTCTTTGCATCTCTTCTTTGATCAGGCATCATCTTTAAATGTGACTCTCGGTTGGTGTGATTTATAGTTGGCATTCCGTCTTCTAACTTATTTTCTTGGATAGATTCACCACCTTTTTGTTCTGTTTTAGTGTTTTGAAATTTGATTTTTGATGTTCTCGGTTGGTGCATCATGTTTGATGCTCCCTGATGTTGATATGTGGGCAATGAGCGCAATAATGGCTAAATTTTTTTGTATGTAAACATTATGGAACTTATCGACTATAAGTCTATAAGTGATTAAAAATGCATTACGGCCATCACTTTTAACCTCAGTGAGTTCGAGCTAAAATCTTTGAGAATTCATTCTCTAACCCTCCGAGATAAAGATAATTGTATAGAAGAAAGACTATGAATGATGTATTATTCGAGAGTGGGTGGGGGGAAATCAAGCTATGCGAAAGCAAACTAGTGCATTCGTAGATGCAACTATCTCAAGAATTTGAATAACTAGTAATATAAACACAATCAATCTCATGTAACTAAATAACTTACTACTAACAAACAAATCCAACAATTCAGCCATCAATAGCAAGAAGAAACTACTAATGGAAAAGCTAAGAATAAGAATAACAACGTCCTTTTAGTCATATCTGAATGATTGAAATGGATGATTCAGAACCATATATCGAACTAAAACAATACAGGTTGCCGGCCGATGAAAATATGAAGAAAAAAAACAACTTTATTATCAGGTTTTCTGTTACACAAGATCAAATGAGAATGAATGATGATTTACACTACACAACCCGTAACACAAGTATCGTACACATTTTATGGAACAGTAGGATTTTTTATTTTTATTTTTACTTTATCGAGTAACAAATCGAACATCTTACAACTATAACTTCTTATCTCCATGGCTCACTGAAAATTTGAAAACTAATATCTACTTCTTTTTGGTTCCGAGTGTTGGCACATTCTTCTTAGCATTATTGACTGCGTTGTCGACGTAGGTAGCAAATGGTCCGTGATCAGGAACTGTAACCGGGTCATGAGGGGTTGCTGGAACTTGTTGATTGTTAACAACACTTGGGTGCAGCAGTGCATACCCTCGCCCAAATCCTCTACCACTAGGTGGCCCCCCCAAAACTGACCCCTTTACACTTTGCTGTTGTTGTTGGTGCAGTGCGTATGCTCGCCCAAATCCTCTACTACTAGGTAGCCCCACCAAAACTGACCCATTAACACTTTGCTGTTGTTGCTGCTGCAGTGCATATGCTCGCCCAAATCCTCTTCTAGCCGCACTACTCATTGTTAACTTTCCACGGCTACAGCCACTAGTCGTCCCCGATACTGGCTCATCATTGCCCTTTCTTTCACTATTTTTTATTTCTTGATCATGAACACATTCAACCCCTTCTTCTTCTTTAGCCTGCGTTTTAAAACATTGTGATTCTTGATTGGTATTATTCATTGTCATCATCTCCCCACCAACCCCCGATACTAATTCACCGCCTTCTTCTTGGTTTTCTTGCTTATAGTCTTTATCATACGCCATTATTAACAACTTAACTTCGAGATGAAGATTAACGAAAACTTAACAGCAATAAGAAGTAGCCAAAGAACAAAAAGACTATTTAAATTGGAATTTTGAATGAATGCTATATAAAAATAGAGGTTTGGAAGAGAAGTAGTGATCCTAACTGAATGTGATTTTTAAAGGATGATAAGAGGCTCCAAATTGAAGGTTTTATACTCAAGAATTGTAACAGATTTATCCTTCACTTGCTTAAGTATTAGTATTTTTTTTAATCCAAATATCAAATTTGTTATTCTGGTATATATTACTTATTAAATTGAAAAGTTCAACTGAATACTATTTCTTCAACTTCTCTTTCAATTTCGCAACCAGTCATTTTGTTTACAACTATTTTTACGTTTGTCTATGTGCTTTTTTTTTTCTGAAGAGCAAGGGTGTCATAGGCGTTAGAAAATATCAAATAATTAATGGCGTAAGTTGGTCGTGGAGCTCGGGGGTACAGTTGTCTTTACAGCGCTCAATTATCAAACTGGTGAAGTTAAACCTATGTTTTAAGGCTGTTATGACATACAACAAAGCATATATCCTTTACTTCCTGGTGTCCCTTTTTCTGAATCATTTTTGCAACTCTAAAACATTTAACCTTCGAGATGAAGATCAACAAAAACTTGACAACAACAGTAAGCAGACAAAGAAGAAAAAAAAACTAACTATGAACGGATGAATGTAATCTCTCAATTTATTTTATTTTTTTATTTTTTATTTATTTTTATTTAATTTTATTTATTTATTTATTATTTTTTTTATGACTAAACTGTTACTTCAGAGTGTATTTATAAAAGCCATGCAATAAGAGAATCAATCTCAACTAACTGAACAGACTAACAGAATTATCCTTCACTTGATTAAATAATAATTTCAAATCTTTATTTTTCTATAAACTGTTTGTTATATGAGTACATCTCCCTATTCATTTGAGTACCAGTATAACCAACATTCATATTCACATTCATTCTTTTTCTGCAACTATTTCTTCTTGTTTTCTCTCTGGGTTTTTTACTGAAAAACAAGGAATGGAAAAATATATATAATAGCGGAAGTTGGTCGTGGAGCGTCTGGGGTTGTTTTTAAAGCGGTCAATTATCAAACCCGTGAAGTCGTTGCCATAAAAGAACTCAACAAGAGCTACAATTCATGGGATGAAAATACATTAGGCTACAACAAGAGCTACAATTTCATCTTTCTTTTTTGGGTTCCTGTTCTCGTATCAATTGGATCTTAATGCTTGAGACATGCGCACTAAGAAAGCAAACAACACCATTAGGCTTATAGTGAAGAGTTAGGGTTTTTAGATGATACCTCAATTAGAGCCATGATATTCTTTATATACACACGAAATCCTTGTTGGTTTCGTGTTCCTTACTCTTCAGCGTATCTCGCCTTATACGGTATATTGATCTTTATCCCATAAATAGAAGATCATTATCAAGACCATAAATAATATATTTGAGTTTGGGCTTTCGTGAGCCCAAATCGTTATTATGATAGCCCAAATCATTATTATGATAGCCCACGCGTGATGGGCTTGGGCATTAGTAGTGTCCATTGGTCGGGTTCGTGACCCGAGTGCGGACTATACGTCATCATGTCCCCCCAGTCTAGTATGCGCAGGGTGCAACCGCGTATGCTAGACTAATAACTATAGCGGAAAGCGTGGCGGGGAAGCTTCAAGTATTTCCCGCCAAAAGGAAATATACGGTGTATCTAGTCCAAATTAGTCCCAAGTATTCCTCGGAAATCGTGAGGAGGTGGGTGAAAAAGTGTTGTACATGTTAATCTCCCAGCTACACGATTAGAGTTAGTGAGATCCACATGGCAAGCATCCGAGACTATGGGTAACCCTATATAAAGGGTATCCCCCTTTTCACTGTGATTATCACAGTAACAATTGCATTTCCTCCATTGTTAAAAAATCTTCAAACACCCGTCAAGAAATCAACTCTATACTAAGGTAATAGCACGTGCGCATCCTGACACCATCAAAAAAAAAATTTAAATGGTTCTTCAGTTATCTGATTTTTGCCTCCGATATAACCAAGGATGAACTCCGTCAGTTCACCTCGGATTATTATATTCCCTTGCGTTGCATCCGGTAGTACCGGTGGCGACCGCATCTATTGCTGACTTCCCTGAGGGAAAGGTAGGGGTATACACGCGCTTTTTCGAATTTTCGAATCAGCGCGTGCCCATTTCACCATTCTTGAGCGATGTACTCAATTTTTATCGCCTTCACATATCCCAGCTGCACTGTATAGGCGCAACGAAGATAACCAATATTGAAGGCCATTAACCCTACCATCAATCTCTTCCGCGCGTTTTATCACACAACGTGGTCAAACGGGTGGGTGTCCTTTTCCAAGCCCGCGGGCGCCTTCAATGTTATTTACAAAAAAGTTAGACGCACTTAAGAACTGGAGGGAGAGGTTTTTCTGGGTGGATGATAAACTGTTCCCCTGGACCTTTGAGTTCTATACCCAGGGGACGTTACCAAAGGATGAGCGCCAAAACCCCAGGACGTACAACGTAGATGACGCGGAGACCATAAATACCAACTGCATCCCCATCAACTCCTACCCAGAAGAGTTTTTGGTGCATATGGGGATCAACCGCAACTATTTCCAAGGCGCTAACGAGGTGCCCACTTTTCTGGATGAGGATAACCGGGGTGGGTGCTTGTCCTTCCTTTCTTTCTCATCTGTAATGTAAGCGTTCTCTTTTATTATATCCTTTTGTAACTCCGTTTTGTTTGTTGTGTGTTGTTTGTTGTTTGTTGCTTGTTGGGCAGAGATGGATCTGTTCAGCGTGGTGAAGCTAGCGAAGCCCACCCAAGTAACCGTGGGGGTGCGCCCTTTGAGAGATGGTAAGACACCAATTTTGGAGGCTACTGCAGGGCGCACCATGGAATATGCACAGGAGGAACTGGCGAACGCCTCCCCACCGCTATTGGAGGCTACCCCAGTGCGCAGTGTTCCATCTCAGCAGGTGCCTTCCCTAGAACTCTCGCGCACAGATTCTTCCGAGGGTATGGGAATCCTGAAGGCTAATAGTGATCAGGAAGAGGCGAGCCAGGGAGTAAAGCGCAAGAAGGTTTCTGGTGGTGATGGCGCAAGCACGTCTAAGAGAAGACGCCACATTATTACTGTGGATGTGTCGTCAGAGGAGGATGTGTCGCCATCCACCAATGCGCAGGAGACTGCTGAAACTCCTTCTCCCAAGTAAGTAATGAAAACTATTTCTCGTTCCTTTTGTTTTTCTTTTTTTTTTGTTGTATCCTTGATATAATACCTTGACTTCTTGTCCTTTGCATGCAGTGATGAAGCTGCAGGGGTGATGCAGCGCATATTGAGCAATCGCCACCTAAGGTGAGTCGCCCTCAAGTGGAGGAGCCTTCGAAGGCATACGAGAATGTGCCTACGGAGTAGCTGATAGAGGAGCTTAGCTTGGCTGATGCGCACCAGGCTTCATTGGTTGCTCAGCTCAAGGCCAAGTATGCTGGTGAAGAGAGTAGCAGTGCGCAGAAGGATGAGGAGATTGCGCGACTGAAGTCGCAGTTGGCTAGTGCTCATGTTGCAATGGAGTCAACAAATGCGCACTCCAAGAAGCTCGCTGATGAGAGGATATCATTATTGGCCCAATTGAGCCATGAGCGTGCTGCTTTTGACCAGTACAAGTCCACCTGCCTATGGGGGGTTGAAGTACATGGAGCAAAACAATAGAAAACACTTCTCTCAATTGGATGAGTTCCGAAAGGCTGTACAGGGCGCCTTGGAGAAGCAAGAGGGTAAACTGCACAAGCTTAGTATTGAACATGATGAGTAGTTGTACCCGCACTTGGTATCTTCCATTGCTGAGCGCAGGTAGCATTTTATTCCTTTGAATGTTTCAGACTTGCAGCATTTGATTTCCTTGAAATTATTGTCTATAATGGGAATGGTGTTTTATTCGCAGGTGGCTGATCAGCCATGGTCTTCGCCTGGCTGCTATGGGCACATTAGAGTCCCAAGAAGTTATAGAAGCCTTTGGGAACGTTGTGCAATGCGCCTTGGTGCGTGGCAAAGTTGAAGCTGTAGAAGAGCTGCACGATGGCCAAATGTTGACGGTGCCCCTCGCGGAAGTGCCAGGCTACAATGGTGATGCCTATGCTGAGCTTGTCGCTGCCATTGAGAAGATGAAGCTATTAGAGCTTCCTCACATTGATCAACTGGAGCGCGACCAGGATTACCCCATAAGTGTCATTATGGAGGGGTTAACTGATGAGGCGAAAAATGATCCATTTTTAGGGGGTCATTTAAGCCCGAATCCGACTTTATTTGATCAAATATTGCCCTAAATCGTTCCTTTTGTGATTTTAGGTACTTGGAGAGTGAATTCTGGAAAAGAAGCCATTTTGGACGTTTTTGGAGCATAAAAGTGAAGAAAACGGCAAAGTATCAATTTTCCATGCTGGAAACACTAGGTGACGGCGTCAAGAGTTAAACCCTGACGGCGTCAGACATCATGAATAAAATACCGTAGTTGATGACGGCGTCAAAAGTCATCCTGACGGCGTCAAAAGGCCAAGAATAAAATACCGTGGTTGGTGACGGCGTCACACAGGCCGTCATAAGTAGATCAAGGCCGTCCGAGGAAGTATTTGGCGGCGAGGTGACGGCGTCACATGGTTGTCTTGACGCCGTCAGCCCAGTTTTCCTATATATAGTTTTCTAGTTTTTACATTAAAAAGAGAGAAGTTTTGGAGAAACCCTAAAGACGAATTTGGTGCAACTTTTACAGGTTTTTCAAGGGTTCCAAACCCTTGATACCTTGCATTGTAATTGAGATAAGTGTTCTTCTAATTCAATCAATATGTCTATGTGTTGGTTGTCTATATCTTGTTCTTGTCTCAATTCCATTATGCTAGGCTAGATCTCTTTTGTGTTTGCTTAGATCTAATGAAACCTAGATGTTGATTATGTGTTGATTACTTGTTTATTCTTGTCTTGGATGAATGATTTTATATGTTAGGCTTAAGAAAACTGGCAGATCTCCAAATGGTAACATGCTTGAACGTCTTAAGAAACATGAACCGAGGCGTACTAGGTCTTTATTGGTTGTATTTAATGCATGAGCCACTGTTTACAATCCCTATAGTTGTGTTGGGTCATGGTGTAGGAGGAGATAAGAGCTCATAGAATTGGGGAGTTATGTATGCCACCCCATGAATGGTATTAAGGAATACAATCCGTCATCCACTCAATTATAACAAGTAATTAACGTGTAAAAGATATCTAGGGAGTAGTGAAGTCTAAGTAAACACAATTTCTCCAATTACTGCTCACAACCTTTGTAATAATTAGTTTAATTTCATTTTCAGTATTTTATTTTGATTATATATTAGTTTTGGGTTAGTTGAATAGCAACTAATTCCGCCCACTCTTCCAAAACCCGAGATTTTACTTGCTTTCATAAAAACATAAAAATACAAAAATAATCATCCATCACCTTTAGAACTAGTAATTAGGCTTTCTAATCCTAGCGACACTATTCCTAAGCTGAACGATCAATCCCCCGGTACTTGTCACTATACTATACTACAACGATCAGGTACACTGCCTGGTGGGGGTTGTAAGCTTCTCGAGATCCCTCGAGAGGTAAAGCCTGTTGCGATTCCCACGCATCAAGTTTTTGGCGCCGCTGCTGGGGAATAGTTATTGTCTAGGTTAGGATTTCTTTTTATTAGGTCTACTTGCTAGATTCCTTTCTAGTAAGATTTTATTTTTATTTTTAGGTCTTCTTTAGTCTATCTTATTTCTTCGTGCCTTTGTTTCTAACTCTTTACCATCCGACATCATGGAAGGTGGTAACGTCTTTGAACCCGTCATCCCACCACAACAAAACCCACCACTTGAACCCCTTAGGCCCCGAACCTTAGGAGAGTACTCCCGACCTAGCCATCAAGGCTACCGAAACACCATTGAGCTCACCGGAGCCAATGTGACCCCCTTGCGATTCGACACTATCCGGTTGGTGCAAAGCGGATGTGCATTCCATGGACTTCGTTCCGAAGATCCAAACCAACATCTTAAGGACTTTCTCAAAATCGTAGATTCCATAGACCCAGATGTTGAAACTAGAGAGACTACCCGTTTACGCCTATTCCAATTCTCTCTACGGGATCAAGCTAATCAATGGCTTAAGCGTTTAACCGCGGGATCCATCACCACATGGGACAATCTCGCCAATCGCTTCCTTACCCAATTCTTTCCGCCAGAAAAGACTGCAATGCTTAGAAGGGACATTTTGATGTTTGAGCAACAGCGGGGTGAAACTTTCTACGAGGCTTGGGCCCGTTTTAAGGATCTCCTCCACAAGCTCCCTCATCATGGCATAAACCTTTGGTTATTAGTCCAGATTTTCTACGACCATGTTGACTATCACACTAAGCGCACCATCGACAGGGCCGCGGGAGGTAAACTGCGTGATAAGAACGCCGAGGAGTCTTGGGCAATTATCGAGGAGCTCGCCACTGACAATCAGGAATTGTGGGAGTTTAAACATACGATAGAAGCGGCCATCAATGCAGTCTCGACATCTGGAGGAACCACCGAAGTACCCGATGAACTTCTATGCAAACTTGAGGCAAAGGTTGACTATTTTGAGGAAAGGCAAAGGCGACCTTTGAGTCCTAGACGGGCTACTGTCAATTCTGTCTCAAAAACAACTTCGGCACCATTATCTGAATCACCCTCTAGGGAAAACGCTGAGACTTTTCAGAACTATGCCCCACCTTGTTCCCCTCCCAAGGAACTTAGCTCGGAGTTTGAGGCTAGGATGAGAGAATATATGGCAACTTACTCAGATCGGCTTGCTAGATTCGAAGAAGCAGTTTATAAACAAAAAGAGGAGATGCAGGAGAAAATGAATGAGATGTTGAGTCTATTGGAGGAGTATACCAATCAGAGAACCCCCGAACGAATACTGCTAAGGAAAGAAAGCGCCACTCCCACCACCCAATTTGTTAACTCCGTTACCATTGTCCATAAAGATAACGAGAAGGTAGAAACTCCTGCTAAACAGACCTTAGAAAAACCACCAGAGTCCCAACCTTTGAGTTACTACCTGAAACATGATATAAACAAAAACACCATAACAAATTGGATTAAGGGTGATAGGCATAACCAATCCTCCGGACAGGTTCCTGAGAAAGAGGAAGATGAGTATGATACGCTTCCTGGAGGATCAGTGGTCGAGAGGTTATTGGTACAGAAAGTGGCTACTAAGCAGGTAGCATGTGGGAACTTTGAAATACCAACGAGCATCGGGGACTTGAAACATCTTAGTGCTTTCGCCGACCAAGGATCGGAAGTAAATCTTATGCCCCTAACTATTTACATCTAACTAACGCAAAAAATGCCAGCACCCACTCGTGTAAGGTTATCTCTTGTTGGACACTCGTACGTATACCCCCTAGGAATCGCAGAAGATGTATTAGTTAATGTTGCAGGATTCATGTACCCCGTTGATTTTATGATCATTGATGATAAAGGGGATGGATGCATGCCAATAATCCTTGGGGCACCATTCCTCACCACCGCTAGGGCTGTCATTAAGTATGAAGATAGGAAGATTGAGCTTAAATCTGGAAAAAGAAAGATTAGCTTCCACATGACCCCGCGAAATGGGCATGAGAATCTGAGTTGGAAAATGATCAAAAACAACATTGGCACGACACCCATTCGAGTTCAGAACAAGATTCTTGCATGGGAGGCAAGAATCAAAAGCTATAAGAAAGCTAAGGATGAAAGAAGAAAAAGCAATAAGGTTCCGATTAAACTCAAACACACTCAACACGAAAAAAATTATACACCATTTGAGGAAGGGAACTTGGTGCTCTTGAGACACTTGGAAACAACAATACCACCCGATAAACCAAGTCCTTGGTGGTATGGGCCATTCACAATCGAAGGATTGAGCCAAGATGGGGTAGCTAACTTGAGAAGCAAATTAGGTGGGAAGGTGATCGCGAGTATCGACAGATTGAGGCACTACCACCATAACAGTAATGATCGCAACTATATGGGGTATATCATTTCAAATGATGAGATCACGTAGTAACCCATGACTTTGAGTCTAGCTACAAGACTCGTAAATAAAGAAAAGCGCTTCTTGGGAGGCAACCCATGTTTTGTGTGATTTTATTTGTTTGATTGTTATTTGCTTCCGTATGCATGTTTTGTTTTTATTGTTGGTTGATCATGTTTCTAAAATAAAATGTGGAAATACTTTACTATGTTGTTTGGCCTAGTCTTAACTCCAACCTAAAAGTATTTTTGCAAAAGATAAGTGTAAGGGGAAACCCCAAATATGTTTTTAAGAAACAAACCGATCATGATTCTCCACGATAATAAATGAGCATGTATATTCGTATTTGTTAGAGTCAAATGCTTGTATTGAGTCATAATGAAGTTTTGCAGGATTTTCCAGGAAGTAGGACCAAGTTTTTCCAGAAATTTTCCGGAAACTTAACATAAGAATTTCTGCAGATCCATTCTGACGGCGTCAGGGGTTTACTCTTGACGGCGTCAGGAGTCAAAAATCTGGAAATTTTACCGGTTTTGTTTTTCTAACGGAGTCTTATGGTTTTTGTGAATTATTAAGTTTTATAATCTCCAGGAAATCTGCAAACTTCATTCCACAAGCATTATATCTTACTTTGTTTTCTAGGATTTAGGAACTTATATAGGATGCCGCCGATTTTACGCGAGGTTGTCTTGTCTATTTTGTCAGGTTTCACTGGTTATGTTCGACAAGGAGATGATTTATATTCTGGAAGGGAAGCTTTGATTGTTCGTTTTCTTGGAAGAAGATTTAACCTGGCCACCTATAATCCATACCGAGCGAATCAGGGGAGTATTTGATTTCATTCTTTTTACTTTTTCACTTTTACATTCTTTACTTGAACATTGGGGACAATGTTCATCTTAAGTGTAAGGGGAGGGTAAAAAGATGATACCTTACATATGCACTTTCGCTTGAGTTTGTTTTGTTTAATGGTAGATGTGTAATAAAACTATGAGAAATACTTGTTAGTGCAATTTTAGCGCCAAATTTAAAATTTTTTACAACATTTAGGAGTGAAACTTTAGCCATAGCAAGCGTCTCATGGATAGGAGATTGTATGACTAGCACATAACCGTATATTCAGAAAAATTTTCCACCCAAAAATGTGAGGTTCGCCTTTAGATTTGATAGGAAAAGCATTTACTATTAGTGCTTATGAGTGTACCGGTAGCATTTAGATTCTAGAACTTGCGTTAGTGATGCATCCCGAGACCGCTAGTGAGACTACATTCGTGTAGTAGGATTTACTACATGATAAGAGGCATTAGTACCACCCTTGTGTTAAACCCGTATCATAATTACTTGACCATTTAAGTCATATTACTTGGCTAGTTAAGTCAACTAATTTTTCCCACACCCTTAGCGTTGTACTCATTTTTAGTACACGAAACCCCTAGTACACCCCTCCGAGCCTATCTTTTCGTTTCTAACTTTAAGCATTTTACTTAAAGGAAGAATTTGTTACACCCCACTTAAATGTACAACCAAATCGCCTTAGCCTTCCGTGTATGCGCTCATTTTTAGTGCATTATTGTTATTTGTTAAACCCTAAGTTAACTTTCTAATTGATTACATGGTTGCTAAGTCGAGTCATATCCTTGTACATATTGTTTTGGGACGATTGGGACTCATGGGTAAGTACTTATTTTATGGAGTAATGGGGAAGAACATAATATTATTACCCCCATATGTGCGTTAATCTTAAAAGTGCTCCAAATGTTTTGATTTTCTTAATTCGAGTCATTAGATTAGTTGATTGTAAAGTATGTAAAAATTCAAGTGTAAGGGAAATATTCATTCCCTATAATGTATTATTTTGGATGGTAGGATAAGAGTGTATGCACACAAAAAAAAATCGAAAAAACAAGAAAAAGAAAAAAAAAATAGAAAAAGGAAAAGAGAAAAAAAAACATACGGACTACCATCCCGTTTCATTCTATGTTCATTTTATGTTTTTGTTATTTTTCATTTATTAGCTTAAGTCGAGTCTAGTCTTGGCTTAGCAACGCCATCTTGTACATGTAATTAACCAAGATTGTTAACTCGCCACCGGTAAAACTTTCTTTATCCAACAAAACCGTGTAATTCATATCCCTATACCTAACGTTACAACCCTTTAAAAGACCTCTTTGATAGTTTATCCTAGGTGCTTACGCCATGTGGTGGAGGTTTGATCCTTTCCCAAGCCTATGGTAATCTATTTTGCTATGACAGGTAGTAAGAGATATCTTCCATTTCCATAATGTTATATTACTTTATTACACCCGAGAGATGTGAGTATCTAAACACTATTTGTGAGGTGCTTGTGTATGATCTCCGTGCTTGTCTATTGGTCTTTAGTGGAACGATTATTTGTTGTAATTACTTTTATATTAGTGTTAAATGACCCCTAACTTGTCTTTTGAGTAGAATAAAAGTGCATTTGATTGAGGACAAGCAAATATCAAGTGTAAGGGTATATGATGAGGCGAAACATGATCCGTTTTTAGGGGGTCATTTAAGCCCGAATCCGACTTTATTTGATCAAATATTGCCCTAAATCGTTCCTTTTGTGATTTTAGGTACTTGGAGAGTGAATTCTGGAAAAGAAGCCATTTTGGACGTTTTTGGAGCATAAAAGTGAAGAAAACGGAAAAGTATCAATTTTTCATGCTGGAAACACTAGGTGACGGCGTCAAGAGTTATACCCTGACGGCGTCAGACATCATGAATAAAATACCGTAGTTGATGACGGCGTCAAAAGTCATCCTGACGGCGTCAAAAGGCCAAGAATAAAATATTGTGGTTGGTGACGGCATCACACAGGCCGTCATAAGTAGATCAAGGCCGTCCGAGGAAGTATTTGGCGGCGAGGTGACGGCGTCACATGGTTGTCTTGACGCCGTCAGCCCAGTTTTCCTATATATAGTTTTCTAGTTTTTACATTAAAAAGAGAGAAGTTTTGGAGAAACCCTAAAGAGGAATTTGGTGCAACTTTTACAGGTTTTTCAAGGGTTCCAAACCCTTGATACCTTGCATTGTAATTGAGATAAGTATTCTTCTAATTCAATCAATATGTCTATGTGTTGGTTGTCTATATCTTGTTCTTGTCTCAATTCCATTATGCTAGGCTAGATCTCTTTTGTGTTTGCTTAGATCTAATGAAACCTAGATGTTGATTATATGTTGATTACTTGTTTATTCTTGTCTTGGATGAATGATTTTATATGTTAGGCTTAAAAAAACTGGCAGATCTCCAAATGGTAACATGCTTGAACGTCTTAAGAAACATGAACCGAGGCGTACTAGGTCTTTATTGGTTGTATTTAATGCATGAGCCACTGTTTACAATCCCTATAGTTGTGCTGGGTCATGGTGTAGGAGGAGATAAGAGCTCATAGAATTGGGGAGTTATGTATGCCACCCCATGAATGGTATTAAGGAATACAATCCGTCATCCATACAATTATAACAAGTAATTAACGTGTAAAAGATATCTATGGAGTAGTGAAGTCTAAGTAAACACAATTTCTCCAATTACTGCTCACAACCTTTGTAATAATTAGTTTAATTTCATTTTCAGTATTTTATTTTGATTATATATTAGTTTTGGGTTAGTTGAATAGCAACTAATTCCGCCCACTCTTCCAAAATCCGAGATTTTACTTGCTTTTATAAAAACATAAAAATACAAAAATAATCATCCATCACCTTTAGAACTAGTAATTAGGCTTTCTAATCCTAGCGACACTATTCCTAAGCTGAACGATCAATCCCCCGGTACTTGTCACTATACTATACTACAACGATCAGGTACACTGCCTGGTGGGGGTTGTAAGCTTCTCGAGATCCCTCGAGAGGTAAAGCCTGTTGCGATTCCCACGCATCATTAACCTTGGCGAGGCACGCAGCAGAGGACGCAGAGGCTCAGCCTGACTACTTTTTGAAGCCTGATGAATTGCAGCTACAGGTACATATCTTTGCGCGTCCACGATGAAAGCATCCTTGGAAGCCCATGCCACAAGACTCGCAAGGAAGAAGGGTGTGAAGGGGAAAGCGATACTCTATGGTGTTGGTGCAGCGCATATTCCCAGATCTGATGGGATTCCTGTTAGCGTGGCGACAGTGTCACCTGAGGATAGTAGTCTGCTGAAGAGGCTTGAGGAGGCTGGGGATGCAGCGTACAGAGTTGGTGGCTCAGAGCATAAACGCTCTCGTAGTATGTAGGCTGTTTTTGTAATAGATTCACATTTTTGTTGCACATGTGTATGTTGAATCTATCTTTTGTATAAACTCGTAGTCTATAATAAAGTTGAAGTTGATTTGTACTTAGTTTCTTGTCTTTGCATAAAAGACATCCAAGAATCAAACTATTATCCAAACATACTTAAAAGAGATTACAGAATCTATAATCACTTATAATTGTGTTATGAAGTCCATAACATAATGTATATGCGAATAATAAATTCACAAGTGTATGGGTTAATATGCAGTGTACTGCAAATACCATATCAAGGAATCAAGAGTCTTGACTCCGAATTTCTTAAACGCGCACGGTGTGCATTGTTGCGTATCCGTCGTGGGATGCGCATTGAACTTACTCCAACGTCTTGAGAGTAAGGTGTTTAACAAGGATGTATGATCCAATGTTGATGGGTTTGCAAACCTCTTACTCAACGAGTTATTTAGTAGGTTTACTCATCCTTTTACCATCGTGGGTTTTAATAAATGCATGCACGCCATGTAGGCAAAAAGATAAATCAATAATATTGAGACATAAATAAGATGTAAACAATAAAGTTAAATGTGTCGCGGAGTTAGCTAGAAACCGCGATATTTGATTAATTCATGCAAGTTTTTGGAAAAAGAAAAAAATAAAACATTTGCCTAAACAAAACAAAATATAAATACACGGACATTTATTGAGCACTTACTAAAGTGCGGAGGTGTCTGTGCATGGGCCGTAGCCTTTCCTAAAGATAGCATCTCTTGAGATTGCAAATATTCCATGTGCGTTGTAGCTCTCGACCATCCATATCACGCAGCTTGTATGCACCTTTGCCTAGTGCTTCTGTGACCTCATAGGGTCCTTCCCACTTTGGTCTAAGTTTTCCCGTATCTTCTGCGTGACTTGCATCATTAGCGCGATATACAAAGTCGCCTGGTCTGAATGAGGTGCTTCTGACTTTAGCATCATAGTATCCCTTCATCTTTAACTTAGCTCTTGCCTCACATATAGCTGCATATTCGCGCCTTTCTTCCAATAGATCCAAGTCTATACGTCTCTCGTCAGTCATTGGTTGTGACATTAACTTCCGCCGTATGAATAGTTGGCATCCCAATTTCAGCTGGTATGACAGCTTCTGTCCCGTAGACAAGAGAGAAGGGTGTGTCTCCAGTGCTAACTTTGATTGTCGTGCGGTGCGCCCATAAGACGTGCGACAATTCATCCACCCATCTTCCTTTGTGTTTGTCAAGACGCGCTTTAATTCTTTCGCCGAGACTACGATTTGCGCGCTCAACCAAACCATTGGTTTGTGGGTGCTTAACTGACGCGAAGTGTTGTGTAATATTTAGTTGCGCGCACCAGTCTTTGAACGGGTTATCACAGAATTGTTTTCCGTTGTCCGAAATAATTTCTCCAGGTAATCCAAAGTGGCATGCAATGTTTTCCCAAACAAATCGTTTTACCTGGTTGCCTGTGATAGTTGCCACTGCTTTTGCCTCAATCTACTTAGTGAAGTAATCTATAGCCACAATGAGAAATTTCAGTCCCCCTGCTGCAACAGGGAAGGGGCCTGCAATATCGATACCCCACTTGTATAATGGCCATGGTGAAGTGATAAGTGTTAGCTCTTGTTATGGTTGGCGTGGGATGGGTCTATGGACCTGGCAGTCGCTATATTTCTTTATCATGTCCCGCGCATCGCGATGCATAGTCGGCCAATAGTATCCTGACCGCAAGGCTCGTGCTACAACGGACCGTGGTCCTGAGTGCACACTGCATGAACCAGCGTGGATCTCTCGGAGTACGTAATCTTCCTGAAGAGGTCCAACGCACCAAAGCCATGGCTGTAGAAATGAACGTCGATATAGGATACCATCTCGAAGTTCGAACCTCTGCGCTGTGCGCCGTATCCGTCGAGCGTCCTTCTGCTCATGGGGTAATATACCCTTGCTTATGAATTCAATGATAAGGGTCATCCATGTAGGATCCTGCTCTTCTATCACCGTGGATATCTCCATCTCCGAGATGGATTTGTTTTCAAGGTTTCTACCAATACTTGTTTTGACAGGTGCGCAAAGCTTGTAGATGCGATTTTGCTTAGTGCATCCGCTTTTCTGTTTTCCCCTCTAGGAACTTGTTTAATGGTGAACCTGTCAAAACTCTGGATTAGGCATTTGGTCTTGTCGAGGTATTGGACCATGTTATCCTCTTTAGCCACATATTCGCCCAACACATGATTGGCTACTAATCGGGAGTCGACATTTGCTTCTAGGTTGCATACACCCATTCGAGTTGCAATGCGTAATCCAGCAATTAGGGCTTCATACTCTGCCTCGTTGTTCGTGGCTGTGAATTCAAAACGTAGTGCGTAAGTGAATTCCATTCCTTCTGGACTGGTGAGGATAAGGCCTGCGCCTGACCCGTCCACGCACGAAGATCCGTCCGTGAATAGAATCCATGGTTCTTGTAGTTCTACCTTGCTGCTTGATGATGGAGCATCAGTATCTGGTTTCTCAATGATGAAATCTACCAGTATATGTCCCTTAATCGTAGTGCGTGGTCTATAAGAGATGTTATGTTCACCTAGAAACACGCTCCATTTTTGTAATCTTCCCGATGCGTCGGGTTTGGAGATAACTTGCTTGATAGGTTGGTTCGTGATCACTGCTATCGGGTGTGCTTGAAAGTATCTGCGCAGTCTTTTAGCTGTGAATACTAAAGCCAGGACCAGCTTTTCCATTGCGGTATAGTTAGTCTTCGTCTTCTTGAGTGCTTTGCTTACAAAGTATACTGGTGTTTGTACGGAGTTCCTATCTGTCAATAGCACCGCGCTGACTGCTCCATGAGTTGCAGACAGGTACATGATCAACTCTTCCCCTGGTCGGGGTGCGACTAGTGTGGGAAGCGCTGCTATATGTTGCTTAAGCTGTTGAAAATCTTCTTCCGCTTCAAAAGTCCATCGAAAGTCTCCCTTTTTTGTACACTTTGTGAGTGTTTTAAAGAGAGGAAGTGACTTATCCGCTGATTTGGACAGGAATCTATTCAACCCGGCTAGTTTTCCTTTCAGGGACTGGACTTCTTTCAATGTGCGTGGTGAAGGGAGTTAGATGACAGCCTTTGTTTTTTCTGGGCATGGCTTAATGCCATCAGGCTCTATCAAGTATCAGAGGAAAATGCCTTCTGTAGCGCCAAAAGTGCATTTCTTAGGATTTAACTTCACGTTGATCCTTCCCAGCGTCCTGAATGTTTCTTTAATGTCGCGTACCAACTCTTCTTCGGTATGGCTCATATTGACAAGGTCGTCAACATAGACCTCCAGGTTGCGGCCCACTTGCTTTTCAAATGCATTATCTACCAATCGCTGGTAAGTGGCGCCTACATTTTTTAAGCCAAAGGGCATTTTTGTGTAACAATAGACACCCTGGCTTGTGTGGAAGGCAGTGTTTTCCTCGTCTTCTTTAGCCATTTGGATTTGGTGGTACCTTTTGTATGCATCCAAGAAACATTTAAAGGGGTATCCGCACAAGGATTCTATCTTCCAGTCTATCTCTGGTAGCGGGTAGCAATCTTGTGGACATGCTTTGTTGAGATCAGTGAAATCCACCCACATCCTCCAACTACCATCACTCTTTTTCACCATTACTGGATTGGAGAACCAGTCATGGTAATAAACCTCTCGCATGATACCTGCGTCCACAAGCTTGTGTAGTTCCTCTAGAATGGCTTTTGCGCGCTCTGGAGCCTGGCCGCGCTTTTTCTGCCGTACTGGAGGGTATCCTTGTCGGATCTTCAGCTTGTGTTCTGTAATCGATCGTGGCATGCCAATCATGTGCTTTGGTTCCCATGCAAAGATATCTAGATTCCTTTGCAAGAGTGCGCACACGGCCGCTCTGCCTTTGTCAGACAGTGATCCCCCAATCGATACCTCTTGATCCAGGTAATCAGGGTGAATTGCGACCTTCAAGTTGATACTTTAACTGCGTGCTATTCTGGAGTGCGTGTCATCTTACATGTAACCGTGTTGCACTCTCTAGGTGATACAATGGTATTGTAGAGGGTGATAATGCCTCCTTCTACTGGGAATTTGAGCATCCCATGCGCTGTGGACGGTAGTGCGCGCATGGCTGATATTCCTGGTCTTCCAATAATGCCATTGTATGGCGAAGGAGATCTGATTACCATAAAATTCATCCAATCCGCCGTGGAGTGTTGCTTATCACCAACGACCACATGTAATCGTATTTGCCCCATGGGCCATATCTTTTCTCCTGTGAAGCCAGTCAGCGACGTCGTGGCCGGAATTAACTGACTTCGTATCTCAGGTCGCAACCTTTTGAAACAATGTTCATACATGATGTCTGCGGATGCTCCTCCATCAACATACATGCGGTGGATATCGTGACCCTCCATATTTATCTCGATGGTGAGCGGTTCCACTACTGCGTTGTCCGCAGCCAGAGTGGAGAAAGAGATTTCGTTCCCATAAGAAAACTTTTGGCTGACCTTTTGCCTAGTCTTTCTCAGCCATGATTGTATCATGTAGATGCTGTCAGCCTTGTCCTTAGGTGTCTCTTTCTTGCTCCCATTCTTCTGTTTGTCTATTCCCTCCTTGATGTTCTTGACGAGGTGATCCAATTTGCCTTCTTTCACTAATTTATCAATTAGTTGGCGCAATTGGACACACTCGTTGGTGGTGTGGCCCTTTTGTCCATGATATTCGCAGTACCCGTTTCCTACGCGTCGATCCTCTGGGGTGCGCATTGGTGGAGGTTTCGGGAAGTTCGCACCTTCTGTCACAAATATCTCCCTTGGAGTCTTCGTTAGTGGAGTGTTGATGAGGCGAAAAATGATCCGTTTTTAGGGGGTCATTTAAGCCCGGAATTGAATTTATTTGATCAAATATTGCCCTAAATCGTTTCTTTTGTGATTTTAGGTACTTTTTGAGTGAATTCTGGAAAAGGAAGCATTTTGGACGTTTTTAGAGCATAAAAGTGAAGAAAACGGCAAAGTCTTAATTTTCCTTGCTGGGAACAGTACCTGACGGCGTCACCAAGTTCTTAATGACGGTATCAAGAGGAAAACAAGAGGTGAAGAGGATAGAGTCCATGACAGTCCAGAATGTTTTTACACTAGGGCATGATGGCGTCACCATAGGCCATCATGGTCCCTTTACACGTGACGGCCCAGAGGAAAATTGCTCTTGACGGCGTCAGATCTGGATCTAGGCAATCCAATATTATTATGGGCGGCGGGTTGACGGCGTCAGAATTCTCTTCTTGACGCAGTCACATTGGAAAATCTATATATAGTTTTGTAATTTTCATTCATTGAGAGGAGGACAATTTTAGGGACGACTTGGAGAGACCCTAACACGATTTTATCAGTATTTTCAAGGGTTTTCACCCTTTGAAACCTTTCATGTTCAATTAAGATAAGTATCCTTTCAATTCATTCAATATGTCTATGTGTCGTTTGAATATATCTTACGCTTGTCTTGATTTTAACATGCTAGGCTAGATCTCTTGTGTGTTTGCTTAGATGTAGTGAAACCTAGATGTTGATTATGGGTTGATTGCTTGTTTATAGTTGTTACGGATGAATGATTTCGATGTTAGGCTTAAGAAAACTGGCAGACTTCCATATGGTAACTTGCTTGAACGTCTTAAGAAACATGAACCAATGCGTACTAGGTTTTTATGGTTGTATTTAATGCATGAGCGAATTCTAGTGATCCCATGTTAGGAGCTTCTTGCAGGCTCGACATAGGAGTGAAGTAGGAGCTTATAGAGTTGGGGAAGTACGTACGCCACCCCACGATTGGTATTAAGGAATATAACCCGTCATCCACGCAACTGTAACAAACTATCAACCTGTAAAAGATATCTAGGGAGTAATGAAAGCTAATTAAACACAATTTTTCCATTTATTGTTCACACCACTAGTTTAATTAGCTTTATTTACATTTCTGTTATTTTATTTTGATTGCATGTTTAGTTATTGGGTTAGTTGACTAGCAACTAATTCCGCCCACTCTTCCAAAACCCGAGATTTTAATTGCTTTTATAAAAATATAAAAATACAAAAAGAATCATCCCTCACCTCTAGACCTAGTTTTTAGGCTTTCTAATTCTAGCAACACTATTCCTGAGTTGAACGATCAATCCCTCGGTACTTGTCACTATACTATACTACAACGATCAGGTACATTGCCTGGTGGGGGTTGTAAGCTTCTCGAGATCCCTCGAGAGGTAAAGCCTGGTGTAATTCCCACGCATCAAGTGTATTTGTCATTATCTCGTCCGCTCCCCTGACTGCGGTAGCTTTTGCTGCGGTTGCTACTCTGGTCATTGGATTGTCTCCTGGGGTGTTCTTATGACCTATAATTTGAGTAACCTTTCTTGCTATCCGCAGCCGCTGCTTACCCTTGGATAAAGGACCTCGTGCACTTCATCAGTTCATTAAAGGTTTGGGGAACTTTATCATTTACCCTTCTGATAAGTTCTGGGTTATTGATTCCATTCATAAACCCTGAGATCTTTAGTATTTCGGGGCATGCCTTAATGTGTATGCATTCGTCCTTATAGCGCTCCACATAAGCGCTTGTGGATTCCCCTTGGCGTTGTTTTACCCTAGCCAGTTCGACAGGGTTCTTGGCGCACTTCTTCCTTTGAGTAAAATTCATGCGATATGCCTTTCGCAACTCTTCAAACCCGTCTATACTTCTTCGTGGCAGCTTACTAAACCAGGTTCGCGCATTCCCCGCCAATGTAGAATTAAACATGTGGCACCACATGGGTTGTGGCCAATTTTCGATGGTGGCGGCTGATTCAAAAATTTTTAGGTGGTCATCATGATCACCATCCCATCATAAGTTTTAACATTGGCGGGCATGCGCCTCCTCTTATCTTATGAGAAATCGCTGATGCGCTGAGTGAATGCGTCAACCTTTTGGCTGCGCCAGGGACGGGACATGTCTTCGTCCTCCTCTTCATCGCGATATCTTCTCTTGGACTTCTAGTGCCCTGTTTCTTTGTCCGAGGAGTCACTTGAGGATGAGCTTACCCTTTTGCGGCGCTTGCACCGACTGTCCTCGGAATCCGAGCTTGAAGGGCTTTCGCTTGGGGAGCGCTGTCTCCCAAGTCTATCATGAACTCTTCGACTGCTAAACCTTGGAAGGCTTTCGCTTGTTGAGTGTTGTCGCCCAAGTCTATCCTGAACCCTGCGACTACCAAGCCTAGCGTGGACATTGGTACGCCTTCCATCGCCTTCGTACTCCTCCAGGTATTGCAGGCCAGCTGCTTCATCATCCACAACTTTCTTTCCGACCCTAGTGAACACTGGGAGTCAGCGGCTCTCCTTTTCGTGCCTCTCCTTTTGGTGGCGCGGTGGGGATGTTTCATACTTAGGGTCAAAGTTGAGCCGGGCTTGCAGGCTCTGACTTGACCTTCTTTTCGCTTCCTCTTGCATAAGGGCCGCCAAGGCTTCGTAGTTTTGAGACACGAAATCACTTGGTGCTAGTTCAGGCGCGCGACTCCTTCTAGCGCGAGGATATCTGTTTCCACATCAGGACCCCTATCTCGATTAGGCGCACATGGTGGCTCAGTGAGGTCTGGCACCATTTGGTGGGGAGTGGTGAAAAGAGTGCGCTGTAGATCTTCCGCGCTGGCTGTTGTCGTAGTGGCCTGGGTAGTCCCTGTAGGCATTTCTACTGTTGGAAAGATCAGATCTGGGCCTGATCCTTGGTGCCTGGGCGCATTGGTTGTCCCAGAGACCTGCTTAGAGGTTGAATCGCTTGAGTGCTTCTTCCCCTGTGGGTCACCATGTGTTTTCTTCATCTGCGGAGTCTGCTGGTTTACGTTTCCGTGCTTCGTCATTCTAGTTCTTAGTGGAATTCTTAGTGTAGTGTCCCACGGATGGCGCCACTTGTTGATACAAAAGTTGGGCATTCCTTGTTTGGGTTCCTGTTCTCGTATCAATTGGATCTTAATGCTTGAGACCTGTGCACTAAGAAAACAAACAACACCGTTAGGCTTATCGTAGGATTGTCTCCCACGATTATCCTCCGGCGTGAGAGTAAGTAATCGGTTTTAGGGTTATAGTGAAGAGTTAGGGTTTTTAGATGATACATCAATGAGAGCCGTGATATTCTTATATACACACGAAATCCTTGTTGGTTTCGTTTTCCTTACTCTTCGGCGTATCTCGCCTTATACGGTATATTGATCTTTGTCCTATAAATAGAAGATCATTATCAAGACAATAAATAATATATTTGAGTTTGGGCTTTCGTTAGCCCAAATCGTTATTATGATAGCCCAAATCATTATTATGATAGCCCACGCGTGATGGGCTTAGGCATTAGTAGTGTCCATTGGTCGGGTTCGTGACCCAAGTGCGGACTATACGTCATCAATACATGAACAATTTAAGTTTGGTCACCACATCAAATTACAACGAATAGATAAAATACTATAGTAAACATAATTAAGTAGTTAAGATATATTATCCTTTAGTACAGGACAACAAGCATTGGCCCCAAGTTGAAAAGGAAAGAGCATAGACTTAGAGATTTATTAAACCATTACAAAATCAAATTATTATGGTTTTGAGCAACAATGTGTACATAATTATACAATAAATACGAAATACATGATAGATCGATAGCCAACAGACTACAGACGTTGTTTTAGTTCTTATGATATGGAAGTGAATATTTTGTAAACGAGGTCGAAAGTGGTAGCATATGATTTATGGTCCGTGTCCATATCTTGTAACACTTATCATCATTAATCATGTCCAACGAGGAAACAAGTCTCGTATTTGTTGGCAGGGTTCTTGTAGAGCTCCACATGCTGGTCTAGCACAACACCTACACAAAAACACATTAAGAGTTAACTCAATAGCTCATGAAAGTAAACTGAAACTGGTGTCACAATGTCAATAACACATTAACATAAGTCCCTTCGTAGAATGGTTAGACAATTATACACATGCCATGCATTACTTCTTTTGTTTTATGAATTTAGTTTTCTTGGGTTATTAAGTCATATGGTACGAAAAAAACGTACTTTCTTTTTTGCTAGCAAACGCATTCAAAAGATTAAGCTTCCTTGTTCATAGAATGACCTGCAGGGAGAAAATTTAGCTGTTAACAACAGATTTGTAGCATTTCTAGAATGAAATTAGCAATAGAAACTGTTGCTAAATAAGTGAAAAGGGTGTCTTGGTTTGGCACCTTGGCTTCATGATTTAAGACCAGAGAAACGGATCTAATTATGTATCTTCCTGTACCACAATGGAAGTAATTAGTACATAATTCTAAGATCAAGATTCACTATACAGTAGAAACTCTATAATATAATACACTTGGGACCACCAAAATTTATTAATTAAAAGAGTTATTAATTAATCGATAAATTAATAATTATTAATTTATATATTAATTAATATTTTATTACTAGTAATTTATAGTAGAATACTTAGTTTACAAACACCTTTCAAGCTTCCACTTAATTATTGTATACAATGCATGTATATCAAATGAACGGCCCAATTTGAAAGAAACCTTCAATCTCCCACCTTATTATGCTTCTTGTGTTCAATGTATCACTTTATGAAAGTTCTACAATGGAGCCCCCTTCGCGAAACGAAGCTATTAAAGTGGCAATCACATTGAACAATTTCTTGTTGAGCTATGAGAAAACAACACCAGAAGTTCTTACCATGCTAAGAAAAATTAGAGACGAGATTCAAGTGGAAATTGATTTCAACAAAAAATAAAAGACAATTGAGTTATTTGTCAAGAAACATTCATAAATCATTCATGTAATATGCTATATATAAGGAATTATTAATTTATATTTTATATGGGGTCTAAAAAAATTATCAAAAATGTATTATCTTATAATTTTAGCGAATTATTAATTTAGCACCCTATCCCCGAGTCGGGACCTGGAAAAAATATTATCTTAGAGAGTTTATTAAATAATCGAGTATTAATTTATCGAGTTTCTATTGTACTTACAAAAAAAGGTTATGAAAAATGGAAATCTGCTTGCCGTCTGATGTTTTAATCCTGAGTTCAGTCCCTCTTCTAAGAATTGATTGACAATTATCAAAATCGAACTCAAATTCAGTTTATTATGAAATTTTTGGTGACTTATTTTGAAATTTTAGTGGCTTATTTTAATCCTGGACACAAATCAAATTCAGTCCCTCTTCTAACTTTTGGTGGCTTATTTTGAAAATTTTCGGCTTATATTAGTTTATTATGTCATAAATCATAATGTTCTTATATAAGCAGAAATGTTTCAAAATAAGCCATAAACCGGCTATAAGCCGAAACAAACACCCCCTAACAATAACAAAAGCACAAAATATACAAATTCAACAAATTAAAACACAAAAACATGATTAAAAATTAGCTATCTAGGTAGTAGGTAGATGAAAAATCTTTCCACAAATCCTAAAAACACAAAATCAGACAAAATCAAATGAGAGACATAAAACAATACAACGTAACATATTACCATGCAATCTAATACTAAGAATGATACTTACATCAACATTGGATAGTTTGACTTCATCTAAAACAAAATGGATCGTGTATTATATCATCATAGCCAACAAAGTGACAAACCATTCCCACCTCCTTAGAACCAAAACCAACGAAAATACATACCATCAAACCACTTGTCTGATTTTACCAACACCAAATAAAACGTTACATACTGGCCTCAGTTTCAAATCTAAAAACATCATTGGCTTGTGTTTTCACTTTTTAATAGATCTAACAACTAAAAAGAAAAAAAAAATGAAACACTAACCACCATGAACGGTTTTGAGATCTAAAAACATCAATGGTTTCGGTTTAACAACCGAGAAACAAAAACCACAAAAATATTCAAACCCGCAACGAAACCACAACCAACAACCACCAACTGAAACCATGGTCGTGATTAGCGGACGGAAGAGATGATGTAGGCGGTGGTGTATGGTTAAAGAAAGAGAGAGGGTTTTGGTTTGGAGATAGGGAAGTGAGGTGTTGTGTCGGTTTTTAGAGAGGAATTAGCCAGCCGTGTATTACCTGTATTGCCATAGATATATTAAGAAGTAACCCAAAATTCAAAACATTCTATAATTACTTTGTGTTTTCTTTTCTTCTAGGCTTCCAGCTAATAATTTAAATATTACAATAGTTTCCACTTTCCAGCCATCTATACTCAACCACTTCCCTAAAATAGATTTCAACTTTCCAGGCTTCAATTTTACAAGGGTATTATGGGATTGACCCAAAATTCAAATTTTCACTTTTCAAATTTTCACATTTGACCATTTTTCCATTATAAGTAGTTAAGATAAGCATCTAAATCACCACTAGGCAAATATAGTATTGTTTCTTTTTTATATGAGCCCACTATTTTTTCTTACATTATCTGAATCACCAAAGAGTTAAAAGGTAGCTATTCCCCACTCAGTGAAACCTCTAGAAAAAATATTCCGAAAGAACTAAAAAAGTAGAGATCTTAGTCGTAAAATTTTGAAATTTTTTTTTAAGAAAGTAAAAGTTTTTTTTTTTTTTTTTTTTCACAACACTTGAAATCCGATCCCCGACTTAAACCATCCAAACGGGCAGGCCCAGAACCCGAACCATTAGGAGACCCGCGAAAAGAAACCTCTAGAACTTACGGTTTCGCACTAAGAGAAAAATCCGAATTTTTTGTCACTTGCTAGACTTGAACCCGAAGAACTATGCTAAGACAGTTGGTTAGAAAGTAAAAAAGTTAGGGCCCGTTTGGTTTGTAGGTGAGTTTAGATTAGGATTTGAATTTGAGTGTAAAGTTGTAGATTAGGATTTGGATTTTGATTTGATGTAGGAGAGAGAAAATTGATAAAGTATTATTTTATAAAATTATATATGAATTTAATATTAAATTATATTATATTTTAAGTTAAAATAATTTAGTGATTAGAGGGGTCCACCTGCTTTTAAGTTTTAACATAGAAAATATTAAAAAATTAATTTTTTATAAAGTAGTGTCAGAAAAGAAAGAGGGGAAGCTGGGGTTTGTGGATGGTTAAGTTTAAGGGTTTTTGAGTGGGCTCTCTATCTTGTCTTTTTAACCAAACAATGTTATTATCCCCAAAGTCAACTTTTTCGCGTTCGTGGAGGCAACCCCAAGGAAGAGCAAAAAGAAGGTTGGGTGCTTGTGGGGCAAGGCCACCCGGCCTCGAATAGGAGGGGGCTTAGCTCTGGATCCTCCCTGCTTTACCCCCATACCAAACGGCTCCTTAGTTTCAAACAATTTGGTTAGAAAGTAAAAAAGTTAGTTTCAAATTCTAACTGAAAAAGTCAAGATAGAAAATGCAGAAAAAAAATTATATATATATACTAAAAGGTAAGAGGTTACTGTAGCAAGCACTGTGCTTGCTACAGTAATTTTTTTTTTTTTTTTTTTTTTTTTTTTAGTATTAACGGTCGTTAGTTATTTAACGGCTGTTAACTAACGACCGTTATCTTTAACATTTAAAAAAATGTACGCACTTTGTCCTTCATCTCAGTGGTTCATTGCAAATTTAGTCCTCAAATAATTTGCATAAATGATCCTTCATGTTATACATCAATTGCAAAATCAGTCCTAGGTAACTAACTTCACGTTAAGTAGCTAACGGCAACAATAAAATTCCGCAGCAACGCGCGGGTACCAAACTCGTTCTAAAACTAAACCCACCACATTTTCACTAAAATTATACAGCATATCTATCTGAATACCAATTTGCTGACGTGGAATTAATACACATAGGTATTCTCTTTCTTTCTTATATAAAGCTGATTTATTTCAAATTATCAATTTCGTTGAAATTTTAGTGCTGTAAACTTGTCCATTATAGTTTGTGAATATGGCAACTTAATATGTACACCAGGCGTTTGATAAAATGCTTCACCCAAAACCCACTTTTTATAAACAAGGTACTTGATTCTTTGAAGTGCTTATTTACTCCAAAATAAGCAGTTTTACCCAAACACTCAAAATTGCTTGTCTGCTTAAAAAATAACCAATCTCAAATGCCGTCCAAGTTAATATTTCAGTTCCTCTAATTTGCATAGTGTAAGATACTAGTTCTGGATGTAATTGTTATTTTTTTCAAAAATTTTACACTCATATGTATATTGATTTCCAATGCAAGCAGTTGTTAAATACTTGCCTGACCTGACTTGATTGTCGATTCATAGTCAACTAACCATTCATTAGTAAGGAAGACACTGTTTTATGCTGATTAATCTATTTAGTCATGACTCGAAAGAATCGGGAAAATTCTTAACGCTAAAGTAATATGAGTAATAGTATAGGTATTAAATAGTGAAACTTCAAAGAACGCATGTCAATGATTGGTGCTTAGGTTTAAATTCAGTAAAATGTTCTATTCTATGTATAGCTGGAATTTTGTACTTACTTCTTGTTTGTTCATTTTGCAGGGTAGTAGTTGAAGAACACCCTTGGGACGCTTGAATTGTCATTCACAGAGAAGATAGTTGGCTTAGTACTAGAAATAGATAGCAATTAGCAATCAAGAGAGGATTTCGGCATGACTTTTTAAATGGTAATCTTCTGTCATTTAGACAGTTCAATAAGCTAAGGAAACAAGCAGCTTTCTTTCACTCATCGTTTGCTTAGACATCCCTTCATTCTGCAGACCATTTTAGACAACTTCTGATAGATAAAAAACATACAGTCCCTAACTATGATTTGTTAGCCACTTTAATAAACTTGCAGTCAAGCACTGTTAGGTTTTCAGTTGTTTTAAGCAAGCCCTGCCAGTTCATTTTATTTCTCCTTTACACCTCTTGTCCATTCCATTCCGACCAGTTTAATCAGATTCACTCTAGACGAAATGGCCTTCAAGAAACTTCCAAGACCGCCACCACTTTGCCGTCCCCTTCCTCAGTCAACCACCACCAACCTCCTACCCCCACCGCCACCACCCGACACATCACTTATAGCTCCCCCAACACTGGCTCTCACCTCCTCCACCTCAGCTACTCAATCCCAACTCACCAACTTCATCAACTCCCACCTCAAAAACAACCTCACCCCTTATGACCTCCTTTCCTTCCTCAAGAACCACCTTCACCATCATCCAAAGTTTGCTCACCTTGACCTCCACGTCTTCCGCCATGCCGCCACCCTCGACTCCTTCCGCCACGACCACTCCACTTATGAATGGATGGTCCGCACCCTTGCCATTACGCACCGCCTAGACTCTCTATCATTTGTCCTTGATTTCATTGTCTCTAATCCTTGCCCATGCTCTGATGGTATATTTTCTTGCTCACGTACCGAACCCATATTCCGTTTTGCAATCAATTCGTTTTGTAACGTCGGTAGGTTTGATGATGCAGTACACACGTTTGATAGTATGCGTAAACTGGTTGATGGGAAACCTAATGTAGCTATATACAATAATATGATTCATAGTTTTGTCAAGTATGATAAATTCGAAAAGGGTTTGGAGTTCTATGGGAGAATGATTAAGGATCGGGTTAAGCCTGATGTGGTCACTTTTAACATATTGATTAATGGGTATTTCCGCAGTTCGAAATTTGGGTTAGCATTAGAGGTGTTTAAGGAAATGAGGGTTAAGGGTTGTGTTCCAAATGTGGTCACTTTTAATACTTTGATCAAGGGGTTCTTCAGAGAAAGGAAGTACAAAGAAGGAATAGGAATGGCATATGAGATGATTGAATTAGGGTGCGGCTTATCGAGTGTAACTTGTGACATTTTGGTTGATGGACTTATGAAGGAAGGAAGGGTTTCAGAGGCTTGTGATATTGTGCTTGATTTTTCACGAAAAGGCATTTTACCAACAAAGTTCGATTATTTTGACCTTATTGACAGGCTTTGTGATAAAGGGAATGTGGTTAAAGCAGGATTAATGGTAGATGAAATATGGGAGAAGGGAAATGCTCCAAGCCCAATCACGTGTACCATTTTAATTGAAGGTTTTAGAAGGGTTGGGAACACAGAAGCGGCACTTAAGTTGATGGATAAGATGCTTAAAGAAAGTATTGTTCCTGATAGTGTGACTTTTAACTGTCTTCTTGGTGATCTGTGCAACTCAGGAAGAACCGTGGAGGCGAATACCTTGAGAATGTTGGCTTCTAAGAAAGGCGTGTGTATTGATGAAGTAACTTACAACATATTAGTATCTGGATATTCAAAGGAAGGAAAAAAGACAGAAGGGAAGGCCATAGTGGATGAGATGTTGGATAATGACGTCATACCTGATATTTTTACTTATAATAGGCTGATGAAAAGGCTTGGTATTAAATGAAACTGTACTTTGGTAGCAAAACATTTTTTTATTAAAGCAGACGCTTATTCTTTGTGTTTTGACTCGTGGGAGAATCACCTTGAGATTAACCTCCGCTGATAGCTAAATTGATGTATGTAATGCTTATCAAAAGTGCGGATTGGGCTTTGTATATGTTAGATGGGAGTTCAAGAATGAAAATATATGATCCACTTGTGTGATCTTGCAACAACAACAGTTTCCTGCATGAGCAAGTAATTAAGTGAAAGATTGAAAAGCGTCGCAGATGGTAAGTGGACTGCAATGGTGTTGCGATAAATCTTTTTATGAATGGATGTCTTACAAGGTTCAGCGGGACGATTTGAGCAGCTACTCTTGTTCTGGCTTATGTATGGGTATTTTCTTGACTCAATATACTGTTTGAAAACATCACACACTTTGACTCTATGTTGATATACCCCTGTTTGTTTTCAGTTATTTCAACTGAAAAGATCTATGACATCTAGTTTGTTTGTTTTGCTTGCTTTTGTATGGTTAGTTAGATCTCAAATAGTTCAAGCACTGCCTATGAATTTGTATCCATGTTGAGTGTTTACATGAACTTGCAGCATTTATCTATGCTTTATTTACAGAAAATGTGTCCTTCACAAGATTGCATTGTTCATTTAAGGGTTCAGTTACCATCTCTTGCATTTATGGACATATCGTGTGTTAACCATGTAAAATCACACAAACAATTTTGATATATTGTTTCCTGCAATACTTGTGATTTGTGTGGTTTCTGATTATAATATCTCCCTCTTTCGCATACAAATATCAGGTTTTGTCTCCAATGACCAAGTTGTACTTGAAGTATCAAAATTTTGAACACCATCATGAGGAGCTATATATATCTCCAAAAATAATGGATGCGTGCCCATTTTTATTGTCATCAAAATGGCTAACAATAAAGCAACATTGATAGTGACTTGCACTTTTTAATATCGATGGTATGTTCTTTTCTGCTTACTTGTGTTTATGCCCCTGCATATTTATGCATATACTTATGTGAAACTGGATGCTTTTTGTGAAGGTGAAGTGTCTAATAATATGCTTGTAAAAGGTGTTTGTTTAATATAAATGAATGGTTATGGTATTTTGGTGATAGACAAAAGGAGCATAGTTCTAGCATGGTGCCTTGCTTAGACTTTGTTTCAATCATTAAAAATATGCATAGAATATAGTTTTGATGCTGTCTTATTAATTACAATAACATTGCTTTCGTATATGACTTCTGTTATCTTGCCTAATAGAAGGCTAGTGAGATTAATGAAGAAATGAAAATATCCTCAGGTTACATAATGCTCCATCTCTTGAAAGAGTTTTTGTTTGACTTGTCAGTTTGTGAGGGAAGCTTGATGACAGCATTGAGCTTCCAAAAGGTGCTATAAAAATGAAGATCTTGGTGTTAAGTTTTTGATAAAATAGGCATATCAGTTCCGAATTTCAAGTGAAATAGCTATGACCTCCAACTCAAAAGCATTTTTTTTTTTTCTCTCTCGGGTGGTTATTGGGGTTAGAGGGTATGATCCTATAACCATTTAAGTTACATTGGCAATTGCAAATGTTTGTCTAGACATTTTTATGAGTTTGTTTGGCTACCAGTTATATGGCCTTTCACTTATGACGCAATATGAGAATCCTGTTTGCTAAAACAATAGTCGTGATTGTTTAATTATGGAATTTGCTGTTGATGATGGGATGATCCAAATGACATGCAAATGGGAAAAGAATTTCAAGATTTGTTTGGGACTGTATTTAAATTTGATCTGCAGTCACCAGTCAAAATGTATTGTATCACATTGACGTTGTGCATTGAAAACTGTATATGATCTTAGTCATGAGGAACTCTTTTATTATCAAGGTCTTTTTTCTCAAAATTAAATGGATACAAATGAAAACAGTGAGAGAAACTTGACCATGGTATTGAGAAATGTCTCTGGTTTGCATATGGCATCAAATGATTAACCCTCAGATTTAAAAAATGTTATGTGAAGTTTTCAAGCTTTTGAGAGAAGCTTGACCATGCTATTGAGATATAGTAGAGGTGCTAATAAATTGAAGATCTTGGTGTTAAGTTTGTAAATAATGGCATCTCAATCTTGAAATGTGAAGAGTAATAGATTTTAGTATTTTACCTCAAAAGTCAAAAGACATTCTCTTTTTCTTTCATGACATTATAGTGATAAGGTAGAACTATTTAGGTTATTGCAATGCTTGACTAGACTAATTTTTATGAGTTTGTTTGACTACAAGTTAAATGGCTTTCAACTTATGGCAAAGTATGAGATTATGTATGCTAAAATGGTAGCGGAGAGCCTGTAAATATGCAGTATGTTGTTAATGATCCTATGATCCAAAAGACATGAAAATGGGATAAGAACTTCAAGATCTGTATGGAACTGATTGGTATTTTGGTCACTTCTACTTGTTGCAGTCAAGGTTGCAAAATGCGCTAGGCGCTAGTCGGGTGGTTGACCACCGCCTAGCGCCTAGGCCGCCTAGATGGGGCCTAGGCGCCGTCTAGGCGGATTTAACTTTTCTATATAAAAAATTTTAAATTATGTATATTTGATATAAAATCTGCATAATTTGTATGTTTTTAATAATTTTATTAATGTTCTTAGTATTATTTTTAATTATATATCTTTTGTATATATTTGCAAAATTTATAAGAAAACTATATATTATTAAGGCCAATATATATTTTTAATGGGCCAACATACCTTCAAATCTTCGATTATGTGTGTTTAATTGTGATTGTTGTGTTTTTATCAACATGAATCGTTTCAATTGTAGATCCAAAGGCGTATTGGTCAAAATGTGTGAAAAGAGGGGTTAATTGGGTAAAAAAAAAAAACCCTAATTTGAAGTTTTTATAAGTGTTGACCGATTTGACCCGCCTAGCCCGATTTGACCGCCTAGACCGATTTGATCCGCCTAGGCGGGATGTTAACCGCCTTTTGACCAAAACGCCTAATTCGACCGCCTAGCTTCAAATCGCCACGTTAAGTGACCGCCTAGCGTCTAGGCGCCGCCTAAACCGCTTTTTACAACACTTGCAGTAGAAGTTGTATACGATCTTAGTGGAGCTGTGGAGATGCTCCTTTATATTATTACTATTCCCTCAAAATTGTACGGATACAATTGAAGCCAGCTGTAATGTTATCCAACTTGTATCCTATGCAACTTATACTGGAAAAGATACTACGTATTTAAAGGACTATTTCAAAGTTATATTTTGTGCATGTGGGTGTGAAAGGTTCTATTCTGATGTTCTGACTCTTTTGGTGTTTTAAGTTGATGTTACAGAAGTAGTCGACATGTGATTGGCTCTAGTGAGTCTAATTTGCGGTTCCGCGTAAACTTTATGTTTTGGCCTTTTGTTGAAATTGGAGCGTTTAAAGATGGCAAGCAAAGTAAGATCCGTGTCCAACTTCAAGACGACATGATAGTGATTTTCTAGCTTTTAGAAAGTGAGTTGGGTTTTCCATTGGTTCTCAGAGATCTCAAGCAAGGGTAAGCAAGTAAAGATGACAACTGCGGTTCAAAGTTTGAGTTGGGTTTCTATTCCGTTCTTTGTATTTTAATTCAGTAAGGTCTTAATCGCAGTTTGATATGTAATCGAATCAATATTCGAGTATTTAGGATCTGCTAAACCTCTGCCAAAAGTGTGAAAGATTTTAGTTATGTCAAAGATGCATCGATTTAAATTCGATGGTCAACGAACTATCAACTAATAAAATGTGAGCTAAAATTATATGTGAAAAAGCGTTTTCAATATATCAAGTTGACCCGATAAGAAAAAAAATAATACAATCTGAATCCGAACTTATTAGAATATCAGGTTATTGGGTTCGGGTCAAATTATGACAAGATTTTTCAACCCAATTTAATGAGAGCTTTTAGAAAAACTCTTTAGTGTTCCAATTAAGTCACTCAACCTGTATATCAACTAATAAAAATATCAAAGTTTCAAAATTATTCTATTATTGTAAAAATGTTTAAATAGCTATAGTTAAAATATCTGTATATGCATTAATAAAAGAAACACTCATCACCTGAATATAAGTAACAATTACGGGTCCGTTTGGTTGAGGGGCTTGTACCTTAAGGTTTGGACTCAGAGTAAAAAACATGTGTTTGGTAGCATTTTATTATTTTATAAATGGGCATCAAAATCAATTATGAAGGATTGCAGAAATCCTATGTAGGGTGCCAGGATTTGTTTCACTTTCACAAAATGGTGGGCCCTTTTTATTTTTCAACCATTCAACATCTTTTTTATTTAATGAAAGTTATTTACAGCTATTGATTTTGTTTTTAATAATATTTTTTATTTCATTTTTATTATATTAATTTTAATATAAATATTATTTCTCTCTTCACATCAAATCCAAATCTAAATCCTAATCTACAACTTTTCCATCAACCCCAAATCTTAATCTAAACCCATCTATAAACCAAACGGGCCCTAACTTTATGTATAACTAATTTATGCAATTTCAAGAAAAAAAATAAAATAATATAATAATAATAATAACTTAAGTTTGATAAGTTAATTATTCCGGCCGCTCTAACATCAAATTTTCACAACAATAAAAATATGTAATATTATTGAAAATTTGAAAAATTGAGTTCGAGCCATTTAATTGAAACAAATCTCAAGCCTCGTTACTCTAAACTTTTAAAATGACTTTTAGAAAAGGGTAGTGATACTTACATTATTTTTATTAATACACGCATCATAATTGTTCGTATAAGGGAGGAAAATTCAAATGCATACCCTTATTTTGGTGCATACCAATAGACAAATCCACACCCTCCATTCTTTTTGATCTAATGGCCTAGATTAATCTAAGATTTAATCAATTAAACCTAATTTTATCCCACCTATATAAAGTTTTATTTTATTTATTTTTTTCTCATTCGCTTTTTTTTCACACACAAACTGTGTGTTTTCTCTTAACCGACTTCCCTCGATAATCAGTTACATTTTCCCTCCATAATCAGTTACCACCGCTACACCACCGCAACTCTTTCGTCGGTTCCACCACAACACCACCGCTCTCCAGCTCGAATTGATTGCTCATTATCCCAATTGATTTGCGCATGGCGATTTTTGATCTTAATCAACCTGCTGTTTCGGTTTCAGAATCTTCTATTAATTCAACCGATCGTTTAGCTCTTGCGGTTTACGATAATTCTGGTAATGTATCTGGTGCGGTTTGTGATAATTCTGGTAGCAGTTACAGTGATTCTTCTTCTAAGCATTCTCAGGATGATAATGCATCATGTGAGTTTAATTTTGATTTTTAAGCTTATTTTTCTGTTTTTGTTGATGATAAGCTGTTGATTATAGTGTTATTATGCTTATTAGCTTAAACATGATGATAATTGTTCAGTATCACCAGTGATATGTTTAGATTTTTCATTATTATTTGTTAAACATATATTTAAACATATCACCAGTGATATGTTTGCTTATTTAGGTTAGTTTGTTGTTGATATATGTGTAGTATCACCAGTGATATGTTTTTATTAGCTGTTTTTGTGTTATGCTTTTGATCCATTAGTTTTAACAGCTTAAACATGATGATAATTGTGTAGTATCACTAGTGATATGTTTAGCTGTTCATAATTATTTGTTAAACAGCTTATGAAACATATCACCAGTGATATGTTTGCTTATTTAGGTTAGCCTGTTGATTATGTATGTTTAGTAACACTAGTGATATGTTTTTATTAGCTGTTTTTTGTCTTTATGCCGTTAGTTTTAACAGCTTAGACATGATGATAATTGTGCAGTATCACCAGTGATATGTTTTAGCTGTTCATAATTATTTGTTAAACATGTTATGAAACATATCACCAGTGATATGTTTGCTTGTTTATTTTAGTTTGTTGATGATAGTTGTTTATTTAGCTGTTTCTAATTATTTGTTAAACTGCTTATCAAACATATCACCAGTGATACGTTTACTTTTTTTTTAGCCTGTTGATGATATATGTTTAGTATCAACAGTGATATGTTTTTATATGCTATTTTTGTGTTATGCTTTTGATTTTTTGTTTTATCACCTTCTTTCCAGCTTCTGGTGTTCTTAAAACTCCTCAATCTTTTGCTCATCATGATTTTATCGATACTCCTGGTGGATCGGTTTTTTGGGTTCCTAGAGTTTCTGCCAGTGTTTTACCAAAGTTGTTGAGTGTTTATAATTTTGTTGATGAATGCATTAGTATGTATGCGAAATATGCTTCTGAGGTTGGATTTGGTATTAGAATGTCTAGTCAGAAAAGGTTAAGGGATGGTTTTATAAAAGAGAAGTATCTAGTTTGCAATAGGGAAGGTTGCCCAAAGAGAATTCATTTGAATACTTTAGCTCGCAAGAAAGGTGATAAGCAAGTTAGGACTTCAAATTTTAGGGTAACTGGTTGCAAAGCACGTGCAGTTTTCCATATGATTCTCGGAACATCTCAATATCAGCTTACTAGCTTTGTTGTTGAACATAATCACGCACTAGATCGTATAGAGTACAAACATTTGTCAAAAAGTGAGAGGAAGCTACCATACCATGAGCATATGTTCATTATGAAAGCAGCTAATCATAATCTTGGTGCGACTAAAGCTCATAGTTTGTATTCTGGGTTGAAAGGATCTACAGCATTTGTTCATGGTACGCAGACCGAGTTTTGTAATTTTACTCGTGGTATAAATTGTTTCATTGGGGATAGTGATGCTCAGATGCTTATTAACCGTATGGAAGATTGGATGAAGTTTATGTCGAACTTCTCTTTTGATTATTTTGTTGAAGATGCTGAGCTTCGTGGATTGTTTTGGGCTGATGAGGTTGCTAAGTGTAACTACAGAGAGTTTGGTGATATTGTCTCATTTGATGCTACTTACAAGACTAATAAGTATGTTTTGTTTTTTTAAACATGTTATATTTTCATTGCATAATGATGACAATCACCTGAGATACTATTTTTTTTCTCAGATACCGTATGGTTTTTGTGCCTTTTACTGCTATTGACAATCACCAGAAGTGTGTTACTGTTGGTTTGGGTCTTCTTAATAATGAGACTACTGAATAGTACATATGGTTATTGCAAGCGTTCAAGAAAGCATTTGTTCGTTCTCCAAATATCATTGTCACTAATCAAGATGGTGCAATGCGGAATGTGATTGCTGAGGTGCTTCCTGATTCCAAGCACATGCTTTGCATGTGGCATATCATGCAAAAGCTTCCAGCTAAGGTATCTCCTGTGATATTTGCATTTTTAATTATTCTTATAAATTTTTAGAAGTTGTTTATCTCCTGTGATATTGCATTTTTGTCTATAAAATTATTTGCTTTATCACTTTTGATTATTTATTTTGTTTTATGCACAGTTCTGTTTAATGGTTCTGTTTTGTATCACTAGTGATACTTTATTGTCTTTTGCATTGTCCTGTATAGTGATTCTATTTTGTATCACTTGTGATACTTTGTTTTTTTTCAGATTGTTTCCAGAATATATGATGATACTGATTTCAAGACTAAATTTAGCAAGATTGTTTGGAATATGTACATTGGTCCTGAGGAGTTTGAGTTCAGATGGAATGAGTTGATGGTAGAGTTTAATCTTCTAAATCACAAGTGGTTGAACAAGATGTGTATGATTAGATCTTCATGGATTCCCGCATTCTTTGTGATTCTCCACTTTGTGGATTGATGAGGACTACATTGAGGTCGGAGAGTGAGAATTCTTTCTTTTCGCATTTCACGAATCCTACTTCACACTTGTTAAATTTATGGTTTTATATGAGTCTACAATGAAGAAACAGAGATATGTACAAGAAAGACTAGATCATAACTCATTTGACTCATTCCCTACTTTGTTGACGCCGTTGGAAATTGAAGTGCATGCAGCAAGGGTTTACACTCACAAGTTGTTTGTGCTTGTGCAAAAGGAGATAATTGTTGGGTCATGGTTATGTTCTATTAAGTCGAAAACTTGTGATGAGGTATCTGATGTGTCTGTTATTTCTGAGCAAAAATTGGTTCCTGGTACTATTCCAGAAGTTGTTGATGAAGAAGAAAGTACTTCAGAGAATGTTGAAGAAGAGCTTATCTTGTATCAGAAAGACGCTGGACGGTACAAGGTACATTTTATTTTTGTGTTTTTACATGTATTTTTTGTTTTAAGTATCACATGTGATATGAGGTATCACTGGTGATATTAGGTATCACCTGTTGTATTATGTGTTTAACTTTTTTTTTATAAAGGTGGTCTATAACAAATTAGATGGTTCAATTGCTTGTTGTTGTCAGCTTTTTATCCGCTGCGGGATTTTATGTCGTCATATTTTTTGTGTATTCAAGATTTGTAATGTGCTTAAGGTCCCAAATCAGTATATACTCAAGCGTTGGACAAGGGATTTGATTCCACCTGATTTGAGGAGGCAAAAGGCACGTTATGGTCAACAAAATGAAGAGATAGAAAAGCTTGCTATTGAGGCGTCTAGTTTAGTTGAGGCGTGTGTGAGTTTGATGATTGAGAATCAACCAAAGCTGACTTCTTTTGTAGGCAAGCTCAGAAAGTTAAAGTCAGAATTTGAGTCTGAGTTGCTGTAACACCCCCAAAATATCGCAGCGGAAGACTGTGTCATAGGGGTGCTACTTCATAATACAAAGTACAAGGTATAGAAAACGAACTCTAAATGAGACGTTTTGAAAAGTGACCATTCGATTAATAAGTTTCGAGTTACAAACTTGAGTTCCATAATACAATACATAAGAGTTTTAAAACATATCGAATGGTAAAGATAAAAGCATAAGTCTTCAAAACATGCCAAGCGACTCTATGCTCCATGCAACAGCTATCACCTTACAGACCTGAGATAAACATGCTAAAGTGTCAACACAATGGTTGGTGAGTTCATAGAGTTTGTCTTAAAATAGTTGAAAAGCCTTAAAGAATGTTCACACAGCAAAGGCATTGAGAATCCACTCAGTTGCAAGTCCCACCATAAGAGACTTGCAACCTGTGTGTTCACAACCCACTGCTAATATATATGGTATAAAAAAGACATGTATAAGTTCATCAAAACAGTTTAGCAATTAGTCGTGAGTCCACACTTCATCTCCGAAGACCTCACGTTTATGATGTATCCAACATTCGCAAATGTTAGGATGTATCAAAGCCTCAATGGTCATCCAACAACTTAATTTGGAGCCATCGGAAGTCTCAATGGTCATCCAGCAACTTAATCTGGAGCCACTGGAAGTCTCACAATTAAATATAACGCAATCATGTAGATATGAAATCAAGTATAATGCGATCAAGTATAAGACAATCAAGTGTAACACAATCAAGTATAAACAATCAAGTATAAATGTTTTGAGTATTTGTACAAGTAAGCAAGTAGTTGAGCATGTATCTCCCCCAAAGAGTTAAAACAAGTATGAAAAAGTAGGGGCTATGACTCACCTTAGGCTTAAGTGATGTGAAATCAAAGTGGTAGTCGAATCGTGAAAGTCTCTAAGAGCAGCCTATAATAGAACGTTGCGACTTAGGTTTGGAGTAACGTCTAAGAATACGAAGAATTGCCTATATATGTCTTGCATAATGTTCATGATGTAGTACTTAGTATATAGCGTAAGTCTTTGAATATAAATGGTTTATGAAACATGTATAAGTTGTATATCTCTTACTACCGTTTGGGCCGACATAATTCAGAAGTCATGGAGTAAACGTTCGAGGAGCCAGGACACTTTAATTCGTAAATCCACAACTCATCTCGACGGCTTACTTAATGAACTCCTCACATGAGGCTCCCTACTATTGTAGTATTTGATAACAAATGTATAAGTTTTGAACCGAAAAGTTACATGTCCAATATTTGAATAAACTTAGGAAAGTCTATTTGTACATGAAGCTTGTTATTAGGGTAAGTTTATTATAACTTGTATCTCATGGTTCTTTAGGTGGAGTAGATCCAAATTGTTTGTTCAAGTTATCGTCAACTCCTTGTTTCATGTTTTCGCCTAAGTAAGTTTATATGGTCATATAGTCATGGCTTCGCCGTGACCTTGGTCATTTTTCCATGGTATTGAGACTCAACCTTGGCTTTAGCCATGGTTGTGGTCTTGGCTTTAGGTCATTAGACCTCTTGGTCTTAGTAAATGATAACTATAATATAGTGACTTTGGTCTAAAATGGGCTCTTAAGATTTTGAAGAAAATTATCACTCGGAAAGCGTTTTCAGGGCTCGAGCTTCTTTACTCCTGAACGAAAACGTTGTTCCGGACAACTTTCGTGTTTTAACTTTTTGATGAATCGGACCAGAAGGGGGACTTTCAAAATGGCAGAATGCAAAAACAGTAGGTTTGGGCAGTTTTGCCGTTTTGGTTTCGCTAACTTCTTATGGCCATAACTTTTGACTCGGGTACTCGTTTTGGGTGATTCAAATTGCTATGTTTTCCTTGTTAAGTCCTCTTTAACAGTAAGTAAGTGTCAAATATCAAAGTTATACTATTTTGGTCGTGGTTCTCCATAAAAATCATTAGTTTGCTTGTTTACTTGTCATAAGTTAACATATGTATATCAATACTTGTTTTATCCATTTTTAAACATCATGAACACAATAACAAGAACATATATAGCATGAAAGGAACACAAAGAGCATGAAAATGATAATTAAGCAAGAAATTATGTTAGGGTTTGCTTACAACTTTTTGCCTTAATGAAAAAGGGAAACTAGGACAAGAACTAGGACTTTGATTGAATAAGCTTTCCTCCACTTTAGTAACCCTTCTACTCTTGTATTCTTGAATGATTTGTGATGAAGGTTTAGGTGACTTGAGTGGATCTAAACTCAAGAGAATCACCAAAGTATATGAGGTTATGGAAGTGTTTTGGTTACCTAAAAGAAACTAGGGTTTCTATCTTGTTGAAGCACTTGAACCTTGCTAGAAATTAGAAGTAAATAAGCTAAGTGCGGTGTGGTTTGGTGTGTGGTGATGGACGGCAACAAGGGGGGATGGGGGGCATATATAGGGTCTTAAGGAGGTTAGTTTAGTTGACTAGTCCAACCTTGGAGGCCAAGGTGAACACATGTATGAAATCTAAGCCTCCTAGCATGAGATCAAGCCACCTATGGGCTGAATTCCCCCCCCCCCCTAAGTCGGTTCATATGCTTAGAGGACAAGGTGTGGACTTTTGATGATATTATCCTACTTATGTGACTAGTTTTGACCCCGTAAATTGCTAACCGTAAATGATTAAGCCTCAAAACGTAAAACCGGGTATCCTAAAAATATGAAACTTAAAAGTATTGTTAAACATGTCATGACACTTCATAATAAAATATAAAATGAGTGGTAGGTTCCATTTGGGTGGTAAAACCCTACTAAAACTGGAAACACGGGTCTAAAACGAGTAATACGTAAAACGTACGAAAGTTGCGTAAAATTGAGAAAAGTAAAATGTAACTTTTCTAATAGGATAATAATGACTTATAATGTCTAGGCTGGGCTCAGTCTAGTGTCGGTTGGTGTTAAATGTCTTTTAGACCTAAAACCGCAAACCTAAAAATCAAGAAATGACTTATAAAATCAAGGAATGATTTTTGGTCAAAGGAGGAGGGAAAAATATGTTGACTTTTTCTAATAAGTTGAAAACTCAAATCGTCTTAGAAACGCGGTGCAGGTATAGGCTAAGGTTACGGCTGAGTAAAAACGTATAAAACTGAAAATTCCAGTTTTTTTTTACGGCCGAGGCTTATTTTGGTCATATTTTTCTCAGTCATGATTAATTCTCTAATTAATCATGAAAGTACTAACCATTTTTCTGATGCCTGGTCACTTAACGCGGTCGAGTTTCGTTGTGCGTAGAATTTTTGAATGACGTTTTACCCTAAAACGTATAATTCCGTGTAATTCCTTAATAACTTTCACGAAAATGATCTGACGAATGTCAAATATTTAATTTGCCATGGAAATGATTTATCACTCGAGAATATGAAATAAGAATCAACTTTCCGGAAAAATGAATAGTAAAAATGAATAGTAATTTTTCCGGGAATAGAAATAAATCTGAAGATGCGAATTGTTACAGTCTCTACCCCTTCAGGAAACTTCGTCCCGAAGTTTAGTGTGTCTAGGTCTCTTATCTTAATAACGACATAATAAAGCTAGATTTTGAACTAGAATAGAATAATATGGTAGGATAAGGTACGTACCCGTTACGCATTGCGGGCTTCCTTAGCACCCAAATAGTATGCTCGACCCCGAGGTGGACTAACATTGTATCCACGGTTTGGGTTATTTTCTTCAAGCATTACTGCTAGGGTCGGGTTATCCAGCACTTGTCCCTGTGCCCTATTTAACTTAGGACAAGTATCTCGGAAGTGGTTTGGGCTGTTGCACTCAAAGCATGTCTTTTGGTTGTTTCTTATATTGCCCGCATTCACCGGTGCTACTTGCCTTGCCGTTGCTTTACACTGATTTGTAAAATGGCTCTTCTGATTGCAATTAGTACACATTCGACAGGGCTCAGACCTCTGATGATGATAAGCACATTTATTACACTTAGGATGTGGACCTTCATACTTTCCCTGATCATAAACTGTTGCCGCAAATCCTCTTGCTCTCTTATTATCAACCATTGTACCCTTTTGCTCGCCTGATTCACCTGCTCCCTTCCTTTTATCACTAATCTTCAAAGTTCCATTCCTAACCATCTCATCTGTTAGGGTCCCTGCTCTTAATATTGCACTTTGAATTGTGGAAGGCTCGGTTGTTTTCACCATCCCACGAATCTCGGGAACAAGGCCATAGATGTACCTCTCAATCCTCTTGGATTCAGGGGTAACCAGATGAGGAACTAGTTTAGCTAGTCCATGAAACCGATCTGTGTAGGTTGCATGACCAGCCCCTATCATAGAGTGATGCCAAAACTCGTCCTCTAGTTTTTGCATTTCATTAACCGGGCAGTACTCTTCCTTCAGTAGTCCCTTAAAGTCGTCCCATGTCATGCCTACAGCTGCTTCTCTAGTCCTTGCTTGAATCTGCATGTTCCACCATGTCAATGCCTTCTCTGATAGCAAGCATGCAGAATATTTCACTCTCTGGTGGATTGCACAGTTACTGATGTCAATCACTGACTCCATCTTCTCGACCCATCGTGTATATGCCAATGCACCTCCTTTACCATTAAACTCAATTGGTTTGCATGACGTAAATTCCTTATACGTACATCCAGTCCTATGGTTGTTGTTGTTGTTGTTGTTGTTATTACCATTCCTTCCTCCATCATTTGTAGCGTCATTTATGCTTCCGTGGTTTCCCGAATTGTTCATGTGATTGCCAACTTGTGTGACTATAGTGGGAAGTAGGTTTTGTAGTTGTTGGGCAATAATGGTGGAGACATCTGGATTTCCACCAGCGTTACTAGGGTTACTAGTGTCGTGAGCATCTCCCCTACCTCCACGTCCACCAGTTCTTCCACTATCATTACTAGGGTTACTAGTGTCGTGAGCAGCTCCTCTACCTCCACGACCACCAGTTCTTCCACCTCTTGGTGTTGCACCACCTCGGCTAGTGCTACGAGTTACTCTCTTTGGTGCCATGATATCTACAAGGAGGGATATTTTGTCGACGTCAGATATGAGGTGATATTCCTAGACTACTTAGTCTTAAATCTTGTCAATTTTGAGTCAATCGTTGATTAATGTAAGCATGGTCACATATGTCTACGTGAGTCGTGACACATTTATAATTATGTTGGCCACCATAATTATAATTGCTTCCTTTCACACGTATACATATTTACCAGATACACATAACTCAACAATTGGTACTACATAATTGGGTAGACTTTCTATCATCTGCTCTTAAGTTGTGAAAGGGTAACGTAGTCTGGGTATCTAGAGAAGGTGATATGATGAAATGGACTAGTCGTGCTTATCGTACTAGGACATATAAACCACTTCTAGGTATTAGAATCATATAAAGTAAGTATAAGACAAATCATCAAATCTCTACAGGAAACTAATAATCTTTATTTAACTTAATCTTATGTCTTATCAAACAAGAACTGTCACAAGATTAAGTTAATTAAACAATTATTACTTAGCTCTAAATTTTTGATGACTTGACTATTGTCTGGGGTTTCTCCTAAACAAACAATTAGCAATAAGCATATGCGCATGAAGTGTGTGTAAGGCAATATAAAGAGAAGAGTCTTAATGTTTATATCAGTTATAGTCTAGGCACTAAATGCAACCTAGTTCTCTATAACCAAGGCTCTGGTACCAATCTGTAACACCCCCAAAATATCGCAGCGGAAGACTTTGTCATAGGGGTGCTACTTCATAATACAAAGTACAAGGTATAGAAAACGAACTCTAAATGAGACGTTTTGAAAAGTGACCATTCGATTAATAAGTTTCGTGTTACAAACTTGAGTTCCATAATACAATACATAAGAGTTTTAAAACATAGCGAATGGTAAAGATAAAAGCATAAGTCTTCAAAACATGCCAAGCGACTCTATGCTCCATGCAACAGCTATCACCTTACAGACCTGAGATAAACATGCTAAAGTGTCAACACAATGGTTGGTGAGTTCATAGAGTTTGTCTTAAAATAGTTGAAAAGCCTTAAAGAATGTTCACACAGCAAAGGCATTGAGAATCCACTCAGTTGCAAGTCCCGCCATAAGAGACTTGCAACCTGTGTGTTCACAACCCACTGCTAATATATATGGTATAATAAAGACATGTATAAGTTCATCAAAACAGTTTAGCAATTAGTCGTGAGTCTACACTTCATCTCCGAAGACCTCACGTTTATGATGTATCCAACATTCGCAAATGTTAGGATGTATCAAAGCCTCAATGGTCATCCAACAACTTAATTTGGAGCCATCGGAAGTCTCAATGATCATCCAACAACTTAATCTGGAGCCACTGGAAGTCTCACAATTAAATATAACGCAATCATGTAGATATGAAATCAAGTATAATGCGATCAAGTATAAGACAATCAAGTGTAACACAATCAAGTATAAACAATCAAGTATAAATGTTTTGAGTATTTGTACAAGTAAGCAAGTAGTTGAGCATGTATCTCCCCCAAAGAGTTAAAACAAGTATGAAAAAGTAGGGGCTATGACTCACCTTAAGCTTAAGTGATGTGAAATCAAAGTGTTAGTCGAATCGTGAAAGTCTCTAAGAGCAGCCTATAATAGAACGTTGCGACTTAGGTTTGGAGTAACGTCTAAGAATACGAAGAATTGCCTATATATGTCTTGCATAATGTTCATGATGTAGTACTTAGTATATAGCGTAAGTCTTTGAATATAAATGGTTTATGAAACATGTATAAGTTGTATATCTCTTACTACCGTTCGGGCCGACATAATTCAGAAGTCATGGAGTAAACGTTCGAGGAGCCAGGACACTTTAATTCGTAAATCCACAACTCATCTCGACGGCTTACTTAATGAACTCCTCACATGAGGCTCCCTACTATTGTAGTATTTGATAACAAATGTATAAGTTTTGATCCGAAAAGTTACATGTCCAATATTTGAATAAACTTAGGAAAGTCTATTTGTACATGAAGCTTGTTATTAGGGTAAGTTTATTATAACTTGTATCTCATGGTTCTTTAGGTGGAGTAGATCCAAATTGTTTGTTCAAGTTATCGTCAACTCCTTGTTTCATGTTTTCGCCTAAGTAAGTTTATATGGTCATATAGTCATGGCTTCGCCGTGACCTTGGTCATTTTTCCATGGTATTGAGACTCAACCTTGGCTTTAGCCATGGTTGTGGTCTTGGCTTTAGGTCATTAGACCTCTTGGTCTTAGTAAATGATAACTATAATATAGTGACTTTGGTCTAAAATGGGCTGTTAAGATTTTGAAGAAAATTATCACTCGGAAAGCGTTTTCAGGGCTCGAGCTTCTTTAATCCTGAACGAAAACGTCGTTCCGGACAACTTTTGTGTTTTAACTTTTTGATGAATCGGACCAGAAGGGGGACTTTCAAAATGGCAGAATGCAAAAACAGTAGGTTTGGGCAGTTTTGCCGTTTTGGTTTCGCTAACTTCTTATGGCCATAACTTTTGACTCGGGTACTCGTTTTGGGTGATTCAAATTGCTATGTTTTCCTTGTTAAGTCCTCTTTAATAGTAAGTAAGTGTCAAATATCAAAGTTATACTATTTTGGTCGTGGTTCTCCATAAAAATCATTAGTTTGCTTGTTTACTTGTCATAAGTTAACATATGTATATCAATACTTGTTTTATCCATTTTTAAACATCATGAACACAATAACAAGAACATATATAGCATGAAAGGAACACAAAGAGCTTGAAAATGATAATTAAGCAAGAAAGTATGTTAGGGTTTGCTTACAACTTTTTGCCTTAATGAAAAAGGGAAACTAGGACAAGAACTAGGACTTTGATTGAATAAGCTTTCCTCCACTTTAGTAACCCTTCTACTCTTGTATTCTTGAATGATTTGTGATGAAGGTTTAGGTGACTTGAGTGGATCTAAACTCAAGAGAATCACCAAAGTATATGAGGTTATGGAAGTGTTTTGGTTACCTAAAAGAAACTAGGGTTTCTATCTTGTCGAAGCACTTGAACCTTGCTAGAAATTAGAAGTAAATAAGCTAAGTGTGGTGTGGTTTGGTGTGTGGTGATGGACGGCAACAAGGGGGGATGGGGGGCTTATATAGGGTCTTAAGGAGGTTAGTTTAGTTGACTAGTCCAACCTTGGAGGCCAAGGTGAACACATGTATGAAATCTAAGCCTCCTAGCATGAGATCAAGCCACCTATGGGCTGAATTCCCCCCCCCCCCCTAAGTCGGTTCATATGCTTGGAGGACAAGGTGTGGACTTTTGATGATATTATCCTACTTATGTGACTAGTTTTGACCCCGTAAATTGCTAACCGTAAATGATTAAGCCTCAAAACGTAAAACCGGGTATCCTAAAAATATGAAACTTAAAAGTATTGTTAAACATGTCATGACACTCCACAATAAAATATAAAATGAGTGGTAGGTTCCATTTGGGTGGTAAAACCTTGCTAAAACTGGAAACACGGGTCTAAAACGCGTAATACGTAAAACGTACGAAAGTTGCGTAAAATTGAGAACAGTAAAATGTAACTTTTCTAATAGGATAATAATGACTTAAAATGACTTATAATGTCTAGGCTGGGCTCAGTCTAGTGTCGGTTGGTGTTAAATGTCTTTTAGACCTAAAACCGCAAGCCTAAAAATCAAGAAATGACTTATAAAATCAAGGAATGATTTTTGGTCAAAGGAGGAGGGAAAAATATGTTGACTTTTTCTAATAAGTTGAAAACTCAAATCGTCTTAGAAACGCGGTGCAGGTATAGGCTAAGGTTACGGCTGAGTAAAAACGTTTAAAACTGAAAATTCCAGTTTTTTTTCACGGCCGAGGCTTATTTTGGTCATATTTTTCTCAGTCATGATTAATTCTCTAATTAATCATGAAAGTACTAAACATTTTTCTTATGCGTGGTCAGTTAACGCGGTCGAGTTTCGTTGTGCGTAGAATTTTTGAATGACGTTTTACCCTAAAACGTATAATTCCGTGTAATTCCTTAATAACTTTCACGAAAATGATCTGACAAATGTCAAACATTTAATTTGCCATGGAAATGATTTATCACTCGAGAATATGAAATAAAAATCAACTTTCGGGAAAAATGAATAGTAAAAGTGAATAGTAATTTTTCCTGGAATAGAAATAAATCTGAAGATGCGAATTGTTACAGTTGCCAAAAGTTCCTCCTCGCACAGTTGCTCAAATGGTTCATCGGTTTATGGGTGTTAAGAAGCCTACTAAAAATAAGGTTAGAAATCCTTCAAGAGCTAGTAATAAGAGATATATGAAGGATCGTATTAAGAGTGGGCGTGAGATAGCACTTGAGGAAAATAATAAGAAGAAGAAGGGATGTGGTATTTGTGGGTTGACTGATCACAACAGGCGTACTTGTCCACAGAGGAGTGGAGCAAGCGGAAATGGAGGTGATGGAGCAGGCGGAAGTGGTGGTGATGGAGCAGGTGGAAGCGGAGGTGATTGAGCAATTGAAGTATGATTTTTAGTGATTGGTTTATTTTTTTATTTTTGTGACTTTATGAAATATTTGTGACATTTATCACTTGTGATAAAGCATTAAAGTGTTTAAATATTTGTGACATTTTTTTTTGTTATTTTTTAGAATGATTGAATTTCTGTTTATCCCTTGTGATAATTTTTTTTGGATTTATTTGTTTATATGATCTCAAGTGTTATTTTAGTTCTATCACCTGTGATAAAGAATTTAAATGATGAAAAGCATAACATAAACAGATTAAAGTGTTTAAACTTTTGTGACATTTATTTTTGTTATTTTTAGAATGATTGAATTTCTGTGTATCCCTTGTCATACTTTTTTTTCTATTTATTTGTTTATATCATGTCAAGTGTTATTTTAGTTTTATCACCTGTGATATAGAATTATGAAAAGCATAACATAAACATTATGAACATGTGATAAATCACTTGTGATAAACCAGAATAAAGGGACTATTGTCTTACAACTTCAGGTTACCCAAAACTAATGTTTTACATCTTTTGATTGCCAATTACAGGATTCTATTCCAAAACTAAATCTCAAATTGTTAACTACTTCTTTTCATTTTCTCTTTGTCTCTGTTCATTTTCTTGAGCAATCTTTCTCTTTATTGCCTCCTCGACCAATTTTTTTGCTTCTTCTTCGTCTGAGTTTTCAGCTGCAAACTTTAAAGCGTAGTCTGACATCATTTTTTTGTTATCATTTACTTCATGAAGCATTATCTTTGCCGCATATTTTGCTCTCAAGTTGTTTATCTGCATTCTTTGATTTTTGTCTTTTTCTTTTAGCATGCCTGTTTCCCATTTTGTTGCACTCTTTCCCTAATAATGTTCCATATGCAGCATCATGTACAAACCGCAATCCATCTTTTCTTTCTTTGTCCTCCAACTCATGTTTAAGATTGTTGGTTTTCTTTTTTGATTCATTAATTCATCTCCTTTTGGATGTTTAAGATACAAAGTGTTATTTATATACTAGTATCACAAGTGATATGCTTAATTTATTTGGCACAAAGAAATTATATATGAAGCATTCATTATAGTGTTTCTTACCACAAACTCATAATTTTCTTTGTATTTTCCTTCGTATGTTCCATCTGAATCACTGTTATCTATTATCACAGATGTCCCTTTGATGATGTTGAAAACTATTAGGTAGTAATGCTCATGTGATATGATTGGAAAGAAAACCTGTTTAATTTATATAAAATGATGTAAGTTTTAAAAATAATAGACTACGTACATTGATTAGTTTATAAATTCATATTATATACCAGGTCAACGTCTTCAAATTGTAGCTTTCTTATATCGTCTTCCATCTGAATTGCAATCATTTTTGCAAACTCATCATATTGTTTATCTATCTTTGTTAGCAAGCATTTTGGCTCATCCTGTATTATTCCCGAGAGCTGCTTGAAAATTAAAAACAAATTAAATTAAGTTTATAGATAAGATACATTAAAGTATAATAAATTATTTTTAAATTATATTTATCTTACCATCATTGATGTATAAAAGTAATGTCTTTTTATCTCTTTATCTGATAGCCATTCCTCGTAATTTAGGATTGAAGCAAATGTGTCGATCACAGGAGTTTCAATTTTCAATCCTGGTGCTAGTGATTGTACATTCATTCTCATTAATTCTACTCCTTGGTCCTTGAAAACTTGTTCTCTGTTTTGACAATATCACAGGTGATAAATATAAGAAACTACATATGTTACTCAGTTTTCATGTATCACAGGTGATACTATGTATCACCCGTGATAAGTTCAAGTTCATAAATATTTAAAGTTAATCTTACGCTTCATTCCCTTGCATAGAGAAGATGCTTCTTGCCAAGAGTAGTTCATTCTCTGTTAGCTCTTCTGTCATGCTGACCTTTTCGTTTATATAGGGTGATTGCAGGCACCGATATTGGGTTTCTTCATCATTTGATTTTGTTTTCTTGAATGGTTTCAACTGTTCTTCTGGGTATCAAATCCTAGATTAAATGATGGCTGAGATCCTCCTGGTGTGAACTCAAAAATGTGCTCCCTACTTTGACAACTAGATGGGCCTGCTTGTTCTTTTTTTTTTTTTTTTTTTTCTTTTTTGTGAAGATTCACCTGCTTGTTCCGTTTGTTTTTCTTCGACGTTTTTCTTATTTCCAAATGTCTGCCATTCACTATCTTTTAAAGCTTCAAAAAATTCTTCATCAGTTAACTCTTCAAACTTCTTTGAAGCCAATTTGGCTTCTTTCCCTTTCATTTCTCTGAATTCATTTTTAAGTTCTTCATCACTTTTATTCAGCAATTCGTCAAAAATTGATGCATCATCCCAAAAAAAAAATTCATCTTGAATTTTTTCGCCATTCTCATTTTTTTGACTTGTTACCTTGTTTGTTTCATCTTTTTTTCCTTCATTGTTTCCTGGAGCTTCATCTTTGTTTATACTGCTGGCTTCGTTGTTTTCTGAAGCTACATCCTTTTTTCTTCTGTTTTCTTCTTTGTTTCCTATAGCTTCATCCCTTATATTATTACTCCTGTCATCTTTATCATTTCCAATCCCTTCATCTTTTTCAAAGTTTGATTCTGAATTTTCGACATTTGGGTCACCTTCATTATTATCAACTATCATAGATTCTCCATTATCATCTGCACATTCTGCGTTTTCATCTTCATCATCACTTGTTTCAAATTTGATACCACTTGATTCTGTTGATGATGATTTACAATTTATGTTTCTGAAAATCTGATTGAATCTCTCTCTATATTAATTAAGCCTTCTGTTATTCCCAAACTTGAATATAGTATCTATTATTGTTTCTTCAAACAATTCTTTCTCATTCAAAATGCTTTATATTTTATCTTCTAGCATCTGATAAATTTCCTGTAAATCAATTTAAAATAATAATGTCACAAGAGTTAATATAAAATAATATTTTGCATATTATTATCTAGTATCACAAGAGATATCATAAAATAATATCACAAGAGATATTATAATCTAGTATAAAGTCATAGAATACTATTCTGCATATTATAATCTAGTATCACAAGTGATATCATACACTCACCTATTTTTGAGCAGTTCTTTCTTTTTTATTTAGACCTCCTAGATCTCCTATTATCTCGACCATCCCAAAGTATTTTGTTACATCCATTTCTAGAGTCTCCCTACTTTTCAGCAGGTTTACATTCCAGCTTTTGAAAGCCGGTAATCTTCTTGGTACATTCATTGCATCAAACTTTGTATATTGTAAATATGCAAGCTGTTTCATCAACCATTTATCAGATGAAACATAAATAAAAAACATTCTTATGAGGTATCACAGGTGATACCTCATATTCTTTTTTAACAAATAAAATTAATGGATATTATCTTAAAAGAAAAAACAAAAAAGTATTTAGGAGTTACCGTCAAGAATGTTACTGGTCCGTAATAGACGACTTCTGTCCTATCCTTCTTTCTTGTTACCCAATCTTTTTTTTATAATCTTGCACATTCATACACGTATGTGCACCAGTCTATATCTGTCACGTCATCTTCTTCAAGTACGTTTTCCAATACTGTTGTTTTTACGACAGAGTTGTTATCACATTCTCCTAATGTATTTGCAACTAGCATCAAAAAGTTCATTCTGAAGATGAAATCTGTGTTTCTTGTCTTTGTTATCTACTTTGATATTGCATTTATTGTCAACTTGTTTTCATCTTTGTATTGTTCCTTCCATTCTTCCTCAAATGTATCATTCTTTTCTGTTTGTCCTTCATTTCTTTCCAACCTCCTTGTTCCCTTTGGTAACCCAAGAGCTACCTTCACTGTTTGTGGAGAAATTTGTAAGTTTCCCATTGGAAGCCTAAGATTCATTGTTTCTACATCGAGGCTGTCTACTATAAAAAAATGCTTGCCTTGTTGGTAATTCATTAATTGGAAAATCAATCAAGTCTCCAAACCCCATATGTCTAATTACTCTTTTTCTTTCAACGCTTAGTGCATGCATTGCTTCAAATAGGGGCTTAATTGTTGCCCTTACCCTCAACAATGTATACCACTTTCTTTTTTTTTTGCATTTCCATCATCATCCACCTCAGTTTCATCTATTTTTCTTTTCCCATTTGCTTTTTCTTCTCTTTTTGCTGCATCTTCTTTATTAGTTTCTTTTGTTTCTTCAGCATCTTCATTTTCAACCTGTGGCATAATGTAAAGTATGTTTTATTACATTAGTATTTTGTTTAACACCAGTGATATTCAAAGTATCTCCAGTGATACTGACCTTTTTATTAGATTGTTCTTCTTCTTCTTCTTTCTTTTCTGCTTCTTCCTTTTCATCCTTTCTTTCAAATTTTGCCGCCTGTGTCCTTTCTTCCTTCATCAGCATTTTCTTTTTATTTTTTTCTTCTAATTTTTTTTGTTGCACTTCTAATCCTCTTCCATAACGTTTTTTTTTACATTCTAATCTTGGCAACTGTTTTCTTCTTTTTTGTTTTTTTTCCTCTGTTTTATTGTCTGCATTTTTAAGACCAAATCTTATGAACCAAATTTAAGCTAATCAGAATCTACTCAAAATCTAAATTAAAAACCTAAGACTTATAACACAGATAGATAAGTTAACAATAAGCCAATAAACCATCTATAAGAATTATAATTAACTTGTACCAAACACCCTTTAAAGTAGACTATTTTGTTTTTTAAGCTAAAATAGTTCATAATAAGCTAGGATTTTGATTGACAGAAGTTTAACTAACATATTAAAGACCAAAAAATCAAGTTTAAACAGAAAATAAGCAAATGAAACAATAACAAAACATAGTTAAATTTGATTGAAATAATTGTCATACCGTTATCTACATTTTGTTCAATGTTTTTCCCCTTATCTTGGTTTTCAGCTCCCAATTCATTCATCTTTTACTCAATTTGATTTTTTAGACGTATGGTTGGTGTGTGTGTTTTGTCTGATGGTTTATGTTGCAGATCTAGGTCATAACTATCGATTCAGTAATTGTTTATTTGGGTATTTGGGTTTTTTTTTGCAATTTTACACTTTTGGTCCTTGTATTTTTATTTTTTCTAATTTATTTATAATATTTTTTTATCACTGGTGATATGATTATTTTTTAATAGTTATATAATTGTTTAAAATTTTTTGGGCTTTAGTTTTTGTTTTGAAAATATTAGTAAGAATTTCTTTAATAGTCCAATAATTAAATATAATTTGGGCTTAGTAATTGACCCAAAGAGTTTGTGCTTAGAGACTGGCCCAAAGAATTTTTAGATTTTCTATATACAAAATATGAGGTATCACCTGTGATACATATATACAAAGTAAGAGATATCACCAGTGATACATTTAAAATCATACACTGGTCATATAATTCAAAGGCATTTAAAACCTCAAATATAATACTTCATTTGTCTTCATTTCCCAAAATCCAGAACAAAGAAAATACAAAGATTCCATAGTTTTTTTTGCATAGCTATCATCTAATCCTAGATGCATTTAGATTTTGAAAAATCCATAACAGAATATAACACAATCTCCACCACCAGAGAATGTCGTTCAGGACCTAATAGAGTGCCCCCGTCATTCTTAGGTAACCCCAAACTTGGACAGTTGTCCGTCACATTCCGTGGCTCGGCAGTGCTTCAATGGATTTTTGCTTATCTAATACTTAATCCTAGTTTAACCATCATTGTTTAGAAATCTAAAATACATAAAACATAATCATAAATTGTCTTTGGAAATAAATTGTCTTTAAAAAAGCATTAAATTCAATTAATGCTTTTCTTCTGCTGCCTTTTTCTTCATAGCTTCTTCAACCATCATCTTCATCTTTTCTTTATCACTGTGTTCTTCAGCAAACTTGATTGCGAAATCTGACGTCATCTTGCTATTTGGTGAGTGCTTATTCACTCACTTTTATAAGACCAAAACTGGACTCATAAGACCAAAAACTAATCGAATTATGCCAAATTTGTAGTGTTTTTGTGTTTTTGAATGTGCAGGTACGGATATTCTAGAAATGGAAGAAAAATCATGAAAAAAAACAAACACAAGCACGGGATTTGGAAAGAGCGTGAAAAGCCGAAGCCGGTAAAGTGTTTTCAAGATTGGATCATATTCATGCTCTAAGAAATGTCAACAAAGGTCCTCTAATTACCAAAGTGTGACAAAAGAAGTCCTTGGATTTATTTTGAAGGAATGACAGAATTTAGTCCCTGGAATTTTCAGATGTACAAGATTGGTCCTTCAAAGTTTAATAAACTTTAACCATTAAATCCTTTATTATAAATCTGGTCCAAATTAATAACACATCTTAGCCCAAAGATCAATCACCCTTTTCTAAACCATCCAGCCCAACCCACCAAGCCTTTACCCAAGCCCACCTTTACAACTCTCGGTCAAACAAGTCAAATAAATAAACAAAACACACCCGTACACTTACCCGCCCCCCAATTTACCCTCACCCAGAAAACCACTATTCACGCTACAGTAAATGATGAATCCTAATTACCCCATTCCTAATAATAACAGCAATTAAGGGTAATTAGGTAATCTCACAGGGTTTCTAGAAGCATGTCAGAAGTGTCAGTACTTGTCAGAGGCAAACTAACACACTTATGGGCACGTGGCAGCTATGGATTGGCATGAACGCGTCATTTGTATTAATCCTATGGCTATAGATTGATGGGATTTGATGGAATATGATCGAAGGGCTTAAGATGGATGTAAAGAAACACAATTTCACACGGATTGCCAACATAGCAATCCCTGAGCTTCTCTTCACTCCTCTACTCACTTGTATTATAAATAGGGTGTTGTAATAGCTTATTGAGTGTGGAGTTTGGAGTAGCCAAACTCTGCCAGTTTTTAATCTCAATTTTTAGTGTAACATTTACTTTCCTTTGTATCACTTTTATTTTAATGCAATCATTTCACTTTTAATCAATTAGCTAAAGTTTTGATTCCTGCTTATTAGTTTATTACTTGTTTCAATAGCTTAATTCAGTTTCAATTATTCACTTTTCATTGAAATTTAGTTTTAAATTTCATTAAGATGTTCATTTAAATCAGAAAAATAGAAAGATATAGAAATAGTTTTGGTGATTCAGTCTTCAAACAAGTTTGATTTTAGTGAATTCAATCTCAATTTTAAGTGTTTAGCATTTGAAAAAGAGTAATTAGATTTCAGTTAAATCTCATTTTATATTTCATTTTTGGTAAAACATTGGTCAGTAGTTGAGATTGAAGGTGGACTGTGGTGGATTTGATAGTCCAAGGTGAATCAGGGAAGCACTTAGCCTGTCTAAAGACAGGCTAGCACAGTGAACTCCCCTCTTTTATGTTGAGGGGAGACTCAGTTGTAAGTTCTTATTTGTACCTCTTCTTATCTCAACAAGTTCAGATCTATAAATGTGTGATTCCGTTTTGATTGTTGCTCATTAGTTAATTTGATTGATATTTCAGTTTATTTTAAAGCTCAGTTAGCTTAGTTAATCTTTTAGATTGGTAATTTGTAGCTGCAGTTGTAGTTTTAGCATTTACTGTTTGAGTGAATATTTGTGAAACTGAGTTTTAGTTAGAATTTGTTGTTTATTATTGTTGATCTTTGTTCTATTACAATTTTAGCTTACTATTTGATAGATATTGTTGAGATTAATGGTGAATTACAGGTAGCTGTAGTGCTTATTGGTAGTTAAGGGGGTGTTTGGATTTTGCAATTGCTGTGTAATGCTGTTGTTGTAGTATTGTTTAATTGTCACAGTTAGAATTCATTAGTATAGAAATAGAGTTTAGGTTCGTAAAAAAGTAGGGTAGTTTTCATATAAGTCAAAGTAAGGTTTTACATTTTCTTATCTGATTAGCATAATTGAATACAGTTAGTATAAGAGTAGTAGTAGTTGAATAATTGATCATAGTTGCGTAAATTAGAATAATCATAGCTTAATATTACAAGTAATAATAGAATCAGTAGTTTAAATTTGGATTTGGTCAAAGTTCTTTGTTATATAAAAAGTCAAATCTAGTGAACACTCAGTTTTTGGTAAGATTTTTACAAGCTCTTGTAGGATTCATTAGTAGTTGGAAATAGATTAGGTTTGTTGATTTGTGTTCTCTAGTAGCTAGTTTATCATAATTAAGAAGAAAATTTAGGTTCAGGTCTTATTAGCTTATTAGAATTATAGATGGAAGTTGACTGTTTGGGTACATGGTTCCCCTGCACACAGGTTTTAGGCCTACCTTCATGGCACAATTTAAGGTAGTATAAGATGGTATCTTTGTGAGCTTTTGATTTTATAGCTTCTCAGTATGTCCAGCTTGATTTTGCCCCCATAATCTTGTGGTACTTAGCTTATTAGGACTGCTTTTTGTGGACTGCTTATTAGGTGTTTGAGCTTGATTTCTGTTTGTAGTACATGGGCTGCAATTGCTTGTGTGAGTTTATTATTGAGTCTTATTAGCTTTTCTAAGGTCCTTTTTAGTTATATGAGTATTGTGCATGGTCTGCTTATTCTGTAGCTTATTCTGTGTTGGATTCTTCATCATTAGCTTAATATAGACTGCTTATTGCTTGCTTCTTGTGTTTTTGTGCTTATTGCTGGTCATTTCTTGGCTTATTTGAGTTCATAATAGTATAATACATCTGTGGTATCGGTTTGGTGAATTTTTGTGGCAAGTGCTTATCAATAAGCACTTGCCATAAGCTGTTTTGGTCATTATAAGCACTTCTGCTTATCCTTTTCATTTCAAAATTTTTCTGCAAGCTTCTTATAATATTTTAGAATTTCTGTAAATTTTTCATATTTTTGTGAGTCCATTTACTATTTTTCTTAATTTCTCTTAGTTAAAAATCATTTTTAAATCATTTTTAAATAATAAAAATCTATAAAAAATACAGAAAAAGCTTTAAAAAATACAAAAATAGTTTAGAAAATTCTTTTATATTATTCTAGATTTTTCAGATTAGTTTTTATAATTTTCCTATTATTTTTCACATTTTCTTTTATTTTTAATTACTTTTTAATTCAATAAATAGAAAATAAATTCTAGAAAATAAATAAAAAGTCTAAAAAATAATTTTCTTTTTCTGGAAATTCTTTTTAGTAGTTTTAGATTTTTAGAAACTTGTTTCACATTTGTAGGATCGTTTTTAGAATAAAAGTCGCGTTTAATTTCGTACGTTACGTTTATTTTCGCGTTTGAATTCCCGTTTTTACGTTTTAAACATTTGTACATACCTAGCTTGTATTTTCTTGATATTTCATTATTTCTTATCATAATTTGAATTCCAAAATCATATTTTTTACTTTACCACTTTTCACGACTCGATTTTGCGATTCGACTATTCAAGATTCCATTCTACCTTCGTTGGGAAAACGACCCGGGAAATACTTTCACGAGTATTTCTTCGGAATAATTATATACTGCGAAAAAGACTTTATCACTATTTTGTTCACATCGTGCAAGAGAATCTTGGCAGCATACCTCATCCTCATCTTTTTAATTTGTTCAGCATATTGTCGGTTTCTTTCGTCCAAGATGTTTGTCTTCCATTTTAGTCCAAGTTCACCATGAAACATCTCCATATGCATCATCATATACAGGCCACAATCTATCTTGTTTTCTTTTGTTTTCCATTTCATACTTGGTATCTTTGGTTTCGCTTCTTTAACTAACTTGTCCAATGCTGGGTGTTTAGTTCTCATAAAGTAATGAATAAGCATCTCTTTCTGCAAATAAAATTAAAATGATTCATATAAAATAAAATGTATCTCTAGTGACATTTATCCAAATAGAACAAAAACAAAATAAAATCTATCTCTAGTGATATTAATCCAAATAAAACAAAAAACAATTATAGATCAGTCCAGATGTAACTTACCACAAAAACAAAAATTGCTTTGTATTTTCCGTCGTAATCTCCATCAGATATACTGTTGTCCAGTATTATTGCATGACCTTTCTCAAGGTTGAATACTATGACATAGTAATGTGCATGAGCGATGATGGGGAAGAATACCAGGTTTACATCTCTCAATTTGTTACTTGTTTCATCCTTGTTGATTATATCCATAAACTGCTTAATCTGTTTGTCCAGGTCTTTATCCTCCTTTTCAATATGCGGATGCTGTTTTATCACAATATACGAAAAGATTATTTAAAATGATTTTTTTTATTAAGAACATAGAAAATTTAGATATACATTTATTTTTGTTATTTTAAATATATTTACTGTTGCAGCCAATGGTAAGTAGTATCTTCTCTTTTCTTTCTTTAGTTTCCTTCTCTCTTCTTCATTCATCACCGCAATGAATGCGTCAATTATAAGGCTTTCAATTTGTATCCCTGGCGAAAGTGTCTGTAATGTTATTCTTGGTATTACTGTTCCCTTTCCATAATCAAACAATTCGTCTCTGTATTTTTGTATAACATGTGATAAATGTCAGTTTCTTTGTTATATATATAAATATCACTGGTGATAAAAAAACTTAAATTAAAATATAAATAGCAAAATATAAGAATCTTACAGGATGTATCCTTCCATTGAAAACACGATGTATGCTAACAGTGTTTCATCTTCTGTCAATGGCTCCATCACATTAGCCATTTTGTTATTATACGGTGACTTTAAGTACATTGACGGTTTTACTTTCCTTTTTCCTTCTTTTATTTCATTTTCTTTGATGCTTGCTTCACCAATGTCCTTTCCAGTTCCGAATGACTTTACTTGAATTGATGGGCTTTCATGTTCTTGAATTGCAGCTTCTCTTTCAGCCTGTTCAATGTTTCCATTTTTAAAATAAGCTAAACCAAACTATACGTCAACAACGTCAAGAGAAACAAAAACATACCACTCACGAATTATATTCTTATGATTTTTTATGTTGCTTAAAGATAAATATTTAAACTCAAAAGTATCTAACCTTTTCCTTTGCTCTTTTTTCGTTAAGCTTCTTTGCGGCTGCTTTCCTTTTCTCATCTGCTTCCTTTTCAGCCTCTATCCGAGCTTTTTCTTTTTCAGCTTTTATTGCTTCTTGCTTTTTCTTTTCTTCTTCTTTTGCAGCCTGTTTTATTAAAAATAAAAGACTATTATATTGTATCACTTGAGATATTTTCTTTTTTTTATTTTACCGTTTTTTATTTTATTTACCTTTTGTATTTCTTGTTGTCTTTTTTTCTCAGCGTCTTCTTTTTGTTTTTGAAGCATTTTTTCTTTTGATCTTTTAAGTTTTTCTTCTTTCTCTTTTTTAGCTTCTGCTTCTTTTGCTGCAACTTCTTTTTTTGCCTGTTTTTAAAATTAAAACAAAAAATTAAGTATATACTTGCATCTTATAATTTGTGATACTTTATAAACAAATCTATACAGTTAATCCAACCTTTTGTTCTTCTTGTTTTTTGGCATGTTCTTTCTCTGCACCTTCTTTCTCTGCAGCTTCTTTTATGGCTTGTATGTCAATTTAAAACAAAAATTTAAGTATATATAGGTATTAAATTTAACTATTTAATATATCACAGGTGATATTATCCATTATTTTCATTTGTTAATAAAGACCATATTAGGTTGCATAATAACAATGTACACATAAGTATTGAATTAATCTTACCTTTTATTCTTCCTGTTGTTAATAAAGACCATATTAGGTTGCATAATAACAATGTACACATAAGTATTGAATTAATCTAACCTTTTCTTCTTCCTGTTTTTTAGCATGTTCTTTCTCTGCAGCTTCTTTTACGGCCTATATGTCAATTAAAAACAAAAATTGAAGTATATATATGTATTTTATCATTTGTGATACTGCATAAACAAAACAATTTAATATATCACAGGTGATACTATCCATTGCTTTCATTTGTTAATAAAGACCATATTAGGTATCACATTTGATACCTCATATGAAACAGGTTGCATATTAACAATGTACATATAAGTATTGAATTAATCTAACCTTTTCTTCTTCCTGTTTTTTCTGATGTTCTTTTTCTGCAGCTTCTTTCTCTGCAGCTTCTTTTTCAGCCTGTATGTTAATTTGAAACAATAAATTAAGTATATATAGGTATTTTATCACTTGTGATACTGCATAAACAAAACTATTCAATATATCACAGGTGATACTATACATTACTTTTATTTGTTAATAAAGTCATAAGAAACAGGTTGCATATTAACAATATACACATAAGTATCACTTGTGATACTGCATTTACATAACTACTGAATATGTCTTACCTTTTCTGTGTCCTCCTTTTCTTTCGCTGCATCTTCTATGGCAGCATCGTTTAAATTTTCATCCAAATTTTCTCCTTCATTTTCATTATCTTCTATGTCATAATCTTCTCCATCTTCATCACCTCCTCCATTATTATCATTGCCATCTTGTTCATCATTATCACTACTCCCATCTTCTTCTCCATTATCTTCATCTTCTCTTCTGCTAGGGCCTGCCTCATCTTCTATCAATCTTCCAAACTCATCAGTTATTATTCCTATTTTGAATTCTGCATTGAACCTTTCTAGAAACCTCCCTATCGTTTCATCCCCTTGGTACATCTCCATGCTTACTTTGATGGAAGTTTCTAATTCTTTTTTCTCTTTTAAAACTCTTTCAAAGTTTTCTTTTATTGTGTCGTATACGTCCTGTTTGTAAATAAATAAACATAAGTATTTATCACTAGTGATATCAATTAATAAGCTAATTTATCACTAGTGATATCTTACCTGTCTCAGCTTTTGATTTTCATTTTCTTGATTATTTTCATCTTCTTCAATGACCAGCACCAAGCCGAACTGTTGTGCATTCATCTCCTTCTCCTGCCTTTCCTCTATAAAATCTTGGCTCCAATTCTTAATGGCTGGCCATTTCCGTGGAACATCCATTTCTTCGCATTGCGTGTAATGCAAGTAAATAAGTTGTTTTTCAATGAAACAAAACATTCATTAAAATCAATTCTAAATTAAATCTACTTTATAAAAAGACAAAACTTTGAAATTATCACTGGTGATATTATACAACAAATTTCATATAAAGCTTATTTTTTAAAGTTAACTTTTACTTACTGTAAATGTCACATGGGGTCCGTAGTACCAATTTTCAAACGTTGTATCATCCTACTTTTCCTTGCTATTTTTCATGCAATTCCATATGTATGTGAACCAATCTATCTTGTGTATGTCTTCTGATGATTTTATGTTTTCCAGCACATTATACTTTGATGAGGCGAAAAATGAACCGCTTTTAGGGGGTCATTTAAGCCGGAATTGGAATTTATTTGATCAAATATTGCCCTAAATCGTTCCTTTTGTGATTTTAGGTACTTTGGGAGTGAATTCTGGAAAAGGAAGCATTTTGGACGTTTTTGGAGCGTAAAAGTGAAGAAAACGGCAAACACTTAATTTTCCTTGCTGGGAACAGTACCTGACAGCGTCAAGAAGGAAAATATGACGGCGTCAGGAGCAAAGTAGATGACGACCCAAAGAAAACGTGACGGCGTCAGAAGTAGGGCGTCAAGAGTTATTTTGGTGACGGCCTGGAGCGGAATTACTCATGACGGCGTCAGACCCAGATCTAGGCAATCCGAGAACTTTATTGGCGGCGAGATGACGGCGTCAGAAATTTCCTCTTGACGCCGTCACCTCACAAAATCTATATATACTTTTCTATTTTTCATTCATTAAGAGAGGAACTTGTGTGGAGAATACTAGGGCCGAACCTAATACATCCTAGGTCGTTTGTAACAGTATTTTCAAGGGTTTTCACCCCTTGAAACCCTTCATGTTCAATTGAGATAAGTTTTCTTTCAATTCATTCAGTATGTCTATGTGTTGTTTGAATATATCTTATGCTTGTCTCGATTATAACATGCTAGGCTAGATCTCTTGTGTGTTTGCTTAGATGTAATGAAACCTAGATGTTGATTATGGGTTGATTGCTTGTTTATAGTTGTAATGAATGAATGATTTCAATGTTAGGCTTAAGAAAACCGGCAGATCTCCATTGTGTAGCTTGCTTGAACGTCTTAAGAAACATGAACCGATGTGTACTAGGTTTTTATGGTTGTATTTAATGCATGAGCGAATTCTAGTGATCCCATGTTAGGAGCTTCTTAGCCGGCTCGACATAGGAGTGAAGTAGGAGCTTATAGAATTGGGGAAGTAAGTACACCACCCCATGAATGGTATTAAGGAATACAATCCGTCATCCACACAACTATAACAAGTAATTAACCTGTAAAAGATATCTATGGAGTAGTGAAATCTAAGTAAACATAATTCTCCCACATATTGTTCACTCCATATTAGTAATTTAGTTTATTTACATTCTTGTTATTTTATTTTGATTGCATCTTAGTTATTGGGTTAGTTGAATAGCAACTAATTCCGCCCACTCTTCCAAAACCCGAGATTTTTACTTGCTTTTATAAAAATATAAAAATACAAAAAGAATCATTCCTCACCTCTAGACCTAGTTTTTAGGCTTTCTAATCCTAGCGACACTATTCCTGAGTTGAACGATCAATCCCCTGGTACTTGTCACTATACTATACTACAACGATCAGGTACACTGCCTGGTGGGGGTTGTAAGCTTCTCGAGATCCCTCGAGAGGTAAAGCCTGGTGCAATTCCCACGCACCAAGTTTTTGGCGCCGCAGCCCGGGGAATAGTTATTGTCTAGGTTAGGATTTCTTTTTATTAGGTCTACTTGCTAGATTCCTTTCTAGTAAAATTTTATTTTTATTTTTTAGGTTTTCTTTAGTTTATCTTATTTCTTTGTTTCCTTTGTTCGTAAATTATCTCGATGGATAACAATAACATTGATCGTTTGATTCTTGTTATTCGTGTTTTTCGTCGTAGGATTTTCCAAATGCCCGCCCCAATCCCTTTAGTGGAAAATGAGAACCCACCTAACCTTTCGCCTAACCACCACTTTGACAAGAATTCTGAAATGGAGGAGTCTGACCATGATAATGACCATAAGGTTAGTCCTTTTTACTATTCAGACTCCGATGAGGATCTAGATGATGGTGATGTGATTAATGAGGATAGGCCCTCTTAGGTATTTCGACCCTAGAACAAGGATTGAGAGTGATAGCTCATTCAATATGCAATTTCCTTTTAAGATTGGATTTAGGAGCTTTGATGTCTACCTTAACTCATCTCTCCCAATAAACATAATCTCGCGCAGTGAATATAATAAAATCATGGTAGATGAGTTAGAATACAAAGGAGATAATATTATTGCTAGGGCAATGTCATTGCACGTGTTTGTAGGAAGTTTTGTTTATCTTGTTGAGTTCATGGTTATGGAGAATCTAGGAGAATTTATTGATAGTAAGTTAACCCAAGTTGTGTTTGGGAAACCCTTCAAAAGGTTGACCAACCTTGATGAAAAACTTATGGAAGGGTTAATTACATTCTCGGATGGGGATGAAGATTTTGTCTACCAAATGCCTGGTGTACACCCTAGGTTCAAGGATTTCTCCATGGAGAAGTGTAGTAGGTATCCGCCCCTAGAAATGCTAAGTGAGAATGATAAAAGAAAAGGGCTTAAATATACTCATGAGAAAAATAAAAGGTATTATCGTAGATGTTTAGAGTTAAGTGATGATTATAAGAAAGATGAGGCGACTATTAGATGGCTCACCCTCGGTTATGTGAGCATAAGCGACACACGGTAACCCATGACCTTGAGTCTAGCTACAAGACTCGTAAATAAAGAAAATCGCTTCTTAGGAGGCAACCCATGCTTTATGTGATTTTTATTTTGTTTGATTGTTATTTGTTTCCGTATGCATGTTTTATTTTTATTGTTGGTAGGTCATGTTTCAAAACTAAAGTGATGAAAATACTTTATTTTGTTATTTGGCTTAGTCTTAACTTCATCCAAAGGTATTTCACAAAAGATAAGTGTAAGGGGAAACCCCAAATATGTTTTTAAAGAAACAAAACCGATCATGATTCTCCACAATATTAAATGAACATGTATATTCGTATTTGTTAGAGTCAAATGCTTGTATCGAGTCATAATGATGTTTTGCAGGATTTTCCAGGAAGTAGGACCAAGTTTTTACAGAAATTTTCCGAAAACTTAACATAAGAATTTTTGCAGGTCACTTCTGACGGCGTCAGGAAGAAATTCCTGACGGCGTCACGTGTAAAATTCTGGAAATTTCACCAGTTTTGTTTTTCTAACGGAGTCTTAAAGTTTTTTTTGTTGATTCTTTAGTTTTATAATCTCCAGGAAATCTGCAAACATCATTCCACAAGCATTATATCTTACTTTGCTTTCTAGGATTTATTATCATATATAGATTGCCGCCGATTTTACGCGAGGTTGCCTTGTTTGTTTTCTCAGGTTTAACAGGTTATGTTTGACAAGAAGATGATTTATATTCTGTAAGGGAAGCTTTGATGGTTCATTTTCTTGGAGGAAGCTCTAACCTTATTACCTTATTATTCATACCGAGCGAATTAGGGGAGTATTTGATTTCATTCTTTTACCTATTTCACTTTTACATTCTTTACTTGAACATTGGGGACAATGTTCATCCTAAGTGTAAGGGGAAGGTAAAATGATGATACCTCATAGGAAACACTTTCACTTGAGTTTGTTTGTTTGATGGTAAGTGTGTAATAAAACTATGAGAAATACTTGTTAGTGTAATTTTAGCGCCAAATTTAAAATTTTTTACAACATTTAGGAGTGAAACTTTAGCCATAGCAAGCGTCTCATGGATAGGAGTCGTATGACTAGCACAAAACCGTATCATTCAGAAAAATTTTCCACAAAAAAATGTGAGGTTCGCCTTTAGATTTGATAGGAAAAGCATTTACTATTAGTGCTTATGAGTGTACCGGTAGCATTTAGATTCTAGAACTTGCGTTAGTGATGCATCCCGAGACCGCTAGTGAGACTAAATTCGTGTAATGGGATTTACTACATGATAAGAGGCATTAGGATCACCCTTGTGTTAAACCCGTATCATAATTACTTGACCACTTAAGTCATATTACTTGGCTAGTTAAGTCAATTAATTTTTCCCACACCCTTAGCGTTGTACTCATTTTTAGTACACGAAACCCCTAGTACACCCCTCCGAGCCTATCTTTTCGTTTCTAACTTTAAGCATCTTACTTAAAGGAAGAATTTGTTACACCCCACTTAAATGTACAACCAAATCGCCTTAGCCTTCCGTGTATGCACTCATCTTTAGTGCATTATTGTTATTTGTTTAAACCCTTAGTTAATTATCTAATTGATTACATGGTTGCTAAGTCGAGTCATATCCTTGTACATATTGTTTTGGGACGATTGAGACTCATGGGTAAAGTACTTATTTTATGGAGTAATGGGGAAGAACATCATATTATTACCCCCATACGTACGTTAATCTTAAAAGTACTCAAAGTGTTTTGATTTTCTTAATTCGTGTCATTTGATTAGTTTATTGTAAAGTATGTAAAAATTCAAGTGTAAGGGGAATGTTCATTCCCTATGATGTATTATTTTGGATGGTATGGTAAGAGTGTATGCAAAAAAAAAAAAAAAAAAAAAAAAAAAAAAAAAAAATCGAAAAAATCAAGACATACAGACTACCATCCCGTTTCATTCTATGTTTATTTTATGTTTTTGTTATTTTGATTTATTAGCTTAAGTCGAGTCTAGTGTTGACTTAGCAACGCCATATTGTACATGTAATTAACCAAGATTATTAACTCGCCACCAGTAAAGACTGCCTATATCCAACAAACCGTGTATTCCATATCCCTACACCTAACGTTACAACCCTTTAAAAAGACCTCTTTGATAGTTTATCCTAGGTGCTTATGCCATGTGGTGGAGGTTTGATCCTTTTCCAAGCCTATGGTAATCTATTTTGCTGTGACAGGTAGTGAGAGATATTTTCCATTTCCATATTATGATATATACTTTATTACACCCGAGAGATGTGAGTATCTAAACACTATTTGTGAGGTGCTAGTATATGACCTCCGTGCTTGTCTTTGGTCTTTAGTGGAACGATTATTTGTTGTAATTACTTTTATATTAGTGTTAAATGACCCCTAACTTGTATTTTGATTAGAATAAAAGCGCATTTGCTTGAGGACAAGCAAATCTCAAGTGTAAGGGTATATGATGAGGCGAAAAATGAACCGCTTTTAGGGGGTCATTTAAGCCGGAATTGGAATTTATTTGATCAAATATTGCCCTAAATCGTTCCTTTTGTGATTTTAGGTACTTTGAGAGTGAATTCTGGAAAAGGAAGCATTTTGGATGTTTTTGGAGCATAAAAGTGAAGAAAACGGCAAAGACTTAATTTTTCTTGCTGGGAACAGTACCTGACGGCGTCAAGAAGGAAAATATGACGGCGTCAGGAGCAAAGTAGATGACGACCCAAAGAAAACGTGACGGCGTCAGAAGTAGGGTGTCAAGAGTTATTTTGGTGACGGCCTGGAGCAGAATTACACATGACGGCGTCAGACCCAGATCTAGGCAGTCCGAGAACTTTATTGGCGGCGAGATGACGGCGTCAGAAATTTCCCTAGGTCGTTTGTAACAGTATTTTCAAGGGTTTTCACCCCTTGAAACCCTTCATGTTCAATTGAGATAAGTTTTCTTTCAATTCATTCAATATCTCTATGTGTTGTTTGAATATATCTTATGCTTGTCTCGATTATAACATGCTAGGCTAGATCTCTTGTGTGTTTGCTTAGATGTAATGAAACCTAGATGTTGATTATGGGTTGATTGCTTGTTTATAGTTGTAATGGATGAATGATTTCAATGTTAGGCTTAAGAAAACTGGCAGATCTCCATTGTGTAACTTGCTTGAACGTCTTAAGAAACATGAACCGATGTGTACTAGGTTTTTATGGTTGTATTTAATGCATGAGCGAATTCTAGTGATCCCATGTTAGGAGCTTCTTAGCCGGCTCGACATAGGAGTGAAGTAGGAGCTTATAGAATTGGGGAAGTAAGTACGCCACCCCATGAATGGTATTAAGGAATACAATCCGTCATCCACGCAACTATAACAAGTAATTAACCTGTAAAAGATATCTAGGGAGTAGTGAAATCTAAGTAAACACAATTCTCCCACATATTGTTCACTCCATATTAGTAATTTAGTTTATTTACATTCTTGTTATTTTATTTTGATTGCATCTTAGTTATTGGATTAGTTGAATAGCAACTAATTTCGCCCACTCTTCCAAAACCCGAGATTTTTACTTGCTTTTTTAAAAATATAAAAATACAAAAAGAATCATCCCTCACCTCTAGACCTAGTTTTTAGGCTTTCTAATCCTAGCGACACTATTCCTGAGTTGAACGATCAATCCCCTGGTACTTGTAACTATACTATACTACAATGATCAGGTACACTGCCTGGTGGGGGTTGTAAGCTTCTCGAGATCCCTCGAGAGGTAAAGCCTGGTGCAATTCCCACGCATCATACTTCAACATTGCTGAATTTTTGCAAGACGCAAGGCAGTTTGGAAAGAGCATCAAGTAATTCAAATAAAAAATGAAGCCTGTTCCTTCTGATTTTTGAATTATGTTTGATAAAAGTGTTGTTTTTCTTTGCCTTGGGTTGCGTTGTAGCTGTGCCATGAATTGGCAGTAGACTGAGTCCTTTGGCAACCTTTTTGTCTGAGCATAGAATGGTATTGGTCCCATTGGGATTCCCAGTACTTCTCTAATCTTCCTTGGAGTTATTTTGATAACCCCACCTTTTGGCAAGTTTATCTGCATTTTATCCTCATCCAAGGTTTTTAATAGGAAGTATGGTAGTTTTGCGGGAAACTTGATGTATGGGAAACCAAGTAGTGAGCCAAAGCCCATTTGTCTCATCCGTTGTTTTCTCTCTAGACTCAATTTATGTGTAGCTACATAAAAGGGTTTTACAGTCGTCTTTGCTCTTAACGACTTGAACCATATTGCTTTATCATCTTCTTCCTCTTCCATTTTCTGTTTACCCTTTTTCTTATCCTTTTTCACCTCGACCTCAAAATCTTCATCATCGGTATCTTGCTCTTGCAAATTTTTCTTTCCTTTATCCGTACCCTTCTTTTTCTCAGCAACAAATTCATCATCATCCTCATCTTCCACTGTTTTTTTTCCTTTCCTTTTATCTTTTTCTGCCGTTTTCCTTTTTCCGGCCACTTTTTTCTTTCCCTCTTCTTCTTCTAATCGTTGTTTCTTTGTTTTGCTTCTTGTTGTTGCAATTGGGGATTCTGTTTCTGTTGTTTTCCTTTTTGCTATTGGTTTTTTCTTGTCAATTGTTTTCGTTGTCTTTTCAACCTTGTGCACCGACCCTTTTTTCTTGTTTTTTGAATTCTCTGTCTCTTCTTCTTCATCTCCCATGTTTGCAACAACAATTGCTGTTGTTGTTTGTTGTATCAATGGTGATATGTTAGGTGTTCCTTCAGGTGTTGGTGATATCACTAGTGATATCATTGGTGATAACTGAGTTGAGCCTTTATTGGTTGGTGGTGTTTGTGTTGGTGTTGTTTCAGGTGTTGGTGTTTTTGCAGGTGACCTTTGACTTATTGGTGTAACGAGTATTGCTGGCTTTGGTTTTGTTTTTGTTGGTGTGCTTGTTGATTTTCTTGCCGTTGACCTTGTCGTTGGTGATGATGTGGTTGTTGATGTGGTTGGTGCTGTTGTTTTTGTTGCTAATAGTTGTGATGTTGTTGTTGTTTCAGTTGTTTCCGTGTCTTTCTTTTTTCTTTTTTTTTTTTATAGTGATTCGAATTTTCTTTTTAGGGGTTTGTTTCTTTGTTATACCCGCATAAAACAAATTCCAAATTAGTTTTTTGAATACGATAAATGTGATATATAAACTTTGAATGTGTGTGCGTCATATTATTTATAACATTCTACCGCAATTATACAAACTCATTTTGCCAAATGTGTATGTATCACATGTGATATACAGAGATAAGTGTCAAAATAAAGTACATCACATACATTCAGGTTTTTATCACAGTTGATTCTTCTAAAAGTATGCAAACTTATATCGTACAATATACCTTTACTTTTTTCAATCTCTGGTGATACTTGCAACAACTCACTTGTTTTCAGAACTGCATTTAATTTTTTTTAGATATTTAATATAATGTATGCATTTTTTTTGTAAAGATTTATTAAGATAAAACTAACCGTTTAAAGCTTGTATCGCGTCCAGATCTTCAAAAATATCAGTTTCTACATTTTTTTCAAAAAGCACAAATTTAGTTTCTCATTATATATACTAGTTATCGGTACAAGTGATGATTATCACAGGTGATATACTACAAATTCTGAATAAAACCACCTTCACATACAACTTATGTAAGCCACTGCAACTGTTTTATCACTGACATATGCAAAACAACCTTCGTATACTACCATAAACTTAAGTAAGCATCTACGTCTATTCATCATCATGACATATGTTCTACTGCTAAAATATGAAGAAAAAAAAACCACTATAACTGTTTTATCACTTGTGATATACTACAAAAAATTGAACAAAGCAACTACAACTGTTTTATCATTGGTGATATATTACTATATATTTAAGTAAGCCACTACATCATCATCACATATGTTGTATCACAAGTGATATTCAACAAAAAACTGAAGAAAATCACTATATTCATCACATTATTATAACAATCTCTCTACAAATTCAGAAAAAACTGTAAAATCTAATTAAATAATATCTTATAAAAGTCAAATAAGTTCATATTCATCACATGCATCACAGTACCACATAAAAAATCAACATAAAATACACAAAAATATTCATAAGTATCAATAATATTCATAAATAAGTACAAAATCACTAGAGATACTAATAAAACTAGTAAATAATTAGTTGGAAGCATCGTACCTTCATCCAGAGATTTAGTATGTTCATTTTGAACCGGTTTTTTTCCTGTATCTGCTTGTGCACTCGATGATTCTTCCATTTTTGTGTTTTATTGATGATTTGAAGTTTGAACGGTTAAAATCGGTTAATTTTGAGTTTTCGTGGCAGTTAGTAATTGCGGTTAGAGAGAGAAAGTGGAACTTTTTGTGATTTCGATTGTGTGGAAAGTGACGGGTCAGGGGTAGGTTGATGGGGGTAAATTTGGGGAATTGGCAATTTTGGTCCCTCCGTATTTTTTATTATTAAAAACTGTGTTTTTTAAATGGAGGCTTCTGATTGGTCCATTGGTATGTGAGAGTTTTTGAGTATCTAAAATAAAACGCCTCTCATATAATATATTGTAACATGTGCATTAATGATATAAGATTGTGATATGTGTATTAAAAAATAGTCTCTCCGTCCCATAATTATAGTCTACTGTTGACTTTTGAAGTATTTAGTTTTCAACTTTGACCATAAATATTTTAATTTGTGTTATATATTACTTGATGCAAAATATATGAATTGATTGAGTTTTAAATATATTTTTCATTGGTATAATTTTTATCAAGTATTATATAACACAAATAAAAATATATAAGGTCAAAGTTGCAAAATAAAGACTTAAAAAGTCAACAGTGGACTATAATTATAGGACGAGGTAGTAAATAGATAAGTAAAATAAAATAATGTAAGCAATCGTTTGTAAAAACATAAAACGAATGTACAAGTGCAAGACACCAAAACAAAGTTAAGATATTACTATTATCTCAAAGTGTTTACAAATCACATCCTACTCAAGACAAGCCCTGTTATGTTCTCTTCTCTTCCAACCAACTAATCCTATCTTCAAACTCGTTCAACACTTTCTAACAAAAATAACAGTATTCAAACCCCCAAAATCCCATGGCCAAAACCAAATAATAATACCACCATCAAATAAATCATCAGATTAATGGCCTCAATATCCACATGCTTAACAATAACACCTTCTAAATCACACCCTCAACCCCCTTCATTAACCCACAGTTTCCACTATATTAGACCACATATTTATAATTCATTTCATAGGTCATTTTTTAAACAAAATGTTAATAGTACTAGTAGTAGTAATATAAGAACCTTTGTGTGTAGGGCTAGTTTTAATAATGCTCCCTTATCAGCTGAAGGAGGAGGGGGAGGGTTGAGGCCAGGGAGGATTATAGAGAGTGATAAGCTGTCTGCGGATGTGCGAAAACGCGCAATGGACGCGGTTGATAAGTGTGGTAGGAGAGTTACTGTTGGTGATGTGGCAAGTAAAGCTGGTATTAAGTTGACTGAGGCGCAACGAGCTTTGCAGGCTATTGCTGCTGATACTAATGGTTTCCTAGAGGTAGTTTTTATATTTTTATTGTTAGCTTTAAGTTATTATAACTAGTTGTTTATTAGATATTCTAAATTGAATGTATGATTATTGATGATTGCATAGTTACACTCGGGATACAGTTAGCTAGGTGTATCAATACTAAAAGCAGAGTGTAGAATACTGTGAAGAGACTTTAGTTAGGAAAATATGATGTCGGTTTATCGCATCCGATTTAGTCCCTCTGTAGTAGCAACTTTAGACAGTTATATCTGGATAATCGATAGAAAGAAAGGGGTTTCCCTGATAAAACGGTCTTTACATTGTTATATGGTGACCCGAACTTGATGGGCTTGAATTGTGTTTTGAGCCGAGGTTATATATTTCTAACTGAGGTCTTTTGACATATTGGCTTCTCTTGGTTCGACAGTCGACACTGGTTTTCCTGGATTGAATGATTGTCATTATAATTGTCTAAACTGAATTCTGAAAGAGTAGAAAAGAGAAATAGGAAACCCTAATGGTAGAAAATCTGTAGCTATTCCGCCCGGTAGTTGTTTATGTTCCATTCCTAAATTTCAATCCCCCCCCCCCCCCCCCCCCCCCTCGCGGCAATAAGTAGGGTAGTGGGTATACTAGTAATAAACAATTAGTTTAGAATTAAAACACATATGACATATATGTGAACCATCTCTTATTGAATTCCCTGAGGGATCATGGAAATGTTGCAAATTTATACAGTCATCCAAATATGAAAATAATCTATGCTGTACTGAGATGTGTAACCTCTTTTGGTGTATCAAAAGGGTGGTTAGTTTAATGATCATTATCATTTTTGGGTTTCGGATGCGCACTTGCTCTCCATAGTGGAATAATGTCATTATGTTTATTCTTTTAACATGCTTATTGAGGTTTCTGATGTGGTGAGTGCAATCATTTACATGATTATTTCAACAGGTTTCAGATGAAGGCGATGTTCTTTATGTGTTTCCAAAAGATTATCGTTCAAAGCTTGCAGCCAAGTCACTTAGGATTAAAACAGAACCTTATCTTGAGAAGGCAAAGGTATCTAATACTGTATAATCTCTTTATATGCTCTACGATATTGAGTAATCACCGTTATGCCCAAATCTTACAACTTCCCCCCAAATGTGATTTTACAGTCTGCTGGTGAATACTTGATCAGGGTTACTTTTGGAACAGCATTAATCGCTTCCATTGTTATTGTTTATACAACAATCATTGCTATTCTCACAAGTAGCAGGTAATTGGTTCTTGCCTTCTATAAGTGCTAGTTCGAATATTTATTATCATTTGTTTTCGATTCAGACGGTTAATATATTACTGATAATGACAGTGAAGAAGATAATCGAGGAAGACGCAGAGGAAGATCTTTTGATTCCGGATTCTCTTTCTATCTTAGTCCATCTGATTTGTTTTGGTAATGTTCATTTTACGGTTTTTTTCTGTAATTTCTGTCTTGTCAGTTACTTACCATGCAATGCATCATCTGAATCTTAAAACATCATAGCATATATATCTTGATAATGGGAACATAGTAAGCATTATGAGCTTGTTTAATTCCATGCCCATCTCAATTAATCAAGTTTAGAAATGATATCTTCATTTGCATTTTGCATAAGCTTACATCTTATTTATCGATAGTTAAGATGCAAGGGCGGAGACGGAAAGTTATGGTCGAGGGGGGCAAACTTTGATAATTTTTAGAAACTACACTACAAATCAGTTCGTTAAAGGGGCACATTACATAAATAGCTAGATATTTTAAAAAATTTACACAACAATTTTTTTTCGCTAGGGGGGCACGTGCCCACCTTCCCCCCCCCCCCCCCCCCCCCCCCCTGTCTCCGCCCCTGTTAAGATGTGAGTTTCATCATTTATATAGTCACATCTTTATGTAGGATATGGATGACTTGATATGTTGGAATTAAACTATCACTGCAATAATTTTCATTTTGCTTAGCATCATCTTATTCAGCTCCCGTGGACGTGTTTTTTCTCTACTCATTGAACTTCGCGTATAGGTATTGGGATCCATATTACTATAGGAGACGGCGGGTACGGAAAGAAGGCAATGGGATGAATTTCATTGAATCTGTAAGCCAAAATTCGTAACTTTGGATGTCATCAATGTTAAATCATTTACTGCGATGGAAAATGAACTAGTACAATTTATCTATCTTTTGTAGGTATTTTCATTTGTGTTTGGTGATGGCGATCCAAATGAAGGTATTGAAGAAGAGAGGTGGAAGTTGGTAATATTTGAGCACTAGTTTAGTGGTCCGTTACTTTTAATGTTTTGTCTTGCTATATGTGTAAATCTTGGTTATCTATTGCACTATAGGGTTCATTCTTTTTCTTTCTTTTGTATCTGTGATTACAAGTGTATACTTTTGCTATCGCAGATTGGTCAGTACATTGCATCAAATGGTGGCGTTGTTACAGCAGAGGAACTTGCTCCTTATCTTGATGTAGAAAGTGCAGAAAAGACGGTACAACGACTTTTATTTGGATATGAATAATATCAAGCAACATAATAATAAAGTAGGAGGAACCTTTCTCTAAAAAAATGAAAAACTTACATTCTGAAGATGGAATCAGTAATTACGTGTGATACTAAGTATTTTCTCCCAGGGGACTATTTCAAACTATAAAAGTGTAGGGTCCACATTCTCTAAAAAAATGAAAAACTTACATTCTGAAGATGGAATCAGTAATTACGTGTGATACTAAGTATTTTCTCCCAGGGGACTATTTCAAACTATAAAAGTGTAGGGTCCACATTCTATTGAGGAGCTGTGTCCTCAATTTGTGATCAAGTTTCACATAGAAGCCTACCAAAAATCAAATCATATGTATGATGCACGAGAAACTGAAGTCCCCGTTAATACAGAAATGCGAGTCTGTTTACATTTTGTGAGGATCATTTAGAACATTCTTTGGACTGTGCTGTTCTTGACTTCATATATTTGACATTTTTTATTTACTTTGTAGAGTTTATGCCATTTTTAATTGTGCTTGGAAGAATATTGTCAAGCTAGGTTTGTGATATAGGAGTGGTTATATCATATATGTAAAGTTACGCTTTTGCCTTTTAATCAAATTCGTTATTATATAATATGTAAAGGTTCCTTCTTACTATTTTGCAACAAAATGTTTGTGTCATGTTTTTTGACCTATTTCTGTATTGAACTGCAAGTAATCTTACTACATGTTCTTAAGCACTCAAGTTTTCTTTTACTACAGGATGATGATTCATACATATTGCCTGTTCTTCTGCGTTTTGATGGTGAACCACAAGTGGATGAAGAGGTAGGTTACTAGATAAGTGATCATTATGTAGTCTGCATATTAAAAAGTCGTTAAACAGAAATTTAAAATTGTTTTTGACATTTATATTTTAAATGGTTCGAATTGGATTACATTTTTATCTGTAATAGGCCAAACGTTTAAGCGGGTCAAACAGGTGGGAATTGGGAAATCACCCGTGATGCATGCAAATACATAAGACGTACTTCATGAAAAAGTTGGATTTTTGTTGTAAGGACATAATTTTGTTAACCTGACCCGTACGTCCTTCGTACTAGAGGATAGCCTCTTGTGATATGTGAGTATGTGACCCAACCCGCCTGACTTGCCCATTTGCCACCTCTATTAAACACAGTATCTAATTCCAGCAGTCTCATTCGTCTATTGATTTATATCAGTAAGATTTGCAGATGTATCTTTCTTTATCTAAATCTCACATGTCTCTTCAGGGGAACATCCTGTATCGGTTTCCATCACTTCAGCGTACAGCTGCAAAAACAAGTGGTAGGAAGGAATACGTGGGAAGAAGATTTAGTGAATGGGTGGGAGGAGTTGATAAGTTCTTCAAGGAAAATAAATGGGATTTCAGGTCTTGTTACTTTTTTAATCCCTTCTATATTTTATAGAGATGGCAGGGTTGGCAAGTTGGTAACTTTTTGTTACGCATTTCATCTGTCCAAATTTAGTTGAAAAAAAGTATAATATTACACTAGGAGGGTTTTTTTTTTTTTTTTTTTTTTTTTTTTTTTTTTTTTTTTTTTTTTGTTGTTGTTGTTGCCTTAACATGTAGTATGGAAGACTTTTGACCCATATGACCTTTTAACCTGCTTATTTGTAAGATCTTTTTCTGTTGTTTTACCCTGTTAGACCCATTAAAGAACCCAAACCAACCCATTCGTAAGTAAATGGGTTGATATTGTCACCTCTATTTCTTACCTATTTTGTTTCCATCGAGCCTTCTAACATGTATTGGTGCTCACAATGCAGTAAAATCAGCAGCACGGAAAGGGCCATGGTTGGTGGGCTGGGCGCGCTCAATCTCTTTGGGGTGATTGTTCTTGGAACCATGTTAAAGTGCGTTTGTTATTAATATATTGCTACCAAACTGTGGTATATGCATCTTCACATCTCTGACTTCTTATTCACGATTGTATTTGAAGGAATATGACCGTCTCACCAAGTGGATTCATTTCATTTGTATCAGAAATATTTCCTCTTCTCCAGGTGGGTACCATATATCACCGATGCATCAATTTGTTACTTGCACTAGAGGGGCTATCTTAACTATATAAACTTGTTAATTTGGATTATGTTTTATTGTTAATGGGTCAAATGAGTAAAATAGTTGTATTAGCTAAAATGGGTGTTAAATTAAATGGTTTATGATAGATGATCAGATGCGAAACTCCATATTAAGTTATTATCTTTTGATGAAATTTATGAAATAGACAAAAGTGTTGGCATGTCAAACCCGCTTGTCAAATTATTCTACCTGTTTAGGCCTGTTACTGTATGTCTGTATGCCTGGATCCACCCCCTTTTGCAACCTATATAGTATAATCCATTAGTTCCAAATATACTGGCTTTCTGTTTTCTGCCCCATGCCTAGCAAATCTATATCACCTTAGTGACAGTTAACTATCATGTTTTAGGTTATGGTTGTCAAGGTGTACATCAGCAACTCCGTTATGATAGCAAATTACTATTTTATTTTTTCTTGGTATTTGTCATCATTGGAACCTTTTTCTGTCTAAAAGTATCTTAAGTTTTGTAGTTCTAAAGGATCAGCGTTCATTGAATGTGCTGTAGAACTGATTCTTGAAACTTTCCTACGGATGTACTGCAAATTCTTCAATTGGATATACATTATTAACATGATGAACTACAACCAGGTTTATGCAGCCTCTTTTTTTGCCATTCCTTTGGTACGATGGTTCATTACTCAAAAGACAAACGCTGAAATAGACAAGAGGAATCGAGCTAGAGAGCTACGTGCACGAGCACTTGAACTGCCAGATCTCTCCCTCAGACGAAAGGTATGTATGAAAGATTTCTTCTGTATGTTGACTTTCTATGACCAAAATCTTCATAATCATGTCATTTCTCTAGTCAGTAGTCAACCAAAGATTGGAGCCCATTTACTGGTAAATGGGTCTATTTGGCTCTGTAAAAAGTCAGATGGGTCATGTCAACAATTAAGCTAATAGAGTATTGGGTCAAATGCGCTGAAAGTCCCCCAAAATCTGTTTTTTTTTTTTTTTTTACTTTTGTCTTTGTATAGTTAACATGTTAATCTTTTGCCGATTAAGATATATCAAAGTGGCCAAAAAGTGTTTGCGTCATTGCGTGTCAATCTAACCCGGCCCAACCTGGCCATTTTTTACCCATACTATAAATTGACCCATTTTGACATGTTACCCAACCTGCTAGGTGAACACGGTTCGGTTGGGTCGTTTTTGGCTAAAATCGAAACCAAACCAAAATATTCGGTTTTTACAAAATCAAAAACCGAAACCGATTGGTTTTCGTCGGTTCGGTTTTTATCGGCTTTGGTTTGGTTTTTCAGTTGCTTTGGTTTTAAACCGTCTATATTTGAGTTTGGCCAATTCGAACCAACAAACTTGCTCTACATAAGAAAATTGTTTATTCTTTAATATTTTTGTTATTCTAAGCCTCTCCGAAATTTCTACATATATGACATACCCAAATATAGATGAAACACACACAAAATCACGTCAAACACGCAATTGTATAATCATTGTCGAATATGTATTGTTATATTGTCAATTAAAGCCACATACATGTTAAGCGCGGACATAAACTTTCCGACAAATATATTTTAATTCCACCACCAAAATGAATATGAATTTGTAAATTTTGTTTATCAGTTAATTATTTATATTTATCAGATATATATTATCATATAACAAAATCGGTTCAGTTCGGTTTTTGGACAAAAAACGAAGCTGAACCAAAATTTTCGGTTTTTGAAAAAGTATAAACTGAGCCATCGGTTTTTAGTTTCTGTTGGTTTTTTTTGGTTTTGTTCTTTTCATTTTTCGGTTTGCCATGCTAGTTTCTACTTTGCAATCTTTGATGATGATCTTTGTGTTTTGCTGGTTTGTATATCAGTTGATTTAAGTATTTAACTGAGTTGCATTTTCTTTAAAATAAGTAACTCGGTTCCTTTTTAATGTATACAGATTCTGAGTGCCCGTGACTTGTCTCAGAGGACTGAGATTCGTCAGGATCAAATCGTGTACACCACCGAAAGAGACATATTCGAGCAAGACTATGACACACAAGAATGGGATAGGAGATTCAAAGAGATCGAAAAGTCTGATTAATAGATGATTGTTAATACACATTATGATTATTGTTCAGAAATATTAATACGGAAGAATAGAGGGTGTATACTATTATTTGTTGAACGGCAGTCGGCAAACAAACACACCGTGCTCTCTACATATTTGTATTTGTATCTGACTGCTCTAACACTCCACCAAAGAGGCACCTTAGTTGCACCTTTCGTATACCGCCAGGCAAAATGCATGCTAGAGGCGCAGTGTGTTGTATTATTTGAAGCTCATAGATGGTCTTTATAGAACTTTACAATGGCAATTTACACATTTACACGAAAGTCCCTGTGGTTATTGCCAGATGTTAGGACTAAACAGATGGTCTTTAGCAGTGTTGCAAAACAAAGCTTACAAGGCCGATTAATCACCGCCTAGGCGCTACAAGGCCACCAACCTTTCCGATTTTTGTAAATTGGCCAAACAAATCGATCAACCTTAGTCAACGGCGGTCAATTACGGGCAATGGTGATCAAACTTGTCGGAAAACTTCAAATCTTGCCAGAAATACCCAAACTCATCGTAAAATTGTTTTAATAATTTATAGTCGTTTATATCTATTACAAGATGGTTTTTTTTTAAGAAATATCTTGCTGGAAATACATAAACTTGCCAGAAATACCTAAAGCTTGCTGAAAATATTGAAAACTTGCAGAAATGCCAATCCGATTGATCATCGATTAATCCCGCCTAGACCGATTACAAGCTACAAGGGGTCGACCGTCAGACTACAAATTCACGATTTTTAATAATGTGATTGCGGCACCCCTTTGATGTGAATGTGACACCCTTTTTGACAAATGTTTATTAATTTTTTTACGATGTTTTTGTGCGACTTATGTGACGTTTTTGTGCGACCAACAAGTTTTCACTTATGTGACAATTTTTTATTTTTATTTTATTTATTTTATTTTTATTATTATTATTTTTTATTTTATTTTTTTGTGTCGTGCAACTGACGGCGGAAAATTGTGCTATTTTTTTAAACCGACATGTACTTGTCAAATTAGGGGGTGCTTGTATCAAATAGGGGTACCCCTAACACCACCCAATTTAAAATGTGTTTGTTTTTGTGTTTGCGTTTATGTTTCCTGTATGTGTTAGATTTTGATGTTTTATTTTTATTTTTATTTCCTTTGCAGGTGCAGGCTGTCACAACTCCTCATTTCAGGTCATTTCCTAAACTTTAGAAAAACACTATTCATCAAACACTATTCATCATTTTTTGTGTCAGTTTGACATTCCGAGAAGCATTCAGAAATTTTACTATTCACAGAACACTATTCATTTCCGGAAATGATTTTCACTATTCACTTGCATTACTGATTTCATCGTAAATTTAGTTTACGGGTATTCAAATTCGCGTAACCGGATTGGTTTAGGTACGAATTTATTTCATTATCAGTAAGGATATTGCATACGGACTAGAGATGGTCTGCATATCACCAGTAGGTCATTTACATGTTATACCACTCTTAAGATTTTCAAATTTATATATTTGATATATTTAACGTTTGACGTATAATTATTTATAAATAAACGTTAAAACCCGCTTAATAAACACGACGAATATATCTAAATATTCTCACAATGGTCCCGACATATTTTTATATCCATTATATCATCATAAAAGTTATAATATTCATTTACCCAGTATTTTGGAAATTTATTTTTATTTATAATGTAAGTTTATAAATGTTACGACGGTTTTCGTGAAAACTAAACAATAATCACCCGAACACTCAATACTTGTACCCAACATATTTTTAACATTTTTACAACTTTATTTTATCCCGAATAACTTCGTTAACATTTATTTCTATCAAACCCGGTACCCCGATTTTAACTAATAACACAAATGTACACTAGATTCCTAATTAAATCACAAGTACCCCAACCCCCCCCCCCCCCCCCCCTTCACTCACCCATGACCGGCCTCTAAAGTCCTCCCCAAGACCCCAAGTATTATTTCTAACCTCAAGCATTTATGTACTCTTATAATACATTATAATGTTACCTAAATATCTAACTAAAACAACTTTTACACATTTATACTTAGAAATCAAGAATCAAAAACTCATTTCCTTACCTCTCTCTCTCAAACCCACGGCCAAACCACAAGGACCAAGAACACCAAGATCAAGTGATTATTTTTCAAAGTATAAAGCTACAAAGTTGTTCATTTCATCATTCTAGTTAAGCGTTTTGCAATACAAACTCAAGAAACACAAGATTTCTCATAATCTAATCACCAAATATTTCAAAGTAAGTTATCAAATTTATTTTCATGATTTCATCTTATATTTACTAGTATCATATGATTCTCATGCTTAATTTCATGCACAAGCTAGCTATACCACATTATTTTTGTTAACTTTTTGAACATACAAACCCTTGAATTTGATTTAGGTATTCCCTTGTTAAATTAACATGATTAGTGGTGATTAGGAACCCATGGCACCCTAAGAAGGTGTATGGTAGGATTAGAATAACTTTGTGGTGTTTGCAAGAGATTTGGTGATGTTAGAAACTAGTTTTGAACATGGAAAATGGATTTGTAACAAGTATTTATACCTACTGTCCCATTTTTGTAAACCCATGAAAATCAGTAAATATAAAGTAAACTTTGGCAAAATTTTTAGAAAATACTTTCAAAAACGAATCCGTAGGCGAAAGAACGGATTAAAAAGAGTTTATAACGAAGGAGTTATGATTTTTGCAAGTTTATTGACGAAAAGTATTTTTCTGAAAAATTGTTGCTGTTGGACGTTTTTCGTCGGACAAAACGAGGCTTTAGACGTAACCCGGAGGAGCCAAGCTTTCCAAAATATATTACTACATACTAAGACGTAACCATGGATATAAAGAACAAGTAAAACGGGCTTATAACGACAAAGATATTCACGTTTCAATATCGGCAAAACATATATTATTTTGACAGCTTTTGACAAAAATAATATTATTACTACGTAGTAACTCTAGATTCTAGAAATAATACCCAAGTACCCAATATCATAACTAATGAAGTATTAGTAAATACAAGTATATTTTTATTACTACAAGTCGTTATTTCAAGGATTTCAACACTAACACTTATACATACGATATATATATATATATATATATATATATATATATATATATATATATATATATATATATATATATATATATATATATATATATATATATATATATATATATTCAACTAGTTTTATTTTCTAGTTGCCATATTTTCCTAAGTTTTGGAAAATGTATTATTTTGATAACAACAAGTATTTTTCAAAGAGTAGAGTGGTATAGGAAACATGTGCATGGACATTCACAATATCATTTCATGATCTAAAGTAGATCGTTCATCATTCATATAAGGTTGCGGCAGCTAATCGTTCAGTGTTGTTCATTTCATTTCATCACACAGTATCATCAGCTAGAGGTGAGTTTTCATAGCCCCGTTTTCAATTCAATATTTTGATTTCAAATCCCACGGGGGAATACATTGCATCAATCATTTTAGTAAGAGCCCAAGTACCAAAACATATGTACATTGCTTAAGTTGCCATACCAACATGTTAAAGTCCCTTATTTATTATCATGGACCGTTAATTTGCCGATTAAGCGAGAGTGAGTGGATAGATCTATTGAGGGTGACGCCTCCATCCGCGGTAGTATTTACCAACAGTAATCGGATGCATTTCATGTCTGTCACATTTGAGTGTTATGGTAAAACATTCAGGAGGGGCCTATATTTCATCAGTCTAGCTTCGGGGTCATGAGCTTAAGGTCTATTGTACTATTTTACGTGACTTTTGTCATGCGCTTATACTTGTGGTGGCCGTACAACATTACATTTTATAAACCTATGGAATTCACCAACATTCGTGTTGACGTTTTAGCAATGTATTTCAGGTTATTAAGGTAGCTCATGTGACATGCATTTGGACCTTCATGGAGTCGCGGAGTCGACGCGTCTCACTATTACTTCATGCACTTATGTAAATGTTTGATCTAGTATGACTTGTTTTCATAAACTTGCAACACCTTTTGGGGACCTCATTTTGTAAACTCTGGATTATTTCAATGATCAAACTAAGTATTTTCCAAACGGCACTTTAGGTCGTTCAATGTAACTGTAACTGTGATGCTATGACAGACACCCCAGGCATTCCATTCCGCTGCAAGTCAGGTAAATTGAGAGTGTGACACAGGCTGTTAAGGTAATTAGTCCTTAGTTTTTATTTGTACATAATTAGCCCTTAGTGATTTAGTTTCTAAACTTTGTTAGTTTGTTTTGTAGATAATTAGTCCCCGGTGGTTATTATTTTTTATTATATATATATTTTTTATAAACCTTAGTTGGTTTAGTTGTATAAAACTTATTTTAATGTAAATACTTTATTCTATTCATGTACTTCTTTCATGACATATTAAATGTTCAGTTTTGACTTTTTTTTTTTTTTTTTTTTTTTTTTTTTTTTTTTTTTTTAGCTATGACCTTAAATATTGTGTGTTAGCCTCGCTATTTTATTAAGATAACGTCACACACGTGAAATGGACTAGATATGTAGCAAGTTGTGCCATTAGGGACTACTTATGTTAAATAGGCAAATTTGTAATGTGTAGAGCCTATAAATACCCCTCATGACTCTCCATGAGGGGTGTGAGAAATTGTGTATTGTTCTTTCATCTTAATAAACTTCCATTTTCTTCACCCTCTCTCTACTTTCTCTCTCTAAAACTAAATATGGAGTTCATCATGTTTCATCAACCTAGACCTCCCGAATCACATAAATCATCTATATTTTCGGTCCTACATTGTGTTTGTGTTATATAATATTTGATGAAAATTATATAAATGAAAATACATTTAAAACCCAATTCATTTATATATTTTGCATCAAATATTATTATATAAGACAAACAACAATATTTAAGGTCAAAGTTTAAAATAATAATAATAATAATAATAATAATAATAATAATAATAATAATAATCATAATAATAATAATAATCTTTTATATAATAAAACAAAACTTCTATTGGGAATTTTTCATTTCAAAAAAATTAATTCATGCCTTATTTGGTAATATTTTTTTAAATTTGATTTTTATATTTAGTTGAATAAAAATTATAAAAGCTAAATATTTCTAAATTTGGCAAAAATAGTATCAAATTCGTTTTTATATAAGAACGAGAGAAGAAAATTCAAAAATACACATGTACTTATAATTACTTTCTTAATTCTTTTGGACCAAATTGTAATAAAAAAGAAAAAACGGGCTATCCTTCTCCCCCATTCATACGTACAAAAAAAAGTACATTCTACTCACAAAATCATTGGTTCTTCAGATATAATGGAGTTGATTAAAAAGGTAACAAGTAGTCCTGTTATCTGGTTGCAAAAGCATCGTGTTGAGGTATGTCTAGACTTTGTATTTCTTTATTTTCAACAACCTAATACCTAATTTTTTTTTCAATTATTTTTATTTTTTTCCCAGCTACTTGATACACTCGAATTCAAATTGTTGGGCTTTTTTATATAATTTTTGGTGAAGGAACACTATAATAGGTATGAATTAGTTTATAGATTATAAGTTTGTTGTTTGAATTATTGGTGATATTATTAGTCATGGTTAGTTCAAAATTAACTTATCACTAAATTAATGGTTTTGGGCCATCTTAAATTAACACGAACAACAATATGGATTTGTATGGATACTAATGTTGTGCTTGATGGGTAAAATTGATTATTATCATTATATATATATATATATATATATATATATATATATATATATATATATATATATATATATATATATATATATATATATATTGTGACATGTTACGAGACTATTTGAACTTCAAGAGTGTATGTGAACAAACAACTATACATGTATGCACCATTTATATGGGTGTTTTGTTCTGTCAGCTATAGTTTAGTTTTAAAGGGGTGATTGGACTTTTTATTTGTTGTTTATGTCTGCTGCAGTTTTAAGGGGTGTTTGGGGTCGGTTTATGGGATGTTTCTATCTGTTGCAAAACTGTAGCTTTAATGGGTGTTTAGGTCGTTTTGAGGGCTGCTAAAATTGTAGTTTTAAGGTTGTTTGGGTCGTTTTAACGGGTATTATGGGGTTGTTTATAGTTACATAGTTCTTGGAAACGCAAATATGGTTATGATCAGGTAAATGATGACAATGACCTTCCAGTCATTGAGGCAAAGATGACAGATGGGAAATACAACTGATTGTTATCAATACCTCAATTTCTTGGATGAGGCAACATTATACAATGAAGCTCTAACTTTTTACTTTTTGCTTTTTACAGAGCCAGGAGAAGACCCTTCGCCAAGAGACGATCATAAAAGAATCAGAGAGTTGAAAGACAATAAAAGCATCGGCTGCATAGTCTGAAAGAAGTAGCAAAAGTTGGTGCTTTGCCAAGGTTGGGATACAGGATTACAGTCTCATGTTTGAGGTTTGATTTTTAATCTCTCTAAAAGTGGTAGCAATTCTGGCTCATTTACATATAAATGTATCCATGTTGTATCGACAATTGCTTATTTTATTAATAATAAGTTATTTTATTTCAGTAAAATGAGTATTGATACTTAAGTATTGAGGGCGGTTATAGCTTAATACAGTGCAACGTCTCTACCTCCAGTTCCCCTAAACAATGAAGAAACAAGATATGGCCGCATTAAATTCGAAAAAACATCACTTTTTGATGCATTAGACAACGACTTATCAACCAAAGTTATTGAATCAGAAAACTCAATTTTGATTGAGGCTCTGGCCAGGTATTTGTGCTGACTCATAGACCACTTATCTAATTTCATTACATCAACGTTTTTGAACTCATTGCATGTGGACATGTCCATATTTTTCAGATGTTAGAATTTTTATTATATGCCTCCGAATAAGTGAATACACATCTAAGGGCAATTGGAACACTTTTTCGATATCAAAGGTAAGGGTGTATGTTGAGATTCTATTTATTTTTTCAGGTGCATGACAAAGCCCAAGTATATTTTACATGACTTTTTTAAGATACGGGAGCAAGACCTGAATATGTTGGCTCAATCGATAGATGGCCAAATAAGCATGTTAATCTTCCTAACGCTGAATGTGCTTCAAGTAGTAGATTGCTTATTCTGGTAAGAATGAGTACCTTGACTGTTTGGATATATTTTATGTTTATTATTGTTATATTTGGTTGGCACATTAGCCTGGATAATTGTTTAGGCACCTAAGTGTAGTTTTTATGACAAGTGGTCTGTGATTGAAAGATGAGTCCGTTTGTGTTAATCATATCGCACATATGAATATGAATATGATTGCATATACCACCCAAATTATGATTGTGCATATGACAAAACCCATATTTACACCATAACCCATGAAGCATTTTTGCCATGACTGAAAAAGTAATAATCCAACTTTGCTCCAAAAAAATTCTTAATCCCAACTTTTAATATTTCATTGCAATAGATTTTTTTTATATTTTTAGATGAATCTTGCATTCCCTTCACAAACTCGGCCACAACATATGGTTTTTATATCTTTTGAGCTATTTGCATTGATAGATGTTGAAATTCATCCCATAAGAGCAATTTGTATCAAAGATGTATGCGGTATTGAATTCTCAGACTCCATGGCCGCCCTTCAGCGATAGGTAGTTGAACAAAGGGTAAGTAACTTATTATTACCCTCAACAAGAACTAATAAAAAGGTATTGGTTCACCCACATCATTAGGAAAGAGATGAGAACTAGAGAGGCTACATCAGAAGCTTCTCAATTTATAGGCTGTTTGGTAGTACTTATAAGGGGTTGTTTGGAATTGCTCTGTAGAAAAATACTTATAGGGGCTGGTTTGCATTGCATTTAGAATAACTACTTTTTGGGTTGTTTGCATTTCTAAAACTGACTGCTCAAGGTTTTTGGGATTACGTATTGAAATAACTACCTTTAGAGTGTCTTTAGGATTACTTATTGAATATGCTTATAGGGGCTGCTTGAGATTACTTATTAGATTAACTAGATGTAGGGGTTTGCTTATCAAACTCCTTATAAGGGTTGTATGTGATTGCTTATCAGAATGAATAGTAATAAGGGATGTATGGACTTGCTTATAGGGGCTCTTTGAATCCAAGAAGCCTACTCTAAAAACTGGTTTAATTTCTTGCTCTTGAAGTGGACCTGATCTAGAAGACTCAAATACATCATGGTAATTTGTATGAGGCTGTGAAGGTAGGATCCAAGCTACTCTTCATCACTTGAGAAAAATCCATGTTGCAATCAGTGAGGTGCATTATTTACTTGATTATATAACTATGATAGTTCAGCCATAACATGAATTTGAGTAAGATAATTATTAATTATTTGTACACTATATGTATAAACTGGGGCGACTTTGAATATATTTCCTTTTTATGTTAAGTAAGTTATAGTAGTATGGTTGTATGACCTGTTAAAAAATACATCATCATAAGCGACCCATTTTAATGATTAAATCTGAACCGGGTAACATATAGTGCATCTTAGCTATTATTGTTTTTACAGTTGGCCCATTAGAGAAAAGACATACCTAGATTGCCCCGTTCGTAATTAAATGAGTCTGAGATACTAATGATATTAATCATAAGTGGTATCCAATGCATCTTATCATTTGATTATTGACACTTGTGTTAAGCACGGAGTTGAAGTTCATGGAGCCAGCCCTCAGCATGCTTCACTTCTGATAAACAACAGCTGCCGATGACTCCAACATATGCATGTGGAATCACATTAACCCGGATAATAAGCTTATCACCAAACCCAAAAGCAACGGATCATATGAAAACTTTTTCTCACAAAATGCAACAATGGCCATACTACATTGGTATCAAAAGCATAGCAGCAACACTTCCATCTCTAAGATTTTCAATAAGCAACAACAATATTCCAAGAAGCACAATTAATTCGCAGAATGCAATCACCATCAACTCCCGGATTCAACGCAATTTTAGTCTCTTTTTCAATGCGGAAATCAGACTTGCAATTTGGAGTCATGGTTTAGGATTCAACGCAATTTGTATGTGGTACTAACAACTAACTTTTAAATAGAAAATTGATTAATTGCTGAATTTTTTTTAGTCGTACACGAGAAAGTGATGTGCTCTTTTATGTTTAGTATGTTTAATAGTTTTTTTCCTTGAGGTTAAATTAATTTTAATGTTAAACGTATCAATTTTAGTTTCTTTTCTTAATTGATGAAGTTTGTTTTAGTTGTAAATGTAAAGGAGAAACATAAGTTTAGCAATTCATAAAAAGGTGGATTTGTGTTTCATATCAACATCGGGTCATTACACAATTTATATGTCAAATTCTTGTGCGTACTCGGGTAACCCAACCATTAATAATACAACATAAGATTAAACTATGTAGTACGAGTTAATCTAAATTATCGATCCACAAGCGAAACATAAGTTATTTGTTATAAACCATACTTATAACATAAAAAAAAAAAAAAAAAAAAAAAAAAAAAGGTATTTGTTATTTAATAGATAAAAAGCATTATTAAAAAATTTAGAAAAAACTTTATGCGTGCACGAGAATTATAATGCCCGAATAACACAACAGGTAAAATTTTCTTTTATAAAATTTTATGTGTGTACTTCTAAATAGCAGTGGCAAACTTGGGTGGGCTGGGTAATGGATCAAAATGGGTGTTTTCTGCACGGGTTGGCCCATAAGAGATGAAAGATAAACAAAATCAATCTACTCATAATTCATCTAATACTTCCAAATATGTACAAGTAAAAAAATTATCAAGTATCAACATAAGTTTATTCAAGTCTAAGTAAAAAAAATAACATTTTGGTTACATGAAAAAAAAAAAAAAAAAAAAAAAAAACCTCCTCACCACCGCGCGCATGACTGTTTTAAATCTTATTCAAAATAAAGTGATGTTCAGAATTTTGATAATTCTTCATATGTTTTAATACTTTATTATATTATATGTTTTAAATCATATATACATTATTCAAGTCATGCGGCATTAAGCTTATTTAAGTATAAGTCAAGAAATTAACATTTTTGATTTTTAATATATAACAATACATTATTCAAGATATATATATTAAAAAAAAAAAAAAAAAAAAAAAAAAAAAAAAAAAAAAAACTTGTGTGTTTACGGATATTATAACTACACATAGTTGAGCTCTCTTCATCATATAATACGGTAAAATTGCATATATACCCCTCCCAAAGTGAATAATTGCATATATATCATTTGTACAAGTTTTTTATGCACATAATACAATGGTTTTTATGCATGCTTTGGATATATATACAATTATACATTTTTGGAATGATATATATATATATATATATATATATATATATATATATATATATATATATATATATATATGCAAAAACCCCTAATAAAAAACCATAAACAAAAAATAAATTATTTGTTTAAAAAAAAAATATGATTATTTTAGAAAAAACCCCGCGCGTGCGCGGGTATTATAACTAGTAATAATAATAATAATAACATTCAAAATGTCAAACTGGACATTTAATATTGGACGGAGGGTGTAATGTTTTTATTTAGTTACTCCCTCCGTCCCTTATTAAATGTCCTGTTTGAATTTTCAAAGTCTTTCTTTCTCAACTTTGACCTTAAATCATTTTGTTTGTCTAATATAATATTTGATACAAAATATATGAATGAATTAAGTTTTAAATGTATTTTCATTGGGTATAATTTTTATCAAATACTATATAACACAAGTAAAAATATTCAAGGTCAAAGTTAATAAATAAAGACTTGAAAAGTCAAACATAGACATTTAATAAGGGACGGAGGGAGTATTATGCTAATACTTAAAAAAAAAAAAAAAAAAAAAAAAAAAAAAAAAAAAAAAAGCTATGTGGGTCGGTTTCTTAGGGTAGTGGCAACCACAGCGGTTTGCCCAGCGGTTTGGCCATAACCGCCGGTGAACACCGCCGCCACCCCAGCGGTTAGCACCGGCGGTTTGGTCCAGCGGGGAAGTTCACCTACGCGGTTTGAAGAAAATTGTACCGTTGGAGCATTTATTATTTGACAAGCAGCTGCTTGTTTATGGGCCACGGTAGAAGACGAGCACCGTTGGTTTTGCAGTAATCTAACAACAACCCATGAACAGAATTACCTTAACAGTGAAATCATGAACAGATTTGGGAGTGTCTTGAGACATGTTCAAAGAGAATAAAGAGAAAGAAGGGTGTTTGTAAAACAAGGAGAATGCAACAAGAATGAGTATAAAAGATGTTAAGTTTGTGACTGTTGTTGTAGACGCCATCTCTTGTCAGTTTGGTTGTGCTTTTTATACATGGACAAAAAGTAAGTATTTATGAAAAAAAAAAAAAAAAAAAAAAAAAAAAAAATGGTGGTTTGGGAGGTATGAAAAAAGTATGGTTGCCACTAAAAAAGGGTTGGGAGGTATGGAAAAAGTGTGAGTGAGGTGAAATGATATTATTGGTTGGTTGGGAGGTATGAGTTTTTTTGGGAGGTATGGTTGCCACCACCCTTATAACTCGAAGTGATGAAGGAGGCTGTTTTGCTCCAAGTTATAAGAACTGAGTTATAAACTGGAAAACTGATGTGGCAGCTATAACACAGTACTATGGCACCAATGTCACCTGATGCTCTAAGGGTGTCAATGAGTCGAGCTGCTTGTGAGCTACTCGAGCTCGAGCTTAACACGTGACTCATTTGATAAACAAGCTCGTGCTCGAGCTTTAACATCGAGCTTGATTAGGCTCGTGAATCTAAACAAGTTTTTATACAGCCGTAATTATTCAAGTTTTAAGACGAAAATTGCAATCGTGTGTAAACTAAAAGAACGAAATTTGTGATTTAACTCTATAATATGTATAACATACTATGACAGTATGACTATTTATCATATAGTTTTAAAGATAGTAGTCTAAAGAGATACATTTTTCTGTTAGAGAGAGGGTCAAAATAAAGTTCATCGTTATAACATGAATCAAAAAGTTCTACCGAAAACACATTTTCATATTTTTGCAATTAGAAAACTAACGTCCGAATACAATATATTGTGAGCCAAGCTCGAGCTTTACAAATATTGCTCGACGATGAACATTTATAAAGTGAGTATTTATTCCGGACACATCGCACTAGCTAAAATATAAATATAACAACTCATATGTATTTGACAAAACTAGTCGAAGATAAAGATTATTTTACTAGTATTATATTATTTTGGGTAGCATTTGATTCTAAAAGACTATAAAAAGCTTACTAAAAAGTTCTTATTAGCTTTGTCAAACAAATTTTTTAGAAGGCTTACACTAACTATGTCACACATGTCTAGTTTCATTTTTCTTTATAATTCCTTAGCTTAAAGCCTTAAACTAATGAAAAATACTGAAAGTGGGTTGTATATAAGAAATCAGTTCATGCTGTCATGAAAGTGGATGTATTTGAAATGTGGTTCTTTGAATTATTCCCCCAAAGGGTTCGATATAATGCCTCAAGGAGAACTTGTTACTTGGAACTCGATGTTTACAGCTATGCTTACACTAGTGATTTAAATGCACAAAATGTAGTTCTTTTTCCCCAATTGTGTGATGTCGAGTTGGGCTATAGTTAATATGTTTGGCAAAGTATGAGAGGCGAGACAGATGTTTAGTAATATGGCGGAATATGATGAGGACGTTGGCTTATGGAATATGATTAATGAAAGTGTATGTGGATACCGGGCTACAAGGGAAAGCGTTAAAGTGAGTTAGCATACCGGACATAAACAGTTTGTGTGTTCTAAGTGTGATTAAAGGATTTTATAGACTAAAATATCATGTGCAGATGGTTTTTCAAAACCTCTAAGTAATATGTTTGAATTCAGAAGCATATTTGTATCTCAAGTCAATGACCCAAGATTATAGAACCTGATACCAAGCATTAATCATGTCTCGTTGATGCTGATGGTTGAGATGGACATGTACAGGAGGGAGGCTTAGAAGCTAATTACATCTATTCCCTGGCCTGGAAACTTTGGGCTCAATATATCAAGTAGACAAGTACAGATGTTTGTTGCGGATGAAAAATATATGGTAAGGTTGAGGATTTGGTAAGATTCATACGTCATTGATTTAGGGTCTGTGTTGCTTTACGGATAAAAGATGAAATAAACAGGCGTTGCACGAACACAGGTGCACGGAACTAATTGTACTCCATATATGTTGAATAAATGTGTGTTCAAAGTCTAAAGTCTTTATCGTTTACGTTTACTTGTAAGATATTGAGTGTTGGAAACAAACACTTCTGGCAGAAAGAAATCTATTACTATTCATTACCAACCATTTGCACATAAAACAAATTTCTAAAGAACAATTAATGTAACTACTGGAACAATCAAAGAATTGATATTTATAAATCATCTAAAAATGAATGTGTGATTACAAAGTTGGTAATAAATGAGAGAAGCAAAATGTTATCAACATCGCATGTTACTGCATCTTTTGAGTTGCTTGTTAATAGGCTTGATGTGATGATTTTGTGATGGGAGTTCATGAAGCTGTAACACTTGTATCTTTCTCTTCTTCTTCATGAATTCAACTTCCTCATAACTCCTCTGCAGCTTTCTCTTTGACGCCTCTAATTTCTTTTCAACAATAGTGCTTGTTGGACCCTTTTGATCCCCTGCTTTCACACCAAAATCCCTCGGTTTACAACGTTGATCACAAGTGACAGAACTCGGTTGATTTTTTGCTCTTTCAGAAACTGGTTTTGCAATGCTTGATTTGTTCTTTAGTGATTTATCCACCATAACCTTCCATGCTTTGACGAGTTTCATGGCAGTCTCGCTAACATCTTTTGATACGTGCTTTCTAAGAAGTGAAACAGTTTTTCCTATCCCGGTTTTTTCCAAACTTTCCATAGATATCTCCATGTTTTGCAGCTTCTTTAAAGAGTCGCGCAATATTAATTCATCATCGATACCCTTGTCGATAACCCCTTTGATCCTCAGAACTTCATCAATCAGATTAGTACTATTTTCAACTTTCAGATCAGGAGTGGGACCCTTAGCGATATTATCTTTTTCTGAATCAGTTGCTGCCTTTTTAAATTTAATCCTCACTTTCAATGATCGTTGTGGTTTGCTTGTCGGCATGTCTTGCTTCTGCTCTTCTTGATAAACAAGACCTGTGACTTCATTAGCAGCCACATCATGTCTCCATTCTCTATTTTCTTGATCATCTTTACTTGCATTAATGCACTGGAGTTTGTTACGGTTAATCGAGTCACGCGGGTACCTGTACAACAACTCGGCAATGTTGTCTCTCTGAGTTCGAAAATCATCAAGGCGATCAGCTGCAGCAAACCTTATGGCCATCTTAATGAAGTCGAATATATCGACATTCGTAACGTGCAAGAAATTTCTCAAGTTATCCAGCAGTAAGTTAGACATGGATTCTTCCATAGAACTAAATAATGTTTCCTTGAAAGATTTATGATTTCGATAATACCCACAAATCAAGAAGCTGAATTTGTTATAAAAGTTGATCGAAGAAACTTGGGATACAAGGTTATGAATTTGGTTTTTGTGAGGGTGAATAATAGATAACAAGTCATTAAATAGAGTTTGTAATTAGGTAATATTTGATGGGGTTAACATAATTATAAGTTGTAATCGTTGTTTTTCATTATTTTTGGAAAGTGTCGTCTTTATCTAGTTCGAATTTAATGTTCGACCCGCGTTTTATGTAGTCATTCAACTTTCATTGAAGCGTTTGGTTTATTGAAGTACTAAACTTATTTTAATACCAAAATAAATAAATAAATAAGAATTTGCTAACAACAAAAACTAGTATTCAATAATCTCTTAACTTTTATATTTAACATCACATACCATGTTTAAAATGATTAAAAATGTATAATTATGTAATATATAGGTTAATTAAATGTGTTTTTTTTTTTATATATACAGAATGCTTAAACATTACTCATTAAGTTGTTGTTAACAAATCCTTAAAAAAAATGAGATATTAAAATGAAATCAAAAAGTAAAATTTACTAAAAAAGTTGTTAGAATAATAAGGGATTAACAAGGTTAACACTATTTCAATCTCATTTTTCAGTTATTTGTGTTTATATTTTTTAAATTAATTTCCAAGTCATATATTCGTGTGGATCTAAAGCATATTTGGTACTTCTAATTATTTTCTTGGTACTTCTAATTATTTTCTTTTACTTCCAGTTTAATTAATTTTAATAAGCCAACTTACCCTGCTCTTTGGGTTCGACATTCGGTATGACCAAAGATAGATTACACACGATCAGGTGCACTGTCCGTAAGCGTTGTGACGAACGTACTCAAGCAAAGACCTAACTGGAAATCTATTAAGGATCGTTGTAACGAACAACACGTGCAGCTACCTCATTCGACCAGGGGTGGTGCTACCAGTAACACGGTAGTACGTGATATTGTGCATGACACATTCCATGAACATATCATGGATAGGCCAAGGATGACACACCACATGTCATCTTTGTTTCCTCCATCGGATACTCACCACGTAGACCATTCTCAACCATTGGATAACATTAATGGGTTCCACAAAATCCTAAATGCATTTTTACAAATACTTGGCCATTTCCTTGAAATGGACCAAGTCACATTCGCACAAAATACGCACGCTATTATCGCATCATGAGCGTTACCCCGACTCTTGACTCCAGTCATAACTTGGGGTCCTTACTGAACATGGGAAACCAAACGGTTGATTATCCTCACCCAATACGTACCTTACGTAAATATTGCGCCACCCATGCTATACGTAACACAATAACAAGCCAGTGAGCCACTATTTTCATTTTTCCATTCACCGTATTTTTTTTTCACCGAAAAACTCTGTTTCATCCAAAAACTTCACTATTTTTCATCAAATCACAAAACAAAAGTTTTAACACAAAAATCCTTATTTTTCGGCTTTAAACCTTCGCATATCTAAGCTTTTTTCGCTAAACAATATACGAAAAACCTTCACGTAAAAAAAACAAACAAAAAAACCAAAAAAAAACAAAACCAAAAACTTGACTCACAGTTACAAAAATTCCTTTTTGAAACCAAGATGAATCAACAAAATCATTCAAAACTAAAAAACAATCACAATTATCCACAACCGCTAAACGTCTACAAAGTCCAAACATGGATTTTGGGCAAAAAGCGGAATAGTGAGGTACTTGAAAACTGGACTCTTGCAACCATAGATAATTTCCTTGCCAATGATTTCTTCCTTCTAAGGATCTAGTGGTTATCACGGTGGTAATTGCTTCATACAAAATAAGCAAAATCTATATGGATGGAGGCAGCTCAATCAACATCATATACGACAATTGTTTCAAGCAGCTACCCAATGAACTCCTCAAGCTTACCTTCAATATTCCTTCACGTTAATTGTAACACTTGAATTTTTACTGTAATGATTTATTACTATTTTATACGCTTCCTAGTTGACTTTCGTTGCTTTTATACACTTTGTTATTCAAAGGACCTCCCATGAAATAAGTTTGAAGTAAATAGGACTAATCTTGAATTGATCCTATAACCAGGAACTAAAGTTGTCATTTGGTGAAAGTTTAATAAAAACTCTTTTATACTTATCGTAAACCTGGAAACATTCATAAACACCGAGACACTCTTCCCTCCCTCTCAAAACTAACGAAACACACACACATCTCTCTTGTGATCTAGGGTTTTGAATCTAAGTTGATTTGGAGCAAGTTTGAAGCAAGACATCATCTTATATAGGCTTGGAAACGCATAAGCTAGTATTCCCGCTAATCAATTTGAGGTAAGAATCATTTATGTCTTCCTAATAGTGGGTAAAGCCTAAAGTTCATGTCTTTATGCTATTTGTGGGTTTTTATGAAATTCCAAAAAGTTAGGTTAAGATGTGAATTTCTAAAATCACTAAGAATCAATGTAATTATTTAGAAATATAACGGGTACCTTGTTAGGGTACCATAACACCAATTTATGTTGTTAATTTTCAGAAACCATGTTGGTGTCGTTATATAAGCCACTAACCAAACACCTCCCTTTATGACTTATTTACCTTTTAGTGCTTATTATGATAAGCTTTGTCAAGTTCCTAATAAGCTCCATATAGATTATGTGTTCCTAGGTTATAAGGGTTAGTCGGGGACATCCTTAAAGGAGCTCGTGTTCTATTCAAGTATTTTCGAGATGATTAGCATATAATAGGGCAAAAACGGGTCTTTAGTAACCCGTTAGATGTATCACTTACATCGTGGTACTCACGTTCGTGTAATTATGTTCCAGTCATGATACGAGTTCATAATAGTATAATTGCATCATATAAGCTTTAATAGCTTATACGATATAAGCTTATGTGTGAAATAAAGTGTCTGGGCCAAAAAAGCCCGTAATGACCCATATGGTCTTAGTTATGCGTTTTTAGTTAAAGTATTGCATTATTACTTGTTAAGCGTTCTTAGTGGACGACAAGGCTAGAATAGACATCCTTAGTGGATGACTTGCATAATCATATGCAACAAGACTTAAGAATGGGATATAAACGTCCTTAGTGGGCGACGTGTGCTATTATGTGATCACATGTTCCAAACGGAACTTAGACATCCTAAGTGGATGACCCGAGCCTTGGTTAGTGTCTTACACCTTAAAGTGAGATGTAGACAACCTAAGTGGATGACTTGTATATGTGTGGCTCGATAGTTAGCAAGTATGTAAATTAAACGTCCTTAGTGGACGAATAGCACTCTATCATAGAAAAGGACCCTAATAAGGGATTTGACGTCCTAAGTGGACGAATAGAGCATTTCTAGTGAAGTTGAACCAATATGGGTTCATAACGTCCTTAGTGGACGACTAATACTTAGCAATAAGCATATGCTTATTGTCTCACGAAGCAACTATTGCATTATATCATGTTTATGTTTATTCTTTTATATGTTATCTCACTAAGCGATTGCTTACATTGCTTATCATGTTTTTGTTATAGGTGAAGCTAGTGGTAGTGCACTAAACAGTAAGAAGACCGAGACTTAGCCCTCGGTGGAGTACTTTGATATTGAGCCTTTTTCCCTACACGCTCTCTTACCAAGAAATGCCCTAGGTTGTATGTTTTTGTGTATGAACATGTAAACTCAAAGTTATATGATGATCAAGTAGATAAGTAGTTTCTTTTAAAGTTTAAAGGGTGTTTGGCATAACACCATTCTTGTTCATATTGACCCATTTTGATCATGTATAGATCAAGACGAATGATGTAATACCTAAAATTTGAAATCATGCAAAATGACCAAAATGCCCTTGTAACTTTAAAATTTGATTAATAAGTACATAAAGCATCAAATAAATCCCAAACCATTGGAGATGAGCAACTTATGAAGTAAGGAAAATTATTTTACAATATTTTAATATTTTACAATGTCCAAAAATTATTTGTCACCACAAATTTACAATATAGGTCGAATATACACAAGTAAATATGTTTAATTAATTATTTTGTATTTAAATCATTTAAATTAGATAATCATCAAAGTAAAAAGGGAAACAATTACAAAATCAGTATAATTGATCCCATCTATCATTATGGGCCGAAAATCATGTCCACCCTCTCCCTATCACACGGTTTTTAATAAATTCCAATTTTAGTTTACACCGAAACCCTAAAATAACACACACAAAATCCTCTCTTCATCTCACGATTTTTCTGGAGGCTGTGGTTATTTTTCCCGAGTTCATACACGTCCAAGTAAGGCAGGAAAAATAGTGATAAGGTTCTGGGTCGCTAGTTTTGATCGTAGGAGTTTTGGTGTGTCGAATTGTTTTAGCCGAGAAGAACAAAAACTCCCACGACTTGTCCACACGTTCTAATCTTCATCTGGTATTTTTCCTTTGATCTTTACATTTAATATGACTCATATAAAATATTTAAATCGAATCATGCACGTTAAAACAAGTCATGATAATTATAAGTAACAAAAACGAAAATAAAATCTATAACTGTTCATATGATTTTTCTGGGTTGAATACATATTTTATTTGAGTCCTATATGCATCATATAACTCTGTAAAAATGATTATTGGAATTGTTAGAGCCTAAATCATCCTTGTGGAGTTTTGTGTTTCAATCGGGTTTAAAGAAAATAAAGGAAAAAAATGCAAAACCTAATCGAATGAGATTAGGGTTAGGGTTTTGGGATTAGATCTGATGTAATGATGTTTTGATGATTGATAATGATTGGATAGATTAGGGTTAGGGTTTGTGTATTTTAAAAACTAACCGATTGGATTTTTAAAACTGTAGGGTGTGTTTTGTAATTTTATAAACTTGGGGGTTATTTTTGTAATGTGTTTTGGACCAGGGGTAACTCGTAAAAATTATAATATAGGGGTATTACATGTTAATTTTGTGAATAAAAGGTTTAATTGGTAAATTAGTTAATTATTTAAATCGAATTGGAAATAATTAAAATGGAGGGACTTGTTTTGTAAATTCTGGAAATTGAAGGTTGATTCGTATAATATTTAATATAAAGGGTGTGATGTGTAAATTTGAATAATTGAAGGCTTAATGTGTAATTATGAATATTGTAGGATTAATTTGTAACTTAATTAATTATAAGGGTTAATTTGTGATTTATTTAACTAAAGGGTTTAACTTGTAAAATTGGTAAAGTTAAAGGATTGGAATTGTAATTATGGATAACTTATGGATTAAAATGAATAACTTGTAATATTTGCACTTTAGACCTTATCTTTGACATATTTGCATTTAAAACCCTAAAATATAGAAAGTTGTCATATTTAACCCTAAACTATTATAACTTGATAAAAAGAATCCTATTTCCATAATAATACTTATTTAAATGACTTAACTTAAATTATAATCTTGCTAAAAATGGAAACTTGCTAATTTTGGAAACCTTCTGAAAAGAGAAACCTGCTATTTTTGGAAACTTACTAAATAAGGAAACTTTCTATAAATGGAAAGTTACTAATTCTGGAAAGTTATCTAAAAATGGAAAGTCAATTAAAGAGTAATCTGATTTAAAGGAAAAGTTATTAACAATAAAATGAACCCTAATTCAGGTGTATACATTGAAGAGGAAGCGAACTTTTCCCCTTTTCGTGACTCTTTCTTTTTGAACTCTTTGCTCTGCTAAGGTACGGATATTCTGACCTTACTCTTAAGGTTTCCTATGTGTTTGATCCTTTGCTATGAACTTTCTATTTTTGAAACTTTCTGCTTGAACCTTTGATATAAAAAGCTTTCTGATATGAACTTTTGATATGCTAAGCTTTCTGATTTTGAAAACTAAGATTTGAACTTTTGATATGAACCATATGTTACATGAGTTTCACTAGGCATGGGGGTTCCATGTCCGTGTCATAGATGTACATATGGCATGACTCTAGGGCAGTAGAGTGATGTTCTGCCACGTCCCTTCCGTTATATATATGTATGAATGTGCACTAATCTTCAGGGGCGTATGGATGCATCCTAGATCTGTTTTCCGTATGATATGATTCTGCTTAGTGACTGGACGTACGTGCAGTGTACTCCTTTCACTTCCGGTACCTTGGAGCTAGCTACTCCTTGTACAACTTATGATATGACAGGTGATATGATATGAATATGTTTGTCTGAGCTCATGGTATTTATTTGGTTTCTGACTCTGTTTATACAGGCAACTGTATGAATTCCTGACCTAACACACATTTTGTTTCCGTATTCTCCATTTTGCTTAAAGATGTTTTCCAAAAATATATATATCATTTATATTTCAGTATTCCTATTTCTGTTCATTATTGTTATATCCGTCCACTGGGCTTTTTAAGCTCAGCCGTATTTTCTTTTCTCCACGGCAGGTATTCAAGATAGCTTATGGGATAGCTTTCTGGGGATTGAGAATAGAGCTGAGTGCAGTTTTGACCATAGTCATCTTAGAATTTATGTTATTTCTGTATTTCAGAGATTTTGTATTTTGTTTCATTCATTGTTTTCTTTTGGACATTTTGTAAGTCTTCCGCTTTTGTTTAATTATGTATGCTCTGATATGAAACCATATTGTGACATCTTTACCCTTGTCGGGTTGGGGTGTTACAAATGATATATGTTATGTACAGTTTTTTTATGTGTAATATAAGTGTTGGTTTTGGGTTTCGTCAGTTAAAAAAAAATCCTAGTATGGGCATTTCATTAACTTAACGTTTTCATTATTAAGTTGAGTCATCTCCATTGATTATAGAATTTCTTATTTAGATAACTATTTGATCGGTTAAGTCCACCCATTTTCATGAATCAAATCCTTCACCTTATATTCACATTGAACCCATTTTCATGAATCAAATCCTTCACCTTATTATCCACATTGAACCCTGCCCTATGGATATCTCTACGAGTTACAATAGCATCCGAAGGACTAGTATCATTCCACTTATCGAACCAGGCTGAAATAGACTCCCCATTACCAATTTTATGTGAGAAAAATTGTCTCACCTCATTACATATCTTAATAATCTTTTGCCATCCATAACTTACATAAGCCTGAAGGGGAACATCCCAAAAGCTACGCCCTCTTAAACGATAAGCATGTATCGGTGTATCCATTTAACCCATAACGATTGTTTATGATTTAAAATACTCCAAATATGTTTCGTTATAAGAGCAATATTCAAAGTCCTTAACCGTCAAATCACCTTCTTTCTTAGGAAGATAAACATCGTCCCATCTCACCTTAGCTTTTATGTGTTTCATCTCTCCTTTGCACCACAAAAAACCTATCTATATATAATTAGAAAAATTGATCAAGTTGCAATATTTTCTTTCCAAGAGAATTAGACGTAAATGAATAATAACTTTGTCATTTATGTTTATTTATATCATTCGCCGCCACACGCGACAAACACGCATCAATAAAAGCTACTCGCCTGGAAATTTAATGATCACTTTATAACCGTTGTATCATGCATGTACCATGTTTGTACAAAATATATCTTTTTTTCTTTGCTTTTTATAGCAAATACACCCACCCACCCACCCAACTTACTACTTCTTTCATCTAGCATCTCCAGTGTTAGCACTTAAACTTTGCACTATTTTAGTGCAAAGAAAGCATCTTTTTAGAATATTCTCTCACTAAAAAAAACTCACTCCAATGTATACATTAAACTTGCACTAAACATTGCACTAAATATTTTTTAATGAGTTTAATTAACTTGTTTTTTCAACCTTATTTTCTTTTTCATGATATAGAATCAACTTATGTTCAATATTATGTTATAATACAATAACTTGCATAACAATAAAGAGATAATGTTTTAAATATGAAATAATATATCATACGGTCACACTAGGTAGTTTGAAACAAAGTGAGATTACGAAGTTTGTTTTAAGGTCTAGTATCTGCAAGTAATGTAATATCTTTATTTTTAAGCATGTTATGTAAGATATCTTAGTTTGTTACAGTTTTTACTTGGTTTAGTCTATAAAAAAATTTGCAACTTCATGCAATAGTTCTAGTTCATGCTCTTGTTGACTTCGGTCTGGACATATATAATATTCTTAGTTCATTTTGTAGAACCCAAATTTTACATGATAGTTTTATGTCACCAAACACAAAAACTGTATATGCACTGCACTTTTATTGTTGAATATGTAAATGGGCGAATAAATTATATTTTAAAGCAAGAAGTATATTTAGTGCAATGAATAGTATTGCACTAAATTTAGTATTTTTTGGGCAATACTCTTTATTTCACTAATATGGTGCAAGAATTTAATGCTTACATTAGAGAGAAGTTTTTATGTACTTTTTTGCATTATTTTAGTGCAAAAGGTACATTTAATGCATTCATTGAAGATGCCCTTAACATGTCCTTGTATTTTCTTGGATTGCACATTTGAGAGACACATGCACACAAAATCATTTAAATTACATCTTATTTGTTTTTTCTTCAAATACAATACATTTCATTATCGATTATTATTAATATATATGTAATCTTAAAATAAGTAAAAACGTAATTGCCTTAATACGGGCGCTTGAAATGGAGTTACAACGAACAAAATGTGTATTATTGTCACACATTCGGCTAAAGATAATTTTAGTCTCGTAGATTTTACATAATTATCATATCATGTTCCGGCAATATTTACTACCTTTGTTGTTGTTGTTATAGGTTTGACTACATCTTCTAGTAAAAAGATAAGGGATTTTATTTATTTATTATTTTTTTTTTCTTCCTTCTTATAAAGAGTGTATGCTTATTCTTGAAACTTAAAATTAAGTAAAGTAACTAAATTACCTCTTACAAAACACGTTTAAATCCTTCAAGTTATCGATAAATTTGACAATCTTGAAGCTCATGATTTAATTCAAAAGGCTCATATTAAGTGGGACATTGAAGGAGATGAGAACTCCAAAAATTTTCATCGGATGATAAACATGAAGAGGAGATTTCAAGCTATCACTGGCATTATGCACGATGGTGTTTGGATTTCGGAGCCGACTCTTATTAAAGATGTTTTCCTTAATTTTTCCAAAGATAAGGTTAAAGCTCACGATTCTCAGGTGGTTTTTTCTCCGTTGGCTCATTCTACAGGTCTTTGCTCTATTGATAGTGACTTATTGGAGACATGAGTTTCTTTAGAGGAAATTGAAACGACAATTTGGGATTGTGGCAGTAACAAAGCCCCCAGCCCTGATGGTTTTTCATTCGCTTTTATAAAGAGATATTGGGACCTTCTTAATAAGGATATTCTCGAGTTTGTCAACTCGTTTTTTGATTCAGGTTTGATGTCGCAAGGTGCTAACTCTTCGTTTTTCATGCTTATTCCTAAGGTTAGTAATCCTATTCATGTTAAAGATTTCTGTCCCATTTCGCTAATTGGTATTCACTACAAGATAATCGCTAAAATTCTGGCTAACCGACTTTCTAAAGGGATTGATAAGATTGTTAGCAAATAGCAAACCGCTTTTATAGCGGGCCGACAAATTCTTGATGGTCCTCTTATTCTTAGTGAGATCATTGATTGGTTTAACAAAAGGAAGCAAAATATGCTCATCTTTAAGGTTGATTTCGAAAAGGCTTTTGATTCGGTAAGTTGGAAGTATCTGGACTTTGTTCTTCTTAACCTTGGTTTTGGTTCCAAATGGCGGTTTTGGATTAGTGCTTGTCTTCATTCGTATAGAGCCTCAATCTTGATTAATGGCAGTCCTACATCTGAATTCTCCATCAAACGTGGTTTAAGACAGGGAGACCCTCTCTCGCCTTTTTTATTTATCCTCGTCATGGAAGGTCTTCATTGTGCAATCTCTAATGCTACCAGTTCTGGCTTAATTCGTGGGATCAAACTTGGCTCTTCTAATACCATGATATCCCACCTCTTTTATGCTGATGATGTGATTATTACCACCGAATGGAACTCTAGCAGCCTTGATAACATCATTCATATTCTTCAGGTTTTCTATCTAGCTTCAGGTCTTAAAATAAATATTCAAAAATCTAATATATATATATATATATATATATATATATATATATATATATATATATATATATATATATATATATATATATATATATATATATATATATATATATATATATATATATATATATATGGCATTGGTGTTCCTAATGACGAAGTTGCTGGAATGGCAAGAAGTACAGGTTGTGCCTCGGGTTCCTTTCTGTTCACGTATCTCGGGCTCCCGATTGGGTCCAACATGAGTCTCAAGTCCAGCAGGCAAATTATGATAGATCGTTTCCACACAAGGCTTTCCTCTTGGAAAGTAAACCTATTATATATTGGTGGACGTCTCACTCTGATTAAAGCGGTTATTGTTAGTCTTGGTATTTACAATCTTTCGATTTTTAAGGCTCTGGAGCTTATTTTGAAATCCCTGGAAAAATCTCGTGCCACTTTTTTTGGGGTGGATCTCAAGTCTCCAAAAAGCTATGTTAGATCAAATGGGCTAATGTTCTTTACTCTTATGATAAAGGAGGTCTGAACATTGGAAGTTTAAAGTCTTTTAACCTCGCTATCCTTCAAAAATGGTGTTGGAGGATGTTCTCCTCCCCGAATGCTCTTTGGGTTAAAGTTATTAAGTCGTTGCATGGTCAAGAAGGTGGTTTTGATAATCAAGGTTGCAAATTTAACGGTACATGGGCTAGAATAGTTGGCACGTCCAACTTTCTTCATTCGAAAGACATTATCCCGTTTAATTCCCTTCATTTCCGTGTGGGATGTGGCACTCGTATTTATTTTTGGAAATACATATGGATTGGCGAGTCTCCTTTTTATATTCGTTACAATAGGTTATTTCGCTTGGAGCAAGATAAGGATAGTTTAATTATTGACCGTATTGTTAACGGGCAATGGAATTGGAATTGATTTAGGGATAATATTGGAGTTCGTAATACGGCTTACTTGAGGGACATGCTTCTAGAAATTAGCCAAGTTTATACAAATGCGGTTGATGACCATTGTGTTTGGACGATGGCAAAAGATGACATCTTCTCGGTTGGGGAAACTCGTCGATTCTAAGCTTCTTCCTTCATTGGTGCCTTCGACTTCTTGGGATAAAATGCTTCCGCGCAAGGTTAATATTTTTATTTGGAGATTGGCTTTGGATCGGTTGCCTCATAGATGGAATCTCTCGGCTCGCGGCATTGAAATTCCTTCTATCTTATGTCCTTCGTGCAACGGTAGTGTGGAATCATCTTCTCATTTCTTTGATTGTGATTTCACCAAGGAGGTTTAGAGGCTTGTTCGTAATTGGTGTGACATTTCTCTTCCTTCTTTTTCTTCGTATGAGCATTGGAAGGCTTGGTTCCATTCATGGCATGCTTCTAAAGAAAAGTATCATCGCATTTCCATTATTGTAGCAGCTTTTCTTTGGTGGATTTGGAGATATCGTAACAGTGTCATTTTTTGTTCGCATCCGATGAGAAAAAGTGACATTTTGATTACATTCGTTCATCTTCTTTCTCTTGGTTAGTTAATAGGGGGCGCATGTCTTGCGGCTGGTTAGATTGGCTTAAATCTCCCATGCTGCCCGCGAGTAATTGTTGAGCGATGTTGTTTATTATCTTCATATGTTGGGAGCTTTCGAGCTTTAGGCGCTGTTTTGGTTCCTTTTCTTCATTTGCTTTCCCCGTGGCTTGTTTGGGTCTACATCAAAAACACCCCGGAGTGAAAACTGGTGGCTTGGCCTTCGTGGGTGGGGATTTTTCTCTTGTCTTGGTTCTCTGTAATTGGCAGGAGTTTTTTCCATCCTTTTTCTAGGCCTCGCAGTTAAAGTCTCGGGTAGTGTCTAGATAGTGTTGTTTTTGTTTCTTATCTAGATTATTTTGTTTGTACTCTTTGGTTTCTAGTTCCTTGCTAGAAGCTTTTTATATTTTATATATTCATAACTGTTCCAAAAAAAAAAAAAAAAAAATTAAATGGAAAGTTTTTACTCATTGTAATTAATTCAGTTTAAATGGCAAGTTTTTAAAATACACTTAATTAAAAATGGAAACAACATCTATCACTAAATTAATAGTTTAAATATTGTTTGATTCTCAAATTTTTTCACTTTTCGTTTATAACCCATCGATTTTTTTTTATTATTCTCTCGCAATGACAAAAAGTTAAACTCGTAAATGTTACATCAAAGGTTACACCAAAAGTATAATTATTTGTCGCTATAAACCGTCACTAAAAGCGAATAATTTTCTAGTCTAGTAAATTGTAATGAATGACGAGTAGTAAAAATTCATGTTTGACAAGTTGATTGTATTTGAGGGTAGTAGAATGCATTTTCAAATATCATGTCTAGGATGACAATCCGTGACAACACTTAATCCACCAATTGAAAGATATATTAAATCATAACACACCTAAAACTTTGAGGTTTGGCAGATTTGTAGAGAGAGATGGGAGTTCTAGAGAAAGAAAGTAAAGGAAAAATGAGTTGAATGATTAGAAGCTCCAACCCTCTCCTTTGGTGGAAGAGGGCTTATATAGTGTTTACAAAAACGCCTCTAGTAGGCTATGTGCTGGGGTAACAGTGGGTAAAGACCCGACCCGACTCCATGGTGATACGATATCTAAAGTTCTAAACTAATATGATTAAGCCTACGAACTACTTAATGATAATAGATACTCGGGATGACCGAGTCTTTCATATGAATATTTATATTCCTAACAACCAATCATTGGCCTTGGGATTGCCAAGGTGGACTAAATATGGTGTCATGCCCTCTGCCATGTCAGGTTTCTAGAAGAATTTTAGGTGTATGGGTAAATTTTGGGATCAGGGTAAATGGGGGAAAGTGGTGTGAATGGTAACAATAAAAGGACGCGTATTGTAGTTTGGTTTGACTGGGATTTAATTGGTTGACTTAGGGTTTTATTAAAAAGGGAGGATCCGGGTATAATAAGGTTGTTGGGCTCGGGTTTTATTTAAAGGGATGATGGACTTGGGCTTGTGTTGTGTCCTGGATTGGATTTGTGATTTGGTTTTAATAATCCGGTTAGATAGATAACAAGGTTAAGGATAAGGACCATTCATGCAACAAATGGACTAGAAATGCAAATGTTTATCAAGGACCATTTTTGCAATGTAATTTGATATAAGGGCTGATTTTGACAAATTGAGCATAATTGTGATTCATTTCTTGTAAAATTCTTCCCCGGCCTTGGCTTTTCATCCTCTTTCCATATCTTGTGCTCGGGTTTGTCGATTTTGCATTGATTTTTTTTTGTCATTTTCTTCATATCCGTACCTGCACATGCAAAAACACAAAAATAAACATATATTTGGCAATTTTATGGTGTTTGGTCTTTTTTGGGTCTGTTTTAGGTATATAAAAGGTATGTGAATTAACACATACCAACAAACAATCTTAAACTTTATTAAATTATGCACAATATATTGTTTTATAAGTGTTGTTTTATTTAAACAAACTAATTTTAAAATTATACAATTACAAAATATGATATACGAACATAAATAAATAAATAAATGAACATGAACGAACGTCAATGAACACATAATCGGACGTTCACGAACATAAAACGCGACTTTTGTTCATGTTCGTCCATTTAAATAAACGAACGTAAAATATTGTTCATGTTCGTTTATTTAGTAAATAAACAAACATAAACAAAATTTTTACCGAACGGTTCATTAAATGTTCACTGAACGTTCAGTTCATTTACAGCCCTACTTTTGACTACACTTATCACAAATTCGACTAAAAATAACTTTTGTTTTGCAGATTTGACCTAATTCTTATACCATGCTCCGACAATATTGACTATTGTTGTTGTTGTTATAGATTTGACTAAACATATCTTTCATAGTAGTAAAATGACAAGTTTTTAGTCTCGTAAATCCAATAATCGTATATGCAGTAAAAATCATGTTTAACAAGTTGATTGTAGACTGCATTTTCAAATATCATGTGTAGGATGAGATGCTTTACCACCCGAACTATCCATGTGAAAACGCGACGACTTATTCGGAACCTCTTTCGGAATGTATATGCATAGCACATTGGGTTCACATTAAAATAGGCAGTGACTAAACGATCATGAACATCATAATGATCTCACGTTACGATGTTCCTCGTCAGTTGATTTGCTCGTCATCACCGCTCTTCTAATAATATTCAAGTCCCGACTAACAACTTCTTGTCCTTCTTCTATTAAAAATGAGGAATGAAATATATGTTGTTTGAGCAAAATATCAAAAGATGTGTTTAAAAATGTAGAAATTTTGGGGTATTTATAATCGAAAAATGAGGTAGTGTAATTTTTAAATTTTTTTTAAACAATAACCAAATAATAGATTTTTGAAAGGGGACTCACATTTACACGTGAATCAAGAGGTGAGTGCCTCACCTTTACCCTCTTTTTTCTTGTCCTCTCACGCGTGAGCTGAGACCATGGGAGTGGGGTAACGTATGAGTATGAGTCTCATGAGTGACTCCTCACTGATCACTCCGCCCAGTCTTATAGGTTTGACTAAATATATCTTTTACAGTAGTAAAATGATAAATTTTAAATTTAGTAAATTCAGTAATCAGTAATGAGTGGTAAAAAATCATGTTTGACAAGTTGATTGTATTTGAGGGTAGTAGAATGCATTTTCAAATATTGTGTAGGATGACAATCCGTGACAACACTTAATCCACCAATCACAAGAATAGCTACCAAGCACACAGATCACCATCTAACGGTTCTCCAACAAACATTAGCCTCTCTAATCCAACGATGAAAAAACTTTCAACCCACCATATAAAGTCCCACCAACCCTTTGCCCCAAAATTCAAAAAAATCAAAATATCATTTCAAATTAAAACAGAAAGATAAAAAAAAAAATGTCAGGTCGTGGAAAGGGAGGAAAAGGGTTGGGCAAAGGAGGAGCAAAACGACACTGTAAAGTACTCCGTGACAACATCCAAGGAATCACTAAACCCGCTATTCGTCGTTTAGCACGCATAGGTGGAGTGAAGCGTATCAGTGGTTTGATTTACGAAGAGACACGTGGCGTGTTGAAGATCTTTCTAGAGAATGTGATTAGACATAACAAAACCTATAAGCATCATCAATAAATGTCACAAAGTACTTCTTGTTCCCCAAAGAGGGAGTGGCATGCAAATCACACAGGTCACTGTGTATAAGCTCCAAGAGCTCAGTCTCACGTTTTACACCCTGAAAGGGTTTCTTAATAATTTTGGTCAACATGCAAGTTTTACACTTTTCAGTGTCCATGTCAAATGTTGGGATTAACCCATCCTTAGACATATCTTGCATCCTTTTAAAATGTACATGGCCAAGTCTAGCATGCCACAGGGTAGAGTCATTCAGTTTAGAGGTTGACATAAAGGCTGAATTAACAATGTCAGTGACAATATTCAGCCTGAACATTTGATCACACAAATAGCCAAAACCAATAAACACACCATGTTTGGACAAAATAAATTTATCAGATTCAATAACTTGTTTATATCCATGATTATTCAAAACACTACTTGAAACCAAGTTCTTCCTTATATCAGGAACATGAATAACATTAAACAAAGTTACAATCTTTCCATAACTAAAACTAAGATCTACACAACCACGACCATGCACCAAGGCTGTTGACTCATTTCCCATGTGAAGAATAGATCCATCATTCAGTGACTCATAAGTCTTGAACCAGCATCTATCTTTGCACACATGAACAGTTGCTCCAGAGTCAACCCACCACGCAACATCATCATCCTGCACAAAGTTAGATTCAGACACATATGTAACATAATAAACCTGAAGAGATTCATTAAACATATTCTGACCTTTCAGTGAGTTGGTTGGACCACCACTTCCTGAACCACTAGTGCCTGAACCATTGGATTTACCTCCAATCTTAACACCTTTGCAATCCCTTTTAATGTGACCAGATTTGTCACATTTCCAACATGTAGGTGTAGCCTTCTTGTTAGGATCAGCCCTTGTGTTATCCTGATGTTTGCGCTTGCCTTTGTTGTCATTATACCTGGTGGAATTGTTATGTTCCACCATATTGACAACAGATGCACCAGTAGCATTGCTACTCTTTGGCTTGTCATTGTCCTGCGCCCTGAGAGAATCCTCAATACGCAGATGACTACCCAACTGAACAAGTGTCAGTTCCTCCTTCTTATGTTTCAAGGCATGCTTGAAATCTTTCCAAGTAGGAGGGAGTTTGTCAATGATACAAAAGACTGAAATAGCTTCATCCATGTTCATTTTGTGTTGTGTAAACCTTCCAAGTAATCCAAGAAGTTCATTGTATTGTTCCATAACTGGTCTTGAATCAGTCATTTTGTAATTTGTGAAATTACTTACAAGAAACTTTTTACTTGAAGCATCCTCAGCCATATATTTGGCATCCAAGGAATCCCAAAGTTCTTTGGAAGATTCAACATTCTGATAAATGTCAAAGAGAGAGTCAGACATACCATTGAGAATTAAACCTCTGCAAACATAATCATCATTCTCCCATTTGCTTCTTGCCCTCATTTGTTCCATAGTAGCAGCATCCCCATGATCTTCAGGAATGGCAGTGTTAAGAACATACACAACATTCATGCTTGATAGCAAGAAGTGCATCTTCTTTTGCCACCTTCTAAAGTCAACACCTTCAAACTTTTCCAATTTGGAAAAACTAGCGGCCATATGCCTCATAGCAGCAGCCATTGATTATCACCAAATAGTTTACTTTGATTGTTGGGGGTTATAAGCCCAGAACAGGGTTAAGATAATCAAAGACCTAGCTACGTACCAATTAAGGTTACCGGATATCACTTGGAATCGTGTTATCACTTTCCAAAGTAAACTATTCGACCCTAATGCCTGGGTATCACGAATATCTACTTGGGATAAGACCAAATGTTGTTAGTGATTTAGGCACAAATCAATAACCTTTAGTGTATAAGTGTTATATGTTTTATGTGTATGTTTTCATGCATAATATGATTTCCTATTTATAGGAAGATACTCATGGCTAGTCAAATGGAATTATGAGAATTAATCGGCCCATTAATCTCCACATAATTATCCCCATTATAGCCTAAAATAGTGGTTATTTGACCAGTTAAACGAGGTCATAAGTGTAGATGTAACTGCCATTTGAATAGGTCAAATCAGTTACATAACCATCAGCAGAATCCACTTATCACTAGCAGCAGAATCACTGCTCAGCAGCAGAGTCATACTGTTAGCAGCAGAATTGCTATCAGCAGAATCCTGATGCTAGCAGCAGGATCCACTATCAGTGGAAACCAATACTAGCAACAGAATCCTACACAACCACTATTTGAGTCAGGATGTTCATGGACCTGATGGGTGTATACTCCGTACCTCCAAGCCCATTACCAGGTGTGAACCAATCCCACCAGTGCACTAAATTTTCCAACAGTGGTCATGTTTTAACTATCACACGTGTTTAAGGTCAGGCGATGCGTTAAGATGGGCCATATTACAACATATCATTAAATTACATCTCATCTGTTTTTTCTTCGAATACAATAAATATATTATCGTTTATTAATATCTACATCAGCTTAAAATAAATAAAATCATGACTGCTTTAATCTGCACGACTGAACTTGAGTTACAACGAATAAAATGTATATTATTGTCACAAATTTGACTAAAAATAACTTTTAAAATGTATATTATTGTCACAAATTTGCCTAAAAATAACTTTTGTTTTGCATATTTGACAATTTGACCTGATTCTTAGAGCATAAGGTGTGACAACAAATGGGACTTCGCCACTCCGATGTGGAGGTCGTTGTGCTTCGCCATCCACTCGCCACCACACCAGTGGAGCTCGTTGCCCTTCGCCGGTTCATGCTTCATCGTGCAGACGAGGAACGTATGTATCATCCTTTTTGTCAGTTTTTTGTCATAAATAAGCGTTATGTAACGTTTATTTATTTATTTATTTATTTTTTTCAAATAAACAGAAATTTCACACTATAAATACTAAAACATTTAGTAACAAATTTTACACAACCTTTGTTTCAAAACACTACATCTTAATAACCAATAAACATGAGTTATTCATCTCATTATGGTGAAAGTGATTTTGATGAGATATCGAAGCTGGAGATGATTCTGCAACAATATGAGTTTGAGCAATCGTTGCAACAACAAGAAGTCGAAAGTTCACATCGTCGTAGATACATCTACCGTGAACGTGATGTTGTTGAAGCACGTCTAAATACTGACTATTTTGGTGATAACCCTCTGGACACAAATTTCAGGCGTCGCTTTCGTATGAGCCGTAAACTATTTTTAGAAATAGTCCAATGTATTGAAACATATATTGAAACTCATCATCCTCTTCCCAAGCATTTTTATTTATTTAGAGTCTGACCTGATGGTTCAGGTCAAATGAGTTTTAGTTTGATTATGAAATGCACATCCGTCATACGCCAATTGGCATACGACATAGCACCTAATGCACTAGATGAGTATTTACAAATGGGGAACATTGTCCACTCATTTTCATAAATCAAATCCTTCACCTTATTATTCACATTGAACCCTGCCCTATGGATATCTATACGAGTTAAAATAGCATCCAAAGGACCAATATCATTTCACTTATCGAACCAGGCTGAAGCAGACTCCCCATTACCAATTTCATGTATGAAAAATTGTCTCGCCTCATTACATATCTTAATAATCTTTCGCCATCCACAACTCGCATATGCCTGAAGGAGAACATCCCAAAAGCTACGCCCTCTTAAACGGCAAGCATGTATCCATTTAACCAATAACGATTGTTTATAATTTAAAATACTCCAAATATGCTTCGTTATAAGAGCAATATTCCAAGTCCTTACCCGTCTAATCCCCAAACCGTCTTCTTCCATAGGAAGATAAACATCGTCCAGTCTCACCTTAGCTTTTATGCGTTTCATCTCTCTTTTGCACCACAAAAAACCAATCCATATATAATTAGAAAAATTCAAGTTGCAATAATTTTTTTCAAGAGAATTAGACGTAAATGAAAAACAACTTTGTCATTCATGTTTATTTTATATCATCCGCCGCCACACGCGGCAAATACGCATCAATAAAAGCTACTTGCCTGAAAATTTAATGATCTCTTTATAACCGTTGTATCACACATGTACCATATTTGTAAAAATATTTTTATTTTTCTCTACATTTTATGGCAAATACACCCCACCCACCTAACTTACTACTTATTCCTCTTCTTTAACCTGTGATTGTAGTTTCTTGGACTACACATTGTAGACACACATGCACACAAAAATCATACACAAAATTTTATTTATTATTTGTTTTTTTTCAAATACAATACATTTCATAATTCGTTTTTTCTTCAAATACAATACATTTCATCATCATTTATTAATATCTATGTAATCTTAAAATAAGTAAAAACATGATTGTCTTAATATGCACGCTTGAAATGGAGTTACAACAAACAAAATGTGTATTATTGTCACATATTCAACTAAAAATAGTTTTAGTCTCGCAAATTCACATATCTTGTTCCGGCAATAGTGACTACTTTTGTTGTTGATATTATAGGTTTGACTAAGGTTGCGTTTGGTATCAGAGGTTGAGTCTTAGAACTTGGGATTGGGTTCAACTTAATTGTTCGAATTGTGGGCATTACTTTTAACGGGCCAACCATAACCCATATATATATGGGCATCCACAAAAGTTGGGTAAGTGCCATGGGTTAGAAAATATATGACTGACATGCAAACGTGGAACAATAATAGCCTTTTTTATTTTGGTGATTTTATATGAAAATAGTATTTTAATTTTTATTAGTAATTTAAATTATTTTATAATGTATTCTCTTATCTCTGTAATCCAAATTCAAATCCTAATCCTAAACCTATCTACAAACCAAACGGACTTTTAAATACTACTTATATCTTTAGTAAAATGATAAGTTTTTAATCTAGTAAATTCAGTAATGAGTATATGTAGTAGTAAAAAATAATGTTTGACAAGTTGATTGTATTTGTGGGTAGTAGAATGCATTTTAAAATAGGGAGATCATTTGTACATCATTTATTTTAGCCATTCACCACTAAATTACACAAGTGATGCGTACAGTACAACACTGTTATGCATGATTTAGTGGTGGATGGATAAAAGAAATTGTGTACAAATCACCTCTTTTTAAAATATCATGTGTAGGATGACAATCCGTGACAACACTTAATCCACCAATCACAAGAACAGCTACCGAGCACACGGATCACCATCTGACGGTTCTCCACAAACATTACCCTCTCTGATCCAACGATCAAAAAACTTTCAACCCACCATATAAAGTCCCACCAACCCTTTGCCCCAAAATTCAAAAAAACCAAAATATCATTTCTAATTAAAACAAAAAGATAAAAAAAAATGTCAGGACGTGGAAAGGGAGGAAAGGGGTTAGGGAAAGGAGGAGCAAAACGACACCATAAAGTACTCCGCGACAACATCCAAGGAATCACTAAACCAGCTATTCGTCGTTTAGCACGTAGAGGTGGAGTGAAGCGTATCAGTGGTTTGATTTACGAAGAGACACGTGGCGTGTTGAAGATATTTTTGGAGAATGTGATTAGAGATGCTGTGACTTACACTGAGCATGCCAGAAGGAAGACTGTTACTGCTATGGATGTTGTTTATGCGCTCAAGAGGCAAGGAAGGACTTTGTATGGCTTTGGTGGTTAGGGTGTTTGGATTTGTGTTTTTGTGTTGGTTTAGTGTTTGGTTATGTTAATGTAAAGATGTTGATTTGTGATATTTTATGGACTTTTGGTTACTAACTTACTACGGATCTATACTTCTAATTGGTTGACTTGTGCTTGTTTGAATATTATATATGAAATGGTATTTTTAAACTGCATATCAGCTCAAGTATGAATTGCTTTTGAAAGATTATAAGGTTTAAATCAATTGCTAGTAACAAGTAGATTGTTTATGAGATTTGATTGAAATTTCTGTTGGTTGGAATTTTAAATATTTGAGAGTCTCACTTTTGAACTTAAGTTGATGGTGGTTCAAATTATAGTTTACTGATCAACTGAAGTTGCTTGTAGTAGACAAATGCTTTGTAATAGATGAATCAACAGGGTTGTATGAACATGGGTTCACATCGCTATATAATGGCAGATGTGACTAAGCGTCTGCATCTAGGTGTTTGAAGCATGGTTTGTCAATAAGTTAACCGAGTATTTCCACTGAAATTATTTTTCTCTAAATTCCAAGCAAGTGAAGCTAACCTGTCAAGGCTTTTAGGATGCTCTCGGTATATTTTTCATCGCCAGGGAGCAAGCTTTTGTGTTACGGATTGGGTAAAGCTGGTTTGGTTTTGATTTCACATGAGCCCTTTATTTGTTGAAATACTCAAGCTTGATTTTCCTCAACTATGCAACAAGCTTAGTCATTTTTCTTAAGACACTTGTGTTTGCAATTTATTGGCTTGTGAATCATGATGGCAACTAATTCTAGCTTAGCCTAAACTGATAATCTTGTTGTCATAGCTCTTTTGTGGGAAACGGTGTACACTTTATTTATAAAATCAGATTAAGATAAATAATATAATTAACAGAATGTAAATAACAGAAAAATAAATACAGACAGAATGGAGTAGAAGCAGAAGACAGACTCTAATAACGATTAAATAAAAGATAGCAGTAATGGTAACGGAACGAGGCTCGTGTAAACACGATTCCCTTAAAACAGATTCGCCGTCTGTTTCCCAGGGTAGAACGTTCAAAGCTGTTGTACAGCCGGACTTAACAACTTGCCTGAAAGATCTCGAAAACCTGTGTGATTCTGATCGAAGAGCTGCTGGAATTCGTCTGGTAAAGAGCCACGTATTCTGTCAATAAAAACCGAATGAGACTATGGCTATATTTATACTGAAAAATTATCTTGTCCTCCAAGATAATATATCTTCCAGTATTATACAAATCAGTTATTTTCAAAACTGATTTGCACATCTTTTTTACACACGAAAATATATGCCATAATATTTGTATATCTTTTGTAACACGAAATTAATCTATTCTAAAAATAGATTTACAGAAAACTGGAAACTTAAGCAACCCGAATCTGCAGCAAAAAGATACGCACGTAGGCGAGGTTTCGGAGCTGCATTCGTGTCCGCAGGTCGCGCGGGCTCGCATGAGTTCAGTAGCTTCGAACTCATTTTTGGTCCAGAAATCCCACAATCTGCACCCCCCCTGCGCGCGCACACGTAGGAGTGGGAGCATAGCTCACCTAAAGGAATTTGGAAGCAAATACCAACTATTCCTTATAAACAAGCATTCACTTCTTGTTTTGGGCGATGTGGGACTTTTCAATTTTGTGTTTCACGTGCCTCACTTTGAGACACGATATCTCATTCATCTTAGCTCTATTTTGGACATATTTTAGCTTGTTACGAAGCTCTCTTGGAGGAGAACACAACGCCCCCAATAAACACTAATATATATAACATATACATATATTAAATTATGTCCAAACTTTGCAAAAACTCATTTTGCAAAACCATTTTTCCAACAATCCCCCACATGAATGGAGATCGGTCGAAAACACACGAAAGTTTCCACGAAATTTCTGCGGTTAAGTCTTGCATAGGATAGGTAGGTGTGACCCTTTGAACCTTCCCTTGTGAGATGCACTTAGTCTCCTAGATCTGAGTAGACGCGATGTCCTTGAACTCAACATCTGTTTACGTAGACGACAATACACACTCACACAAGACTCTCCCTGACCTTGTCAAGTCCTCATAGTCGTATTCGTTATGGTCGTGAATACTAGCCTGGTTCTGCAAGAGCTCTTAGGAATTGCGCCCCCACAATTCCCTTCGAAGCGACCCCACTTCTCTCTCACATAGGTGATTTCATCTTGAATCATTAAAAACACATGTTTTGTGATTTCATCTTGAACCATTATGCTTTATGATTTCATCCTGAATCATAAAAAGCCATATGTTTAACCTCTCAATAAGTCACATTTGTTATAGGAATGGACTAGGAAGTTACAATATATAAGTAACTCCCCCACATTGACGTGACTTCCCCCACATTTCTATGATTAGGTTGTCCTATTGAACCCAGATCTTGGGACCTCCAGTCAACTGGGTTAGGTTTTCCTTCATAGAAACTCATTCCTTTAAGGGCTTTAGTCCCATTCCTTTAGACGACTTACTAACTAACTCTCTGCTTAAGCCTTTCGTAAGCGGATCCGCGATGTTATCCTTTGACTGCACATAGTCAATTGAGATAACTCCTGTTGAGAGTAGTTGTCGTATCGAATTATGTCGACGACGGATATGTCTGGACTTTCCATTATACATTATGCTATGAGCTCTGCCAATTGCCGATTGACTATCACAATGTATACTAATGGCCGTTACCGGTTTAGGCCACCTTGGTATGTCCTCTACGAATTGTCGTAGCCATTCCGCCTCTTGTCCGCATTTATCTAACGCGATAAATTCTGATTCCATCGTGGACTTAGCTATAACAGTTTGCTTGGAAGACTTCCAAGATATAGCTGCCCCTCCTAGTGTAAACACATATCCACTAGTCGATCTAGAATCCTTTATGTCAGATATCCAATTAGCATCACTGTATCCTTCAATAACAGCTGGATATCTTTCATAATGCAGTCCATAATCGCGACTGTATCTCAAATAATGAAGTACCCTAGTCATAGCTCCCCAATGTGCATAACTTGGATTACTAGTATACCTACTTAGCCTGCTAACAGCATATGCTAAGTCAGGTCGGGTACTTGTCATCAAATACATTAACATGCCAATAATTCTTGAATACTCTAATTGGGCAACACCTGCGCCTCTATTTTTAGATAGATGCTTGCTGGTGTCAATTGGAGTTCTAGCTAGGCCGGAATCCCCCGCATTATGAGTAGCCAGAATTTTGTCAACATAATGTGCTTGACTCAACACAAGTCCATTTTGAGTTCGTATGATCTTTATTCCAAGGATCACATCAGCCAAACCCATATCCTTCATGTCAAACTTAGATTTCAACATGTCTTTAGTAGATTTGATCATCTTGTCGTTACTGCTAACGATAAGCATATCATCAACATATAAACACAAGATTACATATCCACTACTTGTGTCTTTTACATAAACACACTTGTCGCATTCATTAATTTTGAATCCACTCTCTAGCATGGCGTGGTCAAATTTTTGATGCCACTGTTTGGGAGCTTGCTTTAAGCCATATAATGACTTAACAAGCCTGCAAACTTTGTTCTCTTGTCCAGGAGCTATGAAACCCTCAGGTTGGTTCATGTAGATCTCTTCTTCTAAATCCCCGTTTAGAAAAGCCGTTTTCACATCCATTTGGTGAATTTCCAAATTTCTTAAAGTGGCAATGGCAAGTATCATCCTGATCGACGTTATTCGTGTAATAGGAGAATATGTATCAAAGTAATCTAGACCTTCACGTTGTCTAAATCCTTTGATTACCAATCTTGCTTTGTACTTGTCAATGGTGCCATCGGCTTTCATCTTCTTCTTGAAGATCCATTTATAGCCTAGTGGTTTACAACCAGAAGGTAAATCCACGAGCTCCCAAGTATGATTTTGTAAAATAGAATCTATTTCACTTTTAATGGCTTCTTTCCATTGAGGCCCTTCTGAGGAAGTTACCGCTTCTCGATAGGAAGTAGGTTCATGTTCTACCATAAAAGAAACAAAATCGGGTCCAAACGATTTCTCGGTTCTTGCCCTTTTGCTTCTTCTAGGTTCTACTTCTTCTTCCTCGATTTGATCCTGTCTCTCATCTTGGAGATCATTATCATCTCGTTGTCTCTTATCTTGGACAACATTGTCATCTATTCTAGATGAACTTCCAGTTTCCTTCGTTAAACAAGGAAATATATCTTCAAAGAAGGAAGCATTCCTTGATTCCATTACAGAACCCTTTTGTATATCCGGATTTTTCGAATCATGTACAATGAAACGATAAGCACTGCTATTCTTAGCATATCCAATGAATATACAATCCACAGATTTAGGTCCAATCTTTTGGGCCTTGGGAGTCGGTATAGCTACCTTTGCTAGACACCCCCACACTCGTAAGTACTGATATGATGGTTTTCTTCCCATCCATAGTTCATAAGGGGTCTCTTCTTTTTCCTTACGAGGTATCTTATTTAAAAGATAAGTAGCCGTTAGAATGGCTTCCCCCCACATGTCCTGGTTTAAACCAGAACTTATCAACATGGCATTAACCATTTCCTTCAAGGTACGGTTCTTCCTTTCGGCAATAACGTTCTGTTGAGGTGAGTAAGGAGCAGTGAACTCATGTCTGATTCCATGTTTCGCACATAGATCAGCGAATGGAGACACGTATTCACCTCCTCTATCACTTCGTACCACCTTGATTTTCTTACTAAGTTGATTCTCAACTTCGTTTTTGTATAGAACAAACTTGTCTATAGCTTCATCTTTACTTTTTAACAAGTAAACGTAGCAATACTTTGTACAATCATCAATAAACGTGATAAAGTACTTATTGCCACCTTTAGTGGGTAGTGATTTCAAATCACATATGTCAGTGTGTATCATATCAAGTGGTTCGGTTTTTCGTTCAACCGATTTGAAAGATGCTCTTGTAAGTTTGGCTTCAACACAAGTTTCACATTTATATTTTGAGTCAATATGGAAATTAGGTATGCAATTAAATTTAATAAACGGCGCATTGAATTAAAATTTACATGTCCAAGACGGCCATGCCACACATTAGAAGACTCAATCAAATAAGCAGAAGAATTCATTTTATTGATATCATTCTTAACAACCATTACATTGAGCTTAAACATACCATTCAGGGCATATCCCCTACCAACATACATTTGATTCTTAGAAAGAACAAACTTATCAGACTCAAAAACAAGACGAAAACCAAACTTGTTTAACAGCCAACCAGACACAAGATTCTTGCGAATTTCTGGAACATACAAGACATTAGTCAACTTGAGCTCTTTCTCGGATGTCATCTTCAGGATTACATCTCCTTCGCCCTTGATATCAGCAGTTGCAGAGTTGCCCATGTACAACTTGTCTCCATTGTCAACCGCTCTGAAAGAGTGAAACATACTCTTATCAGCACACACATGACGGGTAGCCCCAGTATCAACCCACCATTCCCTGTTGTTTGAACCTACCAGGTTAACTTCAGAGATCATGGCAATGACGTCAGAAACCATTGCAATCATGTCCACATCATTCACCATATTTGCCTCGCGTGGAGTCACCCGCTTCGGCATCTTACAGTTAGCAGCACGGTGACCTGGCTGGTCACAATTGAAACACACCCCTTGGAACTGTTGTTTCACAATTGCAGCTTTAGGAGCAAGGTACTCAGACTTCCCTTTGCCCTTCTTGTCATTTTTTCCTTTTCCCTTGCCTTTTCCCTTGACATGAGACTTTGAAGATGACGAAGCATGCTCAACCAAATTTGCCTTGGCAGAATCAGGCGTATAAGTGTTTTTCTGAGCCAGCTTGTTGTCCTCTTCAATACGAAGACGAACAACCAAGTCTTCAACACTCATCTCCTTTCGCTTATGCTTCAGGTAGTTCTTGAATTCTACCCAGCTTGGAGGTAACTTTTCAATGATAGCAGCAACTTGAAAAGTTTCACTCAAAGTCATTCCTTCAGCATGAATGTCGTGTAGCAAAATCTGCAGATCTTGAACCTGACTCATCACTTTCTTTGAATCATCCATCTTGTAATCCAAAAAGCGTGCTACCACGAACTTCTTTGTACCAGCATCCTCAGTTTTGTACTTGCGCTCCAATGACTCCCATAATTCTTTGGCAGTCTTGGTCTTGCAGTACACGTTGTACAAAGAGTCGACCAAACCATTCAGAACATAGTTGTGACACAAAAAGTCTGAATGTTTCCATGCTTCCAAGGCTTGCACAGCCTATTGATTAGAGGATTGACCTTCAGCAGGAGGTTCCACTTGAGGTGCGTTCTCTTTTAAGAACCGCGCAAGGTTCAAAGTAGTGAGATAAAAGAACATCTTCTGTTGCCACCTCTTAAAATTCTGCCCATTGAATTTCTCTGGTTTCTCAGCATGATTAACAACTGCGTTGGTAACTGGCGCACCAGATCCATGCACAATAGTCGTCCCAGGAGGAGTAGTGTTTGTCATCCTGAAAGATAAACACAAACAGTTAAACAAACTGTTGCAAATCGGTATCTACTTGTACCAGATCTGACTGTACGAAACTCTAACTTGGTTTCGATAAATCAGTTAATAGAAACTCAATCTTGGTTTCAATAAACTGATTAGAACAACTGCTTAAAAAAAACGTTATAGATCTGTACACCAAATCTGTAAATAAAATCTGTTTAAATAAAACTGATTTCCAAAGAAACTCAACAAGGTCTCGATAGAAAACAGTTTATAAATCTGTTAAAATAATTAATCCGATTTTAACAAAGTGTTTAAATTCGGTTAAACCGAATCTGTTTTAAGACTGTGGGAAACGGTGTACACTTTATTTATAAAATCAGATTAAGATAAATAATATAATTAACAGAATGTAAATAACAGAAAAATAAATACAGACAGAATGGAGTAGAAGCAGAAGACAGACTCTAATAACGATTAAATAAAAGAAAGCAGTAATGGTAACGGAACGAGGCTCGTGTAAACACGATTCCCTTAAAACAGATTCGCCGTCTGTTTCCCAGGGTACAACGTTCAAAGCTGTTGTACAGCCGGACTTAACAACTTGCCTGAAAGATCTCGAAAACCTGTGTGATTCTGATCGAAGAGCTGCTGGAATTCGTCTGGTAAAGAGCCACGTATTCTGTCAATAAAAACCGAATGAGACTATGGCTATATTTATACTGAAAAATTATCTTGTCCTCCAAGATAATATATCTTCCAGTATTATACAAATCAGTTATTTTCAAAACTGATTTGCACATCTTTTTTACACACGAAAATATATGCCATAATATCTGTATATCTTTTGTAACACGAAATTAATCTATTCTAAAAATAGATTTACAGAAAACTGGAAACTTAAGCAACCCGAATCTGCAGCAAAAAGATACGCACGTAGGCGAGGTTTCGGAGCTGCATTCGTGTCTCAGTAGCTTCGAACTCATTTTTGGTCCAGAAATCCCACAATCTGCACCCCCCCTGCGCGCGCACACGTAGGAGTGGGAGCATAGCTCACCTAAAGGAATTTGGAAGCAAATACCAACTATTCCTTATAAACAAGCATTCACTTCTTGTTTTGGGCGATGTGGGACTTTTCAATTTTGTGTTTCACGTGCCTCACTTTGAGACACGATATCTCATTCATCTTAGCTCTATTTTGGACATATTTTAGCTTGTTACGAAGCTCTCTTGGAGGAGAACACAACGCCCCCAATAAACACTAATATATATAACATATACATATATTAAATTATGTCCAAACTTTGCAAAAACTCATTTTGCAAAACCATTTTTCCAACACTTTTAACATCCTACAAAAACCATTTCAAAACTTGATACTATTTTGACCCATCAATACGAGTTCACCCATTGCTAGCCAAACATAGACCGTTATATCCAGATAATCGAAAGAAAGAAGGGGTATTCTGGGTGAAATGGTCTCTACATGGGTAGCCCAAAATTGACCGGTCATAATTGTTTATTGAGCCGAAGTTATATCTTTCTAACTGAAGTCTCTTGATATACAAGCTTATCTGGGTTCGACACTCTACTTCTTTTCTACCAAAAGACCCACAAATGCAATAAGCACAGGTTATGAACACAAGGGTCAAAGTGTCGAACCACGGGGAAGTTAGTACGTGAAAAAACTTTACTTAGGTAAATATAATTTGCATTAATAGACGATTATGACCTACCAATTTCATTGCACCCATATAGCAAGTGAAGACCGTTATATTTGGATTAATCGAACGAAACAAATGGGTATTCCGGATAAAGCAGTCTATACATTGTTATATGGGTGATCCAAAATTTATCAGTTGACATACTAGCTTCTCTTGGTTCCACACTCTACTTCTCTTGGACCAAAAGAGTCTTGTTGATCATCGATCTTAGACTTTAAAGTGAATTATATAGAACAAAGCAATAAAATACCCTCATGTGAGAAGATTTGTAACCATTGCACTGGGTAAGATGGCCATTGTGAACTTACTCCCAGGGGACTATTTCAAACTGTAAATTAGTGTAGGCTTCACATTCTATTGAGGAGCTGTGTCTTCCATTAGTAATCAAGTTTAACCTAATAGGCTACCAAGAATCAAATTATATGTATGATGAACGATAATTGAAGTCCCATTGATACCAGAATTTGAGTTCTTTTACATTTTGTGAGGATCATTGAGAACACTCATTGGACTGTGCTACTATTGACTTCATATATTTGACATTTTTCGTTTAATTTGGAGAGTTTATGCCATTTTTTAATGTGCTTGGAAAAATATTGTCAAGCTATATATCATACATGTAATTTTATGCTTTTGCCTTATAATCAAATTTGTTTTTATATAATACGTGAAAGTTTCTTCTTACTATTTTGCAACAAAATGTTCATGTTCTTAAGCACCCCAGTTTTCTTTTACTACAGGATGACGATTCACACAATCACACATATTGCATGTTCTTCTGCGTTTTGATGTTCAACCACAAGTGGATGTTGAGCTTTGTTACTAGATGAATGATCATTATGTAGTCTGCATATTAAAGTCAATAAACAGAAATTTAGCATTGTTTCTGACGCTTATATTTTAAATGGTTCGATTTGGGTTACATTTTTATCTGTAATAGGCCAAATGTTTGAGCGGGTCAAGCAGGTGGGAACTGGGAAATCACCTGTAATGCATGCAAATACATAAGACATACTTGATGAAAAGTTGGGTTTTTGTTGTAAGGACATAATTTTGTTAGCCTGACCCGTTCTAAAAGATAGCCTCTTGTGACATGTTACCCAACTCGCCGACTTGCCCATTTTGCCACCCGTAATAAACATAGTATCTATTTCCAGCAGTCTCATTTGTCTATTGATTTATATATCAGTAAGGTTTCAGATGTAATGCCTCAAGGTGAACTTGTATTTGGAACTCTATTTTTACAGCTATGCTTACACTAGTGATTCTAAATGCACAAAAAGTGCTTGTTTCTGTAGCTCTTGTTAACCTATAGTTAATATGTTTGGCAAAGTATGAGAGGCGAGACTGATGTTTAGTAATATGGCGGAATGTGATCGGGACGTTGGCTTATGGAATATGATTGATGAAAGTTATGTGGATACCAGGCTACAAGAGAAAGCGTTACACCTTCTATCAGATTTTCATTTAAGTGAGTTAGCATACAGGACACAAACAGTTTGCGTTGCGTTCTAAATGTGTTTAAAGGATCTTTATGGACTAAAAATTCATTTGCAGATGGTGTTTCGAAATCAGTTGGTAATATTTTGCCTAATATAGTCACTCTGGTTTGAATTCCGGAGCATATTTGTATCTCAAATCAATTACCCAAGATTATAAGAACCTGAGACGGAGCATTAATCATGTATCGTTGATGCTCATGGTTGAGATGAATGTGTACAGGAAGGAGGCTTAGAAGCTAATTATATCTATTCCCCGGCCTGGAAACTTTGGGCTCAATATATCAAGTACATATATTTGTTGCGGATTAAACATATATGACACGGTTGATGATTTGGTAAGATTCGTACATATATGACACGGTCTGTGTTGCTTTACGGATAAAAGATGAAAATAAACAGGCTTTGCACGAACACAGGTACAGGGAACTAATTGTACTCTATATATGTTGAATAAATGTGTGTTCAAAGTCTAAAGTCTTTATCGTTTACGTTTATATGTAAGATATTGAGTGTTGGAAACAAACACTTTTGACAGAAAGAAATCTATTACTATTCATTACAAACCATTTGTACATAAAAGAAATTTCTAAAAAACAATTAATGTAACAACTGGAACAATCAAAGAATTGATATTTATAAATCATCTAAAAATGAATGTGTGATAACAAAGCTGGTAATAAATGAAAGAAGCAAAATGTTATCAACATCGCATGTTACTGCATCTTTTGAGTTGCTTGTTAGCAGGCTTGATGTGATGATTTTGTGATGGGAGTTCATGAAGCCGCAACACTTGTATCTTTCTCTTCTTCTTCATGAATTCAACTTCCTCATAACTCCTCTTCAGCTTTCTCTTTGACGCCTCTAATTTCTTTTCAATAATAGTGCTTGTTGGACCCTTTTGATCCCCTGTTTTCACATCAAAATCCCTCGGTTTACAACGTTGATCACAAGTGACAGAACTCGGTTGATTTTTTGCTCTTTCAGAAACTGGTTTTGCAATGCTTGATTTGTTCTTTAGTGATTTATCCACCATAACCTTCCATGCTTTGATGAGTTTCATGGCAGTCTCGCTAATATCTTTTGATACGTGCTTTCTAAGAAGTGAAACAGTTTTTCCTATCCCGGTTTTTTCCAAACTTTCCATAGATATCTCCATGTTTTGCAGCTTCTTTAAAGAGTCGCGCAATATTAATTCATCATCGATACCCTTGTCGATAACCCCTTTGATCCTCAGAACTTCATCAATCAGATTAGTACTATTTTCAACTTTCAGATCAGGAGTGGGACCCTTAGCGATATTATCTTTTTCTGAATTAGTTGCTGCCTTTTTAAATTTAATCCTCACTTTCAATGATCGTTGTGGTTTGCTTGTCGGCATGTCTTGCTTCTGCTCTTCTTGATAAACAAGACCTGTGTCTTCATTAGCAGCCACATCATGTCTCCATTCTCTATTTTCTTGATCATCTTTACTTGCATTAATGCACTGGAGTTTGTTACGGCTAATCGAGTCACGCGGGTACCTGTACAACAACTCGGCAATGTTGTCTCTCTGAGTTCGAAAATCATCAAGGCGATCAGCTGCAGCAAACCTTATGGCCATCTTAATGAAGTCGAATATATCGACATTCGTAACGTGCAAGAAATTTCTCAAGTTATCCAGCAGTAAGTTAGACATGGATTCTTCCATCGAACTAAATAATGTTTCCTTGAAAGATTTATGATTTCGATAATACCCACAAATCAAGAAGCTGAATTTGTTGTAAAAGTTGATCGAAGAAACTTGGGATACAAGGTTATGAATTTGTTTTTTGTGAGGGTGAATAATAGGATAACAAGCCATTAAATAGATATTCGTAATTAGGTCATATCATAAGCAAGTAAAAGTCTGAATTTTAAGCCTTTCTAATTATAGAATTGTCTTAAAATACATTATATAGTAGTATAGATAGTCTTTCAACTTTCTCTGAGGTGCTTTTCTTTTAGTCTTAATTCTATATATCCCCAATTAAAACTCTTTAATGTCATATTTGTTAAGCCAAAACTCATACTCCGTAATACCATATATACTCAATTTAATCACAAAAATTGTCATATCTATCAATTTTACTAATTTATTTATTTAAATCATTTTAAAAATCCTAATAATAATCGATTTGGAATGTATAGACTATTTTTCACTTATTTACGGTTGTGAACAAATAAACATCATCAAACCAAGTTTTCCGATTTAAATCTCAAACTATTGCAAAAAGAAATAGTGAACCCATCTGAGAATTGTCACAAACAAAAATGTGTGCTTTCTAGCTGTTAATCTTTGCTGTAAGTGTTTCCTTAATTGGTTGTTTAGAACTCATATATGGATCATGAATGTGTTGCATTCTTCCTCTAGAGTTTATTTTTTGTTTATAAGGGGTGTGATTGCACGTATTTTCATATGGTTCCATTACATGTATATGATTTAAGCAATCCGTAAAAGTTTGTTGCAACGAGATTCCTAATCCAATATAAGTTGCATTTGGAAATAACAACAATATGAGAGATACAAGTAATTGTTACATGTTGCAACTATTTGACAATGATGTGCTATAAGAGGGGAAGGTGTAGTGGAGAGCTCAAGCTCTTCATTTGGGGCCCATGAGTGCCATATCACCTTACAATCTCTTCACAATTAACCCCCCTCACCAACAACTAACCTCAACTTACTCATTTGACCTCACCACTTATAACTTTATTTTTTTCATTCATTTCATTAAATAAAGACAAAAATACACCGTTGGTCCCTGAACTTTCCACAAAACATCGCAAGGCACCCTGACTTTTAAAAAACGTCTCCAGGCGTCCAAACCTTGTGATTTTGAGGCTGAATGCGTCCCTCCACCATTATTTGTTGTTTTGTTTTGTTTTTAGTGAAGGGCATAACGGTCATTGCATATATTTAGATTATTACTCATCTAAATCTCCTCCACTACACATTCAGGAGCCATATAATATAACCCAACATTCCAGCCAATATGGTTGTTTTAGAGCCTTTCTCGTGGTCAACCAACTTAGCTAACCAGAAATCACCAAGTTTCGATATTAAATCTGAGTCCAACGTCACTTTACTCGATCTGATATCTCTAGGCAAATCACATTGATCCCATTCCTCATGTAATATAGCAAAGCAAAAGCCAGGCTATTGGTAATTTTGTACCTTGTACCCCATGTCAATAACCTTTTTCCCTTGAAGAGATGTAAAGCTAAGCTTTCGTTCTCCATAATCTCTTACCAGACAAGAGTTCTCCTTTCTCGTGATTCAAACCGATGAGTTGCACCATATTTTTATGTCTTAATCGGCTAATTATTCTTACTTCTAAAGCGTACTCCTTGATACCTTGTTTGTCTTTGACACCCTTTTTATTGTGACACAAGCTCTCGAATTTTTTGAAGAACCTTTGTAAACCCCTCCAAAACCTCCCCCTCTATGCTTCCAAAAGGCGCCCATTTCAAATACATGAATGGAAAATCCAAGTTCCTTCAAATAATCTCGATTATGTCTCTGAGGCTTCATGCATTAAAGAAAATGCAAATATAGCCAAGGAAGTGACTAGAAGCGATATCATTGTTATTGCTCCCATGATCATTTGTACCTTCTTAATTTTCCCTTTCCTCTTTAAACGGTTGGTGTTTGGATAGTTAATGTTCGAGTTATTGGTTGATGTTACCCCATTCTTTTCATCAACTTGTAAAACAAAACTATTGAACATCAAAGACATTACATTATTTTTCTCAAAGCTTGGATAACCACTTTCAAGTCATACCTAAGATCGATGGTATAATAAAGTCCGTCTTGTATCACATCATCATTGTTTTGAAAACCAGTGAAAGAAATAGTAAGATTTTTCGAAACATAATCATACTCAATCCTAGCTTGACACTCTCCCATTAGTATGTCCAGTGCTGATACATAACAGAAGTAGGAGTGTTGATGTCGATACCTACATGATCACTTATAGAATCAGCATGCAAACTACTGTTGCTATAAGTATTAAACTCCACTGCAACATATTCATTGTACCCTGGAAGTCCAGCAAGTACTCTTAGATCACCAGTTTCACGACAATCAGGGGAAGGACTATCATCATCTTTCCCTGAATAGGATTTCAGCCCACAATGGAATCCTTCACTACCTTAAGCATGGATGGAACAAGGGTTGAAACCCTTATTTTTACAGAAAATTCGTCTAGGGTTTAAGCTCTCCAAGGTTATCCTAATGTTCCACACATAATGAATGAAAAATTGGAAAAATATATATAGAGAATACATCCTGACGGCGTCACGTTGTAGCTTCTGACGCTGTCAACTCGCCGCCAAATTAAGGGTCGTATTGCCTAGATCCAGTCTTGACGCTATCATGTAGAAATTGAGCTCTAGGCCGTCACTTGCAAAATGACCCTGACGGCCTTGGTGACGCCGTCAGGTCAATTACACTAAAAATGTTCTGGGCCGTCACGTGTATTTTTCACTTCCACCTCTTTTGCCAAGCTTAACGCCATCATGTGTGAAGTCTTGACGTTGTCAGGTACTGTTCCCAGCAAGGATTTTGAGACTTTGCCGTTTTCTTCACTTTTATGCTCCAAAAACGTCCAAAATGCTTCCTTTTTCAGATTTCTCCTCAAAATTACCTAAAATGACAAAAGGAACGATTTAGGGCAGTAATTGATCAAATAATCACGAATTCAGGCTTAAATGACCCCTTAAAAGCGTTACACTTTTTGCCATATCAATGATGATGAGTGAAATTACTGTAAATTAGTAAATTTACTGTGTATTAGTAAAGTTAGTGCAATCTACTCGCGAACGTTGATAACCGGCAAAGCCGACAGGCCTACAAGCTGTGAGGTTACTGTTATTTATAATTTAGGTTGATTAGTGAAGTTAATGTGGTTTATTTACACAATGTTTTTAAACGATAATGATAACATGGCCGCACGCCCATAAGTTACAGTAATTCATATATAGGATGACTAGTGAAGTTAGTGTATGTTAGTGTAGTTAGGGTGTATTGTTGATTGTTCTATTCATGGTTAGTAAAGTTGTAATTTATAGAGTAGGATTCTGAGTGATTAGTGAATAATTGTATCGTAAAATGTTGATAGACATCGCGGAGTTGCTAGAATTTGTAGATTAGGATGATTAATGAAGTCACTGTTTATCGTTGATTGTTAATTTTAATGATTAGAAAAGTTACTGTTATTTATAGCTTAGGATGATTAGTTAAGTTATTGTTTAATTAATTTACATATTAGGATGGTTAGTTAAGTTATTGTACATTATAGAATATAGATTAGGTAGGTATTATTTGGTTTAATAATTTGAATGAGTTGACATTACTTTTTTTAGGCAACTGTGAATGATTTTAGGCTCAATGATTATAGTTGCATAACTACAACGAAAAATTGGTTTACTATGCCTTCTGAAATTGGTGGCCAACTACGGTATCGCGATGACTTAGTGAATGTTTGTAAAATGATTGTTCCCCCTAAAGTAAAACCAACTTTGAATAGCGATGATGAAGCTTATCCTGAATTTATTAAGTATTGAAGCATGTATGAGATTTTGAGATTGTTTTCTGGCGACATTTTTTCATATATTTTGTTAAATATCTTTAAATTTTATATAGAGGTGGAAACTTTAACCCATTTTCTTTAAAATGGGTCGATACAGGTTGTATAAGTAAATGGGTCCAACGAATTAAAAGTCACATAAACCAAATGAGTGTTAAGAGCCCAAGGACCCTTCTCATTCTTAAGTTTATTGTTTATAATACTATCACACATGTGAAGAGCGGTTTGGTTGATCATGTTATTTCAAGATTTTAGATAATGTGAAGTATAACTAGAAATAAATAGTTATTGAATGGGATATTCAAGCGCAAGTCAACTGGTTTGAAGGTGATAGGAGAATAGTCGGCCCTAACGGCGTAGAGGTGATATAATTGGATGGCACTTAAGGGTCATATGCAACAAAGCCAATACAGATAGCAACTGGTTTTATGAAACATATCTAGAAAGGTACATTTTGTGAAAAATTTCTCACTTCCTCATTGAACAAATAGTTACTTTATATCATGTCGAAAAACTTGATCCTAAGACTTTCAATAATTTTTACATATAACAATAACGATAACATGCTCTTTTTCATTTGTAGGTCACTTGATGAGGCTTTGATCTTGGATGATTTACCAAAGTTTGTTGTGCTTTGGAGAAGGTAATAACGTATACGTTTTTAGCTTTTTATTCTATAACTTTATTTTACATATTTTATGGTTTACCGCCTCGTGAAATGTTTAACTCTTATATCTGATCAGTTACATCGCTATTGAGTTTGCTTTAGTTAGGTGTGGGCTATGTCAAAAAATACATCTAAGTTTCACAAAGAAACTTCTATTCATGTCATGCAAGCACGCAATTCTATGTGTCTTTTTTTAAATCTATATTGTTTGCATGTTATTGTCACTAGTTCAGTGTTAAGGAGCGATTGATTGAGTAATGATATTCAATTCTCGCTCAATACTCATGGGTAAGGAACTTCCTCTTTCTTCTGTGCACAACATCTATTTGGTAATGGGCATCTTGTAAGATAATGAAACCCGCAGGTATAACTTTATTAATAACCACTATATATAATAGTGAAACCCTAATACCCAAAACCCACAATTCGGGCTTGGGCCTAATTATCCACTAACACTCCCCCGCAGTTCGAGCGGCGAAATCGTGAAAGCTCGAACTGGAGTAGTAAACTAAGAAAGCAAATTAAAACAATAAACCAAAATAAACTGAGAAAGCAAATATGACACCAACAAAAGTCGTCTCGGGAATTGATACCCTGGATTCGACACCAACAAAAGTCGTCTCGGGAATTGATACCCTTGATTCGACACCAACAAAAGAAAAATAAACAATTAAATAACTATAAGATAAGAAAACAAAAGTTGGTTCTAAAACTTCAACCCCCAAAGAACCTTCCGAACAAACGGGGCGTGTTTTTCCCTACAAAAACATAAAGATTTTTTTTTTTTTTTTTTTTTTTTTTTTTTTTTTTTTTTTGTAAGATAATGAAACCCGTAGGTATAACTTTATTAATAACCACTATATATAATAGTGAAACCCTAATACCCAAAACCCACAATTCGGGCTTGGGCCAAATTATCCACTAACACATCTAACAAATAATTATTTTTTTCTATTTCACAAATCTGGCTTCCAACACATGCTTCAAATATTAATCATTACTTTAAAATTTACGTTTTAGAGGATTGGACTGTCTCTTAATCTCAATCAAAGAGAAGCAAGGGGAGAAAGTAGCAAAAGTAGCAGCCGAAGCTTCTAGGGCTGACATGTATAACTTTTTTTATCGACAAGAGATACTTATCAAGTACATTGTATACACAAATTTCACAACCTTAGTTATAATAATTTACAATATATTCTCTTACTAAAAAATATCGGTTTTGTTTGACCCGTCCAACTCATTTTTACCCATTTCCAATTTCGTGCCATGCCTTTGGTTTCTAGATTATCATTAATTTCTATCTTCATTCAACTCCCATTCTCAAAGTAATACTTATGGTTTCTACATAAACCAAATGAATACAGTGGCAATATGCTTTGTTCTTTTGCTAACTTTTCTCCTATCAATAACCAAGTGGAGTATAACAGAAAAAAGAAAAAAAAAATAATAAAAAAAAGTAAAAAAAAAAAAAAAAAAAAAAGTTGATTTTTTTTAATAAATAAAAAAGTACAATATTTAAAATTTTAGAAAAAATCTCGCGCGTGCGCGAGTATTAAAACTAGTAATTTCGATAAAAGAAAAGCACCTCGTTGAAAGACTATTAGATAAAACATAGAAAGTTCAATCCTTAGTTTAATTTTTTTCTTAGTAAAATTTTCTTGCTTTAACAAAAAACTAATAATGACCGTTAAAACGCGGACTGAAAATAAACATCGAACTAGATATCAATTAATGAAAAACAATGGTTACATCGAATTCTGTTAACCGACTTAGATATGATATGACCTAATTACGAATATCTATTTAATGGCTTGTTATCCTATTATTCAACCTCACAAAAAACAAATTCATAACCTTGTATCCCAAGTTTCTTCGATCAACTTTTATAACAAATTCAGCTTCTTGATTTGTGGGTATTATCGAAATCATAAATCTTTCAAGGAAACATTATTTAGTTCGATGGAAGAATCCATGTCTAACTTACTGCTGGATAACTTGAGAAATTTCTTGCACGTTACGAATGTCGATATATTCGACTTCATTAAGATGGCCATAAGGTTTGCTGCAGCTGATCGCCTTGATGATTTTCGAACTCAGAGAGACAACATTGCCGAGTTGTTGTACAGGTACCCGCGTGACTCAATTAGCCGTAACAAACTCCAGTGCATTAATGCAAGTAAAGATGATCAAGAAAATAGAGAATGGAGACATGATGTGGCTGCTAATGATGTTAGAATTTGATAACCATGACAATCATATAAATCAAAGTACACACGTATGCGGAAGCGTAGGATCAAGTATAACACATAAATATTAACTAAAACATAAATAGGAACGTACCGTGGTGATTCTAGCCCGAACAAGAATCAAAAGCAATTGTCTTTAACAATATGAAGAACCCTAATTAGGGTTTATATGGATCAATGATTAACCCCTTACCGTTTTGTTAATCGATCCCTTGATAATTACTAAAGTAATTACCTCGTTCTTGTACACACAAACTACCAACGAATAAAGGTTTGTTGCAAGTAAACAAAACACTTATAATTTTGCTATGGAAAAATCGATCCAAGACCCCTTGGAGGGTTTGAACCGATCGGCCACAAAGAAAGAAACAAGGAGAAAAGAATTAGGGTTAGTGTGTGTGCACAAAAGATGTGAAACCCTAATCCTTGGCCTTGTATATATACTAGAGGATTTCTTGGTGACCAAGCAAACATGGGTTGGGCTTGACCCACCCTTGTTCGACCGGCCATAGCATCCCACAAGGGATTCTAGATCCTTCTTGACACCCAAGTTACACTCTAGTCCTTATCTTTCAATACTAATGATAGTTAGTCCATACGGTTAATAACTAACGACCATTTAGTCCATTAAGTGTTTTATAAATATATATATATACGATACGTTTAACATATATATATTTATTATTCATTATTCTTGTTTGTAAAGTGTGCAATCCCGAGGTCTCGGGTTCGATCCTAGACATTTACATATTAATATTTATCCAATATTCCAACAGCTCCCACTTGGATATCTATTAATAGTAAAATGACATTGGTTAGCGTCTTGCAACACTCCAATGCCCCTAGTTCAATCCGAGCTAGGTTTTCTGGAAAAAACCTTTAATGATTCATCATTATAATTATCCTTTTGTTTCTAATACCACATTAATAAAGATGTGAGGTTCTTTATTAAATTTTTGTTTCTCGTCTCTTTATGATTTAACAAAATTACCAAAACATCTGAACGTATTCCAGATAGACTTTGGGCGTGGCCACGCAAACATTTTGTAAATCCTACGAGGGGCCCAGCAGTATTAAACTTCTGAACAAATCAGAAGGAACAAATTCTCTCTTGACTACAAGAATAACCCATGAACTTTGCAACACTTCTGAAAACAACCCTTATGACTCCCTGTTACGGTGAGCGGTAGATTGCTTCACAAAAATGCACTACATCCATGACACTTATCTGGTATCTCAAGTCTGAGGATAACTTTAAATATGATTCTCACATTAAATATTAAATCATATTATTGGGATAAGTCCAATATTCAATTCATCGAATATCATGTGAAATTGGTATGTCAACGCATCAATATACTTTCAAGTATATTCTTAACCAATACTCAGATTTGTCTTAGTTTAATGATATTCCCATATCATTAATCGACAATGGACAATTTAGAACAACATAAGTTATTCACGGATTTAAACATGCAAATATAGGACACAATTTATTATTAATGAAAACAAACGTACTAAGTACTTTAATTCATTATAAATAATAATTGCTTAATGTCCTTTATCCAAACACTTAAATAGATCAATGCATGATAATTCTAGTTAATGAATCTTGTCTCAAGTAATGACTTGAAGACAATTGTGCCTCAAGCAATGACAATCATTCTTGTTGACAAGGCATTATTTCAACTAACTTTGATCTATCCGAATTTTGAGAATACTTAATTCAAGAATTCAATAAGTAAAATTCTTGTATGTGTTCATCCAACTTTCTTGATATAGCCACATAATATTCATAAATGGTGTGACATCCTCAATCACTAATTTATGATAATCAAACTTCCAAACCTTTTAAAGTTTAAAGTATTCTAATTCTTTAATGTATAATGCAACTATGCTCTTAGTAAGCACAACTAGTTCTCATGGCCATTAACAAGGATAAAATCCTACCATGACTAGTTATTGAGTGTCATCTCAATTAACCCAGCATCATTGTATATTAAACACAATATGCTCTTAAAATTTCCGTAAACTTAATATCCAATGTGTAATGTTTAGGAGCTATTCCAGTTTAAGGATCATTATTCTAATTTCAAACATTTTCCATTAGAATATCTATTACACAAGTTATATAATAGCTTTTAATTGGATATCAAATATTGTCAAATCATTTAAGCACTTAAGCATGATACAACAATAATATAATGCACATGAAAATCCTTCAGTCAAACTTAGATTTTATTCATGTTTGATCTTTACAAATATGTATATCCATTTAGTCATCCTAAATAGTATATCATATTCTATTTAGAATTTATTTACCGCACTTGTTTATTTAATAATAAACTTTTGTTTCAAGGTTGTATGTTATATTTCCTAAATCTTTCAAGTAACGTTTCATTCCAAATTAAGTCTAACCTTTTACTTATATGGAATGTTACAACATATATGATTTAGTAAATCAAACATAATACTCCCACTAGCTTTCAGGAATACTTAGAAATTACCTTATTTTAATTATAAACCTAAACATAGATTTAATAATTTATCATAAGAATAATCTCCTAGATGCATGCATTTATCCATTCATGGATTATTACATTTTGTACACTTCCAAAGATTTTCTTGATTCCATAAACTCCTTTTTGATTACTTATCGTCCTCGCTCAAGTAATTATTCAAGAAGGAGTTTTTGATATTCCATTGTCAATATAAATATGACAATAACCATCTTTGTATCTTTAATGTGCTTAAGAAAGAGTATTCAATCATAGTTAATTGCTTAAGTATGATTAATAATCTTGTCATAAGACATGCATTAAGATATGTGTACAATTTTGTTCATATGATTTCTACTCAAAGATTTAACCCACTAAGGTTACATTATCTTTGAATAAACTCATCTTCATTCTCTAACTATTAAGAATTAAGATAAACCAAATTTTTAAATTTGAATATCTTTATGAACTGCATCTTTAACATTCATATTATGAGTAATTCACCCAATTCATTATTTTGGTAATACTACATCATATAATCATCAGCATATTAATTAAATATCTGAGATATCCAAGTGGATCTATGAATGATAATTCCATCATCTTGAGGTTTATCATTTACATGTTAAGCCTCATCATGATTTTAACTAGTGTGGTTTTAGAAGATTATGTATCTTGTAATTCTATCTTTTCTAGATAAAATTCTCCCACTTGCCTTTAGCAATATAGAGACTATCTATAACTACTTAGCAATTAGAGCAACAATCCAGCGTTCTCTTTTAGGACATTACAAATACTTATTGATAGTTCTTTGTTAATAACCTTCATATAAGTAGCTTAACAAATTCAGAACTTCAATTTTAAGACTTAATGTGATTCATCACATTTCATAATTCAATAACGTCTTATTAATCTTCTAGGAGTAAAATTGAGTATATTCAATCCATACTCAATTTCTAACCTTGATAACTTTTTGGAAGAAAAGATATCATAGTTATCTTTAATCAAACAATCTATCAAGAGTTTGATTCCCTAACTGAACATACTATCCATATGTGGTATTTCAATTAGAATTAATATTGTAAGAAGATCTAACAATATATATAAGATAACCATATTCCTGTTGGCATACTTATTTACCAACTAAGTCAACTTAATGGTATAATAGTATTTCCAAACCAATTGCATGCTTTGTAACACAAGTACTTTTTAATCAAGTCACTTCATGTTTATGTCTTATAAAAAACATAAACTTGTTATAATCCCACTATACGTTATTAATCATTGATTAACTCAATGACTTCTTGTATATGTCTTAATTAAAAGACCATAACAAGCTAACGTTTTACTTAATTATAAGTCTTGTAATACTTAGAAGACTTCATATTTATAACTATACAATAAAGTATAAACATGTATAATTAAAGTAATCATGAACACCATCATTTGGTTTCAATAATATTTTCAAGTTAACACACTACTTTATTTTTTATGTTATTCTACGAATACATAATTACTTTAATACAAATTGATTTTTTTAGAATGAAGTTAGAACAATTTGATACTTTAATGTATAATATTTTTTTGGCCTAATAGAGTAATAGTCGTGGTTGCGTCTCTTTGTAGTAACGATCCAAGCTTAGATACTCATGAAAACCAAAAACCAATAAGGAAAACAAAGCTAGAAACCAAAAAACCACACACTTAACCATCAAAAGCCGAGAAACCAAAGCCAAATGGTGCTAGGGACCGAAAACAAACTACGTACGTCGGTTTGGTACCGGGTTTAAGGCTTTAGGCAGATGCTGACCTGAGTTATGTTCATCTTTAGCCTGAATCCTACATTTCATTTATGCCATTTATGCATATATGAAAAGGGAAGAGTCAAACTAGATTCTCACATGTTATTTTCCGTATGTTTATTATCAATGCTGTTACAGTCATTAAAATGACATAACAATAGTTTTTGTAGTATCCCTCAATAGCAGACTGATCATATCATATCTCTTAAGATTTTTGTTACTGTTTGTTGTTTTTATTATGATATATAAATTTAAGTTTTTCTAATGCAGAAACAACATTAATGGGGAAAAGAAGCCCATTTTCTGAAATGTTCGGTAACAAGAACGAGAAACCACTCGTTGTGTTTCCCAGAAAGGCATTACCATTGGAGGCTATTTTCGAGGCTGTTGTTGAAAATGCCTTTAAAGGTGGTCTCTTCAGTCTCCTTTTCGATGCTGTTGCCCACTTTCTCTGTTCCTCTGTTGCAGCCCCTTCACCTGGAGTCACTGCTCTTAAGGTTTACTTTAAATTGTTGTTTAGTTTTTGTTTAATCTGAATTGAGTTACTAACTGAAATAACCTTCATAAATTACTTACTGTTACTGATATGTTGTTTTATGTATAGGCTTATACTGATCCAAGCAGGCATCTTGGAAATGCTTGTAACTTTGCTGTTTTGAGGGGTGCCGATGCAGGCATAACTTGTGCCTTAAATGATTTAAGAGGAAAAGAGGTTTTGCACACAAAGTAAGTCCGTATTACTAATTGACTATCTTATTTAGGAAGATACGTAACTAGTATATGTTACTGCAGAATCGTGGCAGGTTTTGGTGCTGGAGTCATGTACTCATTGGTTCGTGGTGATCGTGAACCTGTCACAGTGATCTCATTTGGTGTTGTGTATGCACTCTTGTCTGGTGGAAGATTTCAGGTGATCATTTGCTTCTTCATTTCTTTTTCACACAAGATATGTTATATGTGACGATTTGGATTTATATATATATGCCCATAATTGTCAAAAGAATAAAATGAATATAGATGTAGTTATAACCTTATATGTACACGCTTTAAAGTTACCCAAATAGTACGTGTTGGCGTGTTGCTAAAGTATACAACCTCTTACATGGTTGTATTTAATAAGTTAAGATTATCATATATACCTTTTTTTTTTTTTTTTTTTTTTTAAATCATCCTAAGCATACTATTTAATTATTATTTTTATGGAAAAAAGATGGACGACCCATTTCAACCCGTATAAAAAATTACCTGTTTTGATTTGAACCCATGTGTAGGTAAGGAAGAGCAAGGAGGATGGAAGGTGGTGGTGGACAGATTGAGATGAGATGGGACCTATTCTATGTGAAGATCTTCATGTTTGGTAGTTTTATTTGGGCAAAAGTAGAATGATAGTCTTAACTTATTGCAGATTCAAAGTAGGTTTTATAAATTATATCCTTTTTGAGTGTTAGAAAAATATCATTTGCTAGTGATCTACCCCTTATTAATTGTAAGAATAAGATACACTGATTCCTAAATCTTTTGTAAGTTGTTACTTTTGGGAATCATAGCTACGAAACTTTGGCTGAATCCTTTTGGAAACTCTGCATTATCTGAGTACTCTGCTAAATGTGTTAAATCTTTTGTGATGCATGATATGTTTGGTTAGCGAGAAATTGGTTCATTAATTTGATTTACCCGGTTTGAGGTACCCCAACCAAATTCAGATATTCAGTTATCAAGTTGAGTATGAAACTGAATTCTTTTGATGCTTGTGTTTGCTGATTAAATTGCTGAAAGTTTGAAATTGCCTTTGTATAACCATGTTGATTTTATATGTTTAGTTCATTATAAAATATGTAACTTAAACATATTTTTCGCTTAATATATTTTCTGGTTAATAACGAGTTTATCAGGGGGGGTTTATATATTTGTCCATCAAAAACATAAATATAAGTGAGTACCAATGATTTCACAACCGGAAGTGGATGAAAATATGCTTTGATGGTGCCAAACGAACACATAATAGAACTTGGAGCATACACTTATATTTTTCCGGTTTCTCTTCAATAATAAGGAGAGAAAGTTTATGCTCATTCGAACATTATGGAAGATCTGTCTCTCTCTTCCATGCTGCAATTTCCCAACAGCCACCAATACAGAGAACCTGCTTAAGCTAAAACTTCATTGTTCTTTTGTTTTATCAACTTTTTGCTGCAAATGTGTTACAAGTGTCAAGAAGCTTCCTTTATAAACACAGCCACACAGGTAATTTGTTATCAAGCACATTTAGCAAACTTAGATAAGAAAATTTTTCGGGCCTATAAACTTCTGAATATGTCGATACAGGTGATGATTTATCCTAATAAGTCAAACACATACCGTACGTGAATCAGGTCAAACATGCCGAAAGTTGCTAACATGTAATTGAATTAGAAGATTAAATTATACAGAAAAGTCATGATTTTTGTAATCTTAATTGACACATTAACTATATCATGTGAACTTAAAAATTGGACAAAAATTGTCTCCGCATAACCCATTGAATCTGACCGACCCGTCAAACAACCCACCCATTTTGGCACCTTTAGTTAAATCTGTTAAATGCCAAAATGTACCACCTTATGTCTTTATCCCATCATACATGTGCAGATATTTAAAGGGGCTAAAAGCTAGTAAAACCTAAAAACGATATCTACATATACAAAATCTACCAAAAAACACTTGCCTGCTGTGTTAAGACTGCGACCCAAAAGCAGAATTTGCTTGATGACAGATTCAGCCGCAATAAAGGATAAACGATTCTTAGCAAAAATCTTAACCAACCTCTTGTTTTTGATTAACTTCTTCATTGTGTCAACATGCATTTAACCAGGTGAGTCTCGGTCCCAGGGACACCAATGGATTTTTGCGGGGTCATAGGAGTTTGGGAAACGCATGGATTTTGGGGGACACCCTATTCGTCTCAGTTTACGGCTGTTTATTATGTAAAAAGAAGTACATTTCATTTCGTTTAGTGGCTTGGAAAACTACATACCATGCATTTTTAGGAACCAAACTATATGAAGTTTGGGCTTGTATTCACAAAACCATGATCTCTTTTTCTAATTTATAAATTTTTGTGTTACATTTATTAAGGAAAAGAAATTTCAGTCAAATATGTTATGATTTCTTACGAACTAGATAATTTCGCTCGCGCGTTGTAACAAGTAAAAAAAACACTCATTTTGTAGCTATGCATAAACTTTTTATTTAGTTAACTTATAACGAAAAAGTAAAAATCTAAAATAAGGATATGTTGTAATATTATTAATTAACTAACTATATATCAACGTGTACGCATGAACATTTGGCATAAATCTTACTTAATGCGTTTTATATATGTCACAGTATAACAAGGGTGCTCACGGTCCAAAAACCGGACCGGACCGAGACCGAATCCGGCAAAAATCTTAGATCGAGACCGGACCGAATGTGGTCGGTCCGGTTCGGTCCAGTCCGGTCTAGGTCCAAATAGGCTAAATGTCTGGTTTTTAAGCCGGACCGGACCGGACCGATCTGGACCGAGACCGAAATTGTGAAAATCCCTAGACCGAGACCGGACCGAATGTGGTAGGTCCGGTCCGGTCGGTTTTGTCAGTCGGTCCGGTCCATCCGGTCCGTTTGCTCACCCTTACAGTATAACAAACTTTAATTATTTGTTTATACAAATTAAATTATATATTATTTGATTTTAATAATACAATCGGTTAATGAATGTAAATTTCTATATTGTAATTCTATTTTGGCATATATAGTATATGTCTGTCCGCATATATGAAGTTGTTAAATATGATTTTTCTATGATATTATGTAAAGTATTTTATACATATATAGTTATAATACACGTTCACGTGTGGGTTTTTGCATAAAATTTTCATTAGTGTATTAATATCGATTAATATTTTGTATAGATTTTTGTTTGATGCATAATTTGACTTTGTTTATCTGGCATAGTGTTAATGTTGATATTGTTTAAATTTAACTATTGATATAATGTTTTAGACATTATGTGTGTTTAATAGTAGCACATAATAACCCTTAAAAAAGATTTTTGGGATATGCTTATTTAAAATTTAAAGAGTCAATGTAGGGTTTTCTATATAATCAAGTTAAATGTAATCAAATAATATTATCAGTAATATACGGAAATAATTTAACTTCAAACCCAAGCCACGGATACATGTATATGTTACGGATCCATGTATATGTTACAGTCTTAAATAGCTACAAGAGTAGTTAGGACGTGTGTACATTTGATTTGCTTGGTTTGATCTCGTGATTACTTATACAAGGAAGCTGCAGGTATCCACCGGTACTGGTCATGTTCGGAAACCACTAGATAGTTGTACCTTGTTCATGTTTAGGCGATCCCAGATCACCATTGTGTGCCAATCAACTAAGGGTTTACAAACCCTAAGTGAAAGTTGATTGTGGTTGATGTTAGGGTATCGTCCCTTTGTGGGATTCGACCGAACAAAGGAGAGAGATTTAGGGATGTTGTGTGTTGGTTTGTAAGTGTAGAATGAATAAGAAACCGGTAGACGGTTCCTTTTTCCCCATATCAATGAAGAACGAAGAAGTCACTTGATTCTTCCGAAGAACCAGAAGTGAAGCCCTATGTCGGGGGGGAAGAAACGGCTCCGAAGAAAGAAATTGGGGTTCCCAATGCTTCTCCACACTCAACGAGATGCGCCAACCTCAGGATGCTTTACTCCTAACCCCTCAAGGTTCCGAGACAGAGCTTAACCTGAGTCTCGGTTAAGAATGACGATGACCTGAGATAGTTTCTTGTTCAACAAGAATTCCTTTATCTTTTCATTCTACCCCCTATAATCTATATACTTTAGTACTTTACACTTTTAATTATATTCTTTATATTAATTTAATTTTCTCTATTCTCTTAATTATTATTAGCATAAAAAATATTATTATCTATTAGTAATGCAGCGGTGTGACCCTTAGGCCTTACTTACCAGACATGATTCATTTTTATATATTTAAATAATTAATATTTTTGTATATTATTCATTCAGACTCCTACTTGTGCAAGATCATTATACACCTGTGCAATCACTGCCTTACAGAGGTCACTAACTAGAAAGATATAAGGTAACCAGGTCATAAGAACTATCACAGATTGCAATTGTACTCATCGATTACTTCTAATTGCCACAACTGGCTAAGGTTCATATAATAGAGTAGAGATTATCCTTTTGCAAGTAATATCCAAGAAAGTACCATAGCATAGACTGCACTTCAATATATTTTCTATTCGCATTCTTGTTCCTAGATAAGATTAACATAGAGTACATTCATTCAACGTGGCCACACGATTAGACTTAATGTTATGTATGAGGGGCCCATAATATGTTCTCTTACTTTTTAAAGATTCTGCAAATCCCATCTTGACTATTAAATAATTTATCCTTACCTCTCACTGAATTCAACATTATCACACAACGTTACGCTTTTACGCAATAACTTGAAACTAAGCCAAAACTCAATGAAAGACAAACTACAACAATGTAAATCAACCAAACGCATGTAAAGGCCAAGACTTTCATCGGTTTTGCACGTCCCACATATTAATACAATAAGAATATGATTGCAGCAAGGTAATGGCTTATTGTCCATGGTAAAAAAATGCAAGTTTTTCCATGGATCACAATTATAATGACAAGAAAATAAAGATAAGCCAATTAATTGAAGAATTTAAAGTAAATAAAAATCCCCCGACTTGTACAAGTAAACCCACGGCCCAGGGTTTAAGACCTCTTAGGGTTGATTTTTTCACAGAAAATTTCCCCAATGGCTGTTCAAATTGGATAAAAAGAAAACATGTGAAAACTTGCGTTTTAGCCATTTTTACGTATACAATACTAACCATCATATGGTGGCTCGTGATGCCACTATTGGTGGTTTTACAATATAAAACATATAAACATATTTAAAACGTAGTAGATAGGTCACCAAACAACGGATCCATATGATGTAATATGATTAATTAAATAACTAACGTTATTACCTCTTGTTGCGTGATCTCTTGATATTATAGAGCAAGAATCGGATAGTTTCACCCTTGAAACTCACGATTCATGAACAACCTTAATCACCAAATTATATGATCTCTATAATATGTCCACACTATACGTCCTCGTGTATCACCCAAATGCTAGTTCCTTACCATCACAATCTTGCAACGAACAACCTTGTTTTGCTATATTGGAAATCGACCAAGAACCTTAAAAGGGTGTGTTTGGACGTTTGGTTATGGAGAGAAAAGAGGGGAGAGATTTTTTTTTTGGTTAGTTTACAAGTTATTAGATTATAATAAATTATAATCCTAATATGACTATTGTTAACTTAACCAACAAGTTTGGACTCCTTCCTTTTTCCTCTATAGTGGCTGGCCCCCTATACTAATTTGGGCTTCTTATATTAGTTTTTGGTCTAACCCATTTAATTAAGTCCAACACTAATTAAATAGAGGTTCGTCAGTTAATTAGTTAGTCTAACGAACTAATTAACCCCCGTTAAGCGATCTCTTACCTACAAGAACTGAAACCAAGAAGAAATGAAAATGATTTTGTGTAACTTTATATGTATCTTACCTTCGAAAGCATATGCTTCGGTAATATAATAATAGTTGTTTTCTCTTCTACATTTCGAATAGCTATATGTTTCATTCATATTGAGATCTTTTATTAGAAATCCATTTATGTTTTGTTTATTCCCAATGGATAAAAAAAAGGTCGCTATTTTGTTTACAATTGGTGCACTTTCTAAAAAGAATTTACAATTCAAAGCCTCCTGTTCACTCAAATAGCTACGACTGTTCAGTGGTTTCATCAAATATATCTTACTTTGATTCATAAAGACGCATTAGTTAGTGCTAAAAAGTTATGGCCATCGTTTTAACAAAACTCAAATCATAACGATTATCGTTTTCCTAAACCATGTATAATTGTATAACTGTTAAATACTGATTATTAGCATTACTGTCACTCTTTATTAGCCAAGCCCAAAAACCAAGATGTGAGAGAAAATCTTAGTGGGGGATATGTAGAGATTTGGTGGGAAATCAGGGAAGCTTCCGAAAAGGAAAACCCAAATTGGAGAAAAAAACAGGCAGCTCAATTTGGCTACGCATGTGAATAGTATCTGTCAAGCCAAGTCTTCTCACTGCTCTCATTGTTTTTTTTTCTCTCTTCAAAAACTAAAAGCCAGTTCTATTTTAAATGGCGGCTTCGCAACAATACCGGCTCATTTAAACAGAGTTGTTTAGCATTTTTAGACAAAAAATGGTAAAAAAAGTGGATGCGGTGCTTTTCGAAGCCGTCAATTCATAAGCGAAGCCAAAAGTATCTCCACTAATCTCTCTTCTTCCTGTCAAAAATTTGGTCTTTAAACACACACAATATTATTGTATACAAACGCTTCTCCGCAACGCGAATATTAAAATTATCGTTCATTACAAATTAGAAAGAAACTAAAATTATGAGCTACCGAACAAAAACTCAATTAACTTTTGAAAAGAATAAATGATGGAGCCACCTTGGTTATATTTATTTATCATATTGTCGCTAGTCAGCATCATAATTACCGGCATATGCGATTTATGAATTGAAGGCTTTTCATTAGCCAAAACAAAATTCATGTCTTATGAGAAATTATTCTAAGAAAATCTAAAGCTGTAAAATTTATACATTTCAGTTTTAGGCTATGTTTGACAAAAGTAGCTGTAAGCAGTGAGCAATAGTAATGAGCTGTGAGCAGTAGCCACAGCTCACTGCTCACCGCTCACAGCTTCATAAAAAAATATTGGGAAAATGAGCTTTCTTAAAAAATAACAAAGCTCACAACTCTCATGCCAAACGAACACTAATATTAAAAAAAACTCATATCTCACCGCTCATCACCCCAAAAAGCTCCAAAAAACTTTGCGCCAAAAATAGCGTTGGATCAAATGTATTCACAACTGCTGTAGGTTATTCTATAATAAATGTTTATTTTAAAATTTAAGCCAGTTAATATGATTTTATTAATGCAAACTAACGATCGTAATTTTCTAACATTGTGTATACTGGAAGTTGACATTTAAAGGTTGAAAGTAAATTTTGTACTTTTGTTCAGTCGCTTCATTCATGATCTATTGTAAATTTGTAGTCATAGTTGTAGTGTTTTGGGTTTTTATATTATAGTATTTGGTTCTTCTTTGTATACCAAGTTAAGCTATGTTGTTAAATTTTAATTAATTGAATAAGTAAGTTGAGGACATATTCACTTGGGTTGACTCATTAACATCCGTTAAACAGGAGGAAATTAAGTGTTGGATGATGTTTTCGTTACATTTTTGTAGGTGATTTGGAGGTATCAGAATAACATATAAGATCTTTGGGTTAGTGAAAATGAACAAGAGTAACATCTTTGATGATATAGTTTCTATTGTTTTTGAGTGGTTTTCTAGTAGAAGCAAAGACTTCTCGAAAAACTGGATGTTGCGGTTGCATAACCCAATGTTACATACATTGTAATTGTATTATTCTAGCTCTTGCTATTTTAATAAACATTTGCCGTTCAAAGAAAATAAAAACCGAACAAGTAACGCATTTGTGATTTTTGAATGGCTGGCTACTAGCAAAATGTTTAAAGTGTGACTTTGCCCAACAACATCACAAATAATTAAAGCTATGAATGGCTTGTCTTAGTTGATAATTTTATAAAGATACGTTTGTAAAGTCTTTTCGAAGCAAACAAAATTTGTAAAAACTAGGGTGAGCACATAAGATTGAGGGATTCCATAGTATGGTTGTTGATACTTGGATGAATGATGGCATTGTTGAAGCTAATGGCCTTATCTCCTTCAAGAAAAAACTTCAAAACCTTAAGCGTGTTATGCGTGAATGGGTTTCTCTTCAAAGGTCAATCTCTCTTACTCTTAAGAAAGATCATTTATTGCGTCTTTCTTCCGTTGACACCAAAATTGATCAAGGTCTTGCAAGTGAGATGGATTTATGTGATCGCTGTGAATCCATTCGTATTCTTGGAGAATTGGATAAGCGGGAGGCTAGTGATATAGCTAAAAAATCCATAATTAAATGGGATTTGGAAGGAGATGAAAACTCAAACTTCTTTCACGCTTCTTTGAAGAAAAGCAGGCGACATCATTCTATCAAAGGTATCCGATGTAATGGTGAATGGATTGAAAATCCAGACCTTATTAAAGGAGAGTTTATGAATCACTTTCAAAAAAGGTTTCAACTTCCTGATGGTTTTCCCTCCACATCTGTAGTCGACATGGTTAATCGTCTTCTTCAAGACCAATCGGAGTTCTTGGAACGTGACATCTCTAGGGACGAAATTAAGAGGGCTGTGTGGGATTGTGGAGGCGACCGTGCTCCGGGACCGGACGAGTTCACTTTCAAATTCTTCACTTCGTTTTGGGATTTAATTGAAGCTGATGTGTGTCATTTTGTGCATGAATTTTTTTCTACAGGAGCTTTTCCAAAAGGGTGCAACTCCTAATTCATTGCTTTAATCCCTAAAGTTTCTAATCCCACTCTTGTTACGGATTTTCATCCCATCAGCTTAATCGGGTGCCAATATAAAATCATTGGGAAAATTCTAGCAAATAGACTTAGTATGGTGATTGGTAGCTGCATAAGTCCGGAGCAATCCGCTTTTATCAAGGATAGAAACATCCCTGACGGTCCACTTGTTTTAAGTGAAATGATGGCATGGCACCGCAAAAACAAGAAGAAACTTATGATTTTTAAAGTGGATTTTGAAAAAGCTTTTGATTATTTAAAATGGGACTTTCTGGATCTGGTTATGGACAAGATTGGTTTTGTTTGTAGATGGCGCTCTTGGATCAAATGTTGCCTCCGTAATGCTCGTGCTTCCGTCTTGGTTAATGGATCCCCCACAAAGGAATTTAAGAGGTCTTAGACAAGGTGACCCCTTGTCTCCTTTCCTATTTATTTTGGCTATGGAAGGTCTTCACGCCTTTATTTGTAAAGCTATGAACCTGGGTATCTTTAAGAGTATCTCCATTGGTGACAATAATCTCCGTATTTCGCACCTCATGTATGCTGATGATGTTATCTTTATGGGTGAATGGTCGATTACGAACGCGCGTAATATGCTCTGTATCCTTAGGTGCTTCTTTTTGGTCTTAAAATCAATGTTCACAAAAGCAATTTATCAGGTGTTGGGATGTCTAATGATGATATTCAAGCCATGGCCAATGTTATTGGATGTGGTGCTGCCACACTTCCGTTCAAATACCTTGGTGTTCCCGTTGGGTGCAACATGTCTAGATGTTCTTATTGGGAGCCCAATCCCATTATTAATAAATTTTCGTCTAGGCTTTCTCTTTGGAAGGCACGTCTTCTTTCAGCAGGAGGACGTCTCACTTTAATTAAATTGGTTCTTGGAAGCCTTCCTCTCTACTTCATGTCGTTATACATGGTACCGATCTCTGTTTGTAATAAATTGAAATCAATGCGTAATCATTTCTTTATCGGGGCTGACATGGGAGAGAAAAAAATGACGTGGGTTAGGTGGAAAAAGTGCCTCGCTAGCAAGAAAATGGGAGGGCTTGGTACTGGAAGTATTTTCGCTCTCAATGTTAGGTTGCTCTTCAAGTGGATATGGAGGTTTCTTTGTAATTCTATTGATCTTTGGATTAAAGTGATTAAGGAGATGTATGGAATTCATGGAGGTATCTATGATGAAAAACTGCAACGTTCCAGTCTTAGTCCTTGGTGTGGTATCCTTTCTTCGATTAAGGCTCTTAAAAATAAAGGGATTGATCTTCTTTCTTTATGTTCCCGTAAGCTTGGAAATGGCATTTCCATTCATTTCTGGGATGATGTTTGGTGGGGTGATACTTACCTTAAATCCCGTTTCCTGTGGGTGTATATGCTAGATATCGAAAGGAGTAGTTCTGTTGCTAATCGGGTTGGTCTTCATGATTGGAGTCGAGTGCTTAGAAGGGTCCCGAGGGGTGGTGTAGAAGCGACTCAATTGGCAGACTTACAATCTGCTATTGTTGATGTGGTGATATCAGATCAAGATGATTCTTGGTCTTGGGCTCCCAATGTCTCTATGGGTTTCTCAGTTGCTTCGGTTCGTTCGTATATTGACCATCACATTCTTGTGGTTTTTTCTATTGCTACTCGTTGGAATCGTATCATTCCCATCAAAGTTAATGTTTTTTTATGGAGGGTGTCGCTGAACAAGCTTCCTTCTAGGGTGAATTTGGATAGAAGAGGTATTCATGTTCATTCGGTGTTGTGCCTCGTTTGTTTAGAAGATGTTGAAACGGTTAATCACCTTCTCTTCACATGTGATATGGCTTCTCAACTGTGGGCTATGTTGGCTAATTGGTGGGCGATTGATATTCCTCTATGTGCGAACTTGGAGGATTGGTTTACATGGCTAGACTCCTCTTCTATCTCCTTTAAGGTCCGTATTTTTCTCGAATGTGTGGGAGGGGTTCTTCTATGGTCTATATGGTGTTTTCGCAATCAGCTTGTTTTCTCTATTCATCCTCCTAAGAAGGCTTTGATATGGGATAATGTTGTTTCTCAATCTTTTTTATGCTTTTCGTCTAGATCTCCTAAAGTTAAGATTAGTTGGTTAGGTTGGTTACAAAACCCTATTGCTACTATAACCTCTTTGTAATGTTGTCTAGCTTTTGCTAGTTTTTATTTAAAGCCGCCGTTCCAAAAAAAAAACATAAGATTCAGTTTTGGTGGGTCTTTTTTCTAAAACTGGAACCGAACCAAAATATTCGGTTTTTACAAAACCCAAAACAAAAACTGAACAGATTTTATCGGTTCTGCTTTTCAGTTTTTTTATTGGTTTCTGTTTGGATTCTTGGTTTTCTCAGTTTTTAACCGTTTATATTTGAGCTTGGCAAATTCGTACCAACAAACTTCTTTCATAAGAAAATTGTTTATTCTTCTTTAGTTGTTTTGTCATTCTAAAATGTTATCCCAAATTTTTACACATACACAAATATAGATGAACACACGCACACAATCAAGTCAAACACACATGGTAAAATCATTGTCAAATATGTATTGCTACAATGTCAAGTATAGATACATACAAGTTAAACACCCACATGAAGATAAATATATTTTAAAGAGTTGTGATATTTAAACTTAACAATGATACCTACTAATACATCTACACCATTCATTATTTGACAAATGTCATATATCTTTTCTCTTTCATCATTTACAAATGTCATACTCCCTCCGTCCCATTTTATAAGTCCATTTTGTCATTTTGGGTTGTCCCAAATTATATGTCCATTTTTAGTATCAATCAATGAGATTGCTTGTAAGTGAGTGAGAATTAATTTTTATTGGTTAGTATTGTTAGGGCCTCACTTTTCTTAAACTTTATGAAATATAAAAGTGGATTTATAATTTGGGACGGAGGGAGTATATTTTTTCTCTTTCATCATTTTTCACCAATTAACTTTTTAAATACACTAATCACATCTTTAAGTTTAATTTTAGGTGTAGGTGTTAGGCATACAAATCATTTTCTATTTTAAATCCACCAACAAAATAAATGGAGTATGTGTTTTTGTAAATTTGATTTAATTAGTTATTTATTTATAGTATATTAGATATATATTATTATATAATAAAAGCGGTTCGGTTCAGTTATTATAGTTCGGTTTTTGGAAGAAAAAAAAAACCGAACTGAACTTTTTAGTTTTAAAATATCGAAAATCAAACTATCGGTTTTTAGTTTCAGTAAGCTATTTTGGTTCGATTTTTTATATTTTCAGTTTTTTCAGTCTTTTTTCTCACCCCTCGTTAAAATATTATGTATGCTGGACTTTTATTCACGATATATACACTTGTTTTATATGAGATTGCTCGCGACTCGGTTCAAGCGCATGCTTAGAAATGACTCCGTATACATTCTGACCATTTCGCGCCCAAGATCTCATTTTGCCAACTTAATTAAGCATGACCTCATCAGATTTAAATAGTGATTTCTCCACTTATATATTATCTCCAAGTTCTTCAATTCTTCATCTCATATCTCTCGAGTGTTTAGTACCATATGTTAGATGATAAGTGTTGGGATTAGGCCCGTATGTATTTTGCCCATATGTGTATTGTATTCTATATATTCTGTCATATGTATACCGAACATTATTCCATTCAATATACGATTATCTCATTATCCTACACCATATTGATATAATTCAAGTCTTAATTCTAGCTAGCTGAATTTGAACATAGTGGTGTAGTATGTTGTACGTGTACGTACGTACAGTACTAACCAATACGTTTTCATACACAAATGGTGTAAATATATAAGTCTTGATCATACCCATATCATATTCAAGAAACATTGAGTAAAAAATTTATGTTTGAACATCTATATATGTTCGAACTTCGAAGAGAAATTAAAACCTTAATTACTTCTAACGTGACTAAAAATATACATGGACCCTGAAGTAACAAAAGAAATTACCTAATTTTATGCATCTCTTTAAGCATCAAATCATCAATAAGCGATCTCCCTGGCCTAACATATTTCGAGATAATCAAAGTAGAACACTATATATTCAATGGTGCAGAGATCGACGAAAATGATTTAATACCCTGATATATTATCTTTTTCTATCGATTATTTTGTAATAAAAAACTAAAAAGCATGTAAATATGCTTCAAATCCAATTTCAATTCGCATTCTATATGCTTCCACTCTTTTGGAAAGACAACCAAAACACACCTTAAATCACCAAACCCTAAATAGATTAATACGTACATACACCACAATTCAAAGTTCGAGTATTTAATTATCATTTGTACTAAACAAATACACATAGAAGAATGAAACTAGGGATCTCAAGATCATGCCCAACTTAAGTATTACTAAACAAAGCTACCAAATATTAGGATATTAATATATAAAATTTAGGAAAAATTCTTGAGTTATTAGTTTTTGTATTGATAATGTATACTTAACTAGCATTGGTTTTGTATCCTTATGGTTGATCTTCCTTCTTGAACCAAAGCTGCTCTAGCTGACATTATGTTCTTATTTCCTAAAGAAGAATCAAAGACAGTGCAATCTATCCAGTCTTTGAGTAGGTCTTCATGTCCCCAGATATCCGGAATCCAAACCCGACCCGCCATCTCGGCTCGATGCTTCTTAAGCCTCTCTCTTCCACTCTCCTCATCCACCACCATTTCTTGTGGTTGCGTGCTCTTGTGTTTTTCTGTGGCCTCCAAGGATGAACACAAAGGCGAATTAGGCTTCTTGGTCATTTCATAAGCATTCTTGGAAACAGACCCATCATCGTCATGGGGTTCGTTTGGAACATTAAATTTTTTTTGATGATGGATACTCATGAAATCTTGTGGTGTTGGTGGAGGTGGAGGTGGTTTAACCTCTTTTTCGATCCCTAGCGAAGAGCAAGAAAGCGAATTAGGCTTCTTGGTCACTTCACTAGCATTCTTTAAGCTAAACATCTCTTCATTTTTGTCAATATCCTTTGAAACTTTAAGATTGTGTTGATGATGGACTATCTTCAAATCTTGTGATGGTAAAACATTGTGGTGGCTGTTGTTTTGGTTGTTTTTAAGATTAGGGTTTTGGTGGGAATCCATTAAAACTGTGTGTGTTCTTGATCTAGCTTCTTGTTGTTCTTGATGGTTTTTCAAAATGTAGATTGATCTAGCAAGAAGTGAATCAAATGGCGTGAGTTGTTGTTGTTGTGGAAATGAAGAGAAGAGGGCCGGCTAGAAATATATGTGTGGGAGGTATTGAATAAAGAGGGTGGTGGGTGAGAGGTTATGTGGTAATGCATGTTGACACAAGAGTGTGTGTTTTGTATGGTTAATGAAAAATGAACGTGTCTTGTGTAACATGGGACTGTTTCCATGTGTGGTTGGATAGTTTAGGAAGGAATGAGGGATTAACATGTTGACTTGAAGATCTTTTGGGTACCCTTTAATGTTTTGTTGGCTTTCTTATGTTTCACACAATTTATGTAGATGGTTTAGTTGATAAGTTTTTGTGGAAAACTATATTAAAAAAACGCCATAGTTCAACATTGTGTCATTTTAATCACTAAAACATTTGGGGCAAATTTATGTAATAAAAATGACACTTCTTGTGTTTTTTAAGCAAGCTTTGTAAAAATAAAAAATAAAAAATTAATAATACTATATTTAATGTTTCGTTCAGCCATGCACTAAGAAAAAAAACTATTATGGTATAGAGAATATGTATATGTGTCTTGTTTGAGGTTTTTCCCCGAGTAACTATGGTTTAATAAAATGAACAATATTTAAAAAAATGTTCGTATATTTTGAACTTATTCTTTTTTAAGGACGAAAATGATTTTATTAAATTGAATACGTCATGGACAACACTCAGCACAATCTAGCCATCCATACTCCGCATGTCCTAAGAAACTTCCTAATAGAACGAGTCAATCTTGTATATTTCACAAAATTAAGTCTTCATGTTATGCACTTGTAAGCGGGAGATATGTATGATTTGTGTACGTACACATGGCAAGACATGAGATAAACATATGATAAAGAAAAATACAAATTACAAGTCAGATCGACGGTTTTTGAGGTTTTTGAAGAATGCACCTGCAATCAAGAATATGCAAAACACCTAAAGTTTAAAGAGCACAAAACGGTATGTTGAACTTACAACAATTTAATAAAATTAGGTAAAAAATAAAATGCAAACTAAATCAAGTAATTTTTTTTTTTTTTTTTTTTTTTTTTTTTAAGTTTCAACCACTACATGCAACATGTCATTTTCAAAATCTTACATAGTCAGACGGAGGTGATTTGCACGCTTCTATATTTGATTGAGACATTCTAAAATGTGAATACAACAGTTGTACTATAAATATAAACTACTTTAATTATTTATACATTGAGCGTCTCAATCAAATTTATGAGTGTGCCAATCACTTTTCATAGTCAAAACATCATCAAAATCATATAAATAAGCAACAACAAAAACATAACCTTAATTTGTAACCGGTGATTAATAAGCAACTAAAGCTCTATCTCAGAAACATCAAAACACCCAAACAACCACCACTCCCTCGTATCTAAAGCAGCACCATTATAAATAAATGTAACACTCACATTACCTAATACTACCTCCGTCCCATAGTAAGTGTCCACTTTCATAATGCACAAAGTTTTAGGAGATTCCACTAACTAAACTCTCCACCAATCAAATATTACTTTTACCCACTAATCTTTCATCTTATTGGTTGAAAGATACAAGTGGACACTTAATTTGAAACATCCAAAGATTTCATTGTTGACACTTAATATGGGACGGAGGGAGTAATAGTTTCGATGCAAGCTTACGATTGTGACTCCAATTTCTATCTAGAAAGTGTACACAACTACAAAAAAAAAAAAAAAAAAAAAAAAAAAAAAAAAAAAAAAGATCGGCATAAGAACATAAGGTAAACGTGCAATCAATAAAACCGAACTCAATAACTGTGATTCAAACTGTAATGGTATAGCAAGCATAATCAGACATTATATTCATCATTCACAACGAAACCTTAAAACAATTTCAGCTTCAACCACCTCAAATAATAATACTCCCTCCGTCCCAAATTTATTGTCCAGTTTGAATTTTCAAAGTCAAACTGGTTAAACTTTGACCATGAACATATTTTTTTTATTATACAATACTTGATGAAAAATTATACCATTGATAAGTACACTTAAAACCCAATCCATTTATATATTTTGCATCAAATATTATATAATACTCACAAAAATATTGAAAGTCAAAGTTGAAGAAAAAAGACTAAAAAAGTCAATAGTGAACAATAAATTTAGGACAGAGAGAGTAATAATAATAATAATAATAATAATAATAATAATAATAATAATAATAATAACCCTAAATTAGTTCTAACTTTCTTACTTGTGCCGAACGTGTAAGTGCGAGTGTATAAAGCACCAAACAAATGAAACTGGATTCCTTATGTAAATGGTTCTCAAATTGATAATGGAACACAAGTGTACAACATGCAGCATACCTATCCAATTTTTGATAATCCAAAACAAGTGTCAAACATGCAATTAGTCCAACAAATTAAATGGCAAATCAGTGGAGAACCCACTAAGTAAAACCACACTAATCCAATTTTTTAATCCCTTTAAGCTGATGGCTCGGCTCGGTGCATGAATAGTTTCGGCTCGAGCTGCGGCTTCACAATGCACCCAATCCGTCACACTCCCTCGAGCCAACCTCCCATCGGCGGGAACAATGCCGACTCCCATCTCCACTATGATAAATGTTATATTGTATAATAGCTTCAAAAGATTTGAAGTATATTTTTTGCATAACCATAGGTTTTTAATTGCTCAAACATTGTCATTGAATTGAAACAAATGAATATTTGTGTATATTGATCTCAGTGGGATGCAAATGACTAGAATAGTTGGGCCAAGGATGTGTTTGAAATGGTCTGTATTCATGTGTTATTTACAAAGTGGGCTTACAACATTCACTACGAAAATATATTAATTGTTAGGGTGTGTTTATTTTTTGTTTAATGTGGGTGCCTCTTATCATATATAAGGATGAGACTGTTTGTTTAATTTTTTCATTAAGTCGTGTTAATTAATAGATGATTTAATGCAAACAATCTCAGTTTTATTACTTAATATTTTAAGTCATCTTTCTCTATTAAGTCACAAATAAACAATTTTTATATGACTTAATTAATTCAGTTTTTTTTATAATAATTCAATTAAGTCGAAATCAAACACCCTTTTAATGAGGAGTGTGAGATTTTCCCTCACTAGTGGACAGACGATATATATATATATATATATATATATATATATATATATATATATATATATATATATATATATATATATATATATATATATATATATATATATATATGAACAATTGTGATTTAGACGATGCAACAAAAAAAATAAACAAACCTTTAATTTCTTATCCTACTCGTATGTAGGCATGTTTATGTTTATTGTTACTCATGTAATATGTAATTTCCCTATTTCCTCGCCTTCTAGCGTCTTGCCAGGAAGCAAGTGACCGTTTTAGTTTTTTTTTATATATAAAAATCCGTTTCACAAAAAATATTGATTTGAAGTTTTGAGTCAAATGAAACTTGCGCTGAGATAAAAGGGGAAGGGGGTCCGGGGGTCATGTGACCCCGGCGAAAAAAATTGTAATGTAAATTTTTCAAAATTTTCGGCTATTTTTGTGATCTCCAAACACACACCAATTTTTAGTGTAGTTTTTAAAAATTATCATATTTTGCCACCTCGATAATAAAGTTCTGGCTCCGCCCCTGAGTAAGGGTCACACCCGAACCCGAACCGACCGGAACATCCGAACATATAATTAATTAGCCTAGCAATATGACATAGTGACACCATACTTAGTATTTCTCACGTGCGAAGTGGTATCACTAGGAAGTTGTTTTGTCTTTCTTTTTTATACTTTAATTTCCAGTGTACTACTGTAGTACTACTTATCTGATGATAATAATAACGTATAAACATAATTAAGCACATGGGGTACATAAACGTAATTATATGAAATGCATTGTAAATTCATTAAACACGGAAAAAGATAGCAAGAATCATGCAAAGTAAATATTTATCTTTGTATTACTGTATTCGCAAGTAGAGGACAGCTATGGATATAGATCGACAAGTAGTAATTGATCACTCTCGTTCACACATACCAAGTCAACTCTTTTTATTCACTCACCTGCCAAATTATCATTACACGAACTCAAAACCCCAAAGAAACAAAAACCTTTCATTTTCCAAACTTATTCCGATCCAATGGCTGTTGGTGAAATCTTTATTGGTGCATTCATTACTGTGTTATTTGAGAAACTAGCATCTGCTGACTTGATCAGGCTAGCTCGATCTGCAGGAATCTATTCTGAGCTCAACAAATGGAACAGCACCTTGTCTCAAATTCAAGCTGTGCTTGTTGATGCAGGCCACAAGCACATAACACAGAGATCAGTTCAGGTGTGGCTGCATAAGCTCCAGCATTTGGCTTATGACATGGACGACGTACTTGATGATTTGGCCACTGAAGCTATGAGGCGCCAGTCAAAAGAAGAATCTGACCCCAGCACTGGCACTGGCACTAGTAAGGTATTGACAATGATTCCATCTTGTTGTACTAGTTTAACTCCTCATACTATTATGTATGGTCGTAAAATGAGTTCTAAGCTCGATGAGATTACAACTAAATTGCATGCTCTAGTTGAGGAGAAAAATATTTTGGGTCTAATTAATAATGTTGAAAAGTCAAATAGAGCAAGTAGACGATTAGAGGAAACTTCATTGGTTGATGTATCTAGATTAGTGGGTCGCCAAGGGGATAAAGGGGCATTGCTCGAGAAATTGTTGGAGACAGGATCATATAGTCAAAATGTCAGCGTCGTGTCCATTGTTGGTTTGGGTGGGATAGGGAAGACCACTCTGGCCCAAGTTATGTACAATGATAAGAAAGTAAAGGATCACTTTGAACTCATGGCATGGGTCTGTGTTTCAGATGAGTTTGATGTGTTTAACATTAGCAAGGCTATTTTTCAAGCTATAATTGGGGAGGTCACAGATTTTGCCAATCTAAATCTACTTCAAGTGGCCCTTGAAGAGAAACTTTCAAAAAAAAGATTCCTAGTTGTTCTAGACGATGTGTGGAATGAAAACTACAACGAATGGGAACTCCTCCAACGTCCTTTTGCTGTAGGGGCACCTGGAAGTAAAATTATCGTGACAACGCGGAAGACTACGGTTGCATCAGTGATGGACTCTGTTCAAGCTTACCATCTGGAGGGTTTGTCAAATGAAGAAGCTATATCTTTGTTTGCTCAACATGCATTAGGTAAACAAAACTTTGATTCACATTTATCACTAAAAATCCATGGCGAAGGTATTATAAAGAAATGTGGTGGGTTGCCTTTGGCTTTGATAGCACTTGGGAGAGTGCTGAGAAAAAAGACAAATGATGAAGAATGGGAGGAGTTGTTAAATAGTGAGATATGGAATTTACATGATGAAGGTAAGATTCTTCCGGCTCTTAGACTAAGTTACTATGATCTCCCTCCGCATTTGAAGCAGATGTTTGCATATTGCTGCTTATTCCCCAAAGATTACCTGTTTGTTCGGGATGAACTAGTCTTACTCTGGATGGCTGAAGGGTTTTTGTACGATTCAAATGGAAGCAAGACAATGGAGAGTTTAGGCCGTGAGTGTTTTGAAGAGCTAGAGTCAAGGTCGTTTTTCCATCACTCAAGCAATGATGATTTACGATTTAAGATGCATGACCTTATAAATGACTTGGCCATGAGTGTTGCAGGAGAGTTTTTCATTACGTTAGATGGCAAGATGGATTTTTTCCTCAAGAATGAAGCTTTGGGGAAGTGCCATTACTTTTCATTTCTTCATCAAAAATATGGAACATACTCAAAGTTCAAGTCATTAGAAAGAGCAAGACGTTTACGAACTTTCTTAGCACTGTCGGTACGAGTTTTATATTCTTGGCAAAGATTATCTTTATCAAGTAAGGTTCTTTCTGATGTACTACCCAAACTACAGTTCTTAAGGGTGCTAAACCTTGCTAATTATTCCATTAAAGAAGTACCAGGATCAATTGGTAGGCTCAAGCATTTGCGGTATCTCAACTTTTCGAAAACTTACATCACATGTTTACCGGAACAAGTAGGCGACCTTTATAATCTCCAGAGTTTGTTGCTTTCTGGTTGTCATTTGTTATCTAACTTGCCAAACAGTTGTGTAAAGTTATTAAACTTGCGACATCTTGACATCAGTAATACTCCACAATTGAAGGAGATGCCCTTAGGGATTGGCAGATTGACGAATCTACAAACTCTATCCAAAATCATCATAGGAGGAGCTAATGGTTTGAAAATATCCGAGCTCAGAAGCCTGCAACATCTCCAAGGTCAACTTTCCATTCAGGGGTTGCATGAAGTGATAAATGCAATAGACGCAAAGGAAGCCAACTTAAAGCAAAGAAAGGGTCTTCGTGATTTAGAGATGGAATGGAGTGATGTCTTCGGTGATTCTCGAGATGAAATTTCTGAATTTGAAGTACTTGAAGGGCTAAGGCCTTATGATAAGTTGAAAAGCCTGAAGATTTCATACTACATGGGAGCGAAATTTCCTAGTTGGGTCGGGAATCCCTCATTTGTTTGCTTAACCCATCTTAGGTTTCATGGTTGTAAAAGATGTACATATTTACCAACACTTGGACATTTACAATCACTTCGGAAGTTGTTTATAGAAAGCATGAATGGTTTAAAGAGACTCGGTCCTGAGTTAGTTGGACCTATTAATTCATGTCATGGTACTGCATTTGAATCACTCGAAGTTTTGGAGTTCAAAGATATGCAGGGTTGGGAGATCTGGTCAACTAATGGTGATGACAAAGATCAGACTGCAAAATCGTTTCCTTGTCTTCGTGAGATTTCTATAATAAATTGTCCAAAACTAGTTGTAGTGGCAGTTGAACCAATACCATCACTTCGGGTTTTACATATACAGGAATGTTCTGCAGCGGTGTTAAGTAGCATGGTTGGTGTATCTTCCTCGATTATAGAATTGTCAATGAAGAATATTGAAGGACTTACTCAGCTACATAGAGAAGTTATAGAGCATCTCGGGGCAGTTGAAAATCTATTCATTATAGGGTGTGATGAACTTAGATACTTATGGGAATCAGAATCACATGCGTGCAAGTTTCTTGTGAGTTTATTGGATTTGAGGGTAAAATCTTGTAAGAATTTGTTATCATTGGGGGAGAAAGAATTGAATTTGGGGATTGCTCTAAAACTTGTTAAAGTGGAACTCCACAATTGTCCAAGACTTAAGAATTATGTTTGTCCAAATAACATTGAGAATTTGGTGATACACAGTTGTTCTTCACTTACATCAGAGATCTTTCCAACCGTGCAAGACCGTCCATCTTCTTTGAAGATTCTCAACATATGCTATTTGGGTAATATGGAGGAAAGTTCTCTTCTCAACAACTTCTTGTCATCACTTGAATCTCTTTCCATTTCCAGGTTGTTGAATTTTCATTCATTTCCTCAAGGATGCTTAGTTCATCTCACCAAATTGACAATTTGTGGTTGTGATAACATAGAATCCATTCCTGATGAAGGTTATGGATTTCTTCCCCTTCTGTGCTTGAGATATCTTGAGATCAATAAATGCAGAAACCTGAAGTCATTTCCTCACGATCACTTACAAAGTCTCATTTCTTTGGAAGAGTTGTGGGTTAGAGATTGTCCAAATATGGATTACTCCTTTCCTTGTACGTCGTGGCCACCAAATTTAAAAATACTAACAATAGGAGGCCTAAAGAAGCCCATGTCAGAGTGGGGGATGCAAAACTTTCCAATCTCGCTTGTTAAATTGTGTTTACATGGAAAAAATTCAGGGGTGGTTCCATTTGCACAGCCACAAGATGTGAGGAATATCACATCATTTCATTTTCCGTCAACTCTAACTTATTTACAGATTCATGGTTTCGCGGAATTGGAATCAGTTTCAAAAGGCCTAGAGCACCTCATGATCCTTGAAGAACTAGCTATTTGGTCATGCCCAAAACTTGATGATCTGCCAGAGACACTACTCCCTTCACTTTCACGTTTATGGGTGAAATGTTGTCCGAAACTAGAGAGCAAGTGTCGTGGTAGAAAAGGCAAGTACTGGCCCATCATCTCCCAAATCCCGTACCTTCATATAGATTGAAACATCTATTTTCTTTCGTATGTTTGTTGAGGAGGATTTAACAATTTAGTTTATCCTCATCTTTTGTCATTGTATCATTTGAAATCAATCATTTCCTTCGATTAGCCTGTGCTCTCAAGTTGTCTTTTAGAGTGACACGAGAGATGTAATATTTCTGTTATTAAATGTTGTTACAGAGACAGCATGCACGAATTAATAAGAAGAAAATTTGAATGGTGTGAGTAATTCCTGATTGAGCAGCTATGTGCTCATAACCACATTTTGATAAACGAAAGAACTATCAAATATGATTGGCATCTAATGTTTTAGGGTGCCTTTGGTTTGTTGGTGGGTTACAATAGAATTTGGATTTAGATTTGGTATGAAAAAAAAAAGTAAAAAGAGAAAGTTATTTGATAATTTTGAAACACATATATTTTTTTTATGTAAACTAAAATAAAATTCATTATTTAAAAATAAAAATTACATAAAATGAATAAAAGACCGAGAAACATTTGGTTGATATAAAACTAATGAAATAAAAAAATGTTACTTTCTTGACTTGATTCCACAAAACTCACCGTCATGGGTGGGGTTTAGATTTTGGGGTAAAACTCATGTGTCAGTCCAAAGAAAATGTACCAACTGATTTGAGATATCAATAAATCTAAACCTCTTAAAACCCATATACCAAATGGGCCCTTAAAATCTTGTCACGCTTGGAACTCACAAGCTACGTTCGTATGGTATATGCATATAAGGTAGATGATCAAATAGCACGTTGTCTTCCCTGAAAATCTAAAAAGTCACAAATGAGTGACTCGTGTCCTTTATTATTGGGTTTGAGCGAAGTATTGATGAACATATATTTGAATTGCATGATGAACACTTTCTTCTTTTATGACATTGAGACTATGACAAATAATGAACATATATTCGAACTAATGAACACAAATTAATACACACTTATTTTTTTTATGAACATTGAGACCATAACTCATGAACATACATTCAAACCGATAAATATTTTAACCGATGAACAGTTTGTGATTAACAATTGCACATTCAAAGTTTTGTTCATTACATGCTCATCATTCTTAAAAGCATATTTTCATCAAATATTGAAGCTTTTATATTCAAATGAACATCTTCAAACTTTAAATCACAAAATTACTTTTTTGAGACATTAAATTTCACTCAACACTTTATTGGCACTTTCATGAAAACTTGATTTGTTTAAAAAAATGATTGATGTTATTTGATATTAATTTAGGGTTTGCTAATCAATAATTGCCATAATAATTTCGTTTTTACTCAAATTGAACGAAACCCCATTTTTTTATAAATCAATGAACTTCGAACTAATGGAAAAAAGATTGTAATTTGCAGTGGTTGAACGAGTATAAGATGATATTGAAGATAAATTGGGACATAATTTTGTGATTTTGAATTATTTAAATCTGGAATTAGTGTAACGATATGTGAAATCTGTGAAAGACAAGAAGAAAAATGATGGACACATGGTGGGTTGTGAGTCCTTTTAAGGAAGTGGACTTTTACCGCACACGATCGTGACTCGTGTATATAAATGTGAGACTTTCACTTGTCAGTAGTTGATCATTAGGTAGTAGAAAGCAGAATTAAAAGCATTCATGATTTTGTGAAAGAAGACGATCCACTCAGGAGCGTAGCCAAAAATTTGTTTAGGGGGGGGGGGGGGGGTAAAAAAATTTAAATTACGTTACTAAATGTTAAAATAACATCATAATATATATCTATGTAAAAATGTTATAACAAATTTGCTCATTTATATAAGAATTAATATAGAATGATGGACAATTGTAACACAATTATAATTTGTGCATAATGTTTAAATGTACCAATATTTAAGATATGCCTAAAGTGACTACAACATACAATTTAGCATATTGGACTATATGATTTGATGACTATATACAATTATTAAAGCATTGTGGGTGAGCCATGGCCCACCTTTGCACCCATATAGTTACGCCACTGGATCCACTATATATATATATGTATCTTATTTTTCTGCGATGTCCATTAGTTTAATCTTTTCTTGCGTTACATTATTTAAGTTATATATGTGTGTGTACCTGGAAGTTAGATTGCAGAAATATGAGCTCCATAAATGTATGTATATCCCTTTAATATGAGATTGTGTACCGCTGACATAATGTTTAAACATCCTGACGAAGTACAAAACTCTATTTTTTTCTTTTAATAAATGATACCATATCAACCCTCCATTGCCATACCCAGTCTTCACGTGCCACACTTGCAATGTTTTTGTTGATCATCTGTAGCTGCGGGGCACATTGTTGTCTAAACGAGCAAAAATATAATATGTTTATTATCAAACACAATTACAAACGAGGTGACAATCAGTTTATAGACTTGTACATTCATTAATCATTATACACAAGTATTTCCATCTTTAAGATCACGCAAGTTGGTCAACCTGACCACTAGTGTAAGTGTGATCATCTTCAAATGAAGGCATATATTCACACAAGCCAATCTTCAAAAGAATACACGTTGTTTTGGACCAGAGGACCTCCATCCTTTTTGCAGGGAGTGAGGATCGAACCCCTCGCCTTTGTAAAAGAGAAGGCTTTTTCCAATGGATCCAACCTTTCTTGAAAAAACATAATAAAGATCTTCTCTTCAATGACGTCAAGCTCTTCTCTTACAATTATAATTTTTTCTTTTGCCTCTAGCTCCTTGGTTGAGTGTTTAATCAAAATTTGTCGTTCGAACAAAAAACTTATTAAACATATTCTTTAAAATGCATTTACTACCTGTATTTATACGTGGATTTTAAACACAAAAGGTTATGAATATTTAAAAAGTTATTATTTTTACAACTCGCATCCATACGCGAGGTTCAAAACGAGTAACCTAACTATAACAAGAGACCAAAACGGAATGGTTTCGCTTACTTAAAACTAAGAGGGGATGCCGCCTACTACTGAAAGACCCGTTTTTGCAACAGTTGCGTTCTTCTATGCAAGACGAAGACTTAGAAAGAACAAAGAAGTTTGGACCATACTTGGAGGTTTCATACCCGACGCATAGTCCATTATACATTAAATTAAGCAATTAGACTTGATACATCTTGATATATTTTTAATAATTTTTATGATGACCATAAAGGAATGTGTTATTGACTATCTTAGGAGCATGACAATTATATTATCAAACTTCAATTTTTTATTGAAATTGAAAGAGCATAATATTGAAAGACATTCTTTGATTTTTTTTTTCAAAAACTCATTCCTTCACTTAAAGATGCTTCAAGTAGGAATAATCTAGAACTAAAAAAGCTTACAAGCACATATTTTGATTAGTAAATGTGACGCTAAGACAAGATACAAAAGTAAGACACCAACATGAGTCCCTTGGAATGTATATTTACTTCACCTCCTCAATTGTATTATTAGGATTCTCCAAATAAAAAGAAAGAAATCAAACAATAGAAATTAGTTCTTTATCTAACTTAAACCTCTTTTGCGATGTTGTTAAACATCAATTGTTATCCTTTTAGTAGTATGTATGTTTCGTCTGAGATTTATACATATGCTTTCGTAAGCTTACTATAATTTGTTAACTAAATCTATACTATCAAGTGTCAAGACATTTCATATACAGTAAAACCTCTATAAATTAATACTCGATAAATTAATAACCTCGATAAAATTAATAATTTGTCCAGTCCTAACTTGGGACCAGTACAAATTTTGACCCCAATCGATAAAATAATAAGATAATAATTTTTTTAAACCCTAGTGTATTATATTGGTCCCAGTGAAACCATAAATTAATACTGTAGTTACTAAAAGATTCCATATATATGTATGTGATAATTTATTTTTCATCTCTAATTAGTATACATTGTAATTTATTTTTCATATTTAACTAGTATACACTATAACTTGTACATTTAGAACTTGTTTTTCTAACTTATTTTTCATCTATAACTAGTATATATTTTAATCTATTTTTCATCTCTAACTAGTATACATTATAACTTGTTTTATTAATTTATTTTTCATCTCTAACTAGTATACATTAGACATCAGAATTAAGTAACACTAAATATCACTTGAGATTTGATATGATCATCTTAGAAAAATACATCGTTGGCTGATTTGTACTTTTAAGTTCATTTATTTCTTAAGTTTCTTTTATGTATATTTTTTAGTGTTAAATGAAAAATACAAAAGTATAAACTAGAATGCATCCCACATATAAAGATAGACACAAAATAAAGAAAAGAAAAAAGATATAAAAGCAAAGCCCAAAAAGTAAGAATGAAATAACTTTCAAAGAATATCTAATTAGATGCTATAAAGTTTGACAATTTCATAGTTATTGTTTGGATTAAAAATAAATTATCGCTAAACAAAAAAATAAAAATAAAATAAAAAGTTTGAAAATATTAAATGTTCTGTTCATTCAACTCGTTAAGCTCGACAAGCTCGATGGGCTCGTTCAACTCGAATAACTAAACGAGTTTTCGAACGAGCCGAGCCGAATATTGCCTTATAAAAGCTCGGCTCGTTTAACTAAACGAGCATGATCTTTTGTTCGAGCTCAACTCGAGCGTGACAATTTGTAAGCTTGAGCTCGAGTTAATCGAGCTCGAATAGCTCGTTAAAAGCTCGACTCGTTAACACCCCTAGTTCTGGTACATCAAGAAGCCTAAATTCAGCACACATTCAACCCATAATATGCCTTCTTTCTTTGGCTCATTTCTCCTTGGTTCTGTAAAAACCATTTACTCCCTCCGTCCCATAATTATAGTCTAGATTTCCTTTTTTGGATGTCCTAAATTAATTTTCTAGTGCTAAAAATATATAGGTGATATGATCAAATTTACTTTATTACCTTTTAACATCACAAAGAGCAATAAAAACGACAACCGATATTTACATAAAATAAATGCAAGAAGTACCATTAAAAAAAACGACAACCGATATTTACATAAAATAAATGCAAGAAGTACCATTTAAAATCCTACAAGTACAAAAGATTAACGTAGTACATACATAGAAACTCCCAACTTTTCACAAAAGTCTACTACTAATTTTTTAACCAACTGATGCTACATTCCTAACAAAAGCATTCATCTTTCTTTCAGCTAAAAAAAGCTTAACTATTGTTGCATTTTTTGTTTACTGATGCAAACATGAGTCAACATCGTCTATGAGGCATTGATCACACTCAATTTGCAACGGAAAATTACCTTCTCGCGCCAACCTACCCTTACCGATGTGCGGTGTTTGATAATTGTTGTTTCCCCGAACATTCATGATTTCTTTAATACATGTTTGTAAATTAAAATAAAAAAAAATAAGCTCACAAGATTCCATTTTTTCAAATGAATTTTCAACCGCTTCAACGAGGACGTCAATTGTACCCGATGACTCTTTTTCTTGAAGTGGTTGTGTTACTCGAAAAATCCAAGATCTAACACATTTAAATCCGGACTATTTGATGGTTGAAAACAAAGACCAATATCAAACCATCTCGAGATGATGCTTCAAGAAACTCGCTATCATTAACACTAATATGGGGTCTTGCATTGTCTTGTTGAACATAAATTGGACCCTCATGACCTTGTGGCCATTTAGCTCTAATATTCGGTAATACTTTCTCTATCAACCATGACCTTGTTACATCTTTAGTTATTGATAAAATGGGTTTTGTCTCTAATGTTCTCGCAACACGATTCCTACTTGAACGCTTAGCCGGTTTTAATGTTGTTAGCGGGAAAATACCAATCTTTCCCGAAAACACCTCATTACCGAATGCATCAAATCTTGGTCGTGCAACCGCGACCAGAAACATAACTTTGTGATAAAAAATTTGTTTTTACATGTTCTTAATTGTTCATCTTCACCGCGAACTAGGTAGTATCGTTTCAGTGGTTTTCACATGTAAAACCATTTTTCATCAATGTGGACAACTTTAAACATATCATGAAACTTGGGACTCGAACTTGAAAACGAACGATCAACCATTGATAAGCAAAAATTTAACCTTGCTCTTTTATTTAAGCAAGTGAGATCGGTTTTATGGCATTTGTGTGTGGTCTAAGCACACCTTCTTTGATTCTTCTATGCATGGTTGTTATTGAAACATCCATTGAATTTGCAAGAGACCGAATATTGGTTCGATGACGTAACGGAATCACCGAAACTAGCTTCATGTCGATTTGTACCCTTTTTCGTCCAACAACATTTGGCATTTTCGAAGATAAATCAATCGTTGATCCTTGATTGACTTGACGTTTGGCTTCCTGCCAAATGCGACTTACGGTACGATTACATACACCAATTTTTTCTTGTCACGGTTGTTATGGGACCGAATTATAATATTCCGTTGTCACTTTGTTCCTACAAAGATTGATATATAGCGTTGTGTTGGTTAACGGTAGTGTTTTTTTGTAATTGATGAAAATGTTATATACTCCATGGAAAATTAATGTGCATTAAAGACTAAAAGTGGTGGTAAAATTATTGAGAAGATATGAGTGGTATTTTTAGGAAGGATACAATATTTTACTAGGAATTTTATGGTGGTAAAATTTAGATCAAATTAAAGAGTACAAACACTGAGCCTTTGGTAAATTTGGCACCATTAAGGAGTAGTAATATAAGATTGACACCTTTGACTTATTAAAAGTTGTCGGTGCACACTAACTAGTAACTAGTACGGAGTACACACATTTTTCAATGATATTTATTTTAAGTTAGATTGTCTTTGAAAATTATATGGGTGGAATTGTCATCTAATCCGCAATGGCAAAAGTCATTAAAGACTTTTTGCCTCATAAACATTAATATCTCATTAATGTTTCAATAAATTTTATCTTTCAAAAAGTCATTAGTATAAAACCTCTCCAATACAACAAAGCTTTTCAAAAGCTTTTCTCAAACATTTTATTTAAATTACCTTTATGTATTTATATTTTTACAAAATGCCCTTGATTGAGAAAATGACCATCTTGATTCTATAAATGAATTCATATTAAAACTCTTTGTTAACTGTGTTGAACAAAAATCCATGCTAGTTAGTGATAAATATCCATGTTTCACCTACAAGACAAAATAAACAATAACAAAAATAAGGACACTTTGTCTTCAAAAGGCACACATAGTATTCAATCTAACCATTATGCATTCGAATGCCTTCAAAGTCCAAATAGAGCCCATTAGTCTTCATATCCATAAAAAGAGTAACAATGAACCTACCATTTTTAGCAACTAGATTGAGTCAATTGCCAAAAGAACAGACCTGATAGTCCAGCTCTCCACGCCAATTTCCAAACATCCCTTATACTTCATACCATCATAAAATCATTTCCCAAACACTCCTTAGACACCAGATACCAGCCATAATAATAATAATAATAATAATAATAATAATAATAATAATAATAATAATAATAATAATAATAATAACCTAAAAACAACACTTATCTCATCAATACTACATATCAAACTAACTCCATTGCTACTACTCATCATACAATTCCAAAAAATACAATTACCACTCCAAGAATAGCTCCAAATAAACATAATCCATAATTTCCAGCACATAAAACTCACGATGGTGCTAAAACAACAGCAATACAAAACACTCATTATGTTTCTAAAATTGCAGCAATACCTAACCAAAATCCCTATCAGTCTTGAGCAACAAAATAACTACAACACCTCAAAAGCAAGTATCTGGTTGTGATATGAAAGGGTAGTAAGTGTTACAAATATCTTTTATTGAGGGGTATAAGATGAAAACTCTACAACTATACAATAAATGAAAATAGCCTGTTGATTTTTTATCAACCGCTTGGTGTATAGAAAGTCTTTCTCCAAAAAGTTGTTTGTAAAGCTTTTCTCCCAATGCTTCAAGTCTTCTAATAGCTTTTCTAAATAGTAAAAAGTCTTTGTAAAACTAGTGCATTGCGGATGCTGTAAGTATATAAAAGTTGTAGTTAGTGTGGTTTTCTTAAACAGCGTGCTTTTTTTTCTGTGGACAATAATGACGGATGGTGTAATTAATTACGTGATTATTACATGCATGTTATCATTTTTATAAAATCTAATTTAAATAAGGTATTTAATAAGTTGTATTGAGAAGTTTCCTTATTTGTACATGATGCCTAATTAATTGTGAATTGTGTTGATCTTTTAAAAATTATGACAATCGGGGTTAATTGGGGTTTTAAAAACCCTAATTATGCATTTGGAATATAGATGCATTCTATGGCTCCCTTAAGAGTTTCTGAAACCCTAAATTGTGTTTGTGAAAACTTAGTTGTGTTGTTATCTGATTTATACTTAAAATTGTTAGTTGTTTAAGTTGATTAATTGCTAAATTAAAACTAAAATTGTTTTAAAGATTTATTCTTAAAATTTATTAATTTTTGGTTAAAATGTTAATTATTAGATAATTGTTTAACTTTGGAATAAAGTTGAATTGGCATGATATGCTTAATATATAAACGGTAATTAAATTAAGTGGGCGTATAGAATTGTTTTAAATAAAACCCTAGATTCATATACTTATGAATATAACATTTTGAATGTCGTAGGATTTTGCATGTGGCTAATTAATGATGCATGATATGTTATTTAGTTATTCATTTATGATAATAGTTGGTTATGCTTAAATGATAATATGTATATTGTAAACATGTTTAAATAAATATGATTTATGTGTTAGCATTAAAAATATGTATTATGAAGTGATGGTCATTCTCATGTTGTAACTTTGTGTCGTTTGTTAAGTTTAGTAATAGTTTAGTCATTGGGCCTTGGACTTGGCAAGCTAATATGTTATATGCTATGTTTCATAAGCCTAGTTATCCAACCATGTCACCAAGTTCAAGCCCAAGCCCAAGCCCATAGAAAGCCCATAGGGCATCTCATGTATCTTACTATTTAAACACCTCAAAGGCTCATTTGAGGTGTGTGCTTGTGTGTGTATTTGTGTGTGTTTTAGTAATCAAAGCTCTCATATTTCCATCTCTTTCTACATATACACGAAATACATATAAGTCACCAAGTCACCATCTTTCTTCTTCTAATCTTCTATTGGTGTGATAAAGTTGGTTAATCTAAGGTCCTACAAGTGGTATCAATCGCCTAACAATGATTTAGGAGGGTTGAGGGGTTGTTGTATTTCGTTTTTTTTAAGCTTTATACACGAATTTTTATAAAAAATTCCTAGTTTTCTTGTTTTTTCTTGGTTTTTAACACTTTTTTGATTACAAACTAGTGTTATAAACCTTATCTAACAAGAAAGTTTTAATCTTTTTGAAAATTTCTAGCTTAAAAAAATTCGACTTTGTTTTGTACTTGTTTTCGAGATCTTCAAAAAGTTTGATAAAAATCATCAAGTTTGGAACTTTCTTCAAGTTTTGGTGTTTTTTAGCTTAGAAGTACAAGAATCTTGGATTAAAAACTTCATTTAGGTGAGCTTTTATCATAATCAATAACTGCCACAGTTTCGCAATCTCCTCTTTGACCTGTTTTCGAGAACATCAGAAACGGTTTCGTTCGTGCTCAAAATTGGATACTCGGTATTTTCTCTCTTGTATAAGAAAGAAATTACTTCGACTTTCGGGCTAAGTTTCGAAATTGTACAATTTCGAAATCTCTTGTGAAACTGGGTTTTCGAGAAAATCACAAGTTTTTCGAGAACTTCAGAGTTTATCGAGAACTTTTCAAGTTTTTCGAGAACTTTAGAAATTTTCGAGAACTTCAGATATTATCGAGAATTTTCAATATTATCGAGAACTTTTGATATTATCGAGAATTTTCAATATTATCGAGAACTTTTGATATTATCGAGAACTTTTGATATTATCGAGAACTTTTGATATTATCGAGAACTTTTGATATTATCGAGAACATAGCAAAGTTTCGAGAATTTTGACAAAAGTGAGATTTTTGACGACTGAACTTCAAACGGCCATAACTTTTGAACCGTAACTCCGTTTTCGACGAATCAGCTGTCAAAACAACCGTCAGACAGAGGAGAACGACACGCTAAATGGATTTATCGATTTAGGCGAAGTTTCGAGGCCTAAAAACGCTCCGAGAAGAAGTTATTGAGGTTTTAAGGTTTTTAGTCAAAATTTTCACCATAAAAACTTGCATCAACTCACTCTAAACTCTACTCCTATTTCGTTGGAACGATCCAAGAATCAACTTTATCCATCTACACTTCATCAATGGCGTCTCAGCAAGATATTCATGCAGCAGGTGCGGAAAACCGACCTCCTATGCTTGAAAAAGGTGGATATCTCCCATGGACAAGCCGCATGCTTCGTTACATCAAAACAAAGCCTGATGGTAAATTAATGGTCAACACCATCACAAATGGTCCATTCAAGCCAAGACAAGTTCAAATTGAAGGCAATCCAAATACAACACCTCCTACTCAACCATTCGTGCGTGAACAAACAGAAGCAGATTACACAGAGGAAGACAAGAAGCAGATCGCCGCAGATGATATGGCAATGCATTTAATCCAACTTGGATTACCAAGGGAGATCTTTGCTGCGGTCGACAGTTGTGAAACTGCTTATGCTATGTGGGAACGTGTTAGAAGGATATGTCATGGAACAGAAATTGGACAACAAGACGTTGAGAACAAACTTCTTACTGAATGGGAGAACTTCACATCCACTAAAGGTGAACAGATTGAGTCATACTACACAAGGTTTTGCACGTTGATGAATGAGTTAATCAGAAACAAGTTGACACCTCGAACAATTGCAATAAACATCAAATTCGTCAATAACCTTCCAGAAGAATGGGGTCGTTATGTTACAATTGTTAATCAGACAAAGGACTTACATCAGGTGAATTATGATCAACTCTATGACTTTCTGAAGCAAAACCAAGCTGAGGCTAATGAAGTTAGGAAAGAAAGATTGGCAAAGAATCATGATCCTCTCGCACTAATTGCTAATACACCAACACCATTACAAGTGAACACTCAACAACCATCACCATCCATTCACAACTACATGCAACCATCATGCATTCAACAACCAACACCGGTCTACCAACAACAATTCTACCCACAACAACAAGAAGTTATTCCACAACAGACATACCCACAATTCCAAGAACCAGAATTCACTGACAATGATGAAGCTGCTGCAGCATTGACTCAAGCGTTTGCTTTTCTGACAAAAGCATTCCAAGGACGCTATTCTACACCAACAAACAACAACCAAAGGATTTCATCGAATACTCGCAACAGGCAGATCGCTCAGCCGAGTTTCAATATGGGCAACGGAGGCCAAATGGTTGGAGTTTATGGGAATCAGCAAGGATATGCCACTGGAATTAACATGGGGAATCATAATATGCAGAATGCAGGTCAGTATGCAGGGAATCAGTATGGTCAGAATGCAGGGAATCAGTTGGGTCAGTTTGTTGGAAATCAGAGGGGTCAGAATGTTGGTAATCAGGCAATGGGTAATCAGAATAGAAATGTTGCAGCTCCAGTAGTTGGGAATTTGGGAAATATGAATCAGGGTAATCCGGTAAAGTGCTTCAACTGCCAGGGTGTAGGTCATATGGCAAGGAACTGTCCTACTAAGCCGAACAAGAAAGACACAGCGTATTTGCAGAAAGCATTACTGTTGGCACAAAAGAATGAGGCAGGGTTTCAGTTAAACGCAGAGGAGAATGATTTTATGGCTCTTATGGATGACATGGAAGGTAGAGAGGATATCGATGCGAACTGCATATTCATGGCGAATCTTCAGGAAGCTAAGTATGACACGGATTCTGACACACTTCCTGTTTATGACACCAGTGCACCATCTGAGGTATCAAATTTCAACACATGTCATAATAATAATATATTTGATATGTCTCCTCATGAGGAACAGCATTCCGAGAAGCAAGCACCCACTTATGATACATACCTGGACACGCCAAGTAGTAGCAATACTCCTTCAGCAACTCCAGATGTGAATCATAATGGAGGCTTCGTTTCACAGCATGCTGAGAATGATGAGGAAACACATGCTTTATTTGAATCATTATTAAATAATTGTGGTATTGAAATCGAAAAAGTGAAAAAGGTCAATCGCGATGTTAAGGCCGCGAATGCTAATTTGACCGCTGAGCTTGAGAGTTACAAGGAAAACGCTAAAGCTTTTGAGTTTCATAACAAAAGATTGTCTGAATTAGAAACTGGTTATCAAAATTCCGTTTCAAGGGAAAAACAATTGCAACTCAAGTTTGATACACTTGATGTTAATTCTTTCAAGAAGATAAAAGCTTTAAACGCGGAAATTTCTGATTTACAAAACCAACTTTCTAAACAAAAAACAGCTTATACCAATCTTGAAAAAGAAAGGGATGAGTTGAAAAAGGACTTTGCAAAGAAAGAAGACAAACTTTTGGCAGAAATCGTAGAGTCAGAACACATGATTGCTCATTTAGAAGAATTAGTGGTTAAGTCGGGTCAGTCAAGTCAAACAATGAAAATGATTTCAAATCAAACTAATCCGGTTTACCATACGAAACATAAAGTGGCTCTCGGTAACAACACCCCCAGTAATCTCAAGAAAGCTCAGCAAGAACAGAATGTTTTGTATAATGGTAATGTGATTTACACTAAACATGATCCTCCCGTCGTTCGGGATTCTGTACAAACGATAGAACATGTCGAAGAGAGCATTACTAAAATGAAACAAAAGGATTTGAAACCCATTGATTACAACAAATTGAACAAACTTTCGGGAATTACTTTTGTTCCACAAAAAGAACCATCTGTGTTTTCCATAAAACGACCATTCTCAAAAATGTTTTCTAAGAAAGTAATTGTTTCCAAATCTCTTTCAAAAATGGAACAAATTTCTTCAAACAACACTTTTAACACAAGTGAGGCTAGAGAAATTTTGGATGACGTTAAAAAGAGAATTCAAGAACTTCAAAACATCGTTGCTTCTAAAACTACAATCAATATTAACAACTGGCATTCCAGTTTTCATATTGAGCAGAAAAAAGTTTTTGAAAATGAAATTACTATCCCACTGAATAACATCAGTGCGAGGGTAATCCATTTTGAACAAGCTTTCTTAAAAGAAACGGCCGACTTTGTCAAGGACCACAAATCCCTGGTAAACGAAGCTAATGATGCGCGTGAAAACATGAATGTTTTGGAAAACCTAAATGATTCTCTCCTCGAAGCTGTTATGACCACTGACATTATGTCCATCATTTTACAAACATATTCTGTTCAAGACGATGAACGACTAAGAGCTGAGACCTCCGAAATTGTTTCCAAATATGAAAATGCTCTTGAAAAACTTGAAAAAGAAAACATGTCACTTTTCAAACAACTTGATCGAAAATCAGAGGAATGCAAGTATGACAAATTGTCGTATGAGCATGCCTACAAGGACATGAAAGAGCAAAATGATCTTTTGAGAGTTCAGCTTATAAGTATAAAAGGAAAGGGTGTGGAAACTAAGTTTGCAAAACCATCGACTTCGGAGAAACCAAATGTTTCAAACATGGTTCAAAAACCAAAAATGTCAATTTCACGGTTTGCTCCAAAAGTCGATGAGAAAAAGGATTTGTCAAAACCAGTCACTCCACCACCCTTGCCCAAGGAAAAGGTAATGGAAAAGATTGTTGAAAAACAAAATTTGTTTGTTGAAAGAAACAAAAATGTGATTTCACCTGGCTCTTCTAAGTATAGTACACCAAATAAGACTACAAAAACTGTTAATGAGTCTGTTGGTTCTAATGACATGGTCCTCAATCATCATCTAGAAGAAGCTAGAAAAAAGGCACAACATCGAAAAAACGGAATTTTAGGTGCAAAACCTAGTGTGATGAATTCTACAAGATTCCAAAGCACCGCTAGTAGTAGTAAACCATTACCTAGGAACTTTCAACAAAATACTAGGGATTGGCTTGCATCTAAGAGTAGTGACACAAAAGAGTATGCTAGGAACGTAGAATGCAACGCAAAGAATTCCAAATCAAGTGTCAAGACACAATCCACTAAGACACCAAATCAAAACAAACCCGTTGATAAGAAGCAAGAGGTTAAGAAACCTAATAGGTGGATATCTAAAGAATGTAGTTTTTCCAAGACTGAGACTTCCGCTGCATCTGATAAGAAAACTACATCTAGATCTTACCTTAGGTGGATTCCTACCGGGAAAGTTTTTAAAACAGTTGGTCTTAGATGGATTCCCACAGGGAAGATTTTTGATAGTTGCACCAAGACAAATAATAGTGATAATCTTCAGGATAAGGAAGTAGAAACCACAACAACCGTTGATAGTCAACACCCGCAGAGTGATGCTTCATGTACTTCTAACACTGTTATTTGTGAAACCTCTTCGTCTTTGGTTGCAGGTGCTTCAACTATCTCAGAACCCAGTTCTTCAGAGGGTTCAAATTCTGTAAATTCTATAAAATCATTCTTTCAATCTTCTATTTTTGATTTTCCATTTCTTTTATAAAAACAAACACAAAATACAAAAATATAAAATTTTCAAAAATCCAAAAACATTATAAAATCAAAAAATCCAAAAATATTCTTCTCACGACATGTCTCTCGTATAAATCAATATTCTGTACGTTTCTAGAAATGTCATTCAACAATGATACGGACATGTACAGATGCTTGAGCGGGAGTTCTTTTTAATGTTTTTCTAAAACATGTCGTTTCTCAAAAGTTTCTTCACAATGGCTTTCGTATACATCAGTACGAAACCCGTACATTCAATGACGACTTCTGATTATTTTCAAATCAAGGACTCGTACGTTCAATGACGAACTCTTTTTCAAAAAGTTCGAGTCTAAACAAACGAAAAAGATTTCAAGCATAAACTCGTTTTCAAACAAAATCCTTGAGCACTTTTTCAAGATTGTTCAAAAGATTTCTCAAAATCTCTCAAAATGAGTGCTCAAGAAAACTCCCTCAAAACCCTTAATTAATTTTAAATATGCTATCGTTAAGGGGGAGTATAAAAAGAAAAAATGTTCCAAATTCATGCAGAATCTGTCTTTCTCTCCAAAAGCTTTTTCTTAATCAGTTGATATCAAAAATATCACGCTATGCTATTTTTGAGGGGGAGAAGACATGATTAAAATGTGTTCAAAGATGTTTAATGATTGTGGCAGAATCTCAAAAGAGCTCGACTCAGTATGTACCAATGAATTGACGAAGCTTAAAATGTTAGTAATCGAAAAGACTTGTCCTGGACGGGTAATAATTTCAAGCTAGTCTAACTAGTGATGTAAGCGTGTCTCGAATAGGACTTGTCTGAGTAGAGTGTACCATATCGAGAGACTTTCTTTGGACTTGACCAGGACGGGTAATAATTTCAAGCTAGTCTAACTAGTGATGTAAGCGTGTCTCGAATCGGTCATGATCACTGAAAGTGGATCAATTCAAAAGTGCAAACTCCTCTCGCATGTGCAAATTTCTTAAATATTCATGAGCACATGTGAAGGGGGAGTCCTTCAAAAGAAATGCAAAACTCCCGAAGTGTCAACAAAATGTGTTTTATTATCATAAACACTTTGAGAGATTTTTCAATAAATGGTTTCATGGCAACAATAGGATAGTCATGGAGTTATAAGGTGACTAAGGTTAGGAAAAACCGTCCTATGATCCGCCAGAGCCGGAGGGATCTACCCAAGGACAAATCCAATAGATTAGAATTAGAAGTCCTTAGGTATGATTGAAAAAAGGAGAAAATGAGAAAGGAGAAAGAAGGGGTTGAAGAATTAAAAAGAAAAGTTATGAAAAAGGGTGAAAAGAAATAGCCCTCCGTATGTTCAACCTTAGGGCAGACACCGGGTTCAACTCATATGCTACTGGTTGTTACTAAGGTGACACCGGTATTGAAGACAAAGACGTCATGGACCCAGTGACGCACTGCACTAAACCTTCTTAACCACTCAAGTTCTCTTAAAAGAGCTTGTTTCATTCTCACGGGGAACCGGCATAATCTATCGACCTGTCTCTTAGAGATGGTTGATATTGAAGCATGAGACCTCTCCCTAATCTCCGCATAGGAAACCAAATGTGCACTTATCGAGTCTAGAGCCCCGAGATTCATCAAAAGATCTCATAAGAACACATGATATTTCTACACTGGTTGTTCAACATTGAGGACGCCAGTTGTAAACTTAAGAGTCCTACGCAGATCTTAGCAATCTGCCAGAACATTTATGAGAGGATTCACAATAGTGATTCTCAATGATTGAATGGAAATTCCTGCCAGGGTCAACATCAAGCAGCCCTGACAGCAGGTCACTTCGGTAATTCTTTATGGGTTACGCTTAGTGTTCGCGGTGGTTTCAAACGGTCTACAGTCGTGGAGTGATCCCCAGCGACTCACCCAGTCATTGAGCTACTAAGTAGGTCTTGTAAGCTCTCTCGAGAGTATCTGACATGGGAACGGCCTTGGTAAGGGTTAGAAGGAGTCTTCACACTATGCTGTTGACGATCTCTAATTCTTGTCTGTAAGTACCGGATGTTTTATTGCTAACTGTTTATATGCAGGGACACTTCATCTCCATGGCGACAGATTCCACATGCTCATACATACATCTGGAAGTTAAAGAAAGCTCCCTCAAAGATCTGTACAACACAAAGTTCAAAGAAAGATTCTACGCCAAAAAGAAGAATCTACAAAGTATAAAGACTAAAGATCGAAGTGAAAGAAAGGGAACTACGTGCATACGAATATCAAAGTCCAAAGATGTATGAGCATGTTGGAATGGCAAACAACCACCACAGACGCAGAAGTGACGAAAGGCAGATAACTCCACATCACAAAAGAACAAAGAACGATGAAAAATCAGTTATCAAAGATCACAAAGCATGAAGGATCAAAGACTAAAGACTATTCTACAACAACACACAAAGTTAAAGACAAAGTACACGGAAGACCCACTCACGTGGAGCATCATTCGAATGACCAACCCTTAGGGGGAGATTGTTAGCATTAAAAATATGTATTATGAAGTGATGGTCATTCTCATGTTGTAACTTTGTGTCGTTTGTTAAGTTTAGTAATAGTTTAGTCATTGGGCCTTGGACTTGGCAAGCTAATATGTTATATGCTATGTTTCATAAGCCTAGTTATCCAACCATGTCACCAAGTCCAAGCCCAAGCCCAAGCCCATAGAAAGCCCATAGGGCATCTCATGTATCTTACTATTTAAACACCTCAAAGGCTCATTTGAGGTGTGTGCTTGTGTGTGTATTTGTGTGTGTTTTCCTTGAATAAAAGCTCTCATATTTCCATCTCTCTCTACATATACACGAAATACATATAAGTCACCAAGTCACCATCTTTCTTCTTCTAATCTTCTATATTGGTCTGATAAAGTTGGTTAATCTAAGGTCCTACAAGTGAAGACATGATTAAAATGTGTTCAAAGATGTTTAATGATTGTGGCAGAATCTCAAAAGAGCTCGACTCAGTATGTACCAATGAATTGACGAAGCTTAAAATGTCAGTAATCGAAAAGACTTGTCCTGGACGGGTAATAATTTCAAGCTAGTCTAACTAGTGATGTAAGCGTGTCTCGAATAGGACTTGTCCGAGTAGAATGTACCGTCTCGAGAAACTTTCTTTGGACTTGACCAGGACGGGTAATAATTTCAAGCTAGTCTAACTAGTGATGTAAGCGTGTCTCGAATCGGTCATGTTCGTTGAAAGTGGATCAATTCAAAAGTGCAAACTCCTCGCGCCTGTGCAAATTTCTTAAAAATTACATGAGCACATGTGAAGGGGGAGTCCTTCAAAAGTTGCAAAACTCTCAAAGTGGTAACAACAAAGATGTTTTATTATCATAAACACTTTGAGAGATTTTTCAATAAATGGTTTCATGGCAACGATAGGATAGTCATGGAGTTATAAGGTGACTAAGGTTAGGAAAAACCGTCCTATGATCCGCCAGAGCCGGAGGGATCTACCCAAGGACAATTCCAATAGATTAGAATTAGAAGTCCTTAGGTATGATTGAAAAAAGGAGAAAATGAGAAAGGAGAAAGAAGGGGTTGAAGAATTAAAAAGAAAAGTTATGAAAAAGGGTGAAAAGAAATAGCCCTCCATATGTTCAACCTTAGGGCAGACACCGGGTTCAACTCATATGCTACTGGTTGTTACTAAGGTGACACCGGTATTGAAGACAAAGACGTCATGGACCCAGTGACGCACTGCACTAAACCTTCTTAACCACTCAAGTTCTCTTAAAAGAGCTTGTTTCATTCTCACGGGGAACCGACATAATCTATCGATCTGTCTCTTAGAGATGGTTGATATTGAAGCAGGAGACCTCTCCCTATTCTCCGCATAGGAAACCAAATGTGCACTTATCGAGTCTAGAGCCCCGAGATTCATCAAAAGATCTCATAGGAACACAAGATATTTCTACACTGGTTGTTCATCATTAAGGACGCCAGATGTAAACTTTAGAGTCCTACGCAGATCTTAGCAATCTGCCAGAACATTTATGAGAGGATTCACACTTGTGATTCTCAATGATTGAATGGAAATTCCTGCCAGGGTTAACATCAAGCAGCCCTGACAGCAGGTCACTTCGGTAATTCTTTATGGGTTACGCTTAGTGTTCGCGGTGGTTTCAAACGGTCTACAGTCGTGGAGTGATCCCCAGCGACTCACCCAGTCATTGAGCTACTAAGTAGGTCTTGTAAGCTCTCTCGAGAGTATCTGACATGGGAACGGCCTTGGTAAGGGTTAGAAGGAGTCTTCACACTATGCTGTTGACGATCTCTAATTCTTGTCTGTAAGTACCGGATGTTTTATTGCTAACTGTTTATATGCAGGGACACTTCATCTCCATGGCGACAGATTCCACATGCTCATACATACATCTGGAAGTTAAAGAAAGCTCCCTCAAAGATCTGTACAACACAAAGTTCAAAGAAAGATTCTACGCCAAAAAGAAGAATCTACAAAGTATAAAGACTAAAGATCGAAGTGAAAGAAAGGGAACTACGTGCATACGAATATCAAAGTCCAAAGATGTATGAGCATGTTGGAATGGCAAACAACCACCACAGACGCAGAAGTGACGAAAGGCAGATAACTCCACATCACAAAAGAACAAAGAACGATGAAAAATCAGTTATCAAAGATCACAAAGCATGAAGGATCAAAGACTAAAGACTATTCTACAACAACATACAAAGTTAAAGACAAAGTACACGGAAGACCCACTCACGTGGAGCATCATTCGAATGACCAACCCTTAGGGGGAGATTGTTAGCATTAAAAATATATATTATGAAGTGATGGTCATTCTCATATTGTAACTTTGTGTCGTATGTTAAGATTAGTAATAGTTTAGTCATTGGGCCTTGGACTTGGCAAGCTAATATGTTATATGCTATGTTTCATAAGCCTAGTTATCCAATCATGTAACCAAGTCCAAGCCCAAGCCCATAGAAAGCCCATAGGGCATCTCATGTATCTTACTATTTAAACACCTCAAAGGCTCATTTGAGGTGTGTGCTTGTGTGTGTATTTGTGTGTGTTTTAGTAATCAAAGCTCTCATATTTCCATCTCTTTCTACATATACACGAAATACATATAAGTCACCAAGTCACCATCTTTCTTCTTCTAATCTTCTATTGGTGTGATAAAGTTGTGTTATCTAAGGTCCTACATTATGTATGTAGGAGAAATTAAGATAATATCATTATTAGTTAATTACATATTTAACATAAAAAAAATAATTACCGATTGTTTTGCATGCTAATTGAGATTTCAACATATTTTTGGATCAATCATGATGGAAGTAGGTTGATCTCCTAGTTTTGTTTGTGTTAAACCCTAACTTTTCAGTTAGGGTTTTAATCTTAATCGATTGGCTGTTTCTTTATGGAACTGCTTGGTTACTGGTGGTTTTCTTACGTTACTTGTTTACATTGTATTACTGGTCGTGGGTTTGAAAGGGATGGAGAAAGGGTCTTTCAATAAAAATAGTAATGCTAAGGGTTCGAGGGTTGCTAGAGTATCTACTTACTTGGCCGAACGCATAATTGATGATAAAGGAGAGATGGAGAGTGGTGAAACGCCTTTGCACAATGTGACAATTCAGGATATTGCAAAGACTTACAATGCTACTATTGAAAGTCTTATGAACAGTGAGGTAAAAACGAATGGGAATTCCTTTGAGCCACATGTTGTGGCAGCTTCTCAAAACAAAGTGCTGATGGTAATGTGGTGTTTGATACAAGTGTGGATGTGTCATTGAGTGAGGGAAGTGCTAATCAAGAGAAACCTGGTTCTTCAAATAATAAACAGACTATGGACACCTCTAATGTCCCTGAACAGGTTCCTTCTTTGTCGAGTTTTGAAGTAGCTATGCTATCACAGGAATTTGGTGCAAACGGGAATAAGAATACTTCTACTAGTGTTAATGTTGATGCTAATTCTGGTCACAACACTCTTAAGGTTAATACTACTAGTGGAACTGGTGTGAAACCGGTTTCCTATGCAGGTGCTACATCTAATGATCCTAAGAAACACGTGTCAAATTTTTGTAGGTTGGAATGTAGCAATAAAAAGACTGGAGTTGATCTTGCTATCCCGATGAATGTAGTGGAAGAGGTGAATATCATATTTGAGAATACTCTTTATGGGTATTTCCTTGGTCAGCGCCTTGCTTTTCCTGTTGTGGATTATTATGTACGCAATGTGTGGGCTAAGTATGGTATACAGAAGGTTATTGTAATACACCGTAAAAAAAATCCCAGGTCATTTATTAATGCTAATTTTCGACACTATTCTAAACTAAGCCATTTTTGCGGGCTAATTTGAAATTTTTATACGAGACACCGACTGTTTGGCACCCAATTATTTTGCTACTGTTTGATTGATACCCGATTGTTTAAAACACCGTTGGTTTAACACCCGATTATGTTTTGTCACCCGATATCACCCGATTGTCACTCTTAGATGTCACCCAATGAGGTTAACACCGGTAACTCCCACTTGCGACCTGACACTCTATTTTGGACACCGAAATATTATTAATATATATAATGATATGTATATATATTAATTAGTACAATTTATTATTACTATATATATATATATATATATATATATATATATATATATATATATATATATATATATATATATATGAGTATATATATATGTAAGACGACACCGTTTATGTATTTTTGGTTTTTCACGAACCGACACCGACACCGAAATTAATTTCACAATTATACGAATCACCGACACCCCGTCATATTTGGGCCGATCACAAGCCCACACGAATTTCTTTCTCTCTTTAAATTACTTGGGCCGAAACACCCCCACTAGCCCACACAAATTTTCTCTTTTCTTGTTTTCGTTTTGGGCCGAGCTTGCCAAGCCCACTTGGCTTATTTGTTTTCTTTCTTTGCGTAGCATGTCACCAAAGCAGAAACCAAATCCCTTACTTCTATATATATATACACACGAATGCCTTGGTTCCCCCACAACTCAACAAGAAGCATGCAACTTCCATTTTGCTTTGTCCATGTACGAGAGGTAAGTCAAACCCAAAACACCAAGCCGACCAAAGAGCCGTCCGACCCTTGGATAATTCCATTGCACCCTTAAACACTTTAACCTCTAGATCATGTGTTTCTTAAATCCCTAACACAAACTATAAACAAGGTTTATAAGTACACACATGTCTAAAAGCTCCTAACACCTAGTGTTGACATGAACTTGTAGCCCTCCAAACCTTTTACACTCGATAAGACTATACAAGGGAAGCCAAGACAAGGTTGTCGAATGAGACATGACCACTCGGTGGTGTTGTGTCTCTTGGAGACATTCGAACCACCCTCACCACCCTATAAAAGCCACATTAAATGCAATAAGTCTCACACACACTCAATCCCACCAAAGCTCTCAAAGCACAAAACTATTTTTCTTCCTTGGTTGTTGTCGAGAGGACCTAGGCGCACAAGCATAGTTTCGGGTTAGGTGTTGGGTTATCACAAGCCAAGTATTGGGTCAAGAAGGAGCTCACGAATCTAGTTGGTCTCTTACTCTCACCTCGTACGCAAGAATTCTTCACCACCATCTTTGGTGTTGTAAGTCATCACCACCCTTTTTCATTTTTACTTATACTCATACCATGCACACACACGACACACACACTTTTACTTACGTTGCACTCGTAATGTTGTAGTATGAAAAAGCCTCGACACCCCTAGAAATGACCTCACCATTTCATTTTTATACGTACGACCCATCTATATTTTTCGACCACCCATACCTACGACTCACCCTTAATCGAACTAACCCAACATGCAAAACTCACGCGACCTTATATCACGAAAACGAGACCTAAACTAAACCTTAGTCGAACCTTTTTTTTAACAAACTAAACATCGTTTGGGCCTAGAATGGGCTAACGAGCCCAATTTATATTTCAAATGAGATTTTCGGTTGGAAACTTGGAAAAATATCGAGAAGTGTAAACACCGATTTTCAAGACTTGGACAAGTTTTAAAGGCTACTTCCATCGTAACAAAAAGTTTGTTTTCAAAAACTAAACCGAGGACTATTTTTGCAAAAGTTTCCGTTAAGGGACTAAACTTGTTAGAATTTCAAACTCTCGAACTAAAATTGACTAAACCAATTTCTTTTAGAAATTGAGGGTAAAAATTGTCATTTGGCCAAGGTTAAGGGAGTAAAGGTAAAAAGTACGAAAGAACCAAATTATAATTATTTTTAACCAATGGGGTAAAAAGTGTAATTTTGTAAAGTTAAGGGTTAAATTGTGACAAGGTATTTTATAATTAATTATTTCATATAATTTGAATTTTTATAAATACATATATATTTTCTTTAACTTTAAAATATATATATAACTTTATTAAAAATATTTAATCATAAATATTTTTAAACAATATTATTTCTTACAACGAGTTAATATTTATCAAACATCGGTTCGTAACAACGATACAAATAACTACGTAATGTTATTTTGAAATATATTAAGACACCAGAACTGATATCACCGCACACGAGACATATCACATGTCATTTGCAACACGAATCTAAAACACCGATTACAATGTATTATTTAGGTCGCAAGTTGGAGGAATTCCATTGCTAGTCATAGCAATACACCATCACTTTTGAGCACCGTTATGATTACGCACCTTTCAAGTGAGTTCATGGTCCCACTTTTTAATTGTTTTTAAACCCCGTGGGGAGATACATGCTATAAATCGAACACAAGTATTTTTCTTTATGCTGTTATCACCTGATATTGCCTAAGTTGACACCCGTGCTACAAGTCCCTCATATCACGAACCTTAATCACTTGCGAGTGTGCGCGAATATAGTTGATAGATCTATTGGAATGGCAGCCCACCTCTGTCAAGGTGATCAGTTGGTAGCAGGTGTGCTATATTCGAGGTATTATGGAAATTTGGCACATTTCCTGTCACCGAGGGCCCCTTGTCATTTACATCCGCTGTGGTGTAGATGATTGTTATTATCTTTATGATATGTCAAATCAATGTTAAGGCTTGCGTTTCATGAGGCTTAGGAGCAATATTACCCTATTTTAGTCAAGACCTGTCTATCTTGGCTTGTTTATTTCAAATGCTTGACTTGTGTTCACACTATTACTATTTAAACTACTATCGATTCACTCAACCTTTGTGTTGACTTTTTTTAAGCATGTTTATCTCAGGAAATTAGCAAGCATGGCGGCACGGAGCTGGCAAAGGGCACAGGACCTTCCTTTTTATTTTAATAATATTATCATTCTTTATAAACTCATTACTTCTTTTGCTAAACAATTAACATTTTGGAAAAATGTTTGTAACTCTGAATATTTGAGTTTTCATGGAATGATATTGACTATCTTTTGAATTGTTTTCTACGAGTATGACTGTGTACTAAACTCTAATGACCCCGATTAGACTTCCGCTGCTTAATCAAATTTCGGGGTGTTACGGATTGGCATCAGGGCTATGGTTATAGAGAACCAAATGATTTTTCAAAACATTGGACTATAACCTCACCGGATTTTTAAACAAACTATTTATCACCGAAGTGCCCTCCGTGCCAGCGCTTGCCAACGTCATGTTTTAAGGTTTGATTTTAGCATCCATTGCATTTAGCTCACTATGACACAATGATCACTGTGCATGTAGCATTATGTAGGCTAAATGACTTATATTACTGCTATTTTTGGGATATTATAGTACCATGTCGCCCCCGGTTATTATTTTGTCCGACAGTGACGACGTCGTGCCAGCATCATCCACTCACCCTACTATTGACTTATCTGACTATGACACCCATGACACCCGAGACACCCATGATTCTGACCATGACACCCAACCTGTATCACCTGCTATACCATCTCCTGTTCCATCTGGAGACCCCTCTGCTGATACTGAGCCCTTTGAGGAGGGTGAGGTTGCTTCTACACCCATTGATTCTTTTGCTATTCAGCCTCTTTTTCGTCTTGTCTGTGGACCTATGACACAGGGGCAGTACCTTTATGATCAGTACCTGACATCTCAGCAGTTTCTTGCGGCTGATGATCGTCCTACACCACCTGCTAGTCACCACTCCGGTTTAGATGCTGATGACGAGTCTTCTGACTCCGATACTTCTGACACTGCTGCTTCTATCCCACCATCATCCCCGCCTGCACCGATTCGTCGGCGCAAGCGAGTGAGGATTCTTGAGCCCTATGAGCCTGAGCCTTTCGGTGAGTTGTTTCGATATCATGAGGGAGACTATACCCGCAAATGCATGGCTCGGAAGCGAGTCTGTATTTTGCCTGCTTCTACTATTACACCACCTGTATCTACACATGTATCATCACCCATATCTGTATTACCACATGTCTCTATGCCAGAGCTCACCCCTATGACATCACCAGCACCCCCACCATCACCTGTATCACCCCCACCTGAGCCACATCCTTACATGTTACCTACTTACACCGCACCCCACACCTCTGAGGTTTTGCCACCCATGCCACCACCTACAGTTTTCTACTCTCAGACTACCACTGTATCGATACCATCACCTGCTACATCACCTGTACCATCACCTGCTCCCACCGAGACACCCACCTCACCCGGTATTCATAGATTGGTTGATGCTCGTCGATGGTCATTTTTGTTAGACTACATACGTAGATGGAGATTGGTTGAGGGATCGCCTAGGGCTGCTGAGCTTGGAGATGGCTCTTCAGCGGCGTTACCGGTCACTGGGGAGCCGATACACCATACTATCCCTCTTTTGGCTGCTAGATTAGTGAGACATGAGGATCGTCTTGATGAGCTGTTGAGCGTTATTGAGGATATATCCTTGGAGAGGATTGAGTGTATGCAGGAGGAGGTCACGAACCTCGTGGTACATAGGACAGCTTTAGAGATGGTATTTGAGATGATGGGGACAAAGATCGAGGAGGCACAGGCTACCATCACCGAGTTTGGTCATCTACTAGATATTCAGAGGCACGAGATAGATGATTTGAGAGCGATTACGGCTATCACACAGGAGATGATGGAGCATCAGGCACATGAGTTAGCTGCATCTAGTTCTACCATCCACACTCTTTCAGCTACTATTGAGGAGATTCAGGCCCGTGAGAGATCCAGGGATTTGGAGATGTTAGGGATGATCAGGATCATCAGAGAGCTGGAGAGGAGATCAGGAGGCGCACCTGGACCTTCATAGATCTATGACATGTCATTACTTACAGAGACATCTTAACTTGCCGCCTGTGGCATTAATAATTGTTGTATCATATTATTTTGTAACAATGAATTCAAAAATTATTAAAACTTTATGTTGGTTACGATTGTAACGTATTGATATTGAGTTATGATGTTCTAGTTGTTTGATCTTTTATTATGCTCCCATATTGAGAGTCATTATAATTTCCATGTGTGTTGTTACATGTCGTGATGTTTATTTATGAATGATATGGTTTATGTTGATGTATGTATTTATGGTGTGGTTGTGATATGTACCTTGTGATGATCTCGACTATTATGAGTTTGGCTACACTATTTCTCTTGTTATTGATGTTTGGGATTTGTACTTATGCACTTGCGATTTTATAGAGTTATGGCCCCATGGAAAACCGCTACTGCTACCTCGTCACCCGCTATGACCCAGGCTGCTATCAGAAAGTTGGTTGCCGACAGTGTTGCTGCAGCTTTAGAAGAGCAGGCTGCTGCAATGGCACGAACTAGTAGCAATAACCGAGCCACTGCTGAGAGCGAGTCTGCTGCGACTCGGAAGTGTACCTATAAGTACTTCATAGCTTGTAAACCATCTCACTTCAAAGGGACTAAAGGAGTGACAGAGCTCGCTCGATGGTTTGAGCGAACTGAGACTGTGTTTGTGAGGAGCGGTTGTGCCGCGGAAAGCCGAGTCTCATTTGCTACTGGAACGTTGTTGGAAGACGCGTTGTCTTGGTGGAATGCAACTGCTCAGAAGATAGGTGTGGAGGAGGCCTATCAGATTACCTGGGATTTTAAGGAAAAGATGCTGAAGAAGTTCTGCCCTAGAGGCGAGATCAAGAAGTTAGAAGATGAGTTTCACACGTTGGTTGTGAAAGGAAATGATCTCAGGGCTTACGATAGGAGATTTCAGGAGCTTGCCACACTTTGCCCTTCGAAGGTTCCCGATTTGGAAAAGTTGTTGGAAAGATACATTGAGGGATTACCCAGGAGCATTAAGGGAAACGTCACCTCGTCTAAGCCTCAATCTTTGGATGAAGCAATGTCCATTGCCCAAAGACTGCTAGACCGGGAGATTAAGCGTAACCCTGCTCAGGGGAACAACGATCACAAAAGGAAGTTTGATGATCGGAAGACAAGCAACAACAACAACAACAACAACAGCAACAACAACCGTAACCCCAACCGTAACTATCACCATGACAGAAACACCCACCACAACCAACAGAACCGACGAGAGGAAGCTGTCAGAGCTTATGTCGTCGCACCAGTTAAGGATGCTAGGTATGCTGGACCTCTTCCATTCTATGACAAGTGTAAGATGCATCACAATGGACCCTGCTATGCTAAGTGCGGGAAGTGTTCAAGGGTTGGACATAAGACACAAGATTGCAAGGCGACAGGAGCCAACTTGCAACCCGTGGCTGTAGTATGCCATGCTTGTGGAGAGAAAGGACACTACAGGCGTCAGTGCCCTAATAAGGATAACAATGCACGTGGAAGAGCATACGTGCTGGGAGATGGAAATGTCCAGCAAGATCCGAACGTAGTCACGGGTACGTTCTTTCTAAACAACCGCCTCGTTAAAGTTTTATTTGATTCCGGAGCCGATCAAAGTTTCGTATCTATTTCTCTTGCAACCCAACTTAATATTACACCCACCCAACTAGACACCACATATGAGATTGAACTAGCTGATGGAAAGCTAGTGAGCACTAACACTATACTCCGAGGTTGTACCCTACGACTACTAGACACCCCATTTGACATTGACCTTATGCCTATTAGACTTGGTAGTTTCGACGTCGTTATAGGAATGGATTGGTTATCCGAGAACCGCGCTAAGATCATTTGTGACGAAAAGGTCGTTCACATTCCACTAAATAACGAAACCCTGATTGTTCGCGGAGAGCGAAGTAAGACACGTGTTGACATGAATATTACGATATTTAATCTAAACATCCTCTTCATGTTTTGATGATGACAAAAATGTAAGTTACAACATATAACGTAAAGTGCTTAAGTTACTTGTGATCACAATTCATCTATGCATTCTTACGTCAACAAGCCTCGACATCTCAACGTCTCAAGTATGCTTCAACAATCACTTAAGGTATGGATAAACAAGTGTTTAATACATTTCATGATCAAAGGGGTATTTAATTAACTAATACAAAGTTTATTTAATTATATAAACTTATTATATATTTTTTAAAAACACTTTTGGTAATAAAGAAAAATGTTTTAATCATACTAAATATATGATTTCAAACTTTTAACCAAAATTAGTTAGTTTTTCACCAAATAAACTTTCCCCACTAAAAGACAGAAAATCTGGCCGTTTCAGTAGGGCGGCCCCCTTAATTTTAAGGGGACCGGCACACAATTAAGGGGACCAGCCACGCTCCCCTGTCAGATTTTGTCAGAAATTTTTCCCTATAAATACCACCTCAAACCTGGAATTTTTCCAACCTTTTGCACAAATATTTTCAGATCCAATTCTCTCTAAACATCCTTCTAAAACCCTTTGATCATAAGATTATTAATCTTTGTTTCAAGTGATCCAATCTTTCATCACTTAAAGTGCAAGACAAGTATCCTCCCTATCATAAACCCAAAGATGTATTAGGATCTAGTTAGTGCTTATGTGAAGTTGTAAAGACATTAGTGGCTTGAAGGTGTCAAGACATTAATGCATTGAAGTTGTGAAGACATTAGTGTCTTGAAGGTGTCAAGACATTAGTGCATTGAAGTTGTGAAGACATTAGTGGCTTGAAGGTGTCAAGAAATTAATGCATTGAAGTTGTGAAGACATTAGTGGTTTGAAGGTGTCAAGACATTAGTGCCTTGAAGGTGTGAATATACTTTTGGTGTGAAGAAGATAAGTTAGGAACTAGATTGGTGTGAAGAAGATAGGTGTGGAGTAGTTAGTTGTGAAGTAGATAGATTTGAAGAAGTTGATTGGTGTGTAGATTGGTGTGTAGATTGGTGTGTAGATTGGTGTGTAGATTGGTGTGAAGATTGGTGTGTAAATTGGTGTGTATATTGGTGTGTACGGTTTTCTCCGCCATAAGGGAGCTTGTTGAGTAGTGAAGAAAACTCTCGAGTAGGTGACTCGGGGAGTGGAGTAGGAACAAGGAAGGTGTCCTTGTAGCCGAACCACTATAAATCATCGTGTTCGGTTTGCATGTTCTTTCTCTCATCTCTTTTCATTCATTCTTGCATTTATCGCTTTATATCTATGCTTGCCTATATGTCTTAATTGTTGCTTATATTGTTGTGATGATTGAATGTGTTTTACATAGAAGTTAATAGTGTGATAGGACATATAATTGTATGTTATGGTCAAATGGACTAATATATATATTTAACACTTCTCATGTTGAGCTTAACTTAATCGATAATTTGATACAAAACGTTTTAAGATTTTAAAAGGAAAACTTATACACATAAAGTTTGATCTATGCTTCATTCATAAAACTAAGTTTTGAAAACTAATCTAAAAGTTCACATATATAATTGATCATATTGATTATATGTTGCTTTTATACTAAAATCTAATTGAAGGTTTTTCAAACAAACAATTGAATAAATTCTAATCAACATTTTGAAACAAAGTTTTTATAAAACGAAAAAGAAGGGAAAACTATTCAACCCCCCTTCTAGTTTTCCACAATTGGTATCAGAGCCACGTCGCTCAAATTTTCAAAACAAATGGTTTTAAAAATTGAGTACGATCCATGTATCAAATTACCCATTAAGGATGATTTAATATGAAAAGTGTTTTGTTGATTAACTTGTATTAGTTTTGATATTATATACACTAATTATACTAGCTCGAGATAAGATTATACATAAAACAAGTGTTATATGTTCGTTTTTAAAATCAGAAAGTTACACACCTTTCCACAAAGTCAGAAAACAATTTTTAACAAAAATTGCATTTTTGAGTATCAGATGGGCGGCCCCTTTAATTGTCTGGGCGGCCCCCTTAAATACTGGGTGGCCCCCTTAAATTTAAGGGGTCCGCCTGTCTGTTCGACAGTTTTTCAAAAACTTTGAAATATCATATAAAATTAACCGTAACTCCGTAGAAGTCGTGCCACCCGGCGTTTCAAAGGTAATTGAGTCTACTTTCATTTAAAAATACTTACAAGTAACCATTACAAACTTAAATAAGTCAGAAAGTTAAAATACTACACGAAGGTCAAAAATTTGAGTCTTGTTTTAACATAAAACTTGTATTTCAACTTTTCCTTCGAGTCGGGCATTCCTAGTCGATATATCTTTGAAAAATTAAGTATTTATGTTTTCAAAATATTGATCTTTATTAAATTTTAAAATGGATAGGAAACTTTTTTATTTTCAAATAAAATCGAGCTAAGTAAACATTGGTATATATAAAACACAAAACGACGACAAGTGTTTTATGTGCTATGTGAACTCATTTGTGATTTTACTTTGCTAATCGTTGCTATTTGTAATTTAGCTATTTGAATATCTTAGCATATGTGTCTTGTACTCTATTAGTTTATAGTTAGTTATCCAGCTTATACTTAACTTGATCTTATGCTAGATTTCTTGCGTTAGGATTGCATAATTATGCTTGCATTGCATATAGGAATAGATGGCTTAATGTTACTCAAACATCTTGTAAATGAGTTAAATCTAATCACCTAAATATTTCAATCAATTTAATCTATTCTTAACAACACACTTAAACATTTTCAACAAATTACCTTGTTTTACCTTAAGTTGTTTAATATGACAAATTGAATCTTTGTAAAACATTAGTAGTAATATAAAAGAAAAAGTATTTTCAAAATCTAAGTGTGTTCATTATAAGTAACTATGAAGAGTCTTTCACATAAACAAAACTTATAACAATCATGAAGTAATAAGTCAAATTTCAATCATTCACCAACCTCACTCATAAATAATCTTAGGATTAATGGAACACACTATCAAAATGCCTATTTATTTTAAATGAGTGTTTGTGAGGGTCAAGAAAGATCTTGATATTATATCAATTCATTATTCAAATTATGGTTGATATATTCATCAAATCTAATTGACATGTTTTTTAGTATGGACAAGAAATTGGATTGTTATTTGTTTAAGTTTCAAGATTACATCAAATGATATAGTCTTGAATCTACATACTCAATCACACTAGATTGATATGAAAATATTTACATCCTTTGTAGATGAAAAGAGTATGCATTGGATCATAACTCACACTTGTGTTGATAATGTCATATTGAATCTACTTGTCCAATAATTGTGTTCCAAATATTAGAATAATATTTTAAACACATTTATAAAATATACAATGAAGTAGGATTGACGACTTGGATGTTTCGTCTGAAATATTCAAGCAATTTACATTGCAATGCAATGGATAAATGTGTCATATCCGAAAAACCAAACATGAGCAAACTAACAACATATGTAAACTTTGCTCACACTACTTAAAATTATCACCACAAGATAAAATACATATTTAAGAACAATACACACTATATATTATATGTATTTCACTTTCTTTGTAGCATGAATGGTTGTGTTACAAGATAATGCACTACACTTTTCTTTTTGAAATAATTTAAGTTATTAGAATTGAAAAACAACTTGTCACAATGCATAAACAAGTAAACTTCATTTTGTTTCAAATACTAGTTAAATTATGATATATAACATTGGCAAAAATCATAGAAAATAATATTTGCTTTAGAATATATAAATGTCTAGTTTTGATATCATTTGTGAATCACAATCTCGTTTAAGATAAATAATCTTAATGAGATTCATTTTTCAAGATATGCTAAGGAGCATTCATAAATCAAAGCACATTTATTAAATCAAGTAATATGTCATCAAAACCAAATAACCGGTTAATCATGAACAAAAGATTAAAACTTTGCATTTACTTTTATCTTAACATTTAACACATCTCTATTGGGATAGTGAGTAAAATATATCATGTAGACTTACCTTCATAAAAACATGGTGTTTGAGTCACATTATGCCAAGTACTAGTGAATCAAGCAAACTTCATATTTGGTACTCTTCGATAGGTGAATTTAGGAACTCAATTTCTTCTAAAAAGAGAATGACTACTGGAGAATCTATTGACTAGAAACTCAATTTAACCTAACGGTTGGATTGCTTCTATGTGAGAAGTTGGGTGTGTGTAACCCGTAAAAATGGTCGTGTTTAGCCTGAATTGAGCACCACTGGTAATAGTCTCATACTCATTCTCCAACTTGCTTAAATCGCTCTTCCTAAATGTACCTAACGCTAAGCTTACTTTTATGAACTTTGCTTCTCATTAGATGATTTCATTCCTAGATTTATGGCATATCGCATATATGTTATTTCTAGATGTTTATTTGCTCCTATGTGATTTGATTGTATGCCTTTACATGATTTACTCTATATGTATCATTCATCTAGGTATATTTTTATTTCTTTTAGATCCTACACCCTTATTTCATATGAACCTTAGTGTCATTTTCCGACAGGTCATATTAGTCTCATAATATATCCGGATGAGCATGAATTTAATGGGAAGGGAAATGACACTCACTCACATATATCCTTCTACCTCACACCACCTAGAGTACCACCACTTCCTACAACCTCACATGCCACTCCCATGTTGCATGTGCAAACCTTCACCCAAGACAATTATCATGCTCCACCACCATCACCTTCCTCCGAACACTTGAAGTTCGTTGAGGAGCTAAAAGAGACTCATGAGCTTAGTGCTCTTTTAGCATTACATCTTGCTCAACGCAATTTGGATCCACCTCAATCAAGCTCACCATCATCACCACATAACATTAACCAAATTGAGAAGCATGTTAACAATTGCCCTTGTTGCATCTTCCTTCAACAACATACCATTGCTTTGAATGAGCACTTTACCTGAATTGAGTATCTTCTTACTAGATCTCAACAAACCCCATCACTTGAACAACATCAAAACCCTCAACCAACAAACCCCACTTCAAATCCACCACTCCATCCATCAAAGAATATATCAACTCACAATTATCTCCACCACCAAAAGTTATCACCACCTCATCCAAGTGAATTTCATTACGAAATGCGTCATTTCCACTTACTAGCAAGTGAAGAACACAATGAAGAAATCCAAGCTTCAAGTGTTGTCGACTCATGATCAAGTGTTGTCGACTCATCACCACCTCATTTCACATATCCACCTTCGGTCGTCAACCAACAAAACACCTAAAAATCCCATGATTCCCTATCATCCACCCTTGTCGAACGATATATTAATCCAAACCATAATTGTCAACCCTTTATCATCACCTTCCCTTTACATTCACGCTCATCCCTCCTCATTCCCCTACATTTTCCTAGGTTCTAATCTTTGCATTAGATTCTAAATTTTCTTTTGGATTTAGGTTTTGTTTTAAAAACAATAATTGCATGTGTCATACTTTTAGTGCATATACCTAATATGTCCATATATTGTTCCCCTATTAGTTTCATGCATATATCCATTATCTTCATTATATACATGTGCACTTGTCTACTAACTTTGTTTTGAAGGATTACTTCACCGCTCGATTCTTTGGTAGCCAAAACAAGTTTTGAGCATACACCAAGGGGGAGCATACACCAAGGGGGAGCATTGAGGTTGATAGGATCAAGGCTTCACTTACGATGATGCAAGCTCGCCTTTTACATTCTATCTCAAGAGTTCAAGCATTGTAGAAGTGTCATTTAGAGTCCACCTTTTTGCTTCGACAAAAGGGGGAGAAGAAGTGTAAACAAGTAACTTATACATTTTACTATAAGTTATAGTTTACATAGTTTGTCATCATCAAAAAGGGGGAGATTGTTGGCATGAATATTACGATATTTAATCTAAACATCCTCTTCATGTTTTGATGATGACAAAAATGTAAGTTACAACATATAACGTAAAGTGCTTAAGTTACTTGTGATCACAATTCATCTATGCATTCTTACGTCAACAAGCCTCGACATCTCAACGTCTCAAGTATGCTTCAACAATCACTTAAGGTATGGATAAACAAGTGTTTAATACATTTCATGATCAAAGGGGTATTTAATTAACTAATACAAAGTTTATTTAATTATATAAACTTATTATATATTTTTGAAAAACACTTTTGGTAATAAAGAAAAATGTTTTAATCATACTAAATATATGATTTCAAACTTTTAACCAAAATTAGTTAGTTTTTCACCAAATAAACTTTCCCCACTAAAAGACAGAAAATCTGGCCGTTTCAGTAGGGCGGCCCCCTTAATTATAAGGGGCGGCCCCCTTAATTTTAAGGGGACCGGCACACAATTAAGGGGACCGGCCACGCTCCCCTGTCAGATTTTGTCAGAAATTTTTCCCTATAAATACCACCTCAAACCTGGAATTTTTCCAACCTTTTGCACAAATATTTTCAGATCCAATTCTCTCTAAACATCCTTCTAAAACCCTTTGATCATAAGATTATTAATCTTTGTTTCAAGTGATCCAATCTTTCATCACTTAAAGTGCAAGAGAAGTATCCTCCCTATCATAAACCCAAAGATGTATTAGGATCTAGTTAGTGCTTATGTGAAGTTGTAAAGACATTAGTGGCTTGAAGGTGTCAAGACATTAATGCATTGAAGTTGTGAAGACATTAGTGTCTTGAAGGTGTCAAGACATTAGTGCATTGAAGTTGTGAAGACATTAGTGGCTTGAAGGTGTCAAGACATTAATGCATTGAAGTTGTGAAGACATTAGTGTCTTGAAGGTGTCAAGACATTAGTGCATTGAAGTTGTGAAGACATTAGTGGCTTGAAGGTGTCAAGAAATTAATGCATTGAAGTTGTGAAGACATTAGTGCCTTGAAGGTGTCAAGACATTAGTGCATTGAAGTTGTGAAGACATTAGTGGTTTGAAGGTGTCAAGACATTAGTGCCTTGAAGGTGTGAATATACTTTTGGTGTGAAGAAGATAAGTTAGGAACTAGATTGGTGTGAAGAAGATAGGTGTGGAGTAGTTAGTTGTGAAGTAGATAGATTTGAAGAAGTTGATTGGTGTGTAGATTGGTGTGTAGATTGGTGTGTAGATTGGTGTGAAGATTGGTGTGTAAATTGGTGTGTATATTGGTGTGTACGGTTTTCTCCGCCATAAGGGAGCTTGTTGAGTAGTGAAGAAAACTCTCGAGTAGGTGACTCGGGGAGTGGAGTAGGAACAAGGAAGGTGTCCTTGTAGCCGAACCACTATAAATCATCGTGTTCGGTTTGCATGTTCTTTCTCTCATCTCTTTTCATTCATTCTTGCATTTATCGCTTTATATCTATGCTTGCCTATATGTCTTAATTGTTGCTTATATTGTTGTGATGATTGAATGTGTTTTACATAGAAGTTAATAGTGTGATAGGACATATAATTGTATGTTATGGTCAAATGGACTAATATATATATTTAACACTTCTCATGTTGAGCTTAACTTAATCGATAATTTGATACAAAACGTTTTAAGATTTTAAAAGGAAAACTTATACACATAAAGTTTGATCTATGCTTCATTCATAAAACTAAGTTTTGAAAACTAATCTAAAAGTTCACATATATAATTGATCATATTGATTATATGTTGCTTTTATACTAAAATCTAATTGAAGGTTTTTCAAACAAACAATTGAATAAATTCTAATCAACATTTTGAAACAAAGTTTTTATAAAACGAAAAAGAAGGGAAAACTATTCAACCCCCCCTTCTAGTTTTCCACAACACGTCTGAGCATCGTTTCTTGCGTCAAGGTTGTGAAGTACATCGAACGAGGATGTCAAGTCTTTTTAGCTCAAGTTACCAAGAAGAAGTTGAAAGAGAAGCGACTCGAGGATGTGCTAGTAGTCGGAAACTTTCCAGAAGTTTTCCCTGAGGACTTGCCTGGCCTTCTGCCGACTCGTCAAGTGGAATTTCAAATTGACTTGATGTCAGGAGCAGCACCCGTAGCACGAGCACCCTATAGACTAGCACCGTCGGAAATGAAGGAGTTATCTGGACAATTGGAAGAATTGTCAGATAAAGGATTTATTCTCCCTAGTTCATCACCGTGGGGAGCCCCGATGTTGTTTGTAAAGAAGAAGGATGGAACCTTCAGGATGTGTATCGATTATCGTGAGTTGAACAAGCTGACGGTTAAGAATCGATATCCGTTGCCAAGGATTGACGATTTGTTTGATCAACTACAAGGATCGAGTGTCTACTCGAAGACTGATTTGAGATTGGGTTATCACCAACTGAGAGTTAGGGAAGAAGACATCCCTAAGACGGCTTTCAGGACAAGATATGGTCACTACGAATTCCAAGTAATGCCATTCGGTCTGACAAATGCACCCGCGGTATTTATGGACTTAATGAACCGAGTGTACAAACCCTATTTGGATAAGTTCGTGATTGTATTCATCGATGATATCCTTATTTATTCACGTAGTAAGGAAGACCACGCAGAACACTTGAAGGCGATACTAACACTGCTCAGAGAAGAGAAATTATACGCCAAATTTTCCAAGTGTGATTTTTGGATTGAGAAAGTACAATTTCTTGGGCATGTTATCGACAGTAAGGGTATTCATGTTGATCCCGCCAAGATCGAAGCTGTTAAAAATTGGGCGTCACCTACGAGTCCTATCGAGACACGCCAATTTTTAGGTCTTGCCTGATATTATCGAAGGTTTATTGAAGGTTTTTCAAGGATTGCTAAGCCTTTGACTGAGTTAACCCAGAAGAAGAAGAAGTTTGAATGGGGAGAGGAACAAGAATCGGCATTTCAGTTTTTGAAGCAGAAGCTTTATGATGCACCGATATTAGCACTACCCGAAGGAAATGAGGACTTCGTGGTATATTGTGACGCATCAATCCAAGGTTTGGGTGCCGTATTGATGCAAAGACTTAAAGTAATCGCTTACGCTTCTAGACAACTTAAACCCCAGAGGAGAACTACACGACTCATGATCTAGAATTAGGAGCGGTGGTATTCGCTCTTAAGATCTGGAGACACTACCTTTATGGAACCAAGTGTACGGTTTTCACCGATCACAAGAGTCTTCAGCACATTTTGGATCAAAAGGAGTTGAACATGAGGCAACGTCGATGGCTGGAGTTACTAAGTGACTATGATTGTGAGATCCGTTATCACCCAGGGAAGGCAAACGTTGTAGCAGATGCCTTGAGTCGAAAGGAATGACTTAGACCCCTCAGAGTTAAATCATTGGGCATGACAATTAGATCACCACTTCCGTCTCAAATTCTTGAAGTTCAAGCTGAGGCCCTTAAGGAAGAGAATAGACCGCACGAGAAGATTTACTGTATGCCAGAAAGCACGAATGGATTTGTCAAGAAACCAGATGGAAGGCTGTGTTTCAAGGACAGAAGTTGGATTCCAATGTATGGAGGAATACGAGACCTCATCATGCACGAGTCTCATAAGTCTAAATATTCCATTCATCCTGGTTCGGACAAGATGTATCAAGATTTAAAGAAGTTGTATTGGTGGCCAAACATGAAAGCTGACATTGCAGAGTATGTCGGTAAGTGTTTGACCTGCTCAAGAGTAAAGGCTGAACATCAAAAACCATCCGGTCTTTTGATTCAACCTGAGCTACCAATGTGGAAATGGGAAAGGATTACAATGGATTTCATTACGAAATTACCCAAGACATCGAGTGGGTTGGATACAATTTGGGTTATTGTCGATCGTCTCACGAAGTCAGCGCACTTCTTACCGATCAAAGAGACTGATGATATGGACGTTCTTGCACGTTTATACCTTAAGGAGATAGTTTCCCGGCATGGAGTGCCGATTTCTATTATCTCTGACCGAGACAGCCGTTTCACGTCTAACTTTTGGCGATCTTTACAGAAAGCCTTGGGAACTAAGTTAGATATGAGTACAGCTTACCATCCACAGACTGATGGTCAAAGTGAAAGGACTATACAAACCCTAGAAGACATGCTTAGGGCATGTGTGATTGATTTTGGAAAAGGCTGGGATAAATACCTACCGTTAGCAGAATTCTCATATAACAATAGTTATCACGCTAGCATTAAGCTGCACCATTTGAAGCACTTTATGGAAGAAAGTGTAGATCACCAGTTTGTTAGGCTGAGATTGGAGATGTACAACTCTCAGGTCCCGAGTTGATTCTTGAAACCACTGAGAAGATAGTGAGGATTAGACAACGATTACAAGCCGCTAGGGATCGGCAAAAGAGTTATGCTGATGTCCGAAAGAAACCAATAGAGTTTCAAGTTGGAGACAAGGTCATGCTTAAGGTATCACCTTGGAAAGGAATGATTAGGTTTGGAAAACATGGAAAGCTAAACCCGAGATACGTTGGACCCTTCGAGATCATTGAAAGGATCGGCCCCGTGGCATACAGACTTGAGCTACCTGAGGAACTCAGTAGAGTACACAACACCTTCCACGTGTCAAATTTGAAAAAGTGTTTATCGGATGAGACACTTGTGATTCCATTGAAAGAGATCAGAATCGATGATAAGTTGAACTTTATTGAGGAACCCGTTGAGATTATGGACAGGGAGGTCAAACGACTTAAGCATAGTCGCATTCCCATTGTTAAGGTCAGATGGAACTCTAAGAGCGGACCTGAGTACACATGGGAGTGCGAGGATCAAATGCGTGCCAAATACCCACAACTATTTGATGAGACAACCCCAAGCACCGATTCAACTTTGGATTCCGGGACGAATCCAATCTAACGGGTGGGTACTGTAATACACGGTAAAAAAAAATCCCAGGTCATTTATTAATGCTAATTTTCGACACTATTCTAAACTAAGCCATTTTTGCGGGCTAATTTGAAATTTTTATATGAGACACCGACTGTTTGGCACCCAATTATTTTGCTACTGTTTGATTGACACCCGATTGTTTAAAACACCATTGGTTTAACACCCAATTATGTTTTGTCACCCGATATCACCCGATTGTCACTCTTAGATGTCACCCAATGAGGTTAACACCGGTAACTCCCACTTGCGACCTGACACTCTATTTTGGACACTGAATTATTATTAATATATATATAATGATATGTATATATTAATTAGTACAATTTATTATTACTATATATATATATATATATATATATATATATATACATATATATATATAGAGTATATATATATATATATATGTAAGACGACACCGTTTATGTATTTTTGGTTTTTCACGAACCGACACCGACACCGAAATTAATTTCACAATTATACGAATCACCGACACCCCGTCATATTTGGGCCGATCACAAGCCCACACGAATTTCTTTCTCTCTTTAAATTACTTGGGCCGAAACACCCCCACTAGCCCACACAAATTTTCTCTTTTCTTGTTTTCGTTTTGGGCCGAGCTTGCCAAGCCCACTTGGCTTATTTGTTTTCTTTCTTTGCGTAGCATGTCACCAAAGCAGAAACCAAATCCCTTACTTCTATATATATATATACACACGAATGCCTTGGTTCCCCCATAACTCAACAAGAAGCATGCAACTTCCATTTTGCTTTGTCCATGTATGAGAGGTAAGTCAAACCCAAAACACCAAGCCGACCAAAGAGCCGTCCGACCCTTGGATAATTCCATTGCACCCTTAAACACTTTAACCTCTAGATCATGTGTTTCTTAAATCCCTAACACAAACTATAAACAAGGTTTATAAGTACACACATGTCTAAAAGCTCCTAACACCTAGTGTTGACATGAACTTGTAGCCCTCCAAACCTTTTACACTCGATAAGACTATACAAGGGAAGCCAAGACAAGGTTGTCGAATGAGACATGACCACTCGGTGGTGTTGTGTCTCTTGGAGACATTCGAACCACCCTCACCACCCTATAAAAGCCACATTAAATGCAATAAGTCTCACACACACTCAATCCCACCAAAGCTCTCAAAGCACAAAACTCTTTTTCTTCCTTGGTTGTTGTCGAGAGGACCGAGGCGCACAAGCATAGTTTCGGGTTAGGAAGTGTTGGGTTATCACAAGCCAAGTATTGGGTCAAGAAGGAGCTCATGACTCTAGTTGTTCTCTTACTCTCACCTCGTACGCAAGAATTCTTCACCACCATCTTTGGTGTTGTAAGTCATCACCACCCTTTTTCATTTTTACTTATACTCATACCATGCACACACACGACACACACACTTTTACTTACGTTGCACTCGTAATGTTGTAGTATGAAAATGCCTCGACACCCCTAGAAATGACCTCACCATTTCATTTTTATACGTACGACCCATCTATATTTTTCGACCACCCATACCTACGACTCACCCTTAATCGAACTAACCCAACATGCAAAACTCACGCGACCTTATATCACGAAAACGAGACCTAAACTAAACCTTAGTCGAACCTTTTTTTTTTAGCAAACTAAACATCGTTTGGGCCTAGAATGGGCTAACGAGCCCAATTTATATTTCAAATGAGATTTTCGGTTGGAAACTTGGAAAAATATCGAGAAGTGTAAACACCGATTTTCAAGACTTGGACAAGTTTTAAAGGCTACTTCCATCGTAACAAAAAGTTTGTTTTCAAAAACTAAACCGACGACTATTTTTGCAAAAGTTTCCGTTAAGGGACTAAACTTGTTAGAATTTCAAACTCTCGAACTAAAATTGACTAAACCAATTTCTTTTAGAAATTGAGGGCAAAAATTGTCATTTGGCCAAGGTTAAGGGAATAAAGGTAAAAAGTACAAAAGGACCAAATTATAATTATTTTTAACCAAAGGGGTAAAAAGTGTAATTTTGTAAAGTTAAGGGTTAAATTGTGACAAGGTATTTTATAATTAATTATTTCATATAATTTGAATTTTTATAAATACATATATATTTTCTTTAACTTTAAAATATATATATAACTTTATTAAAAATATTTAATCATAAATATTTTTAAACAATATTATTTCTTACAACGAGTTAATATTTATCAAACACCGGTTCGTAACAACGATACAAATAACTACGTAATGTTATTTTGGAATATATTAAGACACCAGAACTGATATCACCGCACACGAGACATATCACATGTCATTTGCAACACGAATCTAAAACACCGGTTACAATGTATTATTTAGGTCGCAAGTTGGAGGAATTCCATTGCTAGTCATAGCAATACACCATCACTTTTGAGCACCGTTATGATTACGCACCTTTCAGGTGAGTTCATGGTCCCACTTTTTAATTGTTTTTAAACCCCGTGGGGAGATACATGCTATAAATCGAACACAAGTATTTTTCTGTATGCTGTTATCACCTGATATTGCCTAAGTTGACACCCGTGCTACAAGTCCTTCATATCACGAACCTTAATCACTTGCGAGTGAGCGCGAATATAGTTGATAGATCTATTGGAATGGCAGCCCACCTCTGTCAAGGTGATCAGTTGGTAGCAGGTGTGCTATATTCGAGGTATTATGGAAATTTGGCACATTTCCTGTCACCGAGGGCCCCTTGTCATTTACATCCGCTGTGGTGTAGATGATTGTTATTATCTTTATGATATGTCAAATCAATGTTAAGGCTTGCGTTTCGTGAGGCTTAGGAGCAATATTACACCATTTTAGTCAAGATCTGTCTATCTTGGCTTGTTTATTTCAAATGCTTGACTTGTGTTCACACTATCACTATTTAAACTATCTATGGATTCACTCAACCTTCGTGTTGACTTTTTTAAGCATGTTTATCTCAGGAAATTAGCAAGCATGGCGGCACGGAGCTGGCAAAGGGCACAGGACCTCCCTTTTTATTTCAATAATATTATCATTCTTTACAAACTCATCACTTCTTTTGATAAACAATTAACATTTTGGAAAAATGTTTGTAACTCTGAATATTTGAGTTTTCATGGAATGATATTTGACTATCTTTTGAATTGTTTTCTATGAGTATGACTGTGTACTAAACTGTAATGACCCCGATTAGACTTCCGCTGCTTAATCAAATTTCGGGGTGTTACAGTTATGATTCATGTAAAGGGGTTCTTTTTCTTTAAGTTCAATTCTAAGAAAGGTGTTGATGATGTTCTTGAAAACGGTCCTTGGTTTATTAGGAATGTTCCAATTATTCTTAAACCATGGACCTTGAACACCAACTTACTTAAAGAGGATTTGACCAACATCTTGGTGTGGGTTAAATTCCATGATGTTCCTCTTGCTATGTTTTCTGATGATGGCCTTAGTCTTCTTGCCACATTGATTGGTACGCCCAAAATGTTAGATGCTTATACTATCCAGATGTGCAAGGAATCATGGGGCCGTAGTAGCTTTGCTAGGTGCATTATTGAAGTGAAGTCGAATGAGGTGCTTCGGGATAGCCTCACTGTTGAAATACCTTTACTTGATGGTACGGGTTCGACTATTGAGAAGATTCGGGTTGAATACGAGTGGAAGCCGCCTCGTTGTGATAAGTGTAAGATTTTTGGTCATACTTTGGTTGATTGTCCTAAATATGTTTTGCCTACTACTCAGCCAATACCAAGTGTTAATGATGGTTTTAAAATGGTCAATACTAAGAAGAAGAGTAATAGTGGTGGTCAATCTGGTCAAAGTAAGGGAGGTTTTCCTAAACCTGTTGTGGGGAAGAAGATGCAATATCAACCCAAAGCGCCTCCTACTCAACCCAAGAAGGTGGATGCCAGTAAGAAGAAGTCTATTGATGTGGCTAGTACTAGTGGTATGAAGATTACTACATCCAATCAGTTTGATGCTCTTAACATGGATGATACAGATGAGATGGGTATTCCTACTTATGATACCAACAAGGATGTGGAATCTGGTAGTAAAGTGGAAGCTAAAAGGATGTGGAATCTGGTAGTCCAGTGGAAGCTAAAACGAATGGGTCGTTAAAGACTGGCAAGACCTCATAAGAACCTCTTGTGAGTGATTTGATAGAGAAAGAACAGGTTGGGGCCTTTAAGCCTAGTGTTTCTTCTACTCCATCTAACTCTTCTACTAAGAGGGTTAACCCTTTTTATAAGGTAGGAGAGATAATTGATTCCGATACTGATGAGGACCAGGTTGTGAACACGTTTGACGAGTCATGTAATCTCTTTGGTGGTGGACACGAGTATGAAGATGAATATGATGGCTATGACTATGATGATTATGCGCAGCAGATTTATGATCTTCCAGGGAATTTGGATGCTTTTAATGCCATGTATGGCACCAAGCTTCAAGGTCTTAGGAAGTAATCTTTATTTCGTTATGTCTTATGTTATCATTTGAGTAGTGGTTTATTTTCTTGTTTAGAAAATAGGAAGTATCTTGTTGTGTAAGCTTTTCACCTATGTAACGGGCTGAGATATGAGATTCACCCATATCCTTTGTACTTAAATGCTTTTTGGAGTAATATATTTACAGGTCTTTTGACCTTTTACCCAAAAAATAATTAACATAAATAAAAGTTTACAAGTTAAAATTAGAAATTAGATTTTAAATGGAACTTAAAACGTAGTTAAAATAAATGATTTAAAACTATGCAATTTTGGCTATATTGCAAAACTATAACATGTAACAACTTGTATACTATCAACGATTTAAAATAAATGATGTGTAATTTCATACGCTTTTTAGGGGTCATTTAGTCTCTGAACTTGTGTACTTTCGATCCTATATTGCAAAACTGTAACATGTCACAACTGTATCCATTTTAGATATACAAAAGCAACTTACAACATGCAACAACCTAGTTTAATAATTAAAAGTGAACAAAAACCCTAACACCTCTAACTACAATTTTGGCTAACTATTATGATATGTCAGGCATGATTGGGTGTTTTGCTCATCATTACAACCAAAACCCCTAAAACAATTCTAATTCTAAAGGGCTAAAAAAAAAAAAAAAAAAAAAAAAAAAAAAAAAAAAAAAACTTGAAAAATTGCAACATGCAACAAATGAATTACTCCTAAAGGTTCACATCAAACTAGTGCAAGTTGATGTGAGTTATTTCGGAAACAAAAGGACTAAAGTAAAATTCATTTGGGGTATTCTCTCAATTCCAAAAAAAAGCAACTGGATCAAGTATGAGTTGTCGATCAGAACATATATGTTTCCATTTTTTCTTTCAAATTTTGCAAACCCCTTTTTATTTTTTCCTTGTTGTTAAATGCGTGGAATAGCTAAAAAATCTTAAGAAAATTAAAAAATCAAGCATTAAAAGAAAAAAATATATATATTCTTCACGTCCAGGATTACGTCCTGGATCATTGGATAGGAATCCAAAGATGAAGAGAGAAACAAAGAAAATTACTACTGTGTAAACGAAAAGTTTGAGAGTAAGCATTACACAACCTCCAAGATCATTTTTGTAAAAGAAATAGCTCACGAATCAACACTGAACACAAACCATGGTATGTAAGCATGATTAGGTGTTTTACTCATCATTCCGACCAAAAACCCCCAAAATAGTTTCAACCGTAAACGGCTAAACTAAAAAAAAAAAAAAAAAAAAAAAAAAAAAAAAAAAAAGAAAAAAAAAACATCCGTGACAAATCAAGTAAATAAACAAAAATCTATCACTTACATGCAACAAACGATTATCGTTTTAATGTTGTTGGTCCAGATCTTGTATCTGTGTGTGTCTATTTTTGTTTCTCTCTGTGTGTGTTCTTTTTTCCCCGCTAGCGTTTGTGGTTTTTTTTTTTTCTATATATTTCACCATTATTCTAGCAAAACGAAGTTGTTTAGTTTAAGCAACATACTAAACGTATATAGCCATTCCTAAACGACTTTGTTTCGCCCTTAAACGGCGTCATTTGGCCCAAGCCTAGTGTTAAACATTCCAACCCAAGTCTTAAATTGAGTCGTTTTTGTAAGGCCAAAACGCGGTCGTTTACTTTGCTATTGTATAAAATGGTAATTGCATACAATTTATTTATTAGATGGAGCATTTAAGTCATATCAACAAAATATAGAAGCAAATTGGAATATGAACACGAAATAGCATATATGGTTGTTTTTATAAGTGATTAGAGGGTTAAGGTGTTTACATCTCTAAGGAAACTTAGAACTATGCATTGAGGAACATTTCGTCTTAAAGCTTTGTGTTAAAGTTGAAAGCTTGTAGCTAGTGTCACAAAACGCTAACTTTTTTAGTTGGAGCTCGATTTTGAAAGTAAAAAAGAGCTCCATAAAAGTTTTAAAAAAGACCCTACCAAATAGACCCTAACTAGAAAACAAAAATAAAATAAGGGAGTAGTAAAAACAAAGATGTTAAGATCGCGAGTAAACTCGTAAGATCGTACGGTCTTACGTGCTAACTAACTAAAATCCTGTAGGATCGTCATAGAAAACAATTTATGTTAGGAATATGTAACTTTAAAACTACTGTAACTTTATGAAAGTGGTGCACATTATCCCATTTTCAAGCCCTATTTTGTTCATGTAATGGCTAGTATGATCTGTATTATGTTATGGTTGTAATAAACTAATGAAGTGCAACACTTATAGCCACTTCAATGCTCTATTTTATTAATGGGAGGGCTATAGTTAAGTTGTTATGAAAGAACATGTAATTGATGATTAAGTTTTATAAATGTATTTGTGCATTAGTTTGTACCAATGTCAGTTTAATGTACCAAATTTGATTGTTGTATGATGTTTTATAACCAAAATTTGTTACCATTGGTGTGGGTTCTTGATATCGAGGGGGTGGGGTGGGTTGACATCATTAAAGCTAGTAGGAAATTAGAGATGCTGGATGGAGGTCTTTTGAATGGATTTGCAGAAGATCAAAAAAGAGAAAATTTGGATGGGAAAAGTGGATTCAAAGACCAAGTGCATGTGGTTCTGTGGATAGTTCTGTCACTAGAGGTTGTTGATTTTTTTTTCTGAGATTTCTAGTGGGTGGTTCTGATGTATCAGAAAGTTTTTGAGTTTGTGGTTCCTTCGTATATGCCTTTTTGGGTGTTGTGTGGTCTCTAAGCTTTTGTGTATGTTTGGATGTGTTGTTGTCCAGACTTCTTGCATATCTCATGTGAGATTTTTGTGCTCTGCACTTGCATGCTTGTGATGGGTCCACTTAAGTCTTTGGCTACTTTTCATAGTTGCGGTCCCTGTATAGTAGTTTGGTGTGTCGCCAATAAGGATTGGTTCCTAATAGTGTTATATGTACTTATTTGTAACATGTATCTCTTCATTTTATTTATAAAATGTCTTTGCCTTTCAAAAAAAATTTTAAAAAAATGGTTACCATTCCATAACCAGAAAAAGGTTGATGATGCAATTCTGGTACATCTCAAAAGACAAAATATGATGCTTGTATGATATTTTTATACTTGAAATGCAATTTTGCTTCAACACAAAGACAAAGTAACACAAAATTTAATGCAACACCAAAATATAATTCTCGTTGCAATTGTTCCCATTGTTTAAACAACAAACTAACAACCAAAACAAAAACCATAAAAGAACAACAACATAAGAACATAACAACAATTAGGCAAGACAACACCAAAAACAACCATCAATGTGTCATACACTTTGGCTTTGGCCTTGAAAGCATTTAACTCGTATACTTCTTCCAAACCAAGGTCTTGATTACCCATTTTACCTTTTAGCTTCCCACCATCATCTTGCTTATTTTTTTTTTTTTTTTCACTTCAATTGAGCCTTCAATTTCTCCTCCGCATACAATTCATAAAATCTGTCTTTGCATTCTTCTAAAGGTAACTCATAATCATGAAAACCAAAAACTCCACACTTTGATTTTTTTATCCTAATAAAAAGATAACCAAATTGAACACTAAAAATTAAATGAAAATAATAATTACAAGTTAGGGAAAAGTCACATATCAAATACATATATGGGACAACTCTTGAATCGACGATATGGGTTATCATTAATCCAAGAAACACCTTCAAAGATTGGAAGTGGACAATCACAGTGGGTCCTAGTTTAGATATCAATGTTGTTATGGTGAAACGAACGAGATGAAAAACTTGAAGAACGCATTGTTATGGTGAAACGAATGGGAGGAACAACAGATCTGTGTTGGATCAAAAGTGTGTGAATAAGGGTGTGTGATAACTTAACTTAATTGTGAAAAGAGTGTTTCTGTATATTACAATACTAGTGAAGCTTTTTGGCCGTGCTAAGCATGGCCCAGGAGTACAAAGTAAATTATTGTCACTCGAACACCTGCACAATCATGATAACACAATTTTAGTTCGCAGCTCACAAGATAAAATAATACAAAAAAACAAATGTGAAATTAAATTATGAGATTTTATATGTTCAAAGCATAACTTAGTACAACAAATGGTGGTTATGTTTTTAATGTTGATTATTCATGTAATCAAATAATTTACCAATAATTTTTGTTGACAATTTTTGTAAATGTTCATGGAAAATGGATTATCACGTATGTAATTATTCATAAAAATAATAATTTCTCGTGTTGTCTTGAAGAAAAGAGTAAAGTGAACAAAGACTTTATGCACATGTCACGGGTTGAGAACCGACAGGTTTCCAAAATATTATAGAAACACGTAAACTAATAAAAGGAATAACAAAACTTACAATTACAACGAATTTGATAACTTACTAAAATGTAATCTAAAGTGGAGTAGTAAATGTTGATACATAAGTTAAAGGCTTAATAATCCGTGCTGTAAATCAACAGGGTACTTATCTGCTGTTGCATTATAGCCAAGGGTATATTGTGTATAATTCAACATCTTAAAGGGATCAAAATGTAAATATTAAAAAAAATTGCCCTTGCTACAGATAACTTATCTGCTTTACACTGCAGTGATGACCAGCCCTAAGTTAAATAGTTTAAACTCACAACATAATTGCAAAATAAAAGAATACAAAAACAATTATCATCCCTCACCAATTCACCAAATACCAATAGAACATTACTACTCCGTACAATTTACAACTACTCATATTGACCCATCATATCTTTTACAGTTTACACATCTCCACTTTGACTAAAAAGACACCACTCCCATTCTTTTTGTACATGCATCTCCATGCCGCACACTTTTTTTTCTTTGCTTATCCCATCACGTTTCTAAAGTACATTACAATAATGTTTGCCTATCCCATCATCATCTCTATGCTCTGCACTCTTTCTTTTGCAGCTTAGCAATATCTTACTCATTTTTTCTTCTCGAAATTTGTGGCGGTTCTTTAAGTTATAAATCACTCTAACATGCATTTTCACACAGGGTAATGGGGGTAATCAGCTGTCAAATAAAGTTTGTTACAAACTCAAAATGTCATGCAAAAGTAACAATATAATTATATTAAGAATGAAATGTGTGCAACTTTGAATATTAAAAAGATAATATTTCTAGCAAGTAAGTGGTGTTTATTATATCTTTACCTCAAGATAAATTGTTTACATGCATTTATTGTAATTGATACTCTATAACACAAACACAATATGAGTTAAATATTTATCAATTTTCTAAAATTTATATCGAACGTTTGTATAGATAATGGTTCTTTTATATCTACATATGCCAAAATGAATCAAACATATGAGTAACATAACTTTCTTTTGGAAAGAGTGACGATTTAATCACTTTGTCTAGAAATATGAAAGGGATCCAAAGATACCTGCAAGAATGAGTATATATCTTACTCATGTGTATGTGTGTGTGTGTGTGTGTATATATATATATATATATATATATATATATATATATATATATATATATATATATATATATATATATATATATATTTGTTAAACACATTCTAAGAAAAATAAAACAAAACATATGTGCTTTTAAACAAAATGGTACTACTAAAAGCCACCACCGCAACACTGAACAACCACATTACCACCAACGGACCAACGCAAAATATTAACAAAATGAGATGAGCCAAAAGCCTATATCAACAAATACTGAATGAGTTTTATTTGTTAAACCCAAAAGCTCTTTACCCATATTCTTCCACCGCCTCTCTCTTTCTCCATTATTGTATTCAACTCCATCTGACGCATTTACACCAATGTCAACCGGCCTATTGGTCATCAACTCCGCCCAATATATGCTATGAAAATGCATATACAATAATACAGTAATAATTTTATCTATCCCTGTCAATGAGCTTTAGTTGACAAAGTCAGATCTGTAACCAAAAAAAAAAAAAAAAAAAAAAAAATCCACACATGCATATAATCACAAAAACACAAAAAGACCAGTAGATACATTAGACATACCGTTTATTGATAATTTTTTTTTTTTTTTTTTTTTTTTTTTTAGTCATTTCCCATGTACAAAAATGCATCAACCTATCACCACCGCTACTCATGAATCATGATATCCAAGGAAGCAAAACCTACTAAAAATAGTGTAAATGCAAAGTTATGTATAAGATAAATCGAATAAAAAGCAATAGGAAAAGGAAAATGGTGTTACCTTCGTCAGAAGTTGGCATAGGATTGAAGTTGAGAGAGGTGGAGTGAGCCTGCTGAAATTGGGGTGAATAATGAGGGAGGAGGGATGATTGGTTAAGTAAAAGAGGTAAAGAAGAGGGTCACAGTAACTACTTATGTGTATTTTTTGGGGAGCTTCTAAGATCTTACGTGGCGAATTTTCCCAAATCCTAAGAGGACACGTGGCCTTTTTTCGGAGGCCTACAGTGGAAATGCCCTTACTTATAATATCGGTAGATATATGTGAAAGAGGGTAATGGTACAAAAAATATATGTGGCTAAAAATAAATGTGAAAAGAGTGTTAACTTGTACACGGTGGCATAACCGGGAGAGGAGGTAAATTACTACACAAAAAATCCCAAAAAAGTAACTTTAATGTAGACAAATGCAATTTTTTTTGTTTGATACATATAGGAAATCATGACAACTATGATATATTTTGGTGCAATTAACCCTATTTCATAACACTTTTGTTTCAGTTTATTGTCATGTTAGTCAAGATTTTACATATTGGTTCTAAAGTCTGATACATGTAACGCATATTTTCTATCGTTCTATTTATAGGTCGAGATGATAAATTTGAAGAACCGGATTTTTATTTACATGACGAAAATGAAGTTAATGCACGACTCCATATAATAGATTGATCAGTGTGGTTTATTTATGAATCTTTTGGTATTATGGCTCATATGTTTTGAGACGTTTAGGACTTATGTTATGTAATCTTATTCCATTAAATCGTTAATGTAACCATTGAAAATTGACTTTTTCCTGTTTGTTGAAATTTGAACTTTGACATTTTCAAGATGATATCATGTGAATTTATCTTTGATGTTAAGTAGAAATGTAAAACAGTTTGACTCGTTTATCCTTTATTTACAAAATACGACAAATTGGTATGATCTCAGGATCTCGATCACGATCTTGCAAAAACAAAAATGATTTCAGGTGGGATCGTGATCTTGACAACTCGAGTAAATTATAAAAATACTAGAACGGTACCCGAGCAATGCGGCGGCGGGTACTTGTAACTATATTTTGCGGTTGGTTAATGGTTTAATTGTCTTCATACTTTATAAGTAGAGATTTTTGCTTTTCTGCTTTTACTTTTTTGTTTTCAGTTTTTTGTTTTTAGTTTTTCCATTTTTCGGGTTTTCAATTTTTCAGTTTTCAATTTTTATGTTTTTCTAGTTTTCAGTTTTTTAGTTTTTCAGTTTTCCAGTTTTCAAATTTCCAGTTTTAAGTTTTGCAGCTTTCATTTTCTTAGGTTTTCTGTTTTTCAGTTTTCAATTTTCTACAATTAATGTTTGAAATCCTTCTTCAATCAATATTTGAAATCTTTGCATAATAATAAGAAATAAAAAGTCTTAATTTTAAGCCTTTTTAATTATATACTTCGTATTGTAGTATAGACTAGATGAGTACCCGTGCATAGCGACGGAGGTTCCTAGCGGTAGACAATTAACGATATTTCAGATCGCATATCATTAATTGTCTGCCGCTAGGAACCTCCGTTGCTATGCACGGGTACTCGTCTAGTTCTATCAAATGTAAGTAAACTATTTTGAATTTTTGAGTATCTCTTTTACCGAGGTTTTGACTTTGATAACAGTCCCATGTCATTGCCCATGTCCTGTCTTTGTATTGATCGTCCCTGTTTGCTTTTACATGTAATTATTTGGTTATATGGGCTATGGAGAATCTTTTGTTTTAGTTTTCTAGTCTACATGTCAAAAATTTGAAAATCGTTTTATTCTAATAGGTTAATCCAATTTTCAGCACCACATGTAGATCTATCAATAAGTTTATGCAAAAATGCACACACCAACTAAAAATGAATCTATTATGACAGAAGAACACACTACTCTCACTTTCAACAACTTTAGATGCAACCTTATAATGCATACAAAACATTTTTGGGCATAAAACGAAAAGTAGAGCAAAAATTAAAAGGTTAAAAATGTAGATCTTTAGATCTTAGCAAATCCAAGTTTCAACAATTAAGTTTTAGATATTATATGAACAATAAGAAAAATGCATGGAATGCCAACAAATTATAGGTTACCAAGCAAGAGGATTTCCCACTTAACCATCGTATGATGTTGCCTAGACAAGCAAAAAATTAATTATCGTTTCCTAAAAAAAGTTAGATCATCACTACCAGTTCTAATTCCAAATTTCACCTCTTAAACAACTTCAACCACCTCACTATACATGCAAGAAATATCAAATATCACAAAAAGGAAACATATATAGAAACAACCAAACATCACAAAACATGCAAGAAAAGACCAAACATGACCAAAACAAATCAAGCCTAACATAAAATCATCAGCAACTCCCAGTCCCGTTTTCAAATTCACATAGACCTAACTTTAGAGACGACAATAAAATGGTTGTGATGGTGTAGGAAGAAAACCGAAACCATCCAAAAGAACCAACAAACACACCACCCTTTCGCTCTTAGTTACATAGATCTGGAATAGAGAGAGAGAGAGAGAGAGAGAGAGAGAGATAAAAAAAAAGAAAAAAAGAAAAAAAAACCTCCGGTTTAAGCACCCAAGTAACCACATAGATTGGGGTAGATCTGAACGGAAAGTACAAATAAACACATTGTGGAAAACTAGAAGGGGGGTTGAATAGTTTTACCGGTTTTTCGTTAAATTATCTTTTGAAACTTTCCGTTTAATCAAAGATATAAACTCAAAGACAATATATAATATGCAAGTATAAAGAAAGAAACGATCAAACCACAACACGAGTATTTATTGTGGTTTGGCTACAAGGACTCTATTTCCTTGCCCTACGTCCACACCCCGAGTATCCAACTTGAGAGTTTCTTTCACTAGTCAACAAGCTCCTTTCACTGGCAGAGAAAACCTTACACGTCGCTTACACGATTACCGACACTAAGCTAGATGTCGAGTTCTTTTACAAGGGTACAACCACTCCCGTTAGTTCTTTTACAAGGGTACAACAACTCCCGTCACACTATGTATTTTAAGGCCTAAAATACTAACCGATCACAACTTGAATATACACAATCAAATGAAGTATAAACTACACGAAGTCTATATATTGTTAAGCTAACAGGTCTTGCAACGTTGTGTTGAGTACTTGTAACTTTTATATGAACTTGCGAACTTCTTTGCTACAAGAGAACTTCACACAAATGACAATGTTAATAGGTTAGATGAATGATGTATGTGTAAAATATAATGAGAAGTGATGAAGGAAATATCTAAGAAATGGCTTGGTATTTATAGCAAGACTTTCAGCAGCTCTGGTGGATATGGCGGAACCCTCAGATGGGTTCCGCCCGTGTACCTCCAAGGTTCCGCCAGGTCTGACAGTAAGTTTTGCAATAAATCATTCCAAATCAACCAAAGTCACATCAACTTATTTCTAGTCAAACACATACTTGTGTAAGAAGACTTATGGTGAGTCAAACAGACAATCTTTCTTTAAATGCATATTGATGTGTTTGACACAAAGTTACCATAAATGGGATGTGACATTTCTATTCTAAGAAATATAAAAATGTTGTGTTTTATATGAAATGTAAATGTAGCAAACGTCTAATTATGTAAGTCTTTAAACTCAAATCATGTTTTACTAAAAACTAAGGTTTACATTTTGTCGTTAACAAAACTTAGCAAAGATCGTAAAATATAAATAATGTTTTTAGGCGATATTTGTATTAACAATCTCCCCCTTTTTGTTAATGACAAAACATAAACTTTGTTTTTAAGTAACTCGCAAATTTTAGTGTTAAGACTTAAAAAAAATGTTATATTAAACTTGTTTTACTTAAGTGATGAAAATCATTTAAAGTTTATAAGTTTATATATCTTCTCCCCCTTTTTGTCAAAAAAAAAAAGAAGAGTAGCGAAGCGGAATTATGCACGTGCTCCCCCTTGGTCGATACTCCCCCTAAAAGGCGTGCCAAGATGGGAAACATGGATTTTGAACTTACAAAAAAAATAGTTAGTTGGTGATAATGACATATAATCAACCTTGTAGGCACCACACTATATGAGAATATAAGTAACCACAATCACAACTCATATATAACCAACCAACAATGCAAAAAAGATAGTAGAAAAAGTCATCATTCCAAGTAAAATTTGACTTTATAAAAGTCAAAGACAAGAAATGAAAAATATCATCCTACTTCTAAAAATAAAATTAAAAATTAAAAATAACCTAGAAATAAAAGAAAATGAAAATCCTACTTCTATAAGTAGAAGTAATTTAGCACTTCCTAAATGGGGCAAAAGGCCTCCAAACTTGCTCTAAGATTGGTTTGGGTGGGAAAGAGCATCCAAACGCGCAAGGATGTGTTGTAGAGCAAAGCGGGTTTCATCTTGAAATTGGTGAAGTAACATTTTGATATTTTCACCTATTTTGAGCATTTGCTCACATTGTGAGCAAACATGGTGATGAGCGAGTGGAAACAGGTCGTTTGATGAAGGTGGTGGTTGTGGGTTGTTGTTGGTTTCTTGAGTGGAGGATGGGTTTTGTATGGAGTCAAGCAAGGTGGTTTGTAGCTCCATTGCTGGATGGAAGTGATTTTCGACCATTCTTTGAATTTCCTCATAAGAAGGAAAGAAAGACTCAAAGGACTGGGATTGAGAATGTGGTGGAGTTAGGTGATCATGGTTTTCAAAGTTAGGTTCTCCATATAGAGGACCATGGATGTCTTTGAAGATTGGATGAAACAACAATGGTTTTGGTTGTTGTGACTCTTGTTGTGGTGGTTGATTGAAGTCAAAAGGCTCATTTTGGTCAAGCAATGGCCTTGGTTTTTCATTTGTCAAAGGTGGTGGATTTGTTGATCATGGTGGAAGATCATTGAGATCTTGTACAAAAGGATGTGGTGATGTTGGAGGAGACCCAAATAACTCCATTGGTGTAAGTTTAGGTAGTGTTGGTGGTGATGGAGTTTTGGATGTTTGGATTGGTGCACTTGGTGGAGTTGGGTCAATGGGTGATTTTGTTGGTGGTGGAGTAGTGAAGTCATTGGGTCCCTTGGGTGATGGAGTTGGAGATGCAAGGTTTAAAAAATGTTCATTTTTTATGGGTGAGGAAAATTCATCCGAAGATGAAGAACTTAGGTTGATTGTGTGGTGTGAACAAATTGGTTTCACACTTATGCGGGCGGTTCTCCGAATGGGTCGAGATGGTTGAGAGGTGATGGTTGACTTTGTCATTGTCAAAGTTGTGGTTTAGAAGCTTAAGAGAAGGGATTATGATGGTGATGGTGTGATTTGAAGTGTTCTAAGATGGTTAAATTTATAGGGTGGAGGAGATATTGGAAGGGGTGTTTGGATTTGATGTTAAACCAAACAAATATTGAGGTTTCTAATGATTTGGGTGAGTTATGAATGTTGTCAAATCAATTAGAAGTCAATCTAATGAAGGTGATGGAGTAAGAAGACAAAGATTTGCACTAAATGCTTGGTGGTCTTTTCAAATTGGTTGGGAGAATATGTTCCACGGATTGGAAGGATCCTTTGGGAGGGTTCGTTCCCTTATGGATGAAGGGTCCTTGAGTTTGTTATGGCAAATTTTGATTTTTAGCAGGAAATGGCTTCATATTTGTTTTAGAAGCTAAAAATGATCCTGGTAATCTTAACAAGTAATGTGGAATAGATTTCTATCTAAAAAGGATGGTTTGGTGTTGTGTGGAAGTTGGAATTTTGAAAATGCAAACAAAAAATCTGCAGGCAACTGGCGGAACCCTGCGACATCATGGGCCAAATCTGGGTTACCCAAAATTTTGTACTGGCGGAACCTTGTTAAAGGTTCCGCCATTTCCGTCAGAACCAAAAAAACATACAGTCCACCGTTTTGACCGTCGAGACGATTTTCAAATGTTCCAAAAATTCTTAAAAATGAAAATTTATAAAATATCTGACTAGGAAATGCAAAAATGGACATGTAAACACGCATACCATTGGACTTTGACCGGGGGCTAGCGAATTTCACTATACTTAGTGAAATTTTTCATATTCTTGAAAATTTGACAACATGCCAAATGTTGTCGTCCTGCATCATTGTTAGTTCATACAAGTTCCAAATAGTACCAAATATCCTACCAACACACAAATACATAACACATATTGTTTAAACGACAAAATTGTTCAAATAGCACCTAGTGCCAAACACTCCTTCCCACACGCTCTCATTGACGATCCACCTTCTTCTTAAGCTTGCCAAGGAACCTCCCAAGACATTTGAACATCCCCTTCATTTTCTTGAACTCCGCCGACTCACTAGGAATTGTTGGAAGTTGTGAAAGGTATTCTAGAGGTGGAAGCCTAGAGTTGGGTAAGCTCTCATCTTCACTCATTGAAGATGATGATGAGGAAGTAGGAGGATGAGGGCATTTCCCTTGGGTTTTGTAAACTCTCTTATCACTAAGTAGGACAAATGTGTGTGGGATGAGAGAGTAGTCTAGGCGAAGACCTCTAGGAGTTGGAGGAATATGAGCAATGTGCCTATAGAGACGGGTCAAGAGCATTTCATAAGGCATAGCCGTTGTGCCTTGCACGGGAATGTCGGCCATTCTCTTGGCCATGTAGTAGGCAAAGTTGAAGGGTTGCCTAACGGACAAGGAGTAGAGCATGTAGCAAAGGCAAACATTGACATGATCCCGGTTTCCTATGGTGCTAATGACATTGGCTCTAAGGAGTTCTTCCCATTTCTTGAATTGGGGCTTGAGTTCATTGAGTTCCATACCATATGGGTCCTTGTTGACCTCATTTCCGGTACGGGTTCACCTAGTGGTGGTGGTCCTAATGAAGAGGTGGTCACGAAGTTCATCCTTGGACACAAGAGGGGTATCACAGGGATGGATGCGGTCAATGAGTATGTCAACAGTTGAGAGGGTATGCTTGTCGGAGTAGATACAAGGACCACGGTTTGGGACACCTAGGATTTGAGCAAATTCATTGAGAGTGAAGGAGTATTGATGACCACTAGCCATGAAGTTAATAGACATGCGACCATACTCATCCGTGGAGAGAGTGACGGATGCATAGAATTAAAAAATAAACCTAGTACAAATAGGCTCATCGATTTCTAAGAGACAATCAAAGTTGATGTTTGCAACTTCCGCGGGTAGGTTTGTACCGGCTAGGAAGGATGGGTCAATGGTTCTACCCTCATGGACATATCATTTTTCTAAGGCTTTGAAAATGTTGATTTGAGCTTCGGTAAGTCCTTTGGTTTTGTGGTGTTTGGGGAGGTACTTAATGGTGTCCTTGTGGTCGTAATGAGTCACGGGAGGCATGATGATTCCTAGAAATAAAATTTCACATTTTAGTCTTAAGTTAGCGACTATAATAATGTGAATGTTCTAGTGTGTGCCTATATGAAAACAATGTGAAGGTGTGGTTATCTTGACTCATTTTGATGCTTAAAACGTTTTATAATGCAAGTTTTTGTTATAAAACAAAAGATAACCGAAACGCTCCTAGTTCAATGTATCTTCGTTTGAATGTACCCGAAAATACATATTAGTTATGTATTCCCTTTAGCATTCAAGAGACATTATGCAAGTGATGTTTTAAACATAACGTTTTTATTTTGTATTCACAATGAGAGACGAAAAAATATTTGTCCTATTTGTGAGACATTTTTGCAAAAATTTGACATGGGGTGTTTTAGCAAACATGTTTATAACTAGTAAGAATGCAATTCCTAACTATGGGGAACATGATTAGTTTTGTTAAACACCTAATTTCATGCATGAGTTTCTCAAGTTAATGCATAACCCCAAGTTTTTGTTTTTGTGCAAAAATAGAATTCCTAGACTCAGATCAGGAGTGTAATCATGTTTAGAATACTTACAATGATGATTGATGAGCAATGTGAATGAAGGAAGGACCAAAAATTCGTAGGTGTGGATGAATGGTGAAGTGAATAGTAGCAGTTTAGAAGTGGTGGTATGAGATAATGGGTGTTTGGTTTAATATAAACTGAAAAAAAAAAGTTCTGCAGGTCGGCGGATACGGCGGAACCAAAAAGAGGGTTCCGCTCGTTTTGTCGCAGGGTTCCGCCGGCTCTGCTGAGAAAAAAAAATTTATTTATTTGTTTTGATTTTTGTGATTTTTGTCTAATATTTAGAACTACAATGTAGGTTCCATGAGTCCTAAGCCTAGCCTAAGAAGGTTAAAAGGTTCTCGTTTAAGAGGTTTTGTGAGAATGTCGGCTATGTTGTCTTCGGAAGAAACTTTCTAGATTGAGATGTTTCCTTTTTGGATGTTGTCACGAAGAAAGTGATGACGGATTTCGATATGTTTGGTTCGGGAATGTTAGACGGGATTTTTACTAAGATTTATGGCTCCTTTGTTGTCGCAAAGAATGGAGATGTCATTTAGTTGAATTCCATAGTCGACAAGAGCTTGCTTCATCCAAAGAGCTTGTTGACATGCCTTTCCGGCCGAAATGTATTTGGCTTCCATTGTTTAGATAGCGAGAGCCGTTTGCTTCTTAGAGAACCATGAGGTGAGACAATGTCCAACAAAAGTACAAGTACCACTTGTGCTTTTTCTATCAACATAGTCACCAGCAAGATCCGAGTCGGCATACACTATGGTGTCCATTCCCGTTCCTTTGGGATACCATAAACCTAAATGTGTAGTGCCCTTAATATATCTAAAAATCTTTTTAATGGCTTCAAGATGAGTTGTCTTAGGATCTTCTTGAAAACGAGCACACAGACAAACACTAAACATAATGTCGGGTCTACTAGCCGTTAGGTAAAGTAGACTTCCTTAGTGCTATCTACGGATTCACTTTCCTCATCCTTGGTGAGTTTTGTTTCCGTGGACATGGGTGTTTTGATTGGTTTCGAATCTTCTAGACCAAATTTCTTAAGCATGTCCTTAATGTATTTGGATTGGTTAAAGAAGATACCATCTTCTAGTTGTTTGATTTGGAGTCCTAGGAAAAAATTGAGTTCTCCCATCATACTCATTTCAAACTTGTCATGCATGATTTTTGAGAAATCAACACATAATTCTTGACAAGTTGATCCGAATATAATGTCATCAACATAGATTTGGACTATGATGATATGTGAACCTTTCTTCTTAGTGAATAGAGTATTATCAACTAAGCCTATGGTATACTTATGGTCAACTAGGAAGGTTTTAAGTCGATCATACCATGCTTTTGGAGCTTGCTTAAGTCCGTACAAAGCCTTTTTAAGTTTGTAAACGCGATTTGGTTTTTCAAAATCGGTGAAGCACGGTGGTTGAGAAACATATACTTCTTCATTTATAAACCCGTTTAGGAATGCATTTTTGACGTCCATTTGAAAGAGTTTAAAATTATGTGCGCATACATATGCAAGTAAAATTCTAATAGACTCGAGCCTAGCTACCTGAGCAAACGTTTCAACGTAGTCTATTCCTTCTTGTTGATTATAACCTTGTGCTACTAGCCTAGCTTTGTTTCTAGACACTACACCATTTTATCCATTTTATTACGAAAAACCCATTTTATTCCAATTATTATTTGACTCTTTGGTTGAGGAACTAATGTCCAAACATCATTCCTAATAAATTGGTTTAATTCTTCTTGCATGGCTGTTACCCATGACTCATATTTTATTGCTTCATTTATATTTTTCGGTTCAATGGTTGACACGAAACAAAAGAAGTTGCTTTCATTTTGAACTTTTGATCTTAGTGTTCTTTTGTTAATGTTTCCTATGACACCATCTAATGGATGACTTTTAGATTCTTTGACATTGACAATTTCTTTGTTTAATAGTTCATCTTCCTTGTCATTACCTAAGATCTCTTGAATTTCTATTGCTTGGCTTTCAACTAAGTCATCATCCACCAAAGGTGATGTCTTAGAAGGAGGTGGATTCTCGTCAAAGGTTACATTCAACGATTCCTCGACTCTTAAGGTTTCTTTATTTAAAACAATGTAAGCTTTACTACTTTGTGAATATCCAAGAAACACACCTTCATAAGACTTTGGGTCAAATTTGGTGAGATAATCCTTTGTGTTAAGAATAAAACATTTACTCCCAAATACTCTAAAATAACCTAGTGTAGGCTTTTTACCTTTATAAAGTTCGTATGGAGTTTTGTTTAAAAATGGTCTTATTAAGACACGATTCAAAATATAAGTTGATGTGTCAACGGCGTTACACCAAAACTTTTGTGGAATATTTTGTTCATTAAGCATTGTTCTACTCATCTCTTAAAGTGTTCGGTTTTTATGTTCTACTACACCATTAGATTGAGGGGTTCGTGGAGCCGAAAAATTATGAGTTATTCCATTTTTATCACAAAAGTCTCCAAATTGAAATTCATTATCAAATTCACGACCATGATCCGTTCTAATAGACACAATGCAAGTTCCTACTTGATTTTGAATTTTCTTACTTAGAATTTCAAATTGATCAAAAGCTTCGTTTTTATTTTTCAAAAATTTTGTCCAAGTATATCTTGAATAATCATCTACTATTACCAAAGTATAGAAGTTACCTCTATAACTTTGTATAGCGGATGGACCGAACAAATCCATATGCAAAAGTTCTAGACACCTAGATGTAGAAACCAAGTTTTTAGCCTTATGGCTACTATGGACTTGTTTACCGACTTTGCAAGCGTCACAAAAGTGTTGGTCATATTTCAACTTAGGTAGGTTTCGAACTAGGTCTTTGGAGGAGAGGTTTTGTATAAGTCTCATGTTAGCGTGTCCTAAACGTCTATGCCATAAAGTTGAAGATTCATCTAATGAAGTGAGACAAAGTTGTCTCTAGATGTTTGATCCATCTTCATGACATACACGTTGTTCTTAAGAACACATTTGGCTATGGTTATGCCATCTTTAAGTATTTTACTTCCATTTTCACTAAAAAGGACGTTGTACTTATTATGGCAAAGTTGACTAATACTAAGGAGATTAAAACCTAAGTTATCAACATGAGCTACATCATCTATAAAAAGAGAGTCATGAGAGATTGTACCTTTTTCGATGATTTTGCTCTTAGCTTTACTACCAAACGTAACATTACCTCCATCACATTTGTGATATGTTGATAAGAGGCTTTTGTTACCCGTCATGTGGCTTGAACAACCACTATCTTTAATCCATTCTTCTGGTTCCAAACATACTTTTAGGCACACCTATTTTATGAAAAACATTTAAGCATTTGGTCCCCAATTTCTCATGAGTCCATTTTGGTTAAACATACCATTAACTTGATCCAAGTATGGAAATAGAACACAAGGGTTCCAGGACATGTAATTTGGAGTTTGGTAATGTCCAGGAGTGTTTTGAACATGTTGGTAGTTTGGTCGTATGTTGTAGTTACTCTTTGGAAAGGGGCGTTTGGGAATAGGAGTCTTAGGTCTCGGTTGAGTAGTTTTAGTTCTAAATTCGTTTTTACTAAGTCCTACTCCAGTTTTAACAGCAGGTTTTGTTTCATTTTTATATGTGACTTTAACAAATTTTGAACGATCCAATGTGGAAGCTGTCATTGCTGCTGCAGACCCGACGGAACCTTTGGGTTCAACGGGCGGAACCCTATTTTGGGTTCCGTCTGTTCCGTGGGCTGCTATAGCAGTTTTGTTAGTTTCTTGTGCTTTCTTTTCTTGTTTCGTCTGCCTCTTCGAAGTTTCTAGTTTCATGTAACCTAGTCTTGTTTTATCAAATGGTGACTTTTGAAGTTTCATAATTTTATCCGCACAAGAAATACTTTTATCGAACTTCTTAAACTTTGTGGTTTGTTTTATTAGATTATCTTGAGTAATTCTAAGTTTCTCAATTTTGAGTTTAAGCTCTTCACATGATTTACACGATGTGTCAATATCTTTACTCTTTTCTAATCTCTTAGCTTTTTCATTTAACTCATAAACTTCATTTTCTAAAAACTCCTTTTTAGTTTTCAAAAAATTATTTTTGTTTATGATTTTTAAGCTTAGTTCACAAAGTTTGTTATATTCTTTTTATAAGGTGTCATCATCAATAGAAGAATAAGATGAGTCGGAGAGTACCTCATTTGAGTCACGAGCCATGAGAGCAATTTCATCATTCTTTGGCTCATCGTCATTTTCTTCATAGTCACTCCAAGCACCACTTACAAAAGCTTGTTGAGACTTGCTTTTGGGTGGTTTTGGACATTCTCCTATGAGATGACTTGTGTCTCCACACCTAAAGCATTTCCTTTTAACCTTTCCTTTCATATCATCACGATCTTTTCGAAATGTTTTCTTGTCATCTTTAGGTTGCCTTACAAACTTCCCTCGTCTACGAAAGAACTTCTTGAAGTCTCTAACGGCCATGGCATATTCTTCATCATCACTATCCGAACTAGATTCTTCATCATCACTTGATTGGACTCTAGCTTTCAAGGCAATGGACTTAACCTTTTCTTTCTTGCCTTTAACTATTTTCGAATCTTTTTCCATTATCATTTCATGAACTTTGAGGTTTCCAATTAGTTCGTCAAGTGACATGCTTGAAAGATCCTTGGATTCTTCAATTGCCGTCACTTTTGCTCTCCACTTCGGATGGAGTGCTCTAAGGAATTTCCTGACAAAATTCTTGCTACAAAAAGATTCATCAAGTGCTTTAAGTGAAGTAATAATAGTGTTAAACCTAGCAAAAAGATTCATCAAGTGCTTCAAGTGACATACTTGAAAGATCCTTGGATTCTTCAATTGCTGTCACTTTTGCTCTCCACTTCGGATGGAGTGCTCTAAGGAATTTCCTAACAAAATTCTTGCTACAAAAAGATTCATCAAGTGCTTTAAATGAAATAATAATAGTGTTAAACCTAGCAAATGCACTATCAATAATCTCATCTTCGGGAATAACAAATTGTTCATATTGTTGAACAAGAAGATCAGTTTTGTTATCCTTAACTTGTGAGTTTCCTTGATGAGTGACTATCAAAGATTGCCAAATTTCTTTGGCGGTTTTACACATAAAGGCTCTTTCATATTCTTTCTTAGGCAAAACATTGTAAAGCATCATTATTTTTAGCAATCAATTTCTTTTGATCTTCATCTTTACTATTCGTAGCTACATTATCACCATCAATGATTATATACCATAAATCTATATCTTTAGATTTCACGTAAGTTTCAAATCGGTTTTTCCAATATATAAAATCATTTGCTTCAAAAAGTGGTGGTCTTTGCATAGATTGCCATTCTTTGTAATTTTCAAAATCCATGGATCGTTTCAAGTTTTTTTTTTTTTTTTTTTTTTTTTTTTTTTTTTTTTTTTTTTTTAAGTAAATTCATTAAGAAATGTAGCCAAAATGGCAAATATACAACCAACAGGAAACAAAATAAAGACTTGGACACTCCCAAGCTCATACAGAAAACAAAGTAGCACATCCAAAACAAGTGATATACAGCCACATTGCACAGCACAAGTATACTCTGAATAAATCATTGGAATACTGAAATCAATCAATACCCTCTGAACCATCACCATATACTAAGTTGCACAACAGGCATACACTTGAATTGAACAAAGCTAAATAACAATAAACTATTACAATTAGAATAATAACAAACATCCAAATAACTATAATAGATAACCAGGCATCCAGAACATCAGTCACCAATAGCATCCAGAAAATAATCAAGCATCCATCAAAAAAGAATTGCCTCCTTAAAAACCTTTTACCAAGTAAAACCCATTACTGGGAAACCTTGGTCAAAAGGACAAAAAGAGTGCAACTTCTTAGACATCTCATCACTGAATCAAGCAACCAGAAGAGAGACCAGATCACTTTAACTTCAATACCTGCAAAACATAAACAACAACAACCACCAACACAACCACCAACCACCCAGATACACCTAATACCATCAAACAGAACCACAACCAAATTTACAGAACTCATTCATTCCTAATCTTGAACTTCCAAACAATAGATGCTTTAATAACATCAGCAGTAGGCTTCATAATCAATCCCATAAGTTTCAATCTCACAGTATCCACAATCACATTAAAAAGAACATCAGCAGATCTATCAATAAATTGACTCCTCCTAATATTCCTTTCTTGCCAAGTAAAATACACAGCAGCCCCAAGAACAAGTCTCTGAATTATACTCCAAATTCTACTCTTAGCAGGATAATTAATAATACCAGATAATATGGATGGCCAATCATTACCTATACCCTCCAAACATGCCATTGGTTTTAACCTCTCCCATAACCTTCTAGAATACGGACAGTCAAAGAAAAGGTGACTATGTGACTCACTACCATTCTTACACAGATGACAGATTTCATCATGAATATTAAACCACTTAGCAATTCTATCTTTAGTCTTCAACCTACCCTTAATAGCAACCAAAAGAATAAATGCATGTCTAGGAATACATTGCGTAAACCAGACATGATCGTTTCAAGTTTTAAAACACAATATATTTTAAAAGCTTCAGTAACGTAGCTCTTGATGCCAATTGTGGAAAACTAGAAGGGGGGTTGAATAGTTTTACCGGTTTTTCGTTAAATTATCTTTTATAACTTTCCGTTTAATCAAAGATATAAACTCAAAGACAATATATAATATGCAAGTATAAAGAAAGAAACAATCAAACCACAACACGAGTATTTATCGTGGTTCGGCTACAAGGACTCTATTTCCTTGCCCTACGTCCACGCCCCGAGTATCCAACTCGAGAGTTTCTTTTACTAGCCAACAAGCTCCTTTCACTGGCGGAGAAAACCTTACACATCGCTTACACGATTACCAACACTAAGCTAGATGTCGAGTTCTTTTACAAGGGTACAACCACTCCCGTTAGTTCTTTTACAAGGGTACAAACAATTCCCGTCACACTATATATTTTAAGGCCTAAAATACTAACCGATCACAACTTGAATATACACAATCAAATGAAGTATAAACTACACGAAGTCTATATAATGTTAAGCTAACAAGTCTTGCAACGTTGTGTTGAGTACTTGTAACTTTTATATGAACTTGCGAACTTCTTTGCTACAAGAGAACTTCACACAAATGACAATGTTAATAGGTTAGATGAATGATGTATGTGTAAAATATAATGAGAAGTGATGAAGGAAAAATCTAAGAAATGGCTTGGTATTTATAGCAAGACTTTCAGCAGCTCTGGCGGATACGGCGGAACCCTCAGATGGGTTCCGCCCGTGTACCTCTAAGGTTCCGCCAGGTCTGACAATAAGTTTTGCAATAAATCATTCAAAACCAACCAAAGTCACATCAAGTTATTTCTAGTCAAACACATACTTGTGTAAGAAGACTTATGGTGAGTCAAACACACAATCTTTCCTTTAATGCATATTGATGTGTTTGACACAAAGTTACCATAAATGGGATGTGACATTTCTATTCTAAGAAATATAAAAATGTTGTGTTTTATATGAAATGTAAATGTAGCAAATGTCTAATTATGTAAGTCTTTAAACTCAAATTACGTTTTACTAAAAACTAAGGTTTACATTTTGTCGTTAACAAAACTTAGCAAAGATCGTAAAATATAAATAATGTTTTTAGGCGATCTTTGTATTAACGCATCAAAGCCACCTACTGAAACCACCTAGTCCACCGCCGAGAGAATAACAGTGGTGGCGGTGGCAACAAAGAAAAGGTTCATGTGTGCTTTTTTGTGTGAGGGAGATGAAGCATAGGCTTGTGGTGGGAGCCGGTTTTAGAGAGAAAGAAAATAGATATCAGTGTGTGTTTATATAGGCAATGGAAATGCCTTAGGCATATATAGTTTCATGATTTTCCACGAAATCAATACTTTTAATGCAATAACTCCCCTTAATTTTTCCAGCCTAAGATACAAGAGTTTGAATACTTTCCTGCAATAGGTTTCATTCTTTATTGAAGAAGTCAACCATGTTTTAAACACTCTCGTGTCCACAGAAAAAATAGCTATACTTTCCTAGCAATAGTTTAATAGTTGCCTCTAATAGCCTTTCGTATAGTAGTTTACAGCATTTCGTATAGGAGTCCAGCAAAAAGATAGCAATACTTTCCAAAAAGATAGCAATACTGTAAACGTTTTGCATATGGTTTCCTGATTTTGCATGGTCTTAAAGTTTTGCATGTTTTCACATTTCCTTATTATATTGACAAGGGTATTATGTTAAGATGTAGGGCTGGCCCTGGCTACGGGCGGCGCGGGCAACCGCCCAGGGCAGCACATAAATACGGGGCATCAATGAATTGATTTCATATGATGTAGCTTGTGTTATGATGATAAAACAATGTCTAATGGAATATAGAAGAAATAAAAGGGAAAAGAAGCAATATTTCGAAGAAAAAAAATTATGCTCGCCGGAGAAATATATTCACGATGAAGTTGGGGATGAAGAAGAAGAGATAGACAAAAAGTAAAGATGAAAAGACTAAAGAGGTGATGATTGGAGGAGTTGTGTTTTACACTTTTACCAATAGTATTTACTATTTAGGTCAAATAGTCAAACTTTGTGTTTTTAATTTATTACGTAGCTAATTCTCAAATTTATGTCTACATTATTTCATTGTTTCCATTAACCTTAAATTTATTAGACCCTACTCTGTTATCAACTACTAGTAGTACTTGATTTTTTTAATAGTTATATGTAAAAATCTATTTAAATTAGTAGTTACATATCTTCCATTATTTAATGTGCTATAGACATTTAGCTTTTTTAATCCTTGTTGTATAAATATATGTAGTAAACGAGTGGGTGAGCCCGCGCTTTGCTGCGGGAATGTTTTATGAATACATAGTTAAAAAGTTATCATTTTATTACATAAGACTAAGAAGTTAGTTAACTGGGAGAATACATTTAGTCATTTACAACTAATTTAAGTACAAAGCTTGAACGACAGCAATATCTGTAAAGCCTGAACTAAATCTGGAACCATGAAAGGAATCGAAAGCACATCAAATCGAATCCAATATCACCTTGAAAAATATGCAAATATTAAATCCTAAAAACTAAATAAGTATCAGTTATGCAAAACTCCTATTTGGTTGGGATATGATGTCATGTAGCATTTGACTACCATTCAGCTTTAACAATTACAAAGATAGACCCAAAAGCATTACATGGTAATTTTAGGGGGATTATAAAAGGCGTTGTAAATCTATTTACCATCTCTAATTGATCAATCCCAGATGCTTTTTATATTGTTTTATCCTTTCCTGAATGTGTGTATATAGAAACACAATGACATATGCGCTCCTATCGGCCTTTTAGTATATTAACTCGTTTGGGACCTCTACATGTTATTCCCAGTTGATAGTTCGGATTATATACTTATGATTTTAGAAATATACTACTTACTCGGACCAACTGTGCTTACTTCAAACCTTATTCTGACATGACCACAGCAGGCACCCCTTTACCCGGAGTTTTTTCAACTTCGTTCCTTCTTCTGCAGCTGATCTCCTCTCGCGCAGCCATTGCGTTAAATGCATTTTGAATTAATAATGCATAATTCTGTAAAAAGCTTGTATGATGTTAGTGTTGCACCTTGACAGGTCTGCTTTTGTATGCGTATAGGTGTAATTTATTTTAATATGTATTGATAAAATATATGTGTTAGTGAATTTTTTAAGCACTGATTCCTAATTCATTGTATTCGAAAAATTACTTTGATTGAAATTATATTGCGTATGATATTTCAAGCACCAACTGTTTTTATAGAAGATACAAAAAAATAAGAAACAAAGTGAGTCGGGTCAATCCAAACACTTTTGACCCGCACAAAATATTGTATGTCTTATGGACCCGCTTCTTTTAGCATAAAAAATGAGAAATAATAACTTACCAAGGCAAGTGAGTTACTAAGCTCTTCGTTTGACTTCAATAACCTTGTGTGAAGCATGGGAGTTAGTGGCGCTCGCCCTCTTGATTGGCTCTAAACTGCTACCTTGAATTAGAGCAGATCCTACCTGTGACAATTTAACATGTACCAAATATCCTATCATTGTCTGTGATACCAATGGAGACAAATAGCGTTGATTTTGATTCATTCATAAGAGTCAACATACTTAAATCTTTCACAGATTAAATCACTGAAAGACAGTTGAACATTCCACAATGCTCTTATGTCTACTATACTTTTCAAATAAGGATACTCGCAAAGCATGAAGAGCACATACATACCAATTTCTTGAATAGTGCATGAGGGTTCTCTAGGTTGGGTACAAAATTATCCAATTATTTGTAGCTTCACTTATCTTTTTGCAAGTAATCAGTTTAAGAATGCAGACTTAAACGACCTCTAAACATGAGAAGGTGATGGTTTAATAAACATTTACACATATTACAATTTTCTACATAATATATCTCACACACACATCCGGTATACAAAATGATAACCTAGTATATGCATATTGATTTATTGGAGAAACACATGAAAACTCACCTACTTGCTTTGTTGGTTGTTCTTCCACTTCCGTCCTCAGAAGTCTTGTAAATTCGAAACTGCAATAAAGAAAAACGACAAACAGCGAATCGATAAGTAGCGCTCAAATAGAAAACAAACAATAAAATTTACTCCATCATATCGATGAAACTTATTCATTGGCTAAGACTGACATACCTCAGGAAGAGCTCAATACGAAGCTTAGGACCATGATAGTGATGCAAGAGTGGCCTAAAAGCAATTTCCTCCAATGGTTTGTAGAGCTTCCTGACACGGATTTTCACCTGATGCAGTAGAAACTAATGAGATAAAATGGAACAAACAAATATCATGCATCAGGGTTTATCCACCAATATGCACTTATGACAAAGACTATGGGGTGTTTGGATTAACTTATTGTCTAGAGTTCCCATCTATGACTGTAATAAGGTATTAGTAATAACGGCTACAGAGTACCCAAACTTCTTATTTGAGCATATTAAATAAGTTATCGACTAAATCATTCTTATTTGCACATGTTCTCTGTCGCTTATGTAGCTTCTTGTTTGTAGCAAAAACAAATGAGTATTGAGAGCACTTCCACACTAATATTCTACTTGGGTGTAATGGACTACCGCGCCATATTTGGCCTGCATATTTCATAACATGTACAACATTAAACATGAGAAACTATAATAAAGTGCTAAATATGAAGGAAAAAAATAAATCTTTTTACATAGATATGTTGGCATGTTGCATAGCTGATTAGTGAAGTCTGTGGTCTATTCAATGTTGAACTACAATTTGTGGTTAAACTCTTGAATGGCAACATATAGTACAAAAAAAAGACAGAATACACACATGCAATGGTACCCACAATAACAAAAAGCCTAATCCTAACATGTGCTATATGCCAATGTGACATTAGCTAAAATTGGTGCTAACCCGACCATATAAACGATCAGGTTATCAGGTTTCGGGTGCAAACGGGTTGGTTTTGTTATCGGAAATCAATGAATAAAAGTGCATTTCATATGTATTTATCACAACTGTTCATAAGCCATTAAATATAATTAAACGATATCATGTTTTTTAGATTATTGGAGCAAAATCATTGCAAAACAACTTAGCCTAACATGTTTCAACCGCAAGCCACAATTAACATCTGTCATGAAGATTGGTAACCCAGAAATTAAAAACTAAATACCTTTTTCTCCTCTTATATATCAGGAAGTGCATCATGGCCCAAACACTCTAAGAAAAACTACGTATCCGGATTTTCTGATAGCTGGTTATATAATCCTAGATATTCCACAGATCAAATAAAGACTTTTTCAACACAATGCCATTGAACACAAATAAGAAATCAACCTATAGCCATATAAATCATAAAAAATAAGAACTTTACATACCCGTTATATGCCTCCACAACTTTCTCAGCTTCTTCAACTCTACTCATTGTGAGAAACCCAAACCCTCTACTTTGTTTGATATCCCTATTATATATCTCCTTCTTCTTGTGCTCGATCTCATCTAATAACATAAACACATCTCTAATTCATAGTGACAAATAACAACCAAACCCAGAAGTTGTTTTTTCTTAATTGAAGATGGAAATCAAAAGAGGTTTTCTTTGTTTGTTTGTCTTGAAGAATACACTATTATTTGTGATGTTGCTAAGTTTTGGATTTGTAGAAGAATCCTCTAGAATTTGTGTGTTTTTTATTTGTGTGTTTTTTTGAGGATGAAGAATGCCTGGATTGTTCTTGAGATAAAATATGCAAAGGGAAAAGTGTACTGTTACTAAGGTTACAGGTTCTACAGGTGAAAGTTACATGTGTTGGGTTGCACTGTTCCTAAGGGCGCTGCACTGTTGCTAAGGCCCTGTAGCAGCATCCATCATTACCATAAATGACCAACCACATGATGGCATGTGGACCATTAACACTAAAGTAAACTCCAAGTACCAATAAGAAAACAGATTTTGTTGATAATTATCCCGTAATACCACTGCCTTGCGGGGCACTGTTACTTGACTTTTAGTATATATTATAATTATTATAGTAATTGGTAAAATGTTGCTAATGATTACTAGAAGTTAAGCTAATTTTAATGGTTTTACCTAATCATATTCAAATATTTAGTACATAAACGTAAGAATTTAGTTGTGTACACTAATTGTTAATAATATCTCAAAATCAAATGAATTTTGAGAAACTAAACCAACATTGAATAACCCGAACCGGAAAGCAAACCAAAGTTAACTTAGATTTACAAAAAGTATCCAAAAGTACATTAAATTTTGAATATATTTTGTAACGGTTTATTTATCAAATAACATTCGGTGTGAGAATGAGGCGCTAGCTTGATTAGGTTCTAAACTAAAAACTAGTGTGTTGTTTACATTAAAGGGGCATTTTTCGATAGGCTCGCCCAGGTTAAGATGAAATAGACATTGAATTTCATTATTACTAAAAACTAGTAGAAAACTTAGGACCGGCCCTGTTAAGATGAAATAGACATTGAATTTCATTATTACTTTCCATCTTTCGGTTGACATTAATTCACAAGGCAATTAAGTTTCGGTTGATATTTGTAAGGGTAAAATTAGGATTGACCAAAAATTAAGTTTTCCACATTCATGCATGTAACACATATTTTCTATCGTTCTATTTATAGGTCGAGATGATGAATTTGAAGAACCGGATTTTTATTTACATGACGAAAATGAAGTTAATGCATGACTCCATATAATATATTGATCAGTGTGGTTTATCTATGAACCTTTTGGTATTATGGCTCATATGTTTTGAGACGTTTAGGACTTATGTTATGTAATCTTATTCAGCTAAATCATTAATGTAACGACTGAAACTTTTTTTTTTTTTTTTTTTTTTTTTACGATGACGATGTTTGAAATTCGAACTTTTACATTTTAAAAAAGATATTACATGAATTTATCTTTGATGTTAAGTAGAAATATAAAACAGTTTTCCGATCTTACGATCACGAACTAACAAAAACGATTTCAGGTAGGACCGCGATCGTGATAACTCTAGTAAAAATATAATTTTACAAGTTTAACCCCATAGTTACACCAAGTTTACAGAAACAAGAAAAAGGTTTAAAAAAGGCATCGCATCCATACACGAAGACTTCTCTCACTCACTTTGAAAACAATCATCAGCAACAGCCCCCTTTTGTGCTTCTCTTCTTCGTTGATCCATCAATCAATCACTGTAAGCTTATATATCATCTCAATTCATTAGATCTATCGTTACTTTATTCATTTCTTTATTTTTTTAAAAATTCGGTCAAGATCGTATCTTTAATTGTTGATTGATTTTATCTGATTGATTATATGATTTATGATTAGCCTATTCTGAGCTTCACCGATTAAGTTTATTCTTTACTTTTTTTTTTTTTTTAATAAATTGATTTGACTTTTTGTTAAATAGTTTTATTTTTGTTTAGGGTTTATTTTTCTGATAAAGTTATCGACTTTTTGTTAAATTGGTTGTTTTTATGGATTAAATATGGGGAAATAGGTAGTTTTTATTTTTATTTTTAAATGATTTTATTTTTTAATTCTTTTTCGTTGGAGTTTTTTTTAGCTTTATGGGCTTATGAGCTTATCTGTTTCGGTGGGTATGTTTCATAAGCTTCATTTTTTCAGCTTAGGGGGTGTTTGTTTAAGCTTATATATGGGCTTATGAGCTTATTTGTTTTTCTGCTTATATTTCATAAGCCCCAATTTTCCGGCCTATTTTGAGACTTGTGGGCTTATATACGTTTATTATGATACAATAAACTTATATAAGCCTATAAGTCTCAAAATAAGCTGGAAAATTGAGGCTTAAGAAATATAAGCCAAATCAAATAACCTCATAAGCCCATATATATAAGCTTACACAAACACCCCCTTATTTTGAAACTTGTGTGTTTATCTTAGTTTGTTATGACACAATAAACTTATATAAGCCCGTAAATCCCCAAATAAGCCAAAAATTGGGGCTTATGAAACAAAAAGCCGAAAACGGATAAGCTCACAAGTCCCTAAATAAGCTTAAACAAACAACCTTAGTTGGATTGCTTTGTTCTACTTTAAGACCAAATAAGCACTTTCATATAAACGCCTGCGTATTTGAAGCTGCTTACAAACATAACCTGCAGATTGCTTTATATAAAATGGAATAAGCCAACAAGCTGAAAAAGTTTGCTTATTCATGATACCCATTATGAAAAATGTGCATCATATGAAGTTGGTTCGTTAATATATGTTTTTTTGTGTCATTTATATGAAGAAGGCATATTTGTGTTAAAAGAGCGGGAGTTGGTTGAGAAATATCTATTTTTTGAAGACACATACATATGTATGTGCTTAATTCTGCAAAGATATTATAGTTAGTTAAATGTGGTTATTTGGTCTCAAAGTAAGCTAGTAAACCAATAAAGCCACCAAAACACTAAAAAGATTGCATTTTTATAAAGTGAAATAAGCCGATCAGCAGAAAAGTATGCAAACGGAAAAACCCAATAATGTGAATGTCAAGCAGCGTATGAAGTTGACAATTGGTTAGGATAGAAAAGTTTGGTGCTTAAAAAGAGTAGGCATTAGCGAAAGAAACCTGTATTAATATTAAGAATCACGTACATATGTATGTATATATATGTCTCTACATGAAGACATATGTACTTATGTTAGTGTTCATTGTTTTAGGTAACCATGAGCGATGAGGGAGATAGGACTTGCCCACTTTGTGCGGAAGAGATGGATTTGACAGACCAGCAGCTGAAGCCTTGCAAGTGTGGCTATGACGTAAGAAGCATTCTATTTTATTTTTTGTTGTTTTTGTTCAAAATTTGAAGTGCCATTTTAATTTTTATGTATAGCATTGTACGTCAGTATTGAATAGTGTGCGTGGAAGCTCGTACTTAGTCCCAAAGTTCTTAAATTGCTTGAATCTTTAATATCTTTGGACAATTAATATAAATGCCCATGTTATTATCCGACTTTACTAATGGCCATCCAAACCTTGATAGTTTGTTTTGCTTATATAAAATATGATATAGTAAATATGTTTCGACGGCTAGTTCATTTGTCCACTTCAATCATCACCGTTTGGAGTTTCAGATGTGAGTTTATGAAAATATTTTCGTATGGTCAGCTTATTGGTTAATGCCATGTGTAGAAAATTTTAGCCATCACCAGTTAATGGTGATTTTCGAAAGTTTTTTGTTAGGATAAAAGATTACGATCCTGCTATTGTATCAAGGCTTAGTTTTCAACATATTCTGCATATCTTGTAATGAGCTTTGTTTGTCCTTAATCGTTATATATACATTTAATATATGTGTAATTATAGCGGGACTAAAAGTAAAAATAGGAAATAATTTTATTTTGATTCATTTTCTTCACAGCAAATATGATAATTTGCATTTTTTTTATCAGCATATTTGTATTAATCTCCTCTATTTGTTACTTCTGAATAATTATCTACTTCTCTAGTTTTGTTATTGTATAATATGTGAACTGGTTTACGGTTTGTGTAACGTATAATTAACCTTAATGGGTCCTTATATATACAGATCTGTGTTTGGTGTTGGCATCACATAATGGATATGGCTGAGAAGGATAGCACAGAAGGGCGGTGTCCAGCATGCCGTACTCCTTATAACAAGGAAAAGATTGTGAGTACGGCATCACAGCGTGAAAGGTTTGACTCTTTATGATCTATTTGCATCAGAGCTTTTTATTTTGTTTTATTTATTATAATTATTTTCTTGGACTACCTTATTCTGTAATCAGATTGATTACTGGAATGAGTGTGGAGAAGAAACAGAAGTCCCAAAAGGGCAAAACTAAAACTTCCGAAGGAAGAATTCAGCTTGGTAGTGTCAGGGTTATTCAACGTAACCTTGTCTACATCGTAGGGCTACCTCTCGATTTAGCAGATGAAGATGTATGTATTCTCTCTTTGGCACCCTTAACTGCTTATAACTCATATCTACGGTTCTTTCATTCTGGAGCTTTAACTTAAGCTCTTTTTATAAACAGCTTCTGCAGCAGAACGAATATTTTGGTCAGTATGGGAAGGTACTAAAAGTTTCTATATCTCGGACAGCAGCTGGATCAATTCAGCAATTTGCTAACAGTACTTGTAGTGTGTAAGTTCACCCATGTTATTGGTTATATACTTATATGGAAGATGGATTTTGATCTTGTCCAGTTTTCTTGAGTGTTCATATGCTAGCATTTCTCATTGTCCGGTTAATGTTGATATGTGCAATCTAAAAACTAGTCTCTTTTCACATGTATTAGTTACCAAAGTCATAGCATAAAAAATATAGTTACATACCAATTTATGAACTGAATACTCATTTCTCACTATGGTTCAGTACCGTGAGAGCGTGAGATTGAATTTTTTTTACCTATGCTGCTGCATAGTTTTATCTAGGAGTTGGAATTTTGTGATACAGACCAGGGGTTGTAGTCTGGTCATGTTCCGGATATGAATTGCGGCATTTATATCCATAGCTAGGCCGATTCATCTCCAGATTGCTATTGGAGATATTATCTGAAATGTAATTTGAAATATCCAATTGAATTTATCAACGTATTGCTCTTTGTAGAAGACAATTAACACATATAGATTAGGGGCCGTTTCTTTTGTTATCCTGTTTGAGAAGAGTGTCTTAGTGGATAATGTGACATGTATGAAATAAGAAGGATATGAAAATATGTTGTTTCTTTTTATGCTTAATGAAAATGGTTTATAGTAGTAAATGACCATTTTAACCCTCGTATGAAACATAAGAAAACCCAGATATAAGCAAGTTGAAAAACACAACAAAATCACAACCCAGAAAAGAACTTGATATTCAATAATTAAGGGCCCGTTTGGTTTGTAGGTGGGTTTAGATTAGGAGTTGGATTTGAGTGTAAAGTTGTAGATTAGGATTTGGATTTTGATTTGATGTAGGAGAGAGAAAAAATTATATTAAATTAAAAATATTGTTTTAAATTGTTAGTAAAAAATAAAATAAAGATTTGTTATTTAATAAAATGTAGATATGAGAGTGAGATAGAGATTTATATATAGTGGGACCTACATAAAATGAGTAAACCCACCTTTTAGATGCGAATTAGAACAGTAAGTGTCAGTGGCTCTCAAGCCCATTTATTTTCTTTGAGAATTTAACCAAACAGCTATATTCAAGTCTAAAGTAGTATCCTATCTCTAAACACAGTCAACCAAACAGGCCCTAAGTAACAAAATGAAGTGCTTGCTCCACAGTCGAACAAATCTAACCCATAAATCTGAAATTAGCTTTGAATGAAAAACAGAGTAACAAGATCTTGTGGAAATGTGATATAGAAAAGTACAAAATTGACAATTACCCCATGCAAATTTCTGAGAAGAGCAGTAGAACTTTGTAGAAGTTTTATGTTTTAAAATTGAACACAACAATAAAAATATAAAATATGGTTCACTAAATTAACGATTGAGACAAGCATTTGTGAAAGATGAAAAAGAGGTGCCACTGTGAAAGATGAAACAGAGGCATCAATAACGAGAATTGAGTTTTGGCTTTTGTAGGGAGAAAGGTATCAGTACAGAAGTGGGTGAGGGTATTTTCAGATTTTATGGGTTTTTGTTTGTGGGAGAGTGGGATTTAGGAGGGTCTTTGCATTTAGGACATTTGTTTGTAATAAGTGAAAAAGAAACAACATTATTTTCTGTTTGAAAAGAGATACGTATACAATAAGACCATTAAGCAAAAAAGAAACAGCCCCTTAACACATCTACAGAAGTTTCTTAGTCTGGAAAAGTAGATCTTAGTTACGTAATCTACTAGATACGATATACTTATATTTGCCCTCTGTCTAGAGCAACAGTCCACTTCACATATTTTGCAAAAGAAGTCTATATTCTGAAGTTAACATTTAGATGATATATTCAATTTCTCTAAACTACCTTATCTTCTACGAAGATAGATGAATTTTGATCTATTTCACCCACTTAAATGCCAAGTTGTCATGAAGAAAAAGTTTATTGTTGTATTATTCTAAGTTATAAAGCGGACTTTTTTAAAGATTGAGAGATTTTTTTTGGGTAAAAGGGTTTATTCACCCCGGTAAATTTTTATTACAAATTCCATATTTAGTATAATATGGCATCACATATAAAATTGGACACATGGGGAAAATTTTCATTACACGATGTAGTTTGCACTTCAGACCTACATTATAATTTTGGTTGTCGGATATTTGTATGTGAACATGACTTTGTTTGCGTAAGTGACTGATGTTATGAATATCATACACGTTGAATATAATCAAGTGATGACTATGTCGATTCGATATGAAATTCCAATTATAGCCTTAGTTTGCTGTATCCCTGACTAACTTCTTTACCGCATGCTCACTTTGTTCAGATATATTACTTACTCCAAGGAGGAAGAAGCAGTTCGTAGTATTCAATCAACACATGGCTTTGTCTTGGAGGGTAGACCTTTGAGGTAGGAGCACATATAACATGACGTATATGTTTTTTTTCCTCTTGTTTTATATGATACAAGTGGGGTTTTGTTGCAGGGCCTGTTTTGGGACGACAAAGTACTGTCATGCATGGCTGAGGAATGTGGTATGATCATAAATGACCAAATCATTTTATTAGTTTACTCTTCAACATTGTGTAATATTCATTTTGCACTTAATTTTGTTGATCCAGCCTTGCACCAATGTTGATTGTTTATATTTGCATGAGTTTGGACCGCAAGAAGATAGCTTTACTAAAGATGAAATAGTATCAGCATACACAAGGTATATTCACAAGTCATATTCTTATTGCATGATAACTGCAAATTGCTGATTTAGCGATACATCCCCGAAGAAAATCGATTTGTAAAGAATTTCCATAACAAAGTTTACAAGCCTTATTAGTCTTCTATTCAATGGGATCTATATTTGCATGTCCTTGGAAAGTTCTATTGATCTCTTTAGGTTGCATTTTGTTCAAACTTCAGCTGTAGCTGTGGTTATGCAGCCTATCTACAGTTCAGTCATTTTTTAGATGGTAGAATATATGAGGACATGTGTCCAAACTCCAAAGTGCTAGTAAGCTAGGTAACAAATGCTAAGTGATGAGAGTTATCTCTTCAGAAAAGGAAATGAATAAACATTGATTAAGTGAGGAGAGTAAGAGAGTTGGTTCACACATACTTCCCTAACAAAGAATAAATATTCTACTATCAAACCATTCAAACAACATAAATAGATGTGATCATATGAAAAGCTTTGTTATTTGCCATCATTTTAGAGGACATAGGTTGTACTCAATGGGAAACATAGTCCCAGCATTTACATCTCCTTATTGTCTTCTGCTACACCAAACAAGTGAATTGTTCTTCACACTCACACTCATACCCCATGACACATCTTGTATGGCAGCTTCTTCCCCGACCCTAAGTTCTCTTTACCGGGGAATTTCTCTCCCTGAATATTGGTGTTTTTTACTGTTTAATTTTTATAACCGAATGCATTCCTTGCCTCTTTCGGCACAAAACATTTTTTATTTTTATTTTTTTATTATAGTCTTATATGGTAAGCATATAGGACGTATATGAGAAGGTTATATTGCTTGTGAAACAAATGATTTTTATCGTGATGAATTCCTAGGTAGATATATGAATGTGTTGGTTTTACTTGTGTGACAATAGATAATAGCCCCTTCTCAAATCCAATAATTATTTCTAAAATAAACTCTGGATAGTCACGGTGCGTGGTTGCAGATCAAGACTCAACAGTTTGTACGGAATATTGCATTAGATACGGTGGGAATTTTGGAATAATTTATTAATTGATGCTTAGAAACTAGTTCGGGACATGTTGATATGGAGATTAGAACATCAACAACCCTTGTGTCTTGTTCGTGTTTGATCTTTGAGGGCTATAATGGTTACTTGAATATTTAGGACGTCATAAATTGTATTTGACCCCTTAAGTCCAATTTATATTCTAGCTTCAAAGATCAAACCACATTGGGAAACGAGGTTGTACATCTATAATTTACAAATGAACGAGGTGCTAATGTCTTGATCTCAATATCAACATTGAATCAATGGTAAGTTATTTTTATTTTCTATCATATTTGGGTTGCAAAGCTAGGCATAACCAATCGAGTCTTGATCTGCAATGGAACACCTCGAGACAGTCCGTTTTTCCTAGTAGGAAGGAACATGAAATTTGGAAAGGAGACGTGTTTATTTGTGGTTACGCAACGATAACCAACACATTGAGATTACAATGGCTATTCACTCGTGACAAAAACTAAAATTGGGTTGGGTTGTATAACTAGGTGTGTTAAAAGTGAATTAAACTAGTAGAAGCAGGCTGATTTTGACGAGTTTTGCTTACCTTATGGGCCGATATGGCCAATTTTAAACCACGACAATGGGCTAACTGTGTCATGTAAATTCTTTTGCTATATTTTAAATGGTTCTTAAAGGTCGTTTTGTGCATCAATGTTGATGTCAAGCAAACACCTTTCGCTGCCCACTACATACCACCATTACCAACAAACCACCACCGCCACAACTACTTTTAAGGAAAAGCCATTATGGCATATGCGAGTGAGAGAGGCAGAGGGAGGTAGAATTTTTTTTGTTTGGTATTTTCCTCTTATATAAATGAAATCTTAGTTAAAATGTAGTATTTTTTCATTTTTTTTTTTGGTCTTTGTAGTATTATTGAATTCTAGAGCAATAGATAGTAATTTTTTTATATGTAATTGTTATGAAAAAATGTTAATGGACTGACCTTACTGACCCTACGACTCACCAATTATGCCTCCTCTAGTTTATGCGCAAACCAAACACCAACTTGGATTGTGTATGTGTTAATACACGGCACCATGATTAGTCTTAATAGCCTCTATTGGTTGGTGATGTCATGGATGATTGAGAGGTTACAATGACCTCATGATTAAGAATGGCTATTTTATAATTAACCTTAAGAAAGTGTGACGCTCTTCATTCTCAATATCAAAAGAAGTATGAAGTGCCATACATATTTTTCCGTACATTCTATTGTATGTTTTTTAGTTGGTGTGCAAATGTATTATCTTTAAATGAGAGTTTTACAAGGATCATGTAATTGATCCTTATGCAAGGAATTAGGAATTTCAGTGTAAAAATTGTTAAATTTTAAACATAGGTTTCAACGTGTCTCAAGATAGATTTCACTTATTTTGTTAGTTCAAATTGTGTGTTGGTTTATTGTCCTCCAAATTAACTTACATAGTGGTTTTAAAGGAATAGAGTTCAGCAAATTCCTGGTGCCACAAATGACATGCAACGGCGTTCGGGAAATCTTTTACCACCTCCAGCTGATGACTACTCTATTCACAATACTTCTGCATGGGCAAAACCTATTAGTAAAAGTACCACCAATGTAAGATATTCTGTGTTGACCTTTTTGTTCTTTGGTTTTATGTTGACCCTGACTGATGGACCTTTTATATTAAGATACGTAAGCTATGGGTTTTATCTTATAGTAAAATTAAACATATCTAGGTACTCCAACTGTGTTATCGTGTCTAGAGAGCATGTTGCATTTCCAGTTAATATGATTTTTCATTGGATACATGTTCACATCTCTTATTCATATATTTTTTTAGTAGTTCAATTGTGTTGTTATGGTAAAAAAGTTTTCTTGACGACCTTAGCAGAATCCTGTGAATAGCACAAAAGTTTCTCCACCAAATAGTAGTTCTGGGAGATCAGCAGCTCTTCCTGCAGCAGCCTCATGGTAAAGTTCTCTTTGTGCACACAGTTTAAACGCATTACATTTCTACTGACATTCCCATACCCCGCTCCGGCGGGATTGGGTATTGCTGTACATTTACTGACTTTTATGTGTTACAGGGGTGCACGTGCGTCAAATAGTCGGCCCATTTTGTCAAATGTAGTGACTCCCAATGGACTCTCTAAGCAAGAGGCTGATGGGTCTAGTAATACACTCTCGTTTTCTTCAGCAGTAGCGAATTCTTCTGTCCATGGCAATGAATTAGTAAAGAAGCATAGTGACGATACCCATATTCTCCAAGATAAGAGTAATTTGGTGGATCCAGTGTCTATGAAGAAAGCTGTTGCGACGGACCACAAAAGAACACTTTCCGAGACACCTGTCACTGCTGGACTTTCTTCCTCCTCAACCTCTAACAGCCCGCTTTCTATAACTTCATCAAAAAATAAAAAAATATCTAGACATCACTTGAATCATGCTCGAGATAAGGACCTGAATGTTGCTGATGAAGTAAAGATTCACAACATAGCTTCTGAAATGTCATCAACAAGCATTGATAAGAATCAAAGGCTACAACCTTCGGAGGCAGAGCCACTTGCAGAAGAGCCTTTAAATGAAGTAGAAATCACTGCCAAACAGTGTGATTTACTATCAGAATTGCAAAATAAAGTAGCAGAAGTTGCTATTTGTGACCCGGAAGAAGATTTGCGGTCTTTCAATGATCAGAGGCTCAATGATACAGAAGTTGATACACATACACACCATATACATCACATTTCTTATATTTCTCCTCGCTCAAATAATTCGACGGGTTATTCTCAAGATGCGTATATCTTGGCCAATGGTAATCTAGATCGTCCATCTGTGGATCAAAATCTTGAAAAGACCCCCCAACACACATTTAATGAAACGGTAGTTAATGGATACTCATCCACTATAGCTGGTAACTCTTCTACGGACATTTGTAATGGACGTTCATACTTCCATGGTATTGAAGGGGGTAGAAGTCAGATGGGAATGTTTGAAGAAGCAGTAGGTGCAAAGAGGGACCATAATACAGCTGTAGATTTAGGAGAAAGCAGTATAATATCAAATATTCTGTCTATGGATTTCGACCCTTGGGATGAGTCGTTAACTTCACCTCGGAACTTGGCTGAATTTTTAGGTCAAAGTCATAAACAACCTGAACCTCATATGGTTTTGAGTTCAAGGAAATCACAGAGCAGCAGCCAGTCGAGGTTCTCATTTGCAAGACAGGATGAAAATACGGATCAAGGATTCAATCATGCACCGACATCAACAGACTTTGGGCAAGGGCTTGAATATAGGAATTATAATCATGATGTTGTCGGTAACAATAGTAATTATCTTGGCCGCAAGCATAGTGATGGAAACGGATTCTCTTCTTTTAACTATGAGGAATCTGATAATTTTGCCAGCCACTATTCTTCCATGTCTGAAAATAAAATTTCAGGTATGTTCCGGTAAATTAAAAATGGTTTTATCATATGGGCTATATGCTATTTAATGAGGCCTTTTGGTGAACCATGCACATACTTATATAATGCTTCCTTATTCTTTCTACTACTATGGAATGTGGCATTCTTGATGCAGCTTTCTTACAGAAATTGAGGATTCATTGTTTTGTCGTCGCTCATTATTTCTGCAATAATAGCGTAGGCATTTCATTTTTTGAACCAAAAAAGTGAATTTTTCTCTTAATTAGTTGCTACCAGTGCGATCAGTAGTTATGAAACCAACTTTCATATTTTTTTCTTGACAGGTTAGTTTCCAAAGTTTCAACTTGCCTTTCATCCTAACACACGTTCTACCTCATGAAATTTGGGTCGAGGGGGGGGGGGGGGGGGGGGGGGGGTGGGGGTTGAACCATCAACATTTTTTGTCTTTGCTTTTTGAGTCTTATAAATTATTAATGAACTAAATATGAAAACCTGAACTATGTTAAATAATCATCTAGTTCCTGAAATGAAGGAGGTTGTAAATTGTAAGCATCTGAATAGATTATGGGCTTCTATAAACATGGTTGCCCCACTTTTTGGTAACTTTGAAACTTCACACCTATTTGTCTTGTTGAGACTTGAGAGATATATGTAAGCCCATCCACACATTTCTAGGTAAATGAGTGTATTATCTGTTTATGGTTTTCTTTGATGTACTGTCTGATTTTTTTACCAATAACCATGTTGATCCAACATTGTTTATGTAGATCACTTTTTACGAATCAGTTCATGTGAAAAAAAATGTGAATCATGCTATTCACAAAAATGTTTCTTCCCGTAAATAATCTATTATGCATCACTTAGTATGGTATGCTTCTTTTTTGTAAACAACCTATTATGGAATTGTCAATACATGTTAGATGCTGAGTGAATCATGCTATATGCTGTATTAGCTTAAAAGTTTTTTACCTCTCCCAAATATTATTCATTGATGAATTTAGCTTGGCTTCTTGTAGTTAACCGTTCTAAACTTCTAATTTTGGCCGTTGTAAACAGTTCCTAGAACACAAGTATCAGCCCCACCTGGATTTTCAGGGCCAAGCAGAGCACCACCTCCAGGCTTCACTTCTCATGAGAGAATGGAACAATCTCTTGATAACCTATCCGGTTAGTTTCAGAGTTGCTTATTTCCTTTACATGTCTATTCCAATATAAATTTCTCACCGTCCATTCATAATGAACATGTTCTCATTTTTAACCTCCTTTTCAGGAAATCATATGTTTGACTCTTCTTCATTGTTGAGAAAAGCTCATCAAGCACCTGGGCCTGTAAATATTGGCGGTGTTGGTGATTTTGATTTTATGGATCCTGCAATTTTGGCAGTTGGTGGTAGAGTTCCTAATGGACTTAATAGCTCCAGCTTAGACATGAGATCGAACTTCTCTTCACAGCTCAACTCTTTTGAAAATGATTCCACACTTCAACTTTTGATGCAAAGATCGTTTTCTCAGCATAACCCTAGATTTTCTGAACAAACCGCTTCTTATCAGCAGAACAATTTTTCGTCTTATCAGCAGACCAGTTTCCAGCAGCCAAGGAGTTCTTCGAATGTTAATGGGCATTGGAATAGTTGGAATGGTGTTCAGAGTAGGAATGATATTGCTATGGCGGAGCTTCTTAGAAACGAGAGATTGGGATTCAACAGATATTATTCAGGTCATGAGGATACTAAGTTCCAGCTGCCAACTTCAGGAGATCTTTATAACCGAACATTTGGAATCTGATTCCTGTCATTTGGTATTTTCTAAGCTTGTTGAAACTTGAGACTAGAAAGATCGTGTGTTTAATGTGAAGCTTTGCACGCCGGAATTGGTATGGTTGTCTTGATAGTTTTATCTGGTAGACTGCTGATTGGTGAAGGATTGAACCCTTTGAAACAGGGCTTCCATAAACCACCAGGTGAGGCATATTTTGTTTTAGATCGTTTTTTTTAGTTCAATGTTATATCCTTTTCTGGTGCCAGTCAATTCATTACTTCAAATTGAATCGATTTAGACAATGCTATAACTTTAACGGGCTGAGTAGGCCAACTGGTTGAAAGTCGCCTAAAATGTTATGCCAATGTGTTTAGCATCCTGCATTGATTATTCCAAACAATCTATATGTTATTTTAAATAAATTTTATATCTTGTTTTTAATAGTATCAAATATTAGTTGTATATGAATTTAAAAAAAAGAAGGTGCTGCAGGTTTACCTGATCCGAACCATGTTCTTTTGACTTGTGTTACAAATTACATGCTTTAATCTGATCTCATTTCGCCTAAATTCTAGATTCAAGTGATATGGTTTGTAGGGCGTGTTAAATTAGTCGCCTGTAGGTCTTTTTGCTGAATTTATTTATTTGTGCCAGCAGCAGGCAGAGCAAGGTAATGAGATGGAGGATCCTATTGTGAAACTCGAGTGGTGGATGTGCAGCTTATACAGGCTTTTGGCTCTCCAGGCAATTGATCTTTGTGCTATTACTAGTCTCGATACTGTGGAAATGATCTGCAATTGAATTTGTAAAGAGTCCCTTTTCCTTTGATAAGTTTATTAGATAAATTCAAATTGATCAGTTGTGGGATTTCTTATAGATCTTTATACAACTTCAAAGTTTGAAATAGCTTTTTAAAGTGAACACAAACTTACAAAGGCTGATTATTTTTGGAGTTATGACATTTGCTTGCATATTTCTGTGCGCTGATGTCGCCAGAGCGGGGTATGGGGGAGGTAGGATGTAGACAGTTGCACCTTTACTGTAGGGTGAAGGTTAAGTTGATAATCACGTAAACTCTAAAATTTTAGTTTATTAGCTTTTCTAAAATTCATTAAGCCCTTATGCCGGAAAAAATAAGCTTAAACAAACAACCCTTAATGAGCTGATTCAGCTTATTTATGTTCTTAAACTGGTCAAATATGAAACAGTAAGAACACAGTCAAAGAATGAATGGAACTAGGTTTGTAGCCCGCGCTTCGCGGCGGGATGTTTGTCAACGGAAGTATGAGATCTCATTTATTTACACTATGTTTATATCGACAACAATATTAAATTTTCGAAGATCATACCAAATCGGCAAATCATAATACACAACAGAAACTAAACAATTAGAAAACCTTCCATAACAACAAAAATGTGTTTAAAGTTATCGTTCCTAAGTTAACAGAGTTGGAACAAAGTACTCATCTACAAACACCATTATCATGTGTTGTGTGAACGACCGCTTGTGCAAAATTACAAGCCATAAACATATTAATGACAATCAAATAAAAATACTAATGTTAGAGCATAAATACTTGCATTAGTTCAGTTCCAGATTGTTAAAATCCATCGTGGTGCGCGGTTTAAACAATCGCCCAATATGCCAACTCCCTCAATTCAGCTTCAGAATTTCGATCCACAGATCTTAAACACCTGAATAGCTTCAACCTCAGGTGACACAAAGAAATGACCGTTGCGTGACTACACAACATTTACATAATCAGTAGCATGAGACTCATGGGATGGTTCGATGGTCGTTGAAACAACTTATGCATTTTCAAAAATCACATTACATTTCACTTTCTGATAACACACTTTCCACCTCTAAAAAAAAACTCGATAAGGCTTTAACATAGCCACAAACTATAAGAAGACCTGATTAGCTAACCTGCATGAATTCTCCTTGGTTGTTTATAGCACCTGTAACCATGGGAGGGGTATTTTTCGTGTACATTCCTGTCAAAACTGATGTTAGTAGCTTATTGTTGTGTGGATAGACATATGCAAGTTTATTAATATTTTGCTTTTTATGCACATACCAGGTATTTTTTGAAATGGCGTACGCACTGTCAGCAACAGGACATCCTATTGTTATTTCTGCAATGGCATGATCCAAGCACCTTTTTATTCCTGGAGTACCCATCTTGAATCACAAAAAATGAAGTTGGTTTCAAGTTATTGTTCTGAGGAGGAGTTTCTTTTGATTTGTTAATGCTAGACCTGTTGGTGAACACTCGAAAATAGTTTATCAAGTTATCAACTTCCGAAATAATGGAGAGAGAAAACACCAAAAATAAAAACCCACCACCCCTCACCTCCACCACTACCCCCAACCACCACCACTGCTCCATTCCAACTAATCCCAATGGGCATAGGGACAATCACGGTATGGAGAAAAACGGGTGGACATGGACCTTTAAACAAAACAATGATAATAATCGTAAAGAGAATGAAGATTTCGAAAAGTCAACCATGGGGTTCGATCCAGAAAATGATGGTGGCTGGCAGAAAGTGTCAAGGAAACGTCAGGGGTCAAAAAATGATGCAAGCTATCTGAGAAGAAATCACTCCCACTCCAGACATGATGGTCATCCTCGTCTATCTGATTTTGACAAAGTCATGAGGGATAGAGCCACATCATTCTTCTTCACAAATTTCCCCGATTCGTGGGACTCTGCTGCGCTTTGGAAGATGTTCACTAGGTATGGCAAGGTAGTGGATGTTTATATTGCTTTCAAAAAGACTAAAAGAGATACTAGATTTGGTTTTGTGAGGTTTATTAACACGGGTGATTTAGAGAGTTTCGAAAAACGCCTTAAAGGGATTATGATTGGTAATGAAAAGTTGGTGATTAATCGGGCTAAGTTCATCAAGGTGGGAGGTGTTGGATTCCCGAGCTCGGATTTTCCTCCTATTATCCCAGGGGGCTTTCATCACCACAAAGGCTTAAAAAACCCAGCCGGACATTCTTTTAAGGAGGCGGTTACTGGTCCCAAACCTCTACCCCATGCCCAGGTTGTTAACATTAATGTTGAAGAGGACAAAAGCTTAAGATCAAGATTGGAATGTTGTTGGACAGGTAAAGCAAAAAATTTTCAGGTTATACAAAATGCATGGAAAATTGTGGAAAACAATGGTTTGGCTGATTGCAAGGTCAAATATTGTGGTGGTCTCACATTCCTTTTTGAGTGGTCTTCAAAATCGGCTGCTGTGAAAAGCCTGGAGGATAACAAGTTATGGTTACTTCAATGGTTCGATGATATTAAGCCATGGGCAGAAAATGGAGAGTCATTTGGCAGGTTGACATGGTTAAACATTGAAGGTCTCCCCCTTCTTGCGAGGAATATTGGCGCTATTAAATCCATTACAAAGGTGTTTGGTCAGGTTATGGAAATTGGGAGGTTGGATTTCGATGCAAATCTCCTCCTTCCCGTTAAAGTTCTGGTATTCTTACACAATATGAGTGAGATTTGTTGTCCCGTTAGGATTACCTTGAATGGAATATCTTATCATGCTCGAGTTTATGAGGAACGTTTCCTTGCGTCCAACATGTTAACTTCCACTTCTTCGTCAGATGATGAATCCTTATTTGAGGAGGAGTTTGTGGGTCCTACTATGGCCGAGGACGGTGGTGATAATGGTTCTTCCGGTGACGAGTCTCCAAGGTTATGGGATAATAAAAAGGCCCCTATTTTCGAGGGGGGCAATTATCATGTTGATAATGTCTCTGGATCTAACTCTGTGTGTAATAAGGATGTTCCATCTGGTTCAGTGGGTCTGCAACCTCTCGATAATATGTCCCCAAGGACTAGTGGGCTTCCACCCCCACCCCCTTTTGAACTTCATCATGCCCAATCCTCCACTTCGGTTAACTTAGTTAGGCCCACTCCCACTGATTTATCTCCTGGGCCTAATCATGTGAATGAAGATAATTGTTCTTCTACCAATATACTCCCTGACCGTAACATCTCTGTTGACCACAAGAATGAAGATAACAATGAGGATAAAGAACTAGATGATCTCTTATGTAGTTTTCAACGAATCTCACAAAATGCAAACTCGGTTGGGCAAATTGGTGACAAGAGGAAAAGAAAGAATAAGCAAAAAAAGAAGAAACTAATGGTAGGCGGAAACTGCTTGTCTCAAGTCTATCTTTCACAAGAGACAGAGGATAATCACATCGATGATGAGGCTGCCACAAGGAATATCGGAGAGCAGCTGGGTTTCTCCTATGGGAAAGGTAACTCTAACAGGTTCACGCCTAGATCAATTTGATCTTGTGGCTTTATGGTTTTGGTGTTTTTCTATTTTCAATGATTGGAATATCTTTAAATTCTAATGGTCTTGGTGATGATAATAAAAAGGGTTGGATTAGAGAATTGGTTGAGCGCAATTCTCCTCTTTTTGTGGGTATTCAGGAATCCAAAATGGACTCCTTGAATAATGCTATTGTTCGTACGTTGTGGCCTCGTAACTATGTAGGTTTTGCCTCTAGCAATTCTGTGGGGGCCTCGGGAGGCATCCTCACCATGTGGGATACTCGTGTTTTCTCTTTAGATCATACTTTCATGGACCGTAACTACTTAGGCGTTGTTGGGACTTGGATGGGGATATCTAATAAAGTTGGTCTGCTAAATGTTTATGCTCCCCAACCGAGTTCTCTTAAAGAGGCCTTATGGTCTACCATTGAGTCCGTTATGAACTCAAATTCGACCGACATCACCTGGGTTGTTTTCGGAGACTTTAATGTAGTCAGATCGCAAGATGAGCGTTATGGGTGTCGTTTTGATGATAGTGAGGCGGGTGTGTTTAATGACTTTATATCTCGAACTGGGCTTTTTGATTTTCCTCTCGGTGGTAGACGTTTTACTAGGTTTGACAAAGAGGGCAGTAAAGCAAGCAAACTGGATCGTTTTCTCGTCTCGAGTAGTTTCTTTGACCACTGGGGGGACGCTAGTGTGTCTGTTCTTTGCCGATCATATTCTGACCACTGTCCTATCCTGCTCAAAGTTGGGACCTCTAACTTTGGGCCAAAACCTTTTAAGGTTTTTGATAAATGGATCGGTGATGGTGATTTTAAAGAGCTTGTTGCTGGTTCGTGGGCCGTGGATGCAAACTCCCACTCTCCTGATTTGCGGCTCAAAAACAAGTTAAAAAGGTTAAGACTTGATATCAAGCACTGGTCCTATACCCGTATTCGTGCCCAAAATCGTACCAAGGAGGATTTAACCAAGCAACTCTTAGAGTGGGATGTAAAAGCTGAAAATGGTTTGATCTCTCCGGCTGATATATTAAAAAGGGAGGAGTGGATGATGGACTTAAACCACATTGACCAGTTATACCGCGATGACCTTAGACAAAAATGTAGGTTGAAATGGGCGGCAGAGGGCGATGAAAATACAAGGTTTTTCCACTCTCTTCTAAAAGCAAAGTATGCAAATTCCTCTATCAAAGGTATTCTTGTCAACGGGTCTTGGTTAGATTCCCCCCACGAAATAAAAAAGGCCGCCTTTGACCACTTTTCTTCTAGATTCAAAGAATGTGATATGCACAGACCTTCGTTTAACAACGATCTATTTCGCAAGCTAACTCCTTCTGAAGCTAGTTTTTTGGAATCTAGTATCTCTATGGATGAAGTTAAAAACGCGGTTTGGGGTTGTGCAGGTTCAAAGGCTCCAGGTCCAGACGGCTTTAACTTTAATTTCATTAAAGCCTTCTGGGAGTTTATAAAGGATGACTTTTGGGATTGTGTTAAACACTTTGAAGCCACTGGTAGATTTGCAAATGGATGCAATCCATCTTTTATTGTTCTGATTCCAAAAAAGAATGACCCACTCGGTTTCTCAGATTTTCGTCCAATTAGTCTAATCGGATGTGTTTACAAAGTGATTTCGAAAATCTTGGCTACCCGCTTAGCTTCAGTAATTAGCTCGGTCATTGGTCCTAATCAAACGGCGTTCATTGAAGGAAGGCAAATTTTGGATGGGTGTCTTATAGCAAATGAAATTATCCGAATGGCCTCTTTGGAAAAACATAAGTTGTTATTGTTCAAAGTCGACTTCGAAAAAGCTTTTGATAGTGTCAACTGGAACTTCCTCCTTGACGTTATAAGACAAATGGGCTTTGGATGTAAATGGAGGAGTTGGATCTCAGCTTGCCTCTCTTCTGCCTCCATTTCAATTTTGATCAACGGCTCACCATCTAATGAGTTCAAATTGGAACGGGGTCTTCGTCAAGGTGATCCCCTTTCCCCTTTCTTATTCCTTATCGTGGCCGAAGCTCTCCAAGTTGCTATTTTGGATGCGTGTGGTAAGGGTATTTATAATGGTGTGTCTCTTACGAAATGCCATGCAAATGTATCCCTGTTGCAATATGCAGATGACGCGTTATTTTTTGGGGACTGGTCGAGTTTAAATGCTATGAATCTCCTCCACATTCTTAAGTGTTTCGAGCTTGGTTCGGGGCTTAAAATTAATTTTTCCAAGAGCAGGCTGTTTGGAATTGGTGTCCCGTCCTCTGAGGTTGTTGCTATGTCCTCTTCGCTTGGTTGTTCTTATGATACGCTTCCTCTCTTTTATTTGGGTCTTCCGGTAGGCAAGAGGATGCGTCTCTGTGACGGATGGAGCGGGGTCATAAACCGGTTTAGGAATAGGCTCTCAAGTTGGAAGGCAAAATCCCTATCGATAGGGGGTAGGCTTACCCTCGTTAAATCCATTCTTGGAAGCCTCCCAATTTACTTCCTCTCCCTCTTTAAAGCGCCCGCAAAGGTCATCAATACCCTTGAATCCATCAGGTGCAGATTTTTTTGGGGCTTCAATGAGGAACAACGCGGTATTCATTGGGTCAAATGGAAGTCCATCCTTCTTGACACTCAGTTTGGAGGGTTAGGTGTCGGATGCCTACATGCGAAAAATCTCGGTCTCTTAAGTAAATGGAAATGGAGGTTTTTAACGGAAGAGAATGCTCTTTGGCATTTAGTAATTAAAGATTTCTATGGTGATGATGGCGGCTTTAATACGCCACTGAATGTGCACGGTTCTGGTGGTGTTTGGCTTGATATCATCAAGGCTGTCAAGAGTATTGACGGTATCGATCCCACTTTTAATCGCTCCTTTGTTCGCAAGATTGTGAATGGCTCTAACACCCTTTTTTGGAAAGACCCCTGGTGTGGTGACGGGTCTCGTCTCATGGATTTATTTCCCAGACTTTTTTCCCTCGAGACCTCAAAAGATTGTTTTATTAGTGAGCGTTGGCGTATCAACAATGATGTGTGGGGAGGTAATTGGAGCTGGCGGTTACCTCCCCGTGGTAGGGCTTTAGACGACCTCTCTTCTCTTATTTCGCTAATCGGTGATCTCTGTTTATGTGCGGAGGGGGAGGACAAATGGTCTTGGTTGTTTGACCCATCAGGTTGCTTTAAGGTTAAAGTTTTATCAAAAAGAATCCAACATCTTTCCCTTAGCGATTCTATTATTGAGTTTCATCATCGGTGGAACTCTTGGGTCCCTCGTAAAGTGAATATCTGTATGTGGAGAGCCTCTCTAAATCGATTACCTTCTCGTCCTAATCTTGCTCTTCGTGGTGTTGATATTAGTTCCATCGTTTGCCCTTTCTGTGAAACTGTTGACGAAGACATTGAACATTGCATCATTAGGTGCCCACGTGTCCTTCCAATTTGGAGAAAGGTGTGGAGTTGGTGGAATTTGGATACCCCTGTGGCTTTTCCCTCCTTCTCGATCAGGGATGTTGCTCTCGGAAATTTCACTGGGCATGGTAACTCTAGTATTCTAAAGGCCTGCCATGGCGTGTTCCAAGTTTCTGTTTGGGCTATTTGGAAATGGCGAAACAAGCTTATCAATGCGCCACCGGATTCGTGGGATAATATCAAGAACGAAGACATTTTCCCGTCCATTCAAAGGCTATCTAGGACATGGATTTCTGCTCGTCTTCCCTCGAAGACGGCAAGATGGAATAACTGGATTGCTAAGCCTTTTGAATTGTTTACTTTAGACTAATGTTGTTTGTATAGTTTGCTTGGTTCTTTCTTTGTGGTTCCCTTTTCTTGTATCCTCTTTGGCTCCCCAGGAGCTTGTGTTAATATATATCTTCTTAGCCTTTCAAAAAAAAAATGCTAGACCTGTTGGTTTTGGCATCCAAAGAACATTAATTACCTGATAAACATCAAAACAATAATTGTTCTTCATGTGAAAACTAAAGTGGCATGTGCCAGATTTTAACAACATTCAGTCTCTATTCTCTTTGGATGCTTTAGAGTCAATTGAAATAATGATAATGCATATATTGTAGAATTTATAGTTCATCCAGTTGCAAGAAGGAGTCAATAAGCCATTAAGACGTTATAAAACGTAGTTCGGACACAGAAGGATCAAAGCAAAATAACGCGTATGTGATAATGAATATCTTAAAGCTGATATAAAATTGGACATATCCATAGTACATACAATATTCAGTAGCTAAGATTTCAGCTACCTATATGAGACTCGCAATCTGAAATTATACCACATAACACGATCTTGGCTCGCTACGTCGTAAGATAATCACGTTATTACTTCATGATTAGCTACACAAATCTACTACACCTACTTTTCAAGTTATAATTATTCTAATATTTGGACTGATGCATGATCAAGAACAGTTTTATTGTGAGAGTGGTTAAAACAATAAATTTGAAATTGGATTTCGTGTATTAATTTTATTTAATCGTGCTTGGTAACTTGAAAGTAAAAAGGGTGGGTCAGACAGATTAGATAATGGGTCAAAATGGGTGTTCTTTATGGATGCTTGTTGCAAAGTGAACTATGAAGCTATAAGAATGATGCTAAAAGACAATTTTTTAAAACTGCATTACACTCCACTGACCTAAGGATTGGAACAAACTATATACCTGATAAACGTATTCATGAGCCTTGTTGCCTGAACCACATCATTCCTGCATAACAGAACGTTGTTACCAATTGTATCTACATAAGATGTATATGATGTGATACATTTTAAACTTCTATCATCAATAAGTTGTCAATAAGATATTTCATTAAGCACATTCATCCACCAATTTCAAATAGAATATTAAATTCAGCTTCATTCATCACTCTTAGTAACACATATTGACGCTTTATTTCCCAAATAACCTATTATTCCACATGATACAACATTCACTTTTACACTCAAAATATATATGTACCTTGTAGGTTTTAGAATCAATTTCCAGCAACGCAGCAAAAGAGAATTGGTTCCTGGTTTATTGTTGCTCTTCATCTTCAAACCTTTGTTGTTGGATGGCACGCACCTGTGGTACTTCTTGAACCATCCCACCGAATCCACCTCTTGACCGCCTCCGTGAAAACATCTCCTGAACACACCTCCTCAAGAATATAGGCCATACTCAAACTCAAAGCCTCCCCACCTGTGACCACAAACAGAAACAACATTCACACTTTAAGCTTGAATGCTTTATATTTTAGTTCTAAATTACTGGATCATTATACCCATGTTTCCAAATTCGCATACATGACATAACGTACCAAGACTCCATCAAAATATTAGACAACTCACAAAACTGATAACATAATTATAAAACTGAATGCTTGAGCAATATTACATCTCAAAAGGTGACGAAAGCTATAAGTTTTCTGAAAACCTATATACTACGTACAAAGCTACAGATATAAAACGACTCAAGCATTTTTAGGAAAGAACATTTTAAGAAGGTGTTAATATAGATATGAATGTGTAATGTTACCTAGTTTGTAAGCTCCTCTGTTTCCTCCTTCGCTTCCTCCTCCGCCTCGTCTTTGTCTAAGATTTTATCAATGAACTTGGACATCTGACTTCAATCATAGCATCATAGGCTACAGTACAAAAAGAACCAAATAAAGATCGGAAAAAATGTAAAATGAAGTTAACAAATAAGTAATTTGATGTATATTTGATAATACACTATGGTGGTGTGATAAGCACGTATATTCAAGAAATAACCTGATGGTGTGGATGACCACTTGCGGGTCGAAGAGAATCTGCTTGCATGTAGCAACTTCGAGCTGCTGCGCAGGACAAATCACATAAAGTCAAAGAGGGCAAAAACCATTATGAAATTTCGGAAAGCAAATCACAGAAAGTCACATAATATATTTGATTATTACGTGTTTTGATATCTAAAGTCAAAGTGGGCAAATCACATAACAATCCACCATTCTTTAACATTCCAAATTCTTGGCCACTTCTCTCATCGACTTCAGGCGTTAACTTCATTTCAGAAGTAAGTCACCTAAGCGTCTGCACATTGTTAAGATAAACTGTAACCATTCAAGCAAGGCCATTGACAATGGTAAACAACTAAAGTAAACTTGTGGATCATTTGGATTACCTCTGCAAATAATTATGCATACCTTCCCATTTGAAATACTAAGTTTAACGTTCTAGGAAATGTTTTTTCAAATCTGTAAAAGGCTCAGATATGCACTGTAAAATCCGACATAAAATACCAGCCATGGCTGCAGTCCTAATTCAAGTCATATTGCCGTGCCAAGATACCGGTATAAGCAGATCATGTAATTGAAACATTCAAGGTGCAAATACTTATCATCATTGCCGTAGGGTAAAGAGTAAAGTGAACTTTATATGCAATGAAAGTAAACAGAATGGCCTATCCACCATGGCTGCAAATCCAATAATTTGCCTCGCCAAGATGCGGATTACCTCAACTGTAACTTTGCCTAGCAGCACATCCACCATGGTTGCAAACACAGATTGAGAATGTGTTGCCCTCCCATTATGCGAAGCGAAGCCTACAACACGAATTCAAAGATTTAAGGATATTTTGAGGACTACTTTGCTCTGTGACTAAGATAAGCTGAAAACAGAGACTTTCCACAATAGATTCATCTCACAGCAAGCAATACTATCACGATGGGCATTTTATTATTACCTGTTGACACCCAAGAAATGATATAACAGCAAGAACACGAAATGATTTTTTTACACAATCCATTTATTTAGTGCTTTTCTAGTTTTTAATAATAAGGAACTTGACAAACAATAACATCTCATCATTCAACTATTATAAATATAAATGGAAACAACAGATCCAAAACCCATTCTACAAACTAACTAAATCATTATTTTTGATTATTTTTTAATTTTGGCATCAATAGACGAAGGAACTTCATCAGAAACCATAAAATCATATATCCAAAAAAATCAGATAAACAGTATCAAACCGTCAAAGTGATGCAACAAATAATTAGGCTCAGACCTATAAATAGGGGCCGGGTCATAGAAAGACCCAATTTCCGCCATGGTAGCAAGTGAACACAGTTGCATAATAACAATTTATACTATACCATCTGGTCGCTGCCACGCCAAGTTATGGTCGGATCTTCAACTACTCATTTCATTGTGCTCAGATTACAATAGTCATCACAGCCCATTTGAAAATACTATCAGTATTAGTACGAAATCCAATACCAGAGACCATAAACCCCATATTCACCTCCAGCAAGACAATAAAGATTGGCTCAAAATGAAACCACTGACAAATACTATCCACGTCACCCACACTACATGTGCCCTGATTGCACACCAAGTGAGTTGCCACACTAAGTTCAGTCCACCCCCCATGGCTGCAAATACATTACCGTGATGCCCTGCCAAGATAGGGGCAGATAAGGCTAATCTAGCATTAGCTTCACTCACATCCAGTGGACAAACAACGAAAACAAAACCACAGTTGCAGCTAAGCGTATGCAAACCATGATTTTTCAACCATGTATGTATGTGTTAAGTGTTAAATAGACGAAACACCAACAGGCCAATATCAGGCAAAAATAATATCCGAAACGCATACCACAGAACATGAATATTTCCACCACATATCTACAATCAAAAGGTAAAACAGATATTTATGTTTCAGGTCTGCAAATATATAACTACCAATCAAAGCAACCAACTCCATAATCCTAAACCTTAAATACCACCTTAAGAATAGAGCAAACACAAAAATTCATAAATAAACAGCAAAATGTAGGAGATACCCAAAAATATGGCGAAACCCTAATCCAAAAATCAACTGCCACAGAACAGATTCATGTAATTAAAGACAAAATTTATAACAAAACAACATAATTCATCAAACCCCTAAAAATATGCCTAAACCCTAATAAAAAATACAAAGCATTATGACGAAACCCTAATCCAATAAATCAAGTATCACATATGTGAAACATGTAATTAAACGCATAAGAAGTGAATTAAACATAAAATCGGATAGTCCACACCTAGTAACAATGACTATTTCATCGAAGAAAGAAGATGCAGAAGCTGGAAAACCCTAATGCGAATGAAGGATCTAGAGAAAAAATTTAGGTATATAAGATTCGAATATGTGGTTGGGAAAATAAAGTATAGCCACAAATCCTCACCCAAATACTGTACACCCACCTAAAACTAAGAAACTGTAGATCTTACTGTAGCTATACACACATGAAACACTATAGATGCCCGACCTGTTTTGCGTTTCGGGTTTTTAAGCTCCAGCGGATCTCCGGTAAATCGGAGACTTGTGAGAGGAGAGAACGGATCTTCGGATCCAGTTGGTAATAAGGGGAGTGGGTTTGGGCAAATGGGCCAAAAAAATGCTACAGTAATACTGTTTCTAAAGGGGACGCTTTTTAATATATATATACAATTAATCAAACTTCTTCATGGTCGCAAGAGTGTGTTCAACAACATTATTATAGTAGTTAAAGCTTCCCTGTAGGCGAGCGGGTAAAACAAAGCTTGAGCATATATATTTTGTTTGCTCTGCAAGGCAACAGGGGTAAGTCTTTTTAACCTTTAAAAAACGTACATATCAACAAAGTACAAATTGAACTAACATGTGAAATTAAATAAAGATGGAAGACCCAATAAATTGAAAACACTTAGTTGATCAAATAGAAAGCAAAGAATGTCTCCTACAGACCATATCTGTACACAGTATCGGCTAGTTCAAATCTGTTGGTATGAGCGAGCCATGCAGAGTATTTGTGTAATTTACTCAACTGTATGACACAACCTTAAGAATTGGGAACGCTTTTATGATCATGAAAATTGAAAATCCACAACATCCACTAGACATACAGCTTGTGAATCTAATTCAGCGGCCGGTCTCTAGGTAACGATGATAATATGTAACTCTGTATTCGACAACATCAAGACATGAATCTTGCAAAACTTAGGACACCAACAAAAGAACAATGTACTTTTAGAATAAGGGAGAGTATATACTCTACAAACAAACTTTGTTCGATCCTATCTACATATTATACTTAACAATGTTAACTTTATCAACAACATTCTGAAATTCAGGCTCTGGAAAATGGAAACTGAAATGACCAAGATAAATCCAGCTAATGCAAGCATTGAACAGCATAATCTTCATCTTTGATCTCTATGATAGATTATGTCAGTGTGACCAGCATTACATCATATACAAGCTATTAAGCAATTTTCTAATTGTACAAATAAAAATTCCTCAAATGACTATAATGTAGAACTGAATTGTATCACATAACACCTGATCAAATACAATTATACATAGCCATGTAATCAAAGTTAGAAAATATAAAAATTATGTAGTTTTGGAATTCTAGGTTATCTGAAAAAGGGAAATAATTATCAAGGAATGCTACAATTTATCTCAGATCAACCTCAAAAACAGTAATGGGTACGATGGATTAATACCATTCCACAAGTTTTTATATTTTGCCACTTATCGAGGAGTAGTAGAAGTACTTAACAGTAGCCAACACTAACATAAAACTAAGTGTTTAGTCAAACGTTAGGAAGTACTGATTAGCATAAACATTTAAGTTATGAACAAACTTGATGATCAATTGCATTTATTTGTGGTCCTGCCATTTCTACTTCATTGTCATTCAGCAATACTTGTCCCATTGAAGTACCTTCAAAAGGGAATGAGGGTGGTGGTGACATTGGCAATTTTGCCACCTTTATAAATCGCTGGCCTGCAACAAGAGCATCACATTTGTTAGATATACACTCACAAAGCATATTAAACACTAGTTGTCCTAGTTTTGGATTCCAAATATACAGGATTATGTTGTGCATCGGCTGCCAAAAACCATGGAAAAGTATATCAATATTTAAGAAAAGTATCATCCATTTACCTGTTTCTTGTAAACTGAATGCATCTCCTAGGGGCAAAAGAGGGAATTACTTGTCGACGCATAATTCCCTCTTTTAACCTTTCTACCTGTTGTACTCATTATTTGTCCACAATTTGAGTACCAGCTACAATTTGAGTACCAGTATATTCTAAAATGCAGTTTGCAGGATTTTCACTAGCGAAATAAGGAGATACTGATATTCTAGTCCATATATTAACATAATTCGCTAGAAAGGCTACGAATTTCGATCCAGTTTGAGCGTTTCCAATTTGGGTACGATTCGGTCGGGAACAAGGAAATCAATGATCCGAATCTCAAACCTTCTCGATCATGATTTTTTTATTTATCTATTTATTATTATTATTATTATTATTATTATTATTATTATTATTATTATTATTATTATTATTATTATTATTATTATTATAACTTTAATACAAAAACTTTAGTATGTAAATTGGTTGACGTTTGTAATTAGTTGATATGCTTTAGAAAATTTATCAAACATTCATAGATAAGTGAAGTATTTAATTACAACCAATCTTGTCCAAACCAAATTTGCAAAAATTTTAGGTGACTAATGACTACACATGCATATAGTTTTATTTTCACTATGTAGCGTTTAGTTATCTTATTTTTGGGTTTGAATAATATAGTGTTTAATATTGCGTATTTGTATATCTTTGGTTTGTTGAAAGATGCAAATACGATTTAGTAGAAGATGGTAGCACGAATTATTGTGAGGTGGCCGGATTTTAATGAATGAGAAGAAGATGGCGAGTATGCTGTTTGATGATGGAGAAGGAGGATTATAGGGAAGATTAATGGAATTTATATATGATGATGAATAAAATTAGTTATAAACAAAATTCAATAATAGGAGGGTATTTTTTTGTCATTTTACCCTTCTGAACATGCATTTACATAAACTAGACGAGTACCCGTGCATAGAATTTTATAGCGACATATAGTTTATTGATTAAAAAAAAAGTTTATAATAAAAATTTGAAAATTTGGGAATTAAACATAATGTTTTGAAACCCGGTTCGACCCAGGTGGGTCAACCGGTTGAATCATTTCGGTCGAAAAATGGGTCGATTTAAACCGGGTCAACTTGCTAGGTTTGGTCGAAAACGGGTCAAATTAAACCGGGTCAACCCGCCGGGTTTGAAGCATCCCGGGTCAACCCAGTTTGTGTTTTAATTGGTTGTATTTAATTTGGTAGATATGTTTTTAATTGGTTGTACAATGTGAATAAATCATTGTACTTTTAAGTAATGAAGTGTTTTAATAAAAATATTAATTACATTATTTTTCTCTCTCATATGACAAAGTGTGAAAACTCAACTTTACACTTTAACTATTTTTTCTTTATAAGTAGTATAGATTATGTTTAAGGACCAACCCGTTACGGGTCATAACCAAAGATCTGTAAAAAGCAATTTAAAAAATTAAATAAAATAAAAAATAAAATTAAAAAATTAAAATTTCAAAAAAAAAAAAAAAAAAAAAAAAAAAAAAGACAAAGCCTGTGATAACCGACAAAGAATAGGGACGATTTAAGCAAAATATTTTCCCAGAGACCATTATCTGTACACTGTATTGACTAGTCCAATTCAGTTGGTATGAGCAAACCATACAGACTCTATGTACCTGGTCTCTATGTAGCAATGATAAACTGTAACTCTTTGACATCATCCAGACATGAATTTTGCAAAACTTAGGAGTTAGATCACTAACAAAAGAACAATATACTTTAGAATCAGGGAGAATGTATACTCCACAAACAAACTTCTGCAGTGTTCGATCCTATCTACATATTCTACTTAACAATGTTAACTTTATCAACAACATTCTGAAATTCAGGCTCTGGAAAACTGAAACTGAAATGAACAATATAAATCCGGTTAATGCAACCATTGAAGAGCATGGTCTTCATCTTTGATCTCCATGATATATTATGTCACTGTGACCTGCATTTACATTATATACAAGCTATTAAGCCAATTTTGAATTAAAAAAAAATAAAAAAAAAATCATTTTACTATAATGTAAAACCAAACTGTATTCACATAACACTTAATCAAATACTATATACATTCCACAGGCCATGTAATCAAAGTTTGAAAATACAACTTTTTATGTAGTGATCGAATTCTAGGTTATCTAAAAAGGGAAATAATTATTGTTACAATTTATCTTGGATCAGCCTCTGATCAGTAATCATTATTATTGATTAATACCACACCACAAGTTCTTATTATTTTGTCATACATCGAGGAGTAGTTGAAGTAATCAAACACTAACATAAAGATAAAACTGTGTTTAGTCAAACATAGGGAGTATTGATTAGCTCAAGCATATAAGTTAGGAACAAACCTTGATGATCAATTGCGTTTATTTGCGGTCCTGGCATTTCTACTCCATCGTTATTAAGCAATACTATTCCCATTGAAGTAACTTCAAAAGGGAACGAAAGTGGTGGTGACATTGGCGATTTTGCCACCTTTATAAATCGCTGGCCTGCAACAAGAGCATCACATTTGTTAGATATGCACTCACATAGGATATTAAACACTAATTGTCCTAGTTTTGGATTCCAGATATGGAGGTTTGTTTGTGTGCATCAAGTTTGGCTGCCAAAAACCATGGTAAAATATATTAAATTCACGAAAAGTACTCCATTCACCTGTTTCTTATAAACTGAATGCATCACATAGGATTGGCAAAAGAGGGACTTACTACTTTAACAGCGTTGAAAGGAATGGAAAATCAAAAAACTTGTATCACCATTTGGATAGAAGAGCTTTTGAATATCTTTGCCAAAACAAGATACAACTTTCTTTGACTTTCCATTCCCTGTCAATGCATAACTCCCTCTTTTAACCTTCCTACGTGTCGTATTCATTGGTCCACAATTTGAATAAGAGCATATCTTATAATCCAGTTTGCAGGATTTTCACAAGAGAAATATGAATGAGATGCTAATTAAATGAAGTCAACTATAAGAACATGGTGCATCTCTTGGGAAGATTAGCAAAATATGTGTCGGAAAAGTCTTAAACAAACCTGATCTAGATTCAAGAACAAGACGAACGGTAACGGCATGAGCCCAGTGAATTCCCAATGCAGCAACAAGATGAGAATCAGATTGTCTACTATTCTCTACACTACCGGTCCTGCTCTCTGTTGCACGTATTGCAATTGTTAACTAACACTGGAAACGTGTGAAACATATGATCACATTTACGACTTCATACCTTGGAAAGAATACCGAGTGATTTGATTAGCACTTCGAGCTCTTACTTGGTTTGTCATGACTATGGGTATTCGTAACTCTTCAGCAAGTGATCTGCAATGTTAATTAAAAAAAGGAGATAAAGAAAGTCAATACAACAGTTCAACATAAGATTAGTTTTACAACGAAGGAACTGACAGAGACGAGTCTCACTTGATTGATAAAATATGCCAACCTAATGGATGTTTCTTTGGAGCTCCTTGTTCGTATTCCCTGAATACAACATTTAATTTAAAAGGTATGATTGTGCTTGGGCATACATAGATAGCTAAAATAAGCATACTCACCCGGAAACAAGAGCAGCCATGCTATCAACGATTAGCAACTTCACTTTTTTCTGAAGGGGTGAAGCTTTGATTTTTTGCAAGCTGGGAAGGGGATAGATGTAAAGCTTAAAGTTCAAGTCAAGCATATACATCTAATGCGAAACTTGTCTAATAACTTAAAATTTTTGAACATATAGGAGTATGGTTTTGATAATATTGGAAAGTATGGTTTTTGGGCATCCATTGTTTTGTGTTACCCATCTACCAAAAATCAAAAAGACTGGAAGACGGTGAGAAAGAAAGAGTCAGGGCCATCTTTTATGCGTTAATGGGTCAAACTGTGTTTTTCATAGGAGGGGCTATTTTGACCTAAGAAATAAGTATGAGCCATGTGAATGCCTGAGTAAATTTGGATGTCCAGCAATAAGAACAGTAATATTGCTAGAAATATATTGATTAAATTGTTGAAGATAGATGATAACATAGACCAAAATATGAGGTTTTCTTGAATATAGATAACGTAAGTCATATACAGGGGCAGACCCTGAAAGTCTACTTGTAAAAGTTTGTAGAGTGAACAAACAAATAGTTATATGTACCGATCTTCTTCTGTTATAGTCGTGCATACCATAGTCGGAAATCCTGGACCCGCCACTAGTCGTATAAGTATGTGATAACACCATCAATAGACATTGCATAATAAGCTAAATTATATCCTAAAGTCAAGGTTGGAGATTTGGTAAAAGACTAGAAATCTCATTAGCCTCTTATCACACCACCTAAGACTACTTCCTCTCAAGTTGTTTTCATAGGTGATGACTATAGAGTCGATTTATTACCTCTCAGTGAACTCAGCCAGCGAACCTGGTCGTAGGACAGTGATCCGACCAGCCATCTACACAAAAATGGTATAACTTCAGAGGTGAAATATTGGAGACTAAAAACAAATGTATTGCATATCAAATACATAAATCCATCTCTTGATATTCCTCTTAAGTGAAGTTTCGACAAATGCACGATGCATTTGCCTCTATACTAGATTCATCAAGGTTTTATAACCAATTTCAATTAACCTGTAAATAACAATTGAAGATATATTTAATAATATTATTTCCTATGAGGGCACTTAAGAAGATAATCTAGTAGCCAAACACTAGTATAAGTGTTTCCGTATATTCACATGTGGTTTGTATAATAAGAATTAAAGACATACCACATACCTCTTTGGGTAAGCCATCCGAGCAAAATGCTATTGGGAAGCTATTATAACCAATTTCAATTAACCTGTAAATAACAATTGAAGATATATTTAACCAGAAAAAAATAGATAATGTAGATTAAACAAAGTCCAAAGCAAGTGTCAAAAAGAGAAATAATAATAAAAGCAGCTCCTACAAACCTTTTGGAACTAAATTTGGATTCTACATCAATGTATATTACATGACCATCCAAGCCTCCATAACCAGATGGCAGTGCAGCCAAAAGAGAAAGCTTCAAGCAGAACTGCAAAATCAACAATAAGCAAAAAAAAAATATGATTTACTGTACTATGGCCTATAATGTCTACTGAAGGATATATCATTTGTGTCCCAGAAGTACATTTTTTTTATTGATGCACCAAATATTATTGTGTATAAAGACAATGTAACAGATTCAACCACTTTTAACATGATAATGATGAAGTATCCAAATGCGTGCAGGCTGCAACTCAAGATACTATAGAAATAGTAGTGTATTCAACAAACGGTATTACTGAACAGTTACTAGTGTAGAGATTAACAAATATAAGTAGCACAATAACTTTTAGGAAGTGATCGCCTTTTAAAACCGTATACTTGTGTTCCATAGAAACTAACCATTCTTGTGAAAATGACATTGAGATTTTGCATGTCATACGAATGTGCGAATTTGGACACATGTATATCTAAATACAAACAAATCTACTTTACTTGGATACTTTTATCTAAAATCACCAAATATCGAATTTGGTAGTTTTTATATGCACTTTTGTTCCAACTAAGTTATCAAAACATAGTCGTTCTAATCATTACAGAATCCACTGATATCTGATTAATATCTGCAGAATCCTTATAGATCACTAATAATCTCTTTGCCTTTTTATGGATAAAGGTCTATTATCGTAAGGAGCATGTAATGAAGTGAAACATTGACATACTTGTGTTTTTCCGATTCCTGAGGGTCCAACCAACTCAGTCAAAGCACCAAATGGTATTCCACCAAATAATGCCTCATCAAGACCTTTCAGCTGCGTCGGGAGATGACTTGTCAGACACCCATTTTTCAAACGTTGCTCCAGCAGGGATTGCACCTAAAAGTACGGATGAAATAATTATGATTGATTTACACAACGAACAGCTAAATAGCGCACTACAAGACAGTGTAGGACTTTTAGTAGTCAGTGAAAAAGAAGAATAAAATGAGCCAAAATTTACATGGTCAAAATACTGGTTTTCAACAACTGATGTGCAAAATAAAGCTAGTAAAATATATATAAATAAAGCTTTTGAAAGATAGTTAAAGTTGACAGTTGCAGCCTTTTGGGAACACGGTTAATAGAAGTTTTGCACCATGTGTACCAAAACAGTAAAGAACCAATTACCGTTTGATAGGGTGGAGAAACAATCTCACTAATAAGAGCTACTGCAAGTGTTACGTCTGCCAAACCAACATCTAACAACTCCATCAACTCAAATTCTGTCAATGATAATGCATCCTAACACAAAACATATCAGACGATAAAGTTAACACATAAATTCCAATTACATTTGCAACTTATTTAGAATATTTTAATATCACTTCATCCTTCTATAGTTCTAGACCCAAAAATCAGTATAGCTAAACTTTGTTTTTATAATTAAGCTTCAAAGTAACATCACTAAACTGTCATTAATTTTAAGGATGAACCTTATTTTGCCGCAATGGTTTAGCCCCTAACCCTATTTTTACATCAGGGCAAAAAATAAAACAATCGTTAAGGGATTCATTAGATTAAACAATGAAACTTGGTTGCTTTTCCAAATATAAAAACTAATGGAAAAGAAAGAAGATGTTTAGCGAAGTAAGGAAGTGTTTGTTTCGGCTTATATAATGGGCCTATGCTTACTTGGTTTTCGGCTTATGTTTCATAAGCTCACTTTTTGTGCCTTATTTTGAAGGTTTTCAGCTTACATAAGCTTATTATGTCATAATAAACTTATATAAGCCAGAAAGTTTCAAAATAAGGCTAAAAAAGTGAGCTTGAAAAACATAAGCCCATAACAAAATAAGCTATAAGCCCGCTATATAAGCCGAAACAAACACCCTATAAGTAATGTGAGACAAAAGGTTCAAAATGGTACAAGTTTAGTTAATTTATCATGAATATTATTATGACCAATCTTTAACTGGGATTTCTGAAATAAGGTTTTAGTCTAGAGTCAAACTTAATCTAACTAATATTTATATCGAAATTACACCATACATTTATTCCTGATATCATCATATATCATAAGCATATTTAGTGAAATGAAAAGAATCATATTTAGAGCTAAGAAAAGGCCTAATAATTAAGTAAGAAAATGATGAATTATAGACATAAGGGAAGGGGAAACCTTGGCAGTAATGATGTTGCGAGCAAGGAATTTGTTCCTGGTGGGTCTGGGCAATAAACCCATTTCACTTATCTTCATCATCTCACTCATTTTTCCCGCCAAATTAAACGTTTATGATGATGTGTGTAGCCCAGCCCCGGCCAGCTTCTTATATGCCCAACCCAACTTCAAAGTAGGGGTGCGTACGGTTCAGGGTGTGTTTTTAACTAAAAACGAAACCGAACCACCGAAGTATTCAGTTTTTATAAAACCCAAAATCGAAATCATTCGGTTTTTGATGGTTCAATCTTTTCTGTTTATTATCAGTTTCGATTTCAGTTTTCTGGTGTTTTTTTTTTTCAATTTTTAACCGTTTAACAACAAACTTGTTTTACACAAAAAATTAGTTACTACGTATTATTTTTTACTTATTATCAATATAAGCATAATAATTTTTATCTCATATTTCTACAATTATACACATAAAAATGATAAATGCAAGCGAACATACACATAATATCATCATTGTCACATATTTAGTGATGTATTGTCAAGTAAACACACAACACGACAAACATGCATATAAACGTGAAGATAAATCTCCCCCCTTAGATGGAATGAATATCTATATATAAATTTGATTTATTAGTTATTTATTATATTATATTAATTATATGTTTATTTATTTTTGCTCACCCTATTTGAGAGGCATTGGATTTTAAAGATACGTGGAAAAGATGATTATTTTTAATGATATGATTTTCTTTTCTTCTAAAATACATAATTTATGTCATTTTATTGTATACAACGTAAACTTTATAACTCCACATATTAACACCTATTGTAAAAGAAAAGGAAAAAAAAAAAAAAAAAAAAAAAAAAAAAAAAAAAAAAAACTTTTAAAAATACCGTGGACAAAATAACTTTTTTCTCACTTTAAAGTTGCATAATTTTTTTAAATCTCATTATCACTTCTTGTTTCTTAAATACTTCCATATTCACCTCTTTTATACACACAATTTTGTAGATGAGGTATAAACATCTTAATCTAAATATGGATATCAAATTGAACTCTCTTGCTTATTACCAACCTTCTCAAAAAGATACGTTTTTGCCTGGTTAATGTGTGTGGCGGTCATAATTCTAAAAGGTGTGCTATGGCGGCGTAAAGGCCTCACAAAAGCGTGAGGTTTGATCATACCGTCACGCTATATCTTATGCCGCTTTATACCACGTCTTTTTGTAAACTCAATATATATGAAGTTTGATATAAATATATAAATTTCATATTTTGTATATAAATATTTTCATATTTTGTGTCGCCTTATACCACGCCTTATAAACGCAAAAACTTTCTCTTAACCATTAGAGCGTGAGGCTTGGTCATGCCGCCACGCCGCGCCTCGCGCGATTTGTAACCTTGGTGGCGGTTTCGTTTAAATCCCATGGTTAAAAAGTAAAACTAATAGTAAAATAACAGTTTTATGGCTTAGACTAAGAGAGCAAGGTGCAGTGAAACCTTATAACCGTTATAGGCGACTCTACGCTAGCTTGTACCCTATAAGACTATTATAAAAAAAACCAATCACAAAAAAATGAGAGAAAAAAATCTCAAAAAGATTACCAATCCAATGGCTAAAACCTTATAACATCAAACCACTAGTGCAGTGTAACATGTTATAGTGGTTTCATGGGTGACATTTTGGCACCTATAACCAGTGTTTTGAAACTCGGGTCGATCCGGTCGGGTTAACTGGTTCAACCGGTTCCGGCAAAAAAAACGGGTCAAAAAAATCTGGGTTTCTAAAACCGGGTTAACCAGTTAGACCCGTCGGGTTTTGAGTGACCCCGGTCAACCCGTTCTCGAAAACCAACCGGGTTTTATTTTTTCAAATTTTTTTAATAAAAACCCGGGTTGACCCGGTCGAAAAAATAAAAAAATAATAAATTAAAAATTGGGTCGACCCGGCGGTCGAACCAGTTGACCCGGTGCCCGGTGACTCGACTAGGTCGATTTCAAAACCGGTTTCAAAACATTGCCTATAACCGTTATATATACACTTAGGGGTGTCAATCGGGTCGGGTCACTCGGGTCGGGTCGAAGTCGGGTCAAGACTAAAAAAACATACCCGAACCCGACCCTATTTGAACTCGGGTTGGTCGGGTTTGGGTCAAATCGGGTCGGGTCAAGTCGGGGTCGGGTCTGTGCCATTTATATGATCCCAAAATTTAATTTCTTAAAAAGCACGACTACCACGCAAACCAAACATAACCAATAGTGCAATCACAACTTACTTAAACTAAACTACACAAACCAAATATTACCAATCTCGCAAGAACTAATGATAACAACTAACTTGTACATTCGAAACTATCACACAAACCAAAAGTACATACTGCAAAAAGTGCGGTCAATGGAAGCTTAATAGAAAGTATGCTGTTATAAAAATATTAGCCCATATATAAAGTTTTCTGTTCACCCAACAAGAATCAACAATATCTCTTATCTCAAAACTTGATCCAGGGCAATTTTTTTATGCGAAAAAATAACTAATGATTTAGTGCAATATGGGATTCTTGGGGCTTACATATTATTTGATTGTCCACTTATTCACTTATTCATTTGGTTCTGTTTATAACAATCCATGCCACAATGATAGAAAATGAAAAGCTTGATCACCTTATAAGTTCTAAGCTCTTGGCTGTTAATAACTTCCTTAACAAAATTGATAACTTGTGCCTATAATAAATAAAAATTGAGTACAGACGCACACCACATAATGAAAAAAAAAAAAAAAAAAAAAAAAAAAAAAAAAAAACCTTGGGTTAGTCGAGTTGACCCGAACCCGAATAGGCAAGTATTTAAAACCCGATACCCGACCCTAGTTCATAATCGGGTTAGTCGAGTTGACCCGAGTTAGATTTTGGACCTGAGTAACCCGACCCGAGTATCCTTATTCGGGTCCGGGTCGGGTCGGGATTTATGACACCCCTACATACACTACACCCCTCTAAGGGTACCGTACATTGAGGAGGTGATGTCAAAACGAGTTGCCAAACATTTATTGGCGATCTTTTTGTTCAAATTGTGTAACAAACTTACGACTCAAATTTGCACATAACATGGTGACGACTCAAATGCTTGTGCAAACTTAAGTAGTCTTATGCATCACAAACTTAAATCATTCTTCCAAAACGTTATTTTATACTGTAGTATTATAATTTATATATCGTGGGACCTTATACTCTTTTGGAACCAACCTTAGGCAAACCAAAAGTAAATGAAGAGATAAAAACATATGGCAGAAGAAACACGTAAAATGCAAAAAGTGAAAAAACTTCAACCTACGGTGTTAGTGATAAACTGATAATGAAGGTGGTGACTGGTGACAATGGTGATCTTTTCTTTAAGGTGGTTTTTTCAAAACCTGCAGACTTATTTTGGTATGATTTAAACTTATGAGCATCATTTATTTTTAAGAGTAAATTACATGGTTGGTCCCTGTGCTTTGTCCAAAATAACAACTTTCGTTCCTATCTTTTAAAAGTTGCATGGCTAGTCCCTAAGTACGTAAACAAATAACACCACGGATCCCTTGGTTTAACTGGTGTTAACTAGGTTAGTTAAAATTTACAGGTTAGCCCCCTTTGGTTAAATAGCGCTGCATCGTTAATCCTTTTACTTAACGGCTGTTATAATTTACTTAACGGCTGTTATAATTTACGTTTTCGCCCATTTTCTTTCATTTTCATACGTTTTTGTCCGTTTTTTTTACGTTTTCGCCCGTTTTTGTCCATTTTTTTTACGTTTTCGCCCGTTTTTGTCCATTTTTTTTTACGTTTTCGCCCGTTTTTGTCAATTTTTTTATGTTTTCGCCCGTTTTTGTTACGTTTTCGTCCGTTTTTGTCCATTTTTTACGTTTTCGTCCGTTTTTGTCCATTTGTTTACGTTTTCGCCCGTTTTTGTCCATTTTTTTTACGTTTTCATCTGTTTTTGTCCATTTTTTTATGTTTTCACCCGTTTTCTCACATTTTCACCTGTTTTTGTCCGTTTTTTTCTGTTTTCGCCCGTTTTTGTCCCTTTTTTTATGTTTTCGCCCGTTTTTGTTCGTTTTTTACATTTTCGCCCGTTTTTGTCATTTTTTTTTACATTTTCGAAAAAAAAATTGGGTAAAAAAAAGTTTCTAAAATATATTTTTTGAAAAAAAAATTTGGGTAAAAAAAAGTTTCAAAAATATATTTTTCGAAAAAAATTTGGGTAAAAAAAAGTTTCAAAAATATATTTTTCGAAAAAAATTTGGGTAAAAAAAGTTTCTAAAAAAAGGGAAAAAAACGGGCGAAAACATAAAAAAAACGGAAAAAAACGGGCGAAAACGTAAAAAAAAGGGACAAAAACGGGCCAAAACGTAAAAAAAAAAGTATAAAAACAGGAGAAAACGTAAAAAGAATGGACAAAACGGGCGAAAACGTAAAAAAAAAGGACAAAAACGGGTGAAAACATAAAAAAAAAGGACAAAAACGGGCGAAAACATATAAAAAAAAAAATAAAATAAAAAAAAATAAAAAAAAAACGGGTGAAAATGTAAAAAAATGGACAAAAACGGGTCAAAATGTAAAAAAAGGGACATAAACAGGAGAAAACGTTAAAAAAAAAGGGACAAAATAGGGCGAAAACGGAAGAAATGGACAAAAACAGGCGAAAATGTAAGAAAACGGGCGAAAACGTAAAAAAAAGAGACAAAAATGGGCGAAAACATAAAAAACGGACAAAAAGGGCGAAAACGTAAAAAAAAGGGACAAAAACGGGCGAAAACGTAAAAAAACAGACAAAAACGTATGAAAATGAAAGAAAATGGGCGAAAACGTAAATTATAACAGCCGTTAAGTAAATTATAATAGCCGTTAAGTAAAAGGATTAACGATGCAGCGCTATTTAACCAAAGGGGGCTAACTTGTAAATTTTAACTAACCTAGTTAACACCAGTTAAACCAAGGGATCCGTGGTGTTATTTGTTTACGTACTTAGGGACTAGCCATGCAACTTTTAAAAGATAGGGACGAAAGTTGTTATTTTGGACAAACCACAGGGACCAACCATGTAATTTACTCTATTTTTAAATTTCCAGAGTTTTGCCTAAAATGGGTCATATTAGAGTAACATGGTTACACTTCAAAAGAAAAGTAAAATAGTAGTAATTATTAACCTGAAATGAGTTATATTATCACCATCTGAGGTAATTAACCATTTTACATTTTTATATTAGTGGGGTTGGACAGGCTAGATGGTGTAGGAACGATACCGATGAAGAATGTTGCTGGAAAAGAGTGGAAAATAAGTGTTCTGCTGGATCCTACTTTTCAGACGGAGAGATACTATTTGGCGACAGGATGGTCTAATTTTCAGCGAACTAATAAGTTATTTGAAGGTGATGAATGTATATTCAAGTTCATCACAAGTGAACGTAAGTTGTGTCTTGAAAAAGTCACTAAAGAAAAAGGGCCAGCAAGGTAGCCGAGAAGTAGAAGGCCGAGTAAGGAACTATGTGTACCAGCATGTTGGCGAAGATCAGTGTTATTTATCAAAACTTTTGATGCACTAAATGCTTTACATTAGTGTGTTTATTTCTATGCAAGTTAGCCATTGTCAGTTTGCATAGTTATATTGGAATGAATAATGGTCTATCATGACTCTTGGTCTATATACAGTTTTAACCATAACAGAAATTCTGTGACGGGTTCACGAGTTGTAATGAAGCACTATCATTTAAGACCAGGTAACAAGCTGCATTTGAATCACTATTCCAGAACAAATCCAAAGTTCGAGCGGTTCAAGTCACTCCATTCAGCTTTACAATCCTGCTCCTGAGATCAAAGCGAAGATGTTCCAATCGTTTTTTACAATTTCCTCATATAAACAAACCTGTGGTGCCCTCTTTGATAACAACAACAGCAATGGCTTCAACCACTTAATCCACGGTATCTATGCTTTAATCCACCTCATCAACCTCACCACCACCACTCCCAGACATATATAAATCAAATGACCAGAATAAACGAACGATAGGCTAAATCCTCAATGACTGTCCTAAAGTCCCAACATGTGTTCTAACTCAAAAAATATTATCTCCTTCAATAGGTTCTAAGCACCTTAATCAGATGCATAATCTTCAAGATCTGGAACGACCAATTTCCCAGACTCTCAACTTTGATTATCTTGTGCTTACCAAACTAAAACCGCTAGCCTTTTTCAATCTCTTCCGATCCATCTCATCTCTCAACTCTTCAACATCCTTCCACCTTCCCTCCCCAGCATAAATGTTCGACAAAATTACAAACGGCGTTGAGCTTTCAGGGTCCAAATCTGCAAGTAATCTAGCTATCTCTTCCCCATGTTTCACATCCGAATGAAATTTACATGCACCAAGTAAAGAAGCAAGAACTGAACTCGAAGCTTCACCAGTTTCCAACAGTAACTCCCTAGCTTCATCAATCCTACCTGATCTACCTAAAATATCGATCACGCAAGCATAATTCTCAGAAGTTGGAACTAGTTTATAACGTTTCATCAACCTAAACAAGTCCAAACCTTTCTCGACTTTTCCAGCATGACTACAAACGGATAAAACAGAGTTAAAAGTTGAAGAATTTGGTTTTACATTCTCTCGTTGCATCCACTCAAACATATTAAATGCAGCTTCACTCTCCCCATTTCGTCCATACCCAGATATCATAGCGTTCCAAATCACAGGATCTCTTGGTTTTATCTCATACTGGTCAAAAACCGAAAGTGCCAACAAAGATCGCCCACATTTCATGTACATATTAATAAGTGCAGTGGCAACAAATTCATCTTGATCGATACTTGTTCGAATGACATGTCCATGGATTTCTTTTCCAGTCATCAATGCAGATATAGATGCACAAGCTGATAATAAACTAGTGACACATTTCATGCTCGGATGTTCCCTAACAGACTGCATTTTTCTAAAGAACAAGATTGCTTCATCGTTTTTACCGAGCTGTGAAAGGCCGTTAATCATAGTATTCCATGTTGCTGAATCGGGTTTTAGTCCATCAGATTCTAACATTGTAAACAAACCGATAGCATTTTCATGTTCACCATTTAACATCATCCCAGATATCATCGAATTCCATGTTATTAAACTCCTTACACCATGTAATTCCTTGAAAACATCATAAGCCCAATGCCAATATCCGCATTTTGAATACATGTCTAAAAGTGAAGTTCCAACTAAAACATCAAGTACTAAACCAACTTTAACAAGTAACCCATGCACCTCTCTCCCAAATTTCAAATCTTTTAAATCCAAACAAGCAGATAAAACAGAAACAAAAGTGATCACATTCGGGTTCAAACTCGACCCACGTAACATTTCCTTAAACACTTCCAACACCTGTCCACAAATCCCATTCTGCAACAAACCAGTAAAAAACGCGTTATAACACTCCACATTTCTATAACTCACACTCTTAAAAACTTTCGCCCCACCCACACGATCCTTACACTTAAAATACATTGTAACAAGCGACGTAGCAACATAAACATCATCTTCAACACCAATCTTAACACCCCAACAATGAGCCTGCTCACCTACTCTAACATCACCCCCACAACCAGTCACCAAGCTCAAAACCGTAACCGAATCAGGCCTAACTCCAAACTCACCAAATGTCCCAAAAAAACCAAAACCTCTCTTTGCACACCCATTTAAACAAAACCCAGAAACCACAACATTAAATACGTTAACATTTCTCTCAGACATTTCATCAAACACATTGACTGCAGAATCTAAAAACCCAAGTTTCATATACATGTTAGTGAGTGATGTGATGGTATATATATCTGAACTGAAGCCAGTTTTTGTGATGTGGGTGTGAAGTGTTTGGCCATGTGAGATTAGTTTGAGTTTGGTGCATGATTTGAGAAGAAATGGAAATGTGTAATTGTTGAGGGGGTGTGATTGAAAATGCTGGGATGAGAATAATGTTAAGGCTTCTTTGTATAATCCTGTGTTTACTAATTTTGATAGTTCTTTTTTCATTTGGTTTGTGGTTGCAGAAGAACAAGGAAAAGATTTTAGATATAAATATGTTTAAGAGCTTACGTCTCTTCCTTCTTTGTGACAGGGACCGCAACTGACCGAGTTTGAGGTGGGGCTAGAGGTGCACAAAACGTTAACCGGTCCGGTTTGACCCGAACCGGTTTGGCTGTTCGGTTTGAGTCATCGTGGTCAAAAACCGTCGGGGTGGTTAACCGGTCCGGTTCCAAACCAGCTCTAAGGGGAAAAATCCAACCGACCTTAACCGGTTTGGTTTCGGTTACATGCGGTTCGGTGGCGGTTAACCGGTTTGGACCGTTTTTTTATTTTTATTTATTTGTTTTTTATTTTATTTTTTATTTTCGTTTTTCGGCCTGTAAATACTACCCAATCACAGACTTCTCAGTTCTCACTTCTCACTACCCATTCACAATTTGACATTCACAAAATCAAAACTCAACATTCAAAATTCGATGTTTCGCAAAGATTTCTAGCAACAATTCTCAAGTTCTCACAAAGATTTCTCACAACAATTCCCAAGTCCTCCAAACGATTCGGTGATTGCGAACACTCCACATGCAGAAAATGAAAATCAACAACAAAACACTCCAACTGAGAATGAACTGGTAAACAATCCACCGGTGGAATACCAACCCAATACATTTGGGTTGACTGATGAAGAACTCCTGGAGCAAGATCTTCAAGTCTTAAGAGAGTGTGAAGAAGCTGAAGAACGTAAGGCAGCTGCTCGTAGGATCGGGCAGCTGCCCGTAAGGAGCAGGAAAATAGAGAAATATAGTACCGATGGGCCATGGGGTTAGGCCCTCTGCCAACAGAGTCTTCTTCGAGTGAGGAGGATGGCTGGGTCTCAGATGATTCATTTTCGTAATTCGTAGTTTTATTTTAATTACCGTATCGTAGTTTCTATTAATCGTACTTTGTATTTCATGTTTTAACTTTAATGTTTAATGTAATTCGTGTTTTAACTTTAACGTTTAATGTAATTCGTGTTTTAAATGTTATGTTAGTTATTTTAGTTTAGGTGAAAATTACAAATTAAACTGAATAAACTTCAACTTTTATTTAATACAACGGAAATACACTTAAAACATAAAACATTGAAAAGCTACTCAACGTCGACTCGTGCCATCCGACAATACTTTGTCAAATGAGCCCTCAATGCACTAATGGAAACGGGATTCATTAAAAAGAAGCAATGCTTACATTGAGTCTTTCTCGTGCCACCCTACATTTGGACGTAGTTAAAGTTATTCGAAATAACTGGTTTACGGTTTCATGGTAAAACCCGTACAATCACCGGTAGTGCAATTAGTGTTACAGCCTCTTGTCCTTGATTTGCATTTGTCATTAGTGAATTACATTCGGTTTGAAATTTTTTATATTATCTATACAAATTGTAAATAAACAAAAACACAACCTTTATATTTATACTAGATATTAAATGGCAAAACGGTCCCCCCCTCCCCCCCGCCTTCCAATTTAGAATTTAAAGTCAAAACACAACCTCTATAAAATTCAAAATTTGAAAACCCCCGTCCCCGCCTCCCAATTTAGGATTTAAATTCAAATTTTGAAAATTTTAAAAAGTGACCGGTTTTATAACCGGTTAACCTTTTTTTTTCCCCGCCTTGGCGCCCGTATTCAAAATTTGAATTTTCAATACCGGTTTGGAACCGGTTAACTTCTTTTTTCGTTTTTCATCGTTTACACAAAGTAAAATTAATAAAATTCAACTTTTATTTAATACATCGAAAGGAAATACATCACATATATTTCACAAACACTTTTATTTAATACACCGACAAATACATCATTAAAGGAAATGCATCACACATAATACATAAACTTAAAACATAATACATCGAAATACGACACACATAATACAACTGAAAGGAAATACAAATGAAAGGAAATACATCACACATAATACATAAACATAATAAAGGAAAAGCTACTCGTAAATCTCTTCCTCGGATTCTTCATTGACGGACCTAGCCGTGTTAGCAGCTTCATCTTCTCTTATTTCTTCATCGGAAAGCAACTCGCATGTACCCTCTTGTACCTTTATCTCGTAGACCCCTCCTTCGATTTCTAAGGGGTCTTCAAGACTTGCTTTGTGTTGTTTTCGCTTGATTGCGTCCAAATGATCTTTCAAACACATACACATTTCCAAAGAAGCCGGTGTGAGCTTTGTTCTTCTGTTTGATAACACCCTTCTACTTGTTGAAAAAGCAGATTCCGAAGCTACCGAAGTAGCTTGCACACTAAAAAGATCCCGAGCCATTTTGGATAGAACGGGAAACATTGTTTCCTTTGCTTTCCAAAACGCCAAAACATCAAAGTCCACTTGTTGGTCAGCCGGAATACATGAGATAAAATCGTTTCCGGTATATCTTGTATATTCATTGTTTTGGAGACGATCACTCTTTGCCCGTTTGTTGGGATTTTCTCTTAACTTTTGTAGCAAGTCTTGTTTCGGATTCCCTCTATGCGACGACCTCGATGATGAAGAAGTCGCATTCACAGAAGGAGTTGGGTTACCATATTTATCAAATTAATAATCCCATAAACCTTCAAAAGAATGGTTAAAAGCCTTTTGTGCATCTTCAACAAAGTTCAAGTTATTCACGGTTAACCCAAAATCATTTGAAATCGATTCGATAAGTAACTCTACCCCGCATATATTATAACATGGATTTAATGCGGCCGCACAAGTAATTACCGGTGGCAAAGTTTCAAAATATTTAATGAGCTTATCTTTCATTGGTATAATCATATTTGAAAATATACCACCACTTAATTCAAATGAGGACAAACTTGAACACATGTAGTATAGTTGCTCGAGTACCAAATGGGATGTTTGATAATAAACTCCCGATAATTTTTTTGTGGCGTTGTAAAAAACTTCAAGTAACCGGGTTAATTTTTCAGTAGTTTCCTAATGTTCGACTGCAAATGGAACAACCTTACCCTTTGTGCCAACTGGTCATGAAAATATTATAAAGTCACCTTTTGTCTTATAACACTTAGGAACATGATATAAGTGGAATTCCATCTTGTATCACAATCTAAATTAGGTGACAACCAATGTTTTTGTGAATTAACACACATCTTAACGTAGTTATTCATTCTAGTAGTACCCCTTTTAAAAATATCATGTAACATTTGTTTAAGACACTCTTTCATTTGACGCATTATGGGATCGGCTAATCCCGCTTTCACAGTCAAGTTAATGATGTGTGCAACACATCAAGAATGATTAAAATCGCCATTAAAAGGTGGCTCGAATCCCATTTTCAGTCTACCATTGCATTTGTATTGTTACTAGCATTATCCAGCGTAATTGAATTTTTTTTGCAAGTGAAATTTGTTAAACACTTTTCTTAACATCTTGAATAAAACACTTCCCGTGTGAGGAATCGGAAACTCTTCAAATGATATAACTCGCTTCATGATTAGCCAACTTTCGAGTTCAACCCAATGTGCGGTAACACAAAGGTACGAATATGGCGAACCACGAGGAGCGGACCAAACAACCGTTGTTATGTTAACACAAGTATCTAAATTAAAAAAATTTAATTCTTGTTTGGCCGTTTTCCACATGTTCATAGCATCGCGTTTTAGATTCATACGACTTACATGAGTGTACATTGGTTGAACATGAGTCTGCATCACCTCCGTCGTATCCTCGTCGTCCCAATGGTTGAACGGCAAACCTCTTTTAATCACCAAACCGGAAAATGCTTGACGGACTGTTTCATGATCGTATATAATAATACTCCCGTCCCGAGCCATAGAAGATTGACCCGCTTCCGGAACATTTTTGAGTGCCTTGCAATACTTCTGGTGGATATGAGCCCTCAACATCGAGTTGGAACTCGCCGACATTATACTCAAGCAATGCTTACATTGAGCCTTTTTTTTGCCGTCTGACATTAGGACATAGTTGAAGTTTTCCCAAGGATCTTTGACACGGTCGCATGGTAAAATTTTGACAATCGTAGGTGCATTTGATGAACCAATTGCGTTAGTGTGGGTGGTGGTGTTTGAAGTTGCAGTATCCATTAGTGAAATACTTTTGGTTTTGATTTTTTAGAGAGTTTTTTGCTTGTGTGAAAGTTGTGAATAAACAAAAACATAACACTTCTATTTATACTAAACAAGAAATGGCAAAATGGTAAATTTTGAGCCTAAATAATTAAAAGCCGGTCCCCCCACACTCCTTTCCATTCAAATTCAAAATTCAAACTTTCAAATTTCAAAATATCAAAAAAAAAAAAAAAAAAAAAAAAAAAAAAAAAAAAAAAAAAAACCGCCCCCTTTGCCCAAACCGGTTCCTAACCAGTTAACCAAACCGGTTCATATAACCGGTTCCTAAAAACTGGTCCTCAAACCGCACAAAATTTTGAAATTAGTTACCTGTTTGTTAGGAATATAAATAGTCATATGAAGATTCGGTCACCCCGAGTATCTATTTAGGTTTAATGTAGCTCGTAGGCTTATTATTATTAGATTAGATATCATAGAATTAGTCTAGTTATAGTTATACTTGTGGAGTGGGCCGGGTCTTTACCCACTGTCAGCTCACTCCACAGCCCGTTTTATGGGGCATATATTGTAATTGTATATATACCCTCTTCCCACCAAGGGAGAGGTGATGCGTGGGAATTGCACCAGGCTTTACCTCTCGAGAAGCTTACAACCCCCACCAGGCAGTGTACCTGATCGTTGTAGTATAGTATAGTGACAAGTACCGGGGGATTGATCGTTCAACTCAGGAATAGTGTCGCTAGGATTAGAAAGCCTAAAAACTAGGTCAAGAGATGAGGGATGATTCTTTTTGTATTTTTATATTTTATGAAAGCAATTAAAATATCGGGTTTTGGAAGAGTGGGCGGAATTAGTTGCTATTCAACTAACTCAATAACTACAGATGCAATCAAAATTAAAATAACAAAAATGTAAATAAAGCTAATTACTAATGTGGTGTAAACAATATATGGGAGAATTGTGTTTACTTAGATTTCACTACTCCCTAGATATCTTTTACAGGTTAATTACTTGTTATAGTTGCGTGGATGACGGGTTATATTCCTTAATACCAATCATGGGTTGGCGTACTTACTTCCCCAATTCTATAAGCTCCTACTTCACTCCTATGTCGAGCCTGCAAGAAGCTCCTAACATGGGATCACTAGAATTCGCTCATGCATTAAATACAACCATAAAAACCTAGTACACATCGGTTCATGTTTCTTAAGACGTTCAAGCAAGTTACACAATGGATATCTGCCAGTTTTCTTAAGCCTAACATTGAAATCATTCATCCATTACAACTATAAACAAGCAATCAACCTATAATCAACATCTAGGTTTCATTACATTTAAGCAAACACACAAGAGATCTAGCCTAGCATTTTAAAATCAAGACAAGCCTAAGATATATTCAAAGAACACATAGACATATTGAATGAATTGAAAGGATACTTATCTCAATTGAACATGAAGGGTTTCAAGGGGTGAAAACCCTTGAAAATACTGTTACAAACGAGCTAGGGTTTATTAGGTTCGGCCCTAAAATTCTCCACACAATTTCCTCCCTAGTGAATGAAAATTAGAAAAGTATATATAGATTTCATGTGGTGACGGCGTCAAGAGGAAAGTTCTGACGCCGTCATCTCGCCGCAAAAAATCTTCTCGGATTGCCTAGATCCAGATCTGACGCAGTCATGTGTATTTCTGCTCTGGGCCGTCACCACTTTTACTCTTGACGCCCTTGTTCTGACGCCGTCACGTTTTCTCTGGGCCGTCATCCATTTTGCTCCTGACGCCGTCATCAAATCCTTCTTGATGCCGTCAGGTACTGTTTCCAGCAAGGAAAATTAAGACTTTTCCGTTTTCTTCACTTTTATGCTCCAAAAACGTTCAAAATACTTCCTTTTCCAGAATTCACTCCCAAAGTACCTAAAATCATAAAAGGAACGATTTAGGGCAATATTTGATCAAATAAATTCCAATTCCGGCTTAAATGACCCCCTAAAAACGGATCATTTTTCACCTCATCATATACCCTTACACTTGAGATTTGCTTTTCCTCAAGCAAATGCGCTTTTATTCTAATCAAAATACAAGTTAGAGGTCATTTAACACTAATATAAAAAGTAATTACAACAAATAATCGTTCCACTGAAGACCAAAGACAAACGCGGAGGTCATACACTAGCACCTCACAAATAGTATTTAGATACTCATATCTCTCGGGTGTAATAAAGTATATATCACAATATGGAAATGAAAAAACATCTCTCACTACCTGTCATAGCAAAATAAATTACCATAGGCTTGGGAAAGGATCAAACCTCCACCACATGGCGTAAGCACCTAGGATAAACTATCAAAGAGGTCTTTTAAAGGGTTGTAATGTTAGGTGTAGGGAAATGGAATACACGGTTTTGTTGGATAAAGACAATCTTTACTAGTGGCGAGTTAATCATCTTGGTTAATTACATGTACAATATGGCGTTGCTAAGTCAAGACTAGACTCGACTTAAGCTAATAAATCAAAAATAACAAAAACATAAAACAAACATAAAATGAAACGAGATGGTAGTCCGTATGTTTTTTCTCCCTTTTTTTTATATTTTTTTTCTTTTTTTTCTTAATTTTTTCAAATATATATATATATATATATATATATATATATATATATATATATATATATATATATATATATATATATATATATATATATATATTGCATACACTCTTACCCTACCATCCAAAATAATACATCATAGGGAATGAACATTCCCCTTACACTTGAATTTTTTCATACTTTACAATAAACTAATCTAATGACTAGAATTAAGATAATCAAAACACTTGGAGTACTTTTAAGATTAACGTGCATATGGGGGTAATAAAATGATTTTCTTCCCCATTACTCCATAACAATAGTACTTTACCCATGAGTCTCAATCGTCCCAAAACAATATGTACAAGGATATGACTCGACTTAGCAACCATGTAATCAATTAGATAATTAACTTAGGGTTTAAACAAATAACAATAATGCACTAAAGATGAGTGCATACACGGAAGGCTAAGGCGATTTGGGTGTACATTTAAGTGGGTTGTAACAAATTCTTCCTTTAAGTAAGATGCTTAAAGTTAGAAACGAAAAGATAGGCTCGGAGGGGTGTACTAGGGTTTCGTGTACTAAAAATGAGTACAACGCTAAGGTGTGGGAACAATTAATTGACTTTACTAGCCAAGTAATATGACTTAAATGGTCAAGTAATTATGATACGGGTTTAACACAAGGGTGATCTTAATGCCTCTTATCATGTAGTAAATTCTACTACACGAATGTAGTCTCACTAGCGGTCTCGGGATGCATCACTAACGCAAGTTCTAGAATCTAAATGCTACCGGTACACTCATAAGCACTAATAGTGGATGCTTTTCCTATCAAATCTAAAGGTGAACCTCACATATTTGGGTGGAAATTTTTTCTGAATGATACGGTTTTGTGCTAGTCATACAATCTCCTATCCATGAGACGCTTGCTATGGCTAAAGTTTCACTCCTAAATGTTGTAAAAAATTTTAAATTTGGCGCTAAAATTACACTAACAAGTATTTCTCATAGTTTTATTACACACCTACCATCAAACAAACAAACTCAAGCGAAAGTGTATCCTATGAGGTATCATCATTTTACCCTCCCCTTACACTTAGGATGAACATTGTCACCAATGTTCAATTAAAGATTGTAAAAGTAAAATAGGTAAAAGAATGAAATTAAATACTCCCCTGATTCGCTCGGTATGGATAATATGGTAACCAGGTTAGATCTTCCTCCAAGAAAATGAACAATCAAAGCTTCCCTTCCAGAATATAAATCATCTTCTTGTCAAACATAACCTGTTAAACCTGAGAAAACAAACAAGGCACCCTCGCGTAAAATCGGCGGCAATCTATATATGCTGACAAATCTTAGAAAGCAAAGTAAGATATAATGCTTGTGGAATGAATGTTTGCAGATTTCCTGGAGTTTATAAAACTAAAGAATTAACAAAAACTTTAAGATTCCGTTAGAAAAACAAAACTAGCAAAATTACCAGAATTTTACACGTGACGCCGTCAGGAGTTTCTTCCTGACGCCGTCAGAAGTGACCTGCAGAAATCCTTATGTTAAGTTTCCGGAAAATTTCTGGAAAAACTTTGTCCTACTTCCTGGAAAATCCTGCAAAACATCATTATGACTCGATACAAGCATTTGACTCTAACAAATACGAATATACTTGTTCATTTAATATTGTGGAGAATCATGATCGAGTTTGTTTCTTATAAACATATTTGGGGTTTCCCCTTACACTTATCTTTTGCGAAATACCTTTGGATGAAGTTAAGACTAAGCCAAATGACAAAATAAAGTATTTTCACCATTTTATTTTGAAACATGATCTACTAACAATAAAAATAAAGCATGCATACGGAAACAAACAACAATCAAACAAAATAAAAATCACACAAAACATGGGTTGCCTCCCAAGAAGCGCTTTTCTTTATTTACGAGTCTTGTAGCTAGACTCAAGGTCATGGGTTACTACGTGACCTCATCGTTGGTTTCACTCTCTAGGTTATCTCCTATATTAGTTTTGTATTACGGACCTAGTTGCAAGCATTCTTTGTAGAAACCAAGCATCCTATTCATCACATACTCTACTCCTCTACGTCTATCCTCATTATTCATATAGTAAGCCGCTTGTTTGTGTTCCTTTTCTATGTTCGATAGGAGGCGGTATTCCTCAATCTTATAGGGCATTTGGTAGGCAATCTCATCATTCTCTTCCTTGAATCTAACTATCCCTAGAGTCAGATCATAACTCATCTTAGTGGCCTCAACGAACGGTTTTCCGAACACTACTTAACTTAGGCAAGCATCTATCACCGGACAAGTATCCTCCACTATCATAAAATCGGTCTCATAAGTGAAATTTCCGACAATCACATGCAATCCTTTCACTCTACCTACAAAATTGCTCATCAAATTCTTACTGGGCATCATCCTATAACCAAGTTGCTTCTTCATTATCCAATTATAATACGTCATAGTCATGATGTTTATAGGAGACCTAGGATCGATATAAGCTTTCCATACATGCATATGCCAAATGTTGCATGGTATGTTGATATTAGAGGGATCTCCCATTTTAATAAGGGGTGAACCAAGGATATATGGTGTCTCGGGATCATCGAATAAATCCTTGTGATATTCCCGTTCTTCCTTGGTGGGCAACTTATCAAAGTATTATTCTACAGTCTCTACTTCCTCTAACTTTTCTCCCTTATTAACCTTAACTTCCTTAATTTCATCCCTAGTCTCGGTTTCTACTCCAACTTCATCCTTGTCACTTTCTTCTATCTCCTTATCTATTGGCTTAATGGTGACATCATTGACAAAGGGGACGTGTTTGGATGATGAGGGGTCCTTAGTTGGATTCCGCTATTGGCGTACCTAGTGTCTTTCCTAGGTGTAGTTAACGCTTGGTTGTTGAGGGCTTTCAACAAGTTGTCAATCTTATTGGTCATCTCCATTTGTTGTTGGTTGAATTCGGTTTCAAACTTAGCTATGCGAGCTTCTTGAGATGTCATAAATTTGGACATCAATCCTTCAAGATTGTTGGTACTACCATAGTTGTTAGAAGGATTGTTGTTGAAAGTACGGTTGGAGGGTGGACCGTTTGGTTGGTAACGATTAGGCGGATTGGAAGAACTGTTTTGGTTTTGTTGCCACCTAAGGTTTGGGTGATTCTTCCAAGAAGGGTTGTATGAATCACCGTAAGGGTTTGGCTCGGATTTGAAAGTGTACCACTTATCTCCCGCTTCGTCGGTACGCGAGGACGCGTAGTCCGCAAAAGCTGTTCCGGGGAGTTCCACGCAATCACGAGTGTCATGGGGACCACTACATAATTCGCATGAAGAAGTGATTTTGTTCACTTGGCTTGAAGGCTTAGGAGCTTCGTAAGATTTCATGAGAAACTTGACTTGGTCCTCAAGTTCCATGATCCTACGGTCGGGAGTGCTAGAATTGTTCGAAGGCAAAGATATTGCCTTGACCGTTTTGTTCAAATCACGGGGATCATTCCAACTTTCGTTGTCATAGAGAGCAAGATCTTCTATGAGTTCCCATGATTCTTCCGCACTTAGATCACGTAGCTTGCCACCGGCCGATTGGTCAATGGTTCGTCTTGTGGAGAGATCGATATGGTCATAGAAGATTTGGACTTGGAGCCAAAGATCTATGCCATGATGAGGGACTTTTTGGAGTAAGTCCTTGAAACGAGTCCATGCTTCATATAGAGTTTCACCTTGACGTTGTTGGAACATCAAGATATCATTTCTAAGCTTGGTAGTTCTCCCCGGTGGGAAAAATTGAGCAAGGAAACGAGTGGTGAGATCATCCCATGAGGTGATAGATCCCGCGGGTAAACGTTCAAGCCATTGACTAGCTTGATCACGTAGAGAGAATTGGAATAGGCGTAATCGGGTTGACACTCTAGTTGTAACATCAAGGTCTATAGAATCTACGATTTTAAGGAAGTCCTTGAGATGTTGATTAGGATCTTCGGAGCGAAGTCCATGGAATGCACATCCGCTTTGCACCAACTGGATGGTGTCGGATCGCAAGGGAGACACATTGGCTCCTTGGGTGAGCTCAATGGTGTTTCGATAGCCTTGGTGGCTAGGTCGAGAATACTCTCCTAGGGTTCGGGGCCTAAGAGGTTGGTTAGCTAGTGGTGGGTTTTGTGGGTGGTCTTGTTGTGGTGGGTTGATGGGTTCAAAGATGTTACCACCTTCCATGATGTCGGATGGTAAAGAGTTACGAACAAAAACACGAAGAAATAATATAGACTACAGAAAACCTAAAAACAAAAATAAAATCTTACTAGAAAGGAATCTAGCAAGTAGACCTAATAAAAAGAAATCCTAACCTAGACAATAACTATTCCCCAGGCTGCGGCGCCAAAAACTTGATAGCGCCGCACTCTTTTGCGAAAGTTTAGGAATAAAAGTAAAGATAGACAATCCCCGGCAGCGGCGCCAAAAATTTGATGCGTGGGAATTGCACCAGGCTTTACCTCTCGAGGGATCTCGAGAAGCTTACAACCCCCACCAGGCAGTGTACCTGATCGTTGTAGTATAGTATAGTGACAAGTACCGGGGGATTGATCGTTCAACTCAGGAATAGTGTCGCTAGGATTAGAAAGCCTAAAAACTAGGTCAAGAGGTGAGGGATGATTCTTTTTGTATTTTTATATTTTATGAAAGCAATTAAAATCTCGAGTTTTGGAAGAGTGGGCGGAATTAGTTGCTATTCAACTAACCCAATAACTACAGATGCAATCAAAATTAAAATAACAAAAATGTAAATAAAGCTAATTACTAATGTGGTGTGAACAATATATGGGATAATTGTGTTTACTTAGATTTCACTACTCCCTAGATATCTTTTACAGGTTAATTACTTGTTATAGTTGCGTGGATGACGGGTTATATTCCTTAATACCAATCATGGGTTGGCGTACTTACTTCCCCAATTCTATAAGCTCCTACTTCACTCTTATGTCGAGCCTGCAAGAAGCTCCTAACATGGGATCACTAGAATTCGCTCATGCATTAAATACAACCATAAAAACCTAGTACACATCGGTTCATGTTTCTTAAGACGTTCAAGCAAGTTACACAATGGATATCTGCCAGTTTTCTTAAGCCTAACATTGAAATCATTCATCCATTACAACTATAAACAAGCAATCAACCTATAATCAACATCTAGGTTTCATTACTTCTAAGCAAACACACAAGAGATCTAGCCTAGCATGTTAAAATCAAGACAAGTGTAAGATATATTCAAACAACACATAGACATATTGAATGAATTGAAAGGATACTTATCTCAATTGAACATGAAGGGTTTCAATGGGTGAAAACCTTTGAAAATACTGTTACAAACGAGCTAGGGTTTATTAGGTTTGGCCCTAAAATTCTCCACACAAGTTCCTCCCTAATGAATGAAAATTAGAAAAGTATATATAGATTTCATGAGGTGACGGAGTCAAGAGGAAAGTTCTGACGCCGTCATCTCGCCACCAAAAATCTTCTCGGATTGCCTAGATCCAGATCTGACGCCGTCATGTGTATTTATGCTCTGGGTCGTCACCACTTTTACTCTTGACGCCCTTGTTCTAAAGCCGTCACGTTTTCTCTGGGTCGTCATCAATTTTGCTCCTGACGCCGTCATCAAATCCTTCTTGACGCCGCCAGGTACTGTTCCCAGCAAGGAAAATTAAGTCTTTGCCATTTTCTTCACTTTTATGCTCCAAAAATGTCCAAAATGCTTCCTTTTCTAGAATTCACTCCCAAAGTACCTAAAATCACAAAAGGAACAATTTAGGGCAATATTTGATCAAATAAATTCCAATTTCGGCTTAAATGACCCCCTAAAAACGGATCATTTTTGGCCTCATCAAGAGGGTTGGTTGATTCATTCAATAAACACACCTCAAAGGTGTTTTCTCTCACTAGAAACTTCCCACTCTCTCCACTCTCTTTCTAACTCTATCAATGGCCAACTTAATCTTTCATAACCCAAGACCTCCCGAATCACCACAAGAATCAACATGTTTCGATCCTACATGTGGTACCAGAGCCTAGGTTGTTATTTTGTTGATTTATGTTGTGATTCGTACATTCTTTGGAGGCTGTTTTCACCATTTTTTAGTGGTCTAATTTTTTCTTTTATCCTTAGCTTGTAGTAAACACTTTCATACTAGTTTATTTTATCAAAATGGTCAAAGTCTCACTTCTTTTCATTACTGCTTGTGACAAGCCTTTGTCTTTATCCCCTGATATCTACTTTTTATGTACCTTATTTCTTATGATTTTTTTTGTACCAAATCCGTGAAAATGTGGTCTGATAAAATGGTCAAAATCTTGGTAAGAATCTGGTCATTTGGTTGTTTTTTCTTGGTGGCGAGTTGTGTTCTCTCATAGCAGCGATTTGGTTGTTCACTTGCAAGGGAAAAAAGGACAAAATAGGGTGTATAGTGACTTGTGGTCCTATATTGTCTTCTTCTTACGGAATTTGTCCAAGGAGAGCAGCGAGTTGGTCGATTTGGTGTAGCGGTTTGTCTGTGAAAATAAATTTTATTAACAAATCTAAAGGAGATGCTGCCAAAATTGCTTCAAATGTAACGATTTGTCTAAATCTTGGGATTTGTCCAATACAAGAAAGATATATGATGAAGATGAAGAATATTAAGATGACAACAGTTGACCATACACAACCAATATACCAAGCATAAGTTGACTTCAGCTTATAGCCATCATAAGTCCAAACCGTGTAACACTAATATGATGAAGCAGAAAAGATAAAACCAAAATAAGAAAAGATAAGATGAAGCAGACCACGACAACTCAAATCATAACCAACAATACAACCACCAACGTCAACATCTGTCCAATCCTTACCCACGTCAAAAAGAGATTCAACATCAACAATCCTTATAATTCACATCTGGAGTTGCTGAAGGAGTATTACTACTACTTGGCGTGTCCAGGTATGTATCATAATTAGATGCTAGCTTCGCAGAATGCTGTTCCTCATGAGGAGACATATCAAACATATCATTATTGTGACATATGTTGAAATTGGATACCTCAGATGGTGCATTGGTGTCATAAATAGGAAGTGTGTCAGAATCCGTGTCATACTTAGCTTCCTGAAGATTCGCCATGAATATGCAGTTCGCATCGATATCCTCTCTGTCTTCCATGTCATCCATAAGAGCCATAAAAACATTGTCCTCTGCATTCAACTGAAACCCTGCTTCATTCTTTTGTGCCAACAACAATGTTTTCTGCAAATACGCTGTGTCTCTTTTGTTTGGCTTACCAGGACAGTTCCTTGCCATATGACCTACACCCTGACAGTTGAAACACTTTACCGGATTACCCTGATTTACATTTCCCAGATTCCCAAAAACTGAAGCTGCAACATTCCTATTCTGATTACCCATTGCCTGATTACCAACATTTTGACCCCTCTGATTTCCAACAAATTGACCCATCTGATTCCCTGCATACTGACCATACTGATTCCCTGCATACTGACCTGCATTCTGCATATTCTGATTACCTATATTAAATCCAGTAGCATATCCCTGCTGATTCCCATAAACTCCAACCATTTGGCCTCCGTTTCCCATATTGAAACTCGGCTGAGCAATCTGCTTGTTGCGATTATTCGATGAAATTCTTTGGTTGTTGTTAGTTGGTGTAAAATAACGTCCTTAGAATGCCTTTGTCAAAAAAGCAAACGCTTGTGTCAAGGCTGCAGTAGCTTCATCATTGTCAGTGAATTCTAGTTCTTGGAACTGTGGGTATTGTTGTTGTTGAATAATAACATGTTGTTGTTGCTGTGGGTAGAACTGTTGTTGGTAGACCGGTGTTGGTTGTTGAATGCATGATGGTTGCATATAGTTGTGAGTGGAAGATGATGATGGTTGTTGTGTGTTCACTGAAAACGGTGTTGGTGTAGTAGCAATTAATGCGAGAGGATCATGATTCTTTGCCAATTTTTCTTTCCTTACTTCATTAGCCTCAGCTTGGTTTTGCTTCAGAAAATCATAGAGTTGATCATAATTCACCTTATGTAAATCCTTTGTTTGGTTGACAATTGTAACATAACGACCCCATTCTTCTGGAAGGTTATTGATGAATTTGATGTTTGTTGCAATTGTTCGTGGTGTCAACTTGTTTCTGATTAACTCATTCATTAAAGTGCAAAACCTTGTGTAGTAGGATTCAATTTGTTCACCTTTAGTGGATGTAAAGTTCTCCCATTCAGTTAGAAGTTTGTTCTCAACGTCTTGTTACCCAATCTCTGTTCCATGACATATCCTTCTAACTCGTTCCCACATATCAAAAGCAGTTTCACAGCCGTCGACTGCAGCAAAGACCTCGCGTGGTAATCCAAGTTGGATTAAATGCATTGCCATATCATCAGCGGCGATCGGCCTCTTGTCTTCATCCGTGTAGTCTGCTTCTGTTTGTTCACGCGAATGGTAGAGTAGGAGGTGTTGTATTTGAATTACCTTCAACTTGAACTTGTCTTGGCTTAAATGGACCATTTGTAATGGAGTTGATCATTAATTTACCATCGGTCTTTGTTTTGATGTAACGAAGCATGCGGCTTGTCCATGGGAGATATCCACTTTTTTCAAGCATTTGAGGTCGATTTTCGGCACCGGCAGCATGAATGTTTTGTTGAGTTGCCATGATTTGAATTCAAAGTGAAACGTTGTTCTGAGGATCTTTTGAAAGATACAAAAGGTTGTTGTTGTAGATTAGATGTTTTGGTGAAGTTGAAAATTCGTTCTCGGTTGATCTCAGTGATTTCGTATTTTCCCTCCAAAAATTGAACTTGAAAATTTCCTTTCCCAAAATTTGAAATCACTATGTAACTCGGTAAGTCTTTGTAAATCGGTAAGTCTTTGTAACTCGATAAGGCTCTAACTCGGTAAGACTTTCAAACTCGCATGAACCAATCTAACTCGCTAAGAATTTCTAACTCGCAAGACTTGTCTAACTCGCTAAGAAGTTCTAACTCGCAAGACTTGATAATATCTTAACTCGATAAGTAAATGTTCAACGAAGTATAGTTCCCCCTTACTCGATAACATTAAGAAACCTTACTCGATAAACGCTAAGGGTTGTTAGCTAACTCGCCAAATCCTAACTCGCCAAAACTAGTTCGTAACTCGCTGAAGATTGAAGTCCTAACTCGCTAAGAAAAGTTCAAACTCGCTAAAAAAACCTTAACTCGCAAGTTCTACGATGAACAGTAACTGATCCATAAAAAATGCTACGAAACCAAGTTTTTTCAACCAAATCGAACCTAAAACAACCTATATTATCCCTAGGCGATTGATACCACTTGTAGGACCGTAGAACAACCTTAATCACTTATGAATCATGCCTAATCCTAGAGAGAGAGAGTGGGAAGGAACTCCTAGTGTGTGAAAATAATAACCTTGATATTACTAAGAACACCAACCTCAAAATGAGGTATTACAAGAGTATTTATACTAGTAGTCTAGGGCTTCACATATCTTTGACCTTATTACATAACTAGCCCTTAGACTTTATAAAATCATGAATACTAAACATAAACTTCATCATATAATGATATTCTAAAGCAACCTATTACATAATATTAATGACCGACACTTTTTATAAATAAAATTCGATCCTAACACTTTTTATTAATTACATAATGGCACAAGTGATCTTATCCATTGATAAAATGATCTAACGGTTTAAATTAGTACTGTAAAGTACTGCACCTAATATTGGTACTACATAGAATACAAGTATACAACACTATATACATAGAATATATATATATATATATATATATATATATATATATATATATATATATATATATATATATATATATATATATATATATATATATATATATATATATATATATATATACTACTAGTTGTCAAAGCCCGCCCGATGGGCGAGCATGACTTATAAGCCCTCTCGGGCATATAAGCCCGCCACGGGCGGGCATGTCTTATAATTATCGTTGACGTAATTTACTATAGCGAAAGAAGGCGGGTAATCATAAACCGGAGGCTCACGTAATGCCTGTAGGTCCTCAATCTCAGACATTATATTGATATAATAAAAAATTGCAAAACTAATATGAGAAGATTCATAAGCTTTGTTACAAAATAAGAGTTATATGAAGCAAATACCAAAGAATGCTAAAGAACACCAGGACGTTATCTATTTTATGAAATGGACACAAATGTTTGCTCTTGTCAAACCAGCCCGACCCATGCAAAAATGATCAGTTTCCATCAAAACCCGTTGTTACCCATTATTCAGCCCAACCATATTGAACCAAGCTAAAGACATACTCATACCAAATTATATAATTAAAGATTTAAATTAACCCCTTCTATGTACATTAATAACGCCATTGCTTACCAAAATCGCTTATTGCTTAAATAAACACTTTGGAGTTTGGAATAAGCAAAGCCCAAATTACTAACTCATAATAGCTTTAGAGGATGCCTACGATTGCTTGTTTAAGAGCTAATAAGCACTTGAAAATACTAATATGTATAGGACAAAATATAAACAATTTAACATTAGTGTTTAAGCAATAAAATGTTAAAGAATCCATACATACACACCTGTTGAAAATCACTGAATTATTTTTTTTTACCCATATCAGTTTTGAAGAACTTTAAGATTATTTAACCGTCTTACTCCTTCCTCGTAACGCCAAAGTGTTGTGGAAAAAAAATCCAATGCAACCCTCGTTGGAAGAAGACAATGTTAGACTTTTGTCACTGTATTTACCTATAATGTTAATCGCATGCAAAAAATAAGCAGGTTGTTGTATTTAGTAATTTTACATGAAATTATTATTTTGTGTTTAATCTTAAAAGACTATACATGCGCATAAAAAGGATAAGAAAAGGAACATGCACCGCCATATTCCTTCAACCTACACTGCGAGATTCCTTATCCTTCATTTATTTATGACCTAAACAGTATCAACGATCTAAATTCTCTCTAAAAAGGTAAACTAATGACCGTCACCATCACTCTTAGCATGAAGATGTAAAAAATGTATACCTTCCAAATGACATATTCACATCATCCTCAAATGGAGCATGGGTCATTGACAACGACTGAGGTATTACAGTAGATGCTAGCATACTTTGATCCTCAAACGGAGCATGTATCAGATACCTATGCAATTGCTTTTTTGCAATATTCTCAAGAATCGATCTTCTAACAATGATGATGAGTTAATGTGAAAAAATGTGTAGATATTTCAAATTGCCATAAGAACAACGATAACTCTTTTTATGAATGAGCAACGCTTATGATGAACAACCCTTTTATCGACTCTTTTTATATGATGAAAAACTATTTTTTTATTGGTGAGCAACGAATATGGTGAACAATTCTTTTATTGATGAACAATGAATTTGATGAACAACTCTTTTTATTGAAGAACAACGCATATGATAACAACTCTTTTTACTGATGAACAACCTTATGATGAACATTTTTTTTTTATTGATGGACGACCTCTATGATAAACACCAATCTTTCTATTGATGAACAACTTGTTTTATTGAAGAACAATGTCTATGATGAACAAGAATATTTGCATTGATGAACAACTCTTTTTATTGAGAAACAATATCCATGATAAACAACTCGGTTTTTTGTAAACAAAGTTTGTGGTGAACAACTCGTTTTATTGATAAGCAACACGTTTCATTTCTGAACAATGTTTACGATAAACATGAATATTATTGATGAACATCTTGTTTTATTAATAAACAAAGTATATGATGAACAACTTGTTTTATTGATGAACAATTCGTTTTACTGACGAACAATATTTACTATGAACAGTATTTGTGATGAACAAGACCCTTTTTTTCCTGATGAACAATGTATATAACGAAGAAAATCTAGATGAAAAATAAAAATAATGAACACAACGTTTGGTGGATCCTATGTTTGATTAACAAAACATTAATTCATCATAAACTCTAAACTTATTTATCAACAAGTGCGAACTTTTTCATTAAAAAAAAAAAAAAAAAATTAAAAAAAAACACGAGTTTATTAACCATCAAATATGAATTTGTTTATCAAACACCTTTTCTTTACATGAACATACTGCGTATTAATTTTTCTAAATATTAATATTAACAAAACGATAAGAAAAAACATTAATATGATCTCGCTAATATAAAGTTATCAAATGATAAAATGTTGTTCATCAATGACGTTGTTCATCATATTTCAAAATTTTGTTTATCCATGATTTTAAAGATTAAATATCAAGTGTGCTTTTTTCCCCCCAAAAAAGAATAAGTATTTAATTTCCATGACAAACCTTAAAAGTCAAACATTAAAGGAAGAACTCACACATTTTATCAAACACATTTTCAATAAACAATTTATGTGTGAATATTTTGGAAGAAAAAATAACCACAAAGATGAAGAATTGAAGATGGGTTTAGTTTTAGTTATCTTAATTTATAAGAAAAACTTGAGAAAAATTAAAGAAACCAACCTCAAATCGAAGGTATTAGATCACGATTGAGAAAATTGGAGTTTGAATGGCTGTAGTTAATCACAAATTAAAGTAATTAAATCTTGAATTGAACTATCAGATAATGATTGAAGAAATCAAAATAAAGAAATTGGTAAGTAACATTTTAGAAGTAGGGAGGAAGATTGAAGGAACGTGTCAATCAATGTTTTAAAACTCGGGTCGGCCGGTTTAACCTGAAACCGGTTAGGAGACCGAGCCAGATGTGGGTTTTTTTTTGCTTATTTGAAAACCAGATTGAATCGGCGGTTTTTCATTGACCCGGGTCGACCTAGTTTGATAAACCCGGCCGGGTCATTACTTTTGTTCTTTTTTCTTTTTTTGTTTTAACAACAAAAGCTTTTTCTTTCCTCTAAAATTAACAAACCCTTTTGTCATTACATTTTCGCTAAACTCAAAATTTGTGTTACGTTAAGTTTTATATTTGTATGGACAAAAATATTATGATATGGAAAGTTTATAGTCTAATTAAAAAGTTAAAGTGTTTGTGACTTATGTGGTTAAGTTTTGATGAAACTATAAATTATAGTTATAAACTAATGTTGGTATTATATTTGGTTTATTTAAAAAGTTCATTAATAAAGATAAGATTCTAAAAACATAATAGTCATCTCATTTTTATAAAATAGAACTATATAAATCTGTCGTAAACTAGAACTTTAAATTTATTATTTTTGCGTTTTTTTAGTATTGTAGATATGAAAATTAAATACTAAAACTCAATAGAGTCATCTTATTTTTGTTTGTTCAATTGAATATAACATCGAAATTGGACAAATACCTAATGTACCAAAGATGTTATAAAAAGTATACATATGTATAAAACCGATTTAACCCGACGGTTGAACCAATTGACCCGGTGAACTGATGTATTAATTACTTTATCTTTTCTTTTTCTTTTAAAAAGGCAACAATTTATAAAAAAACTTAAACAGGAAAAAAATAAATAAATAAATACAACACATCTCTACTCAATTAAACAAGATAATTAAAATAACCACACGTACACACAAATTACAACCAAAAGAAAACTTAAGATCCCACAATACTATAGATGAGGCACTAAACAAATTACCTGAAGCTTTAGTTTTATTGCCAACACACTTTGTTGCAGATCCAAAGAGCAGAACTTAAACTTTATTACCAAACACACTTTGATGTAGAACCACACACCAAACCCTTTCGTTGTCCCAACGTGCCATTCGGTCATGAAAGCTCCTCGAAACCACTTCTTGATTCTCATTCTTGCTCAAAAATGTAAGCAAGATCACCTCTTGCAGTGTTAAAACCTCACCTACACATACACATACCATGCACAATTCCTTAATTAGCTTACAAATTTAAAGCATGAGGGAATAATATTATGCTTATATGTAAGCAATATTATGCTTTATTTACCCCAAAGGTACACACACACTTACCTCATGTGCCCCAAAAAAAACCCATTTCTCTAAATGCCCCACACGTAGATTAGTACTTTCACAATTCTCACTTTGAGAGTTTTTAAGCAAATTTGTTTTCTTTTTATATATAGTAGATAGTTAAAAACAGGTAAGGAGATGACATACCTGTATTCATTCAACATCAAGGTCGGGGATTTGTGATATGATGGGCCAGTAATTTCCTGTTTTAGTATGACACTTTTTCACTAGTTTCGGGCAATTTTTCACCCACAAACGTGAAAGTGAAGGGAGCAGCGTGACTGGCAAATCTCTAACCTTCGGGCATGAGAAAATAACAAGTTCTTCAAGGGAAGTGAGATGTTTCAGGTCCTTTGAAAGTGATTCCAAGTCTAACAAATCACTGATATATAGATATGTTAGAGTTGATGGAATTAAAAAAGGCGATGTAGTAGTACTGCTGCTATTCATCATATCTTCTGCCTTTGAAAATGGAACCACTCCCGAGTTTTCACCATATAAGATTAGTGTAACAAGAGAAGTTGGGAAATTTTGCAGCCCCCACTCTGAAATCGGCTTCTTTAAACCTCCTATTGATAGGTTACTGAGCTTAGGAGGCCACAATCCACAAGGAAAAGAGTAGTCCAAGTTTGGACAATAACTTATCCACATGTATTCCAAAGATGCAAGACTTTGCAAATGCTCGTGAGGGAATGACTTTAGATTCTTGCAATTATTAATCAAAAGAGATTTTAGGCAAAGAAATGGACGAAAACCTAAGCCATCACCTGGAATGTATTCTATGTTGTCACAACTGGAAATTATCAGTGTGGTGAGATGAACTAAGCATCCTGCAGGAAAAGACCTCAGCTTCGGTATTTTATAAAGGACAAGAGATTCAAGTGATGATAAGAAGTTGTTGAGAAGCCAACTCACCTCCAGATTATCGCAATCTTCAATGTTAAGAATTTTCAAATTGGATGGCAAGCTGTTCTGTGTTGGGAAGGTCAAGGATGTAACTGAACCACAACCGGAAATCTTCAACTTCTCAATACTATTTGGACAGTAGTAACTCTCTAATCTTGGACAACTGTTAATCTCCACTTCTCTACAAGATTCCATGCTAATCACCAAATTCATCTCTTTCTCACCCAATGATACCAAATTTACGCACCCACTTACTTCCAGCATCTGTAAACTCATAAGAATCTCACATGCCTCAACTTCTGTTTTCCACAAGTGTGTGAGTTCATCACACTGTAAAATCCGTAAATATTCAACTGCCCGGAGATCCTCTAAAACTTTCCCATGTAGCTGAGTAAGTCCTTTGATATCACTCATCACCAATCTAATAATTGATGAAGACACACCGACCATGCTTCTTAATACTTCTACAGAACATCCTTGTATATGTAAATCCCGAAGCGACGGTATTAATTCAATTGCCACTACATCTAGCATCGGACAATCTAATACATATAACTCACGAAGACGAGGAAACGATCCAACAACTCCATCTTTTTCATCCCCACTAGTCGACCATTCCTCCCACCCCTGAATATCCTTAAATTCCAAAACTTCAAGTGATGGAAATGCAACACCATGACATGAATTAGGATCTCCAAGTAATTCTACACCCAATCTTTGCAACCCATTCATGTTTTGAACAAATAACTTTTGAAGTAATGGTAGATGTCCAAGTGTAGGTAAGCATTTACTTCTACAACCACGTAATGTAAGTTGGTTTAAGCAAACAAATGAGGGATCCCCAACCCAACTAGGGAATTTTGTTCCCATGTAGTACAAAATTTTGAGGCTTGTTAACTTCTCAAAAGGCCTTAGCCCTTCAAGCACTTCATATTCAGTTAACTCATTTCGAGAACTATCAAAGACATCACTCCATTTCATTTCCAAATCACGAAGACCCTTCTTTTGTAGTAAGTTTGCCTCCTTTGCCTGTACTGCATTTATCACTTTGTGCAACCCCTCGATGGAAAGTTGTCCTTGGAGATGAACTAAGCTCTTAAGATCAGAAATTTTAAACTCGTCAGCTCCTCCAATGACGACTTTGGATAGAGTTTGTAGACCTGTCAACCCACCAAATCCTGATGACATCTTGTTTAACTTTGGAGTATTACTAATGTCAAGATGTCTCAAACTTATTAACTTAATAATACTATTTGGTAAGCTAGATAAATGAGGACAGCCAGAAACCAACAAGCTCTGTAGATTACAAAGGTCACCCACTACTTCTGGTAAACATTTAATATCAGTGTTGGAAAAATTGAGGTACCGCATATGCTTAAGACCGCCAATGGACTGTGGTACCTCTCTAATATTATAATTAGCTAGGCTTAGCACCCTTAGAAATTGTAGTTGGGGAAGTAGTTCTGTAAGAACCTTTTCCGATAGGTAGAATCTCTGCCAAGTAAGCAACCTTGTAACTGACATAGCTAAGAAAGTCCGCAAGCGTCTAGCTCTTTGTAACGATTTAAACTTTCTGTATACTCCATATCGTTCACGAATAAATGACATGTGGTGAAACTTGTCTAAAACTTCATTCATATCGCTGACGTCCATCTTGTCACCCAACATAAAGAAGAACTCTTTTGCAACACTCGTGGCCAAGTCATTGATGAGCTCATGCATTGTATATCGTGATTTGTCATTGGTTGATTTCTGAAAAAATGATCTAGACTCTAGCTCTTCAAAACACTCCCGGCCTAGACTCTCCATTAACTTGCTGCCATTTGAATCATACAAAAAGCCTTCTGCCATCCACAATAGGACAATCTCATCCTTGTCAAACACATAATCCTTGGGAAATAAGCAACAATAGGCAAACATTTGCTTCAAATGTGGTGGGAGATCATAGTAACTTAGCCTTAGAGCAGGAAGAATCCTATCTCCATTTTGTACATGCCATAACTCACTATTCAACAACTCTTCCCATTCCTCTTCTTTTGACTTTGTTCTCAGTACCCTCCCTAGTGTTCTCAAAGCCAAAGGCAATCCACCACATTTCTTCACGATTTCTTCCCCATACGATTGAAGTGTTGGATGCGACTCAAAGTTTTGTTTACCTAGTGCATGCTGAGCAAATAAAGATAGAGCTTTTTCATTTGTCAAAGGATTGAGAGGGTAAGCTTGAACAGAGTCCATCACAGATGCAACCATGGTCTTTCGTGTTGTCACAATAATTTTACTCCCAGGTGCCCCTACAGCAAAAGGCCGTTGGAGGAGTTCCCATTCATTGTAGTTCTCATTCCAGACATCGTCTAGAACAAGTATGAACTTTTTATTCGAAAGTTTCTCTGTCAGGGCCACTTGTAGCTGATTAAGAGTTTCAAATTTTTTGTCCTCCCCACCCACGTCTTTAAAAATAGCCTTGCTAATACTGAATACATCGAACTCGTCAGAGACACAAACCCACGATGTGAGTTTAAAGTGATCTTTCACTTTCGTATCATTGTACAATACTTGGGCAAGAGTGGTTTTGCCGATCCCACCCAGACCAACAATAGACAAAATGCTGGAATTTTTATTACACGATTCGTTGCTCAATAATGTCTTCAACAATGCCTCTTTATCCCCTTCACGGCCCACGATTATAGATAAATCAACGAGTGAAGTTTCCTCTAATCGTCTAGTTGCTTTATTTGACCTTTCAACATTACTAATCAGACCAAGATGGTTTTTCTCCTCAACAAGAGAATGCAATTTGGTTGTAATCTCGTCTAGCTTAGAACTCATTTTATGACCATACATGATAGTATGAGGAGTGAAACTAGTACAACAAGATGGAATCATTGTCAATACCTTACTAGTGCCGGTGCGAGTGCTGGCATCGGATTCTTCTTTTGACTGGTGCCTCATAGCTTCAGTGGCCAAATCATCGAGTACGTCATCTATTTCATAAGCCAAATGTTGTAGATTGTATAACCATAATTGAACAAATTTGTCACTTATGTGCTTCTGCCCTGCATCAACAAGCACTGCTTGAATCTGAGACAAGGTATTGTTCCATTTGTCAAGCTCAGAATAGATTCCTGCAGCTCGAGCCAGCCTGATCAAGTCAGCAGATGCCAGTTTCTCGAAAAGCACAGTTATGAATGCCCCGATAAAGATTTCAGCAACAGCCATCAGAATTTGGAAAAGGAAAGTTTTTTTTTTTTGGGTAAGATGTCGACTGATTTCAAGACTAAAGCAGCTATGAAGCAAGAGTTGACTAAATTATGTGGATCAGATCAAAGTAAATTTTTTAGTCTCACTGTGTAAATATGAAAAACGTGGTAGTCATATTATGTCAAATTAACATGTTTGTTTCAGACTTTATTACCGTCAAGTATCACATGCCTGGCTGTACGTACCACTTGAGAATATATTACAGAATGTAATCACAAAAGGTCTCAATATTTTAGGTCCCCGTCTTTTTCTATTATTTCACTTCTAGTCCTCTTTGCTTTTACTACTTAACAATGTTAAACTAAAAGTTAATCATAATACATTCACTATCTTTTTAGGGAAACTAGGATTGATAGACCATTACAGCAGAAACAACAACAACAACAACAACAACCACAACAACAAAAGCCTATCTGATTATTAAAAAATTAGAAAATAAAATAAAAAATACAACCCCTTGATGAACTAAGTTAAAACGGTGTAACTCTTTTGATCCGAAACCTTCAAGTTATCTTGCAACGCATGCCAACGCCATAGACAGAACATGGCTTATGAAAGATCGTACTAAGGGTTCTGTACTAAGGGTTCATGTTCCATCAGGTTCTCCGTTTTTCTTAGTACTATGCCTGAAACACAACACAAATGGATTTATAAGTACAAATATATGATGCCCTTTTTCATACACCACTAAAGTAAACCTAATCTAAACTATATTAACTAAACAAATCATGTATAATCTTAAAACCAACATTCTTAGCAAATACACATCCTTTTAATAAACCGACCTGTCCAAAACTCGAGGATCAGAAGTTGTCCAACACTCAAATTTTTTTACTATCTTAAACGGCTACAAACAAATATAAGCATATCCAACACTATCTTGAGCACCCCTAATATGTAATGTATGAACGATTAAACATAAATTCTAGAAACTGCCCTAAACCATCCACAGATCTGCACCTCATCATAATATTGCAGGTGAACAGAGGCGTAATAAAAATATAATGTTACCTTAACATGACTGCAGTTTGATGACATCTATCACTCACTAAATGATATTTTCAGAACATCATTCGGTCAAAGCTAGAATCAGTTCATCTATGACTATATGCAATCAGCTAAAGAAACGTGAATGTAATTTGAATATGACCAGCTCAATAATAAAGCTTCAGTAGTATAAAATAACCAAATTACATTAGCCAGCGTTTAAAAGCCATCTTACATCTACCCTCCTTTTCAGTTTCGATTTTCGCCACCTTCATACATCCGATCCAAAATAAAATCAAACTTGGAAAGGAAAGAAGATGTGAAATGGTGTCAAATACTACTTTATAATGACCAAATCATGCAACATTCAAGCACCTGAACATATCCGAGGTAATAGCAACAACAAATGCGCGCAGTCCAGTAAGGGAGGTTGACAGACGATGTTAGTGAATCTGTAAATTTGTGCTTGAGAAAGCAGAGAAAGATACCATGTGAGGCAGAGGATTTCAACTAAAACCAGGTTTTTGTTTGTTCATTATATATGAGGTGCTTGAATTACTATAAAAAAGATCAGCCAATTTACATACATGTTCTGCAGATAGGTAAAAGAAACAAGCATATCCTAAAGCAAAAGCTATAGAAGATCTGTCAACCAAAAATCTACTAAAGTAATTAGCAAGTGCAACAAATGAAGAAATACATAAATTATAGGCAAAAAAGAACAACAACAACAACAAAATGTACTATAACATGGGCATTTATAGCTGCAAGCAACTCTTTTTGCCTCTTCTTTATGGATTGTGCAATGGAACAAGATAACAAACTTCGGAAAAGATGGAGGCCACTACGCAGCTGCAAGAGCTATATGTATTAGTAAGTTCTAAGCAACAATATTAATGTTATATAACATTATTGGAGACAAAAGCTCTTCCATGGATGAGCATAACTGTTTACATAGCCTTGTAACAGATGATAAATCTCTTACTCAAATAGTGCCATTATGTCTATTGATAACATGAGATTCAGTTTTTTAGTCTCGAGCTAATCAAGCACATGTTTGATTTTCATATAAAATTCCATTACAAAATTTAGACTTAAACAAATCCGTCGGGTCATGAAACTAGTACTTACAATAACAGAGTTCCAATCTACGTTGAACAAAAACTTAAACAAAGATTGAAAGGAAAAGCATACCATTTTTATTTATTTTTTTGAAAAATCGCCTCCCTGCATAACAATTAAAAAACGTTATTTGACAAGTGACCATGCTAATGATGAGCAGAAGGCTAGAAGCAAATCGAAAGTTCACCATAAGTTTAGGTTAAGTTCAAATTTCTAGAAACAGGTCTTTGGACTAATGTTGGTACCAAGTATGGGTTATGGCCTTGTAGGTTAAAGTCTCCTTAGTACATGTCTGCGAGTATTTACTGTAAAGTTCAAAGTTCTTAATGTTGTAACACCCCTAATAATATACAAAAAGCAAGAACAAGAGAAATTTAGCATGTCTTTGTTTACTAGATACCTCCTAGTCCCACATGGAATCCTATTTCCACTTCGTCATATGTCAAAGTCTTTCATCTATAAACAAACCGATCTGGTTTATTACCTGAATAACTTCGGTTCACCATCTTGAAATCACTTACAAAGTTGATGGTAATGAGTATAAATTTCCAGATGTTTTTTGAAAAGTGAATTTGAGCTGTTTCTTTATCTGTGAAAGACAGGGCATAAATGATTTACCAACTGCGTATAATCTTGGTCAATTCAGTAATTAAATCTCCAAAAGACCCACAAGTAACCACAAATATTCAACACCTACAGATTCACATTGGTAAATAAGTTTGAACCACGGATGGTTCAAATGACAAGAGGGTAGGAGTAGTCTTGTATAGCATCTGAATGAACATTTAAAGGAATGGTTCAAAGTTGGAATTATGTTGCAGTTTGGAGTGAGTTTCACAAAGGAAAGCCCATAGATAAGATCATCAATTATAGGCACGAAACAGCAGCAAACTGAACTAAATGCAAATAATGTGGGAAATGAACAACAACAGAGTCCGCAAATAAATTTGCGTTCAATTGAATTACTAAGATAAGGTCAGATCAGCAAGAAAATGCATATATAATCAACGACCACGACAAGAAAGAACAAAAGCATAATAAATTAATTTATTAAAAAGTTATATTTACAAAGACAAGAGTTTGAAGTTTAACCTTTGCCGCAACTTTCATCATCTCATTTCCAATGCGCTTTTGTTCTGCTTTTGCCACCACATACAGATACAGAACTCAAAATAAGTGAACCATATGCATTGCCAATTCCCTTCATCCAACATGTTGTATACCACTTTTTCTAGTATAATACTCTGTACCTTTTTCCACCATTTGTTCAATGATGGAAATCATTTTATAATCATTTCCTGGTCTCCTATAACCATGAGTTAAGCAAGTGCAGAAGCAAACCTTTTTTCCATCATTGGGTCAAATAAAGTCAGCGCCTTTTCCGTTTTCTGTTCTTTGCAGCACCCTTTTGAGACTCGAGAAGAGCATTTTACACTACATAATCTTGTTGAATTCCTTTTTGACACATTTGGTCAAATAATTCAAACGCAATAGTCAGATTCCCGGCTTACAACATCCATCCATCATTGCAGCATAAGTCACACCATCGGGTATCGAATCCTTGGAACATACTCCATCAAACAGCTCCCGGGCTTTCTTGAAATCACCAGATTTGCAAAATCCGCCAATCAAAAAATTATGTGCCAAAGAGACAACAGAGGTATCATTGCATTCAGAAGGAGACTCTTTGTTCACAATAGCATCTGAGCAAGGTTTTGGGATTTCCAGGACTGAAACTGTTTCGGCAGTTCCATTACAAGAATGCAACAAGACAGAATTTTTACTGTAACTAATTTCCACCGCCTTTTGTGATGGACTGCTACTAGTTCCAGAAGGTTGACTGCAGGTATTGACCTCATCAACTGTCTCAATTTGTTCAACTGGTGGAGCTAAATTGCGGCAAACACCATTGCTGGGAGAGTTTTGACTTTTGTACAACAGACTCTTCTGTTCCTTTTTGGGAAAGAGATCCATTAACAATGGTCTTCAAGGCAGATGGTCCTCCAGGAGAAATTGGCTCATCTTCTGCAACATTAGCAGCCCCATAACTTCCAAAGCACAATGAAGCCGCTCATATGGTGGTAAAGCAGCTTCGCCATCAGCTAAGCAGCCAAAATTCTTGTTCTTTGCAGCTTCCCATAACTGGGGCCTATTTACAGTTCATTCTCGTAATGTAAAAGACGTGTTTGATACATCCCTAACCGCCATTGGCTTCCCCTCTGCAGAGATATCTTCTGCATCACTTATTATTGTACAGTCCTGCCTTGGTTTGTGGCTTCCGAAGACAAGGATGTTCGACCCATTCGAACCCTGGCCCTTTTCGCTAGAGGCAGGTGCTCGTCACCATTTTCCTTAGAGAAATTTCCACGAGAATATTCGAAATCAGCATTCTGAGCAGCTTCGGTTTTATCTATCTCAACACCGGAGGCAGATTGCTTGTCAGTTCGATCAGGGAACTCGGTGGTAACTGTGATAGCACGTTTTCTACTTGCCTTTCTTTTCTTCTTGACAATGACAGCTTTATTTTGGAATTCCAGCCTCTGACTTAACTGCCCAGAACATTCCATGGCATACTCATGCTCCATCACTTGATAACCAGATTGCTCACAGTTGACTTAATTAATACTCTTGGTATACAGAAGCTACAATTTCAGAACCATTTTCTTCAGGACTTGCGTTTGAACCCAGTCCATCAGATGAAATTGGTGATGTTCTGGCCCTTTTGTTCCTCCTTTGAGTCTCTTCCCGAGATATACTATGTAAACGATCATTGTTCATCACAACATCTTCCGATGACACTGTGTGATTCTGATATATGCAATAACTCTTTGCCCTTTGAGCAGATGGTACCTTTTCATGGATGGCTGACGCCTGAGTACCAGAATATTTCTTTCTAGAGTATGTGGTTGGCAAATGTGCTTTTGTGACCACTGAATTACCGTTATTCCCATCAGACATTTTGTTCCCCCTTGTGGATAATATCTTGTGTCGCCAAAGCATCATTAAGTTTTGCAGAAATCAACAATTTTGGGGATTAGTCAGCAGTAGGAGCGAGAGCATAATATTCCTCCGATTTGCCACCAAGCGGTTTGACCGAGTGTAATAACACAATCAACTTTTTTGTGTTCTCTTAGCTCATCATAGCTATCAATAATTTCCCGTACAGAACGCCCAAAGTCAGTACCTTTCCCCCATGACGTTTGCCCAAAAGAGAGTCTTTCGTCACCTCAGTAAAAGCTTCAAGATCAGCTTGGACTGCAGAACGCTCAGCGCTGAGAGAGAGAGAGAGATAGTTGGTCCATCCAGATAACCAATCTACCCTCAAAAGAGAAAACAATACGACTATAAGCAAGCAAACAAACAAACAAAAAGACAATGACAAATCATCATGTAAATTGTTGCAAGAAACTGTTTAAACTTTAAACCCCACCAAGCCTCTACATAGAAAGGTTTGATCCTACGGACACGGACAAAAGTCACAGAACAACCTTACACCCCCCGAAGGTGCAGTATTGAACAAGTATAGTGTTTTGTCAGGGTAGCAATGTTGTTTGTAGAACAAAACACTGACATATATCATAAATAAATAAAAACCAGAGTTATGGTGTCTAATTTTAAGTCCACCATCAATATGAGACATAATATACTAGATTGTGCAAAAGTCAAAAACAAACATTACTAGCAACAACAACAAGAAGAAGCATAAGAGTTAATAAACAACAAGTAAGTAACAAAAGTAATACTAGTAAAAATCAATCTTTTTTCTTCTCCTTGTTCATCTTCTTCTTCTTCTTCAACAATCGTTTCTTTTTCTCCTTCCTCTCCTCCTCCTTCTTATGTTTCGAGTCTTGTTGACTTTTAGCTTCTCGAAACAGAGGATGTATCTGCCATTCCTGTATAGGCAGTCCCAGAAAATTTCGTTCCTGGGCTTCGAAGTCGTATGCTACGTACGGCCGATTCGTTCTCTTCAAGTAACTTGCCCACTCAGCTTCTGCCCTGTTACTGCTCCAACAAGATAAATCCACCATTTTCTTTCTTAATTTTTTTAGGGTTGCTAGGGTTTGTGTTTCTTGTGTGTGGAGGGAACACCATATTTATAAAAGACCCGAGTTAGCGTAAAATTTAATCCACCGTTTTGACCGACTTACCAATTACGTACAATTTTAATTTTTGTTCCCCGTTTGTTTGTTTGAGTAAACTAATCTCCACTCTATCTTTCAAACCGTTAATCGTTAAGCAAAAAAAAATATATCGTTACAACGAGCATTTAATTATCTTTCTATAGATAGGCTAATTGATATATTTTCGACAATTTTTTTTTGCACGTTTTTTTTTCGTGGCCGAAAAAATCATATATGATATTACATATAATATCATATATATGATATGTAATATCATATATATGATATGTAATATCATATATATGATATGCAATATCATATACTCCCTCCGTCCCAATTTATTTGTCCAGTTTTGACTTTTTGAGTCTTTCTTTGTCAACTTTGACCGCAAATATTCTTATTTGTGTTATATAATATTTGATGAAAATTATACAAATTAAAAATACACTTAAAACTCAATCTATTTATATATTTTGCATCAAATATTAAATAACACAAACAAATATATTTAAAGTCAAAGTTGACATAGAAAGACTTTGAAAATTAAAAGTGGACAAATAAATTGGGACGGAGGTAGTATGATTTTACATATAATATCATATATGATATCATGATATCATATATGATATTATATGTAATATCATATATGATATGCAATATCATATATGATTTTTTTTCCGGCCACGAAAAAAAAAACGTGAAAAAAATGATTTTTTTTTTCCGAAAGTATATCAAAGTGCCCGTCTATAGAAAGATAATTAAATGCCCGTCACGATGGTGTAATTATTTTCGCTTAACGATTAACGGTTTAAGAGATATTTAAATTATAAAAAATGGGTGAAATAATAAAATGTTTTTAATCTCAACCATTGATTTCCTTTTTAGATGGATGGTGGGGATGAGTCCCTTGGTATGTGAGGAATGTTTGGTTTGTAGAATAACTCGACTCTTGTTTGTTTTGTAGATGGCTTTAGGATTAGAATCAGGGCGTTCATCGGTCCGGTTATCGGTTAATCAATTTATTCGGTTCAGGCTGTTCGGTTAAAAAAATCTTTGGGTCATAACCGAAAACCGAATCGAACCGAAAATATATATAATCGAATCGAACCGAAGTTCGGTTCGGTTATGAGTCAAAACCGAAAACCGAAATTTATACTTGAATTACATTATTTATATTTTTTTTAATTTAATTATATATTCTTTTGGCAAAAAAAAATATTTCAAACATAAAAAAGTGTTTTTTATATTAATATAAAATTTTAATGGATATTTTTTATATATAAAATAATATAAATATATATAAATATATATATATATATATATATATATATATATATATATATATATATATATATATATATATATATATATATAAATTTGGTTTTCGGTTCAGATAGTCAAACTCATATCCAAACCGAAAATCGAATTTTTAATTTGGTTCGATTCGGTTTTAACAAGTTCGGTTCAGTTATATGTTCGGTTCGATTTTTTTCGGTTCGATTCTATTCAGTTTTTGGTTTATTCGGTTTATTACCCAACCCATGGTTTTTTTTTAGGTCTTCATCATGATTAAGTTTGAATCAAATCTCTAAAATAATCATGAGCGACTACTCAACTCCGCAGCTTCATCAAATGCTCGACACGTGTCCAACTTTTTATAATAAAAATATGTGTAATTTGATATTTTGTTTTATTATTAAAATGGTAAAAAATTCAAAATATATTCTCTTTTTATTTTACACTCATCTTCCCCGCCAATCTTAATTATATCACCATTTTTCCGGCAAGGCTATATTCCGGCCAATTTTTGATTTAAGTGCAACACTTCTGTTCCCTATATTGGACATTGGCTAAAAAAAAAAATTGTATTTGTCAAATGTACTCACCCACGTGGGGTTGGTTTGACATAGGCACACAGCCACACAACAAATATTAAATTTATTCTTTCATTTATTTATCAATTCTACTTCTACATATGTCCTCTTCTACCTCCCGTCCAGGTCCTCCACCATTGTTAAAAAAGCTTCAATATTCCAAAAAAAAATGACGGTTTTGAGTTCAACTTCTTCAATATTTCAAAAAATAAAACCTGCACTTCAATAAAATGTCTAAAACTTGATTTTGATTTTCAAGTTAGAAAAGGAGAGACAATTTCTAGGGGGCAAATTCAACAAATACATCAAAACCCATCATCGATCAAGAAAAAAAAAGGAAAATAAATCCTTACCGATACCTTATAACAAGATATTAAGACGAAATCAACAAGGAACAAGCTTCAATATTTCGAGATCTATTACTTGTCAATGAAACGTCACGTTGGCCGGATATTTAGGGAATGAAATGAGAGAGAGAGGGGGGGGCCGGGGAGAGAGAGAGAGAAAATGAAATGTGTAAAATTTTGAAATAAATAAGGGTGAAGATGATATAAAGAAACGTTTTTATTAATATTTGTTAGCATTAACAACCGATAATCAAAGATGAAGAACAAGAGAAGAAACAAGAATCACAAATTTGCGGAAGCTTTTCTTTATTACTAAACGAAATTCGAAGGTACAAAGTTCTCATCTTATGATTCCCTATATATAAGCAAATGTAACCGACCTAAAAACCGACTCATAATACTAAGATACGAAAAAATACCAAACAACCCTTAGGAGTTCTAATCACTTTAATAACAATCTCCACCGTAATTGAAACTCCTATGGAAGACCAAATGTTCCAAATTAAATTCAAAATTTCAAACGCTAGAGATACTAGCCTAATTCAAACAAATGATTGATTCCCAAAAACGATCCAAAAGAAATCAATCCAAAACAAAAGCCAATGACTTCAAAAACGAATAACCAAACGTTAACCGAAACGGTTAACCATTCAAAGCAGCTCACATTCTGAACCCGAGTAGCACGACTCGTCTTTAGCAATAGCCGCAACCAAATTTTTCTCCTTTAGTTTAGTACAATCAATCTTCCAATGACCAGTCTCTTTGCAGTAGTTACAAATATCTCGAGGATTGGGACCTCGAGAACTTGACGATGCTCCACCTTTATCTTTACCTTTTTCAAATCGATATCAACCCCTATCACGACTTGTGGTTGATAAACCCATGGATTGGGATTCATAGCCACTTCCTGAAGCTTGTTGACGAAGCTCTCTTGAATGCAAACTAGATCTAATATCTTCCAAAGGGATAGTGTCTTTACCGACATCAAATGAGCTAACAAAACTTTCAAACGAAGGAGATAACGACACTAGAAGAACAAGAGCCGCATCTACATCTTCAATCTTCACTTCAACATTCTTCAAATCCATCAATATCGAATTCAAAGCATCAAGATGTTCTTTCAAAGATGATCCCTCTTTCATTCGAAGAGAAAACAAGCGTTGTTTCAACAACAACTTATTCGTCAACGACTTTGTCATATAAATAGTTTCTAACTTTTCCCAAACTCCTTTTGCCGTTTCCTCGTCACCAACTTCATAAAGAACTTCATCAGATAAATATAGCAAAATAGTAGAGTGTGCCTTTTCTTCTTGCAACTTATAGTTAGCATCAGTCATATCAGCCGGTTTTGTACCACTAATAGGTGCCCAAATGCCTTGTTGTTTTAATAAGGCTCGAATCTTGATAGGCCACAAGCTAAAGTTACTCTTTCCCGAAAACTTCTCAATAGTAGTGATTTGAGAAGAAGACATGTTTTTCAAACAAACACTCAAATTGAATCAAAAACGAATTACTCCTAAATTACTAATGATACTAATTCAAAACCAATTCCTGCGGCCCACTTTATAAGTGCAGCCCAAAAACCAAAATAGAAGCCCAAAAAACAAAACAATAAAAACAATCGATTAAAAAAAACTGCCAAAAAAGAGATCAGTACCTTTCTTCCCCAAATTCCCAAAACAATAACCAGTCAAGAACTAGGGTTCTTGAGATAGCAAATGAGATCCAAAATCGAAACAAACAAATTATTCCAAATCAATCGATGCAAATCAAATAACCTTCAAAACCAGATTCAAAACAAACCTTCAAACAACTCCAAAAAGAAAAAATCTGAAACCCTAAATTCAAACAAATTCAAATGAAACCCTAAAGTGACAAACGATTCAAGCTTCTCCTCCCACAATGATCAACCTGGCTCTGATACCACTTGTTAGAATTAACAACCAATAATCAAATATGAAGAACAAGAGAAGAAACAAGAATCACAAATTTGCGGAAGCTTTTCTTTATTACTAAACGAAATTTGAAGCTACAAAGTTCTCATCTTATGATTCCCTATATATAAGCAAAAGTAAACGACCTAAAAACCGACTCATAATACTTTCCTAATACTAAGATACGAAAAAATACCAAACGACCCTTAGGAGTTCTAATCACCTTAATAACAATATTTAAAATAGGGGTATATTTGTCATTTAAGTCACAAGTTGAGTAGATCTTTGGGTTGAGTAGCCTCCAATTGAGTAACCAATTATACTAGATAATGGACATGTGTCGCGTTATGGGTGGAGCTGCGGAGATGAGTAGTCACGCATGACCATTTTAGAGATTTGGTTCAAACTTGACCATAATAGGGACCTCAAAAAAGATTTTGGCTTAAATTTGTACTTACCTCTAAGTATTTTGTATCCATTTTTGTTGCACGAAATATTTATCTTTCTTTAACTGACATGGTGTTTAGGTTAACTTTATTTACATTTAAGTGTCGATACCGTGTTCTAGACATTATGGGTGTTTAGTAGCATATAATGACCCTTAAAAAAATGTGTGTCGTTGCTTTATGTATAATCTCGTGTAATTATTTTAATCTCACAGTAATCTGTTGGGTCGTGCATTCATTTTGATATTCATATTCCTGTTAATAATAATATAAGTCACATTTAATTTTTAAACTCACGTACACACGTGTTAAACTTGTAAATAGGAAAAACTTGAGGTCATGAGTCATTATTGAATTATAGTTTAACAAAATACTTTGACATCCTTGCTTAACCTTATAGATAGGTATAACATGAGTCGTTCGTATATATAAAGTCTAATATATTCAATTACATATCACAGTATCCTACGCTTTTAATTTTAATATTTAAAATTCCATCCATAATCATTAAGTTAATATAATAATAATAATAATAATAATAATAATAATAATAATAATAATAACAATAATAATATTTGAAAATTGCAAAAAACATATTTTTTTTGGATTATATCTAAAATATATGGTGTATTTATTAAAACTTATAAAACTACTATAATAAGAAAAATGATAAATTACTTAAATCTATGTAATTTATTTAAATTTAACAAATAAAGTTTTATTAACTATCCCAAGAATTTTTTAGTTTTTAATTCTACAAAATTGACACATGTATTTTTATGCATGTTATTTTTTGCAGATAAAATTTTTATGAGTTTGATCGAATTATTTTAATTCTAATTTTCGATTGGCCAATGAGATGGCTCAATTTAATATTTGACAAAATTGAGCTCTCTGATTGACATAACTAAAAATCCTTCAAGATTTGATCGTCTATTTAATATGTTCTCTTATTTGTTATATGCGAGATGTTTTGGGATAACGTCCTACCCAATTGTATACTAGTTACTATATAAGAAATGCAAAGCTTTTTACGGGTATAAATTTATAGTTAAAGTGCCACGTTTTGTAACACTTCAATATGAGAATTTAATCTTTGTGTTTGTAGATGTAAGTTGTTTATCAATGTTAGCCAAACCACATTAAAACCTCGTTTATTATTATTATTATTATTATTATTATTATTATTATTATTATTAATTATTGTTATTTTAAGCATATGTCTAACATTATGTTTAAGAAGAAAGTATTTAGAACAAAAGTAGGGATAATATATCGAGAGGCTTCTAATTTTTAAGTTTTTCTCATATAGGCCACCAATCTTTTGAAAGTAACTTACAAGCCACCAAATTATGTATTTATCTTCACTTACATCAATTCTGGTCAAATTTAATCCGGATAATCATCAAACGGCAAAATGAATCTAACACTAACATATTAAATTTATACGAATAAAACACCAGTCTCCAAACTTCAATTTTATCGTTCTAAAGTACTTTTAATATTATTAATTCACACTTAAATTAAGGGTACAATCGGTATTTCACATCAAACTTTTTATTTGTGTTACTCGGATAAGATAGTTATTGGTTTCTTATTTGTATTTTATAGTTTTCAGGCGTATATTTGGCCGAAATTGGTGTAAATAAAAGTAAAAATATTGTTGGACGGCCTATAAGTTTTCTATAAATGAATGACCTATATGTTCAAAGTTGAAAATTTAAGTGGCTTCCATATACATTATATCAAAAATATCATGAAATCTTCAATTATACTTCGTTAGAGGCTTGTCTCCTGAATTATTTAAATTAAATATGTTTCTGAGAAGAAATAAACAAGTTAGGAGTTTGATGGGATGGTAAAATCCTGGCCAATTAAACGAGACGTCGGGAGTTTGATTCCATCCTAGAATATTCCGATCTTTTTTATTTGTAACTTCTTTTAAAGTTTTTTCAATCAAACATAAAATCTCATTTTTTTTTAATACTTTTTTAAAGCTTTTTCAATCAAACATAAAATCTCATATATACGTATGAAATAGTTTTTGCAAGTTGTTGTCCCTTTAAAATAAAGTCGAAGGTAAACAAAAGCAATTATTCTATTTTAGGGTTTTTTTCCTTAAAACTTGAAAAAGCTATTCGATGCTACATTAGAATTTGACCACTGAAAGACCAAATCGCGATAAACAGAATAAAAACCGAAAATAAACCAAAAATCGAACCTAGAATAAACCGAAACCGGACAGTTTCTAACAAGAAAAGACCAAATATTTTCGGTTTAGTTTTAGCTTTAGTAAAAAACCAAGCCATGCTCACCCTCAGGGTTTAATATTTCTGGTACATGTTAAAAAAATAAAAGCCCGTTGATGTGCAACTTCTTTTTCAACAAATGCAATTTTTCTAACTTCAACATCAAATTAAAAAACTGGAGCCACTTATGGATCAAGAAGAATCAATATCTGTGATTGTCGTATTTAAAATTTTGGGCTAATTATGGTGTTTATAACACTTTGGAGGGCATGGATACACCTACCCACTGGGTAATTTACCCGGATGAGGTGGCATTCAGTCATTGGGAGAGAAGGAACAAAAGCATTAATTGTGTTTTTATTCCTTTTGATGAGTGCTCAAACACTCATCATTTTTGGTCAAATCTGAACTGTAAAACATACAAAAACACTCAGAAATGCATCAAAATACTAAAAATATTTCAAAATTGTGTTTTATATGCTTTAGATGCAAAATGAGCAAAAACAGATGAAAAACGTATAAAGTTTGCAAAATTGGCAGTTTCAGTCCCCCAACTTTCATAAAATTACAAAATTAGTCCCTAATCATTCAAAATATGGAAAATTATCATCAAAGTCCTTTTACAATCATAAGTTGTCATATTTTGTCCTTTGGTGAAAAATTGGAAAAGTTTTGGAAATTTACAATTTAGCCCCTAAAGTTTCAGACTTTGGCAGATTTGGTCCCTGGTGGGATATTTTTGAAAGAAAAATCCTTTTTGGTCCTTGGAAACTCAAAAGTTATCAAAAATGGATTTTGGGTGAAAAGTTTTGTGAAATTACATGTTTGGTCCCTGGACTTTGCAAAAATGACAATTTTGGTCCCCGTGAATTTCAAAATGGAAAAATATCATTTCTTTGTCCATGTACTAATGAATTGTGGCATATTTCACCCTTGTAACAATTTTGGATGCTTGGAAAAATCAGTCCCTCACTTTTGGAAAACTACAAAATTGGTCCTTGTCATAAGCTACAATCAAACGGACCCTTTTATCTATTTAAACCCAAAACCTTAGCCCACCTAAGCCCAAAACCAAAATATAAACAAAAAAAAAGCCCACCCCCAGTCAACTCAGTCAACACCTTCACCACTCACCATCCCTAACCTGTTTTCCCACCATTAACACCCCTAATTTCCAGTAACCTTGCCTCCCCCCTCCTCCACTGTCCTCACCAACTCCACCAAATATCATTAATGCTCTCACCTACGTTCAACCCCCCTCTTCTCCTCATTAAATTCCCACACCAAACCCACTATCCAATTTTCCCGCCAAAGATGTTTTGAACGGCTGAGATCAACAACAGCCCATCCAACGGCTTAAAAGAAAGTGGGAAAGTACCAGGAGCTCACATGGGTCTATAAAAGTCAAAAAAAGGAAGCAAGAAGTGGTGTGGGTGGAAGTTAGTTTAGTTTTTAGAGTAGGAGAAGTGTAATTGTAATTTTTTCAATTTCCAGTCACAAGTTTAGCTTTTAATTTGGAGTTTCAGCTTAAATATTGTACTCTAAAAGTTTAGTTAATAAAAAGTATTGTTCACCTTAATTTGTTGTTTTTACCCATTCATGCAATTTTTGTTATAAGCTCTTAGAAGTATTTAAGTTACTAATTTTTATGCTTATTTAAGCTTACTCAGCTCTCATAATCATTGTAAAAAGTTTTACTCTGCTCAAAGTTAGTCTAAGACAAAATTCCAAAAAAATCTAAAAATTCCTTAAAAAAATAAAAAAAAATAGAATAAAGTGGGGAAACATAAGCTTGTAAAAGCTCAAACTCCCTCTGGATAAGCTCATTAAGTTGTCTCATAGCTTTGGTGAGCTTATCTCATCAGCTCATAGCCATTTCCATTTTCATGTTGTCCTTCAAGTAAGTCTCTACTTCAGTTTTATGCATTTTCCTTTATTCTAGCTTATGTACTGTAACTTTTAGCTTATTTGTGTTAGAAAATGCTTGTTGTAGTTGCTTGATTGCTTTCCTCTAGCTTTTATGTACTATAGCTCATATTTACAATCCTACTGCTTGTTTTTAGTGTAAACTGCATTTGTATGTTCTAGGTGTTTTTTGTGTTAGATTTTTGTTCCTATAGCTCTAATAATGGTAGGGTACTAAGTTTCAATCATCACATCAGTTGGTATAAGTCTAAAATTCAGATTTGTAGTGTAATCTAGGTTTTAAAGGGGTGTTTGGCTAAAGCTTGTTTGATATATTCTAGTTGTTGTTTTAATGTTGTTTTGGTGTAGTTTCACTATATTAGGTTATATTAGGTTAAAACAAGTTTCAAATCCAAGTGTTGAATAGCAAAAAGTCAAACTCACCACTAATCATGCCATAACAGTTATCTGTTAGAGTTTATAGGATCCAAGATCATCAAAACTAGTTTATTATTTGTTGTAGATGCATAATTCAGTTTAAATATAACATATAACATCAATTTCAAGCAATTAGGGCCTGTGTAATCTCACATAAGTCAAAAATCAAGTTTTTCACAAAAAAGTCAATGTGCACATTTCAGATTTTTACAAAAGTCAAGGAATTAATTTGAATTTTGTGTTTGCTCTCAAGACTTGAAACTTGTTTCTAGTTAAAGTATATCAGCTCATCTTCAAGATCCCACAATTTTTATATTTTTAGGATTTTTTCCCTGGGCCCCACAGCCCCCCAAAGTAGGTTGCAGGGGAGCTGTGTGCCCTGCACCAGCAGATCAGTAACTCACCACCACCACTTTGGTGGTGGTTTCTGACCTCCCTAGTGGTCCCCACTACCCAAATCTTGGTTCTTTCAAACCCCCCCTGGTAGACTTCTAGTCTTGACCCTTGGTTTGACCTAGAACCTTGTGGACCCCACCTTAAATCATCACTCATATATGTCCCCATTTAAGTTAAGTCTCAAAGTCCAAAGTGCTTATTGGTGCTTATCTTGTGAGCTTATTTGGTTTATTCTTGCTTTAACATGTCCAAATAACTTATTTAGATCAGATTTCACCTTAGTGGGTCCCACTTGAGCTCATTTGAGCTTAATTGCCTTGTTGGTCAACAAAAGTCAACTATGAAGCTATTAAGCTTCCACAGTGCTTAATTTTGAGTTATAAAATAGTTGTTTTTATAAAAGTTGTTTGTTTTTAGGTATAAATTAGTTTTGTAAAAGAAAAATCCAGAAAAAACAATATAAAAATAAGTGATAGTTTCTATTTAATATAATTTAATTTTAATTTTCATTTTTAGATTTTTATTAAGTAATTTGTAATTTTATATTTTTATTAATTTCATTTTATATTAAAGTATTTTTAATAATTTTCTCAGATTTTTATTTTGTCATTTAGTATTTATTAGATTTAATATTAGTTTTATTAATAATTAATTAATAATTAAGTTTTTAATAGCATAACTAGTTTTTATAAAGCAACACCTAGTTTTTATATTTTTCCTAGCTTTTAAATATTATAAAATAGTTTTAGGAATTTTTCCATAATTTTCTAAGTTAATTTAGTATTATTTGTAATTTAAATTAGTTTAAATATTTTAATTAAGATAATTAGTTTTTAATTAATAGAAAATCCATAAAAAGACAAAAATATTTATTTTTAATTTTTATACTTTCTTCAAGTTCAATTAGAGGTTTAGAAAATATTTTTGTAAGTTTTTAGTTTATTTTGTAACCTTTATCATTTTTAGTTTATTTTAAATTAGATTTAAAATAGTTTTAATTAATTGATTAGTATTTAAATATTAAAATAATCAAGTTAATAACTTTATTTTCATTTTAAATTTTCTTTTATCTTTTAGTTTGTAAAAAAGTCATTTTCACCCCCTGGGTGTTTTCATATTTCACTTTTCACGTTTTATTTTGTACGTTCGCGTTATTTCAAACGTAAACGTACGCGTTTTTAGATTTCAAGCGTTTTTAGGTATCTAACTTTCACGTAATCATCTTTATAGCTTGTTTAAGCTATTTCTTCGTATATTCCTTAGTTTAATCACTCATAAACCTTTTCCTATCCTAATTCACCCGATCACAAGCCCGTTTTATAACCATCACACCTCGTCGGGACATAACGACCTAGTGATACCCTTTATTACCCGGAAACATTGGTCTAGGCTCTTTGACTTTGTTGACCATTCTTTGGTCAATATAAGTTGACGGTTTAGCATCAATCACCTTTCATGCCACATATTACAAGCAATCATTAATTGTGTTTTTAGTCACTGGGTAAGTTAAGTTTTCTCCCACTTTGGAGTATATCAATAGCGTTTTTATAGCTTTAGCTATAAAACTGAGATTGAGTTAAATGTTAATCATGTAAAAATTTTGGCGGAGTTTATTATATCAAATTTAAATTCTAGTGACCCACTTATTTAATACTTCAAGCTTATTATCTAAATATCAAATAAATTCAAGTTAATAAATAACTTGATGAATGGGCAATAATAACTCCAACGCCCTAAATATGATACAGATAATAATCGTATGTTAATCTTCAAACAAACGATCACTAAAAAGTATGATTCTTTGGATCGACCATAACCCAAACCGATCGGTGCCAACAAAACCTATACAAATCAAATATCTCATTTACCAAACTTATATTCTTGATTTCAAAATGGATTCAAGCCTTCAAGGTAACAAAAACCAAAGTGACAGCCCAAACTTTCAAAACTGGCCCAATTCAAAAAGCCCAAATGAGGCATGATGAACAATTAAACAACCAAACAAACATATCTCAAAAATAACAACATACCTTTAATCTAAATGAATGTGTAAACATCATTCTTTTTATTTTCATGGATAAAAAGACCTAGCTTGGATATCACTTGTTGGAATTCTAAGGACGAAACAAATAACAAAATCGATAAATGCAGCAGAAGCTTTATTCAAATTATCTAACCAAATATAAAACCAGATTCAGAGGTACCAAACACAAAAATTTAATTCAAACTTATAAAGAAATCTAATATCATTAATCCTTATTTATAAGAAACTAATGATTTAATTACCAAATTTTAAATGAACTCTACTTAGGAAACATACTGTAACACCCCTAAAATTATCGCAGCAGAAGATAATGTCACCGGAGTATTACTTCATAGCTCACAGTACAAGTTACACAAAACGACTCTAAATGAAAATAGACTCGCGATTAGATGTATTGTACGTGAACCAAAGATACAAAGAGATAGTGGCATAGATGTATGGGTTCACATAGTGAAATTGATCAATAGTTTGAATGAAAAAGTTATAATTCCGTTCTCCACACTAAACGTAAAGTGAATGATGGTACATGTACTAAGTTTTGATGTGATTCATGGATTTGGACACACATCTCGCAATCAAATATCCCCGCCTTTTCCGTCTAGAAATAAACCAAGATTGCCTTATTAGCGAAAATTGGAATGGTGAATCGGTTTGGACTTGGTCATGTCCAATAACAGGTGGTACTATAGGAAATCATTTGGAAGAGTTACAAAATTTGGTTTCTAATGTTCAATTATGAGAAGCAATAGATGAGTGGCAATGGAATGTTCTTAATCAAAAAATATTTACTGTTAAATAAACTCAGCTTCAAATCGATCACCTTATCCTCCCGTCTGAAGCCCCCGCTACCCGTTGGTGTAAATCTAATCCAAGGAAAGTGAACATTTTGGTTTGGAGAATTCTTAGAAACCATATCCCTTCTAGCAGAAAAGGTGTTGAACTAAGTTCATTGACTTGCCCTATTTGTTAAAAACACCTAGAAAACGTATCACCATTTATTTTAGACATGTGATCTTGCATCAATCATTTAGGATTTAACTTTTAAATGGGTCGATCATTACCGAAACGCAGTAAGCTCCTTACTGGAGGTGTTTTCGTGGCTTGATAATATGAATATAAGAGTTTCAAGGAAATTGGTGTTATAATCTATTATCGGAGTCTCTCTTTGGGTTATTTGGAAGTTTCACAACCAACTCGTCTTCAAAAAAAAGGTTTAGCATCGGAAAGATCTTTTTTATCACATTACTAGTTATTCCTTTCTTTGGTTTTCTAGTAGGAATAGAAAGATTCATGTTTCTTGAAATCAATGGATTCAAAATCCTTTGTTAGATAACATTTTGTAATTCTCTAGCTCGTTGCTAGTTATTTTTAATAATATATTCAGTTGTTAAAAAAAACCAAGTGGTAAATTTATACGGTAACTTCTAGTTTTATAACAAATATATGCTTTAACACATCTGCATTGATGTTTTTTTCTTTTTAAACATATAAGTAATTTACATAATTGATTTTGTTGGATGTTAGAAAAGTAAGAAAATAGTTTGATATTAGGCATGCCTTTTGATAATGTGATTGACGTTTTTATCTTTTATTGTCCACCAAAAGTTTGTTGCGTTGCTATCTATGCACACTTCAAATATGGGTACTTTTTCTTTTGGCATAAACCAGGTTGAATCGGTGACTCGACCAGGTCAACTAATACCCGGGTTTTAAAACATTGATGCATACAAGAAATGATGAATTCACCATTTCACCGTCATATAAAATTAGGGTCAATCAGAGATAGGGTCAATAAAAACAGTGTTTGAATGGATCAATAGCCAAAACCATCTTGAGCTTAAAATCACATATAATTGAATATTCTCATTAATAGGTAATAAATATTTACATAGTCTACTGATAATGTTAGTGTTAGTGGACCAAAGAAAACTAACCCAAGTACACAAATTATTTCCATTTTCAGTACATGCTACACGATGAAGATCATTAATCATTTTCATGTTTCATAAATTTTCTTTGTGTTATTATTGTTTACATCATTTTTTTTTAATCAGTTTAAGTGTTTAATTTCAAACTTGTAATGTTCTGTACATAATTTACTTTGTTTCTGAAAGCACGTAGTCAATGGTTGATAAGTAACAAACCACATACAAAGTGTCTACTGACAATGGTCCATATGTGATCAATTTTTAATGTTACTTAACCAAAGAAAACAAATTAAAAATTAAACATACGTACCTTCATTTATTTAGTGATGATGATGATTAGGATGAATTATAGATGCAAACTTTATGATTCTAATGATTGATAATATGTTAGGGTTTGATTTTTGAGATGGTTTATGAGGGAACAATGATGGTAGATAGGTATAGAAATCAGGGTATGGGTATAATAGTGATAGTGTGTCTTTAGTATATGGATATGGGTTTCAAAAGTAAAATCATACCCTTGAAAATGGGTATCCATTAAACCTACCATGTTGCTTGGGTTTAGCAAATCCATTCTTTTTTTTTCTTTTTCTTTTTCTTTTTCTTTTTTTCACCTTTTTAATAGATTATCACCTTATTACATTCATAATCACATTCATAATCATTATATTAAATATTTTATTTCATTAACCTTTTTTTATACGTAATAAAATATCAGGTATGTATACATATAATTTTTCTATTTTTTCTGTGTGTGAGATTTTTTTTCTTTTTTTTTTTCATATTACAGCGACGTGATAAATATGTGTTGCATGATTTTTGTTGTACCATATGTATTGATTCTAAAGAAGTTGGTCTCTTTTTCATAAAAGAATATTTGCCGTAATCCAATAATTATTTCCACAATTCAAATACATGTGAAAAGTATTTCTTCCGTTCTAAAAAATAAGTGAAAGTATTTGTTGTATGTAATATAGAAAACTTTTATCAATTGACGTATTATAAACATCAAAGTCAAAATTAAATTTTACATATTAGGAAAACAAGAGAAAATATACGTTTAAACATGATACCCGAACCCAAATTCCTAACACAATCCGAACAATAGTTTTAAGATCATCATACTCATTACCATTCCACTAAACTAGCAAACCTATACACATAGTGATTCCTAACTACAAAATAAACGGCACCTTAAATTCCGGTACCAAACCGGGATTTCCCACATAAGTCACATACCGTTTTTGAAAGGCACCGTTTTTTCACCTTATTTTGTAGTCTCGGTAACGTACCGTATATCGGGATCGGTACCGTTCCGGTTCGGTACCGGGATTCGGGTCCAAAAGCTCATCTTTAGTTTTAACTGTGAAGGGGTTCAGCGACACTAAAGAGACTAAAAAAGCTATTTTTATGTTGTGTTATAGCATCATGTTAAAAAAAATCGAGTTGAACTTGGACATGGTTGGCAGTCTTGACACGAGTTGATAGTATTATGTTCGGCAGGAGCTTGACGAGCCTTCGCAACTTAAGGAAAAACTGAATTCGACTTGATCTTGGCTTAAATAACTTAATGTATGTGCAATGGCGCATTTTTCTAAATAAACTAATTAAAATATTAGATAAAATTTTAGTTCAGCTCGAAAAACTCATACATTCACAAAATAAGTATTTACACTTACACTATGTTCCCTAGTATCATTAAAGGAAAGAAAAGAAAGAAAACGTAGAAAAACAAAACAAAAAAAAATGTGTACCGGTATCACTTAATAAAAGAAAGACAAAAATACAACGTTGGTCCCTAAACTTTTCACACAGTATCTCAATGCACCCTAACTTTCAAAATTCGTCGCCATGCGTCCAAACCTTAGGATTTTGAGTCCGATTGCGTCCTTGACCCATTTGGGCAAGGTCAACGCACGTTTTATGTTCTAGTTTCAGGGGCGTAATAGTCCAATCACTATTTAACTATGATCTAACCCAAGCTAAACCCGACAGTCAACTTGAGTGACCAAATGTGAACACTCAACTTAATAATTGGCGGGAGTTTAAGTATCACAACAGGAACATAGACAAAATGAGGGACCATGGAAGTCATTACGGGCCATAAACAACTAAATATTGTCAATAAAGGGGGTGTTTGGTTTTTGCCGTTACAAACAGTACATAAAAGAGGTGTTTGTTTTGTTATATTCGCTTGTTCCCTCCCACTTTCAACACTAACATCATACATGTTTTTGATAATAAATCCACCATTGTCCAACAATAACATTTAATGATCAAAATCCTTTGCATTTTGCCCCCAAACCACTGTCTTTGGATTTGCTGACATAAAGGGGTGTTTGTTTTTTGTCATAAGAACAGTACACAAAATAGGATAATACAAGAAGATTAAACAAGAAAACATAGAATTATATATGCATCATAGTGGCAATTAGACTATAAGAACATTAAAATCCTAAAACAAGAACCCAGAAGACCCCATTAACCTACCCCTGGAAATACCCTAAATTAGGACCCCATTACACTAATTATTTTCAACCATTTTCTGAACAAAACCGTCATGCATAAGAATACCAGCATCAGCTTCACCATACATCTTGATCAAACGTACAAGTAGGTCGATTTCAATGGCTTGGGTTTTGCTTAACGCCTCCAAACAGTCAAGGGCCACACCACGCGGTCCCAAAGCTTCATTCTCCTGAATCAGCTCCCTTCGCGTTGGTATCATCCTCTTGAGATGATCAATAGCGGCACGAATAAGGTTTTTAAAAAACCCTGCTTCAACAGCCTCTTGACCAAACCAGAGGCTCATACGATCACGTAATCGTGATGAATCGACCACTTCCATTAGTTCATTCAACATTGCGAAATCTTCTTTCATGGGAAAATGTGTGAGGAAAAGCTTGTTGATGGGTTTATTGGGTTACGCGCTAAAGTTAATACCTTCTCAGTGGAGAGACGGTGAAGGGGTTTAATAACAAATTTTATTTCATACTTGGTCCCTAAGGTTGTCTACAATTTCGTGAACATAGGTACAATTCCCGCCCAAACTTTAGTGACGTGTTCACAACATGCTACATTGAGTTTACAAGCTTAGGGACCTACGGTGTAATTTGAGTAAAATAAATGGCACCCCATTAAATCCTTACCGACCCATATGAAAGTCAAAAACAATATATTCATTACTAAAAACACTAAACAAAAGGACACAAAATGAATACATATAACAAATAAGTATGGTTTATTTCGTGCCTTTGCATATCCAATAACAAAACATACGTATTGTGTAAAAATATTTGTGACCACTTTTGACTCACAAGTTAAACTTCAAAGGGTAAAGGTCACTAACCATTTTTAGTTAGACTTTCTAAAGTCAAACTTGACAATGGTAAATGTGGTTTGTTTAATAATGTTTTAATGGAATGGCAATTTTGACTTTAGTTTGTAAAAATTGCAAATGCCAAATAACCTTTACCATTTGCACATTTGACTTCCTAAAGCCAAACTTACCATTGCATTTGGTGAGAAACATAGGCAGTATACAAAGTAAACATTCAAATCACAGGCATATTCACAACGTTGCAAGTAAATAGCAACATACTTATACGAAAATAGTTGTCTTAGGGTATTGAACCCATACATAAACTAGAATCAGTAAAAGAAATCTATCCCCGGCTGTGGGGGAAGCTCGATGGAGTTTCAACAGCCTCCTTGCCAAATCCCAGTTCAACTTGATGTTTTCATTCTCATCAGGACTCAAATTGCAGTCATAGATATAAATTTTCTTCCATAAGGGGGAACATGCAAGTATGAACCTTATTATGGCTATTTCATTCTCTGTTTTGGGGAAAGAACGAAACACCACAGTTTGAAGCTACCCCGTGGTCATTGTGTTGATGGTTACATCAAATGAATCAATCTCAAAAGGTAGAATAGTAAGCGTGTATAAGGCCTACAAAATGAGAGACTATTCATATGCACAACCGTTGGAATTTAATATGATGTCTTTCATACATATGCATCTGATGAGTGTGTAAATACTCATCATTTTTACCTTTTCTGAGCTGCCAAAACACCTAAAAACACTCAATATTTCATCAAAATAGTGAAAATATCCCAGGAATGTGTTTTATATGTTTCAGATGCAAAATAATCAAAAACAGATGAAAAACGTACAAAGTTTGCATAATTGGCAGTTTCACTCCCTCAACTTTCAAAAGTTGTCAAATCTAGTCCCTAGTTATTCTAAAAACTTGAAAAAGTCTCCAAAGGTCCTTTTAAATCAAAAAGTTACATAATTAGTCCTTGAAGTTTGGAAAATTGTCAAAAATGGTCCTTGGGATATTAAAACTTTGAGAAAAACAAATTCTGTCCTTGTACTTCTCATATATGGCAGGATTGGTCCTTGATTGGCAAGTTTGGTGAAATTACATAACAGGTCCCTGAAGTTTGAAAGTTTGGCAGATTTAGTCCCTGGAAAATTTAAAGTGGAAAAATCATATAAGGTCCATGTACTATTCATCATTGGCAAGAAATACCCTTGTGAAATACTTTGGAAAGATGCCAAGTCTCACCCCCCAACTTTCGGCTTATTACAAAAATGGTCCTTGTGAATGTTAAACCAAACCGGACCCTTATATTACTATTAAACCTAAAACTAAATCCAATCCAAATCCTATCCCCAGCCCACTCCCTTTATGGCCCAAACCCTCCAAAGCCCACACCCCGTTATATATAATACCAGGGTCAAACATTGACCCTGAGGTCAAATACCGGTCAAACCCACACCCTTTCCCTCTCCCTCACTCACCAACGCAATACCACCATACCACCTGGTTTTTCACCCCACCACCACCACTTGCCAGTCTCATCATCACCTCCCCACACCCTCTGCACCCCAAATCACCTCAGTATTTAATGTCACCACCCCCTTGCCTATAACAGTCCAAAACCGTTTACCCAATTTTCCCGCTAAAAAAGTAATCAAAGGCCAAAAGTGATTCAGAGTAATTCAAGGGTTGAGATTGAATGGGAAATGATCAGAAAGCTTTGGGGAACCCTAATCCTTGGCTATAAAAGGGAAGAGATGCAAGGAAAGAAGCCTAGTTCCATTTTTAGTTAAAATATAGTCGTAATAGTTGTAGCTTGTAATTTTAATCAATCTCTAAGCTTTTAAGCATTGTATCAGTCAATTCTAGTGTAATCTCAATCACTGTTATAATAAATTTCAAGTTTTAGTCTCTCTCTCAGTTTATGCAAGTTTCAATCTTATTTCAAAAGTTTTAATCTTCTGTATTGTTGTTATTAGTAAAACTTATGGACTCTTAGGCTCATATAAGCTCCCATAAAGCTTAAATAAGCTTTTAGAAACATAAATCACAGCTTAGGTATAAAAAAATCAAAAAATACAAAAAAGTCAACAAAAGTCAACAATTACAGGTTTTCAAAGATCAAAGCTGGGGCAGGGTAAATCTTGGATGGCCCTGGGTTAGTGGTCTTGTGGAAGACCTATAGGCTTGATTTTGTGGTCCCTGGTTCTTGGTTTAAGCTAGAATGCATGTTGTAAGCCTTTGAAACTCAATTCTTAACTTTTACTGTAGCATTGCTTATTTAGTTGTTTATATAGCTTTTCTGTGTTCATTTAGTGTTAACTAGTGATAATCTTGTTTAAAATCAGTATCTTGTTCTTTGGTATTTGTAGTTTCTTCAGTTTCTAAATTTGACAGTTAAAGTAGCATAGTTGTTAATCTTTGTCACTTGTTGTTGTTTCCTGTGATTAAGTGTTCAATTGTGCTTAATATATCATAATAAGCTATTGTGCATCATGTTCATAAGCCATAACACCCCTTTGCTTCATAATCACAAAACAGACATAGATTAAGGGGTGTTTGGATCAGTGTGATCCAGGGAATTTTAGTGTATAATTGTTGATGTTCTATGTTTACACAAGTCACTTAGAACCATATTAGCCTAGAATAACAATAAAAACCAGGTCTTGTTTCATAAAAAGTCAAAATCAAACACAAAGTGGCCTAGATAACCCTCAGTGTTGGATTAAGTGTGGCCTATGCCCTAAATCTATTCACTTGTGAGTGGTATAGCCTAATTTAGTCTTATAATAGCTTAATTAATCAATTTCAGTCAGTAGGGTAGTATCAAAGTTCATTTAAGTCAACTTTTAGCAAAAACTCAAAAAGTCAAAAAGGATCTTTGTTTCAGAAATCCAAATATTGGGAGAATTTTTGTGATTTTGGTCTTTACTTTGAGACCTTGTCCTTTTCAGAAGTTGAAGTTTGTCACTTAGTCTTCAAAAGCCCATAATCAGCTTATTTTTAGAATTTTTCTACAAGCTTGTGCAACCACTTCTTTTGACCTGCAGGGCAAGCTTATGCCCTGTGCACAGGTTTAAGACCCATTTTCCAAAGTGATTTGTGACTTACCTAGTGGGACCCACCCTTGGCTTATTGGCTTTTTGGATAGCCAAGCAGCCCATTGATAAGGTTCTTAGCTTATTTCACCATTTTGATCTTATTTGATAGGGCTGCAAGCCCCATCAAAGTTGGCCATCATCTGAGTAAACACTGATCACTCAGTGTAAGACCACAACTTCCATAGCTCATCTAGTGTTCATTAGTAAGCCATAGGATTAGCTTATTGTCTTATTTTGTAGCCTTCCTGCTCCTTTTCTAGTTTCAAGTTTGAGTTTGAACCCCTGACCTTATTTGTGGACCCCACAGAGGTCCAAAACCCTTGAGTTTGGCCTGTTTGGAATGTGTAGTTGAAATAAGTGCTTATTTGAGGATTGAAGCTTATTCAGTGTGTTTCTTTGTTCCAATTAGCTTATTTCTAGTGTGTGATCATCTGTGAATGCTTATTTGCCATTTCATTGCTTTTTCAAACTTGAAATAAGTCCTAATAAGCTATTTGGTCCACTGTTTGATAAGAGGGGGTGCACATAGCTTATTTTTAAGCTATTCAAAAAGTCATTTCACAAAAAGTTCTGATTTTTATCTTATTTTTATCTGTTAAAAAGAAAAACAAAGAAAAACCAAACATAAAATTAGTGATAGCTTCTATTTAACAGATTCTATCTTTTTCATTTTTCATTTCAGCTTATTAATAAGCACTTTACCATTTTTATAATTTTCTTAATTTCCTTTTACCTTTAAATATTTATAAAAATTTTCTTAGATTTTTCTTCATCAGTTTACTATTTATTAGAATTAAAAATAGTTTAAATAATTAAATAGGTAATATTAGTAATTAATTAGTTTTCTTTAATTTTAATTAACAACAGTAAATTTTTATAATTTTCCTAGGTTTTATAAATTAGTTAAGACTTTTAGAAAACATATTTTTAATTTCTACTATTCATTTACCAATTTTCTTATTTATTTTAGTTAAATTAGATATAAATTAATTAAAAGGTAAATAATTAGTAAAATAGTATAAAAATAATTTTTAGAAACTTTTTATATTTTTTTTAGGATTCTTGTGATGGTTAATTAGTTTTATAAATTTTTCCATAATTATCTAAGTCATTTAGGTATTATTAGTCATTTAAAATAGTTTAATTAGTATAATTAATATAATTAGTTTTTAATTAATAGAAAAACCATAAAAAGTCAAAAATATTTATTTTTATTTTTTTTACTTTCTTCAAGTTCTTTTTAAGGTTTAGAAATTAGTTTTGCAAATTTTTAGGTTAATTTGTAATCTTTGTCATTTTTAGTTAATTTAAATTAGACTTAATTTACTTTTTAAATAGTTTTAGTTAATTGTTAATTTAAATTAGACTTAATTTACTTTTTAAATAGTTTTAGTTAATTAATTAATATTTAAATATTAAAATAATCATTTTTATAATTTCATTTTCATTTTAAATTTTCTTTTAATTTTAAGTTTTAAAAAGTTTCACTTGTACCCCCTGTAGTTTGTAATTGTCCAAAACCCACTTTTTCTGTCTGTAACCTAATTTCAAGTTGTGCATTTGTGAATATATCTGTAGATCTGTTATTGTAAATATTATATCATTGTCCAAAATACCAAATATCAGTAGAATAATCAATTCCCAATCATCTTGGCTACTGTCCTCAGTGCCACTCATTCTCATAAACGTTTTCCAAAAACACCATTGCAATCTCGCTGGGACTTAACGACCCGTGGACACACTATACTATCCACGGAGAATTGGAACTGAGCTGTCTTTGACTTATTGACCTTGGTCAATAATATCTGACCGTTTCGGGACCAATCAAAATTTGGCGCCGCTGCCGGGGAGGTTGTTGCGTGTTTTTAAAATCGTTTTAAGTTTAGTAGTTTTCAAAACCCTCTCTGTACAAATTTCACACAATTTGTAAAAAGTTTTTGTAAAAACATCAATCATATCAAAAAAGTTCATTAACACTTTTCCTGAAGTGTTAACAACACCAAAAAAATCAAAAACAACAAAACAAACTGTGAAGTTAAATTACTTCGTTTTCTTTAAGATTACAACCTGAAACAGTTGGTATAAGGTAAGTTCTGACATTAAATTGCGAACCGAAGAGGGATCCATTTATTTCCTCCCGCCAGCCTGCGAGTAATCGTAAAAGAACGATTTCGGTTAACGAATCAGTTCCAAAAATATAATTCCCAAAGTTTTCTGCACATACACCATAAGCCCTAAAACAATTTTTTTTTAATAAATACATAAAATCTTACCACCGCAAACCAAGGCAGAACACCTACCAACTAGGGGTGTGGATATAATAAGTTCCCAAACTTAAGATTAAAACTTGCCTTTATATCCCTGTGAGTGGTGTACCTTTTTTAAAGAAGCCATTCACTTGTGATTATTGGATTTAAGTTCACTGTGGTTTTGCTTCGATCTTGTTTTGAAAAATTGTTTTTAGTGCATGCGCACTCGGTCACAAACAAAGCGTAAAAATCATAAAAACGTACCCGAGCTACGTACTGTTATTGAAGAACCAAAAGCCGAAATGGCCGATGGGCCACCACCACCACCCCCTGACCCTCCCAGGGATGAGCCAACTTCTGATCTCTGAACGATGGAGGAGTTGTGCCAGCCTACCATGCAAGGGAGGGGCGGGCCTATTGCACCACTCACTATTGAGGTTACGGACTTTGGCCTCAAGCACCACATGATCCAACAAGTCCAGAATTCGTGTCAATTTCACGGATTACCGGGTGACGATGCTAACAAGCATCTTGATAAATACCTCACCGTCACCCAAAGCATGAAACAGCATGGTGTCACCGATGATGCCCTCCAGTTGTATCTCTTCCCCTATTCTCTCACCCATCATGCCACTGCATGGTTTGACCGACTCCCAAAGAATTCTATTCGTACCTTTGATGAAATGGCAACCAAGTTCTTAGCAAAATATTTTTCACCTTCTATGGTTACTAAGTTACGAAATGATATCAGCAACTTCCGGCAACGTCCCGATGAGTCTCTTTTTGAGGCTTGGGAACGTTATAAGCTAGCTATTGATTGGTGCCCTAACCACAATATGTTACAAGTTACCATCATAGATACCTTCTATAATGGTCTGAAATTGAGGCACCGAGATATTCTCAATGCTGCTGCTGGTGGGACCTTTATGAAAAGGCGTCCCGAAGAATGCTATGACTTGATTGAGAACATGACTGCCCACCATAACTTTTAGGATTCCTATGCGAAGAGGGATGACTCATGTAAATAAATCATTCCTTCATCATCATCTCCTGAAATAATTGCTCTCACCAAAAAGATGGATGATATTTCTACGGCTGTGTTGAGAATGAACCAAACTATGCAAAATCAGGTTCAAAATCAACAAGTGAAAGCCGTGGCCTGAAGTTGTGAAACTTGTGGGGGCCCACATCTTTATTCCAAGTGTCCAGCTACTGCTGGTTTTCCTCAAGAGAACGTTTATGCTGCTCAAGGTTCCTACAACATGGGGGTAATTCTTACCAACCACAAGGGGACCGTAATCTCTTGAGCTATCGTTCCAACAATTTTCTCAGACCTCCCGGTTTCAACCAAAATCAAAACCGTAACTCGAATCAGAATCGAGGAGATTTTAACCAAGGTCAAAATTCAAATTTCCAAAACCCGAATCAAAATCAAGGTCATTTTAATCAAAACAATTTTCAAAATGGCAAACAAAATCAAGGTTTTCAAGGAAATTTTCAAAGAAACTAAAATCAAGGGAATTACAATCAGGGTAATTTCAATCAGAGAAACAATTTTCAGAGTAACAACAATCAAAATCAAGGGAATTTTTAAAACAACCGTGGTCAAAATCTTCCTACTCAAAATCAAAACGTTGTTCCACCCTCGTCTTCCTCCGATGAAGTGCTAAAACAATTCATGAAAGCACAAGAGGAAACGAATCAGTTACTGATCAGCAAGATATCTGAGCTTCAGAAGTCTTTAAATGATCGACCCTCGGGCCCGGGTATCTACCGAGCAACACGATCACTAACCCGAGGGGCGATGTCAAAGCGATCACTACCCGAAGTGGGGTATCATACAATGGACCCACGATTCCCTCTACCTCTTCTTCTCCTCCTACTAAGGTAGCGGAACGTGAACCTGAGGTTACCACGGACACGATACTTCCTACTAATAACGGAGGTACCAACAACGTCCACCCTCAAGTTATCCCGGTCCCGACTCGTAAGTCGAAAGTTGTATTTGATCCTCCTGTAAGTTCTGATGAAATTCCAAAGAACGATCCTAAGCCTTCAATTCCATATCCTTCACGATTGAATGATCAAAAGAACCGCGAAAGAGCTAATCATCAGATGGAAAATTTTTATCAAATTTTCCAAGAGTTACATTTCGATATTAGCTTCGCGGATGCTCTTCTTCTCATGCCTAAATTTGCTTCAACAATCAAAAATCTGATAAGCAATAAGGAAAAACTCTGTGAGATGGCAAAAACCCCACTTAATGAGCATTGCTCAGCAGTGCTCTTGAAAAAGCTTCCCGAAAAGCTTGGAGATCCCGGGAAATTTCTCATTCCTTGTATTTTCCCGGGGATGGTTGAATGCTTTGCCTTGGCCGATCTTGGTGCAAGCATTAACCTGATGCCTTACACAGTCTGGAAAAGACTCTCTCTTCCTGCTCTCACTCCTACCTGCATGACTCTCGAGCTTGCAGACCATACTATATCTCGTCCTCTCGGCATTGCCGAAGATATCTTCGTGAAAGTAGGAAAGTTCCATTTTCAGGCAGATTTCGTGATTGTTGATTTCGATGCTGACCCAAGAGTTCCTCTCATTCTCGGGAGGGGATTCCTAAGAACGGGTCGTGCTCTAATTGATGTATTCGAAGAAGAAATCACTCTACGTGTTGGTGGTGAAGCCATCACATTCAATCTTGATCAGACTTCAAGATACTCCTCAAACTATGACGCTGAAACGGTTAACCGAATTGACATCATCGATGTTGTGTCTGAGGAGTATTCTCAAGAAGTCCTTGGTTTCTCAGCAAGTGGCAGTACCACTCTTTCTACTGATCCTATAATTTCCGACTCTTCCCCTTCTCTCACTCTGTTTGAGGGAAGTGACTTCCTTCTGGAAGAGGTCGAGGCATTTCTTGCTCAGGATAGTTCAATCCCTCATGGGGTTGATGAAAACTATCTTGACCCGGACATTCTTCTTCTTGAAAGATTGTTAAATGACGATCCTTCACCTTCTCCGTCTCCAAAAATACTTCATAAAGAGGAAGTAAAAAATGTTGAAATAACTGAAGACTTTCCCAAGGTTGAGCTCAAGGACTTGCCTCCTCATCTAGAATATGCATTTCTAGAGGGTGATAATAAATTACCCGTCATTATTGCTAGACTTAAAAGATGAGGAAAAGACAGCACTCCTAAAGGTTCTTAAGTCACACAAGCAAGTAATTGCTTGGAAACTCTCCGACATTAAGGGCATTAGCCCGGACTTTTGTACACAAAAAATCTTAATGGGGGATGACTTTAAGCCAGCAGTGCAACAACAGAGAAGGGTAAATCCCAAAATCCATGAAGTTATCAAACAAGAGGTTCTAAAACTTCTTGATGCGGGATTAATTTACCCTATATCTGACAGTCCTTGGGTTAGCCCAATTCATTGTGTTCCTAAAAAGGGTGGCATAACCGTTGTCACCAATGAGGAAAACGAGTTGATTCCAACTCGTTTGGTCACGGGTTGGCGAGTATGTATTGACTATCGAAAGTTAAATGAAGTCACCCGTAAAGACCATTTTCCTCTGCCTTTTATGCACCAGATACTCGAAAGACTAGCGGGGAATGAATACTACTGTTTCCTCGATGGTTTCTCGGGTTACTTCCAAATCCCCATTGATCCACAGGATCAAGAGAAAACTACCTCCACATGCCCCTACGGAACTTTTGCTTACAAACGTATGCCTTTCGGCTTATGTAATGCACCAGGCACGTTCCAAAGGTGCATGATGTCTATCATTTCCGACATGATCAGGAAAACCATGGAGGTATTTATGGATGACTTTTCAGTCATCGGGGATTCATTCCAGTCTTGTCTCTCCCACTTGGAACAGATGCTTAAACGTTGCAAAGAAATGAATTTAAGTCTCAACTGGGAGAAGAGCCATTTTATGGTTAAAGAGGGCGTTGTCCTCGGCCACAAAATTGATGTCATCGCTAAATTACCTCATCCCACCACCGTTAAAGGTGTCAGGAGCTTTTTGGGTCATGCCGGCTTCTACCGTAGGTTTATCCAAGATTTCTCTAAGATTGCCCGGCCTATGACCCATCTCCTCGAGAAGGATGCTCCTTTCATCTTCATTCCTGAGTGCATCGAAGCTTTTGAAACATTAAAGAAAAAGCTTACCGAGGCACCGATTCTTGTTGCCCCCGATTGGGACCTACCTTTTGAGCTTATGTGCGATGCTAGTAATTTTGCCATAGGTGCGGTCTTGGGGCAACGAAAAGCAAAATACTTTCAGCCTATACACTACGCAAGCAAAACTATGACCGAGGCTCAAAGTCATTACACCACCACTGAAAGAGAATTATTAGCTGTGGTGTATGCCTTTGAAAAATTCCGGCCATACTTAATCCTGACCAAATGCGTAGTGTATACGGATCACTCGGCTTTGAAGTACCTATTTGCAAAGCAAGATGCAAAGCCGAGGCTACTCCGTTGGGTTCTCCACCTCCAAGAATTTGATATCATTATCCGTGATAAAAAAGGAGCCAAGAACCTTGCTGCTGATCATCTCTCACGATTAGAAAACCCTCACCAGGATGTGTCCGAGAAAAAGGAAATAAATGAAACATTTCCTCTCGAGACACTCAATGCGGTTGCTTTTCGTGGTGACTCTACTACCCTATGGTTTTTCGATTTTGCAAATTACCATGCGGGTAACTTCATCGTGAAGGGGATGACGTCCCAACAGAAGAACAAATTCTTCAAAGACGTTAAACATTACTTCTGGGACGACCCCTATCTCTTCAAAATCTGTGCCGATCAAGTCATCAGGCGATGTGTATACGGACAGGAAGCCGCTGATATTCTCAAGGCTTGCCATGCTGGACCCACCGGGGGCCACCATAGTCCTAACTACACCGCCAAAAAGGTGTTTGACTCCGGTTTATATTGGCCCACGATCTATTAGGATGCCCACGAGTTAGTCAAAGCTTGTGACGCTTGTCAGCGTCACGGGAATATTTCACAAAAGAACGAAATCCCACAAAATGCCATTCAAGTGTGTGAAATCTTTGATGTCTGAGGCATTGATTTTATGGGGCCATTCCCATCTTCTCGTGGAAACAAATACATTCTCGTGGCTGTTGACTACTTGTCAAAATGGGTTGAGGCAAAGGCCTTACCTACTAACAATGCCCGAGTTGTTGTGAAATTCTTGAAATCCCTCTTTGCTCATTTTGGAACTCCCCGTGCCATCATTAGTGATCGCGGTACACACTTTTGCAATGATCAATTTGCAAAAGTCATGCTTAAGTACGGTGTTACTCACCGTCTTTCTACCGCGTATCACCTACAAACAAGTGGGCAGGTGGAGGTTTCAAACCGTGGTATTAAACGGATTCTTGAGAGGACCGTAGGTGAAAACCGTACTTCCTGGTCGGACAAACTAGATGATGCACTCTGGGCCTTCCGTACAGTTTACAAAACACCCATCGGGTGTACTCTATACAAGCTTGTATACGGGAAGGCATGTCATCTACCGATCGAGCTCGAGCACAAAGCCTACTGGGCCTTGAAACATGCTAACTATGATCTTCATAAAGCGGGTGATCACCGTAAGGTTCAACTCAATGAATTAAACGAACTTCGTGATCAAGCCTATGAGAACTCTTTAATCTACAAAGAAGAGACAAAGAAGATTCACGACTCTAAGATTAAGAACCGCGTTTTCAACATCGGTGACAGAGTCCTTCTTTTTAACTCAAGGTTAAAGATCTTCTCGGGGAAATTAAAAACCCGATGGACTGGACCATTCACTGTTGCAAAAGTATATCCATACGGGACTGTTGAGTTATCTCAACCCGAAGGTCCCAACTTCAAAGTGAATGGTCATCGTTTGAAATACTATTTTGGAGAGGACATACCATCCTTGGTTGTCCCAGATCTCCAAACTTTCCCCATGGACCAATGAATTTGGGGATCGAGTCAAGCTAGTGACTCGGTGAACAAAAATTAGCAAAATATGGGTTTTCACTCATATCTCTGACTTCTTTCTACTTTCTACCACTCTAGTGTGGGGGAGTGGCCGTCCCCCACCTTTTGAAAAGTAAATTTATATATAAGTCTAAAAAAAATGTATAAATTTTTTTATAATGTACATATAAATAAAGTGAAAAATAAAATCAATATTTCCACAGTTAGTTTCGAATATTAGCTTTTTCCGTTCAGAGAATCGGCATAATAGCCGGGACTTTGAATATTGAGGACAATATTCAATTCTAGTGTGGGGGAGGGGGGGGGGGGGGAATTCTTGCGAATTTTATCACAAAATACTTTCTAAGAACCGTTGGGGAAAATCGTGCATCTTGGTCGGATAAATTAAATGATGCTCTTTGGGCTTTCCGTACGGCGTATAAAACACCATTGGGTGTACGCCTTATAAACTTGTGTATGGGAAAGCGTGCCATCTTCCGATCGAGCTTGAGCATAAAGCCTATTGGGCTCTCAAGCATGCCAATTTCGACCTCAAAACTGTGGGTGATCATAGGAAAGTTCAACTGAATGAATTAAATGAACTTCGTGATCAAGCTTACGAGAACTCTTTGATCTATAAGGAAAAGACAAAGAAGATTCATGACTCAAAAATCAAAAACCGCGTTTTCAACGTTGGTGATCGAGTCCTTCTTTTTAACTCTAGACTCAAGATCTTCTCGGGAAAGCTCAAAACCCGATGGACTGGTCCATTCACTATCGTTAAGGTTTATCCTTATGGCACCGTCGAGTTATCACAAAATGACGGCCCTAATTTCAAAGTGAATGGACATCGTCTAAAGCACTACTTTGGAGAGGACATACCATCCATGGTTGTCCCGGATCTCCAAACTTTCCCCAATGACAATTAAATTCGGGGATCGAGTCAAGCTGGCGACTCGGTAAACAAAAATTAGCAACATATATGGGTTTTCACCCGTATTTCTGACTTCTTTCTACTTTCTACCACCCTAGTGTGGGGGAATGGCCAACCCCCCGCTATTTGAAAAATGTATATATGTATATGAGTTCAAAAAAAAAAAAAAAAAAAAAAATGTGTGATTGTATGTTCAGATAAATAAAGTGAAAAATACAAAACAAAAATTCCACAGTTAGCTTCGAATATTATCTTTTTACGTTCATAGATTCGGCATAATAGCCGGGACTGTGAATATTGAGGACAATATTCATTTCTAAGTGTGGGGGGGAAATTCTAGCGAATTTTATCGCAAAATACTTTTAAGTACCCCCATTTTGGCCCAAATTTTTCAAAAATTTTTCACTTTATTTCAAAATTTTTGTGGTAATCAGTCCGCCTTGTCTAAGCGATAAAAGGGATTGGCTAGTCCAGGAGCAAACGGCTCTTGGTAAAGACAACTCAAATCCGTTTACAGCTTGCAATTTGCCCAAAATTGTATGGTTCCTCAACTCCCCGAAAACAAATGAGTTGGCTAGCCCGCAAGATTATGGCTTGTGGTAAAGGCCGTGGAAAAACCATAATTGGTAATCAGCTCACCAAGATGTTGACTAGGTCCATCAAGATGCTGGCTAGTCCAGGATCAAACGGCTCCTGGTAAAGACTAATCAAATCCGTTGACAGCTGGTGGTTTGCTTAAAATCACATGGTTATCAGGTGTGCCACAGTTCTTACACCTGGCTACTCCAGAAGTGATGGCTTTTGGTAAAGAGTTTAAAATCCATCGAGTTTTTCTCAAAAGATTGCTAGGGACTAGCAATAGCTTAGTGTGGGGGATTGATGAGTGCTCAAACACTCATCATTTTTATCGCATCTGGACTGCCAAAACATCCAAAAACACCCAAAAACGCATCAAAATACACAATTTATCCCAAAAGTGTGTTTTATATGTTTTAGATGCAAAATGTTTAAAAACAAATGAAAAACGAACAAAGTTTGCACAATTGCAGTTTCAGTCCCTCAAGTTTCAAAATTTGGCAAAACTAGTCACTGGAAGTTTAAAATGAAAGAAAAGTCAACCCAAGGCAAAGAAAAGTCAAAAATTATCAAAATAAGTCCTTGGGTGAAAAAGTTTGAGAAAATTACACTTTTACCCCTCAAAATCCAAAATTAACATAAATGGTCCCTGGAGTTTCAGAAAATGGCAAAATTGGTCCCCGGTGGGGTATTTTTGAAAGGAAAATCATTTTTTGCCCTTGGAAAATCAAAATGTATCACAAATGGTCCTTGGGTGAAATTTTCAGAAAATTGCATGTTTGGTCCCCGAAGTTTGGCAACTTGTCACATTTGCTCCCCGGGAATTTTAAAAGTGAAAAAAATAAAATTCAAAAACCCTTGTATCAATGAAGTATGGCAAGAATAACCCTTGGGATTATAAATTGGAGAATGGCAAATTCAGCCCCTCATGTTTCGGATAATTGCAAATTGGTCCTTGTATTTAAATTTCTACAAACCAATCCGGACCCTTAACAATTTCTACTACCCAAACCAAAACCCCAACCCACCAAACAAACCAAGCCCACCTTATTACTCCACTCCACCTCTTGGCCCAGTCCACTCCTCAGCCCATCACAAACCAACCCAACACCCTTCACCCGTTTTAAATAATACCACTCCCTCGTTGACCTGGTCAACTCATCTCCTCCACCTCAGCCTGCAAACACTGCCCCCCCCATCATCACCCCTAGCCTCTTTTCTCCACCTGCACACTCTTTCCCCCCCTTGCCTAACCAAACAATAAATAAACTCCAAAATCCACCCCACTGGCCTCAATAATCAAGAAAACGTCCAAAAACAATTTGGCGCCAAAACCATTTAACGGCCAAGATTGGGTGAAACTCATCCAAGGGTGCCTAATGCAGCTGGGAAAGAGACAAGAGAGCTCCAGAAACCCTAATTTGGAGTATTTAAAGAAGGAGATGAAGTGGAGCAGCTAGTTAGTTTTTTTTTAGCTTTAATCTAATTTTCCAAGTATTGTACCTTTAAATTTTATTCAAATTCTCAGTTGTAATTGAACCCTTTCAGTTTTAATAGAAGTATTGTTTAACAAATTTAAGTTGTTTTGCATTTCCAGTTTCATAAAATTATAAATATAAACAAAAAAAATATATATATAAATAAAAAAAATAAAAAAAAAATAACAAGAAAAGCAAGAATGAGCATTGGAGCAGGTTGAATAATGGATGGACCTGGGTTAGGATTCCATGGGGAATGATAGGATTGGTACTTATTTTAGTTCTCAGCTTGGATAAGCACTCTTGTAAGGATTTTTGTTACTTTTCTAGTTCTACTGTTCATGTGCTTTTTATGTGCTAATTTGTAGTTGTTGTTGCTTATTTCATATAATCTAGGTGTAATTTAGCTTGAAAAGTAGTAGTTGTTCATTAGTTTCAGTTACTACTAAATTTTTCCTTAAAATAGCTCATGTAGTCAAATCTAGTATAAGTGATTAGTTGCTGTAAAATCTAGCTTAGTTTCATGTTTAGTTGTCTAATAGATTATAAAAATCAGTTGGAAACCAATTTTATGGATTAGAAATTTGATTTGCTTTGGAAAAGTTCAAAACAGATTTTTATAAGGGGTGTTTGGTTTGGCTGTCATCTGTGAAACTAGTAGGCTTTTGGCATTGTTTTCTGCTTAAACATGTCACATTAGTATAGTTGTAGTCTAAATCAACCATAAAACTGGTCCTTGTTCACCCAAAAGTCAAAACACCATTTGATTCACCTTGACAGTTAACTGTCAAGGTTTGTGGTTTTCCCATCCTACCCATTTCAACTAAATGATGTCATCTTAGCTTAAATCACCCTTAGTATCACTTATTACACCAATCTAAGTTAGTTAAACCAGATTTAAACTCATAAAAGTCTAAGAGCTAGGTTTCTTTAAAAAGTCAAAAGCTGAGTTTGTGATTTTGATCAAACTTTGGAAGTCTTTAATTTGTTGGATATAAGGATTTGGGAGCTGAGCTTTTACAAGCTTAATCTCTACCAGCTTGTTGATTTTTAAGAATTTTCCTAGATTTTTTGGATTTTGTTTAGTGGGTCCCACCAAGCCTCAAAGTGAGCTGCAGGGGAGACCTCTGTTCTGTCTCAGCAGCTCAGCTGCACACCACCACCTTTTGTGGTGGTTTGTGGCCACTACAGTGGTCCAAAGCCCTTGTTTTTGGTTTCCCTCAACCCCCCTCCTACCAAGGTTGACTCATTGACCATTTCTTTGACCTTTTTGACCTGTGGACCCCACCTGTTTTTGGCCCTAAACTTTGTCCCACAACTGCATCAGAATACCAATAAGCAAAGTGCTTATTTGAGCTTTTTGGCTTATTCAGGCCACATTGTTGTTTGATATCTGCTTATTCATGTTCAATAAACTCAGAGAAACCAAAATCAATCATTGTGGACCCCACACCTCCCCATTTGAGCTAAAAATACTCCACAGTCAACAAAAGTCAACTGTGGGTGTAATAAGCACTTCAAGTGCTTATTTAATGGGTTAAAATAAAAGTGTTTTCATTAAAAGCAGTTGTTTTTAGTTTATAATTAGTTTAGAAAAAGAAAAAATCCAAAAAACCAACTTTAAAATTAGTGATAGCTTCTATTTAATAGGATTTATCAATTTATTTTTCTTTTTAATTTATTTCTAAGTAATATATCACTTTTATATTTTTAGAAATTCTATTTTAGGTTAAATTAATTTTATAAATTTTTCCAGATTTTTATTTTGTCTTTTAGTGGTTTTTCTAATTAATTTTAGTTTAATTTAGTTTTAATTACTATTAGTCAATTAAATTGCATAATTAGATTTTATATAGTATAACCTAGTTTTTATAATTTTTATAGCTTTTATTTTAGTTAAAACATTTTTATAAATTTTTCTAGAATTTTTGCTGTTCATTTTCTATTTTTTATAATATAATTAGTTTAATTAGTAATTAATAAGTAATTAGATTAATAATTAGTTAATTAGGTTAAAAATACATTAAATTAACTTTTTATAATTTTTTAGGATTCCCATGATGGTTAATTAGATTTTTAAAATTTTTCTTAATTTTCTAAGTCTTTTTAGTATTTTTAATAATTCTAATTAGTTTAATTAGTATTAAATAGATAATTAGTAATTAATTAATTAAATAGTGTAAAAATAGTTTTTATTTTTCTTAAAATTTTCTTTAATTATTAGAATTGTAAAAATATTAATTTTACACTTTTAACCCTTCCCGTCCATCAGTTGTACTTTTTGTTTTGTTCGTCTGTGTACGTTTTTTAATTAAAACGTACGTTTTTAGGTTTTAGCTCAAATCTTCGTAATCTTAATTCTCGTAATCACTCACGTAGCTTTCCTAAGCTATATTTGTTAATAATTTCCAAATAATTCTGATCATAACCCTTTTCTGTGAATAATCACCCGATCACGAATACGCTAAAGTTACATTTCACACCTCAACGGGATTTAACGACCCGGTGATACCTTATATTACCCGGAGCATTGACCTAGGCTATTTGACTTTGCTGACCATTGACTTGGTCAATTTAAGGTTGACTGTTTAGAATCAATCAATTTTTGGCGCCGCTGCCGGGGAGGTGTGCGCGTTTCTGTAGCGTCTTTCGAGATTAGTGTTATCTCACTTCACTCACTGTACAAATTCCATCACTTGTGAATATTTTCAAAATCAAAACACATAAAAAAGTCATTAACACTTTTCCTAAAGTGCTAAAACACCAAAAAAAAAAAGTAAAAAACAACAAAACCATATCGTAACGTTTTCTGATTCGGTTTTCTTTTAAGGTGATTCTTAAAGAGAAACGATTCTGGATTACGGGACGATAACAAAAATATTGTCCAAAAAGTTTTTATCCCTAGTGCATGCGCACTCGTTCTTCAAGGTCCACTAGCCCATTACGTGAGCTGGTTCGGAAACCTCGAAGACCTCGTAGACGTTCTGCACCAACAGTCGGATCTGAGATCCGTACTTTTCCACCTCCAGCTGTCATCATGGCAGCTGAACCCACTATGAACGAGCTTCTCCAAGCACCCGTCGAGGGTTACGGAGATGCTATCGTTGTTCCGGTAATCATGGCCGACAATTTTGAGCTTAAAACAGGGTTGATAAACCTGGCCACATCACGTCAATTCTACGGTTATGAGAGGGACGATCCTCAAGATCACATTCGATGGTTCAATAAAATCACATACACCATCAAATGCAAAGATGTCCCCTGTGAAGCAATCAAACTTCTTCTCTTCCCATTCTCCCTGGAAGGACAAGCCCGGATTTGGCTTGAAAAACAACCTCCACGATCTATTGAGACATGGGAAGATCTTGTGAAAAAGTTCGTGAATGAATTCTTTCCTCCTTCCAAAACCACGAGTCTCAAGAATGAGATCATGAAATTCACGCAGAAATTTGATGAATCCTTTAGTGAGGCATGGGATCGTTACAAGGAATTGCTCCGAAAATGTCCTCACCACGGTTTCTCCGATCTCATGACACTTGATACTTTCTACAATGGTGTAAGCCAATCCGATCAAGACTCTCTAAATGCCTCCGCTGGAGGTAACTTCTTGAATCGCACCACAAAGGATGCTTTAGCGATCATTGAGAATAAATCTAAGGTCCGCATTCCCCGAAGCAAATCGGTTGTTTCCCAAAGGGATGTTGTTCCTTCTTCCTCATTGCCCGTGGCTCAGTCTAGCACCGATGCTAGACTTGACAAACTCACGGAAGCTGTCCATGCATTGGTTCTCGCCCAAGGCAAGAAAGATTCTTCTCCTTCTCCACAAGCTGAAATCAAAAAGATAGAAGTTTGTGTCACTTGTGGTGGTCCACATTCATATTATAATTGCCCTGCCACCGAAGGCAATCCATTCGAAGTAAATGCAATAGCCGGCAATTCCAACCAAGGAGGTAGCCAATACTGTCCCCAAGTGGAACCAAATTACCGGGCTAGCAATCAGGGTGGACCACCCGGGTTTCCTCAAAATCCAAATAGGTTTAATCCTAATCCACAAAAGGGGCCTAATATGCAAAATCAAAATCCTGCCCCCATCAATCAGTACCCACCCCAAAGGGGTAATTAAGGGTATTCAGCTCCAAATTATCAAGATCCCCTCCCAAACGAGCTCAATAACTACATCAAAGTTAATGAGACCAAAATGAGGGCAATGCAAAATCAAATCTCAAATTTGAAGAATGATTTCCAATCATCAATAGCCAAACAAGGTCAAGAGCTGAAGAGTGAGTTGATGGTAACAAACAACAAAATTGATCAATCTCAAAGCAAGATTGAGAATATGCTTGCCAGTCTTATGAATCATCTCACTCCACCCTCTACATCAGGAGGTCTCCCGGCTAATACAGTTGTTAACCCCAAGGGTGAACTCAAAGCTATTACTACACGCAGTGGTAAAGCTTATGAAGAGCCGCCAGTTCCTCTTATTCCTCCTCCTCTTTATTCCGAGGAAGTAGAAATTGAGCCTGAGGCAACCACGGACAAGGTGCAATCTCCTAGCCCACGAAGTACCGCACACGTCCACCCTCAGGTTGTTCCAAAAATTGTACCAAAATCTGGACTTGTACCAAAATGGGGAGTTGTATTTGAACCATCAACAACTCCTGTTGAGAACCCTAAATCCAAACCTTCGCTACCAAACCCGTCACGACTTAATGAGCAAAAGCTCCGCGAAAAGGCTAGTCACCAAATGGATAAATTTTATCAAATCTTTCAAGATTTGCATTTTGACGTTAGCCTTGCGGATGTTATCATCCTAATGCCCAAATTCGCATCGATGATCAAGAACTTGTTAAGCAACAAAGAAAAATTGTACGAAATGGCAAAAACTCCATTGAACGAAAACTGCTCAGCAGTTATCTTAAAGAAGCTTCCTAAGAAGCTTGAGACCCTGGGAGATTCTCATTCCATGTGTTTTCCCTGGGATGGTTGAATGCTTCGCCTTAGCCGATCTTGGCGCTAGCATCAACCTGATGCCTTACTCAGTGTGGGAGAAACTCTCTCTTCCTCAACTTACTCCTACGTGCATGACTCTCGAGCTTGCCGACCGTTCAATCTCTCGTCCTCTCGGCATTGCCGAAGACGTATTCGTGAAAGTAGGAAAGTTCCATTTCCCCGCTGACTTCGTTGTTGTTAAGTTCGATGCTGACCCACGAGTTCCTCTCATTCTTGGGAGAGGATTCTTAAGGACGGGTCGTGCGTTAATTGATGTGCACGAAGAGGAAATAACTCTTCGTGTTGGTAATGAAGCTGTAACCTTCAACCTCGATCAAACTTCGAGGTACTCCTCTAATTATGACGCTAAAACGGTTAACCGAATTGATGTCATTGATGTTGCGTCTGAGGAGTACGCTCAAGAGGTTCTAGGTTTTGTCGATGATTCCCCGAGTGAAAACCTCACTCCATCTTCTCACCCCATTGTTGCCAATTCTTTTCCTTCCCTCACTCCGTTTGAGGGAAGTGACTTCATCTTAGAAGAAATTGAGGCCTTTCTCAAAAGTGATTCGATTCCCGATGGAATTGATAACCAAGAGATCGACTTCGAGAGGGATATTCACCTGCTTGAAAAATTGTTAAACGAAGATCCCTCTCATCTTCCTGTTCTACCACAAACACTTCATAAGGAGGAAGTAAAAAATGTTGAGAAAACTGATGACTTTCCCACGGTTGAACTTAAGGACTTGCCGCCTCACCTTGAGTATGCATTTTTGGAGAGTGATGATAAATTGCCCGTCATAATTGCTAAAAATTTAAGTGTTGAGGAAAAGGCTGCTCTCATAAAGGTTTTGAAGTCGCATAAACAAGCAATTGCTTGGCGACTCTCCGACATCAAGGGCATTGACCCTGAATTTTGTACTCACAAGATTTTGATGGAGGATGACTTCAAACCAGCAGTCCAACACCAAAGAAGGGTGAATCCAAAAATTCACGAGGTTATCAAACAAGAGGTTTTAAAACTTCTTGATGCCGGATTGATTTACCCTATCTCGGACAGTCCTTGGGTCAGCCCAGTTCACTGTGTTCCAAAAAAGGGTGGCATTACTGTTGTCACAAACGAGGAAAATGAGTTAATTCCAACTCGTTTGGTTACGGGTTGGCGCGTCTGCATTGATTATCGTAAATTGAATGACGCCACCCGTAAGGATCATTTTCCTCTGCCCTTTATGGATCAGATGCTCGAGAGATTAGCGGGGAACGAGTACTATTGCTTCCTCGATGGTTTCTCGGGTTACTTTCAGATCCCCATTAATCCGCAAGATCAAGAAAATACCACGTTCACGTGCCCCTATGGAACTTTCGCATATAAACGTATGCCATTTGGCTTATGTAATGCTCCGGGCACGTTTCAACGATGTATGATGGCCATTTTTTCCGACATGATCGGAAAAACTATGGAGGTCTTTATGGACGATTTTTCGGTCATTGGGGATTCGTTTCAGTCATGCCTCTCCCATTTAGACGATATGCTAAAACGTTGTGAAGACACAAAGTTATGTCTAAATTGGGAGAAGAGTCACTTTATGGTCAAAGAGGGCATTGTCCTCGGCCATAAAATTTCAAAAAACGGGATTGAGGTTGAAATGGCCAAAGTGGACGTCATTGCAAAATTGCCTCATCCCACGACTGTGAAAGGTGTTAGGAGCTTTTTGGGTCACGCCGGTTTCTATCGTAGGTTTATTCAAGATTTTTCTAAAATCGCCCGGCCTATGACCCATCTCCTCGAAAAGGATGCTCCTTTTATCTTCTCCCCCGAGTGCATCGAAGCCTTTAAAACATTAAAGAAAAGGCTTACCGAGGCACCTATTCTTGTTGCCCCCGATTGGGACTTGCCCTTTGAACTTATGTGTGATGCTAGCGATTATGCTATAGGGGCAGTCTTGGGGCAACGCAGGTCTAAACACTTTCAGCCTATACACTATGCAAGCAAAACGATGACTGAGGCTCAAAGTCATTACACCACCACTGAAAAAGAATTATTAGCTGTGGTGTATGCCTTTGAGAAATTCCGGTCATATTTGATCTTGACAAAAAGCATAGTGTATACGGATCACTCGGCTTTGAAGTACCTTTTTGCAAAACAAGATGCAAAGCCGAGACTTCTTCGTTGGGTTCTCCTCCTTCAGGAATTTGATATCATTATTCGTGATAAAAAAGGAGCTGAGAACCTAGCTGCTGATCATCTCTCCCGTTTGGAAAACCCCCATCAAGATGTTTTCGAGAGGAAAGAAATTAATGAAACATTCCCTCTCGAGACACTCAATGCGGTTACCTTTCGTGGAGATTCTGTTACCCTTTGGTTTGCCGATTTTGCAAACTATCTTGCGGGTAACTTCATTGTGAAAGGGATGTCGTCCCAACAAAAAAATAAATTTTTCAAATATGTAGAACATTACTTTTGGGACGACCCCTACTTGTTCAAAATCTGTGCGGATCAAGTCATCCGGCGGTGTGTATATGGTCAAGAAGCCGCTGAAATCTTAAAGGCTTGCCATGCTGGTCCCACGGGGGGCCACCACAATCCAAATTACACCGCCAAAAAGGTGTTTGACTCCGGTTTCTTTTGGCCCACGATCTACAAGGATGCCCATGAATTGGTCAAATCCTGTGACGCTTGTCAACGTCACGGGAATATTTCACAAAAGAATGAAATGCCACAAAATGCAATTCAAGTTTGTGAAATCTTTGACGTTTGGGGCATCGACTTTATGGGGCCATTTCCCTCATCTCATGGAAACAAGTATATACTCGTGGCAGTTGACTATTTGTCAAAATGGGTTGAAACGAAAGCTTTACCCACAAATGATGCCCGAGTAGTTGTGAAATTTTTGAAAGCTCTCTTTGCTCGATTTGGAACTCCACGTGCTATAATTAGTGATCGTGGTACGCATTTTTGCAATGACAAATTTGATAAAGTCATGCAAAAGTATGGTGTAACTCACCGTCTTTCTACTGCGTACCACCCTCAAACAAGTGGACAAGTAGAAGTTTCCAATCGAGGCATAAAGAGAATATTGGAAAGAACCGTTGGGGAAAATCGTGCATCTTGGTCGGATAAATTAGATGATGCACTTTGGGCTTTCCGTACGGCATATAAAACACCCATTGGGTGTACGCCTTATAAACTTGTGTACGGGAAAGCGTGCCATCTTCCGATCGAGCTTGAGCATAAAGCCTATTGGGCTCTCAAGCATGCCAATTTCGACCTCAAAACTGTGGGTAATCATAGGAAAGTTCAACTGAATGAATTAAATGAACTTCGTGATCAAGCTTACGAGAACTCTTTGATCTATAAGGAAAAGACAAAGAAGATTCATGACTCAAAAATCAAAAACCGCGTTTTCAACGTTGGTGATCGAGTCCTTCTTTTCAACTCTAGACTCAAGATCTTCTCGGGAAAGCTCAAAACCCGATGGACTGGTCCATTCACTATCGTTAAGGTTTATCCTTATGGCACCGTCGAGTTATCACAAAATGACGACCCTAATTTCAAAGTGAATGGACATCGTCTAAAGCACTACTTTGGAGAGGACATACCATCCATGGTTGTCCCGGATCTCCAAACTTTCCCCAAGGACAATTAAATTCGGGGATCGAGTCAAGCTGGCGACTCGGTAAACAAAAATTAGCAACATATATGGGTTTTCACCCGTATTTCTGACTTCTTTCTACTTTCTACCACCCTAGTGTGGGGGAATGGCCAACCCCCCGCTATTTGAAAAATGTATATATGTATATGAGTTCAAAAAAAAAAAAAAAAAAAAATGTGTGATTGTATGTTCAGATAAATAAAGTGAAAAATACAAAACAAAAATTCCACAGTTAGCTTCGAATATTATCTTTTTACGTTCATAGATTCGGCATAATAGCCGGGACTGTGAATATTGAGGACAATATTCATTTCTAAGTGTGGGGGGGGGGGAAATTCTAGCGAATTTTATCGCAAAATACTTTTAAGTACCCCCATTTTGGCCCAAATTTTTCAAAAATTTTTCACTTTATTTCAAATTTTTTGTGGTAATCAGTCCGCCTTGTCTAAGCGATAAAAGGGATTGGCTAGTCCAGGAGCAAACGGCTCTTGGTAAAGACAACTCAAATCCGTTTACAGCTTGCAATTTGCCCAAAATTGTATGGTTCCTCAACTCCCCGAAAACAAATGAGTTGGCTAGCCCGCAAGATTATGGCTTGTGGTAAAGGCCGTGGAAAAACCATAATTGGTAATCAGCTCACCAAGATGTCGACTAGGTCCATCAAGATGCTGGCTAGTCCAGGATCAAACGGCTCCTGGTAAAGACTAATCAAATCCGTTGACAGCTGGTGGTTTGCTTAAAATCACACGGTTATCAGGTGTGCCACAGTTCTTACACCTGGCTACTCCAGAAGTGATGGCTTTTGGTAAAGAGTTTAAAATCCATCGAGTTTTTCTCAAAAGATTGCTAGGGACTAGCAATAGCTTAGTGTGGGGGATTGATGAGTGCTCAAACACTCATCATTTTTATCACATCTGGACTGCCAAAACATCCAAAAACACCCAAAAACGCATCAAAATACACAATTTATCCCAAAAGTGTGTTTTATATGTTTTAGATGCAAAATGTTTAAAAACAAATGAAAAACGAACAAAGTTTGCACAATTGGCAGTTTCAGTCCCTCAAGTTTCAAAATTTGGCAAAACTAGTCACTGGAAGTTTAAAATGAAAGAAAAGTCAACCCAAGGCAAAGAAAAGTCAAAAATTATCAAAATAAGTCCTTGGGTGAAAAAGTTTGAGAAAATTACACTTTTACCCCTCAAAATCCAAAATTGACATAAATGGTCCTTGGAGTTTCAGAAAATGGCAGAATTGGTCCCTGGTGGGGTATTTTTGAAAGGAAAATCATTTTTTGCCCTTGGAAAATCAAAATGTATCACAAATGGTCCTTGGGTGAAATTTTCAGAAAATTGCATGTTTGGTCCCCGAAGTTTGGCAACTTGTCACATTTGCTCCCCGGGAATTTTAAAAGTGAAAAAAATAAAATTCAAAAACCCTTGTATCAATGAAGTATGGCAAGAATAACCCTTGGGATTATAAATTGGAGAATGGCAAATTCAGCCCCTCATGTTTCGGATAATTGCAAATTGGTCCTTGTATTTAAATTTCTACAAACCAATCCGGACCCTTAACAATTTCTACTACCCTAACCAAAACCCCAACCCACCAAACAAACCAAGCCCACCTTATTACTCCACTCCACCTCTTGGCCCAGTCCACTCCTCAGCCCATCACAAACCAACCCAACACCCTTCACCCGTTTTAAATAATACCACTCCCTCGTTGACCTGGTCAACTCATCTCCTCCACCTCAGCCTGCAAACACTGCCCCCCCCCCCCCATCATCACCCCTAGCCTCTTTTCTCCACCTGCACACTCCTTCCCCCCTTGCCTAACCAAACAATAACTAAACTCCAAAATCCACCCCACTGGCCTCAATAATCAAGAAAACGTCCAAAAACAATTTGGCGCCAAAACCATTTAACGGCCAAGATTGGGTGAAACTCATCCAAGGGTGCCTAATGCAGTTGGGAAAGAGACAAGAGAGCTCCAGAAACCCTAATTTGGAGTATTTAAAGAAGGAGATGAAGTGGAGCAGCTAGTTAGTTTTTTTTAGCTTTAATCTAATTTTCCAAGTATTGTACCTTTAAATTTTATTCAAATTCTCAGTTGTAATTGAACCCTTTCAGTTTTAATAGAAGTATTGTTTAACAAATTTAAGTTGTTTTGCATTTCCAGTTTCATAAAATTATAAATATAAACAAAAAATATATATATATATAAATAAAATAAAAAAAAATAAAAATAACAAGAAAAGCAAGAATGAGCATTGGAGCAGGTTGAATAATGGATGGACCTGGGTTAGGATTCCATGGGGAATGATAGGATTGGTACTTGTTCTAGTTCTCAGCTTGGATAAGCACTCTTGTAAGGATTTTTGTTACTTTTCTAGTTCTACTGTTCATGTGCTTTTTATGTGCTAATTTGTAGTTGTTGTTGCTTATTTCATATAATCTAGGTGTAATTTAGCTTGAAAAGTAGTAGTTGTTCATTAGTTTCAGTTACTACTAAATTTTTCCTTAAAATAGCTCATGTAGTCAAATCTAGTATAAGTGATTAGTTGCTGTAAAATCTAGCTTAGTTTCATGTTTAGTTGTCTAATAGATTATAAAAATCAGTTGGAAACCAATTTTATGGATTAGAAATTTGATTTGCTTTGGAAAAGTTCAAAACAGATTTTTATAAGGGGTGTTTGGTTTGACTGTCATCTGTGAAACTAGTAGGCTTTTGGCATTGTTTTCTGCTTAAACATGTCACATTAGTATAGTTGTAGTCTAAATCAACCATAAAACTGGTCCTTGTTCACCCAAAAGTCAAAACACCATTTGATTCACCTTGACAGTTAACTGTCAAGGTTTGTGGTTTTCCCATCCTACCCATTTCAACTAAATGATGTCATCTTAGCTTAAATCACCCTTAGTATCACTTATTACACCAATCTAAGTTAGTTAAACCAGATTTAAACTCATAAAAGTCAAAGAGCTAGGTTTCTTTAAAAAGTCAAAAGCTGAGTTTGTGATTTTGATCAAAATTTGGAAGTCTTTAATTTGTTGGATATAAGGATTTGGGAGCTGAGCTTTTACAAGCTTAATCTCTACCAGCTTGTTGATTTTTAAGAATTTTCCTAGATTTTTTGGATTTTGTTTAGTGGGTCCCACCAAGCCTCAAAGTGAGCTGCAGGGGAGACCTCTGTTCTGTCTCAGCAGCTCAGCTGCACACCACCACCTTTTGTGGTGGTTTGTGGCCACTACAGTGGTCCAAAGCCCTTGTTTTTGGTTTCCCTCAACCCCCTTCCTACCAAGGTTGACTCATTGACCATTTCTTTGACCTTTTGACCTGTGGACCCCACCTGTTTTTGGCCCTAAACTTTGTCCCACAACTGCATCAGAATACCAATAAGCAAAGTGCTTTTTTGAACTTTTTGGCTTATTCAGGCCACATTGTTGTTTGATATCTGCTTATTCATGTTCAATAAACTCAGAGAAACCAAAATCAATCATTATGGACCCCACACCTCCCCATTTGAGCTAAAAATACTCCACAGTCAACAAAAGTCAACTGTGGGTGTAATAAGCACTTCAAGTGCTTATTTAATGGGTTAAAATAAAAGTGTTTTCATTAAAAGCAGTTTTTTTAGTTTATAATTAGTTTAGAAAAAGAAAAAAATCCAAAAAACCAACTTTAAAATTAGTGATAGCTTCTATTTAATAGGATTTATCAATTTATTTTTCTTTTTAATTTATTTCTAAGTAATATATCACTTTTATATTTTTAGAAATTCTATTTTAGGTTAAAGTAATTTTATAAATTTTTCCAGATTTTTATTTTGTCTTTTAGTGGTTTTCTAATTAATTTTAGTTTAATTTAGTTTTAATTAATATTAATCAATTAAATTGCATAATTAGATTTTATATAGTATAACCTAGTTTTTATAATTTTTATAGCTTTTATTTTAGTTAAAACATTTTTATAAATTTTTCTAGAATTTTTACTGTTCATTTTCTATTTTTTATAATATAATTAGTTTAATTAGTAATTAATAAATAATTAGATTAATAATTAGTTAATTAGGTTAAAAATACATTAAATTAACTTTTTATAATTTTTTAGGATTCCCATGATGGTTAATTAGATTTGTAAAATTTTTCTTAATTTTCTAAGTCTTTTTAGTATTTTTAATAATTCTAATTAGTTTAATTAGTATTAAATAGATAATTAGTAATTAATTAATAATAAATAATTAAATAGTGTAAAAATAGTTTTTATTTTTCTTAAAATTTTCTTTAATTATTAGAATTGTAAAAATATTAATTTTACACTTTTAACCCTTCCCGTACATCAGTTGTACTTTTTGTTTTGTTCGTCTGTGTACGTTTTTTAATTAAAACGTACGTTTTTAGGTTTTAGCTCAAATCTTCGTAATCGTAATTCTCGTAATCACTCACGTAGCTTTCCTAAGCTATATTTGTTAATAATTTCCAAATAATTCTGATCATAACCCTTTTCTGTGAATAATCACCCGATCACGAATACGCTAAAGTTACATTTCACACCTCAACGGGATTTAACGACCCGGTGATACCTTATATTACCCGGAGCATTGACCTAGGCTATTTGACTTTGATGACCATTGACTTGGTCAATTTAAGGTTGACTGTTTAGAATCAATCAGTTGGCTAGCCCGCAAGATTATGGCTTGTGGTAAAGGCCGTGGAAAAACCATAATTGGTAATCAGCTCACCAAGATGTTGACTTAGTCCATCAAGAGTTGGCTAGTCCAGAAGCAAACGACTTTTGGTAAAGACTAATCAAATCCGTTGACAGCTGGTGGTTTGCTCAAAATCACATGGTTATCAGGTGGACCATAGTTCTTACTTGAATCGATACATCTGGCTACTCCAGAAGTGATGGCTTTTGGTAAAGAGTTTTTCAAATCCATCAAGTTTTTCTCAAAAGATTGCTAGGGACTAGCAATGTTTTAGTGTGGGGGATTGATGAGTGTGTAAATACTCATCATTTTTACCTTTTCTGAGCTGCCAAAACATCTAAAAACACTCAATATTGCATCAAAATAGTGAAAATATCCCAGGAATGTGTTTTATATGTTTTAGATGCAAAATAATCAAAAACAGATAAAAATGTACAAAGTTTGCATAATTGGCAGTTTCAGTCCCTTAACTTTCAAAAGTTGTCAAATCTAGTCCCTGGTTATTCTAAAAATTTGAAAAAGTCTCCAAAGGTCCTTTTAAATAAAAAAATTACATAATTAGTCCTTTGGTGCAAAGTTTCACAAAATGTCAAGTTTAGTCCCTGAAGTTTGGAAAATTGTCAAAAATGGTCCCTGGGATATTAAAACTTTGAGAAAAACAAATTCCGTCCTTGTACTTCTCATATATGGCAGGATTGGTCCATGATTGGCAAGTTTGGTGAAATTACATAACAGGTCCCTAAAGTTTGAAAGTTTGGCAGATTTAGTCCCTAGAAAATTTAAAGTGGAAAAATCATATAAGGTCCATGTACTATTCATCATTGGCAGGAAATACCCTTGTGAAATACTTTGGAAAGATGCCAAGTCTCACCCCCTAACTTTCGGCTTATTACAAAAATGGTCCTTGTGAATGTTAAACCAAACCGGACCCTTATATTATTATTAAACCTAAAACTAAATCCAATCCAAATCCTATCCCCAGCCCACTCCCTTTATGGCCCAAACCCTCCAAAGCCCACACCCCGTTTTATATAATACCAGGGTCAAACATTGACCCTAAGGTCAAATACCGGTCAAACCCACACCCTTTCCCTCTCCCTCACTCACCAACGCAATACCACCATACCACCTGGTTTTTCACCCCACCACCACTACTTGCCAGTCTCATCATCACCTCCCCACACCCTCTGCACCCCAAATCACCTCAACATTTAATACCACCCCCTTGCCTATAACAGTCCAAAACCGTTTACCCAATTTTCCCGCTAAAAAAGTAATCAAAGGCCAAAAGTGATTCAGAGTAATTCAAGGGTTGAGATTGAATGGGAAATGATCAGAAAGCTTTGGGGAACCCTAATCCTTGGCTATAAAAGGGAAGAGATGCAAGGAAAGAAGCCTAGTTCCATTTTTAGTTAAAATATAGTCGTAATAGTTGTAGCTTGTAATTTTAATCAATCTCTAAGCTTTTAAGCATTGTATCAGTCAATTCTAATGTAATCTCAATCATTGTTATAATAAATTTCAAGTTTTAGTCTCTCTCTCTCAGTTTATGCAAGTTTCAATCTTATTTCAAAAGTTTTAATCTTCTGTATTGTTGTTATTAGTAAGACTTATGGACTCGTAGGCTCATATAAGCTCCCATAAAGCATAAATAAGCTTTTAGAAACATAAATCACAGCTTAGGTATAAAAAAAAAATCAAAAAACACAAAAAAGTCAATAAAAGTCAACAATTGCAGGTTTTCAAAGATCAAAGCTGGAGCAGGGTAAATCTTGGATGGCCCTGGGTTAGTGGTCTTGTGGAAGACCTATAGGCTTGATTTTGAGGTCCCTGGTTCTTGGTTTAAGCTGGAATGCATGTTGTAAGCCTTTGAAACTCAATTCTTAACTTTTACTGTAGCATTGCTTATTTAGTTGTTTATATAGCTTTTCTGTGTTCATTTAGTGTTAACTAGTGATAATCTTGTTTCAATATCTTGTTCTTTGGTATTTGTAGTTTCTTCAGTTTCCAAATTTGACAGTTAAAGTAGCATAGTTGTTAATCTTTGTCATTTGTTGTTGTTTCCTGTGATTAAGTGTTCAATTGTGCTTAATATATCATAATAAGCTATTGTGGATCAGGTTCATAAGCCATAACACCCCTTTGCTTCATAATCACAAAACAGACATAGATTAAGGGGTGTTGGATCAGTGTGATCCAGGGAATTTTAGTGTATAATTGTTGATGTTCTTTGTTTACACAAGTCACTTAGAACCATATTAGCCTAGAATAACAATAAAAACCAGGTCTTGTTTCATAAAAAGTCAAAATCAAACACAAATTGGCCTAGATAACCCTCTGTGTTGGATTAAGTGTGGCCTATGCCCTAAATCTATTCACTTGTGAGTGGTATAGCCTAATTTAGTCTTATAATAGCTTAATTAATCAATTTCAATCAGTAGGGTCGGATCAAAGCTTATGCCCTGTGCACAGGTTTAAGACCCATTTTCCAAAGTGATTTGTGACTTACCCAGTGGGACCCACCCTTGGCTTATTGGCTTTTTGGATAGCCAAGCAGCCCATTGATAAGGTTCTTAGCTTATTTCACCATTTTGATCTTATTTGATAGGGCTGCAAGCCCCATCAAAGTTGGCCATCATCTGAGTGAACACTGATCACTCAGTGTAAGACCACAACTTCCATAGCTTATCTAGTGTTCATTAGTAAGCCATAGGATTAGCTTATTGTCTTATTTTGTAGCCTTCCTGCTCCTTTTCTAGTTTCAAGTTTGAGTTTGAACCCCTGAGCTTATTTGCGGACCCCACAGAGGTCCAAAACCCTTGAGATTGGCCTGTTTGGACTGTGTAGTTGAAATAAGTGCTTATTTGAGGATTGAAGCTTATTCAGTATGTTTTTTTGTTCCAATTAGCTTATTTCTAGTATGTGATCATCTGTGAATTCTTATTTTCCATTTCATTGCTTTTTCAAACTTGAAATAAGTCCTAATAAGCTATTTGGTCCACTGTTTGATAAGAGGGGGTGCACATAGCTTATTTTTAAGCTATTCAAAAAGTAATTTCACAAAAAGTTCTTATTTTATCTTATTTTTATCTGTTAAAAAGAAAAACAAAGAAAAACCAAACATAAAATTAGTGATAGCTTCTATTTAATAGATTCTATCTTTTTCATTTCAGCTTATTAATAAGCACTTTACCATTTTTATAATTTTTTTAATTTCCTTTTACCTTTAAGTATTTATAATAATTTTCTTAGATTTTTCTTAATCAGTTTACTATTTATTAGAATTAAAAATAGTTTAAATAATTAAATAGGTAATATTAGTAATTAATTAGTTTTCTTTAATTTTAGTTAACAACAGTAGATTTTTATAATTTTCCTAGGTTTTATAAATTAGTTAAGACTTTTAGAAAATATTTTTTTAATTTCTACTATTCATTTACCAATTTTCTTATTTATTTTAGTTAAATTAGACTTAAATTAATTAAAAGGTAAATAATTAGCAAAATAGTATAAAAATAAATTTTAGAAACTTTTTATATTTTTTTAGGATTCCTGTGATGGTTAATTAGTTTTAAAAAATTTTCCATAATTATCTAAGTCATTTAGGTATTATTAGTCATTTAAAATATTTTAATTAATATAATTAGTTTTTAATTAATAGAAAAACCATAAAAAGACAAAAATATTTATTTTTATTATTTATACTTTCTTCAAGTTCTTTTTAAGGTTTAGAAATTAGTTTTGCAAATTTTTAGGTTAATTTGTAATCTTTGTCATTTTTAGTTAATTTAAATTAGACTTAATTTACTTTTTAAATAGTTTTAGTTAATTAATTAATATTTAAATATTAAAATAATCATTTTTATAATTTCATTTTCATTTTAAGTTTTCTTTTAATTTTAAGTTTTAAAAAGTTTCACTTGCACCCCCTGTAGTTTGTAATTGTCCAAAACCCACTTTTTCTGTCTGTAACCTGATTCCAAGTTGTGCATTTGTGAATATATCTGTATATCTGTTATTGTAAATATTATATCATTGTCTAAAATACCAAATATCAGTAGCATAATCAATTCCCAATCATCTTGGCTACTGTCCTCAGTGCCACTCATTCTCATAAACGTTTTCCAAAAACACCATTGCAATCTCGCTGGGACTTAACGACCCGGGGACACACTATACTATCCACGGAGAATTGGAACTGAGCTGTCTTTGACTTATTGACCTTGGTCAATAATATCTGACCGTTTCGGGACCAATCAAAATTTGCGGTGCTTAGCCTTTGCATATTTGGAGACCCACGAATCATTTGAACGATCAATGAAACCATTGCATTATTCCCAAAATCGACCCCGTATATCTCAAGAGACTTGAGGGATAGAAAGGCCACACGGACATTCATCCAGGAGGTACCTTCTTCCAACAACTACAAAAGGATGAATTTTCTTTAGTTTCAAAGCTAACATTGCATCAATGTTAGAAATTACTTTAACATTATGTAACTTGAAGTGAAAAAATGAAATATGTCTTACATTGCAGTCTTGAAAATCCATGGTAAGGGTCTCAAGTTTAGGAACATTTCACAACTGAAAGATATTGGAAGTTGTTATTGTCATAGGATGGCTCCAAATACCAAATGACAAATTTAACTTCTTCAAATTCCTAAGAATTGCAATGTCCCATAGTCTCATTTCGTTTGTACTACAACGATCTATTTTTAGAGACTCAAGCAAGGGATAACCAGCAACTAAGTCCCAAACTGTACCACTATGAAAATTGACATTACACAATTCTAAGTTGAGTAGCTTTGGAAAACCCCTAAAACTTGTCATGTGGGAAAAGTGTAACAATGAAGTTCGAGAAATTTCAACTCCTGACGATAGTAAAGTTGGGTTGGCAAAGTAACTGGCTCACCATACCAGTTTCGAATTGTGACCTCCTTAACTCCGACCTGAGCCAAAAACAAAAGCCACTTATGAATGTCTTCATAATTCAAGTCGTCTTGTCCAAATAGCATTTTGGGCTCTACGGAGAACACAAACCTTCTTACTGGCCCATTAAGCTGAAGTAAAAGCCTAGTAATATGCCTCCCATCAAAGGTATTTGTTAAATAGTAAAACAAATCCTCATCAACTATGACATCCGTCAGCAAAGTCCACTTAAACCTCCAGCTTCTGGCTAAACTACCGGTACTCACCGCATCTTTTAGTGGCAATCGATTCATAATATTAGTTGTCACGTTATCTACATGTTGCTGATATAATCTGCTATATCAGTGATCACATTGTCTCCAAAAGACATTGTAATGTTGGAATTTTAGTTGGGTCTTTGACTTCTGGAAATGGGTGTTTGGTTTTGGTTTTTGATTTACCGGTGATGGTCTGGATAAGGGTTTGTGTTATTATTGGTTTGTGGGTTAATTGGTTATCGCGCGAATAATAACTAGCATATCAGAGAAGATAGGCTCAAGTTGCGAAGCATAGTTCTTAGTTGGTCCCTAAACTATCACTCTAGGTTGATTTAACCATAGTGTGGTGATAAATGTGTTTTGCCTATTATACCCTTGGGAATATACCAAAATATGAGCGTTGACCGAGACAAAATTGGTCAAAGGACGCATTCGGCCTAAATTTCCCAAGTTTTGGATGCACCACGACGTTTTTAGAAAGGTTGAGTTCATGGCGATGCTTTGTGGAACGTTCAGGGACCAACAGTGTATTTTTTTCTAAAAGAAAAAATGACTCAAAAGAAAAGAAAAGTACTTTGATTGATTTTAGACAAAAATACATCATTGGTCCCTAAACTTTCCACAAAACATTACCATGGACCTTAGCTTTCCAAAATAGTCGTGGGGCGTCCAAAACTTAGGATTGAGGCCAATTGCAACGTATTCTTGGTGAGGGCAAAATCGTCATTCACTGTAGCGATCTAGTTTCTAGCCGTTGTTGATTGTCCCGATTCCCTATATTACTGTGAGTCAAAATTATATTATCCCTCATCATCCTTTAATCTTTCCCCCAAAACCTTTCCTCCTTCAACATGGTACGCTGCTGGTGTGGTAAGCAAGCTATAACACGCACTTCATGAACATCGTCCGATCCAGGGCGTCGATTCTATGCTTGTCCTGATGAAGTAAGTGCGTTTTAAGATTTATTGTATTACCTTGCTTTTGCAAGTAGCAAAGTACATTGTAACAATGGTGGTCCATTAATGAAATGTCATATTAATGATTAGGGGTCTTCTTGTCAGTGGATAGGATGGTATGATCCTGAAACGTGTGCTCGTTCAAGAATGATCATACTAGGCCTTTTGAGGGGGAGAATAAGCTCGAGAAAATATTAGAAGTTGCTCAAGCTGATGTATGGAAGTGGAATATTTACCTGGTGCTCAGTTGGATATTGTTCTTGATTGTTTGTGCACTTTGTTAACTTTTTAGCTTTAACGTATGATGGCCGTGTGTTTGTGTTTTGTGTTTTGTGGAAATGTAATTACTTGTTAGGCCACCTTGGTAGTGTTAGAACCTTTACCAAAACTATTTTGTACTAGTATGTTTTAAGTTTAGATTCTATTGAATGGTAGTAACATTGTCTCCAACATGGATATGAAGTTTGGTTCTTTTTCTGAGTTTACGTTATGGGTATATATGCAGATGCTTAGAAATTTGGTTATAATTGACTTTGAATAGTCAACATTCTTTTGAAGTTTTAGTTTTGGTTAGTTTTGCCTGCATCAATTTGCAGTAGCATATTACGTAGTCATACATTTAGATATAACATACGTTATACACAACATACATATTTTGGACACAATTAAAATTTAGAAACATAACATGGTTCTGTATATAATGCAATTGTATATTGATGAGGCGAAAAATGAACCGTTTTTAGGGGGTCATTTAAGCCAGAATTGGAATTTATTTGATCAAATATTGCCCTAAATCGTTCCTTTTGTGATTTTAGGTACTTTGGGAGTGAATTATGGAAAAGGAAGCATTTTGGACGTTTTTGGAGTATAAAAGTGAAGAAAACGGCAAAGTCTTAATTTTCCTTGCTGGGAACAATACCTGACGGCGTCAAGAAGAATTTTATGACGGCGTCAGGAGCAAAATGGATGACGGCCCAGAGAAAACGTGACGGTGTCAGAAGTAGGGCGTCAAGAGTAATTTTGGTGACGGCCTGGAGAAAGATTACACATGACGGCGTCAGATATAGATCTAGGCAGTCTGAGAACTTTATTGGCGGCAAGATAACGGCGTCAGATTTTTCCTCTTGACGCTGTCACCTCACAAAATCTATATATACTTTTCTATTTTTCATTTATTAGAGAGGAACTTGTGTGGAGAATTCTAGGGCTGAACCTAATAAACCCTAGGTCGTTTGTAATAGTATTTTCAAGGGTTTTCACCCCTTGAAACCCTTCATGTTCAATTAAGATAAGTTTTCTTTCAATTCATTCAATATGTCTATGTGTTGTTTGAATATATCTTATGCTTGTCTTGATTTTAACATGCTAGGCTAGATCTTTTGTGTGTTTGCTTAGATGTAATGAAACCTAGATGTTGATTATAGGTTGATTGCTTGTTTATAGTTGTAATGGATGAATGATTTCAATGTTAGGCTTAAGAAAACTGGCAGATCTCCATTGTGTAACTTGCTTGAACGTCTTAAGAAACTTGAACCGATGTGTACTAGGTTTTTATGGTTGTATTTAATGCATGAGCGAATTCTAGTGATCCCATGTTAGGAGCTTCTTAGCCGGCTCGACATAGGAGTGAAGTAGGAGCTTATAGAATTGGGGAAGTAAGTACGCCACCCCATGATTGGTATTAAGGAATATAACCCGTCATCCACGCAACTATAACAAGTAATTAACCTGTAAAAGATATCTAGGGAGTAGTGAAATCTAAGTAAACACAATTCTCCCATATATTGCTCACACCAATAGTTTAATTTAGTTTATTTTCATTTTTTTTATTTTATTTTGATTGCATCTTTAGTCATTGGGTTAGTTGACTAGCAACTAATTTCGCCCACTCCTCTAAAAACCAAGATTTTACTTGCTTTTATAAAATATAAAAATACAAAAAGAATCATCCCTCACCTCTAGACCTAGTTTTTAGGCTTTATAATCCTAGCGACACTATTCCTGAGTTGAACTATCAATCCCCCGGTACTTGTCACTATACTATACTACAACGATCAGGTACACTGCCTGGTGGGGGTTGTAAGCTTCTCGAGATCCCTCGAGAGGTAAAGCCTGGTGCAATTCCCACGCATCAAGTTTGTGGCGCCGTTGCCGGGGAATAGTTATTGTCTAGGTTAGAATTTCTTTTTATTAGGTCTACTTGCTAGATTCCTTTCTAGTAAGATTTTATTTTTATTTTTAGGTTTTATTTAGTCTATCTTGTTTCTTCGTGTCTTTGTTCGTATTAGGTTGGTCTTTATGGATTTAGAGAATCGCCGTTTAGAAGTTAGCAAGAGGCTTATAGCGCATAAAAGAAGAAAGAGAGAGGTTAACACATTTAAGCAATTTATTAAGCCCCTTCAAATGAAAATTGAGTTTACAGACTTCGCTCCAACCCCTGATGAATTGAGTTACCATAGATTTCTTTTACAACACCCCTGCCCCTCAAAATATAGAAAGATACCATGGATTATGAGGCATAACTTTAGGAACATAAAAATTCCTTGCATGATTGGGTACATGTCTAGAGAGCATACATACATTAACTTAAAAGCACCCATGAATATTATGTCTAGGCTCTACTACAACTGGATAATGAACGAAAGGTTAAGCCCTAGAAAAAACCCTTACAACTCTAATAGGCTATGTAATTTCGTCAGGAGAGTTAAAGGGGTACACATCTTTATAGGAAATTTTACTTATCAATGCGACTTTGTAATCCTAGAAGATGTTAGAGGCATTATAGATCCACACCTAGGATAAATGGTTCTAGGACGACCTTTTGTTGAGAAGACTAAGATGTATTGTGATCATGGGAAGGGGATAGTTCAGTTTACTGATGGGATAGAGAAGATTACTTTTATGATGCCTCATATGAAGGAAGAATTAAAAGGCATCAAGAATTTACAAATTGATGAGATTCGACCTTATGAGGTTAAGGAGGATGGAATTGATGATAATGCTTATTATGAGAGGAGGCGAACATACTATTCAGGTTGCATGAATCTAGGCCCTGAGTACAAGCGTGATGAGAATTAGGTTAGATGTTTTGAGTCGGCACAAAAGTGGGAAAGGAAAACGTAATAGCCCATGACCTTGAGTCTAGCTACAAGACTCGTAAATAAAGAAAAGCGCTTCTTGGGAGGCAACCCATGTTTTGTGTGATTTTTAATTGTTTGATTGTTATTTGTTTCCGTATGCATGCTTTATTTTTATTGTTGGTAGATCGTGTTTCAAACTAAAATAGTGAAAATACTTTATTTTGTCGTTTGGCTTAGTCTTAACTTCATCCAAAGGTATTTCGCAAAGGATAAGTGTAAGGGGAAACCCCAAATGTGTTTTTTAAGAAACAAACTTGATCATAATTCTCCACAATATTAAATGAACATGTGTATTCGTATTTGTTAGAGTCAAATGCTTGTATCGAGTCATAAGGATGTTTTGCATGATTCTCCAGGAAGTAGGACAAAGTTTTTCCAGAAATTTCCCGGAAAATTAACATAAGAATTTCTGCAGGTCACTTCTGACGGCGCCAGGAAGAAATTCCTGACGGCGTCACGTGTAAAATTCTGGAAATTTTACCAGTTTTGTTTTTCTAACGGAGTCTTAAAGTTTTTGTTAATTCTTTAGTTTTATAATCTCCAGGAAATCTGCAAACATTCATTCCTCAAGCATTATATCTTACTTTGTTTTCTAGGATTTGTTATCATATATAGATTGCCGCCGATTTTACGCGAGGTTGCCTTGTTTGTTTTCTCAGGTTTAACAGGTTATGTATGACAAGAAGATGATTTATATTCTGGAAGGGAAGCTTTGATTGTTCATTTTCATGGAAGAAGATCTAACCTGGTTACCATATTATCCATACCGAGCGAATCAGGGGAGTATTTGATTTCATTCTTTTACCTATTTTACTTTTACATTCTTTACTTGAACATTGGGGACAATGTTCATCCTAAGTGTAAGGGGAGGGTAAAATGATGATACCTCATAGGATATACTTTCGCTTGAGTTTGTTTGTTTGATGGTAGGTGTGTAATAAAACTATGAGAAATACTTGTTAGTGTAATTTTAGCACCAAATTTAAAATTTTTTACAACATTTAGGAGTGAAACTTTAGCCTTAGCAAGCGTCTCATGGATAGGAGATTGTATGACTAGCGCAAAACCGTACAATTCAGAAAAATTTTCCGCCCAAATATGTGAGATTCGCCTTTAGATTTGATAGGAAAAGCATTTACTATTAGTGCTTATGAGTGTACCGGTAGCATTTAGATTCTAGAACTTGCGTTAGTGATGCATCCCTAGACCGCTAGTGAGACTACATTCGTGTGGTATGATTTACTACATGATAAGAGGCATTAGGATCACCCTTGTGTTAAACCCGTATCATAATTACTTGACCATTTAAGTCATATTATTTGGCTAGTAAAGTCAATTAATTTTTCTCACACCTTAGCGTTGTACTCATTTTTAGTACACGAAACCCCTAGTACACCCCTCCGAGCCTATCTTTTCGTTTCTAACTTTAAGCATCTTACTTAAAGGAAGAATTTGTTACACCCCACTTAAATGTACACCCAAATCGCCTTAGCCTTCCGTGTATGCACTCATCTTTAGTGCATTATTGTTACATGTTTAAACCCATAGTTAATTATCTAATTGATTACATGGTTGCTAAGTCGAGTCATATCTTGTACAAATTGTTTTGGGACGATTGGGACTCATGGGTAAAGTACTTATTTTATGGAGTAATGGGGAAGAACATCATATATTACCCCCATATGTACGTTAATCTTAAAAGTACTCCAAGTGTTTTGATTATCTTAATTTGAGTCATTAGATTAGTTTATTGTAAAGTATGTAAAAATTCAAGTGTAAGGGGAATGTTCATTCCCTATGATATATTACTTTGGATGGTAGGGTAAAAGTGTATGCAAAAAAAAAAAAAAAAAATCGAAAAATTAAGAAAAAGAAAAATAAAATAGAAAAAGAAAAGAGAAAAAACATACGGACTACCATCCCGTTTCATTCTATGTTTATTTTATATTTTTGTTATTTCTCATTTATTAGCTTAAGTCGAGTCTAGTCTTGGCTTAGCAACGCCACATTGTACATGTAATTAACCAAGATTAGTAACTCGCCACCAGTAAAGATTGCCTATATCCAACAAAACCGTGTATTCCATATCCCTACACCTAATGTTACAACCCTTTAAAAAGACCTCTTTGATAGTTTATCCTAGGTGCTTACGCCATGTGGTGGAGGTTTGATCCTTTCCCAAGCCTATGGTAATCTATTTTGCTATGACAAGTAGTGAGAGATGTTTTCCATTTCCATATTGTGATATTACTTTATTACACCCGAGAGATGTGAGTATCTAAACACTATTTGTGAGGTGCTAGTGTATGACCTCCGTGCTTATCTTTGGTCTTTAGTGGAACGATTATTTGTCATAATTACTTTTATATTAGTGTTAAATGACCCCTAACTTGTATCTTGATTAGAATAAAAACGCATTTGCTTGAGGACAAGCAAATCTCAAGTGTAAGGGTATATGATGAGGCGAAAAATGAAATGTTTTTAGGGGGTCATTTAAGCCGGAATTGGAATTTATTTGATCAAATATTGCTCTAAATCGTTCCTTTTATGATTTTAGGTACTTTGGGAGTGAATTCTGGAAAAGGAAGCATTTTGGACGTTTTTGGAGCATAAAAGTGAAGAAAACGGCAAAGTCTTAATTTTCCTTGCTGGGAACAATACTTGACGGCGTCAAGAAGAATTTTATGACGGCGTCAGGAGCAAAATGGATGACGGCCCAGAAAAATGTGACGACGTCAGAAGTAGGGCGTCAAGAGTAATTTTGGTGACGGCCTGGAGAAAGATTACACATGACGGCGTCAGATATAGATCTAGGCAGTCCGAGAACTTTATTGGCGGCGTGATGACGGTGTCAGATTTTTCCTCTTGACGCCGTCACCTCACAAAATCTATATATACTTTTCTATTTTTCATTCATTAGAGCGGAACTTGTGTGGAGAATTCTAGGGCCGAACCTAATAAACCCTAGGTCGTTTGTAATAGTATTTTCAAGGGTTTTCACCCCTTGAAACCCTTCATGTTCAATTAAGATAAGTTTTCTTTCAATTCATTCAATATTTCTATGTGTTGTTTGAATATATCTTTTGCTTGTCTTGATTTTAACATGCTAGGCTAGATCTTTTTTGTATTTGCTTAGATGTAATGAAACCAAGATGTTGATTATAGGTTAATTGCTTGTTTATAGTTGTAATGGATGAATGATTTCAATGTTAGGCTTAAGAAAACTGGCAGATCTCCATTGAGTAACTTGCTTGAACATCTTAAGAAACATGAACCGATGTGTACTAGGTTTTTATGGTTGTATTTAATGCATGAGCGAATTCTAGTGATCCCATGTTAGGAGCTTCTTAGCCGGCTCGACATAGGAGTGAAGTAGGAGCTTATAGAATTGGGAAAGTAAGTACGCCACCCCATGATTGGTATTAAGGAATATAACCCGTCATCCACGCAACTATAACAAGTAATTAACCTGTAAAAGATATCTAGGGATTAGTGAAATCTAAGTAAACACAATTCTCCCATATATTGCTCACACCAATAGTTTAATTTAGTTTATTTTCATTTTTATTATTTTATTTTGATTGCATCTTTAGTCATTGGGTTAGTTAACTAGCAACTAATTCCGCCCACTCCTCTAAAAACCGAGATTTTACTTGCTTTTATAAAATATAAAAATACAAAAAGAATCATCCCTCACCTCTAGACCTAGTTTTTAGGCTTTCTAATCCTAGCGACACTACTCATGAGTTGAACGATCAATCCCCCGGTACTTGTCACTATACTATACTACAACGATCAGGTACACTGCCTGGTGGGGGTTGTAAGCTTCTCGAGATCACTCGAGAGGTAAAGCCTGGTGCAATTCCCACGCATCATATATAATTCCAAATGCATAAAATTTCATACTTTCGAAGCATGATAATCAGAGTACATAACTTGTTCATAGTTAACATAGATAAATATTGTCTACTTTATTAGCATAACATAAAGAAAGCCCTATGGTGAGGGCATCATTCTATCCATTAAAGCCTGCTGCCTTGTCACTCTTCTGGTAGTATGCTGGGATGAAACAGAAACTGCTTGCACATTACTTGAATGGACATGAGATTGAGACTGTGATTGATCTTGCTACCGGGATTGACACTAGGATTCATCAATAGGTTGATCTTGACTCTGAGATTGAACACCTGCAATTTCATCTTGTTTCTCTGTTGCAACATCCTGAGTACCTTGATCTTGAATTCCAGATTGCACACAAGTTCCTTCAACTGAAACATCTTGACTTTCATTAACACCTATACCTTCAGCTTGTTTATCTGCTGCAACTTTGTTCCCTGTATGATGTGTCTTCTTTGATGCAACCTTTTGAGGCACTTGTTTACCTTTTCCCTTAGAACTTGAACTATTTTGTTTTTTTACCGCCAGTTTGACTACTTTGGGTTCCACCATAGCCAATACATGTTTTTCGGTTGTGTCCAGCAATGCCACAAACACTACACCTTACACTCTTCCAAGCCTTAGATAGTTTACCATTCTTGACAATCTCTTCAGTTTCAGGAGCTAACCTTACTCTTTTTTTACTAGTTGAGTTAGCTGCATTTGCTTGAGTCTTTGGTGGAACAATAGTTGTTGGCACAGACGATTTTTCCCATTGCTCATTGCTAGTTATGGGGGAGATATTGTGTTTGTAGGTTGCTTCCCAAGTGTTGAGATAGTAACAAGGATGCGCCCATGTTTCAACAACTCCTACTTGTTGTCCATTTAAAGTCATATTCCAATTGGTAGCGACAACATGTTTACATGGTAAACCTGTAATCTCCCATCTTCTGCAAGTACAAGACTTCTCTACAACATTAACTACAGATTGGTCTCCCTATGGTCCACTTACCTTAAACTTATCTCCCCTATTCCATAAAACATTATACCTAACCGCCTCTTTCTTAATACCTTCTAACATGTGTTGTGCAGTAGGTGTTAGTGGCCCATCACTCTTTTCAATGACCTTTACGACATGTATTATCCTCTTCATACAGTATCCCCTGATTTATTCTAATGCTGTAATAATTGGTTTGTTTACACCCTCAATTATTTTCTCATGAAACACTTGACACATGTTATTAAGTAACACATCAGAATGGGGTCGCCCTAAAACAAGACAAATAAAGTTGTATTACTTATACATTTCATACTACTTTACCATATACCACTTAATTTACACAGTTAGATGACTTACATGAGAAATGTGACCTTGACCGATGGATTTGTGGTATCTGACTTAACCAAGCATGGGCAGCTTGACAAAATGTCTTTAAAGCATCCATAGATTTCTCAAACTTTACAACGGTTGAGGCTGTTGCACATCTCCAAAGATGGTCTTTGAAGGCCCTACCTTGCCAATTAACTTTCATTTGCTCATGAATGCTTCTAAGACAAAATTTGTGCTCCGCATTTGGGAAAACTTCTCTTAATGCTGATGTAATATCCTGCACAAAAACAGATATATTTACTGTCTGTTTAAAAAAATAGGAAATTCAAATCATTTATACTTTATGGGAGTACCTTGTTCATGTCAGTAACAAAAGTGAAGATTGAATTTGGCTCAACTTAAAGATCATCATATAAACAATGAAGAAACCAAGTCCAACATATTGTGTTTGTTGATTCAGCAAAAGCATAAGCTAATGGGTATATACCATTGTTGCTATCAATTCACATAGCTGTTAGAAGTTGACCCTTCAAATGACCATCAATTGGAAAAGCATTTATCCCCAACAACCGTCTTTGACATGCTTTAAATCCTTCCTTCAAGGCACCTAAACAAACATAGAGTCTCTTGAATTCTCTTGTTGGAAGACTATCCTCAGCAGGCCGTTCCACATGAATCACAACTGTTGTATCAGGGTTCCTCTTCTGCAACTCTTGAACATAGTCTCTCAACATGGTAAATTGGAGTTTGAATTCTTTCCTAATGCTTCTGACTGCTATTCTTTTAGCTCTTAAAACCTTTTGCATTGAGACTTCAAGCTCAAATTGGTTGGTAAATTGATTATGAACCGACTTAACAGGAATCCTTGGATTGGTTTGAATCGTATCTTTAATTTTCTTTGAGATAAAGTTGAGGTCAAAATGTTTGAGCACCCTGGATTGCAAACACGTGTGTTGATCATTATATCTTCTCACTGTCCAAGCACCTTTTTCCGTACCATCCCTGCCAATAAGCAACAACCATGGGCAGAGTATTTGGGAAGGGTCATTTTTACCAGGAATTAATGCTTCCAAACCCCTAACTGGGCCTATACCTAGTCCAGCAGTAGCAATTGGGCCAGATAGGGGAACACAACCCACACATCTAACTCTTATTCTTATTTTGTCATTCTTTAGAAATAGAAGCTCCCTTCTTGTTTCTATGGAATGCTCTCTTACCCTCTCTTTCACATCTTTTGCAGTATCAAAGGATTGATCACAATAAAAGAAAGTTTCAACAACACCATCATCAACAGAATCTGTCCTAACCCTTGGCACCCCAGAGTGACCTATGTCTGAGTCAAAAGCATAAGCAGTGTAAAATGCATCATTATCCAACACAGGTAATTGAGTTTCCAAATTCAAGTCATCACTTTTATTAGTAGATGTTCCTGCGTTGCCTAACTCATGACTCTGACTCTGTTGGAACAAAGCAACCTGTACATGATTCTCCTCAGTAACATTATTTTCATTTGGCTGAATTGTGTCATTACCTACATTGCCTAAGTGACTAATATCACTCTGTTGGAACAGAGTGATATCAACATCACCCTCCTCTTCCATGTTATTGCCACCAACAGGTTCTCTTCCTACATTCTCTAACTGGTTATCTTGATTGACTTTGAATAGAGTGACTTCCACATCAGGTTCCTCAAAGGTGTTATTGCCATCAACTAGTGGTCTCCCTACTTTCTCCAACGGCTTATCTTTAGTCACTCTGAACAGACTAACATCAAAACTATCAAGGTCCTGAAAACTATTTTCCTTATCAATAATGACTAATGCACCATCACTGTTATCAACAGGTTGGCTGGCAAAGGAAGACATGTCAAGACTTGAAAAACGGGGCTCAATGTGTGGCAAGTCACTAGATTCCCCAACATATGAGACATCTACAGGTAGTTGCGTAAGTTGCATAAATGGGTTAAGGTCTGGGTCATTATCTATGTCATCTAGAACCAAACGTCTGCAACACGATTAAATAGCATCACGAGCTATTTTTCTACTAGGTTCATCCATCTCCAAAAATACAGTCTTAATAGACTGTGGGGACATCTCAGACAACTCTAACCTAGTCTTACCTATTTCAACATACACATCTATCAGTTTATGTTCTTCCACAATTTCTTTCAACAGGTCAAGATTGACAGCTTCATGAAAACTATATAAACCATCGTCCAATGTCATACCAGGTTTAACAAAATAGTAGTAATTGGTTTGGACTTCTGCATAACCGATTTGGGTCATCAGAGCATCAAGTTCGTCAATCAAAATCTCATTAATACCAACATAATCAACCTGACATTCCTGACCTCCTTCGTAGATCCTGTCTGGCTAGTTTTTGAATACGCCATTGTGGTGAACTCTCATGCTAAAATCACCAGGTCGATCTGCTATTGAAAAAGTAAACAAACACTGTTACGATTCTCTAACAAAAAGGGAAATACCATTAAACAATCTAAGATACATACGCTAGTAAACAATTATCAACAAAAACACTAACCATATTGCTTCATTGCCCAATTTCTCTCGACTTCATGGCTATCAAAGTAAGGTGCATCTCTGATTTGCCATAATGTAAATCCAAGGTTTGAGATTCTTGATTTTTTACTTAAATTATTAGATTTGGTGAGTGACATTGCATTAGGGTTTTTTTGGTAGGCTTCCAAAACAAGTTTGAGGATGACCAATGAGTACTTGTGCTACTTATATTAGTCATAATGGTGGGAAAAAGGATTAGACATCTGCTGGGAAGTACATAGAGAGAGAGAAAAATGTGACTAGGTAAAAAGACAGGAATACCCTCCAAACTAAACATGTAACGGGGTTTTGGGAACTATAACGGGACGTTGCAGTTCCTATTACGGGCCGAGGGACGCAATCAGCCTAAAAATCCCAAGTTTTGGACGCCCCACGACGATTTTGGAAAGCTAAGGTCCATGACGATGTTTTGTGGAAAGTTTAGTGACCAACAGTGTATTTTAGTCTTGATTTTAAAATAAAATACTCTTTAAAATAAGTGTGAAAATATGGATTTAATTAAAAAAAAAATTAAAAAAAATGAAAGAATTGAAGTGGAGAGCCGTTACCATTCTCAATTTGAAATATATAAAAAAAAGAAAAAATCCGCTCCCAATTTGTTTCACATTTGGCAACAAACAATTCCTTTCAAAAATACATAAACAATCTATCTATCTGGATCCAACACCATAACTAACTGTAAGTTGTTTTTCTTCATCCAATCTATTTTTATTATTATTTCTTTTTCCGTTAATTAACTGATTGCAACAGTTTCAGCAACCATGAGTGCGCCGGTCACTCCGGCCAAAAAGATCCGATCATCTCCAACAACCACACCAAGAAAACAACTCCAACTCCAAGAAGACAAGATTCTTGTTACGGTTCGTGTTCGCCCGTTAACCCCTCGAGAACTCGCTTCTTACGATCTTATCGCCTGGGATTCTCCTGACGATAATACTCTCGTTTCCAGAAATCTTAATCGCCATAACGCTCTTGGAACTTACACTTTCGGTATATTTTCCGTTTCTTTACGTTCTATTAGTTAGTTACAATCAGGGGCGGAGTTAGGATTTTGCATCCATAATTGAATTTTTACAATTTGGTATCTGTTAGTGTGTTGTGTTCTTCGTAATAGTAAATTAGGGGGTGTTTGTTTTAGCTTATTTTTGGGCTTATAAGCTTAAAAATAAGCTTAAACAAACACCCCCTAATTTACTATTACGAGGAATGCAACATACTAACGGATACCTGATTGTAAAAATTGTAATTTGTAAATTTGTTACTCAATACGTGTATTATAGCTATAAAACGTTGTTTGAGTATTACACTAGTTTTACCGTCAAACTTTCAACTAGTTGGTGCTCAAAAACTTACAAACCAGAATTATTGTTTGTCTTCTGAAATCAAGATTCCTAGTGAAGGTCACCATAATATTCTACTTTCGGAATTATATACTAAACATGAAGAAGCTAAGTGTAATATCATTTATCAATTCAAAATATCAAAATGAAAGAAGCTGGAACATGGCAAGTAAAAGAAATAATGAAACATTAAAAACTTAAAAAGTTATATTTTAACTCATTTAAAGCTAAAAGTGGAGTGTTGGCAAATTGAGCGGGCGGCTTATTGAAAATATTAGCTTGATTTTTTGCTAAATTGACCCATAACAATGCCTGCTTCTATAAACAATCCTTGTCCTCAAGGATTGAAATTTCCTCCTTCAGCGATTCAGTAAGTAAATAGTCCATGGCCTATTTATAATTGTGAGCTGATCCGGTAACACAGAACAACTAAGTTCTGTCATATTACTAGCATCCAATGCTCCTGTCTTCCAGAAGCTCCTACGCTTCTTGAAGACTTAAAAAGACATGCCAAATATTGACGTTTCATCCAACATAATATCGCTGTTGTTTTGGTGTTCAGATAAAGTGTTTGACCAGTATTGCTCAAATAAGAAGGTCTATGAACAAGGGGCTAAAGATGTTGCCTTCTCTGCTATCAATGGCATCAATGGTACTCACTAGTTTCTGTTTCATCCAACTAATTATCACTCACTTTTTTCACATTCTAATCTTAATTAATTATATCGCAGCTACTATTTTCGCGTATGGGCAGACTAACAGTGGTAAGACTTACACGATGAGGGGGATAGCAGACAACGTTATCCATGACATTTATGCGCATATTCATAATGTATGTACTATCATTATCTACCATTTACGTTTTTACTTTTGTTTCCATCAACACACTTAGTTTGTCCTGAAAAAAGGTTTTCCTATTTGAATAATATATGTTCAAAATAGGATGACAAAACTTATAAAAAGTAGTTTTTTTCTTCTTATAAACTGATATTAAAGGTTTTATGCATAGAAAAATATGTTCTGTCTGAATTTGATTAAGCTGTAATGTACTTGTTGTGTCTTTACAGGCCGTGGAAAGTAAATTCGTGTTGAAGTTTTCTGCTCTTGAGATTTATAATGAGAATGTGATAGACCTATTAAACCGTGATTGTGCCCCTCTTCGTCTCTTGGATGATCCTGAGGTGAAGACATCATTCATTACATCTCAATTGTCTGGGCTTCTTTTTTTGTAATTTACATTATTCTGTTTTGTCTCAATCCAGAAAGGCACCATTGTGGATAAGCTGACTGAAGAGGTGGTCAATGATGCTCAGCATCTAAGGTGCTTAATTTCTGCTTGTGAAGGTAATGGACATCTTCTGCTCACTCATCACTTCTTAACTGTGTGTTTTTAGTCTCAAAATATATAATGGAAATTCCTTATTTCCTTTATGTCTCACTGTTAAAATTCTACTTGCAGCTCAAAGGCAAGTGGGCGAAACTTCTTTGAATGATCGAAGCTCAAGATCACATCAGATTATTAAATTGGTAATCTTAATCTCGCTGTAGGCTATGTGGTGCATCTTCCTCTGTAGTTTTATATATAGGGTTCCTGACTTTGTTGTTTAAGGATCCGTGAAAAAAAACATCGGCACTCCAATCTTGTCAGTCATCAGTATTAATCGATGACAAGCTAAAATCAGAAAGTTTAATTGTTTTTTTCTATTATTTCTTAAAGGCAAATCTCCAATACTTCTTTGTTCAATGTCATTATGTTTGGCAAGTTAATTTCGCTTTATGTTTTATCTTATACTAGTCACCTATATTTTGGTACCATCACATAATAATACTGTTACTCAATGTCATTATGGTTTATCTTATACTAGTCACCTATATTTTGGTACCATCACATAAATGAACATGATGATGTATGCATACAAGTATCCTTAAGTGAGTACATTTATTTTATATTCGAGTCTACATACTTGCATCTATATCTGAAGCACATATAAATGCATGCTTAAACTTGTGCAAAGATCTCACCTTATGAGATTGTTTAATTGCTTTACTTTTCAGAGTATTGAGAGTAGTCTTCATGATGCATCAGGACGTGTAAGATCTCTCTTAGCGAGTTTGGTATGTTTGCTTATTAAATTATATTTTCTATATGATTGTTCCTTCCTAGTTGTTTCTTATTTCCATAAAACTCCTGCAGAGTCTTGTGGATCTTGCTGGCAGTGAGCGTGCAGCTCAAACTAACGCTGATGGTGCTAGATTGAAGGAAGGTAGCCACATAAATAGAAGCCTACTCACTTTGACAACTGTGATTAGGAAGTTAAGGTTAGCTTTTTAATGAACAAAGTTGAATTTTCTAGTTAGTACCATGTTAAGCACCCCTAAAAAGGCATCAATTTTGACAATATTAACTTTTTGTACTCTTAATATGTTATTTGGTGAATTGGAGTTTTGTTCTTTATATGCAGTGGTGGGAAGAAGAGTGGCCACATACCTTACAGAGATTCTAAACTCACAAGAATCTTGCAGTCTTCACTAGGGGGGAATGCACGGACTGCGATAATATGCACCATGAGTCCTGCTTTAAGCCATGTGGACCAATCACGCAACACTCTGTCTTTTGCAACTAGTGCAAAGGAAGTTACAAACAATGCACAAGTAAATATGGTATGATGAGCTTGCAGTCTTGATTTAATGCTATATCGGAAATGACTTGTTATAAAAGCATTGTCTTACATCTTTAGCTACTGAGTGTTCAATTATATGAGCAGATCTAGTTACATATTATTACAGTACAATATAAAATCTTTAGATGCTATACATAGTCTTTGCTTATACTTTCGCTTTTCTACTGTTAGGTTGTTGCTGAAAAACAATTGGTGAAAGATTTGCAAAAGGAAGTCACAAGACTTAAAGCAGAATTGTTGAGTCCAGAGCCGTCTTCCTCTAAATGTTTAAGGTCTTTGTTGCGAGAGAAGGAGCACATAATTCAGCAGGTATGCATATTTGAGCCTACTTCCACACACGTTTACATTCGCTATTTTCTATTTTTGCTTTAATTTCCCTGATTATTTGTAATGCAGATGGAGAGAGAGATGAATGAGCTCAAGCGTGAGAGAGACCTTGCACAATCACAACTGGAAGTAGCACAAAAATTACAGAAGGAAACAAAGGTCCGTTTTCAAGATGTTCCTAGTATATGTTTGTTTCCATTAAGAGTGGCCAAGGTAGGCTGGGTAAATGGGTTTGGGTGAGAATGGATAACTGTTTATACGGGTCGGGTTGTGACTCACAAACAATTTTTCCCCTGATTAATCTGTATTTAGTCAACTAATTTTAATTTAAGTTCTGTGTTCAGTGTTCACCTACTTCCTCAAAACTGATTTAAGAGTTAACGAATCAACCCATTTCTAGTAAATGAGTCATATGCCCACCTTTCCAACTTCTTATCTTCCGTGTTAAAAGGTTAACCAGTTTTGGCAAATTCCGGTTTCGAGTAACCAACCCTATTTTGATGGAAACTGCCAGAAAAAAGATGTTGCCTCTTTTTTACATGGTATTGAATTGGCACTAATGGGGCAATTAGACACATGTTGCCTACTGTCAGGGTTAAATATTTCCATATATTAATTTTACTGAAACTTGGTTACCTTTTTAATCCAGGAGCCTATTCAATGCATGCCCTCTCGCCAAGTAGCCAAATGTCTCTCTTTTAGTAGCGAAAATGCATCTGAACTCTCAGAAAGAAAGGCACACAGAAGACGGAGACCATTGAGACAGTCAACTGCTTCTATTGACCCAAGCACACTGGTGCATGAAATAAGGAAACTTGAAATGAGGCAGAGGCAGTTAGGCCAAGAAGCAAATCATGCACTAGAGTTGCTTCACAAGGAGGTTTCCTCTCACAGAGTAGGGAATAAAGACGCTGCTGAAACTATTGCAAAACTGCTGTCTGATATAAAGGATATGCATGCCAATATTAGTTTAATTCCTGATGATATTGAAGTTAAAGAGAAAGGCAGTTTGAAAGAAGAGATAGGTCGACTGATATCGGAAGAAAACACTATTGCGTCTTTGGAAGAAAAGCTTGAAAATGTACAAAAATCGTTAGACAAACTAGTTTTGTACAACGGTGAGGAGGATCCAGATTCAAGAACTCCATTAAAGAAGAAGAAAAGCCTTCCTTTTAGAATGAGCAATAATGGGAGTGTGCCAAATTTTATAAGGTCTCCATGTTCACCTTCTCCCTCCAATCTACATGGTGTTGAGAACAGAAATCCTGAGTGTCGTAGTTTGTTATCACCTGTTAATATATCCCAAAACAAAAGAACTGATGAGGTGACGAAAATCACTCCTATATCTGCATCTAAGCATCAAAGCTCAGTGGATGTAAGAAAGATCCAAAAGATGTTTAAGACAGCAGCTGAGGATAACTTCAGAAGTATTAAATCTTATGTTACAGAGCTGAAAGAACGGGTGGCAAAGCTGCAATACCAAAAACAGCTGCTAGTCTGTCAGGTTAGAAGCTTTTCTGATTTTGTATTTATCGCCTTGTAAATTGTAAAACTAGATGTGGCAATTTTGAGTTTTTGACCCTTCTGTGTAAAATTGGGTTGATTTGGTTGTTTTTGACCCTTCTGTGTAGAACTGGTCAGATGGGTACAGAATTATAACACTATAAAAGCAACGGGTCAAAAGTCGTCGTAAGTGTTTTGAAAGGTTTAGTACCTCAGATATTGCTTTGTATAGATAAAATTAGAATCCAGTTTTATAATTCAAACTAGGACAGTAACTAATAAGATTAAAAAACAATTGATGGGTGGTACAAATCTGTTCCTACCCATTTGGACCCATATATCACAATACCCTGTTTGGTTTACAGCTTCATATGATCTTGTCTTTACAACCCTATTAGGCTTTGACTGACTGCTGTGTGAACGGATAGGTGTTGGAGTTAGAAGAAGCAAATGACGGTGGGAGTGATGACACTGATTTAGGGGGGCAAACTCCCATGCCACGGCACCTTGTGTTTGAGGATCAAAGAAAACAGATTATAATGTTGTGGCATTTGTGTCACGTCTCTATCATTCACAGGACACAGTTCTTTATGTTATTCAGAGGAGAGCCTGCTGATGATATATACGTAGAAGTTGAACTGAGAAGGCTGACATGGTTAGAGCAGCACTTATCTGAATTTGGTAATGCAAGTCCAGCCCTCTTGGGTGATGAACCAGCGGGGCCTGTCGCATCAAGGTGAATTTTAATTTGTGCTCTGATTTTCCAAACCAAGCGTCATCTTATTTTAAAGTTTATGACATGTATCTTGTGGATGATTTTAAATAAACAGTATCAAGGCTCTAAAGCAGGAGAGGGAATATCTGGCAAAAAGGGTGTCGACTAAACTAAGTGCAGAAGAAAGGGAATTGCTGTATAAAAAATGGGACATCCCTGTTGAAGGCAAGCAAAGGAGGAGGCTTCAACTTGTGAATTGTTTGTGGACTGACCCTCTGAACATGGTGAATGTTAAAGAGAGTGCTGAAATAGTTGCAAAACTTGTGGGCTTTTGCGAATCAGGGGAGCATGCTTCCAAAGAGATGTTTGCACTCAATTTTGTAAATCCATCTGACAAAAAAGCTTGGATGGGCTGGAACTTGATATCCAATCTGTTGCATTTGTAATCTGTTACTTCTCTTATAATGAACACACTTTTGTACATGTGAAATATCAGTAGGGCTTACGAGAGGCTTGCCATATCCATATGTTGTATACAACAATGCTACTAGAATCGTTGGAAAGAAATTACTAGCTTATGTAAAATAAGCTGCCAGTCGTTGAAAAAAAGGGTTGCAAACAACCGTTTCATTGTCTACTTGATCAATGATGTTAGAGTATCCATTTAATGAATTTTTCTAATAATGTCTTCGGATGAACTATTGTTACCTGTATTTTTTTATTTTTTATTTATTTTATTTTTTTAACCTGTATGACAACATACAACTTTGTGCATGCCTCAAACCTTTGAATTTCACTAGTTCGTAATAAGCAGAGATTAAATTGGATATATGCTACATTGTATTTATTTTTTTAGCATTAAAAGTTGAAATTAACATTAAATAAATATAATCTTAGATTATTTGATTAAAAATCAATTTAAATAAAAAAAATGAATTAAAACTAAATCACTAAATTAAATCAGTTAGAATTAAAAAAAAAAATGAATTAATTTAAATTAGAATAAAAAGTACTGAATTAAAGTAAAAGTTATTAAATTTTAATTATAATTAAAATAAAAGTAAATTAAAAGTCTATACATTTATGGATCAAGTATCACTATTCATAAAGTAATTCTGGTTCGTATTTTGTTTGTGAGATATGAATAGAGAGGTTAACTAGCATATTTGGTTATTGCACATGGATATTTATCGATCATATGAGAATTTGTTAGTTTGAATTTGGGCCGTAATCCTTATTACACAGTGTTTACGTAAGGTATGTAAAACGTAATTGAGAGTAGGTTGAGATGGGTATGTTATTTGTTTTCTCGTGTAGAACGGTAAGGACCCAAAGGAATGATTAAAAATAAAGAGATTTGTGTAATACTCAAACAAACAACCTTTTTTTTTTTTTTTTTTTTTCTTTTTCTTTTTTTAACAATGTCAGTGAAACAGTATAAAAAGTGTAGAGAGAATTATCATCTTTGTCTTTCACTTTCACTCGGGTCCTTGTAAAGGTAATTTAGTCCTTTAATTTTGGTTAGGGACCAAGAATGCACTTGAAAGTTTCTCACAGAAATGTTAAGTGCATTTTGAACGGATAGAGACTGAATCTACAATTTGACCAAACCAGAAGGACGATTTTTGCAATTTACTACATTAGTTTTCTTTGTAACTTTGAATTAGAATTATATATATATATATATATATATATATATATATATATATAGTTTTAAATTTGATTTTGTACTTGGTTGGTAAATTGAATAAAGCTTACCCTTTTTTTTTTTTTTTTTTTTTTTTTTTTTTTTTTTTTTTTACCAACAAAATTAAATTGAGACCGACTGAGTAATATCTTTGAAATCTCAAGTTAATACAAAAAAGTAAAGTAAAGTAACTCCCAATACCGCCTTACCCCTACCTAAGGTAGAGAGGCTGCTTCCGGTTCTACCTAAAGTAGAAAAGGACCTCCAGCCTTTTGTAGGGAGTGAGGATCAAACGCTTGACCTCTAGGTTGAGAGGCAAGGGGTTTTTCAACTGATCCAACCCTACTTATTAAATCTCAAGTTAATACAGTTTGTTTAAAGTAATGTTATCTTTGAATTTGGTTAAAAGCATCTTAATTGTGCCCTTTTAGATCATATCCTTTCGGATTATACCTTTTAAGTGATCATATAATCCAAAGATGAAATAATTGTAAGGTAAGTTAATAATCCATGCAATCAAATAAATAGTTTAGGATAACGAGGCACTTTTACGGTTCATTTTCAATCAAAATCGTGACAAACTTATTGAAATGTCAAAGACCCAACAACGCGGTATCCTAAATTCTTTTTTTATGATACGACATCATAGTTTAATTCATTTTTTTTTTTTTTTAATACGTAGTTTGTGAACAACCAAATAAGTAGCAATTCATTGGAAAGAATGAATTACGTACGTAATCATTAAAATTACTAGTATGCTTTTTTAGTTACCTCATGGAATAAAGATACATGGTTTTTATAGTTAAAACTATCTATAAATTTGTTTAGGAAAAACATAACCACTCAAAGTAGAAGAAAAATGTTAGACTCAATGATAGCGTCATTGTGGCATCGTGTTTACAAAAACGCGTGAGTATATGAAAATTATTTATATAAAAATAATACGCTTGATTTGTATATAGATGCCGTGTGATTTAAAAGATATAATAAATCACAAGTGCGATAAATGGGGTATCCCACACTTGATTGTATTGCTAATGTATTGGGCTACTGTTTTTTATCTAATCATATACTCTAGCTAGGCGATCAATACACAAAGTCTTCTTTCATATAGTTCTTGTTTTGCATTGGTTGGTTTTTGGAAAGTTAACGTGCTTAATTAAAATAAAAAATAACCTGAATGTCAAGATTCGATAACCAAACCCACGTCATAGCCTACGTCAGGTCGTCACCCGTCACGTAATCCTACCAAAATTAAATTTAGCTTCGCAATTAAGCTATTGGTATACCCGCTTTATAATCAAAATAATATCAAAAATTGATCGTGTAGTTTTTAAACTTTTTGTTTTTGTGATACATGTCTTTCTTTATGCAAGAATCTTTAAAAAGTGTTCAAATTTACATATTGTTAAACTATCTTAACATTGCTTGATCAATCACGACTCACGAGAGTTGATTTTATAAGCTACATGTTACGAAAGGCTGATGTAATGGTTGTATACTCGTATGAGTCGCAACAACTGAGCATACGATATGTTAATTAATCAAATATCTAGTAAAATATATAAATGGACATTTTAGTTAGATTTAAGCCTGTTGGGTGATAACTATATGCATCTTTCATTTTAGATCACCTTAATGGCTTAATATTAATAGTAAAATATTACATATAAAATAAATCAGAGTAAAATAAACCGTTCGTTTTGTGGTTTGCGTTGACCCGCAGTGTTGTCACTGAAAAAGATCTTTTAAGTGGCTTTTGTAACGAAGAAAAAGAGTATATTTTAAAAGTTCTACCAACTCTCTTTGACCGATATAGATAAACCCTTGTCTATATTCTTCGATGGCTTTATATATTTATACTTTATGCTTTTATTGGTTAGAAAATGTCCATATTTCGGTTATAAGTAAAGAAAATCAATAAATGATTTTCTTCCCCTGTTAATATGCTTGTTCTTTCTCTAAAGATGTGATGAGGTATTTTAAAACCATGCCGGTTTTGGGAGGTTAAAGATGATATCAGTATAACACTTCTCTATGTGTGCATGACTTGCTGTCAATAAGATGACCATGTAAGCTATGACATGTATACCATTAGTAGCAAATTTGTAATCGTTTTTGTTGTACTATGGTCTATATTTGTATGTTATCTATGTATGCGTACATGAATGAATGTATATGCACACACAATATGGTTGATAGTCGTTGTCTTAACACACTGTACAACACTAATACGACTAAAATAATCTTGCTAAGCATAGTATAATATTGTATGTGACAATGAGCAGGGGAGTGAATTGGATTAAATTGATAAGACCAAATAAAGAATTAAGGAATGATAAGCATGTTTAAAAACATGTTTAATGATATGTCTAAAATTATGTGGCAAGAGTTTATTAGTTTATAAAAAAGTGAGTTCGGCTGCTACAACCAATAAACTTTTGCCACACACTTTTAGGCATATCATTATGCTATAACTTCTCTAAAGAATTATATATGTTCCCTCGAAAAAAGAGTAAAGAAATGATAGGTCATTAATACCCCTTAAAACATCATTCGAACCTTTTATGGTTCTTTTAATTTTTTTTTAACATTTTTTTTATTTTTTTATTATAAAACTACAAAACTTAAAGTACAAAACATAAAATATTAAAATTTTTAACAAGTTAAAATTACTAAACTGACAAAAAAAATATAAAACAGAAATTGATGACGGTGTTTAAAAATGAATGATGTGTACTTTGTTACTACCTATACTAGTACAGTAGTACCTGATAAAGAAGGGTTATGGACTCGTCACTCGACCAACTAGATTTGGACATGTCATATTTGGTTTGACATTTTTATTCTAGTTATTTAAATTTGTCACGGCCGGGTCATGATATTTTCAAAAGATTTATCATCTTTGAGTTCATACAAGTTGGAAATATCAGTGTTTTGAAACCCGGGTCGACCCGGCCGGATTAACCGGTTCGACCGGTTTCGGTCAAAAACTCGGGTTTCTAAAACCGGGTTAACCGGTTATACCCGCTGGGTTTTGAGTGATCCGGGCCAACCCGGTTCTCGGGTTTTGAGTGACCCGGGTTAACCCAATTCTCAAAACCCGGCCGGGTTTCATTTTTTCAAAATTTTTTTAATAACAACCCGGGCTGACCCAGGTTGACCCGGTGGTCGAACCGGTTGACCCGGTCAAAAAAATAAAAATTAATAATAAATTAAAAACCAGGTTGACCCGGCGGTCGAACCGGTTGACCCGATGCCCAGTGATTTGACCGGCTCGATTTTGAACCCGGTTTTCAAACGATTGGGAAATATTGTTACTTTCTTTTTGGTGTTTGTACTATTCAGATTCCTAGTTATTTAAGTTGGTCACGTCAGGGTCATGATATTTTCAAAAGATTTATCATCTATGAGTTCATAAAAAATTATTTATCATCTATGAGTTCATACCAGTTGAAAAAATCGTTAGTTTCAAAAGAATACGTATATAAATTTTTCAATATAGTTTATGAGTTAAGTTTGAAAAAAATAATAATAAAAAAAAAACTAAAATGAGAAAAGTGAGGAAAAAAAATAATTATATTTTTCAGATGCATCTAAAAAAGTAGATGTATATTCCTTTAATTTTTTTATTTATTTAAAAATATGTAGTTAGAAATCTCTCATTTTTTCATTTTAGGCTACGCACAATGAGTTGGTTGACCATATCGTCAATGAGGGTCATCACTAGTGTGAGTTAAATGTCGTTAGTGCTTTTTTGGAGACCAAGGTCAAGGTAAAGACCGAATCCTTCTGCTTATTTGTGTGTGTTAATTTAATTAAAATGTCTTTTTTGTGAGGTATGTTTTTTGTAATGTAGGACGCTTTACTGTGCTTAAAAGTTCGGTTGTATGTCGCATGGGAAAGAAAGCTGGGGTGATAGAATCGCTTGCTCACAAAAGGTGGTATTAGTTTTTTTTTTTTACCGAATTATTTCAAAAGCCGAGGATTGTAGAAGACTTTGTTTTGAAATTGGTAAAAATAATTGTAAGTTTGAGTAATAAAAGGTAACATATCTAACAAGACAAAACTAAAACTAACGCTAAACGTTATTAAAATAGAAAGAGTTAATTGCTTAAATCATCTCTGAACTTTGGCTAAATTGCATTTTCATCCAAATCATTTCGAAAGTGCAGAAATCGTCCCTGTGAGAAATCTTTGAGTAAATTTTCATCCCTGATTGGGACGAAACATGCAATTTGGCACTTTTGAAACATGCAATTTTCGTCCCAACTAGGGACGAAAATTTGCTCAAAGGTTTCCCACGGGGATGATTTAAGGACTTTCGTAATGGTTGGGACGAAACATGCAATTTAGCTCAAGTTTAAGGACGATTAGAGTAAAATTCACCGTTAGTTTTTGTAGTTTGTGTTGACGGCAGTGCTTGTCACTGAAAAACAGATCTTTTAAATGGCTTTTATAAATGAAGAAAAAAGTATCTTTTAAAAGCTCTACTTCTACCAACTCCCTTCTATATGGTTCGATGGCTTTATATATTTATACTTGATGCTTTTGTTGGTTAGAAAATGGCATGTCTTATATCGATCTATAAGTAAACAAAAAATCAGTAAATGATTTTCTTGCCCTGTTAATATGTTTTTTTCTTTCTCTAAAGATGTAATGAGGTATTTAAAAACTATACCGGTTTTGGGAGGTTAAAGATGATCATATCAGTATGTAACACTTCTCTATGGCTTGCTGAGTTGCTGTCAATGAATGAAGTGAATGTATGTGCACACACAATACGGTTGATAGTCATTGTCTTAACACACTGTACAACACTAATACGACTAAAATAATATTGCTAAGCTTAGTATAAAATATTGTCGGTGACAATGAGCAGGGGTGTGTGAATTGGATTAAATTGATAAGACCAAATAAAATATTGTTCGGGTTTGGAAAAAGAATAAAGATATGGACTCGTCACTCGACCAAACTAGATTTGGATTATATTTGGTTTGACCATTAGAGTTAATTTAATTGGTCACAGCCGGGTCATGATATTTTCAAATGATTTATCATCTTTGATCAATTCATATCAGTTGGAAATATTGTTAGTTTCGTTTTGGTGTAGTTTCGTTTTGGTGTTTGTACCATTCAAATTCCTTTGTGTTAGCTTCTTAAAACTAATTATCAAGATCGTAAATAGCGTAAGGCGTGGCGTGACGGCATAGTCAAGTCTCAAATTGATACGCCTACTAGTTAATTATCTATCTTTGTTATTTAAGTCGTAATTGAGTTTGAATAGGATTGTGTGTCATGTGAGTCATTCTTTATTAGGAATAAGTGTTTGGGCCCAAGCCTGGTTTATGGGTTTAGGGTATTTAGGGTTTCGTCAAGTCTATTTAAGCAATTGCTATCAATGTAATCATATAAGTTTTCAGTCAATAATACTCTAGTTCTTCAATCTTCTTCTTAAGGAGCGCGCGCCCGCTTGAAGTGATGCCCTATCCGATACAACCCATAATCGGGTGGTATCAATTGGTGCTCTCGTTGAGAGTTTCATTGGGAGCCGAACGATTCTAGGGTTATTCAAAAAAAAAAAAAAAAAAAAAAAAAAAAAAAAAAAAAAAAAAAAATTTCATCTACACTATTCACCGCACTGTTCATCGTAAGTACTGTTCACCTTGTACTGTTCATACCGGTGCTGGTAATGTTTATTGCGGATTTTACTGTTCGTTCCGGGGTACTGTATGTTATTATTCATTAGGTACTTTTCATTGTTTTCATTGAACTCATGAGAATGGATGAAAACACTCTTTGGTTGTTGCTTAAGGAACAAGCTGATGCAGCACACCTGCTCGCACAACAACAGGCCTCGGTTTTTCAAGAACAACTTGATGCATTACGCGCCGAATTGCAAGCTACTCGGGGATTGCTACAAGCTTGTCATGGGGAAGGCGGTGATCAACAAGCACTGTTACCAAGTTCTATGCGGTTGGAGGTTCCTAAGTTCACATGCGCTAATCCAGAAAGCTGGTTATTTTCCATCAATGAATACTTTTCATTGCTTAATACGACCGCTGCTCATCGGTTACGAATCGTGGAATTCAATCTCGAAGGTGCGGCTGCGGAATGGTTTCATTGGATGACGCGGAACGGGTTGATTAGCGATTGGGACACGTTTGTGGAGAGCGTGAGGAACAGGTTTGGACCCTCCAAGAATGAAGATCCACAAGGAGCTTTATCTAAATTGTTACAAATCGGTTCAGTGGTGGAGTATCAAAGTGAGTTTGAAAAGTGTCATTGTTTAGATATGTTTGGCTTGTTTTACAAGCTATGGTTATTCGGTTATATATACCGAATCATTATTATAAATGAATCAATCAAGTTTGTCAAGTAATTCTCTAGTCTTTCTCTCTTTATTTTCTTACGGAGCTCGCATACGCTAAAAGTGGTGCCCTATCCCGATACAACCCCTAACCGGGTCGTATCACAAATTCTATGAGCTATGGTGAAGCCACGGTGTTTTTAAGACGTGAATCAAAGCGGCATAATTTTTTTTATAAATTTAGAGTTAATTGCATTTTTAATCCTTGTGATATGGCCAAATTGCAGATTTGGTCCCTAGAACTTTGAAAATGCACTGGACGTTCCCATTTTGAAGTTTCCATTGCAAATTTGGTCCCTAAAATTTTAACGTTTTCTAGGTCCAGGGGATCAAACATGCAATGGAAACTTCAAAATGAGGACTTTTAATACACTTTCAAAGTTTTAGGGACCAAATATGCAATTTCACCATACCATAAGGACCAAAAATGCAATTAACTCATAAATTTATATATTTATCACATGGATTCGCCTCTTACATGAGAGGTAGAAATAATTTGAAAACTTGAAAGTCACTAGGCCTAAGTCTCATAATCTCATATAGCCCATATACTTTATATTAGTAATTCCCTAATACTAGCTTAAATACTAATAAATCCCTTAAAAACTTCAAAAAAAAAAAGCGTCACGCCTTGAGCTAATGCACGCCTTATCGCGTCTCAAACTTTGATGCATCGTACTTTGATAATTGTTAGAAACTACTATAAAAATCAGTTTGTTAGAGAGGAATTTTGGAAAATACCTCGACAACAAACCCGAAGATCGAAACGCGGAAGCTAGAACCTTGAGGACAGTCGACAGTTGCAACACCAAAACCTTGTGATCGAATAAGAAGAACAAGAAACTACAAAGATATTAACCAGAATATATGCACACACGATGTACCTCGAACACCCCTTTATTAACCAATAAAGCTTACATTCGAGTCAAGAAGAATGAGAATACTAGCAGCCCCCCCCCCCCCCCTCACCTCTATTTATAGAGATGAGGGGGTAGGAAACCATGTAAGAGTCGGTTAGGAAGTCCCTAAGATCCTAGCAGACCTCCTCATGTATCCTTGCCTTGCAAGGCAAACTAAACACTTGCTAGTTTTTGTCTAATCCTAATCTAAATTACAATGTACACTTAAGTCCCTAAAGTGATTAAGTTTGCTCCTAATATCTAACAATTTCCACCTTAGGAGTAACACTTAAACATAACCGATACTCAACACCTTTTCCTCGTGCTGGAACCTCGGACCGGGGACCACCTTGTCGACCAGGCATTGTACTTTAGTAATTTTCCAAGATTAGCTTCCATAGGCTCCTTCACTTTCTTCTTTTCAGCAACATTACCCTCTGCACCCTCTTGACCAGGTACTCCGGTTACCGTAATGTCTGCCCCCACCTTTATACCAAGGTGTATCTTTTCCTGCTCCTTTACCAAGCAGCCCGTGTTTGTCTTTTCTTCAAGTTGCTTGTCCTCCAACTTTCTTTGAGCCACTGCAGCATCATCGTTACTATCCTGAACAACCTCAGCTTCACGATTTTCCTGAGCTCCCTGCAGTTCCACCTCAAACCAAACACGTTCATCAACCTGTACTCCATGGACTCCTGTTTTAACGCCAGGACCAAGTTGTTTGAACCCAACTTGTTTCTGACCAAGTTGTTTGAACCCAACTTGTTTATGACCAAGTTGCTTGAATCCAACTTGTTTTGAACCTCCATGCTTTTGTTCACCAAAAGTCTTTACTTTTGCTTCAAGAGTATACACACAGTTCTCTTTCTTGATCCCAGTCATCATAACCTGACAACCTTTGATCACTTTGACTCTACCCATCTGCATCTTCACAGTATAACCCTCTTTTTCAAGAGTACCCAATGAAATCAAGCTTTTTCCTAACCCTGGAACATACCTGACATCTTCCAGTATAAAGCTTGAACCATCATGCAACTGCATCTTCACTTTTCCTGTCCTTTTGATAGTGCATGTCCTGTTATCACCTAACTGAACTGAACCACTATCAAAATCCTTGAAGTCATACAAGAAATCCCTCCTAGGTGTCATATGATAAGACCCACCTGAATCCATTACCAATTCAGTCATCTCATCATTCCCGACTACCACCAAGGCTTCTCCAAAGTAGGCGTTACCCTCGTCATCAGAAGAATCAGAATCCTGATCATGCTTACCCTTCCTAACGAACCCACTTGACTTCTTCTTTGGACAGTCTCTCTTTAGATGACTCTCTGAATGACATATGAAGCACTTGAGTTTACCAGTTCCACCCCTTGACTTAAATTGCGAGCTTCTACCAGAATGAGCTTTCGTTGAATGATCCGACCCTCTCCTTACATATAACCCGTCACCAGTTTCTTCCTTTGTGCCTTCAGTTCTTTTCTTCAACTCCCTTGAATTCAGAGTCGCCAGAACATCATCCATTGTCAAGGATTCCCTCCCATACAACAATGTCTCCACAAAGTTTTCATAAGACGATGGCAACGACGTAAGTAACATAAGTGCCTGATCTTCATCCTCAATCTCGATATCAATATTCGCCAAGTCAAGTATCAACTTATTAAACTCATCTATATGATCACCCAGTTTCGTACCTGGACTCATATAGAATGTATATAGCTTCTTCTTCAGATACAGTCTGTTTGCTAAGGACTTAGTCATATACAGACTAGTCAACTTCGACCAAATTCCTGCAGCAGATGTTTCCTTGGTAACTTCCCGTAAAACCCGGTCTCCCAAGCATAGAATCAAGGAACTGTGTGCCTTCTTCATCAAAGCAGCCTTTTCACCTGCTTCCATATCCGCGGGTAATGTCTCTAATGCAGCATCACATCCTTGCTGTACCATTAAAGCACGCATCTTTATTTGCCATAACCCGAAGTCATTCTTCCCATCAAATTTTTCGATGTCAAACCTAGTTATAGAACTAGCCATTCTTCTTATACCTTGCTAAAAACCTTGTCAAGTTGTTTCTTAACCAACTTTACCGACAAGCCTCACAAGTCGTGTGCAATATTCCTCCTTGTTACTATAAACCCTTCTTGCAAAAGCAAACCCGATCGCTAACTTGAAACCCAAACAAACCACGATCGAAACGTGAACCACAAGAAAAACCCACAACAAAAAAAACCCTTCAAAGTTGATCGTAAATTACCTCAAACCTATTTGAAGTCCTTTATAACCAAAAGCAAAAAATCTCAACTTTGACTTTTGGATTATAAAACATGAAAAACTCTTGTCAAACTTTTGTAGCATATTCTTTACGTGATAATAAATAAGAGTTAAAAACAATACTGATCACCTTTTGTTTTCTACTCCACGACCCACGTCAGTTTGGTTTTAAATGGGAAAAATAAAACCTTTCGTTATACTCTCGTTCACCGATTGCTACAACAGAAAACGAATTCGAAACCCGAACCTCGATACCTACGACCTAGCACTCGAACTTCGATGACCACAATAACCGCGGCTCTTGATACCACTTGTTGGAAAATACCTCGACAACAAACCCAAAGATCGAAACGCGGAAGCTAGAACCTTGAGGACAGTCGACAGTTGCAACACCAAAACCTTGTGATCGAATAAGAAGAACAAGAAACTACAAAGATATTAACCAGAATATATGCACACACGATGTACCTCGAACACCCCTTTATTAACCAATAAAGCTTACATTCGAGTCAAGAAGAATGAGAATACTAGCAGCCCCCCCTCACCTCTATTTATAGAGACGAGGGGGTAGGAAACCATGTAAGAGTCGGTTAGGAACTCCCTAAGATCCTAGCCGACCTCCTCATGTATCCTTGCCTTGCAAGGCAAGCTAAACACTTGCTAGTTTTTGTCTAATCCTAATCTAAATTACAATGTACACTTAAGTCCCTAAAGTGATTAAGTTTGCTCCTAATATCTAACAAGGAAAATATTGGATAATAATTTTTTTTTAAAAAAATGCATCGTACTTGTCATTTTTTATGGTTGTACGTGCTGATTTTTTTTTCTTGTTGTATGTATTAAACTTTTAAGTTTCGATCATCGTTTATATTTTGTAGCTATTCTATCATTTAAAATGACCATTTTATCTTTCAAATTTTGAAAAAAGTAAAGATAAAATGGTTCCAAAATATAAACAATGATCAAATTTGAAAGTTAAAAAAAAAAACCACAAAAAAAAAAAAAAAAAAAGAAAAGAAAAAAGAAAAAAACCACAAAAAATGACAAATACAATGTATTTTATTTTTTTAATTATCACATAATTTTTTCAATATGGTCTTATTACCTTTTGTCAGATTTGAAGAGCCAGGGTAATAATTGTAACTTTTAGTAATAAAGGTACTATATCTAACAAGACAAAACTAAAAGGTGCAAAACAAAAACAAAAACTAACGCCAAACGTAGAGCCGAAGCTACTGAGTTAAGATCACTCGACTCACTCTGACACCCCTATAAATCACCCACCAACACCACTCTTCAAAACTCAGCTCACAACACACACACTAACAAACCCCTCTCAAAATTCTCCCAAAAATTCATTTCTAAAAAATGAAGCCTAGTTCACCATACTCTTTACCAAAGACAACAATCCCTCCACGTCGCGGCCAAATAAAGCGTCGAATCATCGGCCAGTTATTTAATTCCGTTGCCAACATGATTAAGAAGAAGAATAGAAATGATCGAAATGAAGTTGCTGGTTTTAGCTCGGAATTTAACAGTTCGCCGCCAACTCCGTATGATTCTGGTTTAGTTTCTGATGCAAATGATGATTCAGCTGGTAGATGACGATCGAGTTACGGTGGATTAAGTTTTGGAGTTATTTATTCCTTCTATTTGTTTATTTATTTTGATCTACTCATCTACAGTATAAGTTTTGGTGTGTTTGTTATATGCTACTTGAAAGAGGCTACTGCTTCTATTGTAAATGAATTGTAAAGTTTAATAATCTAGTTCTGAATTTCGATTATAATATATTGACGAATTTTGGATCTGTTGTGGGATTCTATTGAATATAAGTTGCACAGTTATTTTTCATGATGGGTATAGTAAATTATAGATGATTTAGATTTTGAAAGGTGTTTTGGATTTGCTTATTTGAATGCTTATTGATGAGCAAATTTAACTGTAAATCCTAAAAAAAAAAAAAAAAAAAAAAAAAAAAAAAAAAAAAAAGTCATCGGTTGATTACTTTTAAATGGATATAAGCACTTTAAATAAAATAAAAAGATTCCCCAACACCATTTTACTTATTATTTAGATTTGTTGTTTGACATTATCAATGACTTCTTACACTATCTTGTAGTTTTCGTGAGTCATTAGATTTGTTTGTTAGCGTTGGTATATTCGGATATGTTGATTGCATTGTTGGTTCAATTAATGATTTTGTCTAATTAGATTTTGTCACGTTTTTGTTAACTTTAGTTTTGTTAATGATATCTCGTTAGATAAACAATTGTTACATGTGACCCTTACTTTACTAATTGAGTTATGACGGTTTGAATTATTTAACTCGAACAACTTCAAAGTCGAATTACTTGATATCGCAAATATGAGAACGTCTGTAATAACATACGTATTGATAGCTAACACCCTATTGGTTATAGTATGATTTGTCATGTTTTCAGTCTGCTTCACAACTCCACTTGGACGAGATAAAATAGTCCACACATGTCGCACCATAAATGAGCACTATGCCCTTTTGATTATACGTCCTATAAAACCCAACAACTAATTAAACTAAAGTCAATAATACCGGCACGTAGTAGCCAATAATGTCTCAACGCATCTGTTAGTTAGCTAATTTCGTTGCGAACATGATATGATTAAGAAGAAGAATAGAAATGATCGAATAAATGTTGACGATCGATTAAGTATTGGAGTTAGGTTCATTTATATATATATTTTATTCATTTATATACTGCCTTTACTTTAAATGAATTGTAAAGTGTAATAATTCGATTTTGGAAGATTATATATATAGAGGAATTTTGGATCTATTCTAGCTGTAGGAATAGCAAGGAGCTAGAAAAGACAACATTACAAAATAGCAAGAGGCGGGTTTTGCATCTAAGTTATCCAGTTAAACTTGAATTTACATCGATTAGAAATCCAAGTATAATAATGAGACATAATATCATCAAAAATCACCGCCCTTCTAGGATTGCTTGCGCCAAAAATCAATTGGTTCCGAAATTTCCAAATCTTCCGCCATATCACATAAAAAAACTCCTTCTAGCACGTTCTTCACGTTTATACTCATGCGAAGGTCAGAAAACCATTGAAACCACTCTTCATAAGATTGAAAGTCTTGAGAGGATATACCCCACCATCGTCTAACCTTTGGATAACACTTCTCGGGCCATGGAACACGAAAACAGAAGGTGGCCCAACGACTCAACTTCCTCTTCACAAATAGGACACATAATAGAATGAATATCTATGCCTAGCCGAGATAAATATAACCTGGTAGGCAGTTTATCATTTTAAACTTTTCAAGCAAACACGTTAATTTTAATTGGAACCACCTTCACCCATCTCGTAGGTAACATATCTGAGCTTATCAAAGAATCATCCACAAGATTACGAAATGACTTAACGGAGAAATCACCTGTGCCCGATAAAGACCAGACCCACCTATCGTGCATTTGGGTCAAATCTAATAATGCTAGACGACTTCCCAACTCACACGACACTGCTCACTCTCGACCCCTCCCCTTGGCATACGACGAAAAGAAGAATTAATAGAAGCGTACCTCAATTTATCCGCAATAGAAATCTGCTTACATGTTTCCAAAGCGTATAATCTCGAAAATTGACACTTCAAAGACGAATCACCCATCCAAACTTCTTCCAAAAATAAAGTATCATCACCATTCCCCACCTTTTTTCTACAATACCCAATAAGATCTTTCCCTTTAATTTTTAGAACTTCGACTTCCTTAATAATATCCATCCAAAGAGACCGTCTTGACGTTGGTCTAGGACATTCAAGGGATCCACGAACACCATGAATAGCTTGAATACACCTCGCCCACAATGAAGAATCTTGAGATATAAAACGCCAAACCCATTTAAATAAGAGAGCTCGATTTAATGCAAAAAAAACTAGAAACCCCAAGCCCTCCTTTCTTCTTTGAGACCAAAACTTTATTCAAACATACCCTCCCCATTTTCCTATCCTTACCATCAGTCCCATTAAAAATCGATGACGAATAGACTCCATGTTTTTAAGCACACCCCTAGGGACTTTAAAAATTGACATATGGTATAAAGGAATTGATCCAACGACATATTTAAGGAGAGTCAATCTACCTCCAATTGAGAGAGCTTTAAGTTTCCATTTTGACAACCGAGATCCCAAGTTTGAATTCTCGACATAGATCCTCCTACCGTAACTCCCAGATATGAAAAAGGAGTGGTTAAAGTGGAGCAACCAACAACCTTCGCTGCTTTATCCACTTCCCCAGTTCCCACGCCTATCCCCATCAATTTGCTCTTTTGCATATTTATTTTAAGGCCCGATGCAAGGAAAAACATGTTAATACATGAACGATTGTATTAAGATTAGAATCTTTCCATTCACCTACAAACACTGCATCGTCCGCAAAGAACAAATTAGAAATCTTCAACGAATCACCGATACAAACTTGTAACATTTAAGGCTTAAAAATCTTCGGGACATCACAGGATTAGTATAATAAATTTGTAACATTTAAGGCTTAAAAGTATGTATAGTTTGTCACGTTTGTTTCTTTTAGCATATCATGTCAACAAAAATCAGTTGGGTCGTCGGACTTTGGAGTTGATCCGATACTTTTTTTTTAAAAAAAAATGAGCTGTACAAGGACGAAAAATATAGTCAACTCTACCTACGTATTATTTTAGAAGGTTTACAAATTCACTTTTATGAGTTATGACAACATGTTGAGAAGCCCAAATGTGGCATTGTGTGATAAGCCGTGTGATTTAAGAAAAATGACAAAATGTCACATAAACTTAAAAACCAGAATAATGTATGATGTGATATAACAGCCGCGTTATTTATTAAAATATAGTTACAACTTAGCTGATCGGATCAGATTGATTAAATATTGAATATTTTCCTATACAAAGTTATTAATTTTATCAAACAAGGTAAAAAAAGAATTGGAAAAAGGAAGTCACGATTGAATTATGAACGTTATTCTCATTTGTTGTTATGTTATGGTGACTCATGTGAACCATTTATTTCAAGTTCATATGATCAAACGCAATCTTAACCTCTAATTAACATGTAGCTTTTACCGATATCTATATGTATCTTTAACAAACCTACAAAATCATACCAATCATGCGACGGCCTTTTTTATCGTCTTTATGACAAACGTATATATCATCTTAAGCTATTGGGTTGCCATGAATATTTTTTCCCGTCAGACAAAGCACAAGGGGTCGTATGGGTTATGGGTTCAAGTTATAGGCTATCGTATTCTTTCTTTCTTTTTAGCAATCATACTCTAGCTAGGTGAATGTTCAAACTTCAAACTTCAAACTTCAAAGTACTCTTTCATATAGCCTTTGAGTTACTTTGGATGGTTTGTTTTTGGAAAGTTAACGTGCTTAATTAAAATAAAATAAACTATATAATTAGATTCGAAAGTTAAATGTGCCGGCCTTTGAGTGGTAATCACACCAAGCCAAACCAAGAGGACCCACCCACGTCACTGATGACGCACCCGGTCACGTAATCACACCCAAATTTAGCTTCACACCTAAGCTATTGGTAGAGAAACCATTGTCGATCAATAAATTCGTCTTATAGCAAAATTTGCGTTCATTGTTAGTTTTTCACCCTGCAATTCAGAACTTATTATTTAGTCTAAAACAAACTCTCTCATCATTCAACTTACAAGACTCCTTTGGCCTCGTAGATTTTAAATTTTTTTCAAATAAAAACACAAACTAAATTAAAAATAAAATTTCATTAATAATAGAATAAAGTACAAAAAAAGGACATGTACTAAAAAAATTGAAAACATAGACTTGTTTTGACAATATTCTTCAAGAATTTTGTAACAAAAAATATCAAATTGTTGGGTGTTCGGGTCCTCGGATACAGTACCCAACATTCTGCAAAAATTAGTTCTTCTTGTTGACACCATGACGTACAAGTGATTTCAATTTATTTTTTCTTAGCCGGTTTTTTGCTTTTGCTTCGCCACATTTGTTAGGTGAGGAAGGACTGATATTTCCGCTGTGTTGGAGTTGTTGGGTTTTTGGGGTTTGTTGGAAATGTAGTTGTGTTTGTTGGAATTGTTGTTAAGGTTGAAATTGAGTGAAAAGTTGGAGTTGCTTTCGTAAAAACTAGTAAATTGATTTGGGATTTGGGATTTGGTGTGACGTACTAAACGTAGGAAGTTGGTTAGGATTTGCAGATGATGGTGTGTGGATTAGACGAAGATGAATACTTGGGTATTTGATTTGCGGGTTGTTGAGTATTTGATTGATCCATTCTTAGATTTGTGAGTGTAAATTGAAAAGAAGTATTTTTGAGATTTGAAAGTGAGTGCGTATAAGAATCTGGTTTTAGGTATTTATAGAATTTTAAATAGTTTAAAAGTTGAAAAAAGGTATTTATTTTTCCAAAAACCAACTAGTTTCTTAGCCTCCTTTTTTATTTATTTTTTGTTTTTTTTTTGTCGTCGCTTTCCGCCCGTTAGAAAAAAAAAACTTCTAAAACAAGAAATTGACTATAAGATGACTGTTGAGTATGGCGCTATCTATAACGCAAGCACCGGTATGTGACCTCACACCATAGCTCGGGGTAGAGTGTTGTAACGCGTTATAGTTGTAATCAAATAAGGTTGTCAATTGTTATTGTGCTAATTGTGCTAACAAATACTGACTGTGCAATGTAATTTTTTATTTTTATTTTTTGTTTATTATTATTATTATTATTATTATTATTATTATAAATGTCACACGGTTCATTAGATCCTCCTTTGTGTTAGGAAGTAACCATATAGTACATTACCAAGGCTGTCAAGATCGAAATCTTATAATGGATTGTTTTGTCTTTGCAAGATCATGATAGTAAAACTGAATCAAGATCGGAAGATCCTACTTAAACGTTCAAATGTACTTACGTACTATATGTCTAATAATTCGTATTCAAAGTTGATTCTATAGCAGATTCATGATGAAGGAAAAGTTCTTAAAGTTATAATAATGTGAAAATGCAGTGTGTAGTTGTTTAAAATACTAAAATATATAATCGGTGATTAAGGACGCTAAATCTGTTAATCTAAATTCTCTATATTTTACTATTATAAAATATTTATAACTATCCACGCCTAGTTTATTGTTTGACTTTAACAAAATTCATTCATTTATAGTTTACTAGTTAGTTAATTAAAGGGAATTAAGATCGAATCAGATCAGGATGTTACGATATCCTATGCCTTTTAAAACCCTATAAAAGATTAACTCGTTTTTGCTTTGCAGGATCGTAAAATCGGAAGATATTAAGAGCTATATCGAGATCTTAATAGCTATGCGTTGAAGTATTTGAAACATTGCTTGATCAATAACTATGTCGACTAATTGTGTGAATCACGACGAGCATAGGATATGTTGAGAAAAAAAATATAAATGAAGATTTTGTTTAGATAAAAGTGTTGACAATATACCATTACGCTCCGTTCTCGAGTTATTTTTTAAAAGGAAAGGAAAGGAAATGATAGGAAATTGAAATTTTATTGTGTTCTCGAGTTTTTTTTGGACAGAAAGGAAAGGAAACAGGAAGGAAATGATAGGAAAATTCTAGTGATTTTCCTATAAGAATTTTCCGCCTAAATATGGGCGGATTTGGACGGAAAGTATTTTACACTCGCACTATTTAGTATATAATGACCAATATAACTTTCAATATTTACTCATATTCGACTTTTATGATAAAATGAACATATCTAAAAGTGCATAAATGTAATTATGTCTCTTTTTCTTTCTTTTCTTCCCAACTCGAGAACACAACATTATTTCATTTCCTTTCCTTTCATTTCAACTCAAGAACACGAAATATAAAATCAACTTTCTTTCCTTTCCTTTTCATTTCTTTTCTCTTCTTTTCACATCATTTCTATTCCCACCTAGAAAAACTCGAGAACGCAACGTTACTGTTAGGAGGGGTTCAAATAAAAATTAAACAAACATTAAAAAGTCCAAAAAGTCTTTTGGAGAAACCACCTTCCTTCCATTCTTTTTTTCTCACACTTTTCCTCTTCCAAAAAAATCACATACCGATTTTTTCACTTTATAATTTTCTTAATCATGATCTAGTATTTTAATTTAATATTTAATTACTTTAAATCATGATTTTATTATATCAATTAAAGATCAATAAATGAACTTAAACGATCCAATTTTTCACCGTTTTGTGGTTTTCTCAAATTTTTCATCCAAAAATTCAAACATATGAAGTGCTCATGAAAATGGCTACAAGTTGTTTGATAAAATATTTAAATTATTATTATTATTATTATTATTATTATTATTTTTTTTTTTAATTTAGGACTTTTAAGATGTATCACTATTCACTAAAAGTAAATACTTTTTTTTTTTTTTTTTCGAATGAAAAGTTAGCTCTTGATATATAATCTCACTGATAAATAATTTTTAAATTTTATTGACAACGTATTATGATGAACAACTACACAATGTTCATCAGTTAGATTATGTTACTCGTCACGTTTTTTTTTTTTAATCACAATGTTCATTAGTTTTATTTGATGGAAAATATCACAATATTTATTAGTTAGATCACGTTGTTCATCATTTTCTTTTTGAATAACTTTTTTTGTTATCGCAAGTTAATCATTTGTTTTGATGAACATATCACAATGTTCAACAGTTAGATCACATTGTTCATTAGTTTTCATTTTGATTTTTTTTGTTACTACATTATTTAAACTTTTTGTGGGAAACTAGAAGGGGGTTTGAATAGTTTACCGACTTTTGTCTAGTTATAAAGTTTACTTTGTGAAAAACTTTGATTCGTATGTAGATGAAATCAACCAACATTAATATGAACACAACTTTAAGCTAACATTAACAAGCAATAGAAATAAATAAAGTGATAGAGATGGAAAGATCAAACCAAGACAAGTGATTTATAGTGGTTCAGTCACGAATCTCTTCTTCGCCTTACTCCACTCCCCGAGTACCCAACTCGAAAGTTATAAGCACTATGTCAACAACCTCCCTTCAGGCGGAGAAAACCGTACAACATCGCTTACGTTATTTTTCAACACTAAGTTAGATGTCGAGTACTAATCTTAGCTAGTATCAATCTACCACGATCCACGATCCGGACTAATCACACGATACTCACACGATCAACACACTCTTCAATCTACATTGATCCACTGGATCAACACACAAACACACTAGCTACAAGAGATCCCCAAGATCTCAATACGATCACAGTGATCCACACAAGATAGTAACTACAAGATTACAACACATGATGTATATCAAGATACAATCAATCAAACAATTGGTAATGCAAGTGCATTACTCAAAGACTCTAACACTTTGTGTCTTCTTGACACCTTGTGTTCTTCTCTTGACTAGTAAAGGAATATAGGTGATCTTTGGTTGGATGAAAGAATCACTCTTTAAATAAAAGAAAACTAAAGGAAGGATGCAATACAGAAAGTTTTGTGTGAAAAAGGATAGCCAAGAACTAGGAAGTGAGGTGGTATTTATAGAAAATGAAAATCTGACTGTTATGAGAGGACGACACCACTAAAGTTCACACGGTACCACTAAATTTAATGGTATCGTGGTACCGTGCCAGACAAAAACGCTCCCATTTTTGTTTTTAGTGGTGAAGGCCTATTTGGGGAAGTTTGGAGCTAATTTGGGGGGAAAATAGCTGTTGAGCTTTTTTGAAATTATTTTTCTAAATAAATATTTCTTTATAATTCAAAAATAATTTGTAAAATGTATTTTTGAAAAGAATGTTTTGTCACATCAGAAATGTAAAGTTTAAAATACAAATTTACTTCTTAGATCATTTGTCAAGTAATCACTTTGTTTGTTCATACTTAGAGTGATTTGCGTAGAAATCGAATATTTCGATTGAAAACTTGTTTACATTAATTTTGACTTAAAATGTTTTCACATTTGTTATCACCAAAACGTAGAGGTATCGAAAGATGGGAATAACGTTTTTAGACATTATTTGCATCAATATTTTTTTATTGTTATTATAAAGTTTATAGTTTTCTTTGATAAACAACATCAGAATATTAATTAGTTTTCTTTGATGAACAAAATTTTATATGATGAGCTTTGATTCTATTATGATAAACATCATAATGTTCATTAATTAGTTATTGATTAATAAAATGAGTTGTTCATAATAATAGACGTAGGTTATTAAATATAAGTTGTGTTCATAATTAATTTGAACAAATTAAATAAAAAACTAACGTTTAATAATCTTTTATGAGAAAAAGTGTCATAAAAAATTGTCATTAAATGTAAGAAAGAAAAGAAAAATATAAGCGAAATAAAAGAAAAGAGGTTATAAGAAAGTGAAAATAAGAAAAGGGGGCTTGAATAAAAAATAATAATAGTAATACACTTATAATCTTCTTATAACTTTTTAAAGTTTCACCATTTTTTATAGGACAAAGTGACTAACACCCTTTGACCATTATTTTAAAAGTTTCACATTTTTTATAAGACAAAGTGACTAACACCCTTTGACCAAAATGAGACGATGACAAACCTCATTTTATATGTTAAGATGGCTTATAATATTTATACTTTGTGCTTTTATATGTTTATTAGAAAATGCCATGTCATACATCTATAAGGGAAAAAATTATCAACAAATGATTTTCTTGTCATGTTAATATGTTATTTTTAAAAAAGATGCACGGTGGTTAAAAGCAATGGTAATATTAGGAGGAAGAAGATGACAATAGTCCTTATTCTTGAACATGTTAACGGTGACGATAGATGCCAAATAAGTTATACAATTAGTTGTGAATCAGCAAACCTTGTTTTGTACGTACGTGTGTATATTTGCGCACACAACATACGGTCGATAGTCATTGTCTTAACACACTATACAGGACCACTATAACTAAAATAATCATGGTAGCTCAGTATAATATCGTTTGTGACAATTAATGAGCAGGGGTGTGGGAATTGGGGAAGGTGGTCCTAACTCCTAACTGATTGACTGAATAAAGAATGAAGGACTCGGCCACACAAGACTTGGACATGTTATCTTTGGTTTGACTTTTGATTCTAGAGTTATTTAAAATGGTATAGAGTCATGTTTTTTTCAAAAATTTCAATCATGTATGAGTTCATCCAAATTGTAAAAAGGGTTTCCTTTCTATAATTCTTAACACTTGTAATGATGCGGTTTTACATTTGTATCATTTAAATTCATTTTGGAAGGAAATATAAACGTGTCTGAACTTTAAATCGATCATGTTATGAGCAAGATAGTTCTAAATCAAAACAATGTCAAACTAATTCATGTTGCTTTTCGTTGCTTCATTTTAAGTTGCGTTCGATTCATCTTTTTGTGCTTTTATTTCCAACGCAGTTCATGCTTCGGAAAAGTAACAAACATATTGTTGAATAGTGACGGTTCTAAAGACGATTAAAGTGTGAACTCTTTGCTTCCAAAAACAAAGAAATCACAAAAATATATTGAAATTAAAATAACTAAACTACCTAATCTCGATATCATTTAATAAAATCGATGTACTTAGTTTTAAATTCTGATTAAAAAAAAAAAAAATTAAAGAGAAAATTTGATCAAATACAATATAAATGTTGAATATGGTATATGATTTTTTGTTCAAACTGACGGATACCAACCCAAAATGAATCATCTACAAATCGAACATCGACGAATACGATTTGTATATGGCTGTGTTTGGCAAGGGCTTATAGAGGACTTATAGGGGCTTGGATTTTTAAAATAAGTTAGCTAATAAAATAAGTTTCGTTTGTCATGAGGCTTATGAAAAGGCTTATAAAATAAGTCGGCTAAAAACTTTAGGCCTTAAAAGTGGCTAAAAACTTTAATCTGAGACTTTTGAAGAATAAATTACTTATTTACTTATTTACTCACAAAATATATATAATATATAAAACTCATTTAATTATATCATTTTTAGTAATTTTGCAATAATAAGCTCCAGCTTCAGCCCATTTGCCAAACAAATTTATAAAAATACAAAATTTAATTTCGGCTTATAATATAAGTCCTAGCCCCAGCAGCCCATTTCGCCAAACATACTATGTATACCTTTTTTGTAAAGGTCTGCTTAGCAAATACTCTTACGACAGTGATTTAAATGATTATAATGTTTTATCTCTATTGAAATAATAATATTTAAGTTTAATTAATGTCATAATGTGTATTAAATGTATCTTTAAAGGGGAAAAAAAACAAAAAACAAAAAAACAAAACTATTTTTAGTTATATACTAGTAACACTCAAACTGTTTCATCCTTGGTTACTTTGCATACTAAAGGACTAGACTTGACAAACTAAAAACTAAAGGGGACAAAATGAGGGAGTTCCAAAGCAAACGTGGAGGGGAAGCTACTGAGTTCACTTCACTAACTCATCACTCACGAGTTCAGTCTTTCTATAAATATCACTCCCTCATTTCTCCACATCACTCCCAAATTCATTTTAAATTTCATACTCCTATACAATATGACTTCTGTTTCACCAAAGACAAAAATTCCGCCACGTCGTGGCCAAATAAAGCGTCGAATCATCGGCCAGTTATTTAATTCCGTTGCGAAAATGATATTGATTAACAAGAAGAAGAATAAAAATGAAGTTGACGCTTTTAGCTCGGGATGTAACAGTTCGCCGTTAACTCCTAACGATGGTTCCAGTAAATGACGAGTTATGGACGGTTCAAGTTTTGGAGCTAGGGACAGGGACGGAACCAGGGTTCCCGGCACCCCTGTGGATTTTTTTGATTTAGTGTTAGTTTTTGAAAAAACGTCGATTTTTTTTTAAAGCATTTTAAATGCACTGGTTCATCGATATGTGTTTCTATACTATAGTTTCGAAAAAGTTTTACACTCGGTCATGTTTAGTCCTTATTTTGTCATTGGTTAGAGATATATGTTTATTTGTTTAATTTATTGTTTTTGGTGTACGGGAAAGAGGCTACTGCCTTTATTGTAAATAACTTGTAAAGTGTAATAATATAGTTCTAAAATTTGATTATATTGAGGAATTTTGGATCTGTTTATAGTTACGAGGCATTGTGTTGATTTTGAAGAGGCAGAGGTTGTTGTATAGTAGAGCAGAGTATATGTCAATAGTATTAAAAATGCAGCTGAGAGGAGTGAGAGTCGAGTATTCACAAGACTCGACTTGAAGGAAACTCGAGCTCGGATAAAGGAAAAAAAAAATATAAGCTCGGTATATGTTTAGACGTGTTTTTTAATTAATGAAATATAAGATACAACATAACAAAACAGCCAAGAAAACAAACTATCCTTAGATTAATATGTTCAGGTTAAAATCGTTTATCTGCTTAATTTATTTATTTCATTTAAAATAGGAAATGAGTTGTCCCGAGCTCTACCTTAACATATGATAAATAAACTGGTTTATGATCGTTGTTTGACTTTATCAAGGCTTTGTGCCCATGTTACACCTTTTTGTACTTTATGTGGGTCTTAGTTTTTTGTTTGAGTTAATTGCAAAAATCGTCCCTAAGGTTTACTCAAATTGCAGATTTCGTCCTAAATAGTTTAAAATTGCAAAAATCGTCCCTAAATCAAACCTTTTGGCAAATTTTGGTCCCTAGCTTTAACTACCGTTAAGTACATTCCGTTAGAATTTGCACCGTTAGTCCTTTTTCACCGTTATCTCCTAACGAGCTAGAGCACATTGCACCGTTAGTCCTCTGGGTTAACTGTATTTGCACCGTTAGTCCTTTTTCACCGTTATCTCCTAACGAGATAGAGCACATTGCACCGTTAGTTCTCTGGGTTAACTGTATTTGCACCGTTAGTCCTTTTTTACGTTTTCTTCCATTTTTTTCGTTTTCGTCCATTTTTTTTACGTTTACTTCCGTTTTTTTTACGTTTTCACCCGATTTTTTACGTTTTTTTATGTTTTCGTCCGTTTTTTTACGTTTTCGTCCGTTTTTTTTACCTTTTCGTCCGTTTTATTACGTTTACGCCCGTTTTTTACGTTTTCACCCGGTTTTATACATTTTTTTTTACGTTTTCACCCGGTTTTTTACATTTACGCCCGTTTTTTACGTTTACGCTCGTTTTTTTTACGTTTCACCCCGGATTTTTATGTTTTCTTCCGTTTTTTTTTTACGTTTTCTTTCGTTTTTTACGTTTTCTTCTGTTTTTTTTTTACGTTTTCTTCTGGTTTTTACGTTCTCTTCCTTTTTAAATGTTTTTTTTACGTTTACGTTTTCACCCGTTTCGTACATTTTTTACGTTTTCACCTGGTTTTTTACACTTTCATAAGTTTTTTTACATTTTCGCTAGTTTTTTTTACGTTTTCACTCGGTTTTTTAAGTTTTCACCCATTTTTTACGTCCGTAAACGGGTGCAAACATGAAAAAATGTACGAAAATCTAAAAAACTTAAACAACATACGCAAATTAAAAAAAAACGGGTGTAAACATGAAAAAACAAAAATTAAAAAAAACGGGTGTAAACATGAAAAAACATACGAAAACTCAGAAAAAACAGGCGAAAACGTATTAAAAATGGGCGAAAACGTAAAAAAACATGCGAAAACGTAAAAAAAGGGCAAAACGTAAAAAAAAATGCGAAAAGGTTAAAAACGGAAGAAAACGTAAAAAAACGGGCGTAAACGTATAAAAACGGAAGAAAACGTAAAAAAACAGAAGAAAAAGTAAAAATACGAGGGTAAACGTAAAAAAAACATATAAAAGGGAAGAGAACGTAAAAACCGGGTAAAAATGTAAATAAACGGGTGTAAACGTAAAAAAAACGAACGAAAACGTAAAAAAAATGGGTGAGAACGTAAAAAAATGGGTGTAAACGTAAAAGAACGGACGAAAAGGTAAAAAAACAGACGAAAATGTAAAAAAATGTAAGAAAACGTAAAAAAAAAACTGGAAGAAAACGAACGAAAACGTAAAAAAAACGTAAAAAAACGGAAGAAAACGTAAAAAAAACAGAAGAAAACGTAAAAAACGGGCGTAAACGTAAAAAAAACGGACGAAAACGTAAAAAAACGGGTGAAAACATAAAAAACGGAAGTAAACGTAAAAAAAACGGACGAAAACGAAAAAACGGAAGAAAACGTAAAAAAGGACTAACGGTGCAAATACAGTTAACCCAGAGGACTAACGGTGCAATGTGCTCTATCTCGTTAGGAGATAACGGTGAAAAATGACTAACGGTGCAAATACAGTTAACCCAGAGGACTAACGGTGCAATGTGCTCTAGTTCGTTAGGAGATAACGGTGAAAAAGGACTAACGGTGCAAATGCAGTTAACCCAGAGGACTAACGGTGCAATGTGCTCTAGCTCGTTAGGAGATAACGGTGAAAAAGGACTAACGGTGCAAATTCTAACGGAATATACTTAACGGTAGTTAAAGCTAGGGACCAAAATTTGCCAAAAGGTTTGATTTAGGGACGATTTTTGCAATTTTAAGCTATTTAGGACGAAATCTGCAATTTGAGCAAACCTTAGGGACGATTTTTGCAATTAACTCTTTTTGTTTTTTCTTTCACATTCATTGTAGGTGATGAGTAATGGTATATAGGGGTGATCATCGGTCGGAAACCGGACCGGACCGGCCAAGACCGGACCGGACCGAAGACCGAGAACCGGAAAACCATAGACCGAGACCGGACCGAATATGGTCGGTCCGGTCTCGGTCCGGTCTCGGTCCGGTCGGTCTTCGGTCGGTCCGGTCCAATTAGGCAAGTTTTTTCGGGTTTTTGGTCGGTCCGGACCGGACCGGACCGGACCGACCGGACCGAGACCGAATTTGGCAAAAAGCTTAGACCGAGGACCGGACCGAATGTGGTCGGTCCGGTCCGGTCGGTCTCGGTCCGGTCGGTTTTGTCGGTCGGTCCGGTCCGGCCGGTCCGTTTGCTCAGCCCTAATGGTATATTCGAATTTGTTGATTGCATTGTTGGTTATGATATTATCTACCTACAGATTTTGTCACGTTTATTTTGTGTTTAAATCTAAGGAATCACATGCTATGATATGATTGTACGTATTCGATTCGTTTATTAGATCATGTATCAGAATGTACTACTTGTCACTCTAGTTTTCGTTAATCATGTCATAATGAAATATATTTAGGATAGCGAGTTAATGACATGTGACCATTAACTATTATAGAAAAAAAAACCGTTCATACTGATCTGCATCATGTGATATAAATGAACTTTGCGATTACGTTTTTGGGTCATTTCTATTGACCAGAGACTTTACTTGCTTTACTTTCAGGACTATTTTTAGAAGAGCTAATTCTTCAATCACCTCAAAAGTACACCCTTGTGTACCCCATTCACCCCACTAATTTTTTTTTTCTTCAAATACCCCAGGGGCGACTATATCCCAAAGATCTTTGGGCGACTATCACATATGGTTGACATGTGTCCCATAGGGTTGTCCCCACAATGTACCCTTATGTACTTGCATCCTACCCACCTAGCCTATTATTTTCTTGGGCGACTTGGGCCCACATTCTTGGGCGACTATCCTTATTTTGTCTTTTTCCCCAAAAGTATAGTCTTTTTTTATTATTTTCTAGTACAAATTTTTTGGGCGACTTGGTCCCACCCATGTGCATTCTTGAGCGACTGATTAGGTAGGATAAATATTTTATAATATAAGTACATTGTACTATAATTTTATACACCTTTTATACACTTTTTTACACTTCTTTAAATTTATAAAAATTACTTTTAAAAACAAACAAATACTAACTCTTATACTTATTACCATAATTAATATTATACTTATACACACCAAACCATACCTAACACCAATCGATTAGCTCTTCTTTCTCTAACACACACCAAACCACACCTGCTACTCCACCATCGACACCGGCACCACCTCTCTAACAAACACCAAACCACCCTATGTTAGACACACACAGATCTTAGGAAACATATCCCTTTGTTTGTTTTAAACCTTTCTGGATCTAGGGTTTTATATAATGACCAATTGGTGGTTTCTTAGGGTACGGTATTTAATTTTTTATGCTTTATTTGATTAGGCTCGTCTGATTAGTTGATTGTTGGTGTTAGGGTTAGGATTGTTGTTTATTGTTGTTGGTTTCTTAGGATCCGTTAGGGTTATGATTGTTTGTGTAATTGATATGGTTAATTAAAATCTCTACTGCCGTTCAAAAAAAAAAAAATTAAAATCTCTACTGGAAAATCCCCCATTTAGACCTGTTAATGGTGTAAAATATCTACTTTAATTGTTAGTGTTTAATGGTTTTCATACCTGTTAATGGTGTAAATTGTTTATGCTAAGGTTTTTGATGTTGTAGAAGTCAGCCATTTAGACATAAAAATATTGCCATTGTTTGTGTATTTGTTGTTTTGGTAAAACCTTTTTAATCGATACTGGAAAATCAAAGTTTACAAAATTTTACAAAACAATTTACAAGTTTGTTGCTTTGAAACCTTTGTTTTAGTCTTTGCGATAATGATCTACATAAGTGTTGTATCGGATCGGTGGTAATCGGCTATTCTATGGGAACCAACTAGGCCAAACGGATCAAGGGGTGATTACGGGCGAGCTTGAACCATAGATGGTCGGTTACTTAACCCTGTAGAGTTGTGCTCAGATATCGGGCCTCAGACTATATACATCCTGCTTATACACGGCGGGAAATAGTCTGTACTCCCGATCAGGTTCAAACTACACGGGCAACTGTTTTGACAGCTTCAGATTGTTGTCGCGAAGACTTACTACGTCGGCGGTAAACACAAGCTTCTAAATTCTTTTGAAAATTTTGTGACATTTCATTTTCCAATTGTTGTAATTGCTTTACAAACATAGTAAAAATAGTGATACTTACATATAAATTGTAACCTTTATTTATTTATTTTTTTTAATTTACCTAAACTAATGTTTTAATTTGTTTTTCCTTTTAAGGAATACGAAGCAAAAGTCATTGTTACAAGCAAATTGAAATACTTTTCATTAATCAAAGAAAAGCTCAATGATAATAGAAGAAAATTGTTTAGGAGTACCTGTTTCGGAGGATGGTTGGATATCTTCTTTTTTGAACCTGAACCTCATATGTTAGATTACATACTTAAAACACAGGGTTATGTGGATAAAGCTCAGTATGACATGCCCCTTATATATAACGTTGATGGTCGTAGTTTACATTTTGGTCGTCCCGAGTTTGCTCTTATCACAGGGTTTCGGTTTGGGAATGTTAACTTTGACTTATATAGATCAGGGGAAGTAAAACTTAAGTCTAGGTTATTTCCAAAAAAGATAGAGGTAAAACTTACCAATTTAGATCTTCTTGGTGTCATTGAAGATGAGGAGTTGTTTGGTAAAATTTCTGATGAAGACGCAATCCGTGTGTGTCTATTGTTTGTGTACGAGGTAATTTTTTTGGGTAGGTTGTTGGTTGAAGATATATCTGATGTACTTGTTCGTTTGGTTGATGACCTTGACGGATGGAATTCCTTTCCATGGGGGGAACATATTTGGCAGCACTTGTATAGACAGTTATTGAATGTCGTATCAAACCACCGATGGGAACACCTGAAGGGACTGAAAAATGATCGGAAGTACGTTCCAACATACACTATAAAAGGTTTTGTTTGGGCTTTCAAGGTTAGTCCTACGTCTATCAGAAGTTTCCTTAATTTTTGATAATTTAAAGTTTGTTTTAGAGATTAAACCAATTTTTATATTTGTAGATATGGATTCTTGAGTCGTTTGAAAAAAGCAGTCATTGGTGGAATAAAGTCCCGGACATTATACCGAGGGCAGTATCGTGGTCAAGGAAACAAAAGTTCACAAAAAATGATTATGGGTTGCTATTTGGCAAGGTTAAACCTTGAAAATTGTTATTAATTATTTATTTTTTTTATTTTATTAACTTCCTTTATTAAGTGTTTCTACCTTGTTTCTTTTTTATTTAGGATTCGAAGATAATATTTGATCTGAAACCAACGATAGCAGAGCAGCAGTCGGATTGGTATATGCAGTTTACAGAATATTACGTAGAGTACGTACCACAGAGTGTTCGAACAAGAGTACCACATGCTTACGATGAATATCTACAGAAGCTTGCTGCTTCACGTAAACGTGGGAGGACAGAAAAGAGATATTTACCTCTGTATCAAAGGTATCAAACCACTAGTCTTCTAAAAGAGATCGACCTGAAGGATCATGTGATTCAAGAGCTCAATTCTCGTGTTTTTAAACTTGAGTCTATTATTCAGGTTATTTACTAGTCAGATTAATATAATTAAGTTAACTTTTTTTTCCATTTAAAATATTCTAAATGACAATTATTCTTTTAATATTTTGTAGGTTATTGCTTCAGAGAGAACTTGCGGATTTCGGGTAATACATTCATCCCTATAGTTGTTAGTCAACATTTGGTATCTATGCCTTATTAGGTTAATATTATGTAGTGGTGTAAGTCACCATGCATGTTCAGCTAAGACACCAAGTAGATTTGATAAGTTTTACTTACAATTTGTAGTGGACTATGGGTGCTTAGTTAAATCTGCACATTTGAGCAGTAGTTGTTATTTGATGAAATTTATTGTTCATTTTGATTTTAATATAGTTAAGATTAATAGTTAAGTAATTGGTTTGGTGATTTGCCTCTTAAATCTGTCTTTCCTTGTTTAAATCTCTCATAACTGTTTTTAAAGGGGTGTTTGGATCAGCCTCATTCACTGTGCTTGAGGTGGAATTGGTCACGTTTTTTTTGTTCATTCATAATGTCCTAGGATCACTTAGCTTAAGTAAGTCTCATATTAGCTTAACATAACTTAACCAGCCAATAAAACAGAATACAAGTTCATTTTAGTCAAAAGTTCTTCAATAATTAAAAAAGTCAAAATTCCTTGTTAGTGCAGAATTTCAATTTTTGACGGATTTTTCATGATTTTTGTGGGTGGATTTAGGCCTTGAAATTTTCAGACATCAAAATCTAACACCTAGTCTATCAAAACCTGTAGTTATTTCATTTTTTGGAGATTAGTTCAAGCTTGTGCAAGCAGTTGTTTCGACCTGCAGGGCAATGACATGCCCTGCTCCATGACCATCATTTTTAGGAGATTAGTCCAAATGTTTGGAGGAAAAATGGATCTTGTTTCTGGATTGTTGATGTTTTAGAAATTCATTGAGGATATTGCTTGCATGTTACACCTCCACACTGATTCATCAGTGTGCAATGGCCTAAGTTAAGCTTTTGATATCTGAGCTTATTACATACCGTAGCTTATTTGCCCCTTGCTTGTTTGTCCACTTTTGTGACCTGACCCCAGGGCCAATACTGAGCAATCAGTATTTGTTCAACTCTTCCCAAGGCACCCAGAAGGTCATACCTTGAGCTTATTTCTTGGCCTTGGACTTTCTGAAAAGTTCACCAGCTTAGCTTGTACGGTCAGACACATTTCCAGGCTTTTCAGCTTATTGGTGGGCTTAATTTGAGTTATATAATTGTCTTACTAACACCTCCATACTGATTCATCAGTGTGCAATGGACTAAGTTCGTAAGCTTCTTGTGACTTAACTAGGTAAAAGACCCCACCCTTGGTGTTTTGTGTATTTGGCTAGCTTATCATTTAAGCTTTTGATATTTTAGCTTATTTCATACCTTACCTCATTTGCCCCTTGTTTTGTTTGTCCACTGACCCCAGGTCCAATACTGATCAATCAGTATTTGACCCAATCTTCACAAGGCCCCCACAATAAGGTAACCTTGAGTTTATTCCTCGGCCTTGGACTTTCTGAAAAGTTCACCAGCTTAGCTTGTACGGTCTGACCCTTTTCTAGGCTTTTCAGCTTATTTGATAAGCCCAATTAGGCCTGCAAGTTACCCCAAAGTACCTGTTTGGTCTGTGGTAATTCCAAAGTGCTTATTGTGATTTCTTAGCTTACCCAGTGTGCATTTCTTCTCGCTTTGGCTTATTTTGTACTTAGATAAGTTGTTTTGAACTTATTCAGAATGGGTCTAGATGGGATAGCTCAGTTTAAGATATGCTTATTTCTTCTCGATTTGTAAGTTTTATACGGTTTCAGTTAATTGACAAATTCCATTTCTACAAGCCTACTTATTTATTTAATTTACATATTTTTTCACATTGTCAGGAAAAATTGGACTTTACTTCGTCGTTTTCCCATATGAGCTGTGAATTTCGTGAACAACTAAACCGTGAATTCTTTGATTTGGTTGACTCGCTTATTTGTAGCATTCGTTCACCGCCTAAAGATGTCCACGATGATGATGTTGTTATGGTAAAGTTCTTACCAAACTATCAAGATATTTATTAGTATATTATACCATGTATATAAAAACAGTACATTTTTACAGGAATATCTATTGGAAGAGGAACTAAGGTTGCGTAATGAACAGGAAGAAAGGTGGCGGATGGAAGAACAAAAGATGCTGGAAAAAGAGTTTGTTAATGCTTTGATAGAGGAGACAAATCGGAGGGTGGAAAATGAAAATATGAAGAAGATTGAAATGGAGAAGAAAAAAGCGTGTGTTGCTTTATATAATTCAGAACATTGGAAGAGAGCCCAGGAAGACATAAAACCTGAGAAGCGTAGCCACCAAGATGGATCTGAGTCTTCGTATTATTGGTCCAAAACATTTGTTGAACGTGAAAAAAATCGAACACCTCCTTTTGGCTGTAGAGATCCAAATATGACGGAGCAGCTAAAACATGTTAAACCTTGGGTTGAGGTACGAAAAAACAGCTTTTTAGATTGTTTCTTCTAATACTAATGTTAGTTTACTTATATAGTATCAATCTTTGTGTAGAGTTTTTCTCGCTGGAACACATGCATCAGCAAGGTTAACATTACTAATGAGTACGACGAATTCCTTGGAAGGCCTGGGCCCCTTCGCTGTATGTTTCCTTGGTCCAATGAAGTTCATGTTGATCGGAGGTTTTGGGAATCCTTAGTGTGTTTAGACCCTACTAAACAAGGTTGGCTTATGGATGAGGTAAGACTCATACATATGTAATCAGTTTATTTAATTATTATTATTCTTTAATTATAATTATTTTTTTAACAACACATGGAGTTGTGGGTGGAATACATGTTGCATTTCAGACCTCAAGACGCTGACTGGACAATGGTTACTCCATACTTTGTTCAGCTCCTCTTACAGGACTCCATACCCGTATGGTATGCGAATGGGCAAAAGTACAAAAATCCATGGGGTGATGTTGAGCATGTAAGTCTCGTATTATTTTTTTTATAGGTATATTTTTTAGGTGTTTTGATAACAAGCCTTATTTTTTTCCTTTCAGGTTTATATGCCTATCAATATAACGCAAAAACATTGGTTTGTCGCACACTTTCATATCAGGACCGGTGTCATAATGTTTTATGACAGTGCTCCTAAGGATGAGACACCATCACCTGAGTGGCGTCCCTGGTATTTGCAACTTCGGGCATGTTTACAGGTATACACATTCATCAACAACAAATAATATAAGGCTTAAAAACATTTGCTTTATATATTTAGTCATACGTGTTTTGAATATAGTTCATTTAGCAAAATACATTTCAAAAACTTAAGTCTAAGTTACAATTGAGTTACATGTCTTTGGAGTAATATTTAGAAACAAACTGAATAGTCTAGTCATTCTTAAAAATGGTACAACTAACTTATTAAATGAAGTATAACCCTAAACCCTAAAAACTTAAGTTAAGTCTAAAAGTAAAGATTTTAAGTACTAGAAAAGTACAAGAAAATCTAAGGGGTTGTTATTAGCCATAAATTTTCAAGTTCTTTATAAGTTTCCATCCCTAAGTAGTTTTCAGCCAAAAAATTCATCACCCACACTAACCTTCCTTCAAAAGATTATATCTTTAACAGCCAAATACTAGAAAATGTCTGATAACATTCCCCTAGAAGTTCAAATGGACATACTTCAACGGCTTCCTGTCAAGCAGGTTCTTCGATGCCGAAGTGTCTGCAAGACCTGGAAGTCTTGCATTGACACCAATCATTTCATTGTTTTTTACGGTGTTAAGCCTGCTGCTACTTTTCCTTTCGTTTTATGCTACAAGCAGAGGTTTAGAGGTTACCATACTTTAGCTGATGAAAATTTCGCTTTGACAACTATTACGTCAAACCTAAATTATTCTGATCTCACACCAATTGGTTGGTCCAACGGTGTGTGTGGTTTTACGTATGGTCCTATTGTCGCTGATTTTATGGCAATAGTGTTTAACCCTTCCATCAAACGGTCAGCGGGAACCTTTGTCCCGTACTTGACTGTGGCAATGGAATTTGAAAAACGCCTATTGGGTTTTGGGGTTCGTCAGGACACTCTTGATCCAACCATTATCAAGATTGCTTACCCTAACAATCCACAAAAACCAGTTACTGTTTTAATTCACACATTCTCTTCAAGAGAATGGAGGATTTTGGAACCTCATTTGTTGCCACCTCCAACAATCAAAATAAAGAAAACAAGTCAAGCTAATATTGGTGATCTGATATTCTGGTGTGGGTATGAAAAGGTGTATGCTAATAACGGTGTCTCATGCAAGGTTTATTACATTGTCTCTTTCGACTTGGTGACCCACCGTTTCCAACTCTTGGACATACCTGATGAGTTGCTTCGCCAGATTCCTTTACCATTCTTAGTGTCTTCTCTAGGAAACAACCTCGTGATTTCTGGAAACATTGATAAGGATAGCCATTATGATTTTTGTATCTGGGTGTTGACACTTGTTGGTGGAACCGTTGATTCGTTTACCCGTCTTCTCAAAGTTCCCACACCATGTAAACTCAAATTACTTGGTTTTGAGGTTAACAACAACCCGATTATTGAAGTTCAACACCAGGAAGGATTTCCTGCGGTTGTTGTACGATACAGACTTGCTACCGGGAACTTCCAGAATCTTGGAATCAATGGAGATGTTGGATCTTTTTTCCTCATGCCCTACTGTCAATCACTTCTTATGGTGGACCATGAGGATGCCATGATCTATTAAATTGTTGTCTTTTATGGTTTTTAAGTAGTATGTCTTATGTATTCAGTATGTGTTATCAGTCTTTAGTTTAACTAGGAATGTCCTTTGTATGTTATCAGTGTTTGTTGCTTGTAATCCGTTTAGGATATATGTGAACGTCGAATGTAATCAGTTAATTTCCATCTATGCAATTATTTTTAGTTTCTGTTACAAAATATTATGTTTTATTTTTTATTTTTTTTAGTCTTGGTGTGGTTAAAAAAAGTATAGTTACAGATATATTAATTGTTTTATTCATAACGTAATCAAGTTTGAACGTATACTAGATATTATATGTTAAAAAAGAAAAGTAATTGATTACTAAAGCTTATATATAGTTTACCAGATATTTACAAACAAAAAACGTATACCAGATATTATATGTTAAAAAAGAAAAGTAAATGATATATTGATTGTGTAATTATTTCTTAATGTAATACTTTTATTTGTGTTAACAGGCTGGACTTCCTATCGTTCTTGAGCAAGCCAATGTATTCGATAAGAAAGGTATAGATCGTACAACGTACGCCATCACCTTCGAGAATGCGGTTAACATTCCAACGCAGGGGGGGGGGGGCTTTTTGGAGATTGCGGTATTTGGGTATGCATATTCTTATACAGGTTGGCACACGGGAAGTCTTTGGATGTGGATAATCCGGTACAGGCTGCACTTGCCTATCGTGAGCATTTGGCAGAGTTTTTCTTGAAACACAGAGTTTCTAGTTGGTAGAGATGTTTAATATGGATGATGTAATTCAAATAGGATGTATCACGGGAGCAATTTTGTATTATGGGGTCAAGTTTGTATTAGATAACTATATAAAATGATGTATGAACTTCTTTATGTAATATGCTCCCTGTTTGTTATGGATTTTGTTTTGTAAATTGTTGACATGTACAAGGTCGCATTGAAAAATGGTTATGCACCTGATTCGACAATGTATGAAGTAAGACTGATTGTTTTTTTTTCGGATACAGTAAACCTTTTCCCATATTTATTTCGATTAAGGTTACTACTGACAAATAAAATATTTACTTGCAGACCAATGAGATGTTTAGAATGTGTGCAAGGTGAACTGTACATGCTAAATTTAGCAGATTTTCTTGACTGCTTCCCATTTGCAAGGTAATTTCTCTATCTTTTATTTATTACCTTGGTTTATTTTTTATTTTTATTTTTTTTTCCAGTTTTGTTACCTTTAAACAATGAAATATTAATAAGCATAACATAGTACAACAATTATTTTTTCCGTAACTAAACTATTAATAAACATAACGTACTACAATGTTAATAAGCATAACGGTACATTTTGTGACAAACAATAACTAACATCAAAGGTTCAAACACTACAGATAGATGACGATTAAACGTCTTAGAAGTTTACAACTTGAAAATTTAACAACGACCTGGTTCTTGACCATCACCAAAACATTGACTTAGAAATCATCCAAATGATAAGGATTAACTTCTGGGACTGAATTTAGGTTAATGGCAGAGTAACCTCGTTCATCACCCCATACCATATTCCCCTCCCATAGGCTATTAGATGATTCACCCGTCCAGTGCAGGTCTTCCCAATCTTGGTAAATTCTCCCGTTTTGAAAAAGCTCTTCGTCCACTTCGACTTTACGTTTACGACTTCCCCTTTCAGATACCATCTCTTGCATCACTTCTTTACCCTTGTCTGATCTACTATTGCTTGTCTTGCATTTTAGCAGGAAAATATGTAATATATCTTGTTAGAATTCCAAAAAAAAAAAAAAAATAAAAAATAAAAAAAAAAAATAAAATAAAAGTAAATAAATAAATAAAAAATATATAAATAACAAAGGTACGAACTTTCAAATTACCTCTGTTCTGGGCAGCGGTGCCATACATGCTTCACGGGTGTGTCCTTCGGTGCCACACCGTCCACATTTTTTAACTTTTGGCTCCTCATTTTTCGATAGAAAACGATCTTTGTTTTTTGGTCTTCCTGCTTGGCGCTTAACCATCAATGGTGGTTTAACTTTTTGCAAGTTTCCTGGATTAACCCACTTTGATTCTTCTTCCAAAGGAAAGACCAATTCTTGATATGTTCCTTTTAGTGCTGTTTTCATAAACCAATCTTCCGCCCATTTGTTACAGTGGGTCAAATCTTCGGATCTACACACGGCACACACATGACCACACGGTATACCCGAATCTTGCCATTTCCTACACGTTGAAGCTAATCAAATGGCATACATGGTTAAACAACAAGTACCTTAATAAGCAACCTGTTTATAATAAATACCTGCAAGTGCATTCGTTTTTTGTAAAATCAACAATATGAATGTGATGATGGTCTATTACTTGGTACACGGCACACATGGCTATGCCTCTAACTTCCCAGTTAGCACTCTTGTACATCCTCTGCTGGACCTTCCTTTCTGCCCACTGTGTAAGTTCATATTTTCTTGCCACTGCCATTTTATGCAAACCAAAAAAAAAAAAAAAAAACAGAAAAAAAAAATTACTTTCTCGACGTATACCAGAAATTTACAAACGTATACCAGATATTATATGTAAAAAAAAATTAAATCATTACTAAAGCTTATATATAGTTTACCACGGTATTTTTCTCGACGTAGGAAATACCAATCTTGTAAAAGCCTTCTGTAGTACTCCATGAGCATCGTTATTGGAACCCTTCTCACATGCCTAGTTAGTGAGTTAATTGATTCTGCACTGTTTGAGGTCAAGTAATTGTATCTTTTTCCTGTACTATACGCCCTTGACCACTTATCAATCCCTGCTTTTTCAAGTTTATCTATGGCTTCAGGTCTACTTGCTCTAAGCTCCGCAATTGCTTTGTCAAAATCTTCAGTAGTATAAGCTTTGCACGCCTTCCAGAATAAAGCTTTTAGTTTTTTCAATTTCAAATTGCAATTCATCATCAAATGACGGCAACAGTAACCGTGAAAACAGTTTGGAAAAACTGTATCACAAGCTTTGGTTATTGATGCATGCCGGTCTGAAATAATGGCCAAATTAGGCACTTCACCAATGCATTCTTTCAACCACATCATAAACTTTGTCCAAGCTTCACCGGTCTCACCCTGTGATACCCCAGTAGCGATTGGAATAATCTGGTTGTTACCATCCATGCCAACAGCAAGCAGATTGGTTCCTTGATACTTCCCTTTCAGATGCGCGACATCAATTATCAGCAATGGGCGCATAAAGGCTATAAAACTCCGTATCTAGTATCATTAACAGTAAATTAGTATTAGTTTACAGTTACATAACATGTTTAAAAGAATAAAATAAATATAAAAATTATTAATAAAAATAGTGAATCTAAATTAAATCTTACCGCAACACCAAACGCTATAAATACCATCTTAAATCTTCCATCATCGTCTGTTTCAATGTGCGTTACCGTCCCTTCGTTTTTTAGTTTTATGTTATGGCAATAATAAGGTAATTGCTCGAACGAATCTTCTGGACTTCCGTTCAAAGATTCGAATGCCAAATTCCTACCCCCCCCCCCCCAAGCTCTTTTGTAAGAAACGTCTATTTTCCATTCAATACGAAAATCTTTTTGTATGTCAGCAACCTTATACACCCTGCTAGTGTCTTTCAATTTTTCGTATAGTAAATGACTCAACAATTTCATAGTGGCATTGCGATGATTAGGACAAATCTGATCTCTTGAACATGTGTGTATGTCGTTCATGTTAGAGACGTAGAATGTACTACCCACTTTAGCCTTACGAGTGTATATATTCCATAAGCAGCCTTCGCGGGTACATTTGACGCTATATCTCGTGCTTTCAGATTTAATAATTTTGTATTCAAAACGCTCAATTAATGATTTCTTTCCAATAGCAAACATGCATTCTTGCTTATTATAAAACTCCTTGTTTATGAAAAAAACATTATTGTTCATATGTGGCTGGGTTGGTTTAAAAACTGGATTTGGGGCACTTGGTGGCAAAGGCATATTTGTGAAACTGTTTTTTTGCCACTGAGGAAGTAAATCATTATGTTGGTCACAAGAGTGTTGTTCAACTTTTGGGGTGGGATAATTACATTCTTGGGGAACAAGTGGAACATTAAGATCAAATAAAAAATTATTTGAAGCCGAAGAAGATTTTACCTCTAAAGGTTGTTCAACCACTGAAATGAAAAGTTTCTGAACAAGATCGTTCTTACCACAAATTTCATGAATGAAGTATTGGACGTCATCGTCATCGACAACGTCCAATGACATAGAACCATCTTTGTAAAATAATCTGACAAAAGAACTTTCGATGTCTTTCAAAGCGTCCACCTTTCTCTTCACGTACTCCACTAGGTTCTTGAAACTGATATTTTTAGGTAGTTTAACAGCATGCTTTGAGGATGGATGCACAACCTTAAACTTACAACTATCATCATAATTCATGGTGTTTATTCCCTTTGTTTTTTTGTAGTATTGTTTTTTTAATGTTTTTTTTAGTTCCATTTATATGTGTTATGTGAAAAATTTATTAGGTCGCCCAAGAAATTGAACTACCTAGTCGCCCAAATAATTTACTAACCATCTAGCAACCCTTGTACTAGTTATATCAAATCAATGTACTAGTTAATTAATTTTATTGAACTTGTGTTAGTTCCCATTTAAGTGTGTAATGTGAAAAATTTATTAGGTCGCCCAAGAAATTGAACTACCTAGTCGCCCAAATAATTTACTAACCATCTAGCAACCCTTGTACTAGTTATATCAAATCAATGTACTAGTTAATTAATTTTATTGAACTTGTGTTAGTTCCCATTTAAGTGTGTTATGTGAAAAATTTATTAGGTCGCCCAAAAAATTGAACTACCTAGTCGCCCAAATATTTTACTAACCATCTAGCAACCCTTGTACTAGTTATATCAAATCAATGTACTTGTTATTTAATTTTATTGAATTTGTGTTAGTTCCCATTTAAGTGTGTTATGTGAAAAATTTATTAGGTCGCCCAAGAAATTGAACTACCTAGTCGCCCAAATAATTTACTAACCATCTAGCAACCCTTGTACTAGTTATATCAAATCAATGTACTAGTTAATTAATTTTATTGAACTTGTGTTAGTTCCCATTTAAGTGTGTAATGTGAAAAATTTATTAGGTCGCCCAAGAAATTGAACTACCTAGTCGCCCAAATAATTTACTAACCATCTAGCAACCCTTGTACTAGTTATATCAAATCAATGTACTAGTTAATTAATTTTATTGAACTTGTGTTAGTTCCCATTTAAGTGTGTTATGTGAAAAATTTATTAGGTCGCCCAAGAAATTGAACTACCTAGTCGCCCAAATAATTTACTAACCATCTAGCAACCCTTGTACTAGTTATATCAAATCAATGTACTAGTTAATTAATTTTATTGAACTTGTGTTAGTTCCCATTTAAGTGTGTTATGTGAAAAATTTATTAGGTCGCCCAAGAAATTGAACTACCTAGTCGCCCAAATATTTTACTAACCATCTAGCAACCCTTGTACTAGTTATATCAAATCAATGTACTTGTTATTTAATTTTATTGAATTTGTGTTAGTTCCCATTTAAGTGTGTTATGTGAAAAATTTATTAGGTCGCCCAAGAAATTGAACTACCTAGTCGCCCAAATAATTTACTAACCATCTAGCAACCCTTGTACTAGTTATATCAAATCAATGTACTAGTTAATTAATTTTATTGAACTTGTGTTAGTTCCCATTTAGGTGTGTTATGTGAAAAATTTATTAGGTCGCCCAAGAAATTGAACTACCTAGTCGCCCAAATAATTTACTAACCATCTAGCAACCCTTGTACTAGTTATATCAAATCAATGTACTAGTTAATTAATTTTATTGAACTTGTGTTAGTTCCCATTTAAGTGTGTTATGTGAAAAATTTATTAGGTCGCCCAAGAAATTGAACTACCTAGTCGCCCAAATAATTTACTAACCATCTAGCAACCCTTGTACTAGTTATATCAAATCAATGTACTAGTTAATTAATTTTATTGAACTTGTGTTAGTTCCCATTTAAGTGTGTTATGTGAAAAATTTATTAGGTCGCCCAAGAAATTGAACTACCTAGTCGCCCAAATAATTTACTAACCATCTAGCAACCCTTGTACTAGTTTTATCAAATCAATGTACTAGTTAATTAATTTTATTGAACTTGTGTTAGTTCCCATTTAAGTGTGTTATGTGAAAAATTTATTAGGTCGCCCAAGAAATTGAACTACCTAGTCGCCCAAATAATTTACTAACCATCTAGCAACCCTTGTACTAGTTATATCAAATCAATGTACTAGTTAATTAATTTTATTGAACTTGTGTTAGTTCCCATTTAAGTGTGTTATGTGAAAATTTTATTAGGTCGCCCAAGAAATTGAACTACCTAGTCGCCCAAATATTTTACTAACCATCTAGCAACCCTTGTACTAGTTATATCAAATCAATGTACTTGTTATTTAATTTTATTGAATTTGTGTTAGTTCCCATTTAAGTGTGTTATGTGAAAAATTTATTAGGTCGCCCAAGAAATTGAACTACCTAGTCGCCCAAATAATTTACTAACCATCTTGCAACCCTTGTACTAGTTATATCAAATCAATGTACTAGTTAATTAATTTTATTGAACTTGTGTTAGTTCCCATTTAAGTGTGTAATGTGAAAAATTTATTAGGTCGCCCAAGAAATTGAACTACCTAGTCGCCCAAATAATTTACTAATCATCTAGCAACCCTTGTACTAGTTATATCAAATCAATGTACTAGTTAATTAATTTTATTGAACTTGTGTTAGTTCCCATTTAAGTGTGTAATGTGAAAAATTTATTATGTGAATTAGCTAGTCGCCCAATATAAACACTATATAGACATTGTGAATGTAGCATTATGTGAATTAGCTAAACTAGAAATGTCTATTGGTATTAGTCATTTTGGTTACACTTGTGTACTTATATATATATATATATATATATATATATATATATATATATATATATATATATATATATATATATATATATATATATATATATATATATATATATATATTCGTTTTAATTGTTATATTTATTTCTTTTATGTTTTATTAATATATACATATTTTTTATGTTTTATAAACAGAACCTGTTAAGAGGCGTTTACAGTTTGATGGCAAGGAAAAAATTGAGGTGGTCAAGGATGTAGATGAAACATCTGACGATGTTGTCAAGAAAAATTTTGACTTGGATGTAGAGAAAACATGTGATGTAGAAGTCCAAAAAAAATGTGAGGAGAAATGGAGTCAAGAAGTAGGAAAGGAAACAACTCAAATTTACAAATCTAAGAAACAGGAAAAAAAAAGATATCCAAGACGAAGAAGCATTACGTGAAGCCTTAGCCGAAGAAGATAGGGCTGAAAGAGAAATGGAGGAGAGAATTAGGGAGGACCGGGAGTTCGAGGAAATGGTGTAACATATTTAAATTTCATTGTCGAAAAACTAATTTATATGTTTCCTGCAATTCAATTAGTTAAACCTTGTCTGTAATATATTATTTGTAGTAATGCTTCAATTAGTTTAGAGGCCCCATTAGTTTAACCATGTCTGCAATTCAATTGTACCATCTTATATGTTATTTATTTGAAGTACTAAGCTATGAATGGTTATTTATTGCGACATTATATAAACACATACATTGCATCATCTCTTTAAACACAAAACAAACACACTATGGCTCAACTCTCTGATGAAATTATATTGTTCGGGATACTAACAAGGGTGCCAGCAAAGGCTGTTGGTCGCTTCAAGACTGTTTGTAAGGCATGGAATGCTTCACTTTCAGGAAATGCCTTTGTAAAGGATCATTGTTCTCGCTCGGCAATTCCATCTAATCAAAAAGTTCTCCTAATTGAAAACCAAACCTGCTCAATTCATTCAATCAAATTCGAAACCCATCATTACGAGACATACACAAGCGTCACCATCCCTTTCAATCATCACTCATATGATCCTCTATTGAATGCCTTCTCTATACTATCACATTTGAATGGATTGCTGTGTGTTTGTGATAAGTTCACTTCCGAGTTGTTCCTTTGGAACCCAGTCACTACCGCTTTCAAACGATCGCCACACCCATATTCCAACAATTTCTATAATGATATTCTTGATGCAGTTGGTTTGTACACCGACACGTACGATGATTTCAAAGTCCTTTACATAAGGCGTAGGGATGATAAGATTGCTGTCAATTTGTATTCTAGGAGTGACGAATCATGGAGAAAAATACCTCTTACATTACCATCAGAGTATCTAACCACCCGTTACTATTGGTCAGCTGGTACTTTGTGTGGTGGTATTCTTTATTTCACGGTTACCGACTCAATGGTTGGAGGTAGCCATTTCATGATTTCTTTTGATGTAAATTCGGAGCAATTTAGTATGATAAGCTTTCCACCGATTCCAAAACACGGAATCGCTCAAATTCGTTTAGTGAATGCACAAGATAAGCTAGTAATGTTTGCTGCCACTGGCTATCGTGAGATGAAAATAGAGATGTGGCTCCTTCAAAAAGATACATGGTATCGTATCCATTCATTTCCTGTAATATCACTCGATTTGTGGTGCTCAATAACACATTATGTGACAAACGGAAATACGTGGTTTGTGATGGCAAAATTTCAGAAGATTTTTGAAATTGATACTGGTACGATGTGGTTTGACCGTTTTTATCCAGTTACTTATTGGACGTGTTGTGATGGTGCATTATTTACAGAGACCCTTGTTTCACCTAGTATCTAGGATATTTAATGTTTTAATTTTTAAAATTTGTAATGTTTTACTTTTTAGTATTAGTAGTTTTTTATGTTTTATTAATGAACTATTAGTAGTTATGGTTGATGGTGTACTTGTATTTGTGACTGTTATGCAATTGTGCTTTATGTTTTTTTTAATGATGAATTATTCTCAACATTCAGGTTAGTTTAATATAAATATTTACCTGCTAATTACTTAGACAAAATCACATACAGTTTTAAAAATATACCAAGTGGCGTACATACATGCTAATGACCATCATACACCAAACCTGCTAATCACTAATAACTAATAAACACACATGCTAATGACCATCATATACAATCTTGTTTTTCCAGAAGTAATCTACCATTCGTTCACGATAAGCAATAGCTGTTTCTCTAGGATCGGCCGCCTCTAATGATATATTAAGACCCAAACGGTAAAGATTTATGCAAACCCATACTCCGCAGTCACCATATACACTGCATTGTCTGGGGGCATCATCTTGGTATCTCCATGTTATCGCATAACCATTGGCGTCAATTCCTTTAGCCTTCAACACTCCCTCCTGGTCAAGATACCTTGGCAGCCAATATCCAAAAGTTTCAGGCATTGTCTCTTCCCACCAATATTTACCTCTTGAAAATTCAGGTAAGGAATCATATATTATGACAACACCGGTACGTATATGAAGCGACCCTAAAGCCCAGTGCTTTTAGGTTGGTTTATTGGAAATAATACCTACATTATACAACAAAAAAATGCAATTTAAAACATAAAAAATAAAAATTGTAGAGAATATACAACATCTAACATGATAAGATAACATATACATACCTTTTCGACATCACACCATGACACTCCATACTTTCGGCCGTTTGCCCAGTAGCTTCGGAGGTTACCGGACATGACACACGCACTAAAAAATGCACCGGCCATAGCCCAATCAGCGTCTGATGGTCGGAGCGCCCACATTAAATCTACCCATACATCTAGGTGCTGTTTTTAGTATTTACATGTTAATACGGACAGTTAAGTTGAAACATAAATACACATTTATATAAGCAACAATCCTTAGAATATGATTAACCAAGCGAAGTAGCAGCCCTAAAATCCATGTATGATAATATAAGCAACTATAATGAAACAATAACTACTTAAAAACAAAATTTAAGCAATAACCAAATAAATCTAAGCTACTAATATTATAATTATCCAATATGGTACTAAAAAGGCAAGAAATTCAAATATATTAACAGTTATACGTACCTCATCCCTAAGCCATCCTGAGCTAAAATCACCATGTCCCAATAAACACTGCCAGAAACGAAGATCAACAACCGTATCTCCCCATGGAAAATAAAACATAGTATCATCTTTTTCCTTTAAAAACTTTTTTATGTAAACTGGCTCAGCGACCTTTGTTTTCTTCGCCTTGGGACGTCTTGTCAGGCTCTGAAATAGAAAAAAACGGATTAGATGAATTTAAATTGCACTATAACGAGAAATATTTAGTCAGTGTGACATACCTCTACAAAGGGTTCAAATTGGAATACTTCCAATTTATCATCAAAATCAGGAGCTTCAATAGGGGATATGTTAGCATGATTGATCCTAGATGAACGCTTTCTTAATGTTATTGGCGTAGTGTCTGGTGGATTTGTATAGGGTGACTGGTAATATCTCCCTAATTTCCTCTTCCTTTTAACTTCGTTGAAAATAGCTCTGACATTTTGAGTCTAAACAGAAACAACGATATCATTACAAACACGTACTGATATCTTTTAGTTAAAAACTAGTAAATTTACGTTTATATTGTAAGCAATGGTCAAAAATGATTTATATCTCACAAATCCTGGATAAACTTATTATTTTAAAAAAACTGGGATTTTTTTTTTTTTTTTTTTTTTTTTTTTTTTTTTTTTTTTTTTTTTTGTCATTTGTTCAATTTAAATATGTTATTAATATAAAAGGGGATAAACTTACTATTGTATTAATAAGCTAAATAACTTTACCTTAACAACTTCGTCATCGTTGTCATCACTAACACATATATATTCTATTCCATCGTTCTTTTCTGAGCAAGTCCCCTCCACTGCAGGTTCATTTATCTCTTCAGCACCCTCCATAGCAGCTTGTCCCGCTGTTTCAGCGACAACCGTATCCATTTTTACAGCTGTTTCATTCCCATCTTCAAATGTTGGTTTTTCAATATCCGCCAACTCACCTGACTGTTCATATACATTTTCAGATGTATTACAAACATCATCGCCTGCTAAATCAGCCATAACGGCATCCGATTCTTCATGTGTTTCATCGTTTTCTTTTACTTCTGTATCCACAACCATCGATTCCTAAAAAACAAGCGCTGAATGTAGTGAACATACAATAAACAAAATACAGATGAAAGAATAAAAAGTAAAGAATACCTTTTGAGGAGTTTGATCAAACCCATCATAACCAATATCTGAGAACGTTTCATTCAGATTTGGTAAGGGGGTACAATCAAAATTGGGCTCATCGGCAACTTGAATAACATTAGTTGTTTGATCTGGATCAGGAGACAGGAAAACGGCTTTCATTACTTGTGTCATAGTGCCCGTAAATGCGTGAGGGTCCGTATAATACAAGTTATGTTTCTCAGCGTCTGAATCATTCGTCTTCATGGGTGTCTTGGCATCATGAGTATGCATCTTAAAACAACATTTAAGAAAAATATAAAAATGTAAAAATGCTTATTAATAAGATGAAAACAAATATTAAAAAGATAAATCCTATTAAATATAAGCTATCACTTGAATTTAAAATTTGATTTATTGATATTTTTCTTTTACCAAACTTTTTAACTAGAGCTTAAAATTAAGCAAATTGAAGTGAAAAGATTTAGACAGTTGACTTTGGTCAACTGTCATCGGCAAAGGCTGAAACTTGACGTGCGTAGTCTACTGCACTAACTTGCATCCTAATTAATAGAAAGTATCCAACTATAGCTACTCAAGGGACCCAAGAACACCTAGTGGGGCCCACTGAGGTTGTGCAGGGAGGAGATGGCCAATGTTTAACTTACCTATTTCATCCCCTTGAAATTTTATATCCTAATTCTTCCCACAAAATTCATGAAAATTCTAACAAGAATTGGATTTGCTGCATAAGTGGGAATATCATTTTAGCTGAGAGGATGGATACTTAACTAAGCTAAACTAACCAATGATAAACCTGTATGTTTGATTGAGCAACTTTAGAAATCCAACAGTGAATGGTCACATTGGATTTTGACTTTTTACCTATAGCCACTGGTTTATACTGTCTTACAGAGCCTAAAGAAACTACATACAAGCAAAAACAACAATAAAGAACAACCTGAGCCACATCCGCAGGTTCAACCAAACACCCCTTATAAGCCAAGTTACACTAAGTCTGAGATTTTAAGAATTTAAGCTACTTCACTACACCCAATATTTTTTTTAGTCAATATAAAAACATTAAATTACACTTTGTTACCTCATTGTGACTATCACCGAATGTCAAATTTTCGTCGACTGGATCAGTAGCCTTCATCGTCTGAAAACAACATTTCAGAATTGTAAAAACAAATTTTTTTATAATCAATAAAAAAAGATTAAGTTACAGTTTGTTACCTTATTCTGACCATCACCGTCTGAAAACAACCTTTCATCGTTTGGAACAGTAGCCTTCATCGAAGTCTTTGAATCAGGAATATTCATTTCAAAACATTCAGAATTTTTAAAAAGATATTTTTTATAATCAATTTAAAAAGATTAAATTAAAAGTTATTACCTTAATGTGAGTATCACCGACTGTCATGTTTGCTTCATCAGTATCATTAGTCTTCATCGGTGGAGCAGGAGTATGCAACTGAATAAAGCATTTCGTATTGGTAAAAACACTATTTTTTGTGATCAAATGAAAAAGATTAAATTACATCTTGTTACCTCATTCTGAAGATCATCATGTACTGACATGTTATCGTTAACTACCAACGTCTCTTGAAACTTTATTCCTAACACATTCTCAACGACCCGAATCCTTTTTTTTACAATTTCTAGCTCACATAAAAGGTGTGACACATGAACATCTCCCACACCTTTTTCTATGTCACCAACCTTTGACTTAATCGAATCAACCTCAGATTGAATATGATCTTTATCCAATATTGGGTTTCGGGAAGTCTCAGGAACAACGTCACAAGTTTCACCAACCCCCTTTTCTTCCTCTTTATGAATTTCATCACAAACATAACCAGCCGTATGTTCGTCAGCCGTATATTCATAATCCATACCTTCATCAGTCATTTTAGCCACAGGAACCGGAATATCATTTTCATTTACTGCATCATCCGTATCTTCAGCAGCCATTTGACTAACCGGTATCGGATTTTCAATTTCTGGCTGCTCCAAGTCGTCTTTTGCTTCAACAATTTGCATCTGAAGTCCCCTTATATATTCCATGCTACGTATGTACCACGGACAAAGCAACTCGGTACGGGTTGGTACCAGCTTCTTTAAAGGTTGTACAGCCTAGAATAGAAATAATTGTTAACTGATATGATGTAAATAAACGACAACTTTAAAGGCTATTAGCTATGGCTGTTGATAGTTTATGGCTAAAAAAGAAATTTTACAAATTTTTGAACAATTAAAAGAAATACTAACCTACAAAGTTCAGCCTATATCAGTAAGGATAAGATATAAGCAATACTAACCTAATATTAACTAATTAAAAAGCAAGTGACGTTTTTCCTTAGTTGTTGAATTACCTGATCAAATAGAATAGAGTGATGCTTTTTCTCAAATTTGTTGATGCTTGACCATGCTAAAGCACAAGGGATCTTCGCAGGGTCTTTGCACAAAAAATGGGAGCTGTTAGGGAAGGTTTCCAATATCCAAATCTAAAAAACACAGGAAAACATAAATAATTACGCTCACGATAAGAAGGTATCTAATTGGATACTAGACAAAATACTTACTATATCAAATAGGATAATATATAAACAATCTGAAATAATGCTTGTTACGAATAAAAGCTAACCTTTAATGCCCATATAAAACCATACAGATTGAATGTTTCTTCTTTTTTTGGAGACTTTTTTACCGGCTTCTTAGATTCTTTCACGGTATTCTCATGCTTTGGAACTACATTCACAGTTCTTTTATACAATTGACACCACAAGTACTCTCCCCATGGATACTCATTCCACAACGAGAAATCCTCAACCATAATCACCAAATGATCAGGTATGTAGAACCTCCCTTCTCTACCCATAAACACACAAGTGGCAATCACCAATAAACAACACCGAACAGCATCCTCATCCGACAATGAATCCCACACTTGCCCAGGCTTCAACAACCCCAAAATCTGTTGACCCTTGATTCTTTTCTTCTTAGTTACTTTAATTTCCGGAAATAACCTGTCTAAAAAAGGACTATATGGTATACCACGCACAATACGCCCTTCATCTTTATCAACATGACCTAATCGAAAACCAGTAACAAGACTAAATTGTTCACGCCCAAATTCAAGTAAATTATCACCTATTTGAAAATTAAATGGAGGGCAAAAATCACTAACTTTGGGAACCATAACCGCATTTTGGTAAAAAAAAATTATACAGATAGTTATCAGGGTTGTGAGAGGGGAAATCTAACCATGCCCCAAATACAGTAGTTCTAAACAAATTTGTTCTTCCTACATTCAACAATGCTTTAATACTAGTAAGATGTTCTACCCTAGATCTTACCGAAATCTTCGCGTCAAACATACTTGTAAGTGGGGTCGAACGCTTACGATGTGGGTTTTCAATATTAGGGTAGAACGCTTGCAATTGGGTTAAATTGGGAGCGTTTTCAATAATTTGGGTGCGTCAACAATTAGGGTTTTGCGATTGAACAATTAATTTGGGTGCGTGTACAATTTTGGTGTTTGGGTTGTTTGGTGTTTGGGTGCGTGAACAATGTGGGTTTTCAATATTAGGGTCGTTTGGTGTTTAGAGAAGAGAGTATCAGGTTGCGTGAACAATGGGTGCGTGAACAGTCTTGGTGTGTTGGTGTGTGGAGAAGGAGAGTAGCAGCTTGTGTTTGGAGAAGATAGTATAAGGTGTTTGGTGTGTTGGTGTGTGGAGAAGGTGTATAAATTTAATAATTAGTATTTGTTTTTAAATAATAATAAGTATAAGAGTTATAAATTTAATAATTAGTATTTGTTTGTTTTTAAAAGTAATTTTTATAAATTTAAAGAAGTATAAAAAAGTGTATAAAAGGTGTATAAAATTATAGTACAATGTACTTATATTATAAAATATTTATCCTACCTAAGCAGTCGCCCAAGAATGCACATGGGTGGGACCAAGTCGCCCAAAAAATTTGTACTAGAAAATAATAAAAAAAGACTATACTTTTGGGGAAAAAGACAAAATAAGGATAGTCGCCCAAGAATGTGGGCCCAAGTCGCCCAAGAAAATAATAGGCTAGGTGGGTAGGATGCAAGTACATAAGGGTACATTGTGGGGACAATCCTATGGGACACATGTCAACCATATGTGATAGTCGCCCAAAGATCTTTGGGATATAGTCGCTCCTGGGGTATTTGAAGAAAAAAAAAATTAGTGGGGTGAATGCGGAACTTGTGTTAGTACAAGGGTTATCTTGGGCGACCTAATAAATTTTTCACATTACACACTTAAATGGGAACTAACACAAGTTCAATAAAATTAATTTATTAGTACATTGATTTGAAATAACTAGTACAAGGGTTGCTAGATGGTTAGTAAATTATTTGGGCGACTAGGTAGTTCAATTTCTTGGGCGACCTAATAAATTTTTCACATAACACACTTAAATGGGAACTAACACAAGTTCAATAAAATTAATTAACTAGTACATTGATTTGATATAACTAGTACAAGGGTTGCTAGATGGTTAGTAAATTATTTGGGCGACTAGGTAGTTCAATTTCTTGGGCGACCTAATAAATTTTTCACATAACACACTTAAATGGGAACTAACACAAGTTCAATAAAATTAATTAACTAGTACATTGATTTGATATAACTAGTACAAGGGTTGCTAGATGGTTAGTAAATTATTTGGGCGACTAGGTAGTTCAATTTCTTGGGCGACCTAATAAAATTTTCACATAACACACTTAAATGGGAACTAACACAAGTTCAATAAAATTAATTAACTAGTACATTGATTTGATATAACTAGTACAAGGGTTGCTAGATGGTTAGTAAATTATTTGGGCGACTAGGTAGTTCAATTTCTTGGGCGACCTAATAAATTTTTCACATAACACACTTAAATGGGAACTAACACAAGTTCAATAAAATTAATTAACTAGTACATTGATTTGATATAACTAGTACAAGGGTTGCTAGATGGTTAGTAAATTATTTGGGCGACTAGGTAGTTCAATTTCTTGGGCGACCTAATAAAATTTTCACATAACACACTTAAATGGGAACTAACACAAGTTCAATAAAATTAATTAACTAGTACATTGATTTGATATAACTAGTACAAGGGTTGCTAGATGGTTAGTAAATTATTTGGGCGACTAGGTAGTTCAATTTCTTGGGCGACCTAATAAATTTTTCACATAACACACTTAAATGGGAACTAACACAAGTTCAATAAAATTAATTAACTAGTACATTGATTTGATATAACTAGTACAAGGGTTGCTAGATGGTTACAAAATTATTTGGGCGACTAGGTAGTTCAATTTCTTGGGCGACCTAATAAATTTTTCACATAACACACTTAAATGGGAACTAACACAAATTCAATAAAATTAAATAACAAGTACATTGATTTGATATAACTAGTACAAGGGTTGCTAGATGGTTAGTAAAATATTTGGGCGACTAGGTAGTTCAATTTCTTGGGCGACCTAATAAATTTTTCACATAACACATTTAAATGGGAACTAACACAAGTTCAATAAAATTAATTAACTAGTACATTGATTTGATATAACTAGTACAAGGGTTGCTAGATGGTTAGTAAATTATTTGGGCGACTAGGTAGTTCAATTTCTTGGGCGACCTAATAAATTTTTCACATAACACACTTAAATGGGAACTAACACAAGTTCAATAAAATTAATTAACTAGTACATTGATTTGATATAACTAGTACAAGGGTTGCTAGATGGTTAGTAAATTATTTGGGCGACTAGGTAGTTCAATTTCTTGGGCGACCTAATAAATTTTTCACATTACACACTTAAATGGGAACTAACACAAGTTCAATAAAATTAATTAACTAGTACATTGATTTGATATAACTAGTACAAGGGTTGCTAGATGGTTAGTAAATTATTTGGGCGACTAGGTAGTTCAATTTCTTGGGCGACCTAATAAATTTTTCACATAACACACTTAAATGGGAACTAACACAAATTCAATAAAATTAAATAACAAGTACATTGATTTGATATAACTAGTACAAGGGTTGCTAGATGGTTAGTAAAATATTTGGGCGACTAGGTAGTTCAATTTCTTGGGCGACCTAATAAAATTTTCACATAACACACTTAAATGGGAACTAACACAAGTTCAATAAAATTAATTAACTAGTACATTGATTTGATATAACTAGTACAAGGGTTGCTAGATGGTTAGTAAATTATTTGGGCGACTAGGTAGTTCAATTTCTTGGGCGACCTAATAAATTTTTCACATAACACATATAAATGGAACTAAAAAAAACATTAAAAAAACAATACTACAAAAAAACAAAGGGAATAAACACCATGAATTATGATGATAGTTGTAAGTTTAAGGTTATCTTGGTGCATCCATCCTCAAAGCATGCTGTTAAACTACCTAAAAATATCAGTTTCAAGAACCTAGTGGAGTACGTGAAGAGAAAGGTGGACGCTTTGAAAGACATCGAAAGTTCTTTTGTCAGATTATTTTACAAAGATGGTTCTATGTCATTGGACGTTGTCGATGACGATGACGTCCAATACTTCATTCATGAAATTTGTGGTAAGAACGATCTTGTTCAGAAACTTTTCATTTCAGTGGTTGAACAACCTTTGGAGGTAAAATCTTCTTCGGCTTCAAATAATTTTTTATTTGATCTTAATGTTCCACTTGTTCCCCAAGAATGTAATTATCCCACCCCAAAAGTTGAACAACACTCTTGTGACCAACATAATGATTTACTTCCTCAGTGGCAAAAAAACAGTTTCACAAATATGCCTTTGCCACCAAGTGCCCCAAATCCAGTTTTTAAACCAACCCAGCCACATATGAACAATAATGTTTTTTTCATAAACAAGGAGTTTTATAATAAGCAAGAATGCATGTTTGCTATTGGAAAGAAATCATTAATTGAGCGTTTTGAATACAAAATTATTAAATCTGAAAGCACGAGATATAGCGTCAAATGTACCCGCGAAGGCTGCTTATGGAATATATACACTCGTAAGGCTAAAGTGGGTAGTACATTCTACGTCTCTAACATGAACGACATACACACATGTTCAAGAGATCAGATTTGTCCTAATCATCGCAATGCCACTATGAAATTGTTGAGTCATTTACTATACGAAAAATTGAAAGACACTAGCAGGGTGTATAAGGTTGCTGACATACAAAAAGATTTTCGTATTGAATGGAAAATAGACGTTTCTTACAAAAGAGCTTGGGGGGGGGGGGTAGGAATTTGGCATTCGAATCTTTGAACGGAAGTCCAGAAGATTCGTTCGAGCAATTACCTTATTATTGCCATAACTTAAAACTAAAAAACGAAGGGACGGTAACGCACATTGAAACAGACGATGAAGGAAGATTTAAGATGGTATTTATAGCGTTTGGTGTTGCGGTAAGATTCAATTTAGATTCACTATTTTTATTAATAATTTTTATATTTATTTTATTCTTTTAAACATGTTATGTAACTGTAAACTAATACTAATTTACTGTTAATGATACTAGATACGGAGTTTTATAGCCTTTATGCGCCCATTGCTGATAATTGATGCCGCGCATCTGAAAGGGAAGTATCAAGGAACCAATCTGCTTGCTGTTGGCATGGATGGTAACAACCAGATTATTCCAATCGCTACTGGGGTATCACAGGGTGAGACCGGTGAAGCTTGGACAAAGTTTATGATGTGGTTGAAAGAATGCATTGGTGAAGTGCCTAATTTGGCCATTATTTCAGACCGGCATGCATCAATAACCAAAGCTTCTGATACAGTTTTTCCAAACTGTTTTCACGGTTACTGTTGCCGTCATTTGATGATGAATTGCAATTTGAAATTGAAAAAACCAAAAGCTTTATTCTGGAAGGCGTGCAAAGCTTATACTTCTGAAGATTTTGACAAAGCAATTGCGGAGCTTAGAGCAAGTAGACCTGAAGCCGTAGATAAACTTGAAAAAGCAGGGATTGATAAGTGGTCAAGGGCGTATGGTACAAGAAAAAGATACAATTACTTGACCTCAAACAGTGCAGAATCAATTAACTCACTAACTAGGCATGTGAGAAGGGTTCCAATAACGATGCTCATGGAGTACTACAGAAGGCTTTTACAAGATTGGTATTTCCTACGTCGAGAAAAATACCGTGGTAAACTATATATAAGCTTTAGTAATGATTTAATTTTTTTTTACATATAATATCTGGTATACGTTTGTAAATTTCTGGTATACGTCGAGAAAGTAATTTTTTTTTCTGTCTTTTTTTTTTTTGGTTTGCATAAAATGTCAGTGGCAAGAAAATATGAACTTACACAGTGGGCAGAAAGGAAGGTCCAGCAGAGGATGTACAAGAGTGCTAACTGGGAAGTTAGAGGCATAGCCATGTGTGTCGTGTACCAAGTAATAGACCATCATCACATTCATATTGTTGATTTTACAAAAAACGAATGCACTTGCAGGTATTTATTATAAACAGGTTGCTTATTAAGGTACTTGTTGTTTAACCATGTATGCCATTTGATTAGCTTCAACGTGTAGGAAATGGCAAGATTCGGGTATACCGTGTGGTCATGTGTGTGCCGTGTGTAGATCCGAAGATTTGACCCACTGTAACAAATGGGCGGAAGATTGGTTTATGAAAACAGCACTAAAAGGAACATATCAAGAATTGGTCTTTCCTTTGGAAGAAGAATCAAAGTGGGTTAATCCAGGAAACTTGCAAAAAGTTAAACCACCATTGATGGTTAAGCGCCAAGCAGGAAGACCAAAAAACAAAGATCGTTTTCTATCGAAAAATGAGGAGCCAAAAGTTAAAAAATGTGGACGGTGTGGCACCGAAGGACACACCCGTGAAGCATGTATGGCACCGCTGCCCAGAACAGAGGTAATTTGAAAGTTCGTACCTTTGTTATTTATATATTTTTTATTTATTTATTTACTTATTTATTTATTTATTTTTTTTTTTTTATTTTTTATTTTTTTTTGGAATTCTAACAAGATATATTACATATTTTCCTGCTAAAATGCAAGACAAGCAATAGTAGATCAGACAAGGGTAAAGAAGTGATGCAAGAGATGGTATCTGAAAGGGGAAGTCGTAAACGTAAAGTCGAAGTGGACGAAGAGCTTTTTCAAAACGGGAGAATTTACCAAGATTGGGAAGACCTGCACTGGACGGGTGAATCATCTAATAGCCTATGGGAGGGGAATATGGTATGGGGTGATGAACGAGGTTACTCTGCCATTAACCTAAATTCAGTCCCAGAAGTTAATCCTTATCATTTGGATGATTTCTAAGTCAATGTTTTGGTGATGGTCAAGAACCAGGTCGTTGTTAAATTTTCAAGTTGTAAACTTCTAAGACGTTTAATCGTCATCTATCTGTAGTGTTTGAACCTTTGATGTTAGTTATTGTTTGTCACAAAATGTACCGTTATGCTTATTAACATTGTAGTACGTTATGTTTATTAATAGTTTAGTTACGGAAAAAATAATTGTTGTACTATGTTATGCTTATTAATATTTCATTGTTTAAAGGTAACAAAACTGGAAAAAAAAATAAAAATAAAAAATAAACCAAGGTAATAAATAAAAGATAGAGAAATTACCTTGCAAATGGGAAGCAGTCAAGAAAATCTGCTAAATTTAGCATGTACAGTTCACCTTGCACACATTCTAAACATCTCATTGGTCTGCAAGTAAATATTTTATTTGTCAGTAGTAACCTTAATCGAAATAAATATGGGAAAAGGTTTACTGTATCCGAAAAAAAAACAATCAGTCTTACTTCATACATTGTCGAATCAGGTGCATAACCATTTTTCAATGCGACCTTGTACATGTCAACAATTTACAAAACAAAATCCATAACAAACAGGGAGCATATTACATAAAGAAGTTCATACATCATTTTATATAGTTATCTAATACAAACTTGACCCCATAATACAAAATTGCTCCCGTGATACATCCTATTTGAATTACATCATCCATATTAAACATCTCTACCAACTAGAAACTCTGTGTTTCAAGAAAAACTCTGCCAAATGCTCACGATAGGCAAGTGCAGCCTGTACCGGATTATCCACATCCAAAGACTTCCCGTGTGCCAACCTGTATAAGAATATGCATACCCAAATACCGCAATCTCCAAAAAGCCCCCCCTGCGTTGGAATGTTAACCGCATTCTCGAAGGTGATGGCGTACGTTGTACGATCTATACCTTTCTTATCGAATACATTGGCTTGCTCAAGAACGATAGGAAGTCCAGCCTGTTAACACAAATAAAAGTATTACATTAAGAAATAATTACACAATCAATATATCATTTACTTTTCTTTTTTAACATATAATATCTGGTATACGTTTTTTGTTTGTAAATATCTGGTAAACTATATATAAGCTTTAGTAATCAATTACTTTTCTTTTTTAACATATAATATCTAGTATACGTTCAAACTTGATTACGTTATGAATAAAACAATTAATATATCTGTAACTATACTTTTTTTAACCACACCAAGACTAAAAAAAATAAAAAATAAAACATAATATTTTGTAACAGAAACTAAAAATAATTGCATAGATGGAAATTAACTGATTACATTCGACGTTCACATATATCCTAAACGGATTACAAGCAACAAACACTGATAACATACAAAGGACATTCCTAGTTAAACTAAAGACTGATAACACATACTGAATACATAAGACATACTACTTAAAAACCATAAAAGACAACAATTTAATAGATCATGGCATCCTCATGGTCCACCATAAGAAGTGATTGACAGTAGGGCATGAGGAAAAAAGATCCAACATCTCCATTGATTCCAAGATTCTGGAAGTTCCCGGTAGCAAGTCTGTATCGTACAACAACCGCAGGAAATCCTTCCTGGTGTTGAACTTCAATAATCGGGTTGTTGTTAACCTCAAAACCAAGTAATTTGAGTTTACATGGTGTGGGAACTTTGAGAAGACGGGTAAACGAATCAACGGTTCCACCAACAAGTGTCAACACCCAGATACAAAAATCATAATGGCTATCCTTATCAATGTTTCCAGAAATCACGAGGTTGTTTCCTAGAGAAGACACTAAGAATGGTAAAGGAATCTGGCGAAGCAACTCATCAGGTATGTCCAAGAGTTGGAAACGGTGGGTCACCAAGTCGAAAGAGACAATGTAATAAACCTTGCATGAGACACCGTTATTAGCATACACCCTTTCATACCCACACCAGAATATCAGATCACCAATATTAGCTTGACTTGTTTTCTTTATTTTGATTGTTGGAGGTGGCAACAAATGAGGTTCCAAAATCCTCCATTCTCTTGAAGAGAATGTGTGAATTAAAACAGTAACTGGTTTTTGTGGATTGTTAGGGTAAGCAATCTTGATAATGGTTGGATCAAGAGTGTCCTGACGAACCCCAAAACCCAATAGGCGTTTTTCAAATTCCATTGCCACAGTCAAGTACGGGACAAAGGTTCCCGCTGACCGTTTGATGGAAGGGTTAAACACTATTGCCATAAAATCAGCGACAATAGGACCATACGTAAAACCACACACACCGTTGGACCAACCAATTGGTGTGAGATCAGAATAATTTAGGTTTGACGTAATAGTTGTCAAAGCGAAATTTTCATCAGCTAAAGTATGGTAACCTCTAAACCTCTGCTTGTAGCATAAAACAAAAGGAAAAGTAGCAGCAGGCTTAACACCGTAAAAAACAATGAAATGATTGGTGTCAATGCAAGACTTCCAGGTCTTGCAGACACTTCGGCATCGAAGAACCTGCTTGACAGGAAGCCGTTGAAGTATGTCCATTTGAACTTCTAGGGGAATGTTATCAGACATTTTCTAGTATTTGGCTGTTAAAGATATAATCTTTTGAAGGAAGGTTAGTGTGGGTGATGAATTTTTTGGCTGAAAACTACTTAGGGATGGAAACTTATAAAGAACTTGAAAATTTATGGCTAATAACAACCCATTAGATTTTCTTGTACTTTTCTAGTACTTAAAATCTTTACTTTTAGACTTAACTTAAGTTTTTAGGGTTTAGGGTTATACTTCATTTAATAAGTTAGTTGTACCATTTTTAAGAATGACTAGACTATTCAGTTTGTTTCTAAATATTACTCCAAAGACATGTAACTCAATTGTAACTTAGACTTAAGTTTTTGAAATGTATTTTGCTAAATGAACTATATTCAAAACATGTATGACTAAATATATAAAGCAAATGTTTTTAAGCCTTATATTATTTGTTGTTGATGAATGTGTATACCTGTAAACATGCCCGAAGTTGCAAATACCAGGGACGCCACTCAGGTGATGGTGTCTCATCCTTAGGAGCACTGTCATAAAACATTATGACACCGGTCCTGATATGAAAGTGTGCGACAAACCAATGTTTTTGCGTTATATTGATAGGCATATAAACCTGAAAGGAAAAAAATAAGGCTTGTTATCAAAACACCTAAAAAATATACCTATAAAAAAAATAATACGAGACTTACATGCTCAACATCACCCCATGGATTTTTGTACTTTTGCCCATTCGCATACCATACGGGTATGGAGTCCTGTAAGAGGAGCTGAACAAAGTATGGAGTAACCATTGTCCAGTCAGCGTCTTGAGGTCTGAAATGCAACATGTATTCCACCCACAACTCCATGTGCTGTTAAAAAAAATAATTATAATTAAAGAATAATAATAATTAAATAAACTGATTACATATGTATGAGTCTTACCTCATCCATAAGCCAACCTTGTTTAGTAGGGTCTAAACACACTAAGGATTCCCAAAACCTCCGATCAACATGAACTTCATTGGACCAAGGAAACATACAGCGAAGGGGCCCAGGCCTTCCAAGGAATTCGTCGTACTCATTAGTAATGTTAACCTTGCTGATGCATGTGTTCCAGCGAGAAAAACTCTACACAAAGATTGATACTATATAAGTAAACTAACATTAGTATTAGAAGAAACAATCTAAAAAGCTGTTTTTTCGTACCTCAACCCAAGGTTTAACATGTTTTAGCTGCTCCGTCATATTTGGATCTCTACAGCCAAAAGGAGGTGTTCGATTTTTTTCACGTTCAACAAATGTTTTGGACCAATAATACGAAGACTCAGATCCATCTTGGTGGCTACGCTTCTCAGGTTTTATGTCTTCCTGGGCTCTCTTCCAATGTTCTGAATTATATAAAGCAACACACGCTTTTTTCTTCTCCATTTCAATCTTCTTCATATTTTCATTTTCCACCCTCCGATTTGTCTCCTCTATCAAAGCATTAACAAACTCTTTTTCCAGCATCTTTTGTTCTTCCATCCGCCACCTTTCTTCCTGTTCATTACGCAACCTTAGTTCCTCTTCCAATAGATATTCCTGTAAAAATGTACTGTTTTTATATACATGGTATAATATACTAATAAATATCTTGATAGTTTGGTAAGAACTTTACCATAACAACATCATCATCGTGGACATCTTTAGGCGGTGAACGAATGCTACAAATAAGCGAGTCAACCAAATCAAAGAATTCACGGTTTAGTTGTTCACGAAATTCGCAGCTCATATGGGAAAACGACGAAGTAAAGTCCAATTTTTCCTGACAATGTGAAAAAATATGTAAATTAAATAAATAAGTAGGCTTGTAGAAATGGAATTTGTCAATTAACTGAAACCGTATAAAACTTACAAATCGAGAAGAAATAAGCATATCTTAAACTGAGCTATCCCATCTAGACCCATTCCGAATAAGTTCAAAACAACTTATCTAAGTACAAAATAAGCCAAAGCGAGAAGAAATGCACACTGGGTAAGCTAAGAAATCACAATAAGCACTTTGGAATTACCACAGACCAAACAGGTACTTTGGGGTAACTTGCAGGCCTAATTGGGCTTATCAAATAAGCTGAAAAGCCTAGAAAAGGGTCAGACCGTACAAGCTAAGCTGGTGAACTTTTCAGAAAGTCCAAGGCCGAGGAATAAACTCAAGGTTACCTTATTGTGGGGGCCTTGTGAAGATTGGGTCAAATACTGATTGATCAGTATTGGACCTGGGGTCAGTGGACAAACAAAACAAGGGGCAAATGAGGTAAGGTATGAAATAAGCTAAAATATCAAAAGCTTAAATGATAAGCTAGCCAAATACACAAAACACCAAGGGTGGGGTCTTTTACCTAGTTAAGTCACAAGAAGCTTACGAACTTAGTCCATTGCACACTGATGAATCAGTATGGAGGTGTTAGTAAGACAACTATATAACTCAAATTAAGCCCACCAATAAGCTGAAAAGCCTAGAAATGTGTCTGACCGTACAAGCTAAGCTGGTGAACTTTTCAGAAAGTCCAAGGCCAAGAAATAAGCTTAAGGTATGACCTTCTGGGTGCCTTGGGAAGAGTTGAACAAATACTGATTGCTCAGTATTGGCCCTGGGGTCAGGTCACAAAAGTGGACAAACAAGCAAGGGGCAAATAAGCTACGGTATGTAATAAGCTCAAATATCAAAAGCTTAACTTAGGCCATTGCACACTGATGAATCAGTGTGGAGGTGTAACATGCAAGCAATATCCTCAATGACTTTCTAAAACATCAACAATCCAGAAACAAGATCCATTTTTCCTCCAAACATTTGGACTAATCTCCTAAAAATGATGGTCATGGAGCAGGGCATGTCATTGCCCTGCAGGTCGAAACAACTGCTTGCACAAGCTTGAACTAATCTCCTAAAAATGAAATAACTACAGGTTTTGATAGACTAGGTGTTAGATTTTGATGTCTGAAAATTTCAAGGCCTAAATCCACCCACAAAAATCATGAAAAATCCGTCAAAAATTGAAATTCTGCACTAACAAGGAATTTTGACTTTTTTAATTATTGAAGAACTTTTGACTAAAATGAACTTGTATTCTGTTTTATTGGCTGGTTAAGTTATGTTAAGCTAATATGAGACTTACTTAAGCTAAGTGATCCTAGGACATTATGAATGAACAAAAAAAACGTGACCAATTCCACCTCAAGCACAGTGAATGAGGCTGATCCAAACACCCCTTTAAAAACAGTTATGAGAGATTTAAACAAGGAAAGACAGATTTAAGAGGCAAATCACCAAACCAATTACTTAACTATTAATCTTAACTATATTAAAATCAAAATGAACAATAAATTTCATCAAATAACAACTACTGCTCAAATGTGCAAATTTAACTAAGCACCCATAGTCCACTACAAATTGTAAGTAAAACTTATCAAATCTACTTGGTGTCTTAGCTGAACATGCATGGTGACTTACACCACTACATAATATTAACCTAATAAGGCATAGATACCAAATGTTGACTAACAACTATAGGGATGAATGTATTACCCGAAATCCGCAAGTTCTCTCTGAAGCAATAACCTACAAAATATTAAAAGAATAATTGTCATTTAGAATATTTTAAATGGAAAAAAAAGTTAACTTAATTATATTAATCTGACTAGTAAATAACCTGAATAATAGACTCAAGTTTAAAAACACGAGAATTGAGCTCTTGAATCACATGATCCTTCAGGTCGATCTCTTTTAGAAGACTAGTGGTTTGATACCTTTGATACAGAGGTAAATATCTCTTTTCTGTCCTCCCACGTTTACGTGAAGCAGCAAGCTTCTGTAGATATTCATCGTAAGCATGTGGTACTCTTGTTCGAACACTCTGTGGTACGTACTCTACGTAATATTCTGTAAACTGCATATACCAATCCGACTGCTGCTCTGCTATCGTTGGTTTCAGATCAAATATTATCTTCGAATCCTAAATAAAAAAGAAACAAGGTAGAAACACTTAATAAAGGAAGTTAATAAAATAAAAAAAATAAATAATTAATAACAATTTTCAAGGTTTAACCTTGCCAAATAGCAACCCATAATCATTTTTTGTGAACTTTTGTTTCCTTGACCACGATACTGCCCTCGGTATAATGTCCGGGACTTTATTCCACCAATGACTGCTTTTTTCAAACGACTCAAGAATCCATATCTACAAATATAAAAATTGGTTTAATCTCTAAAACAAACTTTAAATTATCAAAAATTAAGGAAACTTCTGATAGACGTAGGACTAACCTTGAAAGCCCAAACAAAACCTTTTATAGTGTATGTTGGAACGTACTTCCGATCATTTTTCAGTCCCTTCAGGTGTTCCCATCGGTGGTTTGATACGACATTCAATAACTGTCTATACAAGTGCTGCCAAATATGTTCCCCCCATGGAAAGGAATTCCATCCGTCAAGGTCATCAACCAAACGAACAAGTACATCAGATATATCTTCAACCAACAACCTACCCAAAAAAATTACCTCGTACACAAACAATAGACACACACGGATTGCGTCTTCATCAGAAATTTTACCAAACAACTCCTCATCTTCAATGACACCAAGAAGATCTAAATTGGTAAGTTTTACCTCTATCTTTTTTGGAAATAACCTAGACTTAAGTTTTACTTCCCCTGATCTATATAAGTCAAAGTTAACATTCCCAAACCGAAACCCTGTGATAAGAGCAAACTCGGGACGACCAAAATGTAAACTACGACCATCAACGTTATATATAAGGGGCATGTCATACTGAGCTTTATCCACATAACCCTGTGTTTTAAGTATGTAATCTAACATATGAGGTTCAGGTTCAAAAAAGAAGATATCCAACCATCCTCCGAAACAGGTACTCCTAAACAATTTTCTTCTATTATCATTGAGCTTTTCTTTGATTAATGAAAAGTATTTCAATTTGCTTGTAACAATGACTTTTGCTTCGTATTCCTTAAAAGGAAAAACAAATTAAAACATTAGTTTAGGTAAATTAAAAAAAATAAATAAATAAAGGTTACAATTTATATGTAAGTATCACTATTTTTACTATGTTTGTAAAGCAATTACAACAATTGGAAAATGAAATGTCACAAAATTTTCAAAAGAATTTAGAAGCTTGTGTTTACCGCCGACGTAGTAAGTCTTCGCGACAACAATCTGAAGCTGTCAAAACAGTTGCCCGTGTAGTTTGAACCTGATCGGGAGTACAGACTATTTCCCGCCGTGTATAAGCAGGATGTATATAGTCTGAGGCCCGATATCTGAGCACAACTCTACAGGGTTAAGTAACCGACCATCTATGGTTCAAGCTCGCCCGGAATCACCCCTTGATCCGTTTGGCCTAGTTGGTTCCCATAGAATAGCCGATTACCACCGATCCGATACAACACTTATGTAGATCATTATCGCAAAGACTAAAACAAAGGTTTCAAAGCAACAAACTTGTAAATTGTTTTGTAAAATTTTGTAAACTTTGATTTTCCAGTATCGATTAAAAAGGTTTTACCAAAACAACAAATACACAAACAATGGCAATATTTTTATGTCTAAATGGCTGACTTCTACAACATCAAAAACCTTAGCATAAACAATTTACACCATTAACAGGTATGAAAACCATTAAATAACACTAACCCTAACACTAACAATTAAAGTAGATATTTTACACCATTAACAGGTCTAAATGGGGGATTTTCCAGTAGAGATTTTAATTTTTTTTTTTTTTTTTTGAACGGCAGTAGAGATTTTAATTAACCATATCAATTACACAAACAATCATAACCCTAACGGATCCTAAGAAACCAACAACAATAAACAACAATCCTAACCCTAACACTAACAATCAACTAATCAGACGAGCCTAATCAAATAAAGCATAAAAAATTAAATATCGTACCCTAAGAAACCACCAATTGGTCATTATATAAAACCCTAGATCCAGAAAGGTTTAAAACAAACAAAGGGATATGTTTCCTAAGATCTGTGTGTGTCTAACATAGGGTGGTTTGGTGTTTGTTAGAGAGGTGGTGCCGGTGTCGATGGTGGAGTAGCAGGTGTGGTTTGGTGTGTGTTAGAGAAAGAAGAGCTAATCGATTGGTGTTAGGTATGGTTTGGTGTGTATAAGTATAATATTAATTATGGTAATAAGTATAAGAGTTAGTATTTGTTTGTTTTTAAAAGTAATTTTTATAAATTTAAAGAAGTATAAAAAAGTGTATAAAAGGTGTATAAAATTATAGTACAATGTACTTATATTATAAAATATTTATCCTACCTAATCAGTCGCCCAAGAATGCACATGGGTGGGACCAAGTCGCCCAAAAAATTTGTACTAGAAAATAATAAAAAAAGACTATACTTTTGGGGAAAAAGACAAAATAAGGATAGTCGCCCAAGAATGTGGGCCCAAGTCGCCCAAAGAAATAATAGGCTAGGTGGGTAGGATGCAAGTACATAAGGGTACATTGTGGGGACAACCCTATGGGACACATGTCAACCATATGTGATAGTCGCCCAAAGATCTTTGGGATATAGTCGCCCCTGGGGTATTTGAAGAAAAAAAAAATTAGTGGGGTGAATGGGGTACACAAGGGTGTACTTTTGGCCTTTTGGGGTGATTGAAGAATTAGCTCTTTCAGATTTTTCACTGACAAGAATACAACATGAAAAAGAGTTTTATTGGAGATCGATTTCTCTTCTTTATGGGAGTGTTAGAAAGAACACTTGTTACTGTCATATAGAGTTCTCATTCATTATATTTGTAAGGGTTCTTTCCTTGAAACGGTCAAAGATAGCATGTGAGGATCCAAAAGGATTATTCTAGCCATATGTATGTCAATGCTGCTCGTTGTTCATCGACACTTGTCCTTACATAATCTTGGCCAAAAAAAAAAAAAAAAAAAAAAAAAAAAAAAAATTAAGCTAATAAGCATCGGCATTCTTGGCCCGAAATGTGTGTTACATACAACAGCCTGTTGTACTAATGTTATAACATTATGTTAAATTTGTGGAATGAATGTTTTAACGATTGTAATTGGATCTCATATAGCAATTTTATACAACACACATGCACATAAGGAGATGGGTTTTCAGTTACGTATGTAGTTAAGAAGATATATATTGTCGCTGGTCATAGACTCATAGTAGATGTTCATTGAGATGTCGTAAATGTTTCAATAATATAGTGAATTCATTTTTTAGAAAAACTTTTCCAAGTGTAAAATATATTAATCCATCATAATGAAGCAAAACTCAGGGCCGTTTGGTTGATGGGTTTTGGATTTAGATTTGGAATTAATGGTAAAAGTTGTTTGTTATAATAGTAGAAAAAAAGACCACCAAAAGTAAAAGTTGAGGGGATGATGTGTTTTCTCTCCCACTCACTTATATTATACGATACTACTCTTTCTCTCTCACACACAATAATATTTTTAAATCAAATTTTTTTTTATTAAATTAATAAAATAAATATAATTTCTCTCTCCAAAACCTATATAAAATCAAAATCCTATTCTAAACACACTTATAAACCAAACGGGCCTTCGGTTTTACCATCATTATCAATAGAGCTGACAAATAGTGTTTTAACAGGTCTTAACAGGTTCGGAGCGTGAAACAAAGTTTCAAATATGAAAACGACTCTTTTTAACACTTGGTTTTGGTGGTTTGAGTATGACAGTTATACGTTTTATGTATCAAAAAAGTTAAATATTGAACCCTAAAATACTAAAAACAATTATTTTAAAAAATAAAAAAATTGCATAGTACATTTTTTCCCTTAACAGGTTTTAACAGGTCCTAACAGATACCCAATTTGCCAGCTCTAATTATCAATGACTCATGACATACATGCCATATTCTCTTAGTTCATTTCATCATCAATTCGTGATGTTATCTTTTCAATTAACAATTAATCCTCTTTTCTCTGTATTTGCACATCAAAAAATAATAAGGCTAAACATGGTGGCGACCGAACCTTAGGCATTATGGTATTGCTATTATAATATATGCTTAAAAAAAACAATTAAACTCATTCAGACGATTATACGACATGCAAACAATATTATTTCATTCAGATTCAGACTTTATAGTCATATCTTACTAGTAAAATACGATAATCAGATTCAGACAAAAAATATCTTAATGAAACAAACACATCTTAATTTTATTGTAATCTATTTTATTTTATTTGAATTATTAGGTAATGCTAAAGATTTTTTTTTCTTTTTTTTAATTTTTTATTTTATTTCATTTTTACATGTGTTAGATCACCCGCACGATCATAATTACAATACATTTGGTCTATGTGTTTGGTATATGGTATAGAAAGAAAAATGATACGACACTAAGGTCGTGTTTGTTTTTTTTTTTTTTTTTTTTAAAAAAAAAAGACTTTTAATAGCCTCTCAATCTGAACCGTTCAGACGCGGTCAAATATTTTGGCCGTTTATACCGTTTTTTTTACCCGTTCAGACGCGGTTAGAGATAGTACGATCTTAATAGTCTGGACTTGAGAGGGGTGTATTAATGCCTCTTTTTGACGAAAAAAAAAAAGTACGAGCAAGCAAATGAGTAGTTCAAACATGAGTTTTTTTATCTCGTTCATATACGGTCAGATTCAAACATTTACATCTCAGATTCAGATTCAGATTCAGATGCACAATTTAGATTAAGATACAGAGGCTTTTATAAAACAAACACCTCCTAAAATGAGAGAGCGGTCTGATCGCATTACTATTATTCTAAATACTATATTGACTGGCTAGAAACCGTGTGGGGGCAACGACAACGATTTGGAATGGGACCAAAGACCCGCACGTGAGCGTGTCAGGCTCATGATTAAATGTTATAACGTGCATTATAGAGAAGACACGTAATACATAAACTTGGGATTATGTTTATTTTAGGAAAAGTGGACATGTTTCAAATAAATTTTACACTTGCCGGAAAAAAGCCTCACTGTCGTCGACAGACATCTCCCGGAAACCCTTCAGTTAGCCGCTGTGATGAACCTCTGAAAGTGTACATATATAATATCGTGCATAAGATTGTATGTGCGTGCTCTACTAAAGAAAAAAAAAATTACGAAGTATTACTTTGATACATTAATTTTTATCTCAACTAATTTTGTAATATTTGATATCAGAACACCCTTAAATATCAGTGGTCTCATTTCGTGGCAGTATTCTTTCCTTTGATGAATTTTATTTTATTTTCATTATTATCTTTTCGGGAGTATTAATGACGACTACACTATCTTTTTTATTTTTAATGGACACTATTTCAAGCTAGTTCTTTCTAGATGTTTTTTTGTCCTATACACAAATAAGTTACGAATATAATTAACAATCTTTAGGCAATAATCTATGCACACACGGTGCAAGATAAACGAATCTTGCCCTTTTTGGAGTGTATTTACAAATTGGTTTCATTATTTTCTTAAAATTTGATCTTTTGTTATAAAAAAGCGTATCTTAAAAAAAAAAAACCAACTAGACTGTAAATTACGACTAAATAGAGATTTTATTAATTGTGTTTTGTGATTTACATGAAGATTGCGCATGTATTTATAACAAACACATAGCTTAATGAACAAGCTATGCAAAACCTACACCTGATAGACCAAAACCCACAATTAGATTTGGGCCAACTAATAGTTATCTAATACTCTCTTGCAGTTTGAACGGCAAGTTTTTCGAACGGACAAATTGAAACATATGTTGAAAGCCGCTTCTTATTTTCTTCTATCATCTTCTTTGCTGTTTGTCTGAGCGGAAGCATAATTGTATTTGGCAATATAGTGGTTTATTACTTGCGACTTCTTTCTTTGCGTGACATTTTTTTTAGGTTATGGCTTGCTTTGCCTTTATGTAGGAGCGACAATTTGCAACAAACTATTTTCCGAAAACTACAATGATCTCCGATGAACAAAGAGTAAGAGACAAATTTTGCTTATTGATGCATGGCTATATCAACATAATACAGGATGTGCTAGACGGCTAGGGTTTTGAATGCTAGGGTTTAATTATGGGAGGTGATTTGTACGCCATTTTTTTTATCCATCCACCACTAAATCATGCATAGAAGTGTTGTACTGTGTGCATCACTGATATAATTTAGTGGTGGATGGCTAAAATAAATGGTGTACAAATCATCTCCCGTTAATTATTGGATAAAAGAAAAGACTAGTTAAATGAAGAAAATGCAAAAAATAATAAATACATTTGGGATCCCTCCGGATCATTGGTAAGTTGCCGATGACCGGAAGACAACTATTTTGTGATGAACTATACATAAAGCTCCGATACTATGTAAAATAGCAAAGATATATTTATTAATGTGTTTCTGTTATTACATAATGAAGATTGCCCATGTATTTATAATAAACACATGACTTAATAAACTAGCTATGCAAACCCTAGACCTAATGAACCAAAACTCACAATTAGATTTGAGCCAACTAATGGTTATCTAATATAGACTTGTAAACTTGTTTATATCAATTGTGAGTAATGAAACATAAATAAAATCACGAATCACTTACAATTAAATTGTTAACTGACTTTTTTTATACTCAAATATATTACGAATATAAATATAACAAGACTCTTTAGGCAATGATATATGCAAACACGGTGCAAGATAAACGAATCTTGCCCTTTTTGAGTGCATTTACAAATTGGTTCCATCATTTTGTTAAAATTTGATCTTTCGGTACAAAAAAATGTATCTTATAGAAAAAAAAAAAAAAAAAAAAAAAAAAAAAAAAAAAAAAAAACATATATATATATATATATATATATATATATATATATATATATATATATATATATATATTTTGTAAACGTGTTTAAATCAGTTGTGATTAATAAACATAAATAAAATCATGAATCACTCACAATTTAATTGTTAACAGACTTTATTATACTCAAATATATTACGAATATGAATATAACAAGACTCTTTAGGCAATGATTTATGCAAACACGGTGCAAGATAAACGAATCTTGCCCTTTTTCAAGTGTATTGACAAATTGGTTCCATTATTCGTTAAAATTTGATCTTTTGTTATAAAAAAGCGTATCTTATAATAATAATAATAATAATAATAATAATAATAATAATAATAATAATAATAATAATAACTAGACTTGTAAACTAGTTTCAATCAGTTGTGATTAATGAGACATAAATAAAATCACGAATCACTCACAATTTAATTGTTAACTAACTTTTCTATACCACCAAACTAACAAATTTCTTGAACAAGTTTAATTTAGATCGTATAGGAGTTATTCTGGGCAGGCTAATGCAAAAGTAGTATAAGCACCATGTAACAAGTTGATTGCGAAGATTTTGTCGAATCGGCTTGTGGGAGTTTTGGGGGATATTGTGAGTGAGGTTCAATCGGCATTCATTGTGGAGAGGCAAATATTAGATGGGCCGTTCATCTTGAATTAGGTATTACAGTGGTGTAAAAAAAAAAAAAAAAAAAAAAAAAAAAAAAAAAAACAGTCGATTATTTTCAAAGTAGATTTTGAAAAGGCGTAGGATTCTGTTAGATGGGATTTTTTGGATGAGGTTCAAAAGAAAGTTTGGTTTTGAAAAAAAATGGTGTGAATGGATTCAAGCTTGTCTATGTTCTTCGAGAGGGTCTATTCTTCTCAATGGTAGTCCGACCGAAGAACTCCAATTTTATAAAGGTTTGAAACAAGGTGACCCGCTATCCCCTTTTTTGTTCATTTTAATTATGGAGAGTCTTCATTTGTCTTTTCAATGGGTTGTGGATACGGGCTTGTTCACGGGTATTAAGTTGAATCAATCGGTGACTCTTTCTCATATGTTCTATGCGGATGATGCCGTCTTTGTTGGGCAATGGAGTGAAAATAATATTACTACTTTAGTGCATGTTTTAGATTATTTTTTCCGTGCTTCAGGTGTTCGAATTAATATGAGCAAAAGCAAGATTTTGGGAATTAATGTGGACGGTGTTAAAGTGAAGCAAGCTGCCGCCAAACTTGGGTGTCTTATTCTTCAATGCCCATTTTTGTATCTAGGTACTAAAGTAGGGGGTTCGATGACTCGGGTAGATGCTTGGAAGGAGGTCGTTGATAAGGTTAAATCACGTTTGTCGAAGTGGAAAATGAAAACTTTATCTATTGGTGGCCGTTTAACGTTATTAAAATCAGTCCTAGGTTCAATTTCTATTTTATTATATGTCCATATTTCGGGTTCCAACAGGTGTGCTCAAAACGTTAGAGTCTATTCGCAGCCAATTGTTTAATGGGAATGAAGTGGGTAGTAAGAAAGCCTGTTGGGTCAAATGGAATGATGTGTTGATGGATAAAGCTCGTGGGGGTCTTGGTGTTGCTTGCCTTTATGCTTTGAATAGAGGTCTATTGATTAAGTGGTTTTGGAAGTTTTATAATCATAAATCATCCTTGTGGGTGAAAGTTATTAAGGCGATCCATGGGGAGGATGGAGGTGTGAATTCATCGAATGTTTCGGGTGTTCGAACCTGCTGGAAAACCATTGTTAATGAGATAAAGGTTTTGAAAAGTCAAGGGGTTAATGTGGCAGATTTTATGCGGTTAAAGCTTGGTAACGGGAATAAAGCGTCTTTCTGGAATGATAATTGGCATGGTGATGGAGCTTTCAAAGACATTTTTCCGCGAGTGTATGCGCTTGAGAATTGTAAGGATGTTACGGTTCGTGCAAAGATGAGTGATTCCAGTATAGAATCATCTTTTCGGCGTAATTCTAGGGGTGGTGCTGAACGAGAACAATATGATGCTCTTTTGGTATTGGTTAACACGTTTAATTTTAGTCCGATAGAAGATATGTGGAGATGGACGTTGAAGAGTTCGGGGGAGTTTTCGGTGTCTTCCATTCGGAAAGTTATTGATGAGAAGCGGATATTGAGTGTTCATTCACGGACTAGATGGGTGAAATATGTGCCAATAAAAGTTAACGTTCTTGCCTGGAAAATAAAGATGGATGCTCTTCCAACGCGTCTTAATATATCCCGTCGCGGTATCGATATTCCTTGTATTGAGTGTCCTAGCTGCGATTGTGGGGTGGAGTCTTCGGATCATTTGTTCTTTCAATGTGATCTAGTTTGTCAGATTGCTCGTAAGATTGCAGCTTGGTGGAATGTTAATTATGTGGATTGTAATTCGTATGATGAATGGGTTGAATGGTTGGTGTCGTTGCGGCTAGGGTTTAAGGTGAAGATGATGTTCGAAGGCACGTTCTATACTTTATGGTGGAATATATGGACATATCGAAACAGACTCCTGTTCGATGTTAAAACTCCCTTGAAGGCGAGTATCTATGATAATGTGGTGTCTAGTTCTTTTTATTGGAGTAGGTTTAGGTGTAAAAGTTCGTTTAGTCGGGACGAGTGGCTTAAAAACCCATACCTTATTATTGTGATGTAATCCTAGCTTCTTGCTAGTGTTTTGTGATTTAATATAATTTCGTTGTTCCAAAAAAAAGCACCATGTAACAAGTGGACAACCAAAATTCACTTTTTACCAAAACAAAAATAAAAATGTGTGTAACTATTTAGTAAGATGGTGTACGTAAATCATAAAAAGTATTTCTCGCTGTAGGAATGTTTATATATTTTTAGTGTAGTACGCAAACAACATAAGTGCATGAGTTACAGTCGATTGAGCCAAAGATGCTTTTGAGTGTCAAGTTATGCCATCTCAGCATATTCAAAACCAAAACTCATTCCTCATAATTCAAGCTAAAACATTATTTTAAGACCAACCATACCCAATTAAAAACACAAACTAAACACAAAAACCTTATTAAAAGCCAAAAACAAAACCCGTCCTTTCGGCTCGAGCCATTTCCTTGGCGGATGAAATGAGGGGTGGGGTGGGGTGGGGTGGGGGGAGGGAGTGGTGCATCGGCTTGGCCATGAATTGGTGTCATGTCGGATGGCTCATGATTCACGTTACTATATTCGATGTTCTAAATTTTTAAAATTTAATAGTAATAATATTTATAGTGTGAATCGTATCTATTATCTAAAGATAATATTGAGCTATCATATTCGAGGGATATACTGACCCTATGTTGAAGTAAAACTGTTGGCATGAATATTACGATATTTAATCTAAGCATCCTCTTCATGTTTTGATGATGACAAAAATGTAAGTTACAACATATAACGTAAAGTGCTTAAGTTACTTGTGATCACAATTCTTCTATGCATTCTTACGTCAACAAGCCTCGACATCTCAACGTCACAAGTATGCTTCAACAATCACTTAAGGTATGGATAAACAAATGTTTAATACATCTCATGATCAAAGGGGTATTTAATTAACTAATACAAAGTTTATTTAATTATATAAACATGTTATATATTTTTGAAAAACACTTTTGGTAATAAAGAAAAATGTTTTAATCATACTAAATATATGATTTCAAACTTTTAACCAAAATTAGTTAGTTTTTCACCAAATAAACTTTCCCCACTAAAAGACAGAAAATCTGGCCGTTTCAGTAGGGCGGCCCCCTTAATTATAAAGGGCGGCCCCCTTAATTTTAAGGGGACCGGCACACAATTAAGGGGACCGGCCACGCTCCCCTGTCAGATTTGGTCAGAAATTTTTCCCTATAAATACCACCTCAAACCTGGAATTTTTCTCACCTTTTGCACAAAAATTTTCAGATCCAACTCTCTCTAAACATCTTTCTAAAACCCTTTGATCATAAGATTATTAATCTTTGTTTCAAGTGATCCAATTTCTCATCACTCAAAGTGCAAGAGAAGAATCCTCCCTATCATAAAGCCAAAGATGTATTAGGATCTAGTTAGTGCTTATGTGAAGTTGTGAGTTATGTATATGTAATAAGTAGATCAAGATGATCTTACTTAGTAGTGATTTAATGAGTGAGTAAGAAGTAGTGGAAGGAAGTAGTAGTGTGGAGAAGACATGTAGTTGTGAAGATGTAGGTGTGTGATTAAGTAGTGGAGTTTAGAAGAAGTTGTGATGAAGTTGTAAAGTCGTGAAGACGTGAAGAAGTTGTGAAGCCGTGAAGAAGTTTAGAAGAAGTTGTGATGAAGTCGTGAAGTTTTGTAGAAGTTGTGTAGTGATCGAAGTTGTGTTGTGAGATTGGTTCTAGCTACTATTAGAACTCGACATTTAGCTTAGTGTCGTTAAATGGTGTAAGCAAAAGTTGTGTACGGTTTTCTCCGCCAAAAGAGAGCTTGTTGAGTAGTGAAGAAAACTCTCGAGTAGGTGACTCGGGGAGTGGAGTAGGAACAAGGAAGGTGTCCTTGTAGCCGAACCACTATAAATCATCGTGTCCGGTTTGCATTTCCTTTCTCTTATCTCTTATCATTTGTTCTTGCATTTATCGCTTTACTTCTATGCTTGCCTACATGTCTTAGTTGTTGCTTATATAGTTGTGATGATTGATTGTGTTGAACATAGTAGTTAATATTGTGATTGTGTGTATAATTGCATGATATGGTCAAATAGATTATTATTCACACTTCTCATATTAAGTTTAACTTGATAGATAATTTGATACAAAACGTTTTAAGATTTTAAAAGGAAAACGTATTCACATAAAGATCGACCAAAGCTCCATTCATAAAACTAAGTTTTTCCAAAAGCTTACATATATAATTGATCATATTGATTATATGTTATTTTCATACTAAACTCTAATTGAAGTTTTCCAAACAAACAATTGAATAAATTTGAATCAACATTTTGAAACAAAGTTTTTTATAAAATCAAAAAGAAGGGAAAACTATTCAACCCCCTTCTAGTTTTTCATAATTGGTACCAGAGCCACGTCGCTCAAATTTTCAAAACAAATAGTTTTAAAAATTGAGTACGATCCATGTATCAAATTATCCATTAAGGAGGATTAAATATGAAAAGTGTTTTGTTGATTAACTTGTATTAGTTTTGATGATATATACACTAATTATACTAGCTCGAAATAATATTATGCTTAAAATAAGTGTTATATGTTCGGTATCAAAATCAGAAAGTCACACACCTTTCCGAAAAGTCAGAAAACAATTTTTTACAAAAAATAAAATTTTTAGTACCAGATGGGCGGCCCCCTTAATTGTCTGGGTGGCCCCCTTAAATACTGGGCGGTCCCCTTAATTATTTAAGGGGTCCGCCTGTCTGTTCGACAGTTTTTCGAAAATTTTGAAAAATCATATAAAATTAACCGTAACTCCGTAGAAGTCGTGCCACCCGGCGTTTTAAAGGTAATTGAGTCTACTTTCATTTAAAATTACTTACAAGTAACCATTACAAACTTAAATAAGTAAGAAAGTCAAAATACTATACAGTGGTCAAAAATTTGTGTTTCGTTTTAACGTAAAACTTTTGTTTTACCTTTTCCTTCAAGTCGGGTATTCCTAGTTGATATACTTTTGAAAAATTAAGTATTTATGTTTTCAAAATATTGATCTTAATTAAATTATAGAATGGGAGGAAACTATTTTATTTTCAAATAAATTCAAGCTAAGTAAACGTTGGTGTATATAATACACAAAACGACGACAAGTGTTTTATGTGTTATGTGAACTTCTTTGTGATTTTATTTTCTTAATTGAATATATTAAATGATTGTTGCTATTTGAAGTTTAGCTATGTATATATCTATGCATATGTGCCCTATTAGTGTATAGCTAGTTTGCCGATTTATACTTAACTAAATCTTATGCTAGATTTCTTGCGTTAGGATTGTTATAATATGCTTGCATTGCATATAGGTATAGATGGCTTAATGTTACTCAAACATCTTGTAAATGAGTTCAATCTAGTCACCTAAACATTTCAAACAATTTAATCCACTCTTCACAACACACTTAAATATTTTCTACAAATTAGCTTGTTTTACCTTAAGATGTTTAATAAGAGAAATTGAATCATTGTAAAACATTAATAGTTATATAAAAGAAAAAGTATTTTCAAAATCTAAGTGTGTTCATAATAAGTAAAAATGAAGAGTCTTTCACAAAAACAAAGCATATAACAATCATGAAATAATAAGTCAACTTTCAATCATTCACTAATAAATAATCTTAGGATTAATGGAACACACTATCAAAATGTTTATTTATTTCAAATGAGTGTCCGTGAGGGTCAAGAAAGATCTTGATATTATCAATTCATTATTCAAATTATGGTTGATATATTCATCAAATCTAATTGACGTGTTTTTTAGTGTGGACAAGAAATTGGATTGCTACTTGTTTAGCTTCAATATTATATCAAATTACAACAAAAGATATAGTCTTGAATCTACATACTCAATCACACTAGATTGATATGAAAATAGTTACATCCTTTGTAGATGAAAAGAGTGTGCATTGGATCATAACTCACACTTGTGTTGATAATGTCATATTGAATCTACTTGTCCAATAATTGTGTTCCAAATATTAGAATAACATTTTAAACACATTTATCAAATATACAATGAAGTAGGATTGACGACTTGGATGTTTCGTCCGAAATATTCAAGCAATTTACATTGCAATGCAATGGATAAATGTCTCATATCCGAAAAATCAAACATGAGCAAACTAACAACATAGGTAAACTTTGCTCACACTACTTAAAATTGTCACTTCAAGATAAAATACATTTTTAAGAATAATACACACTATATATTCTATGTATTTCATTTTCTTTGTAGCATGAATGGTTGTGTTACAAGATAATGCACTACACTTTCCTTTTTGAAATAATATAAGTTATTAGAAGTGAAAAATAACTTGTCACAATCCATAAACAAATAATTTTTTTTTTCAAATACTTGTTAAAGTATGATATATAACATTGGCAAAAATCATAGAAAATAATATTTGTTTAAAAATATATTAATGTCTAGTTTTGATATCATTTGAGAATCACAAACTCATTTAAGATAAATAATCTTAATGAGATTCATTTCACAAGAGATGCTAAGGTGCACTCTTAAGTTTAGCACAGTTATTAAATCAAGTAATATGTCATCAAAACCAAACAACCGGTAAATCATGAAGAAAAGATTAAAACTTTTTGTTTACTCTTATCTAAACATTCAACACGTCTCTATTAGGATCGTGAATAAAATATATCATCTAGATTTACCTTCATTAAAACATGATGTTTGAGTCACATTAAGCCAAGTATTAGTGAATCAAGCAAACTTCATGTTTGGTAATCTTCTATAGGTAAATGTAGGAACTCAATTTCTTCTAAAAAGAGAATGACTACTGGAGAATCTATTGACTAGAAATTCAATTTAACCTAACGGTTGAATTGCTTCTATGTGAGAAGTTGGGTGTGTGTAACCCGTAAAAATGGTCGTGTTTAGCCTGAATTGAGCACCACTAGTAATAGTCTAATACTCATTCTCCAACTTGATTAAATTGCTCTTCCTATATATACCTAACGCTAGTTTACTTTTATGAACTTTGCTTCTCATTAGATTCTTTCATTCCTAGATTTATGGCATATCGCATATATGTTGTTTCTAGATGTTTATTTGCTCCTATGTGATTTGATTGTATGCCTTTACATGCTTAACTCTATGTCCGGATGAGCACGAATTTAATGGGAAGGGAAAACACACTCACTCACATATATCTCTCTACCTTACACTCAAACCTCATAACCCTTCTTTAGTACATCCTCAAACCACCCATGTGAAATGAAAAACCGAATCATCCTTTATACTACCAATCTCGAGTCATCCACCATTTCCATGCCCTCAAAATTTACCTTCCTAAACCACATCCTTCCTACATTATAAATACCCTCTTCCCATCATTAATGCCATCACACCCAAACATGTCATCTCCCAACAACCAGAAACCTAAGGTTTCAAGAACCGCAAGGATCTCCGTCAAACCCGTTTGGAGGAGGAAACTTGATTCTTGTCATAACTCAAGTGATGTTGTTCCAAGTCAACCAACTACTAAACCTCAAACCCACAATAACGACTCATCTCACAACCTATCACCCACTCATTCCCTCATTCATGCTTCTTCTTATGATGACCATGCTCAATCCCAAAACAACAATCCCAATCTCTCAATCAATACTTCACATGTTGCTCATTCAAAAAAAAAACACCACTCACTCTTGGAGAACCTCTTCCACCCATTTCATGTTTTCATGACTACCCAAGCTCAACCATGTCTCCACCACCAAGAGTACCACCACCACATCCTACAACCTCACATGCCATTCCTATGTCGCATGTTCAAACCTTCACCCAAGACAACCATCATGTTCCACCATCATCACCTTCCTCCGAACACTTGAAGTTCGTTGAGGAGCTAAAAGAGGCTCATGAGCTTAGTGCTCTTTTAGCATTACATCTTGCGCAATGCAATTTGGATCCAACCCAATCAAGCTCACCATCATCACCACACAACATCAACCAAGTTGAGAAGCATGTCAACAATTGCCCTTGTTGCATCTTCCTTCAACAACAAACCATTGCCTTGAATGAGCACCTCACTTGGATTGAGTATCTTCTTACAAGATCTCAACAAACATCATCACTTGAACAACATCCAAACTCTTAATCAACCTCTTCCGCTCCTAAATCTACACCCCTAAAAGTCAAGCGAATTTCTTTATGAAATGCATCTTTTCCACTTCCTAGCAAGTGAAGAACACAAAGAAGATATCCATGCTTCAAGTGTTGTCAAGCCATCACCACCTCATTCACATATCCATTTTCGGTCGTCAACCAACAAAACACCTAAAAATCCCTTGATTCCAAATCATCCACCCTTGTCAAATGTTATATTAATCTAAACCATATTTGTCAACCTTTTGTCATTACCTTCCCTTTTCATTCACGCTCATCCTTCTTTATTTTTCTACTTCTTTAAAAGAAGGCATCATTATCATTTTTTTTCTCTTTTAGAATATATATTTTGGTATCTTTTGCCAAAATATGTCGGTAGAATCTTTGCATTAGGTTCCAATCATTATCATGTCTTAAGATTTGGTCATGGTAATTTTTTTTGGGAAGTTAGGTTGTTGTTTTTAAAACAATAATTGCATGTGTCATACTTTTAGTGCATATACCTAATATGTCCATATATTGTTCCCCTATTAGTTTCATGCATATATCTATTATCATCATTATATATATGTGCACTTGTCTACTAACTTTGTTTTGAAGGATTACTTCACCGCTCGATTCTTTGGTAGCCAAAACAAGTTTTGAGCATACACCAAGGGGGAGCATTAAGGTTGCTAGGATCAAGGCTTCACTTACGATTATGCAAGCTCACCTTTTAGATTCTATCTTAAGAGTTCAAGCGTAGTAGAAGTCTCGTCTTAGAGTCCACCTTTTTGCTTCGACAAAAGGGGGAGAAGAAGTGTAAACAAGTAACTTATACATTTTACTATAAGTTATAGTTTACATAGTTTGTCATCATCAAAAAGGGGGAGATTGTTGGCATGAATATTACGATATTTAATCTAAACATCCTCTTCATGTTTTGATGATGACAAAGATGTAAGTTACAACATATAACGTAAAGTGCTTAAGTTACTTGTGATCACAATTCTTCTATGCATACATACGTCAACAAGCCTCGACATCTCAACGTCGCAAGTATGCTTCAACAATCATTTAAGGTATGGATAAACAAATGTTTAATACATCTCATGATCAAAGGGGTATTTAATTAACTAATACAAAGTTTATTTAATTATATAAACATATTATATATTTTTGAAAAACACTTTTGGTAATAAAGAAAAATGTTTTAATCATACTAAATATATGATTTCAAACTTTTAACCAAAATTAGTTAGTTTTTCACCAAATAAACTTTCTCCACTAAAAGACAGAAAATCTGGCCGTTTCAGTAGGGCGGCCCCCTTAATTATAAAGGGCGGCCCCCTTAATTTTAAGGGGACCGGCACACAATTAAGGGGACCGGCCACGCTCCCCTGTCAGATTTGGTCAGAAATTTTTCCCTATAAATACCACCTCAAACCTGGAATTTTTCTCACCTTTTGCACAAAAATTTTCAGATCCAACTCTCTCTAAACATCCTTCTAAAACCCTTTGATCATAAGATTATTAATCTTTGTTTCAAGTGATCCAATTTCTCATCACTCAAAGTGCAAGAGAAGAATCCTCCCTATCATAAAGCCAAAGATGTATTAGGATCTAGTTAGTGCTTATGTGAAGTTGTGAGTTATGTATATGTAATAAGTAGATCAAGATGATCTTACTTAGTAGTGATTTAATGAGTGAGTAAGAAGTAGTGGAAGGAAGTAGTAGTGTGGAGAAGACATGTAGTTGTGAAGATGTAGGTGTGTGATTAAGTAGTGGAGTTTAGAAGAAGTTGTGATGAAGTTGTAAAGTCGTGAAGACGTGAAGAAGTTGTGAAGCCGTGAAGAAGTTTAGAAGAAGTTGTGATGAAGTCGTGAAGTTTTGTAGAAGTTGTGTAGTGATCGAAGTTGTGTTGTGAGATTGGTTCTAGCTACTATTAGAACTCGACATTTAGCTTAGTGTCGTTAAATGGTGTAAGCAAAAGTTGTGTACGGTTTTCTCCGCCAAAAGGGAGCTTGTTGAGTAGTGAAGAAAACTCTCGAGTAGGTGACTCGGGGAGTGGAGTAGGAACAAGGAAGGTGTCCTTGTAGCCGAACCACTATAAATCATCGTGTCCGGTTTGCATTTCCTTTCTCTTATCTCTTATCATTTGTTCTTGCATTTATCGCTTTACTTCTATGCTTGCCTACATGTCTTAGTTGTTGCTTATATAGTTGTGATGATTGATTGTGTTGAACATAGTAGTTAATATTGTGATTGTGTGTATAATTGCATGATATGGTCAAATAGATTATTATTCACACTTCTCATATTAAGTTTAACTTGATAGATAATTTGATACAAAACGTTTTAAGATTTTAAAAGGAAAACGTATTCACATAAAGATCGACCAAAGCTCCATTCGTAAAACTAAGTTTTTCCAAAAGCTTACATATATAATTGATCATATTGATTATATGTTATTTTCATACTAAACTCTAATTGAAGTTTTCCAAACAAACAATTGAATAAATTTGAATCAACATTTTGAAACAAAGTTTTTATAAAATCAAAAAGAAGGGAAAACTATTCAACCCCCCTTCTAGTTTTCCACAAAAACCCTGCGGTATGGTTCCACCTCTGCAAAGTCTTCCGGAGTGAGTCGCAGCACAAGATCTCTCCGTCTGTACAAATAAAGAACACGTCAGACTCGCCTCGGGGGTATTCCCGAGACCGACTCCGGCGTGAGAGTAAGTATGGAGGGTATGATGAAGGGTATAGATAAAAGTAGGTGAATACTGTGTGTATGTTAGTTGTTCGACATAAATGAGATATGGGTATTTATACTACCTTACTTCTGAGCAAACAGTGTCCTCCCATACCTGTTAGGTAATTGTCAGATCACGTGGGCCGACAAGATCCCTGAAAATCTGGCTGAGTCTTCGGTTTACGTTCGTCCAGTGGCCGGACGGTTAATATGACCAAGGGGGATACGGCCGAAGGCCAGAGCGAAATCCGAAGGCCGTGTGCCTTCCGGGTACATACGCCAACATGTCCCCCCCAGTATTGGAGTATCGGTTCAAAACTGATAGTTCAATACTTGAAAGAAAAAACATGTCTTTGCCATAGCGTTATGGATACTGACGAACGAACGGTGTTGAGGGTTCCGTTAAGGGCTTTTGTTAGGAGCTCTTATTGGGCTTTGGATAGATTAGGCCCATGGGCCGAATAAAATATTGTTTTCCCCGTTTACAGCTAGATGCCATTATCTTCCTACCTATATAGATCGGACGGCTTGCTTTCTTCCACGTGGAGATGTTACTGTGTGACGCGATGTTTCACGTTCTTCAACGACGGCCCCTATATATACCTGTGCTTCTCTCCTTATTTGTTACCATTCACTGTATACTTCTCCGAAACGTCTTTCCACACACACACGACTCTTCGTCAAGCGTCCGGTTCAGTGTTCTAGCAAGGTGCGTCCCCTACTTTTTTGTAATTATCTTTTTCGTTTAGTCTTCGGCATCTTTTAGTTATGACCATCAGTGAACCCGGGGAAATGAATAGACCGGTAAGTCAACCCATTGCCGAAAGTCCTGGTCCTTCAACTGCTGCTCCCCTCGGCAAATTTGATATGCATGTCCAAGTGTCTAAACTTACCCAGGACACCTTAGATGACCTGATAATAGAGTTCGGTATCCCTAGAGATCTGAATCCCATTCTTCCTCCCTCCGGTTTAACGATCGATAGATTACCGGAAGATAAGATAGGTATTTATATACACCAGCTGAAGATTGGAGGGGTTAGGGTTCCTTTTTCCACCTTTTTGCTCGCCGTCATCGACTATTTTAGGGTACATATCTCTCAGCTTATCCCGATAGGTTTAAATAGGGTGACCCTCTTCGAGTTTCGGTGTTACAGTTTGAATATTAATCCCACGGTCCCATTATTTCGGGTATTTTATCGATTGTGCAAACAAGGGAATTGGTTCTCTTTCGAGAGCCGAACGGGCAAGAGGGCGAAGAAATGTTTTGAGGAGATTCTCTCCGGATTGAAGCATTGGAAAGATCATTTTTTCTTGATAGACCGAAGGGCAATTCCTCATGCTATGCCCTGGAGGCATAAGGATTCCAAGATTAGTGATCCTTTTCCTGAGAACTATTCGGAGGCCGATGCACGCAGGCTTGCCAGTAAACTTATCTACCTTCGTAAGCCTCCTACCAGTCTCCTTTGGATAACCGGGCTTTCCTCCGTTTTCAAAAACCCGGGTCATGAGGTTGTTCTAAGAGATGCTGAGGGGCATGGTAATTTAATATCTTTATTGTATGTTGACTTGCTTTTCTTTTTCTTTTACTATATTCCGTTCTTACCCTCTTCTTTCTTTTGTAGTTCTCAGTATGTCGGAGTATCTTGAACTTCCGTCTTTGGAGGGCACAGTTGTGAGTTCCGGCAACCCACTGCCGGAGAATCATGAGAGGCTTAATAGGACAACTCCTCCGCTATCTCCAAACGATCCAATTCCGGACAAGTCTAGGGTTCAAAAAGCTGTGGAGAAGGAGGATAGGGAGGTTGTTGCTGCTAGGGAGGAGAAAGAACAAAAGAAACAGGAGAAAGGACCCGTGATTAAGAAAAGGGTAGCTGCTGAGGGGGGTGAAGTTTCTAAGAAAAGGAAAAGAAAGAATTTGGCCGATGAGGAGATCGTTATTTCTGACGATCATACCGTTGATGCCAATCCTCTTAATCAAGCGGAACCCAGCGGCCATGAAGAGCTTGCCAAACAGCCTGAGGGTGTTGCACACCCGGAAGAGAACATGGCTGAGAATATTGAGACTCTACAGCCGGACGAGCAAGTGGAGGAACCACAAAATGACGAAGCTCATGGTCATGGGTCAAAATCTCCTTCACAAGGTAAAGTCTTTTATTTCTCATTTTTTTATATATATCCATCGTATATTTGTCTAATGCATGTGTGAATTGGTCTCAGGTCACTCTGCTCATACGGCTCAATCCGAACATCGTGCTTCCGAACGTCTGTCGACTGAGAATCCGGACACTCTCGAAGGTATGAGCGTGTTTTGTAGTTCTTTTGCTTATTTACTTCTCTTTCTTTTACTTTTACGTCATTAATAACCTTCATCATTTGGTTTTACAGAGGGTCATACTGACAAGACTGGTGGATATTTTATCCCCGGATGGACGCTGCGTGATGATGTTAGGGTGAACTCCTTCCGAGCCTGTCGCGAGATGATTAACAACCTCGCCACCCCAGCCGAGAAGGAAGCCCTAGCTGGATTGAACAATAACCAGCTTCTTAGGCAGACATATGTGAATGTGGGCTCTGGGGTGGCCCTCTTGGGAGAGTTGTTTGCTAGATACTCTCAACTGAACAGGGATTTCCGGGAGTTGGAAGCCGTGCATCAGGGTTGTGGGTCCTTGGTTGATCAGCTGCATGATACCGAGGAGGAACGTAATTCGGTAAGGGGTCAGTTTGACCAACTTTTGAAGGAGTTCAGAGAGTTGGAAGATGAGGTAGCAGCGGCGTCTACCCGAACGGAGGGTTTGACAGACCAGTTGGAGGAGATGGAAAAAGATAGGAATGACTGGATGAAAGTCTCCTCCACTCAAGCTGCTCGCATAAAAGAGCTTGAGCAACAGCTGAAAGACAAATCCCTTGAGGTCGACCGTTTGACCGCTGAGAACAAACAGCGCGTTACGGAACTAGCTTCTTCCGAGGTCATTCGTCACAACACCGTGAAGGAGCTCCTTCCGGCGGCATTCCGCAGGCTCTTTGAAAGTGCTGAATACAAGAAGAGCCTAGGCCGAGTATACAGTTTGTCATACTCCGGCGGGTTTATTGATGGAGTGAAGGCTGAAAGAAAGCCTGAGGAGGCTCAGCAGATACTTGGGAAGGTAAAGAAGCTGAACATGGATGCCCCGTCTCTTTGGAAACAAGAGTATCACAAACTTTTTAAGGCGGAGTATCCCTTTGTGAAGAAGATATCCGAAGCTCATCGACTACCGCTAGGGGATTTGATGAACTTTTATGCTGACCCTCCAGCTGCTCAAGTTAGTCAACCGAAAGAGGGGAATTTGAAACCTCAGGATAAGCCCTCTTCTCTCCCCGGATCAGGGGTTGACAAAGATGTAGCTTAGGTTGTAGCACAAGTTAGTGTAATAATGTACTTTATGAACATCTTTTTGTAATTATGACCGTTGGTCCTTATCTATGGGAATTTTCTCCAGATGTCCGGAGTAAATATTATATCTAAATTTCTCCTTTTACACTTGTATTTACTTTGTCTGTGAACTTCTCCTTTTGAACGAAGTGTTATGCCTAACCCATATTTGAACGAAGTATTAACCATTATTATTATTAATTTTTTTATATGACGGAGTGTTAGTCACGATCCGTACGAGGATGGAGTGTTATGCACGATCCGTTTATTTGGACGGAGTGTTAGTCACGATCCGTACGAGGACGGAGTGTTATGCACGATCCGTTTATTTGAACGGAGTGTTAGTCACGATCCGTACGAGGACGGAGTGTTATGCACGATCCGTTTATTTGGACGGAGTGTTAGTCACGATCCGTACAAGGACGGAGTGTTATGCACGATCCGTTTATTTGGACGGAGTGTTAGTCACGATCCGTACGAGGACGGAGTGTTATGCACGATCCGTTTATTTGGACGGAGTGTTAGTCACGATCCATACGAGGACGGAGTGTTATGCACGATCCGTTTATTATATAACTTAAGACATGGGAATTGGTGAAAATTTGCCTCTCTTAGTACGAGGCTTTACTTGCCCTCAATAATTATACATAAGTGACAATAATACTAACGGAAACAAAGACGAAGGTTAATTACGTGCCAAGTACGGGGAACTTCTTTTTCTTCCATAGTTTGGAGTTTGTAGGAGCCGTTGTCATAAGCCCCTATTATTTGGTACGGTCCCTCCCAGTTTGGGCCTAACTTTCCCTGATTTTCGACACGGCTTGCTTCATTCTTCGGGTAGACGAAATCCCCTACTTTGAACGTGACCTGCCTGACCCTCCGGTTATAATACTGTTTTACTTTTGTCTTATACTTTGCCTCTCTTATTGCTGCAATTTCCCTTCGTTCTTGTAATAGATCTAGGTTGAGACGCTGCTCTTCTTCATTGAGTTCCGGATCAAACATCATAGTCCGATGCGTTGGCATCCCAATTTCTGCCGGAATGACAGCTTCACTGCCGTACGTTAAACTGAACGGTGTTTCTCCATTGCTAGCTTTCAGCAATGTTCGGAACGCCCATAGGACGTTTGGTAGTTCGTCCACCCATCCGGCTCTTTCACGGCTTAACCTGGTCTTTATCCCATGCATAAGGCTACCATTTGCCCTTTCCACCAGACCATTGGCCTGCGGATGTGCCACGGCTGTGTTTATCTGCTTGATTTTTAACTTCTCACACCAGCTCTTGAAGGGGTCATTTACGAAGTTCGTCCCATTATCCGTGACTATGATCCCCGGCAATCCGAAACGACATACAATGTTGTCCCATACAAACTTTTTAACCTCCTTCCCTGTGGTTCTAGCTAATGGCTTTGCTTCTATCCACTTGGTGAAATAATCTACCGCGACTATAACAAACTTTACTTTCCCCGGTGCTTCCGGTAATGGTCCCAACACATCCATTCCCCATTGGTAAAAGGGCCACGGAGCCATGATGGAGGTCATAATGGTCTTGGGTAGTTTAGGTACTGGGGAGTGTATCTAGCATGAATCACATTTGTCAATTTCTTCTCGGGCATCCCTGTGCATCGTCGGCCAATAATACCCCTGCCGCATGAGCTTTGCTACTACTGATCTTGGTCCGGAATGCATTCCGCAAGACCCCTCGTGCACTTCTCTAATGATATAGTTGGCCTGTAAGGGCCCCCCACACCGTAGCATAAGGCTTAGGTATGGCTTTTTGAATAGAACCCCATTTTCCATAACATATTGGGGAATTTTCATTCGGAGACTTCTTGCCTCCGTTGGATCCTCCGGCCAAATGCCTTCCTCCAAGCATCGGATGATTGGTGTCATCCAATTGTCTTCTTCCTCTTCGACAATGGCTTTCACGCCTTTCTCTTCGGTCGAAGGTTTTTCCAATACTTCCACCAATACTTCCTTGGTTAAGTGATTAACGGCTATGGACGCTAACTTGCTTAGAACATCTGCCTTTTGGTTTTGAGCACGAGGTGTATTTCGGATTCTAAACTTCTTGAAGGCTTTTATGTACTATCTTGTTTTTGCTAAATACCGAATCATGCTATCTTTGGTAGCTGAGAACTCTCCGTTGATCTGGTTAGCTACCAGCTTCGAATCCACTCTTACGTCTATCCGCTCTACCCCCATCGCACGGGCTATACGCAGCCCGGCTAAGAGGGCTTCGTATTCGGCTTCGTTATTAGTGCTTTCAAACTTGAGCCGGAGAGCATAAGTATGTTCCTCCTGAGAAGGGCCTATCAGAACCAAACCAGCCCCAGCACCCTTCTTGCTAGATGCTCCATCTGTAAATAATACCCACTCCCCGGTATCCGACACAACGTTAACCTCTTCTTTCGTACCTTCGGACCCAACCGGAACTTCGGAAATGAAATCCGCAAGAACTTGGCCCTTTATAGCATTTCTGGGAATGTACGTTATGTCATATGCTCCTAGTTCCACGGAATATTTGGTCATCCTTCCTGATGCTTCAGCTTTGTTCAAGATCTGTTTTATCGGTTGATCTGTTTTAACTCTGATGAGATGAGCTTCAAAATACCTCCTCAACCTTCGAGATGCGTGCAGTAACGATAAGGCCAACTTCTCGATGGTAGGGTAGTTTCTTTCGGCCTCTTGTAGTGTACGGCTGACATAATGTACCGGGAGTTGCCTTCCTTTCCTCTCCGTTAGAAGGACAGCGCTTATTGCATCCTTAGCGGCTGCCAAGTATACGTATAGCACCTCCTTTGGAATTGGGGTTGCCAAGGATGGAAGCTCCAGTATAAGTTTTTTTAGAGATTGGAATGCCTCCTCGGCTTCACTGGTCCAACGGTATTGTTCCTTGTTTTCTTTGGTGATATTTTTCAGCGTTTCGAAGAAGGGGAGTGACCTTTCTGCCGATCGCGCTAAAAATCTATTTAGTGCCGCTAGCTTTCCACTCAGGCTCTGCATCTCCTTGAGTGTTGTAGGTGATTTCATTTCAGCGATCACCTTCGTCTTTTTAGGGTTCGCCCAGATCCCCTTAGATGTTACCATGTATCCCAAAAACTTTCCTTCTTCAACTCCAAAGGAACATTTCTTTGGATTTAGCTTCATGTTAATTCTTCTTAGGTTATGAAAGGTTTCGGCTATGTCCGATAGCATCTCTTTTTCGTCCTTACTTTTAATCACCATGTCGTCAACGTAAGCCTCCAAATTACGTCCGATTTGTGATTGGAATGCCGAATCGACCAAGCGTTGATAAGTTGCTCCGGCATTTTTGAGGCCGAAAGGCATTTTTGTGTAACAATAGGTTCCTTGCTCCGTGTAGAATGCGGTTTTCTCTTCGTCTTCTTCCGCCATTTGAACCTGATGGTAACCTTTATATGCATCGAGAAAACATTTGTATTTGTACCCCACGACCGATTGAATTTTCCAGTCAATCTCCGGCAATGGGTAGTAATCCTTGGGGCATGATGAATTCAAGTTTTTAAAGTCGATGCACATTCTCCAGCTGCCGTCACACTTCTTTACCAACACCGGGTTAGAGATCCATGTGGGATACTTCACCGGTCGAACTATTCCAGCTTGTAGCCATTCTGCTACTTTCTTAAGTACCACCTGACTTTTTTCTGCGGACAGACTTCGTCTTTTTTGGGCTACAGGAGTGTCTGACATCTTCACGTTCAGGTGATGTCTTATTATCCGTCTTGGCACTCCGGTCATGTCGGACGGTTGCCAGGCGAACACATCTTGGTTTTTCCTCAGCAACTCTATTATATACCTTCGGCATTCCTTCGAGAATCCCGTACCTATCGTGATTGGTTGATCTGGGAAGGAGGGATTCACCCACACTTCCTCCGTATTATTCGTTTCTCGGACTTCCACTTCGAGGGGTTTCTGTTCTCTCGGTCTGTATTCGGTCTGCCGTTCCTCTAACCTTCTGCATTCTAGAACGGTGGGAGGTCGTGACTTCAAAGTTGCTACTCCGTTGGGTGTGGGGAATTTGACCATGGAGTGGATTGTTGAGGGTATTGCCCTAAGTTCTTTGATTCCCGTTCTTCCCAGAATTACATTGTAGGGAGACGGTGATCGTACTACACAAAAGTTCATCCTAGTCTTTCGGGTTAGACCCTGATCTCCGAAGCGTACTTCTAGCTCAATCTTTCCCAGCGGCTTACTGGTCTCACTGGAGAAACCAATCAAAGACGTGGTCGTTTTACGAAAGCAATGCTCATACATAACATTCACGGATGATCCCTCATCCACATATATTCTCCGAACCAAATACCCTGCAATGTTACCTTCCACTATCAACGACTCTTCTGACAGGTCGTATGTCTGGATAGGGGGAAAAATTATCGAAACATTCATCCATTCTTCCTCCGGCTCTTCATACCTTCTCTTCCTTTCCCCAACCGAGCTTCTGATCATGTTTATCACTTTGCCTTTTCCCCTGTCATTTCTTCGAGAAAGATCCCCTCCGTTTCCACCTTCGCGCTTTCGGACATCTTTCAAAAGGTGATCTAACTTGCCCGATTCCAGGGCAAACTCCAATTGCTTCTTCAACTGATAGCAGTCGTTTGTCAGATGACCACGCTCCTTGTGGTACTCACAGAATTTGTCTTCGTTTTCTTTCCTCGGCCGGCTGCCGGTGGGAGGGGGCTTGGGCAAATTCAAATGATGTTCGGTAGCCAGTATTTCTCTTGGAGGTTTAACCAAAGAGCCTAGACCTGGGCGATTATACAGTTGTCTGAACGGTTCATGTCTTCGGTTATCATGAGGGTATAAATCGTTGCGGTTATGGGTATTTTTCGGAGGAACATAAGGGTGATATGGGTCCCTGCGAGTGTCCCTCGGTTTGTAATCACTTCTGCGATCCCCTCGCATCCGGTCTCCGAATGTTCCCTTGATTACCTTTTCGCTCCTAGGGGTACCATATCCCTTTTTGTTATGATCATGAATCTCGCCCATCGGCAACTCCGTATTCCTATATGCTTCCTCTGACCGAATGAAATCATCTACCCGAGTAAACATCTCGGTCAAAGTTTTTGGAACCCTGTCAGAGAACTTTTTGGCTAAAGTCGGACATTTATGAGCACCCATGAAGGCCGATATTTTCATTATCTCCGGAACACCGCTAATATAACTGGCCTCATCTGTCCACCTTTCCTTGAAATCGGGTAGAGATTCATGAGCCCTTCGTACAATCTTCGTAATTTCTATCGGATCCTTTGCTCCTTTCCGTCGGAGGGAAAATCTGTTGGAAAATTGTTCCCTCAGTTCCTCCCAACTGTCAATGCTACCAGGTTCTAGTCGTTCGAACCATCCTCCTGCTGCCCCGTCCAGAGTTTGTTGGAACATTCGACACCAAACTGGCATTGGCCACTCACCCCCATTTTCCGCTCCGGCAAATCGTGTGAGGTGATCATTGGGATCGGTTGTTCCATCGTAGATTCTCATATGCAACGGCATCACATAACTAGACCTAGTGAACTCCACTATGCGACGAGTGAACGGTGATCGGGCAACTTCTTTAAAAGGTTTGCATAGGTCATCATCTACATTGTTCCCCGGCTTTTCCTTCCCTTTATCTCCAATGCCTTCGTCTCCGTGATCTAACCGAATGGGTTTCAGGACGCTTCCTCCTAAAGCGTTGTGTTGCTTAATTAGCTGTGTTAGCGATGCTACTTGACTAAGGATCATCTCCTGTAAATTAGGAGAGTCGTTGTTCTGGTTGTCATCTTCGTTGAGTCCGCTTCCTCCGGGTCCGGAGGGAGGGGTTTGATTCAACGGAGGAGCATGAGAACCTGCCATTGTTGTTCGTTAGTAGACTGGATGGCGGGTCCCACGGATGGCGCCAATTTGTTGAAGTAAAACCCTGCGGTATGGTTCCACCTCAGCAAAGTCTTCCGGAGTGAGTCGCAGCACAAGATCTCTCCGTCTACACAGATAAAGAACACGTCAGACTCGCCTCGGGGGTATTCCCGAGACCGACTCCGGCGTGAGAGTAAGTATGGAGGGTATGATGAAGGGTATAGATAAAAGTAGGTGAATACTGTGTGTATGTTAGTTGTTCGACATAAATGAGATAGGGGTATTTATACTACCTTACTTCTGAGCAAACAGTGTCCTCCCATACCTGTTAGGTAATTGTCAGATCACGTGGGCCGACAAGATCCCTGAAAATCTGGCTGAGTCTTCGGTTTACGTTCGTCCAATGGCCGGACGGTTAATATGACCGAGGGGGATACGGCCGAAGGCCAGAGCGAAATCCGAAGGCCGTGTGCCTTCCGGGTACATACGCCAACACCCTACAAAAATGCACTATGCGCGTGAGTGCAAGTACTGTTTTAATCTTTTACGAGTAACTCGTTACGACCTTCCAACAAAACTTTGAGGTTGAAATAACATAACCTTGAATTGTCAAGTGTATCCATATCGAGATTTATTAGCAAGAATGTTTTGTTTCTTGAATAAGTCTTCCAGTTATCAAAGTGATTAATAATAAATTAAACCACATTTAAAGGGCTGTTTGAAAAACATTATGATTCAGGGTATATTTGGCAAAAGTAACTGTTATTGGAGATAGTGCTATTGTTGGAGATTATAAAAAGATATTATTTTTATAAGCTACATAAAGTAAAATTTGGTTTTAAGAGATTATGAAATATATATATATATATATTTTTATAATCTCTTATTATGTCTGCCAAACAAATATTATTTTTTAAGTAGTTTATTTTTTGAAAAAATAAGCATAATCTCTCAACAATCTTATGTGCCAAACATAGCCTTAGTGCCGAATGATTTAAAAGCTCTGAAAGATTTAAAGTCTGAATAAAATTGTAACTGATTGAAATGTATTATTTGACAACCGTTTGAAATAGATATTCTGAAAGACATAAACTGTTATTGTATTTTATTTTACAAATCATTCTCTTTCAATATTTATTGATCATTGAGATTCATTTTAGGTTTATATAATTTTGGTTTCAATGAATACAAGTTTACTAATGCAATAAACTACAACATCGTTAAAATAAATAAACTTACAAAAGATCAATATTTGGCATGAAGTATAAGAAGAGATAATAAATAATATGATAAATAAATCATATGTAGAAGTTTGCAATAAAAAATGTTTATTTAATTGTAACAAATAAACACTAAATAATGTCTAAAGGGTACTTAATCATTTTGCATGCTTTTATTGCTTATTGGTTCACCACTTAATGAAACAGTTAAGAGAACTAAAAAAAAAAAGTTGTCAAACAACAAAGGTCCACTGACCGAATCAGAATGTGGCATATTAAATGGCTATCAAACAGCCCGTTAATGAATCAAAGTTTTATGGGAATCAATTGTTTCTTGATACCATTAATATGTCTTAAAATTTCGACACATAATACGTAAATTACAAACATGGTACATTTATTTGGGTCTCGAATGAGGTGAACTGACTCGCACACACAAATACTCAACACATTGTGTATACATCTAACACTTGTTTGGACTTGAACTCATAACCATGCACTTGATTGGAAACGATTCCGCCCTCACGGATAGCACTAGCTAGGCCAAAAGTCCATTGGTTCAATTAGAGCATAGGCTTCACCCAAAAAGCTGAACCAAACACAAAGAAGAGTGAAAATTTCCATGAACATTTTGAAAAATGTTTTACGAATTATGATCTTAGATTTCTGTGTTATAAAATACAAAATTGGCGACGATCGCCGCGTTGCCGGCGTGCCTGTTTATTTTCTCCATAATTTTTTGGAAATCGATTTCAAGGAATAGATGTTACAGGTTGTTTATTTTCTCCATATGGGAGTGTTTGGGAATGCATATCTACTTAATTTGTGGGAGTGTAATAAACTGAACCTATTGGTGACAGATCTTAGTTTTGACCCACGACCTTTCTTCTTTGCCTCCTTTACTTCATCGACGTCATCAGCCACCACTTTCTGCAATAACAATTCAAAAAACGTCACCAATTGAAAAGTTACGTGGTAAAGTTTTAACTACAAATGCAACAAACTGTAATCACTAATAGAAGTTACCATTTGTAAGGTGAATCACTAAGTCACATTTGCAACATTTATTCCATAAATCAGAGAGTTACATGTATGTATACAACTATCAGGGAGTCAAGTTAAAAAGTTATATATGCATGATGATCATCTTTGTATGTTTGTCATTTGTCTATCAAGTAATCTATAAATGTTTTAACTGCTGCGTTTTGTTTCTTTTCAAATAATGTAGTTAAAAACTACCAATACCATCTTTACACTTATTTCTACCCATTTTATGAATTATATGTTCCTTGCAAAATTATGCAAACATGTGCTTTGTGTAGCATGAAATAGTATGCCGGAAAATGAACTTACCTTTCCTAGTTTGTACCAATATAAGGCAGAATATGGCCTACCCATTTTATTATATCTGAAATTGCTGGCACAAAGCTTAGACTTGCTTGAATTCTGTTTGAATACAATCTCTAACGATCGCTAGTCCTAACCTTTTTATCCTAATGTCGAACATTAACAACATATATTGATTTAAGTAAAGCAAAGAAAAGCTCACATGTTCGGACTCCTCTTTCTCTTCAACCTGCTCATCCTTCTTTGACTTGGCTGTTATGTGCTCTACAGCAGTAACTGCAACACCACCGCTGCCAATAACTTTTGCGGGCGGGCCTTTTTTTTCCGATTGTTTTTTGCTTTTCTTTTTTTTGGCGGGGCGATTTTGTAAAAATAAAGCGATAATTTCATACAGAAGCAAGCATTTACATTATGGCTGTTAAGTGTAGCTGCATATAGTTACATATATGAGAAAGTTACTAACCTGTCAATTGCAATAGAATATTGTTTACATCCCAATAAAGGTTCTTGCGTCCTGAAAAGAGGTAGCAAACAGGTAATACTCAAAGGCCTGTCATACTAACCAAAGTATCAATATTTTAGCCTCATTTTACAGAAAAGAGCATACCCCTTTGGTATATATGTAGTGCCTAGGTGTTGAGGCTCTTCAAAATTTATCTGTAGACCGCTGGTTGATAGCTTGTTATTTTTCTTCCAACTTTATAATCCAATCTTGCTGCTTTGCTTTTCAATATTTTCTCCATCTCTTGTCCTTAAGCGCGCCAGCAAGGAATTGAGTAACTGACTCTAGTAAACAAACACGTCATACAGGTAAATCAGTTATGTGCACACAATTATTAGTTGCAACAAAATATCACTGCCAAGAAAAATGGGTAGGTTGCATACCTCTTTATCCGACTTTGACAAATTTTATTTAGTTAGTTATCTTACGTTAATTTCAGTTCAAAATACGTTCAAACTCAACTGATCCATTTAGAGTATCCTAACAGCCTATGCATTAGTCTATTTGACCATATGTCTCATATGTTCCAACACTGTTATGGGAACGAACTGACAACGCCCCTGAAAAATAATTAAGTCTGATGCTAATGTAGATAAACAGTAGGAGAGAAAATATTTTCTGTTCCGGTAAATGATTCTATGTTGTCTTTTCCAATTATAGAAAATGTTGTTTGTGGAAACTTATTTGATTGTTTATAGTGTCTTTGTCTTCTCCGCAAGCTAAAAGTGAGGGTAAATGATTCTATAATTGGAACTCGTCAGCTGAGAACTCTAGTGGTTTTGTATTCGCATCCAGAGATCAGTTTTTTTTTTTTTTTTTTTTTTGCCTAATGGATAGTTAAATAATGAGAATCATTACATACGCTTTCAGTAAGCATGTGGTTACCAGCAACTGCACTTCTCCTTGCTCAACAACATGTTGGATTCAAATGCATTTCAGTCATAGTCCTTGCAGCATCTTTTAGCCCGGTCTTCCTGTCATGTGTCCATAATTTTGAATTATGAATGGCTGGGAGATATGGTATAAATAAAATTAACATATACAGAAACATTATTACTCCGTAGTATATAGCATTTACCAAAAAATACAGCATCTAAAATAAACAAATAGGATACAACATCCATGGCTGCAAGCATAATAAGAAGTCGCAATGGCAATCGGCGCTACCTTATTTGGCCAGTGACGTAGCAAAGATCCAACTTCAGCTGCTGCTGCATAGATCAGCATTGTTTCTTCTGTAACTTGTTTATAAATTAAACGTATTATAGTAGTAGTGAAGTCAAAAAATATGATGATACATATAAGAGGGTGTTTGGGATCACTTAGTTTTTCCATCTTGTCTGCTTTGTTTGAAAAAAACAAATGACATTTCTACTCATATCTAACTTAAAATGCTTCATTAGTATTTGATCGACGTTTTTTAAGAACTGGTCTTTTCAAGGGTGTAAATGCATTTTTAATATGCTCATAATTAATCCCAAAGACACCATATATATTAGCCCTGTAAAAAAAACATTTAATTTAATGGATTAAGCAAAGTGTATCTTACCTCAACATCTTTCGGAACACCGTGTTAGCTTATATACAAATCTCGAGTAGAAAGTAGCGACGAAATTGAGACTTGCTGTTTTCTTTTGCTAGAACCGTATCTAATGCTGTAAAGCTGAACTGTACCAGAAAATAATAAGATGTAAAAAATGCGGACATGGTTTAACAAAAGTAATTGTACTACTCGTATTATTTAACATACCAACCAACACCATACCTTTAGGCAGTAGCTGTTAGAATCCTTGATGATGGTGTGTATGAGAGCTCACTTGCAGTCTTGTAGACAGTGGTTGGGATTTACTTTCAACCGGCAGTGCAATTGACCAAATAACAATCATACGAAATATATGATGTACTTTGATTATGAGAGATAACTGAGAAGCTCACAGTTTTGACGCTTTATCTGAAATGGGACGATTTAGGTAGTATTTTATCTCCAAGGTGATAAGGGGTCAAACGTGTAAAATATTAAAATATAGTGTAAAAGAAGCTTCATCAAATGGTTAAACTTGTCCAAATTTCTAGATCCTTGAACCAATTGGCTGAAAAACTATTATAAATTATTAATAATGTAAATTTTAATGAATTATATAACAAATTAGTTATTTAATAAGAACTTAAAATGGGAAAAAAGGTGTTGATGGTTGGTCAAGCTAGCATGGTCTGTTTAGATCCAGATTATAAAGGATACTTGTTTTGACCCAGTCATAAGTTAACTTACCTTCAGATGGCAGCTGCATTCGTAGATTATTTTGACATGACTCGGGATGCATTCTTTATAAGGATCCAAAAACACATACTGCAACAGCAAGTTGTTATCGATAACTGCAATTTAAAACGGTCATAAACATAATACATCGGCAACATAAGGCATAAACAAATTCATATACTTATTTATTTGGCATATACCTGTCCATAACTGACAAACAGGGCAGCAGGCCATTTTCAGTAATCTAGAGCTGTGAAATAACAAATAAGTAGTTATTTTAAAAAGCTAAAACCTAACAAAATAGCAAAATAATTTCTATGGTGTATCGATTATACTAACAAACAACGAAAATTATGAATGAAAGTCTCTTACGGGTATAAAAGTAGCATGACCTGTCGAATTTTTAGGATTAATAATGACCTGGATACAAAAATGGCGTAACTCAAATCAATGAACAGCTAACCAATCTAAAATAATAAAAAAATGGCAATAAAGCAAAATGGGAAACTAACCGTTGGTTGATGACTTTCGCATTAGGTGTGGCAGTCATTGTTGATGATAATGGCAGCAATATACACGTGTAATGGTAACAAATAAGGCTCAGATAAATGCATAAACACAAAAGATGCAAAATTATCATCATCGCTTATAGAAACAGAAAAGTTGGGTCATATTTATTCGTGGCCTGGTGCACGTGTGAAGAAACATGCAAGTGTTTCCTGCATTTTGCCATTCGTACACACAGTGCAGCAAGACATTATGTTTGAGTAATCATCAAAGTACAAAAAAAAATAGACTCAGATCGGAATACGTATATGTACCCGAAGCCGGCAAACTACAGTGGCTGCAACCCATAGGTCGCCTCGCCAAGGTACCGACCTCTGGAAGGAACATGTTTCAGTTATACAACTGCAACCATCCATCATCATCGCCACTTTTTTTATATATGGAATGGAAAGGGGGAGGCAAAGATAATATATTTTTCTTTTAGGCCATTATGCGTGTCGGCATCGTTAAAGTGGAACAGGCCAAAAGTGGCCCACGAAAAAAGGCGGGAAAAGCCCAACGCAAAAAGGCGTTGTATCCAATGCCCTTTAATCATATAGTGGCTACAGGTTGTAAAACCTCGCAAAAATTCGTATAATTAACTTCGGTTAATTAACTAAATAATCTCTGTCATTATTGTAATCACCATTTTTACGGGGAAATTTAAAATTTTCTTAGTATATTAAAATGGTCATGATTACGATATTGCCAAATTCGTCAAACGACAAAACAAGTTCTCGACACAATTAACAAAATATTAATAATTCACTAATACTAATTAATATTTCCTAATCACTAAATTAACAAACCAGACCCTTAATACTCGGCTCAATCACTCGTTCATTATTCACCGGCCCAATGCCACAAGCCTATTTTTTATTTATTTATCTTAATCCTTATTTGATCGACTAACCATGCTCCAAATCACCTCATTCATTTCTAATTTCTACACACGACATACGTATTTTATTGTCTTATTTCATTAACCTCCTAGCCAACTATTAGTGTGTCAAATCTCACGTTCATACGTTGAGTTTTGATATGTTTTTACGAGGCAAATCGTTTAGCCATCAACACAACCAAACGTTTCATATTTAATTCAAAACTTAACCGTTTTGATTCCCGTTTGGTTCTAATGGTTCCTAATAATATTTCCGAGATGATTCTATGCTCAAATGTCGAAGATGATCATGTATGTACAAGTAGTATACGATTTTGTAAATCGTACACCAAGATATATATGGTTGTCGACATGTATAAATGAGTCACCAAACAAGTACCTCAAATTTAGCTCTCACATCCTATATTATAACCATATAATTGTCCTAAGAAGCCAAGTATCACTGACATGCATAGTTCATTGTATTCTTTGGATGATTTCAAACCATTCGATTCATTCAAATTGATACACATATACGTCTCATGCATGCACTTATTTCATTTCATTCTCATACACTTTCACATAGTAAATTTGTCCTAAAAACTACTCCTACGAGACCTGAAGTCGATTACTATATGTTTGGAAGCAAGGAAAGTGAACTCGGGTTTAATATATAAGTATAACGTTTGGGTTATACGATTAGACAAGATTTTCTTGTGTTTCACTCGTTTCTACTCGACTGTCTACCACCCCTAAGGTGTTGTAAGTCTTTTACAACTCATTCAAGTATATTTCACACGTTAAATTTATGTCATGCACTATATTTACTTTGTTTTGAACGTATATCATTTCATATATATATATATATATATATATATATATATATATATATATATATATATATATATATATATATATATTACGTACGTATACATTTGTAGCAACACAAACGTGACTAGCCTCTATCTTGGAAGGCCTAGGAGTCACGTAGCACACACACTACACGTTTATTTTCACCTTACATGCATCAATCAACTCATTTTCGAACCATGCTACATCGTATGAAATTTCATTAAACACTTAGTAAATATTTCAAGTTTTTCAAAATATATAATCGGTTCATACATGCTACAAATCATACGCATAACTTTGAATTTTTCTTAACAAGCATCCAATATTATTACTCGACCTAATAGACCACCTAGAAAACTATTAGTTTCATCCACACAGCTTACAAAAATAATCACGTTTTGACACACTAAACGAGCCATATTGAATCGACAATCACAAGTTTTTCAAACCAAAACTTTATATAAAAACTTTATATTTTGTCGAGTGGGCTTAACCAAGGCCCAATAAGATTTTACGTTTAAACAGCCCACTGGGCCCATAAAATATATTTTTGGAATCACAAAAGAAGCCCAAGTTCAAGCCCAAAACAATTTTCATGCCCTCGCCTCTAAATTTCAAAATGGGCTTTTGTTTGGTTCGAATTAAGGCCCATAAGCTAAATAAATAAGCTTTTCATAAAATAAGCTGTTGAAATAAGCTTAGCATTAATAAAATAAGCTACGGAATTTTTTATAAAATTTTTGTAATCATTTTTGTAATTTTGGACTAAAAATGTAACGCGACGACACCTAAAAGGACTAAAAATGTCAAACCGAGAAAGATAAGGACTGAAATGGTAAAAACAGAAAATATAAGTTATAAAATGACATATTATTAATTTCCAAGCTTAGATTGTAATTTTGGGACAAGTAGTGGACTATAAATGTAAATTAGATACGAAAAGGACTAACGGTGTAACGCTAACGCCGTTAGTATAAAAAGTGTAAAAATTGGAAAAGGACAAGGACTAAACATAATCTATTTGACATTCTTATTTTATTTTCTATTTTACGCCAACCATCACGTCATATGCATTTTATTACGTTTTATATATATATTATTTATTTTTACGTTAATAATATATATAACGATATTTCAAAAGTTAATATTTATATTTACGATTAAAAAGGTAAAACTTCGATGGATATTTTAATAAAGTATTTTATCATATCATGCATGACATAATAATTACATTGCACATCATCTATTCGTCATAACGAATAAATAATATTCGTTATTTGTTCGTATTTACTAAATAGTATTTGGTTATATTATCTGATAAATTTAATTATCAGGTTCCGTATCAAAGACGTTTCCATAATCGTTCCCATAAATCTCATCCTACTTTACTTTTCATCATTTCCAAATCAATCCAGGTGAGTCATAGCCCCATTTCCGATAATTGTTTTTAACTCATTGGGGGAGATACATGCTTACATATACTTTGATAATTTGATAAGTATATGAAATAAAATACATGATTTAAATCAATTTCCTAATTGATACTTATTTAATATGATTTGTGATTTAAAATGTGATATATACAATACATGACAAAATACTTAATTGAAATACTGATACTCTGATGATAATGTTTCCAATTTGATTATTGTGGTATGTGATATATATATTTTACTAATGAATTACTTGACTGAAATGCTGATACTCTGATGATAATGTTTCCAATTCGATTATTGTGGTATGTGATATATATATGTTACTGGCGAAATACTTAAACTGAATTTCTGATACTCAAATGATAATATTTTCAAACTGATTTCTGTGGTATGATACTTGATTACATGATGTTATTCTGAATGATCCCATTATTACCTTGATATTGCCTAAGTTACCTTATCGCCATAAAGTCCTTCAATCATGAGCCATTAATCACATGTAAAGTGGGCGCGAATATAGTGAACAGCTTCGAAACCTGTTAAGGACTGGCCTCCTGTCCCACTAATACTTGACGGAATGCCAATTGTAATTGGTTAGTCGTATTAGTCGTGATACACTATATTCGTAGACAAATAGGAATTGGCAAATCACCTATTATTAAAGGGCAAAATCTATCATTGATTTGATAGAACACCTCTTTTGGTTAAGCTTGTGTGTCATGAGGCTTGGGGCAATATCTATAAAGGAAATATATGTTTTCAACATATATTAGATACAGCTGTATAGGTTTGACCATACTTAAATTGTATATCTGATTAAATTAGTATCATGAGTTTCCAGCTCATGTTAGGATTATTGATTCCTTATCTGAATGTGATTGAATATTTATATGATTTATTTGTGATTATAGTCAATATAATCAATACTTGTTTCATTACTGTTTGTATTTTATCAATACCAAATATTCCTGAAATCTAACAAAATAAAGGGTTTTTCATAAAACTCTATGAACTCACCAACCTTTGTGTTGACACTTTTAAGTATGTGTATCTCAGGTAATTTAACGGAGCAGGACAAGACACGGAGCGGGCATTTATTACTCTGATAAATTAAAATGGTGTAAAAATCAAATTTGTCATTTTTACAAGCCTTTAAATCTTTTCATAAGATTTTAAATCAAATGGTTCATCTTTTATTAGAAATAATATTTAAATGACAAATAACTTTCAAAACGCTTCTTTTAAACCGTTTCATGTGGTTAAAACTTCGATCCTCCCCGTAACACCCAAATAACTTTTCCGCTGCGATAAACTTAAATTTGGAGGTGTTACACAGGTTGCCTCACCAAATTACCGACTTCTGGAAGGAACATGTTTTAGTTATACAACTGTAACCGTCGATTATGATCACCATTTTTTATATATGGAAATGCATAATGTAATTTATCATCCTCGTTGATCACCCGACATGGCTGCAATCACATTCTCGGTGTGAATGCCTAGCCAAGGTAGGTGTTGGTGAGGCACGCATAGTAAACAGTAATTTACTGCCATAGCAAACCCCCTAAATAAGCAACCTAATTATTTACTATTTGAGGCATAAATAAGCTGCTAATCCGAACACCCCCTAAATAATCAACCTAATTATTTACTATTTGAGGCATAAGCAGCAACCGTAATTTATTATAACAATCAATTCCATGTAGCATTCAACAACATCTACAACCGTAATGTTATAAACGCAAATCCAGGTAACCCTAGCCTTAACAATCAGTACTCATAACCAAAATTTAAAAACCCCCAACCGGAGACGGATGAATAATTAACCCAACCGGAGACGGATCAATTGACAACAAATCTAATTAAATAATTATAATTAAAATCTTGTACATACCTCTGCATAACCGGCAACCAAAAACCCCAAAATTGAAACCCGGATATGGTGTGTGAGAATGGCCGGATAAGCAGGCTAAATGGTGGAGAAAGAGGCCGGAGCAGCAGGCTAGTGTTAGCCCAACAATTTTGGCGGGAAAAGCCCTATGCAAAACGGCGTCGCTTGTCTTTGGATTTAATATAAACTCTAATGACTTAGAGTGCAAAACAAAATTGCTCGCCTTTTAATTTGTACATTTAAACATTTTCTATTTTGTTTTCCAGATTAAATATGGTGTTGACAAGTGTATGTGGCAAGCAAACATGTTTGCTCTCCCTTCCCATTTGCTCGCTTTAAAGTATGTGGCAAGCAAATTTGTTTGCTCCCCTTCCCCATTTGCTCGCTAATTTGTGAAGGAAAATATTTCTTAAGCTGCCGGGTGTTGACACGTGTATGTGGCAAGCAAACTTCTTTGCTAGCCTTGCTCACCTAATATTTGAATCATGTAGCAAGCAAACCATTTGATATGTGAGTGATTTCATTTGTTTCATTTAATAGGTACAATGGTTTTGTTGAGTGATTTCAATGATTTAAAAGTAGCAACCAAATTTGATACACGAGTAAACCATTTGTTTGCCATGTCCTTTTTTATACACTATTAAATAACCGTTTTTTAAATAAAAGGCAAGCAAAATGTATAAGTAGCGAGCAAATGGTGGTGACGGGCAAATGTATTTACTTGCCATATCGATTTTGACAGCATGAAAAAATAGTGTCGATTTTGGTAATTCGGTTTGGCAATAGTAAATTTTGATACTCCATCCGACCCCAAATTATAGTCTCCGTTTGACTTTTTTGGTCATTATTTTTCAGTTTTAACCTTAAATATTTTTGTTTATATTAAATAATACTTGATACAAAATATATGAATTGATTGAGTTTTAAATGTATTTTTCATTGGTAAAATTTTCATTAAGTATTATATAAGACAAATAAAAGTAGTTCGAGTTTAGAAGGAAAGATCGAAAAAGTAAAAAAGAGACTATAATTTGAGACAAAAGCAGTAATTGTTTTAAAAAAAGTGCACCACTTCCACCTAAATAAATGACACCTTATGAAGTTTTATTAGTGACTTAAACCGCGAAAAGATATAAACTTTGTATTTGTATGTATACAGTGTACATTGAGGACTAGAGGACCAAACATCACTTGCACACATTTTGGCCCTATATAGACCATAAAAAACCCCACCACAAAGGCGCAGAGTCACAGCCTTCTCTTCACTCATTCATCAAATTTCAATTTTCAACAATGGCTCCATCCATCAAAAGAGGAAAGATCAAAGCTCAAGTTTTTGGCGAAGTTACTGGTGTTATCACTTCTTTTGCTACCAAAACAGGCGAAACACTTGGTATCATCACAAACACTAACAATAATAACAACAATAACACCAACAACGTTGGACCTGGTGGAAGCCATGCAGACGCTGGAGGAGGCGTTGTCCCGAACAATGGTCGTTAATCTATCTTATAATCCATTCATGTTCATTTTCCCATTTTATTGTATTTGTTCGGCTTTTAGCTTATGAATATCGTGAAGAAAAAAAAAAAATGGGAATTGAATGTGTTTTTCTGTGTAATTCGTTAATCTTTGTATGAGAGTATGATGTCTCGATCGTCTACTCAGTTGTATAGTATGTTTCGTGTTTGTATGAATGTATCTCGTTTCCTGGGGCTTTTTAGAATTTATTTATTTATTTTTTAAAATGTCTGGTATCGCGTTTCAAATAGTATGAACACGAAATAAATTAATCACAATACAAAAGTAAAAGGTTTTTTTTTTTTTTTTTTTTTTTTTTTTAACACAAGTTGCATAAACGTCAGAATCAATTTCAACTTTTCCTAACACGTTTTTAAACTGTGATGTCAATAACCACATCATTGTTACATTGCCAATCTAGCGGATTCAATATAATTCTGCTATTTCTTGCGGCCTCTCAAACAACCAACAAACTCGTCAAGTCGATGTAATTCAAGCGGTCATGAAACGAGGTGACCACTTGTAGCACCAAATGTACAAGTGATATTCTTAAACAAGACGTCAAGATTTAATCTGGTATAAGAAATTCTTTTGTTCTAACTAATTTAACACTTTGTAACATAATTTAGTCTAGCTTCTTGCTAGATTGCCTTTTAATACAAATATATAATTACGCTTACTAGCTTGATCGAGCAATATAGTTTAACATTTCGGTTCATTGAATTTATAAAAATGTCTAAACTGAGTTTTCATGAATTCGTTAGCCGCCAACATAGATTTCATTAACTACTTTTATTGGTAACAAGATTCCAGAAACTCTTACTTGTACCCCGTGCGTTACATATTTTATGCCAAAAGGGAATCATTAGTCATATACGTCCAATGACTTTCGCATGATCATGAAAACTTCACATGTAAATTGCATAGTCTTTTCGGCACTTCAAACTTTCACAATATATGTACAAAAAATGATTTATATATTCTTTTTAATGACATCTAATTATCTCATTATATATACACGATAAATGTATCTCACATGTTGTTAGCGGAACTTGCAATCACAATCTTTTGTTTCGACTTTGGAGAGATTGGGTACGTCTTATGAAAATGTGGCCAAGGAAAGGAGAAATAAACCAAAACACAAATATAGTCCTACTTTTTGTTGTCAATATATATAGAGCAAATGAACATTATGATTTATGATCAATGAGCCAAATATAAGACCCTACAGTGTGTTTGGATAGCGATCACGTGTCAATGTTGTAACTTAATCATGTACGTGGAAAAAGAAATTAAAAAGTAGTATGAACAAGCTAGATATTCGACTTTAGAATCTTGTTTTATCAACGTAATGGTCTAGACTCTTCTATTTATTTAAGTTATTTTCCGTGGATAAAGTCATATAACTGTTGGATGCTTGTAACTCACGATTATACATATACAAGTACTGTCAGTCATTTTTGTAGTTGGCACTTGCTGGAACTATTATATCAAAATTTTCAGATCGACGAAGAATCTCTAACTAAAAAGGTAGGAAAGATTATATTAAAAAAAGAACTAGAAACAAGTCGCGGCAAGAGAGCGCTATCGTGCTGCTATCGTAAGGATCTAAGGATGATGGCCAGACATAGGTGCGACTGTACGTGGCCACTGGTGGCGGAGAAAAATGCAATCGATCAGAAATGGCTCGAAGTTACGTAATCGATCATAAATTGTTCTATAATCATAAATTGTTCTATACTAGTACAAATTATAATTTAGCTTTAACTAAATTACGTAAGCGTTGTGTTGCTTGTCATTTTTTATAATTTGAGGTGGGCTCGTCCATTAATTTATTAATTACTTAAAAGTCTACCTAGAAGCAAAATACAACTTGCAAACTTTACTAGAAAGACACCGTTCTCAAAATTTCAACCTGCTTCACACTATTATCTCCATATGCTTTAGAGAGCTGGGAGTACATGGATTATTTATTTATTTATTATTTTTTTCTTTTCTAAATACTAAAAATTGGTAATTTTTTGGATCAAATTTCAAGTTTGCACAATACATACAAAACAAGTACATCTACGTCAAATTAACAGACTCATATAAAAGAAAATTCATTTTTATATAACCCGGCACAAAATGATCAAATTATGAAAATTAAATAGTTACATATTTACATTCAAAATTTTGTTATACTGTTAAAAACTACTCGTTTATGTTCATAACAAAACTATTAAATATTGGAATGGTGTGAAACTAGTTGAAAAAATTAGGATTGGGTATACAATTCGGATTTGGCTTTGTTAGAGTGACCAAATAGGTCAATATAACTATAAGATAAATGAGTGGTTGCTAATTTGACTTGCTTTTTCATAATTAGTAAACATATATATCCAAAACCAAGCTTAAAGTGTATCATACGAAATACGATGCGGTAGGTGAAAAAAATATCGTTGTAAAAATGACCCACATGTTAAAGTAGTGTTTAAATACATTTTTAATAAAACTTCAATTATACTCTGTAGAATAAAAAGGGTTACTAACCTAGCGTCTAGCGATAATATTCAAGAGATTATAGGTTGAGGTCTTGGCTTGAACAAGAGATTATACATAGTGGGATTGTAAAAAAGTTTTGTGGTGGTACTTTAATTGTATGAGAAACTTTTCAACTAAGATGATTGTGGGTTCAAGTCATGCTTACAATGTATGAGATAGTTTGTGATTTGTATATTGTGGAATTATTAGTTGCCGTTCTAAAAAAATAATATTAAAAATACTACTTTTTAAAACGAGAAATCAGAAATAATGATAAAAACTTGTGCTACTTTCAATAAATTGGATTATATAATCTTAGAGAATCAGGTAGTTATTTGAGTCAAAACTAAAAAACGATGTCATGTCATATCAACTTAACTTTTTCTTATTTCACTCACCCTATCAATCACACATTAAACACCATATCCCTAATCACTCAAGCCAAAATCTCATTTTTGGGATCCACCATATATACTAAATTAAAACACAAAGTCAACACAAAAAACTAATAAAAAATGCTCTTTGGCGCAAGTCGGGGCTTCACCCACACGATGTTACAGGGGGTTGGGGGTTATGGTGACTTAGCGTTGGCTCAAGCCAAATCCTTGCCACGTATGAATGGCGTTGGTGGTGTGTGACTACACTCAATGCTCTTAGTACTTCCTATGATGTCACTTTCCGTTCTAAAAATTTCATTAAAACAAAGTAAATGAAATAATAAAATGAGGAACGAAATGAGACTATTTGGTATCCTTCCAAATCGTTTTAGAAGATACAAAATTGCCAAAAGTCATCCCACTTATCTTATCGTACCTTTTCTTGTTGTTCTTTGAAAATTTTGCGAATATGAGATATTTTTTTATATCTTAACATTTATTTTTCTTTCCTTTCCAAAAAAAAAAAAAAAAAAAAAAAAAGCTCGAGAACTGAGTTTTACCTTTTCCTTCACCTAATCTTCATTAGAATCTGAAACTTCACTTCTTTTTTAATTTATTTATGTATAATCGTAGGATATTGGTTAAGAAAACTAAGAATTGAGTACACAAAACATTTAATAACATTTCTTTTTTAAGTATGACCAACATATTTCTCTTACTTCCTTTATATTCTTAAGACAAAAAAATATTAACATTTCCCTATTAAATAGCTCTAATAAAGGTGGATCCCACATATATTTATAAAGGTTTTAGTCTAGAAGAAGAAGAAGAAGAAAAAAAAAAAAAAAAAAAAAAAAAGACCCTAACTTCATCATAACTACTTTCATTAGAGAAAACCTTCTAACATTTCTGAAAAGAAAAAGGTTCATGCAAAGTGATATAGACAAAGTTGCTTATCATACTTCATACATAATCCTAACTCCGTTTTGATTTTTACATGAAAAAAAGAACATTGTCCATGTCGAGTTTGATAAAACCCTCGGTAACGTTGAAGATATTTCTTTTGTGAAGTTTCCGACTGTGGTAATTAAATTAGTACACGAGATAAAATAGTTTAGACGTTTCACACTTTGTAATCAAGCCACAAATTAAAACAACTGAGATGACGTTTTTCTGTGATTGTATAGTTTACGACATAAAGAATTGGATTCTTTATATATTTTGGACGATTCTAGATATAAAACTCAAACAAGATGTATTTTTCATTTTCTTATGTGAATATATGCAACTTTCATACCGAACAAAAATCAAGTCCACCCAAAGAGGCCCACCCACTATAACATGACCATCAAGATTTAAGTGCAATTACAATTTACAAACTCCCTTCAAACCTGTATTAAACTTCTGAAAAAAATTTGTTCAGAAAACACTGACCCAAAACAAGAACATTGAGAAAGAAGCTAGAACCGAAAAGCGGAAAACCATTAGACTTAACACTACTTGGCAAGATCCCATGCATTACCGAAAAGTCGAAAACAACAAATAATCGACATCCGACAAGAGACAGACAATCAGGGGTTTACTCCAAAGTTTGCTTGATCGACACTATATCTTTTTTTGAACATGTGATCGACATTATATCATTAAAGAGATTTTTAGGCATGTAATTACGAGGATGTATCATTTTAAGAACCCAACTTTCAACAATATAACTATATAAGCCCACATGTGCTTGTAGCCCACGTTTTTTTCATCTGCCCACTAACTTGTTATTTTCCTTTTTCTCAAAAAAAATGGTAGTAAAAATATATTAGAAGAAATCATACAATACATATCTATATCAAGCAACATGAATCTAACATACATCGTTACTAACTCATGGATTTGCGGTTTAACAAAGTTTCTCTCTTAAGAGCCATGAACGTGGCTTCTATGACGTCACAGTCGGGTAGCTTGGGGTGAACATGAGGTGATGATGGCGGTAAAGAATACGACTTTCTTAGACAATCGTCATGAAGAGGTGTAGTGGAACGCTCACAAGGCATACTCATTCCCCGTTCCATAATCTTTTCGTCGCCTGATAGGGGCATGTTATTTTCGTTAACTGGTGAAACTGAGCAACGTGCCGTGGAGATTTCAAACGTTTCCATTTCAATGTCCTCAATAATTCGGTGAGGCGATGATTTGAAGAGGAAACCTCTTTGATCACTAACCTTGTTCAACGGTGATTTAAATTCTTGAATGTCTTCATAAATATCGATAGTTGAACTATCTGAAAGATCAATATGTGCAATCTGTTTGGTTCTGTTTACGGGCGCAGCTTGATTCACATTGCTTTTATTAATCTGCATAGAAAAGATTCTATGATAAGCAAATGACCAATTCTATGTAACAATTATGCACATACTACGCTTGATACTTAAATATAATCATGTACCGATGTACGTACTAGTTAATATAAAGATTAAAGAACATAATACCTGCTTGGAAGTAAACTCATCTACCAAAGGTGTTGCTTGTACCACTTTTTCGCTAATCTTCTTAAGCAGCTTGTACTTCACCTCATTTGAAACTTTTTTAATTGATAGTTTTTCAATTATCTGTATCATATCAATCAATATATGTTATATTTAAATTCTATAAGTTTTATACATAGATTATGTTTTAAAACAAAAAACTTAATTACAACTGAAGTTCCAATATATGTACCTGAGTATTCACATGATTTCCCGAAAGCAAATTGACAGCTTCGGTCTCCAAAGTCTCACCATATCGGTTGCTAAATAATCTTCGTATAGCAAGAAGCTCGGGAAAGTCCCGACGACATCTTGCTGATGCAAAAATGAGGCTTGATATTGCTTCCATAACGTCTTTAGGACAATTCCTAAAACAAGAAAATATTGTGAAAATGATCAATTGTATGAATTATATATCAATAACATACTCAGATGTTACAAGCTTTTCATGCTAAACAATTCTTAAAACTATAAGCACATACCTGTTTCGACGAATATAGGAGAGGTGAAAAAAAATACGCTCACAAAACTGAGCTAAAAGGTCGTATACAGCAATGATGCATTCGTCCTTGTGTAGTTGATCAACCTAAAAAGATAATTAGACAATCAATTGCTTATTTGGTTTACCAGCTGACACAAATTACAGAATATTATTAATGCTCTTACTCTCTCAAAGGCGGTTTCAAATTCGCCTAATTTGATGAGTGTCTCGATCTCGTCTCTCAACTGTTTAACAATACAACGTCTTTTGTTTTTAAGTTCATTCAAACGAATATGTGCTTTCTTGATCAGCTTCTTGCTGCATGCATGAATGCCAGCAAATAAAATTACTAACTAATTATAAGCTAAGATTAAAAAGAATATAACCGTTTTTTTTTTTTTTTTTTTTTTTTTTTTTTTTTTTTTTTTTTTTTTTTTTTTTTTTTTTTTTTTTAAGAAACATTAGAGTAGAGATGATATAATACCACTTTGAGGCTTCGCTCCATCCAAAAAATAACTCAAGCATAGCTGCGAACGCAGATGATATTATAATTTAGAACGAGAATAAGAAGAAGATGTTAAAGGAGTATATAGTTAGCTAGCTACATTATAATTATTAGATCGATCGAAAAGGGTAAATAAATAAATGGAAAGTTAAACCGCTCCACTATGGGCACTACATCAATAGAGTCGGTTAAATAATCAAGTAAAACTCTTGCGCACGTAATTCCATGATGCAACCGTAATTCCATCTTTCATTATAGTAAGTGTAAAATATATATCGTTGTAAAATTAAATTAACGACGGTCGAATACAACTATAAATAAGCTAGCTAACAAGTTACTACGTACCATATAACGACTAAATCGACACTACTAAATGCGAAACCGAATAGATGATACTGAATGCGAAGGCGTTTAATAAATCCTGTTTTTAATTAGAAATACAACTGTTTAAACAAAACGACTTAGGAGATTAGAAAAATTAAGTATTACTAAATTCCTGCGATTTTAAACTAATTTGATCTATTTGTCTATTTTTGTGTACATATATTAACCGTCACCTATAGTCATATTTATAAATTTTTCACTTAATTAATCTGGATGTTCTGGCTATTTATATATAAAAAAACACACACATAAACCCACACTTACCTTTATACTTCTGACAAACTCTACTATCCTTCTCGTTATAATTTGGATCTCGATTCCGACTCTCATTCTGCGTGGCATAACTTGCACCTTGACCCATTACGATATCGATTCAGCTATTCCTTAAGAAGAAGAAAAGAAAAATGATCAGAATTCGGGTTTCTATGTTTTCAACTCATACACATGTTTTCGAAGCATACAAATGAACCTGAGTATATTGAGACACAAATTACAAAAAATTAAAGGAAAAAGCTTTCGAAGAACAAAACTAAAATCCAACATGCATTCAACTTGAAACGACATATAGTGAAGACTCGATCTTGTTGAATCAGCATATACTTTAACATGTAAAATTGTTGTATTTATGATATGATGAATGGCTAATATACAATAAAATTGTAAGTTTGACGTCCAAAGAGAAAAAAAGAACAAAACACATGTTTTACCTTATATTGCAACGAAAAGTGCAGAGATCAATAGCTGGGGTTAAATGAATTTGAACCTTTAATTCAGTCTTCAATTGCTTATATACTAATGATTATATAAACATATGACAACTTTCGTAATTAATATAAATAAATATATGGCAACTTTCTAATGAGTATAATTTAACATCTTTATAATATTCACCTTATTTTTTTAAGTGATGCTAATGTTATCACTAATATTTCATTATTCACCTTCTATATATCCAAGAAGCTTAATAACATCAGTAACTATGGATCGTGTTAGTACGTGAATATTAGACAGGTTTAATAGAATCTTTAGAGATGAAAAAGAAGCAATATAATATTCCCTCCGTCCTAAATTTATTGTCCAGTTTGAATTTTCAAAGTCAAACTAATTCAACTTTGACTATAAATATATATTTTTTGTTATATAATACTTGATGAAAAATTACCATTGAAAAGTAGGGGTGTTCAGTATTTGGTTTCACACCGAACAAACCGAAATATAAACCGGGCCGAAAATTTTAGTTGGTGTATGGTTTGGTTTAAAACCAAACCGAAGTATTTAATTGATGTTTGGTTTGGTTTTGGGTTTGACAAATACATAACCAAACCAAACCGAAAAAACCGAATATATATTTATCAACACAAAAAAGTTTGAATTATATATATACATATTTTATATGTTTATCTTCCTAACAACAAATCCTAAAAATTTAAAATATCTTATAAACTAACCACTCCTCAAATCAACGATTCTTGAAGATGCAATGTTCAAGCATAAGACTTCTGTAGACCTTTGTTGAAGAACTTTTTATCTTGTTTCGCTTTCATTTATTTCCGTTAAGTTATGAAACCTTTTGATTTCTTAAACTTTTGTATTGTTGATTTACTTAAACACTTTGTGAGATCTTTTGATTTGGTAATTTTATTTGAACTTTTAGGTTTTTATTTATGACTTTTAAATTACATTTAGAAGTTTACTTGAATTTGATTTTCTTGGTTTTAACCGAAACCGAACCGAATTCTAAATTGGTGTATGGTTTGGTTTTAAATGTTCTATAATTGGTTTGGTTTGGTTTGGTTTTGGTTTTAACTTTTAAAATTTTCAAACCGATTAACCCGAACTGTACAACCCATGAAACTAAAAACCGAACCGATGAACACCCCTATTGAAAAGTACACTTAAAACTCAATCCATTTATATATTTTGCATCAAATATTATATAACACCCAAAAAAATATTTAAGGTCAAAGTTGAAAAGAAAGACTAAAAAAGTCAATAGTGGACAATAAATTTGGGACGAAGGGAGTAATCAATAAAATTCTTTGTTAAATCATATCTCCTCATAGGGGTGTAAACGAACCGGACGAACACGAACAGAGCCCTGTTCATGTTCGTTCATTTAATTTTAACCGAACAAATAAACGGACACGGACGCTTAAACGGACGAATTTTCTTGTTCATGTTCGTTTATTAAGAAAATGAATTGTTCATGTTCGTTTATGTCCGTTCATTAAGACACTAAACGAACGCTAAATGAGCATAAACGATCGAACATAAATGAAAATAGACAAACAAACATAAACTTTATTGAATTCTTCATAATATATTGTTTTATAAGTAGTTGCTTTGTTTAAACAAACCAATTTTTAAATTATAAAATTAAAATATATGATATATGAACATAAATAGATAAAAAATAAACGAACTTTAATGAACGCTTAATCGGACGTTCACGGACATAAATGAACGAACGAGACTTTTGTTCATATTCGTTCATTTAACTAAACGAACATAAAATATTGTTCATGTTCGTTCATTTAATAAACGAACAAACATAAACGAATTTTTTACCGAACAGTTCATGAAATGTTCACTGAATGTTCAGTTCGTTTACAGCCCTATCTCCTCATATTTCAAATTAAATATTAACCTTTTATTCAGGATTTCAATTTAATATTAGTTTTATTATACACTTATAGTGAAAATGACGTCATTTAAGGCAACTCCAAAACGACGTTGTTTTGAATTTTTCACTTCGCTCGCCAACGTATGATGCCGTTTAATAACATTGCCTAAATATGATGTCGTTTCATTTTTCGTTTTCCTTTTTTCTTTATTTAAAGAATTCCCCCAACAAAAACACTAAACCAATTCCGAAATGGCTCTCGGATCAACAATAAATATTGGCTTGGTTGTGTCAATAGGATGTTTAATTATTGTCTGTATATGCATGAGGATAAGCAGATAGTATGTCAACAGGTATTATTTTGAAACAAAGGCGATGACCTAGTCAGATAAACACACACATCAAGCCATTCATCCCAATAGTAGAGTAACATGTCTGCTCGACGTAGGGGTTTGTCACGTCCACTACCCAACCAATATCAACTTCCTTACCATAATTCCAGACCGATGGCAGACATCGACAATGGTATCGTGCAAAACATTATGTCGGTGTTTAATACCAACAATACCAGCACACGATACAATACGGTTTCCACAAATATCCTCAACAAAAACCCTGAAGCAAGCAGAACACGACTTCAATATAGAAAACAAGCGAGGAGATTTGGATTCTGCAGTTTTAGTAACATGTGTGAAATATATATCTGCCAACTTTTCATGAGTTTGTGGGCAATGATCTCACTTGGATTACTCAAAAGTTCAATCTCCATAGTCGTATTAAACACACTCAAATCATTATCAAAGGTAGGTCCTCAAGCTACAACACCAACATGACGAAAAAGCTTAGTCTGCAAGCCAGTAGACTGCAACTGCGACACAAGAAAGACATAATTCAAAACATCACCTGTAGAGTAGACACGAAGCCCCCCCAAATGCGAAGGATAAGGTAGCAAGCCTCTATTGCTAATCGTCAAACCATGGGCCAAAAGCAGTGACAATACGCTCTAGGGCAGAACGAAGAGCCACGTCAAACAAACTGTAGAAAACTAGAATGGGGGTTGAATAGTTTTTACCGATTTAAAATTTAGTTTACGAAGCCTTTAGATCGATTATAGGTGAAACCTTTTGATGATAAAATATGGACAATGCAAGTAAGTAAGAAAAAAGATAAACATAACAAAGTTAAGAGAGAAAGAGATACAACCGTGACACAATGATTTATAGTGGTTCATCTACAAGGACACCTTCCTTGCCCTACTCCACTCCCTGAGTACCCAACTCAAGAGTTCTTAAGCACTATGTCAACAAGCTCTTTTAACCGGCGGAGAAGTGATGAGGCGAAAAGTGTACTGGTTTTAAGGGGTCATTTAAGCCCGAATTCGTGATTATTTGATCAAATATTGCCCTAAATCGTTCCTTTTGTCATTTTAGGTACTTTTGAAGAGAAATCTGGAAAATGAAGTATTTTAGACGTTTTTGGAGCATAAAAGTAAAGAAAACGGCAAAGTCTCAATTTTCCTTGCTGGAACAGTACCTGACGGCGTCAAGACTCTTTAGATGACGGCGTAAAGAGTTACAAAGGAGGTGGAAGTGAAAAATACACGTGACGATCCAGAGAGTTTTTAAGCCTGGGACCTGACGGCGTCACCCAAGGCCGTTAGGGTCCAAACACTAGTGACGGCTCAGAGCATTTCTACATATGACGGCGTCACAAATAGATCTAGGCAATACGATTTTATTATGGCGGTGAGTTAACGGCGTCACGGTCTAACACATGACGCCGTCACGATGTGTAATCTATATATAGTTTTCCAAATTTCATTCATTAGTGTGCAACTTTGAGGGAATAAACCCTAGTCCGAATTTTATCAGCTTTTCAAGGGTTTCAACCCCTTGAATATTTCATGTTCAATTAAAGATAAGTATCCCTTCAAATCATTCAATATGTCTATGTGATGTTTGATTATATCTTACGCTTGTCTTCTATTTAACATGCTAGGCTAGATTTTCATTGTATTTGCTTAGATGTAGTGAAACCTAGATGTTAATTATGGGTTGATTGTTTGTTTATAATTGTTACAGATGATTGTATTCGATGTTAGGCTTAAGAAAACTGGCAGACTTCCATTGGTAACTTGCTTGAACGTCTTAAGAAACATGATCGGAGGTGTACTACGATTTTTGGTTGTATTTAATGCGTAGGAGAATTCTAATGATCCCATGTTAAGAGCTTCTAACGGCTCGACATAGGAGTGAAGTAGGATCCTATAGAGTTAGGGAATATTGTACACGGCCCTACGACTTGTATTAAGGAATATGACCCGTCATCCATGCAATTGTAACAAGCTAATCAACCTGTAAAAGATATCTAGGGAGTAATGAAATCTAAGTAAACACAACTTTCCTCATCATTGTTTACACCACATTAGTATAATAGTTTTATTTTCATTTCTTTTATTTTATTTTTGATTGTATCTTTAGATTAATTGGGTTAGTTGGCTAGCAACTAATTCCGCCCACTCCTTCAAAACCCGAGATTTTTACTTGCTTTCATAAAATATAAAAATACAAAAAGAATCATCCCTCACCTCTAGACCTAGTTTAGTAGGCTTTCTAATCCTAGCGACATTATTCCTGAGTTGAACGATCAATCCCCCGGTACTTGTCACTATACTATACTACAACGATCAGGTACACTGCCTGGGGGGGGGGGGTTGTAAGCTTCTAAAGATCCCTTGAGAGGTAAAACCTGTTGCGAGGGCGCAATTCCCATGTATCAAGTTTTTGGCGCCGCAGCCCGGGGAATAGTTATTGTCTAGGTTAGGATTTCTTTTTATTAGGTCTACTTGCTAGATTCCTTTCTAGTAAATTTTATTTTTATTTTTAGGATTTCTTTAGTCTATCTTATTTCTTCGTGTCTTTGTTCGTAACCCTTACCATCCGACATCATGGAAGGTGGTAACGTCTTTGAACCCATCAACCCACCACAACAAAACCACACACAAAACCCACCACTAGCAAACCAACCTCCTAGGCCCCGAACTTTAGGAGAATATTCTCGTCCTAGCCATCAAGGCTATCGAAACACTATTGAGCTTACTCAAGGAGCCAAGGTGTCCCCCTTGCGATCCGACACCTTCCGGTTGGTGCAAAGCGGATGTGCATTCCATGGACTTCGTTCCGAAGATCCTAACCAACATCTCAAGGATTTCCTTAAAATCGTAGATTCCATAGACCTTGATGTTGCAACTAGAGAGTCGACCCGATTACGCCTATTCCAATTCTCTCTACGTGATCAGGCTAGTCAATGGCTTGAACGTTTACCCGCGGGATCCATCACCTCATGGGATGATCTCACCACCTAATTCCTTGCTTAATTTTTCCAACCGGGGAGAACTACCAAGCTTAGAAATGATATCTTGATGTTCCAACAACATAAAGGTGAAACTCTATATGAAGCATGGACTCATTTCAAGGACTTAATCCAAAAAGTCTCTCACCATGGCATAGATCTTTAGCTCCAAGTTCAAATCTTCTATGACCATATCGATCTCTCCACAAGGCGAACCATTGACCAATCGGCCGGTGGCAAGCTACGTGACCTAAGTGCGGAAGAATCATGGGAACTCATAGAAGATCTTGCTCTCTATGACAACGAAAGTTGGAATGATCCCCGTGATTTGAACAAAACGGTCAAGGCAATATCTTTGCCTTCGAACAATTCTAGCACTCCCGACCGTAGGATCATGGAACTTGAGGACCATGTCAAGTTTCTCATGAAATCTTACGAAGCTCCTAAGCCTTCAAGCCAAGTGAACAAAATCACTTCTTCATGCGAATTATGTAGTGGTCCCCATGACACTCATGATTGCGTGGAACTCCCCGGACAAGCTTTTGCGAATTACGCATCCTCGCGTACCGACAAAGCGGGAGACAAGTGGTACACTTTCAAACCTGAGTCAAACCCTTACGGTGATTCCTACAACCCTTCTTGGAAAAATCACCCGAACCTTAGGTGGAAACAAAACCAAAACATGCCCCAAAACAACTCTTCCAATCCACCTAATCGTTACCAACCAAATGGTCCACCCTCTAACCGTACTTTCAACAACAATCCTTCCAATAACTATGGTAGTACCAATAATCTTGAAGGATTGATGTCCAAGTTTATGGCATCTCAAGAAGCTCGCATAGCTAAGTTTGAAACCGAATTCAATCAACAACAAACGGAGATGACCAATAAGATTGACAACTTGTTGAAAGCCCTCAACAACCAAGTGCTAACTACACCTAGGAAGGACACTAGGGACACTAGTAGCGGAATCCAAATTAAGGACCCCTCATCATCCAAACACGTCCACTTTGTCCACGTGTATTGGGTGTACTCAATGTGTCCAAGCCTGTCCTACGGATGTATTAGAAATGATACCTTGGGACGGATGTAAAGCCAAACAAATAGCTTCCGCTCCAAGAATCGGCCATGGCAATTTTCATCACGTCTAGATCGTCACAACCACTATCTCGAAGAATATTCTACAATTATAAAAGTAATAAATATAAATTAATACAATCATATCAAATACAAACTATATAAAATAAAATAGGCTTGAAAAATATACCGATTGGATGTAGAGGCCGTTAAAAATATTCATTTCGGCATTCATATTTTTCCATTTTGTGTTCAAACCATAGTGTGTTCGTTCATGATTTGGCACGTTTTGTGTGAAATGTTCAAGGATTCTTCCCCAAAAGCTTAGAGACATTTGTTGATTCCCGAATTTTGGACAAGTCGAGATATGCACCCAAGCTTTTGCCAAAGCGACCTCATTTTCTCGCTTTAGTCGGTTTTGGTATTTCTTCAATTTCTTCAACATCATCAACACCATCATCATTTTCTTCTCCACCTAATTAATAACAAAACAATTATGTATACCAAATAAAAGAAATTAAAGTTATTCGAGGTAACAAACAAAAAAGAAAAAAATTCGATTATACAAAATTTATATATATAACGATTTAAAAAAAATTACAAATTATGATTTTAATATAAAATAAAAAAAATATTACGAGTTTTAAAAAAATATATATACGACTTAAAAAAAATGTATAACGAATTTAAAAAATTTAAAACGTACCCATTGTATTTGGAAATTGAGTTTCGGAAACATATTCAATTTCGTCATCTTCATTATTGTAAAGCGGTAGTTGACGTTCTACACTTGGTTCACGTCTTGATGGACCGTCACGGTAGTCGTTGAATGGATCAAATTCACTAGTCATTAATATATTATAATTGGCCGGATTCATTGGAGGAGGTTGATGATAATATTGCCGTTGTGATTGAGGTTGATGTTGACGATAATAGTTTTGAGTTGGAGGTTGGGGATGGTAAGGTTGAGATGGAATTTGGGGACGAATTGGTTGTGAATGAAGTTGCGGACGTGTGGATTGTGATGGACCGGATTGTGATCGAGACCCACGTCCTCGACCTTTGTGTGAGATTGAACAACGTTTTGATTTAGGCTCCATTGTTTTTTTGTTTTTTCTTGAAAGAGATAGATTTGATAGTTGTGGAATACTAATTTAAAATTATGTGTGTATTTGAAAATATGTGAGATTTTAAAAGGATTTTTTTTTCTTTCTTTTTTTTTTTTTTTTTTTTTTTTTGGAAAACATCACAAACGGTCGATTTTAATAAATACCAAACGGTCCTTTTTTTCTTGGAAGAGAACATTCCGAATCGGTAAGATACCCTGTTTGAAGTGCCGATCAGTATTTGTCAAGCCACTGGCAATGGGCCTTGCCGATCAGCAAGCTTTGCCGATGTGGTTTTGCCGAAAGGCTGCCACTGCCCTAAGACATAATATCATTTGGATGATTTTTTTGTATGCACGTGTTAGAATTTGAGTTGAGCACGACATAAGCCGACAGTTGGGAATAAAAGAAGCTTTCTGCAAATATTTTATAAATAAAAAATTGAAAAAATAAACAATAGGAAAAAAATATAAGCCGTAAGCCCGTAAGTGAGTGGGCCGTTGACTAATGTTTATGTGTCAAAAATTTGGTGATCTTCATATTATTTTCGTAATCTCGTGTTTTTTATAAAGATCTTTAACAAAAACCTAAACACTAAACGATATACCTAAAACGTTTTATTATTACTCATTCGAGTATGAAGTTAAAAATAAAACGAAGTCTAAAGTTTAACTGTTAGAGTATAATTAGATGAATAACGGTGTACAACGGCAATAATTATACTAGTGAAATCGTGATTCTAATTTGACCTTTAATGTATACAGTTTCAATTTATAGTTATTGCGAGAAGAAAACATATGAGTTAGAAACAAAAAATGATAAAAGCTTAAGAATTAAACAATAGTGAAAATATTAATTTAGTAGTAAATATTGCTACCATTTTTTTATTAAAAGGATAATAATACACTAAAATTAATAAATTTTAATTCATTTTAAGTTTTAAAAATGAATATAAGGTATTTATAAGTAGTAGGGATGTGGAAGTGAGGTTGGGACTTGAAAAATAGTCATAAAACTTACAAAGTTGAAATCTGATTTTTAATGTCTGTATTAATGTTTGAAAACCGGGTTTTTAATCGACTCAGTCGAATTACCGAGTTATCGATTCAATCACCGGATCAACCTGGTTTTCTATATAAAAAAACTATATTTTAAAAAAGTGTGAAAAAAATATATATATATGTATAAATCATGACAAATCCTTATATTGAGCCTAGAAAAACATTTAACAACAAAGATTACGTTTAAAAATTAAATAATGTTGCAAATATATGTAATTAACTAGTTTTATTTAAAAACAAATGAAAAAACCAAACCCGATCGGGTTACAAGAACTGGGTTGACCCGAGTCACTTAAAATCCAGCAGGTGTAACCGGTTAACCTGTTATATGAACATTTTTTTTACCGGAACTGGTTAACCCGTCCGAGTCGAACCAGGTTTCAAAAAGCTTGTCTATATAAGCATTTACTTAACAAACTCTTAAAATTATTAACATCTACATATAGAAATAATTTAAATCACATATTAGAGTTTTTTACTTAGTTGGTCATCATGTAGTCCCATTCGAATTTTATTAGGCTACTCACTGTAATGCAACTCGACCAAATCACATGTCGATCCCCTTACTATGAGACTTGATTGTCAATCGGTCGATTACTTTTTTTCCCTATCTTAGAACTGAGCGATGTCATGTGTTTCTTTTGTGTTTGTTTATGTGTGTTTAATTAAATTAAAGTGTATTTTTTATGAGGTATGTTTTTTTAGTATAGGTCGTGTTGGTGTGGTAAAAAATCGTCTATAAGTCATCGGAGAGAGAAATGTTTAGCCTTACACCACCCACATATATTTTGAAACTACTTGCACTACTAGTCTTTACTTCATAAAAGTATATCAGTTTTACCACTAATGATCCTCACGTGAGGGTATGATGAGTGTCTAAATACTCATCATTTTATACTAATCTGAACTGCCAAAACATCCAAAAACACTCAAATATGCATCAAAATACTGAAAATATCTTAGAAGTGTGTTTTATATGTTTCTAATGCAAAATAATCAAAAACAAATGAAAAACGTACAAAGTTTGCATAACTGGCAGTTTCAGTCCCTCAAGTTTCAAAAGTTGTCAAAACTAGTCCTTGGTTATTCTAAAAACTTGAAAAAGTCACCAAAGGTCCTTTTAAATCACAAAGTCACATATTTAGTCCTTTGGTGCAAAGTTTCACAAAATTACAAGTTTAGTCCATGTACTTTGAAAAATTGACATAAATGGTCCCTGGGATGTAAAAAACTTTGAGAAAAATAAATTTTAGTCCTTGTGCTATTAATATTTTGCAGGAATGGTCCTTGGGTGGCAAGTTTGAAGAAATTACATAATTGGTCCCTGAAGTTTCATGAATTACAGAAAAGGTCCCTGGAGATATTAAAATAAAAAAAATTACATTTATGGTCCTTGGCTTATTGAGATATGGCAAGTTTGGTCCCTTGATTAACTTTGGAAAAATCACAAACTCAGCCCCTCAAAATTTCAGGAAATACAAAATTAGTCCTTGTGAATATTACACTACCAAACGGACCCTTTGTTTTTATTAAACCCAAATTACACAAACCCAAAAATAAAAACACAACCATTACCCCAGCCCACTCCCTAACCTGATCCAATCCCTTCCCTGGCCCAACCAAAAGCCCACCCAACCTATAAATATTACCAGGGTCAAACCCCGGTCAACCCAACCAATACCACCCCTTCACCCCTTTCCCTCCTTCTCCTTCCTCCACCACTGCAATACCACAAACCACCTCACACCCACAGTTTTCTTCACCACCTGTCCACCACCTCACCATCTACTATCCTACCTTATCCTCCCACCTCACACATACCCCTAAAACCCTCACACGCAACAAACACTGACACCAAGACTTTTGGCGCCAAAAGTGCCATTCAAAGGCCAAGATCAACTCAGTCTAATCTAATGGTCTAAAAGTGGTGGGATAGTCTCAAAAGGACACATGGAACCCTAAAAGGTCTTTATAATGCAGAAGGAAGCCAAGGAGAAGGATTATTAGATTAGTTTAGTGTAATGTAGTGTCGAATAGGTTAATTTTCAATTTCCATTGTACTTTCAAGCTTTCTAGTGTTACAATTAGTTAATTCAGTGTATTTCTACTCTTTCTAAATAGTTAATTTCAAGTTTCAGTTTGATTCTCAATTGATACTTATTTTTACTCAAAAATCTCAAAAAGTTGAATGTTGTTATTTGTTGTTGTTATTGGATTCTAAAGTTCATTTAAGCTCTGACAAAGCTTAGTTAAGCTTTAAAAACCTTAGTTATCAGTATTAATTAACAAGAAAAAATACTAAGAAAAATTCAAGAAAATCAATAAAAAATTCAAAAATTAATGGAGAATGATCATGGAGCATGGAGCAGGGTATATTATGAATGGCTGTTGGTTTAGTAGCTTTTTGGGAAGCTGTTAGGTTGATTCTCAGTTCATGGTTCCATTGTTCTCAGCCTAATCCATTTTGTAAGCCTTTGTATTAATTTCTCATATTACTGTTTAATTATTCTAGTTGCTTAGATTTCTATGTTTTTATGTTTATGTGTTGTTGTTAAGTTAATATATAGCTTAATATAGATTGCTTATTAATCAGATTTCATTATTACTTAAAAATCAAAAATCTCACAGTGTGGTACTCAAACTTGACAAACCCGTGTATTATGCTTGTGGAATGGTTGATTTATGCTCAGTTGTTCTTATATAATTATGGAATAGTGTTTGGAATCAGTTTTGAGGTTTGATTCATTCATCTGCTTTGAAAATCACAATATGAGTGCTTAATAGGGGTGTTTGGATTTACTGATCTAGCTATTATTAAGTTTGTTTGTGTTGTTGTTTTCTACTGAGTCATATCATATTAGGTTATTTTAGGTTAGTTAAGTAACAAAAATTAGTAGTCATTAGTAAGAAAGTCAAAATCACACCCCCAAGCCTCCAACAGTTGACTGTTGAGGTTTTGGGATCTCAAACCCCACACATTAGTTCATAACTCACAACTTTAGCTTAGGTTAGTTTTATTACAGCTTATTATAACTTCATAAGCTCACTAGATTCATTGGAAGTTCATAAAAGTCAAAGTTCCAAATTTTGATCAAAAGTCAAATTTGCACTTTTCATATTTTTCCAAAACTTCAAAGAATTTAATTGAATTTTGTATTTACTTTCAAGCTGTGAAAATTGTTCCTAGTAATAGCCCCCCAGGTCAACTTTTGAATCCCACAATTTTTATATTTTTAAGAATTTTTCTCTGGGCCCCACAACCTACAAAAGTAGGCTGCAGGGCATACACTTCCCCTGCTGCAGCCACCACAGTCCCACACCACCAACTTTGGTGGTGTTTTCTGACCACCACAGTAGGCCCCACACCTCCATCCTTGGCTCATTGGACTCCCCTCCTACCAGGATCTAAACTTTGACCATAAGTTTGACCTAGGACTCAGTGGACCCCACCTGAATCAGACCCTCAAGTTTGTCCCTTTTTTGTGTTGAGCAAGGTACCCAAGTGCTTATTAACTGCTTATTAGCTTATTCCAAGGACTTATCTGATCAAATCTAGCTCAAACATGTTAACATGACTCATTAGAACCTGATTCAACCATAGTGGGTCCCACTTAAGCTCATTTGAGCTTGTTTGCTTATTTGGTCAACCAAAGTCAACTATGGAGCAAATAAGCTCTCACAATGCTTATTATTAAGTTCTAAAATAATTGTTTTTACAAAAGTTAGTTATTTTTAGATATAAAATAGATTTGTAAAAGAAAATTCAAGAAAAACCAATATAATAATAAGTGATAGTTTCTATTTAATATAATTTAAATTTTAATTTTAATTTTTAGATTTTTATTAAGTAACCTATATTTTTATATTTTTATTAATTTTCTCTTATATTAAAGTATTTTTAATAATTTTCTCAGATTTTTATTTTGAAATTTAGTATTTATTAGAATTAAAATTAGTTTTATTAATAATTAATCAATAATTAAGTTTTAAGTAGCATAATTAGTTTTTACAAGGCAACACCTAGTTTTTATATTTTACCTAGCATTTATATGTTGTAAAATAATTTTAGAAATTTTCTTGTAATTTTTAATGTTCATTTACTAGTTTTTATAATTTAATTAGTTTAATTTGTAATTAATTAATAAATAGAATAATAATTAGTAAATTAGTTTAAAAATACATAAAATAAAGTTTTTATAATTTTTTAGGATTCCTGTGATGGTTAATTAGATTTATAAAAATCTTCTTAATTATCTAAGTCTATTTAGTATTTTTAATAATTTAAATCAATATAATTAGTTAAATAATAATTAAATAGTAATTAATTAATAATAATTAGATAAATAGTGTGAAAAATATAATTTTAATTTTAAAATAAGTTTTATAATATTTTAGACTTTTATAAATTTTAATTTTATTTTTCTAGACTTATATTACATTTTCTTATTTATTAGTTAATTATTAAATAATTAATAATAGTTATTAAATAATAATTAATTAAATAATTAGTAATTATAAAATAAATATTTTAAGTTTATTTAATTTGCATTTAAGCCCCTAAGGCATGCAAACTCCTATTATAGTTAAATTCGTTTTTGTTTCGTACGTTTACGTAGAATTAAATTAAACGTACGCGTTTTTAGTTATTAAACGTTTTTAAATATCTAGCTTTCACGTAACTGTTCATATAGCTTATTTAAGCTATTTTGTTTTGTAAAACCCTAGTGTAATCACTCACACTCACATTTATACCTTTCCTGTTCATAATCACCAATCACAGATTCGTTTTTAATACCATCCACACCTCGTCGGGACATAACGACCCGGGAAAACACTGTATTTCACGGAAGCATTGGCCTAAGCTGTTTGATTATTATAGTTGACCATTCACAAGTGGTTGACCAATAATTATCTGACCGTTTTAGGAGCAATCAAAATTTGGCGCCGTTGCCGGGGAGTTTGTGCGCGTATTCTAAACGGTTTTGCGTATTAGTGAATCTGAATACACGCTCATTGTATATTTATCCATCCTTGTTCATATTATTATCATTTAAAACCAAAACAGTTCCCGAAAACATTTTAAAATTAGTTTTCAACGAACACAAAAACCCAAAAATATTTTCCTTCTTATTATTATTACAAAATTTTTCAAAAACACCAAAAATACTCACCTTTACCCTCCTACCTATTTGATTCTTCATTTCTCACCCTCCTAAACCCTTTGATTCTTTCTATGTCTCATTCTCACCTTCTTGTCTGTCAATGGTGTGGTAGTCCTTATAATGGTGGTAATTGCCCCAGTTGTGGCATGGTAGAGTCAGGAAACGGGTCTGTCTGTAACCAGAATCCCTATTCCTACCATGATACGACTGATTCTTACCATCAGCTTCCACACCATGAGACCCAACAGTTTTACTGTTGTGAGTATTGTGAAGGCCCTTACTACGGCTCTGATTGTCAAACTAGGAATCAGTTTGTCTATGAACAGGTTCCTTGTAACAATCATGAATTTGGTTTTAACCAGCCTTCACAGTACACAAACCCTCAACCACTTCCTCACAAAGAGTTAACTAAAGCTGAATTGATTACTAAAATGATGATTGCTCAAAAACAATTCAACTTAAACATTCAAGATGAAATAAACAGTCTTAAGGATCTGATTCTTAAGAAACAAAAACCTCTTGTTAACTCATTATATCTTGAGGATGAAAGTGATGAGGATGAACCAATTGAAGACAAAAACTCAAAGGACCCTTCAGATATCTTGATAATGGGGGACAAGGAAGTCAAAGTAAATCCTCTTGAGGAAATAAATGACCTTGTTCCAATCCCAAAGGTATCTGAGAAACCTTTTGATTCAACTTTAGTTGAAGCTACTTCAGTAGAAATACAGGGAGAAAAGAATATAACTGAATCACTAGCAGTAGAAATGATGGAACTTGTAGAATCCATAACTGCTAGCCCTTCTCAGCTCCCTGAGTCTGCTGTTATCACACCCGAGGTTCCCATTCACTCTCTGAGCATGGGGGACGAGCATCTTGACACTATTCCTGCAAAGGAATCGGACGAATTCATAAAGTCTAGTGTTGAGAACCTTGTCTCAATCCCAAGTGAGTCACAGGGAATTCTTGATCATGTGTGTGATATCCCTCCTCCTCTTGTCTTTCCAAATGATCATATTGAGATGTTCTCTGATTCTGATGAGGACTATTCTTTATCTTGTGGAGACATAAGTTATGTGGGGGAATTACCTTCTGAGCTTGTCAACTCAGAAGAAGAGGATGATGAAGAAATAATCCAAGACGAAGCTCTTCGTCTTACATTATTAAATGCTAATCTTCTCATTTCTAGAATCGAGGCTTTTAATGAAAAGCCTATTTCATCTCCTATCCCCGTCAAGGATAGTGAGGTTTTGATCAATGATTCTATTCCGGAATTGCAAACGTTCCATTTTGATCATACGGAAGAGAAGATAAGTGGTATTACTACTTCTCATTCTTATAATTCTCTTCCCGTATATGAATCATTTACTTTTGAGGAGTTCCCCAATGAACTCACTCAAATCAATCCCGAATACGAATCATTCAAATTTGAGGAGTTCTCCTGTGAACTCACTCGTATCATATCTCCACCGGAGTATGATAATTTCTATTTTGATCTAGACATACCCATAATATGTCTTGATCAAACGAGCTTAAAAGAGGAGATTCATGAAACAATGAATTCTCCTATTGAAGATGAGGAGTTAGTCATGATTTTCATCATGACTTTCTTTCTTTTCTTCATATATCCTGTGGCTTCTCCTGTTCTTCACTCTTTCGGGAGTGAGGACATTATCTTTGACCCCGGCATTCTCATTTATAAATTTTGAGTCGGGTACTTATCTCATCGGTGTGGAACTTTCACGTGCTTCAAATGTTTATCCAAATATCTTGAATGAAAGTCCGATGGAGATTGTTCCTTCCACATCATGCTTCCCCATGGACAAATGAATTTGGGGTCGAGTCAAGTTAGCGACTCGGTAAACAAAAACAGTAGCATATACTTAGGGTTTTCACCCTAAGTGTGGGGGAGATACTAACCCACATGTTGTATATATGTATATATCCAAAAAAAAAAAATGTGTACATAAACTTAAATAAAGGCTATGGAGTATTTTCCTTCTTACGTTCTAAGTGTTGGTTTAAAACCCGGTACTTTGAATATTGAGGACAATATTCAGTTCTAAGTGTGGGGGGAGATTCGTTATTCTAACGAATTTAAACACATGTTCCATCAGGAACCCCCATTTTAGGCCAAATTTTAAAATTTTTTCTCACTTAGAACGCAATAAATGGTTATCAGTCCGCCATGTCTAACCCACATAAGGATTGGCTAATCCAGGAGCAAACGGTTCTTGGTAAAGATATCTCAAATCCGTTTATGGCTTGCAATTTGCCCAAAATTGTATGGTACCTCAACTCGCCATATCCTAAAAAGCGAATGAGTTGGCTAGCTCGCAAGATTATGGCTTGTGGTAAAGGCAGTGGAAAAAACCATAATTGGTAATCAGCTCACCAAGATGTTGACTATTCCATCAAGAGTTGGCTAGTCCAGAAGCAAACGGCTTTTGGTAAAGACAAAACAAATCCGTTGACAGCTGGTGGTTTGCTCAAAATCACACGGTTATCAGGTGTACCACAGTTCTTACATCTGGATACTCCAGAAGTAATGGCTTTTGGTAAAGAGTTTTTCAAATCCATTAAGTTTTTCTCAAAAGATTGCTAGGGACTAGCAATGTTTTAGTGTGGGGGATTGATGAGTGTCTAAATACTCATCATTTTATACCAATCTGAACTGCCAAAACATCCAAAAACACTCAAATATGCATCAAAATACTGAAAATATCTTAGAAGTGTGTTTTATATGTTTCTAATGCAAAATAATCAAAAACAGATGAAAAACGTATAAAGTCTACATAATTGGCAGTTTCAGTCCCTCAAGTTTCAAAAGTTATCAAAACTAGTCCCTGGTTATTCTAAAAACTTGAAAAAGTCACCAAAGGTCCTTTCAAATCACAAAGTTACATATTTAGTCCTTTGGTGCAAAGTTTCACAAAATTACAAGTTTAGTCCCTGTACTTTGAAAAATTGACATAAATGGTCCCTGGGATGTAAAAAACTTTGAGAAAAATAAATTTTGGTCCTTGTGCTATTAATCTTTTACAGGAATGGTCCTTGGATGGCAAGTTTGGAGAAATTACATAATTGGTCCCTGAAGTTTCATGAATTACAGAAAAGGTCCCTGGAGATATTAAAATGAAAAAAATTACATTTATGGTCCTTGGCTTATTGAGATATGACAAGTTTGGTCCCTTGATTAACTTTGGAAAAATTACAAACTCAGCCCCTCAAAATTTCAGGAATTACAAAATTAGTCCTTGTGAATATTACACTACCAAACGGACCCTTTGTTTTTATTAAACCCAAATTACACAAACCCAAAAATAAAAACATAACCATTACCCCAGCCCACTCCCTAACCTGATCCAATCCCTTCCCTGGCCCAACCAAAAGCCCACCCAACCTATAAATATTACCAGGGTCAAACCCCGGTCAACCCAACCAATACCACCCCTTCACCCCTTTCCCTCCTTCTCCTTCCTCCACCACTGCAATACCACAAACCACCTCACACCCACAGTTTTCTTCACCACCTGTCCACCACCTCACCATCTACTATCCTACCTTATCCTCCCACCTCACACATACCCCTAAAACCCTCACACGCAACAAACACTGACACCAAGACTTTTGGCACCAAAAGTGCCATTCAAAGGCCAAGATCAACTCAGTCTAATCTAATGGTCTAAAAGGGGTGGGATAGTCTCAGAAAGACACATGGAACCCTAAAAGGTCTTTATAATGCAGAAGGAAGCCAAGGAGAAGGATTATTAGATTAGTTTAGTCAAATGTAGTGTCGAATAGGTTAATTTTCAATTTCCATTGTACTTTCAAGCTTTCTAGTGTTACAATTAGTTAATTCAGTGTATTTCTACTCTTTCTAAATAGTTAATTTCAAGTTTAAGTTTGATTCTCAGTTGATACTTATTTTTACTCAAAAATCTCTAAAAGTTGAATGTTGTTATTTGTTGTTGTTATTGGATTCTAAAGTTCATTTAAGCTCTGACAAAGCTTAGTTAAGCTTTAAAAACCTTAGTTATCAGTATTAATTAACAAGGAAAAATACTAAGAAAAATTCAAGAAAATCAATAAAAAATTCAAAAATTAATGGAGAATGATCATGGAGCATGGAGCAGGGTATATTATGAATGGTTGTTGGTTTAGTAGCTTTTTGGGAAGCTGTTAGGTTGATTCTCAGTTCATGGTTCCATTGTTCTCAGCCTAATCCATTTTGTAAGCCTTTGTATCAATTTCTCATATTACTGTTTAAGTATTCTAGTTGCTTAGATTTCTATGTTTTTATGTTTATGTGTTGTTGTTAAGTTAATATATAGCTTAACATAGATTGCTTATTAATCAGATTTCATTATTACTTAAAAATCAAAAATCTCATAGTGTGGTACTCAAACTTGACAAACCTGTGTATTATGCTTGTGGAATGGTTGATTTATGCTCAGTTGTTCTTATATAATTATGGAATAGTGTTTGGAATCAGTTTTGAGGTTTGATTCATTCATCTGCTTTGAAAATCACAATATGAGTGCTTAATAGGGGTGTTTGGATTTACTGATCTAGCTATTATTAAGTTTGTTTGTGTTGTTGTTTTCTACTGAGTCATATCATATTAGGTTATTTTAGGTTAGTTAAGTAACAAAAATTAGTAGTCATTAGTAAGAAAGACAAAATCACACCCCCAAGCCTCCAACAGTTGACTGTTGAGGATTTGGGACCTCAAACCCCACACATTAGTTCATAACTCACAACTTTAGTTTAGGTTAGCTTTATTACAACTTATTATAACTTCATAAGCTCACTAGATTCATTGGAAGTTCATAAAAGTCAAAGTTCCATATTTTGATCAAAAGTCAAATTTGCACTTTTCATATTTTTCCAAAACTTCAAAGAATTTAATTGAATTTTGTATTTACTTTCAAGCTGTGAAACTTGTTCCTAGTAATAGCCCCCCAGCTCAACTTTTGAATCCCACATTTTTATATTTTTAAGATTTTTTCTCTGGGCCCCACAACCCACCAAAGTAGGCTGCAGGGCATACACTTCCCCTGCTGCAGCCACCACAGTCCCACACCACCAACTTTGGTGGTGTTTTCTGACCACCACAGTAGGCCCCACACCTCCATCCTTGGCTCATTGGACTCCCCTCCAACCAGGCTCTAAACTTTGACCATAAGTTTGACCTAGGACTCAGTGGATCCCACCTGAATCAGACCCTCAAGTTTGTCCCTTTTTTTCTGTGTTGAGCAAGGTACCCAAGTGCTTATTAACTGCTTATTAGCTTATTCCAAGGACTTATCTAATCAAATATAGCTCAAACATGTTCACATGACTCATTAGAACCTGATTCAACCATAGTGGGTCCCACTTAAGCTCATTTGAGCTTGTTTGCTTATTTGGTCAACCAAAGTCAACTGTGGAGCAAATAAGCTCTCACAGTGCTTATTATTAAGTTATAAAATAATTTTTTTTACAAAAGTTAGTTATTTTTAGATATAAAATAGATTTGTAAAAGAAAAACCAATATAATAATAAATGATAGTTTCTATTTAATATAATTTTAATTTTAATTTTCATTTTTAGATTTTTATTAAGTAACCTATATTTTTATATTTTTATTAATTTTCTCTTATATTAAAGTATTTTTAATAATTTTCTCAGATTTTTATTTTGACATTTAGTATTTATTAGAATTAAAATTAGTTTTATTAATAATTAATCAATAATTAAGTTTTAAATAGCATAATTAGTTTTTACAAAGCAACACCTAGTTTTTATATTTTTCCTAGCATTTATATGTTATAAAATAATTTTAGAAATTTTCTTGTAATTTTTACTGTTCATTTACTAGTTTTTATAATTTAATTAGTTTAATTGGTAATTAATTAATAAATAGAATAATAATTAGTAAATTAGTTTAAATATACATAAAATAAAGTTTTTATAATTGTTTAGGATTCCTGTGATGGTTAATTAGATTTATAAAAATATTCTTAATTATCTAAGTCTTTTTAGTATTTTTAATAATTTAAATCAATATAATTAGATAAATAATAATTAATTAATAATAATTAGATAAATAGTGTGAAAAATATAATTTTAATTTTAAAATAAGTTTTATAATATTTTAGACTTTTATTAATTTTAATTTTATTTTTCTAGACTTATATTACATTTTCTTATTTATTAGTTAATTATTAAATAATTAATAATAGTTATTAAATAATAATTAATTAAATAATTAGTAATTATAAAATAAATATTTTAAGTTTATTTAATTTGCATTTAAGCCCCTAAGGCATGCAAACTCCTATTATAGTTAAATTCATTTTTGTTTCGTACGTTTACGTAGAATTAAATTAAACGTACGCGTTTTTAGTTATTAAACGTTTTTAAATATCTAGCTTTCACGTAACTGTTCATATAGCTTATTTAAGCTATTTTGTTTTATAAAACCCTAGTGTAATCACTCACACTCACATTTATACCTTTCCTGTTCATAATCACCAATCACAGATTCGTTTTTAATACCATCCACACCTCGTCGGGACATAACGACCCGGGAAAATACTGTATTTCACGGAAGCATTGGCCTAAGCTGTTTGATTATTATAGTTGACCATTCACAAGTGGTTGACCAATAATTATCTGACCGTTTTAGGAGCAATCAGGGTACAATCGTAATCCTATATTTGCTCTAGAGCAAATGTACGATTACAATTGTAGCCTCACGTGAAAGGCATGTGAGGGTCTAAGTGGTAAAACTAACATTTTTTTTAGCTAGACGTATATCTGCGCAAAGCAACGAGTTTAGCGGAAAATTAATAATCGTAGTTGCTAAATCATGATTATGGTTTGACTTTAAATGCAAAGCGCATCTTTTTTGAAATACAAAGCGTGTGTTGTTTAAAATTAATATAATGCGTGTTTTGAAAAAGTTGTCAAGTTTATAATCGATCAACCTTAATGTGTATTAAGAGATACTTAAAGGTAATTTAAGTTTTTAATATTCAAGATTTCAAGAATAAATATTCATGCATTATAAATAGTATAGATAAGGTAAAAAACATAATAAAATATGAATGGGGACTATTAGTAAAATTTTGATCAAAGCATACCGACCAATGATGCGAGATTCGTAAGACCTCGAAACGAAGCTTTACAATCCTCTAGGCAGTGTACCTAACCGTTGTAGTGTAGTATAGGTAGATTTTATTAGATCTAAGCAAACACTAATTAGTTTAAGCTAGCATGTTAAAGCAAAGAAAAGATAAACAAGTAATCAAACAACACATAGATATATTGAATGATTAAAAGGATAACTTATCTTCAATAAAACATGAGGTTCAAGGGTTGAAAACCCGTAACAAAAGCATAGAAAATCGTGCTCTAAACCCTACTCCAAGATATCCCAAAGAACGTCACCGCTTAATGAAAATAATTCGAAAACTATATATAAATTTACATTGCTGACAGCGTAAGGTTATAGGTTCTGACGCCGTCAGCTCGCCGTGTTTAGGGTTTCGTCTTGTGCAAGCCGCCACTCTGACGTCGTCACTTGTTATCTTCTGACGCTGTCAGCTTATGTATGACGTCGTGCCTTTATAAGTCCTCTGAGCCGTCTCTTGTAATCTTAAAATGTGACTCCCAACTCTAAAATACACATGATGTCGTCAGGTGTTAATTCCTGATTTGTTTCTGAAGCAACATGTGTTAATCATAATCCAGCTCCATTTATCAAGTGACGACGTCACCTGGTAAAGCCTGACGACGTCATCCTTTGTTTCTACCGGTTTTTAAAGACTTATTTATTTTCTGCACTTTTTCTTCCAAATACGTCCAAAAGCTCCGAATTCTAGATTTCTCGTCCCAAGTACCTAAAATGCAAAAAATATACGATTTGAGGCAATATTTGATCATGTAAACACGATTTTGGGCTTAAATGACCCCTTAAAAAGGTATCAAATAAATCCTCATTAGATATCCCTACACTTGGGAGTTGCTTGTCCTCAAGTAAATGAGCTTTTATTTTAATCAATCTACAAGTTATGGGTCATTTAACATTAATATAAAAGTAATTACAAAATACAGTTATTCCAAGTTAGTCAAAATAAGCACGGAAATTATATATTAGCACATCACAATAAGTGTTTTGATTTTCACATCTCTCGGGTGTATAAAGTTATATAACACATGTGGAAAAGGAAAATATAACACTCTCTACCTGTCATAGCACATAGATTACCATAGGCTTGAGAACGGATCAAACCTCCACCATTTTGGCGTAAGTACCAAGGATAAACTATCAAAAAGGTCTTTTTAAAGGGTTGTAATGTTAGGTGTAAGGTTATGAAAAACACGGTTTGTTGGATAAAGGGAAATTTTACTGGTGGCAAGTCAATTATTTTGGTCAATTACATGTACAATGAGGCGTTGCTAAGCCAAGACTCGACTCAACTTCCTAACTGATAACTCTTTTTGTATTTTTCATGACACTATCTTGACTTAAACAAAAATAAAGAAAGGGGATGGTAGTCCGTATATTTTTTCTCTTTCCTTTCTCTATTTTTTTTTCTTTTCTTTTTATCATCATTTTTTTCATACACTTTTTCAGTACCATCCGAAATAATACACTGAAGGGATCTTGCATCCTCCCTACACTTAAACTTTTACATACTTTTACAAATAACTAACTAATGACCCGAATTAAAAAAATCAAAACACGTGGAGTACTTTTAACAATAACGTATATATGGGGGTAACATGTAACATTCTTCCCCATCACTCCATAACTCTAGTACTTTACCCATGAGTCCCAATCGTCCCAAAATTGTATTTACAAGATATGACTCGACTTAGCAATCATTTAACCAATTAGACAATTGACAAAGGGTTTAAACATATAATTTGTAATAATAATGCACTAAAAGTGAGTGCATACAAGGTAAGCTAAGGTGACTTGGGTGTACATTTGGGGGTGGATTGTAAAAAATGTTCTTCATTAATATTTCAGAATCCACCGAAATATCACGAGAACTTCGAAAAAGATAGGCTCTGAGGGGTGAACTAGGGGTATCATGTACTAAAGATGAGTACATCGCAAAGGTGTGGGAAGTTACTTGACCAATGAAGCCAATATAATTATAAAACAGGTTTAAAACAAGAGTTACCCTAATGCCTCTTATCGCTTAGCAAATCCTAGCTACACGAATGTAGTCTCACTAGCGATCTCGGGATGCATCACAAACGCAAGTTCTAGAATCTATATGCTACCGGTACACTCATAAGCATTAAAGGCGAATGCTTTTTTCCCCAAAAAATCTAAAGGCGAACCTCTCATATTTGGGGTGGAAATTTTTGAGTGGAAGGGTTTTTGTGCTAGCTATATAACTCCTATCCGTGAGACGCTCATTAAGACTAAAGTTTCACTCCTATATGTTGTAAAAAAATTTAAATTTGGTGCCAAATTTTCCCTAACAAGTATTTCTCTTAGTTTTATTACACATTTACTCTATGACAAAACAAAAATCAAGTGTAGTTATAGTTTCTAAGATATCCCATTTTACCCTCCCTACACTTAGATAGAACATTGTCCCCAATGTTCCTAAAAAGCCTAAAAGTTATGATAAAATAGAGAAAGAAACTAATACTCCCCTAATTTGCTCGGCATGGACGATGTGAAAATATGGTTAAATCCTCCTCCAAGAAAATAAACATCAATCAATGCACATCCAACTTCCTTTTTATCTTCTTGTCCAATATAACCTGTGATTCACTAAGAAAACGAAACACAAAACCTTGCATAAAATTGGTGGTTAACACTATATATATTAAAACTAATCCTAGAAAGCAAAGTAAGATATAATGCTTGCAAAATAAATGTCTACAGATTCCTATAAATTAAAAATTCTGGAAATTTTCAAAAATTTAAGTTTCAGCAGAAAAACAAAATTTTTGGAAATTGTACTGCTACATTACCTGACGCCGTCGGGTGCAAACCCTGATGTAATCAGGAATGACCTGACAGAATGTTTGAATTTTGTTTCTGGAAAAGTCTAATAATTAAAAACTATAAATTTTGTGAAACGTTAATTGTGACTCAATACAAGCATTTGACTCTAAACAAACACATAAATATATGCTAATCATTATTTGTTATTGTTCATGTTCGACTCGTTCTTGTAAACAAATGTGATCTTCCCTACACTTACCATTTTTTGTAAAATACCTTTATATGTAATTTAGACAAAGTTAAAGACAAAATAAAGCATTTTCACAAATTATTTGAGACATGAACAATAAACCAATAAAGATAGAGCATATATATGAAATCAAACAAAATAAAATAAACAAGCAAATAATTAAAAAGCTTGGGTTGCCTCCCAAGAAGCGCTTTTCTTTATTAATGAGTCTTGTAGCTAGACTCAAAGTCAAGGCCTATTACGTGACTCCATCCTTCGTCACGGTTTCATGGTTATCTTCAATCTTATACAAGGAATAGTGATGCCCTGCAACGTAATGTCCCGTAGAATTCCCATTCCTCAATCTCTCATTCTCCATCTCAGATTCCTTGTGATTTTTAATTCTTTGCCTTGCATGAAAGAATTTTCTGCTTGACGTGATTATGGGGTGCTATAAAGTTTTCGTCAAGTCTCCTTCTCTCTTACATTTGTTCACATAACGTGGGATCATGTGGAATGTAAGTTTTTTTTATCATGTCTTAAGTATAATCACTCCTCTTCCGCATTTGATAGTTGCTCTTGCCGTAGCGAGGAATGGTGCTCCTAAGATTATTGGCATATATTCATCCTTCTTATCATCAACAATCACAAAGTCAACCGGATACACAAAACTTGCTACGTTAACCAACACATCTTCTGCTACTCCTATAGGGTACACATAAGAGTGATTTGCTAAAGAAAGCCTAATGTTGGTGTTAGCCGGCTTATCACTAGTTAGCTTAATGTAGATCGATAGAGGCATTAGGTTCACATCGGAACCTTTGTCGGCTAATGCATCCATGTATTTTAAATTTCCTATGCTACAAGGTATTTCAAAATTCCCATAAACCATCTACTTCTTAGCCACACTCTTCTTAAGAAGACTCTCGTATAAGGGCCCTGCGGGTAACGTATCATATACCTCTTTATCTACTTTTCCCGTAAAGTCCTTTTCGATGGGTTGTTATACCTATAATTTCTTATCCAACTGTTAATAGTGTTCTTATTGATGTCGTGTTTCAAGTAGTATCCTAAGGGTTGAGATCTTGGTGGTTCCTCAATCGTCCTTTCACTTTTCCGTTGTTTTGGGTTGTCTTCTTTTCCTCCTCTGAACATGGCATATTATTTACGACCTCTTTGAATTCTCCATCTTCATCATCAACCATGTTCACGTCGGCCTCATCACCATCCACCTTGTTGCTCACTTGTCCTTCAACCCCATTGTTATTTTTATGGACAATGGACATCGCATTGACGAATTTGGTGAGGGGAGTGTTACATTCTTTTCGTACCAATACCTTCTCTGGAGCTTTCATCCTAGTATACTCCTTTAATAAACTCATCATCTCCGTCATCTTCTCTTGCGTCTCCTCCCGTTGTCTATAGACGGCTTCTTCAAATTTTGCCAATCTTTCAGAATGTGCCGACATATATTCTCTCATCCAATCTTCAAAATTAGAGTTAAGTTCGTGTAGAGGTGAAGAAGGACGGGCGTATTTACGAAAATATTATTTCTTGTTTGAGATGCAGTTGACCGTTGCCTGAATGGAGCTCAAATGCTTTCTTTGTTTTTCAAGTAAGTAGTCGACCCTTTTTTCGAGTTCACAAAGTTTTTCTTCGGAGAGGTTGGAGATTTCATCAGGCGATGAGATGGCGTTGACCATCTTGGTCAAATCACGAGGATCATCCCAGGATTCATTACTATAAAAGGCAAGCTCATCAATGATGTCCCATGATTCCTTCGCATCTTTCTCTCATAATTTGCCGTCGGTCACTTGATCAATAGCACGCTTGGTGATATAGCTGACATGATCCTAGAAAATTTGGATTTGAAGCCAAAGATCAATGCCATGATGAGGGACATTTTGGAGTAAGTCCTTGAAATGAGTTCACGCTTTGTAAAGAGTTTTACCTTGACATTGTTAGAACATCAGGATGTCATTTCTTAGCTTGATAGTTCTCCCTAGTGGGAAAAATTGAGGGAGTAACTAGAAGTGAGATCATCCGAATATGTAATGGATCCAGCGGGTAAATGCTCAAGCCATTGACTAGCTGGGTCACGTAGAGAGAATTGAAAGAGACGCAAGCGTGTCGTCTCTTGAGTGGCAACATCAAGGTCTATGGAATCAATGATTTTAAGGAAATCCTTGATATGTTGGTTTGGATCTTCGGAACAAAGTCCATGGAATGCACATCCCTTTGCACCAACCGGATGGTGTCGGATCGCAAGGAAGACACATTAGCTCTTTGGGGAAGCTCAATGGTGTTTCGATAGCCTTGGTGGCTTGGTCTAGAGTACTCACCTAAAGTGCAGGCTCTAGGTGGCTCGGGTAGGTCTTGGTGAATTGGTGGGTCCTGGTGTTGGTGTTGTTGTGGTGGGTCAATGGCATCAAAGATGACTTCATTCACCATGATGGTAAATGAAGAGATTACGAACAAAGGAACGAAGAATAAGATAGACTAAAGAAAGCTAAAAAGAAAAATAAAAATCTCACTTGATAGGAATCTAGTGAATAGATCTAAACGAGATAGAAATTGAAACTAAACTATTAACTATTCCCCGGCAGCGGCGTCAAAAACTTGATGCGAGATTTGTAAGACCTCGAAACGAAGCTTTAAAATCCTCTAGGCAGTGTACCTAACCGTTGTAGTGTAGTATAGGTAAGTCCGGGGATTGATCGTTCTAGAGGGGAATAGTCTCGCAATAGTTGTTCAAAGGTCAAGATGTATGACGAAATAGGTCTAGAGGTGAGAGATGATTCTTTTTGTATTTTTATAATTTTTGAAAGCAAGCAGTAAAAATCTCGGTTTTTAAAAGAGTTGGTGGAATTAGTTGCTAGTCAACTAACCCAAGTCTACTTATAAAACTTTAAAATAAAATAATTAAACTAAAAACAAGAAAAGTAAATTGGTGAACTCTTATGATGGGAAAAATGTGTTCACTTAGATAAAATTACTCCCTAGTTATCTCCTACTGATTTGTTGAATTGTCACATCCTTGTTTTAGTTGAAGCGTTGTATTCCTTAATATTGGTCGTGGGGAGGTGCCGAAGTCCCCAACTCTATGAACATTAGTCTCCCCTAAAAACTTTAAAGTCTATTTAGTTTTATAGGAGTTATAAGCCGCAATTCAGGCAATAAATAAAACGAGAAAAACCAATAGTGTACTCTACGGTTGCGTTTCTAAGAAGTTCAAGCTAGTTGCATATAAGAGGCGAGCCAGTTTTCTTAGCCTAACGCGAAACGATCAACTAATCAATAGATAACAAATCAATATTTAATAACTAGGTTTCAATAGATCTAAGCAAACATTAATTAGTTTAAGCTAGCATGTTAAATTAAAGAAAAGATAAACAAGTAATCAAACAACACATAGACATATTGAATGATTAAAATGATAACTTATCTTCAATAAAACATGAGGTACAAGGATTGAAAAACCCTAACAAAAGCAGAGAAAATCGTGCTCTAAACCCTACTCCAAAACATCCCAAAGGATGTCACCACTTAATGAAAATAATTCGAAAACTATATATAGATTTACATTGCTGATGGCATCAAGTTATGTTCTGACGCCGTAAGCTCGCCGTGTTTAGGGTTTCGTCTTGTGCAAGTCGCTGCTCTGACGTCGACACTTGTTATCTTCTGACGCCGTCAGCTTATGCCTGACGTCGTCCCTTTATAAGTCCTCTAAGCCGTCTCTTGTAATCTTAAAACGTGACTCCATACTCGAAAATACACTTGACGCCGTCAGGTATTAAATCCTGATTTGTTTCAAAAGCAACGTGTGTTAATCATAATCCAACTCAATTCATCAAGTGACAACGTCACCTAGTAAAGTGTGACGCCGTCAGCCTTTGTTTCTGAATGTTTTTCGCGACCTCGTTGTTTTCTTCACTTTTTCGTTCAAATATGTCCAAAAAGCTCTGAATTCTAGATTTCTCATCCCAAGTACCTAAAATGCAAAAAGAAACGAATTAAGGCAATATTTGATTATATAAATACAATTTTGAGCTTAAATGACCCCTGAAAATTGTATCAAATAAATCCTTGTCAACCAACTAAGTAAAAAAAAAAATCAACATATTACTAAGAGTTAATTTCATAAATGGTCCTTGTGGTCTGTCGGGTTTAACAGAAATAGTCCTTAAACTTTTTTTAACGAATCTAGTCCCTATGGTTGCGACCCATAACAGGTTTGTTCCCTGAGACTAACTGTTGTTAGTTTTTTCCATTAGCTAACGAACGTTAGCAACAACTATTTGCAATGTTAGTCCTTTATACTAACGACCGTTTGTATTTAACTTAAAATTTGCTTTTCTTGATTTTTTTTTCAAATATCTTTATACACGTTTTTGTAGACACCTTTTTATACACATATTTTTATAAATGTTTTTATACATATATTTTTATACATACTTATACACATATTTTTATACACACGTTTTTATACACACATTTATACATGTTTTTTTATACATACATTTTTATACACATTTTTATACCCACATTTTTATACATGCATTTATACACATATTTTTATACGCGTTTATATACACGCATATTTAAACCTTTTTATATACATTTTTATACACACAATTTTATACACGTTGTTATACGCACATTTTTATATACGTTTTTATGCACCCATTTTTATACACGTGTATAAAAATATGTGCATAAAAACGTGTATAAAAATGTGCGTATAAATGCATGTATAAAAATATGTGTATAAAAACGTGTATAAAAATGTGTGTATAAATATGTGTATAAAAATGTGTGAATAAAAACATGTGTGTAAAAACATTTATAAAAAGGTGTGTATAAAAATGTGTGTACAAAAACGTGTATAAAAATGTTTGTAAAAACACGTGTATAAAGATATTTGGAAAAAAAAAGAAAAAATGAAAAAAAAAATTAAATTATGTATAAACGGTCGTTAGCATAAAGGACTAACGTTGCAAATTTTTATTGCTAACGTTTGTTAGCTAACGGAAAAAAACTAATGACAGTTAGTCTCAGGGACCAAACCCGTTACGGGTTGCAACTACAAGGACTGGATCCGTTAAAAAATAAGTTTAGGGACTATTACCATTAAACCTGACAGATCATAGGGACCATTTATGAAATTAACTCTATTATTAATGATCATTCTGGATTATCTTTTAATTGAAGCGCCCCAATCTTGTGTGACTTTTAGAGTTTTAGATAACATAACTTTATTTTAACTGGATAACTTTTTTGTCATTTTAGATTTCTCATAAAATAGAAACAATTAGTCTGAATTGAAAATGTATGGACCTCAGATCCTATTCGAGCTTGTAACAATAACTTGTTAATCTTTTCTTGAGTTTACACAATACCAAATCAAATTTAAAGACTCGCAAACATAAATGTGTTATAACGATGACTTCTTTTTACTGTGTCATTTAAACAAAATAATAACTTTTATGTTTGAACCCTAGGTACAGGGTGGTGTCATGAGAAAACTGATATCACCTCTGCACTTTTTGCCCATGGCACCAAAACACTCTTCATTGACATAACACCAGTTTTTCTGGTATCGTCGTTGCATTGTTTAAATAAAATAATATATTTAACCAAAATTTAATTTCATTAATAAAAAACACATCACATAAAATAAAAGAAGGACATAAAAAAGTACATTAAATAAAAAATAAACATAAAAGCAAAATAAGACATAAAATTATAAACCTGCAAGAGATTAACTTTGCAAAATAATAAAACATCATAGACTAATAATGTAAACTAATATACTACAAAGTTGTAAACACAAAAAATATGAATATTAAACACCCCACCTTGGGTTGTCTTCTTCCTCAGCCAAACCTGCAAAATATAAAAATAAATAAATAAAACATCACAAACACAAGCACATCAGAGGAGGAAAAAAAACACTTTCGCATGATCTAGTGGCTACAACGTCATAACCCACCAGCCGACCTCTGGTGTGGTATCTCGTGCCATAGACTCACGTCGAAGCCCGTAGCGTGAGACGCTTCATACTAAGGACTCTTAAAAAGAATTAATATTTGCAATTTACTTGCTATTAATATTAATATATAATTAAAAGGTAAAAAATAAATTTTTTATAAAAACTCACCAAACCACATAACATTTTATATATATATATATATATATATATATATATATATATATATATATATATATATATATATATATATATATATGTGTGTGTGTGTGTATGTGTGTGTGTGTGTGTGTGTGTGTGTGTGTGTGTGTTTTATGGCTAAATTACTTGAAGAGTAAATTACATCGTTAGCCCCTATACTTTTTTCAGATTTCATACGACGTCTAAAAATGCTAATATTTTCGTTTTTGATCCATGATCGAGAATATATTAGGCCGCTAGTCCAAAATTCTAACGGTCGTTAGATTTCCCAGTTATCTCAGTCCTCACGTGCATGTCACACGATGACACCTTCGTCCGAATCTTTTGTTTTGTCCTCTTCCTCTGTCCCTCCCTCTGATATTCTCATTGTAGCAACCCATCTTTTTGTACTTTTTCACCTTTTTTTTCCGTCTAAAATGTTTTCTTGTGTTTGTACTATTTAACTGACTTTTTATTATTGTGAACTTATTTCGTATTTGTAATAAAGATCAAATACACCTGAACAACACACACACACACACACACACACACACACACTTGTTTCTAAACTTTCTTTTTTAAATTCTTGCACATACGCATTTTCTACATACGCATTACTACATCATGAATTTACCCTCAAATGACGAATGGGAACAATTACTTGATATTGATGATTCAGATCTACAACTAACTCCCGTACTCCGTCCCTACAACAGGCACGTAAGTGACTCAACAACCACCACCCAAAACGCCGATGTTGATAATTTAGAGGAAAATTAGCGTGTTAGGATGATACCGGGTCCTGCGGGTATTTTTCAAGCAGCCAAGCTCCGTAAACAATTGGATATTCACGAAGGTGGGGTTGAGTCTGTATTGTCGACATAAGAATATATTAAGAACATTGGTGAGGATGTGGGCGAGGATGAGGATTTTAATCGTGGTCCATGAAATATCAACAAAAGCTTGAAAACATATTGGTTAACCTAGATAAACAATCTACATTCGACAAAGCATAGACCTAAATGTTTCCATTTTGTTGATTGTTTCCCTAGCATGTTCAACCAGTTCCAAAAGCACCCTGCAATGATGGAGATCTCCCCTAATCATTAACCTCTGAAAGGCGATGTTTAGACCTCCGGTCTCAGTCTAAGGGAGCAGCTCAAGCTCATCAATCAGCTCTTGTCATTTTCCAGAGTCTCTCAGCACCTCCTGACACTTGTTTAAAAGTTTGATGCGACGTTGTAGTTGCATGTCTATGTCTCTTTGCAGCTGAACCAATATTTGTTCTTTCAATCCAAAAGAGCCAGATACATTAGCAAGATCATTTAGTCTGTTGCATGGTACAACTCTTTTGGGTGCCATTTTTTGAGATGTGGTTTTTTGGAAAAGAGGTTTTCTTTGTTAAATAATAGTTGAGTGAGTTTTTTAGAGAGTAAAAGTGTGTTTGAGGTCAATGTAAAGGTTAATTGGGTATATAATGTGCCGATCATTATTTCAATCTCTGACATGCATCGAGATAGCAAGTAGAGATATACAACTCTCGTTATTTGATTTGACCATGGTTGATCATTACACTCTTTCAAATATTACCTACTTAGTCCCCAAAATTACATTTATACAAGATATTTACAACTACAATTTTTAAGTGACACGTGTATGTTACCCAAATTAACCCTTACAATTTTGGACTACTCATGCAATATCTATAAACTATCCACTTCACACAGTTGGATTCTAAGTAAATAAGTTGGAAAGGGATTGAGCATGTGTGCACGTGTTGGCCAAGTGGGGGTCTCTGTTTAATGCATGCGTTGACTATCCACTAGCAACTTGGACTTAGCTTCTCAAGGAAGCATTATACACTCTTCGAAGAAGGCTGACATCTGCAAAAGACATGTCATATCACTGTCCCATGGTACTAACTCTTTTTTTATTATTTAATTTTATTTTTTCTTTTACATAAACTTATGGCATTTATAAAGTGCATGTATGGTTAAAGATTTGGTTAAATTGTCTTTGTCAACAAACATTTTTTGATGTTAAAAAAAAATCTAACATTTTTTTAACAATGTTTGTAACAATGTTGTTGTTACCAAGTAGTTGATATCTTTTTTTTTTTTTTTTTTTTTTTTTTTTTTTTTTTTTTTAACAATTGATTCTTTAACAATCTAATTTTTTTATGATTTGAAAATATTTATTTTTGAGTTTATGCTTTTAAAGTAATATTTTCCCCCTTCAATGTTAACAACTTGGATAAAAGGCTATCATCAATGTTAACAACTTGGACATTGTTATTTAAGACACTAGCAGTACAACATAAATGAAAATTATGAACACCGATTGTTATTGAAAATACAAAATACATATTAATCTGTATAATAATTTGAATCTGAATCACTCTCATATGGATTGATACACGCTTCCAACAACATCAACTCATAATCTCTTTGTTTCTTCAGTTCTTCTTCCTCCTCTTTTTTAGCCCTTGCCTATTCTGCTAGTGCTTCTCTTAATGCCTCTTCATCTAATTTGCGTTGCCATTCTTGTTTCTCACTAAAAAAATCCTTCACCATTCCCATTTCTATAAAGTTCTGTGTCGTATTCATAATAAATCAGTTGATAAATCTCTTCCTCTCGTGTTTCATCAATTTTATCCTCCACCACCACCTATTTTAAAGAATCTGTTTCCGCTACCACCACCACATCTTTTGATAAATCTGCTTACATAAATGGTTTAAACAAATTATTAGATTTCTATGTAACTTAGATTAACTTAAAATCAAGTATAGAAACATAAGAAAATTGCTTACCTTTTGACATTTGAGAAGGAATAATGTTGGTTTCGGTTGTGGGGAATAATTTCAAAAACTACGTACATATGTGTGTGTGAAAAAACAATGTATAGTCGTATATAAAGGTACCATATATTTACTTGAAAAAGTTTAAAAAATAAAGTACAAACAAAAGAAAACAAATTGGACGAAAGATTAAACAAAAAGAAAAAAAGTACAAAAAAAGTGGATTGCTACATTGAAAATATTAGAGGGAGGGACAGAGGAAGAGGACAAAACAAAAGATTCGGACGAAAGTGCCTTCGCGTGACATGCACGTGAGGACTGAGATAACTGGGAAATCTAATGACCGTCATGATTTTGGACTAGCGGCGTAATATATTCTCGATCATGGATCAAAAACGAAAATATTAGCGTTTTTGAATGTCGTATGAAATCTGAAAAAGTATAGGGACTAACGGTGTAATTTATTCTTACTTGAAAAACAAAATATAATCTTGATTATGTAAAAGATATAAGATAATAGTTATCGGCTTTTATTATTAACTAAGAGTTATAGGTCAAAAATTCATAAATTATAACTTAATTTACAAAAGTACTCTTATTTTTTGGAATCATATGAACAATCAATTTTACAACCTTACTAGGCAACTGGACCCATGTGACACACATTTCATATAAAATTGTCTATTACGTAGCGTTAAAGAGCATGTTTCATAAATAATTGTCCCTTGATAAAAAAAACACAATATGTAAGAAAAACATAACTATTTTTTTTCTTACTTTTTAATAGAATGACAGTTAAACCTTAATTTATTAATCAATGTCTTTTTTAAAGTTTGTAATAACAATCTCAAACAAGGTAATATGTTAAACTCGATTAAATTTATTATCTATTTTTAGTAGTTGGCAATAAAATTTGAACATCTCGAAAAAGAAACATAAACTAATAATTTGGAATTGAAAAGTAATGGATAAAATGTGCATCATAAATTTGTCAGAAAGAGGTATAAGACGAACAATGTCACTTGTCAGCCGGTACCAATATCAATACTAGTAACTTTTAGATGAGTTTTCGCAACTGAAATACGTAGTATAATTTTGAAAGGAAGAAAAACACACTTTACAATATGCATAAGTTGAGTTTCTTATGCTGGGCACACTGGTGACCAATATGGCATCATTTTTCTGGCTGTCATCTCAGTTTTCTCTCTCCTTAACCCATATTCACTTCTCTCTCCACAGTGGTGACCCATATATATAAAATCTATTAAATTGGAATTAAATGTGACTTTATGTGTTTCAATATGGGTCGTGAGGACAATCGATATTCACAAATTTGGGCCGGCGACCGATTTGGCAAACAACCTCCACAGTGGAGGCAACCGATTTAGATATCAGTTGTGACCCTTATTCGACCGATTATATACAGTCCACTGTGAGAAGCCTTATAATTTTAAAAGGTATAGTACAAATGCAAGTATCATGTTACACTTAGGACATATTTGTAGTGAGTGTTAGTTATAAACCTTGTGTAACATAAGTTACATAACAAATTAAGTATTGCGAGGTTGTTCTGTGTACTATTAAAGTATTAATTAACAGTTTTTAAACAAAATTTTGTTGACCACATATTTTAAAGCATACACTTTTTGATAGAAACAAGATTTAGTTTCTACATGAAATTGTATATAGACATGAAACAACTTTTTAGTTAATCCGGCCAACACATGAACATGACATCAATGGCTCAAATGATACACGAGTAAACGTGCTTGTAAAACGGCCACTCATTGTGTCAAAAATGTCTTGCAAAAAACTCCGAATAAACCCGAAGACAAATATGACACTTAAATTTAAATGACAAAATGTGTTAACATAGTTGTAGGTTCCACACATATGGGCAAGCTTGACAATATTGCTGTCACAGTGACAAATTTTTCCCCTCCAATTTGTCGCTACATTTAAACAACTTAATTCCCGGGTCCTTTGGATATTGCGGTCACCACTACCACATGAGCACCAAGTCACTACAACTCTCTTCATAACCAACTTAAGAAAGTGTTTGGTTCAAGATATATAAATTGTGTTATTTAAAATTCTAAGCAAATGTAAATGCTTTCCATGTGGAAAGAAATTAAAATAACCCACTTTTAGGCTCATTCATGTAAATAAATCTTGTGCCCATATATTTATTGTGAATCAAACAAGACAATTGAAGCAATTTTAATTTCAAATCCCCTCAATTACCTTGAATTTACTCCAACCAAACGCCCCCTAAGTTGGTTATCACAAAAAACATACATTACTCAAATACAAATATACAAAATCACGTACATAATTAACCTTCTTTGATTTTGTAGTTTACAAAAAAAATATAATTTTCTTGTGAAGTTAAACGTTAAGCATATTACTGGATGCATATCTTTCGAGAGAATTCTATGCGCGTTCCCGAGTTTTATTTTTGAAAGAAGTGAAAAGAAGTGAGAAGAAAACAAAATAAGTGCGTATTCGGGCTAAGAAAAGAGAGAAAACAATAGGAGTGAAAATCTGGCTAAATTTTCTCTACAAAACTTTTGGAATAATTTAGGAGTTATATTATGAAGCTTTTAATAAATACAATTACTTAAATGACCTAATATAAAACATAACTCTTGTATACAACAAATAGTGTAATCGTAAAATTGTCAGTTATATCTTTTTTCTTTCCTAATTCAGAAACACGATATACAAAATCAAAATATCATTTCCTTATTTTTATCTCTTCATTTCTTTTCCTCATCTTTTTTGCTTACTTTTGTCTCTTTCATTCAAAAACTCAGAAACATATAAATGCATGACATTGAATTAGGTTTTTTATAGATATCTCAAACACCATAAAATATGTATGTCTGAAATGCCATCTGATAGTTATAAAATCAGTATCGTATAATGACAAGCTAAAGTTGTCTATCACGACCTGAAGTACAAATTTGAGAAACAAAATAAAATATAAAATATAAGTCACATTATTTTGCATACACATTTTTCCCTACATAATAATGGATACATCCTGACCATTTAATCAAAAGAACAAAGATTAAGGAAACAAAAATGGAAGGACTAATAATGAGAATACTTTAAAAAATAGATAGACTAGATGTGTAAATTAGATAATAACTATCATTATCCTACTTTCCCCAAATCACACACACTTCACCCCATTTTCTCTCTCTAGCAATATTCAAACTCTAGCAATTAAAATCAGAAATCAACCATGATTAACCGTACAAATCATCTAAGGAACACAAAAAATGGAAGAATCGACGCCTACAAACACGAATACGGGAAAAAAGGTTCAATTTGAATGCTAATAAATATTTAATATTTATTATTAAAATCTTCTATCATATATACTGGGACAGAGCTATGTTTATGGCCAACCCAGTTATTCTATTTACTTTTGTATATTACTTATATATGAATTGGTCTAATGAAACTTAATATGGCCCATCCCGGCTAGAAGAACTAGCTTATAATCTTTTTATGTGATATATGACTATTGAAGAAATGGTCGAAAGGTGGAAAGAAAATTACATGGAGAAATTTAACATTTTGATTACATAATTGATGAAGCGAAAAATGAACCACTTTTAGGGGGTCATTTAAGCCCGGAATTGAATTTATTTGATCAAATATTGCCCTAAATCGTTCCTTTTGTGATTTTAGGTACTTTGGGAGAGAAATCTAGAAAATGAAGCAATTCGGACGTTTTTGGAGCATAAAAGTGAAGAAAACGCCAAAGACTTAATTTTCCATGCTGAAAACAGTGTATAACAGCATCAAAAGGAAGTATTTGACGACGTCAAGAGTAAAGTTCATGACGACCCAGAAGAAACCTGAAGGCGTCACATCAAGAGCGTCAAGAGTTAAAATCATGACGGCCTGCATAAGGAGTACACATGACGGCGTCAGATCCAGATCTAGGCAGTCCGAGGAATTATTTGGCGGCGAGATGACGCCGTCAGCCCTTTGTTCTTGACGCCGTCACCTTCTTAAATCTATATATAGTTTTCTAATTTTCATTCATTGGAAGGAACTTGTGTGGAGAAACCCTAGGGCCGAACCTTGTACGTATTTTACAGCTTTTTCAAGGGTTTTCACCCCTTGAACCCTTTCATGTGCTATTAAGATAAGTATTCTCTTAATTCAATCAATATGTCTATGTGTTGGTTGTCTATATCTTGTGCTTGTCTTAATTTCAACATGCTAGGCTAGATCTATCTTGTGTTTGCTTAGATCTAATGAAACCTAGATGTTAATTATGTGTTGATTACTTGTTTATGGTTGTATTGGATGAATGATTTCAATGTTAGGCTTAAGAAAACTGGTAGATCTCCAATTGGTAACATGCTTGAACGTCTTAGGAAACATGAATCGATGTGTACTAGGTTTTATTGGTTGTATTTAATGCATGAGTAAATTCTAATGATCCCATGTTAGGAGCTTCTTAGCCGGCTCGACATAGGAGTGAAGTAGGCACTCATAGGATTGGGGAAGTAAGTACGCCACCCCATGAATGGTATTAAGGAATACAATCCGTCATCCACGCAACTATAACAAGTAATTAACGTGTAAAAGATGTCTAGGGAGTTGTGGAATCTAAGTAAACACATTTCTCCCATATATTGCTCACAACCGTAGTTTAATATAGTTTTATTTCATTTTTAGTATTTTATTTTGATTGCATCTTTAGTATTGGGTTAGTTGACTAGTAACTAATTCCGCCCAAATCCTTAAAACCCGAGATTTTAATTTGCTTTCTAAAAAATATAAAAATACAAAAAGAATCATCTTTCATCTCTAGACTTAATCTTTAGGTTTTCTAATCCTAGCGACACTATTCCTAGCTGAACGATCAATCCCCCGGTACTTGTCATTATACTATACTACATCGATCAGGTACACTGCCTGGTGGGGGTTGTAAGCTTCGCGAGATCCCTCGAGAGGTAAAGCTTGGTGCAACCCTACGCACATCAAGTTTTTGGCACCGCAGCCTGGGGAATAGTTATTGTCTAGGTTAGAATCTCTTTTTATTAGGTCTACTTGCTAGATTCCTTTCTAGTAAGATTTTATTTTTATTTTTTTTAGGTTCTCTTTAGTCTATCTTATTTCTTTGTGTTTTTGTTCGTAACTTTTCACCACCCGACATCATGGACGATGGGAACATCTTTTAACCCATCATCCCACCACAACAAAACCCACCACTAGAACCTCTTAGGCCCCAAACCTTAGGAGAGTATTCCCGACCTAGCCACCAAGGCTATCGAAACACCATTGAGCTCACCGGAGCCAATGTGACCCCCTTGCGATCCGACACCATCCGGTTGGTGCAAAGCGGATGTGCATTCCATGGACTTCGTTCCGAAGATTCAAATCAACAACTTAAGGACTTCCTTAAAATCGTAGATTCCATAGATCTAGATGTTGCAACTAGAGAGACAACCTGATTACGCCTATTCCAATTCTCTCTACGTGATCAAGCTAGTCAATGGCTTGAGCGTTTACCCGCGGGATCCATCACCACATGGGATGATCTCACCACTCGTTTCCTTGCTCAATTTTTCCCACCAGGGAGAACTACTAAGCTTAGAAATGACATCTTGATGTTCCAACAATGTCAAAATGAATCTCTTTATGAAGCATGGACTCGTTTCAAGGACTTACTCCAAAAAGTCCCTCATCATGGCATAGATCTTTGGCTCCAAGTCCAAATCTTCTATGACCATATCAATCTCTCCACGAGGCGAGCCATTGACCAATCGACCGGTGGTAAGCTACGTGATCTAAGTGCGGAACAATCATGGGAACTCATAGAAGATCTTGCTCTCTATGACAACGAAAGTTGGAATGATCCCCGTGATTTGAACAAAATGGTCAAGGCAATATCTTTGCCTTCGAACAACTCTAGCACTCCCGACCATAGGATCATGGAACTTGAAGGTCGAGTCAAGTCTCTCATGAAATCTTACGAAGCTCAAAAGCCTTCAAGCCAAGTAAGCAGAATCGCTTCTACATGTAAACTGTGTAATGGCCCTCACGAAACTCATAACTGCATGGAGCTTCCAAAATGCGCTTATAACGAATTCACATCGTCACACGTTGGTCGAGGCCCTCGAAACTCTGACGAGGCCTATGAGGCATGGAAGGATAAACCTAATTTCAGAGGGTACCAAACGCGGAGCGTATCATTCAATGACTCCCCCCCACTCAAATGGTCCGAGCATTTTCCATCACAGAGCACTCCTAGGCAAAGTTTTGAAGATTCCTTGCGAAAATTCATTCTATCTCAAGAATTGCAGCTCTCTACGCTCGAGACTAAATTTAGACAACAGCAGGCCGATATGAATAACAAGATTTGTAATCTGTTAACTGCTATCAAAGAGCACGCTGTTAATAAACCAATTCACATTGATGAGGTCAAATCTGTTACCATCATGAATCCGCCAACCTCTCCTGTGAAAATAAAAAGTTCTAGTAAGCTATTCAAACATCTATCACCAAAAGTAAAAGAACCTGTCAACCCCCTAGGACCAATCCATTTCGTAAATACCATCACCACGATATCTGCTTCTACACCTAACCTGAACCAACCACAAACTGAAAGTAATGGTCATACAGCTGAAAATGAGACCTCAAGGGTGGACCACGATTTGGCTAGAAGCCCTACCAACTCATTCGAGCAGTCCGCCAGGCAAGAATCTAGCAAATCGGATGAAGGGAAAGAGAGATCGGAAGTGCATACGAGAAATCCAGCCATTTTGGGTAAATCTATTATAGAGGAACCCGAGAGAAAAATGGAGGATGATACTAGTGGGAGTATTGATAGGACTGAGGAATGCAACTCTAAAGTTTTCAAGATTTCCTGCACCATTAAGAAAAAGCTCTTAACCGATAGTCAGATAGATCCTAGCCTCCCCGTCAACATAATCCCCATTTCCCTATACCACGAAGCCTTCCCAGAACGCATGGTGTGCAAAAGAGTCAATAATGCAAGGGTAATAAAAGATTTATCAATCATGATTGGAGAACTTGTTTACAATACTGACCTCACCGTGGTCGATGACATGGACCCTGTTACCAATCAAACGTCAACCAACCTTGTTCTTGGGAAACCATTTATCAATGAATCGGGAGTAATCCTTGATGAGAAGGACGGGAGTGCATTATTCACCAATGGTGTCAAGAAGGTAGTTTTTCGTAGGGGTAATGAGGAGGTGTACGAGTACCGTCCTTCCCTTGAAGGGAATCTATATGGATCAAGGGATGGAGGATCGAAGAGAATAAGGCGACGTGATCCGAACAATCTCAAAATTCCCTGCATGATCGGTCACAAATACTTCGATAATGTCTACATTAACGTATTCCTGCCTAAGAATTTCATGTCCCTATTCCATTATAACAATATCTGCAGATGGGGAATGATTTACAAGGGAGAGAATGTGGTTGGTAGAGATCATGAAATCCAGGTGTTCGTAGGAAATATGGCATTCACTATGGACTTTACAATCGTGGACAACATCGAAGATTATGTCGACCCAAGGCTATCACAAGTTGTTTTTGGAGCACCCTTTTGCGAAATCACTAATTTGGTAGTTGATGACCGGAACGGAGTCATGACCTTCGCTGATGGAATTAGGAGGGTTTCATACCAAACGCCGTACAAGAGAAAAGATCTCAAGGAAATCGATTGTGATGGGCTTGATAGGATAAGTTCCCAACTTATTTTGTGTGATGAAGATGTTCGGAGAGGATGTAAGAACACTTCAGATTTATCGTGTGGATTCTTTAAGGATGTTAGTAAACTTGGGTCTAAGTATCGAAAAGATGTCTTTGAGTTCGAAGACCCGAAGTACTTACACTATGAAAGCGATATTTGCTTAGAAGACGACCTAGAGAGTGAAACCAACGATGAGGTCACGTAGTAACCCATGACCTTGAGTCTAGCTACAAGACTCGTAAATAAAGAAAAGCGCTTCTTGGGAGGCAACCCATGCTTTGTGTGATTTTTATTTTGTTTGTTTGTTATTTGCTTCTGTATGCATGTTTTATTTTTATTGTTGGTAGATCATGTTTCAAAACTAAATAGTGGAAATACTTTATTTTGTTGTTTTGGCCTAGTCTTAACTTCACCAAAAGGTATTTTTGCAAAAGATAAGTGTAAGGGGAAACCCCAAATATGTTTTTAAGAAACAATGTTGGGAACGTAGTTTTACTATTTATCAAGTCTCGGTCATTTACTTGTAATAGGTTGCTAAGGCTTGTATGTTTATTATATCTTAAGGCTTATGTAGCAAGCCCATGGGCCTTAAGCCCATTTCTATTTATTAGATAGGGAGGAAGGGAGTGTTGCCCTACTCCTTCCCTATATATACTATGTAACCTCTCCTTTGAGAGAGGTTGGTTCTCTTGGTAATTTCATTTTCTTTCATTCCATTCTAAGGGTTCCTTCCACTCTCTCTCTCTACTCTCTTTCTCTCTCTAGATCTATCTTAGTGATTATGTTATAAAAATCATGACCTAACAAGTGGTATCATTCGCCAAGGGATAATATAGGTTGATTTAGGTTTGGTTTGGTAGTAAAAACTTGGTTTTGTTGTGTATTTGTGGTTTACGGGTACTGTTCATCGCCTGAGTTTCGAGTTAGGGGTGAATTTCTTAGCGAGTTAGAATTGATTACACATATCGAGTTAGATTTTATATATCGAGTTAGGTTTTTTCACTTCTACCGAGTTAGGTTGTTCAGTTTTATCGAGTTAAGTTTTCTGTTCTATCGAGTTAGGTGTTTTTGACTTATCGAGTTTGATAATTTTGGCGAGTTAGCCTTCTTTTCCTAATCGTTTATCAAGTTAGGTTTGTTGTGACTTTAACTAAGGGGAAACTCTGCCCAACTCAAGTCACTCTACCGAGTTAGGAATTCCATGACCTTACCGAGTTAGACATTAAACTTAACTTACCGAGTTTGGAAACTTAATAGAACTTATCGAGTTTGGCAACTTAATAGAACATACCGAGTTTGGAACTTCTTAGTCATACCGAGTTTGACATAACTTAAGACATACCGAGTTTGGGAACTTCTAAGTCATACCGAGTTTGGACTGGTTTCTAAAAAATACTTACCGAGTTAGACTTAAAACTTAAAACCTTTATTTATCCTTAAAAGATCCATTTTAACATAATCACATCATCTTATCATAGTTTTCCTTCTTATCTATCTTTACTATTTTTAAAAAAAAAGAAAAAAAAAAGTTTTTTGGCGGGAAATTTTGAGTAAAATTTATTTTCTACAGTAGACTAAACGTTAAATTTTTACGCGAAATTTAAATTTTGGTATAACGTAGAAAATTTTGGCCCAAAATTCAAATTTTTAGGCCAAAATTCAAATTTTTTCGGTGAAATTTGGCGGCAAAATTTTTGAAACTCAATTTTTTCTTGCAACCTTATAATTGCATTTCATAGTGATTTTCAAATTTTGGGAAAGAAAATTTTTTCTAATAATTTTTGGAGGGAAAATCTGAATTCATTATTTCGACCTTGCGTGTGACATTTTGCTTGATTATTTCGATTACGTCGCAACAATCAAGGGGGAGAGCAATGTCATCTACAACGTCTCAATCACCTTCTTCCAACTACCTTCCTCACCAATATTCTCATCAGCAATAGTCATCAGCAACAGGACCTTCTTCCAACTACCTTCCTCACCAATATTCTCATCAGCAACGGTATCATCAACAACAAAGTCACAGCTCCCTCATTCGCCATGTTCTGCTCTTTGGAAATGAATCAAGGCCTCCAATGTTGCTACCAGGAACGTATACTGTTTGGAAACGGAGATTTCTACAATGGCTCATAGATCGTCCTGCTGCAGATCTCATGCTTAAATCCATTCAAGATGGTCCATACGAAATGATATCTCTTGTTGACTCAACAGGGATTATCAGACTACAAACTGATGAAGATTTGAATGCTACTGAACTTGCTCAGTACGATGCTGACCATCAGGCTGCATGGTTCATGACATTAGCACTTCCCAACTCAATTTACATGTATATGGACTTTCAAGCTAGTGCGTATGAAATGTGGAAATATCTTCAAGCTATGCATCGTACAGAAGAACTTCATCACTTCAGAATGAAGCAAATTCTTGAATCTTGCTTAAGCATGAATCCACTGAAGACCATTCTCCCTGCTCCACCAACTCCAGCTGTTGACCATGGATCCTTAATTCACACTCCAAATGGTCTCTTCTTCAATCCTCCGAATGCACCTGAGCCTTTCTTCATTCCACAGTACCATCCTGCTACACTACAAAATAATGTGCAATCTCTTCTGCAAAATCTAGTGAAGCTTAGTCAAGTATCTTCTAAGAAAGGCAATGGCGCTATGACTTCAACTTCTGAATGCTTAAACACAATGAAAGATTCTGATGATGAAGAAGATCTTATCGAACCGAGCATGGCATTTTTGGCATATATGGAAAATATTGCAGATGTGGAAGATCAAGATTATGATTCAACTCCACTCTTTGATGCTAATGTTGAATACGATGCCACACTTAGTCAAATGGAAGTTGAAGGGGGTAATCTCAATGCTGTTTTGCAAAGTGTCATGGGAGATATTCCATCTGATGATGAATATGCAGATTTGGAATCCAATACAGCAGATTTGGAAACCGATACAGCAGATGTGATGTTTATGGCAAACATGCAGGAATTTCACATGAATAATACATGCTCAAAGTATGATTCTGATGATTCTAAAGATCCATTTGTGAAATTACACAAAGAGAAACGCATGACATCTTTAAGATTACTTTATTCACACCTTAAGCTTCTCTCAAACAAAGACTTAGCAGAAACTCGTTCCGAGAGTGGATTCAAATGGGAATTTCCAAACCTGTTTGGAGAAAAAGTTGATATTTTCACTACTTCGATGTTCGAAAATGTGAATAAACTTGAAAAGCAACTTGCAACTGAAGAATTTCACGAGAATGAATCCAATGTCGCCTTCAGAGTGCTCAAGAAACAGTTTCAACATTTCATCTGTTATGACTGTGAAGTAGTAAGCGAGTATTTTTTAGAATACACTCGAATTGAGGCTCAAACCTTCAAAGATATATTGCTCCAACACCTGGATGCCATTGAAAAGTCAATTATTGAAAGAGTACTTCACAGACTAGAGCATGACAAAAGGGTTAATAAAAGGAAGTCGCAGATTCAAGAAGAGCAAGTTCATAAAGTTGATGTGTTGGAAGCTAATTTGGTTTTCATGGATAACAATGGGACAGAATCAGAAGTGCAGGATGACAACAGCAGATTGGGGAATGATACAGATGCAGATTGTGCAGAGATCAGACCCTTCTATGACTCAGAGCCCAACTTTGACAAAGGACAGATGGATGAGGAAGATGTCATACCCATCTATGACAAAGAACCGAACTTTGACAAAGAGCAAATGGTTGAGGTACAATCTACTGTTGATCATATTATGCCTGCAAATGAGAAACAACAATCTGAGCAACCTAACTTCAGTAATGAAGGAGAGGTTGACCAGAATGTTGTTCAATGTCTAGTAATACATTCTGAGTCTGAGTCCTTACCTGATAATCGAATTACTGAAACATCATACCAAACACTTGAGTCTAAAAACCTTCTTCTCAAAAAGACCATTGCCCAGTGTCATAAAGATTTTTCAAAACTAGAGGCACATTGCATCTCACTTGAACTTCAAATGCAAAACGAATCTATAATTCGGGCAACAATGGTCAATTTTTGAATGAACTAAGAAAACGTATGGATACATTAGTAAAAGAAAATGAGCTTCTAAAAGGTCAAATTCAAGAAAAGGTGTTTGCACATGCTGCATTGCAAAACAAATTAAGAAGACTGACTGGTCAGAGTGTGGGTACTAATTTTGCAAAACCATCAATCTTGGGGAAACCGACTTCTCAAAGAAACAGAAAACAATCAGTGGTTAGACAACCAACTGCATTTAAATCTGAACGATCTAAATTTTCAAAACCTCGGTTTGCCTCCCAAGTTGTTGAGAAAAACAATTTGACAAAACCAGTCACTCCACATTCTTGGCCTAAGGAAAATGCATCTGTGTCTGCTAAATCTCAACACGTGATTATACTTGGTTCTTCTAGGATTAGTTCGAAAACAGTGTCTAAAACGAGCATTAAAAGTAAAGAGTTTTATGGAAAATATGACATGTACAAGAACTATGATCTAGAAAAGGCTAGGAAAAAGGCGCTACTTCAAAAGGATGGAATTCTAGGTTCAAAACCTCATGTGGAGCCTTCCAATGTAGTGCAAAACACTGCTAGTAGTAACAAACCAAAACCTAGGAGTTCTCAACAAACTAATAGGAATTGGCTAGCATCTAAGAGTAGTTGCGGAAATAATCATGATGTCTGTGCTTTAAAATATCTTCAAAAGGGAATTTCACTTGAAAAGGCTCAATCGACTAAGACAAACAAACCCGTTGAACCAAAAGTCATAAGTCAGAAACCTAAGAAGTGGATCAACATAGGATGTAGGTTTTCTCAAAGAAGTGATGCTCCCACATTTCATTCCACTGCATCTAAAAGGAAAACATCTCCTAGATCTAACATTAGGTGGGTACCTACAGGTAGAATTTTCAAATCGATTGGTCTTAGGTGGATTCCTACAGGAAAGATTTTAGACATTTGCACCAAAACTAATGTGAACTCCACTATATCTACCCCTGAGACAAGAAGGAAAACCGTCGGAATTGTGTGTTCGAGTGTCAAGAAGATAATTGACACTACATCTTTATGCTTCTAACATCTGGAACCCAGATTCTCTTGGGGATCCGTGTTCTCTGTTTTTCTTGTCTCTTCTTTCTTTCTTTGCAGATATAACAGGAATGGCTTCGGAATAATTCAGTTTCGGACCCGCACTTCAACAATGGCTTCTGTGCAAAACAGCTTAGGACCCGCATTCAACCGTCTAAACTTTCCGATTTCTTCGGCTGAACCATTGTCTCTCTCCTGTAAAGAAGTGGAAACCATGTTTGCTCCATTGTTTGATGATACGATTGAAAACCGTCTTTCTGCGGTCTCACCAATTTCCGCTGCACATCTTGATTACAATCAAGTACCTGATTCACCTCAACAAACAACAACAACTGTTGAGAGAGACGGTCCTCCAATTGCATCTCCAACAACGGCAAAACAAATCATTTCCAACTCACGACAATCAGCTGAAGACTCCATACCTAAATCAGTTCCACAAACCGCAGAGCATGACCCAGAGGTGTTCTTTAAGCGTTCTTTAATCCGTTTGCACCGGCTCAACTCATTCCTGACATTACTGAGTCGTCTACACGCAATTTGGATCCTGCTCACATGCGAGATAATTACCTCCATCAAGGTTTGATGATTTAGTTCACCATATTATTATGCGGTGTTTGACTCCAGATGATTTGCAAAATTTCCTTTAAAACTAAGTGAGTCAAACATCTAACTTTTTTCTTTAAATATTAAAAACAAAAAAAAAAAAAAAAAAAAAAAAAAAAAAAGAAAAAAAAAATCTTCTTTCTCTGTGTACAAACTTCGTAACTTCAATACTATGTTCCTTCATTAAAACAAATTTTGCTTTACTCTGTCAAAATGGAACATGTTTTGAGGGGGAGAAAACTTTTCACATTATCATGAAGTTTGCACACCTTATCATAATTCTTCAAGGATAAAATGTTTCTTCATCATTCGTATTAAAAACTCATTTTCAAAAACTTCTATGATCTCTCGAATTAAAATGTACAAAAAGATTTCACAAAATATATGCTAATTCGAGGGGGAGAAAGGAAATTCTTTCTGCAATGATTCCAAGTTAACCTTGTTTGGACTTCAATTGGAAAAGTAATTAACCTTTAATGAGTAAAGATTCACAAGAAAGGATCTTGCATGGAAAATAAAACGGGCTCTAATAAATGTTTCTTTAAATATTCTCAAAAGTATCACACATAATCGATAAACCTCAACGACTCAGACTGACGATTTTTTTCCCTCGAATGTTCCCGATTGTGAGTTTCTAATTTCTTCATGGTTGTTGTCTAATCATTCCCTAAATGTTTCAAGTGTTTTTCAACGGTCAAAAAGGCATAATCAGAAACTAGGGTTATCAATCAGGGCTTTCATTTTTTATGTGTTTAGTCTAATTAACTAGTTTATATAGCTTTAGAGAACGCTAAAGAATGCTCGATTGGTGTGTTTGCTCAATTAGTAACAACATAGGTTTGAAATTATGTGATTTAGGGTTTAAGATGTCGATGTCTTTGCTGCTATTACTAGGACGTTTGTTTGTTTAATATTCAGGCATTATGATGCTAACTAGTGTGCATAGACTCAAATCATAACCCCAAACCATTATCATAATTGGAAAATCTCGAGTGATAGGATGAGTTAATCTGTGATCTTGTGTGTTAATTAGAGAATTTTGAGCATTTTGGTAGATTTAGAATGAGTTTCTTGATTCATCTGTGTACTTGTTTGTGTCTGATGCATTTTCTCTGTGTGCAAGTACATGTCATCCCATTGAAAGTCAAAATTTCAACACTCGACAAAATGTTTCTTATGGAACATATTTTGAGGTCAAAGGGCAAAATGTGTTTAAAGGCTAAACTGGTAAATGGATTCAAAATGGTGAGAAACAAATTTTTTCCAAACTCTACACTCTCGTTTTACACCAGTAAGGCAAATGTAGAGACCAAAGTCATTCAAAACCTTTCAAATTTTCAAAATCAGGAATGCTTTGGCTTCAATAAAAGAATGTCTCTGATTTGTACATCCCAAATACCGGAAGTTTTCCATTCATCACAATAACAAATCTTCAAAAAGAACCCATGAAGTTCAACTTTAGATGGAAATCTTTTTCAGATTTTAAAACTCTAAAGAGAGACTTCGGGTCTCAAACAACTTTCTACAGTAAAAGAGTTTTTAATTTCAAACATTCTTTGTTGTATAATACTTGATTGTGTTTTCTAAAACCTTGAGCAGAATCATCTCACGAATTTTTCACAAAGTATTTCATAAATACGATTCAATATTCTGCTCAAGAAGACTATCTCTCGAATAAACTTCATTATTTGAGAGGGAGTATTTTGTCTCAAGAAAACTAATTTTGTATTAAAACAACGACTTGTGCACTCATTTCAGTGTACAACTCGGTTTTCAAAGAAAGGAAAGTGCCTTGCTAAACCATTTCTTAAATGCCATTATCCTTGAAAACAAGAAGAAGTTCTCATACAAAGCTTATCTAAAACTCTCTTAATCTTGAGCAAAATTTATTCAAAATTTTTCAAAAGGTTTTTTAAAATTTTTCAAAATTTTGCTCAAGATTTTTCAAATCTTTACTCCCCAATTCGATCCACTGTTTAAAAAATGTCAAAACACATGCTCGTTTTGAGGGGGAGTATTTTGAAATCAAAATGCTTTGTCAGAATCATGTTTCATGGTTTGTGCTCACATAACAGTGTACAACCCGTGCTTGTAATTAAAGGACCCTGAGGTACGCTTCAGTGCCTCAATCCTTAGATAAGGAGCGAAGGCTTCTTACTTTTGAGTAGAATTAATCAAACATTTTTTGACTTTCATAATTCTGCTCAAAAGACAAGTATTTCACCTCAATGAGTATTCACTTGTTGAGGGGGAGCACTTGAAAACTCATCGTTCTCAAAATCAAAAGTTCTTGTTGATTTCTCCCTATACGACTCAAAAAGCATATTTTAATCAAATGTTTCTCAAAAACAACATCTTATATGCTATTTTTGAGGGGGAGAAAAGTGAAAGTGATTAAAATATGAAAGTTAAATGTTGCTTAAATGTCAAACCTCATGAGAGCTAGACTCAGATTCACCCAGGAATTGACGAAACATAAAAGTTAGTAAATTCGAAAAGACTTTTCCTCGACGGGTAATAACATCAAGTTAGTTACTAGAGCTAGTTGTCACCTAAAAGCTGACAATGGAACTCTTTAACTAGCCACGTAAGCGTGTCTCGAAAAGGATTTGTCTTAGTAGAAATGTACCGTTTCAAGAAACTTTCTGTGGACTTGACCAGGCCGGGTAATAACTTCAAGCTAGTCTAACTAGTGATGTAAGCGTGTCTCGAATCGGTCTTGTTCACTGAAAGTGGATCAATTCAAAAAGTGCTTGCTCCTCCCGCATGTGCAAATTTCTTAAATAATCATGAGCACATGTGAAGGGGGAGCCCTTCATAAGTAAACACAAAACTCTCAAAGTGTTAAACAAAATGTTTGATAATCACAAACACTTTAAGAGATTTTTCAAAGGTTTCTTGGCTATTGTCGGATATTCACGGAGTTATAAGGTGATTAAGATAGGAAAAACCGTCCTATGATCCGCCAGAGCTGGAGGGATCTACCCAAGGACATCACCAATAGTTAGAATTAGAAGTCCTTAGGTATGATACGAAAAAAAAAGGAGAAAAGAATGAAAGGGGAAAGAAGGAGTTGAAGAATTAAAAAGAAAAGTAAAGAAAAGGGTGAAAAGAAATAGCCCTCCATATGTTCAACCTTAGGGCAGACACCGGGTTCAATTCGTATGCTACTGGTTGTTGCTAAGGCAGCACCGGTATTGAAGATAAAGTCGTCATGGACCCAGTGACGCAATGCACTAAACCTTCTTAACCACTCAAGTTCTCTTAAAAGAGCTTGTTTCATTCTCACGGGGAACCAGTGTAATCTATCGACTTATCTCTTAGAGATAGTTGATATTGAAGCAGGAGACCCCTCCCTAGTCTCCGTATAGGAAACCTAAGTGAGCACTTATCGAGTCTAGAGCCATGAGATACATCAAATATCTCTTAGGAACACTTAGTATTTCTACAACTGGTGTTCTGCATCAATGGGCACCAGCTGTAAATTATCGAGTCCTTCGCAGATCTGAGCAATCTGCCGAGAACGTTTATGAGAGAATTACAAATGTATTTATCAATGATTGAACGGAAATTCCTGCCAGGGTCAACATCAAACAGCCCTGACAGCAGGTAACGTCGGTAACCTCTCACGGGTTACGCTTAGTGTTCGCGGTGGTTTCTTCAGCGGTCTACAGTCGTGGAGTGATCCCCAGCGACTCACCCAGTCATTGAGCTACTTAGTAGGTCTCGTAAGCTCCTTCGGGAGTATCTGATATGGGAACGGCCTTGATAAGGGTTAGAAGGAGTCTTCACACTATGCTGTTGACAATCTCTAATTTCTTATCTGTAAGTACCGGTTGTTTATTGCTAACTGTTTACTTTCAGGGACATATCATCTCCATGGAGACTGATTCCGCATGCTCATACATACAACTTGAAGTCAACAAAAGCTCCCTCAAAGATCTAAGCAACACAATGTTCAAAATTAGATTCTACGCCAAAAAGAAGAATCTACAAAGTTTAAGGACTAAAGATCTATGTGAATGAAAGGGAACTACGTGCATGTGAATGTCTAAGTTCAAAGGTGTACGAGCATGTTGGAATGGACGACGACCACCACAGACGCAGAAGTGACGCATGGCAGATAACTTCATAAGATGATCACTACCACATCTATTACGAACAATGAACAATGAAGCAAAAGAACACCCACTCTCTTTTGAAGACGTCTTAAGTTATACGAGTCAAAAGTCAAAGACAAAGAAGAAGACGTCAAGCAACCGTGATGACCGACCCTTAGGGGGAGATTGTTGGGAACGTACTTTTATATTTATTCAAGTCTCGGTCATTACATTTTGTAATAAGATGATCACAACTATATCAACTAAGAACAAAGAACGATGAATGATTTAGAAGACGTCTAAAGCATTGAAAGTCAAAGATTATGACGAAGGCGTCAAGCAACCTTGATGACCGACCCTTAGGGGGAGATTGTTGGGAACGTAGTTTTACTATTTATCAAGTCTCGGTCATTTACTTATAATAGGTTGCTAAGGCTTGTATGTTTATTATATCTTAAGGCTTATGTAGCAAGCCCATGGGCCTTAAGCCCATTTCTATTTATTAGATAGGGAGGAAGGGAGTGTTGCCCTACTTCTTCCCCATATATACTATGTAACCTCTCCTTTGAGAGAGGTTGGTTCTCTTGGTAATTTCATTTTCTTTCATTCCATTCTAAGGGTTCCTTCCACTCTCTCTCTCCTCTCTTTCTCTCTCTAGATCTATCTTAGTGATTATGTTATAAAAATCATGACCTAACAAACAAACCGATCATGATTCTCCACGATATTAGATGAACATGTGTATTCGTATTTGTTAGAGTCAAATGCTTGTATCGAGTCATAATGAAGTTTTGCAGGATTTTCCAGGAAGTAGAACCAAGTTTTTCCAGAAATTTTCCGGAAACTTAACATAAGAATTTCTGCAGGTCACTTTTGACGGCGTCATGAGTTTGCTCTTGACGGCGTCACGTGTAAAAATCTGGAAATTTTACCGGTTTTGTTTTTCTAACGGAGTCTTAAAGTTTTTGTTGAATTATTAAGTTTTATAATCTCCAGGAAATCTGCAAACTTCATTCCACAAGCATTATATCTTATTTTGTTTTCTAGGATTTAGTAACATATGTAGATTGCCGCCGATTTTATCCGAGGTTGCGTTGTCTGTTTTCTCAGGATTTACCGGTTATGTATGACAAGAAGATGATTTATTTTTCTGGAAGGGAAGCTTTGATTGTTCATTTTCTTGGAGGAAGATCTAACCTGGCCACCTTATTATCCATACCGAGCGAATCAGGGGAGTATTTGATTTCATTTGTTTTACTTATTTCACTTTTACATTCTTTACTTGAACATTGGGGACAATGTTCATATTAAGTGTAAGGGGAGGGTAAAATGATGATACCTTACAGATACACTTTCGCTTGAGTTTGTTTGTTTGACAGCAGATGTGTAATAAAACTATGAGAAATACTTGTTAGTGCAATTTTAGCGCCAAATTTAAAATTTTTTACAACATTTAGGAGTGAAACTTTAGCCATAGCAAGCGTCTCATGGATAGGAGATTGTATGACTAGCACATAACAGTACTATTCAGAAAAAGCATTTACTATTAGTGCTTATGAGTGTACCGGTAGCATTTAGATTCTAGAACTTGCGTTAGTGATGCATCCCGAGACCGCTAGTGAGACTACATTCGTGTAGTAGGATTTACTACATGATAAGAGGCATTAGGATCACCCTTGTGTTAAACCCGTATCATAATTACTTGACCATTTAAGTCATATTACTTGGCTAGTTAAGTCAATTAATTTTCCCACACCATTAGCATTGTACTCATTTTTAGTACACGAAACCCCTAGTACACCCCTCCGAGCCTATCTTTTCGTTTCTAACTGTAAGCGTCTTACTTAAAGGAAGAATTTGTTACACCCCACTTAAATGTACAACCAAATCGCCTTAGCCTTCCGTGTATGCACTCATCTTTAGTGCATTATTGTTATTTGTTTAAACCCTAAGTTAATTATCTAATTGATTACATGGTTGCTAAGTCGAGTCATATCCTTGTACATATTGTTTTGGGACGATTGGGACTCATGGGTAAAGTACTTATTTTATGGAGTAATGGGGAAGAACATCATTATTACCCCCGTATGTGCATTAATCTTAAAAGTACTCCAAGTGTTTTGATTTTCTTAATTCGAGTCATTAGATTAGTTGATTGTAAAGTATGTAAAGATTCAAGTGTAAGGGGAATTTTCATTCCCTATGATGTATTATTTTGGATGGTAGGGTAAGAGTGTATGCAAAAAAAAAAAAAAAAAAAAAAAAAAAAAAAAAAAAAAAAGAAAAACATACGGACTACCATCCTTTTTCATTCTATGTTTATTTTATGTTTTTGTTATTTTTCATTTATTAGCTTAAGTCGAGTCTAGTCTTGGCTTAGCAACGCCATATTGTACATGTAATTAACCAAGATTGTTAACTCGCCACCAGTAAAGACTGCCTATATCCAACAAAACCATGTATTTCATATCCCTACACCTAACGTTACAACCCTTTAAAAGACCTCTTTGATAGTTTATCCTAGGTGCTTACGCCATGTGGTGGAGGTTTGATCCTTTCCCAAGCCTATGGTAATCTATTTTGCTATGACAGGTAGTGAGAGATATCTTCCGTTTCCATATTGTAATTTATACTTTATTACACCCGAGAGATGTGAGTATCTAAACACTATTTGTGAGGTGCTAGTATATGACCTCCGTGCTTGTCTATTGGTCTTTAGTGGAATGATTATTTGTTGTAATTACTTTTATATTAGTGTTAAATAACCCCTAACTTGTATTTTGATTAGAATAAAAGCGCATTTGCTTGAGGACAAGCAAATCTCAAGTGTAAAGGTGTATGATGAGGCGAAAAATGAACCACTTTTAGGGGGTCATTTAAGCCCGGAATTGAATTTATTTGATCAAATATTGCCCTAAATCGTTCCTTTTGTGATTTTAGGTACTTTGGGAGAGAAATCTGGAAAAGGAAGCAATTCGGACGTTTTTGGAGCATAAAAGTGAAGAAAATGCCAAAGACTTAATTTTCCATGCTGAGAACAGTGTATGACGGCGTCAAGAGGAAGTATTTGACGACGTCAAGAGTAAAGTTCATGACGACCCAGAAGAAACCTGAAGGCGTCACATCAAGAGCGTCAAGAGTTAAAATCATGACGGCCTGCATAAGGAGTACACATGACGGCGTCAGATCCAGATCTAGGCAGTCCGAGGAATTATTTGGCGGCGAGATGACGCCGTCAGCCCTTTGTTCTTGACGCCGTCACCTTCTTAAATCTATATATAGTTTTCTAATTTTTATTCATTGGAAGGAACTTGTGTGGAGAAACCCTAGGGCCGAACCTTGTACGTATGTTACAGCTTTTTCAAGGGTTTTCACCCATTGAACCCTTTCATGTGCTATTAAGATATGTCTTCTCTTAATTCAATCAATATGTCTATGTGTTGGTTGTCTATATCTTGTGCTTGTCTTAATTTCAACATGCTAGGCTAGATCTATCTTGTGTTTGCTTAGATCTAATGAAACCTAGATGTTAATTATGTGTTGATTACTTGTTTATGGTTGTATTGGATGAATGATTTCAATGTTAGGCTTAAGAAAACTGGCAGATCTCCAATTGGTAACATGCTTGAACGTCTTAGGAAACATGAACCGATGTGTACTAGGTTCTATTGGTTGTATTTAATGCATGAGTAAATTCTAATGATCCCATGTTAGGAGCTTCTTAGCCGGCTCGACATAGGAGTGAAGTAGGCACTCATAGGATTGGGGAAGTATGTACGCCACCCCATGAATGGTATTAAGGAATACAATCCGTCATCTACGCAACTATAACAAGTATGTAAAAGATGTCTAGGGAGCAGTGAAATCTAAGTAAACACATTTCTCCCATATATTGCTCACAACCGTAGTTTAATATAGTTTTATTTCATTTTTAGTATTTTATTTTGATTGCATCTTTAGTATTGTGTTAGTTGACTAGCAACTAATTCCGCCCAAATTCTTAAAACCCGAGATTTTAATTTGCTTTCTAAAAAATATAAAAATACAAAAAGAATCATCCCTCATCTCTAGACTTAATCTTTAGGTTTTCTAATCCTAGCGACACTATTCCTAGCTGAACGATCAATCCCCCGGTACTTGTCATTATACTATACTACATCGATCAGGTACACTGCCTGGTGGGGGTTGTAAGCTTCTCGAGATCCCTCGAGAGGTAAAGCTTGGTGCAACCCTACACACATCAATAATACTTTTATAACTTCTCATTTATTTATTGTGACTGTAACATGCTTTTGGTTGTGTTTTTTAGTGTTTACATTTAGTTGAGTTTCTGAGTAAAAAGCTTTATCTATAATACTTATAATGCATATTGCATCCTCTCTCTTATTAATTTTTTAAGATTTCCTTATATAAATTTTAAGTAAATACAAGTTATAAAACATAATATACAAGTATGTAAAGCACACCCTAAACTAAAAAAAACACTATTTCTTATATACAATTAATACATAATTTAAACACCCCATCACTAACATATACAAGTAAAAAAAAAACATGATATACAAGTATGTAAAGCACAAATCAAACTAAAAAAATACTATTTCTTAAATACAATTAATACATCATTTAAAACACCCCATCACCAATATATATACAACCAATTAAGCACAATGTACAAATACAATTAATAATTTTGGTTACACAGCACATAGAAGCCTAATACTAATATTGTAAGCTTTTATTTCTCTATAGAATAAGTTTTTTCATAAAATTGCCTCTCGACTTTGCTTTGCATTTGAAACTGCAAAAATAATAATAATAATAATAATTACAAATCTTACATGAGAGAAAGCTTTCTATATTATATACTCTGATCATATACATAATGGCTTGACTTCTATTATTTTGTAAGAGATTGAAAACTGGAATAAATACATACGATGATACAAATCAGAGAGTTAAAATATACATGAAAATCGGCGCAACAAAACATACAGCCAATTAGTTGGCTTCTAAAAGCCGGCCGAGTTATCTCTAACGAGAAAAAAATTTATATCGGAATAACCGAATAAGCATCAAGGAAACGATGAAAAATAATAACGAATATAGAACCGTTTTAAGCCTAATTACACTGACGTGCATTTGGTAAAGCCTGTAACTTCAAAGATGCGAGTGAACGACCGGTCTTCAAGAAAGTTGGAGGAAAAATAAGGTACGACTCACAAATGCGCTTACAAATATAAAACCCTACAAAGGTATGTTATCATCTATGTTTTTGGGCTTCAAAGCCCATTACTTAATTAGAAAATACAATCTATTGATTAAAAACTAAAAAATAAAAAAATTTACATAAACGCTCAAGAGGTATCAAATTTTTATATATGTATTTTTAGTATAGTTTTTGTGAAACATACAAAGACTACAATTTTGATTTACTGTTTGAACTTTTTACGAAGCAAATATATACTTTTAACTTGTAGAAATCATAAGAAATTTATGTTTAAGATAAATAGAGCAATGCAAAACAACATTACATTATACTACTACGTACAAGAATTGATGATTCTTGACATAAATTGTAAATATATTTTCTTTACTTGGGACTTACACAAGCTATATTTTATAATATACCCGACCCATAGTACAATGTATAATTTGTGTTTTCATATAAGGATGAATTTCATATCTCCAACTACTTTCATAATTAATTTCATATTACCCAAAATACAATCATTAAATATATAATGTACAATATTTTTAAAGCATATTTGAGTAAATATGAACATTTAAATTTAAAAAAAAAAAAAAAAAAAAAAAAAAAAAAAAAAAAAGGAGTGATGAAATTACCCTTTCATATAAACCGTTGTATATCTGCAACAAATGATTATGTATACTTAGGTTCATTTACGTTCATATCATCAATATTTATTGTTTAATGACATGGTAGGGGGAATAAGGCAATAACCTTGTTTCTCAAGTAAGTTTAGATTTTTAACTTTTAACCCAAAACTAATGCAAGTCTGAGAATATAAAATATCAAACTAAATATCTTATAAAAGTGAGTCTATAAAGAATCAACTCCTCTATATATGAATATTCTTAATACATGATACCGGTTGAATTTTTTTTTCTATAGTTCTATATGTCATCACCTAAAGTTTTAATTACGGGGTACCCGCCGCCACATCGCGCGGGTACCCTGCTTGTATAGATGGATGCACACCCAAGTGTTTGATGAAATGTGTGAGTGAAAAGTATCATATGTGTGTATCACCAGTGATATTTGAAGTTGAACTTTATATGTGTATTATCACTAGTGATATTTGTATTATCACTTGTGAAATTTTGTTTATTTGATAGATTTTTTTTTGTTTACTTGTTAAACTTTATTATATGTTATGTATATTATCACTTTTTATATTTCATTGTTATTGTTTTATAATCATAGTTCAAGTTTTTTTTTTTTTTTTTTTTTTTTTTTTTTTTTGTTAAAAGTTTTGATGATATACTATTTATTGTGTGTTTTATCACCTTTGTTTTATATTATAATTTTGATGTTTTATGTGCTTTTTATGGATGATAATTGTGTTTTAGTTACTAATAATGATAATCTGTTTATTATAGTGCAATATTGATTATTATTTAAGTTGTTAGATTAAATAGCTTAAATATGTTGATTTTGCTTTAAACACATAGTTATTTAGTGTGATTTTGCTTATTATTTAATTTGTGATTGGATTTTTCTATTTAATGGATACATTGTGCGAATTTCAATACGTTTTACAATGGGATTTGAAAATATATAAGGTTGAATCAACAAATTGAAGAAGCTATGGTTAAACAAAGCACAACATCTTTATAAACAAACTGAAGAAGCTCAAACACATGTTATATCACATGTGATATCGCACGTGATATCACCTGTGATATCGCACATGATATCACCTGTGATATCACATGTGATTCAACAAATAGAAGAAGCTGACACATCTGTGATGTCACCCGTTATATCAAATTCTCCTTCAAAAATTTGAAAAGCACGAGAATGAGATACACGAAAAATTAGCAACAAAAGTGTGGTAGTTAGTAGTTATTGAGGGATTGTTGTGGTAATGTGAAGAATGTTGTGATAATATGAGAAATCACAAGAGACATTGAGCTTGTAACATGCTTTTATTAGATTTGTAATGTATTTATTTCTTAATTGATAGAGTGAGCATGTTTCGATAGGTTTAACACCGTATTCGACACCAAATATATATTTATTAGGTTCCGAGCCACATTGCATGGGTCCGAGTTTGTACTATTTTGGGAATGTAAGTGACTTGTATGATCATTTGTATGTAAACTGACAGTATCACACGTGATATTACTTTTAGCTAACTAAAACATTTTGGTTTACATTAAAATAGACGAAAACGTATGAAAAAGGACGAAAATGGGCGAAAACATAAAAAAAACAGACGAAAACGTAAGAAAACGGATGAAAATGTATGAAAGCGTAAAAACACGTACAAAAACGGACGAAAACTTATGAAAAATGGAGGAAAACGAAAGAAAACGGACGAAAACGTATTAAAACGAATGAAAACGTAAGAAACAGATGAAAGCGGGTAAAAACGGACGTAAACGGACGAAAACGTGAGATAAAACGAACGGAAACATATAAAATCGTATGAAAGCGAAGAAAAAAACGTAAATGTAAAAAACCATGAACTGAAAAAAATGTGAATTGAAAAAAAAAATCGTGAATTATAAAAAAAGACGAAAAAAAAGGAAAAAAAGAAAAAAAAAATGAATAAATAAGAAAGACAAAAAGACAAAGAGAAAGGAAAAAAAGATATGGACTTAGGTTAACATATTAAATCTTAGGTTAATCTTCACCATTAGATCAAAGTATATGGATGGTGGGGATTTGTCCCTTGGTAAACATCAAAATAAGAGTAACCATTTAAACTTTTCTCATAAAATATAGTAGGATTTTTGTAATTCTTCTGATTTTGATTTTGTATTACTACAATACTACTAGCCTAAAGTATTTCCGCAATTTTATTTATTTATTATTATTGTTTTATTTATTTACTCTTTTTGGAATAAAACACAAAGGTGTGTTTCCTTTTCAAAGTCAAACATTCATTAAAGAGTTACTTTCATAAATGGTCCCTGTGGTCAGTCGGGTTTAACGGATTTAGTCCCTTTACTTTTTTTCTAATGGATCCAGTCCCTGTGGTTGTGACCCGTATCGGGTTTTGTACCTTGACAAATTTTTCAGTTAGTTTGATCGTTAAGTTGGTCATGTGGCATGCACATGGAAGGGTAATTGTGTCTTTTCACCATCCCACCATCACCTCTAGCCAAACACACATTATCTCGATATTTTTTTCTTTCTTCATACATAAACAAAACTAAAACACACAAAAACAACACACATCTATATTGATAAACCTATCTCAGCCACCAAAAATTTCTTCTCTTTCTACTTCTTGAAACATCAGCTACCAAACAAACAAAACTAAATCCTATGAAAACTTTGGTTTTTTTCTTCTTTCTTTGTAAACCGAATCAGACGAAAAAATTAAACAAAACAAATAACAAAGTTCTCTCTTCTCTTTATAATTTTTCCGGCAATTACAGTGCCGGCCGACCACAGTGAACACGATTAAAAACACCAAAACCAGTGGTATTTTACTCAAAACACTGATCTTGAACACCCTTTAATTCACACACACACAAACTGATTTGATATTAGCATAAATTTTATTAACAAAAACACTGACAAAAAATTAGTGCAGGATGTGAAGAAAGAATGTGTCGGATTTGATGGTTTCTTGTTTCTACGTCGATGGTGGTGGTTTAGAGTCAGATCTGGTGGTGGTTCATGGATTTTGACGTTGATGGTGGTGGGTTAAATTGTTGTGTGGCAGTTGATGGTGCCATGGTGGTTTACGGTGGGTAGTTTGCTGGAGTTCTAGTGAGAGAAAGAGAAGTTTGTGTGTGTGTTGATGGGTGTTTTGAGATAGTAGATGATGAAAGCCTGTGGTTTACGGCGGGTACTCTGCCGGAGTTTTATTTAGCTTGATATCTAAGGGTTCTTTGGTTTAAATTTCCTATGACGTTGTCTAGTGGGTGATTTCCAGATTCCTTAATGTTGGTGATTTCATCTATTTCTATGGTTTCATTCACATTGTTGATTCCTATGTTTTTCTTGTTATCCTTGATGGCTTTTTCCTCATATAAATCATCATCTACCAAAGGTGATGTTTTAGGTGGGGGAGGACTCTCATCGAATGTCACGTTGAGTGATTCTTCGACGGTCATTGTTTCCTTAATAAGAACTACATAGGGTTTACTATTTTGTGAATATCCTATGAATACACCTTCGTACGACTTTGGGTTAAATTTGGTGAGATAGTCTTTGGTGTTTAGTATGAAGCATTTGCTTCCAAACACTTTGAAGTAATCTAGAGTAGGTTTCCTACCTCTCAAGAGTTCGTATGGGTTTTTCCTAAGATTGGCCTAATGAGAATCCTATTTAGTATATATGTGGAGGAGTCTACGGCATTACACCAAAACTTTTGAGGTATGGATAGATCAGAGTGTATGTGTTCCAGGTTTCAACTCAAAGAGGGAGAGAGAAAGAGAAGAAATGGAGATGAAGCTAAAATTGTGATGGTTTATTGATGGAAATTGTTGGCTCTAATTTTCAACCTAATGGTATTTGAGTTCACCTAAAATTCTAGCCAACTCATGAACGACGAACTCTTCATAATCAATTAAGTCTACATAATCTACCACATCAAACTTGTATACTCTATCTGAGGGATTAGAAAACTCACTTATGTGGTAAATTTTCAGGCTGAACATCTGGGAAGATAATCAAAATACCTAAAATCATAATACAACCATAATAATTCCAAAATCAACGACATCAATTTACACAGATGCACAACATGCAAAGTAAAACAAAATCGAATAAAAAATCTAGTGAACATCAAGGGGATACAAAACTTACCATAAATCACCCCAATATCATGAATCGGGTCACGGTGCGCTCGAATATGCCAACAATGAGGTTTAATCATGTTCGATTTCATGAGTTAACTAGTTGATTTGAAACCTCAAGGATGTAAAATGCAATCATACGATGTAGTTGGTGTTCAAATGAAGGGTTTGTTGGGAAATATAACCGAGCCGAATTGGGTCAATCTTAGAAAGTAATTCATTTCTCAGCAAAAGTAAAAAAATCTTGATACATTAAGAAAATGGGAGCAAGAGGTTTTCAAAAGTAACTTTTATGAGTAGTGTTAGCATCTAATTTGTAAATAAGCTTTGATCTCGTTTTTAAGCTTAGTTTGGGGGCTTGTGAAAAATCAAGGATGACGAATTTTATCCGTATGATCACTTTTCCATGATACTCTATGACCCTAAAAGTTATTTCAAAATAATGAAAGTTCAACAAACCGTCACAAGAATAAAGTGAAAAAAAATCCAAAAATAGTAGTGATAAGTAGAATAAGGAATAAAATTGGAAAACGGGGCGTTTTCGGGAATAAATGATTTCGTAACTTCTTTCGAACCTCCTTGCTACTTTACAACGTTAGTAGGAAGAGTTATGAAATTATTTATCTCAAAAGCGTGATTTGATCACATTGCGTGAGCCGTGAGGGCACGACAATACTTTAGTCAGGGGGATTTCGGTGAGTGCATATTCACTCACCTTTTCTTGTCCAAATTTAGACTAAATAATCCAAAAACTAACCCAAATTGCCAAAGAAAGTGCGTTTTTGTGATTTTCAATGTGCAGGTACGGATATTTCATAAAAGGACGAAAAATAATGAAAAACCGGCAAAAACAAGCACGAGAATGGAATGAAGTCAAAAAGTCAAAGCTGAGCTCAGATAGTCAATGGAAGTCCTTGGGAATGCTTAAAGTTTCAAGAATAGTCCCTGAATGAATTTTGAAGAAATGTTCAACTTCAGTCCCTGAAGTTTCAGAAATTGTCAGAAATAGTCCTTTGAATATATCTTTGCAGAAGTGACAATATTGGTCCTCAATGAGTTAGAATATTACAACTAAAACCCTTGGATCACATTTATTGAAGATGGCAGTTTCAGTCCTCATGATTTCATATTTGACACAAACGGTCCTTGTACATTTTTAAGCATAAAAATATGAAAATCTTAAAGGATCAAACCTAGTGCTTAGTCCAAGTCCAAGCAAAACAATCTCCAAGCCCAATGCCTTAAACCCGGCCCACAGTCACCTCTCGGTCAAAACACTCACACAAGTCAAACAAATAATTAAAAAAACTTACCCGCCCCCCAATTCACCCCTTTCCCAGATTTTACTGTTCACACCATGAACCCTAGAAATTACTCCGTACAAAATCACCACAATTAAGGGCAAAATGGTACAATTGCTTGCTTCTAGATACTCCTGACATGTGTAGAAGGATTTCACACTGGCAATCTGTGTATTTTAAAGCCTATGATTGGCTGATGGGACGTGTAAGAATTAATCTAAGGGTTGTAATTGATGGGAAATGATTGGATAATGATTAAGGGCTGACGATGATTTAAAGAAGCACACCTGAGAGCTTCTAGGACCTTCTCAAGCTCACTTCACCTCACCTCATCAAGGCTATAAATACCCCCTCCATTTCACGGATTCAGTGTGTAGTTTAGAGTAGGATTATGCTGTTAAAATTTACTTTCAAATTGTATTCAGCTTATTTAGTTTTCAATAGCTTGTAATTTCATTTTCATTTTAATAAGATCATTTCATTTTTCATTTACTCTTATTGTTACTAGTTTAGCTTAAAGTTTAATAGTTACAATTTCAGCTTTTATAAACTTCATTACTTAGCTTCTTATTCTCACAAGTGTTTCATTATTGTTTCATTTTCATTAAAAGCTTTAAAAATCAGAAGATAATAAAAAATAAAAAAATATTTTGTTAAATGATGAAATCAGCTTGCATTCAAGCTTGTTTGTAGTTTGATACTTCTCATTTTAGCTTTGTAGCTTTTGTGAGATTGTTTGTAGCTCAAAACAGATCAAATCACTCATAAGCACAAAATAGTCAATGAAAGTCAAACATAAATGCAAGTGATGATCCTTGGTTGAATTTGATATGTTAAACTGAGATTTGGAAGAGTTTAGCCTATCCAAAGATAGGCTATGGTTCAAATGATCCTCTATTTAGCTGAGGAAGTTGTTGTAAGTACCTACTTTTCCATTTTTCAAGCTCATTATTGCATAGTACAAGTAGACTAGTATAGATCTGTTTTAATTAGTTGTTCACTGCATGATTAGTTTGTTAAATTCATATTTGATCTCAGGAAATAGTAGTAGTCATTGTGCAGCTAGTTTACTCATCATAAATTGATTATCAATTTGATACTGCTTTAACTTGCAACTCTGTGATTGTGAATATTTGAAGTTAATTGTTGAAGTTTGTTGAATCATTTGCTTTTAATAGAGATAGTGCACTTAGTTGGATAGTAGGATTGAAGGATTTAGCTCTATATCTAATAATCATAGTGAAACAGATTGAATAAAGGGGTGTTTGGATGTTGTATTATTGTTGAGATTTAAGGTGATTTAGTATGTGTTAGTAACTGAGTAAGACTACATTAGTATATTAGGCTTTAAATAGTATAAAATCAATAGTATAATTCATAGATAGTCAACTTAAGTTATAAATTTAGTTCATAGCCTGAATTAGTAAAAATTAGTGAGGTTAATTGTCGTAATAGTTACAAATTAGTGTTAGGCCGTGTAATTTAGTGTAATCATAGCTTATTACAACATAATTGATAGGATTAGATTGTTTGAATTTGGATTTGGTCAAATTAGTTTGAGCATTAAATAAGTCAACTGGTGCAGCTTGGTTGTCCCAACAGGCTGCGAAACTTGGTTTCATTTGAGGTAGAAATTGGTTAATTGTGATAGGGATTTTGTGATTTTCAGACACTCAGTAGTTTCATAGTGCTTTTGCCCCCACTAAGTTTATAGTTTGGATCTTAATAGAACTGCTTATTGTTGTTAGCTTAGTAGGTGCTTAAAACTAGTTTACTAATTTGAGTTTAGACCTGCATCAGTTTGTGTTGAATTGTAATATGAGTTTAAGTGGATAATTTGAGTTTATCTGTGATTATTTGAGTGTTTTACACTATCTCTAATCATCTGGCTTATTCTGTTTGAGATCTGCTTATAATTTGGATTATTTTCAACTTCTTATTGTGCTCTAATTGATAATTATGTGTAACACCTGATCTTATTTGAGTTTGTATAAGTATTTTTTAGTATTTTGAACCTACTGTGTCAATTTCACAAAGTTTTGTTACAAGTGCTTATTAATAAGCACTTGTAATAAGCTGTTTAAGCTCAATAAGCACTTTTTCCAGCTTATTTTTCACTTTTTGAATATTTCCTAGGTTTCATTTAATATTTTAGACTTTTCAAAAAATTTCATATTTTTCTGAATTAGTTTACTATTTTTCTTTATGTTAGTTTTTAATCATTTTTTAATACTTTTTAATAAATAAAAATCAATAAAAAATCAAAAAAAGCTTGAAAAATTCCAAAAATATTTTAGAAAATTCTTTAAGTTATTTTAGATTTTTCAAAACATATTTTGTAATTTTCACAATTACTTTTACATTTTCTTTTATTTTTAATTCCATTTAATATTTCAAAAATAGAAAATAAATCATAGAAAATAAATAAAAATCAAAAAAATATTTTTCTTATTCACAAAATTATTTTTACTTGTTTAAGATTTTTAGAAAATTATTTTACATTTTTAGGATCATTTTTCATTAAATCTCACTTTTAAATTCGTACGTTACCATTTTAAATTCACGTTTGATAAATCGTTTTACGTTTTTGAACATTTGTGCATAAATAGCTTGTACCTTCTGCATATTTTCTTGTTTCTTATCATTGTTTTAGATTTTTAATCACAATATTCACTTTTTCATGACACGATTTAACGAATCGATTATCACGATTCCATTCACTCCTTCACGGGAAACGAACTCGGGATTTGTATTTCTTGCAAATCTTTTGGAGAATTGTATATATATATATATATATATATATATATATATATATATATATATATATATATATATATATATATATATATATATTGTTAAATAAATTTTTGGCGCCGCTGCTGTGGAGGGTTTGAAGTGAATCTTGGTTTTCGTTTTTAAAAAATTGTATTTTGAAAAACCTTCCTCATTATTTTGTGAATATTTTCTTATAAAAATATAAAAAGTAAAAAATCAAAAACACTTTTCCTAAAGTGTTTTCAAAAATACCAAAATAAAATAACATCCTCACTCTTGAGAGAGTGTTCTAAACCATTCCCGAATAAACAACAAAAGAAACCGTGAAATTAAACATTATATGATTACTCTATTACTAAAACCAAATAAACGGGGAATACGGAGGTCTTGATATTGAATTGCAGACCGAAGAGAGATCCATTCTTCTCTCCCGCTACGTTGCGCGTAGTTTTAGAGGAAACGGTTACGGATAACGTAACGGTTACAAAAAGAGAATAAAAGTTTTATGTTTTGTTTTTCAAATAAATTAAAAAAGCCAAAAATATTTCCCAACCAAAAATACAAAAATATTTTCTTTTTCTTTTTCTTTTTTCTTTTTGTGGTATATGATCACCCGCTCATCTTCTTAAAATCTTATTTCTCCACTTTCTGATCCCGAAAGGGTAATACGTCACTATCACCGGGTTCATTTCCCAACCGTTGAGGAAATGAACAAAAACGATCAAAACATGGGACCCCCGCCGATGGGTGGTGCTCAAAATCACGGGATCCCTCCGATGGGACCCAAACCGGCTTATGATTTACGTCCGATGGAAGAACAACTCCAATCACCATTCAATGGTGTTAGGAGGGCCATCGTGATACCCGATATCATTGCTAATCAATTTGAAATCAATCACGGGTTACTCAACATCATGACGAATATCTCCTTTCACGGGTTTGAACATGAATACCCATATGTTCACATAAGGAATTTCACCAACATCGCTGAGACTATTAAGATCAATCAAGTTCCTTACGATGTGGTGAAATTGAAATTGTTTCCTTTCTCCCTTAAAGGGGCAGCCCGAACTTGGCTGGAAAAGGAACCACCGAATTCGATTCACACTTGGGAAGATTTAGCTTCCAAGTTTGTGAATCATTTCTATCCTCCTTCTAAAACTTCTAATCTCCGCACTCAAATCTTTCGATTCCAACAAGCTTTCGATGAATCGTTTAGCGAAGCTTGGGATCGATTTAAAGATTTGTTGGAAAAATGTCCGAATCACGGGTTTTCACCCATGCATCATATTGATACTTTTTATAATGGGTTGTGTCATTCTGATCAAGACTCGCTCAATTCTGTTGCGGGTGAGAACTTGTTGACTCGTAACACTCAAGAAGCCTTCACAATCATTGAAAATAAGGCTCGAGTGAGAATGGCTAGAAACAAACTTCAAGCTTCAAATGCTAGTAGCAAAGCTAATGATGAAATCATGAATGCTCTAGCCGCCCTTAATAAGAAAGTTGATGCTATGTCTATTGAAAACCAACTCATCAAGTGAATGTAGTGAACCATAGTTGTGAAACTTGTTGCTATGTACTCGCTAAGTCCAAGGCAGTTGGCTATTCTCAGTTGCATTCGTGCCCCGCATGCACAGGATTTTCTTTTCACCATCCTTATTGAAGGTTTGGGACAGAGGATGAACCATCGCCAATTTCGATCGGTGTTGTGTTATAGGCTTGCTATACCTATGTTCACTGAAGGTAGCCTATGCCTGAGTTGTAGTGTGCATCGTCCGGACCAGTGGGGAGATCATGCAGTTCAATGTTCTAGTGAAGTGGGTGTGAAGTTCAGGCACAATCTGGTGCATGATATTCTTGTTGATATATGTTCCAAGGTTTAGATTATGATGCGTAAGGAGGCTCCTATGGGTTTTCTTTCGGAGGATGGGAAGGAGCTACGTCCTGCTGATCTTTTACTATTTAATTGGCTCTAAGGTAAAGATGCGTGTTTGGATGTGACTGGAATCTCTCCGTTTGCTGGTGTGGGGGCGATTTCATGGTCTCCTGGGGTGGCTTTGCATAACGATGTGGAGAAGAAAAAGAGGAAGTGTGCGTCTAAATGTGAGGACAATCGTTACAAGTTCATACCACTTGCTTTCTCTACATTCGGTGAATTCGATACGGAGGCTCTGGACACACTTTCACGTATTAAGTCTATTGCCATTAGCCACTCAAATAATGTTAAAAGTGGTGTTTTTATTTTTCATATAATAAGCTTTTGTATTCAGAAAAGAGTGGGAGCGCAGCTTGTGCCTAGACTCCCATCCAACTTTGTGTAAGCTTATTATGTATTAATGAAATGAAATGTTATAAATAATAATAATAATAATAATAATAATAATAATAATAATAATAATAATAATAATAGACAGGTTTGGTTTGGTGATGGATCGTTTAGCTGCGAGAGAACGATACCAGTTTGACAGTATTTCTCGGGCTATTCTTAGATGGAGGGATCTAGTAGACAAGTTTGGTTTGGTGATGGATCGTTTGGCTGAAGTAACTCCATCCTTTAGTGGGGTGAAAGAAAACCAAGGACCATGATGGAGCTAACCTGGTTCAATGCAAACGTAAACTGGGGGATGGGCACTTCACTGCTGCTATTAAGGTGCTCACGTCTTCTGGTGTTGCCCCATCTACTCCTGACACCCTGCATGAGCTAGAGGTGAAACACCCCTATACCCCACCTCCGAATTCGCCCTCCTCTACACTTGATGGGGATGCCCTTTTTGTACATAAAGACTTGGTGTTAAACATGATCCGTAGTTTCCCCAAAGGGACGTCATGTGGTCGCGATGTGCTTAGAGCACAACATTTGATGGATATTTTGGGAGGGGCTACTTCCGCTATTGCTGATGATTTGCTAGGGTCCATTACTGGAGTTGTCAACCTGTTTCTCAGTGGAAATTGCCCTATTCAACTGGGGGAGTATATCGTTAGTGCCCCTTTGACTCCATTGGTCAAGCTTGGCGGCGCCCTATTGCTGTTGGAACTGTATGGCGAAGGCTTGTTTCTAAGGTAGCTTCTTCTTCTATTGGTAACCCTATGAATATATATTTACAGGACTTTCAATTTGGTGTTGGTGTTCCTGGGGGTTGTGAGGCTGTTCTCCATTCTGTGAATAGGCTCATTGTGTCTAAGGGTAATGAGGTTGGGCTTTCTATGCTTTTGGTGGATTTTAAGAATGCTTTCAATCTTATTTATAGGAGCGTCTTACTTCAGGAAACTAGGGTGCGATGCCCTTCCATTGCTCCTTGGGTTGAGTTTTGTTATGCACGACCTACTAGGCTTTATTATGATGACTATATCGTTTGGTCTTGTCAAGGGGTTCAACAAGGAGATCTGTTAGGTCCGTTGTTATTTGCCCTGGCTTTACACCCTTTAGTCCAGACTATTAATCAGTCTTGCGAGCTTACCTTTCAAGCTTGGTATCTTGATGACGGTACTATTGTTGGAGATACCCTTATGGTTACCAAGGCGCTTGACATCATTAGGATGGATGGTCCGTCTCATGGTTTGTTTTTTAATGTTGATAAGACTGAATTTTTTTGCCAGTGGAGGATCCTAGAAGTAGGGCAGAAGGTGTTTTTCCTATAAATATCTCTTGCCCACTCTCTAGTGTTAAACTTCTTGGTGGTTCAGTTAGTTTGGATAAAAGTTTTTGTCGGGATTTGGCTTTGAAAAGGGTTTCTAAAACCATTTTTTTAATAAAAGCAATCCATAAACTCAATTATCCTCAATGTGAGCTCCTTCTTCTTCTTAATTGTGCGGGGGTTGCGAAATTATCTTATACTTTAGGACATATTCTCCTTTGTATTTATTGGAGACCCAAGTTCAGTTTGATCAGACGCTACGTGCCTCCTTGGAGAAGATTGTTACAGCTTCGGGACCGGGGTTCGGTGATTGGCAGTGGCGGCTAGCCACTCTTCTAATTAAGTTGGGTGGTCTTGGCATCTTTTCAGTGGGGGACATTATCCAGTATGCTTTTCTCGCCTCCCGTATGCAATCAAGCGATCTACATGCCAAGATACTGACTAAATATGGTAGTATCTCTTATGGTTCTTCTTTTGAGCATGCTCTTGATACTTTTAACACTACTTGCAAGATTGACTTGCTCTCTGTCACCACTTGTGTTTCTGCCCCCCTTATGATGAATACCTTGGCAAAGTGCTACTTTGGTGTCATTGAGAAAGACCTTGTTGCTAAGTATTCACTTAGTCCATGACAGGTGGCTATTCTCAGTTGTATTAATGCCCCGCATGCACAGGATATTCTTTTCACCATCTTTATTGACGGTTTGGGGCAGAAGATGAACCATCACCAATTACGTTATGTGTTGTTGATAGGTGTCATTTTACACATATCTTTTCTTCCATTTTCCGAGTCAAAACAACCAAAAACACTTAAAAATGATCAAATAATGTCACAAATATCCTTGGAGTGTGTTTTTGCGTGTTTCAGGTACAAAGGATTGAAAACAGACGAAAAACGGAGCAAATATGCAGAATTGTCAAAATCAGTCCCTCAAGTTTGCAAAATTGGCATTAATGGTCACCGGGAATTTTTATTTGAAGAAAAATGATGAAAGTGACCTTGGGAAATCATTACTTGGCAAAATTGGCCCTTGGATGAAGTTTGAGAAATTGGCAGGAAATACCCTTCAAAAATTCAGAAAATACAAGTTTAGTCCTTGTGATTTAATTACTAAATATCAAACGGACCCTTGTAAATTATTAAAACCAACCTAACACCTAAACCCTTTTACTCCTAGGCCCTTTCCCACTCCACCAAAATCCAGCCCACGCTTTTACCCGAACCCAAACCTAAACCTGAAATAATAACACACCCTTAACGTTTTCTTCTCCCACTTCTCTTTACCCACCAGTAAATTCCCCCTCCTCCCCTGCTCTCTCCTGCTACATGCCACCATCCCCAGCCACCTCAAAAGGCACCCCCTCTCACCTGCTCCAAGAAACCTTCACGTGATACCACTCCCTCCCTTGTCCACGTTGGTAATCCATAATTACAAATGGGCGGCAAAAATCCAATCAAGGGCTGGAATGAGTTTAGAAGCCATCCTATGGCTGAGATTGATAGAAGAAAGCACAAGTGATCCATCTCAGCTCTTATCTCACAAAAGAAACACAACAGCTGACGACATTTTATTTTTCTTTTCTTAGTATAAATCAGTCCTGTTGTAGCCAATATAAGGCATTAAGGGTAGGAGAATTAGGATTAGGATAGCTTTAGTATAATTAGCTTAATTCTAGTAGTTAGCTTATGTTCATTCTTTAAACTTTCAGCATTTGTAACTCAGTTTTATTTTTAATGAAATTTTAGCTTTGATTTTAAAGCTTTGTCCAATTTTTCATTCAAGCTAGTTAACTGTTTACTATTTGATAAAGGGCTTATTTTAGTTGAATCCTATTTTTTTATGTCCTTCTAAATAAAGTTAATCTATTCTTAATGAGTTCATCAGATTGGTTAGTCTACAGCTTCACAACATCTCATCAGTTATGTTATATGGGGTGTTTGGATTTGAGGTCAAGCTTGGGATGAAAAGAGCTTGGGTCAAAATTTTCATTGGTAATAGTATTAGCTTAGTAAAATCAGTTGCTTTAAGCCAAAATTCAGTAGGCGTATTAAGTATTTTGAAGTTCAAGCTTGTTGTCCAAATATTCTTATTGAAACTGTTTTTCCAAAAGAAATTAGGGTAGATCTTAGTTTTAGCCTCTTAGGTTGTATTTATTAGTTCACATTAGCTTCATTTATGTTTGTGCATTTTCATATTACCTGGTATTGGATTCTTCAAGTCAGAAACGGCAAAAGTCACCCATATACAACTGATGCATCAGCTCATGGCTGTCCCAAACAGCCCCATTTGGATTAAATTTTAGGTAAGCATCAGTTTGAATTAGCCTTTCATCCTTGGCATACAAGTTTTTAGTAGTATAGATTTTGGTTAAGCTTATCTTAGATTTTCATGCTTATTTGTTAGCCTAAATTCATCCCTACAATTGAACCCCCTTAGGCCAAATTTACTTCAGCAGCCCCCAACTGCCCCTTTTGATCTAAGATTTACGTTAGTTGTAGTTAGAGTTAGAGTTTGCAATTAGGTTCAAAATTAGCTACTAGTATAGATTGTTGGCATGAATATTACGATATTTAATCTAAACATCCTCTTCATGTTTTGATGATGACAAAGATGTAAGTTACAACATATAACGTAAAGTGCTTAAGTTACTTGTGATCACAATTCTCCTATGCATTCTTACGTCAACAAGCCTCGACATCTCAACGTCTCAAGTATGCTTCAACAATCACTTAAGGTATGGATAAACAAGTGTTTAATACATCTCATGATCAAAGGGGTATTTAATTAACTAATACAAAGTTTATTTAATTATATAAACATATTATATATTTTTGAAAAACACTTTTGGTAATAACGAAAAATGTTTTAATCATACTAAATATATGATTTCAAACTTTTAACCAAAATTAGTTAGTTTTTCACCAAATAAACTTTCCCCACTAAAAGACAGAAAATCTGGCCGTTTCAGTAGGGCGGCCCCCTTAATTTTAAGGGGACCGGCACACAATTAAGGGGACCGGCCACGCTCCCCTATCAGATTTGGTCAGAAATTTTTCCCTATAAATACCACCTCAAACCTGGAATTTTTCTCACCTTTTGCACAAAAATTTTCAGATCCAATTCTCTCTAAACATCCTTCTAAAACCCTTTGATCATAAGATTATTAATCTTTGTTTCAAGTGATCCAATCTATCATCACTCAAAGTGCAAGAGAATAATCCTCCCTACCATAAAGCCAAAGATGTATTAGGATCTAGTTAGTGCTTATGTGAAGTTATGAGTTATGTATATGTAATAAGTAGATCAAGATGATCTTACTTAGTAGTGATTCAATGAGTGAGTAAGAAGTAGTGGGAGGAAGTAGTAGTGTGGAGAAAACATGTAGTTGTGAAGATGTAGGTGTGTGATTAAGTAGTGGAGTTTAGAAGAAGTCGTGAAGACGTGAAGAAGTTGTGAAGCCGTGAAGAAGTTTAGAAGAAGTTGTGATGAAGTCGTGAAGTCGTGAAGTTGTGTAGAAGTTGTGTAGTGATCGAAGTTGTGTTGTGAGATTGGTTCTAGCTACTATTAGAACTCGACATTTAGCTTAGTGTTGTTAAATGGTGTACGCAAAAGTTGTGTACGGTTTTCTCCGCTAAAAGGGAGCTTGTTGAGTAGTGAAGAAAACTCTCGAGTAAGTGACTCGGGGAGTGGAGTAGGAACAAGGAAGGTGTCCTTGTAGCCGAACCACTATAAATCATCGTGTCCGGTTTGCATTTCCTTTCTCTTATCTCTTATCATTTGTTCTTGCATTTATCGCTTTACTTATATACTTGCCTACATGTCTTAGTTGTTGCTTATATAGTTGTGATGATTGATTGTGTTGAACATAGTAGTTAATATTGTGATTGTGTGTATAATTGCATGATATGGTCAAATAGATTATTATTCACACTTCTCATATCAAGTTTAACTTGATAGATAATTTGATACAAAATGTTTTAAGATTTTAAAAGGAAAACGTATTTACATAAAGATCGACCAAAGCTCCATTCATAAAACTAAGTTTTTCCAAAAGCTTACATATATAATTGATCATATTGATTATATGTTGTTTTCATACTAAACTCGAATTGAAGTTTTCCAAACAAACAATTGAATAAATTTGAATCAACATTTTGAAACAAAGTTTTTATAAAATGAAAAAGAAGGGAAAACTATTCAACCCCCCTTCTAGTTTTTCACAATTGGTACCAGAGCCACGTCGCTCACATTTTCAAAACAAATGGTTTTAAAAATTGAGTACGATCCATGTATCAAATTACCCATTAAGGAGGATTTAATATGAAAAGTGTTTTGTTGATTAACTTGTATTAGTTTTGATATTATATACACTAATTATACTAGCTCGAGATAAGATTAGGCATAAAAGAAGTACTATATGTTCGTTTTTAAAATCAGAAAGTTACACACCTTTCCACAAAGTCAGAAAACAATTTTTTAACAAAAATTGCATTTTTGAGTATCAGATGAGCGGCCCCTTTAATTGTCTGGGCGGCCCCCTTAAATTTAAGGGGTCCGCCTGTCTGTTCGACAGTTTTTCGAAAACTTTGAAAAATCATATAAAATTAACCGTAACTCCGTAGAAGTCGTGCCACCCGGAGTTTTAAAGGTAATTGAGTCTACTTTCATTTAAAAATACTTACAAGTAACCATTACAAACTTAAATAAGTAAGAAAGTCAAAATACTATACGGTGGTTAGAAGGGATGATTGGGGTGTAGCTTGTTACTAACATAAAAGCTGAAACTGCTTTCTTAATGTAGCTTATACTCTGTTTTTTTTTTAGTTTAAAAACTTTTTTCTTTTTTTTAAATTGTTTATTTACTGTTTTTTTATAAGTTTCCAAAAGAAAAATAGAAAAAAAAAATAGTTTTCAAAAAGAGGTGTACCAGGTTCGAACCTGGTATCTCTTGGCCAAACTGATACAACAAACCACTCCCTACCAACTGTGCTCTAGTGTATTTCATGTTATTGTTTGTTAACATTTGTATTTATAGCATTTTCTGTATTGTTTAGCTTATTCAATTTTCAGCTTTTAGATTGCTCATTACTGCTTAACTAGAACTGCTTATGCCTCCTTCATAATTTTCCTAGGATAGTTTTTAGTTAAATTTGCTTCCTTCAATTTTTCAGATTTTTTTAAAAATGTTTTAGTATTTTTAGTCATTTGTTTTTCTTTATTTTGTTTTTAATGCATAAAAAAAATATAAAAGCCCAAAAAAATATTTTTCTTTTTCCAATAATTTTCTTTTATTACTAGAATCGTAGAAAAACCATTTTCACACCCGTAGGAGTGGTGTAGCATTTATTTCACTTTTTATTTTGCGCACTCGCGTTTTTATTAAATAAACTTTTGTGTTTTCAAATTAGATTACGTTTTAGGGTTCCCTAGTTTCCTATTATCATTTCCGTAGTATTTTAAGTAGTCCTTAAGTTTTATTTTTCATTCCTTGTTTGAATTCATGTTTTAGTTGCGTTTATTTAAGTCTTCGTACGTTATTTGCAATTTCTCGTTATTCAACAATACCAAATAATCAAAACCAATCCTTACAAGCATTTTAATCTCGAATCTCACACGATATCGCCCATTCACACCTCGTTGGGACGCGACCCGGGTAATCACTTACCCGGTATCACATATATATATTGTATTCACGAGTTTTTACAAGTTAACTTTTTCCTAAAGGTTAATTAGTAAATTCCACTCACGTCTACTTTGTATTAATTTGATACGCACTCAAAAACGCAAATCAAAATGGCGCCGCTGCCGGGGAGGTTGTGTTGCGACAATATCGTTACAATTTTAACGATTAGTGACTTGTAGAACCTTCGTTAAGAAGTTATCGCTTTCAAAAATATATAAAACACAAAAATATTTTCCTTTTCTTTTGTATATATCTATCATATAAAAAATACAAAAATAATTTTCCATTTTTCTTGTTAAATAATATAAACATAAAAAACAACCGCCGAGAACCAAGGCAGAACACCTACCAACTGGAGGTGTGAACATTAATAAGTTCCCAAACAAAAGATTAAAACTTGTCATTGTATCCTTGTGAATTGGTGTACCTTTTTCAAAGAAGTCATTTACATTGTGATTATTGGTTTAAGTTCACAGTTGTCTTTTTGAGTTGGTCTCGTTTTAATTGATGTGTTTTTCGAAAAACCCAAAAATAATCTTCGTCTCCTATACGTTTAATTCTTATCTTCTTATCCTCTTTACCATTTAATTCTTTCTTCTCATCCCTCGTTAATGTTTAATTCTTATGTCATCACTCGACTACAATTGTTTTCATTGTAAAGGTCCAGTGGATGACAATCTTCCTTGTTACAAGTGCGTGTGTAGGCGGTGTGGGAGTGATATTAGAGACGGATTTTATAAATTTTGCAAAGCAAATCCGAACGCTTTCAATGATTCTCAGAGTTTTCCCGACCACCCTCCACAACCTCAGCTATCTTCATTGAAACAACTTCATTGCGTTAGTTGTGGAGATCTGTTAGGAGATGGTTCACTTTGTGAACGGTGCAATTGCAAGGAGTGTGGATTTAGTCATGAACTTTGTGCATGTTATGTTTTGAGAGCTGAACCTACATTCACCTATGATTATGATCATAATTTTTTTGATTATTCTCAAAACGATTTCAACCACCTTCCTCATAACTCATACGAGCAAGAGCCATATTATTCAAATTACAATACTGCTTCATGTCAAAATACACCGAGTATTTCTTGTGAGTATTGTGGAGGTCCTCACCAAGGTTTTGATTGTCAAAATAGTCAAAATATTGGTTACGACCAATATCCATACAATTCACCAAACCAAACTCAACTACTGTTGTGAGTACTGTGGAGTTCCTCACTTCAGTTCTGATTGTCAAACAAGGAATTCATTTCCTTGTGACAATTACGACTATCCTTATCATGAACAACCTCCACAGTGCCAAATGGATGATGATACCATTCTCCTTGCTATTCTGGAATTAGTAAAAGAAATAAAGGAAGGTGTCAATAAACTTGCCCAAGAAAATCCTCATGAGAAAACTATGGCAGAATTATTGGCTGAAGAGCAGGCTGCTAAAATAAATTCCCAAGATGCCTTTGAAAAGTCTATTAGGGAATCAATTGTAAAAGAAAAAGCATCCAAATCTAGCTCTCAGTTCCGTTTTATTCCTGATGACAGTGATGATGAAGATACCCTTGATATTCTTCAATTTTATAAGGGTTCATCAAGTTCATCAGTTGCGATTCCTTCCATGGAAAATCAGGGAGAAAATAATGAGACGGAGAAATTACTAGCAGAAGATCAAATGGAACTTGTACAATCCATGAATGCTAGTCCTTCTCAACTCCCTCAGTCTGTTGGTATCACACTCGAAATTCCCACTCACTCTCTGATCATGGGGGACAAGCATCTTAGCACTGTTCCTGAAAAGGAATCGGACGAATTCATAAAGTCTAGTGCTAAGAACCTTGTCCTAATCCCAGGAGAGTCACAGGGAATTCTTGAGAATATGTGTGATCTTACTTCCCCTCTTGAGTGTCCAAAAGATCAATTTGAGACTTTCTCCGATTTTAGCGATGATTATACATCTTATGGAGACATCGAGTATGTTGAAGCATCACTTCCACATTCTGATGTTGATCCTCTTCTTGAGGAGTTCGCCGATGAACTCACTCACATCAATCCACTTCCATTGGGAAGTGATGATGGTCTCTTTGATTTTGAAGCCGATCTGGGAGAAATTGAAAATCTCTTATATCACGATCATTCACTCAATTCTTATCCCAACAGTCCAATAGAGAATGTTAATCACCTTGTTCCCGAAGCATTCAAAACAACTTTCACTAATCCTCTGTTTGAATTCGAATCTGAATTCACTTCGATTTCTGATAATCCAATCTTTGATATTCAGAACGAGGATAGTGATGAGTCCACAACGTTACAAGAGTTCACTGATTTACATCATGTGATTGATTCTCTTCACGAGGAGTTCTTCGGTGAACTCACTCATATCATGACTCCTCCGGAGTATGATTACTTGGATAACAAGAAAAACCATGATCGGGGGGGAAAGTTCTCAATCATGAGAATTGGTATTTTGATAACAAATTTTCCCACCCTCCCTCCCGAGATGTTGTCCAAATCAAAGAGCTTAACCTATGAAATCCAAATTCAGGAAACTGAACCTGATCTTGAGGAAGAAGACCTAGTCATGATTGTTATCATGATTTTCTTTCTTTTCTTCGCCTACCTGGTGACTTCCTCTCTTCTTCACTCCTTCGGAAATGAAGACACTATCTTTGACCCCGGCATTTCCGTTTACCATTATCTTGAGCCGGGTACTTATCTCATCGGTGTAGAATTTTCACGTGCTTCAAATGTTTGTCCAAACATCTTGAATGAAAGTCCGATGGAGATTGTCTCTTCCACATGATACTTCCCCAAGAACCAATGAATTCGGGGTCGAGTCAAGCTAGCGACTCGGTAAACAAAAACAGTAGCATGCATATGGGGTTTTCACCCTAAGTGTGGGGGAGTTACCCATGCTGTTGTTACCATGTATATAAAAAAAATGATGATGAATAAAGTGAAAAATGGTATTTTCACATTTAGCTTGTAATGGTGCCTTTTTACGTTCATAGAGTCGGCATAATAGCCGGTACTTTGAATATTGAGGACAATATTCAATTCTAAGTGTGTGGGGGGGGGGGGGGGGATTCTAGCGAATTTGATCACATTTTACCTTCTAGTACCCCCGTTTTTGGCCAAAAATTTTAAATTTTTTTCACTTTATTTCAAAAAATTTATGGTTATCAGTCCACCATGTCTAAAAGACATAAGGACTGGCTAATCCAGGAGAAAACGGCTCTTGGTAAAGATATATCAAATCCGTTTATGGCTGACAATTTGCCGAAAATTGTATGGTATTCAACTCACCATATCCTAAAAAGTGAAGAGTTGGCTAGCCCGCAAGGTTATGGCTTGTGGTAAAGGCAGTGGAAAACCATAATTGGTAATCAACTCATCAAGATGATGACTGTATTCCATCAAAGAGTTGGCTAGTCCAGAAGCAAACGACTTCTGGTAAAGACAAATCAAATCCGTTGACAGCTTATGGTTTGCTTAAAATCATATGGTTATCAGTATACCATAGTTCTTACTTGAACTGAAACATTTGGCTACTCCAGAAGTAATGGCTTTTGGTAAAGAGACTTCAAATCCATTAAATTTTCATAAAAGATTGCTAGGGACTAGCAATAGTTTAGTGTAGGGGATTTGATAAGTGTCATTTTACACATATCTTTTCTTCCATTTTCCTAGTCAAAACGACCAAAAACACTTAAAAACGATCAAATAATGTCACAAATATCCTTGGAGTGTGTTTTTGCGTGTTTCAGGTATAAAGGATTGAAAACAGACGAAAATCGGAGCAAATATGCAGAATTGTCAAAATCAGTCCCTCAAGTTTGCAAAATTGGCATTAATGGTCCCCGGGAATTTTTATTTGAAGAAAATGATGAAAGTGACCTTGGGAATTCATTACTTGGAAAAATTGGCCCTTGGATGAAGTTTGAGAAATTGGCAGGAAATACCCTTCAAAAATTCAGAAAATACAAGTTTAGTCCTTGTGATTTAATTACTAAACATCAAACGGACCCTTGTAAGTTATTAAAACCAACCCAACACCTAAACCCTTTTACTCCTAGGCCCATTCCCACTCCACCAAAATCCAGACCACGCTTTTACCCAAACCCAAACCTAAACCTAAACCTAAACCTGAAATAATAACACACCCTTAACGTTTACGTCTCCCACTTCTCTTTACCCACCAGTACATTCCCCCCTCCTCCCCTGCTCTCTCCGGCTACAAACCACCATCCCCAGCCACCTTAAAAGGCACCCCCTCTCACCTGCTCCAAGAAACCTTCACGTGATACCACTCCCTCCCTTGTCCACGTTGGCAATCCACAACACACAAATGGGCGGCAAAAATCCAATCAAGGGCTGGAATGAGTTTAGAAGCCATCCTATGGCTGAGATTGATAGAAGAAAGCACAAGTGATCCATCTCAGCTCTTATCTCACAAAAGAAACACAACAGCTGAAGACATTTTATTTTTCTTTTCTTAGTATAAATCAGCCCTGTTGTAGCCAATATAAGGCATTAAGGGTAGGAGAATTAGGATTAGGTTAGCTTTAGTATAATTAGCTTAATTCTAGTTGTTAGCTTATGTTCATTCTTTAAACTTTCAGCATTTGTAACTCAGTTTTATTTTTAATGAAATTTTAGCTTTGATTTTAAAGCTTTGTCCAATTTTTCATTCAAGCTAGTTAAATGTTTACTGTTTGATAAAGGGCTTATTTTAACTCAATCCTGTTTTTTTTATGTCCTTCTAAATAAAGTTAATCTATTCTTAATGAGTTCATCAGATTGGTTAGTCTATAGCTTCACAACATCTCATCAGTTACGTTCTATGGGGTGTTTGGATTTGAGGTCAAGCTTGGGATGAAAAGAGCTTGGGTCAAAATTTTCATTGGTAATAGTATTAGCTTAGTAAAATCAGTTGCTTTAAGCCAAAATTCAGTAGGCGTATTAAGTATTTTGAAGTTCAAGCTTGTTGTCCAAATATTCTTATTGAAACTGTTTTTCCAAAAGAAATTATGGTAGATATTAGTTTTAGCCTCTTAGGTTGTATTTAATAGTTCACATTAGCTTCGTTTATGTTTGTGCATTTTCATATTACCTGGTATTGGATTCTTGAAGTCAGAAACGGCAAAAGTCACCCATATACAACTGCTGCATCAGCTCATGGCTGTCCCAAACAGCCCCATTTGGATTAAATTTTAGTTAAGCATCAGTTTGAATTAGCCTTTCATCCTTGGCATACAAGTTTTTAGTAGTATAGATTTTGGTTAAGTAAGCTTATCTTAGATTTTCATGCTTATTTGTTAGCCTAAATTCAGCCCTACAATTGAACCCCCTTTGGCCAAATTTGCTTCAGCAGCCCCCCAACTGCCCCTTTTGATCTAAGATTTACGTTAGTTGTAGTTAGAGTTAGAGTTTGCAATTAGGTGCAAAATTAGCTACTAGTATAGATTTCACATTCCTGGGCTTATTTTAGTATTTAGGTCGTATTTGGTAGCTTAATTAGAGGGCTGCAAAACCCCCCACTCAGCCGCTTTTTCCTACAGCTTGCTGTTCAAACACCCCCAAACAAGCCTTTACTTCAGCTTGAGTTTTAGCTTATTTTTGTCTAACATTAAACATACGTGTTCTTTTCCAGCTCGTTGTCATATTTTTCAGCTTATTCTACCTTCTTGAGCTTATTTGAGTAGAATTAAGTAGGTTCTAAGTAGGTTAGAAGGGATGATTGGGGTGAAGCTTGTTACTAACATAAAAACTGAAACTACTTTCTTAATTTAGCTTATATTCTGTTTTTTTTTTAGTTTAAAAACTTTTGTCTTTTTTTAAAATTGTTTATTTACTGTTTTTTTATAAGTTTCCAAAAGAAAAATTGAAAAAAAAAAAATAGTTTTCAAAAAGAGGTGTACCAGGTTCGAACCTGGTATCTCTTGGCCAAACAGATACAACAAACCACTCCCTACCAACTGTGCTCTAGTGTATTTCATGTTATTGTTTGTTTACATTTGTATTTATAGCATTTTCTGTATTGTTTAGCTTATTCAATTTTCAGCTTTTAGATTGCTCATTACTGCTTAACTGGAACTGCTTATTCCTCCTTCATAATTTTCCTAGGATAGTTTTTAGTTAAATTTGCTTCCTACAATTTTTCAGATTTTTTTAAAAATGTTTTAGTATTTTTAGTCATTTGTTTTTCTTTATTTTGTTTTTAATGCATAAAAAATATATGTATAAAAGCCAATTTTTTTTTTCTTTTTCCAATAATTTTCTTTTATTACTAGAATCGTAGAAAAACCATTTTCACACCCGTAGGATTAGTGTAGCATTTATTTTGCGCACTCGCGTTTTTATTAAATAAACTTTTGCGTTTTTAAATTAGATTACGTTTTAGGGTTCCCTAGTTTCCTATTATCATTTCCGTAGTATTTTAAGTGGTCCTTAAGTTTTATTTTTCATTTCTTGTTTGAATTCATGTTTTAGTTGCGTTTATTTAAGTCTTCGTACGTTATTTGCAATTTCTCGTTATTCAACAATACCAAATAATCAAAACCAATCCTTACAAGTATTTTAATCTCGAATCTCATACGATATCGCTCATTCACACCTCGTTAGGACACGACCCGGGTAATCACTTATCCGGTATCACATATATATATATATATATATATATATATATATATATATATATATATATATATATATATATATATTGTATTCACGAGTTTTTACAAGTTAACTTTTTCCTAAAGGTTTATTAGTAAATTCCACTCACGTCTACTTTGTATTAATTTGATACGCACTCAAAAACGCAAATCACTTGTGTTACAGGTTTGTTATACCTATGTTCTCTGAAAGTAGCCTATGCCCTAGTTGCAATGTGAATCGTATGGACCAATGGAGAGATCATGCAGTTCACTATTCTAGTGAAGTGGGTGTGAAGTCCAGGCATAATCTGGTGTGCGATATTCTTGTTGATATATGTTCCAAGGTTGGGATTATGGTACGTAAAGAGACTCCTATGGGTTTTCGCTCAGATGATGGGAAAAAGCTACGACCTGCAGATCTATTGTTATTTAATTGGCTCCAAGGTAAAGATGCATGTTTGGATGTGACTGAAATCTTTCCTTTTGCTGGTGGGGGAGGGGTGACTTCATGGGCTCCTGGGTAGCTTTGCATAACGCCGTGCAGAAGAAAAAGAAAAAATATGTGTCCAAATTGAAATAATAATAATAATAATAATAATAATAATAATAATAATAATAATAATAATAATAATAATAATAATAATAATAATAATAATAATAGTGTATCTTCATGATCGACCATGTATGGATCTTTGTACTATCTTCTTGTATAGGTTTGTTTAGTTTCGAATTTCTAGGGCTTGTTTTCTTCCATCTGTACAGTTTTTTTTAGGGTTTCGGTTCGAGACCCGATTTGGTTTGGTGGTTGCTACATACGTTTTGCTTCTCCAAAACAGTTAGGGTTATTTATTTAGTTCATGTTGTTGTCATCTCCTCCTCGGTGGATCTCTACAACTATCTGTTAGGGTTTTTTAGGCTTTCGTTTGTGAGGTCGGGATTTGATTGTCTACTGGTTCAGCCTTCTTATCTGATTTGTTGGTGTCGTTGTTGATGTGGATATCCCTCCCTAGTAACAGCTTTGCATCTTCAAATAAGGTCGAGTTTTTAGCAGGTTTGAAAATAGGTCGTTTGGAGCCTCGTTAACAGGTACCATTACATTTGTTGGTGGTGGGCTCGTATCAGTTAGTTTGTAGTGTTTCCGCGTTTTTTTCGTAGTTCTTGCACGTTGGGCTGTGGTTCTACTACTCTTGGTTGTGTTGGTTTACGTTTCGGCTTTGTGGCTTGCTTCGCATTGCAGGTTGTGGTTATGATACAGGCTCTGTTACTTTGGTACAAGTTGTGGCCGAATAAAGTTGGTTTTGTGTGGTGGTTCTGAGGTTCTATTCACTTGGTGTTGTTGCTTTGGTACAGTATATCAAGCACTGTTCACTTTGTGGTATCTTCTTCGGCTTCGCGATTGTTTATTGATATTTTTCTTTTGGTGTTGATACTTTGTTGGGTGGCTCTTTGTAGAAACAAGCGTAAGCAGGTTTGGTGCTTGGTCTCTTGAGTTGTTATTGAATTGTTGCATGGCGATTATTCGGTTTCATTGCCCATTCGTGGGTCTTAGTGGTTGTCATGATGGTAGTGGAAATAGGCTTACCAAAACCCCGTTGCTCACTCACCTTTGGGATCGTCACTTTAATGAGAGCGTGCTAGCTGCCACTAAACATTCTCTTGCTACTAGTCTTGTTGTTTTCGAGGCCGATGAGGTTACACTTAAACACATGGGTCATCGGTTATGTGGTGATTGTTTTAAGACGCATACCTTTCGTTCTAAGTGCCGACATGCCAATGGTTCTAATTTTGTATCTCCTCCTGATCGTCATGATGGTGTGGTTAGGTTTGTGTTGTATGATCTCACCTAACCACAAGTTCCTTCTTCAGTTCAACTCGCTCTAGTTGAATATTTGGTTTTGGGCGAGTATGGTGGTCTCGATTTGCCTCTCCTTGACACTTTGTTTTCTAAAGGGTTGCGTACTATCAAATCCATCCCTCCCAACTCCCAAGTGCCGCTTAGGGTTCTCTCGGGTTTTGAAAGGGACTCTTGATAAGGTGATTTGCACACCCGATGACATTTCTTGTTGGATTAGTTTGTTAGTCTTGCCTCTTTGTCTCCTCAAAACCTTTTGTCCGAGAAGCAATCTTGAGTGTAGGTATGCTATTAAGCGCCAACGTCAAGAAGAGTATATTACTAATGCCATTCGATCCTGGGATACTCCTGGTGGTGGGTTGCAACTTGTGAGAGAGGTTTTAGCTAAACCTTCCCCTACATGATCTAATATTGATGAGGAAAATGTGGACTTGGGTGAGCGTAATGTCTAGCAGTGTAAGAGGAAGATTTGTGATAATCATTATACTACGGCTGTTAGAGTTCTTTCTTCTTCTGGCGTTGCTAATTATAATGATGCTACTATAGAGGACCTAAAGGCTAAGCACCCCTTCAAACCTGCTCCTTCCTTGCCGCTTTTACCTATTGATCATCATCAACTTGTTGCATCTCCTGTTGTGGTTCTTGATATGATTAATGGTTTCCCTCGTGGTACTTCTTGTGGCCAGGATGGTTTGCGTGCCCAACACCTTTTGGATTGTTTAAGTGGCGCTGCAGTGGCTATTTCTGATGATTTACTCGCTTTTATCACCCAAGTGGTGAATCTTTTTCTTGATGGTAAATGCCCAAGGGTGTTGGGTGAGTATATTGCTAGTGCTCCTCTCACACCGCTGGTCAAGCAGGGGGTGGTATTCGTCCTATTGTTGTAGAAACCGTTTGAAGGCGTCTAGTTTCCAAGGTTAGTGCTACTATGATTGGTCATTCTTTGGATAATTATTTAAATGATCTACAGTTTGGTGTTGGGGTATCTGGTGGAGGAGAGGCTATTCTTCATATCGTTAATCGGTTGATTGAAGATCGTGGAGATGATGTAGGTCTTTCGATGTTGTTGGTGGATTTCAAAAACGCCTTCAACTTGGTGGATCGTGAGGTTATGCTACATGAGGTTCACCTTCATTGCCCTACTATTTCACGTTGGGTGGAATTTTGCTACTCCAGCCCAGCTAGATTATATTATGGGGAACACACTTTATGGTCGCATCAAGGTGTGCAACAAGGTGATCCACTTGGACCTTTGATTATTTCTTTAGTGTTACATTTTTTGGTATGCAAGATTAGAGACTCCTTTAGCCTTTCCCTTCAAGCTTGGTATTTGGATAACGACACTATCATTGGAGATACTTTGGTTGTGGGTAAGGTTTTAGAGCTTATCATGATGGATGGACCTCGATGTGGTTTACACCTCAATGTTGATAAAAATGAGGTTTTTTGGCCTATGGAAGATCCCAGAAGCAGGCTTGTGTGTGTTTTTCCACCTAATATTGCCCAACCTTTGCACAGTGTTAAATTACTTAGTGGGCCCGCTAGTGTGGACTTTGATTTTAGTAGTGAGCTTGTTATGAAAAGGGTTGCCAAAACCATTGAGCTTATGAGTGCTATTGCTAAGATTAATGATCCTCAATGTGAGTTGTTGCTTCTTCGTGCTTGTGCCGGTATTTCCAAATTATATTTTACTATGCGCACTTGCTCTCCCCGGGCCTTTGAGCGTGCTTAGATTTCATTTGATGGGGCTCTTCGTTATACTCTAGAGTGTATTGTCACTGCTTCTGGACCTGGTTTTGGTGATTGGCAATGGAGGCTTGCTACCATACCTTTTGCATTGGGGGGGCTTTGTGTGTACTCTGCAGGTGACGTCTTGAACTATGCATTTCTTGCATCTAGACTTCAATCTGTTAGCTTGCAGACTAAGTTACTTCGACATTCTGGTATCGTATTTTCTGGGCCTTCCTTTGATAATGCCTTATGTGCTTTTAATGCAAAAATGGAGATTGACCTTTTGAGTAATCCGTGTGAGATCGCTGCCCCCAAACTTATGAAGAAATTGGTAGATATATATTTCACACATGTTACCCAAACAGCCGAATCTACATTTTCTTTATCTACTCGACTGATGGCATTATGGAGATCGCAAATGGAGGACTACACTTCAGACTGGCTTAGGGTGGTTCTGATTTCTTGGTTGGGACAAACTATGAATGCTAGGACCTATCGGTGCGTGTTATGTTATCCGCTAGGTGTTCCCCTATTCTCTGTTAAGATGTCGTGCTCAGCTTGTTCTAGGGTCTTTACTGGGGATATTTATGGGGACTATGTTGTATCTTGTGCTGGTATTATTGGTATTAAACATCGGCATAACGTGGTACGTGATGTACTTGTTGACATATGTTCTCGGTCGGGGATTTCGGCTCGTAAAGAGGTTGATATTGGGCTTTGTGGGGAAAGGGACAAACCTTTACGTCCAGTTGATATGTTGCTCTACTCGTAGGACGGAGGGCTTGATATATGTGTTGATTTGGCTGGGTCATCGCCCTTGACGCAAACTGGTATGGTTGATTTTGTGCCGGGTCGTGCGGTGATTGCAGCTGCACAATGTAAACGCGTCAAGTATGAGGCTAAGTGCGCGGATATTGGATATGAGTTCCTCTCCTTCTCTTTATCTTCTTTTGGGGAACTTGAGAAGGATATATAGTGACCCTACTAAAGCGAAATACAAAAGTTCTCGATGACCCAAGACATTGGAGCATGTGCTGCTGCTCATATCTTTAGTAGGATTAGTTTTTCGATAGCTAGAAGAGTGGGAGCCCAGTTGGAATCTCGGCTTCCCACTAACTTCTTGTAAATCATTTGAATTTCTCATAAAGTGATTTAATAATAATAATAATAATAATAATAATAATAATAATAATAATAATAATAATAATAATAATAATAATAATAATAATCCCTCCATGTCAAATTAATTGTCCATATTTCCTATTTAGGATGTCTTAAAAAAAATTGCATTTTTTTTAAGTAAAAACTAGAGAATTTAGTAGGAAAATATTTTATTTGAGTGGTTGAAAAATAAAATGGCCACACTTTTATTAAACTTTGTGAGTTTTGTCTCCTGACAGTTATTTTGAGACGGAGGGAGTAACAATAAATAAATAAATAAATAAATAAAAATGTGATGACAAAACTTGCGAATTCAGGAAACCACATGGACATTTTTTGCAGTTTACTCTTTATTAGAACATTATTATAAACAAGAGTGATTTTTATAAAACATGTAAGATTTTATAAAATATGCAATTGATTTAACAAGATGATGAAAGCTTTTTGATACAATGAATGCAACTTTGATCATTAGCCTGATTTGTAAAATTATGTTCATATATCTTGTATAAATCTATAATACTATAAGATTCAGTCCCTAAATTTAATGTGGAGTTATGATGATAGAGTTTTAGAGTTGGAAATAAGTTGGAGTCGTTTAGTAGTTGCATAGAGTACAAGATAGCTAATGCTTGGAATTCAATGCAGCCTCATAATATCTATACAATCATGAAAGGAGGTGAAGTGCAAGGGTTGCCCGAGTTGATCACCATAGCATTTAGTATAGAATTAAAAGTCGGTTAGATGAAGTGCAAGGGTTGCGAAAAGTTGCAAGAATAATTAATGATTTAACCTAATTCATGCCTATATAAACCGGCCAAAATCACATTTAGTATGTACATTTGAAGATGATTCACACATCTTTTAGATATTTGATTGTTGGTAGCGGTATATAAATTATCTTTTGCAACATTTTGAAGATGATTCACGACATCTTTTAGATCTTTGTAATTAACTTGGTCTTCTTTTTTTCTTAATTTAGTTATCATACGCAGGTACTATGAAAATCACACAAGATCATGCATGCTCAGATAAATGAAACCAAAGATTGGGATACCAACTATTTTCTTTGTTTCTTACATATTTAGGTGATTGTTATAGATAAGCATATATATATATATATATATATATATATATATATATATATATATATATATATATATATATATATATATATATATATATATATATATATATAGATATATGTATTATTTTAATGCATTTTCATATACAAGTAATTTATGTACGTTTTCTATTGATGTAGCTCACATGTGCGAATTGATTCAAGAAAATGTGCACGAGCATTTATGTAAAGCAACATTTAAATGGTTAAATGATACTTTTTAGCGTGATTAGTTTATTTAAGTAGTTGCTTTCTAATGCTCTTTGAGAAATATTAGAATAAATTTATCGCGTGTAATTGAATTATTATTGAAAAGAAGAAGGTCGCGCATTGCAAAGTGTGTTCTTTTTTCTATATGTAGAATCATTAGTGAGAAACCAATATTTACGCCAATTAAATGAGTTTGCCATAATAGCAAAATACGACATATTAAAAATATCACATTGAGTAATGAATAGAAAGGAAAAAATGCATAATTTTAACTTAAATCCGTTTTTAAATTATAATATCAAATAAAAAAGTTGAATTTTAAACATAAGCAAAAGTTCAAACTTTTATCGAAAAACAAAACCGGTGCATTTAATGTGAAGTATATACAACATCGAGATGGAAGTGCAAGACTTGCCGGAATTTATCACATGATATTTAGTAATTAGTATACAATTAAAAGTCGGTTATGAATTGAGATGAAGTTGAAAAGGTTGCAAGAATAATTGATGATTTAACCTAACGCAATATATATATATATATATATATATATATATATATATATATATATATATATATATATATATATATATATATATATATATATATATATATATATATATATTATGTTAATGCATTTTCATATACAAGTAATTTATGTGTGTTTTCTATTGATGTAGCTCACATGTGCGAATTGATTAAAGAAAATGTGCACGAGCATGCATGTAAAGCAATATTTAAATGGTTAAATGTAGCTCACATGGGTTTCCGACTCGACATTCCGAGCCGACTAATCCCACGGCGACTACCCTTAAGCATGATTGGTTTATGTAAGCATGCAACTTGAATAATGAATATAAAAGAAAAAATATATAATTTTTGCTCAAACCCATTTGTAAATTTAAAAAATTAAGTTTAAGACATAATAGTGAAGTCCAAAGGTTTTAGGAATTATTAATTGTGTGTAAATTAATATTCATTTAGTTAGCTATTTAGAATTGAGTTTATTGATAAAATTTATTAATATTAGTTATAATTTAATGTTAATTTTCAATGAAATTAGTTGTACAATAAAATTAGATGGAGCTAAAAAGGTTTGTAACGATTTTTATACAGTTTATATGGCATTATTATACATACATTATTACACAAACTTAATAACGAAAATATTTAACGCACATTAAACTATGACCAATTAGATAGACCCCGTGTGCTTTATATTACCATGCAAAAATCATCTGATAGACAAGTATTGTACGGCTAAGTAATAGAACAAAAAAAACAAAGCCATTTTTTATCATACAAATAATTAATAGGCCAAAAGAAACAAAGTCATCACAACTTAATAGCCAAAAGCCCATATATAGAATACAACACTGCAAAACCAAAACAACATCAAACACTTTTAAATTTTTATACAAGAAAGTTAAAACATTTCATACAACATACTAAACAATAATTAAGTATACACTCGCCAATATACAAAAAAAAAATACATGATTAACAATTAGATTCTTAGACCGTGCATAGCACGAGTTCTGCCTGCCTCATGTAAATATAAAATGAGGTTCGAAAGAGAATAATAGAACTTGTAAATGCTTAATGACTCTAAGATGTATTTTAAATATTCTCATTGGTTTGTTAAATAGTTTTATTATAATGCAACTTAATCAACATATTCGAATCCGTGTTGAAGTATGCGACGGTTAAAATGTCGAGAGATGTTGACGATGTATGTTTTGATAATTTGTGATTATGAGTATTTAGAGTAACACTAATAATTATAATATATCATTGTGTGTAACGTACGTAAGTAAACAAATAAATCATAAAATAATCGTTAATCACATCCACACTTCGCCATTAACATAGTAAATAAAAATGAAATACGTGCCACGTCAGAGGAAAGTCTTTCTCAACAAATACGCGTACGTGGATACTTCTTGGTACAAGAGTCAACGATTTAACCGACATTTCTTTTTTATTTTCGGTTACGTGGCAATGAAATGTTGGTTACCAGTAAACTCTTTTTTTTTTCTGCCGAACGGAAATCCACTCGTATGCTTATTCAGACAAACTCACAAACATTATTTTAGCCCCTTTTACTTGTCTTTTTAATAAAGATGAACTCCTATAGTATCACAAGTATATGGTGTTCCCCCTTGAACTTTTGATTAATAGTCATCCAATGTCATGTTCTAACTTTAACATTTCGTAACTGTGAGTTTTCGTGCACTCGATACGAGTTCCAAATCTTTTGTTCCATTTTTTTTAATCTTTCAAGTTGTAGCCCAACTAGTATAAGATGTTCGATTGAATAAAACGTTACAATATATGTATCCAGTGGCGGAGCCAGGAAACTAGGTTGTGAGGGACAAAAAATTCTTTTTTCCCTACACATGTGAGCGCAAAAATAGAAACGATAATATGAAATCTTTAAGCATACAAAACATAGTGTATTTATTTTTATTTCTATTTATTCGTAAATACTGGCATTGCTAGGGAATGTGATAGATTAGGCATCGAGAAAAAAAAAGTTTTGAGCGTGCGTTGAAACCAGTCGAATCGGGTTTGATTAAAGTAAATATAGTATAAATGCTCTATTTTAAATAGTGAGCAAAGGAATTAAATACGAAATGTAATGCAAATTAGTGAAATTATATTAAACCTCTTGCCAGTTTTGAATAACTTAATTTACAATGTATGATATTTTATCGAAACCTTAAACATTTTTAAGATTGAAGAAACATATATCGTTAGAAATTTACAACTAGAAAATCTGAAAATCATGTTAACAAAATCATACTAAATTGTTACACACTTACAAATTATATACCAAAAGTCAAAAGATCATTAAATTATATACTAATTAAATTGGGGAAATGATGCCTACATTTAAATGTAAGCAATCGCTTACATTCTCTTTGAAAAAAGTTTATAAAATGTACAATTCAGGGGCAATAAACTCCTCATACAGTTCAGTCCCTGTCCCTACCCTTTTTTACAAAGGAAAGTAGGTAACTTGCCTACTTTATAAAGTAGGCATCATACCCCGAATTAAATTATATACTAATGTTGTTAACAGTTTAACATAATGTATTTACATATTAAGTTACATCCTAAGTTCTGAAACAACTATTATATTACTATGTTATTTGCAAAAAAATGAGATAAAGAGGTACCACGTATATATTATACTATATTTATTATTTACTGTAGTAATTAATAAATTAAGTGAACAAAGCTTTTCCCACTTCCCAATTCCCAACCCTCCATGTTCCTTCCCACTTCCCCACTTCCAGTTACTTCTTCATTTTTTCCGATGAACAAAACAGATTGAAAACATTTTCGAAATTAAAGAGTACTTTGATTCTTGTTAACTTGAGAGTGTGGGGGCACTCGGTTTATTAGCCTGAGGGCCCTGGTCCTTTTTGTTACCAATTTGGCTTTTTCTCCTACATATTTTGGGTTTCGATGGAAGCTTGGTTGGGGGCAACGCCCCCCACTACCTTACACATGGCTCCGCCCCTGTATGTATCTTCAAGAGAGATTGCTAATCTTATTGCTTCAAAGTTTGGCTGGTTGCTTTGCCAGAAAATATGTTGCAAAGTATGGGTGAGCGTCGGGCCAAACCCAACCCGAACCGACAAAAATAGACCCAACTCGAAAAATAAAAAAAAACGAAAATACTCAAACTGAGAACCAAACCAAGAAATAGATATCAAAACCGAAACCAAACCGAATAACTCGGTTCGGGTCGGTTTTCGGGTTTCGAACCAAAAAACAGGACAAAAACCGAAATTGAACTGAATAACTCGGTTCGGTCCAGTTTTGATCGGTTTGTCAGTTCGGATCAGTTTTCGGGTGGATTTGCTCAACCGCAAAGATCAATTTAACATGAAACATGAATGGTGTATAAGTAAATACATACTATTACAGTATTACCCTTTGATGAATTTAAAAAAAAAAAAAAAAAAATTAATCTTGTTTCTTAAGGTTTTGAGATTGCTAAAACTACCTAAATGAGTGGTTTTCCAAATTTACCAACCTTAAACCATTTAAGTTGCAATTGCTAAGAGCACACGGCAGCCTAACCGTGAGTTATACCATAACGCATTGCCACGTCAGCGTTTAAGGTGTTAACTTGGTGCGTTAACTTTAGGGGGCGGTAAGATAACCCACCTGAGTTATGCCATAACTCACCCCCTTAACGCTGCATTAAGAGCATAACTTGGTGAGTTAAGAGCCATAACTCCCCCCCCCCCCCCCCCTCTGTAAGGTGACTCACCCCTTAACTCGGCTGCGTTAAGTTATAACTTACCCCCAAAAAGTCACGTTACCTCATGCTCTAAAGATCATCCACTGCGCTCTACTCATACATAACCTTGTAAGGCGAGTAACTTTCTTGGAAGGTGGCGTGTGAAATTAAAGTGACTCAATTCAAAATAGTTAATCATTGGGTACATATTAAGAATATTAGCAGTAATGCTTTTCGAAATCTCCTAATCGATTATTGAAAAAAAAAATCACATGCTATGAAAATGATAATGAGGCAAGCTATCATGAAAATGTAGGTGAAAACACCTCCCACTAAACACTAAAAACAGGCTACTCATAATCAGCAATTCAAGGAAACCAATAACCAGATAATCAGAAACACAACCACAAACACCAAAATTACTCAAAGGACTCGATAGCTCATCTCAAAACTAGAAGGTCCTAAAACAAACTCACAAAGAAATGAAATATATATAAATAACGCCTTTCTTTCTCTCTCTATAAACCTGCAATAAAAACTCTCCATCTTTCTTTCTTTCTCTTAAAAAAAAAAACTGCAATAAATTGATTGGTTTATTTTCTGTAACACACACAAAAACCATGAACACAAATAAATGATCATTTCATAATTAAATTTCCAATCTTTTTTTTTTTTATAAAAATTTATACAAAAAAAGTTATAAATATATTTATATAATAAAATTCCAATCTTTTTAATGGGTTGTTTCCTTTGTGCTGGTGGAGATTCAAAATCATCAAAAAACAAGAGAATTGAAAATACCCATAAAGATCAACCAATTAAAAAAGCTTCTGGTATGTCAAGTTTTCATCTTTTTTTATATATTTTTGCTAATTTTCAAAAAAATTATAAAAAATATAAAATTTTGATTATGGGTTTTTGTTTTTTTAATCATGCATGTTGTTTGATTATGAATTATTGATCTTTATTGGAAAAAGTTTTGATCTTGGTGAATTTTGTGATAATTTGTTAATTTTAGTTGAAAGTTGAATAGTTTAATATTATAGTCATCAGTGACATCATCTAGTGATATAAGCTTTTTGGAATTATTGATTTTGAACTTATTGATGTTAGTAAAAAGTTGTGTTATTAATTAAGTAGTTTATTATTGAAAATTATTAGTATTAATAAGTGTAGTTGAAGATTACTTATATGATATTATTAAAAGTCAAAGTTCTTGTCTTTTTTCAATTTCGGTAGTATTTTTGGATAGTAAGGTGGTGTTTGGATGTGTGTTTAAGTCATTGTTTGATCATTTCTAGTGTTTATGTGACATACTTTTGTGTGTATGATTATTAGTTTATTTGAGGGTGTAATAAATTAGTTTGATGATAGTGGTTGCAAATCTTAGTTGAGGGTCGAAAGTATAACGGGTGAGGTTTTCGTTGTTTAGAGAGGGCGAGTCTTTGAGTTGAGGGTCAATAATGATTTTGATAATTTTAAGAAGCATGTCCAAACACTATTTTATGTAAAATGTTTCATCTCTGAATGTTGGGTTTTTATTGAATGGTCGGTTTGTTGTTTTCATTTGAGATATTATAAATCACATGATGATGGATGAAGTTTTATCCTTTTGCTCTTTAAGTGTCTCCATGTGTACCTCTCCACGTGGATTTTTTTCTGGTGTTTGTACGTTGTATTTAATTTTTAGTACTTTTGATTGAATTTTGCTGGTTTATATGGTTTAGATACAATAAAAGTCGAGCAACGTAACGAAGTGAAGAAGGAAAATGCACCAAATGTTGTTCAATCACCGGTTTCAAATGAAGCAGTTGATAAGAATAAGCCACCCGAAGAGGGAGAGGGTCCTGTGAACAAGGCAAAAACATTGACATATGCACAATTAGTGAAAGCAACCGATAATTTCAAAGCTGAGTATTTCTTGGGTGAGGGTGGCTTTGGCAAAGTTTATAAAGGAAAATTAGAAGATCCTGACCAGGTTAGTGAGAATTGACCTTTTGTGGTGATGTATCTTATTTTAACACTTCTAATGAATGGGTTGATTTGGGTTTTGTTATTTCTCAAATGGGTCAGGGGGATGGGTAAAACGGGTTGAAAGACACATGAAGCCTGCTTTTAATGTAGATTTATTTGTTTTGTAATAGGACATTCCAACCCGACCGATATGTTACTTGTACTAAAAAGGACTGTTTTATGCTCAAGTTATTTGATTAATGATTTTATACAAAAGTTCTTGAATTGTATCTTAATCTTAAGAACTTGCAGATTGTGGCTATAAAGCAACTGGATCCTGATGGTTTGCAAGGGATTAGAGAATTCGTAGTTGAAGTTTTGACATTAGGCATGGCTGATCATCCTAATCTTGTGAAATTAATCGGCTATTGTGCTGAAGGAGAGCAACGATTATTGGTTTATGAATACATGCCGTTAGGTTCTTTGGAAGACCACTTGCACGGTATTCACTTTTTACCCTTCAAAATTAATCTCTTTCCCAGTTTTTTTTCTTTCTATTTTATAAAATCTTTTTCTATGCAATGCAAGTGCTGAACCACTAGCTAATTTCCTGAAGTCCGAATCCATTAACAGTAAGTTTAAATTGCTTTAAATAATATAGTGATTATACATTAATTGAAAGTAGTTTATTGGACTTTGGAAAGTAGTTTAATTGGAAAAGAACACATAAAAGATGTTTATTAACTAATATTTATGAAGCAATTAAGCAAATGTTGACTTTATTATACAATAGAAGAAGTTTTTGGGTCAACTGGTTTTCCTGAAAGATTGCATTTGTATGGCAGATCATCGACCCAACAGGAAACGACTCGATTGGAACACTAGGATGAAAATAGCAGCGGGAGCAGCAAGAGGGTTAGAGTATTTGCATGATAAGATGAATCCACCGGTTATATATAGAGACTTGAAGGGGTCCAACATATTGTTAGGTGAAGATTACCATGCTAAATTATCGGATTTTGGTTTGGCAAAAGTGGGGCCAATTGGAGATAAAACTCATGTTTCGACCCGAGTGATGGGAACGTACGGGTATTGTGCTCCTGATTATGCAATGACGGGTCAACTCACGTTTAAATCAGATATATATAGTTTTGGGGTTGTATTATTGGAGCTCATTACGGGTAGAAAAGCAATCGATAATACGAGATGTGCAGCAGAGCAAAATCTTGTTGCGTGGGTAAGCTCTTTTTTTTATATGATTCTTTTACTCTGAATTTGCTTTGTACTAGATGTCATACTATAAAGATGCTCTGATGCTAATACTACCATCAGAGTTCACTTTTGACCTTATGCAAACTAACAACTACCATTTGAGTCCATCTCTGACTGCAACACTGATTTTAAACAATGATTTTGTTTGTAGAGGAAGATTATATAATTTACATGAACGTATGTCAATATGGTAATGTTAATAAAAAAGTTTTTTACTTTGGAAGAAGTTGATAAAAAGTTTTTTCATTTGGAATCTCCTTTTGAATGAGTCATCTACAATCCTAATAAATTTGCGAGTTTTCAGGGGCCACGAGTAAGAAGTATCTGATGCCATGTTCCTATTTTTTGGGGCTATCATTAGCTTATGTTTCTATGATCTATCTTTCTCTGTGTTGAATACATTCGGATGCCGTACTACCTATTTGACCCCTTCCCTTTGTCGTAAATGCTTTAGTTTAACCATGTGAGTGTTCGACATGGCCATATTTGTGCCATATTCTAAAGTTGACTCATTCATCACGAGATATGTATAACATGTAGGGAAATAGATGTTTATTGTTTACTGCAAGCAAGCTTGTGTGATGTTAAGGATAAATGAGGGTGTAAATGTGTTTACGTAAGAAAAGTATGTAAGTCACAATTGCGGTTGGGTCGTTATTGATATTGAGATAGGCATTTTTATTGGATTATGTAAATTACGTGTAAACTTAGGTCATACTATAAAGTTGGCGTTTTTTTAATTGAAGTCATAGTGAGAGTCCCTACAAAATTGAGGTCACTATGGCCACGTGGGCACACATGCTTCACTTGCTTATATCCTTTGTTGTTAAAACACAACTGGACTTGTTTGTAGGTAAACAGGTTGAAAGTGTCTCCGCTAGAACAACCATTACTTTATTTGGGTGGCTAATGATAACGACCTTGGAAAAGGTGAGTTACTAGTCTATTGACACACCCTTGATAATTAAGTGGGCAACACAATCGTGGGGTAGAGTCACAACCTTTAGGTTATAAATATATTATGAATAAGTTTCATTTATGTGACGATAAATACTACAGCTTCTAATTCCTGTCAATATTCCCTTGCATAATTTGTGTTATGTATTCCTTGTATTTGTTTTTTAAATAGTTTTGTAAAAACAGAATAATTGATTAAATCAAGTTTTGTACAGGCACGGCCATTGTTTAAAGATAGAAGGAAATTTTGGCAGATGGCAGATCCGGTTCTAGAAGGTGAATATCCGGTGAGAGGACTATACCAAGCTCTAGCAATAGCTGCAATGTGTGTTCAAGAACAACCTACTATGAGACCTCTCATTGCTGATGTTGTCACTGCTCTCAATTATCTTGCTTCCCAAAAATACGACCCCTTAACTAGCCCTGTCCAAACTTCCCGAAGGTCTTCTCGTGGACAAAGATCCGTTGATGAGAAGAAACCCGAATTGTAGAGGTGGAGGATTGGGAGGGGAGGGGTAGTTTTGTCTTTTGTGTTCATATGAAAAGGGCGTTCGGTGCTTTTTTATGGCATCGTGACGAGTCGTAACTAAAAGCTTTTGACATTGTTTTCTTGGTTTAGAATAGAAAGGTTTAGAAGAATAATGAAATTTTATATCTCTATATTATATATATATGTATATTTTCCCTTTCTACTATGTGAATTTAGCAGAGTTTATCATGATCTATTGTCATTTTACCCTTTGATTATCTAGTTAAGTAACAGGCTTTTGCAAATTTACTTTTTACCTACGAACCTTTATAGTAGGAGACAAGTCGTCCAAGAGGAGTGTCATGATGTGCCGTGTGCGACATGACGATGATTACGTGACATCAAATCAGACATAGCGATACATCAGATATAGCGATACGGGCCGCTGAATATAGTTAAAAGAAATATGAATTATGAAAGTCTTAGCAAATGAGAGGTGAAGTCTAGAAAGTGTCGGTTTGATAAAGCCTTGACATAAGAGATTACTGTTTAGGAAAATCTATCTCCTAAACTTCTTTTTAGTTTTTAACACTATGAAATCCATTCTTCTATTCTAAATTCTCCTAAAAAAAACTCGCCATCCATAGCAAATTTAAACAACACAAGCACCCCGAGGTCTAACATCCATAGCAAGAGCAGAAAGTCTATGCATAGTGATACTTGTTATTTTAGACAATTGCTTGATGAAAGAATCAATATTTGTGATAAAACAAGCATCCTGTACAAATCCAATTTCTAAACTGGTTCAAAACTAATCAAAAAGTAAATATAGTTGCGATATATTGGGTAAAAAGCAGGTTGCACAACAAATTCTTAAGCTTCATTACTAGATTACGATGCTGATAATCCTGTACCTATAGAAGCATTTCATGGTCATAATATTAAGCTCGTGGATAGCGTGAACGCCCTTTCTTCCTCAAGAACTCAGGAATTTCTACAGAGCTGCCTTCACTGAAACTTGTTGACCGCCGGTTGAATCCAGTCACATCTGCCTGCATTTCACCAAAGTTACAATGCAATTGAGTCCTTTCAGGTTCCTAGGGAATCTACTGGAAAAGGACGAAGTGTTATTGGTACCTGTGGGGGCGGGTCATCACTTTCTTCTTGTCGCTTAAATCCCGTTGCTATTAGAGTTATACTGACCTGAATTAACATGTCCATTTCAAATTATTGTAAATGGAAAAGAACCCTTAAAAAACTCGTGGCATGAAAGTGAATCTTGAACTTACTTGACCACTAATTGACGGGTCAATGACTGCTCCAAAGATTAAGTTTGCACTGGGGTCCACAAGATCGTATATGACCTCGGCTGCAGTATTTACCTTCAATGGTCACATGTGAAGTGCTAGATCAGAGTGGAGGTAAAGATTTTATGTAAACGTTTAGAAATATAAACCTAGTATGCCATTTTTCTTGCAAGTATCTCAACAGTTGATCTTAATTATAAGTTGTTAACTATTTGCCAAATATGCACAAAAGAAGCAAAGAAGTTTTAATATAATGGATATGAGTGCAATACATGGATTAACTCTAAATGAAAAAATGCTGCAATTTGAATATGATTCATTTTACTTACTCGGGTTATGATTAGGTGGGATCCATATGTTAGAATAACATCCCACCAGTATATCTTTGACGTGCATTATGCTCAAACAATATTTCGTATATTAATCATAACCTAATTTGACTTTAAATGTCAAACATACTACTTTGAATATTAAATTGATGTGGACTCTTTTAGAGGATGCTAACATAATTACACTAAAATGTACAAAAAGGGTCAATACTGAAATGTAAAATAGTAGAGTAATAGATAACTAAATTTCTGAAAAGAAAGAGGAAAGCAGCAAAGAGAAACTGAGAAAGAGAGAGAAACCTCAAGCAATGTTAAATCGGTACCACCAGTTATATTCCAAACAATTCCAGTAGCCCTTTCGATACCAATGTCTAGCAAAGGTGATTGAATTGCATTCAATGCAGCATCTCTAGCCCTCGTCTTCCCTGCAAAGAAATACAAACCAGCCGGGTGCTGAATAAGTAAATCTAACTGAACTTTATTGTTTACTTGTTTCGTCAACACAAGAGAACCAGCAGATAAATGCATAAAATAATTTTAAAACGAATATGCATGTAAGTGCATAAACTCAACCATATAATCCACTAAAAGTATAGTCATTGTACTAAAAGGGCAAAAGGACAGACACATAATAGTATAATAACTACAGAGACTAGTAAAGAGAAAACATATACATAAACAAAACTAGTCAACAACTTCCTTGACTATTATGATCGCATGGCTACTAGAATATCACTGGGGTCGGGTATCGTTTTAAGTTAGATCATATTCATTTTACAAAATCCAACAAATCATGATCATCATCCATTGATCAAATAAACAATCTGAATATCTGATTGATTGACGTATCATGATAAACTGTACTTGGTGACAAATGAGAGTGAAAATATGGTCTTTTATATGGTTCATCTGTTCATCATGTAAAACTGATCCAATATATTATCCATTTCAAGATTTGTTCCAACATTTTGAAAATGTTAGATTCTCGGAAAATCTAGTAGGACTCAAATGATAATTGATTGATGTAGTTGGATTGTATGCCATATTACAAAGTCCAGTCTCTACTATGTAACAAACAAGGAAAACATCTGGTTATACAACAACCAATAGACTTATCCTGTGACCATGTTTGGAATTTAAGATCGTTCAATGTAGAATTTTATGTAGTGGGTTCCGAGTGCATTGTTTTGATCCTAGTGGGACTATACGTGTTGTTCCCAACAGCAGTGACATTCGCGTGAAGTAGTAACCGAAACACCTTTTTCGAAAGGTATGCATTATAAAACAAGAGTTATGCCTCAAGAGTATAACACAATACAACAGGAGAACTTGACACGATAACATTTGTGCAATTTCCAGTGAAGACAGGAATGGCTCATATATTTGACTAACATAGAAAACTCCTTGAACTTTAAAGTGAAAAATAGCTCGTAGTAGATTACCTCAATGTATTGTGGTCCACGATTTCGTAAAGATTGCGTAACGGGATAATCACACTACATCTCATCATCGGCAATCTACAAAGTAGGCTCGTAAGTCATTCTCAACTCCGATCCATTTCAACTAGTTTAACTCAAACGTTCGACTAGGTTCAATACTTTTGATGTCCCAATTTCAACAAACAACTCTAATACCCCGTCAAATGCCGTATTCACCGATTTCCAGGTGATTTCCATCCAGGATGCAAAGAAACCTTAAACATAGGTATGCAATCCCTTTGGTGAAATTGGGTCGTCGAAAATATTGAACCTGATCGTACAATTAAGTGACATTTGTTGAAATGCATCAAAATTAAGAGTGACATGTGAGCCTACTTTGTGGTTGCCTAATTTGTGACTTGATACATTATCGATGATGAGACAAAGTGGGATTCTCCCACTTGGTCTAATCTTATCGAGATCATTGAACCCCAAAACGTCAAACTAGTCTACTAGTTCTTTTGCACCATATAGCCATATAGGTCATGCGGTCAAAAAGTTTAAAGGAGAGTAAATGTATGCGACAGTCCTGACATGGCTGGAAAAGGCGCAAACCCTCTCTAGTTGAATCATGTAGTAAACTCTTGAGAAAACACAAATCTCATTCTTTAATGCCTAATGTTTTAAAAGAATTCCTTTGTGCGAGCTTTATTCGAGTAATGGAGAAACCTTGTAAACACCCTCTCAATGAGTAAGTAGCGCGAATACCCATTACCAGTCACCCTGTGCCCGCGGGTTTTTTCTAAATCCGTGATTACTTTTGTAAGAGTTTACTTAATGACAAGCAAAGATCATCTGTGGGGATATGAGTTTTGTGTGGATGGTCTTTATATCGTGGTGACAGCTTAAGGGTTTAAACGTAAAGAAATGCATGAAATATTTACTTAATAGCTTCCTATATGTTTTACATGCTCACAAGAATGAATTAAGGACACAGGGACGAAAACCAAAACTCACTTAAAAATAAAACAAAATGGTGTATATTCTAGGATACAAGGTGTGCGACGCATTTGAACACCCCATGTAACCCAACATCTCACATGCTGTATGGAATCCCCTCAAGCCGTACAGGGAGGTATGTCCAGAAAGTCGAGGGGTTTCTGAGGAGGAAAGTATATGTCGCATACTTAGTTGCTTATCTTTGATCATAGCCTCATAGGTTTAGAGGGCATGTACACAAAATCTCTATATTACAATCATTGTCAAATCCATATTCGAGTCTCGTGTGTAATCCAATTCATCCATTATTACAGAGAGCCGAATCTAAGTAACATCTCACCTTAATTGCTATAAATCCGATATTTACTTTCTTTCTTAGTTAATTTAGTTAATTCTGGCTAAAATTAAATTTCTTTAATGTGTTAACTGAACAAATCTTAACTCACTTTATATCGATCATTCTAGTACTAAAATCTTTTCTTAGTCAAATCAAGTGTTCCTTCAGTTCGACATTTCCCAGTATTTCTTACCTCTGGTATACTGTTCTCGATTATTTACACTTGCTTAGTTGCGTTTCGTCTTTTCATAGGTTCCAATTACATCATTATTAGTAAACTTGGTATAAACATGATAAGAAGCTGATACGAACCGGATCGATAATAAGATAAAAAGATAGAATAATCGACGTTCGAGAGGTCGAATAAGCTTTTCCGATGGTTTATATTAGTGAGATAAACCGACTCCCCAATTTAACAAATCAATACTTCATATTCATTCAACATAATCAGAATTACAACATTCATCATCTATTTATAATAAGACTCATAGAACTATTCTTGTAGAATAAGATACTAATCCTTACTTTATTTAAAGACTATCAATTACTTAAATAGTAATTATATTTATCTACTTAATAAAATACTAATAATAATTATAATAATAGAGTATAATAGTTTAGGGGTCGTATCAATACTCCTACCCCAAAAACATCTTGTCCTCAAGGTGCTGCTTCAAAACGTAACATTGAGTAATTCCGGGATCCCATGTTCTCCTTTGAGCAGGAACCGGTTCTTGTTTCAACCGAGCATTAGTCCAAAGATGTCCAAGACAGATTTCACATCCTGACTTAAATTTTATAATCTGCCATATGAACATCTTATGATTTTTCTTTCCAGCAGAATTTTGCTCAATAGGTACAATAGAGAACTTGTTCTTGTTAATCTTCCCATCTGATTTGAGCACCATAGGAGGATCCACGTCATTGATTAACTTTTGACCTAAATCTTCTTTCGCTACCAAAACTGGCCCCGTAAAATCGGCTTTCTCCACAGCTGACTTAACCATATGCTCCTCCAACCACCATCTTCACTACTTTTTCCGTTTGTCATAGGTTTGGTTGAATCCCGGACAAACTGAATTTCTGCCATGCTGTTATTTTGGTTACTGTAATCCCTTGATCTCACCTCCATTAATTCCTGTCTCTCAGCAAGTTTTTCTTTGATCTCCCATATATCCATCTCCATACTTTGCTGCAAAATTGCCATCCACATTTCAGATCTCACTGTCTCCTTATGGACCTTTTTGTAAGCATCCATACTTGCTCGATGCTCTTCCATTATAGCCCATATGTGTGCCATTTATAGCCGGAAATAGTGATTCGAATTGAACAGTAACTTTTGGATGTGAATAGTGATTTGGATGAATAGTGTTCTGATTAACAGTTTTTTTTTTTTTTTCCTGAAACCCTAGAATCGAACAGCTCTGATACCAATTGATACGAACCGGATCGATAATAAGATAAAAAGATAGAATAATCGACGTTCGAGAGGTCGAATAAGCTCTCCCGATGGTTTAATACGAACCGGATCGTTAATAAGATAAAAAGATAGAATAATCAACGTTCGAGAGGTCGAATAAGCTCTCCCGATGGTTTATATTAGTGAGATAAACCGACTCCCCAATTGATTAAGAAATCAATACTTCATATTCATTCAACATAATCAGAATTACAGCATTCATCATCTATTTATAATAAAAGACTCCTAGAACTATTCTTGTAGAATAAGATACTAATCGTTACTTTAATTAAAGACTATCTATTACTTAAATAGCAATTATATTTATCTACTTAATAAAATACTAATAATAATTATAATAATAGAGTATAATAGTTTAGGGGTCGTATCATAAGCATATTAGTAATCCGGTATTTTATTATTATATCTATATTTATTAGTAGTTTCTTAAGTAACTAGTTTCCTTTATAGTAATTTCTTAGGGACCAAGTTAAGTCTAGGGTATCTTTTCTTATATATAGGGTATTAGGATTGCAATCAAAAATGGGTGGAATATGAAGTAATTGATTAGGTTATCAATTGGGGAGTCGGTTTATCTCACTAATATAAACCACTAGGGGGTCGGTTTATCCCATCAATATAAACTATCTATCTTGTTTATGTCTTCTTTTTATTCTATTGTTAGTTTCAAAAGACATCAAGGTATAATCAAAAAAAGTACTCGTAGAAATATTCTACATACCAGTTGCAGTTCCTATTCCCATTAGTGATGAGCCTGCATTTGCCATAATGGCTCGAATATCAGCAAAATCCACGTTAACCAGGCCTGGTATCTGCAGTTGAAGGCAACTCATATTATAACTTTGTAAGTATCATGACTCATTGATTCGAGAAGAAACAAAATATGACCACAGAGGAATGTATTTGCGTGATAATAGCTTTTCGATAAAACATCTGAACCAGCTAGAGAAAGAAATATATCATAATTCATACATCAAGTCATCAAGTACACATACTTGAGCTCAATTCTTGTCTTTGATGTGTGTTTCCATTTTCCAATGTAATTAGTGTGACGTTCAAAAATCAAAGTAAATTTATTGGCTGCAAACAGTGATCAAAGTAAGGGGTAGTTTTGCAAATTTGACATTTAACCTCATGCATCTCATTTCGTTGCAGCAACTCCTTAACCACCCCTCGACTGATTATTTTCGCCCTTAGTTTTTAAACCATGAAATCGAACTATTCTACCAGTCATTCCTCGCTCTTGAAAGTCATACCGTAATTATATCCGAGATGCCACGAACTCCTTGGCGTAGAATATCATCAGCTAGATTAAACGCTTCGGTTACAGGGGTGGATGGGGAAATTGCAGTCAATAACTTGTCATTAGGAATGACAATTAGAGTGTCAACATTTTCTCTCAAAGATGCAATTCCTTCTTGTGCTTGAACTGCTCGTCGCCGACCCTCAAAAGAGAATGGAGTTGTCACAATACCAACAGTCAATATACCCATTGACTTGGCAACACCTGCAATCACAGGAGCCGCACCAGTACCTGTTCCTCCACCCATTCCCGCCTGCACAAAGTTATTTGAAGTTAACTAAAGCCAAGATTGTAACCGTTGTATATTATTAAATTATCACGATCAGATAACCAATTATAATGTAAAAGGTTGTAGAGCAAAGTGTTTGGAAGCGCTTTTGTTGTTTGAATTTGACAACTTGTGATAATGAAATAATCTTGATATATGCTGGAGAGTTCATATCTTAATAATTAGACAATTCGTCCCAAAACACAAAGCCAAAGACCCTCCAAAATGAATTTTTTTGTTAAGACGGATCAAGTAACAATCAATCTTCTTATCCGGTGGGATAAAATTAGAATAACGGGAAAGTGCTTACAGTGACAAAAACCATGTCTGAACCATCTAGAGCTTCTTCAATAGATTGTCGGCTTTCATTAGCAGCATTCATACCAACATCAGGGTTACCACCAGCACCAAGTCCACGGGTCAATTCTTGACCAATTTGCAACCGCTGGTTCGGAAAAACAGGCGACAATCTCAGAGCTTGAACATCCGTGTTGACAATCCAAAAGTCAACACCTTTCATTGCATTCTCAATCATACGATTAACCGCATTTGACCCACCTCCTCCAACACCAATCACTTTAATCTTCGCCTCATTGTAATTACCAGGCCTTGTTGAATCCCTCAAACTCTCGGTAATTTTGTCATCTTGATTTGGACTTATCACTGTTTTGTTTCCATCGCCTTTTAGCAGGTAAACTGCAGGGTTTGCATTAAGATACGAATCTTTGTTATTAAAGTGATTCATTGCTGAACACCTTATCTTTGAAGCATACGAAGCCATGTTATGTTTCAAACTTGTCATCTTCATGGTTGATACTTTCAATCCAAAAACAGTGGGTACGTTCATCACATCTCGAGCTTCTATAGGCCCTAACAATGGTGAGATACAAGTCGCCATATCTTAAAATCCGGAAAATGAATATGGAAAACCAATGGAAATTTGTCTACCAACACGTGTTTCTTAGAAACCACAAATATAGCAAGATGGATTACCTAAAAAAATGAACAAACGGAATCTTTAGTCATCATATAAGTCTTGAATAATGACAAGTAACAAGCACCTAATTTAACAAATGCACCAATTTTTATGCAACTTACTTATTATGTAAAATGTGTTTCACGCATTGAAGTTTAACACAAATATACAGTACTAGGACTAAGCACTTTTGCAAGTAAGTTGTATAATACAAAACACTTGTGAAAATCAATGACTTAAGGTGGTGTTTTGGTTTGCATTGAGAAATCACTATGGGAATGGGTTTGATAAGAGATGTATGGATTTCTAAACATGACCTGTTAGGTGGGTATGGGCGATGCCTAAGAGGGTGTTTGGGATTGCTTTTTTTTTTTTTTTTTTTTGAAGTAGAAGCAGATAAGCAACTTAAAACTAAGCAGTTCAAAAACTAGTGTTAATGACTTATGAAATGCAACCAGACACCAAAAACTGATAACTAGTTTAATGTGTCTATCGGATCAATTTTAGTCAAGCGTTTTAAAATTTTCTATTCACCTCAAAAAAAGCACTTGCCTCAACTTGTGTTTTCAAAAATTGCTAATTTTCCGTGATATAAGCAGATAAACATAAAAAATAAGCAATCCCAAACACTATCTACTTATACGGGTATCAGTCCCATTCCTTCAAACCCATACACTCAAAGCCACACCCTCCAACCAAACACTCCTTTATTAAAGTATTAGAACAACGCCATTATCCTTAATAGTTAATAATAAACCAAATTCACCCAATTCAAAACCCTAATAACTATTTAACTTAAAACCCACAAATATTAACCTTTATCCAATAAAACCCAAGCACAAACCAAACAAAATGTACTAAACATACAAAATGGAACAAGACCCACATAACAATATCGAAGACTTAGCAAAATAAGCAAGTTAGAAGTTGAAATAACAATGTAGATTAAGCTATAAATAGCACCTTGAGCTTAGAAATGCAACAGATATAATACCAAATGTGGGTTAATAATGTACAAGATTAAGAAGTTAGATATGACAAAAATGGGGAAAATTGGAAGAAAGAAAGTAAAGAGTACCAGAGAGGATTTTGGATGAGCAAAAACGTTGTAGCCATTTCCTTTGGAGAAGAAAAAGGGGATGTCAAAAAAGAGTGTTTCGGAACACTTGTATTTTTATTTTTATTTTTTTTTTTATTTTGGTAAAATATAGAATTAAAATACAAACTTTTGCAAAATAGTTATATAGAGTTCATGTGGTTGAAAAAGGTTGCGAGAGTAGTCCTTTTTCTTAACGGTCGTTACATTTGTCTGGCAAAGTTTCTTTTATGCGTGTCACATGAGGGCAATTTGGACCTTATAAGTTATAATATGTGGTAGTATAAGTTTGTGTTATATCGTGCATACAATTTTAACATGTATGAGTCGAGAGATAGAGTTAAACGTAATGTTTGATTTATTTCCACCGTTAATGACTAAAGAATCTCCGAACTCGAAGCATAAATCTGAAATATTATGAAATGCCGAAGTTGTCGGTCTGTCATAAGTGTCTTAATAAGTGATGTGCAGGCCTTCATCACATAGAGGAATGCATAGGAAGTGACCTCAATGAGACTATTCAGTACACCAATGCCAAAGAGACGGGGCAACCGTAAATTACAGTTCCTGATTTGAAACAACTTTCTCTTAACAACACATTTGTCTCATGATGCAGGTTTTTTGACCAGGTTTTAAATTTATAAAGTCCTGTCTACCTATGGTCTACCTTATGCACTAACAGGCTGATGCGAGGATTGCGGCCACGCAAAAGGTTTTACTTCTCAAGGGATCTTGAAAAGCTTACAATTCTCCAGTCAGTGTACCTGATCGTTGTAGTGTAGTATAGGTATGTCTGGGGGATTGATCGTTCTCTAGGAGAATAGTGTCGTTAGGTTGAAGTGTATGACAATTTAAACATAACGGTGAGAGATAATCCTTTTTGTATTTTTACGTTTTATAAAAGCAAGTAAAATCTCGGTTTTTAGATGAGTGAGCGGAATTAGTTGCTAATCAACTAACCCAAAAGCTACTTTTAATAAACAAGAATTCAAATAACGATAAAAGTAAATGTGGTGAACTACTTATAGTGAGACAAACGTGTTTTCCTAGTTATCTTTTATTAAATTGTTAAATGTCACAGTGCAGTTGTTTTAGTTGGAGCGTTGTATTCCTTAATACCAGTCGTGGGGGTGTGCTACCTTCCCCAATTCTATGGATATCAATTTCACCTACATCCGTAAGTCAATTACGCAATCATAGGATCATAAACCTCAACTCACGCATTAAATACAACGAGAAAAACCTATATTGCACATAAGGTTACGTTTTCTAAGAAGTTCAAGCTAGTTACACAAAGGAGGTCAGCCAGTTTTCTTAGCCTAACGTGAAGCAATTAACTAAACAATAGACAACACAACAATTATCTATAACTAGATTTCATTAGATCTAAGCAAACATTAAATAACTTAAGCTAGCATGTTAAAAGAAAGAAAGATAAACAAATAATCAAACAACACATAGACTGATGCGTATTTTCATCCTGCTTTAAAATTTTAAACTAAGACATACAAAGATTAACACATACCAACGAGCAGAGAACCTGATCACATGTAGTAAAGCCTAGGTAAATCCGAGTGTCGTCCCTAATCAAAGTATGTTATACTATAATGATTGAGAAAAGATAATGAGTTTGATATAAATTGTTTCATTGTAGTTATTAAATCCATAGATTTAGGCAAGAGATAGAAAGTGAGAAGATAAAGTCATAACCAAGCTTATCAAGTTAACGTTCAGGTTTATGAAACTACATACAGTGGCATAAATATCACTAAGAATCGTAGGGTAAAGTCATCATAGCCTATCTTCCCTAATATCGTCTCCGGAACCACAGGCACTACCCCATGCTAGTAAGCGGAGATTGGATACTCCGTTGAGTCATTGCGCGCCAAATCTAATAGATCAC